>RQOL01000906.1:580670-3266643 GCA_013076295.1 Sanderia malayensis
ATCGTACTTAATGGCCTCACTTCTTGTTTTGCTACAAGTATTACAATTGACATGCTTCTCTTCTTGGGTTTTGTCTTAGTAAACTGAAAAGTAATCACATGATAAACCTACATACAGAATGTAAATATCAGAATAAGTGTGGTGAAGATCATAATCACAGTCATAATCATAATTAATATATTCATATCATATTCATCATAGAAATAAACAAAGCTAAATAAAGTAATAAAGCATTTACATTTTCATTTTCAGCCATCTGGTTTTTCTCCCTGCTAAATGCTGGCTTCCTTGGAAAATCTTTAGTGATTTTAAAATATCTTCTTTTGTCTTCATCATAATAAAATCCAGGAATCTCTAAGAAAGTGCGTAAATAAATGAAACTATTTATCGATAAGGTGATGGATGACCCCTCGGGGCGGCCGCGGCTGTCCAGACTGCAGAGTATGGCATGTGCACACCGGAGATATTTTTCTCTAAAAGCAACTGCACACCAGGCAGATTAGGGTGTGGCAAGTTATGTGGGTGGAGCAGGGCGTGGCCCCGTACAATTTATCCCAGTGATTATTTAGAAGATAAAATAATCGTTAAATTGTTTATATTAGGTTTCATTAAAATAATTCTTTTCAAAATCATTATTAGTCCAGGCCCCAACAAGAAAGATTTCACGTAGAACGCACGCCGAAGTTACGCTGTACTTTCGTATATGTACGCCAGAAATCGTATATTTTGTATATGTATTATTATTATTTAGGGTACGCCGAGCAAAATTTTTATTAGTATGTACGCCGGCACGCCGACTTGAGCCTTGAGATCACGCCGAAGATCTTCGGGCCTTAGTGCATGGAATGCTCCTTGCTCCTTCAGAAAAGGAAATTTTTTGTGTGCACACCAGCACATCTAAATTTTTGGTGGTGCACACCGGCACACCAGGAATTTTGTTCGTGCACACCGGAGATCTCGTCGAAAATTGCCATACTCTGCAGTCCGGGCGGCTGTGCTTGGATGGGGGGATGCAAATGGCCCTGGCCGTGACGTGGTGTTGTGAGCAATATAAAATTTACATCAGGGGTAATTATTACATGATAAAATCTTAGTTTGCAATCAAAGATAAATTAGCATCTAACATACCACGTACAGGGGCCTTTTTCTTGGAACTCATGATAATCAGAGGTCTTGAAGTTGTGGAGCAATAAAAAAAAGAAAATAGTGTCTAGGCCAAAATGCCTCGTTTGCAAAAGCGAACTTACGATACCTCGTATTGAAATGGAAAAGAAGTTGAGGTTCATCAAACATCGTCATTGTATCTTTATATACAGTTTTCATTTCAATTGTATATGCACATGCAGTTTTATTGTAGAATTGCATTAATTGTCCTATGTGATTGAATTCGATTATTTACAACTTTTATCTATCTATTCTATTTAAAGTAAAGAGTTAAATAGTGTTTCTTTTAAAATGATATATTTAGCACCTGCAACACATAAACATAAATCCATGCCTTGGAACAAAATCAAGAACCGAAGCTAATTATGGAGTTAGATACTTATTCACAATATTTACAACTAATCTCATTTCCCTGAGGGGAATACGATATGATAAAATAAACAAAAACACAAAAAAGCTGATTCTTGACGTGAACAAATGATAACAAATTAAAAAAGCGCACATAGCTACTTTTGTTATGACAACATTAAAATCAAAATCTATCTTTTTTCTTGTTCGAAAAATTCAACGCTGGAAGATAAGTAGCAGATGTTTTGGTCTGCTGCAGGGACACATTCAAGTCATTCCCTTTTACTGTTTTCTCCTTTACTTTGGAACGCCAGAAAGCCATGGAGTTTCTATTTTCAAGAGATTGGATGTGAAGTTGATTAAGTGACAGACTGTCGTTGCTATTGTTTTTCCCAGTCTTGTTACCGCCAGCCTGTTGTTGATTCTGATGATCGGTTACATAAATCTCCTCCACAAGTGTCGGTAGAGTTAGCTTTGATTCCTGAATAATTCTCTGTCCTTTTTTTCTCCTTCTACTGCCAATACTACTACTGTTATTGTAATTATAATGCGAAGATACACAATTCACTTGTTCTTTCATACTACTCCAACAATGTTGCTGTTTCGACATCTGCCTTGTCGTTTCACTTGTCGCTGTCTCCTTTACGATATTACTACTTTTCAAATTAATTGCCATTTCGTCACTCGCTAAAACAGGCATTGCATTAAACTCTGCTGTTTTCCGATGTGTTTTCTTGTCTTTCCTGCCACCTCCATTTGGGTTTACTCCACTTATAATGGGAAGCTTAACAACGTCTTTCATTGGATTTCTTCATGAAATAACACGTCGACGAGACGATAACGTTTCTCTCTGGCTTTATGCTAATGTTAAGATACCTGCGTCAATCCCATGCTTTTACGAGCGCTTTACCTGATTGCAAATCATGAAATCGAGTTGCTTATTAGCATAGCCTTCTGTTGACCATAATTTATGAATTAGTAATGTAGCACTTGATGCTTTGAAACTACTGTCTTCGAGATTCTTAACAGTAGAATATCGCATTTGTCGCATCGCATCTTAAAGAACTTCCAAGATGAATGGCAGACGCAGATGATACAATACGGGCAGCATGTTTCGTGTCTAAGATTGTAATCGTCTTCTCAAAGGCTGCAGAATATCCTGAAATGTAGCTAATGTTTGTTGTCATGAATAAATTTCGAGTCACTACGCGAATTAACAGTCGAATAAATCACAATAAACGATGTACACCACAACTCAGTCAATTAAAGTTTTCTGTTGCTTGTAATGCTGCAAATAATGACGTTGCTAAGTGATGATTACTGTTTTGAATATTTTGTGGTTTTGCTGCCTTAATGTGTCCTCTGTTTGTTGTGCTTATAAATGATAAATTGATAGATAGCCGGACAAATGCTTGGGTTATTCGAAATATGACGTCAAAAACTTAAAATTGCAAAGCTGTTCTGTGATTTGGTGGGAAGATAAACACTTTTAAACGACAATAATAGCTGCAATAAGTGGCATTTAACACCTTAAATTACCTATGACGAAGGTGATTAAAACCGTACTTAATTACTACAGTAAAAAGTGCCCATACCATTAACGAGGCTACATTAAACTTCTTACACCATTACGAGGCAGGTACCGATGCACGCACGCATACATCATTCTGTATCCAGAGACAGTGAGACAGAGTCATATACAATGTCGAAAAAATTCTACTAGCACGGTGACCACAAGGGTCGGATTAAGAAAATGACATTGTTTTAGTCAGAGTGGAGGGTTGAATGAAGGTTACCACGAGTTATGTTTCAACTTTCGTGCATTTGCAAGGTCGACCGAGGCGATGGGTTAAGATCAAACGTTGATACAGTAGTATCCCGCATATAAGAAACACGATTTTAAAGTGCTAATGCAACGAAATTTGACATATCGATTTTTTTATTTTAAATGAAAGCCAAAGATGTACTGATCAGTTTGATGCAATTTTGACGTGCATCTGACAAGTATAAGTTACTTTAATTTGACCTTGAATCAGGCCACCTTTTGCGAAAAATATTGCAACGCTGTGACGTCACAGTGATGACCCATATTATTTCTCGCAATGCAAGTCAATGGGTTTTTTCGAACGTCGTTTGGTTTTTTTAATAGCTCCACTCAGGGTGGGGATATTTGAGCTCCGGCTGAACCAACATAAGGGCGAATCTTTTAGCCGTCGTTTTGAAAAAAATTGGTGTCATTTTCTTTAACGTTAGAGACACAATTTAAGTTTGAAAGTGGGTACCTCCAAAAAATGTGACGTCATCCCGCGTCGCCATTGTTGCTTCGAGTTGGTTTGGCTTATCCCAGGTCTTATTTTTTGTAATAACTTATTTTAGCTCAAAATTGCAGACATTGAATTATTTTTAGAAACTTCGGAAATTAAAATTCCTTCGATATCACCCCAAAAAGCTAAATCTTCTGACATTTGTTTTGGTCGGGCCGGGCCTAACCACTCCGGGCGAGGAGTGCTTAGGCCCGAGTAAAGCTGAGAGTCACACGGGTTGGTTTACGAGCTTGTTTACTGCATCTATTGCAGGAATAGCGTTTGATTTTAGCTTTAATCTCATCTTTAATTCTTTCCCAATATCTCTCTTTACTTCAAAGCAAAAATGAGCGCTATAATGAATAAAATCCTGCTATCCTAGTCGGTGGGTGCGAATGATGTCTGTCTCCTGAACTCCTTAAAAAGACCTTGTTCTGTTTGATTGGTTTTGAAATACTATCAGCAACATTATGAAACGATACTTTTTCGCAACACTGAGTAATCGTACAATTGTCTCCGTTATGTATCTCTACGACATGTAAATAGTTTTATGATTTATTTGCTCCCGAGACGAGATACCCGTCATGTGTGTGCTCGCTCACAGCTCGCCATGTCGAATTTCAATAGAAGGAAGCCTGCTTGACGTTGCAGACGCGACGTTTGATGACATCACAGTGATGTTCAGTTTTCGCACGAAAAAGGTCAAAATTGCCTACTTTGAAGGTTAATAGCGAAAAAAGTATACATAATTTGCAAACTTTATTTGCACCACGTTAATCAGTGCATTGAAATCTATAGATTTTTGAAATAAAAACACTATGTAAAAATTCGTTGCATTAGCACTTTAAGAAACATCGACCATGATTTTCAAAAAACAAACCTTTTGATAAGAAACTGGCAAAGGTCTGAAAAAATTCTTGTTTCTCATTCAAAAATTTTCAAATAACTTAATCCTTTGAAAAAGAGAATAAAACATTGATCATTCTGCACAGTAGTACTGTCATTTGAAAAAGAATTTTGAATGCAAACTAAGCAAAAAGCACTTTTCTTGAATAATCGTAGCTTTTCTTAAAAGTGAAAATTTACAAATACAACTCAAAATAGTATGGTATTTTTGTCACAATTATTGATCTTGTGACTCCGTGGATAATCAATAGTATCATATGGTTTTTTGTATAAGAAACATTAACTGATTTTAAGTGTATATCTCATTTTATAAAAAACGCATCAAACCTGAAATCAAAAAAATTGTTTCTTATATGCGGGACACTACTGTGCGTGTCTCAATGTTTTTCCATCACAATCATTTAGATTGTTGACCGGAAAGGCAGAAAACAAATGAAATAAGAGCCTCATCAAATAACAGACACGAAAAAGCATAACTATCAAGTACATTGCTAATCAATTTTTGATGTATACGAATAAAAGAAATTCCTACCAAATAATGAAAGGTAATAATTATTATGATAATAGAGCGACAGAATAATCGAAACAGGAATGAAAAACTACTTCTCCAAAATGCCTTTTTGTAAGTTTTTATCTCCCAATGTCCAATGAAGACGAATAACAATGAAGAAACGAAATGCCATCTATGAAACTAGTTTTCATCCATCTTGTCGGGCATGACTGGGGCAGTACCTTCGTCGTTGGGAAGTCCACTGGCTGCAAATTGACGCATCATATTCAATGGAACCGGAATCGAAGCGCCCATTTGTGGACCCTAAAACGTTAACAATTGGGGAATAAAATTACCACAATCAAAAGCATGTTAAACATCAGTAACGATAAAGATAAAGACTTGCTACACAGTCGTAGTATAGCTCACAACAACAATACCCCTCGCTATAAAACCTGGTTGAGCAATGGCTCAATAGGAAGGCTAATAATGATTACTTAGACATGGAGGGAAATCGATTTCTACCTTCTCGTGAAGTGGGCAAACGAGTCAAACACACCCTCCTTGCCCCCCCCCCCAATCCATAAACTGAACGTACTCCATAAAACCAAACACACTACGTTTCTTGGACTGGATAAAAACACTATTTAAAAACGATTTAACGAACTTTCAAAATTATTCTGCTCCAAAGTGAAGTACTTTATCCTATCTACTTTCAAACCTATAAGCATCTATAATTTCGTTCTGGATTTTTCAAGCCTCAAACTTGTAAGGGACTGAGGAGAGTGTTCGATGCAAAATGAGTTGACGACACAGAAAACATTCATCACGTCATAATGGTCCGAGCAAGTAATAACTTTGGAGAGTTACTTGATTTGAAATTTGCATTTTCAGGCTCATTTTAAGGTTCATTATATAAACAGGTTGTAGTTTATTATAGAATATTGTTATCATACATTATCAAAAATTTGGTATAACAGAAAAACGAGTATTTTAAACAAACCTCGTCTTTGGTTCTGTCTGGTACAAGCTCATCTAGAATGTCTTCAATCACATTCATCCTTGAAACGAAATAAAATTAAAATCAGATTCAAAGATAATCGAAAAACCTAACACATACCAAGTCACAGCTTTAGGAAATGTTTTCAGTCAGTTATGTAATGTCGGACGTAAACAATCAGTAAAGTAAGGGGGTATTTGAATCAAACTAAAAACCAAACTGAATCAAATGATCACCGTAGTTGTTGCAAAATGATAAGAAATGGCAACAAGATTTGTCAGTTTGCTTCACATAAAAATCACCATTATGATTATCATTATATCAGTGAGTGATATATTATTTGCTGTTTCCACTCAACTCCATAGCAGTGAAGCATAGTGATGCACAGCAGTGAAGCTTCAAAATATGGCATCATTGTATAAGAGTTATCGTCTGTTGTCAGTTGAATAAATATTAAATATATAGAGGGATTGTCATTGTCCTAAAGCTTTTGTCCGAAAAACCGTCGTAATCTGCAATAATAAAAACCAGTTGTTATTCAATCAAGTCAATTTCTCAATAGAAAAGCATGGGTTCTTACAAATGCAATTCTTCTACCAGCTTCTTGATATCAACTCAAACGAAAAGATAAGAAGTAAAAATAGACAAAAATGTCTGCTTACTTTGCTGACAAGCCTCCTCCAGGTGGCAAATTGGAGATCTCTTCATCTTGCAAAAAATCTACCACTACAGAAGTGTCCACATTTTTTGGCTCACTTGACTTTTTCATAAATCCTTTCAAAAACAGGAAAAATTGGTTAGTCGGCTCATGTGGCGGTTCAGAAGAAGCATAACTCAATTTGGCAGGTAACAAGCAAAAATAAGTATTGGAAGAAAACTAACAGCATTAATGAACTGTAATGTTTTGGAAAAAATAAAAATTTAAATACAAACCAGCTATCTTCTCCTTGAGCAATGCATTTAACACTTTCTCCTGGAAAATAAATAAATTGAAATAATAACAATAATAGTAATAATAGCAATAATGGTGATGATTATGATGATTATGAAATCAAGCAAATGCTCATCTGCTGATACACATAGTAATCAGAATCGAAGTTGGACTTTTGGAATAAATGGCTTATTTAAAAGAAAATAAGCTTAGAATTGGTCAACAATGTGCTCATAAAATTTGAAAAAGTTTCTTTCAAATTCTAGAGCAAATGACGTGCTGTCTGTTTAAAGAGAAGAGCGAAGTGAATAATTTATGAATGTCTTAACTTGGGTAATGCAAATCCCAAAAGTACTGGTAATTATAGTAAAAAATTACAAATACATCAAATTAAGCATATTTCCAAACATCTTTTCAAACAATGAGATAATGACCAACTGTGCTAACAAATAAATTACTTTGACCTACTGTTGTGCTGTGATTAGTAAATATTCTAAAAAGGTGTTTGCAATTAGAGCTTAGCTGCATGAACAAATTGAAATTGCTCAAAAAATTTAAAAAACTACCCAGTGTGTACAACAATTAGAGCACCACATTTCCAATTGGAAGAATTAGAACATGACCTAATTAAGAACATCACAGCTGACAGTAGATGCAGGGAAGAACTTTTGCAACTTACAGAAGCTTGTTCTTCCTCAGAAACTTTAGGTGCTCCGGGAAATGCCACAACAATAACACTCATGTTGTCTTTGCTGCCCTGAAGAGATAAACAAAATGAGATATAATTAAATAAACTATACAAATAAAACAGCACTGAATAAGAGAATTATGGTAGAGCACAGTTGAAGAGTCAAGTACCTTTGCTAGAGATGTTTCCAATATGTCTCCACACAATGTTGTGAGGTCTTCATTGATGCTAAGCCGATACCTGACATAATCTATGACCTCCTGATTGGACATTACATCCCAAATTCCATCACAGGCCAACACCAAGAACTCGTCTTCTGGATGTCTTTCAATACAAGTTAACTCTGGTTCCGCAGAAACAAGTTGCTCTGTGCAGGGAAACCCAGGTACAGACTTGTAATCAAAATCACCCAGTGCCCGTGACACAGCTAAAGAGCCATTGACCCTTTGAATTATGACACTTCCTCCTGCTTTTTCTATACGTTGTTTTTCAAGCTCGTTGTAGGGCTTGTGATCCATGGTTGCAAATGCAACCTGGCCCCCACTCCTACTCAACAGGGCCCTTGAATCCCCACAATTTGCAAAAATGATGTGAGTAGCTGTAACAAATACAGCCACAGCTGTCGACCCACTTCTCTCGTCACCAAGCTTAAACCTCGGCAATTCTGTTAGTTGTTTGTCTAGTTCTAGAAAACCTCTTCTAGTACATGTTTTGAAATAATCTAAATCAGTAGCTAAATGTTTCATGTCTGTGTTATTTCTTAGTTTTTGTTCTGTTTCAGCTCCTACTACTGGTGCAATAGCTGAGTTCTGCTTTTCGTTTGCAGTTATGCTGTTGTGGCTTCCACTCGTTATGCTAATCGCCTCTTCTGTTTTGTTTTCCGGCGTATTTTGTGAAGTATCAGACGAAGTTTTGCTAGCTTGGCATGTCTCGTCAACTGCCGGAGTTGAGGGCTTAGCTTCTTCAATTTGATAGCTCGACTTGCCTTCAAGGTTGCTCAATATCACATCAAACAAGTTCTCTGCCGCATACTTACTGACAAAATCACCAGCATGGCCATCAAAAACTGCAAAATACGAGCAATCGGACAGCCTTGGCGCCAAATTTACCTTCATTGAGTGCGAATCTTCCATGTCAACTCTCCATCCTTGCATTGCAGAAACTGCAAAACGAAGGCCATTTCCTTCCCCAGAATCGAGGACTTTTTCTCTCTTTGGTTTATCAAGAAAAAGACCCATGTTTGCTTAAATAATATTCAACAAATTATACTCGCATATTTCTGCAAAAAGTACAGAATAATTCAATTGAAAGTATACGCGATTTGAGTAGACTAAAATTAACTCGCCATTTTGATCCCTTCGTCTGGTGTTGTGTGCTTCTTTTGCCATTACGTCACAACTATTTATAGATTTGGCGGCTTCCCTTGCCTCGCAAAAGTCGTTAAGAAACGCAGCGAAACGCAGACAAACCGCAGACCCGGTAAAAGTGGGCGGCATCGATAAACACAGGGCATTGCATTTTGTGGACCGTGGAGTATACAAAATAAATGTACCGTGGTCGTAAGCAATAAAATTGAACACAATGTGAGTAATCTAAGCCTACATTCATGCTTTCTTCCAAATCTTACACCATATATCCAATAAATGACATAAGGATATAATTTACAATGCTTAAGAACTTAGGTTATTAGTAGAAATAAGTTTATATCTTGTCACAGAATTCAATAACGGCATAATTTCCACCAACCATCCACCTACTATCTTTAGCAGCAGTTTCCTCCGCCTTTCCAGGTGCTAGTCCGACAACCAGATCAGCCTTTAGAGTTCTCAGCACGCAAAGGGGGGCAGGACAGAAGCCCCACAATGCTTTAGAGAAGGCAGTCGTAAATGGCCAATCACGATCGCCGATTAACTTTCGATAATTCAGGTCACCCTTGAAAATGACAAGTTGAGATTTCGCCAGATCTTCGTACAAATCGGGTGATTTTTTAGCCATGTCTGCGTAATCGTTTGAATATGTCCAATAAGGATGTTCTCTAATGACAAACGAACCCTCTTTAAGACGATTGGCCCATCGTTGTCCCAGCTCTGCTGTGACACTGTCTTCAGACTTCTTGCACTGTTCGATGGTCCAGAGAAAGTCCCTCTTTGTCGTGTCGGACACAAACCATGGCGTGTTCTTCACGTGGAAGTTCACTGTATCAAACAGTTTCTTGTCCAGCAGGAATTCAGCGAGACACAGGTCTGAGTAAAGTTCAAAGCCAGCGTTGTCCAAAACAAAGTCCAGCCTTGCGTGTCCGTGTGCACGTGACTCGGCAACGAGTATCTGTGCCCAGACCTTTTCCGTTTCGTTTGCCAAGATGTGAGCCAACAGGTTCTTGAGCTGGGAGCTTTCCTGCAATTGGTGCGTGACTTGATGACCGGCAGACAGTGATAAATCACACTTGTTGCCCCAAAGGCAATACTACAAATGCAACGATAAGCAAGTTAGCAATCTGTGTGCAAAAAAGAGCAAAATTCCTGAAGTTTTGGAAACTTATCTGTAAATACATGACAAGTATTACACGTTCAACTGTATGCTAAAACGTATCATCAACACACAAACCTCAAATAACATCTCAAAATCTAATCTAAGTTGTTCGCGATCTTTGATTGCTTCTTCCACAGATGGCGGCTGAGATTTTGAAAACTGAATAACGTAATGAGCTAAAGTTGCCATCGGACCTTTTGAAGAATAAAATGCATTTTCTTTCTGCTCAGCAAATGGATCAAAATCTTTATGAAATTGACTAGAAAAGAATTTTCAAAACTGCACACACAAGTTTCATCTTTATGAAGACATTTGAGCAGCTCTAATGAAAGAAGTGGGGTGCTATCAATCCAAACGAAAAATTACAGTTCTGGCAACATAAAAAGAGGCTTTGTTGTAGTTCTGGTGTGCACTGATTTGCAATATTTTGAGAAATGTGTATGAAATTTCACAGACATTCATCTGAGCTTGGCAAGAATTTTAACATTCACACAGAAGCAAGAAATGTAAATATCATACCTGAGTTGTAAAGCCTCAAAAATCCGTCTGTAAAAATAACACTCAACAGTGAGCCATGGAACATTGAACCAAGCAGGCTGAACTCCATCTGGTACTAATTGTTTCAAATTGCTTATGCACGCATTCCAAATCTCTGTATCAGAATACGAGTCTGTCACTTGAAGAATTGGCTTATTTGTTTGCATTTCATTCTTCATTTTAGACAACTTATTCACTATTTCCTTGCAATCAACAGCTTTCTCCTAAAACATTATAACATTACGGTTCAGCATGCAAGACAAATTATAATTTCTATTTGCAAAAATGGTCTGAAAGATCTCAGGTCTGTAATAAAAGAAATAAAAGATTTTCCTTTGAGATGGGGCTACAAGGAGAATGGGGTTATAGTTAGGAAATTAGAGTGCGCAAAAGTTTAAATCTATTAAGTGTAATAATTTATTTATGCTTTAACATAATTTATGCTTTGTATAAACTCAAAGCATAAATTATGTGGTCAACACTCAACAGAATGTCTTCAAAGGCTGAGTCCAGGCATTGCATGGCAAATAATTGACTTCAATGTCATACCTCACTTCCATTGCTATGATGCTTAAGAGCAAGTCTAGAGAAAACATCAACAACTTTTGTGAGGATCTCTGGCATTCGATCTTTTATAGTCACAAATGCAAATGACCTGTGCAAGAAAAAGCATCTAATTGATTACACAATTATATGTTAATTATACATCGACTATGTCACAATGTAATTAATACCATTAATACATAATGTAAAATAATGAGTGCATGAGCTACACGCTTAACAATATTCTGTATGAAAACATCACGACAAACTAACGGATAACGTGTTGAAATAACAGGTCGTCCTTTGACACACCCACCACAGTTTTAGATCACTTCACTGCGGTGGGGAAAAATTGAATTTATCAAAATCATGGTTCTATTAAATGGAGCTTTGCCCATTTACTTTTAACTGCAGAAATAAGATACATGCTTGTTTGAAACGCAACTGTAACGCATTGAAATGAAGGACAAATACAAATGCAGATCAGAGTAGCTTCCGAACTGTGGTGAGTTTACCTGGCCTACGCTAGTTAGATAATGGAGCTTAGTATATACTCTAAACTATATACTCAATTAAGTGAAAGTCAACAGACGCTAAGATAAATCGTAGATAAGTCGCATTATGCAGTACGAGCTGGATAATAAAACAGAGTCCTTACTTTTCATCTTGTCCAGATAGAGATACGGGCCTTTCGTCTGCCATCATGAAGTTCGGACACGTTGTTGTCCTCAACAAATTCGTCGACACGACACGACAGACTCAAAGGGCGTCTCCTCCCAACAACGTGGCAGCCAACACACATTCAATGCACTATTATATTCTTTTGACTGTGCAATGCAAACAAATGACTCTATACTTTGGGTTTGCGTTGGCAAAAGGCAAAGAACTGTTGCTTGGAGAAACGCACTTAAGCTTTGGGAAATGCAAATGCGTCGAGTGTTAAGTTAATTTCAACGTGGAAACTGAAAACATGTAATAAATAATTCCATAGGTATCATATTCGCTTCTTTTTAATACAACACGTAGCGTGAGAAAATTTGGACAAATGGTGAAGAAACAACAAAAGCAAAAAATCCAAAACTAATATCATCATTTACTGACTTCAAGCAACATTGATCAAAGCCTGCTGAAGTACTTCAAAAGTTTCTCTACTTCTTCGCACAGCCCGGGGAAAACTGCTTACTCACAACTGTTGCCCTTTCTTGTTCTTTTTGCCAGCTTTTGCAAACACAGAAGCGTCCAACTGATCAATAGGCGTATCTTTAAGAAGAAACAGTCTTTGTGCTCGCTGTTGCAAAGTTCCTCCGCATTTCAAGCCGTGTCTTATTAGCTCGTTTTTCAATTTCTCAAGTCCAAAAGCTTCCAGCTCCTCCGCGCTGGACAATGCATGCAAATCGATCGAGTCATTCTAAAAGAAACAGAAAACGCAATCTAGACTGCAGTACAAGCGACTAAAAGTCTCTTTCTTAATTTTACATAAATGCCCAATGCCCAAAAGTGGGAAAATATTGCAACCAAACGGATATGTTGCAATCAAACGGTATGCTGTTAAAGCTAATGTCATAATGCTACGACAACCCAAAATAAAGTAGATTTTTATATCAACAGAAAAAAGGCGAATTCCAAAAATTTCCTGATTGCGTCGACTTATCGACGTTCGATTAAGATGCAGATAAATGAAACTTCTCTCTTTCCAGATCCAATATTGGTTCAACTTACATCATTCTCTGCTTGGGTGACGCCAGCTTTCTTATCGTCATCGTTTGAGCAAGAGGCCCCCTCATCTTCTGGATTATCTTTTTTTTCTTCTGTGCTTTTCCTCGTCTGCTCTTCACCAAGCTCGGCAATATTCTGTGATTCCTGCTTACTTGACAAGCCGTCAGTAATTTTCCCAGCAATTTCTGCTCCCGCTTCAACCTTAACCGGTGATTGCTCCTCCGCTGTTCCAATTTTTGCACAAGTAACATCGCATGATTTGGATTGTTCAACTGGACTTGCAAGGATTTCCACAGAAATTCTTTCATCCTCAACAGATTCGTGTTCGCCTTCACTGCTCGACAAGTCCTCCTCAAATTCATGGATATCAAGCCTGCAAAACAATAACAATACACTCATCAACAACTGTGCACATGGATACAATGCAATGGCGTAGATAGGAAATTTTATAAGGGGGGCGAGAAATTCAGATTTTCCAACAAAAATTTAATAAGCATTTTTGTTCCTTCAAGACTATGAATATAAGATAAGGAAATTAGCTAGAACTGAGCGTAAACAGAAGAAATTTATTTTCCGACAAGATCAGAAATTTTACGACAAAACGGCAGTTTAACTTTACAGGGGGTTTTTCGCCCCCTGACCCCCCTCAATCTACGCAACTGATACAATGGAGCCTCTATACAACGAACACCTCTGAAAACAGGACAAATATTCTTGTTCCAAAATTGGCCATCTACTTGCAAAAGCAAACTCTATACAACGTATACGTCTCTACAACGTACAAAACATTGCTTCCAATGGTGTCCGTTATATGGAGGCCCCACTGCATAACAATGGATTTGTTATAAATTGTAACATGGTAAATAGTTTTAAATGAATGATGCAGCATACCACGCCCTCCGCTTTTTTGCTGCTGAAACTTTCTCCTGCTTTCCTAAATGCTCTCTTTTCCGTTGCGATGAAGTTTCCATCTGATCACCTGTTGTTTTCTGAAGACCTAAAATTGTTAAACCATGATATAGTTGTCATGATATCAACACTCAAACTACAGTTTGTTGCAGCTCATGATAACAATGTTAGCAGCAAAAATAGTGCATAAGCTGTGTTAATGTGCATAAGCATAAGAACATAAGCTGTACATACCTTGTCTTAATGCATCGCTTACTTTTTCAGCAGTTTCTTTAACTTCGTTAATATATGAGGAATCTTTCAGCATGTGCCGTGGGGGGTTTAGAATTCTCTCAAGTTTTTCTTTCTTTTTCTTGGCCTTTTCTTCTTCATTTTTTTTCTCTTTTTCCAGCCATTCACCTATTCTAAAAGAGAATCATAACCTTATCAGGTTACATCCAACAACAGTATGAGTGAAAAATCGTTGCTGGTAAACCATCCAGCTCCAAATTGACTTTGAAAATCATGTCCAGATAACATGAAAAGTAGTAACTCAATACAACCTTACAATTGTCAATTCACTCACTTTGAAAAAAAAATAAAAATTAAAAAAATAATAATAAAATTTCACTCACTTTGATGTCAACTAACATATCATGACATGTCACAACATGTCATAGGGCTAATGCATTAAAGTTGGGGTTAATCTTAAAGCCTAAGTCCATTAAAAAGTGGTGTAAATTGCATGTGAAATGGGCTGAGTTGGCTGTGGGACAACTTAGATGAGTAGCGAACTTGTAACAGGACGAGTTGGTAGGATAGTGGGCAAGTTCATCCAAAATAAAATTATCAATAGATTTTTCAAGTAAGTGATGGAAATAAATTTGTACTTTTTTTCATTATTAACATCTCTCATTCTTCTTCCACTGAGATCTCTACAAGCTTCTCTGTTAGTTGTTTTTTCAATTTGTGCACCCATAGCACGTAACATAGAACCAAAGCCACCCTTTCCTCCTGCCAATCTGCAATTGCATTGCACAATTGACAGTTCATCTTTGAGTTGAGAATCCTCATCCAAACATTTGCCATTGTATGTGAGATACAAAGACTCTTCATCGATCCCCTGAGATGGAAGAAACAAAATGGTGATAATGAAACTATTACGAGCATAAATTGCACAAGGAAAACAGGCTAAACAAGCCAGACAAAAATAAGCTGGCCTTTCAAGAATAACACTTCTTTCCATTAAAACTACATGATCAATTGATATAAGAGTTAGACTAGAACGAATAATAAAATATTGTTAACTATTGATTATTGACTGTTGAAAAGATAACATCCAGTGACGAGATAATTGATTGTTAACGAGACAACAACCAGCTTTCGATTTACTATTGAGCAATGGATGGTGTGAACAAAAGGAGCTAAATTAAGTCTTGGTTTTATGTTCATGTTAGTACAACCCTGCATTCCGGCATTAAATATGCAGAAAAAGAGAAAAAATAATTAATTAAATTACCAAAAGACGTGATGCAGATTTTCTTAGTGAATCCGTGTCTACATTGCATTTGTCAAAGCTAAAACAAGTCTTTCCCCAAACAAACAAAATTTGCTCAGCCATTTTGTGAGGAGGAATAAGAAGGATGTCTTTTGGTGCATGTTATTAATTATCTGCGAAGAAACAGACTGTGAAGTGAAAAGGTGGGCGGTAAAACTAAACTTGTAATGGTTGTAACGATAAAGAAAGTTAGAGTCTGTCTCGAAGAAATTATAATAATAAATGTAAATCGGGAACAGGCCAGACCGAGTTGAGAGATTTTCAAACTTGGAAAGCTGGCAGAGGATATGCTTAGAATGAAGAGAAATGCATCACCATCGGCTGATGGACGTTTGACCAACTTTAGCAGTTTTGAAATTAAGGAAAATGTTGTAGAGCCTGGTAAGTTTAAAACTGTGAAAGCTCAAAGAAGTGAGTGTAACGTCACAGCCAAAGAGATCGATGGTGAAATTTATTTATGTAAAAAATATACAGAATATTCTATTGCAACGTATGAGAGGTTAATTAAATTACAAAAGCATTCGGAAGATCCCAGGGTGTTTTCGTTAAGACCTCAAAGAAATCTTTTTCCTATTGACTGCGCTACAAAATCAAAAGGTGCTGACATTGACGATCGTTGTGAATTTGATACTGCACTGCCATCAACTTCAACTGAAATCCACGATGTTTTAAAATCCGCCGACACAAAATCAAATGGCAAACCAAATAATACCCCAAGTTATTGGTTTTTTCTTTCCTATTTTCTCTTCATTCCAAGAATGCTATTGAATCATTTGAAAACTGCTTCTTTATCAACATGGCTTCTGTTAGCTGGATGTGTTATAGCACTGTGTTGTACCTCATCACATTTATACAAACCAAGGACATTTGCATATAAAAATATGGATATGATTATATACAGAGAAATGTTAGATTTGCTAGAAGAGAGAGTATTTGGACAGCATATGGTAACAAATTTGTTACCTGTTGATTATAGCATTTCCGTAGCAGACCCTGCAGTTAAGATTTCATTTTTTCTTTTTATTGGATCATCTGGAACTGGTAAATCATTAACAAGTCATATACTTAAAGAAGATTTGAAACATAAAGGCTTTATTGTTTTTGAAAGACAGCTTACAGGAAATCGGGTGCCAAATTTAGTTGACGTATGTCAGATGCTGTCCAATGGTGATTCTTCACAAAAAATTGTGTTAATATTGGAAGATGTTGATCAGCTTTCATTTATTGGTCAAAGAAATTTTACTGAAGTGATAGCACAAGCTTGTTCAGCATTTAGAAAAGTCATATTTCTGGTTACTTCTACAGTGTTTTCATTTGAAATTCAAGACTTTGTGCAGAAGAATTATATGTTGGGTAAAAATAGAGAGGACATGAAATATGAGGACCTCATTCTTTCGTTGGCAAATACATCTGTTAACTTGACAAATCTTGGTGAAATCCATGCGCACAACCTTGTAAAATACTCAGTATTTCCTTTTCTTCCTTTGGAAATGAAACATGTTAGAATGTGCCTCAAAATGGAACTTATAAGACGCAAGGTGTCAAAAGAACACTGGAATAAATTTATCATCAAGTCTATTGAACTTATGTATTATACTAATCATAACGGAATGTATTTGTCAGAATCGGGGTGTAAGCTAGCCAAGTCAAGACTTGATTATGTTTTAAACCAATAAAATCAGAAAATGTTTATGAATGCATGTAATTTGTTATTTCTTTATCAGATTTGATGGCGTTAGTTTTACACATACAAATTAAATGAGAATGTAGTGAAATATCTTTATTGACAAATAAAGCAAACCGTCAGATAATAATTGAACTGATATAAAAAGATAAAATGAAAAGTTATTTGTTAGTCAAGCATTAGTGTACTATGTAAGTGTTTGTTTTTCCTTGTGAAGAATATTAGAGGAAAAGTTTCATGGAGACAAGAAGAACAAGGAAGCAGACCAATCCAACAGGACCCTTGTCAAAAGACTGTGCTCCAGATGGGGTTGTAAGGACTGGAGGTTGGGATGTGGTAGAAGCAGAGGACATGTCAAGGGTTGGGTCATAAAAAGCGCTGCTATTAAATCTTGGGAATCTGAATGTGAACGTGGTCTTTGAACCTTTTGTTTCCATTTTCGGAAATCCTGATTCCATTGCCTCCCAAACACCATCCTTTTTTACCTGAAAGAATAAGAGTATTAAGATTAAGAGTATTCAATGGTGGATAATGCTAAAATAAAACTTACTACACGTTTTTTTTATAAGAAACCACTTTATAAGAAACCTACTAGTAGAATTTGTGCTAAATTACAATAGATTCTTTTGTTCTATTGTTTTCCTTAACAATAGAAAACAATAGAAAATTTAAGAAACTTTTACTAGTAGGGCTTGAGCTAGGTTTCTTATAAAATAAAAAACGTATATACTAAAAATAGATACCTGGCCAGAGAGAGTACAGTCTGCTCCACCGATGTCAAAGGTCTTCATTTTGCTTCCTTTGCCTCTCTTTTTTGATTTTTCTTTTGGTGCTCCACTTCCTTTTCCTTTGATCTCGATTGCCAGGTCAATTTTGTCTCCAACCTCATTCGTTTGACCCTTCTTGCAGCTTACACCATCAGCACCACCACAAAATGTCCAGCTTGCAAACCAGATGTCGAATTTAACAGTGCCATTTTGAACTGTGATCTCTTCGTCATTGGCAGTAGTTATGTTTCCACCATCTTTGAAAATGTAAATATTAACCGTGAGGTTGCCGTCGGGACCCGCAATTTTCGATGTGAATTGTATCTGGCGAACGCGTAGCCCTTGATATGTGTCATTAAGGCCTTGGGTCTTGAAAGTGAACTCTTGACTGGCGAATGTCTGTAGGGAATGCTTTTTGTTGCCAGATGTGCCAACAGCACTGTTTGATGCATCAAGTTCTTTGATGGCGTCAAAAGTAATCATGGCATTGTTTCCTCCTTCTGTAAAAATACGGGCATTTTTCTGATAAATATGTCCTTTTAATCTTATGTTACTTATTGAAAGCATTGGTTAAAGCAATTGAAGTCACATATTTGCATTATATCAATCTCAAGATTCATGGTTGCTGAAAATCTTGAAAATCTTGCGTCCGCAACTCAGCAACGCAGTCTCCCATCGTAAAATTTTTCAGCCAAATGCAGAAAGTCAAAATCGGGCGTGGCGTTAATGGTATTAAAAAGCTATAACAAAATTGAGTAAGGTTGTTTGTTTTTTCTTATATCGTTTACTTACTCTTGTTCTTTATAGAAATTTTTCCAGACTGACCAAGTACCTTTACATTGATGTCGCCTTCGTTGAGTTCTTTATCAGCAGCAAAACTCGACGAATTGATCGCTGCAATAAGAAAACAGGCAAGCAACAATTTAGCCATGACGACTTTGCTGTTTTAAAATGGTTGAATGAATATGTTGCTGTGAATGTGAGTGATGTGTTGCGTCCTGTTCTGTATCAATAAAAACAAGTCTTGACTGGCAAGTATTCCTTAGAACTCATCAGTATTTAACATAAACAAAACTATGACTCATCACATTTGAATTTAGACATTTGAATAGCAATCCAACTTCTGCATTGGTTGGTCAGATGAGGCGCATCCCATCTTTCAGGAGAACAATATCCTTTCACAAATTAAGTTATCCGGTATACAGTTCGCCTGTTTCCATAGCATTTATTTGCTTAAATGCAATTATCTACCTCGAATCATGTAATTCATGCATTCTTTACAAGAAACTGACGTAGGTACTCTTTGGAGCAGGTGAAATATAAGAACCCACCCGTTCCCGTTCTGCTGATCACTCTCTAACTTAAAAAAGTGCGGCAATGTTGTTTCACTTGATGGGAGAATGGAAGCACTACAATGGGTGGTGTTGGCGTGTGAAACGGATCTCTTGATAGAAACTCCTCGAGCAGTTTCGGCTTCATTAATCCCGAAAAATTATACCATTTCTAAACACGAAAGGAAATTAATCAGAGAATTTGAAGGAAGCTGGGCTTCTAATCATGCGAAGTTGTCGGAATTTTTGCCCAAACTAAGGAGTCCGAAATGTTTGGACGCCTCAGTGGGCGTCTTTGGTAGAGGGCTATTTTAGTTATGACAATATGGATGTGGGGTTGAAACTATTCTGCTAGGTGTTCAGTCATAAAAAGCAGATCTTTGGCATCATAATTTATTAGAAGTAAGGTGCTTAATAAGCACTGGAACATGTATATTACTAAGAAGTCAATAATATCGTAAATTTTGCTTTTCCTTGTCTCATTAGGTATTTCATATGAATTAATAAACAAAACATTAATTACACAAAAAAGGGAGATGTGAATGTGTAACTCCAAAAAACTCTTCTGCTTAAAAAATAGGGATGCCCCTACTTGGACGAATCCAAATTGGATCCATTCCCATGTAAGCATGGCGTAAATGTGTATATCAACTTAAATAAAACAAATAAAAGGAAATGTAAGCAACATATTAATCAGCCAGCAAGTCAAGTGTTAATGTCGTACTAGAGTTGTCCTTTGCTGTGCAGCCTGTTAAGCCAGAAGCTTCATGATGGCAAACAGAATGGAGAAAAAAACCAATCCAGCATGACCTTTGTTAAAAGACAATGCACCAGATGGAGGGGTGGAGGACAAGTCCAAGGTTGGATCATAAAAAGCGCTGCTGCTGAATTTTGGAAATCTGAATGTGAACGTGGTCTTGGAACCCTTTGTTTCCATTTTCGGAAAGCCTGATTCCATTGCCTCCCAAACACCATCCTTTTTTACCTGAAAGAATAAGAGTATTAAGATTAAGAGTATTCTATGGTGGATAATGCTCAAATAAAACTTATATTGGAAATGATGATATCAACATCTGCAAACTAAATATAAATACCTGGCCAGAGAGAGTACAGTCTGCTCCACCGAGGTCAAAGGTCTTCATTCTTCTACCTTTGCCTCTCTTTTTTGACCTTTCTTTCGGCTTTTGTCCTTTTTTTCCTTTGATTTCGATTGCCAGGTCAATTTTGTTTCCGGTCTCACTCTGCTTACATCCTGCACCAGCGGAGCCACAGAATTTCCAATTTCTAATCCAGATGTCGAATTTTACAGTGCCTTTTTGAACTGTGATCTCTTCGTCACTGGCTGTAGTTATGTTTCCACCATCTTTGAAAATGTAAATATTAACCGTGAGGTTGCCGTCGGAACCAGCAATTTTCGATGTGAATTGTATCTGGCGAACGCGTAGCCCTTGATATGTGTCATTAAGGCCTTGGGTCTTGAAAGTGAACTCTTGACTGGCGAATGTCTGGAGGTTATGTTTTTTGCTGCCAGTTTTGCCAACATCTTTATTTGCAGCATCAAGCTCTTTGATGGCGTCAAATGTAATCATAACATTGTTTCCCTCTATAAAAATACGGTCATATTTCTGATAAATAAGTCATATTACAGTCGAATAACATGTACGCAAAAATAACCATAATAGCTTTTTGCAGTGTTTTTATATAGATAAATAGATCGATGTATTGCTAACATATTATTCTTTCATAACTATTGTTCGCACTATCCATCTGCAAAATCTCATGTTTTGTTGTGACTTGACTGAAAATCTTGGGTCGCAAAAGTTAAAAGGTCAAAAGGCGCAAATCGAAAAACATTGTGAATTAAATGTGGATAATCATGCACTTATAAACTGATGATGACATCCAACAAATTGTCATATAGCTCTTGACAATATAAATTTGAAGGAATTAATATTAATTTCATGACAAACTGCAGACTGGCGGAGAATTCGTCGTTTTTTGTAATTTAGGCCTTCCGCCTTCGCTGTTGTTACCATAGAATTAATTCCATGGTTGTTACTAACAACAGCACAAAATAGGGTAGGAGTCCCTATTCTGTGCCACCAACAACAAAAAATGGGTGTGGTTGATTTGCTTTGTTTATCGTTTACTTACTCTTGTTCTTTAAAGCAACTTTGCCAGACTGACCAAGCACTTTTACATTGATGTCGCCTTCGTTGAGTTCTTCATCAGCAGCAAAACTCAACGAATTGATCGCTGCAATAAGGAAGCAGGCAAGCAACAGTTTAGCCATCACGACTTTGTTGTGTTAGAATGAGTGTATTTTATGTTGATATGATGGATTTCGATTAGGTCCTTGCATGAACGACACCCAATCTAGACTGGTGCGTTTTCCTTGACACTCGCAAATATTTTGCTCATGAATAATACCGATTAAGCTATCTCAAGAAATTGGGCGGTTAGCCTACCGGCCCGGATTGCTTGAGCAAAGAAAGGCATTTACGGTCGGTGATTCCGACAAACTCCGGCCGGTACACCAGGCAGTACTAACCGAATGGTCAAACTACAGAACAATGACTGAAATCATAATGCAAATCAATAAACAATAATAAGGAGAGGGAGGGTGGGAGAAATTGTGCTAGCTCTCTGAGTTCCAACGAAGAATGATTAGAAATGCTACACTCTGTACTCCTATATGCCCCAAGGATTTAATCCCTACAAAACGTGCCGCGCTAGACGCGTGGATAAGGGTCTCCCTAGTGCCCCAATATTTAGGGTGTGTTAATGAACTTTGCCTAAGGATTTATATCCGTGTCGCGACGGTAACACGGATATGGTTGTCAGCGAGCGATGCAATTTCTTTCAACCTTAACCATTTTTAAATTGCATTTAAAATCATTTAAGCTATCTCAAGAAATTGGGCGGTTAGCCTACCGGCCCGGATTGCTTGAGCAAAGAAAGGCATTTACGGTCGGTGATTCCGACAAACTCCGTCCACAGAACACGTAGTGTGACCCCACGAATCCCGAACGTAAAGACTACAACTTATGATACTCATTTCTTAATTCTAACCTTATAGGTAATAGTGAATGAATCCTAGCTGGCTTGGGAGCTAGCAATTCCTCCCATCTCCCCAAACAATAACCCTTAGCAAAAATGGCAGATCAGGAACAAATGGCTAAGCTAAAAGTTAATATACGCAATCAAAAAATCATAATGGAGGCCCCTGCAGACGACACCACCGGGCAGCCGCCGGAAACCTCCTAAGGAAAACAAAAGCCAAAAAGGAAGGCTGCAGGCATAAGGCCACGCAAGCCCAAAGGCGTGGCATTTTTCATCGGTGGTAGCTACCTTCAACGAGGCATTTAACAACTGCACCTTCAACGAGGTATACTTTATCACTGCAACCTCCGAGGAGGTATTTCAAACACTGCACCTTCAGCGAGGTATTTTTATATTGCAACCTTCAGCGAGGTATTTGAACACTGCATCATCAACAAAGCACTTGGAAATGATAGCCATTGAATTTCATCAAAGCAACGCATTTGTTTTTCCAGGGCTGCTGATAACATCGAGTCTGATAGTAATAGGTTCCACACGTGACGTTGGCTACAATTCAGAATAGAAATAAAAGGAATTACCCAGATGGTTAAATAGATAGCAAGAATAATGACGAAGTATTAGTAACGACGATTTAACTAGCTATACTTAACTCTCTTGAGCCCCTTGTGACAACGCAGAAGGGGCAGTGGTCAGCTGACTTTGTGGTGGCTTTATGTCTGGGGTTCGTAAGCCGTGCTTGACCAGCGGCCAATAGCTTGGATCAGGTGGGCTGACAGGCCGACAGAAGCCGCGTAATCGCGGCCCCGACCCAGAAGCTGTGTAGTCACCATGTTTTGGGCCCTTTATATTCGCGCAATATGACTGGAAATAATCATGCGATGCGAGGAAGACTCACTGTAAAGCTCGTTCCAAACTGGTTAGGTTTGAGACTGGTTGTCGGGTCGGAGAAATTGCAAATTAAATTACTATTAAGAGCTACCCCTTTGATGAAGTACGAGAGAATGCTACAACTGCCACGAGGCAGAAAACAGCAACTGTAACGAAACACAAGCATTGTATCTGCAACGAGTGATTACCCCCATTTGCCGAATGTAAAATGGCTTAAAGCAGCTGTATATACTGGACAAACGTCGCGATTTGGTGGAATTTGCAATCAGTGTGACAAATTCAAATTCAAATTCCAATTCGTGTAAATCAGCAACAATCAAATAGTTTTTGACTCACGGCACATGCGTCGTGTAGTCTATATGGCCAAGTTTTTAGGATAACAATGGTTCGATTGTCCGGACAAAATTCTTGTACCATCAGGTATTGCGAAATTTGAAATTCTAAAATTTGCCCATACAAATCTCTCATAAAAGTCACGCGCAAAATTCTATTCTTATGCAAATGATGAGATCATGCAGCTGAAAACAATTGCAAGCTGTCATTATTCTCAGTTGCTGGTTTGGTTATTAATATTTATTTGTGCGTGGCCAGAATCAGTAAGGCCCAAAAAACGCCATCCCATTCCGAGAAAGAACACAGGAGCCGCCCTCCTGTCGCGGGGACAAATCGACAAAAACCAACGCCCGCAAGCCAAGAGAAAAGCCGCGCGGAAGCACAGCAGGCCCCAAAAACCACTGCACCATCACCTGCACCATCATTACGCCCTACTGCTTTCAGCAGGAGATAGTAAAGCAATCCCTGTCCAGCAAATCCCGACTTCAGATCCCAAATTGTTGATGATTACGTGTATTTAATGTAGTTTCCCTTCAATCTGAGGCTGTCCAAATCCACTCAGCCGCTTCTGGGTACTGCTCCGCCCCCATGAAGTCACATCAACAAAGATTTGTTGTTGGTTTTCAAACTGAGTGTACTCTTCAAAACATATCGTTTTAATCAAATGCTAGATGCTTGAGTGTATAGGCCGTGCACCCTGAAGGGTCACTTTCCTTTAATTTAGGTTGATAGAAAAACGGATTAAAGAACAAAATAGGGTACAACATCATCTCTGGATATAGTTGCCTAGGACATTGGGGGAACCGAAACGGTTTGCGAGCCCAGAGCCCTAATTTTTCCTAAGGGATCAGTTTGGAAATTCTGCGAAGGTGGTATCAAACTGGGCCAGATTGAGAGGGAAGGGAAAGTATTCGAAATTTCAAATCAAGCCATTCCTGTCTGAAAGGTCGGCATGTGTATGTGCAGATAACGACAGAGCCCCAAATAAGGCTTGATGAAGGATAATGCCGCCAGCCACTCGTATGTGTTGTAAGGGTGGCGACGTACGCAAAATAGAAGCAAAATTGGGCAAGGGTGTTAAATATTAAACTGTAGATATTTGAATGAAGCGCACACTCATCAGAATCGGCCCAATACTTATAAACGGAAACAGCGCCTCCGACAAACAGCACCGAAATAATGCCCAATTTCAGATTATGCTAAATTTTACGCCAAATGACGATTACTGTTCAAAATATTCCAAAGCATAATACTATGCTGGGTCTGGTCACTGTTTGGGATACTTATTGTGAACCTATTTGGTTTAGGGTGAACCTTTTTGTTTCTGTCCGCAGACGAGAACAAATATGGCCTTGAAATAAGGAAAATAAACCAATCAGAGACATATACCCCTGTTGTTGCCACACCCTGGCGGCAAGGGCGATAGAATTATGATTTTCACGGATTTTCACAAATACACCCTTTCCGAATTCGAGGGAAAAACCAGAAAACAAGCTACTGTAGCATGGCAAACAGCTAAGAAGGGTGATGCTAGTAGTAAAGTAACGAAAACTGTAAAGCTTTGTGTGATAATGACTTTCAGGCTACCGAACCTACAAAGGTGCTGGTGGGACATTTGTAATGCTCTAAAAATAATGCAGCCGTGCGGGGGCTAATTAGCATTGAGAATTGATATCGAGACAACTAATTGACATTGCAATCGCATGACAAGGGCCTAATGCCCAGGCTAAACGTCACAAACAAGCCTGAACGGACGTGCCCTTGCTTTGCATGGCAGAAATATACTTAGACTTTGTGCAAAATTTCCCCCCAGATGTTCTAGAATCAGCAGCACCTACTACCAACCTGGGATTCCTGGTCTAAAGCTATAAATACACAAGCCGTAAATATATAGCAAGAAGTGAGCGAAACTACAAGCAAGAAAACCCCAAACATGGAGTGGCGTTAAATGAAAACATATAATAGGCGTACAGTGGTGGGGGATATCAAGAGGAGGAGATGATAAAAAACCACCCTAGTGGCCATGGATAACAAGGAAGCAGAAAATAGGCCATCCCCAGTTAGTTACTCTTACAGACCTTGCAGTAAGAAGAAGCGAGGCGAAATCACACGCAAAATATGCTGACTAGATAAACAGCAAAGTAAGCTAAGCCTAGTTCAATGATGCATGTGCAGGAAATAATTGGTACCTAAATACAAATGTTAAGAAACGACCTCACCGGAATAGCTTGTATATGGTTGTATATGTGGCTCTGAGAGGTAGCTATGGAAGACATCGGCCAGTCGGGCGTCATATTGTGTTGTGATCAGCAGTAAACGACGAAGCTCCCAGAGCATATTTATCATATTTGAGAGAACACAACATAAAGAAATTGTGCTAGCTCTCTGAGTTCCAACGAAGAATGATTAGAAATGCTACACTCTGTACTCCTATATGCCCCAAGGATTTAATCCCTACAAAACGTGCCGCGCTAGACGCGTGGATAAGGGTCTCCCTAGTGCCCCAATATTTAGGGTGTGTTAATGAACTTTGCCTAAGGATTTATATCCGTGTCGCGACGGTAACACGGATATGGTTGTCAGCGAGCGATGCAATTTCTTTCAACCTTAACCATTTTTAAATTGCATTTAAAATCATCTAATGTACGCTCCATTGAAACACATGCCATGCATGGACAATTGAATAATCTTCTCCATTGTGTAATTTTTGCATTAAGAATGCTTTATTGTTTTTGAGACGCCCCTGCTGCTTGGCAACCCTCAATGAGACTTAATTTCCTTTTAACTTGCATTGGCAGGTTGAATGCCAAAAACATTACCGACGTCAAAAAATTGGTAGGCTTGTTTCGTTCGACGCCATGGGCTCCTTTTGAAAAGCAATAAACAATTGTTATTTTTTGCAATGGACATTTCTATCAAACACTGGCCCTTCTCAAATGCATTAATATTCATTTGTTTCAGCAAAATTGGGCCAATGGTGATTCTTTCAGAAAAACCATAAAACCATGTTTTTGAAGATTAAATTACCTTCATGTGATAATTGCCATTTTCTGCCGTTACCATGTAATCCTTTATGCAGCCATCATACGATTATTTACGTGGTCGTTATTGCCATATATGTAGATCGTAATTGACCTATGAAACTCATTAGAGCTGTAATCTTACAATAAGGTGTGCCTGTTTCCACGGGACGAGCCATCCAAAACCCTTTCTTAAACCGAAATTACGCTGTGAGCCACTTCTTGATCGTCAGCCATTGCTTGTTTTCAACTTGTATAATTCTTTTGTTTTTACGAGATATTGTTTGAATGTACCAAGCAGTTAATTTTTATAGGGAGCAATTTACACGTCCGTTGTATAAAATTGCTCGTTAATTGAGGTTTCACTTTAGTTTTTCTTTGACACTCATGTATATCGACTGGACAATAAATTTACCACCTGTCTTTATGGGTCCTGCCTTATTGTTTCGAATAAATGAAATACCCTATAATTAAACAAATATACTGCAATAAATAGCTGCAAGTGCAATAGATTATTGTTGTAATTGATTGTAGCTCGGAAAACGTGATTATATTAATAGTAGCCATTTCATTACAATAAATTTATGAAATTATCATTAGAATCGACTCGTCCGTGTGGTTCGAGCTCGTTTATTTGAATATATTATCTAGTTTGAACGAAACTGTCTCTTGAAAGAGTTCCTAAAACTTTTACAAAACAAACCTTTTATTTCAATTTTTTTCTTACTTGATCTTATTCGCAATCCCATGGGATGTTTGAATTAGATAAACTTGGCTGTATTTCTAAATGGTTTATGCCTAATAAAGAACGAATCTGTCCATTGTTGTGCTACATATTAAACAAAAAGTTTCATGATGACGAAAAGAGCACACGAAATCAAGGCAACGTGGCTCTTGGCCAATGAAAAAGCACCGGATATGTTGAAATCCAATGTTGGGTCGTAGAAGACACTTTTGCTGAATCTTGGGAATCTGAATATGAACAATGTCTTCTTGTCAGTTGCATTGACCAATGGAAAGCCATGTTCCATTTCTTCCCAATACATTCCATTTTTCTTAAGCTGCAAAAACAGAGAGAAGAGAAGAATAATTATTTTCAAACATATTTAACATTCGTCCGACAACAATTGGCTGGTGGTTGCTGATGAGTATATTCTGATTCATGTTATCTCGAGAAAGCCGTTGCTTGAATACAGAAATGTAGCAAAAGGCCCTGGGCTCGAGGTTGGAAATGTAAGCTGTGAGTATTGATTCAAATCATTCATATCTGCGTGCTTCAAATAGAAATCAACAAAATGATGATAATAAAGCATAAATTAATACCTGGCCAGAAAGAGTACAATCTGCTCCACCAAGATCCAATGTTTTCATATGTTTTCCTTTTCCTCTCTTTTCGAGCTTATCTCTGGGCTTCTGACGTCCTTTGATTTCAATTCCCAGCTCGATTTTTTTTCCCTTTTCGTACAAGCTGCCCGCCTTGCAAACGTCTCCATCAGAGTCGCCACAAAACTTCCAATCGGAAATCAAGATGTCGAACTTGACAGTGCCTTTTTGAATTGTGATTTGTTCATCATGGGATGTAGTTACGTTTCCACCCTCTCTGAAGATGTACATATCAACTGTAAGCATAGCACCAGGGCCAGAAACATTTGCTGAGAATTGGACATGACGAACGCGTAAGCCCTGATACGTGCTTCTCATACCTTGAGTTTGAAAGTGAAAGATTCACGCGCGAACGAATTGATGGAATGCTTTCTTCGTCCGTTTTCGCCAATAATCGCATTTGATTCGTCCAACTCTCTGATGTAGTCAAACGTAACTTGGACATTTTGGCCAAATTCTACAAAAATGAACATAATTATAAATAGATAGCGTACAACGTATAATAGCGTATAAACATTGTATTAGAAGCTATTGACGACAGAAATGCTGCCAAAGTTTATCTCTACGTTTTATATTTACAGCTTCAAAAGATTTTCGACGATAACGAGAATAGCATCGATGATAAAATCCACATTTTGGCAAGACCCCATTCAATCAACTTCAACACAAGCACAGAAGTTAAAAAACCACTTGGATTATTTTGCCACTTACTTTTGCTCCTTAAAGCAATCTTGCCAGAATGACCAAGCACTTCCAAGTTGATGTCATCTTCATCAACTACTAATTTCTCTTCAGCAGCAAAACTCAACGCGTTGATTGCTACAAGAATGAAACAGACAAGCATAGGCTTAATCATCGTGACTTCGTTCGTATGGTTCGTATAAAGGCTTGTATTGTGAGTTCTTTTGATCTCCTCTTTCAACTGTGTCCAATCTGAATTGAACAGTTTCTCAACTACCATGCATATTTATGTCCAACTGGCACATTGAGACGAATTAATTGTTGTCCAATTAAGCATCTATTACAAGTCTATCTGAGACTTCCCATGAATTTCATTGGCTATTGCTAACTGTTAATGATTCTTGTTGGGTGGGAAGTTGGAAACATGAGTTTTTTAAATGTTGTTCTCAAGCTTTGCCACACAACAGTCATCGTTTTCCCAGCCAACACCGGAAAATTGCAATTAGAACGAAAAGCCACAAAATTAAATGCTTCCTAGATTTCCTTGACAAGGCCCCGGTGCATTTGATCAAAAGACATTTCATGACAAGCAGTAACACTCATACTTCGTTGTCATAGTAATAGTCATCTTACTGGTTACACATTGTTGCGCCCACTTTTATCATGCTTTTCCACGCTAACCACTGATCAAAGGAAGTCTTCTTTTATAGCTTGGCGAGGTCAGCTTGTTGTCTGCTGGCCATTTGATTAACGATGGTCTATTTCGAAGACTGCTCATCCAAGGGTGATGCCATGGAAATAGAGCTGTGCTCATAATTATATCGGTAAAAATGCCTTGACACTGAATTGCGATGTTTCTTCATATACCAATGAGCTCAGTCTTTTACTATTCTATTATTATTATCCTTATAAGGTGCATTTTATAAGGATAAGCTGTATTATATCTATCTATTGATTATTGATTATTTATCATTATCTGTATATATTTATATATATATCTATTGATTATCACGAGGATTGTAAGTTCTACAGTCTACAAAGTGTAGAAATGTAGTACATTTTCCGATCCTCGAGAAAAGCGTTTGTAAATTTTCAGCATGATATAGTTCCCGATTTTGAAAAGTTAAATGTTGATGAGAAATTTATTTTGATGACTTCAGCTTATGATATGATTTTTATGATATGATGACTTCAGATCTTAGCTTGTTAAAAGAGTTTGTGTGCTTTCCTGGGAAACGTATTTAAATTACATGATCAGCTTGCTGCATGAATCATTGCAATACGGTATCTTCTTTTCTTTTTAAAAAGTAATCTTGCAGTTAGATAGGATGATGCTTTGTAATATGGGGTAAGATGTATCTAGCAATCCTTGTTCATGAATGAAATGAAATATTGCTCGTTACTTTGCAATACTCGCATGTTATGATGCTAAAAAATTACATAATAAAAGTTAGGAAGTAATTTAAAATCTGAAACCCTCACAACAAACGAAAATAGCCTGCATGTGACAGTATGGGCGAAACCAGCCATATATGTTCCATCGATCGTGTCATCTACATCATACGGTATTTTTTAAATCTTATCACGTCATGTACGCTCCTGCGCAGCACTGGTCGACTTTAGGTACACGCTTTTTTTTTTATAAGGAACCGTTTATAAGGAACCTACATGTAGAAGGTCAAAAAACTTAAGGAACTTTTGCTACTGAAGGCCAAATCACTAAGGAACTTTTTAATTTTGAATATATTTATATTTCCGCACAATTTACAATTAGGAAGCCGGTTCCATTGATTTTCAGTACTTTTACATTATATGAAGCTTCTTCATGTTTTTACCTGTTATCTTTTCACATGTTTATAGCAAAACGTTGAATTTAAATGCTTTTCTTGCGTCTGTACTAATTATGTCCACTAAATGCGAACTTAAAATTAAGGAACTATTAAGGAACTTTTAGAACTACAAAGTGGTCAAAAGAGGTCTCAAAATAAGGAATTTAAAGAACTAGGCCCGAGCTAGGTTCCTTATAAAAAAAAAAGCGTGTACCGTAGCACACTACTCCTCTGCTGGTGCTATCACAGTTTCGGGCTCTTTCTTTATCGACAGCAACAATTAATACTCGATGCCATAATTTTTATACATATATAATGCAATATATTGGTCCCAAAACCTAAAATTGACGAGGTTTGCTGTAAAGTTTACTATTTAGTACCATAAAGGTGGTCAGTAGTACGATAAATGCGCAGAAATGGGCCATCTATTCAATTTATGTGATCTCTGTGTGCAAAAATTTAAATGTGACAAGGCAGAGAGGTACATTTTGTCTCTAAATCGTTGACCTTTGGTGCCACTTCTGAGGGCTTATTTGATCGTAATGAAAAATGTCTGGCTCAGAGATAACTAAACAAAATTGGTTTCTCAAGGTATTTCAGATTCATCTATTTATATGCGGTCTAAAGTCAATAGTTTGGTGTGTACTAGACCAGACCGAGACTCAATGCCTGCATTTACTTGTAATTTCAGATTGGAAAAGGCCATGTAGTTTTTGTCCAACTTTACATTTTATCGTCCAAGTCAGATAAAGTCGCGTATTTTATTGACAAGTTACAAGTACAGGTAACTTCATTTCAATTTCAGAGCCATATCTATTGAACTAAAATTCAAGTCTGCTTGTTTTAACCTCAAAGTTTCTGAAATTCTGAAACTTTTTTTTAGTCTATACTGAAATCACTGAAAGAGCCAATTACATCAAGGATGAAAGATTTCATGCAATACAAAAAAATAACCAAAGCTGCAAAATCTGAATTCAAAATAATGACTGGTAATATTCAGCAAGGGCACCCACTCTTCTGATCCGAACCCAACAAGAGGGTGAGGGTACCCATGTCCATTACCCTTGGAAAAGTCCCTAATTTTATTCATTTTGTTTCATTCTCATTCATTTTCCTCTAAGTTTCCCTCATGTGACTGGTCTACTTTGCAGTATTTTGCAGTATTATTACTGCTAGTATTATTACTACTATTTGAGTACTTTGCAGTACTCAAATAGTAGTAATATTGATATTAGAAATGTTTTTCATAAACTTTGACACTTGCTGCCCTGTTCAATTCTTCAATGCCCTCTGGTTTCAGCTTTCATTTAATTTATGGCTCAATTACTTCATAGACAATGGAGTAAAGTTAACATATTACTTCAGAAAGAATTCATGCAGAGATTGCATAATTATTCAGAATAATTCAAAGGTATTCAGGCAAACCAACTGCTTCAAATTAAAGTCAAGTTTTATCTATTTATTTGAGATGTTGTAATTTATGCCCTGTGATAAATACACAGTGAATTGTCATTGTGATGTTTTAATAATTAATTTTAACTATACAATTTTTACCAACTTCCTTCTTTCATTTATAGACAGTATTTTCTGGAAATCTCTGTGATAAAGGTATGTTATTCTTTAAATTGTTATTATTATTATTCGTTAAAGTTATGTTTTCCATTTTGTTTGAATTTAGATACTCTGTCTCAAAACAAGGCATTCTCACAATATAATATAATAATGCTCCATGTTGTTGATCTTTAGAAAATTTTTCTGCACTCCCTGTTTTTCAAGAAAGGCTGATTGTGACTGTTGATTTCAACACCAAGAGCAATGAGGTATTGCTATTAAATTTAGATCAGAACGTTACATTCTACTTCATTTTTTCTTAACACTTACAGTGGAATCCCGCTATAACGAACCCCGCTTATAACGAACTTCCCGCTATTTCGAACTAAAACTCCGGTCCCTTGGATTCTGGGAAATAAATCCTACTGTAAATACTCCCTGTATAACGAACCCTGGATATAACGAACTTTCGTTATTATGAACCAAACTTCCGATCCCCTGACCACAAATTTTTCAAGTTCTGGATGTGCTTCAACACAAAGAAGGTAGAAGAGGGGAAGGTGCAGTTTATGACATGTTCTAGACAACTGGAAGTTAGTTTATAATATTTAGAGTTGTTTGATAAACATAGCTGGAAGGTAGCTGTAATAAATGCAGCTAGTATACATGTTCTTGGATTGCTTGGTTTGATGCAGTGTGTTTAAATATACTTGTTAATAACTACGCAGTAACATGTTCAGCACAAGTGGTTAGCACTTGTGCTTGCCACGCATGAAATAGCGGTTCGAATCTCATGCAAGCCACTAGGAATAGCTGAGCGACATAAATGAGGGCCGGTACCCCGGGGATCTACTTTCTCTTGTAGATCCCCGGGGTACTGCCCGGTTCGGAATGGTTCCTCGGCAGAAACGCCGAGAAAACCATCCTCCCCGGTTAGGATACTCAATCTAGTACACCGGGGGACAATTGCCATTGCAGAGTTGCCACACTCCCCACTTTGTCTCGTTTTGCCAAGTGCATAAGGCACAGTCGAATTCAAAACCCAGTGGCATTTTCGCTCTGGCATTTGTCCCGATTATATATACACCGCTCAAACTACTGCCAGAAATCATTGGCATGGATTTTCTTGTTGTGGGAATCCCAGATATATTCGCGTGCGCAATGGAGCGATGCTCTGTTCATGTGGTCAGCGTTCTTTTGGACTGGAACAGCAATAATGCACCAACGTGCCAAGCAAATCAATAGTTGAGCAGCAACATGCATGACGCCATGACAATCCTGGATTTCAGCAGTCGCCATCTTGTTTTGGATAACATAAACTTTTTTCAGTTTTCAAAGCCCGAATACTTGAGGGAGGGTTCAATAGACATTTCGGCCCATTTGTGTTTGGAATTCTTCATAAAAAATTTCCCTTCTGTACAACGAACTCCCGCTATTGCGAACAATTTTCTCGGTCCCTACAGAGTTCGTTATAGCGGGATTCCACTGTATTATGATCAGGATAATATGGAAAGAACACCATCTTGGTCTTGTGGCATTCTTTGTCCATTTTTTGGGTGTTGTTCTAAACTCACTCTGCTTAGTGTGATAATATAGAGTATGTACTATCTTTGTTATATTTTTATCGCTTTGCTTTGCTATATTAAGACATTTTGTTACATTTTTATCTTTAATGCATACAAATGAAATATAACTATATTTAAATAGATCATTAATGCTTTTACATTATTTAATGATTTGAAATTTCTCCCTAGGTCTGCAGAGGATCAGGATCTTTGGCACATTTAAGCGAATATTTTTCAGGTAGTGTCAAAGAGGCTACTTTCTCAGGACAAAAGAAGAAAAGTTCTCTTTCTAAAATGTATGTATTTTTTATTTAAATATACTTTATTTATGCTTGTAGAACTGCCTTAAATCCATCTCATAACAATTGTATTTGTATCTGAAAATAATTTTGTAAGTAGTTTGATAATGTCATTGTAGTAAGTTAAAGCTGGCTGCTAAAGGGAAGAAAATACAACAAGATGATGATTTGCACTCAGCTAGTCACGATGCTGCCAAGGCATCAAATGGTGCAGCTGATATAGCTAAAATATGCAAGCAATTCGAGTTCAAACAAAAAGATCTCAAAAGCATGCAAAAAAATGCAAATGCGAATTGTAGCGATGTGGGTCCAACCACGTGTGGAATAAACGAAATGGATAGAAGAAGTAGCGTTTCGGAAGCTCAGAAAAATCAAGAGTTTTTCAATCAACAGAGAATGAAAGATTCTGAAGACAACTGCTCATCGTCGGAACATGAAGTCTTGAATATTGGCGAAAAAAATACTGCGTTTGAAGACGAGGCCTGTAACAATAGCAACGCGGGGGATGCAGATGTAGTTGAAGTGCACGACAAAGGACTGAAGCGAAAGCAATTTGCAGAGTCGAATATTGGCGAAGACGTTCACAATGAAAATAGGAATCAAATACTTAAGGGAAAGAGAAGGAAGCTGCGAAAAAGATCTACAAGCAAGTTAGCATTGAAAAGAAGAAAACAAACTTCGCTAGATGAAAAACCCATTTCAGTTGATGATTACAACGATGTTTGTTTGGATAATGTAAGGTTAGAAAAGGTTCTTTGTAGCTCTGTCATAAAAAATCATTATTTTATACTGCACTGGGCTTATTTTGCTTTTCAATAATCGTTACAATCTTTTGAGTTTAATTTTTTTTAATTTTAGCTGTGTGTCACAATTAGACACGATTCAAATTTGTAATTTGGTTAGAAATATGGAAAGAGATATACGGGATATATTTGAAGGGAAGGTGAGTAGTCAAATTTAAATCTTCGAATCAAGGTTTGTCTGTTTTTTTTGCATCGATCATTGTCATTTCTTGGGCCCCGAGACGCGATCGTACGACCGTTGGATTGTAGCATAGTCAATGAAAGTACAACTTTATTGACTATAATCAGTACTCGACGCTAATACGTAGAGATATTGACTATGGGTTTCGTATTGAACATATGTGGATTCGCAGCGATAGAATCTTGCACGTCTACGAGATGTATAGGTGTTATTGCTATGCAATGTTTAGATTGAATTTTGTTATTTGTATAGTCCTTTTCTGCAAGACATCAAGACTACAAGCAAGGAGGCAAAAAGCGAGGTAAATCAAGTCTGAAGCAGGGTGGAATTTCTTTTTGGCTCAGACCTCAAGTCCTTGTAACCTCGAATATATCCAGGCATATTCAAGGGTTGCCTCTCTTGTACGCAAATACAGATTATTAATTTTTTTTTTCTCACAAGCGGAATTGGCCTTTAAAGTTCATTTTGGACGCTTCACGGAAGATCAACAGGACTCTATTACCCATTGCCTTCAGCAAATGTTCTGCTACAAGCACACGAAGGTATTTATGTATCTAATAAGAAGCAATAAGATGGAGAGATAGTATACACTCCTATGCAGTCTGTTCTACTAATGATATTATCTATCTATCTATCTATCTATCTACCAGTATACTGACGGCCTTCTAAAAAGGAGCTAAAAGCTTATATTAGCTTATATTATATATTAGCTTTTATTATCTTATGAAGCTTATATTATCTTCTATCGCAGTATTTGGACTATATTCTCAAGGTGCTTGTTCCTGAAACAATGATAGCCATCGTGGAGAAGATCAACAAAGACATCAATCGCTCGGAGGTAAAATCACAGCCAACTGACTTTCAGCTTTATGGCCCATCTTATATCTCATGTGAATTAATTTACTTTAAACGAATATCGATGCAGAAATATCGTGTTTGAATCGTTTTCCAGGCAGAGAAAATACTCGCTGATTGTTCAATAGAATGATTGCTGTACACAAAGAAACTGCCATAGGTAGGAGAGTTGTGTGTGTGTATATACCATTTATCAATGATCAATCGACAACAGAACGTAACCTGCCATTCTTGGCAATACTTAACAACTATTAAGGAGGAGGTTCATTTAACTATTAAAGAGGAGGTTCATTTGCGAAATTAAGTTGTAAAACATAATTTCACAAAATGCAAATTAACCAATAGAAATTAAGGCCTAATCAAACTACCTATCCCTTATATATATATACGTTCGGTAAAGATAGTTCTGTTACAATAAAAGTGAATTTATAAAAATTGGTGATTAAAATTACCTTGGCGGCTAAAATCATTAATGAATGTTACCCGTGCATCATACATTACACAAAAATGTTTTGTAAAATACTATGTATCAAAGCAGTTTTTGTGAATAAAAAGACGAATGAATATTGCGGGGTTTATTCCCAAGAAAGAAAACAAATGAATTGTCTGAAATCGGTTGATTTTATTGCGTTGACCCATTACTACAATGTGTCAGTTTCAGGGTTGACTTTTCCAATATCGGTCATTTGTCTTGATAGTCGCTGATTCTGTTGTTGTTGCTGAGCTCTTCGTCTCTTCTTGTTCCATTTTTGCAAGAATCGAACTGCTTTGGTGAGAAATAAAATCAATGCGAACACATACGTGATAACGAGGATCAAAGCCGAGAAACCATGACGATATGAGGCGTTGTTAACAGATTGCAGGTTTGCAAGGATAACAAGACAGAGGAGGTACATGGCTTCAATCCTGTTCGCCCAACGGTTCTTCTTGCTGTATGGCCAAGCTAAGCAGTGCACAGCAAATATCAGAGAACATGCCACAGTTAATACTATCTGTTTAGAGAAAGGAATATCAATGTTTTTAAACAAATGCAGATTAAGTTATCATACGCAAATCTATGATCACAAATGCGAATCTGCGATTTACATTCACGGATCACAGCTGTCTGGATTTTAACAATAACTTGCACCATGAACTATAGCTGTCTTCGTTTAGAAATTAATTTGCACCATGGACTATAGTTTTCTACGCTTAGACAACAACTTGCACTACAAAATATGGATCTAAATAAAAATATGTCTACGTTTGGACAATAACTTGCACCATGAAATATAGCTGTTTATATTTGGACAATAGCGTGCACCATGGACGACTATGCGTGTCAAAGGTATGGAATAGAAAACTTGACTTACCTGCTTGATATTCCAATCTTGAATAAAAACATATATAGCGACGAGTGCTTGCCTTCTCACAAGATCGACAGCCCACCACCATCCTCTCTCTTTGCCAACGTAATGCTCCCACCATCGGCTGGTTCTGGTGGCACACGCCTGGCAAGCTTTTTCAGCCTTTTGAGCACAAGGCGAACATGGCTCTAATTCATCTCCACCTGCTTTCCGCGTTTGGCCATGGTCCCTCGCCAACTTCACTCCACATTTCGAGCAATTACCTTTAGGCTGGAATCTCCTTGAAATTACAAAAAACAATAGCCGGTTGTCAACGAGACTTTAACTGGGTTATTCGTACAATTACCTCGTGATGTTGTTACGAATTAAAGGATTGCAAACACCGCACTATACCCACTTTAGGCCTTCAGCAATCGAATCGATTACTGGTTGGTGGATCCGCACCCAACGGTAGGTATCAGGTCCCTTGTGAACGACGTAGCATATGATTGGTATGGGCAGAAATAGCAAAAAGAACCAGACGAGAACAGCGACAACGAGAAAACCGAGATGAAAACCTTGGTAACATTCCCAGCTACCGTCATAAAAGAAGACTTTTTTATCTGCAATGCAAGAGGAAAAAGCTGTATCTACAAGAAGACAAATTTATCTATAAATCTACCGAGCATGCAGTTTATAAAGCGTTATATTTATTTACGAGTTGACACTATATGCGGAGAAGTTGACACTATTGTAGCAGTGTATTGTAGGTATTTACAATTTGACAAGGTTTCACAATGATTGGAAAGAATTGACCTGGTGGGCACTCATAACTTACCTCCAACATTAACACAGTGGAGAAGTGCCAAGCTTGTTTCAACCAGATATTTGTACATGAGAATCATGAGAACCAGAAAGCATTGAAACGGTCGACTTCTTGTCAGATTGATCTTACGACGCATGACGAATATGGCAATAAGAACAATCAATACTTCTGCAGGAGTGACGTAATTCAGGGCAGTTGTTCCCAAATTACCGAGATCAGGCACGGCGCATGTGGAGAATGGATACTCGGTCGGTCGGCCCAGATCGCTGATGCCCGATACCAAATGAACGATGTCGCCAACAATATCGTTTGGCTTGAATAAAAACGGCAGCACTTGGATGTAGAAGAGTATGCCTCGTAGATCCGATGGAATATTTGGATTAAAGAAGATGATCAAGAGAGTGAATACAAGAACGACGAACATCGAGATCGCAAGAAACCAACCAGTGCCATTACAATCACGACATTCCGTCGACCTCACTCCCAAACTGAGGCCATCTTTACATCGACCACATAGTATGTTCTCCCGTCCTTCAATGCAAAGTTTGTCTGGGTTCCTTGCGTCGTACAAGCAGCCACGTTTTCCTTGCTCCTTTTGGCATTCACAGTAGCCCCTGGGACATATGCTCGTGACAAACTTCCCATTCACCATACCACCCCAATAGCCTTCTTTCAAATAGACATATCGTCCTTTACTGCACCTGAAATATGAAGCGTGCCTTACGTTATATGCATCAATTGTAAAAGCAACAGTAACGTCAGACCAATCAACCCCGATTTAACTCGTCAAAAAAGAAAGTATAGGTAATTTTATGGGTCGATTATCGTGAGCTCACGTTGCAACGGCTGATGAATCAACTTTGCGACGGAAACGAGTTCGAGACAAAAGACGTTTAAACTGGTTCTACTGGTAGCATGCAAAAACTCCGCACACAAGAACCTGCTTGTTTTGCATCCATTCTGGTTTTAAAAAACAATATGCCATTGTTTCTTCCATCATTTTAAGCAGAAATATCAGCCCGGAGGTTCCTTCCATACAGGTTTTTGCTGTACCGGGTTGAACGTCTTACCTTTCTATGCCATTGATATTGGAATTGCAAACGCAAGTGCCGTTGCGGTATTCGAATCCTGGGTGGCATTGCAAAGTGGAAAACGTGAGATCCTCCTCCACAAGAAAACTTGACTGCGTGGCAGACAAACGAAGATACTCCTGATCAGAAACATTTGCAGTCTGGTGATACACTTTTGTCGAAGGCACTTGGATGACAACATCCAGCCTGTGCTTCACATCTGGTGGCAAAACAAAGTACTGTTGGCCAAAAGCAACCTGGCTTGTTGAATTGCGCTGTTTAATAATGTGCTCCACAGATGGCACACTGTAGACTCTGTTGCCAAGCTGATCAGTGGCACTTATGTTCAGCGATAAGTCCTCTCCAGGAGCAGCCTAGAAGTTCAACATAGAGCTATGGTTTGACACAATAGTGCAGTGTGATAGTAGTCTTCGTTGCATGCAAACTTAACTGGTTTCTTTGAACAGCTTTGTTGAATTGAATTGAGTTGAAACGATTTTTCAATTCAACTCAACTCAACTGATTGACACAGATCCTCCTGAGATTTAATTCAGATTACGCTGGTATATCAAAATGTCTCAATTACAGTCAATCGTGCTGAAATGTTACATACCTGCAGACCTCCAGGAAAGAGCGTTAAAAAATCAAACACATCAGTGGCAATATCGGCCTGGCGTCCAGTCACTGTTGCTACTTGTCCTTCGCGATGCAAAAAATTACCAGAATAAACAATCTTATTTCCCCAACGAAGGGATTTATGCACATTTGAATGCGGTGGATGCTCGTCCCATAGGCAATCAATCAGACTCTTGACATAGATTGCAGCTCCTTTGAGTGAAGCACTGTTGTTGTGGAATTCAGCTAATGACTGGAGAATACAAAGATGGAAATTATTAATAATAGATATCGAAGAAGCTCTAAAAGCACAAATTTTTATGTTTCAAAAAGGAGGTTTATTGGAGAAGGGGCCTCAAAAAATTCTTAAATTTCAGAAAACAGTTCGCGGAAAACAACCCTAAGATAATTTTTATAAAGCTTTTCTTTTTTGCAACCAATCACAATTTCATCATTGTTCGCAGTTTCTAAAATAAGGGGGGCTTCATGTGTCAAAAGAGGGCCTTATTAGAGAGGGGGTCCTAACAGAATTTTTACTGCAATTATCATTTCATTGCCACTTGATAATTACTTTTTAATTTAAGCATAAGTACTTGTTAAGTGTTGCATAATGCATTACCGTCCATTGAGATGGTGGAACTTTTGCTTGTGAATACTGAAGAAAGCAGCCAGGATTGTATGGATACGTGGTTTCTTGTAGAGCCACTGCTTCAACATACAATCCACCTCCTCTGAAATCAGCATGATTCCCTGTGATGACAAGATGACTGTGTGGATACAAAATGAGTTTGGATGTATCGGCAACGTAAATCGCTCCGCCTTGCTTTCCCTTGTTGTTTTTCAGGACAAGTTTTCCTTTCACGTGTATCGTGCATGCAGACACGTAAATTGCACTGCCCTGGATGTTTGACGAAAGAACATTTTCCCCACTGAATTCAATGCCAAGTCTTGTGCTGAGTATTGCTCCAGGGTATTCTTTTGAATTCCTGCTTGGCTTGTGTCCATGTATGGTACAGTTGACAAGGCTCGGAAGAACTGGTGCCACTCTACCAAGTGGTAAATTCAACAACAACCTCAGTGCTGAGCCAGACATAGCAGTATTCTCTGAAATCTGAACCCTGTGCATTGAGAATCTTATTAAGCCACTTCTGTCTGCATCAAATGGATCTTTGCTGTTGAAGATTATCTTCATTGCTCCACCAACCATTGCATCGTTCTTAGTGATGTTGCAATCTTTGAGACTTGCAGAATTATCATGTGCCCAGTCCCAGGAAGAGAACAACACCCCACCACCAGTTTGGGAGACCAAATTCTTTGTAATAGAACAGTTTTCTAGTTCCAATTGATTTCCAGTTGTATGATGGATGAAACTAAGGAACAGTCCCCCACCATATGTCCCTCTGTTCCCTTCAAAGTGACAGCTTTTTATCTTGACTCTGTTTTTTGAAGAATTAAAAGCATGGATCACACTCAGTCCACCACCGGTTGCATAATAGTTTGCTAATATTCTAACTTTTCCGGTGTCATGACTGATCACTGATTCCTGTCTGTTTACGTAAGCCTCGCTAAATAAGAACCGAGATGAATGGATTTCAACTGAGCAATCCATTCCATTTTGAAACATGACTCCAAGGCTTCCACCAAGCGAGGTATTGCCAAATTTAAAATCAATTGCAAAACTGTTCGTCTGATTGGCATAATTATGACTAAACAGCGAATTACGAACAGTGAGGTTTGTATCGATGACATTCAAACCCGAGCATAGGTTATTCGAAAAGATACAATCATGAAAAGCCAGATTCATGGGGCCGTAGGCCAAAACCGCTGATGGCACCAAAGGACCACAATCTCGAAATTTCACACCTTTGAAGCTTACTGTGAAGTTACTTCCGTTTGTTGTTGAAAGTAGAAGCATTGAATTTCCCGAACTGCAGTACAAGGTTGATTTACCAGACATCGACGATATGTTGATGTTGTATTGGTTGGATAGCAATATTCTCTCTTTACCTGTTATGAATGCATCTTTATCAATTAATATATCCACTTGATTAACTCCTGTTATTGTTGTTGCAAGGGTTTTTGAAGAGATGCATTCTTGTAGGGCGTAGTTCAAAGAGCGACATGTTGAATTTGTCGTCTTGTTATTGTTGCAACACTGGACGCCGTCATTTCCACTGGAACTCACGATTAACGCGCCAAAACTGGATCCAAACATAAAAGAAACGACTGCAAATAAATTTACAACGAACAAGAATGATGCCATGGCAGTAACATCATTTGAATTGTGTTGCATGTGCAATGAATATTATATTAGCAGACTTTTTACCATCACATTATGTTGTCAGCAACATCAAGACATCAAACCACTTCCTATTTCTTAGAACTTATATTTTCCATTTCCTCATACTCGGGTCCAGCCCAACACCTATCAACCTCATTTTCATTTCAAGCTTAAAATGGATCCGAGGTACCGAAGAAGTGTTCTCTCTCTTCCTCGTTACCAGACTCCCGTCATTTGTGATGCCATTTTGGGAGGAGGCAATACAAGGCCTAAACTAAACTTCAGCATAGGGAAGTGAATGAAATAGAAATATACCATGGATGCAAAAGGAAAAAATGTTATAGTATGCGATAATGGTACTGGGGTAAGTTTTCATCTATTATTTTCTTAAACTGTTAAATTTAATGCTTAACTGGTCCACTAAAGGTCGACTTTCTATCACCTTCAAAAGTTGATTCTGAAAATATGGCTGACCGGACCGACCGACCTGTGTGCGAGACTCCACTCATAACACTCTCATCGACACCAACATCTTGCAATCTTATCAAAATTTTTAAAATATATACTTTTTGATTTCTAAGCAAAAACAAGAAGTACTCCCAATGGAATTAAGGCTTTTCCATCAAAAAATGTCTATAGCGTTATCAACAACTACCTTCATACTTCCTTCACTAAACTTCCGCTCTCTACCATAAAGATTGTTGAACCCACAAAACCAGGTCAATAGTATCCGAACCCCAAATACTATCATCCATTCGTGAATGTACTCTTAGAATTCTACTGATTAATTTTCTCTATTTCTTCAGTTTGTTAAATGTGGATATGCAGGTTCCAACTTTCCATCACACATATTTCCATCCATGGTTGGTAGACCAATGATCCGGTCCACTGCCAAAGTCGGTGACATTGAGATCAAGGTAGGACAATATTTGCTGTGTTTTGATGCCAAAACAAATGAGACTCGGCCTTGTTTATACTATCATTATTCCACAGAATATTGATGAATGCAATTTTTCCTATCTTAGCCTGACTTTTATTTCTTGCTTGACAGGATTTGATGATTGGTGATGAAGCTAGCCAATTGAGGCACATGCTGGAAGTGAATTACCCCATGGAAAATGGAATTGTTCGCAACTGGGATGATATGAAACACGTTTGGGATTATACATTTGGAGAAACAAAGATGAACATTGATCCAAAGAATAGCAAGGTTTTATCCAAAGTTTATTTACATAATTATCTGAAAACGTTTTCATCTAAAAGCGATTTTCCAGAGTTTAAGCAAATGTATCTTCAATTAGGTTTTGCTGACAGAACCTCCCATGAATCCAAACAAAAACAGAGAAAAAATGATTGAGGTCAGTTATTTAATATTATATGTCTGCACGTTTATAATGGAAAAATTCCTTATATTATATTACTATATTATATGCAGTGGTGTTTTTTAGGGGGGGTGCAGGGGGTAAAGCCCCCTTTGTTAAAATAGATGCCGAGTTTGGGGGGGGCACAACCCCCACCAAAAAACTTTTGTTTTTTGTGCTTTGGAAAATGTCCCATTATCCAGAAGTTAAAGTTTAAAGGCCTCATTTATAAAGATTCTGATGTCAGTTGCATGCCAGATGTTAATTCTTGTGTCCCCAGTGTCTCATTCAGTTGTTTCTATTCTTTTAAAGGCTTGTAAACCATTGTTTGGTCTTGCACTTTAATGTTTTGACTTTTTATGATCGGAAATCATAAAAAACTTTTCAATATTTTTCAATATTTCCATTGATTCGTTTAACCATAACACACTCAAGCTGCGAAACGTTTGTTCAAATGTTTCCGGTTTTTAATCTCAACATTTTATTGACATTATTTTACTTGACAGAAAGTTATTCTCCCAGTCAATTTTTGAAAGTGTTCATAGTTCTTGGACGAAATATCGGATATCTAGCATAGTTTTATTATGACAGTACGACCATTTTCATGAATTAAATCAAAGCACACAATTCGATATATTGTTATGTTAAGAGCACGAAACAGCACACCTTGATCAAAATGGAAAAACAGCCGGCCAATAAGAAGGCACGACTCACTATAAAAGATTTTTTTGCAAAAGAAGGCTGCCCTGTTGGTGAAGAATGTGAACAATCTGCATCGATGGATTTTGGGTCTTCAGAAGAGCAACATGAAGACAAAAGACAGGACTCAGAGTCAGAGAAAATAAATGAAGCATCATTCTCAAGAACTGCAGATGAACACAAGCACGATTACCCTTATTGCTGGAATGCTGAACAAAGCAGCTATTTTTCTAAAACATACAGTTGGCTGTTATTCAACAAGGGAAAGCTCGGCTGTTCTTCCTGTAAAACCATCAAAAATCTTGGTGTCTATTCTGACAAGAGTATCCACGTTGCCAGCGAGTGGACAGAATGTAAAATTGGAGTAGTAGGAGAGAAACGTGTGGCACAGAAGTCACTACGAAAGAAAATAGCAAAACATGACCAGTCTAAGGCTCATAATGAATTGGTTAAAGTTTTGAAGGCAACAGAGGAAAACTCAATCAAAACATCAACAGTTAAAGGTCAAGACAAACACAAAGAAGTTACAGAAAAGTGTCTTCGAACAGCGTATTTTGTTGCTTATCAAAATCGTCCACTCTCTGATTACCCAGACCTGATTGATCTCCAAGAAAAAAATGGTGCTAATATGGGAACAACATTGCATTCAAGATTTTCTTGCAAGGAAATGATCAATTGCATTGCAGAGAGCATGCGTGCAAAGATATGCGAAAGAATCAAAGCAGAAGAGAAAAAGATAGCCATAATTACGGATGAGTCGACCACAATTTCAAAAAAGTCATGCGTTGTTACTTACATTCGTTCGGTTGTGTGTGATAAGCCTGTTAATACCTTTCTTGACATCTGCGATCTTCCTGGTCAAGACGCACAATCTATTTGTGATTGTATAGTGAATATTTTAGCTAAGTATTCGTTTGACAAAGAATACCTTGTCAAAAATCTTATCGCCTTCACTTGTGATGGTGCCTCGGTAATGCTTGGTGTGAAAAGTGATGTTGGAAAGAGGCTAAAAGATCAGTTCCCTGCAATAGTAATTTGGCACTGCATGAACCATCGACTAGAGCTTGCCGTTTCGGATGCTGTCAAATCAATCAACGGTTTCTATACGCTGGAAAGTTTCTTTAACAAAATACACAGTACTTATTCATTTTCTGCAAAAATGCAAAGAGAACTAAAAGAACTTGCATCAAAACTTGATGTTGAGTTGAGAAAGATTGGAAAGGTATTCACAATCCGCTGGGCAGCCTCTACTTACAGACCCGTTTATGCCTTATGGTCTTCATTCCCAGCATTGTATGACCACTTCAGCACTTTGGCAAAGGACAACTCCATTGATTCTGTTAAACGGGCAACGTACAGCGGAATTGCAAAAAAGCTAGCAACTAAGGAATTCGTAGAAGATATGGCTGTAATTAAGGATTGTCTTGGACAAATCTCCATTTTGTCTGAATCTTTGCAGAAATCAGATACAAGTGTTGTCGAGGCAAATCGTTATCTGAAGTACACAATTAACAGTTTGGAGAAGATTAAGGTTTCCATCAGTGAAGGGAAATATTCATTTGATCAAACTGTTGGAAGTGATGTTGTTCATAGCATTCAGAGAATATGTATCCGATCCCCGAAAAACGCCCAAGTGTATTGAAAATGTTATCCAGGAAATCCTTTACACAATTCCAAAAAGCTCCTCAGAGGCGGAAAGAGGCTTTTCACAAATGAATCTGGTGTGCACACCAGCTCGATCAGCTCTGGCAGTAAAAGCATTGTCATCATTTATTTTTATAAGCATTAATGGACCACCACCAAACTTCTGGAATGCTCAAGATGCTGTTGCTAGGTGGCTTTTGAGTCACCGATCAGCGCTGGCACCCGAAAGAAAGAAACGGGTTGTTAAGAAAATAGAAGACTTAAATTCTCTTGAGCTTATATTCACTTAACTGCACTTATATAAACTATAAATCGAGTTGCTTTCTTCTGTTTGCATTGTTCTTTATTATCGTGCAGTTTTCTAGTTCTGTTCTGGTGATTTATGTCAATTTTTATTATGATAAAAACGTTTCTAATTTTTGCCTACATACATTGTTTGGTTTGTGTGAGCATTGGTTTTCATATTTGCGCCAATTAAAATATGGGCGTGGTCACAAGAAACCACACCCCTTATGGTGGTGAGCCCCCCTTGTTAATTTTTTTAGAAATCACTACTGATTATATGTTTTTATCCTGATAGGTTATGTTTGAAAAATACCAGTTTGATGGAGTGTACATTGCTATCCAAGCTGTTCTCACGTTGTATGCCCAAGGTATATATGGCTAAATGTTTTTATTTGCGCTTTTATTTATTTTATTTATTTAATATAATTAATAGCGAAATTCATAAATTAAATTTATGAATTTCGCCATTAATTTTGCTGCACATTTTGCCATGAAATACTTCCATACGTTACCATCAGATAACCGCATGCTTTGTTGTGAAGCTGCTAATTCTGCTTTAACATACCTAAATACTTGGTCATGAAATAGCTGCATACTTTGACCCAAAAAATAGCTGCAAGCTAAATCCTCCAATATTGATTGATTGATTGATTGATAGGCAAATACGCTTACTATCTTTGTAAGGTATTGGTTTATGTGCTAAGCACAAAGGGTCCACTAAATAGCTAGACTAATCGAAGCAGTGCGACCCTGGTCCTTCCTCTCGATGTGACCACACCTCGTGATTCCTTTTTGCCTCTTATTTCTCTCAAATATCTCAAAATACTTCTCTCAAAATGTCTCAAATTTTTGGCTCAAGATTACTGGATGTTTTGTCTCAAGATAGCTGTATACTCACGATGTTTTCTTTGTTTGCAGGTCTTTTGACTGGAGTAGTCGTTGATTCAGGCGATGGTGTCACTCACATCTGCCCTGTTTATGAAGGGTTTGCACTGCCTCATCTGACAAGAAGATTGGATATTGCCGGAAGGGATATTACTCGCTATCTCATCAAAGTAAGCAACATCTATAACCATTTTTGTAAGATGTATAGCCTTATCTTAGACTAAGTGTTTTTCAAATGGAATCATCTTTTTCAGCTGCTTCTCTTGCGAGGATATGCTTTCAACCACTCTGCTGATTTTGAAACTGTTCGAATGATGAAAGAGAAACTGTGCTATGTTGGGTAAGTTTCTTTTCACATCATAAGAAGTAAAGTAAAAGCTCCCTTGTAACAACCAATGGACTAAGTACCTCCAGGATGATATTTTTGCACAAGACAATGGAGGAAACAATAGCTTATTGCTTTTGAATAGTAGGCTATTGTATGGGCTGGATGGAACCTTACAGGTTCTTCTATGTTGTTTTTTACTGTAAACCTGATGACAATGGGTATTACTTGTATGCTTTCATGCTGTAATGTTTCATTTATATCAAATGATATTAATCTGATATATTTTGACCTTTGTTTTAGCTATGACATTGAACAAGAGCAGAAACTGGCCCTCGAGACAACAGTCCTTGTTGAACAATACACTGTAAGCATACTTTTATTTTATTGATTATTACATAAGCTGGTGCCATTTTTGATGAAGGTTCATATCAGAAGCAATATGTTGGCATGAAAAATGCAATTTTAACTTTCAGCATTTTAACTTCCACTGCTTGTGCTTTTGATTGTGCAATGTTAATCATTCATTTGTAGCTTCCTGATGGTAGAGTTGTGAAAGTGAGTGGTGAGAGGTTTGAGGCACCAGAGGCCCTCTTCCAACCACATTTGATCAACGTAGAAGGGGTTGGTGTTGCAGAATTGCTCTTCAACACAATCAATGCAGCAGATGTTGACACTCGTGCAGAATTCTACAAGCACATTGTTCTTTCTGGTGGCAGTACCATGTATCCAGGTTTACCAAGCCGACTTGAACGAGAAATTAAGCAGCTCTACTTGGAACGTGTACTCAAAGGAGATACTTCAAGACTAAGTGTAAGTTTCACTTTTCTCGTAGCTGATAGTTGCTTGAGAATATCTGTGCTCTTTAAGTAGCTATTTAATTTTTTTTCCTCCAATTGGCATGAATTTAGTTAAATCCCCTTTAACTCGTACCTCGAATAACTCAGACTTTAGTTAAGTTAGACTGATCTTCAATCCCCATTGGATTTAAAAATCTTTACCAAGAGACTTGCTTAAGTCCTTGACCAATTCCTTATCCCTGTTAAAAGGTCCAACTTAACTGGATTCAACTGTATATACAAAAGCTTTGTTCACAATAACCATGTATTGGTTAATATGGTGCTATGGATCTGGCTCGTGAAATAAATGTATCCACATTTGTGTACATGTATTCTATCAGCATGCATGTACTCAGATTTGCTATTACTCTTTGAATCCATCAGAAATTCAAGATCAGAATTGAAGATCCGCCAAGAAGAAAGCACATGGTATTCTTAGGTGGTGCTGTGTTGGCAGACATCATGAAAGATAAGGATTCATTTTGGATGACCAAGCAAGAATACGAAGAGAAAGGTTTGAAGGTGTTGGAGAAACTTGGCGTTGCACCAAATTAAATGAAATCTGCAGAAAATGACATTTATAATAACTGACTGTATCCTTTATTGATTTTACGTTGTTATTTAGGTAATATCTTTGTTCCAAAGCCAAATTACGAAATATAGATATTCAACACCCGCTTTAATTCACTCCAGGGGATTCAAGTCATGGAATGTCCGTGAACTCCCAAAGTTTGCGTATTTTTCTTCGACTTTACTTGCTACCATCATCATAATTTTGTATCGGTTGATAAATTCAAAATAATAGATTTTTTCTAAAATTTTATATGTGGCTTACCTGGTCATGTTACATTCTTCTCTATGTCCTGCTCTGCATGGCGACGAGTTTAACTCATGTTGAATTAGAGACATTTTGGTATGGATAGTTTTTACCATGACTTTACAACATACAGGTGGCATCCGTTATCTTGACTGCCCGATTTCCTATTTCCCTTGTTTTGTGGGACATTCGTTATTTTGAACATTCGCTTTCATTCTTGGGGGATTTTCTATTCCCGTTGAGAGTTCGAGAAGCGGACGTCAACTGTATCAGTCGATAATTGTATTCTATCAATAGATTACTTATCTGGCAACATGTAACTCTCCTATTGCCCTGGTCATCCCCTTTAGCCTGTTCAATTAACAAACAGAACAGAAGTAAACACTTATTGAGTTTTCATGATGAGAGGGTCAAATCATTCATAATATAATATTTTTTCTAGACTGGTTTTGTCAATTTCGTTCAATTTGTTACAAGGAACATTTCCAATTAAAGAACATAGAATAAATAGGTATGGAACACTTTATTTGATAATCCTTTGAAAAAGCAGATCCTATCGTGTTCTTTTTAACGGGATTGGGGTTAATAACTCTTGGCTCGGGGTAACCGCGGGTTTCTCTGCCACTAACTGATTTTTCACAATTTTTCCGCGAGTCGAACGCGGTTAAGTTAACATCCGGGAGCTCTGACTCGGACATTGAACCATTTTCTTTGTCTCGTTTCTTTTTTTCTTTCTCTTGACATTTTCTTTCATGTAGGCCAGTGTTATGCCAAGAAGAGCAGGAAAGCTTTTAAGAAACATTCAAGGTATATTTACATTCTTTTTGAAATATCCATAACAGCCAATGTTTAAACTTTAAGCAATGTTTCTTTTGCATAAATTGAGCACAATTTGATTGAAGTGAAACATTTGAATGGACGTGAATGCTTTGAAGTTGGCAGCCATTTTTGGGCCTACATCTCATATGGAGAATTTCTGAGAGTTTTGAATTCTTATTTAGTCATGTGCCTTAATTGGTTTGGTTTGTAATTATTTATTTCGTTATTATTTCAATTCAAGCAAAGAAATGTCACCGCCAAGTTAAATGAAGCTGAAAGAAGATGAAGTTACGAACCGAAGGAAAGTTTTGAAATCATATTCAAGGTGGTTATCAATTTCTTCTTCGAATGTCTGGATTAGAAAATATTAGTAGCTTCTCCAACTATTTGTTAAGGATACTGTGTACATTTTTATCTGAAATGAAATGAGACATCTAGATGGATGTGAATGCTTTCAAACTGGCAGCCATAACTTCGACCATATTTTGCCGCTCGAAGGATCTTTCAACATTGATCGCCATTGAAGTTTGAAGCATTACCAACAACAGAATAGTTGTTGTTTGCATTACATTTTATTATTGTATTTATTATGTTAATTGTTGGCTTTATTTTTACAGACCAAGTTGATGATATTTTACCAGAGATGTCCAAGGAAGTTTATTTGCATAAACCGACATATTTCATAATTTTTCTTTTTCTATTACATTATTTTGTACAATTCATTTCTAATAAATACTTAGGGTGTGTGTTTTTTGGGAGAATTGTAGGCATAGGATAAAAGACATAAAGAGTAATGTAATTTAAATAAATAAATACAAATCGGATTTCATTTAAGGCATTCTCTTCTAGTGATAGGATAACAACTCAGGATAACTTAAGGATGCGCCGTTTAGCAACAGGATAGAAGCGCAATAAGTATCGTAATTTCTTAATTAGGCTAGCTAGGGCGAAGGGTGGGTTAGCTGAGGGTGGCTCAAACTGGGTGGTAGGGTCTGGCTGCGGCAGTTGTAAGGGGCACTGTACCCTTATAGCTGTTGTGGCTTTTGGCCATGGGGGACCCGAGCCCCTGTGGTCGCTGGTTTGTCCCGGACGCTCTGTTCCGTGAAAGGTGGGAGGGAGTATAAATAAAACTTTGCCTCGTCCGCCATGCTAAGCCCTGTCCTGTGGAGTGCTGTTGGCTACCTCGCTTTGTCATATGATCTCATGTGCTCAAGGTCCCCTATCCAGTTCAACCAATTTGTCAATTCTTACGTCCATTCCTATTTAATGAGGAAATGATATATCTATACAATGCAACTCAATCACGGTGTATTATAATCACAAGTCTAATCCAAGTTCAATAGACCGAAATTGTGTATAAAAACAACTCTTGTGAAGCATGTTACAATTCAATAAGACTATGAAATACAACTCTGAAGGTCGGAAAACGTAACCTGCTCGCAAATATGCCAAACGTTCCTTAGGCCTCGAATTTTAGAAAAATAAAATCGTTTTTGTTGAGGCAAATCAATCATGAGAGCAGTAAGCATTGCCCCCCTTAGGCTATAGCGTCATTGCATTTACTGCACCCCCCAGGTCGTATCATCATTATTTGATCAGACGAATGGCTGAACATCACAACATAAAAGCGAGGACCGCACTAATTTTTGGACCTTTTGAATATGATAATATTCACCTCAGACAAAAGAATATCTTTGTGCAAATAAAAACAAAAATCTCTCAACTACTGATAACAACAAAACTTTGTAGAAACATCGTACAAACAAGTACAGATAAAATAAAAGAAATAGAAGTACTTCTTTTAATTTACCTTGAAACTACAACTAACATTAATACTACGATTATATGCTGTGCTATATGACTGCAACTAATATACTTATGAGTAATGCTATAACTAACATATATATGATTGCATACATTCCTAAAGCATAGCTGCAAACACAACATATCAATTGATGCATAAAGTGCTCAAATATAACTGTATATATTACCTATCTATTGCTACACAAATTGCTCCGATATAACTGCATATATTATCTATCTATTGCTACAAATATCGCTCCAATATAACTGCATGTACTACCTGTTTATTGCTACATATATTGCTCTCATATAACTGCATATATTACACTCTATTTCTACATGTATTGCTCCGATGTATTGTATCTCCATATATTACCAACTTATTGAGAAATATACTAAATAAAAGCAATTGTAAACTTATTTTACACCGAAACTGTTGTTACGTGTACTGCAAACACTTCCTCTGAGTAATACTATGACTACAACATAGATGTCAAAAATTTCATGCACAAGTCTACCTGCTAGTGCCGCTACCATTACAAATGCTAGAAAGATCAATGCTAGTTCTTCAACTGAAACTGCTACAGCAATTGTTAGCAAGATAAGTGCTATAATTACTATGGTCACTGTTAGCAAGCCAATTATACCACTGGAAAAACAACTGCTTGTAAATCAATTTTAGTTCTGCCACTGAAACTGCCAGTAAAAATCAATGTTATTACTGCAATCGCAACTAGTAAAATCAATACGACTGCCTTTCATGACTACAAAGACCACAACTGCCAAAATTACCAAGAAAATTATAATCAAATAACAAATAATATTCTAGTCAAATAAGCTAAACTGAAAACATAATAATGCACAAGATATCCATTGAAATCGGTGAATTACAACCTAATTGGAAGTGAGGGTTAGGGACACCAGGTCAAAGGTTCAGGGTTCAAGCTTTTGTGTAAATGAAGTCAGAGCAGACCGATATCAAATTCAGCGACCCAGGCTTCAACTACGATGACGCGTACAATGCTTAATACATCTCCTAATTTTGTATGCAAACAGATCACAATTCTCTTTCCCCCTTAAGTCACACTCCATAGAAAAAAATGTTAACAGCTTCAAGCCCTTTAGCCCCAGTCCTTACAATTTTCATGAACTTGGATACGTATGTGATATAAAACATCGCAAAAGAGCAACATTAATATAGATACAAACATTTTCTCACCATATAGGAATGTAGACGCAGTTCAAGAATATGACAACTGGCTGAACCAGAATCAGGGGCCATGAGCCATGAAGACCATACAACGCAGCAAGGTAGACCAACAGCAACTCCACAGGATCAGGGCTTAGCATGGCGGACAAGACCAAGTGCTTACATCATCACAAACCTAAAAAGAATTATGAACTATTAACACAAAATAAATAACCTAAGCCTGAGGGGTTGAAACTGCCTTTGCTTATTGAATTTTCTCGCTTAAGAGAGATTGAAAATGAAAGGGCTGTCTTCAATCAGAAATAACCTACAAAATTTTATTTGCGGGAAGGAAATGAGTTCCATGGAGCAAAGGTAACCAACTTATAATTTTGGCCCAGAAAACTTCGACCATGTTCAAATATATTTTCCAGGATATTCTTCAATAAGCATCAAAGACAGCTTCAAAATTGGCCAATGCAGAAATAACATAAATTAATCAATTACATTTTTATGATAAAAAAGAGATTTATGATAACGGATGTTCATTGTTCTCTCTATCTCATCTGAATAACTGGATTTCAAATTGTAAATATTCACTGTTCTTCATCATATTCTTAACTTTACAGAACAGAAATTACAAAAGAATATATAAGAAATGTCTGCATTGGCCAAATGAGCCCCTCCCATAGACTAACACAAAGCAATGATTCACCATACTGCTTCAAAAAATGCCTCAAATGCCCCTCTTTTACCCCTTTGAAAAGCACCTCTTTGATAACATGTGAAAACAACTATGATAAAAGGCTATGCAATGACTGGGCTTGTTCTACAACAAGTAAATGTAGCATGTTAAATCTGGTTGCCATTACTTGGACCATATCTTGCTTGGAGGATCTTTTAAATCCCTATTGGAATTTAAAATTTTATTGACCACAGTTGGTGCACCCAGGACAGTTCTTGCTTGCATTATATTTATTACTTCAGTTTTATTTAGGTGGATAAAAACCTAAGTATGGTGGATAAAACCTTACTGCATACAATTATCAAGGGATGTCCACATTATTCATCTCTTTGAATTTGAAGCAATATGGTGACAGATATAAGCTAGAAAGCAGAATACAAAATATAACACAAAATTCATATCTCCTGCCAATAATGTTGTATCCATGTAATGTTGTATCCAATAATGTTGCATCCAACCAGTCGTCATCTTCCATAATGGATGAAAAACTCTGTCATTCCTGCAGAACAAAAAAGTTAGGTCTAAACATTTGCAGCAAAACGTATGCCTTGAGATAAGTCACAAACACGACTCCAGTGTAACTATACAGATTCAGTGAACCTGACATATCTATCTCCACAGATTCCAGCATTGTAACTATACAGCTTAAACTAGCCACACATAAAAATAAACAATTTCTGAGCATGATACCTTCTTGATCTTCACCAATGAAGAGAAGGGAGTTAATTTTCATGATCTGTTTATGTTTATCCGCCCCAAGCTGCATTTTAGGCCATTTTCTTCTTTTTCTACTTGCCTTAAGGCCATTAATATGCAATATAATAAAAAATTTATTCGGGGTGTTTGTCTAACAAACATGAAAACAAATGTGGTGAGTTAAACTCAAGATTACTTTCTGTATAGCATTACGAGGGAAAATTAAAAGCAAAGCTCACCTTCTTAGTTCTTGCTAAATCAAATACCAAAAACAAGACAGACGAATATAGGTCTGGAATCTAGACTGACATTGGGATTCCAGACTCACATTGGGAAAGTCGCTGCAAAAGACGGTATTATCATTGATTACTACAAATTCGAAGTTTATTCCCTAAAACTACAACTATATGGGGATGTTTTCAGCAAAAAACCGCATCTCTATCTTGCTTGTACTTCTGAATCGAGCGGGAAATATTTTGTCACTTGCTCTTCGACATGGCGGCCTTGCCAAGCTGGCCTACCGTAAACATGGTAAAAATTTCAAAGCCTTTCATTTTTAAGAAATTCGAAGTTTATTCCCTAACACTACAACTACATGGGGATGTTTTCGGCAAAAAACCGCATCTCTATCTTGCTTGTACTTCTGAATCGAGCGGGAAATATTTTGTCACTTGCTCTTCGAAAAGGCGGCCTTGCCAAGCTGGCCTAACGTAAACATGGTAAAAATTTCGAAGTCTTTCATTTTTAAGAAATTCGAAGTTTATTCCCTAACACTACAACTATATGGGGATGTGTTCAGCAAAAAACCGCATCTCTATCTTGCTTGTACTTCTGAATCGAGCGGGAAATACCTTGTCACTTGCTCTTCGAAAAGGCTGCCTTTCCAACTTTTCGAAGTGGCTGTCGACGCTACTAAAACCCGGAACAAGCAGAAAAGAGACGTACATTTTGATTTTCCAGACTCACATTGGCAAAGTTGCTGCAAAAGACAGAATTATCATTGCTGGGTATAAATTCGAAGTTTATTCCCTAAAACTACAACTATATGGGGATGTTTTCAGCAAAAAACCGCATCTCTATCTCGCTTGTAGTTCTGAATCGAGCGGGAAATATTTTGTCACTTGCTCTTCGACATGGCGGTCTTGCCAAGCTGGTTTACCGTGGTCCGTTCCGTGAACTTGGTAATTTTACATTTCCCAAGTGCTGATGACGTAGCTCGAAAATTTATGACCATGTCTTGAACTGGAAAAAGGACTCCAAGAAATAAGCATCTTTGCATTGTTATGTGACTTGTATTTTCTCATGGATTTTGGAATTTATATAAATTACAATACTTTCTTGTTGATTCAAATTGACCATTAGTAACTAAAATATAAATAGCTTTTACTTGTAAGTTTAATTGAGTTAATTTCAGAATATGTGTAAAAGACAGTCAAATTCTCTTTGCTTGACGTTCTTGTCTGTGTCAATTCTTATTGCGAGAATCTCAAATACATTCTCAAATACATCTGAATTGCCATTAATTGCCATCTATGTTGGAGGCTGTGCCTGTGTACATCCGATCCGTTCATTTATTTTAACGAATAACCACATTTCCAAAAACGATTGCCGAGGATAGAAAATTTTGGCAAAAGTATTGGCAAAAGTAACAATTTTCGAGCTACGTCATCAGCACTTGGGAAATGTAAAATTACCAAGTTCACGGAACGGACCACGGTAAACCAGCTTGGCAAGACCGCCATGTCGAAGAGCAAGTGACAAAATATTTCCCGCTCGATTCAGAACTACAAGCGAGATAGAGATGCGGTTTTTTGCTGAAAACATCCCCATATAGTTGTAGTTTTAGGGAATAAACTTCGAATTTATACCCAGCAATGATAATTCTGTCTTTTGCAGCAACTTTGGCCAATGTGAGTCTGGAAAATCAAAATGTACGTCTCTTTTCTGCTTGTTCCGGGTTTTAGTAGCGTCGACAGCCACTTCGAAAAGTTGGAAAGGCAGCCTTTTCGAAGAGCAAGTGACAAGGTATTTCCCGCTCGATTCAGAAGTACAAGCAAGATAGAGATGCGGTTTTTTGCTGAACACATCCCCATATAGTTGTAGTGTTAGGGAATAAACTTCGAATTTCTTAAAAATGAAAGACTTCGAAATTTTTACCATGTTTACGTTAGGCCAGCTTGGCAAGGCCGCCTTTTCGAAGAGCAAGTGACAAAATATTTCCCGCTCGATTCAGAAGTACAAGCAAGATAGAGATGCGGTTTTTTGCCGAAAACATCCCCATATAGTTGTAGTGTTAGGGAATAAACTTCGAATTTCTTAAAAATGAAAGACTTCGAAATTTTTACCATGTTTACGTTAGGCCAGCTTGGCAAGGCCGCCTTTTCGAAGAGCAAGTGACAAAATATTTCCCGCTCGATTCAGAAGTACAAGCAAGATAGAGATGCGGTTTTTTGCCGAAAACATCCCCATATAGTTGTAGTGTTAGGGAATAAACTTCGAATTTGTGGTAATCAATGATAATACCGTCTTTTGCAGCGACTTTCCCAATGTGAGTCTGGAATCCCAATGTGAGTCTACATTCCAGACCTATATTCAACTGTCTTGTTTCTGGTAAATCAAATCAAGTAGTTTGGATTGGATCGGTTGGTGATAGATATCAAAGGCCAGAGGGAGGTTGGCGAGAATTAATATTTTCGTGGCTCAGGACCGAGACCGAGAACAATATTCGTACGACAATAAACGTCGTTATTGTCGTATCGGTCTATCGGTCTCAGGCTCAGAATTATAGACAGTCTTTTGGCGCGAATTTAATTTCTTATAAAAAACTGTGTTTCTCGCTGTTGTTTCTTTAGAAAGGAATCTAGATGCAGATGAAAGTGCTTTTGAAATACATGTGACTGAGACATTACAAGAAGCTCTGCAGCTCATAAACCAGCATGAAACAAAGTTTACAGTACGCTACAGTATGTATTACTCAACCAAGAACTTTGGCAAAATCGGTAAGTGAGATATTGATGACATTCCCTCATATTTATGTTTTGGCTTGTTAAGTCGGCATCCAAAAACTGTATGATTTTACTTTCAGAACTGAATGGAGAAAAACATAAAGTTCTATGGGAAGACGCGCATCATCCGTTCACTGGAGTACCCTTCTTTATATTGGGTGATAAAAGAATGGATTGTCAACATGGAATTGACATGGAAGTCACCATTTCAAGATCTTTCACGCTCAGATCTAAACAAGACAGACATGAAAGTCTTTGAAAAAAATGAAATGTTGAATGACAAAATTATCAATGTTTTTCAAAGAATGCTGGCAAAGGATATCCCTGAGGCATCAGGTTTACAAGATACTGTTCTTGGGCAAAGACTGCACTTTAAACCCATGCCAAGCATGCCCTTTGTCCAGATAGTTCATGATGGAAAATTACACTGGGTAGTATTAACCACATATGGATGTCAAGAGGGTGAAATTTTGTTGTTGGATAGTTTGTTTTCTGGCAACATCAATCAAGCAGTTAAGCAACAAATATGCCATCTCATGAAATGTCAACATGACATAATTAAAGTGAAAGTGGCACCAGTGCAGCAGCAAACAAACAGCTTTGATTGTGGAGTTTTTTCAATTGCATTTATGCACAGCACAGTTGTTGGAGAAAATATTTCTACAATCAGCTATGATCAAGTAAAGATGAGATTGACCTTGTTGCAATCACTATTGAGGAACACAGTGTTACCTTTTCCCCCAGCACCTTACAAAGTCAAACGTTGCCGACCTAAAACCATTGAAATACCAATTTTCTGCAGTTGTCGTCAGTTGTGGTTGAAAGCTCATGCCAATATGGTTGCAAAGTAAGCTGTTTACATTTACATTCACTAGGAGATTTTTAAAATAAGAAAAAGTTGCAATATCCTTCGCATGCATGCACACTATTTTGACAAGGAACATTGTTTTTCAGGCAAATGGCAGAATGCTCTTCCTGCAGAAAATGGTTCCACAGAATGTGTGAAAGGATTCCATCAGTCATATTTACTGATGAAACAACCACTTGGATTTGTTCAGCATGTCACAATTAGGTTAGTTATTTTTGTAACCCTAGTAAATTTAAAACAAAACGTATATTCACCAAAAATATAAGGAGTGGCTCCTTGCACCAAAACTTGGCATATTTGCAACAAACTGAACCGTTATCGCTAATAATATCTAATCGATCGTTCGTGTTGTTATTAATTTTTTATTTCAACCATTTTATTTTAGTTAATGTTTTCTTACTTGACCTGGATGTTTCCCTATTTTCATAATCTTCACAGATTCATTTGATATATACTTTAGGAGCTTTCTGTCGCTTCGTAAGCACCAGGACCACCAAATGGTGCTTTAGATCCGTAAAATAGTTTTATCGTCTTGCTGTCAAGTTCGTTAGTCCACCCACCACCCACAGTTTTGCGGTTTTCGGTCCAGTAACTATTATTTTCCGATTTCTCGTCGGTTGGTTAGGTTTGTCGGCCACTCCATCAATCGGATTTTTCCGATAATTAACCTCCCTCTGGCCTTTGATATCTATCACCAACCGATTGTCCAGTGCCAGTCCTTCAATGGCGTTATTCATGGAGGCTGGGGTCCAGTCACGTCATTTCAAGGGGCCGTTGCCAGGAATCAGATGCATTTCCGTTTTGGATGGTACATGGAACAACTTCTTATTACAATTTGATGTTAGAAACTAAAGTAATATTCTAAAATTACATTTTATTAATTACATTTTGATTCACAATATAAAATATTCCAACGATTACAAAATTACCAATTTATTCCAGATCATGTGGCAACCAAAGCCTGACAAAGAGTAAATAATTGCATTGATAGTTCAAGACATCATTCTGTATTCTATCATAGGTTTGTAGCTGTATGGTCCTCTGGGACTGTTGAAATAGAAAACATAGCAATAAGCAAATCTCGACACATTTCAATAGTGTAACACCATCATATCTTGGAGCATGATAATAGAACGTTGAACATACTTATGGAAAAATCATACCTATATCCAAAAAGTTTTGTCTCACGTTGGCATTTGTCATCTCAAATGACACGTGGTCAGTTTTTCGACCACCTTTTGGGCCATGTTTTTTCAAGGTAGATTTCAGTTCACTTTCTATTTTCTTTCGCGTATCTGTTCAAAGTGCATAAAAGAAAAAAACTTAAGAAAACAAAAAGGTTACAAAATAAACACACAATAATGAAAAAATGCGGTTTAAAATCACCTTCTTCTTTCTTAAATCCGTAGTTGACGTTGTCTAACCCGAAACTGTCATCGTTTGACTGGTTCCTGAGAAGATCCAGTGTTGAACTTGTGCTGGTGTCAAATATTTCAGTCATTGTAACCGTTCTTTGCTTTGGTTTCTTCTTCAGTTCTCCTGTGTTTTTCTTCGTTGACATGCAATCACTTCTGGACCGAGGCCTCTTCTCTTCAGCATAAAATAAAAATCGAAGATTAATAAATCGTAAAGTAACTTTACAAGATTCTGTCCGATTCTGTCCACTATTTTCGACCATAAAAGCTGCATTCTTACCTGGGAATACCTCCAATTTAAAATCGCTCTTCGTATTTTCACTCAACTTGTCAATAAGTTCACTAACAACTTCTTCCACATCCTTTGTTCGTCCAATCAAAAGAGTTACCTCTCCAAACGTATTCTACGAAAACAAGGTTACAACATAAGCTGTCATTTGGTGACATATATAGATAGAAGCAACCCGATAGCATGACTTGTTGAAGCATGCGATGGTGAATTACCTTAAGAAAATTCACAGCTTCTTGCTGAGATGCATTTCTCATATCTCGGCCATTGCATTTCAATAGACGGTCTCCTTGTTTAATTAAGCAACATGCATCTGCCAAGCCTCCGGGAGCCTGAATAATAGATAGATCGTAGTTAATACACAAAGTTGCAAAATGAAAACACAATTTTATATCCATCTGTTTAAAAATTTGTGCAAAAATAATATTTGAGAAATACGCTAGGTTAAAGATACAGCTTTACGATGTAAGGAAGAAAATCAAAAACACATATGGAAACATCAGGACCTTATTGAAAACAGTGTACATATTACTACTGAGAAGTAATCCTGTATAAATATTCGACTAAATAATAATGATAATAATAATAGTTACTTACCAAATAGGTGACAAATACCCCTTTTCCATCTCTATAAATAAATTCATGGCTATCAGTCACTTATTATTCTTATGCTGCAGTGCAGTAGAACTAGGCTCACTTGCTTGTGAGACAATATACACTAAAATCAACTAAATGAATTCTAAAGACATGTATCAATACTCACTTTCTTCCATAGATCCCAAGACCAAGGTTATCATTGATACCTTTCCTCAGTACAACGGCAAATTCAGTGACTGGGTCTGCGTTGCACAAAGTAAAAAATAAAAATAAAAGATACAAGAAAAGTTCGCCTGTACTTTTACACCTTAATTAATAGCATATAAGACGAAATGGTATGATGGTTGCGGTGTAGCTTAGTGGTTAAGGCGCTTGATTTCGTATCCTTTAAGGGTAATCCTGTAACCTTCGTGGGTTCGAATCCAGGAATAGTCGGAACCACGAACTACAAGCCGTCAGCCAAAGCCAACTCAGCTGTCCATCCTTTCGAGGTAGGTAAATGAGTACCCAGGGTATTCGCCCTAGAATATCATTCTGGGGGCACAATCCGCAGGCCCACATCAGCTGTATAGCTGCCACAACCCTCAGCCTGCGTTAACAAATAAATATTGCTTGCTTGCTTGCTAAATATCTTTTCTTCTATATATAAGAAAGTATATTTATATATCGAGTGTAGATCAAGGTAGAGAAAAAATGAAACGACTATTTTCTCACCCATACAGTTGGTAAATAATGCTTCGATGTTTTCACGATAAACAGTAAGCCTTACAGGGTTTTTTGCAAGCCTCAAAAGCTGCACTGCCTCTTCGTGTGAACAGCATTCGAGATCTTTGCCGTTTACCTGGGTAAATAAAAACATTACGATAATTGTAAACTTCGCAGGTAGTGAAGTGCTTCGAAAGACGCAGCTATACTAATTTAATTTTTATATTTGCGAACCAAATAAATAAGCCAGGAAGATGGAGATAACTTTAATTTGTGCGCACATTTCATAGATTTGCAAGGATTCCATTTCTGAAAATTCAGCAGTAGTCAATTCTGTTTGCACGGGACAACTTGGTGAAATCAGCGCATTGCGATCATATGTATTTGAATACGAAATCTAAATGAATGTTTTTATGCTTACCGAGACAATTTGATCACCACATTTCAGCCGACCATCTTTACCGGCTGCTCCTTTCGGACTGACAGCAGATATCAGCACACCTCCCTTCGTTACAAAATAAATAGAAAAAAATTACCCAACAGAGCGCGCCGAGTCCTAAATATATGCATAGTAGCTAAATATTATGGGGGCAGATTTCTCACTTAATCTCACGAAATCTCTAGAATTATGCTAGATTTCTCACGAAATCTAGCATAATTCTAGCATAATTTTAACATCGTTTTGTCAAAGGTGTTGCTTCCCTTTATAAGTGTGTGTCACGAGGAAAATCGGCTGCTTAAGTCGGCTGGAGTACCAATATTTTGATCCCACCGAGGTGAGATCCGGCTGGCTGAGAGCAAGATCTCACTTCTCTGGAATAAGGCCCCGTTCACACGATGCCGGATTCATTTCGTTTCGGATTCCATAGGCAATCCGATATGAAATTTTTTTCTGTTCACACGATGCCGGATTCACTTTCGTTTTCTGTTCACACGACTACGCTCCGCTCCGCGCGGCCCACAGGCCCACATCAATGCCTATTGTTAAAACAATTGCCACGTGACAGCTAAGCATCACTCGCTCTTGAGAGTGTCGAATAGTTGGCGCCAATGCTGCAAATAGAGGTTCTGGAGCACAAAGCGTATCGGATTCATGCGTTCACACGAGCCCAAAAGCTATCCGATATGAAAAGCGATCCGAAACGTTTCACCTTCAGAGCGGAGTGATTTGACTCCGGAAAAGCGATCCGAAACGTTTCGGATTGGCATGGTGTCGTGTGAACAGAAAGGCTATCCGATATGAAAAGCGATCCGAAACGATATGAATCCGGCATCGTGTGAACGGGGCCTAAATCGTTTAAGCAACGTGGCAAATACAACAGATAGCGCATGCGCAAGCCTCTTTTTCAAACAATATAGCCTCGATTTGAAATCTGGCACAATTTTTGTAAATCTGGCATAATTTTAGGGCAGTTTTGGCATAATTTCCAAATTGGAATCTGGTCACACTGCTGCCCAGCCCATTCAGATGGGTGGATCCTCCAACGTTTATGAGAAGAAATAAATGAGATTTTCTTTCTTGCCATATGAGTGTCACATCCACCAATGATACTTATTCCAAGGCCAGTTTTTTCCTTCTTTAAACAAACCGTCGACTGGACAAAGTCTTGGATGGCGTCTGCAATCGAAATTATCACATCACAACAAGAAATGTTCAACAAAATATATTAATAATCAAAAACTATATTTGAAAACATTACGATTACGAATACGATTAATATGGTGAGAGTTTGACTCATGAGACAAGTAACCGATAGCATTTTTTAAACGCTGCTTGTTCAGTTCTGGGCGAAGTTTGTTGCATTTTTGACCGATTTTGTGGCCTATATAAATACCTGGATAGGATTTTTGCATTTCCATTGCTTTCGACAGAAAATAACCATCTGACTTCCGTTTGAACTTTCCTTCTATTACTTTGCGAATGGTTGGAGTTTGCTTTGTTGATAGACTTAATGTTCGATCCATATTATGTTCGACAAGATTACCAGGGCACAGTTATTAATGCTGGACGTTGGTAAATGTAAACATCAAAAGGATACACATACAATGTGCTTATTATTATGATTTAGGATTAGGTAGACGTTTCTCAGGCGTACAAAATCAATATCATACTTTTCCAGACAGGTGATAAAAGCCAAACATTGACAGAAATGGGCTTTCATCTTCCCTGGGTCATTGAGTCATTGGTTCATTTTAATTTTACAAGACCATGTGAAGAGGGAAAACTCGAAAAGAGAACAGTTTAGTGATTACGAATTGAACTGCAAGGATTATTAAAATATAAACAGCGAAGAGATGTTCAAAGAGTTATTCAAAAGCATCTGATGGCTAATGGTATTAGCACCATGATCATAATGACAAGTGGCAACGATAATCCTCAGAGCTCCATTGTAAACATTTATGACTACAATTATCATGATTCCACTGACCTTTCGAATCGTAGAGCATACCGTCAGCCTGTGCTGTTTTGTTGTTTACTTCTGGTTTAAATGTACTAAACCCTCTGGATCGTTGGTTCATTATTTCCAGCGAGCTTGTCTTTAGCACCATTTCCATTTTCTTGTTCAAATGTTTGCCTACAGAACACGATGAAACAATGAATATCTATTTGTCCTTTGTGTGAAAGACAGTCAGACTAAAACACGCTGGATTATTCAGATTCGATATTCAACTTCATAGTTCCTTTTTGACCAAAACAACAATGAAATGAATGAGGCGTTGAATGTTCGTGTGTGAACAGAGTACAATGGTTTCACACTGTGATGAAATGCAGATCTCAATTTTTCGCCAAAATCAGTCGCATCGCATCGCCGCATCGCATTTTCCATTTCACCGTGCATATGGTAGTGACAGTCAGCCATTTTTGCAGGCTCAAACATGTTCCACTGCATTCATGTCATGACAGCATGCAAAACTGTATTAAAATCCGAGCCTACTTGAAAAACACTTGGCTCCAGTTTCAGCCGGGCGTTTCTTATTTTACTTCCTGTTTCTGTATTCCAATTTCTTATGCACAGTAGTTTCTGGTTTCTGCGCATGACAATTGCAATAAGTTTATTCAGTTGTTTTTTTGATGCCATGTTTTTATCGTTTTCTACTGTTCTGTTACTATTTTATTATTTTTCCATTCTTGCTGGTATTTTATCTTTCGAGCTTTATGGAATCTTGGTCCTCATTTCTTGGGTAAACCTCAGCTTGGTGCTTCTCATAATAAAGGTTAACGTTTATAACTACTGTATATATTTCTAATACCATATATACTTATAGACTATATAACTTTTAATATTATTTTAATTACTTTAAAATGGAAGAAAATATGCCGTGCGTAACCTAAACTGGCCTAAAGTAGCTTGAAAACCTCCACATTTGCAATCTGAAATGCTCCTTGCAAGGGGAGATGGATACTTTGTTCTTTTCCCCTTTAATTCCGACTGCTGTCAGACACAAACCGGATTCGAAGTTCCTGATTCGGTCTCTTATCATGGTCTCCCATTTCTAAAATGCATGAAAAGAATTCAAGATTGAGGTAGCGAATTCTTGAATGCCACGACCTGAACTTCATATCTGAACTAGAATCTTATGGCATGAAGGTGATACGAAACTGGCAAAACGATAACAAGAAATCCCCGAATAAAGCAAGCAATGGTCTTCTTTAAAATGCCTGAATTGAAGTGATGGCATTTGAATAAATCACACTACAAACCTGATCAAAATTATTCGCATCACAACTCTCAAACACTACTGAATTATCACTCATGACTGACAAGCACAAGCCAACCCTTGACACGATATGTCCATTCTTCTTCAACGTCCATTCCTCGAAAAAAATAACGAAGCAATACAACAACAAAAAACTCTATAAAGCAGATAAACTACCAGCAGATGTTGTTTGATTGGACGAATAAAGAATGTCGAAGGAGTTGTTAGTGGACTTATTGACAAATTGCATGAAAATACGAAGAACGCCTTTAAATCAGAGGAACTCCCAGGTATAAGAATGCAGCCTTTATGGTTAAAGATGGTGGACAGAATGGTGCCAAATGGACGTCATTGCTTCTGTCCATGCAGGAGATAAAGTGGATGAGAATCTCCCTACCTGGTCACCGCCTTGGGCATGGCATGGTAGTAGGCCTGGTTCTTTCAGGGCTTTAACCCCTCCCATTGAATCAAGACAAGTTTTGCTTGTTACCCTGCGGATTTCACCAAATGCAGCCTCATCGGGCTTGACAATCCTACAACAAAAACTAAGCAATATAAAATATATCAACTAAATATAAAGGTCGTACTGTAACTATAAATTTCTAGCGACAATAAAAAAGTTTTAAAGAGGTAAAAATCCGACCTTAGTTCGGGATAAATATTCTTCAGATACCACGAAAATGGCTTGCAATTCAGTTGTCTTCTCAATGCCCTTCGATCTTCAACACTTCGGAAGAAAATTAATAATGAAAGGACCCACAAAGATATACCGACGTAGCTATATACGGAGAAAAATAATGAATAAATGATTAAATATAAAAGTAGAACTAACATACTCTCCGTATGGCAGTCCCCGGACAATACCTCTGGCAGCAAAGAAAACCCTCTTGAATTCATCCATCCAAACCTCGGCAGTTCGGCGAGTGTTTCTAAACAATGCAAAATCATATCAACCTGACATTGAAAACTAGACATAAATAAACTTGGGAATAAATTGGTACCTGATGTCATAACATCAAAGTTGGCGGATAAACATTGCTGAATAAAGAACATAGTTTCGGGATTTGTGGGGAAGCAAAGTAAAGCCTGCATCAGAAGTTATGCTAGCACCGTGCTTGAGTAAACTACACTCTGGCACGGTACGGGCTGGCACAACGTGAAGCAGGCCTAATAAAAATAGCCGAGCTTCATATGGTTTAATTGCACAAACAACAAGAAGAACCTATCAAAACCTTACTAAAGGGGCTTTATTAAATACGACGTGCAAATTTACCTCAGGTAGGTCATGGCATTTCCATCTGGGAATGAATAAGGATGTTTTCTTCTGAACACATGGCCAACTCTAGAACAAGGAATGATTTCCATGCTTCCTCCACACATCCAAGTTCGAAAAGAAATTTCTGTGAATAATATGAAAAGACGTGTGTGGCAATTCTGACAAATTTGTGCAAATAAATGAAAATTCGTTCACGATTATCACCTACCAAAGTTTTCTCCACCCCATATGTTCATTTGAGTGTCGTATTTGCCTAGTTTTACAAACCAAGATTTCTGGATGATAAATAATCCACCAGCAATGACTGGAGATCTGCACAAAACATCAAACAAAGTCGTGTAACATAAGGCTTATGTCAGATTGCAATAATTATTGTAGATACTGCTTTCCAAGCTAATTAATCTGTTAACAAAACTGAAGCTTGCCTTATTGGTGAAATAGGATTAGAATCTCTCTCAGCCTGTTCTTTCAGACTCATCAAATCCCATTTGAAATGCAAACTCCAGTCAAACCCTGAAATGAGAAAATGACAGTTCTCCACGTATGTTGTACAACATGTTTCATTCAACTTCAATAAATAGATAACTATATTATAATATAAAACCCATAAAAGTAAGTATCTAATGTATAGCGTTTAATGTTAAAATGTAGAATACAATGCTATAACTTGAGATACAATATTATTGATATGTTATGAAAATAATGAAAGATATTTACCCCCTTTTAATAAAGAAGATGCTTCGACATAATTGAAACTTATCATGTCGATAACATCAATTATGGGACAGGCAATAACCTTTGGATTCTGAAACGAAAATTATAAAAATATCAGTTTCTCGATAACTTTACTTCGATATATGTATAAAGAACCTTTTCTCAGAGAAGCAGGCTGAATAATGTTAACAATTGCAAGCTGTATGCGTTGATTCAATTTCACCTCGACAACTCTCTGCAGAAGTGGTTCAATCCAGTCGGCATTAACCTCGCAATGACTGTCTAAGAAGATCAAAACTGAGCTATTCGACGCATCTGCTCCACGGACTCTGGAACGAACTAAACCTGCGGGCGCAATTGATAACAATGAAGATAGAGCAACAAACATTATCGATCGAGAAAGAATAATAGATAGAACAACACACCAAGGACAATATATACGGTGGTGGGTGTAGCCAAGTGGTCAAGGCGCTGGGTTTGATCTTGCTGGCCATGCTTTCACTGTTTCATTGGTAGTTTCTTCTGTAAATGCTTTAGAGTAAAAGGGCTAAGCTAACTAATTGTAGACTGTCGGGAAGAATTATCGAAGGAGATACCTTCTCTTCGGTCGTTTCGTAAGAGCCTAACTTTTGGAACAGACAATAAGAGCTTTCCGTCGTCAGCTGCAAATAAAAAAGGATTAATCAGAATCGGAAGATGTTAGAGAGCTCTGTTCAAGCAATAAAGTTAGCACGTTGTTTACCATTGTCACTATAGTCGTCCACAAGTATAATTTCTTTCAGAAGATGAGGTGGAGTTCTATTAAAGACGCTAAATGAGAAAGATAGATTAGTCTTAATTATAGGTGACGTAAATACATCGTAGATTAAAGATTCAAGACCATGGTGCAGAAAAGCAAAGGTGGTTTAACGAACGAAAAGGAATAGAAGAAAAAACCTGGTAATGGTTCGCAGTAAAGTTGATCTAGCTTCGTTGTGAAATGTGATGATAATGCTGCTTTCAGGGAGATCCAGATTGTATTTCTTAGTTTTACACCTTGTAAGGCAGAAATGAAGTCATTCAACACTTTAAAACGTCCTTTTAAACATACTTGCAGACAGAATGTTCATCATCGTATTACATGGCTCACACACACGACTTACAGTTGATGTCTTGTGTCGGGAACAGTGCGATCAAGTGCGATCACGTCACTTCTCCACTGGTTGAATGCATTGTTCTTGTATGCTTCTGATTCATCATTCAATTTTGTTGCATCAATATAGGCTTTGGCATCAAATGCGACAGCCTGGTATGTCTCAACTGGCGTAGTCACCTACATTTCAAAGAAGGGATTGATTAATCGAGTGAAGTGAATTCAGTATCGATCAGGGCGTTTGCATTGGACAGGGAGGAGCCAGATGGATTCTCAGAGGGACAGGAAGTCGAACGAAGCACAATGCCATGAAAATCGGAAGCTAGAGTCTATCAACATCTACACTACACCGTTCGCAAACGCATGTTATCAACAAAATATAAATGTGTTAATTCAGCTAAAACATAAAACGTCTCTCAAAAACACGTTTGTTATTTGATTTACTTCTTTGATTCATTTATGGGCTTAGAATTTTCAGGAAGAAATAAATCATTAACTGCCAAGCCAATACAAACCTTTCTTCTTTTGGCGAAGTAAGCTAATGCAACAATCCATAAAAATACGATGAACAAAGCCAGCACACGACGTTTACATGACCAGATCATAATCAAACTAACGGAAAGTGTATTATTTTCAATTTATTCCGCCTTTGAGAAGGATTGCTTTTCTTGTCGAGTAAAAGGCTTGCAGCCACAAAAAGGCCACAAAGCAAGATCTCGAATTCGAAAATGTTCACTCACGTTTATTTATTCGGGACTTCCTGGGAAACAGGATATGGCAACTTCAAGCAGAGAAGCCTTGTGCATTCCGGAAAACCAATCAGTGTGATATCGAAGAAGAACAACAAAACAGGTTGGGGAAGGAAAAGAAGAACAGAACAGAACAGATTACAATATTTGCGATGTCTTGTTCTCCTACAGCATAAAATCACAACACATTTTCAAAAACTCTTCTTTAATAATAAAAGGTTGAAATATTCAAACATGCATCACGCAAAAAATGAAATTTGCTAGCCTGCTTTAGAAAACCAAAGAAGTCTTTTGTTCTGCCTTTTGCACTGATTATATATAATAATAAGAACATACAAGATTTTTGTCTTCAAAAAATAAATGTAACAGATCTGTTCATGAACCTATGTGTATCATATTTCATATTCTAGAGGAAGGCAAAAGAGCAAAAGACATTGCATAAATAGCAACATTTACATAGAAAAATGGCATAAAAATAGCTAAATTGATTATCAGTGTGTGAACTATTTGTGATGCCTTCTTTTGAGGACATGCCAATCAGTGACAGGACCTTGGCCTTTTTGGAGACAGCTCAGTGCAATTGTAGTTTCACCTGCAAGCTTTTTCCTGCCTGAATGGCCGACTTTTCCATAAACTCTCAAACGAATAGCAATTTGACCTAAAGCTTGTTCAGCTACGTCTTCAATCTCAAAACTTTGATTAAATACAGGTGTTGCAGTTGATTTGTACTTGGTCTTATAACGATGCTTCTTGAAAGGTAGAAGGGCAATATGCACTTGCCAGTAAATCTTATCATGTCCAGTGTGTATCAAGCACTGGCCTTGTTTAACAGCTATTTTTACAATCCAATTGCTCTTGTCATATTCCAAAGATGTTTGCAATCTTCCTGGGGACACTTCTTCACCAAATTCTTCGATATTCTCTGAAACAACAGATATTCCGGACAAGAAACTTTCCATAGAATCTGTTCTTTTTCCAGCTGTTAATGCACCATAACCATCTTGATCTCCTCCAACTAAGGGAATATCTTCTGATCTTGATTTACGTGATCCAAGACTGCTGAACCTAACTTTCCCTATCGGCTTGGTGATTTTCTTGAAAACAGACTTAATTGAGCTACCCCGCTTAGGTTTCTCTGGCGAGAAAGAGCTTTCAGTTACAATTACTTCAGGGATAGTATTTTCGTGTTCACTACCCTCTCCAGTTTCAAGGATAAAACCAACCTTGTTTTTCTTCAAAACAGTTTCTTCATTATTGGCAGAATATTCTTCAGGGGGCTGTTCCGATTCCAATTCTAAATTCTTTTCTTCATTTTCATCATTGTCCTCTACATTTACTTCAACATCCTCAACATCTTCAACATCCTCTTTCTTCTCATTGCAATGACAGAGATCTTTTTTCAGTATGAAATAAACCCCTACCAACGTGCCTACGATAACCGATAACACCACCAAAAATATGATGGCAGCTTTAAATTTGTTTATATCTAAAACGGAAGAAAACAATTGATTCAAAACATGGTCAAAGTTAGCACCAACTTCTCGTCAAATTAAGCAATACGCTGTGATGACTTAGGAATGGAGGCCTATCCATTTCTTGCTGTAAAGTCCAGCACATCAGCGTTTTATTTCTTCCCACAACCCAGGACCCACCTCCCCATTCATGTTTGGGTGGAGTAGAATGTAACTTTATGTGCATGAAAACACCTGCTTTTATTGAAAAAATTGAATAGTACCAAAGAAATATTGCACTTCATATATGTATTTCATAAATGACGTTTAATGTGAAGTATTACCCATTATTAGCTGTTTCCAGTCAAATCATAAAGGCCTACCAAAGGTTAGGCTCTTTTGAATATACCATTGACAATACTGCTTGCACAAAGAACGATGGAAAGGCAACCAGCCGTTTTATTACTGGTGTTTCAGACGAAAACCAAGTTCACACAAAGATGCAGCTTTCTAGGGCAGATAACTCCTCGACATGCTGATTTCTGAACTCTTGTCTATTTACAACAACAGAAAAAGTTCCACATGCGGTTCTTTCGTTTTAACAGTTCGTTATTGTTGGTTGTCTTGTTGGGTGGATGGATGGATGATGGAAGGAGATGCCAACAAAGAGAGACCCACCCATACTCAATCATCAGAAGTCATAATAAACAAGCAAATTTCAAATTACAAACTCTCACATTGTTTATTTCCAACAAAAAACTGCTTGCAAAAAATTTTAATTAGGATTAAGTTTTCGATAAGAACAAGAAAAAAAACAAAAGAAAATTTTTGCAGACATTTGGGATCAACCCGAAAGTCCTGTTTGGGGTATTACAATGCTACTGCGTTGCAAAAGGTAATTATCTATAACAAAAACATTAATAACACAAAGGCCCGAAACTCTTTGTCTCAACAAAAGGGGCACTCAACCAGCGACTTTCATTATTACTCTACCCGAAACGAGATGGAAATGATAAAGAGTTGTCAGGCACAACAATAAAAGTGGCGTGACACGTTTAATTTCAAGGCAAAGGCAACATGAAATTTTCAATATTCTTTCATATTCCAGATGACTAACACCAAAGATACGTGAAAAGAGAATGCAAATTCTCGTCGCTCTAGCATACTCTTAGGTGCCTAATTGCCGTCTCAACCGCTAATCAAATTTTGAAAATATTTCCAACCCCTCCCCCTCCCCTTATTAAGACCCCCCGCCAATTGATTTTGGCACTGTTGGGTTAATTTCTGTAACGAAAAATCAAAATTTTTGCGATTTATACAGGAATATAAAACAGATAAATACAGCTGAACTTTGAGGATGTGTGTTGCTACATGAAGAAATCTTACTCGTCATGTTATGACAAGTAGGATTCAAAAGTTATCAGGGATTCAAAAGTCACTCGGAAACTATTCACTCGATACTCATAACGGTTAATTTGAATTGAACTGGTTATTTTTAAACAAGTAAATGATGGAAGGTAGTATCAGCTCGAGCAGAAGAATTTTGTTTGTCAGTTAGATAGAAAAGTAACTGACGCAAACAATTTGGGACAATTTTCCAATTCATAGAACAAATGGACCCAATGGTATTTGACTTTATATGCCAACTGCCTTGTGATCACTTTAAAACAAGGTTCAAGCCTCCAGAACAAGTAATGGTCCAAAACTGCCAGCAGCAAGTGTACTACTCTGTGTATCTTCAACGAAAGTATAGCCTCCAAAATCTAATAATTTAAAATGAGCGAAATCTGGCTCACAAATAGTCGACCCCTTCCCCTACTAATTAGGGTCTTCTCATCAAATTGAGAAACGTTTCAGCCTTCTTCCAGGACAAATGATTGGAGTTTCAAAGTTTAGGACTTTATCTAATATGTGTAGCTATCACTCTATCTATAGATTCTTACTGTCTATACTGGCATCAGAGTGCTCGATGTACAGAAGTGCAGAGCCATAATAGAATAGAAGCAAGAAAGTAGACTAGTTCTCTGTTCAACAGTGAACTAGTCTAGTGAACCTGTATTGTCTATGAAAATACAGGTTCAAAAACTCAATTTTTAAAATGAAGTGAATGATGGCCTCACAAACATTACGAACCTGCTAATTTTGGTGTTCTGATCATTGTGAGCCACCTCCAATCTTGTGGGTATATTCATTGGAAAGTGAAGAGCCCATAGAAGAACCATGTCTATTATCCAAAGAGCTATGGCTCAACAATCTAATTGAATGTGAATTCAGTGAAGCAAATAGCTGAAATCCACTAATTATCTTTGGTATTCCTGGTGTAATCTTTTGTTTGTGAACAGAAAATTTAATGTCTACTCATCTTAAGATGGACAGTTGAAATTCAGTCTCTATATGTAGCAATGAATTCATTTCATAATGAACAAATCTGAACTACAAACCGTTGAGAAAGGTTCCAGTTAACTCAAGAACTATCTGCCTGATGCGATTGAGAATAGTTTCAAATTGATTACAAATGTCTGATTAGTAAAAACACATTGTGGATAGTAATTTGTCGATGAGACCGCCCTCAAACGGAGGTATTTGCTGAGCCATGCTGGCTAATTCGGTATTACTCTGTGGTGGAAAAACGCTTGAAAAAGACTGATGAACGCGTTCCACAATTTACCAGCAACCTCAACGGAGGTCGAATGAATTTTTCTAGGTATTAGCTAGTTCTCTATACATGCGAAGTAGCCTTACTGTCTACGTCTGATGAATTGTAAAAGTTGAACTTAGAAAAGTAGAAATGTGACATAACGAATAAATATATACTCACTGTAGTTGTAAATATTTGCACAGCATGCACAATATCTGCGACTTGAACCTGCAAATTTATTCTCAAGGCAAACAAGAACAACTGACAAGCCTAGTTGGACGCACTAAATGCATCCTTCGACTTAGATTAAAACTTCACACTTGGAACTTACTTCTCGGACATTACCCGCGAATTAATCCCTTTCACAAATACTACTGCCTGGAAAAGAAAAAAATTTGGGAGATTATGCTAATGCAAAGTTGCAGCCACACAGACTTTGTGTGCTCCATGGTGCATGATACAAAAGAATTCTATTCATATGGTTAATCATAGGCTTATGCGTATTAAAATTAACAGTTTGCAGGTGCATTTGATGGCTGTCGTTCTCAAAGCATTTCCCATTAAGACATCTGCTTCAGTTCAACTAAAGTCATTTAGTAGACGTTCAAAATCAAACGCCCATCACCTAATGTGCTTGTCGTTCTGCCTGAAGAGGCCCCAAAGATACAGGACGATAGGTAGGTGTTGATTTACTTGGGGAAGAAAAGACTTTTGCATCGATAGTGCATGGTATACTGCATAGCTACGAGGGGCTGTAAAGCCGTGGAAATTCGCTTTATGGTTTTGGATGCTTTGCGAAAACAGCTGAAAAACCGAAGGAATGTTGTCATGTCGAAGTAAAACGGACGGATTTAACTGTGGCTGTTTGGGAATTTGACGAAACAACTCGATGCGACCCATGAATGCCAGCAAGATCCTGGCAACAAGCATCGATAACATGGAAAAGTCAGGAGAAATATCTGCAGCCGTTGCATCGCCAGCAGGTATGACATAATGTGCTTTGTATTTCATAAATGCAATCTCATCTTCAAAAATCATGTATCTGCTAGTTATGGTTCCAAGTCATGAACAGTCGCTTACGCAGAGAGAATAAAGTCTGTGGACGGGTTATGTTTACACCAGATAAGCATAGTTATGTAGACTTGTAGAAGACGGCACCGATATAGGTTTTGACTGTTTAGCTTATCTGCTGTTGGAAGTATTGTAGAATTTCAGTCGCCATGAATGCAAGGTGCTCAATTTCATTATTGCTTTGTGCACAAGCTGCTGGTCTTATAATCTGCGTTGATCAGGAAAATAAAACAATACAATTAAAAAAGAGGTTCTCGCAATGTATAACATTTCTTCAGTCTGAATGAAAATGATTGTGAATGTATTTTTATCATTATTAATTTCACTTGCGTAAAAATGATGCGCAATAGGAAAAAATAGATTTTGAAAAATTTGAGGTGCAAAGTGTGCAAATTACATCATTACATTGTTTTCATAGCATGAGAGAGTGTATAAAACGATATAGCATTGATGAATTCAGCTTTGTACCATCTGTTGCAGTGTTATTGATAAACAACACCAGGCAGATATTTTGCTGAAGTGTTTTATCACCCGTCGCTGCTCTGATTGTTCTAGATTCTAGATGAATCTTCAAAAACACGCAGATGAAAGCTTGATAATTCCTCACGAAAATTCCCGTTAATGCGTCTTAGTTTGCAATAGCCTGCTTACGGAATGTGCATTGCTCGCAATGTCCCTTTCATAAAAACTTCCAAAATTGAGATAATTGAAGAGAAATCAGAAGTAAGTCTGTTTGTTGACTTGAGAATGTCTTTAGGCAAGAATGCATCTTTTCTGGGGTTATATTCATGTTGATAAACCAATCTATATTCATAACAAACAATTCTGCTCTTCACGCATTCGTAACCTGTCAGGAAACATCTGCTCCTATTCCCACATTGCAGTACGCATGCGTGATTGGCTCTCAAAATACGAAATTCTGAGTAATATTTGTTTTCAAAATAGCCGTAATTGTACTAAATCGCTTCAATTTTTGGTCGAGAGCTTAAAATTACAAGCTGGCATTGCTGTGGAGGTTAGATTGTAGCGTTCATTGGAGCTGAGTGGGCATATCCAGAGATACACATCAATGTTTTTCTGAGTGTCAACTTACGGACTGTCTCTCTCTCTCTCAGCATATAACTACAGAAGAGAGAACAGGTGTCATTGGGTGGAAATACTTCTCATTTGTTGTTGGCCTATTATTTGTTATTATCTCTCTTACGTTCGGAGAGGTTTGTTGCTGTGGTAATCCTCTGGGTAGTTACATCAACTAGTTCAGCTAAATACGGAAAGCAAGCGGTTCAGAGTTGTCAAGAATTTAACATGCTCTGAACAATACGACTGCCTTTTGCAAACATAACCAGTTGCAATTTTCGAAGATCTTGCAATTTTCCACTTCTTTATTCAATGGCCTCGTGTAAGTATGCATAGGCAACATATGATAACCGCTATTTCTAATCTGAGTTACACTATGCCTGTTTATGTTCATAAACTCTTTTACATGGTTTGTGTCATGGCGACCTATCAAGCCATCCAGTAGTGATTACATCTGCATGATAGCTGTAACACAGCGCACAACCGTATGGCCTTTATTCACTGGTTCACGCCCAAGACACCAAAAAAGCGGCCAGAAATTGTCTTTTTAGCTTAGTAGCTTTCAAGGCAAACCTATAGGTCATATAATATTCAGATAATATTTAAATGTTTTGATGCCATTTTTCTTGTAAAGGCAAACGCTTGCAGCAGTACAATGAGAAATCCTTGTTTCCTTGAATAGTTGCAGTTGATCGTCAGATTTTATTTATTTTAACTCTTTTCAAAAATTAACAAGTATGCTTGAATCGAGGTTCGAGTTTTCTTTCAATTTATGAATGGGTGAGTCTTTGCAAATCAATAGAAAAACTTGCTGAATAATCTGAATAAAATATTTTCCGAATAATTGTGAAGATAGAAGAATTTCTGCTGTATCTACTAATGCAAAACAATAGGCATTGATGGAGAATCAGCATTAAGAGTGGCATTAAATCAATGGGATTCCTAGGCGGGCAAAAATGATTTTACTTCTCTTTGTCAGTGGAAGTTTAGAAATCTGTTTATGATCCACCTGCCATACTCTTGTTTTGATAATAAAAACCACCTGCTTTCTTGCGCACCAACACATCTAGGCTACTTATAATATGATTTATTAAAAGTATTTACTAGCGCACGTTTTTTTATCGAAATTTGAAATTCTCTAAATATGTGACGAAATCAAAATAAAGGACAATGTACCCGAGTATATTATTTCAATGTTTGGCTCGAGAATTAAACATGTATATGCCTAGTATATATTTGTAAAATTTTAACGAAGCCAGCACATATTTTCATGTTTGGATACCTCTGCAGTAATCTAAAAAATTGGTCTGCTATAAACGGCCCTCGTTGCTTGAATCTGTAAAATAAAAACTGAATATTCTCAGGAATTACAAAATAAAGGTCATTTGACAAATTGATATCATTTCCAGCTTAATTCGTAGCTTAATTAATTGGCTCGTAAATCTAAAGTATATATTTATTGGCTCGTAAATCTAAAGCAAGTCCGATAAAAGGGATTGTGAGATTTCAGTAAAGCTTCAACGTGTTATTTTTATCTGTTCCATAGTTCCAGTGCCAGCCATTGTATTCCTGGGCGTTCTGATTGGCTGCATAATGATACTGTGCATTGTTTATCAACTGCTGAAAAGAGACATGTGTTGTAAATTCGACATTGGCGGTGACGAGTCAAAACGGACACCGCAAAAGAACGGATACACTGAGCTGTCACAAGAATTCTACCCAGAAGAGACGGAGCTTGCAACAACTGATGATGAATACCTTGGACGAATGTCTTCCAAAGAGCCGAGTCGTCGCAGTAGCAGACGAAGCAGTTACGACGTGAATAGCCGATCTGATGGGGAATTGGCTCTTGGAGATAGTGCTTCTAATTATGGCTATGGACACCACACCGCGTCAGAAAGTGAGCTGTCACCTCAACCAACTCGCAAAATCATCTCCGCCTCGGGTGAGCCCATTGACATACGAATCAGCGGGCCAGACGAGCAGGATTACTTGTCACAAGCGGGCAAATTGTTGATCGAGTTTCACTACTTTGCGACGGCTACAAAGCTAAATGTCAGCATTGTGCGTGCAGCGGAGATACCATCCAGAGCACGCGGAGGAGCATCGACTGTCCAAGTACGCCTCGTTCTGCTGCCCTTAAAGCGGTTGAGGTTCAAGACGAAAGTGAGGCCAGCATCGAATCCAGTTTTCAATGAAACATTTTCCTTTCACAATGTCGACCCTGGCTCGCTATCCCAGTCGGCATTGCGAATCCGCCTGTATGGCCACGAAAGAATGAACAAAGACAGGCTTATTGGCGAAGTAGAAGTTGCCCTTGGTGACACTGATCTAACTGGGACATCATCAGATGAACCAATTTGGAAAACACTCAAACCCAAAGGACTCACGGTATAATATACCATTTTTCACATCTCCAATCCAAGTCCCTATAAAGGTATCCAAGGTTCAAAAGTATCAATGTTTAAAATGACGTAATTGTTGATTACTTTCCAGAGTGCGGATTCATTGTACGATTTAAACGATACTTCAAGCCTTCAGAGTTTCGGATCACAATCGGGTTTTGGATCAAGCACCTCGATTGCCTTGGCTCACGGTGGCGCACCAGAATTGCTTGTGTCGTTGTGCTATACGTCACTGACCGGCAGGCTAACAGTGGAGGTGCTAAAGGCGAGCAATCTTCGAAATTTCCACATGCAACGAGCACCAGGTAATTCAAGCTTCTTTTCTAATCACCTGCAGTGTCTTGTTAACTTATCACAGCCGCTTCTGTTGATCTTGTGTCTGATAATACTAACGCCAACCTTTTCCTGACGTAAACTTACACAGAGAGCAAAGCATGCTTGGTACATACATACATACACACGGGTTGAATAGTAATTGCAATGAGCATTGTCGTTAATCGCAACGGCTGCAGTCGGCTGACTGGAAATCGATGATACAAGATTGACTGCGATATTTATATTACATTTGATCAGATACGTATGTGAAAGTACAAGTCTTCTCTACCCGCGGAAAGGACGTTGCGAAAAGCAAAACAACACTGCGCAGAGGAATGACAGATCCGGAGTATAACGAGAGTTTTGTTTTCCAAATGTCCGAAGCAGACCTGTCCGAGGTGACGGTGCTCTTCTCGGTCATCTCGGTGACAAAGGCAAGAAAAAAGAAGGACATTGTTGGTTGGTTTTCCATGGGTAGTAACTGCAGCAGTGACGATGCTAAAGTGCATTGGGGCAAAGTGAGGAGGAACAAAGAATCAAAACATTCGCATTGGCATCTTTTGTGTAGACAAGAGCATATCTAACAGTGCTTCGGTTCAAACACGACTAATGAAATGCAAATAAATCCACTTATAAATGCATATCAGAACGCAGATATATTGTTCGATCCAATCCTTTCACTTTTAAGAAGACAAGAATGTTCTTCAAACTTGATATCTGTCTTCTAGGATGTGCCTTGTGTGGGCATCATAGCAAACATCCAATTGTTTTTATTTAACCAATAATAATCTTCTTAAGCTATAGCTACATTCAATTATCATTGTAACAATATTTGAATTGACTTCTTCTCTGTCTTCTCCTCTTCTCGTCATGTTACTTGATTTATTTATTGTTGCTGCTAATTTACGAACAAAGTTTGTGTTGCACCAATGTTTACCTGCTGAACGTTGCATGCTTGTGTCCTTGTAATTCTGTGTCTCCTTCTGCCACGTTTTTCGATGATTTCTCATTCTGCTCAACTCTCTCCCTTAGATACATACGTAAAGGTAGCCATGATCAACTCTGTCGGCCAACAATTATCGAAAAGCAAGACATCGATCCGTCGTTCAATGTTCGATCCCGAATACAACGAGACGTTCGTGTTCCAAATCATCGAGTTCGATCTACCCAGTGTCAGCTTCATGTTTTCGATCATCAACATCAAGAAAATGAGAAGAAAGGAAATCCTTGGCTGGTTTTCCATGGGAAAAGACAACACAAGTGAAGAGGAGTTACTGCACTGGAGAGAGATGCTTGAAGCAAAGGGAAAAACGGTCAGAAAATGGCACGTTCTCACTGCTGTTGACCGCGGCTACGTAGATGAATAGAAATAAGATGATCTGTCTCATTTCTTAAATAGAAAATTGTATATGCATATTGGTGATGATAATGTAAATTCAATGGCAGTACAAAACAATATATTAAATTATAAATCGCTGTGCATAAATTATAGAGAATGGTAATAATTGAATGTAAATTAAAATAATATAATGCTTCGTGGTCTAATGAAGAATTTGCTTCTATTTCTTTACTAATTCTGTTGTGAAAGCAGTGTTTTTGACTGCATCAAATTGTATGCCACATGCAGACCTTACCAGCAATACATCATTACTGCAACTTAATATAGCATGTATGAAGCAACAAGCAACATGGAAGAGGGTGTCTCAAAATCTTAACCGCGGATATGTGGTGGTATATTTGCTATTCAATCTGTCTATTCCTTTTTTATTCAACAGAATATGAAAATCCGCCCATGGAGACCTATGCATGAAGAAATTTCCACAAAAAATTCACACAAGGCACTTCTTCAACTGGTCAGATTCCGATTGAAAGAAATTGCAGGTAGGCGGGTAACGCCCAATTTATGTACATTCAAGATTTTAAATTCATCTGGGTTTGATTGAATTGAAGACGACATTTACAGAATTCATAAATTTGTTAATTACTCATTGCTGAGTTGTTCCTCACAACCATCAAAATTAGTGTTAAATTAGTGAGTTGAGTTTCGCCTTGTTTTAGCTTTCACAATTCCATTCATTTTCAACAAAAACAAAAGCTAGGCGAGAGCCCTCAGAGAGAGAGCTTCCAGCCTCTCATATAATTTCATTTGAGGTTTGATGGAGCTGCTTTGCTTATGATATATCTACTTGATGGTTAGTGAAAGAAACTGTTGCTTTATTTAGAAATATCTGCAATTTTATGCCTTTAAATTACCTGAGAACCTCATTTAAACTCGGAAGTCATCATGAGCAATCCTGGAACTTCTGGAGAAGTGAAATTTAAAACAACGATAAAAATATTGAAAAAGGATGATGGAGGACCAGTGTTTTATAAATTCGATGGCGAACGTTTCAACACTTCTGAAACGATTAAAGTACAATCTGGTGCACAATACAGAGTTATTGTCGAATTTAAACCGAGTATGGAGTTGAGGTGAGATTTATTTCGCATCATGTTCTCATTTATTATTGTGGCCTAAATCGTCCATAATCCAAACCTTCAGGACAGATCAAAATATGTCATGTTTCTGCACAGCAAGCGCGTTGCAACATTCTTCCTTGGCTAAAATTAGCTTGTCTAAAATGTCAAATGTATTGGGATGAGCTAATTCACTTATATTATAGTGTAATTGGCTTTATATAATACGAGATGACATTAAACGTAAAATGAAATGAAGATATGAATATTGATAAACAGTACAGTACAAAAGTTTGAAAATGTGTTAGATTTAGGGCACACATGCGGAGTCAAATCTTTTACTTCATCCTGCTATATATCTTTTCGCATTTAAATAATAAAATGTAATGGTTTATACTGGAGATGCAGGGTTGTGGGCATGACAGATAAAACTGAAATATCAAATCTTAATGGGATTAAGGCTAAATTGTTTAATTAACCACAAGTTTATTTTCCTGCTCAAAGATGCAAAAAAATCTTGAGCAGGTCGCATTATTTTGGCAATGTTTTGCTGCTTAGCTTTGCTAGATAAAAATCTTTTGGTAGGTGTCGGCAATGAGGTCTTTTTGACCACACCCATCCAATTCTTTAGAAATGTGAAACTGAAAATATTTTTGGACTAATGAGACATGTGCACAGTTTTATTTGTACAGTTTTTGTAAAACTTAATTCATCAGAACTTTGAATCGATTGTCACCAAACTGAATTATTTTCTGATGAATTTGACATCAGAGTTAGTGGATATTGACCAAAACCATGGTTCAAGTATGACTGCTTGTCCAAACAAAGACACCTGATAAATATTTAAAACCTCTCTTCATTGAACTTACAAAGCAAATTATTGGTACTCAAGTCAAGAAGCCAGAAAATATCATTGACTTTTCAAGCATTTGAACATTGTATTGGGGCTGCAAGGATATTAAACGTTAATGCAAGGATAAATTTCGAAATTGGCCCTTGTAGAATATCTGGAACATCTTGTATTGAACCAAAAGAAAAAACTTGCTGCCTTCATTGAATTTACCGAGTATCACTGTGGCATATATGTATGCGCCGTGTGGCATGTATGTACGTTTGAAACGGATTAATGTTTCAAAATTAAATTTCCGAGCTCTCGTCAATTTACAATGACGTCATCTATGAATTCATGTTTGTCTGAGCTCAAGCCTGACGACTTCAATATCTTTAAAAATTAATGAAAAATGTAAGAATATCATTTTACACAACATATGGTCTGACCCCGAGGAAAACATGGCGAGAGAGACATGCAACGCTGACTCAAGTAAAATAAAAAGACAACAAAATCATACCCATTTTAGGCCTGAGTTTCCATTCATCTTGCATTCGAATCCATCTTTTTATTTTTATTTTTTACCAGGCGCAGGCGAAAGGAATAAACGTTTATTTGCACACAGAATTAAGCACTGTATAAAAAGTTAGGTCTATAGTAAACGATAGGTGTGTACCAAGTTAATAATTGATGGAATTCAAAAGATATAATCAACCTTTTCAAAATATTTGAGTTAATTCAACCGTAGAAGTAGCTGCGTGTTCAACTTGACCCAAGTGACTTTTCACAAAATATATTCTCTCGTTTGTAATTGAATATTTGGCCGACAAGAATGCGGTAACTAATGCAAGAGTGCAACATTTGCGTGAGACTTAAAGTTCTTGAAGTTGGGTTCTGGCAACATTGAACTGTTTATTTGACTGCTGAATGCGTAGCAGAAAATGTGTCTCCTGTGGTAAATAAATCTATAGCAGCTTGTACAACGAATGAATGGTATTGTACACTATTGCATTTTGTTTGTCTCGACAATTGAATATGTCGGAGAAGAAGTCATCGAAGGAGAAAAAGAGCGAATTGCCGAAAGAAATCTCATTTTTTGTCTCTATGAAGTTGACTAAGTCTAAAAACAGGACCCCTGTACTTTTCAAAGACGATGCAGACAGATTTCAAAGCAGAGAATCGATCAAGCTACAGTGTAAAAGCCATTATTGGGTTTCAATTGAGCTTGAACCAACACCCACTCCACCATTACGGTAATGTAATTTAGCACACGAGCCAGTGTCTGCACATCTTGGCTAACTTACAATGTCGTCAACATCATACGTAATTTCATTTCTTTAAGCTCTTATGCGCGTAAATAAAGTTTCCGTTCTCTGCATTATCAAACGGGAATTAATGTTTACCTTTCATTTGCAGTTTTCTCTGATAACTTTCGCCGCTCATATTCCTTTTGCACACTCCGCGGTTTTGTTTTTGGTGCGCCAACATATCCTTCATTTAAAATTTATTTCTCTAATTATGATATCGAAATCAAATTGCGTACTTTTAAATATTTGAATTGTGAACAATAACAAAAATTAATTTTAGGTAAATAATGATCTTCTTATTTTTGGCACTTTTAGCCGTTCATTTTGTGTCGTTTGGCCTGAGCTTTCGTGTAACACTGATTTGGCGCTATTTTCCAAGCAACCTTATTAATATCTCATTTTTTCTCTCTCTTAGCACTCTCAAAGTGGCTGACATTGACTACAATTTCAAGCTAACGAACGACGCAGACGTAGAGAACAAATCCATCTATGAATTTGTATGGTCCACCTATGGAATAGAGCCAACTCACAGCCGATGTAGAGCTGTAATACCTGTGTCACTAAAGTTCAAGAACTACAAGACACTGAACTTTAATCTACAGTGCAAGTTCTATCCCTTGGAAGATGTCAAGCATATTTCTTGGGGTAGACAACTCAATGGGATTGGTGTTCAATGCGTTATTCGCAGGGGTAGTGACTTGTCTACAGCTGAAAGTGTGAAATTTTCGTAAATTCAATTGTAATGTAAAATGCATATGCTGCCTTATTTTGATAATCATCATCGGACTAATTAATCAAAGACCAATTATATTATTTCCAAATCAAATCGTCAGAGTTCGCAGCTGCTCTTGCTAATGAAGGATGATTTAATTGCCAAGTATTGTCTTTAATTAACTGAGTCATCATGCCATTTACTAATAGAATCCATAGCTATAATATTTTCCTTAATTTCTTATTGCCTTTTGGTTTGGATAATTAACTAAATTGATAATCATCTTAATGACATAATTTAAAAGGCAAATTACCATAGTTTTATAAGATATAAGAATATTATTATATTGAAATGAGATGTCTTAGATAAAATAGGTCTTTATTATTTCTGTGCACCCACGGCCGATACGGCCACGGAGATGATGATGATGATGTTGCCCAATTGCATCTCCACACGACGCGAACCCCAAAATTATCAACTTATATCTTTCATGACTTAAAGCCTGAACTGCGAGTATGATTGCCTGAGCCCAGTGGCATAGTTAGAGGGGGGTCAGGGGGCGAAAAACCCCCTGTAGAGCTAAACTGCCGTTTTGTCGGAAAATAAATATCTTTTTTCACGTTGAGTTCTAGCTAATTTCCTTATCTTATATTCATAGTCTTGAAGAAGAAATTTTTGTTGGAAAATCTGAATTTCTCGCCCCCCCCCCATAAAATTTTCTATCTACGCCATTGCCTGAGCCATGCGCATCTAGTTGCCCTCCCACCCTTTGCTATAGCTAGTATGTCTTCTCTAAATTCCTAAGCTAAAAGCAAGCAAACATTCATCTAATGTGAACCCAAAGCATTTCAAATACGAGTCCATGATTACTCACTTCGTCGGTTTTGGATGACTTGACGTAAAATCAAATTTTTAGCTGTTTGAATTTACCTTGAATGCTTCTATCTTTGCTCCTTGTGTTCAAGACAGCTTGATGCAATGAATTATTAATGTTCAACCAAATATGCTGGTCACGCGTCATCTAGCAGAATTGGTTATATATTCATCTTTAAACAGTTGATTTTTCCAGCACCAATTCAGTTCTCAACACCAGTTGCCTACTGAAAAATACCAAAACAACTTCACCTCCAACCATGGCTTTTCACTCTGGCGACACCACGTGATAGTTCCACGTGCGATAGCTTGATTCTCATTGGATAATTCTTCCATTCTTCCATCTCCCATGAGCGTTGCAGGTCCGTTGGAATGTAATTAAGACAGAAAGGCTCCCAGCGCATGCAAGAGTTGGTAATTTAACAAAAATGTTATGGTATTTCTTGCACTTTCAATGGCTTAGTTTTCATTGGTAAAATGCAAATGTTTTAGCACGATAAATGGTCAAGTTAAAAACGACTTCTTTTGAAGTTCTGCTTTTTTTCAATTTGCATTGAGGGCTATGCATAAATTTGAATAATCGTAAGACAATTAAAAAGTTAAACCTATTTGTTCAAAAAAAGGTTTACAAGCAATGTCGATCGCAAGCGTGAATAAAAAAGTAAAATATTTTAAAAACAATGTTGAAATTGAATAAACATTAAAAGAAAGGCTCATACAAATATTACTTTCTAAAACTATGAAAAGCAAGATAAATAAGATAAAGGCAATTATTTACATTGTTATAGGTAGTGTGTGAAGCTAAAGAATTCTAAAATATATTCAAAAATTCTTATCTCTAACGCGAATGAATTTTGACTTTAATATTTGTCTTTGTTCTTTGACATTATTCTGAAATAAACAAATTGCAAAACATGATCACCAAATAAACAGAGTTATAAAGATATGACATGGAAGCAAGCGCAAAGCTGTAGAAACAGATTGGAATAAGATAAACAAGAAAATAGGAAGATGAGCAGGAAGATAAAAAACAGAAAAATGTACAAGAAGATATTAAGAAGGATATATACAACTATATAAAATGTATACAAAGATATATTTTGCTGGCGAAAGTGAAATCAAATGCACACCTGTTCATTCTAAGAGTATTCACTGGTTTCTTAATAGCAGGAGGCTGCGAAGGCGGATGCGGAGTAACCATGTGAGTTTTTTCTGCTTTACAAAGCTGTTTCAAGTAGGCATCGTAGTAAGCTTTTTGTGCCCGCTTTACATTCGCATCAACTCTTCTACTCTCTCTTTGTGAGAAGTACTTACTGCTCCTCTCCGAGCCATCTACTTCAAGTGTCTGCGTGCTGGTGGATCTTTGTATCTCATTGTGGTTCATATCACTCCCCACGCTTTTCACCAGTAATGTCTTTCCATAGTTTACAAAACTGTCAAAAGTTTCATCCGCATCTTCGTGTTTTGCTGACGTTTTCGACGTTTTCGTTCTTTCGCCATCCGCTTCGCGTCTCTCACTCACAATTTTTCTACTTTGCAACGGGGCACTAGAGTGGCGAAAGTGGTTCCTGGCACCGACATTCCTTAGATTATTCAACTTCTCATCTTGTTGTTTCAAAGCAACTGTTTGTCTCTCTGGATATTCCCTAGTGACAAACCCTTGTCGAGCTGTAAAAAAGGAATAATACTAATTGTTGCAACCATTGAATTAATTTACTCTTTATTGGCACTGGTATTAGCAGTGACACGGCAATTAATGTATCATACAATCATGATCTGATTCAGTTGTTAACAATACTTTAGCAACAACACGGGAAGAAGCATAAGTTACCTTTGTAGCTGCCAGGCGATTTAGCATTATTCCTAATAACAGCAGATGAGGGGCGTAGTTTTTCCATACCACCATCATCTTTACCTAAAATGAGATGCACAAGCCATGATCCTTGAAAACATCTAGATTTCTGCATTCTCCTTTGATATCAATCAAGCATAATAACATGGGCTGCTTGATTGGTTTGCAAATAGCACTTCAACCATTGACACAAGACTCAAACACGACTCGAACTCAATTGCATCGTTATATGAAATGCATTGATAAATGTACCTGGCTTAAGTTTGGGATTTGCTGACACTGGCCTAGACGTTCTTGTCAATGATTGGCTGTATCTTTTGACAGCTGTTTCAGGATCTTTTTGAATGGCAATTTGAGGAGGACAATCCTCATCATTCTTTTCTTTGAGAAAATCTCGCCAAGTTGATCCTTTTGATGATCTGGTGCTGCCTCTATTCGAACTAAAAGATCAAAGGCAAATCCGCTTCAAAAGCAGTGAAGATAAGGCCCGACTCTTGAATGGGTCAAACTAACTTTGGTTCAAAAGCAATTACGTCAAACTAACCTGGAGTCAAACGGAAATCGTGTCAAGCTATACCAGTTAATAAAAATTTTCCATCCATTCACTATCCAGAGAAGCAACTATCAGATAGCAAACAGATTAACTTACGGCTTATAACTCGCACCACTACCAGTTTCTTTATTTCTGTTTTGCGATTTCTCACCCAGAAATATGCTGGCAGCTTGGTTTCCTTTTGTGTATGCACTCAGCAATTCCTCAAGTTCACTTTCACTAAGCAACAGAACAAATGAATAATGGAAGTCATTGATACAACGTGATAAATGATGCCACAAGATATTGCTAGCAAGATATGGCAATTGAAAGAGTAATAGATTAATAAACCAAGTATTACCCTGCGATTTGAAGAAATGAATGAAAAACATCATCTTCTATGGCAGAACTGAGTAGATTTCCAGGAATAATTTGACTGTTGTCATCGTTACCAACCTCTGACATACGCAATGTCTCCTGTTGAACATCAAAACAATCATACATCATATATAATACAAAGGTACAGAAGGAAAATAGACCCTCATAACTCTGAGTTACGAATTCTGACGAGTTACAGAGTTCTGTGCCTTTCTATTAACGCTCAGTATTTTGTGCATCGAGCACTTTATGGTGGCGTAGACAGCACCCCTTATAAGATATGAACATAACATTGTATATAGGTGATATGAGAGAATGTGGTCAAGCATGCGCAGAGTGCTCGAATCAACCATGTGTGTCCCAAGTGCACGCCATTAGGTAACATTGATGATAGCCGGGAAAGCACATTGTAACAAGTGTTAACGTTTATGTATATATACGTGTGTGTATAAAATAATTTTGCAAGACAGATTTCAACCGGTTTCATCTGAATATTTTATGAGACAAATCTCGGACAAATAGCTTTTCTGCAGTAATTATTCCCCTGTTAATACTGCTATCTACCGCTACTTTTAAAACATTATCAAAGTATATAAATGTACATACATACAGTTGAACCTCGATAAGTCGAGCTCCCAAGGGCAAGAAAAATTTGTTCGACTTATCGAGGTTTGGAATTATCGAGATTCACATATACAGCTTACAAAACCAAGGAAAATACCAAAATGATCGAACTCGAGGGGGTTCGACTTGAGCGGTAGTCAACGTACTGAGGTTTAACTGTATTTTGTTATATGGTGACTAAACTCCTGATATTTCTACTCGTATAATTGGTCAGAGAATCATCCTGAAAAATGATCTTACTTTTCTGTAAACGACGATAAAGTCCCTCAGCTGCCTTGCGAGAATTCTTTGCCTGAAAAAGAAATTTTCAAAATGTTCACGCCTCCTTCTATCTATTTCATTCCAATTTGTAAATTGATAAAATATTGTACATCCATTAGAATGGTGTCCAAGTAGATGGAAGAATCTGAACAAAGATTCAATGATGTATGAATAGATAGAAGCAGCATAGATAAGAGGATATAAAGAGTGGAATTTTACTTTGCAAATTACTACTTACTTTTCTTGAAAAAGAAGCTTCTTACTCGGTGTTGTAATAACCATAGGATTAGAAAAATTAGCCGCAGCCTTCTTTAAAAATCGAACAATCAAATCCTATAAAATTGAATTATCAATGACAGATTCAAATCCTCCAAACATTTCTGGAAAAAGACTTTAAATGCTACAATGTGTATGTTACAGATGTTTCTCTTCCTATTTTGCTATGTGACAAATACTTTGCATCAAGGAGGGAGTACGTGATTCATAATAATAATAAAATGATCTTACCATCTGCTCTTGCTGTTTCGCTTCTTCATCTTCCGTTAACACATGCCGCTGGACAGAAGCACTGGAACAAAAACAACAATGAATCAATCACCACATTAAACAAACAAAACCATGAAACGTCAAAGCATAGCACATTGCCATGCCTTATAATAAAAGCATTAAGCATTTATAGGTAAGTAGAGGTAAAACGTATCCATATGTAATGGAAAGGTAAATCTTGAAAACGAAGCAAAGGCATGCAGCTTACCCAATTTCTTTAATCAATCTTGCTTGAACTCTTTCAAGATAAGTAGCAAAGGCTTCGCGTGCCTGTGACTTGCTGCAATTGAAATACAAGAAACAATGGTTGAAATAATAGTGAAAAAACAATTATTAGATTAATAAGTATCAAGAACAGTTTCTAGCGCAATCTATGAAGTCCTGAATGAGATCATGAAGTTCGTAGAGCAAAGGAAATCAAACCACAAATTTGCAACACACGTTAGATTGTCTCCATTTCGAATGATTGCAGAGTAATTGAAATCCACAACTGCATTGCGATGACGATGATCTTGATTATTATTATTATCATGACCAAGCAAGTTCTGTTCGTAAGAAAGCTTATCAGGTCGTGGAGAATTCACTCTGATCTCATCTGAAAAAAATTACTCGAAGTTATTTGTGATCAATAACAAATGCAATGTTTGTTAAGGAGCGCACAGTGCACAGACAAAAAGTAAGTAATTAGTGGAACGGAATGGTAAAAAGTAAACTTGCTTTGCGTTGGCACTTCCTGTGCATCTTCCATAAAATGATCCTGAAAAAATAACGAGAATCGGCAATAAAAACTTGATAAAATATGGAAATAATAACTTATGTTGGGATGAAAATTTATACAATTACCCATGAATCTAGTTTTTTTTCATAGCACTTGTATCGATTCTGAAATATCATTCCATGTTTAATATCCTATATACATATAAATACTAGAATTAGAAAATTGTATATAAAAGGATATTGACAATTAAAAAACTACAATGAATAAGTCTACATGCTTCTAACCTGCATATCTTTAGTGGTAGCAAGGTTTGAGCTACTAAAGGTTCTGAGAAGGAAAGATAACAAATGCATATCATTACTTGAAGGAGATGAAGCCACATAAAAGTAAACATGCATCAGCACCATTGACAATAAAGATTGGCCTGCTCTGTAGAATGTAGATAGAACACATCGTAGAACATGTTATCTTGGGCTTACTGGACAAATATGGAGACAGATCCATTGAGAATTTTACTTTGATACTGAGAGTCACTTATCATGGAAAAAATTGTAGTAAGGAAAGAAAAGGCATTGGTTGTATACCTCGCCCTTGCTATATACTTTGCAGAAGTAGGGCGCTGAGAAGTTGTCCACCTGAAAAGCAAAATAAACACTTAATCAATATATCAATTCTGTTATCGATAATCTACTAGAGGGTTAACAATTTCTAAAACCTTAATTTATTGATGAATTTCATTCATATAAAATACGTACAGCTCTGGAAAAAGTCCTGAATGTAGTGTCTTATTCTTTGTTGAGCTATGCTCTTGAATCGATCTAAAATAAATAAATTAATGTAAAACAATCTGATAGTCTTGTCATGAACAAGCAGACTGTGATAAAAGGGATATACATGCAACGAATGAATAAGAAATCAATAAGAAATAATGAATAAGAAATAATGAAAAAAAATAAGAATTAAGGCATAGGAGAAGTAAATAAACAAAATGATAAACTATAAGTAATTTAAGTCGTATTTACGAGTATTGCTCCCAAGATTCGGGAGTTGGAAAAACTCTGACAAACTTTCCACGTCTTCTGTATTCCTCTTTTGCCTCTCTGATCATGCGCAGCTCTTCATTTGTCAAGTTATTTGTCAAACCATTGTTTGTGTTCTTCTTTGGGTCAGCAGAAAAAGCAACACTTCGCAGGTCTGTGCTACTCGAAGACAAAGATCGATACCTCTGAAAGAAATCAGGCAAAATTTGACGCATTTATCAAACTTTATCAAGCCGCATTAGTTAGATATAGAATATCTACAAGGGCATAATACGATAAATAGTAGGTATGTACTAACATAATAACAATAAAATAATCATATAGTAATAAGGTGACGATAACATAACAAAACTATGAAAATAATACAGTAAAATCCCGATAACTCGAACCTCCAACGGACCGATGAAAATGGTTCGAGTTAACGAGGGCTACAAAGTACCAGGAAAGCTTTTAAGGGAAATACAAAATGGTTCGAGATATCCAAGGTTCGAGTTACCGGGGGTTCGAGTTATCGGGATTCTACTGTATAATAATAATATTTGTTACCTGCTTGAAAGCACGACTTGAAGAGGGAGTGGTTCGAACCCTGTCTGATTTAACCAATCCTGGATCGCGAGCTTGGAAACCTGGAAAAATAAATTCCACTCTCCTTAATAGTTTGAAATAACATAAAAAAAGTCCAGTTAGAAAGTCTAGACTATAAGAAACTAATTTGATAATATATGAAATGAAGATAAGACCATACCAATGAGATTGAATAAGTCTGTTATGAGGTTGGCCTTTATTTTCAAATCTAAAGGTGATTCACTGTAGGGATAAGAAGAATTATTGCAAATGTTTTCAAATGAGCTTAAAATAATTGCAAAAAAAGTTACAAGAAAGCGATTTAACTAACCACGCTAAGGAGGGAGAAAGATTAACTTCCAGTAACCAAGGTTTGAGATTTTCATCAATGAGAACATCAAACCCAAACAATTCTGAGAAAAAGAATAATATATTAATGACATCCTTTCACTAAACAAATATAATAATATGTTAACTGGGGAAAATGCAAATTGAAAAACAAAAATTTTAGGGTTGGAGATAGTTAGACATATTCAAACATTTATGTGCGTCATTTGAAGTCATAGGTTGGTCAATAATTCACAGAAAAAATTCTCATCCCTTACATTCAAATGCTCTAAGCGACCATAGAAATTAAGCTCCGGTGGGCTCCGTGTTCTTAAAGCCGATAAAAATCACGTTAATTAGCTTTAGGACTCTTAAGTAACCCATTTTCTGAACGTAATTAATAATGCATTGAACAATCGAGAGCTTTCCAAAAAATTTAAACTTTTGCAGCTGCATAGTAAAAATTTTGCTGAAATACCGATTAACAGAGCTTCACGGCTTAATTGGACAAATGAAGCCAACTAGAAAATACACTTGGCCGCGCAAGTGCTTGCATTTTGCCATGTAACCGTGAAACCGTGAATAAAAGAGAGTAGAATGCATCTCGAAGACAAATTGAGCTTGTTAAAAAACTTGCATATATAGGGTAAATTATTTTTATTCACTATGTCTGTTTTTCATCCTTTCTCATGAAAAATGTTCCTATCTTTGGCAGGGTTAATTTATGCTCTTTAATCTTGATATTTCTTTAATAGCAGAGCAGGTCAATCTTTTGCGTCTTAAATAGCCTCCACATTGCTTGCTTTGAGATAAATGATAAAACAAAAGCAAGTGATAGTTAATTTTACTCACCAAAACAGCAGTTTTTGTGTGGAACGAACATCCGACAGGCGGTACCAACAGAGAACTCAACGCACAGCATTGTCTTTACAATAAGGTCCTCTATTTGACTCATGAGCTCTAAAAAAACAAATGGCAACACAATCTGTATTAAAACAAACACCAACTTAAGTAAACAGCAAACAACAGAACGTGTAAATCAATATAAGCAATATAGCAAAGAGAAGACCTACTATTTTCAAAACTTGGCCTGCGCTGACTGAAATGATAATCAAGATTAATCAATGCAAAATAAATATACCCTTTGTGTCAATCCCTTCACTTTTCAGATGACGAAGTAGAGCACTAAAACTCCATTTACTTCCAAAATTATCAACTTCTGGATCCTCACACCTACAACAACATATAATGATGAATATTTTTCAGCTGCATTGAAGCAAAAATCATCGTTTTTCCAAACCTTACCGTACAAAAAGCCATCAAATGCAATATATAAAAGAATTAGACATATGAATGACAAGAAGCATAAAGGAATTAGAAATAGGAATGAAAAGAAGTACACACTTCACGTAGTTCTCATTGTTCTTTTGTATGCTATAATTTGTCAAATGCATCCACAGGTTCCTGATATTGTTAAAATTTTTTTCGTACTTAACAGTAGAGAATCTGCAAGGTATTAAAATTGGCCAAAATTGTGAATCACGCCTTAGAAATAAAAGCATTAGAAGTTACATGGTTTACACTGATGCAATCAGGCGTATGGAAAAATTGCCTTACAACTGACTAGTAGCAATAACAAAAATACCTTGCTAAACCTTCTTTGTACATGTAGACAACTAGCGGATCAAATGAGGTCACTGCAACATATATTCTGCAATCAAACTTGAACCCTAAACAATTCAAAGTTATTTTCAGTAATTAAATATATTCACTAAGTGGAAGCAAGCAACAAAAATTATAGCTACAAAAACAGAATCAATATAAAACATTTCTTCTCACCGTTAACAAGAAGTGGGCTTTCAATGTATCGGCAAACAAGAACCTGTTCATCATAAGGGACCATATTTACCTACAAAAAAAGTCAACACAATTGATGTCAATAACATGTTGACATGGATTCCACAGTTTCCATATATCAGGTTTTAAACTACCATCTGCATTGGCTCCCAGATAAAGTGAGCCACAAAAGGAATAAAAGACTTTATGCGCTGCATTCGCTAACGCTCATGCCCCTTTCAACCCCACGTACAATGGGTTAGCTCGCTGCACTCGCCTGTCCATCTATTATGAAGAAACATTGGCTGATAGGGTGCACTTCGTGCGCTGCATTCGCTAACGCTCATGCCCATACCTACATACATACATACATACATACCGACATACATACATACCTACATACATACATACATACATACATTCATGAGTTTGCTAAAACAGTAAACAACAAACTACAGTCAAATCTCAAAATATCAAACTTGGTTATCCCAAACAACTCTCTATCTCGAACGGATTCTCATTTCCCCTGTTTTCCTAAGTCCCCCTTTGTTTTTGAAATTGTGGACAACAATTAAATTGTGATTGATTACAAGTTATTTTGCAGTTATTTTACGCAAACATTTTGCTTACATAACACAAGTTTGCTTAAAAATGTTATTAAGCAAGCCCCCTCTCTGTTACCTTCCCGTCTCCATTAAGCCCCCTATAGAACATCAAAAATGAAATAAACCTCTCAGGGCTTAACAGAGCTTTTACGATATAATTGGTATGAAAATATACTTACATCTTTCACTAAAAAAATCCCTCTTCCCCTGGAAGATGCAACAGGCTTCACGATCCAAGGGCCCTTGTCTCTGAGGAATGCATCTTGGAAATAAAACCAGATGATTAATTAGATAGAATAAACTTAGAGATTTATGTTGAAAAGCAACAAAAAACAGCATGAACAATGAGTAAGTTATGAGAATAAATGTTACTTACTGTGGAAGTCAGACCTTTCTCCAGGCAATACAAAAAAGTTTGGAACAAAGTCAAAATGGCGTAACCCCTGAAACAAAAACAGGGCTTCTTGAATTTTACACAAAAATGACAGAGTTTTGGATGAGAAGAAATTATGCAAGTTAAAGTTTTTATTTTATTTCGCTTGTTACCTTACATTGCTGCATCCTTTGAATGTTTCGGTAAAGTTTGTCTTTTCTTGTCAATTCGAATGACCTGCAGAAAAATGTAATGAATTTACAATTATAGTTGGTGTCTAGGAGAGGCATTACAAAAGATCACGAGAAAAGTCCAAATAACATTATTGAAAAGGTATGAAAGGAATGGCTGCATTGATCTTACCTTGGAAAATGGTTTACTTTTTGAAATTCATTCAAACTTCGCAATGTATAAGGTCTGAAGTGTCCACCAGACCACATCAAATTAAAATTATTGCTATATGGATGTGCCTGTTGAATAAAACTTCAACTTCACTAAAACTTCAACTAATAACACATTATCGTGTTAACCATTTTGCTTTTCAAACCATACTTTATTTTCTTCATGGCATGATTTTTGATGTTATATACAAAATACAAAACTAAACATAATTGTTCAAATATGCAATACCTCTTTGAAACCATGAGATCCAAGTACTCTTCTCACAATTTTGCTTTCAGTCTTTACAAATTTAAACCTCATATGGTATTGTTCTGTAAAAAAAAACTCCATGATGAGATATCATTTTGCTTACTGTATCTCCTGAGATCTTTGAACTACAGTTCAACTGCTATCAATCTTAACAATTGATGACATACGTATTAAATCTATTTGATCTTGTAATGGACCAAGTAACACATTTGATACTGAGAAATTAACCATTGCTGATTTTCTTTTGTTTGCTGACAGTTGAAGAATTGACCTAGAAGAAGATTTTAACATATCAGCAGACAAATATGTTCAAGAAAGATTGTTTAAAATGATGTAAAGAAAAGAATGGTAATACATGGAATTATATACTTTGGGCCAGACGATCTTTGTGAAGCTTCATGACTTTGTGAAATGGCATTGCCACTTTCAACATCCTCTTCTTGGTCACTGCTGTATTCCTTGCTCATCTTTACTCGCGGCTCACAGTCACAGCTAATGCAAGCCTGAAATGTTGCAGCAGAAAAACAATAACGTAGCAATAAAAAAAACAACAAGATGATAACAATATTTGTAAATATTGATGGGTTATCCTTCTAAAATATTCGTGAAATTATTATTTCCAGACATTTATCATCTGTGTGCTTATTATTGAGGGGCAAAACATTGTCGCTACTACGTGTAGTGCATGGGATGGGGTTGCAATTGAAAACAATCTATAATGAAATAAGTAAGGAATTTATGCTTGCAAACTTGTAGAAGATATAAAAAAGAATTGCTTGCCTTAACAAATGTCGAATTCTATCTTTGAAGAGCTTTTCCCCAGACGAACGAAAGCAGAATGACTGATATCATATCATGTTTCCTTGCTGCGGTTGTTTTGATCAACAAAACAAACTGCTTACAGCAACAACAACATTAGGGACGGAGGCAAAAGAATTCGAAGAAGTCAAAGTCATCATAATCATAATCATAATTGTCATCATCACTTTACCTTGTCAAAATAACTTACAAGCAAATTATAAGTGAGAAATGTTGTAGCTATATTACTTTTAATGAAATAGTGTATTTCCCTTTTATCAACACTTGCTGTTAATTTGCTGTTTTGACAAACTTTAGCTTCATTTTCCTTCTGCTTCCGCATAGCCTTCACAAAGGCCGCCCTTGGAATCATGTGTTTTCGAGGTGCTGCCGCTGCGACGGCGGCTTGTATACCTCTTGAAGCTATGATGCAAGGTTCCATTCTTTGGAATATGCGTTCTCCTAGCATCCTTACAGTCGTAGAATAGTCTGATTTGTTCAATGTCATTGGCTGACATTCCCGCTCTGTGTCCGATCTGAGCTCCTTGGGCATCCCCGACCACTTCGATTGTTGGCTTACCATTTTTGGTGAATGCATCAAGAGGATAATGCATGACACTGTTGTAATCATATGCCACGCCAAGACTTTTTTGATCTTCGTTAATGATGAATTGATCTTTCTTGTCTGCACAAAAAAATTCAACTCACAGTATTAAGTAAAAACTGAATTAATACCGAATTAATTTCCTCCAATTTACCGTGTCCAATTTAGCAGCACCCCTTTCCAATAAAACGGATTTTAAATTCCAATAAAAAACTAAACGCCTATATTATCTAAAAGAAAAATAAGACAGTAAAATTTGCTAATTTAGCTTAAGAAATTGAAGTTACCTTCCTCTATGTTTTCATCCAAAATTTTCACGTAATTATCTCTGTCAATGCGACTTTGCTCATGAAAGAAGCCAAGTGCATGCATCATTTCATGTATTACTGTTCCTTTGAAATGGCAGCCAAATCCAATTGAAATCGTTTGCTCATTTCCGCGAGCCAGTTCTTTTTCATCCAGTTTCCCAACGTATGACCAACATCTAAAAAATTTTCAAAGAAATGCATAAATTGTGTATCACTAAGTTGATTGATATTCATTCGTAAAGTTCTCACCCATTGCCTTGGATGAATTTGATGAAATCTTTGTCCTTATCATTGGGTTTCATTTCTTGAAATCGAAGACATGTGTATTTATGAAAGTCAAGTATGGCACCTTCTATTCCTTCCTTTCCCCACTCATCTAAAATAGAAATTTCAAAAAACATTTCACGGAAGAAGTTTCAGGTTTGCTTGCACAACAAAATCGTTAAAAAATAGAAACAAAATGCTAAGTTTACAAACCAATAGTACTATCAAGCTGATACTTTATATTCTGGGGTTCAGGCCATTTGACATGGTCATAATCAAGAACATCTCGTCTGAAACTATTCAATTTTTTATCAAGTGTTTCTTTTTGCGATTTCGTTAATCTAATATCTCCTTGGTAGAAGAACTTTCCTGAATAGACGATATTAATGATTAAATTAATGCATGTGTGAATTTTTAAAATTTGATTCTTTAAGACTTGGTAGATAATAGTTACTGGGATATATAATGCATGAAGTTATGGAAAATAAGTATGAATAATAACAGCTTCACGTTTTTACCTTCGCTTGCATTATCGTCGTTTTCTTCTGCCTTTTTCTCTTGGATAATTTCATCTGGAGTTTCGGGACATTTGTCACCTTGGAAAGGCAAAACGAACAAATCGTGAATACAATATCTTTCATAAATGATACATTTAAAATGCAAATGCTTTCAATTGCAAATGAGTGTCTTAAAAACATGAAATAAAGAATTGAACAAAGTGAAATGGAATTATTATTGAAAACAAGCACTAGTTCAATATACTTTAAAAATCTATGCTAAATCTGTGACAAAATCTGTGAACAAAATATGTCGAGAGGATTTACATGAAGACATCGTATGCCTTTATGGTCGCAAATTGATGTAAAACGATTTAGAAGTTCTTGCCTTTTCAAAATGTAAAAATAACTGTGAAAGGTAAAATGTTAAGTTATATAAACATTACCTTGGCCCCGTCCACAGATTTCTGCAACATGTTTTCTACATTGGACTTGGTGTTGAAGAACAAGAATGAGGAACAGTGGCAATAAAATCATTGTCTTCATTCTGTCAATGGTATCTCTACCAATGTGTAAGGCACACAATTGAATTAGCTATACTTGCTTTCACTTCCTTTGACTTTTTAGATGTGCTCTACTGTGACTTTACCAACTCATTTATGAAGAAGATGGATAAATATTAGTTGACACGAATAAGGTAAACCTGTGGCTACTTACTGACCCATGTGTGGATTGTTACAAAAACCTTTAGCCAACCATAAATGTTTGGGTAACAAAAGACTGCAACTCTATCAAAAATCCATTAGAGTAACTTCAACCGTCACTTTTACCCACATTAATAATGCAAACTTGGTAAGCAAAAGCTACGTAGCACCTGATCCAAAATGGCGTCAAGAAGTAGCCAATAGCCACGCAGCAAGAAAATTAGCATAGCAAAGAGTATCTCTATGAGGAACTTACATGTGGGGGACCCAAAAATTTAAAGAGCTTATAATACTAAGGACAAAAAAAATCATTGGAGAACTTTCACAATTGAAAAATTTTAATACCGCGAATGACTGAGAACCAAATATATATGTCAACCATCAGTCAAACCACACATTCTAATATTTAATTAAACTTAATTTCTTCGAGACTAAGCGTGCTGGAGTTGCTAAATTGCTGGGAAATCTTGATGCACATAAAGCAGCTGGCCAGACGAAATACCTGCCAGACTCTTGAAGGAAAATACTGGAACAATGGCTCCTATATTAACAAAAATCTTCCAAAGCTCCTTGGTCCAAGGAGCTATCCCGAAAGATTGGTCAAGAGCAAATGTCACACCAACTTTCAAGAAAGGAAATAAATGTGACCCAAACAATTACAGGCCCATCTCTCTGACATGTATAATCTGCAAAGTCATGGAACATATCATCAGTTCTAGCATAACGGCCCATATCAATGGATATAACATTCTGTCTGGACGGGTTCCACAGTACGGGTTCCGCAAAAAACGCTCCTGTGAAATTCAGCTGCTATTATGTATTGATGACATTGCTAAGTCTCTCGACAAAGGAGAACAAATTGATATGATATTGTTAGATTTCCAGAAAGCCTTTGATAAAGTATCACATCAAGGTCTGTTGGCGAAACTGAAATACTATGGTGTCAGAGGACAACTTCATGACTGGATCTGCAGCTTTCTAAAAGAGCGCACCCAAACAGTTGTACTAAATGAATGCAGATCAGAAGAAGTAAATGTTACTTCAGGTGTCCCACAAGGCTCAGTATTAGGCCCCACTTTGTTTAACTTATTTATAAATGACCTACCAACAAAAGTGAAGAGTCATGTACGTCTTTTTGCAGATGATTGCATCATCTATCGGGTAATAAAGAGAAATGTTGATGCTGAACTACTTCAAGAGGACATAAATAGCCTACAAGAATGGGCAAATGAGTGGAAAATGGCATTCCATCCAGAGAAATATGAGCTCTTGAGAATAACCAAGAAACATAGCCCAATAGATACTACTTACAAACTACAAGAGCATGTTCTCAGAAAGATAGATTCCAAGAAATATCTTGGAGTAACAATTCAAAAGAAGTTATGCTGGAACGACCATGTGCAGTATATTTACACAAAGGCAAATAATAATACTCTAAACCTGCTCAAAAGGAATATGGGAAGCTGCCCTCGCAGTGTCAAAGAATCATGCTACAAATCACTTGTGAGGTCTCAAGTTGAGTATTCAAGCACAGTCTGGGACCCCTACACATCAACAAATATTGTAAAGCTTGAGATGATCCAGAGGAGAGCTTAGCTGAAAGAAGAGCAAAAGCAAAGGCAACTATGACTTATAAGATTATAAATGGCCATGTTGACATTCCAAAGGAAAAGTTTATTTATACAACTGCACATCATATCAGGAGCAATGCACCTCTTTTAACGCCATATTGTAGATCTGACACATATAAATTTTCATTTTTCCCAAATGCTGCTAGATTGTGGAACACTGTTCCTGCAGAAATCAGAAACCAACAATCACTAACAGCTTTCACAAATAGCATTAAGACAGTTAAATTACTCTAAATTGTGGATTGATCTTTTATTTGATATATTACTGTAGGCTATTTAAACATTTGATGGATGACGGATAAAGTCGTCTCATGAAACTTTGAAACAAACTCAGTATAAATACTGAGTGCGGAACTTTCATAAATCAATATCTGCCAACAATCGTGTGCGTAATAGTCATATATTGGCTTCTGTACATTAATAGCATACACTTAGCTCCAATAAGCAAGGGGGGAAAATGTTTCGAACGTCCAGCTATTGTTTTACTTTAATTGAACTGACCAATCAGTGCACTTTAAGAACAATAGAAATGCAACAAAACGCAACAAAATTTTTTTTTTTCACTGATCTCAATAATAATCAACTGTGGCGCTGTTTTTATACCGATAGGCCGCCGGTTACAAAACAAAAGAAAAATTATACTTTTTTTTACATACATAATAAGTTATTGAATTGTACCAACAGCGTGTGTAATGTTAATATCGTCCAAATTCGTGCAAACTTGAGACTTTATTGCACGAGAGCCTCTTACGCATAGTATTGCCGACCGCAGTAACAAAAATGAGAGCTTTGTACGAAGCCAGTGAACAACTCGACTATGTTCAAAATCCTTCTTTGCGGCTAATTTTGCAGCAAGGTTGATTATTACATTTTCAGCTTCACGGCCACAACCACCATAGGGTGTAAATACAAGTGGGCTAAACGATCCATGCTCTACATCGATGATCCTTTGATTGTATTGGCGCTTTTTCTCCTTTTCACTGCTGCTGAACGCTGTGGAGAGTTTCTGGCTCAGGTGGCTCTTTGCAAATGGGTTGATAACCCTTACGTCAAAGAATGCAAGTTGCCCCCTTTGCCAAAACCCTCTTGCACTGACATCCAGACGTGCCTCAAGAGATACATTTGCACTGCTTGGTAGACTCTCTCCAGTTATCGGCTGTAGATGTGGCTCAACTTTCACATCATTGTAAACTTCTTTCATGAGGTGAGCAAACAGATCACGTGTTTCATCATGTCGTTGGTACACAAATCCACCTTTGGCACATGACATGGCATGATCAACATCAAACTTCTTCCCGCAAGGACAAGAAGATGGCAAGAACTTCAATGGCCATCGAAAGCGAAGATGGATTGCGTCATAAAATTCACGCTTATTAAGAACAAAATTCTCTGAAGATAGTGGCAGAGTAGTTAGCCAACTCGAGGCTCCCTTCATACATGCAAGATCATTTGCACGGAGCTGCTCTTTTGTCATCCGGTCTCGAAGTTGGTTGAGAAGCTTGATGTTATTTTCTTCTCTCTTTCTGATGACAGCTGATATTGCATCCTTTATGTTTTTTGCCTCTGGCGAAAGATGTTTCTCCTGCTCTTTGATGCGATTGCCTAACTCAAAGGTAACAGAGCGTGAATTTACGTACTCTGCTTTCGATAAGGATGAAAATATTGGAAGAGCAAGGCCACCACGTTTGACTGGTAATGATAGCAATAGCCGCTCATCAGATGAACATATATGGCCATCAGTAATTGCAGGAATAAAAACTGTATCAAGAATTTCATCAAATTTCTTAAGATGATCTTCAATGTTCATGATTGTTCTCATGTGGTAAGTGAGGCGATGCCTGAAGCCACTAACAAAAGCAGAATAGGCTGACTGTGGTTCTGATTTTGCAATTCTTGAAAGAACTTTCAGCTGGTCACACCAAGAAGATACAAGTGAAGAAACATAGCTGTCTTTCCCTTCTTTGCGGCTGCATATGCATTGTCTGTCATGGCGGCTAAAATCCCGTCGAGCTGTGAGAAAGTGATGTTTTTATTTAGGGTTGCTGCCACAAATAGTTTCAAAAAACAGCTTCAAACAAACATTTTTCAAAAGAGCAATAGTTTTTCTAAATTTCCATCGGCCTGATTTTTAAAATCCATCCTAATAACAAAGATATGAGAACAAAAACATGCTATGTTTTAATTGTTTTTCCTTATTTCTTGCCTCAATTCATTAGCAAGAGTAAATAAAGCTAAAGCAAGAGTAAACAAGGGATATCCTATCCGAATATTTGCGCTGTGGAGATGTGCAGATTACCGTAATCAGCTGGAACAGCCTGGATGAACTTTGTATGTTAGTACAAGAAAGGGATGGCTATGGCCTACAGAAGGCAACATTTCTTTGTTGGCCTGAAATCGTAGCTTTTTCCTGGATTTACATTGGCTATTACTAAAATGCTGAATGATCAGGAATGAAAGGAAGCATTCCTGTTCATTCCTCCTTCGTTCCTGCTCATTCCTGTTCGTTCCTGTTCATTCCTGTTCATTCAGCATTTTAGTCATAGCCATTTACATTGGATAAAATGTAAACTTGTTGAAATAACAAGCAACATGAGCGGAGCCACTAGCACGATCACGCACAGCGACCGAGGACCGAGCATTTTTGACTCGTTGGAAGCATCAGTTGAAAAGAAGAAAGTTTTCTAGCTGTAATGCTTATGCAACTACATAATACAACAATTATAGTATTTCACTTTTGTTTTGGGAAATGAAATTTTTTTAACTTTGATGAAACAAGATCGAAAATTGAAGTCAAAATGATTGCTTGAGTGGTCTCAAAACAAATGTTTTTTTAATTTGCTGCGTTCAATCCTGAAAATTGAATCCAGGGTATTTTATGTCCAGGAGTTTAAAAACGTGAATATTCAATAAAATTAGTTATTCGGTTTTGCTCAAGCTCAACTTTTAGCTTCGCAACGTTTGTCTTTAATTTGATATTGATATTATTTTCTTCACTTTCTTCACTTCATCACGTTTCAATACATTGATTGTTCCGTTGTTTGACATTAATGCGCGCGCACGTATTATTGTGGGTGTTTGGCAAATCCTAATCTGGTAAACAATACGCTAAACTAGCCATTGTTGTAGCCATTGTCTTTATGGAATTAGCTGCTGCCATTGGCCAATTTCTCGCCTTCTCACTGAAGCGTATATCCTGCACACCGTCTGTATTTTAATATTTGCTGCTTAAGGCCTGGTTACACTGTAGATAATGAATTAGATATTCCTCCAGACATACCATAAATAGCCTGTCTGATAGATATCTTCGTGTGTAACATAACGCAAGATATCTAAATTCCAATTAGCGGCAAGAAGCAAACTGTCAAATCGTGCTGTGAAATCTTGATGAATAAAATCAAAACTTTTTGATTTTATTCATCAAGATTTTCCCAGCATGATGTGTCAAATCGCGAGACAAACAAACACCGACTGTCTCGCGTTGTATTCCTTGGCAATTTTGGAAGCGAAAAGCATCGTAAACGGTATATATAATTGATTTTGAACAATAAAATGGACGCACAGAGTAAATTCACAAACTATGTCGGTGAAAATGGAAGCTGATAATGTTTTTGACATGAATTTATTTTATTATAACATGAAATTCTGTACAACTTGAGGAATGGCACACCCCACAAAAAGTGACTGAAGAAATGTATGAAATGTATGATAAGATGTTTTCGATATTCTTTTACGTAAATACCTCACGGTTTGCCACTTTCCTCGCTGGTTATAGTTGAGTCATGATGCTTTAACTGTATTATCTAAATTATTATCTAAATGGCGCGTATACACTATAAGATAATCGTTTCCGTTTTTAGCGTTTCTAAATTGGGAATATCTAATTCATTATCTACAGTGTAACCAGGCCTTTACAGCGCAAATAATAAATATGGCGAAATTCATGAAATTTCATGAAAATATGACATGTTTTTGTTCTCATATCTTTGTTATTAGGATGAATTTTAAAAATCAGGCCTATGGAAATTTAGAAAAACTATTGCTTTTTTGAAAAGTGTTTGTTTGAAGCTGTTTTTTGAAACTACACTTACACTTAGGTATTAAAAGTATTCGAACGCCTGATGAAAAATGGCGTCTAGAAGTGGCCCTAGGCCTGAGCAAGAGAATTTACATAACAATGTAAAAATACCAAACGGGTTTCAATAGCGAATTTCTTTAGCATAAATATACTCAAAATTTCATACATTTTCAAATGAAGACATAATTTAAACTATATCATATTGTTTTACAATAATATTAAAAGAAAACTGCCAAAAGGTCCGTTAAAAATGTTTACGAAAATTTATCGAAGTGGAGAAATTAAAACGCCAATAATTATAATTTCTTTCACTCAAAGCCACGCAAATTCTATCTCATTTAAAAGAGAATGTTTTAAAATTTTGAAAAATGTAAACATTTTTCATGTAACTGTCTTGACCTTTTACAACTCACGGTTCAAGTCTTTGTTTATCATGATAAACAAAGACAAAGACAAAGAGACAAGACAAAAAAACAAAGAAAAAAAAAGACAAAAAAAGACATAAACAAGCAAGACAAAGCAATTCAGTTCACTGTCGAGTATGAAACAGAAGAAAAGTCGATTAATTTTCTTGACGTAAAAATAATGAACGCTAAGACGGGGAAGTATCAATTCGATATACATCGAAAAGACGCCATTACAAATGTGCAGGTCAAACCAGATTCAGACGTAAATCCCAACATGATTAGCAGCATTTTCAAAGGCTTCTTAGCTAGAGCTAAAAGAATCTGCTCTGAACAGTTTATTGATAAAGAAATTCAGTTTCTTATAGACATGTTTGTTGAAAACGGACACGACAGAAGAATGCTTAATAACATAATAGAATCGATGCGGGAACGTGAACCTGAAGATAATAATACCAATACAGAAACGCTGGAAAAGTTTGTGAGATTACCATGGGTTCCGAAAATTGGTCCAAAACTACGCAAAGAATTCAAGAAACAAGGATACAAAGTTGCATTTACAGCTGGAAAGTCCCTTAAAAGAATCCTATGTAATAACAAAAGTAATCTTGATCCAAACAGTTACCCTGGAGTATACAAACTGAATTGTTCATGTGGTGGATCCTACATTGGTGAAACAAAGAAAAAGGTTCTGACTCGTTCAATTGAACACCAAACAGATAGCATGAAAGGATTGTGGAGCTCATCAGGAGCGACTGAGCATTGCCGTGATTGCCATGGCCAATTTGATTGGTTGAATCCAAAAACACTGAAAGTTTCCGACAAATATTATGAAAGGAAGATTAGAGAATCATTGGAAATAAATAAATTACGAGTTGAGGCAGAATCTAATAATAAATTGAAGGTTTTAAATCGAGACAATGGGCTCTCAGTATATACAAACACTTGGAAGCCACTTTTTCGTCAGATCAAGCGAACGTCGGATTCTTAAAATTACCTTAACATAACGTATTTATTTTGATTTTATTAGTTTGATAACGACCTCGACAAATACGGGTCGAAATATCACTGTAAAATATTATTTTACTATATAAAACTATGTGTGCTGCCGTATGTGATGACTCATATTATCTTTTAATACCTAAGTGTACACTGGGGTTCCAAAAGTATTGCAACGCCTGATGAAAAATGGCGTCTAGAAGTGGCCCTAGGCCTGAGCAAGAGAATTTACATAACAATATAAAACTACAAAACGGGTTTCAATAGCGAATTTCTTTAGCATAAATATACTCAGAATTTCATAAATTTTCAAGTGAAAACATCATTTAAACTATATCATATTGTTTTATAAAAAATGGAGTACGTATGGAAAAAATCCAATCCCCAAAGAGGAAAGATTCTGTGTTTTTTGCAAGTCGAACACTGAAAATTTTGTTGAAGATGAGTATCATTTCGTGATGGTTTGTCCATTATATGATGATGAAAGAAAACATTTTATTGCACTAGCAGAGCATAAATATCCTAACATAGCAAATATCAATTCAGAAGATAAATTTATATGGTTAATGAGTCAAGAAGATACTGACATAATCAAAGTTTTGGCAAAAAATATTAATCTTGAATTTCGAAAGAGAGAAAGCTATCTAAGTAATAAAAAATAGCCCTCAAAAACAAACGAAGCAGCTTTATGTTTTAAACGGCTAATCTATTCATGATTTCATATGTGCTGCTGATTCTGTAGTATTATTACTAGATTGAAATGAAATGAAGTGGGTAGCAATTATTATTATTGTTTTTCTTTTTGTTATTGTTCTTCTCTTTTTTAATTCTTATGTCATATTATTTTTAATTATTTCGATTCAATTTAATTTCTACTTTATTGCAATTTGGTAAATTTGTTATGTTACTGTTATTAGATTAAGGGCCATTTCGGCCTGTATATCTGCATTGTAAAAAAAAAAAATAATAATAATAATAATATTTAAAGGAGAACTGTCACCAAAAATTATCTTTACTTATTTTGGTTCGTTTTATTGCGTAGAATACGAATCCGAAGTCCGTTTTTCGAAACAACGCCTTGTTTTGGAGTTATTAAGCATTTAAAGTGTCCGGTACTGCCGGACAAGTTCTCGTTGTTTTCTCGTTCCCGAGAATTTGTCACTTCCTTCTGACGTCATATGTGATCATTGGTTCTCGGCACGTACTCGTTTTCAGTAGTAATTCAAGCAATTTCGGCACAAAACGACTGGTTTGAAAATGCTTATTTTGGTGATTAAAATGGTAACTGCAGTGCTTACAACTGTTTGGAAGATAGTAGAAAGCAGGTTAATCCAGGTTCGCCAAGAAAAAAGACACTTTTCGTGTTTCCTAGTGATCCAAAGCTACGGAAAAAATGGGTTAGGAGAGTGTGTCTCGTTAACTTTGTACCGCAACAACATTCCAGATTGAGGAGCGTTATAGTTTCTAAATTCAGTAGCAGCCCTTCTAAACTGCGTCCAAAGAAAATTTATGGAACATTCAAAAAGAGACGAAGACTGGAGGTACATAAAAATTTCAACATAAAATTGTTTTCTTGAGTTTGTATGAGCTTCAGAGCGCTTCAGAGTGTGATTATCTGAATAGCTTACATATATGATTGTGCATCATCCAGATATTCTTCATCTTCAATAAACTGGTATATGGCAGTTTCTATGACAGCAGCATTCAGACAAACACTTTTTAAATCACCATCCTCAGTAATACAATTTAAATTCTTTTCCGCAGCTTTCATCAAAACTCTGTCCTTTTCGTGGCAACACAGACTTGCACGGCCTGTTGGCATTTCACAACAATGACCGCATTACAAAATTTTATGAACGCTCTTGGTAACAACGATGAATAGGTGCTCTTCGTCTAGGCTATAATGACCAGGATTCTTAGATACATAAATTTGAAGAAATACAAACACAATTATTACCATTCAGTGTTTCCAATCCTAATCCTTTGAACATTATTCAGTTTCAGATTTGTCAGAACTTCTTGATGATCCTCCCGACGTGTCTGGCTGTTGTTGGTCATGTCTCCTCCTCGGTTCATATATGAAAGGCGGCATATCCATGGCCACTAAATGTACTTCATCATGACCAGAAATTTCCAATTCATAATTTTCATAGTTGTTTGCCATTTTGCAGGTAGACAGTTGACATAAATCGTGAAAATTCTCAGGCAAGCATTTTTCAATCACACAGATTCCAAGCGGGCCTGTGTACTTCCTGTTTTTGCAATGATCACATTTTGCGTCACCAGTGTCCGAAGCACTGTAAAGTTAGATTTTCCGAAAATTCTCGTTTTTTCAGAAAGAATCGATAATAACTCGAAAACAAGGCGTTGTTTCGAAAAACGGGTTTCGGATTCGTATTCTACGCAATAAAACGAACCAAAATAAGTAAAGATAATTTTTGGTGACAGTTCTCCTTTAAAGAAAATTGCGAAGAGGTCCCTTAAAAAATGTTTGCGAAAATTTATCAAAGTGGAGTAATTAAAACGCCAATAATTATAATTTCTTTCACTCAAAGCCACGCAATTTCCCTCTCACTTAAAAGAGAATGTTTTAAATTTTTGAAAAATATAAGAACTATTTAGGTAACTGTCTGTTGGAGATTCAATTTGTATTTTCCCCAGTTAACATATTATTATATTTGTATAGTGAAAGGATGTCATTAATATATTATTCTTTTTCTTAGAATTGCTTGGGTTTGATGTTCTCATTGATGAAAATCTCAAACCTTGGTTACTGGAAGTTATCAAGGTTTGAGATAGCCTTGTCTTACCTTACACTGCTGCATCCTTTGAATGTTTCTATAAAGCTTATCTTTTCTTGTCAATTCGAATGACCTGCAGAAAAATATGATGCATTTACAATTATAGTTGGTGTCTAGGAGAAGCATTACAAAAGGTCATGAGAAAAGTCCAAATAACATTATTGAAAAAGTATGAAAGGAATGGATGCATTAATCTTACCTTTGAAAATGGTTTACTTTTTGAAATTCATTCAAGCTCACAATGTATAAGGTCTGAAGTGCCCACCAGACCACATCAAATTAAAATTATTGCTATATGGATGTGCCTGTTGAATAAAACTTCAACTTCACTAATCACTTCAAATAATAACACATTATCGTGTTAACCACTTTGCTTTTTAAACCATACTTTATTTTCTTCATGGCGTGATTTTTCGATAACATTATATACAAAATACAAAATTAAACATAATTGTTCAAATATGCAATACCTCTTTGAAACCATAAGATCCAAGTACTCTTCTCACAATTTTGCTTTCAGTCTTTACAAATTTAAACCTCATATGGTATTGTTCTGAAAAAAAACTTCATGATGACATATCATTTTCTTAGTATATCTCCTGAGATCTTTGAACTAAAGTTCAACAGCTATTAATCTTAACAATTGATGACATATGTATTAAATCAATTTGATCTTGTAATGGGCCAAGTAACACATTTGATACTGAGAAATTAACCATTGCTGATCTTCTTTTGTTTGCTGACAGTTGAAGAATTGACCTAGAAGAAGATTTTACATATTAGCAGACAACTATGTACAAGAAAGATTGTTTAAAATGATGTAAAGAAAAGAATGGTAATATGTGGAATTGTATACTTTGGGCCAGACGATCTTTGTGAAGCTTCATGACTTTGTGAAATGGCATTGCCACTTTCAACATTCTCTTCTTGGTCACTGCTATATTCCTTGATCATCTTCTTTCACAGCTTATGCAAATCTGAAATGCTGCAGCAGAAAAATGATAACATAGCAATAAAAACAACAAGAACATGATAACAATATTTGTAAATATTCATAGGTTATCTTTCTAAAATATTCGTGAAGTATTATTCACATCAATAAAAAATTCAATCGCATGAAAACAAAATTCGATTCGCACAAATAATGTTTAGTCGTATGAATACAGAATTCGATTCGCACAAATAAAGTTTAGTCGCATGAAAACAAAATTCGATTCACAAAAATAAAGTTTAGTCGCACAAATAAAGTTTAGTCGCACAAAAATGTCCATGGGATATCGTCATCCTCGTCATCCTCAACCAGCACGTGTGTTTTATGTGTGTTTTCGTTTTTGGCCTTTTTCATGCTGCTTGGTCCGGGCTGTCATACACAGACATCCATGAGGCGGCTTGTGGGTTTGAATCAGGGTTGATGATGATGATGATGAAAGTTGCTATTTATATCCTCACTTCTCCTATGGAAACCAAGCAATGGACCATCAAAAGGCAGAAAGCTGTCGTTCCCTGATGTCATCTCAAGGGATGTAGGTATCATAACTGATGACCTAGCAACAGCTATGAAGGATCGGGAAGTTTGGCGTAGTATTGTTGATTCCATGCTCTCGACTGCGGTCGACTGATGATGATGATGATGATGATGAAAGTTGCAGCCCATGTGCACAACAATATGAGAAGTTTAGGACAGAAATTTTTTAATGCTCTTTATGCACAATCCTTTTGTAAATACAGAAAAAAATATTCATTGTAAAAAAAGGTTCTCACAAAATATGAGCAACTGCAGAGCGGGGGCTGAGGGGGTTTCAGTCAAAAATAGTTTGTACTGGTCAAAACGTCAAAACTGGTCAAAACTGTTTGGGCAACTTTTTGAAACCTTTTAAACCAAAATTGGGATTTTTGTACCAGTATAAAAATAAAGTCTCTGGTCTCTGCAACAGAGAATGTTGCTTTTCCCCTGAATATAATTTCACTACGACCCCCCCCCGCCACTTAATGACAAATTAGCGAAACTCCCATCCCTCAAGCACACGCCACGTGCTGGTTGAGGATGACCCATTGTAATTGGTTTGGACGGAATTCTGTTTTCATGCGACTGAACGTTATTTGTGCGACTGAACTTTATTCGTGCGAATCGAATTCTGTATTCATGCGACTAAACTTTATTTGTGCGAATCGAATTTTGTTTTCATGCGATTGAATTTTTTATTGATGTGGCTCAATTAATATTGTGCGTGGCAGTTATGGGCCACCGTATGTAGAAGATATAAAAAAGAATTGCTTGCCTTAGCAAATGTCGAATTCTATCTTTGAAGAGCTTTTCCCCAGACGAATGAAAGCAGAATGACTGATATCATATCATGTTTCCTTGCTGCGGTTGTTTTGATCAACAAAACAAACTGCTTACAACAACAACAACATTAGGGACGGAGGCAAAAGAATTCGAAGAAGTCAAAGTCATCATAATCATAATCATAATTGTCATCATCATTTTACCTTGTCAAAATAACTTACAAGCAAATTATAAGTGAGAAATGTTGTAGCTATATTACTTTTAATGAAATAGTGTATTTCCCTTTTATCAACACTTGCTGTTAATTTGCTGTTTTGACAAACTTTAGCTTCATTTTCTTTCTGCCTCCGCATAGCCTTCACAAAGGCCGCCCTTGGAATCATGTGTTTTCGAGGTGCTGCCGCTGCGACGGCGATTTGTATACCTCTTGAAGCTATGATGCAAGGTTCCATTCTTTGGAATATGCGTTCTCCTAGCATCCTTACAGTCGTAGAATAATCTGATTTGCTCAATGTCATTGGCTGACATTCCATCTCTGTGTCCGATCTGAGCTCCTTGGGCATCCCCGACCACTTCGATTGTTGGCAGACCATTTTTGGTGAATGCATCAAGAGGATAATGCATGACACTGTTGAAATCATATGCCACGCCAAGATTTTTCTGATCTTCGTTAATGATGAATTGATCTTGCATGTCTGCACAAAAAAATTCAACTCGCAGTATTAAAAATTTAAGCTTGATAAACTAAGCATACCGACTTAATTTCCTCCAATTTACCGTGTCCAATTTAGCAGCACCCCTTTCCAATAAAACGGATTTTAAAATCCAATAAAAAACGAAATGCCAATAGTATTTGAAAGGAAAAATAAGATTAAGCTTAACAAATTGAAGTTACCTTCCTCTATATTTTGATCCAAAATTTTCACGTACTTATCTCTGTCAATGCGACTATGCTCATGAAAGAAGCCAAGTGCATGCATCATTTCATGTATTACTGTTCCTTTGTACTGGCAGCCTTCTCCGATTGAAATGTCTTGCTCATATCCGTCAGCCAGATCTTCCTCATCCAGTTTCCCAATGTATGACCAACATCTACAAAATTTTCAAAGAAATGCATAAATTGTGCATCACTAAGTTGATCGATATTCATTCGTAAAGTTCTCACCCATCCTCTTTGATGAATCTGATGAAATCTTTGTCCTTATCATCGGGTTTCATTTCATGAAATCTAAGACATGTGTATCTATGGAAGTCAAACATTGCACCTTCTATTGCTTCCCTTCCCCACTCATCTAAAATAGAAATTTCAAAAAACATTTCACGGAAAAAGTTTCAGGTTTGTTTGCACAATAAAATCGCTAAAAATATAGAAACAAAATGCTAAGTTTACAAACCAATAGTACTATCAAGCTGATATTTTATATTCTGGGGATCAGGCCATTTGATATCGTCATAATCAGAAACATCTCGTCTGAAACTATTCAATTTTTTATCAAGTTTTTCTTTTTGCGGTTTTGTTAATCTAATATCTCCTTGGTAGAAGAACTTTCCTAAAAAAACCATGTTAATGATTAAATTAATGCACGTGTGAACTTGTAAAATTTGATTCTTTAAGACATGGTAGATAATAGTTACTGGGATATATAATGCATGAAGTTATGGAAAATAAGTATGAATAATAACATCTTCGCGTTTTTACCTTTGCTTGCATTGTCGTCGTTTTCTTCTGCCTTTTTCTCTTCGATAATTTCATCTGGAGTTTCAGGGCATTTGTTACCTTGGAAAGGCAAAACGAACAAATCGTGAATACAATATCTTTCATAAATGATACATTTAAAATGCAAATGTTTTCAATTGCAAATGAGTGTCTTAAAAACATGAAATAAAGAATTGAACAAAATGAAATGGAATTATTATTGAAAACAAGCACTAGTTCAATATACTTAAAAAATCTATGCTAAATCTGTGACAAAATCTGTGAACAAAATATGTCGATAGGATTTACATGAAGACATCGTATGCTTTTAAGGTCGCAAATTGATGTAAAACGATTTAGAAGTTCTTGCCTTTTCAAAATGTAAAAATAACTGTAAAAGGTAAAATGTTAAGTTATATAAACATTACCTTGGCCCCGTCCACAGATTTCTGCAACATGTTTTCTACATTGGACTTGGTGTTGAAGAACAAGAATGAGGAACAGTGGCAATAAAATCATTGTCTTCATTCTATCAGTGGTATCTCTACCAAAGTGTAAGGCACTCAATTGAATTAGCTATACTTGCTTTCACTTCCTTTGACTTTTTAGATGTGCTCTACTGTGACTTTACCAACTCATTTATGAAGAAGATGGATAAATATTAGTTGACACGAATAAGGTAAACCTGTGGCTACTTACTGACCCATGTGTGTGGGTTGCTATGAAAACTTTTAGCCAACCATAAATGTTTGGGTAACAAAACAACGGCAACTCTTACAAAAATCCGTTGGAATTACTTCAGCCGGCACTCTTACCCTCATTAATAATGCAAACTTAGTAAGCAAAAGCTTCGTGGCACCTGATCCAAAATGGCGTCAAGAAGTAGCCAATGGCCACGCAGCAAGAAAATTAGCATAGCAAAGAGTCTCTCTATGAGGAACTTACATGTGGGGAGCCGAAAAATTTGAAGAGCTTATAATACTAAGAACGAACAAAATAATTGAAGAACTTTCAAAGTTGAAAAATTTCATTACCGAGAATGACTGAGAACCAAATATATATGTCAACCATCAGTCAAACCATACATTCTAATTTTAATTAATTTCTTCGAGACTTTAGCGTTGCTATTAAGGAACTTATAGTACTAAAATTTGTTCAAAGCAGATCCTAAAATAAGGAACCTTAAGAGCTAGGCCTTTGAGTAGGTTCTTTGTAAAAAAACAATTTCCATACAACTACAGTAAAAACCCGCATATAAGAACAAACGGATTAAGAACCTTCAGGGTAATATTTCTGCTCAAAACAATAGAAGAAACAATAGCCCATTGTCTTGGAACAATAGGCTGGATGGAAATTTGCAAGTTCTTATATGCGGGTTTCTACTGTATAAGTTTTTTATAAGAAACCATTTTATAAGAAACTTACCAACAATAGAATTTGTGCTAAATTACAATAGATTCCTTTGATCTATTGTTTTTCTTAACAAGATAAAACAATAGAAAATTTAAAAAACTTTTTCTAATAGGGTTTGGGCTAGGTTTCTTATAAAATAAAAAACGTGTACGTGATAAATTATCCTGCTAAAAGTCTAGGATATTTCTAAGAAAATCCGAGTACATATACAAGAGTATATACCTGTGAGACAATTTTATTAATTGCTGCGTAGAAAAAGTATATTGTAGTAAACGATCGAGATTCTGTGTATGAAGAAGGATAATTTATCTTAATCTAATCTAATCTAATCTAATCTAATTTGTTTTATAATTGATAAATGATAAATAGCTCTGATGAAATTAGAAAATCGGACAGAAAGCTGTCCTGGGCCGCTGTCCTGCACCTAACAAAATAAATATTTCAATAATATTGTACTCGAAGGGCAAGTGAATGTTGCTACAAAACATGAACTAGATCAGTTGCTGTTTTCTTTATATCTCAAGTTTTGGCTCCAATAACAAGTATTTTATTTGACGCTGAACTTTAGAGGAAATCTTATCAATGTAAAGGCAATACAAAATCGTGCAACTGAGAAGAAAATGTACCATAATTCTTATAGTTTGTTGCATAAAAATCATTCTAGCCTTTTTGAAGAGAAAAAGTGACTTTTAATAAAATTACCAAGTGCGACATTAACTTATAATTTTTGTTGTACTGTTGCCAACTGCATTTGTTTGCATTATATTAAAAAAATTAGAATCAACATGTGTGTTCCAACCCAAAAGTGACAAAATTAAATTATCACAAGTCAAACAACCAGAACAAAGAAATTTCTCGCTAATAACAGAAACAACCTTTTCAAGACAAGACTTACTGACACAGTATGTGAGCACTTCCAACTTTTCGCTACTTCTAGAAATAATATAATAAAAATAAACATAATAATATAGCAAAACTATAAAGATAATATAATAATAATAATTAGACCAAGCACGACTTGAAGAGGGAATGGTTCGAACCCTGTCTGATTTAACCAATCCTGGATCGCGAGCTTGAAAACCTGGAAAAATAAATGCCGTTCTCCTTACTAGTTTGAAATAACCTAAAAAAAGCCCAGTTAGAAAGTCTAGACTATAACAAACTAATGTGATAATATATGAGATGAAGATAAGACCATACCGATGAGATTGAATAAGTCTGTTATGAGGTTAGCCTTTATTTTCAAATCTAAAGGTGATTCGCTGTAAGAATAAAAAGAATTGTTGCAAATGTTTCAAATGAGCTTAAAATAATTGCAAACGCAGTTTTTAAGTAATTTAACTCACGATGCTAAGAAAAAAGAAAAATGAACTTCCAGTTGCTGAGGATTTGATATGGTTTACAAGCTTACAGTTATAACGAAAACGCATCACTTCACTCTAAAAAAAGTTGACTAAAATGCTAATATTTTTGCAAGCTTGTTTTTACAAAGAACGATCAATCTACGAACGAACGATCATCTACGAACGAACGATCAACTACGAACGAACGATCATCTGCGAATCACTCAGATTCAGAGACGAAGGGGGAAACTTTAGTGTGTTATCTTCATCTGAAGAGGTATTCTAGGAGTTAAAAATAAACACCCTAAACCTGCCAAGATTTACCCTCATACCCTGTTAATGGTCACGATAGGTCAAACATCACCAACTTTGTTTGGCTGAATAGATGAGGGAGTGATGCTTAAAGCAACAATGCGGACAGAGGAGACTGGTGGACTATCAAATTTTGATGTTGTCAAATATCGAAGTAGAAACCTCCATACAGCTGGCAAAGGACTAAAAGAGCAAATAGCCATCATGCCAAGAACATCATGCATATAGAGTGTGGGCACAAAATGTTTGGAATTATGTTGTATTAAAAGCCACCCGATTAAAGAAAAACGACAGTGGTGTGGGGACAATCGGTGTTGGTGAAGTCATCGGACTTAAGTGGGTCATAACTGAGAAAATAGCCATTGAAGAATGATATTCAAAAGGTTGTAGGTCTTTTAGAAATATGTGCTGGCCAGAAAGGGGGCTCAGAAGCAGTTAATACATATGCCATGAATAAGATATTTTCGCAAAAGGACAAAGATGGAGTTATCTTGGTGGATGTGTGGATGCATTAAATGCTTGTAACACAGACGTATATCAGAAAAATACAATCCGTGGATAAATTGCCCTCTCCTATCTACTTATGTCATAACAATTTATAGATACCAAATTTTGATAACTGCTTAGAGAATCTAATTTTTCCATGTGGCGTTTTTCCATGTAATTTTTCCATGTTTAAAACAGACAATGTCTTCCTTTCCCCAAAACACCTGATCAAAGACTGTATGAAGAATGTTTCAAACTTCACGAATGATGTGTTCACGCTAATGTTAAGTTTTTATCTTTAGTTATATGTAGAATTTGTTGATAGAAAACAAGTAAAACTCTTATAAACTATCAGTTACTTCTTGTTTCGTGTGTTTTCTGATAAACGACGCTCTTCAAGATGCGGCGTTCAACAGAGGGCGGCGTTTATCACAGGGCGACGTTTTTTAGAGGAAATACCGTATATCCTCTAGTAAGCGCCCGGGCGCTTATCAAATATTTTGCAAAATTGGGTGGGCGCTTATTAGAGGAAATATGCCACGGTATATTTATCAATATATTCACAAATAGTGATGTCATTGCTATGTTGTGGGGCATCTTGTGGTAACTAATCCTGGATCGCAAGCTTGGAAACTTGGAAAATAAATTCCACTCTCCTTACTAGTTGGAACTAATATACAAAGTCCAGTTTGAAAGTCTAGACTATAAGAATTGTGATAATATATGAGATGAAGGCTCAATGTCTGTTGTGAGGTTAGCCTTAATTTTCAAATCTAAAGGTGATTCACTGTAGGGAGAAGAAGAAATGTTTTCAAATGAGCTTAAAGTAATTGCAAAAAAACATTGTTAGATAGTGATTAAACTAACCATGCCAAGGAGGGGAAAAGATTAACTTCCAGCAACCAAGGTTTGAGATTTTCATCAATGAGAACATCAAACCCAAACAATTCTAAAAAAAGAATTATATTAATGACATCCTTTCACTAAGCAAAAAATAATAATATGTTGACTGGGGAAAATACAAATTGAAAAACCCAAATTTTATGGTTGCAGATAGTTAAACACATTCAAACATTTTGAGTATCATTGGCAGTCTTAGGTTGAATCTTTTCCTTCATCTTCAAATGTTCAACCATATGTGTAATTATTGATTAATAACAAGATTGAAATTATATATGGTTAAGACTAAATAAAATTACAATTACAGTAAGAAAACAACATGAAACGGTGTGCCGAGAAAGTCTTTAAAAGCTATTGAAGAATAGGTACAAAACAGATATTCAAAGTGCAATAGGCTAAAAAAAGAAAAAATCATTAATAAATAGAAAAAATAAAGTAAAATAATAATTGTGATTGTTTAATACAGACTAAGAATGAGACTTTTTAATCTCGATATTTTTAGTGAAATTACTGCATTTCTCTTTGATCAAAACTCTATGTCCCACATCTGTCCAGTAACTTATCAGTGGAATTCCTTCTTTTTCTGGGTCAGTTTTTCTTCTTCCAACTGTTAGTCTTGCAGATATCTTGAAATAAATAGCAAACATTAATCCCAAATATCATTTAATTTAGCTTTTATTACTTAACGACATATACGCAAGCCTACTAATAAGTGAAAATCAAAAATTGTAGCTAAGCTACCACTGAATTTTTATACCACGAGCATATGGTAAACTTCTCAGCTCAGGCCAGTCAAAATTCAAAATAGAAGATAAAAATTTCTATACTCACACTGTAGGCTAGTCCAAATTTGAAGTCAGTAGCCTTGAGTTCATAATTTATTGGTTGCCCTTTGATGTAACTGTCGTGTATATCAATTTCTACTTCTGCAATTTTTATAGCTCGACGATCAGCTATTCTCGAATCGGTAAGCTGAACATAAAGAACAGAAGGTTTGGGTAATGGATTATCTGGAACGTTATCTTTGAAGATTATTTCACCATTTATCAAAATATCTCCTTTTTCAAAACCTTTACCCTTTTCAGCTTTAGGTGGCATTTCGAATAAACTTCTCTCGAAGTCAGGCACTACATCCCATTCAGGTCTGGATTCACATTCAGATTCGCCGACCCAGCTCCATATTCGCGAGGGATTATCGTCCCATTCAGGTTCGGATTCGACTAAAATTGCCATTTCTCAATAAATACTGGCTAGATTTGCAAGATTTTTTCGCAGAAGCCAGAAGAATTGGGTGCCCTGCTGTTGCAGTTGAAATTTGTGCAAAATATATCGTAATAACGGCGTAGAAGTCTAGATTCAGATTCAAAATTCGCAGCGGGATATTCGTCCCATTCAGGTTCGGATTCGACAAAAATTGCCATTTCTCAATAAATACTGGCCAGATTTGCAAGATTTTTTCACAGAAGCTAGAGGAATTGGATGCCCTGCTCTTGAAGTTGAAATTGGTGCAAAATATATCGTAATAACGGCGTAGAAGCCTAGATTCAGATTCAAAATTCGCAGCATGATCATTTTCGTCCCATTCAGGTTCGGATTCGCCAAAAACTTCCATTTCTCAATAAATGCTTAAATGCTGGCCACATTGCATATTTTTTTTTTTTTACAGAAGCTAGAGGAATTGGATGCCCTGCGGTTGCAGGTGAAATTGGTACAAAATATGTTGTAATAGCGGCGTAGAAGAGTAGATTCAGATTCAGAATTTGCTTAGGCCAAATGTTCCGAGGTAGAACAACAACAAAAATAACGGGATGGCAACAACAACAACATAACAAATCAGTAGTAAAACTTTATACGGGCTTTATACAAATGGTTTTAATTATTTGCTGGAAATATTATGATCTGTAGGAACAGGTCTTGCCAATGCAGATATTAGTAAAAATTAACAGTGTAAAATAAAGATGCATTCGTTAGAAAATTCCAAGCTACAACATCATAGTCGTTTGCAAATAAATATTTTTTATAGCATTTCAATTGATTGATTTCATTGCATGGTTTTACTTTGTGTCTTTATCAAAATTTACAAGCATTATTTTAGTCCATTGTTTGTTTCAGTCGCTTTGCATGCATCATTTTGTAAAATGAAATGAAATACGGGTTATTTTCACATCAGTCCGTATATAGCTCCGAAACTTTTCAACCTGCTTTGAGAAATGAAAAATTTATGCACATATGTAATGTTAAAAGATGTGTAATGTAATTGGGGAAGTAACAATGTTGAACATTCCATTCTTCTTGGAATAAACTTTAAGCAACTTCAATGAATTTCATGTTTGAAGCCTTTAAAAATTAAATTAGCAACATGTACAAAATTAAGTTAAAAAATATAGAAGTAAATGTAGTTCTTATATCCTATTATATTATTAATTTTGATGTTTTAATTTTCTTTAATTGAATTGATTTCATAGAATGATAGAATGATTTAAAAATTAAATTGAATTGAATGACATCGAAACACGTGCCTTTTCTCGAATCCGAACCTGAATGGGACGATAATCCCTCGCGAATATGAAACTGGGTCTGCGAATCTGAATGTGAAACCAGACCTGGATGGGAACAGGTAAGTCAGGCGACTTGAACTCGAAGAATCAAGATGGACGACAACCACAACATAGGCTGCTGCGGTGCGGCTGCGTTGCGGTTGCGCTGCTCGCAAAAAGAGACTCAAAGTAATCATAATCATTATAATCACGATTTTCAAAATATTTCATTTTGTCAATAACATGAAAGAAGATCAAAGGAGAGATATTGTGACAACAACATTTCTAGCGAAATAATACATTGCCTTTGCATTTTATCAATACTTCCTGTCAATTTGCTCCTTTGACTAGCTTAGCATCATTTGCTTTCTGCTTTTGCATAGCCTTCGCAAGCACCACCTTTGGAATCATCTGTTTTAGAAGTAGTGCTGCCACTGCCTTCAAACCTCTTATAACTTTCGCTCAGCGTCTCGTTTCTTGAAACATGTGATCTCTTAGCAGCCCTGCAGCCATAGCGTATTCTGATTTGCTCTATGTCATTGGCTGACATTCCATCTCTGTGTCCAATCTGAGCTCCTTGGGCATTTCCTATTACTTCGATTGTTGGTTGTCCATTCTTGGAAAAGGCATCAAGAGGATAATGCATGACACTGTTGTAATCATATGCAACACCAAGATTTTTCTGGCCTGGGTCAATGATAAATTGATTTTCTAAGCCTGCACCGAGAAAAAATAAACTCACAAGTCTATAAGCCGACAAACACTAAAGCAAAAGAGGCTAATGATAACGATTGATTTATCTGGATAAGTTGAAATTACCATCCTCTATATTTTGATCCAAAATTCTGACGTATTGATCTCTATCAATGCGACTATGTTCATGATAAAAGCCAACTGCATGCATAATTTCATGCGCTGCTGTTCCCTTGTATTGGCAACCGTCTCCTATTGAAAGCAATTGCTCATATCCACCATCCAATTCTACAGGCAATAGTCGTCCAACGTATGACCAACACCTGAAAAAATTTGTCTCTTACATAATCTGCAAAATACTACTTCAGGAAAGCCAATTGATGTCTCATAAACGAAAGAGACGTTTTTTCATCCAACTGCATAAGGTTTGATAAACAAAACGTAAACATAATGTCTCACCCATCTTCTTTGATGAATTTGATGAAATGCTTTTCTCGATCACCGCCTCTTTTCTCAACAAAACGAAGACACGTATATTTCTGAATATCACGTATCGCAGCTTTAATTGCTTTCTTCCCGTCATCGTCTAAGAACAAATCACTTAAGACATTAGTCTATACAGAAGTTTAAAGCTTCTCTGCAAACTTAATTGCCGTAAATGTATAGCAATAAGATATTAAATTTACCAACCAAGGCTACCATCAAGGACATATTTGATATTCTGAGGCTGACTCCATTTTCTCGTATCATCATCAAGAACATCTCTTTTGTTCGTTTTCTTTAACTTTTTATCAAGTTCCTCTTTTTGCTTTGGTGTCAACCTGATATCCCCTTGGTAGAAGAACTTTTCTGAAGGACAAATAGTTAAATAATGCTCATGAAACATATGATTTAATTATGGTATACACGAACTAAAATTTTGAGTTTTGAGCCTAAGAACCACAAGAAAGCCAGTGAATGCCATAATTGAAAGTTCCTTTTACTTTTTCCTGCATTGTCATCATTTTCTTCTGCTTTCTTCTCCTTTATTATCTCATCTGGAGATTCTGGTTTCTTGTCACCTTGGAAGGGTAAAAGGAAAGGGTCGTTAATACAATGTTATCTTACTTTAATGGTTTATTCATAAATTCAAACTTATGATATTAACAACGGATTAAACTAGAAATTATAGGAAACATGTCTCACAGGTTGAGAACATTTCTTTAAAAGTCTTAGCAGCATGTCAATGTTTTCAGTAGCAAATTCTAATCGTAAAAACGTGAAGTCAGGAAAATGGAAACAAGTAGATTGTGCCTTCTTTGTCACAATGTAAACAAATAGAAGTTACACAAACATTACCTTGGCCCCGTGACAACCATGACAGCTTGAATAGTGGAATTCGAATCACGAAAGATTGCTAACTGAATGAGATTGCTCTAGTGGATTGATCTTCGCATGTATGCAAATGCATGTAAGAAAGAATTAAAAATAGTTTAGAATTAAAAGTTTGTCTAACATTAATGAGTGAGAATGTTCGTATATATTTGCTAAATATTATATATAAAATGAATGTAAGTATTGCATGAGTTTCATTGGTTTCTTAGAGTTCTTTAGCTTGGCGGGCAATTTCTTGCTATGTCTGGAATCTTCGTTTTAACTTTCGGACGCGTGAAAGCCTCGCGGGGCTGAAGATAAAATCACAAGGACACGTGAAACATTGAATAATATTGTCATGTCATGCATGCAATTTTACTTCTGATAAATGTTCCATCCTGACATTAAAAATATATTATTTCATCTGAGCACTTACAAATTCGTATCCCTTCCTTCCAGAACAAAATGATTCCATGGCATTTCTTTTCCTACTCGTGTAAACATTTTTCAACTCTTTTACCATAGTTGAATTCCAAATTACTCCAGTCCAATCATTGCTTTCATCTCTTCCATCTCTTACAAAAGGAAATTGGTCACATTAGAAAGCAATATAACCTTATTCACTTAGATTTCATCATAAATAATTGAGCTACTAAATAGGGTGAGTATTATCCATGCTTTATTCATTGTTCTGGGTTTTAGAGCATGAAATTGAAGATATTCAACAACAAAAAGAGAATACAACTAACAAGACTGTGTAGATCTTCTTTCCGTATTTTTCAGCAAATACTTGCATGAAATTCTCATTAGATTCGCAACGTTGGATGTCCACCCTGGGGTAGTACATCATAAAATTCAAACACATTTCATCACTTGAACCTTCTCCTCCCTTGAAAAAAGAAAAAGAAAACATGAAACCGTATTATGGGCAAGCGATACACTAGAGTAGTAGACAAAAACCCTTGGCACCCATTAGCCTCGTTCTCACATGATCGCCACGATCGTCACGCAACGAGCATAACTGAATTTATCTCGACGATGGAGAATTTAATGGAAATCACACTTTTGCAGTGTTGGTCACGATTCAGATGATCGATGTTGTTGTTGCTCTACCCCAAAATGCATTGCTCATTTAGGGTCGGCGCCGAAGCCAAAGCTACGGCTAAACTACAAAGTTAATACCTATACCTACAACAACAAAGTTACGTGGCAATCGCTTCATAAATTAAATTGCATTTGTATTCATGGATTAAATTAAAAAAATATGGATCTAAAAGACTTACTGTTATTGCATATTTTTTACGCGAAGTGTTATAAGTGCAGTAAGTATGAAGTTCATCTCCCTGAAATTTTAAATGCAGATTTAAAATAGTGTAAATTATATTAAGTTAGCTGAACACATTAAAATGTTTAATATTTAATATGTTTAATAAAAAGAATATTTAACTATGTTATTGACACTACTCAAAATATATATAAAAAAAAACTTGGTGGTGGCAAAAAAAATATTTTCAAAACGCATGCTTACAGCTCTGAACTCAACTGGCTTGTCCATTATGTAAGTTTGCTACAAAAGTATTAAACACGTTTTTTATTCCATATATTTCAGCGTGATATCGAAGCCTACGGAGCTACATAGTCTGCTATGCTTATAATTGATTATCGAGATAAATAAAGGCATTACCTGTGAATGGAAATTAAAATCATCTACTTTGAAAACATCCTCAATCTCTTTTTCATTTCTTACGACAGTGGTCCGCATTTTTGCACCAGTCAGATGCATATGTGGAAAAGATGCAAATATCTTGATGGATTCCCTATTACGTGAGCTGTCCCTGCCTTCCTTTATCCTCTAGACAAACAAAAACCAGAAATAAAATAATGGAAAAATTGCATAGCATTCACTTTTGTCTCAAATCAATGGATAACGTACCATGGAGCACTGTTTTGGGCAATAGGTACCCACTGTCCAAGACTCTTGACCCGGTGGAATAATCATGGAGCCATTAATGGTGGCTCCGACAGTGAGAAGAGCAGCTTCATGTTTTCTTGGTGCAGAATAATAGAAACGAAGTCCTGAAGTGTCCACGATACCTGTATGTAACAAGCAAAGCGTGTGCAAAACATGTCACATCATCTAAAACGCGTGAAAGACATATGCTGAGTAACACGTGGCTGTAAAGAAGCCAGGAGAAGGTCTAGAAATGTAATGAGAAACAAATACCTTTTCTAAGCATGGGATTGTTGTAATGGATGGACAGCATCACGTATTTCACACTGTCTGAATCACCAATAGGAAAGCCAACATCTTCGGGGAATTTAAAACTCTGAAAATATCAAAGAGCGATACAGAAGAGCTTTCTAATACTTGGGCAGGGTGTCTTAAAACAATATTACAACAACATTATTACAATAATACCTTACTATTGAGTTAATCAATTAGGTTAGTTGGACGATGAAGACATTAAAATATAAACTCACAGAGCCGGTAGATGACCAAGCAGCCATGTACGTCTGTCCGACACACTCTAGAAATGGACGTGGCATGTTGACGTCAGTGCACGGACCGCTCACACCAAGTACCGATTCATCGAAAGCGTCGCTGCAAGGGTAGAGTACCATATGATGGACAACTACTGGATATGGCGAGTGCTTCTGAATCAATGGAGCCATCTAATTATACGAAAGAACAAAGCACTGTATGAGAGAGATATTTTTCAAGTTATAACCAACGCCCATAGCAACACGTGAATGCGTCCGGGTGTTTATTGAAATAAGCAACCCATGTAAATTGGGAGATAACAAATAATAAACGATTTCTATAAAAGACTTAATGACGCAGTAGAATGCAAAGCACCCTTCGTCAGAAGTAAAGAAAATCAGTGACAGAAAAAGCAACATTTGTAGCTACATTATCTTTACTATATTGATAGATTTGATTTGCAGATTTCATTCAATTATGCTACAAATACTTTCGCTCGACCTACTTCGATGATGTGCTTTGGGGATGTGCTGTCCACCAAATCAGAAAACTTGAATGCTTTACACCAGTAGGTTGTTTCGATAGCGGGCAATTGAACCTTGAATAATAGAAACAGAAGTAAAAGGTCCTGTTAAGTGAACAAGTGAACATACGTTTTGTTAGCTATAGCTGATAGATAATACTAAACGAAGCCGAGAAAAATAAACAGCCAATATTCTTACTTTGTCGTTTAGAAGATCAAAGTACTTTGCATCGGCAGGGAGTGGAGGATTGGGAATGAAATTTAGTAAGTTCAATGCTCTTGTCCCTTTGTGCCTCCATCCATGCAAACCGGCGTCGATATTTCCAATTGGATCGGCAACACCCCAAGAAAAAATAACTTTTGCAACACCTTTCTGTTAAAGTCAATATTAGTATTAATTGGTAAACATGTCGTTGAGGAAAAAGAGATATCACTAAAGGTTGACAAACGTTGGTCCATTTAGGGGTTGGCAAACAATAGCTGTATCTTCTACACGAAGGAATGCAATGCAAATGAAACTCAGAATGAAACTCAGAACAATAATAATCTTACCCCGATATCCAAATCATGAGGATCACACGTCACGAGTTTTCTCTTGAATTTCAGAACAGTAGTCTTCTCCTTTTGATAGGCATCGGTTAACAAGTAATCTTGTTCATCATCAGGCAGAATCTTGGCATGCCCTATGCCATGACAATCCTTCAAAATAAATCAAAACATATATAATATAATACAATACAATATATATCAAAACGAATATGTATATACACTATTTTTCCTTGTACTGCTTCATAGAAAGAAATTTGTATAATTTGCCCTGGCTTTAAGAACTCCTGGGATATTTTTTAGTTTTGTTTATTAACATTATCAATTAAAGTTCGCTATAGAGAACGGATTCCACCGTGTAGTGATATGTAGTAATACTGAGCAAAAAGATCTATGTAAAAATGCCAACAAATTATGAACTAATTACCCGTAGATGACCTTTGCCATGAATATCATCCACCCATCCTATTACGACGTCAGCATTTTCCACCTTTCCAGACAGTCCTCTTGATATTCCGAACCCAACCCATCCTGTTGTGTTGACTTCCACGGCAAAATGAATGAATCCACTTGTTTGGTGTACAGTCCAGTAAAGATTGTATACACCATTCTTGAGGGAAACAGAATGATTGTACTCGCGTTTCAATGATGCAAGAGTACAACCAAATAAACACATGAAAACCAAAGTTGAGAAATTCATCCTTTCTCCTCTCCACGAAAACGGTGTTACTGAAGTAACTTACTATACTCGACAGCTATGGATGACCAAAGTAGCCAAGATTCTAAAAAAGCATAAACTCGCGATTGATGAATTGGGTTGATTGATTTTGCCCTGCTTGTGCCGAAATTTAACAAACTATGCAGAAATTGCACAACACTCAGTTGATGGTTGCTTGGATATTCAACATTCAAAAGATAATTGCAATCGGGTGGGTAATGTTGTACGTGTAAGACCCGTAAAGATAGCGCTGCTTTGTTGTATAATCAATATCAAGTTAAACGTAAATATACATGTGCTATCGATCGAAACATATTGCAATATAATAGGGGCGTCAAATTCTATCGGCTCATTTATTCAACGAATGTTTTTACTAATAAAAGCGCGTCAAATTTACAAAAGCGGTCATAAATGTGTTTCCGTGAAGAAAAAAGTAAAATATCATTCATTTTTTGCAAAAGCAACAGGGAGAATAAACTGATCCAGCATGGGATTTGCACAGTCGTCTGAAGTATTGTTATTGAAAATTGAAATTGTTTAATGTTTTTGATAATGTGAAACAATGGCAAAATTTTGTTGCGGATTGTTACATTTCCATGGTTATCTAAGCACGCTGATTGGTCAGTTGATACACGGCCATGGAATAATGACGTCATCGTTCATCAATTTTGTTTGTCCACCATCTGACTCTACACGGAAGTTTCTTTTTGACTCCCAAACAACACAAGCTAGGAAGCTCAATCAAATGTTCATCTCGATTCTTTGGCAAAAAATTTGCGAATTGCGACTTGCGAGCTTCATCTGTATTCCAGTTGGTGAATAAAATTCGTGAATAAAATGCTTTGCAGATTGAGGAAACTAAATCAAGTTGTAACAAAGGTATCTGATACCGGTTTGAAACGTATTACCATTTGCATCTTAAACCGGAGAATACAATCAATGTCTTTACTGCTTACTGGAAGAGACAATAAAGCTGAAGGGGTGAGTGAAATTCAAAGTTATTTGTTTTAACAGAGCATTGTATGCGAAAATAACGGCAGTGACGGATTACTTAGGCCCTTTTCTCTGACCATTAATCTTTGGTCCTGTTTTTCAGAAAGATCATGAAAATTCATTTACTCATCACTGGGTAGAACCATCTGATCCTGATTCTAACATAAGGAAAATAGTATTTGCGAAACCAACTACCCCAACTGCTGCAGATGAAGATTTAAAAGTGTACAGAGATGAAACCTACGAATGGAATCATTCATATTGGAAGCAACATAATCAATCGTTCTTTGAGGTCACTTCAGTATTCTCTTAGACAATAATTTTTCACTTCAGTATCATTTTATCGTCCATTTTAAATGAAGTAAATTGCTCAATGTTCTATTATAGAAGAAGAAAGCTTTTGCAAAAAGAGTTGAAAAGGCTAAAGGGCTGGAAAATGGTAAATTTAATTTTTAAGTAATTATACTTTGAACGTACAGGGTGGTGTGATTAAGCAAACATACTAAGACATCTTTGTCACTTTCAGGAATGGAACTTTCTGATGAAATGTCAATCTTCTACAAAGATTTTTTGGATAAGAATTATGTGTCACACATGGCTTATAACAAGTGATCAACATTTATCCTTTTGTTAAGATTGAGTAGTAATCTCTTTTCACATATTTCAACTATTATTGAAGCCTCAATTTTTCTTCTTTTAGGGAATGGTACAAAAGAAATTTCAAAATGCTCTTTATGTCTCTGAGAACATCGTTAAACAGGATTCTAAAATTATCATAAACGTATTTCACAATTAATATTCAAGATTTGGTATAGTTCTTACCCTTATTGTAGGAAGTACATCACGTTTGAAAATGTTATTCTTTGTACATTTTTGTAAGTTTTTCTTTCCATTTGTCTTCAGGAATGACTTTTGCCCAATCTGGGATGTTGTTAGTTGGTATGTTAAAACCAGCCATGACATTCTTTATTACTTCCACCTTGGCTAAAAAGTAAATAGACCTCAATGTATTACAGAATGTATACATTTCCAAGTCTACAGAGTGTGATAGCTGCATGTGTGAGACAATTTTCAAGTACATTAGTCAGGCCCAAAAATCAGACCTTGCAGGCACCCATGAGTGCATGATAAAGTAGAATAATGTTGTAGTACAGGGGTAAATGTTGCATGCTGCATCTAAGAAAATTGGTATTATTGCCTGGTGTGAATAAAGTTTTCCCCGCATTTGCAAAATCTACCATTCTTCGCAAAACTAGCAAATGGCATTACTTATTGTTCTAACTGTAATGAAAATTTATTACGAATGAAAATTATGTAAGCAAACCAGTTGTCATTTCAGCTGATCTTAAATTTGTTCCTTCTCCAAAATGATCTTGTGTTGGAGATTTCTCTGTCTGTAGAAAATTAAATACTGCACGTTTTATTCAAAACTTGCAGTGAAAACATGAAAATAACATTAGAAATGTTGTAAAGTAGAGGCTGTGCAGGGACATAGAAACCTGGGAGGGGGGCAGAGGCCATGGCCCTCCAACTTTTTGGCACACAATGCAAAAGTGCACTTTATAAATCAAAAAGTGAGTGGCCAGGAAGGTCATGTACTCCTATTTGACCCCCCCCCCCACTTTCTAGATGCTTCCCACGTCCCTGAAACAGAGCAGTGACTCACTTTGCATTGCAAACTGTCAGGACAAACATTTGTCAAGCTGGTAACACAATCTGTTGAATCTGAAGCTATTTCTCGAATGCTACTGTCTTCGATGTGATTGTGACTATGGACGTCTTGAAGTTCGTGATGAATATCGACACAGCTATTATCTTCATCTTCATCATCTTCTAGTTGTGTCAACATTGCATAGCCATCAGCTGAAGTGTCGTTATTCATTGGGTTTTCATCTTCATCACTGTCATCTCCTTGGCTGTCATTGTCTTCCTGCTGACTTTCAACCGAGTCTAAAACAGCTACACCTTCAACTGTGACGTCGTCATGTACTGAAGATTCTTGACTGCCATCTTTAGGAACGTCGCCTTGGCTCGAAGGAGAAACGTCTGGTGCCATTTCTTCATGCATTGATGTGATGATGCATCTGTTACCAAACTGGAGAAGTTTGAGCAAATTCACCAGAGCTGCGCTGTATATCCATTTCTTGCAGACTTCAGATCCAGACTCGATGTTGTATGAAGAGCTTCCTTTACAACATCTCAAACTCAAACTGTCCTAATTCCCTTCTTCCTTCGTCCTCCCACCCACCACAAAAGCAACCAACACAGCAACAAAACATTTGGGCTTGACCCTGCAAACCGTATTCTCCTCGAATGAGCGCCCCGTAGAAAAAGTCCCCGGCCCCCAGAAAACAATGAGCAGCTTAGTCCACGCTCCTCCGGGCAATCTTTATGGGAAGGAAATGCGGCATTTGGGTAACAAATAAATTCGAAACTATGAATAAACTTAGGCTAATAATGATGTTTTTAGTTAAAGTATTGATATTTTTGCCTAATATACACTTGTTTGATTGAAATAAGACTTTGCTGAAAGGGTCCTAAATTAAACTGATATTAAATTAAAAACATTGATACTGGTCATTGTTTGAGCCCAAGCGCTTTATGCTTCAGCGACTACTAATGTTCCAACCTGCATTATAGACTATCTGTGCATGAATAATATTCAAAATATTTCCACAGCCGTGGTTGGCAGAAGTGAACGAGAACAAGATGGCGAAGGCACAGTTCTTCTTCACGATGCTCGCCTTATTGAGCTTCGTTTACACGTTCGACTTAACAGAAGATGTAAATCTCGAGGGACAGAAAGAAGATGAGATTTCCAACAGCCATAGGACGGACAGCTTAAGCATGCTGATTCTCATCTCTCTCCTCATAGCCACGGTTCTCATGATATGGCTGTTCAAGATAAGGCGATTCAGTTGCTTTCACGAGACTGGTGTAGCCATGATATTTGGCATCATAGTCGGTGCAATCATTCGCTATTCAGAAGATAAAGACAGCACTGAAAAGGCTGTCACTGTTCACAACTGCGACAACCTAACATCTGCGCCAAGAAACATGTGGATGAAGATCAACGGCACTGATTATTCCTATGTTTTATCAGGAATAGTCCAACACGCGAGAAAAGGCATGGAAAGCAATGAACTCGAAGATAAATCATCTTTCAATCCGGAGATATTCTTCTACGTCCTTCTGCCACCAATTATTTTCTTCGAGGGATACCAGCTACAACGTCGCTATTTCTTCAGGAATCTCGGCGCGATATGCACGTATGCCTTCTTTGGTACAACTATCTCATGCATTGTTATCGGTAGTATAATATACGGCTTCAACAAGGCAACTGGCGTTGTGGAGACATTTGACTTTCCCGAATGCCTCCTGTTTGGAGCAATGATATCAGCCACTGATCCCGTAACAGTGCTGGCTATATTCCACGACTTGCACGTAGATGTTGACTTGTACGCGCTTGTGTTTGGGGAAAGCGTGCTCAATGATGCCGTGGCTATTGTCCTGTACCGTGCAATAGAAACGTATCTGGCATACAATCCAAGTGAGGTGAGACAGTTCGACGTATTTTCTTTCTTCACGGCTTTGGGTGAATTCGTAGCAATATTCGCAGGGTCCCTGGTCATCGGCTGCGCGATAGCTTGCATCACGGCATTGTTGACGAAGTTGACCAAGATCGGCATGTTTCCAATCTTGGAAACGGCTTTGTTTTTCCTCATGTCCTACACAACATTTCTCGCGGCGGAGGTTGCAAGCTGGTCTGGCATTGTCGCCGTTCTGTTCTGTGGCATCACACAAAGGCATTACACGCACAAGAACTTGTCTCCGGAATCCACAGTGCGAACCACGCAAACGTTCGAGCTGCTCAACTTTCTCGCAGAGAACTTCATTTTCTCCTACATAGGACTGTCCGTGTTTCTATTCAACTATCACCAGTGGAACTTTGGATTCATCGGTGTGGCATTCGCAGCTATGAATCTTGGACGCTTTTTGAACATTTACCCACTGTCGCTGCTCCTGAACAGCGGCCGAACGCGCAAGATCACGTGTAAGAATCAGCATACAATGATGTTTGCAGGGCTGCGTGGTGCCATTGCCTTTTCGCTTGCCATTCGTAACACTGTATCCATGCCACGACAAATGATGCTGACAGCAACCCTGTCCATTGTGGTTGTGTCGGTGATAGTGTTTGGCGGGCTGACACTTCCAGTTATCAAATGCTTGGGCATAGAGACAGGTATTGACGAAGTTGAAGAGGAGTTCAAGGCAAAACGATTAAGTTTGATTGACATCAACGACCCGGCCAATACAGACGAAGACCGAGCAATGAAAAAGAAGTTCGAAAAATCATGGCTGGTGAGAAGTTTCTCTTCATTTGACACGAAATATCTCAAGCCCATATTCACAGATGTCCACAATGAGTAACAGCCATGTCTTGCTCATATGATTTAATCCCGTAACGCACGTTTTTCAAAAGGTCAATACTAATTGCAAAAGCGAAAAACTTTGGCGAGAAAATTTCAATACAAATATAAAGTCTCAGCAATAAAAGCATATAATTATAGACACTCTTGGCATAAAAATCGATTGAAAATAAAGCTTTTCAAAAGTTACAAAATCTTTTACAAATGAGCGAGCTTGGAGTAAATTACATTACATGGGGGTAAATTGCATAGCAGGCCATGCAAAACGTGTTTGGAAAGAAAAGGTTTGTTTGTCAAGGTTATACTTTACTTGGCTAAAAATAATGTGCATTTAAAATCAAAAGCTATTATAAAAATAGCTGTCATAAAAAATATCAGTAATAAAGCTACATAAACCCATGAGATCTATATTCAGATCTGAAGATAAAAATCCGAATCAAAGTATATTTTATACAAATGTACAAAGAGAATTTAATGCAATAAGGGTGTTGAATTCAGTCGCGCTGCTATGACTTTAATATCACTTGAAAACAGCCGAGCCAAACATGCATTGCATTGGAGTTGGGAGCCTCGATAGAAAACGTTCTGTCTGTTGTTTCGATGATGAAAGAATTTGGATATTTCTCTTGGTTGTGGTGCTCGTAAACATTGGTTACAGCAAGACATTTGAAAACACCTTTTGGTTGATCAGACTAAAGAAACACGACGAGCATTTAATGCATGGTAAATTGTGGAGTTGATAAACTGTGGAGTTGGTAAATTGTGGAGTTGGCTTTCACTGGTCGTGAGAACTCACGATCTTTGCATGGATACCAAGAAGCATGGTAAAATATGAATTGTGTACTCACCAGATGGTTTTGAAAATAAGCGACACACCCCTTTTGAAGATCCAAAACGAACCAACGCCTTTTCCACGATTTTCGAACTTCTGCAATATCAATAATTAACCAGTCAATGGTTTATTCACTTATATACATATATCTCTTCAACATAATTAATATTCAACATTTAATTTAACGGCAATATAAAATAATATTGCTAAACATAAAATCACATAAGTAATTGAATAAAAAAATAAAATAAATGAATTATAAACTTTAACTATATATGAAAGCAAAAAGCAGTTGCTTCATCAATTATTGATATTCTTACTTCCTTGTTTCACCAAATAGCCACTGCAAGTTTTTTCTGTTAGTATGACCTCGTTAATGCCGAAGAACCTGATACCTGGAGTGAAGTGAAACAAAGTACAAAGTTAAGTATGAATAACACGAATAACATGCCTCACAATCCACATATAAAGACACAGTTGTCAAATGGAGGGCAACGCCTTGTAATTAATAACGATACAGGAACAGGCATTGCATCAAGCATCGAACTCATTGCGCAATCATAATCATAATAATCTTCATCATAATCATCATCGTCTCCATTGCAATTGAAAGAGTAGGGGGAAGATAACTTACCATTGTTGTTGAGTTCAGTTCTTAGATTGCATCGACTGGACACAAGTCTGGCAGATCTTGGGAATGTCTTTTGCGGACTAATTGCTGCATCTGTAAATATACGTAGTGTGTGCCAGTTGACAGAAGTGTTATAACTAGATGTTTATAAATAACACAAACATGTAAATAAATAACATTACAATTGATATACAGTTGACATCCGCTAACTCGAATACCCGCTAACTCGAACATTCGCTTGCTCGAACAAAGTTCGATTTCCCTTCAGAGTTCGAGTAAGCGAATGTCAACTGTACCATGAATAAAGCAGCAGAAAAGCAAAATGGTGAAATAAATTTAAAACTGAAACAACAACAACAAAAAAACACGACTTGACTTGAATTTATCGTTACTGGATATTTACTGGATACAGTAAAAACCCGCATATAAAAACCAATGGATTAAGAACATTCAGGGTGATATTTCTAATCAAAACAATAGAAGAAACAATAGCCTATTGTCTTGGAACAATAGCCTGGATGGAAATTTACAGGTTCTTATATGCGGGTTTTTACTGGATATGTCTGTGGATTGATCGAGTCAAGTATTGTCTCTTTGTTGTCTTCATTTTAAAATTAATATACTGAAATCGTAATATTATAGTAAGTATGGAACAGGCTACTTGTACATCAGTTGAACAGAGATTGAGCAGCAAGTTCACAGACAAAAATAATGAAAAACCCAAAAATAAATACCACGTCCATCCTCTTCATCTTGTTCGTAAAAAATACTCCTACCAGCCTTCGAATTATTGGACGCTTTGATGCTCAACAGGTCGTCAAATGATCTGGACTTCTTGCCAAACAATGACGAGAGGAGACCTTTTGCTTTACGCCCGTCGACAATTGTTTGCGATCTGTTATAAGTGGCTTGGTCTGCTATTTGCGAGCTGCAAGAAGTTAATTCAAATGAAAACAAACCACTTCACCACGTAATTGGTTAACAATAGCAGAGGCCACTATTAAAGTAAATGAACGGATATCAAGGGACAACATCTAAATGGCAATTCAACTCAATTCAAGCATGCGCAGATAGAGCTCAAGCTTTTATATCCGTTCATTTACTTTAAGTATCATGGATCCAAGTAGCTAAGTTTTAACTGACTTTATGGACTGTTGGTGGGTACGTGAAAACGAAATTACCTTGGACCACCAGCCGACCGTATGTGAAAGTTGAAGCGGGATGCATTCCCTGCATCTACCTCTGATAATGTATGCAACAAACTTCGATACTCGTCCAATTTTTCCTGCAACGGCAAACGTGGTAGCTAGCCGGTAAGGATTATTCAATGCCATTAAAAACTTATCGATATATTTCAGTCCAGCTCGCAATGTGGTCGCACTGTAGCTTACGCATAATTTTGCATAAAAAGCTTTACTTGATAGGTTCTTTGGAGGTTTTCAAGTTGAACAGTTTCAATGTCTCTTGCAAGAACCAACGATTCCTAAAAGCAAAAATTATAACATCAAGAATCACACATCTGATTTGAATCAAACATTGAGGTCTGAGCAAACAAATGCTGAAAATGCTGCATGAAAGAGAAAAAAGTTAAAATAATTGAATTGATTACAAATTGATTACTGCAAACCTCGGCTTTGTATCGATAATGCCACTTCCAAACTTTGAGCCAAGGGGCAGCTGTAACAGGATAAAGCAATCTGAAAAGAAATTAAATTAAATAATCATTAACCTTTGTTGAACTGCAACATGTGGAAATACGTCAGGCAACGTATTGACTGTACTTAAAAAATAGGCCAGGCAACCTACTGACTGCCTTGCGTATTTCTTTAAGTACTTAAAGAAATACGCAAGACAGCCCATTGACTGTAGCTATACTCTAATGTATGGAGATAAGAAATAAGGAAGTCTTAGGCTTCTATGTGTATCAGGCTGTAGTATATCTCATAATATGATATACAACAACGCATATATCCATGTATGATATACTACATATGGTACATGATGAAATTAATATACACGACTTGCTTACCCTGTATTTTCGTTTTCGTCGTAATTTGCATTTGTCAGATTGTCTTGGGCCATGCAAACGATATTTAGCCAAGTCCAAAATGGCAGCACTTCATCCTGTTCATAATCATTCTGAACAAAGCAAACAAAAGTGTCAAGGCTCGGAGAGTCGATCCTCTAATAGCAACCACTTCTGGATCCAAGCTCAAGTGGTCGCGAATGAGAGGTCGTGGCAATTTGGAGGTTCACTGTGTAGGTTTTTAGTATTGAAAACTAAAGGTTATTGGTCGATAATGGGAGGTCGCCACAAATATACCTCAATTTCATACGATAGTGTCAGAAACAATGAACTGTACACTACAAGCATTGTTTAGATCGTGAAGAGAAAAATAGTGCTACATACCATGTCGAGAAAGGTGCCGAACCTCCCCGAGTAAGCATGCACTGCAAGTTCCTAGGAATCAATGCCACAAGCAGTTATTATATATAACATAGATGCGACTTACAACAACAGATAGAGAGAGAAAAGCTAATTTACTGAGAAACTACGCCAGGTATACCTCAAGGAGATGATCACTGAATTGAAATAAAGTAGGAAATTGGTGATATAACTATAAAAGAAGACATCGTGAAAGTAATAATGAAATTATGCCATTTCGTAATAAAAGCTGTGAGTGAATAATTTTATATCTACCTGCCAAACGCAATCGAGAAACTGCAAGAATATAGGACTAATGTTTTCTTCATTACTTAATCTTGAAATATTTCGTTGTATGAATGGGTGACGAAAAAAAAGCCATTCTTTCTGAATTAGGACCTGGAAAGAACAACGAATAGTTAGAATGGTTGATTATGCACTCGCCTAATCAACCATTAATGTGGGTCTGTGAGTCTGCTATTAATGTGGAAGTAGAGTATGAATCTATACATTAGGATTTGGATAGATGAATCTGTATATCTACTACAGTTGTAAAAAGACCTTTAAGAGAAATTTTGTGCAAAATTAAATGAACTTCGATCACACCTGAAAGCCGTCAAGAGTTCGATAATATGGATCCAACAGCAGCTGCGCTAAGCTAACGATCTATAAATGAATTAGAAATAATTAAAATAAACTACATAGGTGTTAACATTGCGCACTTCATTCCCACAGATTTGTAACAAATCTCAACAATGTTAAGAAGCTTGCTAAGAAACTTTTCGTACCATAATTAGGTACGAAACCCTAAGAAACAAAAAAACCCTGGTACGAAAATTTTGCATAGTTTCTTATAAAAAAATGAGTGTAGCAGGTATATTCAAATGAGTTAATTTAATTTAAAAAGATGAAGGAAGTAGCTACGACTGGGCTCTGGCTTGGCTGGCAGTGATGGGGGCGTTGCTGTTGGCAACGCTGTTGTACGCGTCTTCCCATTGGCATAATAGATGGTAAAATAGCAAAAACAAAATAAAGTTCGAACTTAAATCATGGAGACAAAGAAGAGTAAATGATATAAATACGCATGCGTATTAACTCACGCCCACAATTAGAAAACCTGTGCACACAATTCCAGTTAGTAATTTTCGCGTACATATATCTACTGGTGGCGAGTCTCCAAACAGATGTCGCTGGATATATATGAACAGATCGGCACTGTTGGCCCTCGTCACCCCGGTGTACCAACAGAGTTAGCAGTTGAGTACGATCGGTTGATGGTTTTTCGGCGTTTCTCCCGAAAAACTATCCTGAACGGAAAGACGAAAAGTCCCGGTACGCCGGGGATCTACATTCTCTTGTAGATCCTCAGTGTACCAGGTCTCATTGAATTTCAACTCAACTTCAACTCAACTTCAAGTGGAGCTCAGTGGAATCGATCCGTGACTCCATGAGTGGCAAGCACAAGTGCCAACCACTTCGCCACAAGAGTTGAACTAACAAAAAAGCTAATACTAAATGGTCAGTTTTGGATTCGCACGAAAATTTATATAACAGGTATCAATTTGTTTCGTGCAGAAAACATCTAGTTTAATAATTTGATCAAATATCCGTAAAGAAATAAAATATTTCTCCGTAGGCATAAATTGTTAGACTACTAGCTGCTAACATTGTTAAAATGAGTGCTGCTGTGATGTAAAACCAACAATGGCGTAGATAGGCCTTCTCGATTCTGGCAACGAATAAAAGTTAATAACTAGTAGACAAGACAACCAAATATCATTTTCCCAATGTTTCTAAAACGTCTCACTCCACTGTAGACAGGGCATATACTAAAAACACCTCACATCCTGCCTAACGTTTGTTTTTATTGTTGATACGTGTTAAGGAGGTCTTGGACTATCAGAAACTGCCAGGTGATTTTTTGGGAAACGCCCAGTTTTCACGTGGTTGATGACGTCATAATTGGTACAAATTTGATCTTGAATCAGCTATAACTTCTCTAATACTCCCTCAATTTAAGAAATATTAACGGTTTCGTGCTCCTTGCATAAAGACCGATAATTTGGTATACAATTTATTTAATTTGTGCATGTCATCATTTTTGGTGATGACGTCATCGAAAAATGTTTTTTCCACATTAGTAATCCCAAACTGGTTAAAGTTATATAAAACATAAAACGGAGCAAGGCTTTATTGATTTTAAAGAAAATAACACTGTTTTCTTGTGAAAATAGAGTTTAAGGCATAAAGTCGCTATCTGAGGAATCACTTTTTTCTTCCCCGGAAATCGTGAAACCTTCTTCCCACTCAGAATCTTATTCAAGTGGCTCCAAAACTATGCTCACTTCTGAGTCAGCAGAATAATTTTGAAATGATGTGGCATCAGTCGAGGCGTCTTTTTTGGTCGTTTTGTTGGTGGGGGACCTTCCACTTCACTTTCTGACTCTTTGTCAGCGTCATTTCCGTCATTTATGACTTTCTTTTTCTGCCGACTTGATCGGATGAGGGACGGAGGCAACTGGTTCCCTTTAAACCAGATGGGAGTGAATCTGCTCTGCTTAGCTGTTCATTATAAGTCCAGCCACACATTTGTGGATCAATACGCCTGACATTTTCATTTAGACTGCGCAACCACACATAACTCTGCAAGTTTGCGCGTTTGATGTTTTCGCTCAGCGATTTCGGGTCTGCTGGCGCAGCGAAGGATTTCGTTTTCAAACGTTTATACAATCGAATTCTTGTCTGTAGATAGGATTCCTTTGCCATGCCAGAGTACATTATGGTCTGCACGAGCCTTTCGACATCATTAAATGTAGCATCAGTTACATTTTCTTCGGACCCCAAGCCTTGAATAAGTTGACATAAAGTTCTATCTTTCAGTAACTTTTTGATGACGCTTATTTTTCTAATGTTAAACATGTAGGATGTTGTATCCGAACCTGTTATTGCATGCATTTATGGAAGAATGTTACAAATATCAACTTCTAGATACTTAGCTACTTTTCCAATATCGACAAAGTTCTGCCTATCTATACAAATAAACCAAGGCTTTTCTTGGTCGCATGTATTCATAGAATGTGTTAGAAGTACAAAGCATCTGTATCTTTCGACACAGCAACTATTGAAGTATCCCTCGAGGCTGCGTGCAAAATCATTTTTGTATCTGCCTCTTCATGGCTCCTTCTTTCCATTTCTTCCACGCTTGGTAATTCTTGGTAATCTTTGATTTCTGCACGTTATTATCATTGGCATCTGTAGAAGTTGCCGGCCATGATCACTCTTGAAGAACGCCGTGGCTAGCTTAATCAGATCTTCTTTATTTTCATCACTATCAAAAAATGCTTGCTAACCATTGCCTTGAGGTATCTTTTAATTGAAGCTTTCCAAGTGCACCCTCCTCGACTTTTCACCTCTCTTCTAGCTTGTACTGGCTTTGACACTTCTATCGAGGTACTGGTCGTTAAAGATTTCAAGTTGCAATGCATCCGCTGTAGGTTGTGGATTTGCATATTGTGGTATTTGCATGAACCATTCTAGATACGTATCCCGGGGCTTTACTGAACGAAACATTGCCATTCCGTCAATTATCCATCTTGCGCAAAAGGGAGGCGTCTCAGCAACTGCACAAGCTTCATTTATCAAATAATTTCGGAGACAGGCTTTGTCTGATTGGCGTAATGTGCCGTCTGGTGTTGCGATGCTCAGCGACACTGGTGCTAAAGGAAACGATAATGCCTCTTGTAAAGTCGTGGCTTTTGCGGCAAGAATTCCAAATGCTTGACGGTCTGTGTAGACCTTTCTGCGCCTTGTGTAGACCTGTCTTCAATTTTTGGCGTTTGATTGGAGAAAAAAAGCTTCCTTCACGGGTGATCAAGCGTTTTTTTACGAAATCAACGTACGTATCTAGAAGTTGATATTTACAACATTCTTCCACAAACGGATGCAATAACAGGTTCGGATGCAACATTCTACAAGCAGATTCACTCCCATCTGGTTTAAAGGGAACCAGTTGCCTCCGTCCCTCATCCGATCAAGTCGGCAGAAAAAGAAAGCCATAAATGACGGAAATGACGCTGACAAAAAGTCGGAAAGTGAAGTGGAAGGTCCCCCACCAACAAAACGACCAAAAAAGACGCCTCGACTGATGCCACATCATTTCAAAATTATTCTGCTGACTCAGAAGTGAGCATAGTTTTGGAGCCACTTGAATAAGATTCTGAGTGGGAAGAAGGTTTCACGATTTCCGAGGAAGAAAAAAGTGATTCCTCAGATAGCGACTTTATGCCTTAAACTCTATTTTCACAAGAAAACAGTGTTATTTTCTTTAAAATCAATAAAGCCTTGCTCCGTTTTATGTTTTATATAGCTTTAACCAGTTTGGGATTACTAATGTGGAAAAAACATTTTTCGATGACGTCATCACCAAAAATGATGACATGCACAAATTAAATAAATTGTATACCAAATTATCGGTCTTTATGCAAAGAGCACGAAACCGTTAATATTTCTTAAATTGAGGGAGTATTAGAGAAGTTATAGCTGATTCAAGATCAAATTTGTACCAATTATGACGTCATCAACCACGTGAAAACTGGGCGTTTCCCAAAAAGTCACCTGGCAGTTTCTGATAGTCCAAGACCTCCTTAACACGTATCAACAATAAAAACAAACGTTAGGCAGGATGTGAGGTGTTTTTAGCATATGCCCTGTCTACTGCAGAGATTACGGACATTGATGAATTAATAATAAAAGCAGCATGCGGCTAAACGGAGGAGGATTTGGGGCCACGAGCGGGGCGCATTGAATTGCATTGCCACAAACACACAAACACACAAACAAGATTTTTCTCGACAAAGCTCGATTATACTCCGCTGCGCAGCCGCTTCGCCACGCAGCAGCAATTAGAGAGCATTATCCATATACTGAAAGTAGCTAATGAAGAAACTAAACCATGTTCTAACTCCAGCTAAAAACTGCTCTGCCAAGTCAATGTTATTAAGAATAACATAAAGAAACAACATATGAAAGAGTTAAAACACGAGCTTTGGTCCACAAACCGTAATTACCTGTGCTGTTCTATCGACTCCCTGACCGTATGCAACGACGACCGAAGTCTGGTCATTTTCAATCGATGAAGCAACTGAAAACGAAGTCTCAAGCAGTTTTCTTATTTGCTCCAGCCATCCAGAATCTTCAATAGCAGAGAGGTAACGGCTATCATCCCTGAAAGAAGAAACAGACTCATTAGTAGCAGCAAGAAAAACAGCAAAGACAGTAGAAGTAGTAGCTACAAGTAGTCTTGGCAGTAGTAATAGTAGCTAGTAGTACCGTAAGTCCTCGATTAAGCCCCCACCCTCAAATAAGCGCCCCCCCCTCGAATAAGCCACTCACCTTAAAATATATTTTGCAAAATAAGCCCCCCTTCGAATAAGCCTAAAATATATTTTACGAAATAAGCCCCGGGGGCTTAATTGAGAACTTACGGTAGTAATAGTAGTAGTAGTAATAGTAGTAGTAGTAGTAGTACTGGTCGCAGTGGCAGCAGTAGCATTAGTAGTAGCGGTAATTAATAGACAAATAGTGACCCTTACGTTTTGTCGGCCAGGGCATTCATTAGCTTAATTCCACTTTGTTGAATGTCTTCAAGGTCTGACATGTGATCATCAACCAAAAACGAGCAACGAGGATAATAATATGCTGCAAAGTAAACAGATTAAAGAATATAATAAATTTAATGATTTCAACACGAAATACAAGTTCAATGCTACGGGTGATCGTGCGGGGTGACACACAAGGTTACTAGATAGTAAGTCACGTATCTATAAAAGTAAATACGTGAAAATATACAACATGTAAAACCTTGTCCTTCAGCAATACTTAAACCACCACTGTAGTTCGACGTGCTGGAAAATCTGCAAAACAAAACAACGAAGAATAATCGCACCATTCAGACCATTCCTGTTGATAATAGTAGAAAAGATTATGCACGAGTCATTAACGAGTATACCTTTCAGTGAAAATCATAATTTTAGCATTTTGATTCGTTGTAAGAGGGAAGTGTTCATGAAGAAAATTCTCATCGACTTCACAGCGAGAGTCTGAAAAACCTCTGAAATAGAATAAATTATCACTTAATTCTTCTTGGTTATAGATAAAAGTCAAGGTATAAAGGATAACTATTGTCAGTGAATGGGTAAATAACTTGGCACTGGATTACCACGTAAATAATAATCGAGGATACTTCCATGGCGTATTTAAAAAGATGTTGGAATTGGCGTACTTACTAAAACGCGGAACGACCCAAAACGACCCACAACGACCCAAAACCACCCAAAACGACCCACAACCACCCACAACCACCTCATAGCAACCAACCACCAACAACCACCTCTTTGAAATTTTTAAAGAAATACATGTTTTCCTGTGATGTACTTGTGACCGTGCCGTTTGTCTATATTATATCCGTTGTTGCTGTCACTATTGATTGATGTGTCATATTATGATTGTTTTAACTTATGCGAATTTATAATAGTATTTTAGTTGAATGATTGATCTCAAGCAAGCAACATCTCTCATTCTCTTGAGTACCTTAAGTGTTAAAATAATGATAAAATAAAAAAAATTAATCGGAGAAACTTTCGCGGGAAGAAGCTTTCGCGATTTTCGCGTTTTTGGCCAAAATTCGTGAAAGTATATTGCGCGAAGTTTTCTAAAATATGAAATTCGCGAAAGTTTATTCTCGCAAAAGCGCTATTGTGAAAAACTGGTAATCCCACAGTGAAAGGCGATTAACAAAAAAAAATATTTATTCATTAGTTAGTTTCATGAAAAGAAAAGGGAAGGCAGAAAAGGCAGAGTGAATATGGAAACGAAGCTGACTTATTACAATATATTCTTCTTCTTCTGTTAACGTTGTAAAAATGAGAAAAATTTAAGAAAAGTTTCACTTTGAATAAAAACTACTTCAAGGTTTCTGTTTAAAGTTTCTGTTCAGACGTGGAATTCGCGAAAGTTTATTCTCGCAAAACTCCGATTTTGCTTAAAACGCGAAAGTTAATGCGTTTTTTCGCCTCGCGAAAGTTTCTTCCCGCGAAAGTTTCTACCTTTACCTGCTTTACCCAGCCACGTTACAGGGGAATTTTGAGGAAATATTGAATTTTATCACGTTATCATATTTCTTGATTTCACGTTGTTTTGCCCCTAAATATCTGATATAATGTTTAAGTTGTAATTTTCGGGTCGTTTTGGGTGGCTATGAGGTGGTTGTGGGTGGTTTTGGGTGGTTTTGGGTCTTTTGGGTCGTTTTGGGTGGTTATGAGGTGGTTTTGGGTCGTTGTGGGTCGTTTTGGGTCGTTCCGCGTTTTAGTAAGTACGTGGAATTGGAACATATTGTAATATACAGTAAAACTATGGGATCGATGAATTTGGCCATTGTAGAGGGGTGTGCGTTGTATAGAGATTGTATAGAGATGTATATAGCAATAGTAAAGAGATGAACAATTTTGAAAAGTTATGGGAGTTAAAGTGTCCGTTAATAAAAGTTCCGTTAATAGAAGTTCCGTTGATAGAAGTTCCGTTAATAGAAGTTCCGTTAATAGAAGTTCCGTTAATATATTTGAGCTGTGAATGCTCACTTCACTCACCTGGGCATCTTAGGCATTCCAGAGCGAAACAACACACATCCAGTCTTGGAACTTCTCCAAGTAGCAACGGGAAAACATCTGTTACTGATATGATAAAAGCAAAAACGACAATTATTCGATCTGGTTAAGCTTGGACAAGAGACAATGGTATCAACACAACACACAGATTACGCTTCTCTGGACGTTGACCTTATATACGTATCAAAAATAACACACAAAAAGTTGCCAAAATCCTCACATATTGATTTTCTATTAATTTAATTCAATATTAAAAAGCTATGCAGTTAATTGATACTTGCTACAATTTGCAATACATCTGCACAACTTCAATGTCTCAATACTTGGGCTCAATACTCTTGATTACCAGGATGTGGACTTAATCGAGGGGTCAGAGTCAGAGATGGGGTGGGGGTGCTACTCAAGGGTTATGGCATGGATAGACACAATAATAAATTGATTCTCACGTGTGATAATCTGCTAACTGCAATAGCTCCTTTTTACCTCCGACACGCGATGAAATAATAACATCACGTGGATATCTTGAACAAACTGTTTGTGCTGTTGATGAAGGGGATAATAAAGTTTGAACCAACAAACATACAATCATATTTGGAATCTACGACTTTGGTGTTGTCATGCCAAATGCACATACATACCGACAACAGATAGTTGACGCATTTCATTTAGCTTTAGTCTTTGAATCTCATCTGAAGAAATCGAAAAAAGTTGAATTAAATGCTCTATGCCTCACTCACGTAATAAATGTAGAGGCAGTTTTATTACTATTAATACTCGAACCTGCAAATCGATAGAAGTTTGGTGCACTCCTATCTTGCAATATACCATTGCATGATCTGGGAATGCATAAGCCAATTGAGTAGCTGTAAACAAAAGCCGAGTTGATATTCTGAAAAAGAGAAACGTCCATCAATTTCAAGTTTATCAACAGGATAGATCATGATGAGACTTGCAAGGATATTACAAACCTCTATTTTACAATTTCTTTCAAGTTCGTAAATTAATTCCTCAATGTTGTACAAGTCTGAATCACCAATACAGAACTATGTAATGTAAATAATACAACTATTTAATTAATCTTGCATGCATAGGCCGCAGTGTAAGGAAAGCTTAAGCAAGGCTGATATGCTGCCATGTTTAAATAGATTGCAACATCATTATGGCTTAAACAAGCTTAATATATCCCCATAGATACAAGCATAACAACAACTTGAGCAAACCTAATATATCTCCATTGTGTATAATTAGAACAACTGCAGTCATTTAATACTTACCCTCACAGAAGTTAAATTATTACAGATAATTTCAATTCCATCTCGTAGCAATTTCAGTTTCTCTTTTTCCAAATACTGCTTAGGATATTTTCTAATTTCAGCAACACTCATGATAGGTAAGGAAATCAAAATAGAAAACAAGCAACCTGAGGGATAAATAAATAAATCATGTTTCAGGGGTTAAACTTTACTCTCTGATTTCCAAACGATACTTTCTGATTTTAAAACGAACAGTGAATAACATGCTGACCAAAAGTCTGAAAACAAAGTTATACTTACCATTCATTGCTGCTTCCTCTTCACCACTATCAAGATTCATCCGAGAACCCAACCTTACTCTAAGCAAATCAATGTCTTTTTGAGGCAGCTCAACTTCAAAGTTATCTTCCTCCTCCTCCAAATTGTAACGGTTAAAAAATATATGCTCTCTTTTTCTTTTAAGTGAAGAGTGTAGGGCCCTAGAAATGAACACCTGGTGAATCAGCAGGGAATCAAGATAGAGAGAACAGTGTAAGAATGCTGGATGATTTGTGCTTATCACTGTTTATGATAGGCATAACATACCGCCCTGTTTTCCTCACAGATTGTCCAATATACTTGTGGATCTTCTGTAAACCATGATTGACTTTGGGCATTTGATATTTCTTCTTCTGATACCTATATCCTTGTCGTATTGTCTCAAATTGACTGCCATGTCCAGAAGTGTCACCTTCAGACTCCTGCAATGCAGAAACATCTTACTCAAAAGAGCAACTTGATTGATATGAAGTGATTGATTGATATTAGCACAAGAAAGGAAAAAAACCTGTGTTGGAGATCCGGAAAAAATAAATCTATAGTTGGTAAGATGCAAAACTCCTTTGGCAATATTAGGTAATGTTGCAACGCATGTCACATTGCTTTGACTAAACACTATTTCCTCCCCAGGTAGTAACTCGAGTGTTGGATGGGATCCGTTCTTGGCATGAACCTGGAAGAAAAAGCAATGAATTTTCAGGAAACACGCAGGTTGACCACACTGTCAGGTCATTTGAGAAAAGGAAATGGTGGGGGCGTGTGCTGTGCTAATAACTCTGGATGACATGCAGGAAGCAAGCTCCTCTTCTGGCAGAAGGTTAGGTTTGATGTTTTACAGGGGAAACACATACGATCACACAAATAGACGAAAGAATGCATAAAATTTCAGAGTATATCTACTAGATTTTGATTTATCAAAGTTCACGTGTTGTACTTTCCCATGGTGTGTCGGAGGGGGAAGGACTAAGCAAACATCAAGTCAACTTCGAACTTAATTGTAGCATGGTTACCTTGTTTTCATCGCATAATTTGCTCTCAAACAATCTTAACAATCTCGTTGGAGTTATTGATTCCCGATTAGCATTCTTATCCATGAATTAGCAGTCTCAAATGTTGACCAAATTACGCTGGCCCGAGTCTACTTCATTGAGTTAAATAAAAAAATATCAAGTCTCTCTTCTCAGCTGATCATAAAGTATGGTTGAGGTATGTACATAACTATGACGTAATCATAGACTCGGCACCCTTGAACCAAATGAGGGTTTTGTCTGAGCTTGAAATGGTTCACTGGGTCTCTCTACTTGGTCAATTTCACGATACAAAAAAACAAAAAATGTCAAGAACCATGTTTATCTCAATCGATTTCACTTTTTAGTGATTCACTCATTAAAGTTTTTGTTTCGTTCCACTTTGCTGTTTCGTTTGAGCGTTCCGTGTTTTAGAAGTACCTGGTATATTGTTTGGTTCTAAGAAAGTAAAACAAAAATGTAATTTGCACAATCTTTGTTTGCAATAATCATCGTTTCACATGCAAATGGGAGGATTCTAGTGCACGGCCCTTTCACTTTCGATTTGTTGTTTTCGTTTCTGCAGCCTGCGAGAATAATAAAATTTGAGAAAACAGATTCATGCTATTAAAGAGTTTAATACTGTGTTTTCATTACTGCAAGTGCAAGTTTATGCTATTGGTCACGAATCAATTATCAAAGTGAACCATCATTTTATCAATCATGCTAGTTCCCATCAAGATGCTTGGAGAGTACAAGATTTGTGTATGCGGCCTTGCGACCTTTGCCATTGTGCTGTTTTCAACTGTTGGATGCTCCCGATCCCGATTGCCTACTAAATGCCGCTGGAATACCCGGGAAAGTTTGGATTGCAACGATGCCGGATTAAGAAAAATTCCTGATGATATTCCACGCTCAACAACACGTATAGATTTTTCAAATAATCCTTTGCTAAAATTCGAAGATAGCTATTTTCTGAGGTTTCATAATTTAAAAATATTATACCTTACAAACTGTTTACAAATCTGGCCTATCATGCTTCCCAGAACAGTCAAGGAACTCTATTTGGAGTTGAACAATTTTAAGACAGAATCGTTTGTAAAGATGCTTAAGAGCAATTTATCAAGAAGTGCTCTCAACATTCTCTATCTTGATAGTAATAAATTAATGTTGGGGAATATACTACCATTACTGCCGAAGACTTCACTGACCGCCCTTTCTCTCGGTGGAAACATTATACCTGTTATAGAGCAGCATCACTTTCGCCAGTTTGTCAACTTGCGTCGGCTACATTTGAGCGAATGTGATATCAAAAAGATTCACTCAAACTCATTCGATTCCTTGAGAAGCCTCAGAAAGCTCAGTCTGGATGGCAACAACTTGAAAAGCTTGCCAAATAATTTATTTATGCATTTAAAGAAGCTCAAATACTTATATTTGAGCAGAAATAAGTTAGACTATCCACCTGTATTACAGGGGTCTTTTCAACTCACTCAACTTTATCTTGAAAATAATCAAATAAGAAGATTTTCCGTGAAAGATCTTTATAAAAAGAGAATCTTTGAAATATTCATTCGTCACAATAGAATCACCTCATTCAACCTGACTTACATGAGCTTCATGGGCCTTGACATGTCATACAACAATATCACAAAGCTTCCAGACTTCGCATTCAAAGGAAAAAAGTATCTACTTCATCTCAAACTGCAAAACAATTCAATCAACTACGTATCACCAAATGCATTTAGAGGAGTTCTACAAATTGGTAATTTATACCTCCATAAAAACAACATACGCGACTTACCAGAAAATGTTTTCAAAGACATGAAAATTACCAACTTGTTTTTATACGGAAATCAGTTGAACAGCATGAAAGGAATTCTGAGCAAAATGAAATTCGCACCAAAACTATTGCTTCTATTTGCCAATCCACCATTGCAAATGCTGGACTTAATGAGTTACCGCACTTCACTCAACCACACTGAAGTCTTCATCAATTGCAATACGCTGAAAGCAATCACAGTAGAAGGAGATGTGCATGCAAAATTCAGATGCTTTCCTTCAATGCATTATTCAATCTTGACATCTGACTTGAGTTTATCAAGAGACGGTTACAACTGCACACGTAGCGAACAAAATGTACTATTCCGTTGTACTCCCTGCTCCTTGGGATATTACACAGATACCATTGGGTGCAGTGATGGATGCTGCAAAGGTTGTCCACCCGGTTCATTCTTTCAAGACGAACTTGCCCTGACATACTGCAAACAATGCCCTGTCGGCCAATATGTACCCCCGGAAAGGTCTCCGGGTAAGAGTCCGCTGGAATGTTTAACATGTCCGGACGGAACATTAAAAAGAGCTACAGCAGGTTATCGTGCGTGTGCGTGTCTGAATGAATTTGCAAGGACATATCGGTTCGGTAAATGCACGAAATGCCGCCAGGCTGGTTTATCGTGCAAGCTACACGATTATCCCATATTACGAAGCGGACATTGGTGGACGTGGCACGATACTTCACCTTCTAATCTAACATGCAAGCAATCGTTTATTGATTTCATGCAAAATCTAGACACGAAAAACGATGGTTATAGTCGACGCACTATGCGATTTACTTGCCAACTGCCGCAAGCACACCCATGTCCTGTCAAGGAATCATGCCTTGGAGGTATTAATGCTACATGTAAAACAGGATACACTGGTATATTATGTTCTGTGTGCGACAAAGGATACAGTCAACAATTTCAAAGGTGCCTGAAGTGTCCAAGTAAGCTCGTCGCAGTGCTGCAATTCATTATTTATATTGTTTTGTTTTTGCTCATTTGCGCCATCGTGTCTTGGGCCGATCAGTTTGAGAATTCTGACCAAGATCGTAGAAGAACAATTGCTGACGTGATCCTGTCCAATTTCAAGATACTCATCGCATTTTATCAAGTTCTCGTTGCAACAATAAACGCATTTTCATTTGTAAGCTGGCCACGCACCTTCATGAACACAGTTTCCTTCTTTAAAATTATCCAGTTTGAGGTATTACGATTGCCTTCGTTAAGATGCATCAAAGAGGAATGGCACGTTGATGCAATCGACGAGTTTTGGATTGCTCTTACTGTCACCGCGATACTCCCCTTTGCCATCGCAGTCTACTATCTCGCCAAGAAAACATACCTTTACGTAACAGTGAGTTTCTCAGAAGAATGCAAGAAAAGAACTTTCCTGTGCAAAAGTAAATGCGTTCGAGTTTTACTGCTATTTTTGTTTGTCACGTATCCTTCAACATCTCAGAGAATTGCCAACATAGTGCCTCTGAGTTGCAATAAGATTTGCACAAGTATGGCTGAAAACGGTCACTGCGCACACGAATTGTCTTACTTGAGAGCTGATCACAGCGTCAAATGCTTGTCTGCTTCATCCTCAAGCCACAATAATTTCACGTTGATAATCGCATATGTTTCCATGCTTGTAATACCGGTTGGCCTGCCAGTCGTTCTGTTCGTTCTCTTGTGGAAATTTGCTCCAAAGGAAGATGAAAAAACTCGTGATCAAACAGGCGATGAATATTTATCAACAGACGAATACATGAATAGATGTGAAACTATTAATAATTTTGACGATGATAACTTATTTATCATTGCAGATAACAGAAGAGAAATAAAAGAGGGTTGCTTACAATTTGCCATGAAATTTCTTTACGAAAACTACACAACGTGCAATAGATATTGGGAACCATTAGAGATGCTCAGAAAACTTTTCATGACAGTCGGAGTAACTCTTCTCGTTGGCTTTGGATATTATAAAATTGTCTTGGGTCTGACCATCGCCATAGCATGCCTCTTCGCCATTCTGCATGCCAAAAATCACCCCATGAGGAATAGTTTTGAGAATAACGTTCAACTACTTTCTCTTTATATTGCTGTAATTAATATTTGCATAGGAGTTATATTGCGATCGTCAGTTTACAAGCAATACCATCAAATGTCTGACGATAACATGGCTGTTGGTGTCCTGTTCATGGTGCTAAACCTGATCGTTTTCGTCGTGATTTTCATACGTTTAGCACCGATATTTTACAAAGTCCTCAAGATTATTTTCAAGGCTGTCATTGGACATTGCCGAAAATGTACGACTTTCAGCTGCTTTATCTACAAGAAACGCCAAAGAAAAGATCCGAACGATTTCTTTACTTCAAATTTACTTGAATGACATTCTTAGAACAACCATGATTATTGAAAAAGTATAGTTTAGAACTTAAATATTGCAAGTTAACAAACAAATACAATACACATATGTATGAAATAATATGAAACTTCAAAGGCAATAATGAATATACAATATACAAAAAGCAAACACGCTTTTATTCAACTATTTTACACAAAGTAGTGAAATTATTCTGTTTTGTAGTTCTCAGATTTATATTCCAAGGATAGAGCACTTTTGATGACGATTTTCTCGCACGCTGCAGTGGCGAGAGACCACAACGGAGCATAATCCAAAGTTATCAAACCATAAAGATTATACGTCGTATAGCCATCATAATTCCATGGACAGGCATTTATTTGCCTGAGCAGAAAGCCCGTACTAAATTCCCAGGTGTATGTCCAGCAGACATAAACAAGTATTCGCAGGAACAACGGTTTGTCTTTCAGGCATAAAAACATTATTTCCATAATGTAAATTGAGATGCCATACATTGGAAAAGACCACAGAGATGAATAACCATGCAAGGCCCAACCTTTTTTATCATACTTTGGATCGACTGAAAGCCATATTGCCGTGAAAACGACCTCTGTAAAAAAGCCAACTAATCCATAAAATACGAGTTTTGAAGAAATAGGCAAACCTTGGTTCTCAAACCAAAAGCTTAGGCCCATTTTTGATCTGTATTCTTTTACCAATCTTAAACTTCACAGCACACAGGTATGGGCCAATCGGTTGAGTATATACGGTCTTGGATACAGCGTAAAAAGTCCAATTCATCCGCTTTCATATGCAACTCCAGTTTCCCTCCACAGTTGCAATTAAAAAGTTAATCTTCCAAGACTTCGCTCTGCGCTGTGTCATCTCATGAGGACGGGAAATGACTGGGTTGGGTGACGACGGTGAATCTGCTCAACCTGCTGAACTGAATGTGAATCTAATCTGCTCTCTGCTGGTTGCAGTTGCAGTGCAGTTTGCAGTCGCGAGTTGCGGACGGGCTGAAAATGTGCAACATGAAAAAAAATTTGTATCTGATATTATGAGCTGGTGCCTGTCTGAAAAATCATTTTTTCATAACACAGCAAAACACTTTTACACTGATTTGATAATGCTTATCCCAAGACAATATAATAAATAGCATATAAGCAAGATAATATAATTCTACGCTTATGCTAATGACGGAGATTCCTAGCGTTGCGGGAAATATTTTTAAGGCAACAAATAAGCCAGCGCTAATATTATTTTACAAAATAAATTCTCTGCAGATTACCTTCCCCTCCTTCGCAAGTTTTTCCTCTGAAGTAAAGTCAATGAGTTGTTCGCAGAGACGTGATGTTTCGTTGTCACACAAAGCTGCTTGCTACAAAACGTTTTCAACAAGTAGAGTTGCTGTTTAATTGCAGTATGTGTATATTGCCTATGTTAAAAGGGATTAAGAATTAAGAAGAAAGCTGCTAGTTCTTGACAGCAAGACAATGAAAAATACACAAAGTAAACAATGAACAATTAGCAATTTCTCGTCCATATCCTGTCGTCCCGCGCGATTCTTTTGCTTTCATTCAATCAATCGCGCATTGCTTCGGGTTTCCATTCGCTTGTTTAGGCCCGATAGACAGTGGCTTTGACGTCTTCACTCCATCCACGTTTCATTAAAGAAGTAACGCCTACCCATGCTTAGAACTACCTGCTAAGGTATGATACCATATTATTGATTTAAAATTATTAGGGTCCTTTAGTTTTTAACGTTAAGTTTGGTACACTTTTTTTTTTTAATAAGCAACTAGACTTTGGTCCAGCCCTGAAAGTTGCTTAAAATTTTGGATATTTTAGCACTCAAAGTTGCTTAAAAGTTGCTTAAAATTTTTGTACCTATAACAGCCTCTCCTGTCCCCAGGGTACCACTTCTAAGTTTGTGGGTCAAAATCATCAACTGTAACGCCTACAACACAAAACTTAAGAGACAGTACGTGTAAACATGTTAGTCAAGAACTTCAACAGCACAGTGAACATTCGCGCCCAGTTTTAGCATTTTACGTTTGAATTCTTAGTTGCTAACAGTAATTCAATTGAGCCCTCGAGTTGCTTAATGTTAGGGTCAATCCAGCCCTAGTTGCTTATTGAGCGGTTGCTTATTAAAAAAAAAAAGTGTACCCTACCAGGATCCATTGTATTCATTGATCTACAATAATAGGCCAGCCCAGCCAATTGTTATCTCTTCATAGAAGTGTCGATCAAAGGTTGTTAATATTTTCTGAATTGAAAAGCTTTTGCATTTATCTAACAACTAGATGCTTTAAGTCTTTTATTTTAAGTTTTTTCATTTTTCTGTTAATTTACATGTTTTATTTCAGGTTGCTCGTCAAAAGTAAAAGAAAAGGAATGTAGACATGCTGGCAAACATTAATTTGTGGCAAATATTTGAGGTGCTTATCATCTCCTTTATTGTTATATTGCCTTGCTCAAAGGCTGAAAAAACTATTGCAACGTATGCAGGAACTATTGGACCAGGAAATTATACATATTTTTCCCTCCACGAGAAAGGCACAATAACAATAATTGTTGAAAGTAAAGTCGGTGATGCAGACCTTTATGTTTCTCAACACGTACCAAAGCCATCGTACAGTGAATATGATTTGCAGTCATCAACATGTGGCGTGGATATGGTGACTGTTCCAAGTGCCTTTAAAAGGCCTGTTTACATTTCAATATATGGACATATACACTCTCTTGAAACAAAATACACATTGACTGCCATACTTAACTATACAGGCTCTTACGAATGGGGAAGTAGCCATTTTTTTGCAAATATTCATCCCACTGATTACTCAAATCCAGAGGATGATGGGTCTCCTTCATTTCAGTCCATTTTATGGTCAATTATTGTTGGTGTTCTCAAAATAATTTTGGAGGTAATGTTTTGAATTCTGCAGTGGCATCATTTTTCTGCAAACATTTCTTGGTGTTACCAAGAAACTTTCAAGCACAAAATTAGAGACAAGTCAATTGGATACCATCTCAAACATTAACAGTTTTATACTGGGCTGAAGTATTAATTAAAATTGATCTAATTGCTTTTTGCTGCTGTATAATGTATTTACAAATCTTCTCTACAAGATAACTTAACTCACAGACACAAACAAGTTTTTAAACATGGCTATTGGGATTAAATAAAAATGATTTAAAGTGCAGTTATTAATGATTCTTTCTGGATGGATACAGCAGGTTCAAGATGACTGTGGTAGCAAGTTTATTCTTTGAGTCTAGAAGATAAAACTAGAGATATTGATTGGAGTGAAATATTTCTTACTGTACCATTGGATGGGTATATTCACTATATGTATATACTAAATATTTTGAAGATCATGATGACATAATAAGTTACAAAATACTATAAACTTACCAGGTAAAATGATTTCCCATTGACATTAACATGTACATGCATGAAGGATAAGGCAGAATACATAAAGTACCATGAATATGATACAAAGAAGAATCATGTAGAAAAGCCTTCTTTCCCAAGGCTCAATAATGTGCAATGATGAAGCTAAGTTGTACTGATAACATCTCAGATGAAGCCAGCTCTTTAATAATTTCATATTGTAAAATTTCAACTTTAAAAACTGAAATAACAATGTCTTTCGTATGGCTCTACAATTTGATGGTTATCTAATGATAACTTGGCAAATTCTACTCTCAGTGACTTGTCAAACTTGCAATATTTACCTGTGATTTTGTGCGAAATGCTTTGCACTTTCTTGCATTCCATTGCCAAGTTAAGAGTCACCATATCTCCCACCCAAAGGAAACAAAAGTCAACTGTGAAAAATCAAGCTACATCCTAACAAAGAAAGAACACATTTTCTCTGCCATCAACAACACTTCGTATTCATACAGTTAAATTGTTATTTGGATTGGCCCAGCCAACTAGAAAGTTTCAAACTTTTGATGTAGGTGAATATCTGTATTTCATTTTGATAAACCCACTTAAAACTCAAAGATTATGATAAAAAACTCTTCTATTCACAAAATTTTGTCTGTGATGTCATACAGAAAACAACCACACAAGAGAACCAGGTTGATATTTCTGTTGAAACAATAAGCTATTGTATTTAATCAATACACTGAATGTAAAATTCACAGGTTCTTTATACAAACTACATCTGTGTCGGTTTTTACGAAATATGAACAATTTGAAATGATATAGAAAAGGATGAGGCATAATTAACAACATGGACCAAGTGTGATAGCATTATTCCCAGTTCCCAGAAGTTAAATACAAGTGGTTTCAAATACAGTTGATTGATAATTTAATTTCTGGCTGCAGGATGTAATCTGACGTCGGCTGGCCAATATACGGTTGTGGAAAGTTGTCATTTAAATTTTGAATCTGCAAGATAAAACTACAGATATTAATTGGGGTGGAATATTCCGATTATACATACTATGTATGGGCTTTGCCTATGTCGCCTTGCCCAGACAAAACGTCAGATTGGCAGGAAAGCAAGGGAAAAGCACAAGGAAGATGATGGCCTACGCCTAAATTCAAATAAAAAATATGAAATAATAAATAACGGATGATTACAAATTTACCAGCTAAAATAATTTTTCATTGACTGAATATGTATAGGCATGAATAAATAAGCAGTATAAACAGACATGAAGATGATGCATAGGAGAATCGTGTTGAATAATTTTCTTTCCCAAGGTTCTAGCATGTACAATGACGAAGTTACGTTGTACTGAAACCATCTCAAACAAATCCAATCCTTTAGATTTGTCTTTGCTGATTTCATTTTGCAATACTTCTACTCTTTCAGATCTGAAATGACAATGTCGTGCATACAGCTTCACAATTTAATGGCAATTTATTTTGCTATTTATTCTACCATCATGTCATGCTCTGATCAATAAAACAAATTTCATCACAACCAAAACCCAACGGTTGCCGGACTATCCGCCCACCCAGCGATCCGCCCACTCTCCCATCCGCCCCACCTAAAACTATGCGCCCACCTTCTGAGTCGTTCCGCCCACCCTGTCACATTTTTTATAAGGCTACTAGAACTATATTTTGTGTAATATAGCTTATGTTTAGAAATTTTATCTCAAATAATACTTTACTTACTCTGTACATTAATAATAAAAACTGATTTTGGAAATTTATTTAGAATTCTCGACCAAGTGCAAAAAATGTTCAAACAGGCCTATCTATAGTTGAATTTCGACACACTTAATTTGATAAAGGTGGGGGAGTTGAATGATCAAGAGACTGACACATGACACCGTATGTTCTGAAAGTACTAAAATATGTTATCAAATGTTTCGTCGAATGTCACATGCTGCTCAATATCATAATGATAACTACACACACTAAAAAGAAAGATTCTGCCATCTTAACAAAATCGCTCTTTAAAGGTGGGAGATACGAATGACAAACAACCATCTATGTTCTTAAAGAACTATAACCAGAATATATTTTGCCATCTTTTGTCAAATATTTTAATATTCTTTTTCTTATAATAATTTGTCGCCGAAAGAGGCCTGCGATCATTATTAAACAATAAAACAAAGCAGGACAATAAGTTATAATGAGTCACCTCCTCAACGCTCTTGGGACGACACAGGTAAACAATAGCTATAGAATATGAGGGGAGTTTTGGGGCTGTACTAGTTAGCACCCTAATATAATAGCGTAGTCACCTCCTCAACGCTCTTGGGACGACACAGGTAAACAATAGCTATAGAATATGAGGGGAGTTTTGGGGCTGTACTAGTTAGCACCCTAATATAATAGCGTATCAATAGATTTCAATCACATCACTTCTTCGAAACGCTATTGGCTAATAAATACAATGAATCGTGATTTTCGATCCACCACAATCAATAAATGATCAGGCTTGTTGCTGATAATTCAATCACTTTTGATTACAATCTCGATCACTACTACTAACGCGAACTCTACGAACACGAACAAATTATCAACATGGCCTCACTTTGTACATTTTGTAACAACGAAGTTAGACCAAGACAAGAGGCAATAGAGTGCGATGTCTGCAAAAACTGGCAGCACAGGACCTGTGAAACTGGGATCTCCAGACATCAATATAGAGAAATGTGCCGTGAAGAAAAGGATGTCCAGTTTTTATGTTGCAATTGCAAGGTAAGTAACGGCCAGGTCTATAACGCGGATTTCCGTTCCTTATGAATGAAAAGATTATTAACTAATGCAATCTATTTTGATTATAGAATGAAGCAGAACTCATGGATACGTCCCTTCCTCTCTTTGCCGATACGGATGATGAAGAGAATGAAGATTTCAATGTCACAGCAAGTATTTCCCAGGTTACGCCAATACAAGAAGTTTCTCTAGAAGACGCTTTGCCATCAGAAATCCAATTAGAGCCTGTGGATCCGTCGACCAATCAAGAGGTCACCTGTGAGGTTATACCTGGTGCTACCAAGCAAGGAAGGAATAGGTTGGTTGACGATGATGGCTACACATACGTCCTGAGACGGGTTTGGCCCAGTGGCAAGATTGCATGGAGATGCAGCGTGCGAAGTAAAAGCTTGTCTTGCAACGCTTCAATTCAGCAAGATGGTCAGACTTTTCGTCGAGGTCATCAGCCGCATTGTCATCTGGGGAAACCTGGAATTGCCTTAACATCAAAAATGTACGTCGACATAAAGAGGAAGGCAACTGATGATGTCTTCAAATCCGCCTCCAACATCGTCGAAAACGTCATCAGAGAAAATTCTGCAGAGGTGCAGTCGCAACCGTCATGTAGCCAGCCACAGATTGCAAGTCTGGTGAGGCAAGCAAATCGCCATAGACAGAAGCTCCGTCCGGAGGAACCAAGCGATCTGGACTTCGTGCCGAATCAAAACTACATTCCTGAGAACTTCTTGCGTGCTGACATCAAGTTGAAAAATGCAAGACATCTGATATTTGCAACCAATGACCAGCTGGAACTGCTCAGAAAAGCCAAAACTTGGTATATGGACGGAACTTTCAAGGTGGTGAAAGATCCTTTCAAGCAGCTGTTCTCCATCCATGCCTTCCTAAAAGGAGAGAATGGCAACATCAAACAAACACCACTCGTATTGGTGTTGATGTCAAGAAGGAAGTCGAAAGACTATGTCGCCGTCCTGAAGGCAGTAATGCAATTGTTGGGGTCCAACATATCAATAGAGCAAGCGGTGTTGGACTTCGAAGCTGCAGCCTGGAAAGGTTGCAGAAAAGTGCTCACCAGCAACATCCAAGGATGCTCGTTCCATTTGACGCAGGCAATATGGAGGAAAGTTCAGAACATTGGACTTGCCACAAGCTACAAGAATGATCCAGCCGTGCACAATTTCATTCGGAGCATCATGGCCCTTCCTTTCCTTCCTGCGGAGCATATTGCACCAGCGTTTGAGCAGCTGAAGAAAAGAGCAACCACGCCATTAGCTGCTTTGGTTCAATATGTCGAACAAACTTGGATTCAAAGCAGTGTTTGGTCACCAGACACTTGGTCTGTCTTTAACCAACCGGTGCGCACAAATAATGATGTAGAGGGATGGCATCGACGCCTGAACAATAAAGCTTCCAGAAGCTCACTCCAGTTCTATTTGCTGTTGCCGTTACTGTACGAAGAATCCTGCCTGGTATCATTGCAAGCAAGATTGGTTAAAAACAATAAACTGTCAAGATATCAAAGAAAAACCTTTAAAAACAGGCAAGGTCGCTTCTTTGAGCTTTGGAAGCGATATTCCCAAGGAGAACTAACCAGTGCAGCACTGCTAAAGGCTGTTGGTCATTTGAATGGACCTCATAAGTCATGATTTTCATTTTACATTTTTTGAATAAACTTTTAAATTATAACGCTATATTAAATTATTATATCTATATATTATTATCCTAGCATAACATAACATAATATTTTACCATTAGACAAGAATTGGAGTTTTTTTGAAGAAAGTCAGTTTACAGAATACAAACATCTCATTCATTTAACTCTCCCACCTTTTGCGCTTTCCATTGATTTGAATTTTTAAATTGTTTGCTGAGATCAAGCACACGATCTGCATACATCAAAAATGCAAGATAGATTGTTTCACATTTTCAACTTTCAAACTTATGATTTCAAGCGTATAAATTTACGTACGCATTTTCAATACCCTCACTCATACCCTCCCACCTTTTTAGAGCTCTGGCGCATCTCATTTATTTGCGTTGAAGTTGGGTTGGCCTAAATTGTCTGAAAAATCTTGTGAGCTAAAAACTAAATATTTTATGAGCTAAAAGCTTTAGCTACGAAAAGGATGATCAGTAAAGTAATGGCAGTAGAGATACACATCCAAATCATGGGGAAAACATGTGGGGCGGATAGTCTTCATAGGGTGGACGGATAGACTTGATAGGGTAGGCGGAAAGGAGAGTGGGCGGATCGCTAGGTGGGCGGATGGTCTAGAAAGCAACCCAACCCATCCATCTATGATCATGACGCAAACGCGTTTTTTCAATTTGGTTGTTGTGTTGCTGAATGTGACGTTTGTTGCTGAAAACTCAAACTTTTCCCTCCCATCCAAGCATTCAAAAGGGCTTAATGATAACTTGGAACCAATTTTGACAACCAAAGAAAGTCCCCACTCTCGACACAGATCAACCTGTAAGAGTGACAAATTTTGTCATTGTTTTCTTAAGTACACTTAGGAAAACAAGGCTGATATTTCTGCTCAAGCAATAGCAGAAACAACGGGCTATGAAATTTGAGCAATAATAAGCTGGATGCAGTTTTACAGAGTATGAAAAATGTGGAATGATATTAGAAAAAGGTGAAACATGAATGAAGGACATATTATTTTTAACAATGAAAAATCATGATATTGTCAAGAAGACTATGAATACTAGATGAATGACTACTTAATCAAAATGGACACACAAAGAGAAATGCAAAATGAATAATGTGACAGTTGAAAATGTTTGATTTTTGATGTAGATGTTCTGGTTGATAATGAACAAAACCGAAAATTTCTTGAAATCATGTTGTCTGAAAGCCAATGCAATCAAATGAATGAAACTGTTGAGTTGCCATGAAAATGAAGTTTGATGCTTTGTGTAGTGTGTAATGTGCCAACTGGCTGAATAGAAATGGAGCTCTTCTAGCTGCTGATATTCAAAACTATGCCATCTTATGTGTTTCACTTAGCTGAATCCGCTTCAGCGTGGACTATTTTCTGACAGATTAGAATATGAGCGATTTGAGATGACGTAAAATCCCCCTCAATGGTGAGCAACCTGTCATTTGTGCCTGGCACAAACTCCCCTTTACTTGAAAATTGAATTTTTGCACCACTGTAATTTATAAACTCGAGGATTGTTTTGCCTCCTTTTCCAAGAATACTGCCCACTAAGGAATCGGGGATCTGCATTTCAACTATGACCTTTGTCTTTATGTGAGGGAGGCTAGGGGTATTCATTCCAGCCAGGGAAAGCGGATTTCCTGCCAATCCAAATTGATTATTCCCAGTAAGAGAACCAGATGAACTACTTATGCTTCCAGTAGCTGAGCCAGACAGACCAAGACTGGCAAGAATATTTTGCTGCTGATTTTTGTTTCCTGCTATGTTGCCCAAGACGGAGCTCAATGCAGAAAGACTGTTGTCCATCTTTCCTTGCTGCCTGTTAAAGCCACTTTGAAAGCCACTCAGATGACCACTATTTCCTTCCATCCTGTGAAAAGATTGGCTTGTCCCATAGGACAGATTTCTATTCATCATGTTACTTGGGTCGGTTGCAATTTTGTCAATAACAAGTCTGCAAGCCTCCTCGTTCTCCTCACTTGTGCCACTGATGGTGACAACTCTCTCACCAGGCACCTGCTCGTGATCTTTGTTTGATATGATAATTCTGGCTCCAGATTGTTCCATAAGATTTCGTATCATACTTCCACCCTTTCCAATGAGAAGACCTGCTGTTCCATTGGGAACAATTATCTTCACTTGTCTTGCCCTTCCTTCATCTACAAAAGAGCCCCTGCTCTGCCTCTGTCTGCTGTCATCTACAGATTGACTTTGGTTGTGGGCCTCATTTCTTATTCTATCCATCACATATTTGTGCAGGTCAATAACCTTGTCAACATCACCAGTTATAATGGCCACCCTTTCCTGGCTTCCTGGGTAATATTCGTTATTCTGTGACAGCCTGATTTTTGCTCCATAAGTTGTCTGTAATTGCGAAATGTTGTGTCCCCCTTTGCCAATAATTGCCCCAGCTGCATAGTTTGGAACAAGGATTTTTAACAATGGAAGCATCTCGGCTATAAAATAAAATGATATGCGGATAAAAAAGTGAAAGAGAAACAAAAAGAAATTTGCTAATACATTTTATATATCAACAAGTCATCCATTATTAATAATAAAGGGCGAAATGAAGTAATAAGGCATCGTCACTTCAGCTCAACACAAGTTACAGCCTTATTTATAAGCACATTTTGCCACAAACCTACGAAAACTTTACTGGTAGGTGCAGCAGGTTCCGGGTCACAGTCAAGTCAAATATAGTCCACAGCAAAAACTCGAGGGCGAGCCTACAGAAACCTAAGATGTTTTTGCTCACCTCTACGCCCATCATAACTTTGATAACCTGATCTACGTTCATCAAAAACATCTCGATATGGTCTTTTTCTGCTAGGAGACCTTTCTTCATCAGCCGCCCCAAATTTATCGTCCATACCGCGATCGTCAAAATTTCTCTCTTCCATCTTTCATTCGCAGTTACAGTGATCAAGATCTCTCTCTCTCTCTACCGACCCCTTTTCTACAACAACAACCTGGGCGAGCAAGCACATGGCGTAGGTGCCCACTGACCCGACCGCTGGCTAAAAAAGGCTTGCAAGTTAATTATTTTATTGTACCTTACCTTTTTACCTTTGTTTATTGATTGTTTCGTCTTGTCTTTTCATTCAGTTAGCTGGGTTAAATATACATTTATTGTGCTAGGATATTTTTTGATAAGGAAAATCTTGAACAGAACATTTTGAAAAATCTTAAAGTCATGACGTCTGCTTCAACCAGCTTTGGAATCTTGTTTTGACCTTACCATTCACTCTGCGTCCAAACGTTTCAGTCAGACGAATATTCTTCTGTTCTCTTACCTTGCGTCCTTGTTTTGTTTGAGTCCAATGCTGTCAATTTCATCTTATAGCGATTAAATTTATTATATACGATGGCTCCCACAATTCAGGATGGTCAAAAAGAGCGCAGAGAGTAAGTATATGTACTTAATCAATTGACGGAAATTGGTGTAATGTCGTATTATTAATGAGAATGACCATGCAGACCTGAGCATTGTTATATGGCTTTGGTTTGACTTTTTATTATTGTTATAACTTTATCAAAGTGTCGGATATATTTAGCAATAATGCTTGTTGGCGACAGTTAGCATTATTGCTAAATATATTATAGCAATACCGGAGAAAAACAGATATGTTTTTCATAGAAATTGCAGTTTTATAAAATTTAAATTTATGAGAATCATATTTTATTTTCTAGGTCTGGCAGAATCGTGTAAGTATAGAGTACTTACAACTTATCTATTGAATAATATATTTTTTGCAATATATTTTGGCTTAAGTTGTAAGTGAGGGGGCTAATAGTTGTTATTAATTGCTTGCTTTTAGGAAAAGTGACTTTGTCTGTCGTATGAAATACAGTAATGCGCTTCCAGACATACCATTTGATGCAAAATTCATAACATATCCATTTGAGGCTAACAGGTATTACACAACTTTGCATATTATTTATTGAGCAAAGTAGGAATTGTTTGCTGAAACTATTTTTTTGCATTCTATTTTAGATTCATCCATTATAAACCAACATCACTGGAGAGAAGTTACAAGCATGACCTTCTTACAGAACCTGATCTCGGTGTCACTATTGACTTGGTAGACCCAGATACATACGTTATGCCAAATAACGGTATGCTTTAATCATATTTTATACATTGTTTTACACATCATAAAATTATCTTAATGATTAATAAATATTAATAGAATAATCCAGTAAGTAACAAAATGCATTTTATTATAAAATCTACATTTATGCATTTTGCATTTGAATCTCTTGAAGTTGCACCTCGGGTAATTTAGAGGACTGATTTTCAATTTTCTATTGGATTTGCGAAATCCTTCCAATGAGACTCATTTAATCAGCCATTCATTAAGATAGTTCAATTCTTTATCCCCCTTGAATATCTTTATTTTAGTCAGCCTTAACTGGTGATGAGTGCTGACATAGGAAGCAGTTTGCTTTGCTGTGTTGTACAGTGAAGCCTCCTTATAACGGACACCATTGGGACCATTTTGTTCGTTGTAGAAAGGTGTCCGTTGTATGGAGGTTGAATTTGCAAATAGATGACCAGTTTTTACCAGATTTTGGACAAGAAAATTTGCTTATTAGTCAGAAGTGTCTGCTTTATAGAGGTGTCCGTTAATGGAGGTTCCACTGTAATTTGTTCACCTGTTATGGCAGGTTGAGTGTTACTGGTTTCTTTCTGGCAAGATTCTTCTGTTTTATGTTATTTAATTGAGCAAAATGCTATGGCGATGCTCAGTGGCACTTGAAGTTAAGTTTAAGGTTCAAGCTGTTTTTACAAAATTTTACTGTATTTATTTTTAAAGGTTAATACAGCTTTGAATTTTCAATTCTTCATATTTGAAATTTTATTTTAGCTGAAATGGATCCGGCGGATGAAAAACTGTTGGAGGAGGAAATCAGTGTACAACAGGATCATAAAAGGTAAACATTGAAACGTTGAGAAGTCTTTCTCATTCTTAAACATTTATCGTTCTTTAAACAGGGTGAAGGTCTGAATTATTTGACTTGCAACTTGGCCTATTGTGATTCCCAGTTATAATGATTAAAATGATCTTTAAATTATAGACAAAGACAACACACAAGGAATGTGACCTGGCTTAGAAAAACCCAGTACATTTCCACTGAGTTTAATCGCTTTCAAACTTGCAATGAAATGGTTGAAAAAACGTAAGTTAGCTTTGTGATATAGTATAGTATAGTAGTACAAAGTTAATTAAACCATTTATTCAGTCTGATTATCAACTGATATGTTCATATAACTGGGCCTTTTTGAATTGAACAGCCAAGGAATAAATAATTATTTGAGTTTTCAAGAGCTCGAGGTATCAAGGATCAAGCATATGGGTGTATATTCGCCAGAAATGCACCTAGACAGTTTAGCTTGGGGGAAGCTTGGAAAACTGACCAACTATTTTTGTGATTTACAAATTCAAGCTAAATTCCTTGCTACATAATCAACTTTTTTGAAACTTTTTTGGACAGTAGACATATTTTTGTATATGTATTTCCTCTAATTAGTGCCCACCTTCTTTTAAGCGCCCACTCAATTTTGCAAAATATTCAATAAGCGCCTGGGCATTTATTAGAGGAAATTCGGTATAGCAAGTAAAATTTTCAGGAGGCAGAACGATGTTTGAAGCATCAAGGAGCTTAAATAGTAGTAAGTTGATCAGAGTTTAACGGAACTCAATTGTTGATTTTATCTCACTCAGGGTTGGTTTTAATGTGAAAAAGAAGATGAAAGGACATGATTTGTACAAGGTATGGTTGGTCTAGAAGATGTGTATTTTTTATGTTCTTCTTTTTACTTTTTTGTCTGATGCTTTGAATGTAATTCTATTACATTACAAGGATCGTGATGCACAAATCGTTGCTATCGAAGGAAGCTTTGATGCTGCAAAAAAACCAGTAAGTTTCAGCTTGCTTTATTGCTTAATACAATATTTGATGTATGTAGCACGCTGTTCTAAACTTTCTGTAAATATTTGTGAACATTCAGAGTGAGAATTTTAATTCTTCAGATAACCACTCATCATACGAATCCAAGACTGAAACCAGTTGAAGTGCTTCCTGTTTTTCCAGACTTTCAGGTACCAATTAAGTTTCTTTTTTCCCAAGACCTTAGCTCTAGTATAACCGCTAGTTGTAAAATTTCGAATTATGTTTGATCTAGTTCTGGAGTATGGCGTGTGCACATGTCATTTTTGACACAGAGCCATCTCAGCGTGGAAAGGCGGAGTCTGCATCATTAGACGAAATGTCACATGCAATGATCAGGTGAAAGATACAATCAGGATCCAGTGTCCATGTTTATTTTTCTCATTTATCCATGCTTGGTTGCAACCTATTGTTTACCCCTTCAATTTTTGAAGTTTGCATTATCTGATAGATGCATGTCCTTTCCTTATGCATCAAACCATGCACATTCAAAGTAATGTTTGTTTACGAGATGTAAGCAAGCATTCGCTTAGCATTATAACCACTTTAGTGATTTATTACATACATGCGAAGAACATTAGATTGGTTGTAACTCCGAGTTTCACCATTCAGTTTCACCATTCACTATTGCGAGCATTATAAATATGACAATCTCGCTTTTGCCAGCATCGGGTCCGATGATTGCAATGGCGTAAAACTAGCAGTTACAACCAAGTAATGTTCTTTATGCCTTATTCTTACCATTATAAACTATAGAGCACTGTGTTAAACCAGTTAAACTAAACACAGTGCTCTATGGACAAAAGAGCAATGTGTTTACCGGCAAAGATATTTCGCTAAGTTTTCACATACATACATGCATTTACATACATGCATCTTATGGAAAGGTTTGGATTACAGTTAACACCCGCGTGTAAGGACCAATGGATGAAGAACCTTCCAGGCTGAAATCCGTGCACAAAACAATAGAAAAGACAATAGACTATTCTATTTAAACAATAGGCTGGAGGCAGAATTCACAGGTTTTTATACGTCGGTGTTTACTTTATTTCAGAGGTATGGAAGACGAGAGTGGAGACCAGTTTGTTGCTTATTTTCTGCCATCAGAAAGGACCTTGCGAAAACGAAAAAGAACTGCAGATCAGGATCAAGATAAAGACGACGAGGAAGAGTACGTGTTTACTATCTTTGTTTCTGGATATTTGCTATTTGTATATTATCAACAATATTTATGAACTGTTAGGTTAGCACCATGAAATCTTTCTAACGAGATGGGTTTTAGTAGCCTGTGTACAGACTCAACTGGTTTGTGTTTTTGAGAAACTGAGGCTAGAAACTGTACACAGGTTAGGTTTTAGCCGATTGAGTGTTCGTTTTTTGATTTAATCAACTTTTGTTTTCTTAAGAAATGATTATAAATTGGCAAGAGAATATAATTGGAGTGTGAAAAATAAAGCAAGTGTGGGATATGAGGTAGGCTATAAATGTCTTGATCAATTTTGCTCTTTTTTTTTCATTTAAGAGCCAATTTAGCTGTGAAAAAGCAACAAACTTAATGAAAACTTTATTTATTGACAGGAAAACTATTTCTTTGCTCTTCGAAAAGGAGAAGGGGTATTTTATGACGAGTTACAGACAAGGTAACGGCTAGACTATCAACACGCTTCTAAGAGCTTTTTGACTTGTAAGAAGGCTCTCGGGAATCTAACATCCTTTCCTCGTACGAATAAACACGCCAATCGTTTGATCTTTTAGGGTAAAATTGAACAAAAGAAGAACCAAAGGAGGGGCTGGTGGAGTGACGTCAGCTGTTTCAAAGTTGATTGTGAAAGACAGAGAACCGACGGAAGCAGAGTTACAGATCCAGGTATGACTATTATTGATATTAACGTTTAATGTTTCTATGAACCCCCATCTGTGCAGAAAATATAACCAGTTCACGTAAAACTTTGTCATGAGTTTCTTCTGAGAAGATTCAAATGGTAATTGGTAATATTTTTTTGAACTTGCGGCAATTGATGATATGCTTCGGTCGATTTTGCGTTTTATAGAAATCAAGGCTTGTCCAGCTGGAGAACGTGGCCCAAGAAGAAGAGGAAGATAACGAATTTGCAGAAGATGAAGAAGACAGCGATGCAAGTGAACCGGAAGATGAGACCAAAGACACTTTAAGCCACAGGGATATTGACCAACCACAGCAGGATAGTGACGCTGAAGAAGACGACAAAGATCGAAACAAAGAAGATGACAAAGATGATAATGCTCATTTGGATAATGAAGATGATGATGATGATGAAGAAGACGAGGAAGAAGATGCCGATGACTTAGACAATCAATTATTTGGTTCGAGCCCAAGTGAAGATGAAGATTAGTATTTGACTCATTAAAGACAATTACTTCTTCGCATTTCACCTGTCTTCATGTAAGTACATTTTTTTATTATATTTACACCAAATAATTGCATTGCCAACATTCTGATCTTACCTGAGTCTGATTCCATCTAAATCTGACCTCAAGTAGGCTTATTTATAGCACTTGTCCCCTGATGTAGTTTGTTTTTTGTTTATACTTGCTCAAGACCTAGGATTCAACATAGAAACCAGAGCCATAAAACGACTTAAACCTGTTCAAAAGCAATGCATCCTCTTGCATATTAGACTAGGCGCCATACCCTCGCTTGCTTGCCTTTTTTGTCAGGCAAGTGGAAAATTGACGTGATGTGTTTTAACCCTGGTCTATGCATGTGTTTAGGCGGCCCTCAATCACTTTGGTTCCCTTCACTCGCATGAAGGCCCAATGCAAGCATCCCTGCAAGAGTCTATTTGAGAGCACTTTCATCTAATTGAGACCCCAATTGCCTTTTACAACCTCGCTGTTTGTCAATATCGTAATTTATGCTCTATAGGAAATATTTATATTTGTGCTTATGCCTCACCCAAACCAATCGGTGTTTGTTAAACTAGAGCGATGAAATTGATCTTACGCTGTTTTGTTTGAAAGCACTTTCGTTAAATTCAGACCTGAAAGTTCTTTTATATTGTCATGTTGTGTCAATATTTTAATTTTGGCAGTGTCAGGCATATGTATTTTCGCTTATTCTTAACCTAAGTCATCAAACATTTAAGCTGGATCACTATAAATGGTTTTAAATTATTCAGAAACTTTATTTCCACAAGAATGGAATCGATTTGAATGAATTCCTTGCAGTATTGTGTCCTTAAAGATTCGACTGAGTCGAATTTCTTCACATTGAGGCAGTTCTTTCTTATTTGATACAATCAAATTATAATCACTAACAATGTCTCCAACAGTGTTTCTAATTACATTAAATTACATTTTGGGCTGTACATCTATGATAATTTTCGAAATTAGTCGAAGCAAAATTAGAAATGGTTATTTTCTTCCGACACTTTCATCTTGGCAGGGGCGCGCATCCAACATACTTAGGGGGTTGGAACGTTCAAGGGACCGACTGTGTTACATAACGACTGTCGTAAGGACATAATTTCAACATACTGGGGAGATGAGTCACCTCTAATACCAGCCCCCTAGGCAATGGCGTAGGTAGAAAATTTTGTAGGGGGGCGAGAACTTCAGATTTTCCGACAAAAATTTAATAAGCATTTTTGTTTCTTCAAGACTATGAATATAAGATAAGAAGATTAGCTAGAACTGAACGTAAACAGAAGACATTTATTTTCCGACAAGATCAGAAATTTTCCGACAAAACGGCAGTTTAGCTCTAAGGGGGGTTTTTCGCCCCCTGACCCCCCTCTATCTACGCCACTAGGATGTGCGCCCTTGAGCCTTGGATATGTAATGTACTGGTGTCCTATTTTAAGACGTCTCTATGGAGCGCAAACATTTCAAATACAGCAGTCATTCTTCTTAATTTCCTCAGCACGTGGAAAAATGTTACACGAAACCCATTTAATTCTTGAATTTATTCTACAATTAGAAACAGAAACACTTTCAGCTCGGCGTTGAATGAAATCGACAGAATGACATTGAGCAGACAGACAAAGCAGTTTCCTAACCTGATATTGTTTTGGCTTACATATACACATATATGGTTGCAGGAGTAATGAAATATTTGTGCAAAACATTTCTTATTGCCATGGCATGGGCAGGTGGCGCATATTCCTAATCAAAACAATTTTAAGCAACCGCAGTTAAATGATTTTATAAGCGGATTTCGCACCTTGCAATGTGGAGAAAATTGGAAATTTTGGAAGTGGTTTTGAGGTAACGGGATCAAGTGTTTTGGAGTTCCATTTAAGTTAAAAAACTGTTCTTGGTGAGAAATTTGATTAATGGTGATTTAAAGTAAGACGAAGCCAAACTATTTCACTGGGCAGCTGGTGCTAATTTAATCATTCGGCTAATTTAATCATCAAGGACCAAGTGCAAGGCTGAGCTTGTTAAATAAATGACGTCACTACCATTTATTCATAAATAACTCGGGGTCTGTTAACAACACGTCGTTGCCTATGCGATGGCACGATTTCTACAGTATGTTTAGATGCAAGAAGATTAACATGCCTTCATCTGAATTATCGGTACAGGTAGCGCAATAACCAGCACACCCATCAGGCAGCATAAACTTCCAACCAATTTGCCTTGCACCGTTTGTGGCACTATGTCACCATATCTAAAATAGCAAGAATGATATTTCATCAGCTGGGGACTTATTGTGCGCAATTTTGACAATAAGAAAGGGCAGGTTACACGATGAGGGGTCTCTGTGTTACATCTCTTACCCCAATGTTGTTGTTGTAACAACGGTGTACCACATGGACTGGGGTATGTCTCCAAATTGGGTCTTCTTGTTGGTGCGTTCTGCGTAATACAGAACACTCGCGAACAGGATGACCACGATGAGGTAGGTGAACAGGATGAAGCCCAACTCAGAGGCGGATTTCCGGATCGAATCGCTTAATTCGCGAAGACGTTTTGAATGTCGAGCAAGCTTGAAAATGCGAAATATGCGCAAAACTCTGAGCATGACCAGGGCGTTGACCAAAGGTAGACTGCTCTTGGAACCATTAGAGACGACGGCCATCATTAAGCTGATGAAATAGGGGAGAATTGCGGCCAGGTCGACTATAGTCATGATACGTTTGAAGTAGGCCCAACGTTGCGGGGCCGCATATAAGCGGATAAGGTATTCAGCAGTGAAAACAGCAACACACGCAGAGTCGATGGCAAAGAACACCCCATGGTAGACTGTACCGTATGTTTGCTTGCCTCGGCATGGAACTGTTTCCCAGGTATTCACAACAACACTGAGAATGATCACAGCACAGCTGAAGTAGTAGGAGATCTTTGCAGACATTGACGAACGAGGCTCCTCCGCAAGAACCCAGACCTTCTGCCTGAATGTAACCGCTTCGCTTTTGAGCAATCGATTTTCGCTCTCGTCTTCGCTTGCCCTGCTTCTCCGGGGTGCAGAATACCTGTCGATGAGCGAATCGCAACAACACGCACTGACATCATTCAGGGGTATATGAAAGAAGTTCATCTCGTCGATGAACGACTCGTGGCAATCCTGTGAAGAATAATGAAGTTTGCCACTCTTGTAGAAGTTGAAGATGTGACGAAAGATGTGCGGATCGCGGTCGAAGAAGTATTCCTCCCGTGCATGGTCGTAATAACGCTCTTTCTCTGCACTGCCTAGCAGTGTGTTTGGGTATTGTTTCAAGTAGAACTCAGTAATGCGATACTTGCATCCACTGACGTTGATGATTAGCCGTCGGCCACTCATGAATATGGCCGGGTCGACGAGAACTGACGGCTTGCTGATGCTACGATGAACCGAAGTTGATGACGATCTGGTTGACAAGATCTTCTTCGAACCGTAGAGTCCTGCAGTACTGGCGGCTGAAAACATTGTGCTCGTTTTGAATATCTATTTTATGATGTATTTGCTGTTTGATTGAACAAGGCAAGGCAGCTGATTGACCCGATTGGACTGAGCGAGACTGTACAGCTGCAGAAAGAAATAACAACATTACTGATAACATTGATGCATCGGAAGAAAGAAAAACATATCAAGGTAAGACATTCAAATTATACCAAAATATTTTTACGTCGTATGTTATTCGAATGTTTTCGCAATAACAGATGGCTATTTGCACGCGTGTTATGTAGAGTCGATGTCTTGAAAAGAGTCCTTGATTCGATTAATCGTGAGTTCTTCGATGCGCTGATTAGCGAAGCAAAACAAACTCTGGTTTTCTCAATCACGGAGAAATCTTTTGAAATGCGATAATTGTGGTTGTCTCAAGCAGCAGAGCAAAGCACATTTGTCCACAATGCGCAGAGATTCGTATGGTGGCGAGCAGGCTTTCGACGACAATAATCACCAACAGAATGGGTGATAAGTCAACAGATTCAGCTCAAGCAACAGCAAATCAACTGGTATTTGTGCGTTTACAACAACAACCTGCTCTCGCCACTCTCCTCGGTATTACGAAATCCTTGTTGCTCCTTCTTCTCATTGTAATAAACATCAGTTCACCTCATTAATATTCAACGGCGTTTCAAAGCAATCTCACGACCACAATACAGCATACATATCCTTTGAAGATTACATGCAGTCAACATTGAACATTCATAATAAAACATATCCTCTTTGGGCATATTATACTCAGACGAATTGATATATATGATCAATACAGCGCTCGTTGCACCTGCGCTACCACGCTAAATGTTATTAAATAAAAACACTGGGAACTGAGCGGGACACAAGTGAAGTGGAAAACATCAAATTCCTGTACGCTAGATTTTTTAATATGAGCGAATTTTGTACCGTAATGTGTAAGCATGGTTGTGAATATTAAAGGAAAAATCAATCGTCAAAAATCATTCTTAGTGGACTACGGAGATTATCAGCAGAAGCTTTGAGGGATACAACATTTCTTCATAAATCAGCAATTGCTTTGTTGTTTAGAATTTCAATTAGGTAGCCATCGGGGTCTTTGATAAAAGCAAGACCTTTCATTTTGCCTGAAAATAAGTGTGAGAAAATTAACTTTGGAGGTTGCTATTAAAATGTTGAGTTGTATTATGTTGACGTTTCTTAATTTGGTAATAGGAAATATGCACAAAATGAAGCAACTAATACTTATCTCTCACAAACAATACTAAATATACCTTCATTTGGCTTTTTGGCAAATGTAACACCAAGTGACTCAAATCGTTCACAAGCCTTGGAAACATCTGGTACCATAATTCCAATGTGCCCTTAAAAAATGTTTTCATAATTAAATCTTATCTTGTCTTGGTTGCTTTTAGTGCAAGTTGACAAAAGGTGGGATGGGGGGACTGGGAGGGAAAACCCAGAGAAATTTTGCTGAAACTGTACCCTTTTCAACCCAAAACCACACACTGTAATTGTCAGTATGTTAAACAACAAGACTTGTTGTTTGCTTTCAATTCTTTGAATATGAAATCGATCATGTCTCCAACTCATTTTACAGACTTCAGATTTTTCTCCTCAGATTTGGACGAATTGAAATGTGGGTCATGGCGAATATTAGGGCAGATGGGTCCCTCCCTTTCCCTGTGGTGCCACCTGATCACTTTGAATGAAATTTACATATGTTAGAAACCAATTTTCATAAGTCAAGTTACCATAGCCTCTTGGCTCTGAGTTTCCATTATGATAGCTGAAGCTCTCGTCTTTCTCAGTCCCCCAATTGCTAAATTCAAATGGGTATTCATATAAATATATTAATTCATTCATTTTTCAAATGAACCCATCAACAAAATAGTTGAAAATGAAAAGGACAAGGTTTGCCATACTGTGTGAGTTCCAAAGTTCCTTTCCTAGAAAATGACCACTCTGTTCTCTCTCTTTGATCATCAGGAATATCATTCTTTTTTTCATAACCAAAAAAATACACTGTGAATTTCATTGCATGGAAGTCCAATTTGTTCAGCAATCTAAAAATACATCAACAAAACACGCTTATATAGTTTCCCATTGCAATTTGCAACCTGCCCCCTTTGTGACACCCTTCTGATACCCTGACCTACATACCTCATCCCAAGGACGCCAGTGTAAAACTTCACTGATGCTTCTGGGTCCTTAATTCTATACATGGTTTGTTGGAAGATGAATTCTTTTGTGCTCTCATCAGGTTCAGCAACTGCAGCTTCAAGCTTCTCTTTCGAAAGTGGAGCAAGATCTTCCATATTGACCTGGTTTGTTTGATGTAATACAAGCCACAAGACAAGGCAAGATGGCTTTTGGCTTTGCTTGCACAAAAATGACGTCACATGAAAATAGCGGTGCTAACCAAATCGAGGCTCACGAATCTATCCTCCTCGAGATGAAAATGAATATGAGTATTTGTCTGATTTGAATGGCCGCTTCAATGGTGGGCTGGGCAGCTTTGCTTCAGGACTAGTTTTGCCCAGCTATATTATCAAAACTGACGGCAATAAATCGCTTCAACTTCCATATATACAACGTACAGGCATGTAGAAAACAATAATACTTTTACTGAATCTTTACCGTATGTTTTTCTTGTAAAAACTTACTTCTCATCAAGGGCCTGATTTTGCAAACAATGAAACAATTAAGACTGCAACTATCTACTACTCTACTTTTTTATTCCAGGTCAAGATAAGAAATTTTTAATTTGTATTCTTAAAATATAGTCCTAAACCGTCCGGTGATAAAATTTTGGTGGCTCCACTTTATTTCTTTATCAAAAGAGTTTAACCCAGCAGTTTCTCGTAGATGTAAATTGAAATGATAAATAGAAAGGTGAAGGTAGTGAGTAAAATTTTAATAGAATTATGGTTTATTTTGCAGGCTAAGAAAATACACACCGTACACGGACAAAGAAAAGAACCAAAGCAATACAGATGACAAGACAACCTTATTGTCTTGTGGTAAGTAGTACAATTGTTAAGTCCAACCATAATGCTATGGTTTATATTCAAAATATGTTGAAAATATTCAAAATATGTTGTAGTTTTAAAATGATTAGAAGGCTTGAATTAGTAAGTTTCGGCTAATTGAGAGGCAAATTTCTTTCAAAATGAAATTTTGCAAACTCCATTATGAGCCTTTGTGGAGTATACATATAATAATTCACTTGTTGCAGCCAGTCAACGAGCTTAACTTTTAAGCCAACTTTCCTAAGGGATGAAATTTTTCTCAAAATGATTAGAAGAATCGAATTAGTAGCTTTTGGCTAATTGAGAGGAAATTTCTTTCAAATTGAATTAGTTTGTTTTCACTATTTTTGAGCCAAAATCGATTTGGAACCTTCTGGATTATGCAGAGAGTGATTCACTTGTTGCAGCCAGTCAGGGACCCTAAATTTAAGAACAATTGTCGTATCAGGCTGTCTCAAAAAGATCAGAAGGTTCTAACGTTGACTACTAATTTAATAATAAAAGGTTTGACTACTTGTGACTCAATTATTAACTGTTTTCTAAGTTTCAATTTTGAAGCTTAAGTAATCAGGCATATACACATCCCAATGTCATCAAGATGTCCTACTTGGTGGAAATCGGATGGTTTTAATCCATAAGGGGGGTATCAATGCATTTGTTTTTCACTGGTGGAGCATTTGAAAAATCATTGCCCTTTTTAGTAATTTGGCACTTTATACTCAAATCATTGCCCAATCCACAGATTATCAAGATATCAACAGAACTCTTAAAATTTTGCTACAGGAAGTTGAACATGGTTTCACATGGTTTTTTACTGTGCTGTTGCTCATCAAGCATATGCACCGACTACGTGGGGGCTTGGGGGCCCCCCTGGAAATTTTGTTTGGGATCTGAAAAACACGTTTATTTTATCGAAAAAACACTAATCAAAGAATTGAACTGATGATACTGTAGACCATGATGTTATATCTGTTTTATTGCAATGTTTTGCTTTTTTATTATATATAATACATATGTATATTGTACGTTATTAAAAGTGACAGGGAATTTCTACCTTTATATTTTTCTATTTTTTTATATTTTGAACCCCCCCCCCCTGGGAAAAGTAAAGGTCAGCACCTATGTCATCAAGTGTATCTATATCATTTTAGATGTGCTTTAATCTATGGAGATATCACAGGCTAGGTTAAGTTTTATTTACCCTTGAATCCCTGGACTACCTATATCAGGTTAGCTTAAGTTGCAGTTACCCTGGAATTTTCTGGGACCATCAAAAGGCATTGTATTCACATTTTATGTTTGTTTTGTAGGAATGACTGAGCTTTTCATCCATTATGGAAGATGACGACTGGTTGGATGCAACATTATTGGATACAACATTACAGGGAAACAACATTATTGGCCAGACCAGGAGATATGAATTTTGTGTTATATTTTGTATTCTGCTTTCTAGCTTATATTTGTCACCATATTGCTTCAAATTCAAAGAGATGAATAATGTGGACATCCCTTGATAATTGTATGCAGTTAGGTTTTATCCACCATACTTATTTAAATAAAACTGAAGTAATAAATATAATGCAAGCAAGAGCTGTCCTAGGTGCACCAACTGTTGTTAATAAAATTTTAAATTCCAAAAGGGATTTAAAAGGTCCTTCAAGCAAAATATGGTCCAAGCAATGGCAGCCAGATTTAACATGCTACATTTACTTGTTGTAGAACAAGCCCAGTCCTTGCATAGCCTTTTATCATAGTTGTTTTCACATGTTACCAAAGACGTGCTTTTCAAAGGGGTAAAAGAGGAGCATTTCAGGCATTTCTTTGAAGCAGTATGGTGAATCATTGCTTTTGTTAGTCTATTGGAGGGGCTCATTTGGCCAATGCAGACATTTCTTATACATTCTTTTGTAATTTTTCTTTTGTAAAGTTAAGAATATGATGAAGAACAGTGAATATTTACAATTTGAAATCCAGCTATTTAGATGAGATAGAGAGAACAATGAACATCTATTATTATTTTTAGCATAAACATTTAATTGATTAATTTATGTTATATCTGCATTGGCCAATTTTGAAGCTGTCTTTGATGCTTATTGAAGAATATCTTGGAAAATATATTTAAACATGATCAAAGTTCTCTGGGCCAAAATTATAATTTGGCTACCTTTGCTCCATGGAACTCATTTCTTTCCCGCAAATACAATTTTGTAGATTATTTCCAATTGGATACAGCCCTTTCATTTCCAATCTCTCTTAAGTGAGAAAATTCAATAAGCAAAGACAGTTTCAACCCCTCAGGCTTAGGTTATTTATTTTGTGTTAATAATTTGTAATTTTTTTAGGTTTGTGATGATGTAAGCACTTGGTCTCGTCCGCCATGCTAAGCCCTGATCTTGTGGAGTTGCTGTTGGTCTACCTTGCTGCGTTGTATGGTCTTCATGGCTCATGGTCCCTGATTCTGGTTCAGCCAGTTGTCATATTCTTGAACTGCGTCTACATTCCTATGGTGAGAAAATGTTTGTATCTATATTAATGCTGCTCTTTTGCGATGTTTTATATCACATACGTATCCAAGTTCATGAAAATTGTAAGGACTGGGGCTAAAGGGCTTGAAGCTGTTAACAATTTTTTTCTATGGAGTGTGACTTAAGGGGGGAAGAGAATTGTGATCTGTTTGCATACAAAATTAGGAGATGTATTAAGCATTGTACGCGTCATCGTAGTTGAAGCCTGGGTCGCTGAATTTGATATCGGTCTGCTCTGACTTCATTTACACAAAAGCTTGAACCCTGAACCTTTGACCTGGTGTCCTTAACCCTCACTTCCAATTAGGTTGTAATTCACCGATTTCAATGGATATTTTGTGCATTATTATGTTTTCAGTTTAGCTTATTTAACTAGAATATTATTTGTTATTTGATTATAATTTTCTTTGTAATTTTGGTAGTTGTGGTCTTTGTAGTCATGAAAGGCAGTCGTATTGATTTTACTAGTTGCGATTGCAGTAATAACATTGATTTTACTGGCAGTTTCAGTGGCAGAACTAAAATTGATCTTACAAGCAGTTGTTTTTCCAGTGATATAATTGGCCTGCTAACAGTGACCATAGTAATTATAGCACTTATCTTGCTAACAATTGCTGTAGCAGTTTCAGTTGAAGAACTAGCATTGATCTTTCTAGCATTTGTAATGGTAGCGGCACTAGCAGGTAGACTTGTACATGAAATTTTTGACATCTAAGTTGTAGTCATGGTATTACTCATAGGAAGTGTTTGCAGTACATGTAGCAGCAGTTTCGGTGTAAAATAAGTTTAAAATTGCTTTTATTTAGTATATTTCTCAATAACTGGGTAATATATGGAGATACAATACATCGGAACAATACATGTAGAAATAGAGTGTAATATATGCAGTTATATGAGAGCAATATATGTAGCAATAAACAGGTAGTACATGCAGTTATATTGGAGCGATATTTGTAGCAATAGATAGATAATATATGCAGTTATATCGGAGCAATTTGTGTAGCAATAGATGGATAATATATGCAGTTGTATGTGAGCAATATGTGTGGCAGTAGACATGTAATACATGCAGCTTTATGGCAGAACTATGTGTAACAATATATACGTAATATATGCAGTTATATTTGAGAATGTTATGCAGTTGATATGTGGTATATGCTATTATGCTTTAGGAATGTATTCAGTCATATATATTTTAGTTATAGCATCACTCATAAGTATGTTAGTTGCAGTCATATAGCACAGCATATAATCGTAGTATTAATGTTAGTTGTAGTTTCAAGGTAAATTAAAAGAAGTACTTCTATTTTTTTTATTTTATCTGAACTTGTTTCTACGATGTTTCAACAAAGTTTTGTTTTTATGACTTTTAATGAGAGATTTTTGTTTTTTATTTGCCCAAAGATATTCTTTTACCTGAGGTGAATATTATCATATTGAAAGGGTCCAAAAATTAGTGTGGTCCTCGCTTTTGTGTTGTGATGTTCAGCCATTCGTCTGATCAAATAATGATGATACGACCTGGGGGGTGCAGTAAATGCAATGACGCTATGGCCTAAGGGGGCAATGCTTACTGCTCTCATGATTTATTTGCCTCAACTAAAACGATTGTATTTTTCTAAGATTTGAGGCCTAGGGTCGTTTGGCATATTTGCGAACAGGTTATGATGTTTTCCGACCTTCAGAGTTGCATTTCATGGTCTTATTGAATTGTAACATGCTTCATAGCAAGTTGTTTTTAGACATTATTTCCTGCCATAGAACTTGGATCAGACTTGTGATTGTAATACACCGCGATTGAGTTGCATTGTATAGATATATCATTTCCTCATTAAATAGGAATGGACGTAAGAATTGACAAATTGGTTGAACTGGATAGGGGACCTTGAGCACATGAGATCATATGACAAAGCGAGGTAGCCAACAGCACTCCACAAGACAGGGCTTAGCATGGTGGACGAGGCAAAGTTTTATTTATACTCCCTCCCACCTTTCACGGAACAGAGCGTCCGGGACAAACCAGCGACCACAGGGGCTCGGGTCCCCATGGTCAAAAGCCACAACAGCTATAAGGGTACAGTGCCCCTTACAACTGCCGCAGCCAGACCCTACCCCCCAGTTTGAGCCACCCTCAGCTAACCCACCCTTCACCCAAGCTAGCCTAATTAAGAAATTACGATACTTATTGCGCTTCTATCCTGTTGTTAAACGGCGCATCCTTAAGTTATCCTGAGTTGTTATCCTATCACTAGAAGAGAATGCCTTAAATGAAATCCTACTTGTATTTATTTATTTAAATTACATTACTCTTCATGTCTTTTATCCTATGCCTACAATTCTCCCAAAAAACACACACCCTAAGTATTTATTAGAAATGAATTGTACAAAATAATGTAATAGAAAAAGAAAAATTATAAAATATGTCGGTTTATGCAAATGAACTTCCTTGGACATCTCTGGTAAAATATCATCAACTTGGTCTATAAAAATAAAGCCAACAATTATCATAATAAGTACAATAATAAATTGTAGTGCAAACAATAACTATTCTGTTGTTGGTAATGCTTCAAACTTCAATAGCGATCAATGTTGAAAGATCCTTCGAGCGGCGAAATATGGTCCAAGTTATGGCTGCCAGTTTGAAAGCATTCACATCCATCCAGATGTCTCATTTCAGATAAAAATGTACACAGTATCCTTAACAAACAGTTGGAGAAGCTACTAATATTTTCGAACCCAGACATTCGAAGAAGAAATTCACAACACACCTTGAATATGATTTCAAAACTTTCCTTCGCTTCGTAACTTCATCTTCTTTCATTTTTATTTAACTTGGCGGCGGTGACATTTCTTTGCTTGAAATTGAAATAATAACGAAATTAATAATTACAAATCAAAGACAATCAAACCAAATCAAGTAAGGCACTGCACTACATGATTAAATTAAATAAGATTCAAAACTCTTAAAGGTTCTCCGTCTGAGATGTAGGCCCAAAAAATGGCTGCCAACTTCAGAGCATTCCGTCCAATTTAAATGTTTCACTTCAAGCAAAATGTGCTCAATTTATGCAGAACGAACATTGGTTAAAGTTTCAAGCATTGGCTATCATAAATATTTCATAAAAGATTGTAAACTTACCTTGAATATTGCTTAAAAATATTCCTTGACTTTTCTTCTTGGCGTGACCTTCGTCTTCTTTGCGGTTTTGCTTTGAAGGAAAGGAAAAAGAAGATTTCATTTCTTCAAAAACAAAAGCCGCCACGCCATGCCACCCAAGTATCCCGGATGTCGTTGGTCACGTTTGATTTGCGGGAAACGCGGGAAAGAATAATATTCGATAAATAATAAATCATACCGTAAATCCTCGATTAAGCCCCCACCTTAAATTATTTTTTGCAAAATATGTCCCCACCCTCAAAAAAGCCTCCATGGGGTATTATTCGATTTTAGCAGGAATCGAATAACTGGATGAAATGTAAATCATAATTTTATAGGATGACTTTTGGATAACTTTTGATAAAACTTCGTCACTTTATATTTGAAAACTTTGGAGGTTGTTTGTTATTTTAGTAAATACATTAATTATATTTTTGACGGACTTTCTTCTTGTTTTTTTAACATTCTTGGACATAGATATGGCCACACAAACAGCATGTCCTACTGAAAATTTTTGCCCATACAGAATAAGGCCCTCCTCGAATACCCCCCCCCCCCGCCTCGAATAAGCCCCACCCTAAAATATTTGTTGCGAAATAAGGACTTACAGTATTACTATTATTCTGCTTTCTACTCTGCTGATTTAGCATGCTTTACTTGAAGCCCTGTCACTCTTCGTTCCTCTTCGATTCTCCCCTTCTTTGCTTATTTAGCTCCATCTTTTTAAGCATTGCAACCCCAAACACATGTTTTCGTTTCCCATCAATTTCTGGCCGACTTGATTCAACAACACGTGACATCTGTTTCCACTGCCAATGCCACACTTAATGTAAGAAAAGACATGTAAATTAGTTGAACTTGCTTTTGAAATCATGCCACAAAACAAATTGGTTCTTTAAAATTTAAAAATCATCAAGCCCCAAAGGCAGCTTGAGACTTTCACTTTGCCTGTTTGAATCGTTACTTTTATGGCTTTATTGGATGGCCTTCGGCTCGAAAATGAACTTCCATTCTTCAAACACATGCACAAACCGTGTGAAAAACTTCAAAATTTCAAAATGCTTCGGTAATGGTCAAATCTTCACAACAAGGCCATGAATTTATTCAGCCACAACACAGAAATGTTATTGCTCCCAGTCCGATTGACGAATAAGTGAAAACAATAATTTAGTTTCAAAAAATGAACATAATTAATGCATTTAAGATTAATAATATCGTGTAATAATTGTACAATAGTTTACATATATTTATTTTTTTTTATTTTTCAATGTCAATTTTATTTATTTTAGTGTCGATATACTTTATTTTCATTTCTATTTTTTTCAGGAACAAGTGCTTTAAAATTCATATCCAATAATTGCCTGTGTCTTAAAAAATGCCCACTAAGAAATTTGTCAAAATAAGATTTACTTGAAAATTGTTTTTAGTCATAATTATATAAGATTACATAAAAAACTGGTATTATTATTGATAGAAATGGCAAACAAAGATAGATGCATCTGTTTAGTGATAGATACATATGTCAAACACTATTTATAGTTCCCAAATTTAGGTTCATTGAGTTCGTTTAGCTTTGCGTTTAATGTTAAACTGAATATTTGTCTGGCTCATAATTATGTCGAGTGAAGTGTTGATAGGTATATATCAGTAAGCTTACCCTTTTTGTTTGGAAACCCCTCTTCTCCAATTCGAAGTTAGCTGAGTAGTGCCCGATTCATTCTCGCATTACATCGTGTTAAAGAAGATTCGTTTGATTAGTTGACGACCAATTGCCATAAATAAACATCACTTGTTTGGTTTCATTCAACGAAGATTACACCACGATGACTTATAATCGATGGGATGAAGAGGGCCATAATCATCATCATCATCATCATTATCATCATTTTGAGCTTTAGTGACATCAAGGAACCTTGGTGCTTCTGCTCCCATTGAATCATGCGCGCGACTTAGATCTGGATACAATCTTGCCGCCCTGGGATAATTTTCATCCTCCTCCGGAGGGGCACATGGTACTGCATTCGTGCGCCTTCCAGGTGCCTTGTACGGAATCGTTGGATCAAAGAGATTCAAATCGGGATACAGCTTAGTAACGTGGAAATTTTTATCTTGCTCGAGCAGCTTTACCCTTTCGGTGGCATGTCGACTTTCGATCTTATCGATGTTTTCTTCAAGATTTGAAAACAATCCTTCAACTCTGTTATTAAACTCCTTGAACAGCAATTCGCATGCGCGGTTGCCACCATCAACTTTTGCTCTCTCTGTAAATTTCAAAATAAAACCTTTTAAACATCGACTATTGACAATGGAATTCATGCTGTATACATTAGTATGTAATGCTATGTTGCATACAGTGAACACCCGTATATAAGAACCTGTGAATTCTGCCCCCAGCCTATTGTTCAAATACAATAGCATATTGTCTCTTCTATTGTTTTGAGCAGGGATTTCAGTCTAGAAGGTTCTTAATTCACTGTTTCTTATATGCGGGTGTTTACTGTACACCAGTACGTAATGATATGTTGCATACACCAGCACGTAATGCATGTTGCATACACCAGTACGTAATGCTATGCTGCATACACCAGTACGTAATGCTATGCTGCATACACCAGTACGTAATGCTATGCTGCATACACAAGTACGTAATGCTCTGTTGCATACATCAGTACGTAATGCTATGCTGCATACACCAGTACGTAATGCCATGTTGCATACACAAGTACGTAATGCTATGTTGCATACACCAGAACATAATGCTATGTAGCATACACCAGTAAGTAATGCTATGTTGCATATACCAGTAGGATAAGTTATGAAATAATTGTGAGAAATAATCGAAATGAAATAAAATTAAAGAACTGCACTTACGTCTTGTCCATCTTATCAAGTCGTAAACGAGGCCAACAACAAATAACACAGCCAATAATATGCCACCATATTTGAGTATGTTGGAGGTGATATCAGCATGTTCAGACGTCATATATTCTAACAACTCAATCTTGCCAGAACTTGCAGACTAGAATACAAAACGACATCTAATAAAGCATGACTTAACGAAATCTGATCAACAAGCATAGGAATGTTTATCAAATAAAATGAAATAAATAAATAGACTGAAATACCTCGAAAGTTAAAGAATAGTTGCTCAATTCAATGAGAATTTTCTGTGCATTTTCTCGGGCATACCTTGCAACACAATGCTTAATGCGTGCTCCCTCGGCCGTCAATGCAATACCATATGATGCATCGACCTTCTTAAAATAATCGAATTCAATACCTGGCTGCTCCAATACGTCTCTGAATTGTACAGCTCTGTAGGAGTCTAATGCCACTCTCCCCACACGACCCGTCAAAAGAGACTCTACCACATAACTTGGATCTGAAGTATTACCTTTAAAAACAATGACAACACAATATACATTATTATTCACCCTTGATATTCTAGAAGAACGTAAATACCAAGCTATTTATCTGATAAGAAGAATTCTTACCAATGATAAGTTCTGATTTAAACTCTTTCTTTACCACTGAATACATTTCAGGAGATACTAGAATCTACAACAAATACATTGTCATCGTTTCTATAACTGATAGAATTCAGGTCTCTATTTTTAAGAGATGATCAATGAATATAAAATGAATATTTCTCAATATAAACAAGGGACTTTATACCTTGCTGCTTACGGATACTGTTGCGCCATTAATAACGATATCCGTGGTCAGGGATTCAGTGATGCCTCCAATGACAAAGCCAGTTAATACTATTCCCATCAATGACCAACATATTGTAAACAATCGGCCTAATTTACTGACCGGAGTTACGTCTCCATACCTGTTAAATCACAAGCAATTCATCAATTATCATTAGACATAATGCAATATCGGCAAGGAATATGGTCATGGTAACCTTACAGTACATGAATGCAAAACTGCCTTACCCAACAGTTGTCATGGTTATGAAAGCCAACCACATTCCAGTACCAGTGCCACAAAAAAACCTCTCTGGAAACTCAGCCTTGTTGCGGACTCTTTCCTGTAGAAAAAAAAACAAAAGGACTAACATCTTCGTAACACAATTACACACTGGCTGACGCACCCAAGTAATCTCAATACAAACCATAGTAGAGCATTCATATAACAAACACATATAAAGAATTGACATTCTGCAATCATTGGGAGCAGATATATGTCGCATAAACCTTGATAGCCGCTTAACTGAACACAACAAGTGTGCTTATGTCAGCTCAGTATAATAAAGTACGGCATTCATAAAGAATAGAGTATGTTAACAACGGCTTACCATGAACCAATAGAGCATTCCGGCTATTAGTACGAACAGTGACATGATAAGTAGATACGGATATTGCTTGTACACAGCCGAACTCGTGATCTCAGAGCCCTTATTTCCCAACTCTCTATCAGTAGGCTTGCGTCTAAAAATCGTAATGCCAGGAGATGGAAGAAACGACACATAATAGTACAATGAATTGTTACTTCCAGTCATCTCTTCGGTGCTTTGAAACAATGGCAAAGACACTTGTGTACCAGCGACTATTGAATCAAGTAGGGAACTCTTTGTGTATTTTACAGGATTTGCTCCACTTGCATCTCGTGTCCAATTCATGTAGCTCTTTCCATGTCCACGACTGCAACTGCCACAACAAGACTCTATTGCTTCTGTTACGTACTTTGGCAATATACCAGATACGGCTTTATGTCCATCTACCATTGGTGGCTGTATCATTCTTGAAGAGTAGAAAACCTTGGAACAACGGCATGTCTCTGTCAAAAAGGGAAGCAAAACAATTGGGATAACAAAACAAACAAAAAACAAACAAACAGATACAAAAATAGACAAGCATAAACAATAAGCAAGCAAGCGGACAAATTAACTATTCAGAAAGTCAAAATCAAGTAATAGACTGCATCAATAAACTACTTACCTCCGTAACTGTAATCAGATGAAATGCCAATACCACCTTCTGTGTATGCAAGAATACTTATTGCATACTTAGTATATGCTACAAGTTCTTTGATGATTCCAGTTCTGTTTGGAGCAAATACGTTGACCATCTTGAGAGGATAGTCTGGTAATAGAAGATCATACTGTTCTATTGGCTTATACATGATACGATAGCCGAGAACTTCGCCACGAGCCGATGCGTTGCTGATCTCACTCCATTTCAATGTTATTTCATTGAAACTATATTGGTCAATAACGTGAAGATCTGGTGCAGTTATCGGAGCTGAAATTTCAAACATGAACAATAGAGACACAAAAGATACATTGTAGGAAAAAATCAAAAACATTTTACAAAAGACAGAAAAGCAAAAAGAGAATACAGAGAGAAGAAAATAGTTAGCAGTCTTACGTCGTTGTTGACATGTAGCATCAAATGAATATGCAATTCCGACTCCTTTTGATGTGACAGCACCAATTCTCATATGGTACCACTTAAACTCTTCCAAACCTTCAACTTCCACTTCATAAGTTGTGGCGTTGACTTGTATCATTTTCTCTCTAGGTAACGCACCATAATCAGCAAATTGATTCACTGATCTTGGACTCCTACTGTATTGGCGCATTGGAACATCCAATGGTTTGTAGAACACTCTATAGCCAGTTATTATTCCATTTCTTAATGACTGCGGAATTGGACTCCAGTAAACTCTGATGGACTCGGGTGTCCCAGGCCATGTTTCTACTAATGTTGGAGGCGCATCTGGTTCTGTAAAAACAATTCAAATTTCCACAATTCACCCATTTATTAATTTTACCCATTCACTCAAATGTTTATCTTTGAATACTTTCACTGAATCAAATGGAAATAATACATCTATCATCACAATGCAATTCAATTACAGCTCACTCGATTCTGTGGCATAGAGATAGGATCTCAAACGAGAGGCAATTTTGGAGAACTTTCAAAATAAATGAAAAAATATTCTGACTTACTGTCCTCGTCAGTTTTGACACGGATCGGAGTTGAGTAGTTGCCCTCACCCTTTCTGTTCAACACTTTCACACTTATACTGTACTCTGTGAACTTTCTTAACTTTGAAAGGGATATCGTCGAGTTGGGATCAAGTGATGTGATTTCGAAAACTTCATTCTCGCTGCAACCAGCTGGTCGGTCTTCATAACAATCCACAACTTGGTATCGAATTTTGTAGCCAAGAACCTAAAAGAGGGAGGAAGATACAGAAACATTAATAGCTTATCACAAAGAGCCAATGCTTGCTAGTGACACGGCATTGATAAATCCAAGAAAGTTCAATATCAGAGGTGGGAACATGACAAAGTGTGGTAAATAGAATGCAATACCTTGCCGTTAGCATCGCCGTCAATTTCCATCATGCTTTGCCAACTCAAACTTATTTCAGTTGAGCCTTCAACACGAGCGGTTGTGTTCTTTGGCGGAACAAATGGAACTGTAAAAAGGATAAATAACAATATCAATTAACTTCCATAGCTTCCTTTCCTCTTTCATTCTTTTGAAAGATCGTCTTCCTCATAACTTAATTATACACACGTATTGAAAGAAGCATCTTCAGCCAGCCAATCAGCAAGAACCCCTTAGCTGACGTATATATATATCATCAAAAAAATTAGAAAAATAACTCTTTTCAAATGAAGGCTTAGTACACATAAAGGACCATCATTAAGTAAGCATACATACTGTATTCATCCGTCCATACAGTCAAATCTTCGCTGTAAACACCTACAGCCTTGTAAGTGAATCCAGCGACTCTGAATACATAAGGCGTGTAGATTTTCAAGCCAGTAACAGTCTTATTAAACAACCCATACTCTTCATTTAGCACGTTTGGTAAACTGAAATTAGTCCAAGTGGCATCGGGAATTGTACCATCCTTGTACATGAGTTTATAGCCTAAGATAACGCCTTGGGTATGTGCTTCTGGAACACGAAACCATGTGATGTTCAGGCTTCTGTGATCGATAAAGTTGCCAGTTAGGTTTGTTGGAGCACGTGTTGGAGCTATAAAAGACAAGACAACCAATTAAAAGTCAATACTCTATAATACAAGGGTCAGAAGCGAACAATATCGGTAAACGTAGTAGTGCATCTTACCATCAGCATCTGTACGAACGACAATGTTGCTGCTAAATGGTCCAATACCAATCATGGTTAATCCAGCAACTTTGATATCATAAAGCTTGTACTGTTTAAGGTCCGTGGCGACAAATGTATAGTCGGAGGAGCTTACTGATGCAGATTGCCATGTACCAACTGGATAGTGTCTGCGATATGAGATGTTGTAACTGGTTATAATCCCATTGCGATCGTCCAGTGGTATGTCACTCCATTGTACGCGGATTGCTGATGAACTGATGTTTTGGCCGTAAACTAAGGTTGGCGCTGCACTAGGTTCTGTAGTATGAATAATTAACATGAAATTAGACAGGCAATGCTAACATATATGGGTTGGATAAGCAAGATGATGGGATTTGAAAAACATAAAGATAGACACTAGCTAAACACAAATATAGAAGTGGATCGCATGGGAAGGCGAAACGAAACTTGGATCATAACAAAAAAGCTGGGATTGGATAGAATCAGATCAGATCGGATTAGAGCGGATTCTCCTGGGACTAACTGAGATTACCCTCTACGAAAAGCAAACAGACATCTTGCATAAATAAGATCAATATGATGCATACCGCTTTGTTGAGTTCTTTGAACAACAATGTCTGTAAAGGGTCCAACTCCTTTCCCGGTCATTCCAGCAACACGAATATCATAGTCCACATATTCGTCTAGGCCGTAAATCGTGAGAGCTTTATCTGACGTAAACAAGTTTCTCAATGCGTCTCTTTTGTCTGTTCTTTGGCAGGTAACATGGTACTGACTGATATTACCATTGGTCAGAGTTGGATGGACAGCTGTCCAAACAGCACTGACTGATTGTGATGATGGCGATGTGGTTGTAAGACTTTGCGGGGGCCCAGTTGGCTCTACGAATACAGACATAAAATACTGGAATCAACAAGAATGCAGTGGATACTTTCTCACTAAACATAACAGTACTCACTTCATGTGCATATATCTGTTACATGTGAAAGACAGTGCTACTTCAATAGTTAATTAGAATAATGTACATTAGTGCTTACTGTCTTCGTCTGTTCGTACTCGAATGTATGTGCTCTTGACCCCTTCGCCAACTGACGTGAATGCAGACACTTTAATGTCGTAATAGGTCCAAAGATTAAGCCCAGTAATCGTGTATGACTTCCCAGGTGCATTGATAATGACTGTGGTCCAGCTTGAACTTACATATGACTGTTTGTAATAAAGTTTGTACTTTGTGATTATTCCGTTACGATGTTCTGCAACAACGTCCAGCCATTGTATTGACAGACTCCTTGAAGTAGCGGAAGTGAGTGTGACATTCACTGGTCCTGCACTGGGTGCTAAAATAAAAAAATTGCACGATCAGTGTCCTTGCAACAATTAGTATCAAACCATTCGTATAGAGAAATGCGATGAATTGCTTACTGTCTTCTTTCGTTCTTTCTTCAACAACTGCACTGTAAACTCCAGTGCCTTTAGAAGTATATCCAGCCACCTGGAACTCGTAATAAGTGTACTCATTTAGCAATGTAACCACCCGCTGCCTGTTGCCAGTGCCAGCAACATCAATGTACTTGTAGACTTTTGGACTGGACTGCTTAGCTGCATACTGAATCCGGTATCCAAGCCCAATGCCGTTCCAATTCTTTATCGAAGGAAGCAGGCCCCATGTGACTTTTATAGACGTTGATGTCTGCTTTATGGCCTGCACATTGTTTGGGGGAGCATCAGGTACTGAAAATCAATGCAAATAAAAATCAAACTGTGAAACATGAGGTTAATGAAAAAATAGCAGAGAATATATATAAAATAATATATTAAATAATGCAAAATTTGAATAAAAGTTTCAAGATCTTACTATCTTCGTGTGTCTTTACTGTTTTTGTCACTGATATGAGGTGATGATCATTAATACTGTTTCTTTTACCGTAATAATACGCATAGAACGTATAATCAGTGTATTTTGATAAGCCAGTTACAAGTGCCCATACTGGTAGACTTCCAGTAAACGACAAAGTGTACGTAGGGTTGGTATTGTCCTTTTTGTGGTATAAGCATGCGTAATTTGACATGCTGCTCCAGTTATCTCTTGGGGGGATAGATAGCAACGCTGGAAGTTCCACTGATATTGCGGTCGAATTCAACACAGTGACATTTGGAGGCGGGATGTGTCTGCCCGTTTCATCTTCAATGCAAATGAAAAAGCAAATTAATATAACAAAGTAATATTTAAAACAAATAAAAAAGTTAAGTAGGATAATGAAAGTAAATAGGCAAGAAGTAAATTGATAAATCAAATCATAAGTGTGTTACTTACTTGCCAATAAATTTCGTAACATTCCTTGCCAAGACGTCTGATCTGAGCCACTTCCTACTTTGTGCAGGACTCTTATGTAATCACTGTCTACACCTTCAGCAAAAAAAGCTTTGATGGGATAATATAAATCTTTTGAAAGTGTTCCACCGCTCATTGACAACTTCGATGGGTTACCATAACTGAAAAAGCAATAACAAGTTCGAAATCACCAGTAGGCAGTAAAATGGCGTCATCATGAATTTTTGTAACACATCTCGTATGCTTTGACGTGAGAAATTAAGCCCCCAGTAAAGGTAAAAACTTACTTTGACATAACATATTGTCCAAGGCTGGATTCAACGTTGTTTTTGGTGAGAAAAAACTCGCATATTTCGTTGCAATACATCTTGAACGTGTATGTACCAGTGGTCATTGGTCGCAAGAATCCAATATATCGCAAGGCATAGTTCTCACCAAAACTGCTATATTGCTGTGGGTCGTATAAGGACGAGCGGCAGGTGTAGGATGAAGGATTTGCAGGATACTTAGCAGCATTCAATGTGTAGAATTGGTTGACAGTGGTTAATGGATCATAATTGATGGTTACTGATTCGTAACGTTGTACCAGTAGGCCTTTCCAATCATAAAACTCTACAAAGGAAACATGGTGTTGAAAAAATCTGAAACTGGAGGACGAGGAAAATGGTTATCAAACTGCGATTCAATCTTAAAATCGTGGCAAACTGCTTAATCTAATTTTTTGAATCTATATTCGTCAATTATTTAGAAAACTTAGATGAAAATTCGAGCAAGACCATTATCCAAGTGTAGACTGAAATTCATCAAATGGTGGCTCATTCATCGAAGTATTAAATAGCACACGGATAGAAAATAGAATATTCACCCATGGATCGTTTCAAATAAGCCTTAGTTATCGGTTTCACTTCAGTACCATCAGGAAATGTGACGCCAACTTTAAAAAAATCTTTAAAACGTCCATTTCCAACGTGAAGTAACTCCAGCATATATCGAAAATCTTTCATAAGCGTTATTTCTGGGGATGTTATCCTATCAGAAAAAGAAAATTGATAGTGAGCGAACTAGAAAAATATTCTTCATGAAAAAATAATTGTACAGGGAAGTCAATATAAGATCAATAAAAGACACTCGTGATACAAATCAAACTTATAAATTAGAAGAAAGCAGTTTGCCTTTTACCCCAAAATGAGAAATGTCCCAAAGCAGCAAAGCGTATTATCTATGTGGTAATGAATATTTACCTGTCGTTCCAACTGTCAGACGTTATAGTAGAGCGCTCAATGAGTTTCTTCCAGCCCTCATGCGGCAGTAGATTTATACTCAATCGACATTTGTTGTTACAAATAAGAAAGAATTTGTGTTTTCCTGATTGTGGCGAAACGAAGAACACTCGAACTCTATGATATTGATACCTTATCATAGTAGTATCCTCAAAGTTGTCATGATGCTGAATGTACTGAGGACAGTTTGGGTAGTCAGGAATTTGATTAAACTTATCAAGGCCATAAGAACTTGACGTAACCCATCTTTCAATATAAATACCATCACCCGGTTGATAAATTGCTGCAAATAGAAAAAAATATTGTTATCCATCAACTTATGGCTGCAGTAAAACATTAAAGCAAACTGCACTTTATCTGGTAAAGATCGTTACTTCTTTACTTACGATTAAACTTAAAAAAAGAAGTAACGATTGGTAAACATCGCAAAAATGGTACAGAAATGGCTGAAAAACAAGTGTCTGATATGGAAAGAAATATTTGAAGAAGCAAGGGCAGTTATACCTGGCAATGACAACAGGGCATTGATGCCTGTAGCTTGCAGCATTAAAATTGGCATCAGGAACAACATGCTTGTGCCCAATAAATCACCAAAATATCTTGCGCAGACACCTGTAAGAAAAAATGTTGGAAGTAGAATAAAAAGTTAGTTAAAACCAAGCAACAATTATATGCATACGAGAAATCACTACTACCTGAAAATGTTTGACAGATACGAAGCACGATCTATGAAAAAATAAACTTATGGTTCGGGTTTATTGTTTATCATATGCTTACACAATTAATATTTAATGATAAATTGACATATTATCACGTCCTTCAGTTAAGCTTAATCGAACATTGCCCCATATATAAGCATTCTCGGATGTTTGCCTCGAACCCCATTGCATACAGTTTCTTTGCATCAATCTTCATGTAAAAAGCAGGGCCACTGTCAGACAGAAATAATAATAATTGTTCTGGGATTAATGGTAATAATAATTACCAGTAATCATGAATCCAAGGTAGTTGAGAAATTTTTATAAACAAATGTTGTTTTTCGAAATTTTGATAACATTTTGATTGAAAAAAACGCAAGCCACAATGAATATGTTGTCATGGACTTAAATTCTTGTTACAAAAGTACCGGCAATTCTGTGGCAACAAAATCACAACCTGATGCTGTAAAGCCTGTGTCACAACAATCTATTTATTTTTATGATTTCTGAATACGGCGCTCAAAATAAGCGTAACAGAATTCGATTAGTGACAAATTGCAAGTCATGGTTTATTCAAAACCTCACTACCGTATACCCACACAAATATAATTTAATGATAAACCAAGAAATCAATCTTTAATCGAAGTATGCAGTTTTAACAAATATGTTATAGGCTACCATTTCTGGTTAATAAGCATGTTTTAAAGATGAAAGAGATTAATCATTTTGATGTACATTCTAATTCTTACGGAAAGTTTTAAAAGATGTAGATCATATGTACTTGGAATCATAATCGTATCTTGCGAATAATTTCGACACCGTAAGCAAGTTACTACCCATATCAAAGCCCATATAAATTGTGGCTTATATATACTACTGAGTAAGCAAGTTCCAAAAACAAATTCTTATTTTGAACATAAAACATATTCATTGTACCATTGATTACGATGAATATGTTATATGTTTTTCGTGTGGAGATCAGCAGGGAATTGGCCATAACCTACGAATGTCTCAGTTTTACATTTAATGAAAATCCAAGAAATCGAGCCCTTACTCACGTCCTACATTTAAGCCTAATCCAACATTCACACCTAAACACCCCAGGATCTCAGGTTCGAGCCAAGCAGCAATTGTATCCAGCTCCTCTGCATCATTCCTGCTACACGAAGCATTGCTACTGCCAAACAGGAAAAGTAATTGCTTGAAGACTCAATTCAAGAATAAATTAGGTTAATTCAGTCTAAAAGTGTACGTTTAATAAAATTGTAAAAATCGCACCTTAACATACTATACATGGTTTGTCTTTTAAATAATGTTAAACTTATTATATAAAATTATACTAATAACTATTAACATTAAGAGTCAAACCAGGGTAGATTTATCTGTTCAGCAATAAACTATTTACAGTTTTCTTTTTAATTATTGTTCATAAATTATTAATTGAAAAATTGAAGGGTTTATTAAAGCTAATGCATTCAACAAATTTAAGTTAATTGAGTTCGTTTAGCTTTAGCGTTAAACTGAATCTTTATCTGGCTCATTATTATGTGGAGTGTATGGATATTTATTAATTATCTTACCTCATCTGTTTGGAACTCCCTCTTTTCCAATACAGTGTAGCTTTCACACGGTGCAATTTCAATGATTTCTCGGCCAAAAACCCAAGTTAATCAACTATACGATTAATATATAATGATAATGTAATGCGTAAAGGTAGCCAGTCAAATTGATCTGACTCAATTCGAAATTAGCTGAATAGTGCTCGATTCATCCTCGGATTAGATCATCTTAAACAAGATTCGTTTGATTAGTGGAGGACCAATTGCCATATATAAACAATATAAACATCACTTGTTTGGTTTCATTCAACGAAGATTACACCACGAGGACTTGTAATCGATGGGATGAAGAGGGCCATAATCATCATCATCATCATTATCATCATTTTGAGCTTTAGTGACATCAAGGAACCTTGGTGCTTCTGCTCCCATTGAATCATGCGCGCGACTTAGATCTGGATACAATCTTGCCGCCCTGGGATAACTTTCATCCTCCTCCGAAGGGGCACATGGTACTGCATTCGTGCGCCTTCCAGGTGCCTTGTACGGAATCGTTGGATCAAAGAGATTCAAATCGGGATACAGCTTAGTAACGTGGAAATTTTTATCTTGCTCGAGCAGCTTTACCCTTTCGGTGGCATGTCGACTTTCGATCTTATCGATGTTTTCTTCAAGATTTATAAACAGTCCTTCAACTCTGTTATTAAACTCCTTGAACAGCAATTCGCATGCGCGGGTGCCACCATCAACTTTTGCTCTCTCTGTAAATTTCAAAATAAAGCCTTTTAAACATCGACTATTGACACTGCAATTCATGCTGTATACATTAGTATGTAATGCTATGTAGCATACACAAATACGTAATGCTGTGTTGCATACACCAGTGTTAATGCTATGTTGCAAACTCCAGTACGTAATGCATGTTGCATACACCAGTACGTAATGATATGTAGCATACACAATTACGTAATGCTATGTAGCATACACAAGTACGTAATGCTATGTAGCATACACAAGTACGTAATGCTATGTAGCATACACCAGTACGTAATGCTATGTGGCATACACCAATGCATAATACTATGTTGCATACACCAGTACGTAATGCTATGTTGAATACACCAGTGCATAATGCTATGTTGCATACAGTGAACACCCGCATATAAGAACCTGTGAATTCTGCCCCCAGCCTATTATTCAAATACAATAGCCTATTGTCTCTTCTATTGTTTTGAGCAGGGATTTCAGTCTGGAAGGTTCTTAATTCACTGGTTCTTAAATGCGGGTGTTTACTGTACACCAGTACGTAATGATATGTTGCATACACCAGTACGTAATGCTATGAAGCATACACCAGTAAGTAATGCTATGTTGCATATACCAGTAGGATAAGTTAAGAAATAATTGTGAGAAATAATCGAAATGAAATAAAATTAAAGAACTGCACTTACGTCTTGTCCATTTTATCAAGTCGTAAACGAGCCCAACAACAACTAACAGAGCCAATAATATGCCGCCATATTTGAGTATGTTGGAGGTGATATCAGCATGTTCAGACGTCATATATTCTAACAACTCAATCTTGTTAGAGCTTGCAGACTAGAATACAAAACGACATCTAATAAAGCATGACTTAACGAAATCTGATCAACAAATATAGGAATGTTTATCAAATAAAATGAAATAAACAAATAGACTGAAATACCTCGAAAGTTAAAGAATAGTTGCTCAATTCAATCAGAATTTTCTGTGCATTTTCTCGGGCATACCTTGCAACACAATGCTTAATGCGTGCTCCCTCGGCCGTCAATGCTATACCATACGATGCATCGACCTTCTTAAAATAATCGAACTCAATACCTGGCTGCTCCAATACGTCTCTGAATTGTACAGCTCTGTAGGAGTCTAATGCCACTCTCCCCACACGACCCGTCAAAAGAGACTCTACCACATAACTTGGATCTGAAGTATTACCTTTAAAAACAATGACAACACAATATACATTATTATTCACCCTTGATATTCTAGGAGAACGTAAATACCAAGCTATTTATCTGATAAGAAGAATTCTTACCAATGATAAGTTCTGATTTAAACTCTTTCTTTACCACTGAATACATTTCAGGAGATACTAGAATCTACAACAAATACATTGTCATTGCTTCTATCAGTGATAGAATTCAGGTCTCTATCTTGAAGAAATGATCAATTAACATATAATGAATATTTCTCAATAAAAACAATGAATTTTATACCTTGCTGCTTACGGATACTGTTGCGCCATTAAAGACGATATCCGTGGTCAGGGATTCAGTGATGCCTCCAATCACAAAACCAGTTAATATTATTCCCATCAATGACCAACATATTGTAAACAATCGGCCTAATTTACTGACCGGAGTTACGTCTCCATACCTGTTAAATCACAAGCAATTCATCAATTATCATTAGACATAATGCAATATCGGCAAGGAATATGGTCATGGTAACCTTACAGTATATGAATGCAAGACTGCCTTACCCAACAGTTGTCATGGTTATGAAAGCCAACCACATTCCAGTACCAGTGCCACAAAAAACCTCTCTGGAAACTCAGCCTTGTTGCGGACTCTTTCCTGTAGAAAAAAAAACAAAAGGACTAACATCTTCGTAACACAATTACACACTGGCTGACGCACCCAAGTAATCTCAATACAAACCATAGTAGAGCATTCATATAACAAACACATATAAAGAATTGACATTCTGCAATCATTGGGAGCAGATATATGTCGCATAAACCTTGATAGCCGCTTAACTGAACACAACAAGTGTGCTTATGTCAGCTCAGTATAATAAAGTACGGCATTCATAAAGAATAGAGTATGTTAACAACGGCTTACCATGAACCAATAGAGCATTCCGGCTATTAGTACGAACAGTGACATGATAAGTAGATACGGATATTGCTTGTACACAGCCGAACTCGTGATCTCAGAGCCCTTATTTCCCAACTCTCTATCAGTAGGCTTGCGTCTAAAAATCGTAATGCCAGGAGATGGAAGAAACGACACATAATAGTACAATGAATTGTTACTTCCAGTCATCTCTTCGGTGCTTTGAAACAATGGCAAAGACACTTGTGTACCAGCGACTATTGAATCAAGTAGGGAACTCTTTGTGTATTTTACAGGATTTGCTCCACTTGCATCTCGTGTCCAATTCATGTAGCTCTTTCCATGTCCACGACTGCAACTGCCACAACAAGACTCTATTGCTTCTGTTACGTACTTTGGCAATATACCAGATACGGCTTTATGTCCATCTACCATTGGTGGCTGTATCATTCTTGAAGAGTAGAAAACCTTGGGACAACGGCATGTCTCTGTCAAAAAGGGAAGCAAAACAATTGGGATAACAAAACAAACAAAAAACAAACAAACAGATACATAAATAGACAAGCATAAACAATAAGCAAGCAAGCGGACAAATTAACTATTCAGAAAGTCAAATCAAGTAATAGACTGCATCAATAAACTACTTACCTCCGTAACTGTAATCAGATGAAATGCCAATACCACCTTCTGTGTATGCAAGAATACTTATTGCATACTTAGTATATGCTACAAGTTCTTTGATGATTCCAGTTCTGTTTGGAGCAAATACGTTGACCATCTTGAGAGGATAGTCTGGTAATAGAAGATCATACTGTTCTATTGGCTTATACATGATACGATAGCCGAGAACTTCGCCACGAGCCGATGCGTTGCTGATCTCACTCCATTTCAATGTTTTTCATTGAAACTATATTGGTCAATAACGTGAAGATCTGGTGCAGTTATCGGAGCTGAAATTTCAAACATGAACAATAGAGACACAAAAGATACATTGTAGAAAAAATCAAAAACATTTTACAAAAGACAGAAAAGCAAAAAGAGAATACAGAGAGAAGAAAATAGTTAGCAGTCTTACGTCGTTGTTGACATGTAGCATCAAATGAATATGCAATTCCGACTCCTTTTGATGTGACAGCACCATTCTCATATGGTACCACTTAAACTCTTCCAAACCTTCAATTCCACTTCATAAGTTGTGGCGTTGACTTGTATCATTTTCTCTCTAGGTAACGCACCATAATCAGCAAATTGATTCACTGATCTTGGACTCCTACTGTATTGGCGCATTGGAACATCCAATGGTTTGTAGAACACTCTATAGCCAGTTATTATTCCATTTCTTAATGACTGCGGAATTGGACTCCAGTAAACTCTGATGGACTCGGGTGTCCCAGGCCATGTTTCTACTAATGTTGGAGGCGCATCTGGTTCTGTAAAAACAATTCAAATTTCCACAATTCACCCATTTATTAATTTTACCCATTCACTCAAATGTTTATCTTTGAATACTTTCACTGAATCAAATGGAAATAATACATCTATCATCACAATGCAATTCAATTACAGCTCACTCGATTCTGTGGCATAGAGATAGGATTTCAAACGAGAGGCAATTTTGGAGAACTTTCAAAATAAATGAAAAATATTCTGACTTACTGTCCTCGTCAGTTTTGACACGGATCGGAGTTGAGTAGTTGCCCTCACCCTTTCTGTTCAACACTTTCACACTTATACTGTACTCTGTGAACTTTCTTAACTTTGAAAGGGATATCGTCGAGTTGGGATCAAGTGATGTGATTTCGAAAACTTCATTCTCGCTGCAACCAGCTGGTCGGTCTTCATAACAATCCACAACTTGGTATCGAATTTTGTAGCCAAGAACCTAAAAGAGGGAGGAAGATACAGAAACATTAATAGCTTATCACAAAGAGCCAATGCTTGCTAGTGACACGGCATTGATAAATCAAGAAAGTTCAATATCAGAGGTGGGAACATGACAAAGTGTGGTAAATAGAATGCAATACCTTGCCGTTAGCATCGCCGTCAATTTCCATCATGCTTTGCCAACTCAAACTTATTTCAGTTGAGCCTTCAACACGAGCGGTTGTGTTCTTTGGCGGAACAAATGGAACTGTAAAAAGGATAAATAACAATATCAATTAACTTCCATAGCTTCTTTCCTCTTTCATTCTTTTGAAAGATCGTCTTCCTCATAACTTAATTATACACACGTATTGAAAGAAGCATCTTCAGCCAGCCAATCAGCAAGAACCCCTTAGCTGACGTATATATATATCATCAAAAAATTAGAAAATAACTCTTTTCAAATGAAGGCTTAGTACACATAAAGGACCATCATTAAGTAAGCATACATACTGTATTCATCCGTCCATACAGTCAAATCTTCGCTGTAAACACCTACAGCCTTGTAAGTGAATCCAGCGACTCTGAATACATAAGGCGTGTAGATTTTCAAGCCAGTAACAGTCTTATTAAACAACCCATACTCTTCATTTAGCACGTTTGGTAAACTGAAATTAGTCAAGTGGCATCGGGAATTGTACCATCCTTGTACATGAGTTTATAGCCTAAGATAAACGCCTTGGGTATGTGCTTCTGGAACACGAAACCATGTGATGTTCAGGCTTCTGTGATCGATAAAGTTGCCAGTTAGGTTTGTTGGAGCACGTGTTGGAGCTATAAAAGACAAGACAACCATTAAAAGTCAATACTCTATAATACAAGGGTCAGAAGCGAACAATATCGGTAAACGTAGTAGTGCATCTTACCATCAGCATCTGTACGAACGACAATGTTGCTGCTAAATGGTCCAATACCAATCATGGTTAATCCAGCAACTTTGATATCATAAAGCTGTACTGTTTAAGGTCCGTGGCGACAAATGTATAGTCGGAGGAGCTTACTGATGCAGATTGCCATGTACCAACTGGATAGTGTCTGCGATATGAGATGTTGTAAACTGGTTATAATCCCATTGCGATCGTCCAGTGGTATGTCACTCCATTGTACGCGGATTGCTGATGAACTGATGTTTTGGCCGTAAACTAAGGTTGGCGCTGCACTAGGTTCTGTAGTATGAATAATTAACATGAAATTAGACAGGCATGCTACATATATGGGTTGGATAAGCAAGATGATGGGATTTGAAAAACATAAAGATAGACACTAGCTAAACACAAATATAGAAGTGGATCGCATGGGAAGGCGAAACGAAACTTGGATCATAACAAAAAAGCTGGGATTGGATAGAATCAGATCAGATCGGATTAGAGCGGATTCTCTGGGACTAACTGAGATTACCCTCTACGAAAAGCAAACAGACATCTTGCATAAATAAGATCAATATGATGCATACCGCTTTGTTGAGTTCTTTGAACAACAATGTCTGTAAAGGGTCCAACTCTTTCCCGGTCATTCCAGCAACACGAATATCATAGTCCACATATTCGTCTAGGCCGTAAATCGTGAGAGCTTTATCTGACGTAAACAAGTTTCTCAATGCGTCTCTTTTGTCTGTTCTTTGGCAGGTAACATGGTACTGACTGATATTACCATTGGTCAGAGTTGGATGGACAGCTGTCCAAACAGCACTGACTGATTGTGATGATGGCGATGTGGTTGTAAGACTTTGCGGGGGCCCAGTTGGCTCTACGAATACAGACATAAAATACTGGAATCAACAAGAATGCAGTGGATACTTTCTCACTAAACATAACAGTACTCACTTCATGTGCATATATCTGTTACATGTGAAAGACAGTGCTACTTCAATAGTTAATTAGAATAATGTACATTAGTGCTTACTGTCTTCGTCTGTTCGTACTCGAATGTATGTGCTCTTGACCCCTTCGCCAACTGACGTGAATGCAGACACTTTAATGTCGTAATAGGTCCAAAGATTAAGCCCAGTAATCGTGTATGACTTCCCAGGTGCATTGATAATGACTGTGGTCCAGCTTGAACTTACATATGACTGTTTGTAATAAAGTTTGTACTTTGTGATTATTCCGTTACGATGTTCTGCAACAACGTCCAGCCATTGTATTGACAGACTCCTTGAAGTAGCGGAAGTGAGTGTGACATTCACTGGTCCTGCACTGGGTGCTAAAATAAAAAATTGCACGATCAGTGTCCTTGCAACAATTAGTATCAAACCATTCGTATAGAGAAATGCGATGAATTGCTTACTGTCTTCTTTCGTTCTTTCTTCAACAACTGCACTGTAAACTCCAGTGCCTTTAGAAGTATATCCAGCCACCTGGAACTCGTAATAAGTGTACTCATTTAGCAATGTAACCACCCGCTGCCTGTTGCCAGTGCCAGCAACATCAATGTACTTGTAGACTTTTGGACTGGACTGCTTAGCTGCATACTGAATCCGGTATCCAAGCCCAATGCCGTTCCAATTCTTTATCGAAGGAAGCAGGCCCCATGTGACTTTTATAGACGTTGATGTCTGCTTTATGGCCTGCACATTGTTTGGGGGAGCATCAGGTACTGAAAATCAATGCAAATAAAAATCAAACTGTGAAACATGAGGTTAATGAAAAAATAGCAGAGAATATATATAAAATAATATATTAAATAATGCAAAATTTGAATAAAAGTTTCAAGATCTTACTATCTTCGTGTGTCTTTACTGTTTTTGTCACTGATATGAGGTGATGATCATTAATACTGTTTCTTTTACCGTAATAATACGCATAGAACGTATAATCAGTGTATTTTGATAAGCCAGTTACAAGTGCCCATACTGGTAGACTTCCAGTAAACGACAAAGTGTACGTAGGGTTGGTATTGTCCTTTTTGTGGTATAAGCATGCGTAATTTGACATGCTGCTCCAGTTATCTCTTGGGGGGATAGATAGCAACGCTGGAAGTTCCACTGATATTGCGGTCGAATTCAACACAGTGACATTTGGAGGCGGGATGTGTCTGCCCGTTTCATCTTCAATGCAAATGAAAAAGCAAATTAATATAACAAAGTAATATTTAAACAAATAAAAAAGTTAAGTAGGATAATGAAAGTAAATAGGCAAGAAGTAAATTGATAAATCAAATCATAAGTGTGTTACTTACTTGCCAATAAATTTCGTAACATTCCTTGCCAAGACGTCTGATCTGAGCCACTTCCTACTTTGTGCAGGACTCTTATGTAATCACTGTCTACACCTTCAGCAAAAAAGCTTTGATGGGATAATATAAATCTTTTGAAAGTGTTCCACCGCTCATTGACAACTTCGATGGGTTACCATAACTGAAAAAGCAATAACAAGTTCGAAATCACCAGTAGGCAGTAAAATGGCGTCATCATGAATTTTTGTAACACATCTCGTATGCTTTGACGTGAGAAATTAAGCCCCCAGTAAAGGTAAAAACTTACTTTGACATAACATATTGTCCAAGGCTGGATTCAACGTTGTTTTTTGGTGAGAAAAAACTCGCATATTTCGTTGCAATACATCTTGAACGTGTATGTACCAGTGGTCATTGGTCGCAAGAATCCAATATATCGCAAGGCATAGTTCTCACCAAAACTGCTATATTGCTGTGGGTCGTATAAGGACGAGCGGCAGGTGTAGGATGAAGGATTTGCAGGATACTTAGCAGCATTCAATGTGTAGAATTGGTTGACAGTGGTTAATGGATCATAATTGATGGTTACTGATTCGTAACGTTGTACCAGTAGGCCTTTCCAATCATAAAACTCTACAAAGGAAACATGGTGTTGAAAAAATCTGAAACTGGAGGACGAGGAAAATGGTTATCAAACTGCGATTCAATCTTAAAATCGTGGCAAACTGCTTAATCTAATTTTTTGAATCTATATTCGTCAATTATTTAGAAAACTTAGATGAAAATTCGAGCAAGACCATTATCCAAGTGTAGACTGAAATTCATCAAATGGTGGCTCATTCATCGAAGTATTAAATAGCACACGGATAGAAAATAGAATATTCACCCATGGATCGTTTCAAATAAGCCTTAGTTATCGGTTTCACTTCAGTACCATCAGGAAATGTGACGCCAACTTTAAAAAAATCTTTAAAACGTCCATTTCCAACGTGAAGTAACTCCAGCATATATCGAAAATCTTTCATAAGCGTTATTTCTGGGGATGTTATCCTATCAGAAAAAGAAAATTGATAGTGAGCGAACTAGAAAAATATTCTTCATGAAAAAATAATTGTACAGGGAAGTCAATATAAGATCAATAAAAGACACTCGTGATACAAATCAAACTTATAAATTAGAAGAAAGCAGTTTGCCTTTTACCCCAAAATGAGAAATGTCCCAAAGCAGCAAAGCGTATTATCTATGTGGTAATGAATATTTACCTGTCGTTCCAACTGTCAGACGTTATAGTAGAGCGCTCAATGAGTTTCTTCCAGCCCTCATGCGGCAGTAGATTTATACTCAATCGACATTTGTTGTTACAAATAAGAAAGAATTTGTGTTTTCCTGATTGTGGCGAAACGAAGAACACTCGAACTCTATGATATTGATACCTTATCATAGTAGTATCCTCAAAGTTGTCATGATGCTGAATGTACTGAGGACAGTTTGGGTAGTCAGGAATTTGATTAAACTTATCAAGGCCATAAGAACTTGACGTAACCCATCTTTCAATATAAATACCATCACCCGGTTGATAAATTGCTGCAAATAGAAAAAAATATTGTTATCCATCAACTTATGGCTGCAGTAAAACATTAAAGCAAACTGCACTTTATCTGGTAAAGATCGTTACTTCTTTACTTACGATTAAACTTAAAAAAAGAAGTAACGATTGGTAAACATCGCAAAAATGGTACAGAAATGGCTGAAAAACAAGTGTCTGATATGGAAAGAAATATTTGAAGAAGCAAGGGCAGTTATACCTGGCAATGACAACAGGGCATTGATGCCTGTAGCTTGCAGCATTAAAATTGGCATCAGGAACAACATGCTTGTGCCCAATAAATCACCAAAATATCTTGCGCAGACACCTGTAAGAAAAAATGTTGGAAGTAGAATAAAAAGTTAGTTAAAACCAAGCAACAATTATATGCATACGAGAAATCACTACTACCTGAAAATGTTTGACAGATACGAAGCACGATCTATGAAAAAATAAACTTATGGTTCGGGTTTATTGTTTATCATATGCTTACACAATTAATATTTAATGATAAATTGACATATTATCACGTCCTTCAGTTAAGCTTAATCGAACATTGCCCCATATATAAGCATTCTCGGATGTTTGCCTCGAACCCCATTGCATACAGTTTCTTTGCATCAATCTTCATGTAAAAAGCAGGGCCACTGTCAGACAGAAATAATAATAATTGTTCTGGGATTAATGGTAATAATAATTACCAGTAATCATGAATCCAAGGTAGTTGAGAAATTTTTATAAACAAATGTTGTTTTTCGAAATTTTGATAACATTTTGATTGAAAAAAACGCAAGCCACAATGAATATGTTGTCATGGACTTAAATTCTTGTTACAAAAGTACCGGCAATTCTGTGGCAACAAAATCACAACCTGATGCTGTAAAGCCTGTGTCACAACAATCTATTTATTTTTATGATTTCTGAATACGGCGCTCAAAATAAGCGTAACAGAATTCGATTAGTGACAAATTGCAAGTCATGGTTTATTCAAAACCTCACTACCGTATACCCACACAAATATAATTTAATGATAAACCAAGAAATCAATCTTTAATCGAAGTATGCAGTTTTAACAAATATGTTATAGGCTACCATTTCTGGTTAATAAGCATGTTTTAAAGATGAAAGAGATTAATCATTTTGATGTACATTCTAATTCTTACGGAAAGTTTTAAAAGATGTAGATCATATGTACTTGGAATCATAATCGTATCTTGCGAATAATTTCGACACCGTAAGCAAGTTACTACCCATATCAAAGCCCATATAAATTGTGGCTTATATATACTACTGAGTAAGCAAGTTCCAAAAACAAATTCTTATTTTGAACATAAAACATATTCATTGTACCATTGATTACGATGAATATGTTATATGTTTTTCGTGTGGAGATCAGCAGGGAATTGGCCATAACCTACGAATGTCTCAGTTTTACATTTAATGAAAATCCAAGAAATCGAGCCCTTACTCACGTCCTACATTTAAGCCTAATCCAACATTCACACCTAAACACCCCAGGATCTCAGGTTCGAGCCAAGCAGCAATTGTATCCAGCTCCTCTGCATCATTCCTGCTACACGAAGCATTGCTACTGCCAAACAGGAAAAGTAATTGCTTGAAGACTCAATTCAAGAATAAATTAGGTTAATTCAGTCTAAAAGTGTACGTTTAATAAAATTGTAAAAATCGCACCTTAACATACTATACATGGTTTGTCTTTTAAATAATGTTAAACTTATTATATAAAATTATACTAATAACTATTAACATTAAGAGTCAAACCAGGGTAGATTTATCTGTTCAGCAATAAACTATTTACAGTTTTCTTTTTAATTATTGTTCATAAATTATTAATTGAAAAATTGAAGGGTTTATTAAAGCTAATGCATTCAACAAATTTAAGTTAATTGAGTTCGTTTAGCTTTAGCGTTAAACTGAATCTTTATCTGGCTCATTATTATGTGGAGTGTATGGATATTTATTAATTATCTTACCTCATCTGTTTGGAACTCCCTCTTTTCCAATACAGTGTAGCTTTCACACGGTGCAATTTCAATGATTTCTCGGCCAAAAACCCAAGTTAATCAACTATACGATTAATATATAATGATAATGTAATGCGTAAAGGTAGCCAGTCAAATTGATCTGACTCAATTCGAAATTAGCTGAATAGTGCTCGATTCATCCTCGGATTAGATCATCTTAAACAAGATTCGTTTGATTAGTGGAGGACCAATTGCCATATATAAACAATATAAACATCACTTGTTTGGTTTCATTCAACGAAGATTACACCACGAGGACTTGTAATCGATGGGATGAAGAGGGCCATAATCATCATCATCATCATTATCATCATTTTGAGCTTTAGTGACATCAAGGAACCTTGGTGCTTCTGCTCCCATTGAATCATGCGCGCGACTTAGATCTGGATACAATCTTGCCGCCCTGGGATAACTTTCATCCTCCTCCGAAGGGGCACATGGTACTGCATTCGTGCGCCTTCCAGGTGCCTTGTACGGAATCGTTGGATCAAAGAGATTCAAATCGGGATACAGCTTAGTAACGTGGAAATTTTTATCTTGCTCGAGCAGCTTTACCCTTTCGGTGGCATGTCGACTTTCGATCTTATCGATGTTTTCTTCAAGATTTATAAACAGTCCTTCAACTCTGTTATTAAACTCCTTGAACAGCAATTCGCATGCGCGGGTGCCACCATCAACTTTTGCTCTCTCTGTAAATTTCAAAATAAAGCCTTTTAAACATCGACTATTGACACTGCAATTCATGCTGTATACATTAGTATGTAATGCTATGTAGCATACACAAATACGTAATGCTGTGTTGCATACACCAGTGTTAATGCTATGTTGCAAACTCCAGTACGTAATGCATGTTGCATACACCAGTACGTAATGATATGTAGCATACACAATTACGTAATGCTATGTAGCATACACAAGTACGTAATGCTATGTAGCATACACAAGTACGTAATGCTATGTAGCATACACCAGTACGTAATGCTATGTGGCATACACCAATGCATAATACTATGTTGCATACACCAGTACGTAATGCTATGTTGAATACACCAGTGCATAATGCTATGTTGCATACAGTGAACACCCGCATATAAGAACCTGTGAATTCTGCCCCCAGCCTATTATTCAAATACAATAGCCTATTGTCTCTTCTATTGTTTTGAGCAGGGATTTCAGTCTGGAAGGTTCTTAATTCACTGGTTCTTAAATGCGGGTGTTTACTGTACACCAGTACGTAATGATATGTTGCATACACCAGTACGTAATGCTATGAAGCATACACCAGTAAGTAATGCTATGTTGCATATACCAGTAGGATAAGTTAAGAAATAATTGTGAGAAATAATCGAAATGAAATAAAATTAAAGAACTGCACTTACGTCTTGTCCATTTTATCAAGTCGTAAACGAGCCCAACAACAACTAACAGAGCCAATAATATGCCGCCATATTTGAGTATGTTGGAGGTGATATCAGCATGTTCAGACGTCATATATTCTAACAACTCAATCTTGTTAGAGCTTGCAGACTAGAATACAAAACGACATCTAATAAAGCATGACTTAACGAAATCTGATCAACAAATATAGGAATGTTTATCAAATAAAATGAAATAAACAAATAGACTGAAATACCTCGAAAGTTAAAGAATAGTTGCTCAATTCAATCAGAATTTTCTGTGCATTTTCTCGGGCATACCTTGCAACACAATGCTTAATGCGTGCTCCCTCGGCCGTCAATGCTATACCATACGATGCATCGACCTTCTTAAAATAATCGAACTCAATACCTGGCTGCTCCAATACGTCTCTGAATTGTACAGCTCTGTAGGAGTCTAATGCCACTCTCCCACACGACCCGTCAAAAGAGACTCTACCACATAACTTGGATCTGAAGTATTACCTTTAAAAACAATGACAACACAATATACATTATTATTCACCCTTGATATTCTAGGAGAACGTAAATACCAAGCTATTTATCTGATAAGAAGAATTCTTACCAATGATAAGTTCTGATTTAAACTCTTTCTTTACCACTGAATACATTTCAGGAGATACTAGAATCTACAACAAATACATTGTCATTGCTTCTATCAGTGATAGAATTCAGGTCTCTATCTTGAAGAAATGATCAATTAACATATAATGAATATTTCTCAATAAAAACAATGAATTTTATACCTTGCTGCTTACGGATACTGTTGCGCCATTAAAGACGATATCCGTGGTCAGGGATTCAGTGATGCCTCCAATCACAAAACCAGTTAATATTATTCCCATCAATGACCAACATATTGTAAACAATCGGCCTAATTTACTGACCGGAGTTACGTCTCCATACCTGTTAAATCACAAGCAATTCATCAATTATCATTAGACATAATGCAATATCGGCAAGGAATATGGTCATGGTAACCTTACAGTATATGAATGCAAGACTGCCTTACCCACAGTTGTCATGGTTATGAAAGCCAACCACATTCCAGTACCAGTGCCACAAAAAAACCTCTCTGGAAACTCAGCCTTGTTGCGGACTCTTTCCTGTAGAAAAAAAAACAAAAGGACTAACATCTTCGTAACACAATTACACACTGGCTGACGCACCCAAGTAATCTCAATACAAACCATAGTAGAGCATTCATATAACAAACACATATAAAGAATTGACATTCTGCAATCATTGGGAGCAGATATATGTCGCATAAACCTTGATAGCCGCTTAACTGAACACAACAAGTGTGCTTATGTCAGCTCAGTATAATAAAGTACGGCATTCATAAAGAATAGAGTATGTTAACAACGGCTTACCATGAACCAATAGAGCATTCCGGCTATTAGTACGAACCAGTGACATGATAAGTAGATACGGATATTGCTTGTACACAGCCGAACTCGTGATCTCAGAGCCCTTATTTCCCAACTCTCTATCAGTAGGCTTGCGTCTAAAAATCGTAATGCCAGGAGATGGAAGAAACGACACATAATAGTACAATGAATTGTTACTTCCAGTCATCTCTTCGGTGCTTTGAAACAATGGCAAAGACACTTGTGTACCAGCGACTATTGAATCAAGTAGGGAACTCTTTGTGTATTTTACAGGATTTGCTCCACTTGCATCTCGTGTCCAATTCATGTAGCTCTTTCCATGTCCACGACTGCAACTGCCACAACAAGACTCTATTGCTTCTGTTACGTACTTTGGCAATATACCAGATACGGCTTTATGTCCATCTACCATTGGTGGCTGTATCATTCTTGAAGAGTAGAAAACCTTGGGACAACGGCATGTCTCTGTCAAAAAGGGAAGCAAAACAATTGGGATAACAAAACAAACAAAAAACAAACAAACAGATACATAAATAGACAAGCATAAACAATAAGCAAGCAAGCGGACAAATTAACTATTCAGAAAGTCAAAATCAAGTAATAGACTGCATCAATAAACTACTTACCTCCGTAACTGTAATCAGATGAAATGCCAATACCACCTTCTGTGTATGCAAGAATACTTATTGCATACTTAGTATATGCTACAAGTTCTTTGATGATTCCAGTTCTGTTTGGAGCAAATACGTTGACCATCTTGAGAGGATAGTCTGGTAATGGAAGATCATACTGTTCTATTGGCTTATACATGATACGATAGCCGAGAACTTCGCCACGAGCCGATGCGTTGCTGATCTCACTCCATTTCAATGTTATTTCATTGAAACTATATTGGTCAATGACGTGAAGATCTGGTGCAGTTATCGGAGCTGAAATTTCAAACATGAACAATAGAGACACAAAAGATACATTGTAGCAACAAATCAAAAACATTTTACAAAAGACAGAAAAGCAATATTCATTAAAAGAGAATACAGAGAGAAGAAAATAGTTAACAATCTTACGTCGTTGTTGACATGTAGCATCAAATGAATATGCAATTCCGACTCCTTTTGATGTGACAGCACCAATTCTCATATGGTACCACTTAAACTCTTCCAAACCTTCAATTTCCACTTGATAAGCTGTGGCGTTGACTTGTATCATTTTCTCTCCAGGTAACGCACCATAATCAGCAAATTGATTCACTGATCTTGGACTCCTACTGTATTGGCGCATTGGAACATCCAATGGTTTGTAGAACACTCTATAGCCAGTTATTATTCCATTTCTTAATGACTGCGGAATTGGACTCCAGTAAACTCTGATGGACTCGGGTGTCCCAGGCCATGTTTCTACTAATGTTGGAGGTGCATCTGGTTCTGTGAAAACAATTCAAATTTCCACAATTTACCCATTTATTAATTTTACCCATTCACTCAAATGTTTATCTTGAATACTTTGACTGAATCAAATGGAAATAATACATCTATCATCATAATGCAATTCAATTACAGCTCACTCGATTCGGTGGCATAGAGATAGGATTTCAAACAAGAGCAAACTTTGGAGAGTTTTCAAAATAAATGAAAAAGCATTCTGACTTACTGTCCTCGTCAGTTTTGACACGGATCGGAGTTGAGTAGTTGCCCTCACCCTTTCTGTTCAACACTTTCACACTTATACTGTACTCTGTGAACTTTCTTAACTTTGAAAGGGATATCGTCGAGTTGGGATCAAGTGATGTGATTTCGAAGACTTCATTCTCGCTACAACAGCTGGTCGGTCTTCATAACAATCCACAACTTGATATCGAATTTTGTAGCCAAGAACCTAAAAGAGGGAGGAAGAGAAAGAGCCAATGCTTGCTAGTGACACGGCATTGATAAATCCAAGAAAGTTCAATATCAAAGGTGGGTACATGACAAAGTGTGGTAAGTAGAATGCAATACCTTGCCGTTAGCATCACCGTCAATTTCCATCATGCTTTGCCAACTCAAACGTATTTCAGTTGAGCCTTCAACTCGAGCGGTTGTGTTCTTTGGCGGAACAAATGGAACTGTAGAAAAGATAAATAACAATATCAATTAACTTCCATAGCTTCCTTTCCTCTTTCATTATTTTGAAAGATCGTCTTCCTCATAACTTAATTATACACACGTATTGAAAAAAGCATCTTCAGCCAGCCAATCAGCAAGAACCCCTTAGCTGACGTATATATATATCACCAAAAAAATTAGAAAAATGACTCTTTTCAAATGAAGGCTTAGTACACATAAAGGACCATCATTAAGTAAGCATACATACTGTATTCATCCGTCCATACAGTCAAATCTTCGCTGTAAACACCTACAGCTTGTAAGTGAATCCAGCGACTCTGATACATAAGGCGTGTAGATTTTCAAGCCAGTAACAGTCTTATTAAACAACCCATACTCTTCATTTAGCACGTTTGGTAAACTGAAATTAATCCAAGTGGCATCGGGAATTGTACCATCCTTGTACATGAGTTTATAGCCTAAATAACGCCTTGTGTATGTGCTTCTGGAACACGAAACCATGTGATGTTCAGGCTTCTGTGATCGATAAAGTTGCCAGTTAGGTTTGTTGGAGCACGTGTTGGAGCTATAAAAGACAAGACAACCAATTAAAAATCAATACTCTATAATACAAGGGTCAGAAGCGAACAATGTCGGTAAACGAAGTAGTGCACCTTACCATCAGCATCTGTACGAACGACAATGTTGCTGCTAAATGTTCCAATACCAATTATGGTTAATCCAGCTACTTTGATATCATAAAGCCTGTACTGTTTAAGGCCCGTGGCGACAAATGTATAGTCGGAGGAGCTTACTGATGCAGATTGCCATGTACCAACTGGATCGTGTCTGCGATATGAGATGTTGTAACTGGTTATAATCCCATTGCGATCGTCCAGTGGTATGTCACTCCATTGTACGCGGATTGCTGATGAACTGATGTTTTGGCCGTAAACTAAGGTTGGCGCTGCACTAGGTTCTGTAGTATGAATAATTAACATAAAATTAGACAGGCAATGCTAACATATATGGGTTGAATAAGCAAGATGATGGGATTTGAAAAACATAAAGATAGACACTAGCTAAACACAAATATAGAAGTGGATAGCATGGGAAGGCGAAACGAAACTTGGATCATAACAAAAAAGCTGGGATTGGATTGAATCAGATCAGATCGGATTAGAGCGGATTCTCCTGGGACTAACTGAGATTACCCTCTACGAAAAGCAAACAGACATCTTGCATAAATAAGATCAATATGATGCATACCGCTTTGTTGAGTTCTTTGAACAACAATGTCTGTAAAGGGTCCAACTCCTTTCCCGGTCATTCCCAACACGAATATCATAGTCCACATATTCGTCTAGGCCGTAAATCGTGAGAGCTTTATCTGACGTAAACAAGTTTCTCAATGCGTCTCTTTTGTCTGTTCTTTGGCAGGTAACATGGTACTGACTGATATTACCATTGGTCAGAGTTGGATGGACAGCTGTCCAAACAGCACTGACAGATTGTGATGATGGCGATGTGGTTGTAAGACTTTGCGGGGGCCAGTTGCTCTACGAATACAGACATAAAATACTGGAATCAACAAGAATACAGTGGACACTTTCTCACTAAACATAACAGTACTCACTTCATGTGCATATATCTGTTACATGTGAAAGACAGTGCTACTTTAATAGTTAATTAGAATAATGTACATTAGTGCTTACTGTCTTCGTCTGTTCGTACTCGAATGTATGTGCTCTTGACCCCTTCGCCAACTGACGTGAATGCAGACACTTTAATGTCGTAATAGGTCCAAAGATTAAGCCCAGTAATCGTGTATGACTTCCCAGGTGCATTGATAATGACTGTGGTCCAGCTTGAACTTCCATATGACTGTTTATAATAGAGTTTGTACTTTGTGATTATTCCGTTACGATGTTCTGCAACTACGTCCTGCCATTGTATTGACAGACTCCTTGAAGTAGCGGAAGTGAGTGTGACATTCACTGGTCCTGCACTTGGTGCTATAACAAAATGATAGCATGATCAGTGTCCTTGCAACAATTAGTACCAAATCATTCGTATAGAGAAATGCGATGAATTGCTTACTGTCTTCTTTCGTTCTTTCTTCAACAACTGCACTGTAAACTCCAGTGCCTTTAGAAGTATATCCAGCCACCTGGAACTCGTAATAAGTGTACTCATTTAGCAATGTAACCACCCGCTGCCTGTTGCCAGTGCCAGCAACATCAATGTACTTGTAGACTTTTGGACTGGACTGCTTAGCTGCATACTGAATGCCGGTATCCAAGCCCAAATGCCGTTCCAATTCTTTATCGAAGGAAGCAGGCCCCATGTGACTTTTATAGACGTTGATGTCTGCTTTATGGCCTGCACATTGTTTGGGGGGAGCATCAGGTACTGGAAAATCAATGCAAATAAAAATCAAACTGTGAAACATGAGGTTAATGAAAAAATAGCAGAAATATATATAAATAATATATTAAATAATGCAAAATTTGAATAAAAGTTTCAAGATCTTACTATCTTCGTGTGTCTTTACTGTTTTTGTCACTGATATGAGGTGATGATCATTAATACTGTTTCTTTTACCGTAATAATACGCATAGAACGTATAATCAGTGTATTTTGATAAGCCAGTTACAAGTGCCCATACTGGTAGACTTCCAGTAAACGACAAAGTGTACGTAGGGTTGGTATTGTCCTTTTTGTGGTATAAGCATGCGTAATTTGACGATGCTGCTCCAGTTATCTCTTGGGGGATAGATAGCAACGCTGGAAGTTCACTGATATTGCGGTCGAATTCAACACAGTGACATTTGGAGGCGGATGTGTCTGCCCGTTTCATCTTCAATGCAAATGAAAAAGCAATTAATATAACAAAGTAATATTTAAAACAAATAAAAAAGTTAAGTAGGATAATGAAAGTAAATAGGCAAGAAGTAAATTGATAAATCAAATCATAAGTGTGTTACTTACTTGCCAATAAATTTCGGTAACATTCCTTGCCAAGACGTCTGATCTGAGCCACTTCCTACTTTGTGCAGGACTCTTATGTAATCACTGTCTACACCTTCAGCAAAAAAAGCTTTGATGGGATAATATAAATCTTTTGAAAGTGTTCCACCGCTCATTGACAACTTCGATGGGTTACCATAACTGAAAAAGCAATAACAAGTTCGAAATCACCAGTAGGCAGTAAAATGGCGTCATCATGAATTTTTTGTAACACATCTCGTATGCTTTGACGTGAGAAATTAAGCCCCCAGTAAAGGTAAAAACTTACTTTGACATAACATATTGTCCAAGGCTGGATTCAACGTTGTTTTTGGTGAGAAAAAACTCGCATATTTCGTTGCAATACATCTTGAACGTGTATGTACCAGTGGTCATTGGTCGCAAGAATCCAATATATCGCAAGGCATAGTTCTCACCAAAACTGCTATATTGCTGTGGGTCGTATAAGGACGAGCGGCAGGTGTAGGATGAAGGATTTGCAGGATACTTAGCAGCATTCAATGTGTAGAATTGGTTGACAGTGGTTAATGGATCATAATTGATGGTTACTGATTCGTAACGTTGTACCAGTAGGCCTTTCCAATCATAAAACTCTACAAAGGAAACATGGTGTTGAAAAAATCTGAAACTGGAGGACGAGGAAAATGGTTATCAAACTGCGATTCAATCTTAAAATCGTGGCAAACTGCTTAATCTAATTTTTTTGAATCTATATTCGTCAATTATTTAGAAAACTTAGATGAAAATTCGAGCAAGACCATTATCCAAGTGTAGACTGAAATTCATCAAATGGTGGCTCATTCATCGAAGTATTAAATAGCACACGGATAGAAAATAGAATATTCACCCATGGATCGTTTCAAAATAAGCCTTAGTTATCGGTTTCACTTCAGTACCATCAGGAAATGTGACGCCAACTTTAAAAAAATCTTTAAAACGTCCATTTCCAACGTGAAGTAACTCCAGCATATATCGAAAATCTTTCATAAGCGTTATTTCTGGGGATGTTATCCTATCAGAAAAAGAAAATTGATAGTGAGCGAACTAGAAAAATATTCTTCATGAAAAAATAATTGTACAGGGAAGTCAATATAAGATCAATAAAAGACACTCGTGATACAAATCAAACTTATAAATTAGAAGAAAGCAGTTTGCCTTTTACCCCAAAATGAGAAATGTCCCAAAGCAGCAAAGCGTATTATCTATGTGGTAATGAATATTTACCTGTCGTTCCAACTGTCAGACGTTATAGTAGAGCGCTCAATGAGTTTCTTCCAGCCCTCATGCGGCAGTAGATTTATACTCAATCGACATTTGTTGTTACAAATAAGAAAGAATTTGTGTTTTCCTGATTGTGGCGAAACGAAGAACACTCGAACTCTATGATATTGATACCTTATCATAGTAGTATCCTCAAAGTTGTCATGATGCTGAATGTACTGAGGACAGTTTGGGTAGTCAGGAATTTGATTAAACTTATCAAGGCCATAAGAACTTGACGTAACCCATCTTTCAATATAAATACCATCACCCGGTTGATAAATTGCTGCAAATAGAAAAAAATATTGTTATCCATCAACTTATGGCTGCAGTAAAACATTAAAGCAAACTGCACTTTATCTGGTAAAGATCGTTACTTCTTTACTTACGATTAAACTTAAAAAAAGAAGTAACGATTGGTAAACATCGCAAAAATGGTACAGAAATGGCTGAAAAACAAGTGTCTGATATGGAAAGAAATATTTGAAGAAGCAAGGGCAGTTATACCTGGCAATGACAACAGGGCATTGATGCCTGTAGCTTGCAGCATTAAAATTGGCATCAGGAACAACATGCTTGTGCCCAATAAATCACCAAAATATCTTGCGCAGACACCTGTAAGAAAAAATGTTGGAAGTAGAATAAAAAGTTAGTTAAAACCAAGCAACAATTATATGCATACGAGAAATCACTACTACCTGAAAATGTTTGACAGATACGAAGCACGATCTATGAAAAATAAACTTATGGTTCGGGTTTATTGTTTATCATATGCTTACACAATTAATATTTAATGATAAATTGACATATTATCACGTCCTTCAGTTAAGCTTAATCGAACATTGCCCCATATATAAGCATTCTCGGATGTTTGCCTCGAACCCCATTGCATACAGTTTCTTTGCATCAATCTTCATGTAAAAAGCAGGGCCACTGTCAGACAGAAATAATAATAATTGTTCTGGGATTAATGGTAATAATAATTACCAGTAATCATGAATCCAAGGTAGTTGAGAAATTTTTATAAACAAATGTTGTTTTTCGAAATTTTGATAACATTTTGATTGAAAAAAACGCAAGCCACAATGAATATGTTGTCATGGACTTAAATTCTTGTTACAAAAGTACCGGCAATTCTGTGGCAACAAAATCACAACCTGATGCTGTAAAGCCTGTGTCACAACAATCTATTTATTTTTATGATTTCTGAATACGGCGCTCAAAATAAGCGTAACAGAATTCGATTAGTGACAAATTGCAAGTCATGGTTTATTCAAAACCTCACTACCGTATACCCACACAAATATAATTTAATGATAAACCAAGAAATCAATCTTTAATCGAAGTATGCAGTTTTAACAAATATGTTATAGGCTACCATTTCTGGTTAATAAGCATGTTTTAAAGATGAAAGAGATTAATCATTTTGATGTACATTCTAATTCTTACGGAAAGTTTTAAAAGATGTAGATCATATGTACTTGGAATCATAATCGTATCTTGCGAATAATTTCGACACCGTAAGCAAGTTACTACCCATATCAAAGCCCATATAAATTGTGGCTTATATATACTACTGAGTAAGCAAGTTCCAAAAACAAATTCTTATTTTGAACATAAAACATATTCATTGTACCATTGATTACGATGAATATGTTATATGTTTTTCGTGTGGAGATCAGCAGGGAATTGGCCATAACCTACGAATGTCTCAGTTTTACATTTAATGAAAATCCAAGAAATCGAGCCCTTACTCACGTCCTACATTTAAGCCTAATCCAACATTCACACCTAAACACCCCAGGATCTCAGGTTCGAGCCAAGCAGCAATTGTATCCAGCTCCTCTGCATCATTCCTGCTACACGAAGCATTGCTACTGCCAAACAGGAAAAGTAATTGCTTGAAGACTCAATTCAAGAATAAATTAGGTTAATTCAGTCTAAAAGTGTACGTTTAATAAAATTGTAAAAATCGCACCTTAACATACTATACATGGTTTGTCTTTTAAATAATGTTAAACTTATTATATAAAATTATACTAATAACTATTAACATTAAGAGTCAAACCAGGGTAGATTTATCTGTTCAGCAATAAACTATTTACAGTTTTCTTTTTAATTATTGTTCATAAATTATTAATTGAAAAATTGAAGGGTTTATTAAAGCTAATGCATTCAACAAATTTAAGTTAATTGAGTTCGTTTAGCTTTAGCGTTAAACTGAATCTTTATCTGGCTCATTATTATGTGGAGTGTATGGATATTTATTAATTATCTTACCTCATCTGTTTGGAACTCCCTCTTTTCCAATACAGTGTAGCTTTCACACGGTGCAATTTCAATGATTTCTCGGCCAAAAACCCAAGTTAATCAACTATACGATTAATATATAATGATAATGTAATGCGTAAAGGTAGCCAGTCAAATTGATCTGACTCAATTCGAAATTAGCTGAATAGTGCTCGATTCATCCTCGGATTAGATCATCTTAAACAAGATTCGTTTGATTAGTGGAGGACCAATTGCCATATATAAACAATATAAACATCACTTGTTTGGTTTCATTCAACGAAGATTACACCACGAGGACTTGTAATCGATGGGATGAAGAGGGCCATAATCATCATCATCATCATTATCATCATTTTGAGCTTTAGTGACATCAAGGAACCTTGGTGCTTCTGCTCCCATTGAATCATGCGCGCGACTTAGATCTGGATACAATCTTGCCGCCCTGGGATAACTTTCATCCTCCTCCGAAGGGGCACATGGTACTGCATTCGTGCGCCTTCCAGGTGCCTTGTACGGAATCGTTGGATCAAAGAGATTCAAATCGGGATACAGCTTAGTAACGTGGAAATTTTTATCTTGCTCGAGCAGCTTTACCCTTTCGGTGGCATGTCGACTTTCGATCTTATCGATGTTTTCTTCAAGATTTATAAACAGTCCTTCAACTCTGTTATTAAACTCCTTGAACAGCAATTCGCATGCGCGGGTGCCACCATCAACTTTTGCTCTCTCTGTAAATTTCAAAATAAAGCCTTTTAAACATCGACTATTGACACTGCAATTCATGCTGTATACATTAGTATGTAATGCTATGTAGCATACACAAATACGTAATGCTGTGTTGCATACACCAGTGTTAATGCTATGTTGCAAACTCCAGTACGTAATGCATGTTGCATACACCAGTACGTAATGATATGTAGCATACACAATTACGTAATGCTATGTAGCATACACAAGTACGTAATGCTATGTAGCATACACAAGTACGTAATGCTATGTAGCATACACCAGTACGTAATGCTATGTGGCATACACCAATGCATAATACTATGTTGCATACACCAGTACGTAATGCTATGTTGAATACACCAGTGCATAATGCTATGTTGCATACAGTGAACACCCGCATATAAGAACCTGTGAATTCTGCCCCCAGCCTATTATTCAAATACAATAGCCTATTGTCTCTTCTATTGTTTTGAGCAGGGATTTCAGTCTGGAAGGTTCTTAATTCACTGGTTCTTAAATGCGGGTGTTTACTGTACACCAGTACGTAATGATATGTTGCATACACCAGTACGTAATGCTATGAAGCATACACCAGTAAGTAATGCTATGTTGCATATACCAGTAGGATAAGTTAAGAAATAATTGTGAGAAATAATCGAAATGAAATAAAATTAAAGAACTGCACTTACGTCTTGTCCATTTTATCAAGTCGTAAACGAGCCCAACAACAACTAACAGAGCCAATAATATGCCGCCATATTTGAGTATGTTGGAGGTGATATCAGCATGTTCAGACGTCATATATTCTAACAACTCAATCTTGTTAGAGCTTGCAGACTAGAATACAAAACGACATCTAATAAAGCATGACTTAACGAAATCTGATCAACAAATATAGGAATGTTTATCAAATAAAATGAAATAAACAAATAGACTGAAATACCTCGAAAGTTAAAGAATAGTTGCTCAATTCAATCAGAATTTTCTGTGCATTTTCTCGGGCATACCTTGCAACACAATGCTTAATGCGTGCTCCCTCGGCCGTCAATGCTATACCATACGATGCATCGACCTTCTTAAAATAATCGAACTCAATACCTGGCTGCTCCAATACGTCTCTGAATTGTACAGCTCTGTAGGAGTCTAATGCCACTCTCCCCACACGACCCGTCAAAAGAGACTCTACCACATAACTTGGATCTGAAGTATTACCTTTAAAAACAATGACAACACAATATACATTATTATTCACCCTTGATATTCTAGGAGAACGTAAATACCAAGCTATTTATCTGATAAGAAGAATTCTTACCAATGATAAGTTCTGATTTAAACTCTTTCTTTACCACTGAATACATTTCAGGAGATACTAGAATCTACAACAAATACATTGTCATTGCTTCTATCAGTGATAGAATTCAGGTCTCTATCTTGAAGAAATGATCAATTAACATATAATGAATATTTCTCAATAAAAACAATGAATTTTATACCTTGCTGCTTACGGATACTGTTGCGCCATTAAAGACGATATCCGTGGTCAGGGATTCAGTGATGCCTCCAATCACAAAACCAGTTAATATTATTCCCATCAATGACCAACATATTGTAAACAATCGGCCTAATTTACTGACCGGAGTTACGTCTCCATACCTGTTAAATCACAAGCAATTCATCAATTATCATTAGACATAATGCAATATCGGCAAGGAATATGGTCATGGTAACCTTACAGTATATGAATGCAAGACTGCCTTACCCAACAGTTGTCATGGTTATGAAAGCCAACCACATTCCAGTACCAGTGCCACAAAAAAACCTCTCTGGAAACTCAGCCTTGTTGCGGACTCTTTCCTGTAGAAAAAAAAACAAAAGGACTAACATCTTCGTAACACAATTACACACTGGCTGACGCACCCAAGTAATCTCAATACAAACCATAGTAGAGCATTCATATAACAAACACATATAAAGAATTGACATTCTGCAATCATTGGGAGCAGATATATGTCGCATAAACCTTGATAGCCGCTTAACTGAACACAACAAGTGTGCTTATGTCAGCTCAGTATAATAAAGTACGGCATTCATAAAGAATAGAGTATGTTAACAACGGCTTACCATGAACCAATAGAGCATTCCGGCTATTAGTACGAACAGTGACATGATAAGTAGATACGGATATTGCTTGTACACAGCCGAACTCGTGATCTCAGAGCCCTTATTTCCCAACTCTCTATCAGTAGGCTTGCGTCTAAAAATCGTAATGCCAGGAGATGGAAGAAACGACACATAATAGTACAATGAATTGTTACTTCCAGTCATCTCTTCGGTGCTTTGAAACAATGGCAAAGACACTTGTGTACCAGCGACTATTGAATCAAGTAGGGAACTCTTTGTGTATTTTACAGGATTTGCTCCACTTGCATCTCGTGTCCAATTCATGTAGCTCTTTCCATGTCCACGACTGCAACTGCCACAACAAGACTCTATTGCTTCTGTTACGTACTTTGGCAATATACCAGATACGGCTTTATGTCCATCTACCATTGGTGGCTGTATCATTCTTGAAGAGTAGAAAACCTTGGGACAACGGCATGTCTCTGTCAAAAAGGGAAGCAAAACAATTGGGATAACAAAACAAACAAAAAACAAACAAACAGATACATAAATAGACAAGCATAAACAATAAGCAAGCAAGCGGACAAATTAACTATTCAGAAAGTCAAAATCAAGTAATAGACTGCATCAATAAACTACTTACCTCCGTAACTGTAATCAGATGAAATGCCAATACCACCTTCTGTGTATGCAAGAATACTTATTGCATACTTAGTATATGCTACAAGTTCTTTGATGATTCCAGTTCTGTTTGGAGCAAATACGTTGACCATCTTGAGAGGATAGTCTGGTAATGGAAGATCATACTGTTCTATTGGCTTATACATGATACGATAGCCGAGAACTTCGCCACGAGCCGATGCGTTGCTGATCTCACTCCATTTCAATGTTATTTCATTGAAACTATATTGGTCAATGACGTGAAGATCTGGTGCAGTTATCGGAGCTGAAATTTCAAACATGAACAATAGAGACACAAAAGATACATTGTAGCAACAAATCAAAAACATTTTACAAAAGACAGAAAAGCAATATTCATTAAAAGAGAATACAGAGAGAAGAAAATAGTTAACAATCTTACGTCGTTGTTGACATGTAGCATCAAATGAATATGCAATTCCGACTCCTTTTGATGTGACAGCACCAATTCTCATATGGTACCACTTAAACTCTTCCAAACCTTCAATTTCCACTTGATAAGCTGTGGCGTTGACTTGTATCATTTTCTCTCCAGGTAACGCACCATAATCAGCAAATTGATTCACTGATCTTGGACTCCTACTGTATTGGCGCATTGGAACATCCAATGGTTTGTAGAACACTCTATAGCCAGTTATTATTCCATTTCTTAATGACTGCGGAATTGGACTCCAGTAAACTCTGATGGACTCGGGTGTCCCAGGCCATGTTTCTACTAATGTTGGAGGTGCATCTGGTTCTGTGAAAACAATTCAAATTTCCACAATTTACCCATTTATTAATTTTACCCATTCACTCAAATGTTTATCTTTGAATACTTTGACTGAATCAAATGGAAATAATACATCTATCATCATAATGCAATTCAATTACAGCTCACTCGATTCGGTGGCATAGAGATAGGATTTCAAACAAGAGCAAACTTTGGAGAGTTTTCAAAATAAATGAAAAAGCATTCTGACTTACTGTCCTCGTCAGTTTTGACACGGATCGGAGTTGAGTAGTTGCCCTCACCCTTTCTGTTCAACACTTTCACACTTATACTGTACTCTGTGAACTTTCTTAACTTTGAAAGGGATATCGTCGAGTTGGGATCAAGTGATGTGATTTCGAAGACTTCATTCTCGCTACAACCAGCTGGTCGGTCTTCATAACAATCCACAACTTGATATCGAATTTTGTAGCCAAGAACCTAAAAGAGGGAGGAAGAGAAAGAGCCAATGCTTGCTAGTGACACGGCATTGATAAATCCAAGAAAGTTCAATATCAAAGGTGGGTACATGACAAAGTGTGGTAAGTAGAATGCAATACCTTGCCGTTAGCATCACCGTCAATTTCCATCATGCTTTGCCAACTCAAACGTATTTCAGTTGAGCCTTCAACTCGAGCGGTTGTGTTCTTTGGCGGAACAAATGGAACTGTAGAAAAGATAAATAACAATATCAATTAACTTCCATAGCTTCCTTTCCTCTTTCATTATTTTGAAAGATCGTCTTCCTCATAACTTAATTATACACACGTATTGAAAAAAGCATCTTCAGCCAGCCAATCAGCAAGAACCCCTTAGCTGACGTATATATATATCACCAAAAAAATTAGAAAAATGACTCTTTTCAAATGAAGGCTTAGTACACATAAAGGACCATCATTAAGTAAGCATACATACTGTATTCATCCGTCCATACAGTCAAATCTTCGCTGTAAACACCTACAGCCTTGTAAGTGAATCCAGCGACTCTGAATACATAAGGCGTGTAGATTTTCAAGCCAGTAACAGTCTTATTAAACAACCCATACTCTTCATTTAGCACGTTTGGTAAACTGAAATTAATCCAAGTGGCATCGGGAATTGTACCATCCTTGTACATGAGTTTATAGCCTAAGATAACGCCTTGTGTATGTGCTTCTGGAACACGAAACCATGTGATGTTCAGGCTTCTGTGATCGATAAAGTTGCCAGTTAGGTTTGTTGGAGCACGTGTTGGAGCTATAAAAGACAAGACAACCAATTAAAAATCAATACTCTATAATACAAGGGTCAGAAGCGAACAATGTCGGTAAACGAAGTAGTGCACCTTACCATCAGCATCTGTACGAACGACAATGTTGCTGCTAAATGTTCCAATACCAATTATGGTTAATCCAGCTACTTTGATATCATAAAGCCTGTACTGTTTAAGGCCCGTGGCGACAAATGTATAGTCGGAGGAGCTTACTGATGCAGATTGCCATGTACCAACTGGATCGTGTCTGCGATATGAGATGTTGTAACTGGTTATAATCCCATTGCGATCGTCCAGTGGTATGTCACTCCATTGTACGCGGATTGCTGATGAACTGATGTTTTGGCCGTAAACTAAGGTTGGCGCTGCACTAGGTTCTGTAGTATGAATAATTAACATAAAATTAGACAGGCAATGCTAACATATATGGGTTGAATAAGCAAGATGATGGGATTTGAAAAACATAAAGATAGACACTAGCTAAACACAAATATAGAAGTGGATAGCATGGGAAGGCGAAACGAAACTTGGATCATAACAAAAAAGCTGGGATTGGATTGAATCAGATCAGATCGGATTAGAGCGGATTCTCCTGGGACTAACTGAGATTACCCTCTACGAAAAGCAAACAGACATCTTGCATAAATAAGATCAATATGATGCATACCGCTTTGTTGAGTTCTTTGAACAACAATGTCTGTAAAGGGTCCAACTCCTTTCCCGGTCATTCCAGCAACACGAATATCATAGTCCACATATTCGTCTAGGCCGTAAATCGTGAGAGCTTTATCTGACGTAAACAAGTTTCTCAATGCGTCTCTTTTGTCTGTTCTTTGGCAGGTAACATGGTACTGACTGATATTACCATTGGTCAGAGTTGGATGGACAGCTGTCCAAACAGCACTGACAGATTGTGATGATGGCGATGTGGTTGTAAGACTTTGCGGGGGCCCAGTTGGCTCTACGAATACAGACATAAAATACTGGAATCAACAAGAATACAGTGGACACTTTCTCACTAAACATAACAGTACTCACTTCATGTGCATATATCTGTTACATGTGAAAGACAGTGCTACTTTAATAGTTAATTAGAATAATGTACATTAGTGCTTACTGTCTTCGTCTGTTCGTACTCGAATGTATGTGCTCTTGACCCCTTCGCCAACTGACGTGAATGCAGACACTTTAATGTCGTAATAGGTCCAAAGATTAAGCCCAGTAATCGTGTATGACTTCCCAGGTGCATTGATAATGACTGTGGTCCAGCTTGAACTTCCATATGACTGTTTATAATAGAGTTTGTACTTTGTGATTATTCCGTTACGATGTTCTGCAACTACGTCCTGCCATTGTATTGACAGACTCCTTGAAGTAGCGGAAGTGAGTGTGACATTCACTGGTCCTGCACTTGGTGCTATAACAAAATGATAGCATGATCAGTGTCCTTGCAACAATTAGTACCAAATCATTCGTATAGAGAAATGCGATGAATTGCTTACTGTCTTCTTTCGTTCTTTCTTCAACAACTGCACTGTAAACTCCAGTGCCTTTAGAAGTATATCCAGCCACCTGGAACTCGTAATAAGTGTACTCATTTAGCAATGTAACCACCCGCTGCCTGTTGCCAGTGCCAGCAACATCAATGTACTTGTAGACTTTTGGACTGGACTGCTTAGCTGCATACTGAATCCGGTATCCAAGCCCAATGCCGTTCCAATTCTTTATCGAAGGAAGCAGACCCCAGGTGACTTTTATAGACGTTGATGTCTGCTTTATGGCCTGCACATTGTTTGGGGGAGCATCAGGTACTGAAAGTCAATGCAAATAAAAATCAAACTGTGAAACATGAGGTTAATGAAAAAATAGCAGAAAATATATATAAGATAATATATTAAATAATGCAAAATTTGAATAAAAGTTTCAAGATCTTACTATCTTCGTGTGTCTTTACTGTTTTTGTCACTGATATGAGGTGATGATCATTAATACTGTTTCTTTTACCGTAATAATACGCATAGAACGTATAATCAGTGTATTTTGATAAGCCAGTTACAAGTGCCCATACTGGTAGACTTCCAGTAAACGACAAAGTGTACGTAGGGTTGGTATTGTCTTTTTTGTGGTATAAGCATGCGTAATTCGACATGCTGCTCCAGTTATCTCTTGGGGGAATAGATAGCAACGCTGGAAGTTCCACTGATATTGCAGTCGAATTCAACACAGTGACATTTGGAGGCGGGATGTGTCTGCCCGTTTCATCTTCAATGGAAATGAAAAAGCAAATTAATATAACAAAGTAATATGTATAACAAATAAAAAAGTTAAATAGGATAATGAAAGTAAATAGGCAAGAAGTAAATTGATAAATCACATCATAAATATGTTACTTACTTGCCAATAAATTTCGTAACATTCCTTGCCAAGACGTCTGATCTGAACCACTTCCTACTTTGTGCAGGATTCTTATGTAATCATTATCTACACCTTCAGCGAAAAAAGCTTTAATGGGATAATATAAATCTTTTGAAAGTGTTCCACCGCTCATTGGCAACTTCGATGGGTTCAAATAACTGAAAAAGCAATAACAAGTTCTAAATTATTACTAGGCATAAACTATGTAAAATGGCGTCATCGTGAATTTTTGTAACACATCTCGTATGCTGTAACTTGAGAAATAAAGCCCCCAGCAAAGGTTAAAACTCACTCCGACATAACATATTGTCCAAGGCTGGATTCCACGTTGTTTTTGGTGAGAAAAAACTCGCATATTTCGTTGCAATACATCTTGAATGTGTATGTGCCAGTGGTCAGTGGTCGCATGAATCCAATATATCGCAAGGCATAATTCTCACCAAAATCGCTATATTGCTGTGGGTCGTATAAGGTCGAGCGGCAGGTGTAGGATGAAGGATTTGCAGGATACTTAGCAGCATTCAATGTGTAGAATTGATTGACAGTGGTTAATGGATGATAGTTCATGGTTACAGATTCGTAGCGTTGTGCCAGTAGGCCTTTCCAATCATAGAATTCTAGAAAGAAAAAATGGCGTTGAGACAATTTGAAACTGGAGGACGAGGAAAATGATTATCAAACTGCAACTAAATATTGAAATCATGCCAATCACGTGCCGTATCAAAGTTTTAATTTGAACATGTCGATTGTTCAGAAAACGTTAAATAAAATTTCGAGCGAGACCCATTATCCAAGTGAAGACTAAATTAAGCTTGCTGATCGACCAAAGTATGAAATAGCACTAGGATAGAAAGTAAAATGCTTACCCATAGATCGTTTCAAATAAGCCTTAGTTATCGGCTTCACTTCAGTGCCATCAGGAAATGTGACGCCAACCCTGAAGAAATCTGGGCTGTTTCCATTTGCCCAATGGAGAAACTCCAGCATATATCGAAACCCCTTCATAAGCGTTATTTCTGGGGATGTTATCCTATCAGAAAAAGAAAATTGATAGTGAGCGAACTAGAAAAATATTCTTCATGAAAATATAATTCCACAAGGAACGAAAAGATAGGATCCAGTAAAGAAATTCGAGTCACAAATTACCAATTAGAAGAAGGCAGTTTGCCTTTTACCCAAAATTGAGAATGTCCCAAACGGTTAAAGTAACTAAGTATACTAACTAAGTGGTAGTAGGAATTTACCTTGCGTTCCAACTGTCAGACGAGTGAGTAGATCGCTCAAGAAGTTTCTTCCAGCCCTCATGCGGCAGTAGGTTTATACTCAATCGACATTTGTTGTTACATATGAGAAAGAATTTATGTTTTCCTGATTGTGGCGAAACGAAGAAAGCTCGAACTCTCTGATTCTGGTTCCTTAGCACAGTAGTATATTCAAAGTTGTCATAATGCTGAATGTACTGAGGACAGTTTGGGTAGTCAGGAATTTGACTAAACTGATCAAGGCTATACGAACTTGACGTTACCCATCTTTCAATACAAATACCGTCGCCGGGTTGATAAATTGCTGCAAATAGAAAAAATCATTGTTATCCATCAAATGGCTGCAGTAAAACATTAAAGCAAACTGCACTTATATCTGATAAAGATCGTCACTTCTTTATTTAAACTTAAATTCAAAAATTGGTAAAGATCGCAAAAATGGTACAGAAATAGCTGAAAAGCAAAGAAAGTGTCTGATAGTTAATGCTGATTAATGGAAAGGAATATTTCAAGAAACAAGATCAGTTATACCTGGCAATGACAACAGGGCATTGATGCCTGTAGCTTGCAGCATTAAAATTGGCATCAGGAACAACATGGTTGTACCCAATAAATTACCAAAATATCTTGCGCAGACACCTGTGAGAAAAACTGTGATGTAATGTCGAAATGGGATAAAAAATCAGTTAAAACCAAGCACCAACTATATGCATAGGAGATATGTAGGACCACCTGAACCTATGTGACAAAAACGAAGCATTGTGGAGGAATGACAAATTTACTTACCCCTTTCGTGTTGAAAGCGAATATTCAAAGAAAAGATGATGAGACACGTACCGAAAGAAAATGAGGATTAAAATATTGGGCAAAGGTGGTTCTGTGGTACAATTAAGTACGCAACAGCAACCCGCCTGCTGTTAGTGTCCATACAAATGTATGATGCAACCTGACGCTGTTGTCATGATACGATTGTTCAAGCACCGTGTAATTAACTTACGAGAAATTATTTATGACTTAATTGCATAGCAATGAAACACGAAATCTATACTGTATGGTGGCTATAGATGGTAGTGGGTAAGTAATTTTCAAAGGTACATGCAGTCACCTGTAATAGGTGCAATACACCCGCAGTCGGAGCATCACTTTAACAATTCATTAATTTAGGGAAAACAACTCATTACCATACGACTTACTTATGTGACTATTAATTAATATGAAGAAGTTCGTTCTAATACAATTCACCTTTCATTTCTCCATTTAAATTCAAAATTTAATTCAATTGGAACAACAATACCTGTATAATTTGCTTAGCCTGAATCGGCTCTGCAAACGGGGAGCGACTGCTATTAAAGTGTCCTCAAATGACCAAATTACCAAAGATGTTTCTTTCATAGAGATGCTAAACTGTGGAAATGGTCCGTCAATCGAGTCCAAACAAAAACTCTCTATATGGTTTCAAAAAAACTATATATAATAAATAATAATACTATGTCCTTAAATTTTTATTGTAACTTGAACATTATTCTGGATAAAGTTTTAAATATTGTAATTGTAATGAAGGTGTTAAAGTTTACAATGTACACTGTACAATGTGCACTGAACTATTTGCATTCAGTGTATGTAAGGAACCTCTTTGAAAACTTTGAAAACGACGTCAAGATGATTCGTCCCAAGCATTTTGCGCGATCTGGTGAAATCTGAAAAACGTGCAAGCGAGGCTGGGAATATCACCGAGATAGGTTTCAGAAAGAGCTTCATAAACGGCATCGCATGTCTCTCTCAGCTATGATGTTGCAAGTAAGATCATATCCAAGTTTAAATTCCCCGCTGTCCTGCTCCTGGGCTGTCACGTTATTCGTAATCGGGGTAATCGTGATAAACCTCAAGTGAGTACCAGGCTTAAAGTGCTAATATGCAACAAAATTTGACATACCGAGCTTTTTATTTTAAATGATTAAATGAAAGCCAAAGATGTACTGATTGGTTTGATGCAATTTTGACGTGCATCTAACAAGTATAAGTTACTTTAATTGATTAATTGCACCTTTTGCTAAAAATATCACAACGCTGTGACGTCACAGTGATGACCAGATGATGACTTTAAAGGTTACATACATACATACATACATACATACATAAATATTTTATTTGATATGCAGGTTAAGAGAAGGCAGCTTGAAAACAAGCTGATGTGGACCTGCAAATTAAAAAGTATAATCTAAATAAAACCCCTATATAACCCTAAAATACAAAGCTAATATAAAATCATTCAAAAAACTTGCAAAGTCCATAAAATGTGATAAAATGCGTATCTAAAAATGGGAAAAAATAAGTAAATAAATAAATAGTGCTTAAGAAATGAAATATAAAATAAAAAAAATAAAATGAAATGAAATAAATAAATAAACTAATGTGGATAAAAAATTAGAAAAATTAAACAAACAGTCCTAAAAATATGTATAGTCCTTTATCTTATGGGAAACGAAGGCAGTCCCTTTAATAAAATCTACGTTGCTTATCGGTTTCATTGCGCTTTTCAACTTGTTTTTGAATGTATGATTGTTTGTTATGTTTTTCAATCTATCTATGTATATTATATTTAATAGAAAAAAGTATACATAATTTGCAAATTTTATTTGTGCCACGTTAATCAGTGCATTGAAATCTATAGATTTTTTGAAATAAAACACCATGTAAAATTTCTTTGCATTTAGCACCAGAAGTGGAGTAAGTGATGATGATGATTTAGGTTAGTGTCTGCTGGTGGTCACACTCGTTTTTCGTGCAATGCAATGCAACAAGCCTGGTATCCCACCCACTTGTTTTTGCTTTGCTATGTGATCTTGTCGCCACGACTTATACGACTAAAGATGTCTGTTGTTTTATCAAAGAGAGCGGCATTCTGTAGCTTACAAAGTAGGGGATTTTACATGTGGATCAATGTCATGTTTAACAGGTGCCTCTTGCCATCTTTGAAATTCCTAAATTTAGGCCCACCCATCATACCATGTATGCTGTCGAGAATAGTTTGTTTATTAATTTCGATTCCGTGAATCTAGATGGTAAACAATGGCGTAGAAACCGGGGGATAGTGTCTCCACCTTTTCTGCAAAGTGCAAAACATAAAGCATGCCCCTTTTCATGGATAAAAACGCACCCCCTCCCCCTTGCCTGGGATTAAACTTGTGGTCCCTCCTTCCCACTTTTTGGTACGCTCTAACACCTCTGATAGTGAAGATGCATTTTTATAATATAGCCTAAAAAAATAATTATTTGCAGGAAGGATGAAAAAAGGGTGAAGGAAATTGGACCAGACAGGTAAAATTCAAGACTATTTAGTGTCACTGTTGGTTGAGTTTGAGACTTGAGGAGAAGGGAGGGCAAATTGTAAAGAGTGTTATGTTTTACTCAGACCTAATATCAATTTAAATTTCACTCATTGGTTTCCAGAACAGCTGCTGAATGGATATTACGAAATGGAGGATCTGTTTGCTTTGCAGGATATGATAAATCTATTTCAAATTACAACTTGCTCCCCATGGGCTCTCCTGCTAAGAAATACCAACTGGAGAAAATAAATGCCAGAGGCATCAATCTTACAGATAACGGATTCGAGCATCTAGGTAAGTGAACACAAGTCAAATCAACAGAAATCAACCATGCATAAATGCTTTATCTCGATGTGTTACCGGTGTTTCTATCTTTGATTACATGTACAGTTGGCTTGAAATATCTAAAACATTTGGACATGAACAGTTGTTGTTACATCACTGATTTGACATGTTTGAAAGAAGTTGCAGAGTCATTGCAGTACCTTGATATTGGTAACTGTGAAAGTATTGCTGATATATCTCCAATAGAAAAACTAAGGTTAGCTATAAATCTTCTTTGAACCCATCTCAAATCCACATAGCTCCTATTCCAGCCTCCACTAAGCATATAGCCCCCTCTTACCCCAAAACACCCCTATCCTACATAGCTTAACAGTTAGTAAAGCCCCCAAGGTATGTTGCAATATCCCTTAAAGGTGTTTATTTTTCTGTTATTTTTCTACAGGGAGCTTAGGACTCTGGTCCTGACTAATACTCTTGGTAAAAATAGATACAAAGCAATAGATGCAATGAAAATCAAGTTGCCAGGCTGTGAAATCATACCTTAGGCGTGTGAAGAAATTACTGAGATGTTCGTTAAAAGAAAATTGACCAAAGTCCAAATCCCGGAGAGAGATTTGGAAATTTTGCAAAGAAACCTCTTCAAGCATAAAAGCCCTCTCTATAATAAGCTTCAAGAAGCCTTTTGAAATACCAACCTGTATAGCTATAATATATTTAAATGTGAAATTATTTCACTTCCCTAAGCCAATTTTTAGCTTGAGTATTTTTGGAAAATGACGTATTGTCAGAGAAATCCGAGTTTTTCGTTCCAGTGTGTCGCCAATAGCAACCTTACAGTTCTTATCCGGTATGACAGTTTGTTGGGTAATTGTATCTGTTACCTTTTCTTGTATTCCATGTAGGTAATGATTGTACATATCTTCTTTGAAAACGACCAGACTTCTTGGTTGCAAGAGTATTGACATGATGTATCGAGATTCAAAGCTACTCGTATTCTGTAAAAAATACAACACTATCAAAATATAGAACCAACACCGAAATTTAACATTGCATGAAATACGCCCATTTTTTATAAGAAACCATTTATAAGAAACCGTAGGGCCATATTTTCAAAACTTTAAGAAACTTTGGTAGGAGATTTTGTGTGACTGAAAAAAGTTAAGAAGCTTTCTATGTTGTCTAGGGTATTTGGTTTTGTTTCTTTTGTTCCTAGCTCAGTTCGGTTACATTTTAAAAAGTATTTGAGTTGTTTGCGATGGAATTTGCATTTCTTTTTGCTTCTCTATCCAATTTATGTTTGCCAGTGACAGAAAATAAAGCGAAGGACGATGAATTAAGGAAAATTCGGTTTTGGTGTTAAGAAACTTGCTAAGGAACTTTTCGTACCATAAATAGAGTGAAAGCTAAGAAACTTAGGTATACGAGAACTTTGCACAGTTTCTTAAAAATATGGGCGTACTTCTCACGAAGAAATGAAAACAGTTTTGTTTGTTTGTGTGGTAAGTTTATTTTGCATGGACGATACAAAATATTTCTAGCTTATAAATATGTTGTGAGTAAACTAATTTAATTTATTATAAATATAACAAGTAAACTAATCTGTGAGTTTGATAGAACATTTGTCTTAGTTCGGTATATTTAGCTTACTGTCGATAGATCGAAATATCCTGATACATAATTAAATATTAAGCCTAGTTGAGGGTCGTTGAGGGTCGTTGGCAGTCTTTATGAGTCGCTGAAAATTAGGATCAGCGATGTGTATCCTAGCCTGATAACCACACACGATTTCAAAGGAAATAGTACTAAATAAATACTATTTCTTTTGAAATCGTGTCTGATTATAAGGCTATGTGCATCCACGCCAAATTTGTAAGTTCAAAGCATGGTAGAAGCAAACATGGAATTTTTGCTTTTGTTGGAGATTCCATAACCGAATCACAACATTCGAATATAGAATAATTTCGTACGCAACATCAACAAAAAAAGTAAAATACGAAAGTAGCAAAATGAATTAAAAAATAAAAACCGTTTCATCGCAAGTGCTGGCAGAACTTTTGGAATCTCTTGTTTCTTTTTCGTCGTTGAGGGGTTGGTAAAAGTCTAGGACGGTGTGTGATCCAAGCGAAAGAGTTGTTATCGCGGGAAAAAACAAAGGACCATCTAAGTGTGGCTGTGGATGAAATTGGAATATCAAGGTAATTAAATAATAAATATTTATACCTAATATATTTATTTATAGACATAATATATTTATAATAAAGCCTTTCCTTCAACAAATATCGACAAGCAACTCAACCAAGACGAAACCGGAGGCGTAACATCATCTGGTATAATCCCCTCTTCGGCAGCAACGTGAAAACTAACATCGGTTCCTTAAGCTCGTTCCTATCTAAACACTTCCCTCGACAACACAGGTACCACACCCTTTTTAACAAGAATAACATCAAAGTAAGCTAACAGGTGTATGGAAACAGCACAGAGACAGACAAAAAATACCCTCGAAATTTGTCAGTGCCCGCAAAAAACGTAGGTAACATTTCGAAATCCTGGCTCTCCTATGGCGCGGGCGTGTGAAGAGAAACCACGCCATCCGAATGACATGACCAACAGAAGAACTTACTTATTAGGAGAACATTTAGACCTCCAAAGAATAAAAAAACTAGATACAAAAAATATTGTATACATTAACAGGATGTAACTAACCATTATTCCTTGTCCGGGAAGATATTCATTTATCAGGACGTGATTCGGGAACTTTTCTTCAAAAACACCAAGCGAAGCTATTTCGTCTGTGTATTTCGAAAGCCACTGAAATGAAGCAGAAAAAATTAGATGTTGCCAAAGAGGCTTGTGTATCAATCGGTCCAAAAGAAGTGCAAAATTTTCAAATATGCTGCACCAATACAAAGGGCCCTGTAGTATTGTTCTACAGTGATAAAAATTGCATGACCATAAATTATTGAGTACAATGTCATACAGTACCAACAAATAACTTCACATACCTGTGGAAGTTTCTCTGAAACCATTCCCTGGGAATAGGAATAGCTTATCAGTCAATTGCTTCAATAAACTCAAAGCATATATATACATCAATATGGAAAAACTAACCTCGGCTTTTTAAGTACTTGAATTTTCGCCTGGCCTGGAGCCAGGCATCATCAGAAGTGGATCTTGTAACGGTTGCTGTTCGAACAATTGTTCACCAAATTGTTGTCACAAAGAATCTAATCTGTACGCTAATAGTTTTGCCACCGTTGTAATCCTGGTTGCATTTTCTCCAATCGGTGAATTAATGTTCACACCATTATCTCGATTAAGGCCTTCTACCTCATTTGGACCAGTTTTCATACATTGGATCTCCAATGCTTCTCTTATTTTCCTATTTTTATAGCTTGACTCAATGGCCAGAGTTGTCAGATTTAGCCAATTAAATTGGCCATGACATTGTCTGCAATGTTCTGTTACACCAGATGATAACCATTATCCCTGCATAGAGTCTCTTTGATGTTCAAGAGATCTTGTCAGTACTTTCTTTTTTGTTTCGCCAACGTATGATTTATACCACATCTTTACTTTTGCAAAGAATGTTTTTCAAATTTGTTCCTGACGTGGGAATAACTTTGATTCCTTTCTTCTTATAAATCTGTTTTAATTTAGGACCCACTTTCAGAATCCACGGAATCTTTACAAAAGGCTGTCTATCTTTTTGTGTTACTCGTATATCCTCATTGGTCTGCAATGCGGTAGGGCGATATCTATTTTAGTAAGGAACTCTTGACTGTGGCCATTTTCAGTGAAGACTTGTAAGGAAAAAAAACAAAACTTTACAAAATGTCTCAGAACATAGTTGCCAAGCTCTTGCAAGGAAACCTTTAAATACTCCTTTTACGATGTTTGGATCAATACAACTATTCGGTTTTATTCTTTGTGACAATGATTCTTTTGGTGAACAATTGTTCGAACAGCAACCGTTACAAGATCCACTTCTGATGATGCCTGGTACCTTAAAAACCGAGATTAGTTTTTCCATATTGATGTATATATATGTTTATTAGTCGTTGCTAACCTTCAAAAAATGTCTCTCAAAGATTAAACTCAAAGCAATAAAAATCCACTTGAATTTGATTGGCTCAGTTGTTTACCTTTGGATGGGGGAGTCCACCTATATAAAAAATGAACATTTCAGTAATAGTGTTAATACACAAACAATACAATAAATTGGGTTAAAAAATAAAGTTTCACCAAAAGTTTGATTGGGACCAACAGTTTCACACATGGTTCTGTTCTGCTGCTGGTATATGAATAACACAACCCTTACCCCAATTTTGTAGCCTCCTGTTTGACAACTGGGTCCACTTTGGCTTGGGTGCATTGTAAATCTAACAAGGCAAATATAAAAGACCGTTCGTTGCTACTTTTTAAGTTTCCTCTAATATGGTGCAAAGAAATATATTTAGTCACATAAAGATTAAAATACCTTTCCCAAAAGCAAAGACTCTTCTTCTTGTGAAATAAAGTCAGGAAAGTAATAGGCTAGTTGTGGGACCTGTAAAAATTGAACACAGATTACAGGTTAAGAAAATATTTGGGCTAAATATTCACAACAAGACATGCAGAGGGGCAGGGCCTAATAATCGTGATTAACATCAAGCAAGTTAATATTTACAACTTACATCTTTCACAAGATATTGTTCCATTTCTATGTTATGTAGTATTCCATGAAGTAGTCCGAAAAAGAAAATAATACCAACTGCTTTTTCAAATTTTATTCAAAGCCACTTGCATCTTCATTCAAAACGAATCTCAGAAGGTAATTCCTCCCACCTCTAACAAAGTTAACAGGGGCGGGGCAGGGCCAAAGTGCCCATGCACCGAAATTTGCGAAAAGGTTTTCAGCCATCATTCTGAAAAATTTGTGTGCCATCTATTTTATAGTTGGAGACACAATTTGATTTCAAATATGGATGCCTCCGCAACTTCCTTAGATAGATAAGCTCCAAAATCACAACTTTTCTAACATTTGCATTGTTGTTTTTTGACGACAGTAACTGGTAGATGGAGATGGACAGAGAATGTATCATAACATTCTAGCAAATTGGGTAACGGAAAATCTGAAGGTAGTTTTTGCAAAAAACTGATGTAGTAAAAACTTTTTGCGTTCGGATAATCGAGGTTCGGATAATCAAGAAATCAAGGTTTGGATAATCGAGGATGTACGCTTCCATCCGCCATTTTGAATTTTTTGACACTTTTGAAATGGCTATATCTCTCGAAAGATAAGTCAGATGATATTAGTATTTTATAATTATTTATTCGCTTTCGGATACTCTCTCCAATGACGTGATCAGCGGTCGAATATTCGAAGATCGGATTTCTTGTGACCGTTGTCACATGACGTCATCGATTACGTCACAATGGCAAATTTGCAAGAATGTTCCCAAGGTTTAAAATGACGACCTACCCTCACAGATGCCAAAACTGCCTTCAGATCGTCCGTTACCCAATTTGCTAGCATGTTATGATAAATTCCCTGTCGGATTTCCAAGACCACAAAAGTGGGAAACAAAATCTGACCAGAAAACCTGATAGCATTCATGCAAGTGTAGTGTAGTGCAATGAGGTAGAGGTATATAGAAATTCTCGATACAATATCCTTACGCCAAATTTCAGTGATCTGACTGAAGAAATTTCGTTACAAGTGGAAGCACTCCTTTCTTCCACAGCTTGAGACACAAACCCTTTCCCGTCGTGAAAGTTGCAGAGCGGAAGTGAGGAAAACCGTTGCTGCTTTGCTTTTTACCTTTTTACCCTCTTCGAGATCATGCGTGACAGCAGAAAGTGAAGTGAAATATACGTCGCTCACTGCCTGGACCGGAATAATGAACAAGCTTGACAATGCAGCATTTGTAACCGAAGAAGACCATGAAGAGGCACCACGAGAGAAATGGGGTCGCAAAATCGAGTTCGTCTTTTCCTGTGTTGGTTTTGCTGTTGGCTACGGGAATTTCTGGAGATTTCCTTTCAAGTGTTTCAAGAACGGAGGAGGTATGCAAATACACCATTTTTCGATATATATCGGACTGCTTTTACTCTGTTGTTGTATTGCTCCAAATGCACATGCAATTTATAAATAAATGAATGTTATCTCAAAAAATTGGGCGGTTGGTTAGCCTACCGGCCCGGATTACTTGAGAGCAAAACACATTTTACTGTAGGTGACGGTGATCCCGATTTTCCGCGCGAATTTCGGCCGGCACACCAGGCAGTACAGTACCTGTACTCAACTTCGCAGATTTAGTTTTTGTTATCATACCATAATAACTTTCGTATCCATTGAAGAATGAAAACAATCTTACTGCATGACACCAAGATAAGATGCAGTGTCTTGATGCCATATTTACAGATTTCACGGCTGGATACCATACAAACATTCAGTTATTACTAAAAGCAGGAACGGGGAACGAGGAGGGAGTAAGTAACCTGGGAACGACCGGGAACGATTATGTATCTCTGAAACGGTTTGAACTATCCCAATTAAAAAACTTGGAGTACACAGAGAAAGATGCAGAATTTTTACTGCATAGTTTTCCCGAACAATGACTTGGGTGTATTCTCTTAATTAAAGCATCCTTTTGATTACTTTTAATGCAATGCATGTATTATATTTTTGTCCACTGCGAGCTGTAACACCACCAACATTTTGTTGTCAGGGGGTAGACTTTAAGTCGAAATTCATTTCTCGGATGACGTATCATATAATAATAAAACAATTCCCCGTCAATAACACTTGAAGAATAAAACAACAAAAACAAAGAAACATCGAAGGTTGTTGGAATTATTTCAAAAGAAAATGTCAACATAATAGAAGAGTAGAACAAACAATCGAAACACGAGTTCATGTTTAGCTTTCAAACTGATCAAGATCTGGAGATTGCGAGGAGGTCGCTGTTTCAGAGAAGAACGGGCGATTTCTCGTCGCTGCGGGTATTGGGTGGGTAAATTTAGCGGGAGTGACGCGCGATGCTGGTGAAGATTGAAGAAGGCTTATCTGATATGCAATCATGAAGCAGTTATATAACCACGCAGGTAACCTCTGGGGCCTAGGGCTATTGGGTTGGAAGTCCACAGAGGAGTTAGAACGGTTAGAATACCTTCATACGAGCCCAAAAGCTTTCCAATGTGAAAGCAATTCAATGTGTTCCACTTCGAAAGCGGATTTGACTTCACTCCAGACAGGCGTATTGGATAGCAATATAGCATCGTTGTGAACAAAAGGACAATTCAATCCGATACGTATGCTATCCGGCATTTTAGGAAATGAGCCATGTCTCTGACGTGCCGTCGTCATTCGGTCTTACAATGACTGTTCATATTTTTCTTTCTCTTTCTTTTCGCAGGTGCTTTTTTGATACCATTCGTGATTTGCCTTCTTCTTGCCGGAATACCATTGTTTTTCCTCGAGTTGAGCGTTGGCCAGTTCACTCAGGGTGGAGCAGTGACAGCCTGGGAAAAACTGTGTCCCTTGCTAACTGGTAGGTGTCTCTCGATCATCAACTTTAGTATAAATGCAGAGCAGCGGTTTATTATAAGGTTTATTACGCTTATTATTATTTGAATAATAAGCGTAATAAACCTTTTACTTATTTATTACGGTATTTACTTGAATAAGCGTAATAAACCTCATTTTTTATAAGGTTTACTACGCTTTTTCAAATAATAAACCTAGCCGCTTCGAACTGGAGCCCGCAAATTTCCCGCCAATTTTAAAACCAGAAATTCGAGTATCGGAGATCTTAAAAATGTTTTGTCTCACCTTATTGTGACGTCATTGTGTTTTACTATCTCCCAGGTCTTGGTTACTCGATGATGTTGGTATCATTCTTCCTTTCCATCTACTATAACGTGATATTGGCCTGGAGTTGTTATTATTTCGTGTATTCTTTCTTCCCCGACATTCCATGGACTGGATGCAATCATGAATGGAACTCGAAGGACTGTCATGATCCTTTTTCCAAGAGCACAGGGAACAATGTGAGTTTATCAAATTCAAGTCTGAATTCAAACAGCAGCATTGGACAATCGCCAAGTAGAGAATTCTTCATGTAAGTGGCTTGAACGGAGTATCATTGCATTCAATATGCTTTTTTCATATAATATACAACCAATTAATTTGGCATGAGTAGATCACCAGCATAGCATTGTTGTGGAAATTCACTTTTTTGCAGAAATAATGTTCTCCAGTTGAGTTCTGGCATTGAAGAAGTTGGCTCTGTGAATTGGAAGCTCGCTCTTGCGTTGCTGTTTGCTTGGATAATGGTTTACTTTTGCATCTGGAAGGGAATTCGCACAACAGGGAAGGTAGTAACAGAGTAACGAAGCTGTACTCAATTCAATGATACTTTCTATCGCCAGTTTTAACTACTAATTTTTGAGCCATCCGTCTTAGGGGACTGCTTGCTTTTGTTTCGCCCCGCTAATGTTTATCATTGCCTCGTTCACAGGTTGTCTACGTCACAGCCACTTTGCCATACGTAATGCTGTTTGTATTTTTTGTGAATGGCTTAATGCTGGAAGGATCAACAAACGGTATAATGTACTACATCTCTCCCAAATGGGAGAAACTTGCAGAACCAAGTGTAAGTCAACGTAATGTTGATTTATCCACGATATTCCGGAATTTTCACTCTCTATTTCCCAATTCAGTAAATTCCAATCTAAAGCTCATGGAATCAGACGCCTTCAGCGGCCCAATGCCCCACCTGGACTGCACTGTGATCGTTAAACTGCTGATTGCTTGCTCAAACAAACTTCATCTTTCATCCATTCCATGCACGACGATTATTAATTTCTTTCCAGGTTTGGATTGATGCTGCCTCTCAAGTTTTCTTCTCAATCACCATTGGTCTTGGTGTTATGCTCACGTTCGCAAGCTACAATCCCGTGCACAACAACGTATACAGGTACGCTATGCGATCAACCTGTCGTCCTTAGATTCTACCAAAGTCAAGCACGCCAGTTTACGCCTATCATTTCAAGTGAACAGCAAATGAAAACCTGTTGGACTTTTCTGACGAGTCTAAGTGATGTAGCAGTAGCATATCTGATATATTTGATGCACTGATCTGGTAGCTATTGGGTCGAGCTGATTCGTATATTTTTTATAGAGATGCAATGATCATTGCTTTTTCCGATGCACTTACAAGTATATTCTCTGGCTTTGTCGTCTTCTCAATATTGGGTTACATGGCACACATACAAGGAAAGGACATCACAGATCCAACCATTGCTACAGATGGTAACGCGTTGATTTTGTATCGCATTTTTGTTTTATACCTTCGTGTTTTGACGAGAAGTACCAGCAGATTGCTGCAATGTGTATTTTTTTAGGTCCTGGGTTGGTCTTTATTGTCTATCCAGCGGCATTAGCAACGATGCCTCAGCCACACGTCTGGGGTGTGATATTTTTCCTGATGCTCATTACGTTGGGATTGGACAGCCAGGTCCGTATTACGATCGAATGCAATGTAAAGTGGTCTACAATAAAAATCCCCATAATAAGAACAAATGAATTGAGAACTCGCATGGCTTCATTTCTGTTTGAAACAACAGAAGAAACAATGACCCATTGTTTTCGAACAATATGCTGGTGTAAAATTTACTGGTTCTGTGTGTGGGTTTTTACTGTATCTCCATTATGAAATTATCAGATGTTGTGTGTATTCCTGATGGTGAATTTTCCTTGCATATAGTTTGGACAGGTAGAGCTCGTCTGCGCTTGCATTATCGAAAAATACCCAAAGAAATTGGCAAAATACAAGGAGCTTGTTGTGCTGGCTGTCTGTTCCGTTATGTTTCTTTTAGGAATTACATGTGTCACAGAGGTAAGACCTTTTTCAAGAGCTCAATATGAAGTTCAGGCCTATATAGTGTTTGTGTGATCTGCATACCTTGTGGCATACACACTCAGCTTTAAGTCACCGGTTCTTTAAGTAAATCTCCAAAATATAACTACTGGGGCGATTTAATGCAACTTTAAAGCTTGATCTGTTTCGTTGTCATCTCAGGGTGGAATGTACGTGTTTCATCTTCTGGATTCATACACTGCTGGTCTGTCAGTTTTGTTTGTTGGAATTGTCGAAGTTTTCGTCGTTGGCTGGATTTACGGTAATGTGGAATTGCGGAATAGACCAATATTGCATTCCAGCATTTCTTGCTCCGTGTTTCACACATCTACAATGCATTGCAGAGAGTTGTTGTACTCTGCTGCATGGATTCTTCCTCTTTTGCGTTGGTTTTTTGTTGAATCAATCGAATTGTTTTTGATCTCATTTCAGGAGCTGGAAGACTGAAAAGCAACATTGAATTTATGGTTGATGGTAGTATCAGTCACATTTGGGTGATACTGTGGAAGTTCATCACGCCATTCCTTTGCATTGTTAGTAGGGTTTTTCCACGATTGATTAGCTCTGCCTTGCGAATGTATGTTTCTCTTCAAATGGTGTTCCATTATTAATTCTGCAGTTCCAAAAGCTCTTTCGATTCTCCAGCCTTTCCGGGTCCGAAGGTAATGTTTTCCCATGCATATAACTGGCTGTTCATTGCTTTTCCTAGGCCATATTTATCTTCAGCTTGGTGCAGTACAAGCCGTTGACCTACGAGAAGACTTACGTTTATCCTGTCTGGGCTGATGCTTTAGGCTGGCTTATGGTGTTTGGCATTATCCTATGCGCTCCTGTGGTTGCTGCCAAAAGACTTTACAATGCTAATGGAGGATTCACAGATGTATGTGCAAAATCTGTCTTTCGTCGATTCTGTTGTTGTTATCCATTTAAGATGATCACTTCTTCTGATCGTGTTTTTCGGTTTTTCTTCAGCGATTTAAAGAAACAACAACTTCGTCTTTGGAAAAAAAGGGTTTTAATCCAACTGAGGTGGAAATGCCAGAACTGCAAACGCTTGCTTAACAATCAATCACTTTTGCAGTTTCTTATTTCTATATACATATGTTTTTAAACTTTGCAGTCAAATTTTTTTAAATGTTTTGGGGGAGCAGACTAAATGGTGCTTTATTGCTTATATATGGGAAACAGTGATTGTAGACGATGGACACTGGAGACAAATGACGGCAAGTTGCAAGCAAATAATTTTTAATAAACTGATGCATTATAGCTAATTCATACCAGATGAAAGTTAACTAAATTTAATGCAAATTAATGCAAAACAATGAAATATATACACAATGAAAGCTACGAAAATTAGAATCGACTTTGCCATTTGCCCAACTAATTTATTTACAATTGAGGAAGGTTTGTGAAAACACAATCCTCGGTCATTGATGATAAAAAGAAAATTACGCAAGACACCTGCGACAACCTGTTGGTATCGGAATCTTTTTTCAACGCAGACAACTTTAGAAATATTATTATAATTCTTGGCCAACGTTTAAGACCGTATGCCGCTACTTTTCCAGCTTAGAAATTTCACGGAAATTTAGAGCAAAGCTCTTTAACACCAACACTAAACAAAACATCAAGAAATTTGCAATTTTTACATTAATTTTATTGATATCAAGTTTGTTGTGTTCTTGAAGAGGCTTTGAGTAATACCAATAATACCACCGCATTACCTACAACTGTTTCTAAAGGCTTGTTGCCAGAGCTGTTCATGTTGGTAACTTTGTTGACTGGAAGTTGAGCTCTTTGCGGGCGTTGTCTCTCCACTTCGCGGTGTACTTCTTTGACTGTTACCCAATGAATGAGCCAGAGCAGAGCTTGGTCTTCCATGCACCCTAGCCGTCGCTGACTTGATTGCAATTGGCTGAGTTCTCGGCACCAACACCGACTGCTCGCATCTTTCCTCTTCGTTCTCTTCGCAAACAGATGACTGGCTAGGCTTCTTCCTGCGATGCGATAATGGCGTGTTAGGCTCGCTGCGACATTTCTGTTCGAAAAGACGCTTCTTGCTTGGTTTTGATAGAAAAGACCAACCACCAAACAGAGTGAAAGCAATGAATATCGATTCCATTAGTCCTGCCATTTGTCTAATTTACCAGTCGTGAAAATTTTTATGTTTCTTGTAGGCCGAAAAGAACCATGAAAGTATTTAATACACCTGCGATTACGCGATGTTTTGAATTCACTGGGATTTTACTATGCGTTTATTCACGTGACATCTCATTGACCATTCTAAGAATGAGATTTTCTTTTCTCATGATGAAATATTAATGAGCCGCCCACCAATCAAACAATACCCAGCCCACCTCGTGACAATGGAATTTCATTCCTCTTTGCAGCTGAATTTTGATGATTATTCATAAATTTTGAATTAGTCTTGCGGGTTCTCTCAATGAATCGCAAAACCGACAGATAAAAATAGCGTCCGAAAAATTGTCCCTGAAATCCCCGGCCTCGTATTGGTGAGAGGAAAACAGCCTCTCTTTCTTGGTTATCCCCGTTGTCATGATATGAATAAGTGTGCTCCTGTGCAGTGTCGCTATCATTTTGCAACGCAGTTGTTTGACCGCATTCAACTGAGCGTAACAAAGAAATGCAGCACAGAAATGGTCCACAATAAATATGGCGACAATTTTACTCAATGTATTATTTTCTTCATATATTTAATTTTAAACCAACTTTCTCGTGCATTAGTTTTGTGATTTAGATTTTAGCTTGCACAGTGCACATAGTGTAAAATTTACAAAAATTTATGCCTACAACTAAGTAAAACGAGAAAGAATAAAATAAAATATGAACAAACTCACATTTAGAGCATTGTCACAGTTTGAAAACCATAGCTGCAGCAAATTCTTCTTTCAAATGCAAAATTTGGGGGTTCAGAAACCAAAGTCAATACAATATAAAAAGTTGGCCATTGAAATTCCATTTATTTGAAGCAAAGCAAATAAGTAAATAACAACAAATGAATATCACTTCCAATTCGCAAAACTTGTCACCGAAGTTTGAAGACACTTGAAAGCCCGAACTGAACTTCGAAATTACTTGTGAAGCATCGGCGACCAATCAAAAAGTTTTCTTTTATAAGCAATGCACGTGGAAAGTCGACGTTTACCAATCAGATAATCATACGTACATTGCTAAAACTGCTTCATATAATAGGTGAATATTTCAAGTAAATCCCAAAGCATGCTTTCCCAAGTTCAACGACGGTGATAAGAAAAACAGCCGTGCAAACAAAAAATTGATCGCTTGCCATTATATAAACAATCAAATTAAAATTCCCAGAGCAGAAATAAAACTTTTCTTTTCGCTGCTATAAAATCAAAGAATACCTCAAAAATGGTGAAAAAATGATGAATTCTGGAGCAATTATTGATTCTGTTTCTGAGGAGGGTGGCAAGTTTTCTATCACCATGCTTCCATGTTGATAAATTTGGGCATAAGAAGGTTTCAGGATTCATTGAAATCATTGTAAATTTCGATGAAAAATAAAAGAATTAATGAATCACAGATTTAATCAAATTTAATAAAAACACCCGTGCCATTCATTATTTTGGTCTGCCTTTAAATTGTATATTCATCGTCATGGTATACTGCTGATTTAAATGGCTCAAGATTGGCATATATTAAAGATTAACTTCATCCATCTTTGAAATTAAACAGCCTTAACTCTGATTTCATAAACTTAGAATTAACGTACAAAAACATATATTTAATCTGTTATAAACAGATTTAAATTCCTAATTAGAATTAAAAAGCCTAATTCATATTTGTGCGTATAAGTCTAATTGATATAAAAAATGTTCCCTCTAGTGGCCATGTTATAATCATTGCTAGATGTATAAACACGATAACATTGGCAATGGCAATTGTAAACGGTTAAGCTGGCCTAATTACCAACTGCATTAACACCAAGTGCATTAACACCAAGTATTCACGAGTGAAATTAAATAAAAAAATTGAAATATGACAATGAAAGTGTGTCGTTTAGCTTATCCTGCTAAGGAGATACCCGGTTTTACTGGAGTCTTAAACTGGATCCAAATTACTGCAGCCATTGTCCAACAAGCATATCAACTTCCTAGAAAATTAATAAACAAAACTAACTGACGAAAAATTCAGATATTTCGGCATATTTTATGTTTAGATATATTAAATAGATTGACAATTGACAAAGCTCGCTAAGCACCAGGGTTTAGATTTCGGCAAATTTCTTTCATCGAAAAAAGGTATTTAAAACCCTAACCTTTAGCGAATAAAGCATTCATGAAAGGGGCGTCGGAAGCACTGCAATATTGCAGGGGGGCACATAGATAAAAGGGGTGAATTTTTGAAAAAATGATACTTTAGTTAGTTTAATGGCCCCTTGTCGCTCTCTCGGTTCCGATGTTGCTGATTTGATTCAAGAATAAAGCAAAACATGGACAAACCTTCTTTCCGTCCTTCAGAGACTGTGGTGCCGTGGGCTGAGTTGGGTTCATATTGGCACAATGGGCTGTACCCTTCATGTAAACTGCAACAATACCTTGGGATGTCTGGTTTCGAAGAATGCTCAGAACGTGCCATGGATCAATGGAGCCTGGAGAAGTTCAAGTGTAAAGCTTTTAATTAAAACCAATCTCGTTGAACAATAAACTACACCAAGGGAAATAAATAGCACAAAAATGGCTCACCATTAGGAAATATAATCCTGCTAACGCCGAGGTGTTTCTCTCCATAATAAGCGTTTGTCTTTGCTACGTTTTTGTACACTTGTGCATTGGTAATATTGTACACTTCTTCACATACATTCAGCATTGATTGCATTGTGATTCTGGTTGAAAAAACGCATCCTGTACCTGGCTCACAACTTTGATCTGTGAATAATACATGCATACCTATTCATTTGACATATTCTGGCATATTAACCTCTATACCTATAGCCAATAACAAGAACAGCAAACCTTGATGCATAAAAATCAATAGATACAATGACTGTTGGATGACACTTACAATAGCCAAATTCATTGCAGGTCTGATAATACCATTGCCTGGCATTGGCATATCCAGAAGGATCTACTACGTCGTATTTAAGACTGGCAATGTACTCCTTGTACGAATTACCAATGCATTGCATTTGCACCTCAGCTAAATAGGCCTGTGAAATAATAGTACTATAAATCATTAACATCAACTCTTGGTGTGCGCAGTTACTTTATGGTATACAATAGAACTTCTTTGCATTGTTGGGCATTAATGGGATCTGCCCTCTTATCTATGCATAAATATCAAGGCAGATGGCAGTATTCATTGCATAGAAATCGATAAAGATGCCTCTGGCCATTGAAAACCCTGTGTTGTGACGTCAGTAAACGGAGATTGCAGTGTATGCAAGTTACCTTTGCAAGGTAAGATTTTAAAAATCGTAAACATGTTCGTGTTTGTCTGTGGACTCACTACATTGCGTCCCTGTGCCTCGCTCGTAACTCACTTACAACAACCGAGCAAGCAGAAACGAGTGAGGCACAGGGACGCAATGTAGTGAGTCTAGTTTGTCTGCTCAGTGATTGTAATACGATGAGAAATACTTTCAAAATGCCGCACTCATAAACACTCTTATTCGTGACATGATAAACTTGTATTCTTGTTGAGACTTGTATTATTAGTATTTAGTGTATACTTACCTTGTTAACGTCAATAAGACGATCATATGCTGTTTTGTACGTGTTTGTCATGTAGCCGCAAACTTTTCTGACGTCCATCCACGATGTCTCGTCATTGTACTGCACAACGTTCGTGAATATGTTGGCAATGTTCTCAACAAATTGGGTCGTATCATTAGGACTCGATATGTCTCCACAAGAGGAGAAGTCTTGTTGAAGCTTGGTAAACTGTCGACTCGTAATCATCGTCTCGATGGTTTCAAATGCTTGTTGGACTGATGAAGAACACTAAAGGAAAGTCAAAGTTATTATATGCTTTTATAAGTTCTTATTAGTTTGCTATAAAGACAATGAAGGTTACACACTTGTTTATAAGAGTAATACGCATATCTGTTTTCCATAAAGGAGTTTGAACAGTTATACAGTCAACACCCTGGGGAAACGTGAAGTTGTTCGAATTAGAAAAGTTCGAATTACAGAGGTTTGTTTTGTAAGAATTGGCTCATTAATGATCCTTGAAGGGACAGAGAAGTTCGTTCGAATCAGATAGATTTCGAATTACACGAGTTCGAACTATGCAGATTTGACTGTACAACTATTGCGCAGGTATAATTTCATGAAATTAAAGTTCTTGAAATAAATTTGATCATACTTCATTTGATCACATATTAAAAAATAAAGACTACATTATAACCTGAGACCATTTCCAGCCGGATAGCTTAGATATTTGGAATAAAAAGTAAAAGTTTAATTAATAAATACCAGGGTTGATCCGCCAACTTCTGGTGCTGATAAACTAGCAGCAACAACCTGCATGAAATAACGGCATGATTAAAGCTCGTCGTTTGTACGTGTGAAGTGAGTCTATTTTACACCACGAATCTCTACATTGAATACACCTTAAGCAAGAAGGTATGTTTAAAGAAGGCGAAAAGGCAAAAGAGTTTAGAAGCATAGTAAACGCACCGTCATATATCCTGGGAAATCGACTTCTGCAACCACAGGAGCCGAAGTTGCAATGGAACCAAAGAAGAGATTGGGAAACTACGAAAAAATGAACAACCATCCTTAAATGATACTGTTGTCTTCCAATATAAAAAAGTAGATTGGAACTGCCGTGTCTCCACCAATCTACACCAGGATTGGCATCTTTTACTGCGGGGAGTTACCTGTATCCAGAAGCCTCTAAAATTGTCATCAAGCAGACACTGTCCACGTATGTTCAGTGACTTCAAACTGTACCGTAAATCCTCGAATAAGCCCCCACCTTCGAATAAGCCCTCCCCTCGAATAAGCCCCCATCCTGATAATCATTTGCATGGATATTGAGCCCGGGTATCAAGACATTGAAGTTGTTTAGTGAATGTATTGCAAGTAGCAGCAAGTTTGAACCAATAGCTTTATTGATTGGCTGCATCGTATAGCTTTTATTTTGCTTAATATTGAACAATAATCAGGCTAAAATTTATTTTTTGTAAATAAGCCCCCGGGGGCTTATTCGAGGATTTACGGTATTTCTCTATCAGGGATTGTTAAAAGGCAGATAGAGAGTAGGTTTTTGTCATACCTTTGATCGTCCCCAAGCAGACAAAGCTCCCGGATAGGATCCACCTTGCAAAATCCAACGATTATAGCTTGTTAAACGGTATGTTGTTGACGCGTATGCATGAAATGTTTTCAAGTCTTCCAATCTGAAATGCAATGAAATGATGATCGAGAGTGACATTGTTTTGCCTGACCTGTACTTCAAGTAAAACATTGCCAGCGTAAGTAGCATGAAGCACTTACGCCTGGTGACTTGTTAGGTATTTCAAGTTTTCTAATTTCATGCCATTAGTTGGGACACTCTTTCCGTAGAAGCGATGCTCAAGACCTAATAGCAAAGCTTTGTATTTCTGAGCGAGTTCCACGATTTCTCCTTGAGAATAAATCAAATTTACCGGGTTAAAAAGATCTCCAAAAGAGCTAATACAATGATATACAATTCCAACATCTAGCCAAAATTGTGCTGGGTTCTTTTTGGTCCGTGTTTTATTGTACAAGGATAATATCACCCAAAACAATTTACCTCCTAACAAGTAGCCAGAGAACAATTCTTCTTCGCCTCCAACGTAAACGAAAACCGGACCAGTTGATTGGTCCCAGTACATTGTCGAAACATAATATCGCTGGTAAAATTGTCTCGTCTCTGCCGGATTGAAATGGTCGAGTTTCTGCAGCATGTATCCAGTCTGAACGGAATTGAAGATTTCTTTTGAATTAGGTTTGCCAATGACATTCAGCATAATCTTCTTCAATTTCTTCAAAGAGTTCAGCTTTTTCAGATGCCAATGATTGTTTGAGCCAAGCAAGCCATTTGTATTGACAACTGCCAATACCAAAAGGCAGAACCCTAAGAGCAGACTTTTTGAAAGCATTTTGACAAAATACGAACAGACGTATCAGGATAATATTTTATTATCCTGGCTTTGTTGTGTATCTGCAATGTATGTTTCCGTTTCGTGTTGTCAAATGATCAGCTGATGTGAAAAATATTATTTTTATATCTTCTGGTGGCGTGAGCATCATTTCGTCATGTGATTCCCGCTATTTTGTTTGTAAAAAGCGCTCACGTGATCACGCCATGATCACGAGTGACTTCGTTTCGTTTTGAGAGGTTCTCAGGTGACTTCAATTGTTCTAATTACAATTCCTATTCTCTTTATCAATTGTTATTTAAAATTCAAGATTCAAGCAAGAAACGTAAGCATTCTATAGAAAACATTTAAAATCAAAAATTATGAATATCAAAATCATTTGACATCACCAGCACTACTATCTGTTCTTCTTTATAACTTTAAATGTATCTTTATTAGCAACATAGCTAAGTCCCGAAATAACGGTTGTTGCCCCAACAAGGTACCTGGACAAGAGACAGATAAAAGTATATGTATGTGCTCATGTATATTGTTGTATGACATGCAAAATATGGAAATATCAAGCACTTTAAGGCCAGTTCCAATGGTTCCAAACATTATGTGGCATAAATATTTTAAAAGCTTTCCATGTATTCTTTACACAAAAGCCATAATGCATGTTACATATTCAAATTTAATATCATAGTTAACAGAATTTTAAGATTGATTTAATGAATTTAATAATGTAAATTTACCAGTATGCCTGTAACATGTAATTGTCTACGAAGCCAAAGACGGGTGCAGCAAGACAAAAAGCAACCAATCCAAGTTGTAACCCAGTGTTGTACTGAAATAATTAACAAACAGCCAATTTTTCAATATCGGAAACGTTTTTTAACATCTCATAATTGTTAGTTACATTAAAGTATAGAGAAAGTACCTTACTAATCTGTGTAGGTTTCATTTGTACTGTCGGCATATTGAGGTCAAAATATCGAGAAAAAGTTAGCTGCAAAGCAAGACAGTAACATAACAGGCATGTTAGCATTGGACAGTTCATTTGGGACTAGATTCACTACATTGCATCCCTGTGCCTCACGCGTTACTCACTCAACACAAGGCCACAGTATAACCTCCATAGCTTCCACAACAGAGCAAGCAAAAACAAGTGAGGCACAGGGATGCAAAGTAGTGAGTCTAGTTTGGGATTTCATTGAAGTATGCGATTGATAAAAAACTCACTGGTTCAGGAAGGGTTTTGTATCTAAGATATGCGACAGCCAAAATCAAGCCAACATCTCTACCAATGATGAGGGTGCAAAGTTGCACTGCAAAAGATAAGATGGTCATTGCATTGATAATAATCAGCAGTCAACCTTGATAAACATCAATTGATCATTAATTACCTGGTAACAGATTAGCATATGTCAAACTAATTGTCATGATGCTCATTAAGACTTTATCAGCCACGGGATCCAACATTGAGCCAAAAACTGTGCTTTGATTTTTGAAACTGCGTGCAATAAAACCATCCAGCTAAAATTCAAGTCAAGACACCTTGTCATATTGTGATTTGGCTAATTGTCACTGTGTTAAAAGGTATGCAAGGGTCGTGTCAAGAGCATCTTACCAGGTCTGAGACGCCAGCTATTCCCAGCAACACCAAGGCAGTTGTATATTCTGATTGCAAAACGCAATAGCCAATAACAGGTGACAGACCAATGCGCATCAATGACAAGACATTTGGGATTGTGAAAATGTTCTCATTCTGCAGAAAAAGACCAGAAAGGAATTGAAAAATGTTCAACTCAAGCAGTTGCAAATAATTCAATTGAAAAATCGTAAATCGCTTCACATACATATATTTCAATTCCAAACATGTCATACAAGCATGCATTGCTATCATTACCTGATCTCCACCTCTGTCTGATGTTGAGTTTCTTCTTGTTGTGCATTTTCCAAACTTAAACATCTCTTTTAAAGACCCATTAACATAAACATTCTTCCCTGCAACAGTATTCTGGATCTGGAATCGTGTTGGTGGTCCGAAAGAAATGAAACATTTATTCCTCCAAAAGTCAACTTTTCCAGTCGCACAACAATTGCTGTATCTAATTTTGTCAAATTTCTCAGGTCTCACAAAATAATGTTTATGATGATGATGATGACAAGCTGAAGATGTCCTGTGCAGCAATCTGGCTTTCAGCCTTAGAAGCAAATTGAACTGAGCAACTCCATTTCTCTCCAATTTTTCTCCCAATAACAAAACGTTTGAGCCCCAAGAAATTCTGCAAACACTTGTCAAAAGGTTCTTCATCTTCAAGGAGCTTCTCTGTAATGGTCCTCGGCGATTACCCGTACCTCGTTGAACTTGCTTGCTTTGCTTGGGTGGCCCTTCTCTGCAATTTGGTTGCAGCTAAACAAATTAAACTACTTCAACCTTTCCTTTATGCATTTACATAACTTTATACTTCCCTTTAACCGTCCACTACAATGTTAATTTGCCAATCTGAGCCCAGCCATTCTTGATCTTTCCTTTCTTGCTCCTCTCCTTCCTCCTCGGTTGGCAAAAGATACTAGTGGTCAAAAGGACCTTTCCGAAAACGAATTATTCGGATCTCACGACAGCCAATTATCGGAAATCAGAAGATGGCAATGGCATACTCAATACTCGGTATTATTGTATTATTGTACTCTCGCCTCACATATTTTGTTATGGCGGACTGAAACCAATGGACCAATGTTGGAGAGGGGAAGAAATAACAACAAGTTTGAAATGAAACAAAGCAAAACATGAGATGATTAAACATTTCAGTTATCTGTTAAGTGCATGAAACATAAATGCACAATGATAGATGTAGATGTAGATGATTCCAAATCCAAACAGTTTGTCCTGAAGTGATGGCCTAGCGCCGTCCAGCAACTTTAACCCCTCATCTTAATTTGGGATTATTCGCAAACGATTCAAAATAAAAAGCAAATTGAAGGAATTGAATAATGTTTCAAATTAAAAAACATGATTGCCGATTTTCGTGTGCACAGCCGCAACCCAGTCATGAGTTGTTAAAGTTAGAAAGGCCGGAAAATCAGTATGTTTACATTGTTGCATATTTTTGTGTGTGAGCCTTGTCTGTCTTGCGGAAGAGCAAAAAACAATGGCAAGTTTGGGGCCTCTGTGGAGAAAATTGTGCAAAATTGCGTGGTATTAATTTGGGATAATTTTTTGCTAACCTTGTGTCGGACCAACATTGTCATCCGCAATCCTCGCCATAAGGTGCGAGTCAGTAAAAGAACGCCGCGTATTTTCTCATATGTCCCGAAAAAAATCGACCCCCTCCCCCTATTCAATGTTGAGGATGTTTGGAAAGTGTTTTTAGCACTCCCTGATAAACCTGTCCATCAAAAATAGCAACATTGATTTGGGGGGAGGGGGCTTTATATGTTCCAAGGAAATTGTGTTTCTCATTGAAAAGCAATGCAAATTTTTCACTTTCTCAGACCTTCTGTCAATGATTGTGGCAACCCTATTCACAAAGTAAGTTTGTCAAAAATCATGGATTGCGAAGTTCTGTTAGTGAAACCAGAAGCAAACCGGTGGCCAGTGTGAGTGTCGGCACAGTCCCCATTCTTTGTTTCTCCTCCGCTCGGGCTGATCGCCTGTCCACAGTGTGATGTCATACCCCACCTACTCTCCCCAACCGTTTTCTAAAATTACTAAAAACATTCTAAAATTTGTGAAAACATTTTCATTTTTATGTCTTGGGAAATTACGGTAAAAAATAACGATAGACTTCGATGCAAACACTTGCAATTTGTCATGGTTATGACATCACGGCTGTCGCAGTTGAAATGGCAAAGTCCACGATTTTGCGGTTGTAAAAACAATTCTATTGATCAATTTTCATTCTGAAAACGGTTTTATTATTATTAGTTTTATATGAAATATTTGCCAATCAATTATTATTGACTAGTTTCACCATAAAATGCGAGAAATCATATTGCTTTTTTGACTGCGGCCTTTAACATTGAAGTACTTGCAAATCCTAGAATGGTGGTATGGTTGTGGTGTGTAAATCAAAGTCTTCAAGTTCATTTGAACACATCCGATTACTCATATCCCCATGTTTTGACCAAAAAGTGCTCAAATAAATTGAATACAAAAAGTAGAATGTAGAATTGATAATAGAAGGCACTTAGTATTATTCACATTTTAATATTTGTTACTTATTACAGCTGGGGCTATTTTAGAAATAAATAGCGAAAAACAGTTCAGTACAATTTAGGCCTTTATGCCATTTTTCAGCACTAAAAAAATCTGGCTTCAGCAGGTCAGGTTTTCTTTTCACGAAACATGTCGGTTTGAGACAAGAGGCAGTCGTTTCTCAATTATCGTTACTCGTAATTCGTCGTTTTATGCAATTCTCGGTAAGGTCCTTTTGACCACTAGTATCTTTTGCCAACCTTCCTCCTCGTGGCCTATTCATTCAATTCAATGTCATACAAGCAAATCGTTCTACCTCCCACCTTTATTTGCTTGCCATGCAAGGTTGATGATAGATATCACCAGGCAAACCGACGTTCTCCTTCCGTGAAGTTCTTGCCACGCAGAGGCTTATTTCGTACTATGTACGAAAACAACGTCGTCGTGAAACTACACGACAACATTTTCGTCGGTAACAGTTCGTTTTTGTAACTTCAATAAACGTAATTGTTTTTGGCGCCCTTTTTGAAGTAAGCTGCTTGACAGATTATTTCTTAGTTCAGTCTCGTCTCGTCTTTGTTATTTATGCAATGCTGGTATCTATCTGGTATATCAATGGAAACCAGGGGCATACACTCTTTTCTTTTTATAAGAATACTTAATATTTGGCTGAGCCTCAATATTCTTAACTTTTTTCTATTTTGAGCCTCTGAATATTCTTAAATTATTCTTAGCGCGGCAGAAAATACGGATATGGCAATACACTGCTACTATTATCACCAATGCCAAAACGCATAACTAGAACAATGGCTGACAGAATAAGCCCTGATTTCCTGTAGCACAGATTTTATCGACATTTTTATCGAAACTTGGATGAGTGTATTTAAAACCATTGACTGTGAAAAGCTCACAAAGTCAAAAATAAAAATGCTTGCTAAAAATAATAGTTTCACAAGATCGTGAGCCTGACAATATTCTTAAAATTTTCTTAAGTTTCACGAATTTTGAGCCTCATTATTCTTATAAAGTTTATTCTTATAAAAAGGAGAGTGTTGGGAAACGGGGGCCAGAAAAAGCCACTATTTTGACAAATTATGCATAGGTGCCCCTTGAAAACCCAAGAGTGCCCTTTTAAAATTCCAAAATGGGTGGCCTGGTGTAGTGGGGTCCCCAGGGTTTACCCATGCATGTATCACGCCACGCTACAGATGTACTGAAGGGTGATGTGATAGCGCGATACATGCTGTCACTGTCCGAGTATCCTCCACTGGGAGGAATTTTAGGAAATATGCAAGATAAAGCTACCAGAAATTTATGACTGGACCTTCTAGAGCTATATTTCATTAATATATCATTAAAAATTTATTATCTCGTCCAAAGGGTAAAAAGTAGATGCACATAGAAAGCACTTTGTTTCGTTTTCAGAGTTTCATTTTTTTGGGAAAGAAAGAAATTGAAGCCACCAAATTTTTATGACCGGACGGTGTGGAGCTATATTTTTAAAATATGAAGTTAAAGATTTCTTATCTTTATACTTGGAAAAAGTTTATGTATTTACAGGGCACTTTGTCTTCGCGACCTTGATTGTTTACAAAATTAGGCCCTTGTGAGAAGCAAGTTTTTAACAAGAAAAACATACGGTAAAGACTCAAAGTTTCCTGTGTGTGTCCTTCTGCTCGTTTTCACTTCTGCTTATGTTATTTTCATTATGTTTATTTGTGCAGATCTGTAATCTCAAAAAATCACGACCACCATAGTTTTTCAATGATCAGGCAAGGACTGTCACAGTAACGTTACAAATGTTATCACTTCTCGACAACGATGATATCTGTCGATTACGAAAGGTATAATGTTCGCCGACGCCGACGGGACGAACGAAAAATACTTCTGCGTGGCAAGAGCCTCACGGAAGGAGAACGTCGGTTTGCCTGGTGATATCTATCATTAACCGCCATGCAATGCATGTGGGATTTATTTTCCCACTGAAATAAAACCTTAGCGGCAAAATGTTAGTCTCAAAAGGCCTTCCAAGCTTCTCTATGTTTAGGAAGATGCTTGATATAAAACAGATGCTTCAAAGTCAACATAGATTCATGGGCATGGCGATCAGAAAAGCTGAAAAGATATACGTTAAACGTAAATATGTTAGACTAGGCCCTGTGTATACCTCCTTCTTTGCTCTCTTTTTATCCCTGTTCCTTTCCTTCTGTGCACCAGCAATTAAATTACAATAGTGGATTGTTTTGTTCAATGTTTCTCTTAACTACTTTTTCTTTTCAGCCGTGAAAGCGTCAGAATTGACAAAAGAAAATTTACCTCTAAAAGCTGACAGGGGGTGTCCAATTTGTAGTAGGGGGATCAAGTTTACGCACAAGGTAAGGTATCTATTATTGTCTAAAATACACCAACTGATTTGGTTCTGCATTATTTGCGTCATAATGATAGCACAGTGATGTGAATAATTTCCATTCTGCAGGATGTACCCTTTTTAAGCCAGTTCATGACTTCAGATGGAAAGATGCTAAACAGAAGATTAACAGGTTTGTAAACTTTATGTCTTTGCATTTTATTTTATAAAACTCTGTCTGAGATTACTTATGTTGTTTTGAATCTATCTTTTGTTTGATAGGGGTGTGCAAAACACAACAAAAGATACTTCAAAAAAAGATAAACATTGCAAGGAGACTCAGTGAGTAAACAGAAAGGAAACTGAAACTCAATTTTGCCCAACTACGATTCATTTTATTAGTCTTTGCTATAACTTTAGATTGCAGCAAAACCACTTTGCAGCCACAATCTTTTCATGTTTTAGGTATATTGCCAAATTTCACAAAAATAAATGAAGAAATTAAAAAGTGAGCATTTGCAGCAGATGCTTGTTTTGGCATTGAATTGCAATACAATGACAAAAAGATTGCCATCTTCCTATCATTTTTACACATGATGATTCATTTGATATACTGGATCCATGTGGTGTTTGACGACAGTGGTAGAATAACAATGGTAGAAGCCCCAATTAAAATATATCAGTTTTGGTTGGAAATGTTTGTACTGTAATGCTTGTATTTGTATTGATAATGTTCGGTTGTAAACAAACGTCTTATCTCTTTGTAAAACAACTTCTCTGCACTTTTGTACTTATGGTAAATGTTGTGTGTAAAACCCGGACCCGCACTGATTAACAGCAAAAATCTCACAAGCGGAGAATCTTCATGTAAAACCTTGGATTACATGAAGATCAGTGCTGGTCTGGATTTTACACACAACTCATCCATCTGTCCATAGCAGCGCTGGCGCACATGGTGCAATTGTTGCAAAACAAACATGGAGGTCCTTCGCCTATATTTCATGAATCGTATCTGCTTTTCGCATCATATTATTGATGGCAAACTCTAAGCAGAACAATTGATTGTGAGAATCCCGCACATTTCTGGCATTTTTACGAATGTTTTGATCAAAGAGCATATTTACGCAACGGCTCTCACCGATGTATTCAATTCTGAGCAATCAATTCGCATTATCTCCGCATATGATATAAGCCTTAGCCTCGAAAAACTATAGCAGAACAAAAGATGAGAAGCCAAGCCCATGGCAGTTAACAACACATGGATTAAAAATAGTAATTTAGCAAAGAAATATCACTTATTTTGATTCTAATTCAAGAGAAAAGGTTGATTAATATCTTTAAGCGTATTATGGGGATTGGAGATTGGTTATAACAACGAAAATAACTGCTATAATTAGAAACAAAAATGTGGGCTTGACTTGAACTTGGAGCTTACAAAGCGAACTTAAACCGAACAAAACAATTTCACAGAAAACATGGCTATCTTAGCAGGTGTCGCTAGAAATAAATATCTAAAAACTCTGGTAAACATTTGTGATAATTTTCACATCTTTGCAAAATGTGAAAATTATTTTTATCACATATTGAACTCAATCTGATTGAGCTAGAAACACTCGGCAAGTTTTGCTGAACACGAAAGAGGCGTACACCGCGACCGAAAAAATCTTCTTTGTGGTCGAGAGAGAATCAATTAAATGATTTTGCGTGGGGTCTGTTTAATTGCGTTTTGCAAACTGAAACAAAACAATGAGATGAAATATTTGTCAACACAATATACCCCCCTGTTGGATAAAAATATAATCATTGATTGATAGACCCCCCTAACACATGATTCATCCACTCCGATCAGAAGTCTCATGCAGTATTAATGTAGTGAGCTCGCAATTCCTACGACAGATGAGCAGATGTTTCGTACACCTTCACACAATGATGTCTGGAGAAGGCAGGTTTCTTGTCTTTGTCATTTCATAAACAACACATGTGCTGCAAACTTGCTAATGACAGACTCTTATACTCTATATACGGAAAATGATTTGTTTAATAAAATACTAGCCAAGCTTTTTGACAGCCAGGCAAGAAACTAGAAGCACAACGGTGCTATTCGCAATATTTTTGGGATTCGACTCGAAAACGGAGAAGAGCAATTTTTCCGGAATACTTTACGCTGGTGAATGTCCACACCTTAACCACTGGGGAGATCGATGAACTAATCATTATAAAGAATTTGCTGCAATTTCCTTCAAAGAAAGACCACCAGATCTTATGAAACAACGAAACAAAGAGATTCAAACAGGTAAAAGGTATTACGTTTTTACTGGAAGAATTTTCTTCCAGCATAGATTTAGTGTAAATTCAGTGTTATCATCGCACATACTACCATGTTCTAGCATATGTGCGATGTGAATATGTATCTCTTGAATACATATAGCGTAATATATTGAAAAAGCCACTCGAAATATGAAAACAGAAAAGTTCATTGAACATCGTCAAATATATATTCGTCAGTTGCGTATACTCGATTCAAGGAAACAGTTTTCAATGTTTGTCTGTTGAATCAGAAAGTGAATGAAAATCTGCATATGAAAACCAAAACGTTCCTGTTTCACTGGCAAATATTAACGGACTCTTGGTTGCACTGCACTCAAGATCGAATCGACTTATTAGCTGAGGCTGTTTACTGGGGTTAAACAGAGATTGAACTAATTCAAAAACAAAAGTATAGCATGCATAAAATTCAAGCTCTTTTGTAAGCAAATGATTTAGATTTTTATTAATTTCATTGCAGACAGAAGAAAGCGATAAAGTTTGAGCTGTCTTTCATTTCTTCGGCCTTAGATACGAGTTAATATAATCCAGGAAAGCTGGTTAAAAGAGAAGAACAATTTGTTGGGATTTCTCGATCTGATCACAAAATGCCAAGAACACGTCCGAAATCTCTCCCATCCGCAGATGTGCTCAGTTCGGGATCTTCGGACAGTGGCTTGGACAGTGACGTCATATCCATATATTCCCCATCGGATGATATGTTCAAAAGCTGTTCAGCCGACATTTCAGCGAAATTTCAATTCGGTGCGACGGATAGACCGCTAGATGAACGCATGGGCAACCTAGGGGAAGCACTATCCTGGATAAGGGACGAACTAAAGCTGATGAAATCTCAAGACAAACATTTGGCCAAGACCATGATTGATATCAGATCCAGGATCCAAAAGACTAAACTTGAATTGGAGTCGATAAGAGACACTGGGTACGACTCTGACGAACAAGATGCGCTAGAGAACAGCAGAGAGAGGGAGGAAGAGAACCAGCCACGACGAAACAAGACTACCCTTCCAGACCTAAGCATTGTTAATGCTGATAACTTTGAGAAAAGTAAACGAGCAACATGGGTTGTGTAATCAGTAAAGTAATAAACAATAAACTAACAGTGTACATTTGATAAACCCTTTAGTGTAGGTGTTTATTTTTAGTGGATGTTTATTAAAAATATAGGCATTAAACTTGCTCTCTTTTCGCGCGTTTAGAAAAGCCAGGCAGCGGTATATCTGAGAATAAAATGCCAGAAATTCATTGGTAATCTCGTTACGAATTTAGCTTACGGCATCAAGTCTATGGAATGTATAAGTAGCTTTTGTTTCGACCTCAACGTCAAACCGAGGTAGGTATAAACAATTATGTAACTGTTCGCTCACAGGTGATCCAGTCATGGCAGCCAATAAACAAACTGCAATAAGTGACAATGAATTCTGTGCAGACATGGGTGCAGCTCAGCTCACAGCTGGGCACACATAACATGCAGCTGAGCTGGCTCTATAAATATTAACGCACCACTTGTGATCAATGATGCTCTGAAGAGTTGATTTAATGAAGACAGTGGGATATAACAACGTTCTTTGTTTCATTGTGCTTTATTGATTGTTTACGCACTTAAATGACTTTCAAACTTAGTAATAATCAGGGAAGTTATTTTTCCAGACGTCTACAAAACACCCATAAGTATTCTGGCTGCAACAAACAAAATGAAACCGGAATATCTGTAGCTAAAGCTGACAGATGGTCATTACGAAATTGCAGCTAATAGGAAAATATGGGATTTGCTCCTCTGGTTTTAAGCATAAGATGTTTAAGACCATATTGTTCTGATTTCTAAAGATATTTATCTTGCCCTTGAAAACACCCAAAACAATATCAGAGCAGAGCGCATTTAATTATTAATTGCAACGTGTTACGAATATTACATTCGAGTATTGTCTGGACTTATCTATATATTCTCTTGCAGCTGACCAAATGCATGCCATCAGTGGCGTAGATAGAGGGGGTCAGGGGGGTCGAAAAACCCCTGTAGAGCTAAACTGCCGTTTTGTCGGAAAATTGCTGATCTTGTCAAAAAATAAATATCTTCTGTTTACGTTCAGTTCTAGCTAATTTCCTTATCTTATATTCATAGTCTTGAAGAAATAAAAATGCTCATTAAATTTTTGTCGGAAAATCTGAATTTCTCGCCCCCCCTGTAAAATTTCCTATCTACGCCATTGGCATGCCTTCTCGTTCTCAAGCAGCTTGCATGACCAGCTGGCAATCGTAAAATACGAAAGCATAATATCGCAATGGAAATTCTACATAGCAATAAAACATAGGTGTCTCAATTCTTGGACTTGACACTGCAGCTTTCGCATTGCATATTAATTCGAGTATATGCTAAGTTCGAATGCATTATCGATTATATCGGCCTAAAATAATAGTTTACTAAATACTTCATGTTGTGCGTACTCACCTAAACTAAACGAATTACACTAAATTTCAACCGCCCCTTATGTTTCAGCAAGCTTAAACGATATAAAATTCTCATTTCTCATGCAAGGAGCTCCCTATTCAAGCCCCCCAAGGAACTGAAAATGCCCCGTTGATAATAATAGCAGTTACGTATACATAATATTTGTCAGAATTTTAGAAATATTGTTCAGTATAAAAATTATTATATAATAATCATTGTCATTTTTCAAATGTTATTCATTGTCGTGTTCAGATTTTTGAAACAATCTGAGCGGATTGGTCAACACCAGTAAATCGAAGGCGAACATCCGGGAGTCCTGCTAAATGACCTAATAAAAAACGACAAACGCTCTCCAAATTCCCATCTCCAACACAACACAGCAACATTGTCTACTTCTATCTCGTGACGTAACATGCATAAACGAAAAAGCCGCAACATGTTATTATTGTAGTGGTGTGGAGTGCAAACATACTGAAAAACCGATTCCTATGTTTCTGTCAAACCATTGTAGGCATCAAAGGAGCCAGCAACTTTTAAGAAGAGCCCAAGATAATGGCTCACTGACGTTAGACCCATAGAATTGCACAAACGCCTATATTTGTAAATGCACCTCAACTAAAGTTGGCTTGCACGAAACAGTTAAATACAATTCAACTCGAAACAAACTTACCAAGCCTCGAAATAAATGTCCACAGCCTCTCTTTATCCACGCATGTGACTATTTTGTTTGCCCCAGTTCTAAAGAAAAAAACGTTTAAAAACTTGAAATAAATAAGCTCATAGTTACTCTTAAAACAAATTTGAAACAAAAGAGCTTGTTGTTACATATCAATTACTTAACCTAGTCTGGTATTGAAATTTAACCATTACTAGCTACTATACTTTTAAAAATAGACTCTTATAACATGATGTAATAGCACCAACGTTTTTGATTTGACCAGGCAATTGGCTTTTATGTAGCATTCAATGCCATTTTTCAACGTCTGCAGCGAAATTGCTTCATGCGTTCTGAGAATACCTTAGTGCAGAAAAGAAAGAACTCAGGCATCATCATCAATGATCAATGCTTCATAAGCATACAACAAACAGCATTACGTATGCAACAACTCGAAATTAATAATCTTACCTAGAGTAAATACTGAAGCAGCGAGAGACTGAATTTGGGTGGCCATATTTGATATGGAACAGGGAAAAGGTATTGAAGCTGACAGCAAACATTGTCCTAACAGCTAGAAATAAAAAACAAAAGTCAGACACTTCATTGATTGCTGTACTAAACACTCCGTTAAAAACTTGTTTCTGCAGTAAATAAAACATTACGTAGTCGCGTGCGTACCCAGTAGCTTTCAAGAAAAGGATGTATCAGGCCTTGGAGAAATGTCAACAAAATATTGTCGGCAGATAATCGATGAACTGTACGATTTGCATCATGCCCAACAACATGAACACACATCAACTTAGTTAGTATATCAATGGATTCTTCTATAGCCTACAATAAAGGAATTCAATGTTTCTTCAGGTGAAAGTATTCGATAGAAGGCAAAGTAAAGGTCCTTCAGATTGATACAAAGGAATTAGTAATCATATGCGTTTATTATGTGAAGAAGGAAGCATCGTTTACCTCTGATATTCCAATATCAGGATGCCTCACGAATTCTACACAAAATACATCGAAAAGAAAGGAGACGTTGTTGGTCAATTCACCTGAAATAGAATATGAAATTCAGTCATTAAAACAGTAAACACCCGCATAAAAAACCAGTGGATAAAGAGCCTTCTAAGTTGAAATTTCTGCTGAAAAAATTTGCAGAAAACAATAGGATATTGTAATTAAACAATAGGCTGGATGCAAAATCAGCTGGTTCTTATGTGCCCGTGTTTACTGTACATCAGAACCCATTCAAGACATTATTGAATGCAATTTTGTCACGTCAAATTTTGTCGGTTTGTTAAAGAATTAAACAAACATGAAAAAGAGTGAAAAGAGATGAATGGAATGAAACAACAATGAATGGAAAAAACCTTACGGAATGATATACTCTCATTTTGCTTGAAATTCACAGCAGCGGCAACATAGGATGGTATTAATAGAGCATGCATCAGTTTATTTCGTTGCAGTGATAAATAAACCTCACTGAGGCAGGTAGAAAGTTGATTAGTTCGATGAAGTCGACCTCCAACAGAAGAATTTCTCAATTCATCAATTGAAACTTCAAATGGTCGAATATTGATCACCCGTTCTTGAGAAGAGGATGCTAATTCCAGCACTGGGTATGATAATGCAACAGCACGCTCAATAACATCAACCATTGCCGTATCTAGAAACAATGAATAACAAGTTCAGCTAATATTACTATTATCATCATTATTATTATCATAACGAAAATTTACTCACAACCGTGAAATAGTTTACACTATTTGCAATAAAGTTCTGCAGAATTTACACGTTTTTTTTATAAGAAAGTATTTTTTCAGCCCAGCTCTCAAACTTTCTTAGCTATTTCCGAATTTCAGTACTAAAACTTTCTTTAGACTTTCTTAGAATAATTTGACCAGTTTTGTGTGCATACACGAGAAGGCTTCGTTTTTATTCACCAAACTAAAGTTTCTTTTCCGCACCCAAACTCACATTTGCCTGGCAGGGTAAATTCCGTTTAAAAACACGATTTTTTACGAGCCGAGTACTACTTTCTTATAAAACAGCTCTCTTATAAAAAAACGTGTAGTCCCTGTCTTCACAATCGATTCGCCATCGTAGATATCAATAGAGCAGATGAACATCAAAACGTGTGATTTACAATAACATAATTAAGTAGACCTACAAATGACTGGTTGAAACTCAGTTAGAAACTTACTATTAACTTCATGCACAGAACGGTGTAGCTTTTGAAGGATAGCAGTCACTTTGATCAGCACTTGCGTTACATCTTCTGCAATATGTAATTAAAAAACAGTTAATTAGAATCTTTTCACCAATGTTGGTTTTCTGGGGAAAAGCAGTCGATTCGAGAAGTGGCGAAAATCCTGGCATTACGTGCCTACGGAGCTGATATTCTGCAATATAGCAGCAGCCACAATAGATCGAGGGTATATGACCATATCAGCTTGCTGGCAATCAACCAGATATTTGGCGAAACGATGTATAATCTTCTTCTCTTTCTTAGAATGAACCAACTCTCTGAATTTTGGCAAATGCCTTGAATAAAAGAAAAATGTTTCTAAAAGACAAATAATACTAAAAACCAATTTCTTGCATGCGAAAAATACAATACGACATGTTTTTGATGAAATGGCGACACGACACATTGGTTACATACAGTTTAGCACATCTAAAACCCCCATTTGTGTCATCTTTGAGCAAATGTGATAAAATAATAACACATACAACACATATGTGTTTAGAAAAGTTCAGGCATTAATAACTACTCCTTGGAAGACCTCATACCTTGGGAACAGGGTGTATTCTGCTCTGTTGATAGATGGATTGCAATACTTCCTCAGTGAGACAATTTCACCCAAATGGAAGTAAACTGAGCCATGGTCTGTACTGAGCACTTTTCTTGCCTTCACGAGTCCCTATGAGAAATTTAAAACCGCATCATAACATGGCGATATTTCCATAAAATTTCCATGAAAACGAATATGTGTAAAGTGTTTACATTAATTGTTCCGTGCAAAATAGGAAACTTGAACTCGTTTGAAAAATTATACGTTCTCTCACTTCAAAAGAGACTTGAACTTACACTCAATGATTCTTTCGGTTTTGGAATCCCAAGCAATTCAAACAAATACAATTGCTCTTCTACGATGCATTCATAGCTGATGCTGATTGGACAAAATTGAACATCGGGTATATGACCCAAGAAAAACATCTCCGTCATCATTGAAAGCATGCCTAAAATAGAAACAAACGTCGCTATAAAACGTACCCAAAGGCATCATATTGAAAATAACACCAAACATCACTAAAGGTGCTTGTGTAAAACATGCGTTGGACTTCAAAAACTGAAAATTGTACATTCATAACATTTTAATTGCAAAACGCCTTTTCATATTCACAGATTACGAGGAGACCATTTACGGCAGTTTTAACAATTTCAGAATGTACACGTCAGAAACTTGTGTGGACAGTTCACAACACAATGTGTAGCAACAAATAATACAAACCTCTGGCATCAATTTCAAAATGTCTTATGCTGTGAACTAGTGGTCACAATGAGACCAATTCAGCCCTATGTGACAGATGTTTCAAAAAGTAGGAACAATTTAAACACATCATACCAGTTTTTGGTGGCAACGCCTTTCCTGATCTGCTTCTGGTTCCTTCTAGAAAAAACTCAATTGGCATTTGTCCACCTTCAATAAGTTTTTGAACGTATTCGGTAAATATGCTCTTGTAGAAATTGTCATCAGCAAATGAACGCCTCAAGAAATATGCCCCAGAGCCTCGAAGTAGCCCATTTACAATTGCAATGTTCAGAAAATCTAAGACAACAAAAGATAAATAATACTCGAGTAAAGCTGGCTGAAAACCGCTTCTAGATTAAGAAGATATTGTTTAAAAAGTGTCACTGTTCAGGGCCATAATTTCCAGAGAAGGGGCTAAGGGAGGGAGGGGTTTAAACTGACTGAAAGCAATTTTTATAAGAAAAGTTTTCATAATAAATTTTTTTCCCAAAAATGTCTTTTAGAAGGCAGAGAAAGCATCAAGTCCAATGGTCGTATTGAAAATTAGTGCCCACAAAAATTTTGTAGCAATTACAATCCTGCTGTTTGAATGATAAAAATCCAATGATAATAAGATGGATGATTCACCTTGTCCACTTGCAATGGCAGGCAATGGCAAATCGTGGGCAAAGCAGACAAGTGATGTCAGCAGAAAATCAAAGTAGCTGTTATGTGACGGAATGAAAACCAACGGAGCATACATGACTGCATCTGATACCTGTGGGAGAATAAAACAAAAAAATATCTCTGCACAAAAGAAAGAAAGTAGGTTGGCTTTGGCTGAAGGAGTTAAATGTATAAGCTTATAGGGGCTTATATTCCCAATATCAATTTATATAGTTAGACAATATAATTATATTATATAAAATGCATACAACGGCATTGCAGCCAGGATGCTGAAAAGTCTGTTGGAAGATGTACCATAGTAAGTGAATGAAACAAACCTTAGATATACCATCTCTATTGACAAATACATGTTTAAACATCCTTTTGACAATGTTCACCAGCAACATGGCCATGAATCGGATTGTTCTCAAACTGAATGCATGTGCTATTTCATTCAATATTTCTTCTGCTTTCTGACTAGCCGCATTCTTGGTAATACCATCTTTAGAGCAAAGCTACAACGACAAACAAAGTATACAATATTGACTTAAATTAAACTTTAAGCTTCAATTAAGTCCGACAACAATTTGACGTTGACCCGCCCCGCCCCATTTTAAATCTGAGCTTCTTTTGTCAAAATTTGCCTACAAACCTGCTCAATAGCTAAAACTACTCGTTCCGAATTGAGAACAGCCTTTTTCAAGCCATCGTAGCCATCTTTCTGGACTTCTGCAAACATGTACGACTCAGCCTTGTGGTCTCTCAATGAAAAATTCAGGCCTAAGCCACTTACGAACTCGTCTGCCATACAATCAAAATATTCATTAGTACATTGTGCGTGTGATACGGTATCTACTTGCTTTGGCATACTTGCAGCATAAAGATAAATAGATTATTTCCAGATCCAGAGAGAGCTTGGAGCAAAATCGGGCTGGTTAGCCCAGTGCAAATTGTGAAATACAACAACGTGAAATTTTTTTTTCATCGTACCATCTTCTGCAGCCTCGCTTCCAAAATGAACCGGAAACGTAACAATTATTCCAAGAATTGGGAAGATCACCTCTCTTGTGTGTCTTCCATCTGAGTGAAATAACGATCTTTGACAAAAGTGAGGTAATTTTTCTTCAACAAATTTTAATCTGAGTTGAACAGCAATGTTAATTGAAATTGGATCATTTTTTCAACAAACTTAAGATTTAAGACGACTTTTCCAAAAGTTTTGCTTCTGACATAAACATGAAAAGTTCAACAGTTATTCCAAGAATCAAAAGGTCAAACTAATTGAACTTTAAATTTAGTCCAACACCTCTTGACGTTGAGATATCGCCCGACCCATTTTGATTTGAGCTTGTTGTCTAAATTGTCGTACATAGAAAACGTTCTCAATAAGCTACAACTATTCGTTCAAAATTGATCTATTATAAGCCATTTTTCTTTTCGTTTGCAAACATGTACTTAGAAAAGTTATTTCCATAGCCAAATAGCTGGAAGTAAATTTTGTAAGGTCTGTGAAAGTGAAATTGTTGTGCTAACATTACACCACATCTTCTGCTGCTATTCACTGTCAATCCAAGGTGAACCGAAAAATCGTATCATTATGTATCGTTACATTTCAGCGTAAAAGATCATCTCACGAAAGTGACAGACAATCATAAACAGAACATAATGAAATGTATGATAAACAATGGATTAAAAAGCGTAAACACAAAGTTTAGTATTTATTAAACAAGACATACAATTACAAAATTTTTAAAGTAACAGTTGTCAAATAAGTAAAAACTCAATTGTCTATAAAATGCGTAAAAACATGTTGGAAAAATAAATGTTAGATGTTAGATAATAAATAGAGGTTAAATAGCTGATATTCAGTAAAATTTCGCCACTATTGAGTGAACGGGAAGTTCATAACTAAAACCATTATTTGTTCAATGCTTGTAAACAGTTTTTGATACCCTGGGACAAATCCGTGTTGGAAATTGGGCATTTGATGTGTTTATAAGAAATTGGTTCTTCATCTTTATTTTGCAAAGTTGAACAGTTACAGGACCATACTTCATATGAATTGACCTGCATGATGAAAATTAAATCATTTAGCTTTAGTATATTCAAAGTTGTCATAACTACTGTGAAATTATTCACTGAAGTAAAATTTAAGTAAATAACAATAATTCTCAAGAATAGCCTAATTCGAACATGGACTTACAGGCAGTTTCTTGTCGAATACATCTATTCTGATGATCACTCCAGATGGTGGTAAACCTTAAATAAAATAATAATAAAAATCAATAGACAAGAGATCAGATGCATACAAAATAAGGTGGGGGCTTATTTAAGGATTAATTATATTGAAGAAAGGTACAAGTCATACAAGTCCTTGAGCTTCAACTTATCATAACAATATGGATTATCATTTATCATATATGTTAGATGTTTTGTAAGGTCTGACCAACAAGTCAAGCTGTATCAGCTAAAGTTTACCTTCTTTGCAAAGGTCTTTTGCTAAATCTGACATAAAACTATAAAGAAAAGGTTATCAACATCAGAAGATAGATAAATTGTGCTTCCAATAAGCATAATTATGTGATATTAAAAACATTAAAAAAATGAAAATTATAGCTTTAAACTTCAACAATGTTACCTAGCTTTAATTCTATCACCCCACAAGTAAATGCGAGATCCATTTCCAGCTTTGTTAATTGACTTCAATGGTACAATGATTTCTTTTCCTGTCACTAAAGACAAAGAGTTGCAGAGAGACAATCAATATTCATACTCAAACAATGACGGAACTGAAAACAGTCTGATTTGTAGTAAAGAGCAAACCTGCATAAACAGGAGTGATCACATTGTAGCCATCAGCAGAAAGGATCTGGAAAAAATGAAACATTTAGATTGTATTGTTTCATCTTGATTTAATAGATATATATTAGTATTGTTATTATAAGTTCCAGTCCTTGTGCATTAACAGTGTGTATATACATGCATATGGTATTACAACTGACAGAAGCTGCACAGGATAGGGTACATTGGGACCAACTATTAAAACAATTATTAATGGACTAAACGAACTGTTGACACAGGACGTGTAAAAGTCAACACTACTACTACTACTACTATATGGTATTGAGCACTGGTACAATTGATAATATTTAAAACACATAAATACACCTTGAAGCTTTCAACTCTTGGTTCTACATCGACCAAACTGTGATCCCGCATAAAAAAGATAATAGGAAAGCCATTGTCAAGTGACTGCTGATCCTTGCCTTTGAAACTTCCTTCTGGAAATACATGCCTAAAAGATATAAACACAGATTGATGTTGTGAACATGAAAAATGATGTCACAATTAGCTGACTTGGGAAGAAAGTATGTCTTGTATGTTTACCAAAAAGCCATTTTGCTACCAATAGTCTTAAAATGTATTGATTGTGCATTCTTCAAGCCATGGTTGGTGATGTTAAATGGCAGATCCCTTTCTGAAATGCAAAGTATGGAATTGAGTACTACACTAATTACAGAAATGTTATAGCAATGAGTGTTAAATATTTGCTATGTTACCTTTGACTATGGGAAAGAATACAAGTGCAAGTAACGCAGCAAGCAAACACATGAACAGTGGTAGGCAGAAGATGCAAGAAAATTGACTTTTTTTCTCTTCTTTGTAGATGCTGCTATAAAACCTGGAGAGCCAAGATTCCCTTTGAAAAAAGCAAAAAAGAATAAATTCCACATTATAACTAGATGCAAAAAGAGGACCAGAAAATATGAGAAATTCATTGGAGACACAAAGACACAAAAACCAAATTCCAAAAAAGCAAAAAATATACTTTCTGATTGAAATCATTTTTATGCTTTGCCTCTTGGAGACTCCTCTTGATCCAAAATATTCGAAAAAAGCAAGAATCTTTGATACTTTTGAATGAATCAAAGTCTGTATGAAAATAAACGTTGTAATGACTGTGTGAACAATAACAGTTAGCCAGCTTCTCCTTGTTGTAATAGTTCTGAGGCCCACATTCCATCGATTTAAGTACCACTGTCGCCTCCAATCGTGAAATTCGCCCCACTTTTCATGGTTCAATACAACCTGATCTCTTCCAGCAGGTATTTCAGAATCTGACAAATCATCTGACATGTACAGCAATGATTTGGACAGATCATCAAAAATATGCTGTTCGATTCCACCATCATCTCCTTCTTCTTCAATCCATTCAGCAGCAGGCTTCGGCCTTGGCCTGTCTGAATAATCTTTCGCGGTTCTGATGCGAGTAAAGATAGTATCCGTTTCCTTGCCTTCCTGTGAATCGTGACTATTTTCCAAATTCTCAAGACGAAATGTAAAACTGTCTTCAAGATCACCTTCAACATGCGAAGAATGCATCAAAGGTGTGGAGGTTATAATGACTCCGCTATCATTTACCGCATTAAATTCTTCAACCTGCATTGTATTTTCAAGCCTGGTTTGTCTTGTGATGCAGCGGACGTTTTTCGTATGTTGTACCTGCTCCATGATCTTCTGTGTGCTGCTTTCAAGGGCTTTACTTGCACCGTCTGTGCTTTTTAGGCCATGTGTCTGTTCAGGAAACCGCAAATTGGGAAAACTGGCGCCCTCCTCAGTCTCAGTCAGAATTGACCTCTTCAAGTGAGATCCCGGATTAACAACATGAAAAGTAACATTTCTTTTTCTCGGCGACAAAGACATTTCTTTTCCATCAAAGACATTTTGACTTGCATCTACACGTTTTCCATTTCTCAATAGCATATGAACACTTTCTCTTGCTGGTGAACATATTTTTCCATCTCTTAAAACCATCGACATCTTTATGTGGAAGTTTTCAACTATCAAAATGTAAACGTCTATTTGCTGGTTGATTAAAACTATTTTCCTCTAATAAACAGCTGACAAAAATAATCAGCGGCACACCCCACACAATTCAAAGGATCAGAATACAGCATTCGTTTTAATAAAGAGTTCTTCAAAAGTTACCAACTGCTTTATAGAAAAAATCTATTGTTTTCCGAACATTTTCTATAAATCAATAGAATTTCCTCAGACCACAAAGTTAGAATCCGTTGCTAATGGAATGGAATTCGTAAATCGATCATTTTTTGACATAAAGGCGAAAAAATTTAATCAATGACTTCTCGCTTTTTGCATTTTACCTTATCTTTTATATACGAGGTCATACCTGGGAACGAGGCTTGCTAAAGCAAAAAGAACACCAAAATAAAATTTAGCGGGAAATGCAGAATCAAGAGACAAGTGGCCTAGTTTAGTTTGTTGTTGTGTGACAGACGCGACTCGATGTTTGGCGAAAAAGCTTTAGAACTGATTAAGCAACTGAAAAGAGCTGGGGATGGACCTTTGCCACCGTTTGACGTAGGATATTATTCCATTTTGTCTGATTTGAATTATAATTTTTTAAAAATGCAGCGTGATATCAAAGCAATTGAATTGAATAGACTAATTTCAAATGTTCAGATATGGTCAATATGATATACGCACACGTGATCTACAATCAAATCACACTTTGACAGCTTTTGTACACTCTTACTAACAATTGACAAGCTTTTTTCATGTGAATAATGTTGCTTCTAATCTTAGCTGTATTTTCAACTTGCACAGTTTTCATACAGAAATAACAATGCAGCTTAGAAAGCAACCATCTTGTCAGTCATATGCAAACATAACTGCAAATTTACAGTGTTGAAGATTTTCTCCACTGCTTAAGTATATCAATATTTCAGCTTTAAGTACAGCACTAAGTTTTATTATAAGATAAGACCAGCATGATCAATGTGACCCAGTTTAGGTTATATTGTCCACTTTCTGGTACTTTGATACTCATTAAGTGCATCATTACCAATAACATCAGCATCAATGTCACCATTAACTGACTGCACTGCTGCCTCGGCTACTGTTTCAAGCATCACAGATTTTGCTGGCATGAAATAATCAAGCATCTGACCCCCTGGAATCTTTTTCAACAGCCTCTCATTCACTTGGAAGCCAACATCAACTGCATATTTCAAGGGAATTGACCACGGTCTTTCAGTCTGACTTGTAATGAATCCAGGTCTGATGATTGTTGGTTTGATATTATTCAACTGCATCAGCAAGAACTCCTCTGCCTCTCTCTTGTTTTTAATGTAGTCATCGATGAATGGTGGCCCCTTTTCGCTCGATATCATCACGAATCGTCTACTCTGGTCTGAAGTGGATACTTCATCGAATAAAGTTGCAACATTGATGCAACTGTCTCTGTTCAATGATTGATGGCTCTCAGGATCAGAGCCCGTTCCCTTGCCAACCAGTGTTCCAACGGAATGAATGATTCCATCACAGCCTTCTAAAATATCCTGAAATGTCTCCGGTTGCAAGCAGTTGCCTTTGATTGTTTTGATTTGCTTGAGTTTGGCAATTTTGTTGTCCCTCGTCTTTCCAGAACGATTCAAGGAGTACAACTGATATGTCGGGTATTTTGCAGCAAGATATTTTAGGATAAAACTTCCTACATAGCCGCTACCACCAGTCACCAGAATTTTCTTGCTAACAGAATTCATATTTATCTGTTAATTTAATAATTGATATCATAAATTTCGTTTTTTGTGACGTTGAAACTTGCAAACAAAGTTAGGCCTATGGTCTATTTTCTATTTTGAAGTCTGTTTGAAAACGAGGCTGTTGTGACAAGGAGGCTCGATTATTCTATCTACCGAAAATGACGTAAATATCTTGAGAAAAGCTTGACAGCTGAAACAAGTTTTAAAAAAATTTGCACCTTTTCCAATTGCTCTCAAAAATGTTTTTCTCTCCAATAGGAAGATACAATTCGACAAGCCTTAGAAGAGATGCGAGGCCTTTTTGAAGAGAACCAAAAAGAAGTGTACATAATCTAGTCAATCCAATATATTTTATTCCCGTTTAATTCAACCCAATCTGATCCGATCTAATCCAACCCAATCCATTATATTCCTACCTGATGCAATCTAACCCAAATCAATTCTGTTTCTATCTTACCCGACCTAATCCAATCCAATCTGTTTTACGCCCATCTGATCCGATTTCATCTGGTCTGATAGCTGACTGGAAGTCAAATTCTGATTTGATTTAGGAGTGCAGCTGTAGAGGGAGAGCAAGGTTTGGTATCAGGAGTTCAATTACGACATGCTAGTCTCGAAAGGAACAAACGATGCATCCTGGCTTACATGTGAGTGATTCAACTACAGCATTACTACACAGTATTACTATACAGTACAGCATTAATATGCAGCATGACAGCATTACTGCATTACTATACAACTTCTAGATACAATCGAATGATGAAGATCAAGGATGTTCGTTGGGATGTTGGAAGTGTGATTCCTCCAGAAATCAAACTGAATTTATGCGAGCAAGAAGTACGTTACCAGAAATCCTTTACAAAAAGCGATAATTTTGGATGCAATTTGGATCACTCACGTTATTAACAATAGAATCTACCGGTGTCTAGAACGTGTTATTATCTTATAGGTCCAATGGTTCACCAAGTACAGCAGATCATTGGCGACGTACATGGCTGGTATTGGCGGTATTGGGTTGGACCTGACTCAGGTAAGACAAGCATACTTACACTTGGTGAGCAAAATTATTGCACCACCTTGTGCAGAATGACGTCTAGAAGTGGCCCAAGGCCTGAACAAGAAAACCTACATAACAATATATAGACACCAACGGGTTTCAATAACAAATTTCTTTGACAGAAATATAATCAAAGTTGCATATATTTTCAAGTAAAATCATCATTTAAACCTCATTGTATTGTTCTATAATGATAATAAAGCACACTGCAACGGAGTACCTTAAGAATTAAAGGAGTAAATGAAAAACGTGATTGATAACAAAACAGGCCACCGCATCATAGTTGTAGTTGCCTCCTACTTTCATATAGTATGTTTGAAGAATTATATTAATTTCTTAGAACCTCAAGCCACCAAAGTCTTTATATATCGAGGTAATTAATACGATCATGGTTCGCGAATATGTTGTCTTCTACTTTGCTTGTTATTTCATATATATTATTGGACCATAGTTAAACATATGGAACATAATTAAGGTATGTAACTTAATTAGTAGTTATTTTATTATTTGACCAGGTCAGATGCTTGGTTGATTATGGTGAATTTGAAACAGAAGATGGTGCAATTATTCTGTTGAAGAAGAATAGTCAGGTAAGATTTGAGTTTACGAGTTCAGCTGTTGCCCTAAAATGTTTGGCATTGCATTATGACCAATTATTCAATGTTTCTTTTAGCATCTTCTACCACGATCGCAATGTGAACGTCTTATCAGACAGGGTGTGCTACAACACCTATTATAAAGACCTATTATAAAGACCTGCTATAAAGACCTGTTTGTAGACATTTTCTATATGTTTTTTTTTACATATGACTGAACGATGCCTGTTTATTTAAATGCAAGTAAGTCCAATGTATAAGGAAAAAAAAAAGTTTTTTCGAACTGTGGCATGATACCGAGAAAGAGAAATATAGCGTTTTAGACTGACTAACAACATCGTTTGTGAATTGTAGACATTTTGTTGACAATGCTTTATTTGACCTCGTTTCTGTCCTGCATGCCAACTACTTGAGTTTATCAAGTCAATTAGAAAATATAAAAGAATAATTTTTTGAACTCACCCATTTCAATTGTCTTTCAAACATATCCAATTGAGCATGTTTCAAGCCTGATCTTTCTTACTTCTTTTAACCTGCGAACATCTGCCTTGCTCAACCTCAACTGCGATCGATACTTGGACAACCAATTTGCTATGCAATATAAAAGATATCTATTCTCCTTTGTTTTTCGTCTCTCATCTTCCAACACACATTGATCTTGCCTTTCTGGTCCAATGCATTGCCGAGTGTTTGATATTTCTCTCACTGCATCTGCGAACATCGAAAGCAAAACATGTCACGTTTGCATTTGTTTTAATCAAACATATGCAATTAAACAATTTGATACACAACAACAATGATACTACTTATGTTAAGAAAATTAATTATACTTGGCACGCTACTATTACCCTTAACTTTCCAGCATTTTGACCATTTTATTTTTGCACCGAGGTTCTTCAAGCCGATCCCAGCACAATGTCCGAATAAAAACTCTCTTCGTGCTAAGTGATATCCACAAGCTATCAACCTCTCATAATGTCCATCTACGAATGTTTTCTTTACAGCAATAAGAATTAACGCTTTCTTCTTCGTCAACTCGAATAGCTTTTGTGCCAAGTTACTAATCGGTAGACTCAGTACAAGACCAATTGGCATATTATGGCATCTTGTCAAATGCTCTATGCATTGATTTTGCAGAGAAGCAGGCGTTTTCATCCGTGCCTCATTCCTTATCGACATATCTTCTAGTTAAAGCTTGTTTGTTTTGCTTGCTATCCTAATTAATCTTCACTAATACCCAGGTGAGGATATGGCATAATGAGAATAATCAAGCTAGTCTTTATCAAATCAGCTAGAAGCTCTCCTGACCTTTTTGATTCAGACACGGGGGCTTTGCAGCCAATTTTTTCCCACTGAAAACATTTCCAATAATGTTGTGCACAGAAAAGTTTCTACCAATCAGCTAGTCGCTCGCTACCATGAAAGTCTTCACTGCAAAGAATGAGTATAAAAACAAATGCTCGAAAACTCTATCTTATTCTTATAACTGTTACAACAGTACCTTTCTCATGCTAGATGTGCAATGTCTTGAAACATCAAACTCAAATAACCAGCAAATTTCAGCAAGCAGCCAGGGAAGGATGAGAGCCACACATTCCAGTTGAAAGACTTCCTGTTCCATATGTTTCAATTACTCCTTTGAGAAAAATGCACCAAATCGTTTAGCTTCGAAATGAACCAGTTCTTTTGGGGAATACTACAAGTATGTTGCCAGTATCAATTCTCTCAAGGGTCCTTTGGGAGAATAGTACTGTATTAAAGCAAACTCATTTGTGGTAAATGACTTTTCTAAGACAAAGAGATACTTTGTAAACTGCACGAGTATGCCCAAGTGCACATGAAAATGTTCCAGAAAACTTTCGATCGTAATAGAACTTTGTAAACAAGATCACCCAGCTTCGTAGAGTATATTCTGCAACAACATCTTCATATATATCCTGCGGTGACTAAAATTAATCAGAATTAAATGTATTAATGCTCAAGACTTCTTGAATATACAACTTCATTCTCCCTCACAACAGTGCAGGGAGGGACACTGTGAAAAAAATAAAATAATAATACAACGTTACTGTGGCTTAATACTCAAACACATGTACTTATTCTTGTGGTCTAATTTTTGACTGCATTTGAGCTTCAATCTCATGGTGTTGATAATTAATTGGGGAAATGTTTTATTACCGACGTAATCAAAAAGTCGACCACTTCAATTAACAACAAGATCCTAAACTCTCAGCATCTGGATGAGATTAAATACCCTTGGAAATAGCTTGCTTTTATTATTCTTGTGGCTTTTTCTTACAATTATTTTTAAACCTCAGCTGTTTCAAAGGATTTCTTTAAACTAGAACCGAGGGGGTAGTAATCATAGCCTCGTTACCAGACATTGCAATTACCTGCGAATCCAGCTTGCTGAAATTTTCGCTTTCGTGAGACGCTTACCTTACACATACAATTTATAAAAGAGAACTATTATGCCTGTTGGTATGAAAAATATAAGGATTTAGGGTGCATGAAATGCAGAAGTTCGACCATTCAAAAAAATATCTTGAATGTGGAGACAGTAAATAATTCTATTTCTTCAAACCAACTTCTCATAATGTGAAATAATCGTACACTAGAATTGGGAATCGATCTTATCAATACTTTGTCACATAATACATTAAACTGAAATGAAACGAATAAGCTGAATAATTAGCATGGCGTGCAGTATTTTCCAATTTATCTAAAAATATTTATGTAAAAACAATAGAAAAGTCCTTAGATACGTTAATACCAGGCTTTTTGATCACGAAGATCTTCTTATCAGCAATGTAACCGACTTCTAGTTTCTTCATTTCATCTAATAAGAAACATAGAATGATTAAAACAATATTTTTAGCAAGTCTAATCAGTGGGTTATTACAAGAGCTTGCATGTAGCACGATAAAACACAGAGCTGAGGAATCAAAGATAAAACAATCTGAGCTGGGGAACAAAGGATAACACTATTTAAATTTGGGAAATAATCTTAAATCAAGATGTGGAAAAGAACAAAATTGTCTAACTGTTTATCTGATGTTGTAAAAACGGAAAATTTTCAAAAATGAGTTGTTTATGTGGGGTATATCGAATAATTGACTCAATATATGCAAGAGTAAAACTTACTTATAGCCATAAGTGTTGCTGTTTTGAAAGGCTTTGCTACACCAAGTATTACAATCCTCTCTATCCATGCCTTCGTCTCGAAGTTTGAATGTTCATGCCTGCAAAAAAGAAAACAACCATAATCAAAAAACCACCAAGTCAAACCCGATTCCAGATTACGAAATGAGGAAGCAACATCCGCCAAAGCAACTTGGCAGCTATATTTTAAGATTCATTAATTGTTTATTATTTTCACCATGCAATAAAATTCATTCCAGTCAGTTGGTATTTTGCTTTCAAGTATTTTCCATTCTTGTAATCAAAACTGTGTCCATCATCAACATATAATTCACCGTACGCTTCACCCTGTGAAAACACAACATATACACGGTAAACAATACGAGAAAATAATTACCCAGGAGGTAAGCGACTAGTTACTCCAGTCGTCATACCCTAATCTAAAGGAGTAAGAGGTATTAAATAATTATTGAAATGCATGGGTATGAATTATGTGTAGTTATAACTGTCCATAGCTATATATATGTTACAGATATATAAGACTATGTACAGGTAGGTTTAAAATAGCGTCGCTTACAGTTCCGTTCAATGCAACCAGAAGAGTGTATGGATCTCTGTGTGTCAATGAAGATGATCTTCGAACTCTCTCTTTGCGAGGTATAATGCTGCCACCTCTTTGGAAGACAGGAATCTAAGAAGGAACGAGATCAAAGAAGAAGTTAGAGCCTTTGCATATTGTACAAGTAGAGCTGCGCTGCACTGTACAAGTAGAGATGAGCTGCACTGTACAAGTAGAGATGAGCTGGGCAGAACTGCACAAATAGAAACGAAAACCAACGACCTTGAGCTGTGTACCTTATGAAGAGGTGCACTGACTGTTACTTGTTGTCCTCCAATATAATTGGTTGTATAATCATCTATATCATACCAAATCTAAAGTAAGCAACATAAAATCAGCACGTGTGTCAATGAACATTTGTATTACAAAGGTGCATGGATGTTAAATTTGGATATCAATAATCAAACGGCACCTCTTTCTCTCCCCCTGGAAAGTAGACATCGACACTTTCTTGGCCAGCCGCGGTAACAGGCTTTACGAGAATATCAGTACCTAAACACGGGGGTGCAACAATACTAGAAATTAGAATAAATTACGAGGAGGCCAAAAGCAAGTTCAGATACAAGCGATAGAAAAATCATTCAAATTGCTTGCTTAGTCTTACCTAGCAAGTATTCATCGTCCATATCAAAAGTCTTTGTATCTTCAGGATATTCAACCCACAATGGTCTGAAATGTAGTTAATCAAACTTAAGTAATCAGTAATTGCGAAAAGTAGATAGCCATTACAAGCAAAAGTGGAAAAAGCTTCAGGAACAAGATTGTAAGTAGGGACTGCCATGCTATGTCAGACTATACATCTATACATACATACATTATATATATATATATATATATATATCACGTAAAAGGTGCAGTGAAGGTTTATAAATAAAGCATTATTTGGAATCACCAGCCCGATTCAGCCCGAGATTCAGCGTGAAAGAGTGAAACACGTTCCAAAATGGCAGTCTTTTCTCATTTTCACCTTGTTAAATATCCCATACATATTTAAAAATGCTCCTCTGATAAAGTGATTACTTCAGCTCAAGAGCCCGTGAGTTGTGCAAGGATAACTTACCGAATGATAGGAGATCCAGTGAGCGATGCTTCTTGGAAAAGATTATACCACAGTGGCAACAGAATATAACGCTTTCTTATCGCCTCTCTTATAATCGACTTAGTGTCGTCATCAAAAAGCCAAGGCTCTCTTCTCTTCGTGTCCAGATGAGCATGAGCTCTGAAGAAGGGCTGAAATGCACCAGCCTACGAAGGAGCAAAATACATTATCCCGTCTGTCATAACATCTATGAACTCATTGAATGCCTGTTCTCAAAAAGGTGATATCTACAATAGAAGTTCAGCAAGATCTTTGAAATGACTGTTGTCCAAATGATGCGAAACGATTGTACGCCTGAAGCTTCTAAAAATACCGAACCATGGGATAGGTGAAAAGATGCGTACCTGATACCATCTCACAAGTAGCTCTTTGTCAGGATTTCCAAAAAACCCGCCAACATCCGCTGTTGAGGCAAAATCAACCATCAATAACAAAGACTAATGCAAAAGAGTTATTGCCATCTGAGGTGCACGTGCTAACCAGTAGTCAATAAAGCGACAGTGCACATACCTCCAGCAAATGGAAGACCAGTAATACTAATAGACAGCAGCATGGGTAGAGATATCTTCAAATGATCCCACTCAGCGGTGTTATCACCAGTCCAAATGGCACCTGTTAAAACGCATTATATCATTACGTATCGCGTCTGAGATAACATGCCTATTGGACAATACTCAAAGCCATATGCAGGGGGATAAAAGACCATAAAAGTTCTATTAAGCTACCCTTCTTTATTGAACCCCCTCGATGGTGAAATTGTAATTGATTAAACCATAAAAGCTCCACGCTATTTTATAGTATTTCCCACAAATATTTCACCGAAGTTTATTTGAGAACTTTATTACGCCCCACCCGCTCCGAGCTATAAAAGCTTAATAGAACCTTTGCGGTAGACATTGTAAATCAATGACGCAATGTAAACTGATCATGATTAATTATCGAGTGTTATTCCTACCAAATCTTTGCGACCCAGCAAAGAACGCCCTTGACAACACAAACGGTCTCTCGTTGCCTCCGCTGCGTTGGATTTGGCCTTGGGCCGTTGCTTGCTGAAAATACGTCCCAAAGATGTTGTGAAGATCTCTGTGTTCCCAGTCGTTGTGGTGCAACGCATCCTTGTGCATCGTGATTTCTGGACCGTTGAAAACAGATGGCTGGAAAGAGACATAGGCTCTCGTATTATAATAATCCTATTAAGATGACATGGCTATAGATGCATGCTTCATAAAAAATGTCTAATGTGTGCATACCTCATTCATATCATTCCATGTGAATAAATTTGGAGTGGAACCCTGCAAGTGAGAATGCATGAAAATAGATCCATGTTGTCTAAGACTCGGGGCAACGTTGGATTAAAACTCGTTATACAATGAGATCTGTTACATGTTCTGGATTGTTGTTGAAAAATGTCTTACCTCGTACTTATCATAGGCGAATTTACCCGACCACCATTCTCTGAAATCTGGATTCGAGAAATCGATCCACGAGGAAGAGCCTGGATCAAGACAGATCAATACAGATCGATACAGATTGAAGCAGTTTGATATAGATTAATGCAGATTGATATAGATTCCACACTCTGAACATTGACTAGCACAAACATTGATCATCAATACCTCAATTGGCAAACGTGGAGATAATAGAATGAAAGCATACCTGGCCAACACCAACCATCATACTGTTGATTATGTCTATTTCGCACGTATAAGTTCTTCTCGCTGGCTTCCTAGAAAGAAAGAATGAAATATGCTCACGTTCAAAGTCTTCTGAACACATCACAAGTATTTAAGAAAACACATGCGCAGATGCCATAAACTACAGCAAGGTGGAAATGAGAAAAACACAGTTGAGGCTGAAAATCTATAAACTATAAACAATACCCACTGAATGAATATGGTATGAAGACTCTCTTTTGATGTGTGGATCTACAATAGTCACCATCTAAGAAACAAAAAAGATCTTTATCTTTCAGCTGAATGCAGAACTCCAGCTCCGTATTATAAAAATATGAAGCATCAAGGTATATATTGTCATGTAATTATTATTACCTTTCTTCCTCGCGTCGCTAAATTGTCTTGCATTTGTTTTGGATTTGGAAACTTTGCCGAGTCCCAAGTAAGATATCTGCAAAATCAAAACACAAGTAGTATTCAACTTTTTGATGCTTTACCAATATTCAATTCTCTGTTCAACTTTATTAAACTCTATACAAATTAAATATCTATTAGTCACTGCTCAAACTTCTTGCATGTCGAGTAATTAATGTTTCCATAAAAACATTTTGTTTACTTTTTTCCATCTGTGTGCTCGATGTCGAGCCATAGAACATCGTATGGAATATCATGTTTATCAAAATTCTCATCAACTCTACGATCAGAAAATAAAAAATAAAACAGATCATTAACTTACTTATACACTAAAAGGTTGGTTATGTTCGTATATTTAACAGGCCGTATTGAGTGTCATAAAAAATAGGTTGAAATACGAGAGATAAGAATGAAAAACTCACGTCCTGACGTCATCTTCATCATTATAATTCCATCGGCATTGATGATAACCAGTTGCAAATAGCTTCAATTAAGAATAATGATATTATTATAAGTAGTTTTGTAATGAAAAATAGAGATAAAACGTTGCCACGGCGTAGCGGGGTATCTTGCAGAGAAATAGCTCCAATTATAGCAAAGGAATAGATGGGTATATAACAGAGAAATCGCTCAGTATATAACAGAGAAATAGTTCGATATATAGCAGAGGAATAGCTCGGTATATAGCAGAAGAATAGCTCAATATATAGCAGTGGAATAGCTCGGTATATAGCTAAGAAATAGTTCGGTATATAGAAGAGAAATAACTCGATATATAGAAAAGGAATAGCTTGGTATATAGCAGAGGAATAGATCGGTATATAGGAGAGGAATAGCCAAATATATAGCAATGGAATAGCTCAATATATAGCAGTAGAATAGCTCGTTATATAACACAGGAATAGTTCGATAGAAAGCAGAGAAATAACTCGGTATATAACAGAGGAATAGCTCGACATGTAGAAGATATGTCGTGCAGAAAAATGACTGGATAGCTTGCAGAGAAATACTCGGGTCGTTAAAGCAAGCAAAAGGAAAACTCACCGGTGGAAGCTGTGTCGTTCCGGTAAGAGTAGTATACTGTTGGAAAACGTCATGAGGCCTGGGGCCAAGGAAAACAAACACATCAATGATACCGCTCTCAGATATCCAATGAGTGTCCATTTCCGGTATGGAATCGCCAGATTTGAAAAATGATATCAACGAACTGAGCATAGACTGAAAGGAATGGATAGTGCATTACATCAGTACAAAATTCAAGGTAGACGAGGAAATGTGTACGTATATGCCTAGTGATATTTTATAGATAATATTTTACCTTGGACGTCTTAATATCTACCCAAGTTTCGGCAGCATTATTCCAGAAAACACCGGCAGTTCTTGCTTTGCTGTCAAAATAAAACGATTTGAGAACGTTTCGCACTGATTTGACACCAACTAAACTAACGTCGGATAAGCCGAAACTACAAAAGATTTCAACCCAAACTCAACTTACCTGTGCGCAATCATGAACGGTATAGAACCATAGAGAGCCATTGGGTTGTGCAATTCGTATTTGAAAACATCGAGGTTGTACAAACGATACGGCTCACCACCACTATAAAAAACCAAATGGAAGATCATATATAACGACATATCATCCCTGGAAGATTTATACGGCTGATTGAAAGTATTAGCAACAGTAAATAATTTCCGGGGGTATGTGAAATGAAGCGGAGTGAAATAGTAATCATTCTCACGTTGTTTGCTTCAGTGCTAAAGAATCAGCGTGCTCTGGTATTCCGTACACGTGATCAAAACCGATAAATGATACATCCATGGCAACAGAGCTTGGTCCTCGTGGCTTCGAATCCTCATGGCTATGGAATGATTCTTCCCACATTCCTTCCTCGTCTTGACTTTCCGGTTTCACTTCTTCTTCTTTAGATTCTTCTTTCGGCTGTTCTTCGTTCGTCTTTTCTTCCTTCGCTTCTTCTTCTTCCGCTCCATCTATGATCTTCTTTCCGTCTTCAGTGTACATTACTTTGCTCTGAAATGCGCGGAATAGAATCTCAGTTGAAATGACGCTGCCAAAATGACGTCACACAGAAACAACTCACCGTACGTATATCTGAAAAGACTCAAAACTGCAGCACAAGTAACATTATCTAACCAAACATCAATGTACCGTATTTCCTCTAACAATCGCCCGGGCGCTTATTAAATATTTTGCAAAGTTATTTGAACAAAACAGTGAAAATGTAAGAATTCGTTCACACTTTTTGATTTTAGGGTGGGCGCTTATTAGAGGGGGCGGTTAAAAGCGGGCGGGCGCTAATTAGAGAAAATACGGTATTTATATTTATCTGTTCAGTGATTGTCATAATAAAATTAGTTTATCCTGTCATGAGTGTGACACTTTGAGAGATGCATCTCTTGTCATCAGACCATTCTTATTATCTAATTAAACCTTATATAATTATTTGTTAATCAAACATACCTCATCCTCTTCAGTTTTCTCTGTACTTTCAGCACTTTCCTCGGTCGCTGGTGGGGAAGAATCATCAGGAGACCTTTCCCTTACAATCAAAAACAGGTTTATCAGAAACACTACACAAGATCTTCCTTATAACTATGGTTCGGCTTCAAACAACAATTGAAATGTCGTTGTTTGAGCTAAAATCACACCACCACTAAGTGCAGATTCCCAGTGATCAGAAAGCTGATATAATAATGCTTACGTTTTAAGTCTGTAATGTTCAAAGTTCATCAGTCCTCTGCTGTTCAATGTGAGAACAAGATTATCATCTTGAAAAAAATCTAACTGGAATGGTTTGTATTTGATTGTAATTGAGTTTCTTTCAAAACTTATTTTGCAGCCTGAAGCATCTTCCTTCTCTTTTGTGTAGCTAGAATATACAAAATATCCACTTCAAATCCCCAAACAAAAGGTTTCAGGGTCTCTATCAAAATAAATAGCCTTGAAGCTGCAAAACGTGCAACAAATGTAACAAAGTAATGCAGCAAACATGCCTGATTTTTACTGGTTCTTTGACGAGAGAATCTTTGCATTCGTATCTTGGTCTTATTGGATTCAATTCATTGATTCGAATTCTCGCTGTGTTCTTCTGCAAAGCTTCTATTGTAAGTACCAGTGTTACGTTGGTCTTGGAATTTATTACATTTGCTCTAAATGAATCTTTATCAAATACAACCTGATCAGGCAGGACTGCAAATGGACTATTGCCTTCTTGAACGGCTCTGTTCCTCCTGCAAAGGATTTTCATCAATGATTAAACATATGAAAGTTGAACATTGCATGACATAATGCCTTGATGTCAAATGTTCAGAAACAAAGACCAAGAAGTAAAAAAACAAACATTGAATCAACATACCTGCAAAAACTACTTTGCTGACATGTTTTGAAATTGTTTCTGTCAACAGCGACAGTGCTTTGAATAAGAAAGGAAATAACTAGCACTCTTAACATTATTCTGTGGAAAAAAGAGAGACAGTTACATGGACATTAATGATTGATTGACTGAGATACATACAGTCAACTCTGTCTAATTCAAACACCCAGGGGAAGCGTGAAAATGTTCGAATTACAAAAAGTTCGAATTATAGAGGTTTATTTTATAAGGATTGGTTCTTTGGTGATCCTTGAAGGGACAGAGAATTTCGTTCAAACTAGATGGAGTTCGAATTACACTAGTTCGAACTATGCAGATTTGAACGTATACACAAGCATCATTTGTTTTTCAAGATGAAATTAAATATCTCTGAAGTTAGTGGTTTGAGTTGAAAGAGTAAGGTCTTGCTGATTAAAAGTTCAAACTTTGGGGGCAAAAAGATTACAACAACAATAGACAATGTTTTGTTTGGGGCTAGAGATGAGCATTGCACTTGCTCCTCCACAAGGGATTGCACAGAAAGCTTCTTAAGCTGAGGTGGTGAATTTTTGCCTCAAGCGAACCCCACCCATCTATGTAAATGACCTTTCCGCATGGCAACACACGTTCTGATACGCCATGCCATTCTTCCTTCCACTGCGTCATCATTTAAAATGACAAACTATCGCTGCTTCATAATTCTTCACTTTAATAATGTTATAACTCTATAAAACTCTTGATGACGCCTAGCTTATTTGCTTATTTTGCGAGGAATCATATTAGCTAAAACAAAGTAATAAGGCCGGCATAAGATGAATAGGAACGCCAGCAAGTTAGCTGCAAGCTAAGCATCAGGGTGAAAATTAATGATATAAAATGCTTTTACATCATACTTGGTTTTGCATTGTTCTTGCCCTGCTTCACACCTCCTAAACCAAACTTCGGGAAAGGTGAAAGAAAAGAAGACTGAAATTAACACTTGCAGAAGTGGGAAATTGAATAAAACCTAAATTACCTAGTAGCGCCTCCTTTCTTCGCCTTTTTCAATGGTATAACGTGTCCTTCGTCCGCCATGCTTGTTACAACACCACACCAGCTGAGAAAAAACAATTGGAAAGGCAGCCTCTTTTGGATTTGACCTCGCTACGATATACAGGGGGCAAAAGGGGCGCTGCTCAGGAAATCAGAGACACACAGAATTAGTTGATTAGTTATATGTGAAAACAATTGTAACTTCAATTAAATATTCCATAGCTCCAGTAAAATTGGAAAAATAGATTACAATAAAATAAATGGTCAGCTCCCTCTGCTGACAGGACACATCCATAAATCAGACACCCAATGAAATAGCATTAATTAAACTGAACCCTGCCAAACTGTTCCATAATGTGGAGATGAGACCTGAGTCCCAAAGTTGTCTGCTTATAAGAGAGTTAACATAAAAGCAGAAACATGAAGAGATAAATATATCTTAAAATCCATTTTTATAACCCTGCATTATTAGCAATGACAACATCTGTCAAGTTTCTAAATTAATAATAATCTATCCTAATCTGTTTACATAACCATTCTATGTTCTAGTGCAAAATTGGTTAAAATATAAGACATAAAAATGTTCTTTTTGGAGAAGATTACATATTCTTCAATTCTACTTTAGTTTACTGTAATTTACTAAATGCATTCGTTCTTAGTGATGGTGTGCACTGAACACCATATTCAATATGAGCTAAAGTTGCAAAACAATTCCAGCAGGTGAGACATTATCACCTCCCCCAACTGTCTGATAAATTTGCGTACAAACTAACACCGGCGCAACACATATCTCATAATCACTTTCATCCCAACATGACACAGGGTTGTCAGCATTAAAACTGATTCGCTCGCTGTTCTCTGCAACACTTTTAGCAAATGATTCATCCATGAGCAGCTTGGCATTGCGAATATTGATGTCATCATTATTGCAGACGTATCTATTAGCGACAAGTGATGCCTTGGCAGAAGAAGCACGTGTATTCTTCCATTTACTGGACTTCTTTGCCAAGATGGCTTGAAATGCAAGCGTGTGAACATGAATTCTTTCCAAACCTCTTATGCTGTGTTCCTTCATCTCATTATACAAATCTCTCATTGAATCAAGGACAGTAGCAGTTCTTGGATTTGCATTTGATATTGTTGTTATGTCTCCGTATTTGAGCATGCTGACAAGATTTGGAAGCTCTTGTTCATTCATGCCTAACGATGTCACAAATGGCACAACATACTTCAACAAAGCACGCATCATCACTTTCTCACTAAACGAGGCCATTTCAAAATGGCTGTGAACTTTCAAGCTTTCGAGTATATCTTGCATTAGCTGCATTCGTTCTTCTCTTTCACCCTCCTTGAACGGATAATTATCAAGCATTTGCAGTGCACTTGTGACAACAAGATCTGGCTTGTAATCTTCTAAACTAGACTGAAATGCCTCAAGAGAACGCAGCATTGGGTTGTTCTGATCGCTGTGTATAACAAAGCGGTTGGCACGTGGGGCAGCATACTGACCCCATCTTTCACCAACTTTAAACTCCAATATCAAATGGACATCATCCTTGTGATCTGCCTCCCCAAGGAATCTCATATTCTCAGGAAAGAGGGCACGATAGTCTTTACTGGCATTGGATGCCACAAGAACTTCTTTCACCCCTTCCATAGACATTCTCTTGCTTATAACTGGAGCATTTCCACCACCTTTCCAGCGAGCTCCAGGTAATGTTTCAGCAACTGCAACAATTTTCTTGAAAAGTTCAGGGTCCACAAAGCGTCTGTAACAAAAAAAACAGGATTATTAGATAGCAATAATATATGTTTAGATAGTTAATACAAGATATCTGTGTTATGCTAGAATACGAGTCTCTAGCCTCAAGGGTCTACCTCGACGAGGAAGAGCCAGAAGGCTTTTGGAGGTTACGTGGTGATGTGATGTGCAGGTGAAAAATGGCATATAAAAATAATAAATATCAGCTTGAATATTTACTCTGAAGCTGCCCCTTCTTTCAAGAAATAAGCAAAAGCCTCTGCAATCATTTCTTTGCTCTTGAAATAATCATGATGCTGTGGCAGATCTGGTGGTTTTAGTCCAAGCTTCTTTACCAAAGGGATGCCATCAACAATGAGATCCATGCATGATCCAAAGCCCACGGCAACACGAAGATCTTTTGTGATATTTACACTCCTCTCCTCTTTGAGCAGGCCATCGAGGACTCGCTGGATAAATACGTGTTGATTGGCGTTCTTCGCGTAGAAATATGCCGCAAGAGCAAATGCCAGAGCAAGTAAAGCAGATTCCCTTGTACCAAATGCCATCTCTGTCGCAATACACTATACACTGCTGCCAAAGGCAAAGTAAAAATACAATACAAAGAAGAACACGTAGGCCGGAAAATACGTCACGAATTCTTCTAAACAAAGACAATCATTGTTTTCAAGGTGCCCGGGGTGCCAATAGGGTGCCCGGCCTCTTCCTTCACACCACGTGCTCACACACAAAATAATTTCATTTCATTTCAACATGGCGGCTGTGAAGACGAGTATTTGTGTTGAGTGGAAAACTTTAGGACTACACCGATGGCTTGTGAGGCAGTGCAACGAAATGGGAATCAAGAATCCCACTGAGGTTCAAGAAAAGACAATTCCTGAAATCCTAAAAGGGTCAGATTGCATTGCATGCGCAAAAACTGGCAGTGGAAAAACTGCTGCATTCGCATTGCCAATTTTACAAAAATTATCAGAGAATCCTTTTGGGATTTTTGCGTTGGTTCTGACACCTACGAGGTAGATAAGTAAGCTATTGTAGCTAATGTACAATTTAGGTACTATGTATTAAGTTCTCCAAGTATAAAGTCAAGTCATCATACACATCATTGTGATGATTATCATATCATTCTATTTTTCCAATTCTTTACATTCAGGGAACTGGCTTTTCAGATCTCAGAACAATTTGATGCCCTGGGAAAGGCAATGAACTTAAAAACAGTTGTTGTTGTTGGTGGCATTGATTGCATGAAACAGTCCTTGGCATTGAGCAAAATACCTCACATTGTCATAGCAACACCAGGCAGGCTAGCAGACCTACTGAGAAGTACAGATACTTTTACACTTCAGCGAATCAAGTTCCTTGTGTTAGATGAGGCAGACCGATTACTTGAGGATAGTTTTTCTAGCGATTTGAGTGATATATTTGACAAAATACCAGAAGAGAGGCAGACGTTACTTTTCACTGCTACATTATCAGAAGCTATCAATCAACTCAAAGAGACGACAAAGAAGACTCCATTCTTCTATGAAGCCAAATCAGAGTGAGAAAAACTAAGGAGATTCTGATATTTCAAATTTTTTTGCAAGGTCTGTGCTTGATTTTTATCATGTTTTTCTTTTCAATTTCTGCAGAACTGCCACTGTATCAGAGCTTGACCAACGATACATGTTGTGTGCAGCACAAGTCAAAGACTGCATGCTGGTGTACATCTTGAGAGAACATGCGCAGGATAAGTCAATCATTATATTCACAAGCACTTGCAGAAAATGTCAGGTTCTTGCATATCTTTTAAGAAAGGTTGAACTGAATTGTGTTTCACTGCATTCATTGCTGTCTCAAAGCAACCGGCTCTCAACGTTGGCGAGATTTCGAAGTGGAATTGTCAAGATTCTTGTCTGTACTGATGTGGCAAGCCGTGGATTGGATATTCCACAAGTTGATCTTGTCATAAACAGCAATGTTCCTGCACAACCGACAGATTATATTCATCGTGTCGGAAGAACGGCAAGAGCAGGAAGAGGAGGAATGGCCATCACATTAATGACACAATACGATATCGAAAGAATCCAGGCAATAGAAGAAAGAATAAATACAAAACTAACTGAATTTGATGTAAATGAAACTGAAGCCTTGAAACTCTTAAAAGCTGTCTCTGTCGTAAAACGCGAGGTTGAACTAAGACTCGATGACAGTAAGTTTGGAGAGAAAAGAGAAATAAATAAAAGGAAGAAGAGAATGTTAGACAAAGAAGAACGAAAATCTTCAACAAAGAAAAAAAAGAAGCAACATATCACTTGAACTGTCCTCTGATTACAGTCTTAAAATCATTCCACGTTGATGATATTTAATTTCATAACTGTACTTTATTCTCCTTCAATGAATATCGCCTTGAATAATTCCCGAAATCTCTTTGCAAGATCAACCTCTTCAAGAAATATCTCAACTTCCGGTTTATTTTGTTTGTGATTTTCAGTAATTGTTTTAACAAGACAAGGAACTGGTCCAAACTTCTGTCCAAGTATACAGTTTACATCAAAGCCTTCGAAATCCTCCGTAATTTTCGCAGGCAAATAGCCAAAGATAGTTTCCTCAAGCAACTTGACATGGATAAAACAATCATCTAGACGAGCATTACTCAAGAACACCTCAAGTTGAACACAGACTTTGCTCTCGACATAATCACTGCAGTTCTGGCAGAAAAACTTGAATGCTTTAGTTTGGCTGCCCTGTGGTTCTCTCTGGCAAACACTGCAAATTTTCCAAAATAATGCATTGTCAGTATCAAGCCCAATAATGTTTCCTTCCACTAAAGCCAAGCATCCCTCTGGAGTATTCGTAGACAATCCACTGAATATTCTAGATGTTACATGATCAACTCCATGTAATGTTGTGCTCGGAATAAATTTATAGCAATCAAAATAAACCCCAGCTTCTGTTCCAATATTGTCTTTCGAATCAGCGAAAAAAATCTTTGAATATTTATCGGCAACCAGTTGCCTTTTACAAGAATTTTCAATCAAAAGATCTTCAAAGTAGATTAATCTATCATCCTTCATGTTATCTTGAATGAAGTGTGGAATGTAGAATGATGGTAGGGACTGAACTGAGTAGATTGATGCTGAGGTGGTATTCAATTTTGAATCTTTCGTACTGCAAACAGGAGGTACTGATTTCGATGCTGCAATAAATATCAAGCACTCTGACAAGTGTCTACCTTTTTCTTGAACTGTGCAAATACTGTACGCGAAGAGAGAGATGCGAATTGACTCCGTCAATTGTTTAACGGTTTCTGGCTGACATGAGCTTTCTGCTTCTGTGACAGCTTCCTCTTGTCTCAGATTACATTTTTCCTGGGTATGTAAAGGTGAAAAGCTAATTGAGCTGTTTCTACCATAGGAGAACACAAAACATCTATTCAATTCTTGTTGCTGTACGGTGTCTCCAAGAAGTAGTTTTCGCTTTCTTATTTTTTGATCTATCAATGCAAACAGAGCTGGGTCTGAATGTGCAAACTTTATACTTGTCAGCAAAACATTTTGAAATGTCACTATGCATTTATGAAGCTCTGATAAAAACAGCTGTCCCTGTAATGCTTCTTTTACTGCTATCAAGGGAAGTGTGACGGTTGCAAATTTGTCTTCTAAATCTTTAATGAGAATTGTGACTTCAATATGAGCAATACTACATCTGCTTTGAAGGAGCTCTGTAGACCCAAATGGGGTATTATGTCTTGTCGTAAAAAAACCTTCAATGACAGCAGAAAATGCTGATTCCTTCCAGAATGGAAAACATTGAAAGTCTCTCAGCAGCGTTGTGGTTGCTTCTGGGGTTTTCTTTGATAGATGATCAACAAAATCAGCCTCCGATAAAGACGGTATCTTCTCGTCTCTATTTACTATGCTATTTGCATCTTCAAAATCAAAGTTGCCATCATTTCTGTATATTTCTGACAAATCAGTCACAATTTCAAAGTAATATACACAAACCAAAACAGGAGCCTTCACAGAAAGCAGATCCACCTTTCTCCAAGGTTTGTAAACTTTAAGCAATGTATCCTGCTGTCCGACATCGCATTTTACACTCTTCAGTTGCGGAATCAATAGATACACAGTTTGTAGAGAATCTTCAAGGACCTGACAATGCAGTATCAAATGTGAAAACACAAGGTCCTTGTTCAATACCTTTAGCATTAACGATTTTCTATTTTCAAATGGCAGCTCTTCATTTCGAGATGATTTACAATCATTGGAATGCTTCCAAAATACAAATTCTGAATTCTCCCTTGAGATAACTTTTCTGAGTCGTGATACTAGCCCACCTTTTACATCTTTGCGTTTCTTTTTAGAAGAATCTAAGGGCTTTGTTAAGTAATCGTTTACGGTATTGCCAATTTCAACTTTGATTTCAACTGCCTTTTCGGTTGGCTTTGGTGAAGGTGAACTCTCTGTAATCGATATTTGGGTACTACTTTGACTTTTTTCTTTAACTGGTGAATCAAAATCATTGATATTATCTTCCGCAAGATCATTCCTTCGCAAATTCTGAAAACTGCTTTGTAATTTCAAAGTCTCACTATTTATGCTTTCATCTTCACTTTCCGACCAGTCAATAAGGTCTATGTTTCCAGTTGATTTTGAACTCTCAGCCACTACACCAGTGGACGTTTGCTTCTTGTACAAAGATGTAGACCCATATTTCTTTGGCTGACAACTCTCCCCTCCATCATAAGAGGTGATATCCTCAAACTCTTTCTTTATTAGTTGTCCTCCAATGTAAGGCTTCTCTTCATCTTCGGACGACGAGAAATCCTTTATTTCATCGTTATTCAAGCCCTCAGAGCTGGCCTCTTTTCCTCCACCACGATGGCCTTGGTCTTTTGTATCAGCAATATAACTTGCAGCATATGAAAAGCAAAGGCTTCTTCTGCGTTTCTTTTGAGCCTTGTGGCTTACAACATCTAGACTTTTCCTCTTTCCCAGTTGTTTTTTAACTTCTGCATCTACTTTTACTGCTTTGAATTCGTCAAATCTTTGCCAAGACATTATATTTTCCTTCGCGCCATTTCTGGAATCAGCTGTTTTTTGCAAATGACATCACGATAGCCTCTTTTTGGTTTTCAGTCCTCGTTGTCATTTCTTTTGCATTGTTTTTGTCAGCAATTTCAAAATGGCAGTGTCAGCCAGCTTCAAACTTGGATCCGAGTGTCCTCACATTTCCCGAAAAGTCGATGATCAGAATGGTGACGTGAAAATGAAACCACTTATACATGCTTTGAAACTTGTGAGAAAAGAAACTGAAAATGTTTTGACAATGTTCATCGAAAAAGAGAGTAGAAAAACTGCCGTTAATTTGTGCCAAGGTTGGGTGCCATGCCATGTGGCTCATTTCGTTTATGTAAAACAAAATTTAAATTGTTAGTTAAAGTCTATTTTATCATAAAAATACCTGTTTGCATTTCAGACAGTCCAATTGAAGAAGCCTCTTTGGAAAATGAGGAGGAAGATGAAGCAGAAGAAGATGATGACGAAGATGATGATGATGATGATTATGTCCCACGCCCAAAGCGATCCAAAGAAGAAACTTGACAGTGACAGAAACTTCTTCCAAGCATAGAAGTCAAAAGACTCGACATTGTCCCAGGGTTAACTGATGAATGGAAATGAATTCAAAATCACCACCTGACTTCTTTTTCATAGCAAGAAGGACGTTTTCCAATGTATACGCATATATCACGAAAAGAACAATTTTGTTGAATTCGGGATACGTATAATGACTTTATGATTTATATATACGTCTTTGGGGATTTCGGAGAAAATGGAATAAGACATTTCTATGTCTTCAAAAGTCTTTAAAGGTGGGACGAATTCGACAAAACGCATTTAAATTTCAAATATAAAGCGTCTATTGAGAAAACGATGTTTTCTTTGTCCAACATGTTCAATACAATGCACGAAACGTAATACACAATGTGCATAACTTGTATAATGACAACAATAGCCCCTAAGCAGGTTAAACTATATTATCGATTATCAGATATATTGTAAAAGACATTGTCCAGTGCAAGACATTCCACCTTGATTTCGTCGATATTTTTCTGACTTAAGAACTGAGATGAAAGCTCTCTCGCAATCTAGAACCAATTATTACCGTTGCCAACCCCCTGACAATGCAACGTACAGTATTGCTAATTAATCAGAAACTGGACTGTTTAACCGGGGGTAAGCATCCACTTGACAGGTGCTGTTTTTCAACGCGATTTGCGAGAAATTAAATTGAATGATGTCACGATGCTGAAATGTGATTAATAATTAACAAGAGGACCAATTGACAGGTTATAGCATTTCACCAATCTTATATGGGATAATTAATGTTATATTCATCCAACAGGTGTTTTGCCTGCTATGCAAAAATTTATGAATTTCTTAGTGATATTGTGAAGTATATTTGCTGTATATATCATCCATACAAAAGTGAAAGGCCTAAAGCAGAAACGAAACAAAAAATATTCGTCTTACATTCTAATTCTTGGTGGAAATCTGTTGGCTCTGAATCTCGAAATCTACCGAGTAATATCTTCTATGTTTAGGGCTAATTGATTAAAAACTTGGAAATTCATAAAACTTCTGCATGCTTATGTTGGCATCGTTGTCAAGGGGGAGCGTCGGCATTTAAAACAAATAACTTCAACAAGCAAAAATTCCTAGTAAGTATTCTCTGTAGGATGTACATACTTGAGTATGATCATTTTGATTTATTCAGACTTCACCGCTCAAAATGTTGCACTTTTCTAGCAGTCTTATAACACGGAAAATATTACGTTTGTCTTTAATTTGCCGAAATACAGTCAACGCTGTCTGATTCGAACATTCTGGAAAAGCGTGAAAATGTTCGAACTACAAAAAGTTCGAAATATAAAAGTTTGTTTTATGAGAGCTGGTTCATTAGTGATCATTGAAGGGACGGAGAATATCGTTCGAATTAGACAGAGTTCGGATAACACGAGTTCGAACTTTGCAGATTTAACTGTGCGCATTTAGTTTAACAAAAGCATACTTTCGTAGCAGTATAATTCCGTGGATATGTTTAGAGATGTTGCTCTATACTAACTACTTTTATTGGCATCACAGCCCGGGGTATTATGGCAGTTTGGCAATAGCATTGAAAGTTAGCCCTATGCAAATTTCAAGGCTCCACAGTTTCCTCTGCGAAGGAGAACGGCAAAGTTATCATCTCTATTTCCAACTGAATTTTATTGCACTGTACTTTATTGCATTGCATTGCATTGTGTTGTCTTTCATTGCATAGTACTTTGTTCTGTTGCAGCGTGAAAATGAAAAGAAACACTGTGGTTCGCGTAACACTCATCCTTCTCACCATCAGCGAGAATTCCATCTCCACGTGGTCATCAGGCAGCTGGACGAGCAGTGAAACTTTGGACAACTCCGCGAGCTTTACGGACAGAGCCCTCGATCAAATCCCAGCCACGTATCACGGCATTGACATGCACAGAGAGACGTACAGTGAAACAAAAGCCACTGGCACCGATTTCATTGATCAGCATTTCTTTTTGTGTTATCACAAGGACGGGCGAAAAACGTATTACAAGAAACTCAATCCTACATCGTTTACTAATAAACGCTACTGGATTATAACAGCATCAGGAAAGTTCCTTGTCTCGATGCAATTATGCTAGGTTCAAGTGCTAATTAACCAAGGTCGCTATGAATTATCCAGATAGTAATGCCAACTATACAGAAAGTAGCAATTGTCGCCAAATTTGCACCCAAAGTAAGCATACCATAAATCCCCGAACAAGCCCCCCTCAAATAACTCATACTGATAGCCAGTTGCGAGGACATCAAGTCAAAGTAGAAAATTGAACTATTAGAAAACTGACGATGGCAATTTATGAAATAGCGAGAAGTTTCGACAAGTAACGTCATTAAAAAACTGTATACTTTAGCTAAAATTCCAATAAAATTTGGTTTTTGCAAATTAACCCCTGCAGGCTTATTCAGGGAGCTACGGTATTACAAATAGCTAGGTGCTGAAATAATATGTGTATAATAGACTTGACTTGACATTAATTTAATTTATAAGTATGTTTGATACTTACAGTTCATTTCTTAGTTCATAATGAATTGCAATAAACTTTATTATTCAATTTCATTTGACTCTACTCTTTGCACGGTTCTTTGATAAACAGTGGTAATGACACCATATATCCTGAACATCCTGAACATCATGCCTGAACATCTCAGCTCTTTTGGATGAGAACTGTGAATTTGCCTTTCAGAAAGAACAAAATGCAGTTAGTATATTGCTTTACAAAGTCGGTCACTGGGATTTTCAAAGTGTGAATTCCAGTTACTCACATGCAGGCATATTAGAGACATCAACAGTGACACTTGCTGGGACTCCAAGTTCAGCAAGACATCCACAAATGATTCCACAAGGGAATGCTAATAGCTAAAACAAATGAAATGGCAAGAATACATGAAGTGGCAGAAGTTCCAACTTTCAATCATAGGAACAATTTTCAAAAAAATCCAATTACCTGCCTGGCTTCTTCTGTGTAGTCTCTCTCCTTCGATATTTTGCTTAGCAGCTTAAAATTCTCATCTTGTAAAACATAAACTCCCTGTCAAGAAGTGAAATCACTGCAGTTGCATTGTGTTGCAATTTCTCTGTTACTACAAAGTCACATAAATGGCTGGAAAGACAAGACACACCTGATGATTGGTTTTCAAGCTATCAACTTGCTTTTTGTATATTTTCATCCAGAAATCTTTACATATGAACCTGAGCATATCCAGTTCATCTTTAAACCTTGGAGTATCCTTCGTAAATCTACAAGTATTCAACAGATTTATAATTTACAAAGCAAAACCGGGTGCGGTATATTGTCTTCTGATTGACTACCTATAAACCTACTACATACTAGTACCAACCACATACATTGTGTACCAAAACATACTACTCAGTAATGAAAGTTACCTTTCTATCAAACTTTGGCCGACTCTATAGCCCATTTTCTCCAGTTTAGCAGATGCTTCTATCTGTAGAATGAAAGCAAATCCATACTTAGAAGAAAGACATCATCCATCATAATCATCATCATAGGCCTATATGGCTTATCTGTCAAGTTATTAAAATATACAGCCACTTCGCAACTGAGATAGAAAATTTAGAGTTTTTGAGCTAATTAAAAACATTATCAGTCTTACCTTGGCATTTTTGACATTTGAACTATAAAAATACGCCACCATTTCCATGTGCAATAAATCGAATAATGTGTCTGCGTCCACCATTTTGTTGGAGTTGAACTTGAACATGCTCCTTCACTTCGCATTCGCAACCTTTCGGGCTCGAACCCGAGACCAATGGGGTGGAAGACAAAATGTTGGCATGTGAGTTGGTGGTAAACATCTTCACCTCCTTGGACATTTACTTCGCGCGTGGCCGGCCAATAAACGTTAATTTTAAAATATATACATAGCTTTCACTTATGCATTAGCATCATGCCATAAATGCAACACCATAATTAGAAAAGGTTCAAAATTGTCTCTCAACAAATACATAAATTCCATTTTGTTGCTAAAGAAATAAAACACTCGAAATACAATTAATTGCATCAAATCACCAAATAACCTATAAATAATTTATATTAATTAAATCAACTTCCAACGCAATAAAGAGATGAATCCAGATTATTATGTAGCAGCCTGGCCTAGCCTTGCTTCATTTCAGATATGCAATGTTGATATTGGGTATCAAAGTGTCCGTTTTACGAACATCATCAAATTGGTACAGAGTAGCGGGAGGTTGGGCTATTAATTCACTAACACATGCCTAGATTTATAAACATACAAAAATAAAAAAAAGGCTAAAAGCATATTGATAATTTCATGTAATTCGTATTGCTAAAGATTCAAGAATAAATGGCGTTGAAAGCTTGGCAGTCTCAATTTTCGATGCATTTGCTGAATAAAACAATTATCTTGCAGTCAAGACATCCGCCCAAAAATATCAATATTCTATTCACAACGAATTACCCATATATATCTCTGTCTTTTCACGGCATCCAACATTGCGTATATGCTGTTGATGTGTACATTTTCTGACCTCCACATATATATCTCTCTATATATATTTATGTGTGTGTGGTTGCATAAGTGTGATATTCATTGGTGTAAACGTAAGGCAGGGCTACGTATTCCCCGAGTCCTCGGACTCGGCATGAGCAAATGTTCTAGTTCCAGATTTAAAACGCTTCGATAAAGATCTCTTTCGCTCTCTCGGTTTCTCAAAATCCTGATCTGCAGCGGTGTCCTCGGTGGAAGATGATGGCGGAGAAATAATCTGTCCTAAAATCGATACATACAAGAACGATTATGGATTTAAATATACAATGATAAATATCGCTTCTATTGTTTCTTCCATTGCTCTGAACAGAAATATCAGCCTGGAGGGTTATTAATTTATTTAACTACAGTCAACTCTGTCTAATTCGAACACCCTGGGGAAGTGTGAAAATGCTCGAATTACAAAAAATTCGAATTATAGAGGTTTATTTTATAAGGATTCTTTAGTGATCCTTGAAGGGACGGATAATTTTGTTCGAATTAGATAGAGTTCGAATTACACGAGTTCGAACTATGCAGATTTGACTGTATAATAAAACCAATAAAACGACATCAAAGCTGGTACGGTCGAATTGGATGCAAAAAGATTTGGCAGTACAAAAACAAGTCATCTTCCTAACTTCGTCTCTTGGTCTTCAATAAAAACCCCACGAGTGACAATACAATGAAATATAAACCTACTTTCTCTTGGTTTGTGAACAGCACTGCTTGCTCTGCTTCGGTGCGATTTTTCAGCATGCGACTCTAATATTTTCAACATGGCTGTCGGATCCGACCCGGCCGGTGGTCGGGACGGTAGACTTAGCGTCCGGAACAACGGAGCATCTTCGACGTCCGTCGCTGCGGTGGCTTTACACGTGCGACATGGATTGAATACTTGACTGGAAAACGTTTCGAACGTAGTAGATTCCACATGTCGTTCGGATATCTGATGAATGTACCTGGCCCTTTCTTCGTATCTATACAAGCACGTTAAAGTCATTGACAACTGATACCGAAACTACAACTAATAGTAATAGTCGGTATTGGTATTATTCGGCGTTCAGTGAGCGCCCGCGTATGAAAACCTGTCAATTTTGCATCCATCCTATCATTCAAAAACAATAAGCTATTGTTTCTTCTATTGTTTTGAACAGAAATCTCAGCCTGGAATGTTATTAATTTTCTGGCTCTTAAATATACGAGTGTTTACTGTAGGATGTAGCATGGCATAGAAGTGGGCTTGAGAAGTGACAGTGATAAAGCGTGAGAGCGGTAACCTGTGATAAAGTTAAACGTAATGAAAAGGATACTGTCTTTCGAATAAAGGCATCACAGATCGCTTGGCTCTGCCTCCGTTGATTGCTGTTGCACGCACAAGAGCTGGAAGAATACCTCCATCAACAATGGCTCCGTCAAACAGAGGTCCAAATAGAGGTATCTGCAACAGATATAATTCATGAACACAATGCATAGCTCAATCTTGCATAATACGAGTCGATCGTGTCGTCTCTTTGAAGCAGATCGATAAGCTCACCTCAGGTTTCCGATCTATGCTGATTTTGTATAAATTATTCTGCAAGGGATAGATAATTATGATGACGTCACCGAATTCCATGTTGATTATTCCTCTTCTAAAATCCCGAGAATGCTCCGACCAGACGATGTGGACTTCGTCGTTGCCAAGATGGCGAACCTGAGCAAAAGAAGAGGGTAGTGCTTATAGTGAAAAAATGACACCGATACATGAATTGAATAGGTGAATTAGATAGATGGATTGTTGGGTTAGATAGATATCAAGATAGATTGATTGCATGGTGTGTGGATTGCATTAGATTGTGTAATGAGCGAATTGGATGGTATTGAATAGATGAGTTAGATAAATGGATTGTTGGGTTGGATAGATATCAAGATGGATGACATTAAATAAACTAGATGCACATAGTCGTCATAGTCACGGTCATTAGCAATCATAATAAGCATGAGCATAGCAGTATAATACCTTTGTTATAATGCTTGACTCTCCATCTGATAATGGCATCCTTGTTGATACATGGAATATCATTTCTAAATCATGCATTGCAAAGTAAGGCATCGAACTTCCGGTTGATAAATTCCTTTCCAGACCTCCCATGAAGCCGCTATGCGTTGCAAGATCGATCTTCAAACAAACAAAATCATTTCAGTAGATACAGAGCTATTTTTGAAAACCTTGGTACTTGCATCTAGTAGCTAGTCTAACAGAAAAGGTCAAACGAAAATCGAGGATTGTGTTTTCTATTATCGACTTTGTACAAGGAGTTCTTTGCGCACGCCGTGAAGACTCAATAAAGCTTCCGGAAAGGCGCTTATTTTCGATGTTCAAGAAGAGAACTAATTGGAGAGGGGCATTGATAGAAAGAGGGGCAAATAATAGATATTTTTGCGGTAATTCAAAAAGTTACTCACTTCCCAGCCCATTCCGGAGACAAATTTCTCAAACGCTTCACTGCCAGAAACATTAGACATAATCGACATCTTGTCCTCTTGGCCAGGTCCAACATAAAACACTGCTATTTTGTGAGTTTCTCGACTGAAAGACACATGATACAGCATTAGGTCACAGAAGAATATCTGTTGAGAAATGCAACATACAAACAATTGCATTGCAAGTTATTATCATTTACCATGGTCTGTTATCTAGATTCTTCAATTCCCTAATCAGACCCGCAGTTGGCTTCAAAAGATCGATCTCCAACCTTTAAAAAAGCGAGTGAAAAAAAATTGAGGCATCACAAGGCAACCCCTAGTTCTGACTGACGCGTGAATTTTATGAAGAAATACGTATCAAAGAGACGTACCTTTTCTCCCATGTTAGGTAACCAAGTTGATGGATGAAAAAGCGTGATAAGTAAAACCTTGAAGTTGATTCCTGCACGCTTGGTGGAGAGATCTTTGTAGCATTTATCCTGATAAAAATTTCCAAACATTATCATAAGATAGTGTATAAAATCTACATTGCAGGTGAAAGACTGTCACGAGAAAACTAAAAAACAAACTCACTTTTCATCGTCTTTAATCTCGTGTACATAGTTCTGCTCTTTGTTGTGTTGTTTCAGTACTGACGTCACCACTGATGATTGAATATCCAACGTAATCTGTTCAGGAACTGGAGCTGGAACATTGAGAGACTGGTCCGGGAACACAAGACATTCCGGACTGGTGTTGCCGACATAATACAGCATCTAAAAACAATCAAAGACTGGAATGATGTATGGTGTATAGTAAAGTAGGCTAGTATATCTCCCGTATATCTACCAGTATAGTCTACTGGTTTGTGTCATGTTTAATCTGCTGATTTCTCTGTATTAACTATATATATATTTCAATGGATTTGTTTTGCAGATGTCTTAAATAAATTAGCATGTAAACTTTTTTGGTCACCGTTTTCATCTTAAAGTTTATTTCATCAATTTGCTTTCCTTCTGGTTTACCCAGTAGACAGATAAAGTAAATTAAAGTGAACAGTAATGATGGAATTAGTTTGGCTGCTACTGCTAATAAGAGTGGCTAATATATCATATGTTATGAATGACAAGGAGACATGACAGTGAACAGTATGGCAATAGTAATAGTATATCAAAGGCTTGAATACTTGATCTATTCGATCGTAATTTGAGTTCTCATCCCAAGTGAGTAGCCGAGTGTTGCTGCTGTCAAAACCCTTTGATCTTCCTGACGTCATAAAGTTCTTACTTCGAAAACTCCCTCGCAACCAATCAAGTAACGACGTTGCCATGTCTACAAAGGAATGTCGTTTGGAATAGATATTTAATCAACTTGCACATTAATACGATGCTCAAGAGTTCTTTGTGCAACAAAGAGTGCAACTCATCAATAAAATAATATGATAAAATACGATACAACATAATAATATTTGCTAATTGACCATGGAAGAGAACGGTAGACTATTTTAACATACCAGGCTCGTCGAATGGAGTTTGTTCGGCAAATAATACTGAATGGTCCCAGCAGTATTTTCCAGTCATATCTCTTAATATAAATCTACAATATTTGTTGTAAGTTTGCAATGAACAATCCACCTTATCTTCGTTCTGAAAAATAAGAAAGTTCCATAACCTGTAAGTTAGTTAGTTGCAGCTGTAAGTTGTCTGTTTTCACTTCTGAAGTAGAAAAAGTACTTTAATTTCTTTTCTTCTAAAGTCTTTTCCTTATAAATTCTCAACTTTGAATAAGGTACGACGTACTTTGATATTGATCTCAATGACTGATAGTAAAGTTGACTTGTTGATGAGAAAAAGCTGAAAAATAGAGCAAACGTTTAACAAAGCTGTCCGATCTGATAATGCATTATAACAATTCAAAGATTGTGCCGGAAGTCCCAATAGAACAACATGTAGAGAATACGACCAAAATCGAGCAGACAGTAACTACCTGAACGTTATCTTTGTCAAAAATATTCGTCGTTAGTTCCTCTGTATCTTCGTTCAGTTCATCCTCGTACTCCATCACTTGACTATGCGGCCGAACTGCTCCAGTATTGAATGGAAAATGGTCCAGGTAATTCGTTAATTGATTCAAAACCTTGAACAAAAAACGATAGTCAATTAGCAAAATGTAGTAACATGGTCTTAGCATGCCGCCTCATTTGTGCCTGAATTCTATGAATCGCGGACAGAACAATTAAAGCTCACGTATTTGGCAGTCTTCTTAATCAAATCTTTCCTTTTTTCGGCAACTGCATCTTGAACGAAGCCTGTAGACACAAACAGCTAGATATAACATGCATTCTTTACATCAACACACAATCTAATGTCCTCTTTAATATACTACTCCGTATGTAAAAAGATAAAAGATACTACTCCATATGTAAAGACACTAGTCCATAAGTAAAAAGACACTACTCCATATGTAAAAAGACACTAATCCATATGTAAAGACACCACTCCATATGTAAAAAACGCTACTCCATATGTGAAAAGATACTACACCATATGTGAAAAGACACTACTCCATATGTAAAAAGAGAGAAAAGTAGAACGCAGCCATAAATATACATAAATCATCGTAAACGTGTTTGTTTGACACTTGCCATGGGAGAAGTATAGATCTATCGAAAGGGTGCACTCACAAACACCTCTGCTCATGACACGATAAGCCACATCATTTCACATAATTATCCTGTGAATGCAGGTTCAGGCTTTACAAACCAACCAATCATCCTCACCTGTGTCATCTTTTTTCGAATTATCTGCCTCATCTTGGTATCTGGTGACGTCATCGTGCACCCGTGCAAAACGGATCGGTCTGCTATCACCGAGCATCACCATGTTGACGTTTAGTGGCCTGCGCTTCTCGAGGTATTTCGCCGGAGAATAGCCATCGTGAGCTCGTTTGAACGTCTAGAACAAGGCAGAATCAATGTGACAGTACAATGCAACGCAATGTGACAGTACAATGCAATGTAAAGTCCATCATCTGAAGGGGGTAATGTCAAAACAGTGTTGGTGACACATAGATTAATAGTCCTTTGTAATGCATGGTAATGGTGAATTATACGCACCTTGAATATCAATGCTAAATAGGATGTACAATCCACTGGATCTCGTCTCGTTGTCAAAAGTTGATCAGCCGGAATGGCCATTGCCCAGTCAAGAATACATAACAAAACCTTTGTAATATACTGAAAGGAGAATCAAGATCCCAGATTAAAAATTCAATTCAGTCAGAGACATCGGGTCAGAGACATCGTTTTACAGGTGGACGGAGTTTCAGTTTTAAAGACAGGAGAAATTTGAGAATCACCTCTGGGGAGCTTTCAGCATTGGCATCTGATTTCATTTCCAGAAGCATTTGCATTGCAGTAAGACATAATGCCTGAAAGTACAATTCAAGCATCAATGCACAAAATTCAATACACAAATATCAATGATTTACGATTCTGCCGAATATTTGTCTGAATAGAATGCGGTGCAATTACCTCGATCAATTTCAATGGCAACAAAGCATCAAAGTCCTTCAGCTTCTGGTAGAAGAAGCTCAAAGACCACACGATGTCCAGAGCAACATTCGCCACGATCGTATTGTGAAACTATTGATAAAAGGAGGTTAAATCATACACAATAATACTATACTATTATTTCGCCATTGTGTCATATTAAATATAAAACGGGGGTGCACTAAAAATGAGAAAAAGATAACACTCACACACAATGATGACAGGATAACGCATAAACATTCTGGAATTCTTGGATGCCCTTTGCAATTTGAAAGGCTTTCAATCAAAAACACGCCAAGAATATTCAATGATATGCATCTATAAAAAATAGTTTTCGCATTAACCCCACCCAGTGAACATTTCATTTAGTTTGAACAAAAGAATGCAAGTGTATTTATGGTAGCACAAACCTCACGTGACAAGATGGGTCCATTTTGGCGGCTTGTAAAGTCGGAACAATTATTTTTTCCTGTCCGAAGAACATGAAAATACATTACGTATATATTTCTAATTTATGACCGTCATCACATAAATTATGACGTCATAATGTATGCTATATATCTGCATTCTGCATTAATAACATACCCGAGTGCTGTACTCAACAAACAATGAGTAGTGTATGCAAGCATAACAGAAATCTTTATACAATGTCGTAAAAAACAAAAACACTTTGCGAACTCACTCGTAGCTCCTCCCCAGCAATCGACTGTTCGGCGTCATTTAGCGCAGCGCCAGGCCGATAAATTAATATCTTTGAGTAAAGATTTGAAAAACAAAGCAGCGAGCCAAGCAACGTCATTGCTTCTTTTCTTGGATGCTGTGGCAAGACGAAACACGATATGAAATTGAGTATACCATAAAAACCCCGATAAACCTACATAGGGAAGTGTATTTCATTTGGGGGCTTTAAAGGGGGTTTATTGGAGAGGAGAGGGGGGCTTAATAAATTTTTTACGGTATACATTAATAAACCTGTAATCAATGGGATGTGATTCTTGCGAGGAGCATGGTCTACAAACCTTGAGGTTTTGTGTTTGAATAATCGTATTGGCAGCTTGTATGAAGTCAAGTACGAGAGCAGTGGATCCTGGGAAGCCCATGCAAAAGAAGGCATCGCACTGGCTGATAATAGCATTAATCACATCCTAAAAGAGTTGAAACGCAATTTGATCATATATCAATGATGTGATTACTTATACACATCCTTCATATGGCTGCTGACATAGCTGATTGATATAGATTTGAGTTGCATCATATGGTGGCTCCTGCGCATTTACACAAATTGGGCATTGAATACAGCTTTGGTCGTGTAGCACCTCGCAGCACTGAAGACTTGCATGCCTACCTGATCAGAGCCTGTTAAGCCCTCGTGTAGTAAACGATAAAAATGCGCAAGATGATCCGATGATAAGTCATTATCGTGTCTTCGCACAGTCATAAGGCACATCAACTTGAAAGCAAGCACTCTTCCCGGCTTCTGACTAGATGCAAAGTTGTATGACATTGCCTGAGATTGAGAAGAAATACATGCGTAAAGCAAAGTCGAGAAATATAGCCGGAGGCATTTGTGTAAATTGAAGTCAAAATTTCAGCTTTTGTCTGAAATGACTGATAAAATTTGCATCGTGACTTCTGCGTAAACAAGCTGGAAAATTGAAGCAAGCGCCTTAAACTGCGCATGTGATAAAATTTACAAACCCACCTCGAAACACCAGGTTGAACAAAACAACAAAGGTGGAATGAGCTTCGGCAATGGCGGTGTTGTTCGATTGTCCAATGAAATGCCTTGATTCAGTCTCACCTAACGCATAGAAAGGCATTCACTTCAAACTGACATATATGCCTTGGTGTAAACAACAAGAACACCTTGGCGAATTACACTAACCGACTATATGGGGTAGGTTTGTGTGAACGAAGAAAGACCCCTACATAAAAAGACAGTTGCAGTGTTTATTCTTCATATTTTGGTACTGCATAAAAGATTACTGTCGTGCATTAGCTGCAAACCGTAGTTCCTTTTAGCAAATGCATTGAAATCGTAACTGATAAGATTAATGAAGCAATTAATTTAGAACAAATGGCGGTTATAATGAAACGTTTGATACGATCAACTGGCAACATTCAGGCCTGTGACACCCAGAAGACAACTCGAACCCTTATAAATCAGTGTAAAAACAACAACATACCGTGTGCAGCATATTCCACACTTCAATCAGATGCTCAAAAACCGTCGCATGAATTTGCGGATCTTTTATTTTGTTCACATTTCCAAGCAGACCAATCATTCTTCTCCATAGAATCACGGCCGAAACAGGTGTCCATCCCTCCATCGTCCCTCCTGCAATTACACTTGGCCCTTCTGGCGGATCAGAGGCTTCAGTCACAAGTGTATTACTCTTTTCTATGTGCTCTGGCTTGCTCAATGTGCTTGAATTACTGTTTGATCGAGAAGACAATGTCTCTTCGTGCTTATCTGTAGAAAGATCACATCACAATAAATATACTGTATCGACAAGAGGGCTTAATAATACCTTCACAGTATAGTTTTGGATTTGGCCCGTACTGTCTTAAATGCAATAAATTCAATGCTAGTATACTCGAGAATAACACCTTAAGTTGACATTGTTTGCTCACTAAAGATTACGAGCTGCTGTAGGTTGCTGAAATCCGCCCTTAGATCCACTCCTACTTACCAGGAGCAAACGTGACGTGATGCGATTCCGTTCTGTCATCAACGAGAGTGGAGCAACTTGACGAGATGCTTTCAGTTGGCGTCAGATTGGCGTGGCCTTCCATGAATCTGCCCTTGGGAACTGGAAAACTTCCTACTGTGTTACCCCCTTCGAGAAGCGAGAACGCAGTGCTGTCTATGCTCTGGGAGTCATGTCCGATTGGCTTCGACCGAACAACATCAATAGCGTCCGTATCAAAACTGATGAGGTCCGGTTCAGCCATGTTGGAATTGTCGCCAATTTGGCCCGGAAACTTTGTGGCAGTCGGAGTGGCAAGGTCATCCTAATAAGCATTTCAAAATGAAAATAATGTTAGTACAAATAATCAAGAAAGAATTCCAGGTGATCTCAGATGATAAGGATACTATACTTCACATTGTCTGGGCAAGGTATCTCCAGGAATGATAGCAATACAAAGATCGATATCATTGTAATAACATGGATTAACCTAGGATTGATAATCTATGGCTGAATCTGCAATATCATTGATAATCTATGGTTGAATCTAGGATTGAAAGCCTATGGCATAATTTAGGATTGCTAATGCATGGCTTAATCTAGGATTGATAACCTATGGCATAATTTAGGATTGATAATGCATGGCTTAATCTAGGATTGATAATCAGGTTGATTGGTTCTCAACGCCTCTATTTCAAAAGATGAGCATCAACATTGAAGCTACTCACATCTTCTTGATTAGAGACATCCGTTGACTCCTGTGTTACTTCTGTAGATATATTATCAGTTGAACTGCTCGCAGAATGACCTGACTCTATTTGCGTGCAGTACAGATCCAGATCGTCTCTACTAAGTCGTTCCGACACGACACTGGGCGTCAGACTTCTCCATCCGTCACTCTTCACTTCATCTGTGTACGGATAACTAGTGCAGCTTGCGAAGCTCTCTTCGCTTGAAATGCTCACATTGCTTAACGATATTCTACCTAAAAAACGAAAAGACGAGAAATGGACAGTATTATAAACAGCTTCGTAGTAAATAGAGATTCCAAAATTCTCTCGAAATTCCAAACGAAACACCCCAAAGAGTTCGCATTCCCCGAGACCATAGTCTGTGTTTAATTCTTGCTCACTGAGAAATTTAGGATTTCGGCATTTAACTCCGTTAAAGTATGCAGTCCGTTTTAAGCGATCAATATAAATATTCAAATTAAATCCAACTGCATATATAAATGGCTTGAACATACCTTGCTGATGACGATTATATATCTCAGTGGCAGAATCTAACACTTCCCTGAGCATTCCGTCTTTCCTACTATTATTCTCTTTGGCCTCTGTGCCAGTTGGAGGCAAAACAATCAAATTGGATTCGCTTGCAGCAATCGTTCGATCAAGAGACGCTTTGCTATTCGTCAATTCTTGTGAAGATCCAATCTCGTTTATCTTATCGATGCTGTCTTGACTTCTTGAAGCCACTTCGATCAGAGTCAACTTTCTTTTGGGGCGCAAATCTGAAATAAAAAACAGATTTTCACACAATGTTCTATACACAGCTGTAACTAGCTGCTAAACAGGGTTCAGGTAGGTGCTGTTCTAATGTGCATTACAATTGTCTTCAATAGTGCAGTGTTAGTGTTCAATAGTGTAGTGTTAGATACGAAAAATGAATAACTTAAAATAAATTACATTGCTTCAAAAAGAAATAGAAAATAAAGTGCAATTAGATTCTAGCAAGATAGACGTAGCATAATTTAATGCAAATGCAATATACATATATATACATATATGACAAACCCGGATCAGTTTTGGTAACATCAGAAGGAGGCAAAGTAGATGCGTTTGGTTCATGTTTATTTTCATCATCATCATCTTCGTCAGTCTTGCTAACATCCTCCTTCGCAGCAACGGTAGCCTCTTTCTTCGAATCCTGTTGAGCCCGATCAGGGACAAGAACCGACGTAGAGCTGGGCAATAATGAAACGAAATCCCTCACAACTGTGCCTTTGGGTTTCATTTCGAATGACGGGGCTTTCGGTTCAGTGTCATCCTTGATGCTACTGCTCCAACCTCTGGAGAAGGATGTACGTTCTGACAAAGCACTGTGCTTGGATATTGCCGTAACTCTGCCACGAAGTTTCTTTCTCTTCTGCTCCGTCAGTCTTTCCAGCGGTAAATCGGACAAATCTATACCATACACAGTACGAGCTAATACTCGCGTCAGTGTCTCAACAGTATTCTGAAAAATAAACAACACATACGCATATATATCAATCATTTTATTGTCTAACAATCTATGTGATGTAACAACAGGCAATGTTTAACGTATAAAAATCAGTTACTTTTAAGATAGATACAACGTTTCGGGGTACAGTTCGAAAACAATACAACGTTCGATACAACGTTTCGGGTTTCAGTTACTTGATAACGGGTCAAGCCCGAAACGTTGTACCAATCTTCAAAGTAACTGATTTTTATTCGTTTAATTGTTTAAATACATAAACATAGTTACACACGCAACTTGGATATATTATATATATGGCTTGAGCGTGGTATAAATGACATGGAAGGTTAAAGAATTACGCAGTGACAGATAGGTTAAGTAGCATAACATACAGCCCATTGTGATATCATTTCGTTCCAAGATGTCAGAGACGAAATGATCGTCAGAAGCTCGTTCCACAAATCGGCTGGAACTGTGACCTGCAAGCCTGCTCTTATCCATGCGACAAACAAAGTCTAGAAAACAAAATTCACAGCAACGTTAGACTAGCATTAACCTAAGCAATTCAGCTATTGGTTCAAATCTAAAAACGTGCATCACGCAAGTGGCTAAAGGTCACATTCATAAACATTCCTGTTCGTGACATACAGTCAACTCTGTCTAATTCGAACACCCTGGGGAAGCGTGAAAATGTTCGAATTACAAAAAATTCGAATTATAGAGGTTTATTTTATAAGAACCGCTTCATTAGTGACCCTTGAAGGGACAGAGAACTTCGTTCGAATTAAACAAAGTTTGAATTACGCGAGTTCGAACTATGCAGATTTGACTGTAGTAAACTTCATTTCTTACTAAAACAATCACCGAACAGGAAAACAAAAAAAAGATTTACAATTACACAAGTGCATCAAGGTACCTGGTACTGCACATAAAGCTAATACCAAATTCTGTCTAACACAGAGTATGCTAAATTATTAGACAAAATGACAGGGCTATGGTACGTTCAAAACAAACAACAAACGTACTTGAAATATGTAGCTGGCTAATTGTCCCCCGAGGGTCTTTTCACGTGGGTTTGGGGGCCTCCCTTTTAGGGTGTAATCGGCTATCTTCAGTAGGACAACCAGCAATTGCTTCCTGCGAAATAAAATTGACTCATAAAATTAAATTTACACGAAAACAACAAATAGAAATAATAGTCGGCGGATAAACGAATTGTATCGAGTACGCATGCACATTTTCTCACCATGTCTGTTGACTTAGTCTTGGATCTTGCACCAGAACGAGGTTGCGATACATCTTGATCACTTTTTTGCAAACATCTGCCTGCTTGTTAAGCAGCTCTGGGCCAGTATTGGAAAAGAAGACGAGACAAGAATTCGCAACAAATAGACGAATATTCGCCTGAAGGCCAGCTCGCACATTCTCGACGGGAATTTTCGGAAAGAATCCTTGATAAACGCTGACAACGGCTTCTTTGTAAGATGAAGTGCGTAGTAGTGGTGATCTATCATCTGGTGTTATTTCTCTCAGCATAGAAAGCACGTAATCTTCGGTAGACAGAATTTCTTGCATGAAAACAGGTCGCTCCTTGGGCTAGCGAAAAAAGGACATTGCAGTTCGCAATAACATAAAAAAGACCCTCAAGATAACAGTACTAATATTATGCTAATAAGTTGTCGTGTATAAAAAGTATAAATAAGTTGTCGTATCATTATCACTATTATTTGGTTGTCCTCAGGTAAGCTCCTGCTGAATGCTATATATATGAGCAGCGGGCTGCTGCCTTCAGACATATGTTATTCTTCATATTATCGTCCAAATTTTTAAGTGCTTGCCTAATGAGTAAGAGTCCAACAAATTGGGGTGAAGGGGGGTTGCTCACCTTAAACCACTCGTGATAAACTGACATTACTTGACAGATTATGTCTGACCATCCAAGAGGCATCAAAAATCCCTGCAAATAATGTAGTAAGTAGTTGTAGTCAACAGTGGTTGCACTCAACAGTAGAAGAATTAATACACTAATTAAGAAGTTTAGTAATGAAGGATCACTGTTATGGATTGTTATGGATGGATTGTATTATTTTGGCCTATCCTTCGCGGACCCGAACACGTCCGAATCAATATGGTTTGTACCTGTCTGAATACTTCGTGTAAACAAAGAATATTCTCCTTCGTACAATAGAAGACGCATCTTACAACGTCAGCCGTGGTGTAAAGAGTCTGATACTGCGAGGTGTTTGAATCATCAGCAGAGCTGCTTGTCGAATCTGTGTTCAAAGAGTCATCGGTGTTCAAGGAGATTTCATCTTCGCTTTTTTTGTTCGGCTTTCTGAATCTGATCGTGAAGGCAATGAACCAGCAAAGAACCCTCCAGCAGCAACTCATTTTATACTGTGTTACATCACTGGGTCTCTTGTCCAAGTCTACCTCTAAAAGCTCTGCAAAAACAGTCCCAGACAGTGTCAGATTATGTCGACGAAAAACTCTGCAAATTTCGAGCAAACATTATTGAATATTTCAAAGAAATATTGGTCTTGGGAAACAAGATTTTAAATATACAATGCAAAATCTTTTTGGCGATACATGGCGGGATACGTCATGAAAATGTAACTGGATACTTTGAGCAAACATGACTGCACGTCGTGCAGAAACACATCTTCATGTTCTGGTATATAACAGTATTCAGCAGTCAGATGCGAATGCTTACCGTCTGTTTTCGTGTACAGTCTATCAATGGGATTCCAACTGGGAAATATATGAGGAAGATAGAACCTTTTGAAATGTTGAAACAGCCAATAGAATCCACTTTCACGCATATGGCTATCCTTCCAATTAACATCCAACATCTAGAAACAGATTTAGACATATTGGATTATTGAACAGAAAGGCAACAAAAATGTCAAAATTTCAAACTGCATCACAAAGCCTACCTTCTTGGTCATATAATCCAATATTCTGTCAAGAAATCGATCAGTAAGTTCTTCTGGTAATGGATTTTTCTCTCCCTGCGGAGGAGGGAGGACTGGCGTCATTGTTTCCATCAAGCACCATTCTAAAAGGAAACAATTTGAAGGTTTTATCACATCGACGAATCAGGACATGATGAAAACGAATACAGCGCTAGATCATATCCGTAATCTTGCGAAAGGGCTAGTTGCGTTAGATTGTACCCCTGCTAGCAACAAATACAGATTAACGGGAGTAAAGAGAACAGTTACCTGTCTCTACGTCCAATGCAGACAACATCTGCGACGATGGTACGGAGATAAAACCAGATCCACTAATGCTCGACGCAACTGACTCAACGAACTTTTGCGACCGATAGATCTTGCTCTTTTCAATCTTTGTCAAGGCGCTTGGAAAGTTCGGAACGAGGCTACCGTAAACTAAAAGTCCCAGCTCATCAACGTTCTCTTGCAAATCTTGCAGCCATAATATATACAGCTTTATGCCTATCTCTCGCACCTTTCAAAAGAAAACGACACTGTATATTGATAGAATAGCACAGGGAGACAAAACATCACAAACATCAGGTTCACATTGATGTCTACAAGTTTGAAAGCCCTGTGTCTCTCAAAAGAAGACAATCTCTTGCATATTATGAAATTATGATACTACTCTAGATATAGCTTATTAAAAACTATCTAAGCGGGGTGCTTAATCCTGTTAGAGAATAATAGTGGTAGATAATATATCTGAGATTCATTCAGTCAATGTTGAGTAATAATTTTCGAGATTCATCGGGGCAACAATGCAAGATGACAATGAACAATATGGAAGTGAAAATTATGTCCAACTTACAGAGACAATATTCCTGTGGTGAAGAAGACGTCTTAAGATTGTACCTGAAGAAAAAAGAGGAAAGACAAAATGAAATTTATAGAAATGAGTTGATTCATTAAAAATCACAAGCATCAAGAATATTTGATGCAAAATATTGATAAATCTCCTGTTGAGTTTCTCGGTCAGATGCTGCCCACTCATGAAAGCATCCTTGGCTTTCCTCATACTTAATTTTGGTGCAAAAGTTTGCATGAATATATTACTTATACAACACATGACAATTTCCAAAGCACCGTGGTAGTTTTTTAAAATTCTACAACCTCATAACAATTTAAAACAAAAAATCATTAATACTGAAACATTGATTGGTTAATTATGGATTGATGCCAATGTCTTACCAATGCTGTTGTATTGCCATCTCTCGTGGACTTTCTCAGGAATATATAGCAAAAATTTCTAGAAGATCACAGTATGGAGCATAATCAATCTCATCTAAAATTACTCCTATAGCTTCTAAGAACAATAAAAATTGCCATGATATCTGACAAACTACTTTGGCTTATAGAATAATTTGATAATGAATTGAATAATCAATTTACCTCTAATATATGCAACAAGCCTTCTAGCTCCTCTTTTAAAGATTTGTGTCCTGAAAAAGAAATACTTGCCGGTCAATTGAAATGGTATATTAAAAAATTAATTGCAAGTGACAAACAAATGCTTGATACAGACCTTTTGACTTTGATGCTGTCAGTAGTGTGTTAAATTCTTCGTAGAAAATATAATAAATTTCAATATAATGTCGTTGAAAAAGATCTTTCACTTCTTCTGCCGGTTGCTGGTCTAAAAATCAAAATAAAATAAGAGATCATATCTCTGTGGTAAATCTTCAGTTTTAGGAACAACACCATACCTATCTATTCTTGAGATGATAATTATCGAACTACTCTGTTAACATTATCATGACAAGAACCATCGACACAGCATGGTGTCAGATTGGGGTGGGGCTTGTTGGAGGGGGCAAAGGGGTCATGAAACACTTCATTTATTTTCCAAAAGGATTGGGTTGCAAGATGACTTGTCGACCAATCAGTTCATCTGGACAGTAGCTAGATAATTAATCATTTGGCTACTAGTATTTCTGTATCTCTTTAAATCAAAGTGAGTTTTACATCACCACGTCACATCACGGAAAACAAAACAACAAACAGACTTCTGTGAGATAAATGTAATATATTCCAACAGTCTACAAGTCTGTTGTGAAATTAATAAGGTCGAATACAAATACAAATACAAATTTATCAAATACTCACCGAGAAGGACTTTGAGAGCACGAAAACGAGTATGAGAATCTCTTCGATGATCAATAAATCTCGAATTTGCCCTTTTTACATCGTGACTTCCTTTTCTACTGTGAAACATTTTACCAATTGAGACAAAGTATCAGCGCCATTCAAATTAAAGAAAACCTCATAACAATATTTGCTCTAGATTATTTCTAGGACCTTCAGCATAAAAGTGATTGTTTTCAGTCTTCACCCATCATCAAAATATGCTGCAAGCACAGTAAATTTTCGTCCGCCATTTTTTTACAGCTCTCTGCACATGCGTGGTACGGTAGGGGGGATAGGGAGGACTGCTGATCCAAATTCGCCCCCCATCGCCCCGGAGGCAAACGTTCACCCCAGCCCTCATATACCGTAAGTCCTCCATTAAGCCCCGGGGGCTTATTTTGCAAAAAATATTTTAGGGCGGGGGCTTATTCGAGAAGGGCTTATTCGAGGGGGTTTATTCTGTACAGACAAAAATTGTCAGTAAAATATCCTGTTTTCGTGGCGATATCTATGTCCATGAATGCTGAAAACGAGAAAAAGCCAGTCAAAAAATAGAATCAAAAGTATTTACTAAAACAACAAACAATCTTCAAAGCTTTCAAATATAAAGTTATAAAGTTTTATCAAAAGTTTATCCAAAAGTCATCCTATAAACTTTACATTTAATCCAGTTATTCGATTTCTGCTAAAATCAAATAATCCCCATGGGGGCCTATTCGAGGGTGGGGTGGGGGCTTAATCGAGGACCTACGGTATGGAGATGCCAAGAAAATAATAATGTAACATTTGTTGCCTACATAAGCACATTTAACGGTTTAGCAAATAAGTAACTTATGTGTATCACATGAAAATTATCTTAATAAAACGTATCTTAATCTTAATCTTAATCTTAATTAAGGCCATTAGATACCCGATTAGGGTAATTAGACCTATACCAAGGTAGTTTGGTCCTCTTCTGAGTCTTCGCTCTTTTGAGGATCAATGCTTAACTACAAGTTTTGTAATGTTTTACCATACGCGACAACTGATCTGGCTAGTGTTAGTACGAGAATCGATAACTGAATTTGTCTGGGTGGTTAGCCCATTCCATTCCATATCGTCATAGAAAATCAGCATTTGTTAGAAGAATTAGTAGTATATTCTCTGAAACAAAATTGTCTTCTAGGAAAAGGAAAAGCGAAGTTACAAGCTTGATAATCAAGCCTGAGAGGCAAAGATTTAATGAAACTCTATCTATATAACTTTGGTCCACCTGTGGACGAAATTCTTCGAAAAAGAAAATGATGATGTAATGCATAGAACTTTAAATAATTAATCGAAAAGAGTTCGAAGGCTGTCGAATATTTCATCGTTCGAACAGAGTTTTTTCTTCAAAATCAAGATAACTACAAAGATAATTAATCTTTTCATGATAAACCGGAACAATATTACTTTTAGCTACTTGGTTTCATTTTTTCAAGTTATTTTATACGTGGATTTGCAGCAAATTTTAATCAAAAGGTGGTTGTTGATGGCGAGTTAGGCGGAAATACATATACACTAACGTTATTGTTGTTAAAACCAAATTTACGTTTGTCTTTCAAGAACTTGGTCTGAAACCGAGCTCGAAAAAGTCAAATCTGATAACAACAAAAACGATAAAATAAAAATGGAAGATTTATCAAACAACCAGGAAGCATCAGATTTCGCTGCAAGGCCTTATCAGCTTGAAATTCTCGACGAAGGACTGAGGAGGAATGTCATTGTATGTTTGGGCACGGGAACTGGAAAGACGTTTATTAGCATCATGCTTATCAAAGAATTATCAACTCAAATCGAAGGCAAATTAAATGATGGTGGAAGGAGAACATTCTTTCTTGCAAACACAGGTGACTGCAGGAATATTTTTTAAACTTTACAGGAAGCTTCTTTGGTCTTTGAAAGTATATATTCCTAAACAAATCCGATCTTATCAAATGTAAACACTAGTTTTAAGGGTTTTTGTCAAGGCAACAGTTTTTGTAATAGAAAAATATGGCGTGGCGCCATACACTTTTTTTAAATTAGCAACCGCTCAATAAGCAACTAGGGCTGGATGGACCCTAACATTAAGCAACTCAAGGGCTCAATTGAATTACTGTTAGCAACTAAGAATTCAAACGTCATTTATTTTAAAATGCTAAAACTGGGCACGAATGTTCACTGAAGAAAGTAGTACTCGATTCGTCAAAAAGTTAAGAAAGTTCAGTTCTGGATTTTGCAAAGTTAAGAAAGTTAAAAAATTTGTTTTTACCCAATAAAGATAAACAAGCAAAACTATGAATAAATTTCATCCTGTGACCAATTAGAGTTACAGTAATCAAAAAAGTCTTGTGTTTTAGGCGTTACAGTTGAAGATTTTGACCCACGAACTTGGGAGTGGTACCCTGGGGACAGGGGAGGCTGTTATAGGTACAAAAAATTTTAAGCAACTTTGAGGGCTAAAATATCTAAAATTTTAAGCAACTTTCAGGGCTGGACCAAAGTCTAGTTGCTTATTAAAAAAAGTGTATAATCTTCTGCTTGATATACATCTTCTCCGCAATTTCTAAAGTCGTTTCCTGTTACTTTATTTAACTTTTAAAGTGTCAGTGACAGCTCAGCGTTTTCGACTAAAGTTTTAGTTACTGGTTTCTGGTCTTTCATTGATGAATTCGTCTGTTCATTCATTAATTCATTCACTTGTTAATTCGTTCGTTATTCATTATTCAAGTCCCTCTAGTTAACCAACAAAGCAAAGCAATAGAAATGCATACAAACTTGCGAGTTGGCAAGTACAGTGGTGATATGGGTGTGGACTTTTGGAATAAAAAACGGTGGGAGGAAGAGTTCGACTTGAACGACGTTCTCGTCATGACTGCGCAGATTCTGTACAACATGTTGCTGCACGGATTTTTGAAGTTGTCCAACATAAACCTGCTGCTCCTTGACGAATGCCATCACACGGCAGGCAATCATCCGTATGCGAAAATCATGGAGATCATGCAAGAGTGCAGTAATCCGCCGAGAGTCATGGGCCTCACTGCTTCCATCATAAACAAGAAGCCAAAAAAGTCCGTCAACATGCACGCGTATTTGGATAATTCGATGAAGGACCTGGAGTGTCGGATGCGGGCTGCGTGTGTGACGTGTGCCGATCCGAATGCCGCTGCTAATTTTGCAACGAAACCCGAGGAGAGTGTACACGATTGTCCGCCAACTCCGTTCGACACGTGGGATGCGGTGGGGGAGTTGGATGAAATGATTGGAGAACAACTTTACAGTGCAGACGACTTTCTAGGTAGGACTTAAACTCTGAATGACGACTGTGTAATTTAAAATCGATGAAACTAGACGAGGCGTAATTATAATTGGAAACGCCCAGCACAACCATGCAACAACGCAGATGTTGCAAGCTTTAATAAAAGCGAGCAAGCTTTAAAGCAAAATGTTCTTTCGTGTTTATTTTGCAGTAAAGCTGAAGTCCTCAAAAGAGATTTCAAAAGATGTAAGAGACTTGGGTATCTCAATGATCAAAGAGTTGAATGAAATAAGAAACTCGCTCGGACTTTGGAGCACGTACAATGCTGCAAAAATAATCCATAAAGTCTTACGTAAGCAAATATAAAAATCAGTGAATGCATGAATTTACAGGCACGGTATGTCCCCGCACGTGAAAAAAATAGAACTTTTTGATGCACCCTATTGTTTTTGAACAAAAGACAATCGTCCTCCTATTGCATTAGAACAAAAGACAATTGTCCCCCTATTGTATTGAAACAAAAAACAATTGTCCCTCATATTGTATCGAAATAAAAGGCTATTGTCCATCCTATTGTATTGGAACAAAAGACCATGCCCCTCCTATTGTTCTCTGCAAGCAAGCAGGATTGAGTTTCTTATATGACCATTTCTTAAATGCGGGGATTTGACTTGATAATTGATTATTTCCCCCAAGGTACTCAATTGGCAGCCAGCATCGTGAATCAGAAGGAAATTCTCATACTGCAAATGCTTATGACAAAGGTGGTTATCATTGAGCGAATGTTCGCGTCATTCGCAAAGCAGGAGTTTGGCAAGGTGGAGAACGTAATACTAGCAGAGCCAATAATAACAGGCAAAGTCGTGTCATTGATGGAGATGCTGAGAAAACGAAAAGACAGTAAGTTATGTGTAGTAAATTTTTTGTCATCTAACACTGACTGCAAAACAAGGCGTTTAACACACGCACACACGCACACGTTGAGAGTATACACGCTTAAGGGTGTCGATTAGATACTCTCAGTCTTCGACTGCTTCAATACTTATGCAATGCATTGCTAATGATGCCTTGTCTTATTCTGCAGACCTTTGCGCAATAATTTTCGTGCAACGACGCGTGACAGCCAAAGTATTGAGCTCTCTTATCAATGATGTCGCATTGAGATTCGGAGAGACATACCAAGGGATCAAGAGTGACTACGTCTATGGTCACAACATCGAAGAAGTACTACGTGCAGAACACAGCACGAATGGTGACCACACTGAACAGGCAGTGGTCGGTGAAAAAGGCACCAAAATGACATCGAGAAAGCAAGAGAAAATTCTGCGCAGCTTTCGAAACGCGGGATTTAACGTGCTCGTGTCGACAAGCGTTGTGGAGGAGGGTGTTGATATTCGTAAATGCAATCTAGTCATTAAATTCGATGGCATAAGCAATTACAGAGAGTACGTGCAATCTAAAGGCAGAGCACGCGCTGCGGAGGCGTCGTTTGTTGTCTTTGCCAGCAAAGAATCGGCCAACGAAGCGAAGAGAGACCTTCAGGTAAGATTCGCATGTACTAATGCAATTAAATCTCCATTTAACATCTGCATTGTATGCAGTAACAACCGGCAGATAAGATCATGCAAATTTTGCATCTGGCAAATGTTTCAAAACAATAGGCCATTGTATTTTCAATTGTTTTAGAGTTGCAGTCGCCAATAGAATTGTCTGCCTGAAAGCTCTCAATCCCTCGGTTCTTACAGTAATGCTTCAATTAAACGCTCGGGGCGTTTATTAATTTTGCTCATATTTTACGGGGCGTCTATTCGAAGTCGCTTAATCGAAACATTACGGTATGCGGGGTTTTCACTTGTGAACTAAAAATCTGGTTTGTTGAATCGAAGCCTGGAGTGCAGTAAGTGCAAACTCTCTATCATTCGTGTGCTTCTTCTTTCATGGTAGATGTTTCAAGAAATCGAGATTATTCTGCAAGAGAAAAGCCACAACCGTGAAGAGCCAACAGAGGATGAGATCAGAGAGAGGCAGACTGAAGACGAACTCATCAAACCATTTCAAATCTCGAATGAAGAAGGCGCAGCAAGGATAACCAAAGACAACGCAGTTGATCTTCTACACAGGTATATCCTAGCTACAACCAATAATAATTCAATACAATAAGCTTATTCAATCACATAAACGAGTAGCTTATACAATGTGCTTTGTCGTCTGGGGTAAGGAAGAAATGAGTGCTGATGACAAACGCTGCTTACTAGATTGAAATAGATTGCTCGTAAATTGCAATAGAATGGTAAAAGATATCTCAGGAAATGTTGTTCTTATCTTGGCAGATATTGCGCAAAGCTACCTGGTGACCGATTCACAGTTTGTAAGCCATTTTGTTCTGTGATGAAAAATGAATATGGTGAATACACCGGGACTGTCAGGTTTCCAATAAACTGTCCGCTAAAAGAGGTCGTAGAGGTAAGATCACACAGTGGAGTGACAAGTATGGGATCGATGATATTTTCCTTTGTAAAATAGTGCCCGTTGCATAGATATTATATTGTATTTCGATAAGCATTTACTGCCAGTTCTACAGAAAAGATTTCTCGATAATCATCGGGCTGGAAAATCCGGCAAGATATAACAAGCCAAAGTTAATTGCTCCCTTTGCAAACGTAGCTGGAATTGATGGTGAAATTCGAAATCGTACTAGAGGTCAATTGAATGGCTCGAGTAAAAGTCATAGGTCAATCCCAGGTCAAAAGGTCATATATTTGCTGACAGAGGTTAATGAGTGCAACTCGTTCTCTATTCAGGGAGATTCAATGCCGACAAAAAAACTGGCAAAAATGTCCGCAGCTCAGAAAGCTTGCATCGAGCTATACCATGCCGAAGAGCTGGACAATAACTTCTTGCCTTGGAAAGAACCAGTATCTTCATCATCTTCCTCTTCTGATAACAACGAAGATGACAAAGAAGATGAAGAATTGCAAGGAACTGCACGACCAGGCACGAAAAAGTCCAGGAAAACATATGCAAGAAAGGTTGGTTGGTTGGTAGATGGATGTTTCTGTTCTACATGTATTTATTTCCAAAGCTGTTCTTATTGGAACGTGTCCATAATGTCTGTGTATAACGTGTTCTAATAAGACCAAACGCCATGTATTCAATATTAAATCAACCAAAATAATAATCAATTTGCTTATGCTTATAGTAGTGAGCCGTGGTAGTTGGCCCTCCACATGTAGCACAATTCTGGGTAATAGTGATGTTTTGTTTACCTATTGAATATTTCAGATTCCGAATTGCTTTGCAATTGGGCAGGAGTTTCCAAGCAGTGGATTGTTCTTATACAAATTGGATATGGTCCTCGCGAAGCCAAGAGACGACAAAGCCGCTGCCCCACTTTGGAATATTTGGTACCGTGAAGACAGGAAATCGCTGGGCTTGCTCACCGCAGTAAAACTACCAAAGGTTTCCAGTATTACCTAGAATTAAGTTGCTTAATTTAATTTCGTTACTCAAAAGACCCTGTCACCTTGTCATCCCGAAAGGCCATTGAAAATGTGGTAATTTAAGCCAAGCTGTTATATACTTTGTGCTCAAACATGCGCGTTTAGATAAACTCGAGCCTGGTTGCCACGATGCTAAACAAGAGTCGCGAGCATTAAGTATAGCTTCGACGATGTTGAGGTTTTGCGTGCGGGATAATAACTGAATTTCCTGTCTGATCAACGTTTCTTTCTTCAACAGATTCCATCTTTTCCTCTGTTCACCAAAGCAGGAGAAGTTCAAGTCGACGTCAAACTAATTCTGAGTTATGTTACGCTGAATCCTTCTCAAATTCAATCGATATCTGAATTCCACGACCGGATCTTTCGAGAATTTGCCACCGCGTTCACGGAGAGCCGTGAATTCTCCACGAGGCTGGCAAAACAGAAATATCTTCTGGTTCCCTTGCATGGAGCGTCATATTCTGCGCACCACGAGGGGGATGTGAACTGGAACACGAGGCCCATCGATATCATTGATCCTATCGAGAATTGCATGGACTTCGATTTCATAAACCAGATTGCCAAACCAGACTCGGACATGTCTGCCTTGGATCATTCCCAATACGAAGACGCAGTAATCAAAAGAACGTATCTGAAGATGGACAATGAATTTTACGTCACTGATGTAAACACGGATATGAGGATCACAGAAAAAATAGCAAAGGGAAAGCAAACGTTTAAGGATTATTACATGGCAAAATATGACAAGAACATCAGAGAGAATCAGCCTCTGCTTCAGTCAGTAGCCGTCGAGAAGAGGATCAATAACATAACGCCGAGGTATGGTGGCAGCAATTCTGCGAGTGGTAATGCGAAGCAACAACAATCGGCACGAGCAGAAGCAATATATCTTGTTCCAGAGCTGTGCATGCGCAAATCAATGCCAGCAAGCTTTCACTGCCAAGCCACTTGCATTCCATCATTGCTGTTCCGATTGGAAACGATGCTGGTGGCCGAGGAGTTTGGGGCAAAACTTTCAGCTGAATTGACAATGGATGAGATGAAAAGCAAGGCCACAAAACGAAGAAAAATCGCAGCATCAGACAACGGGAATGACATGGCAAGAATCTATCATCCCTTATCTGCAACTGCAAACACGGCTCATGCAAGTGATGCCATGTGGTACAAAGACTGGTTTGGAAAAGAAAAACAAAGCATATCAAAGGCTGAGATCGATGACGTCGCTAATCAACTCAGCAATGCCTTGTCGGGTAGCAATAGCGGTGAGACGGCAGGGTTCCGGGGTATACCGCTGCCTGAAGTCCTGCAGTGTTTGACAACAACGAAAGCCAATGCCGGGTTCAATTTGGAGCGTTCCGAGACACTGGGAGATTCCTTCTTAAAATTAGCCACATCTATCGCGCTGTACTTTGCACACGAAACAGCAAACGAAGGCAGACTGACTGAGAAGCGCAAGCGAATGGTTAGCAATAAAAGGCTGGCCAAAGCTGCAAAACACATTGGTCTTCAAGGCATCATTGTCAATACTGCGTTCGGAGTGAAACAGACGGGTAAGGAAGAGGACGTTGTCTACAGCCTGGCAAAGGCCCTCTGGGTACCACCGATGTTCAAACAGACGTCGCAGTCGCCATCGAAGGGTGTTAAAGACGACGTTGCGCCGTGTCAAGTCATTGCTGATAAATCGTTAGCTGACAGCATCGAGGCACTGATTGGTGTTGTGTACAGCAACGGTGGAGTGAAAATGGCGCTGAAATTCCTTGATTATTTGCAAATTGAATGCCTGTACAAGGATGAAAATGAGAACCAAGTACTAGACATAGGCCAGGCGTCGAAATACGCCAACTTTCCGCTGCCAAGAACAGCATTACTTTCGAACGAAGATTCAGCACGACAGATCTACAGGGCAAACAGATTCACAGTGCTCGAAGAGGGCATCGGTTATAGCTTCAAAGACAGGTCATTCCTAATTCAAGCGGCCACCCACATGTCATACGAGAAGAACCGCACAACAGATTGCTACCAAAGGCTCGAGTTCCTGGGCGATGCTATTCTCGACTTCCTTGTGATCTCTTACTTGTACGATAACCATGCTTTCTTAGACCCGAGCAGCCTGACAGACATCAAGTCTGCGTTGGTCAACAACAACACCTTCTCGTTGCTATCCGTACAGAATAAGCTGCACAAGTGTCTTATGCATTCGTCTCCGGCATTGCTTGTTGCTATCACTCGATTCGTCCAGCAAATCGAAGATGGTTCAGATTCTATCGAATCATTATTGAAGGTGGGTAATCGTGTTTCAAATTCTATCGAATCATTATTGAAGGTGGGTAATCGTGTGATGTGAAGTAAGGGTGGATTGCCACGTTGGATTACCATACCATAGCATTCCATAAAGTGTGCCATAGTATAGAAGGATACTGCTTAGGCACAGTGGCACTGAATGTGTCCAGTAGAGTTCCTTTGTGTTCATTGCATGGCATGCATTTATGCTCTATATGACCGTGAAGAAGCATTTTACTGTTCTTTTATTTTCTAGAATCCCTTCATTATTGTGTTCAGCGATGAAAACGAGGAACAAGAAGGTTACTGTGCCCCCAAAGTACTTGGGGATCTATTTGAATCGTTGGCAGGGGCAATATTTCTCGATAGCGGTCTTGACCTCGTCTCGGTGTGGAGAGTGTTTTTCCCCATGCTCAAACCATTGATTGGTATGCTGCTTATTTCTTTAAATGACATCATCTCCAACTCCGTATAATTACTGCTATCCATTCTTTACAATGTTCGGTGCCTTCTCATTTACGAAATGCCTCGCGCTTGAAATCTTCATTTGATTTTATCGCAAAATGTACGATTTCCCCCGATTACAAATGGTTTGTAATTCTGAATGGTTCGTCATTTATTCACAGATAAATACGTGCAAAATGTTCCTATCAATCCAGTGAGGAGGTTGCACGAATCATACCCATCTGCATCTAACAGGTTTGTTTGCCATGTTGTAAATCTATTGCAAACGACATATATTTTTCGATCGTTTGTTCGTGGGAGAACCTCTGCCCCACAACGACTGCAATGATTGCTTATTATTGCCAATTTTCAGCTGCAAACAACTCGAAGGTGGAAAAATGAAGTGCACATGGAGAATCAATGGACATGAATACGGAGGAATCGGACAGAACAGCTCAATGGCTAAGGCCGCAGCGGCGCAAATTGCTCTTTCAAAACTTAAAGGAAAATAAACCATTCAAGTGATTTACATGTTATACTTATATTGTATGATGTCTTGTGCGGCATTCTACAATTTTCCTTGCTTGGTTGTGGGGACTTCTCGCAACCAAATCTATCAGTGATTTGGTAAACATATACAGTATTGTAATCTTTTCTGTCATATAGCAAAATCGTCGTTTTTTAATGTTGTTGATTAGGATTTGTATTTCAGAATTTTAAATTATAAAAAGTAAAAAGTAAATTATAAATGGCAGCGAAGCAAAAAAAAATGTTATAAAATATTTCTAAATTATGTGATTAAGACCTGTTGTTAATGTTCATAACTTGTTGCTTTTTCTGAGCTTTGCCAATGCCATAATATACAAAATAGCAGTGTATAGCCTACCTCAATGTCTCTATTAAACCAATTGAAGCCCGCGCGCTACATGCAACCAAAAACTAGCACATCAACCAGGGAGCCTTGTGGAACCTCTGTGACATCATCAGTCCTTGCAGGTAACACGATGAGGGAATTGGCAGAGCGCAAACTCAGCAAACGACTACTGCATTGACTACCTGTGGAATTAGCCACAGGGATTCCGTCTTCGGTGTTCCATTGTAATATTGCTCTGTGATATTCGGGTCTCGGATCGAGACTCATACTGAATCCCATCTGAAAACGAGGTCGTAAGATTGAATAAATTGTTCACTGGATCAATGGAGCCTGATCCTCCTCCCCACATATGATAAAATATATTGCTTATTTACGGAAAGTGTGGTTCTGCATGGCTATCAGGGGGTGGCTGCCCTGAAAATATTCAATACAATATTCAACACTCAACAACAACAACAACATACTCTTGCTTTCATTTTCCTCAAATTCGGATCGACGAATCCAGCCATCTTTCTCATCGAAGGCAAAACGAATAAGTAAAAAGTGACAAGAGCTGAAACGGGGTTACCTGGGGTAAAAGACAACAAAAGATAAACAACAAAAATATCGAGCAATTGGTAAATAAAAAATTCCGAAAGCATATGAAAATTACTGTCTAACCATTTGTTTTACAGTGCTCAAGATGCCATATAGACAGAGCAGTCTCGTCAATACACAAGGGAACAAAACCATACAAGTTGTTACTCAGAGCTTCATAAATGAATTTATCAGAAAGCATTGTCTGTTTATAATTTTTGTCGTAATACTTACCAGGAAGAGCGAAAAATATTTTTTCGATCCCTGCAATTTTGCCAGTGGCAAAAGTCGTTGGCTTCCTGCAAAGGCCAAACAAAGTAATACATTAGATAAAGTAAATTATTCATTCTTTACACAAATACTAGGAATTGCTTAAGCTTTGGTAAGCACTTGAAAATTTTCTTCTCTGCTCCGCAAACTATGTAATTAAAAAAATAACATAAATGTACCCTGGCTTCATGTGAACTCTGCCAAAATGTATTTTAGCGCCAAGTTTCTCTTGCAGGACTGGTTTCAAAATATCCTACAGGAAAATAAGACTTTTAATTTGGAGAAGTAATCTATCAACAGAGGTATCTCGTCTGCAGAACACAAAATATAGGATAAAACCAATTTAAGAAACCTTTTCTCCCATCGACACTCCACCAGTTGTAACGACAATATCGGCACTTTTTGCTGCTTCTCGTAGTTTAGTGTACAAACAACCAGGCCTAGAAGCACAGCACTGTAATCACATATCTAGTCATAGCAAATACATTCAAAAAGGCTCAGTATAAAGACATTCGCTATCAGTGGCGTAGATAGAGAGGGATCAGGGGGCGAAAAACCCCCTTAGAGCTAAACTGCCGTTTTGTCGGAAAATAGGTGATCTTGTCGGAAAATAAATATCTTCTGTTTACGTTCAGTTATAGCTAATTTCATTATCTTATATTCAGAGCCTTGAAGAAACGAAAATGCTCACTAAATTTTTGTCGCAAAATCTGAATTCCCCCCCCCCCTATAAAATTTCCAATCTACGCCATTGTTCGCTATTAAAACAGGGCAAGCCAATATACTATTTTTGCAATTTCTTTCGAATACAAATCCTGCTGTGCTTACTTGTCGGTTGTAATACCAGCATCTACGGCAGTAAATCCTTCAGATTTGATTGCAGCAAGGAGAGCTGTTTTATTTGAATCGAAAATCTGGCCTCGTTTTCGGGACTGGCCGGGATTGACTATCTAAAAGCAAAACAAGAAAAAACCTACACAAAAAAGAACACAAAAGTGATGCCATCAAATAGCAAAAAAATAAAATGTGCTTGAGTGAACCTCATCGCCGGTTGATAAAACTGCAATGGTTGGCTTTTTCTGCACTTTAACCTAAAAAAGGCACATAGGACAGTCAGTATTAAAAACCCAATAGTCATAAGAAATATCTATGAAGTAATCGATGAAGGTTGATTCATACACTTGTAATAGCAGTAGATGAAAGAAGTCCAAGTTCTGCTGGCCCAAGCCTATCTCCTTTCGATAATAACTTCTCTCCAATGTGAATGTCGTAACCAATCGGCCTGACATAAAAACATTGAACAATTTTGAGAATAAACATCTAAAAATCCAATGCCAATCCTATTTTAATATAATTATGACTAATTTAATATAATCATAATTTAATATAATATGATTTATCTTAAACCTAAGGCATGTGTAAAACTACATTTTGGGACATACCTTAAATCTTGTCCAGTTCTCACACTCCCAATTATTTTTATACTCTTTTCTTTCTTGCCCTGTAAAACGATGAAGTAAATAAAAATCGTTTAGCGGAAAGAATGTTAAAATACAGCACACTGTTCGGTGCTATGAGACGTCGCAAATTGCCTTTACCTTGTCTGCACTTTCGAGTAACTCCGTGTCTTCTACCTGTATCACGGCATCTGCGCCATCTGGCAACGGAGCACCAGTTGTTATTCGGCAACAATATCCACGACTGATCTTCTTACTCGACTGAAGATGGAGAAGAGGAACGAAAAATCATTATAATCACCACAAACACCATAAAAAACAAAATTATCACAATAAGCATAATCACCATAATTAACATAACTATCACAATCGGCATAATGATTACAATTAACAAAATTATCACAACTCATAATCATCATAATTAACATAATTATCACAATAAGCATAATCATAATAATCAACATAATTATCATAATCAGCATAATCATCAAATTATGACATACCATGGTACCAGCGGTGACTTTGTCTAGCACAATTCTTTCGCCTTCTCCGTCCGCAGCTGAATATAAGAAAGACAATGAAACACATCGCCAAACAAAATGTTAACAAGCTGAATGTGAATTCAATTAGAAGTTAACATAACATAACGATGTCTTGAATGCACTCTGAGATATAATAAAAATCGCACACTGCGACATCTTATCTAGAGAGAGAAAGCTGATTACGAAAGTAGGCCGCAACTGTAAGTCTATAATACATACCTATAACTGCATAGCCATCTTTGATTGATGCTGGAAAAGGCGGGTGTGGCTCAGTTGCGTAAACATCTTCATATAGGATGTAGCCGAGAGCATCTTGAAATATAAAGAAAGCAATCTTTTAAAAGAAAATAGATTTAAATACATGTAGTGTGTGGGGCTGTATTAAGGGCAATAATATAATTGGTGGTAGTAAATAACCCATCACATAGATGTAACGCAAAAGAGAGAGAAAACGAAAGAATGAATTTTAAATTGATACATAAACGCATTTTTTTACGAGAAACCCTCTTTAAGAAACCGACCCCTAAGATGCCAAGAAAATTAAGAAACTTTAGTGCTACCTTCCGTCATGCTTAAGAAACCGTGTCACCTGGTAAAACAGGATAATGGGGCAGTTTTGATTGTATTTTGAAGACGGCACTGATAATTATTTTAAATACGAAGACTCAGATGGAATTGACACGACATGGAGTTGATTGTTTTGCTAATATTTATTTGCATTGAATTGTGATGTCTCGTCGAGTTTCCTAAACATTTGCACTTCCAAATTTGATAAACTTTTAAAAAATTTTAGTGCTAAAATGGCCATAAAGTTTAAGAAGCTGAGCGCTATTTGGAGCTTAGTTTCTTATAAAAAAAATGCGCGAAACTCATAAAAGCAACTAATCAAAGTGAAATTTACGAAGTGCAAAGTGCCAAAAGGTAGAAGATTTAATTATAAATCGCAATTTTATCACATGACAGCACCACAAACTTCAATATTAAAAAATACAATTTGCATGCCCATTTGGTATTCATCTGCTTAAAAAACATGCAGTGCTTTTTAATTACTTGCCCAAATAAAGCTGTTCTTTTTAAGAGCGAGGGATTTTTAATTAGCTCTAGCTATTATGAAATAAAAAGAAATATTTTGTTCAATGTTTGAATGATGATTTGCGGTAAGCGTGGAGAACGGTTCTTTTAATGCGTGAAATTAAATTAACTAATAATTTGAAGGAAATAATTAATTAATCAATAAGTAAGAATAAAATCTCAGAAAGCGTAGAACAGAACCAGCATTCACAGGTAAATCTTGCATCGTCATAGGATGACTGAATAACGCACACAGTGCACCTGCTTCATTAGAAGATGGATGAAGTTGCATGAAGACGATGATCTAAGGCTTTGATTTTCAAAATCAAGATATCAGAATGGATTCTTCGGGAGGTTCTGGAAGAGTTCAGGATGTAGAAGCCTATATAAGAGAAGAAATCGGTTCCTTGACAATTCATGGCGTTCCGCGTGTATTCAGTTCCACTAATCGTGTTGCTAAAGTGCTCTGGTTGGCAGTCTTTCTTGGTTTATGTGGATTCGTGATTCAAAGTATTCACGCCAACATTCTCCTTTACAATAAACACAATGTATACCTGAAGACAGAGGTTCAGCTACAAAAGCCAATGCCGTTCCCATCAATTACCATATGTAGCACTAATCACTACAAAGGTGCGAGCGGAGCTGGTTATATGTCATTGAATATAAGTGGAATGAAATGCAATGAAAATGTCAATGTGTCAGCATTAAAGACAGAAAATGAAGTGGTATTTCACAGGGCATGCAAGATGTTTCTATCTGGAGTTAATGATACGTTCCAGCTCGACGACAAAGAATTGCCGCATGCCTTTCCGAGGTATTTTGTGGCAAAGCCCAGCTTCTTTCCATGTTTCACATTCAACAAAGTCAACATGAATCAAGGAAACCCCACCATGAACAGAGGTCTGCAGATGATGCTCTACATAGATCCAGATGACTATTCGATATACGACTTCAAGAACTATTCGCGTTTTGATGACATTCGTAGGGGCCTAGCTATGGTCATTCACGACCCAGAAGTCCACGAAAACATTGGACCCGAACCAGCAATTAACATCAGCCCGGGTGAGTCTATAGATATTGCCTTAAAGAAGAAGATTTATACGAGAAAGCCAGTCCCGTTTCCATCCAAATGCAAAACAAATAAAACATCGGCATACAAAATCATTGGAAAGTATACAACGACCGCCTGCTTGTGGGCCTGTTTCCATGAAATAATAGGAAAGAGATGTGGTGAGTACACACAAAGAACTATCACCCCCAAGCGACAGAAATGCACTGAGAATGTTTACAAAGGGATGCCACTGGAAGAGTGCGATTGCCCGCCTGCTTGCAAAGAAACTGTCTACCATAAGACCATAACACGAAATAAGTGGCCGACACGGGTTCACGTTGGTGTGATGAGCAGCGACCGTCGACTGAGCGAAAGATTGAACATATCAGCCAATATGATGACACCTGAATATCTACAGCAGAGTTTCGCACAGATAAGAATATATTTTAGCAGTCTTATGGTTGAGGAGGTTATAGAGGAAGAGTTGTATGATCGATCGAAATTGTGGGGTGATATTGGAGGTTTGATGGGATTGGCTATTGGCGCATCTATCATATCAATTATTGAACTCGTTTGGGTTGGAGCAATGTTGGTTAAAAAATTGGTACAGAAGTACTTAATCTCACAACACGCTGTGCACGACAAAGATATGGAACAACAAATGGAAAAGCAATAAGCAACGGAAGCACAAAAAAGGCACTTTGTAATGAACGCAACGAATCAACAAAATAATCCATTAAAGGATTGTCGAATGAATCAAATGATGGATTGATAGAGGATTAGCACAAAAAAAACAAGCGCATTCATCAACAGGAAGACAAAACTACTTTGCTACTTCGTGAGCCCGAATAGTTGCGATCAAATTCTACTGAAAACCTTACAATAAACCAGATGTTTAGCGGATCGCATAGTTATATAGTAGAACACTTTTTATATAGGAAGCCCACTCTACAGAAATTTCGTTGTATTGCAAATGACGTCACATGCTCTAAGTTAAATGTAACATTGAATCGTACCCCTGTGTCACGAGTGCGGGACAGAAATTCAAATAAACAGTGCTAATGAAGGGTAGCAACATCTAAAATACGTCATAAGAGCACTTTTTATCCCGGTACACGAGGGGCATGGGTTAGTGTATGGTGTTTTAGAATGCCTTTTATGACAGGACGAAAACGCAAGTTTCAAAATGAATGCAATGAAAACAATTTGCACACCTATTCGGTATAGCGCAAGCTGGTTTTTGATTATTTGCCCAAATAAAGCCGTTCGTTCTAAAGGCGGGACCTCTTTAGATTAAAATAGCCTATTGAAAAATATGAAACATATTTTGTTAAATGTTTGACTTGTGGCCAGAATAAATTCTTTCAATGATGTAGATTAAAATGATTAATAATTCCAACCCATTGATTGTAATCAGTACGCAAGAATATCAAACTTGAAGTAAATTAATATAACAGTATAAATATTGCATTGGTGTAAAATGTCTCCAATATTGCATAGAGTACACCTATTCCATCAGATGATAAATGAGGCGGTAAAGTACGATGGACATACAAAAAGAAGATGTTATAATGGCTTCTTCAAACCATGCAGAAAGATTTCAGGACATAAAAGCCTACATGAATGAAGAAATGAGTTCGTCAACATTTCATGGTCTACCTCGTGTGTTCAGTTCCAGTAATCGTATTATGAAACTGTTTTGGTTGGCAGTTTTTCTTGGTTTGTGTACAGTCGTGACTCAAAGTATTCACGCCAATATTCTCCTCTTTAATCAACACAATGTGTACTTGCAGACAGAGTTTAAAATACACAAACCAATGCCATACCCAGCAATTACAATATGCAACACTAACCACTACATAGGTGTAAGCGAAGCTGGTTATATGACGTTCAATGTAAGTGGAATGAAATGCAACGGAAATGTCAATTTCTCAGCATTAAAGACAGAAAATGAAGTGGCATTTCACAGAGCATGCAACATGTTTCTATCTGGAGTCAATGATACGTTCAAGCTTGGGGGCAAAGAGCTGATGGATGCTTTTCCAAAGTATTTTGTACCATCGTCAAGGAATTTACTGTGTTTCAAATTCAATGATACCAAGACAACTCAAAAAGACCCCACCATGAATAGAGGTCTACAGATGATGCTCTACATAGATCCAGATGACTATTCAACATACGACTTCAAGAACTATTCGCGTTTTGATGACATTCGTAGGGGCCTAGCTATGATCATTCACGACCAAGAAATCCAAGAAAACATGGGACCTGAGCCCGTAATTAACATCAGCCCGGGTGAGTCTATAGACATTGCCTTAAAAAAGAAGATTTACACGAGAAAGCCAGCCCCGTTTCCATCCAAATGCAAAACAAATAAAACATCACTGTACAAAATCACTGGAAGGTATACATGGAGGGTTTGTGTAGGGGCGTGTTTACGCGATATAATAAGAAAAAGATGTGGTGAGAATACACAAAAAACTATCACCCCCAAGCAGTTGAAATGCACTGAAAATGTTTCCAAAAAGATGCCACTGGAAGGGTGCGATTGTCCGCCTGCTTGCAAAGAAATTGTTTATCATAAGACCATATCACGAAATAAGTGGCCGACACGGGTTCACGCCGATCTATTGCGTAGTGATAGTCAGTTGAAAGAAAGGTTGAACATATCAGCCAATATGATGACACCTGATTATTTGCAACAGAGGTTCGCACAGATAAGAATATATTTTAACGATTTTATGGTTGAGGAGGTTACAGAAGAAGAGTTGTATGATCGATCGAGACTGTTTGGTGATATTGGAGGTTTGATGGGCTTGGCTATTGGTGCATCTGTCATATCAATTATTGAACTCGCTTGGGTTGGAGCAATGTTGGTTAAAAAATTGGTACAGAAGTACTTAATCTCACAACATGCTGTGCACGATAAAGATATGGTACAACAAATGGAAAAGCAATAAGCAACGGAAACACAAAAGAAGGCACTTTGTAATGAACGACATGAATGAACAAAATAATCCATCAACGGATTAATGGATTGTCAAATGGATCGAATGATAGATTGATGGGTTGATGGAGGATTTGCACAAAAAGCAATCGCATTCATCAATAGGAAGACAAAAATAATTCGCTACTTCGTGAGCCCGATTAGTTGCGATCAAATTCTACTGAAAACATTACCATGGACCAGATGTTTAGCAGATTACATAGTTATATAGTAGAAAGCTGTTTGATATAGTAGAAAGAATACTGGAAGCCCACTCTGCAGATATTTCGTTGTATTGTAAATGACGTCACGTGCCTTTAGTTACCTGCAACATTAAACCGCACTCTTCTTCGGACACGAGTACGGGACAGAAACTCAAGTAAATAGCGTTAATGAAGGGTAGCAACATCTAAACTGCGTCATAAGAGTACCTTTTATACCGGTACACGAGGGGCGTGGGTTAGTGTATGGTTTTTCAGAATGCCTTTTATCACAGGACGAAAGCGCAAGTTTCAAAATGAATGAAAACAATTTGCACACCTATTCGGTATATCCATATGTTAATAAATTTAAAGCGCAAGCTGGTTTTTGATTATTTGCCCAAATAAAGCCGTTCGTTCTAAGGGCGGGACCTCTTTAGATTAAAACAGCCTATTGAAAAATATGAAACATATTTTGTTAAATGTTTGACTTGTGGCAGGAATAAATTATTTCAATGATGTAAATTAAAATGATTAATAATTCCAACCCATTGATTGTAATCAATACGCAAGAATATCAAAACTGAAGCAAATCAAATATATAACAGTATAAATATTGCATTGGTGTAAAATGTCTCCAATATTGCATGGAGTACACCTATTCCATCAGATGATAAATGAGGCGGTAAAGTAAGATGGACATACAAAACGAAGATGTTATAATGGCTTCTTCAAACCATGCAGAAAGATTTCAGGACATAAAAGCCTACATGAAAGAAGAAATGAGTTCGTCAACATTTCATGGTCTTCCTCGTGTGTTCAGTTCCACTAATCGTGTTGCTAAAGTGCTCTGGTTGGCAGTCTTTCTTGGTTTATGTGCAGTCTTGACTCAAAGTATTCACACCAATATTCTCCTCTTTAATCAACACAACGTGTACTTGCAGACAGAGTTTAAAATACACAAACCAATGCCATACCCAGCAATTACAATATGCAACACTAACCACTACATAGGTGTGAGCGAAGCTGGTTATATGACGTTCAATGTAAGTAGAATGAAATGCAACGGAAATGTCAATTTCTCAGCATCAAAGACAGAAAATGAAGTGGCATTTCACAGAGCATGCAACTTGTTTCTATCTGGAGTCAATGATACGTTCAAGCTTGGAGGCAAAGAGCTGATGGATGCTTTTCCAAAGTATTTTGTACCATCGTCAAGGAATTTACCGTGTTTCAAATTCAATGATACCAAGACAACTCAAAAAAACCCGACCATGAATAGAGGTCTACAGATGATGCTCTACATAGATCCAGATGATTATTCGATATACGACTTCAAGAACTATTCGCGTTTTGATGACATTCGCAAAGGCCTGACAGTACTGATTCACGATCCAGAAGTCCACGAAAACATTGGACCCGAACCAGCAATTAACATCAGCCCGGGTGAGTCTATAGACATTGCCTTAAAGAAGAAGATTTACACGAGAAAGCCAGCCCCGTTTCCATCCAAATGCAAAACAAATAAAACATCACTGTACAAAATGACTGGAAGATATACATGGAGGGTTTGTGTATGGGCGTGTTTACGCGATATAATAAGAAAAAGATGTGGTGAGTATACACAAAAAACTATCACCCCCAAGCAGTTGAAATGCACTGAGAATGTTTACAAAGAGATGCCACTGGAAGGGTGCGATTGTCCGCCTGCTTGCAACGAAATTGTTTATCATAAGACCATATCACGAAATAAGTGGCCGACACGGGTTCACGCCGATCTATTGCGTAATGATAGTCAGTTGAAAGAGAGATTGAACATATCAGCCGATATGATGACACCTGATTATTTGCAACAGAGGTTCGCACAGATAAGAATATATTTTAGCGATTTTATGGTTGAGGAGGTTACAGAAGAAGAGTTGTACGATCGATCGAGACTGTTTGGTGATATTGGAGGTTTGATGGGCTTGGCTATTGGTGCATCTATCATATCAATTATTGAACTCGCTTGGGTTGGAGCAATGTTGGTTAAAAAATTGGTACAGAAGTACTTAATCTCACAACACGCTGTGCACGATAAAGATATGGAACAACAAATGGAAAAGCATCATTGAATCAATGAATGTTTAGCGGATTACATAGTTATATAGTAGAACACTCTTTATATAGGAAGCTCACTCTACAGAAATTTCATTGCATTGTAAATGACGTCACATGCTCTAAGTTACCTGTAACATTGAACCGCACCCCTCTATCAAGAGGACGGGACAAACAATCATGTAAATGACAAAGAGAACGGTTGTCTTCTCAGCCAAAGTACACTGTATCATAGTTCTTCTTTCTATGGCATTAGTTGTTAAACAATTTTTTTAGCTTAGTTTAGATGATGTGGACACAGCCAGCACAAAAAACGTAGAAACAATACCCAGGGTTGATTAATTGAAATTCATGTAGTAAAAAAATAAAATTCAAGTTATTTTGTAAACATATGTGAGCCGGCGGCCTTTCGGTATAAAAACAGCACAAAGTGTTGATTCAATGATTACAGAGTATTGGGATTTATTATTTAGATCGTTAGTACAATGGTTACCGTATTTTCTCTAATTAGCGCCCACCTTCTTTTAGCCGCCCCCTCCAATAAGCGCCCACCCTAAAATCAACAAGTGTGAACTAATTCTTGAATTTTCACTGTTTGGTTCAAACAATTTTGCAAAATATTTTTCTAATTTTGCAAATATTTTATAAGCGCCCGGGCGCTTATTAAAGAAAATACGGTATCATCATTTGCTGGAAGGACTTCAACGGTTCATGGTGTAAGACGGTATAATCAAAGACGAAAAAAAGCAAAATGTCGTACCTGAAGTTGGCAATTCTTCCGGAAGATCAACAAATGGCGTGTTGGTAAGAACAAGTGGAACTGCTTCATCCATCGGCACCATGGGATATGGTGATTTTCTGTCTCTCTCGGCAACGTACTCAAAGTACCGTAGACCTAAAAAAAATGTCACATAAAGCAATTAAAAAGGCTATATGCATACCTCAGTCATTACATAAAGTCCCTTGTTTACGTTCTTCAAATTGATAATTTGCTACGACAGGTTGAGCGGGCAAAAAACCAGCAAAACACAACGACTCAATGCAATGAATCAAATTTCATGTGCCTGCTATGCGTATGATACAGAAATAATTACGTCAACGTCATAATTACGCACGGCTTGGAGTAACTGCGGAATCGTGATCCAACTTCTTGTGCGGGCAAACGTGGTGCATTGCTTGCTATTCAAAATAAAAAAATAACAAGGCTACTGAGAATTTTAACATAAGGACGAATTTCATAACATTCTGATCACTTTAACACTATGTGGAATTGTCAGCAATGTTTTGGAAATTAGTAGTGTGCTTCACTAACTCGTTAGTTCGCTGAACAAATAAGTACTCACAGTATTAGATTTTGTCGCAGTTTCCTTCCCGGGAGCCTGCATGGACTGATGAAGTGTTCTGACCAGTTGCAAGTTCTCACTTAACAAGTCTATGATAAATGGTGTGGTATAATTTGAATAGTATGACAAGGTATTGTTAATGTAATACTGTTAGCAGAATATGGTCAAAACGTTGCAATGAATATCAAAACCTACCAAGGGCATGTGGTATTGCAGGAAGAACAAATTGAAAGCATTCCTAGATGACATAAGCGAAAGATATAATTGTACATTTATCATTATACCTAATTATAGTTATATATCATAATCGTAATCTTAATCATATTCAAAATCATAATAATTATAATATTAATCAATTATAATTATAATTATCATATATGCAAATATACCTCAGCTGCCTTTTTGCTTCCTGGGAGATTTATAACAAGAGATTTATCTCTTATGCCACAGACTGATCTTCAAAAGAAATAAATATGAATCTTCTAGAATTCAATGTTTAAAACAAACCAGTAGACATGGTGATAAAGAAGTGGTGCATTTATCAATGTACCTTGAAAGCATAGCCATCTTTGTCACTTGAAGAGAGCCAGACATCATTGCGTGTACCATGCCTGGAGCATCTTTTGTAATAACTTCCTTAGTTGCCTGGTAAAATTTAGTAGTAATGTTGTCATTTGCTACTAATTCCAGTTTGAGCCAGTCAGGCAAGAAAGACACATGCAATATTCTGAAGCAAGATAGTATACCTCGGGAGTGACATCTCTTGATGAGAAACCAGTTCCACCTGTGGTAAATATTAAATTGCATCCTTCCTGGTCGATCCATTCTATTAATTTTTCCTGCCAAGAAAAGTTAGATATCATTCACTTAGCCTAGCCAGAGATTAATCTTATAGCTTAATTTTACAGGTCCAGTAAACAGTAAGCTGTTATCTTGATCTACCTTTATTAACTCCTTTTCATCTGGAACAACTTCTTGAAGTAATTTTGCATTTTGCCTCACTTGGCTAAATCACAAAGTATAATTCATCAATCATAAAGTTGTGTTAATTCATTGAAATTGAAGTCAGATTATTCATAAAGTAACAAAACAGTATAACGCTTCGGAGAAATATTTACGGCAAAATGTTCGCTGCAACTAATGACGCAAGGTTTGGGCCACTCTTGTCCTCGGATTCCCCAGTAAAGCAGCTGTCACTCACTAAAATAAGAAAAATCTTCCAGAGTGCTCGCTCAAATTCACTTTCAGAAACAAACTGAAACTGCCACGCCCACTTTCCACGTGGAGGGCCTTACTCCATCATTTCTTCAGCTCGAGAGTACCGTGCATCCTTTCCCGCACAAGAAAATACATAACGAAAATCTGTAGAGAAAACTAATTCAATAATTGGAGCAATATCGAGTCTTCTTCAGTTAGCAAGCTTTTATTTACCTGTCAATACACCAATCTTAAAATTTTCATCATCAGAAGGAAGACTTTCCTCATCAGTCATCTTGGATTTGTGTGTGCTACCTCGTTTTGGTGTTACAGGGTAGGTGGTAAAGGCAGGGTGGGCAGGGTATTTTCGCTCTGATCTGGTTTTACTAAGATATTGGGGGGGGGGGTGCCAAGAGATGCCACATTATATAATAAGCCAGTTGGGCAGCAACACCAACCTCAGAACACAACTTCATAGTGCAGATGTAGTAAAAAAAGCGAAGATATAATTTTTCTTTTTTTGTCATAAAATTTATTGTTAACCATCAGATAAAAATTTATTATTAACATAGATCTAGATCCCGCATCACAAAATCATGTATTATGTATTACCGTGGAAATTTAACAAAATTCATTTTTAATCCATTATAAGAATTTCTAACTCATTTCATTGATATTATAAAACTTTTCGATTTCTATTACATAGCCATGTAAAACTAAAAACAAATAAATCGTTTAGGGCTCGGCGTGCCCTGTAAGCTCTAATCGAAATGTAGCACAACACTAGCACAGCACTAGCACAACACAGCTTTAAATTTAAAAGCATTGATTTTGCAGTTTGAGCAAAGTAGACGAGGTTAAATAACAAAGCGCGTTGTAGAAATACTAACGTTGCGTTGCGATGGATGCAGGTCTCGGCGAAAAAGGTGGCCATGTTCCTCCAGGTCTGTTGCCTGAATCTAACTGGTGTTTAACAGCTTCTAAAGTGTGAATGATTTGGCAAAACGCTGGCCTGGCTGTAGCATCACCGTTCCAGCATGAACTAATAAAATTTTTCACGCTCCGTGGGGTATTATCAGGGAAGTCGGGTCGTATTCCGTTTTTAATTGCCTCCATCACCTGTAAAAATAAAATGAGGCAAAACGTAATTTAAAATACAGTAAAAACCCATACAGTCAACTCTGTTTGGGTCGAACACCCTGGGGAAGCGTAAAAATGTTCGAATTACAAAAATTTCGAATTGTAGAGGTTTGTTTTATAAAAATTGGTTCATTAGCGATCCTTGAAGGGACGGAAAAATTCGTTCGAATTAGATAGAGTTCCAATTACACGAGTTCGCACTATGCAGATTTGACAGTATGTATATTTTATAAGAACATTCAGGCTGAAGTCTCTTCTCGCAACAATAGAAGAAAGAAACAATAACCTATTGTTTTTGAACAATAAACAAGATGCAACATTTGCAGGTTGTTGCATGCGGGTTGTTGTTGCATTTGTTCTTCCATCTTTTTACAGCAAGAGACACAACGGATAATAGAAGTGAAGCCCTTCCTCCATTCACACACCCAACGAAAACAAACGATACTGAAACATATGATTGTAATACATGATAACAGAAGGGGCATTTGAAAAACAACAAATTCTATGCTAAGGGGTGATAAAAACTACAGACTCGATCTAGTTCTTTTGACTGATAAATTCAAGAAGTTGCTGGACATTCAAACAAATAACAAAGAAACTCTTCAAATCACAGTCAAATTTCTTGAATCGACGGCGGCAACATCCAATAGCAAAAACAGGCACTAGTAATAAATAAATCTAGATAAATACCTCATGGTCCCATGTTAGGTCATAATAAGGACGTCTATTAGAGACTAACTCCCATACTGTCATTGCGAATGAGTGGACATCACAAGCGGGTGTGTATTTAATGTTCTTTTTCTCCCCCTTCTTTCGTATGACTTCTGGCGCAGCCCACCTCAGTGTTCCGGCCCAAAGAGTATCACAGCTGGCTGAAATCAAAGAAAAACCAAGTTAACATTTCTGTATCTAAATACTTTGGATTACAAGCTTCGAAAAGGCTATATAATATATCCAAGTTGCGTGTGTAACTATATTTAACTTAATAACGGGTAAAGCCCGAAACGTTGTATCTATCTTCAAAGCATCTGATTTTTATTCGTTAAATTGTTTAAATTCGAAAAGACTAATCGATTAAAAGCAGAGTATAATAGTGGATGTTTTCTTCATACCGTGTTCTTCTGAGTTATTTGCTTCGGCATGGTTATTTTCATTTTTCTTCGAATTCTGCTCCTGATGCTGATGACGAGCATATATCGGCTCCAATAGCTTAACTGCACCAAAATCTGAGATCTAAAGAAAGAAATTTGTTAAGCAGAGAATGGTAAGACGCAAGTTATATAGAATAGCTACACCCTTAATTAATAAGCTTGGCAGTAGGTTAAATCATCCATTGACATTGTGAACAATGCCATATGATGCCTTAGATTCACTACACTCTCTCTCTGTGCCTCGCTTGTAACTCGCTCAAAACAAAGCCATTTTTCCCAACCTCGAACCCAGGTCTGTGTTTACATTTTGATCCTTGGTTCAAGGTGGCATTTTTGCACAACCCAGGGAGCAAACACAAATGAGGCACAGGGACACAATGTAGTGAGTCTAACTCTGCCTATTGATACCAGTCGATAATAAATGATTATGATGCCTGTAGACCCTTGTCTTGAACAATTTCCGTCCGTAACAATGAAAACAAGCGTGTTACCTTAACAAGACCATTTTCATCCACAAGCAGGTTATCAGATTTGAGGTCTCGGTGCAAAATAGGGGGAGACTGCCCATGCAAGTACGTCATGCCCTTGGCTGCATCTATTGACTGTGGTGGAAAATAAATATATCTTAAATATTTGCAATAAATTTTATTTCCATTGTGAATACAAAAATCGGAAAACACCAGCTATCGTATTAATGCATCTACAGTCGAATTTCGCTATCTCGAACTCGGTTATCTCGAACTCGGTTATCTCGAACAACTCGCTATCACGAACATATTTCCATTTCCCTTGCGAGTTCGAGATAAAGAGAGTCGACCGTAGAACAAAAAGCCTTCTGAAAAATTCTGCGAAGCATCTGTCGGCAAGACTACATATACATACCCATTTCATCCGTTTTTCCCAGCTCAAAACACGGCCTTCTCTGTGAATTATGTGGGCGACGGAACCGCCTTCCATATACTCAGTGATGATGCAAAGATTCGGTCTCAATATACAAACACCATAAAACTGAACAATGTTATGGTGAGGTAGATTGCTGCAAAATAAACAAGAAACCTCTGGAAATTACCTCACTGAATCACGATTAATTGACTAACTAACTAATTAACAGGTCTAACAAATTAACCAACTGACTAAAGCAAGTAAATCAGCTAACATAAACAATAAGCGAACGAAGAAACAATGTCAAGAAACAAAACAAAGTCAACAAGACTACCGTATTTCCTTGATTAAACGCCCCTCGAATAAAAGCCCCCCTCGATTAAACGCCCCCTTATGCTACCAACTTTTAAAATAAACGCCCCCTTCGATTAAACGCCCCCCATACAACAATCTTTTTCAGTTGGTGTAGTGTATTGTTACTCGATAAAAGCAAGGCACAACTAAAGCATTTTCTTTTTTTCTGGACCGAATGACAGAGGCTGTGATCTTGTACTTTCTAATAAACGCCCCCTCGAATAATGGCCCCCTCGATTAGGCGCCCCCCAAAAAAGTGCCGAGATTAATAAACGCCCGTTTAATCGAGGAAATACGGCACCTCATCCACATTGTTTCTGTAATGAATGGCTTAATGTCTTCTTCTATCACATGCTCGTGCAGTCGTTTGATAGCAATATCGGCATTGCGCCATCTTCCCTTGGAGACGGTGCCAAATCCTCCCCTTCCGATTCTGCAAGATAAAAACGTGAGCAATAAAATGTTGATATAGGTCAGCACGAAGATGCAAAGCGATGCAGCATTCACCCAATACATCAGAGAGTGTGAAAATTGAGTACTTGATAGAGATGGGAGTTTAATATAACTTTTACGGTATATAAACGAATGGGGTTTTGGAGCATACGATTGACATAAATTCTTGACTTACTCTCGTTCATGTTCTATCTCTTCATAAGGTATCAATTTTGGTAAAAACGTTCCATAGTTGGTCCGTCTATTGGCCTCTCGTTTTACTTCTGGAGAAATGCGGTCGTAATAGTGTTCTCGCACTTTATAGGCAATGAGAAGAACAATAAATATAAACACAAATCCACTGGCAGTGACTCCAACTTCCAAAGGAACGTTCTCCTTTGGTCCCTTGTGCTTCGAGTGTCCCCCAGCTGCAAAAAATCACGGTTAATTAGTTTCTTCCCTGCGGAGGCGCTTTTCACGCAGTCGACTCTATCTCAAGCGGACAGCCTCGGGATCTGAGTTTAACATCATATAAATGAGACATTCAAATTCAACCATATGCAAAGCCAAAAGAAAGCAAAGCATCAACGTAACTTACCTTCGCGACATTTGTTCGGACAACAGCACTTGTGTTTGACGCTAACATACTACAAAATAATAAACAATTCCTTTATCGTTCAATTGCAAATAAACAAACGGAAAGTCAAGGATAAGCTCTCCGAATTATTCACACATTGATGACGGAAGTTCAAGACAGATTAGATACTGTATTTCCTCTATTAAGCACCCGGGCGCTTATTAAATATTTTGCAAATTTGGGTGGGCGCTTATTAGAAGTAGCTACGACTGGGGTCTGGCTTGGCTGGGAGTGATAGGGGCGTTGCTTTTGGCAACGCTGTTGTACGCGTCTTTCCATTGGCATAATTGATAGTAAAATAGCAAAAACAAAATAAAGTTCGAGCTTAAGTTATGGAGACAAAGGAAAGCAAATGATATAAATACGCATGCGTATTGACTCATGCGTATTGACTCATGCCCACAATTGGAAAGACTGTGCACACGATTCCAGATAAAAATTTTGACGTGTATATATCTATCGGTGGCGAGTCTCCAAGCAGATGTCGCTGGATATGAACAGATCGGCACTGTTGGCCCTCGTCACCCCGGTGTACCAACAGAGTTAGTAGTTGAGTACGATCGGTTGATGGTTTTTCGGCGTTTCTGCCGAAAAACTATCCTGAATGGAAAGACGAAAAGTCCCGGTACACTGGGGATCTACTTTCTCTTGTAGATCCTCGGTGTACCAGCCCTCATCAAGATTTTTTCTCGAGAAGGACTCAATTATATTTCCCTGCGCAGCCGCTTCGCTTCGCTCCGCTACGCGGGAGCAATTAGTCTTGTTATGCAAACATTGGACAAATGTAAACATAACATACCTTCCACGGATGGCCTTTTGTGTGAACAATGTCATATTGTGCCTTGAGTTCTGGCTCATCCTGCTTCTCGTCACAGATTAAAGTTAATACCATGCCTCCAGTCTCGTAAAATCTGCAAAAAAATTGCAGGCAATATCACTCTGATACCAAAATTTGTCTCATCACATTGCTACCAATAGAATAAGATATGTGTGTGAGATCCAATTACCCTCCCACTCCTTTGTAGATCCATTGCATTTTTGATATGGTTTTGTTGTAAGTGCAACGTAGCATTCCATTCTTGATTTTTTGGGTCGTTACAGCCCGAAAACTTGGCACGTTGGACACTATGTTATATTGACAAAGCTACGAGTCAAAGAAACTGACACATTAATCAAACAACCCAATTTGATCGAATTACCAGCACTCCCATAAATGCCCTGAAAGTACCACCGGCAATCTAACATGGGCCATAAACTTTAACTGGCACACAACAGTAGTTGCAATCCTGACGACAGCTTGAGCATCCTATATAACTCAAATTGTCATTCTGGTTCCCCTTGAGAACCGTCCCTTATCCAGTACGGTAAGACATGCATATAAAAACAAGTAAATTCTCAGGTTCTTATACGCAGTGTTTACCATAGAATTGTGTTTGCTGTAGACTCCACTATATTGCGTCCCTGTGCCTCGCTCGCGATCGCAGCTCGCACAATACAAGGGTCTTATGATGGACTTGCTTTTCTAAAAACTGGCAAAATTTTAAACCTCGCTCTGATATAATGCTACAAAATTAAAACTTGGAAAATGCTGGTGACTCAAAAGTGTCAATATTTTGCGACCAGGCACCACAACTGAGCGAGCAAAAGCGAGTGAGGCACAGGGGCGCAATGTAGTGAGTCTAAGTTTACTACAGGTTCTTGTTGTTGTAGTTGTAGCTTTATTTTATTTCGCTATTAAAAAATATCGGTCGGCACTAGTACGTGGAGGATTTATGTACAATTATGACATCATAGGTAAAATATGATTGCGAGATCATTTTACCAGACATGCGCATTTGTAATGTAACGAGACTTAAATAACACAATAACACAAAAAATAACACAAAAAACCAAATATATGTATACTTTTAGTGAGTAAGACCCCACTGTGCATCTGTCTTCTTTGGCTTTGTTAATAAAGCAATGAGCCTGCCGTGACTGACAGAATGAGGTAGGAAGTGAAGCAATTGTCAAAGGCAAAGGCCCTTGTTGTCAACTATAACCAAAAAACCAAATCAGCACTTTTGAAAAACCAGATAATTTTTTATCATTTGCATGTAATACGAAGGAGCTAAGTCTACCTGCGCTATAAAATATAATATATTTTGGCCACCGCAAAGGAACTTCCTGTGATCACATGCAAAAGAACAAAACAAAACAAAAGCACGAGAGGGAGAGAGTTATGTACAGTTTGACAAAACGGTTGATTTGAAAATAAAGTAATCACTGAAAAAGTTCAGAAAGAATTGAGTCAGAATTTGTTTCCAATTTTTGCAAAGATTGAGCATGTTCTAACCTTGTTTGGCTTCTTTATCTAATCCCCTAACATTTAATATGTGTTGTATATAGGTTGTGTTGTTTTTTCGAAGTCTCGTTACATGACAAATGCGCATGTCTAATAATTTGAGGAATGATTTGCGAGAATTCTCGTCGTCGTTTGCTTCGTTTCTTAAACTCATAACACCCGTGTGGCTCGGAAAACAGCCTCACAATCATATTTTACCTATGATGTCATAATTGTACATAAATCCTCCACGTACTAGTGCCGACCAAAAATATCTAGTCAAGTCCACCATGTACAAATATGCGAGCAAACCAATCTGAATCGATGACACATTTTATTAATCTTCTACGTTACTGGAGCCCTCAATAAATCACGGATAAGAATTTCAGTTCAGTACATACCGAAGCGCTTGTGCAAGGATAGGCTTCAACAGAGCGTTTGTACATTCTTGCAACGGATCCCCAGTTGAAGGGATAACATAACTTGATGAGGTACCCATATTGCTTTTTTGTATTCGGAAAACTCAGAGGGCTAAAAAAATAAGACCTTGACATCACAGCACAGTAACTTTTATGCAAGTCCCTGCCTGGGTGGGGAGGAAGAGTCTTTGCACTGACTATTTTGTGCCAAAATTCAAAAGAGGAAGTGATAACAAAATAAAATTGAGTCCATATTTAAAATTGTATAAAATCTGGAAATTGCGTTATAATATGCATCGTAGTAAAAAAATATTGCGCAAGTACATGATTATAAAATGAAATCTAATGTTAAAACAAAAATAATGAAAATATATGACTTACTCTAGACGTGATTTCGGATTTCCTAAAGTTGTAAGATTGTAAACTTCATCTTTCGATTTGGATTTGCAAATACAACTGCTTAGCATCTGTAAATCTTCGCTTACCAGCTCTTCATCAGTTGTCTTGACAAAAATTAAAAACACAAGCAGAAGAATTAAAAACACAACATTATTTCTAGGTACCATTTTTCAATGAACAGCATTTTACAACATCGCGATTTTATTCCAAGCTTGCAACGTGCGTGTGTGCATCCTACTACTGCTGAACTACGGCTATTACTAAAAGCGGGAACGGGGAACGGTCGGGGAACGACCGGGGAACGGAATAACCTGGGAACGACCGGGGAACCGTCGGGGAACGGTCGGGGAACCGTGGGGGAACGGTCGGGGAACCGTCGGGGAACCGTCGGGGAACGGTCGGGGAACGGAAGTATGAAACCGTTTGAAATTTACCAGCTAAATAAATGCGGAAACGTTTATAGAACGTTACGAAACGTTTATCTATTATAACTGTAAATAAAATTGACAGTCTTAATAGGTAAACAAGGTAAATTTTATATATAGTTTTAATGTATGTAAACAAGGAAAGACCAGATGCATTTTGTGAATGTGAATATCGCCCGCTTTGATGACTTCCGATTCGCTGTTTGTATCATCACTCCGTCCAATGCGAGCTGTCAACAATGTCTGTTCAACACCAATAATTTAGTGGTCAGGGGGTAGACTGTAATTCAGAATTAATTACTCGGCTGACCAACATATAATGAAAAATTATACTATGCCCTATGAAACAAACTCGAAGAATGAAATAACAAGAAATACACTTAAAACAGAGAATATACAGAATTCAATATATAAGAAATGTAGAATTAGAAAAATGTGATTGAGTATGATGTAAGATATATAGAATTAGAATATAGGATTTTTGAAGAATACAACAACATCATCAGGCGGACCGGACGTTGGGTTTTTAATCTCATATTTCCACTTTTTGGCCTTTGTCATCGGTGTCAGAAGTCTTTGTTTTTTCGCCTTTTGTTCTGCCTCTCAGGAGCTTTGCTCGACAGGTTTCACGCGTACTGCACTCTTTGAATCTAACTAAACGTGCTGCGATGAGAAACCCCCTGGCGAACACATTTCGAAATGACATAGTTATTCTATGAAAGATCTAATCGTGTTTTGCTGGCTATTAATAAATTTAAAACTTTATCTTGTTTAAATAAAACTCACTGTTATCTTCAGCAAGAGGTGGAGTTTGTGTTACTGGCAAAACTCGAATGAGGGGAACTTAGGGAAGCATGTTACTTGTTGTAACTGCTAGGCGTTAGTGTGTGTTGTGTTCCTATTTGCTAGGAAGAGATCACGTGCGTAGACTTCGCGTACTTATCTTATAAGATGGCGCACCCTTTCTACATTCTTCGAGTTTGTTTCATTATATGTTATTGGTTAGACGAGTCATTAATTCTGAATTACAGTCTACCCCCTGACCACTAAATTATTGATGTTGAACAGACATTATTGACAGCTCGCATTGGACGGAGTGATGATACAAACAGCGAATCGGAAGTCATCAAAGCGGGCGATATTCACATTCACAAAATGCATCTGGTCTTTCCTTGTTTACATACATTAAAACTATATATAAAGTTTACCTTGTTTACCTATTAAGACTGTCAATTTTATTTACAGTTATAATAGATAAACGTTTCGTAACGTTCTATAAACGTTTCCGCATTTATTTAGCTGGTAAATTTCAAACGGTTTCATACTTCCGTTCCCCGACCGTTCCCCGACGGTTCCCCGACCGTTCCCCGACGGTTCCCCGGTCGTTCCCAGGTTATTCCGTTCCCCGGTCGTTCCCCGACCGTTCCCCGTTCCCGCTTTTAGTAATAGCCGCTGAACTACAACTCTTTTTAAATTGTCTTGTCTTGTGACCGTGGTGGTGATATCCAGTTTCGAATGAATGACATCATCGCCAAATCCATGACCAATCAAATGCAGATAACGGCAGGGGACTGGATATTGAGGGGTTTCCCCAGCCAGCCAGCCACAAAAGGTTGTTAAAATTTGATAACAGAAAAGATGGAATAAAAACGTCACGATGAACGTACGCACGTGTACAAATTGCCAAATATCAAGAACGAATTACTGAAAATGAAATGCGTAATTATGTAAATGATAAAGTCTGTTAATATAAAATCCCGTTCCCAACAATAATAATAATGAAAGATGTGAATGTGCTTTTCCATTCTTCTTGTTATTGACAAAGCGATGAAACGACGAAATAAACCAACCAACACCAACCGGAATGTTTGTGTTTCAGAAGGAAGTGGTTTGAGTAGTTCTGAGAAGTATGGTTGAGCAATGTAGCCGCTGTGCTCTCCTCCGCAGCGACAAAACTTGAGCATTGCATAACAAGGATACGCGCGTAGCACGGTAGTTGTGAAGGAGACGGTCAAGAGAATTTGATTGGCTATTTGTTGTGTGCACCATCCACAGACAAACAACATACACGCATTTTTTTTATAAGGAACCGTTTATAAGGAACCTACATGTAGAAGGTCAAAAAACTTAAGGAACTTTTGCTACTAAAGGCCAAATCACTAAGGAACTTTTTGATTTTGAATTTATTTATATTTCCGCACAATTTACAATTAGGAAGCCGGTTCCATTGATTTTCAATACTTTTACATTATATGAATAGACAGGGAATTATCCCCTACAAACTAACAAACAGGGTAACCTTCAATTTTAATGTTTCACATGAAAGCCAAGACAAAGAGGATCAGAAATCCGAGATGGGACATTTCGAAAAAGTGACGGGGGTCACGTCATCGCTCATCAAAGTATTGCACCATTGGTCACGGTCAGAAAAAAATCAACTATCTTATATTGTAAACCTGAATACATATTTAGAAAGAGCATAAAGAGTTATGCAAAAAATATTAAGGAACTTTATCTTTAACATGAACAGTTGAGGAGATATCGGCAGTCGAAGATGTTACAATTCAGGGGGTAAAAAAAGAAATGAAATTACCTGAATTCTCCAATATTACCAAAACATTGGCACAAATATTGAACTACATATACCATCTCATTGATGGAAAGCATTTCAAGTTGATTTCAGCCAAAGAAATATTTCAAAAACTGAGTTTACACAATGTGCAGGGTGTCTGAATTCCTGACATTACCCCCCGATTTTTTGAAAAATCCATTTTTTAATGATTTGGGGTGAAATTTTTGATGTAGAGTCAACTCTGCTTAGGTTGAACACCCTAGGGAAGCGTGAAAATGCTTGAATTACAACATATTCGAATTGTAGAGGTTTACTTTTATAAGAATTAATTGTTTAGTGATCCTTAGGAACGGAGAATTCCGTTCGAAATAGGTAAGTTCGAACTACACGAGTTAGAATTATGCAGACATGACTGTAAATTGTATTCCACTAGTAAGAACTCATTAAAAATGCTTTTCTGTAGCAATTTGCTCTTCAATTAGATATCAACTTGTCAAATAAAAGCTAATAAGTCATCAAAATTAGGGGGTAATATCAGCATTGCTGAAACCAAGATAAAATGAATTAAAGTGTATAGAAAAATTGTCAGCGAAAAAACCTCACTAATATTTTATGGTCGCCATTCGTCTCATGAGCTATCACTTGATATAAAATCGGAGACATCCCATTTGCTCTCCTTGCTTTCACTTAACTAAGAATCATTTTCGCTGGCGCCTTTTTATGATTGGTTACAAGCAGATTCGCTTGTCGGTCGATGCTTGTTGTTTATCTTGCTTTGCTTTCAAACCATTTATCTTTCCCTTTGATTTTCGCCTTACTCCTGGTAGTCTTTTCTCTCTTGCTTTCTTACATTGTGTTTGCAGATCTGCAATGTCAAATTCCTCGCTCGCTTCTGAAACAGGCTCCTTTTTCTTTTGCTGCACATTTCTTACAAAAGAAAATTGACTCCCGCAAACAAGACTGGCGGCTGTACTTTTGAATTTTTAATTTTCCAACCCCAAATTCTTAAAATCTAGTTGATCGATCATAAAATTGCTGGAATAATACCATTCGTATGGTGGACGGAGTCTTGGTCCGGTGGGTGGAGGTAATAGCAATGAAGGCTTATGCTTAAGTTATATATATATATGCGAATCCTAGTTTCAACAAAGTCTTTAAGCGTTATACCAGAATAGGCAGTTGAGCATATGAACTCTTTGACGTGGTCAATATCCTCTGGGGCTAGATTGCTTGTCAACCCAAGGGCCAGAAGTAAGTTGGTCTTTGTATTGTCAGCAAGGACTCTTCTGAGGACGAGAAGTTTACCGGGTAATAACGGAAGAGGAAAACATCTACAGGATTAGAAAAGCGTACACAGATTGAGAAGGACTGCAATCACGAGGAAGCAGACACAAGACTCATAGTTGAAATATAACTTGTGTTGGACAACGAAGAACAAGAAAGAGAACCACCACATCGGTATCCTTACAAACAACAAAAGCATCATTACTTTTTTCAAGTGCTAGGGCAGTGAGACTTTTGGCCCTTGGGTTGACAAGCAATCTAGCCCCAGAGGATATTGACCACGTCAAAGAGTTCATATGCTCAACTGCCTATTCTGGTATAACGCTTAAAGACTTTGTTGAAACTAGGATTCGCATATATATATATAACTTAAGCATAAGCCTTCATTGCTATTACCTCCACCGGACCAAGACTCCGTCCACCATACGAATGGTATTATTCCAGCAATTTTATGATCGATCAACTAGATTTTAAGAATTTGGGGTTGGAAAATTAAAAATTCAAAAGCACATCCGCCAGAATTGTTTGCGGGAGTCAATTTTCTCCTATAAGAAATGTGCAGCAAAAGAAAAAGGAGCCTGTTTCAGAAGCGAGCGAGGAATTTGACATTGCAGATCTACAAACACAATGTAAGAAAGCAAGAGAGAAAAGACTACCAGGAGTAAGGCGAAAATCAAAGGGAAAGATAAATGGTTTGAAAGCAAAGCAAGATAAACAACAAGCATCGACCGACAAGCGAATCTGCTTGTAACCAATCATAAAAAGGCGCCAGCGAAAATGATTCTTAGTTAAGTGAAAGCAAGGAGAGCAAATGGGATGTCTCCGATTTTGTATCAAGTGATAGCTCATGAGACGAATGGCTACCATAAAATATTAGTGAGGTTTTTTCGCTGACAATTTTTCTATACACTTTAATTCATTTTTTTATTTTGGTTTCAGCAATGCTGATATTACCCCCTAATTTTGATGACTTATTAGCTTTCATTTGACAAGTTGATGTCTAATTGAAGAGCAAATTGCTACAGAAAAGCATTTTTAATGCGTTCTTACTAGTGGAATACAATTTACAGTCATGTCTGCATAATTCTGACTCGTGTAGTTCGAGCTTACCTATTTCGAACGGAATTCTCCGTTCCTAAGGATCACTAAACAATTAATTCTTATAAAAGTAAACCTCTACAATTCGAATATGTTGTAATTCAAGCATTTTCACACTTCCCTAGGGTGTTCAACCTAAGCAGAGTTGACTCTACATCAAAAATTTCACCCCAAATCATTAAAAAATGGATTTTTCAAAAAATCGGGGGGTAATGTCAGGAATTCAGACACCCTGCACATTATGTAAACTCAGTTTTTGAAACATTTCTTTGACTGAAATCAACTTGAAATGCTTTCCATCAATGAGATGGTATATGTAGTTCAACATTTGTGCCAATGTTTTGGTAATATTGGAGAATTCAGGTAATTTCATTTCTTTTTTTACCCCCTGAATTGTAACATTTTCGACTGCCGATATCTCCTCAACTGTTTATGTTAAAGATAAAGTTCCTTAATATTTTTTGCATAACTCTTTATGCTCTTTCTAAATAGATATTCAGGTTTACAATATAAGATAGTTGATTTTTTTCTGACCGTGACCAATGGTGCAATACTTTGATGAGCGATGACGTGACCCCCGTCACTTTTTCGAAATGTCCCATCTCGGATTTCTGATCCTCTTTGTCTTGGCTTTCATGTGAAACATTAAAATTGAAGGTTACCCTGTTTGTTAGTTTGTAGGGGATAATTCCCTGTCTATAAGCTTCTTCGTGTTTTTACCTGTTATCTTTTCACAAATTTATAGCAAAACGTTGAATTTAAATGCTTTTCTTGCGTCTGTACTAATTATGTCCACTAAATGGGAACTAAGGAACTATTAAGGAACTTTTAGAACTACAAAGTAGTCAAAAGAGGTCTCAAAATAAGGAACTTAAAGAACAAGGCCCGAGCTAGGTTCCTTATAAAAAAAGCGTGTAATACACGGTCCTTTCTACAAAACATTCAAACTCAAATTGTGATAGGTACTTTTCTTCTTATTGCATTGTGTAGATTTCTAAAAGTCAATGCAGTGAAGATAGCACTGTTGCAATCATCGTAGCTACTGCAATTGCTTGGTGACACCGTCAAACAAACACCATCAAAGCTCAACTTGTTCCTGTAGTAATTGTTGAGTTGTGGCTGGAGTTCACTGCTTTTCAATGTCGCGTGGATGGTGTAGTAACGATTCGGTTCGATCACAACAGGGCATGATAAACTTATATGGACGTGCCTGTGATGTGTGATAAATGTACTACCAATATTGTTGTTATTGCTGTCTTCTGCGCTGAATGCAGTACAGTTGTTGTTGCTGTTGCTGTCGGCTTTCACGACGCGTTCGACGTTCTGAATCAAGCGCTGGTGCAAATGTCTGCGTTCACTGAGTCTGAGCAAGACTTCTGTTGGGGCCTTGGAAATGCAAAGCTCCATTCCTTCCATTGATATCTGCTTGTCAACTTTGAATTTAATACTGTGTAGTGAAGATCCCGGGTAGCTTACTGCAAAGCGGTCATGTTGTTGTTGTTGTTGTTGTTGTTGCATATTTGTGTCCTTCTGATTACAGTGCTATATAGCGTATGCTTCTTTAATGTTGTGTTGGTTCTCTTCAGAGGTTATGTGTTGGTTCTCTTCAGAAATCATGTATACACTCGACAGACGAGTAAAAATAAATCGTGAAAAACAGCAAAATCCCTGGCTTTTATTCTTTTTTCAATTTTCCATCCCAATACATTCGTATTTAAAAATGACTAATGTATTGTTTACACTTGCAGTAATAATTACATGTAACCGACAAGCAAGGCGGAGAAACTCGCGATTACCTTGTACACAAAATAACAATAATTAGCTTGTTTGAATTGTAATCCCAGTGGCTGCCTCCACTTTCTCAAATGTTTGCTCGAATTGTCGCAGAACTGAATTGCCTTGTGCAACAGTATATTTAATTTTCTTTGCTTGTACGGTTTAGCTTGCTATCTGATAATAATTACATTTCAATTCGCCATGTCTGATTCGTTTGACTGACTCGTCCAGCAGTAAATTTTCCAATTCGTCCACAACTGAATGGTCCAGTGTTCTGTAAACCTGTTCAAACAATCCAAGATGCTATTGGTGACAAAAATTCCTGCTCATTTGCTTTGAAAACGGCAAAGCTCGTTCAAGACCTGCTGAGTATCTGTGTTCATTATTATTTCAACTGCCTGACCACACAAGCCACGTTCATCGTTTCTACTTGCAGCCTTTCAAGACATAACGGCATTTACGGTTTGCATCATGCATTATTGATATCCTACACTCTTAATAACTGTGAATAAGTAAAAAATCTTCGCCTCTTCCAATGGGATAATTAGCAAGGATAATAGGAACACGATCAATATTTTATATACAGCAGGCTTTTTCATTTCTCATATATGGTCAGGTAGGCACGTGAATTTGATAAGTATAATTTCATCTCTTTTGATAAAGATCTTAAACGTCATTGCTTATCAACAAAGAGTACCCGATCCGCAAATAGAATACTTAGAATGGCTGCTCTGTAGAATATTATTATATACACCATACTTCGAGAAAATGTGATAGTGTAATATACGTAGTCTAATGCAGTAGAAAATGTATTACCTTGATAAAGTTACCAATGCATCATATTGTCACACAAGTCATTCGCAAATGACATTTTAACACTCAACTCTGCTTCATATCCAACTTAATGAGTCATTAGCTTGTACAATATGATCTTTTCGAAGGACAGAATTTAGTCATCCTAAAATAAAGTAAATGAAATCAATTCTGAATAGTTATTCGGGGTAATTGGAAATTAAGAAATTTTGCTTTTACACATAAAATACAGTTGACATCCGCTATCTTGATCTCCCCGCCATCTCGAACATGTACATTCTCGAACGATTTTCCATTTATTTTCGTTTTGCTGCAGTATGGTTGGGTCCTCCATTGCTTCAAACATTCACTATATAACGAACGAAATTAACTTTCCGCAAGGGGTCGAGATAGCGGACGTCAATTGCAGCAAAACATTTTTCATTATATGGTACCCTCGTCATACCCATTCATCATCCTCCGCAGCTTCCCCTTGACATTGCGCAGCAACATCGCATGTTTTGTCAGAATTCTTTTGTGCCATAACTTTGTCAGTCCATGACCCTCCTAATGGCTGATCGGTAGTGTACGATGACAGATTTTTTGTGTCAACATCTAAGCATGTAATTGACTCTAGAATGAAACAAATAGTTTTGGAGGCAATTGAGCTTTTCTCCTTGGTCTATATTTATATATTCTACTTTTACAAACAGATGACCCCTCTTTGTTAAAAAAAGTTAAAGTCCAAATATCTGAAAATGCTGCTGCATCAAACAAGCATTCATTTCCTGTATGAGTTAGAGATTGCGAGACTCAACTACCCATGAAAGAGGAGGACAATGAAACAATCACTTACCAATGTAACATTTGTCACCCTTTGTTCGAAATCTGACATCACAACCATCCAAAAATTCAATGCCGTCAAAATCACTCTCTTGGAACCAGAGAGAAACAACATTCCTTCCTGTGAATGATTTCTCCTTCTCTTGAGTGAGCCTAACCAATTCTTCAATCTGCATCGCTTCTTGCAGCTGTTTGAAAGAAATTGCATCTTCTCCTTCCTTAGATACTTCCTCTACGTAAAATAAGAACATTATGTTGTATATTTACCACACCAACATATTTATCCATTAATATTTAGAAGATATAACAACATGCTTACTATATGATGACATCAGAAATCCTGTGTTAACCTTTTGCTTTGTTCCAAAATCTGGTTGGATTTCCTTGCCATTCACATCATATCTTCTTCTAAAAGCCTTTTTCACATCAACATGAAACACCATGTAGTGAACCTGAAAAATTGTCAATCTAATGTACACAGTTATCCTTAGAGCTGGCTTCATTTTTTGTCACCATAAAACAAAACGTTTTAACATGGCTAGATTTAGAAACAATAGAACTAGCAAGATTTCTCACTTTCGAATTTGCTTGTGTTGAGTCAACAATCAAATGCCTGGATTTACCCAGCAACTGTGCGTCACCAATAATGCCACTTTTACTAAAATGGTCACATTTAACAAACAGGAGTAAAGATTATAACAAATCGCATAATTTAATTAAATTAAAATTAGCATAAAAATTCCTACAAATATACCTTTTAATATGGAATATTTTCTCTGGGTCCCAGGAACCGTTCCAAGTTGTTACTTTTACAGGAATTGACTGCAGCTTCTTGTCCTCATGCAGCATATGTGCACGACTCATGATGATTGAGAACTTTATTATGATTCAAAGAGCTGTAATATAAATAACAATAGGCCAATGAATGCCCAAGTCATAAGACAATCAACTTTGGTTCCAAGCACAATGTAGATCTCTAAGGTATAATGCCTACAGTAAGCATGAAATGTATTACAAACCAATAGTAGTAAATGTATGTTATTTCAGGTTTTATTCCAGTTCCTTTGCCACCACAGCATACTTCCTTGTTTACGTTGGTTGAAACTTCGACAAGATAACAGGCTTGCCTTCCAACTACTTCCTTGTGTATACCTCCCACCTTTAGGGCCGTCTTTGGCAACAGGTGCCAGCATTCATATAAACTGCACAAATACAGTTCCATGTCGGTATTTTTATTTCATCATCAATACCAAAGCCTTTAATCTTACTTAACATTTCTGCCACTGATTTATATTCATTGACGAACTCTTTATACTTGGATGTTTTTGCAAGGCTAAAGCACTGGAGCTTCTCTCTGTCTGTCCAGAAATTTAGAGTGAGTACACGGTCTCAGTTGTCTCAGTTTCATGAACATATGCAGGGTTGAATATAGATTAGCATGCAATGAACGTATTTCTCGTTGCTCGCACAATTGCCTTCGCATTTATAACAACAATAGGTTGCAGCAAACGCTATTCACAGCAGCCGAACATAGTCATCGCTCTAGTTGACGACCTCGGCTGGTCAGACGTTGGCTACAACAACATTTCAGGAATCAAAACACCGCACATTGATCAGCTCGCAAATCAGGGAATCATTCTTAGCAATCACTACGTGCAACCACTTTGCTCGCCTTCGCGGGCAAGCCTTCTCACCGGTAAATACCCGATACACAATGGAGCTGGATTGAATGAGAATGTTTTCGCAGCGGACGAAGAAGCTGGTCTTCCATTGACAGAAACGTTGCTGCCTGAGAAGCTAAAACAACTCGGCTATGACACTGCTTTGTTTGGAAAATGGCATCTCGGACTAGCGAGTGCTGCATATTTGCCAACTAGAAGAGGTTTTGATAAGTTCTACGGGTTTTACACCGGTGCGATCGATTACTACAGGCACAACCAGACGGCACACCGATGCAAAAGTGCTGGTGAACACGCTAGCTACTTGGATTTGAGAGACCAAGAGAAGCTCGTCAGGGAAGATCAGGGCATCTACAGCTCAAAATTATTCAACGAACAAGCTTTTAAGCTTATTGATGGTAGAAATGACACAAAACCACTTTTCCTTCTTATGTCTTACCAAAATGTACACGAGCCATTGCAAGTGCCGGAATATTATTCAAATATATATTCACATTTTGAAGACAAAAGTCGTCAAGCATACGCCGGTATGACCTCGTATTTGGACGATTCCATCAGGAATCTGACAACGAGGCTGAAACATAATGGTCTGTGGAATAACACATTGTTGATATTTATGTCAGACAACGGTGGAAGTCCAGCGAAATCAGGGTTCAATTGGCCGCTGCGGGGCATGAAGGGCACCGTATGGGAAGGCGGCATTCGGTCTGCATCATTCCTTGCTGGGGGATTCTTGAAACAGTTTGGGTTTACTTCCAAAGCACTTGTTCACATTTCTGACTGGCTACCAACAATACTAAGCCTTGCAGGGGGACATGGTACGGTTAAGGAAAACAATGTTAGTGATAACAATAACAATGCTAATAATGATGACATATCATTAGCGCAGAAAATACCAAAAGAGCACGAAAAAATTGACGGAGTAAACGTATGGAATGCAATAGCATCTAAAGATGTAGAATCCCCTCGACAATATATTCTTCACAACATAAACAATCGAAGCTACGCTATACGAAAAGGTCAGTGGAAGCTTGTTACAGAGATAGACATTGGTTGGTCAAAACCTCCGGAATCTGAGAAAAATTCAACTGAAGATAATGACAATGGACATATAAATGCCAAAACGTTCAGGGGGTATTTGCTAGATCCTGATCTTCCAAGAATACGAAATGGCCTTTTTAATGTGCAAGTAGATAGCAGCGAAAGAAATGATTTGAGCATACAAAGACCGGACGTTGTGAAGGAGCTTCTGGAAATTATAGATCGATATGAGAAAACTAAAGTACCTTCGCACAGGGTTTACAGATGTAATCTGAAAGCATTGGAAAGAGCAAAAGCTGTGGGGGCATGGGGACCGTTTGTAAATTGATTTAAGATTCATATGCAAGGGGTTTCCTTCGTCAACAAACTGTATAATTTCTCATCTTTTTTTAAAGCACCATGTTATCAGAGAGCATAAGTTATTGAAATATAATCACACTTCGTGTACTTCTACTTCTTTCAATTTCATAATCATCAAAACTTTGAATAATAAAATTGTTATTATACTTAATACAACAAAATAATTAAGCAACTATTACTCGATGATAATAAAAGAGATAAATATAGACGGAGATAAAATACATGCAATTCAATGATAAAAGCTACATCAAATACAACCCCCTGAGTTATACCATAAAGATGTCCTATAGTCTTCAGGTTCTTCATGTAACTCAAGGCACGAAAGCTTCTGGGGGTATCTTTCCTTCACGCTAAAATAAAAATATAATAATTTTGGATGAGGTCCACCAAAATGGGATATGGTGCTCTAAGCATCCGTAATAAGAATGGGCGAAATTGAAAGAATTTGTTCCTTCGTTACCTGAAGATCCGTAAATACTTGTCCAGCTTTCTGGAAATCCCAGTTATTTTGTTCTAAGCATCTGAAAAGATGAAAACAGAACAGATGATTAATACATGAGCGATAGAAACATCAAAACCGTTTTGAGCTGCATGAGAAATAAATAAACAATTGTAGATTTTCTTACTGCATGCTGAACTTTGCATTCATCTTGCTTGCCTCGCAGAATTTCGTCAAGAGCGCTTGTCGCTGTAAAACGTGGAAAACCAATTAATAGTTGCGAAGATCACAAAGCCTACAATTTCCGCGTAAGTGAGATAAAGAGGGAGGGGGGGGGGGAGAGAGAAAACTCATACCTCAGTTGAAAGGGCATTTTGGCCAATCGGAGCAGCAGTTGGAAGAGAGGAGACAGCAACCGGAGGAGATTGTGTCGAGCTTGAAGTTGACTAAAAATACAATGAGTAAGTAATCATCATTACCATCATCAGGTCGAGCTTGCATGAGTAGGTAAGCACCCGGGAATAGTTAATGGACTAGATCGATTGATGGATAAAATACAACTAAAATTCCGAATATGTTTACCGGTTGAGGTTTTCCAATCGAATTTCTTACTTGCAACTGATCATTCATAATCTTCATACTAAAATAAATAAATATAAACAAATAAAAAAGACACATATTTTAGAATCCTCGGTTCATACTAAACCATCCACTTTTATTTAAAACTTAGAAAAGACATTATTAAAACAAAACAAAACAACATAACAGTTACGAAATGTAATTTTGCTGTGCCTTGTTAGAATGGGGGTATTCGTCACTAGCTTACTTGTTATCTGGTGTCAATAACAGAATAAAAGTTCTCGAAAATGCACGCAATGTATCCCTGGCATCGCCTAAGAAGCAAAAAAGTCAATCAAATCAAACTCGCAACAAGTGTCTTCAACAAGGAGTGTTCTCAATCTTAAAATAGGTCTAATTTGGCAAAAAGCAGAAATTTATCCTAGTTTAATATAAAGCCACTTTAAGACGGTAACATACCCTCCATGAAGTTTCCTCGCACGGTAAAACAAACAAAAGTCGGCTACAAAAACAAACAACGAGGTCAAGAAACATCACAAATTATGTCAAATAATTTTACAGTCGAATGCAGGGAAGAAGAATAAGCTAATAGTGCTTGAGTAAAAGTGGCTTAGCAAAGATTAGATAGCTTTGTTCTTAATGTCATCATATGGTATTGGACATTAGTTGGCGATAGCTTGCTTTTAAATAATTAATGTAATTACTGTTAAGTTTTATTACAGTTTTATAGATTTTACTTTCATTTTGTTCCTGACACATACTGATAACAGCATTTTCATGTTGAAATGTACATCCTCTATAAGGTTCCGTTATATTATTACATTACTATTATATACCCACCGTTTCAGTGCTGACGTCAAGTGCGAAAGATTCAAAGTCATGCCTAGTGCGAGGCAACTCATTCAGATAGGCAACCGCTGACAGCTTCGTGTTCTTAATCATGGTCAATTTCTTCCCTAAAACAAAATGCAGAGCTCGGCGTTAGCAATGCCGTAACAAACCCACACTGCGTTGTTGCGTATGAAAATGCTAACAACACAACGCAAGAACTTCGATCGAGCCACGGGCAATAATCAACATACCTTTGTCTTTTAAACGAGTTAAATTTCTGTTGAACGGGTAATAATCGTTCATTGGTTGTGGTCTTTGAGAAAAATACAGAATAATATTAATAAGCGTCATATTAGATAGCTTCAGTTGAGAGGCTTGACAAAAGGCAACATATGAATACTTCAGTAGAATCAAGTGGTAGCTAAGGGGAATGGTACACGGGTTAACTCACTTTTCTCTGTTATAATCCTTCATGTGAACATTCATTATACTCATGGAAAATGTCGCCTGTATAACATAAAAAATATAAAGATGTAGACATAAAAAATAAGAAAATAATAATTCAAAATTGAACATTAATGAACCTAATCACTCAAAAGAAACTGATTGCACACGATTAACTTCTAAGCAAGATTCAAAATGACCTAAAGGTTGATTACGACTGCATAGGAACTCCCGTTACAAGACGAATGCTCTATAACGCAGAGAGACTTCGTTTTAAAGAGATTGGTGCATTGACGGGAGCATCACTAAGCGAAAAACCAAATGCGAAAAAGGTGAGGCGTGACTTGTTTACCTGGTCGTGATAAAGCTCGAGAAGACCCTGTCTGTCTTCGCCATCGTACAACTGGAAATATCTGAAAAGAAAGAAAGTAGACGCAAAGGACACAAACGAGTTGAGATACTTGCAAACTCACCCTGCACAAAACCAACACACAACTGTCTCTTATAAGAATAATGTCTATAAGAATACCGAGACTTAAAATTGCCAAAAAATATGACAATTTAAGAATAACAATAGAAACAGTAGAAGCCAGGGACAATTTTAAACAGGTTCAAAAATGCATATCAATCAGAAGGAATTGGAATGAAGACATCAAGTAGCAAAGAAACAAGGAATTTAATATCCTTGTTATTACACGCACTCGCGAAACAGCTAGCCATTGAATGAGTAATCTTAACAACTGAACCTAAGGCATCAGCGCGTATTGGGAAAGATCTGAATACGAAATGGTGGACATTGTTCTAGAGCATGCCTTTGGCCCATGCTGAACAAGAAAATGTTATCATGATTTAGCTGGTGTCATTTTATCAAAACAGTGATGAAAAGTGCTGCAATGGCGAGTCTATACGCGATGTCAGTCGCTTCTGAATTCAACAGCAAAGAAGATGCACGCGAACATAGTAGAATATATACATTACAATTGGTACATGTATACGTATAACTGTAGAAAGTAAAGAAGGTTGCTGGAATGGAATTCAATTCCGGAAAATAGAGTGTAACAAAATGCCGAAGTGAAAGAGCAAACTGGCAGCAAGCAAAGCACACGACCGTGGCTTTGACAATGAATAGATTTTGCTGGCAAGGTGTCATCAGGGGGTGCATGCTGCACCGATCACACAGTGACTATCCTTTGCCAGAGAGCGACAAGACAGCCGGGTTCTCACGTCAAAGACAAACCCTTTAGAGCTTGACTTGGCTCAGCCGAAAAACAGTGTTGATGAGTTTTGCAGCCGAGAAATCGGTCTGCAGTTCGAGTATTAAAATGCAGAAATAATTGCTGCCATAACGAAAGATGCAATGATGAACAAAAATAAATAACAGAGACATGATAGCTGAGGAAAGAAAGTGATCTATTTTGCTGTTAAAAGTAAACATTGCAGGAGGTAACAGGTTGGTAGCACTTTAAAGTAGTCCTCGATTCAAAAATTAGCGACACCGGCAAATTTCAAGATAACATTTGCTGTATTCAAAGCGTCATGAAACCAATGGCAAATAATAATACGAAGCGCGTAACATCGCTGGGGAGGTATCTCCTCAAACAGACTACGGATGACACTAGCAATTGGAAATGCTGCTACCAAACTTCAGATGTATTCAGCCATGTAAACAATACTACGCTAGCAAAGTTTATGGACACTCAGACAAGACAACGGATGCCAACAAAGAACTAAAGGTAGTCGTGTTAAGGTATCAATGGCCGTAAAGCCACATGGTGAAGTGTGGGCCTGTAAGGGTGGCTTGTAAAGCTTGGCAAAGTACAGGTTCTTCAAGCTACTGCACAGCAAAGAGTATGCAGAGCCTGTCTGACCAACAGTAAGCCACAGTGTTGCAGAAAATAGGTCACATCCAATCATATGAAGATAGAGAAAATTGAAAGGAAAATATCACCATACTGTGTAACAAACTGAATGATTTTCTGCTTCATTTGTGGACTGGAAAAGTAATGTTCCTATGAAAATAAATATGCATATGTAAAATGCAATTTGATTGATTGAATAATTCAGCATGATATACAGTAAAAATCCGCAAAGAAGAACACGAGCCTGCAAATTTTGTATTCAGCATTCAGCCTATATTGTCAAAAACAAAAAACAAAAGCTATTGTTTCTTCTATTGTTTTGAGCAGAAATATCATTCTGGGGTTCTTCATCCAAGGTTTTTACTGTCATTCAGTCAACATTTGAAAAAATAACGTGAACTATGTTAAAAGCAAAGCTGTCGAACCTTGACTTCTGGAAGAGGCGTGGCAGCTGGAACATCAAACAAAATTGGCGGCGGGAGCTTGATGCCATCCTGCAAACGAGGTCCAAGTGTCGATTGATTACGAGGAAAAGTATATCACGCTCATACACACATAATTAGCAAACTATGACCATAGAAGTAAGATAATTGCATAACAATGATAATTGTGATAACATAACGATGGAGATCATGGTGCGTACTAAGTAAGTGAATTTAAATATCTCCACAACGTACCAAGAGTTCGACAGAATCCAATTTGCTACGCACGTCTCTAAAAATCGAAATTTAAAAAGTCAGAATTTATGCTCGAGCATGATGTACTTTTATCTTACAGCTTAAAAATTACGAATATCTTTAGTCAGTATCAACATACAAAGTAGCTGACACACTAGCAAAGGTGTGCCTCATGTTCAGATTGACCAGCAAACAACACAAACACGAGGGGTTATATAAAAGATGGTTAATACAAATTTAGTTATACCTGAGAAGACTTTCGCTGTTCTTCTGATATTTGATGCAGAGTGGATTTCCACTGATTAATAAATGCTTCAAGGATTTGACAATTTTGATTTTCTCCAGTTCTTCGAGGTTTTGGATCTGAATCAAATTTAATAAACAAAATAAATCATCCAAAAAAACTGAAGTAAGCATTTGGCATTAGATACTTTAAGCAATGTAAGCAAACTTGGTAAGCTCTTGCCTCATTGTCCTTCAGTGACAGGACTTCTAAACTTTGCAGCTTTCCAGGAATACTTCGCAACATATCAAGGTTCCTCAGATGATTTCCAGACAGATCAAGACCAATAAGCTAGAAAGCATAAGAAAATGTGAAACACTGCCACCTGACAATACAGATGAAATCAACCAATGGGCTATTCTGACACACAAAATGTCCAATTAATGACTCTACAACCTACCCCTGGGCTGACTTTGCTAATGACATCAACAATTCCTTGCATTAGCCATGGTTTATTCAGGTTGCCTTGTATGTTGTTTGATGATAAGGCTAAAAATAAAACAAAAAAATCACACATTGCCGTAATATGTCGTAAACAAGTATGTCGTAAAATCATGGATTGACACACAAGGGGATACATGTAAAACACATTTCAACATACTTGTGTCTTCCATCAGATTGCTTAGATTAACAGAATTAGTTTCGACAATGAATCTTTGCGCCAGACAGTTCTAAAAGCAAACAAAGTGAACAGTTAATAGAAACAGCTTGTGCAGTGAAGCACCCCACAAGGTTCAACACATGCAGAGAAGAATATAGCTTCAAGTCATTTCACTGTCTTAAATTCAGACATCAATCAACACCAGAATGCAATCTTGTTTGCATTAAAGCAAACACAATCTTGTTTACGCTACCATGATTATTTTCTCTGTCTCTTCATCCAGGGGTTTGGAATGGACTGCATGAGATCCGCCTGCAGAAGCGTCTTGACGATTGGAAAACCTTGGAGGGTCGCTGTTACGAACATGAATGGCTATCTGAAGAAGCAATATTTGAAAGGAATTACACAATGCTCAACAAGAGCTTACACCACTTCGGTCTAAAAACTAACCTCAAGCACAGTCAGTTTTGACTGCACATTGAAAATGATGCTGTAAGTACAGTAAATAGAACTGCCTTTTGAATGTATATTAAAAACGAAACCATAAAAAGAGCAATTTGGTATGCTTATCAATGCATAAGTACCTTTGATCCATCCCTGCAAGTTATTCTGTGGCTCTTTTGCTTGAGTTTATCTGCAATATTTTTATCATCAACAAAGAAGCTGGCACTGTCACCAACATAATGAAACTAGAATAGAAAAGCACAATGAGGTATATTTACTTATTACAGTATTGCCTCTTGCAAGATATATTTATCAGCAATAGCGATTCATAGACAAACCTCAACTAATTCATATGGTTCATCGATCAAACTTCTCATTTTGTTAAGTAACCAGTTCTTGTCATGGCTTTTTCCACCAGGTATCTAGAAAACACAAAACAGCCTTGTATTTAAGATCTTGCTAAACGAGAGTACAAGAAAAGTATCAGAAATATTGCCACATTGATCACTTACATTAATTTTGAACCATTTTGAATCAAATGTTGTACTGCGAGGTTGTCTTCCACCATACGGTTTGCTGTTAAACAAAGTTTTGAATCGTTCAAGAGCCAATAAGTAAGATCTGGATGCTATAGGAATCTGGATCTGGATGCTATAGCAGTTAAAAAGGCAACACATCATGTTGAACATAAACTAAGTAGGTACATAGTGATTTGCTTACTATCGATAATTTGAGTGTGACGACGATTCTCTCATAGAATCATCTTCATCACCATCATCTTGTTGAAATCTTGAATATGGGGTTACTCCACTGTACCTCCCCCTCCCACCTCTGTCATTCCTTCCACCTCGCCTGTTATTATACCTTCCACCACCACCTAAGAATAACATTAGTAGAAGGCATTTGAGAACAGTCACGCCCCCTACATTACTACAATAGGATACAGATCAATCAGATCAGAACCCTTTTAAAGAGAGTTCTAGAATCCGACTTCTGCGGGCCCATGTTTAAAACAATATATTACTAGGTATTTGAATCAGATAAAATCGCTTCTTACCACCACCACGATATGGCCTATTGCCTCGACTCCGCCCCCCTCTTCCTCTACCTCTTGAATATGAACCACGATAGCCTCCTGAGTCGGCTTGATTATCTTGTCTGTCCATCGCAGCATTTCCTCCTATTACTCTTGGTCCGTTTCTTGATGTTGTTACTGAGATATTCGCATCGCCAATAGCTTTCAAAAAGTTGGCAGCCATGATGTTTTCGAGCAGCTTTGAGAAGGCCAGTAGAGTAGTATGCACGAAAGTATAGTCTGCATTTGTTATTTCGTGACATTTTTGACCGACACGCTCTGTTTGGTTTGTTTGACTTGTGGAGTCGACTTGCATTGCAAAGCATGGCTACCATTAATTTAAATACAGACGAGTTATTAATGAATCTACAAGATTTAAAGGCAAGGCAACTGATAAGGCTTGGAAAGTATCCATCAGCTGACGTGCGGGGTAATACTACAAAAAAATCAAGTGATAATGACATCATCAGGGCTCTTAATGTTTTCAACTGTGCAAGGTACGACACCTAGACACTAAACAATATAAAATTTTATAATAACTTGGACTTTTCTTTCGACTATATATTCTAATATTTCATAGGCAGCGACTGCTATGCAAATATGTTCTTGATTGTACTGAACTCAGCAAACAGGAAAAGATGAAGTTTGAAGGTGAATTGAAAAAAGGTCATTAACTCATTAATAAAGCTTTGTTCACAAATTCTGTCTAATTTGAATTTCAACCAAACTTTTGTACAATATGTATCCACTTAAAAATTGTTTTTCCTTCAGATCATCTCTTGCAAAATCGCTTGCCAATGAATCCCATAATGCAATCTTGGTGTTCAGAGATGCAAAAACTATCAAGCACTGGAGTTGGGTGCATACAAGAATACAATCCTTTAAGTGACAACAAACTTGTGTATGATATAAACTACAAGCCCATATGCTGTGAATGCAACAAAGTTGTTTGCTCAACTGAACTTCGAAGGACTAGTATGCTGTCTAAACAACTAAAAAATGTTGCAGTATTGTCATTTACGACACGCTTCAAGGGCTATTGCTGCAGGGTAAGCATTGAATCAAGCTGCCCTTTATGTTCTCACAGAAGGTCAAAAACAAATGCAACTGAAAACCTTGAAGATTTGAAGATAACAGTAGACCCGTGTATTGGGAGCTGGTCAAATTTGGCATTAGATTGTCAAGGAATGCAGCCAGATCAAACATTTAGATTTATATTGGATAATGTGAGGATGGCTATTGATGAAATTGTACCAAATTAGAATGGGAAAAGAGAGTGCTGACTTGAAAAGCAAGTTCAGTGGAAAATGTTCACTAAAATGAAGCTGTTACTGAAGAATAGCTAAACGCAAAATCACTATTGCAGATTATCTTTTTAAATTTTAATGACAAATCCAGTTAATTCCATTGATGTTATTTTACAAAATTCTTACAAAACAAGTGAACTTTGATAATTAAAAAACAACAAAACAATATCCTTTCCTCTGCAGGAGAATTTTCCAATAATTTAGCCTTTAATTTGGACTGGTATTTCAATACAAGCAAGATCTTTACTCTTTTCATCTTTCAGTTGCCATTTAACTTCGAGTTTGAGCTGGAAAATTTTGAATATGCATTAAAATTACAACATTTATTGTAATTTTAATGCAAAGCAATTTCAAGAATTTAATGCAATGTAATTTCAAGAATTTGAATAATCGTTTAAGTGCTAAGGGCCCATTTACAGTCGACTTTCTGCGGACTTAGCTCAGTGGTGGTAATTAATTGGAATGCAAGGAATCGAGAAATTTGCTCAACGCTGAAAAGCAGCAAGTTGTCATCATGCATTACTCATGTAACTGCCTGATGACAGTAATAAACGAAAACAACATGGCTGGTTTTCGAAGTTCAGAACAAGATCAATATTACATGTTATGAAAACGCACAGGAGAATTGTTCTGAATGAATTGTGAATTATGCCCCTCCATTGGCAAGTACCGTTATATTTTGGGCAAATATAACGGTACTTGCCGTTATATTTTGGCATATTTTTGGGCAAAAAATGGCTCCACGTTTACGAATGCCCCCTCCATCATTTCAGTCCTACATGTTTGAGAGGCAGCACTCTGAGGCCAATCTCATTTATGCTTGCATTTATATAGAAAATGTTCAAGCAGTCCTTTTGTTAAACATTTTCTGTTGTTTTTTCCAACAAATAAACTATAAATATAAAGAAAACCTTTTCTCTTCTTCGGGCATTTTTAATTGCATGCGTGACCTCAACAACAAAATGAAAACAAAACCTGCCTTTCTTTCTTGCACAACAGCGAATATGTTATTGGCAATGACAGGAGGAATTAAAGTGAGCAAGTTGAGCACCTCGCGAGGTGCTCAAAGCTGCGGGGTGTTGCTCAGGCCAGAGATGACCATCTACAGTTCTGAGCAAGAGAACCCTGGGGCGATAATTGGGATAATCCCCGAAAATATGCAAGTTTTCTTGACTTGAGCATGACTGTACATGGGCCCTTAAGTGCAAAACTTACCGATGGATAGGCTGTTAGAATTTCAAGCTGTTGATGGTAGGTCACTTTTACACCAGCTTTTAATGGACACGTCAGACCAGAATTTTTGCAACCATCCTTTTCTTTGAGAGGAAATGGAATGGGTATACCAGCAATGACACCGTGAACAACTGGTGTTACACTTGACGCAGCGCCATCTGGAATATCAAATTTTCTTTTAGAATATCACATTGCAACCACGTTTCCGCATTTGATGAATTCGAGCCTTGCCCGTACAAGCAGTCTGCATACATCCCTTGCAATTATTAAAGTACTGACAACGCTATAAAAGTTGCATTAAGTCACAAAGGCCCCAAGAAGTTACAGATTAACACTTACTTGGAATAAAGTCGATAGTAATTGTGGAATTCGTCCCTTTCTTCAAACCACAACCAGCCGGGTTATCACATGGATCAACGTAAACTGCTACAGGCTTACCAGCTCCACCTTCATCTGGAAGATAAAAATTTATCGCATGAAAATTAGGGAAGACGGAACAAACAGTAAAGACTACCAACTGATTTGGGCTATTAACATTGCAAGTTCAAAAAATGCTAATTGCAGTCAGTCGCCTTTTGCTGGTCAAATGAACAAAATGTGGGCATTATGGATATGCATCATCATACCATTAATGCATACGGGCTAGGCCCAAAATGTATAGCTCAATTTTCCTTGTCTTAAACTCTCAAATGCAATAAAAATCTTATCAAAATGATATCCTGGCATGGTTTTATGTTGGCGTATAATTTTATTCAAGGTGGTCCAAGCCAACGGTATTGACTTAAAAAATTTGCTATCGGAATGTTTTGGACAAAGATAAATTTTCTGATTGTAAAATCTCTTAAGAATTGTACTTACCACAGTTTAAAAACTTAACACTAACAGGTACTGCAGCTGTAAGTCCAACAAGGGCAGCAACTGCGAGAAATAGCATTGAATTCATGTTGAATTGAGAAGTGTGTGCGACCTCGAACTGCGACACAAACCGAGAAAAGAATAAACTAAAAATCCCCTCTCGCTTTTACGTTGTATTTACGTTGTACAGGGGACACATGACAATGATACGATACTGAATAATAAACAGTGATTGGCTGCCAAAGAACCGACTGATAGTATCGAAGTTTATTCGCTTGAAACATATGATCCATCAACACTATATCACACTATTACGCAACAATATATTTTACATGAAACTAAAAATACATTTCACAATGGCCCGATTAAATCATAGAGCCCATCCCATCCCAGTGTGTTCCCAGGGTCCAATTGTCCGGTACCGTACTTGGGACAAGACAAGCAAGTAAAGGACCTGAAGTGAAACAAAATATTATTCAACAAGTCCAAATAATCGACACTGATAAAGGGTCTTCTGTACGTTGAGATAATTTCATTTTCTCCCAGATGTCTTGCATGGCATGGTGTAACTGGCTGTAATGACGTCATGCTGTAAAAAAAGTCCTTCAGATAAACTTTAGCCTTATAAGTAGGTCATCTTTCTGCCATGATAAGAGATTGACTCCATTCCAGACACCACTGGGTGATTCTCTCGAGAAGAACACCATTGCAATCAGCAGACAGTTCTTTCACACTCAACGAATGGCCAGCATTCTCAAGCCAATGAATCTTCGTATCCGCGTTGATTCGATCGAGCAAGTTCTCGAGTAAATCCTTTCTGCACATTTCGTCTCTTGTGCCACTGATAAACAAGGCAGGCACACTCAAGTGGTTAACATGTGACACGCGCAGGTCACGGTGCTGGCGTGGACGGTGCAATGGGTATGACAAGCATATGCAACCAAGTATAAAGCCAAGGTTATGGCTTTGCTCTTCTGCATACACTGTGGCAAGTTCCGCAGCCACACGTGCACCCATTGATCTGCCTGAAAATGTAAGATAAAAAGACCTTTAGACTTGTAAAGACTAGAAGTAACGAACTGTCAGAAAGTGGGTGAAATGTTAGTTAATTTTTTGCGATTGTATCGCATCCAACTTGATTGATAAAATAAACTACAAAATATTGCACATTTTTATTGCATGAAAGATTTGGACATACACAATAGAGTACACATAGATTATACCAGAGAACTTAGAAAAAAACTGCAATGAGCTTCTGCTGCAACAATTCTGACAAAAACGGCAAAACGCAAGGGCTCACTTCGAGAATTCGTAAGCACGCTCCTCCGTCCTGCGCAGTTGGTAAGCGCGCTCCTCCATCGCGCGCAAACATCAGACCATTGTCCTGCCATCTATATTTGATTGGATGACCCCTCTCAGGGGGTTTTGAAGCAGGGTAGGATTGGGAATTATCCTTCATTATAGACAGTGCTCCACTAAACATAACAAAAGAAAGAAAGTTGCCCCTCTTCCTGGTCAAACAAAAAAATATAGGTACCTGCTACAATGCACCCCTTTACTTTGAAATCATCGTGCAGTCTTAGTAACTCCTAAAAAAGATGTGATACATTCATACGTTCAACATAAGGCAACATCGTGGAAAGAGAAGAGGGTCTGCACATCAAATCAACGATGGTGTAGCCTTGTGGTTGGTGTAGCCTTCCGAGGTGGGAAAATGAGTACCCAGGCTACTGGGGTAATAAATGACAGTGTCCCCAATTAGTAGAAATGCTAAATACCTTTGAAACTTAATTAAAGCCATTGTTATTATCATTATTATTATTATTATTATTATTATTATTATTTAATTCCAGCACGTGTCTGTAAAAGGCATTGAATTGAAGATAAAAGTAAAGCAGCTTGAAATAATCGAATTTAAATCCAAATTGCATTGCATACCAATGCTGCAGTAAAACATTTGACTCTGTATTTTAAATTAGGAGTCTTGCAGGTGAATCGTAGCACGGTCAATCCAGCTGTGGCGCATTTATTTGCAATGCAAACTATCTGATGCGAATTCATATCTCCACCAGCACCATGGGTAATAATAAATCCATAATCGGTCCATGTTGATCTCTTCAATGGCAATGAAATTATTCCACTCACGTAACGTTTTTCATCAACATCTATTGTTATTGCAACCTTGAGCAAAATAAATAAAAAAATCTATAATTAGGATTATCCACAAAATGAATGCTGAGATCTAAGCTCTGAAAAATAAATCCAGGAGCCCTCAATAATATCGTGAATGCTAAATCTGAACCTGAAACTTCTAAAATAATAATTTCAATACTCAAACTCAAGATTCAAAATCTGTTTTCAGCAAAAATACAACTTTATTATTCAAACACGAAAAGTAAACATTCGAATAATTAAGATTGTTAGATGCAAATAAGATAGCATTGATTGAGCTGAAAGGACACTAATACACACTTCTTTTACGTTGCTCGTCATTTGGCAGAAGGTATAACTGAATATACCACCAAATACTTTCAAGATAGTTGTTTTCACTTGCTGTACAGTTCTGCTTCCAAAACAACAGAAGGAGACAAAGCGGAGGAGCGCACACAGACACCAAAGGAGGAGAGAGACAATGCAGAAGCATTGCATTTGTTGTGTTGGGGAGGGGAGGGACAGAAGACGGGCTGCGATCAACGACTGATGGAATGTGGAACATTTTTAAATGTTAAATATTTAATGCCATATCAATACTCTGGTTGTTATCAAACTTAAAGCACGGCGGAAAATTTTGGGCTCAGCTATTTGGAAGAAAGATCTGTAAAATGTGTATTTCCGTATGATGCCGAAAATGTAAAATTCCAGAGTGACTTGTTCGCACGTTTGTCTTTATTAGGCCCTGGACAACCATAATATTTGTATTTGGGATTGCAAGCCCAATGAGCTCAGTATTAAGTGAGCAAGGACTGCTCTGATAAAAAGGATAGGAAGTTATAAGCGTTCAGCCTCCCGTGATCATGCCTGCAAATGATATGCAAAACGACGCCTTCAGCACCTGTGTCAAATGGAAAGGTTTCCTTGTCAATGCATTGAAAAAGGTAAAGTTGCAGATACCACCAGGTTATTTTCTGATCCTTCAGTTGATTTCAGTGCTCTTCATAATTTATGAATAAGTGCCTTCTTCTAAGAGCTTGTTAAACTTAATTATTAAAAGAAATACAGCGATTTTTAACTATAATAGGTGCTTGTTTGCAGGTAAAGGCTTGATATAATTGTATAACAAAACATTGATTTTTGCAGGTTGGAAGACAGGTTCAACCTTCCCTCACCATTGCACAAGATGCTGTCGGATATTTGGAGGAGCTTATTACGCAGTTGCTTTATTTAATTTGTGCATCAATGCCACGAAGCATACCAGATGTTGAAGAAAGAGTTCAGAAGACATTTCCGCAACAGATCAATGACTGGGCTATTGGATTTGCAAAATCAATCACAGATAAAGGAAAAAAGAAAGGTCTCACTCTGCCATTAGATAGGCTTCACCCCTTTATCTGTAAGGTAGGTCATCTATGCTAGACTTTGTGACGGTATTCAACATTGTGACAGTCAAGTAGGTGGTCTTGTGGGAGAGCTCAAAATTTTTGATGGAATAAGGGGACATCATGAAGTCATTGTACCCTTCTTTCTCTTCTATTCCACATCATTGGGTGAAAATTCTCTCATTAAAGAGGAACATATATGTTTAAAAAGGTTTCATTTTTTCACAATTTTATTGCATGCATTTCTTTCAAAAACTCGCAACTTGTATTTGTAGGAAGTTCTGGGATACAAAATTGAAAATCACACGTCAATGTATATTGTTGCAATTCTGGAATACATCTCATCTGACATTCTCATGGTCAGTATTCATCTCAAAGAGAGAACTTGAAAAAACCCGTGTTTAATGTATTTTAACGATTAGGTGCCCTGGACGCTTATTCATTCTGGCACTTTTTAGGGATGCACTTAATTAAAAGTGGCACTTATTTGAGAGAGGGCACTTATTGCAATGAGAGGGGCACTTGTTTGAAGCGGTTCCTTATTTCAAAATATTGTCTTTTAATCGGGTAATTTTTTGAAGGGGAGTACTTCATCAAGGAAATGTAGTGATATTAGGAATCTTCATTTGTGCTAATCAATTAATTGTATGCTTCAGCTTGCTGGTAACTATGTCAAGAACATCAGGCACAATGAAATCACATGTCAAGATATTAAAGTTGCTATGCAAGCAGACAAAGTAAGAAACAACTTGTTTGTATCCTTGCATCATCTCCCTGTCCCTTACGATTGATCGGGGTACATCAAATTTTATGATTCTATTTTAACAGGTTCTTATGGATATGTTTCACGGAGATGAGATGGAGCCAACACTGGAGCCAAAAATTGAGGTAAAAATAACTCGCTGTCAGTAACTTGATTAACCTGTCTGTTCAATAGATAGATGGTCCTCGTTATGCCAAGGTTTCACTTCTGCACTGTCCTTTTTTGCTGTTACAGCCTCTTGCGAAACGAGGGTCTCTTCTCTATGAAGACATTCTCAAGGATTTTCTTATGTCGGAAGATCATTACATAAGAGAGCTAAACCTGTTGATAAAGGCAAGGCTTTATTCATTTTCACTTTGATATTTGTCATATGTGCCACTAATGGATGCAATATGTGAAGTCATAATCGCCATAAAATCTATGTCGTTTTTCCAGGTTTTCAGGCAGCAGTTTATTGATGCAGACAAACTTTTTACAGATGAGGTACACAAATGATCTTCTTTCAATTCTTTTTCTTTTCCCTTCGTCTTTATTTTATCCCCTCCTCCCCTTCTTTCTGGCTTCTATTCATGTCTTAATATCACTCTAACTTTGTCTCACCCTCCCCCCAGCCTCTGCCCGCCCTCTAAAGGGATAAAAGGCAGGGGAGACAAGCTGAATGCGCCTAACTCTATTACAGGATGTAGACAATGTATTCGGTAACCTAATGGACATCCACGAAACAACAATACAATTCTATGGGATGCTAGACGCGGCTCTGGAGATGGCAGACGAGGATTCTTTGTCAAAGAAAAGTCCTCTTATTGGAGATTGTTTTGAAGAAATGGTCGAGGTACTTCATACGACGTCTTCGCACGATTATTACATGCAATGCTGTTTTCATTCCAAAAGAATTCGGAATAAAGTAATGAACATCAGTGTCATATTTTCGTATTTTGTCTTACAGGCTGCAGAATTTGAAGTATACGAGCAATATGCCCGAGAGCTGACCACAGACGGACAAGATGTCGGCAAGCGAATTGCTCACATTCTCAAGCGTCCTGGAGTCAGTGAACATTTTAAGGTTAGTTTACAATTTATTCAACTATGTTCCTGTTGAATCCAGCAACTTTATCACTACCTAGGGCAAAAATCTACAGTCAACCGAGGACAAACTGTCTAGTTCTCGGACTGGGGGCCACAATTTGGAAAAATGTTCCAATTTCTTTCAATATTCCTGTTCACCATAGGTTCCTAAACAGAAAAGGATTTGTTCTGTCTCTCTAGCTTAAATACTGCGAATGCTAACCTTGAATCTAACGACTTTAACACTACCTAAAGCAAAAAGTTACAGTCAACCGAGGACAAACCGTCTAGTTCTTTGACGGCATCCATTGAGATAGCATATGCTTTATCGCTGTTTTCAATTTATTCGACTATGGTAGGCAAGTATTAAACCAGCGACGAGTATTAGCTTGTGTTATTTTATTTTTCAGAATTGCAGTATGGCATCCGTTATCAAGTTTGTTTTACCAAAACTACTTTACATTCCCGTATTTCATTGCTTGGAGTATTTTGAATACATGAAGGTGGGTTTTACTTTTGTTTATCAACAAGCTGCAACATACCAAGACTATAACGGCATTAGTCTGCGTTGCAGACCGTTGTGAAGGAGGAAAATTTTGAAATGAAAGGACAGACTATAACGGCATGCGATTTCACTGCTTCTTTTAATTAGATCTTTTGATGCAATACGCTTTTCGAAATAGATCCGGCCCTCCGAATACCGTTTATAGGACCCTGTGAGCTTTCCACTATTAGTCTATTGTTCAAATACAATAGCCTATTGTTGTATCTATTGTTTGAGAACAAGTATTAGCCCGAAAGGTTTTTAATCTACTGGCTCTTATAATGCTGGTGCTTACTGTATCAAACATTGCAATAGAGAGGCTTTACTTTTTAATGTTTGTTTATGATTGCCCAATTGTTTTGATAGCTATTGATGACGACATCTCCTAATGGAGAAGACAGAGAGAAGCTTGACGAAGTAGGTACCTCCGTTTATCTGCATCTATACGGGACAATGATCTTATTGCTTCTGCTTTGTAACACTTATTACGAATTGACGATTGTTCGTCAGGGTTTTGGCATATATCGTATTTTTTGTCTTCATGCGTTGTTCTCTACTCTTGTGAGTATTGCAAACTTTCAATTGAATAAGGGTTCGCTCTTAAAGAAGTAACAATGTTGTTTTATTTGTTATTTCTACAGGCGTTGAGTGCGCTGCCTGGATTGCAGGTTTCTTTGGAAAGAATTTGTACCAGAAGCTCGTTCAAGCCGAAGGCCGAGTTAGTAAATAAAAATACAATTTCATCGAGACGGTAGATTAAAACTATAGAGATCAAGACATGACTCTTCTGTGACTCCGAGTTTCGTGCTTACGCACTTATCAGACAAATTTAATAATGAATATTCGTATCAAGTAGTTTATATTTACAGTATTATCACACCTATGTAAATATAAACTACTTGATACGAATATTCTTCATTAAATCTGTCTGATGAGTGCGTAAGCACGAAACTCGGAGTCACAGAAGAATCATGTCTTGATCTATATAGTCTTAATCTACCGTATTGTTTGCTCTACACTTCAATGTATGTGCATGCTTCAAGCACTGTTTCAAGTACGAAGCTGCCTTGGCATATGTTTACAATTTCATCGATATATTTTCATTCATTTTTATTTAGGGACAGGATTTTCTACCAGAGAAGAATAGGCAGTGTGACGTATACTGCAACCTCGAAACTGAACGAAATACAGAAAAGCATTGATGGGTGGGAGGTACAGAAATCAAATGACATTAATCATGTTTTCTATTATTTATATTTTATGTCAAGGCAATTAAGTTGTAATTTGGTATTTGGTTCTCGATTTTAGGGCAAAGATTTATGCCAATGTACCTCGGAGTTTTACAAAGGTAATGTAAATATGAGTTATGAGCGTACTTGTTGAATCGAAGTGCGTCAAGTCTTTTACAGTCGTTCATTCAAAGATTTTGCAAGCATCATGAAATTCTTATATTTTCTGTCAGAGGGACAAACATTGAAAGTCAGTTCCAGCGGCAAGAAGGTAAATAGCAGTATTATTTAGTAAAGTAGAATAAATATTACTAGTAATATTTATTCTACTTTTCAAACTTCTCGCAGCCTGATTTTTTGAAGGTTATCAATACCTGATCATCCAAATTTAATCAATGCTCTAGCAACCCGCACCTGACAGCATGCAAATTTTGATCCAGCCTATTGTTAAAAACAATGGGCTATTGTTTCTTCTATCCTTTTGAGATCATCCTGGATGTTCTCTATCCATCGGTTCTTACCGTAAATCCTCGAATAAGCCCCCACCTTCGAATAAGCCCTCCCCTCGAATAAGCCCCCACCCCGATAATCATTTGCAAGGATATTGAGGCCAAGTTTCCAGACATTGAAGTTATTTAGTGAACGTATTGCAAATAGCAGCAAGTTTAAACCAATAACTTCATTGATTGGCTGCATCGTATAGCTTTTATGTTGCTTAATATTAAACAACAATCAGACTAAAATTTCGTTTTTGCAAATAAGCCCCCGGGGGCTTATTCGAGGATTTACGGTATATGTAGATTTTTACTGCATTCACTACTTTGGGTTTGACTATCTCTGATTATACTGTGTCGTTCTAGGGGCTCACTGATCGCTACGTGTTCCTGTTCGATAGTCTGTTACTTCTTACCAAGCAGGTATGACCCTCTTCACACTACAGTTGAGATGTTGTTGAAAGGATGGCTCGCTTACATTGCATCTCGTTGTTTTTTTGTAGAACGCAAGGCATTCTATCACAGGACTGATCAGCGCGGAATATCGCTTTAAGGAGAAGTTTTTCCTTCGCAAAGTTGAGATTAAAGATCTGGAAGATACTGAAGGTAGTAATTTTTCACGCAAGTCTTTGTCACTGCTCCACCCGTAACTAAACAAAAGATTAGAAGCCAATTGTGTTCAACAAACAGATTTCGCAAAAGCTCTATTACAAGCTTCCTTCCTATCAAGCCTCCTTTCTAATAAGCCTCTTTTTAAAACAAGCTTTGAACCAAGCCTCCCCTGTTTTTGAAATTATGAATTGGTTGAGCTATAAAAGTTCATTTTTGCCCTTATTTTAAACGAACATTTTCTTGAAGTTTATTTAATAATTTTATTAGGCTTTTCTCTGTATTAAACCCTTCTATCTAACAAGGCAAGGTCCCCTTCTGGAACCTCGAAAATTAAACGAACGCTCAATACTGTCAATATCGTGAAACCCCCTTGCGTAAAAGATTACAGTTTATACATACAGATGTGCATAATTTATTTTTTCTTAACTTTTCTTTTATGCAGAGCTTAGTAATGCCTTTGAAATTGTGCCAAAGGAACAACCAACGTGTATCATTGTTTGCAAAACAGAAGAAGAGAAGAACGAATGGATGTCAGTCTTGCTAACCCTGCTTTTACGGAGGTATGAAAACATTTCTCTTTTATTTCCATATGAATATATGCGGTGCACCTTTGCTCCTCATGAAAGTATACGTCATGATCTCAATTTATAATCCCACTCTTTGTCATTATCGTAATTTTTACTCTATAGAAAGTATTTATATATGTGCTAATGCTTCACCCAAACCCGTTGGTGTTAGAGCTAGAGCGTTGAAAATAGTTTCAAGGTGTTCAGAATCCTCGCTTCTATAAGAAATGAGTCATTTTGATTGCACGTTTATAAGATTGTGATGTCAGAGGCTTTTTATAATGCCATTGTTCATCAATCGCAGAGGCTCTATGGATTCTACGTATTTGGTCTAATATTTGATCTGCTTCATCAAGTATTGAAGCTAGAGCAATGAAAAAGGTCTGAAACTGCTCAAAAATCTTATTTTTATAAGAATGGAGCCTTGCTCAACAAATTAGTCGAAATCCTCTTATCTATTACGGCTCTGGGTTGGACCTTTTCTGTTTTCTGCTGCAATATATATTGCTAGTCTGATCCGATTACTTGTGGGAAATAGGTGAATGGCTCTATGTCTCGTTATTAATTGCTGATCAGTGGTTTTCGTGCCGATTGAACCTGTTCGAGTTGAAGTATCGAAAGCAGGAAATGATCTCATCGGTACCCTTCGTTGCTGTAACAATGTTTTTGAGCTCTGCTTAGCCTGTTTATTGTTTGTGATGCAAAATCTAACTCAGTTCAGATTTCAATGCATCACCTGTTCGTTTGCTTTTCCAAGTGTCGGGAGTGTGTTCTGAGATCGACCTGTTGCAGATAACTTGATTTGCTTGTGATTGCAAGACGCTTAATTGTTTGAGTAAAACACAATTGGACAGGAAGACTCTGATCAGACTTATCAATTCTTCGTCGTGTCTGAATATACAAGCTTTTTAGCAGACATTGCACAGTAGAAAGCCGTAAGAGAAGGACAAATGTTCTTTTACGCGAGCTGAGTCTTGGCTGGATCGTGCGTGAATTCGATATTTGTTGGTGATATTTTTATGAACTTTATATCGTTATTGCTTTGCTGACGGATTTTGGAGTCGGATTTGAAAAGCTGCAAGGCAATTAGAATCACGCTTGCCCAATGTGCTGACTTTGTTTATTATTTCGGAACTCCAGTCGGCCAGTGCGTTGTTTACCGTTCATTGCTCATTTTCTTGAGAGTTTTGCTGGTAACTTTGTTTGCCATGGACACGTTTTCGTTGACAGAAAGGCTGTCTTGAAGGAAATCTCTTTATACATCGATAAGGGACATCGCAAGATTTGAGAAACCAGTTGTCGTATTCTTCATTGCATATGCGTTCGACGCTGAGCTGTACGGTACGCTTGTGCTCTCATCGCTACTCCTGGATGTTGTTGTCAGCTTGCTAGACATCGTGCTCTGCTTTCACAACGATTAACTCATCGCAGTATAATCCAGAATGATCCAGCCGAAATCCGGAATAATCCAGTCATAATCCAGAATAATACATTCATGGCTGTTTGCCTTCTTAATTAAGACGCGGATTTCAAATCGTCTTTCAAAAGATTGAACACGTTGACCAAAACCTCTTCGATAACATTGATCAGTTTGCAATTTGATTTTTATTTGCTGACTTTGCTTTCTTGTTGAGCTGAATATTTACTATTGTGTGACACACATAAAAAGATTTATGAACTCTCCTGTGCAACATTTAACTTATTCGGTATCTTGAATACCCATCCACGTTGCCGAGTGTTCAACTCTTAATGTCGCACACAGAATTGTGCAGCTCACCATTGTTAATAAGCTACAAGCATAGTAGAAGCACGAGACAGGAGCGGGAGTTCACATTGGAAGCCGAGGCGACTGATCCTCGATTTTTTTCTCGGATACTTCACGTTAGAATGTCACCAGAATTTCAGTGTGCTCTATCGACGTGAGCTAGGTCGATTTGATAACTAATAGATGATAAGGCGTATATAGGGAGTAATAGGCGGAGATAAAGACCGTGTTGTCATCATAATCATCATAATCAGCATAATCAGCATTGTTAATGTTGGCATTCTTCAAGTCAGTGAAATTTGCTCTTGATTCCCATAGCACATTGGATCGTATGCTCGATGCAATATTGGTGGATGAAGAACAACTTGCACAGCATCAATGGAAAATACCGGACCATTACTGGTACGTTAATGCTATTTATCACATACGTATACCCCATATATGCGAGTTATCATTGCAAGTCTTTATTTAAGACGGTTGAACCAAAAGGAAGCATATGATCAGCTTGAATACCATGATGATTAACATTGATACCCAAGCCCCAAAATCTTGTGTCATGTTCATAGCTCTTTCTTCGCAGCTATTCAAGGATCTCTGTATCTTTTTGCCTCGTTGTTTTGCAAATATCATTATTTTTTTAGTTTCGCAGTTGAAGACACCTATGAGAATGTTGTGTTTGAAGAAGGTGAAGAAGTAAGCTGAATCTGGTCTTTTCTTTCATCTCCATCCTACATATTACCCTTTCCATCCTACATATTACCCTTTCCTACATATTACCCTTTCCTACATATTACCCTTTCCTTCCTAAATCACTATTTCCATTGTTTGACTTCAGCAATATACTTCTTCTTTTTTCCATGATAATTTTCCTCGTTCACGTCGTCTTGCCAATCCTCGTTAAGCCCATGAAATCAAGCCTAAATATAGTCAGTTGAATAGAGGCTCCAGATAAAGCATCGTAAAGCTGATTAGAACATGCTAATAGTAATACTTATAATACTAATAATGTGAAAATCCCTTCACAGGATCGTGCCGTGCCTCTTATTAAAGGTGGAACGCTTTTGAAACTGATCGAAAGATTAACTTTCCATAAATATGCAGGTGAGTAGTTGACTTTTTCAACTCCGCAATTTGTATTCCTTGTTTGTTGATTATGTTTGTTGATTATCTTTGTTGATTACGTTTGTTTATTATGTTTGTTGATTATGTTGATTCGCTGTATGGTTTTGTTGGACCACATATGCGTCCACCAAGGGGATATTCTACTGTTACTTTATTTGCTTGACTTATTCAGACGGCTGCTATTCTAGGCTCTGTTTATACGGCCACCTTTCTGCTGCCTCCATAATTTATTTCGAGAGAAATTCGAATTCAAATTGACGCAAGAGAGGCATTGACGCACGTATCAACCAGACCCCACGTTAACCTTGCTTTTCTGCATCAACGAAAGACCAATTCAATTTTGATGGACTGATGTTAGCCTATTTTTAGGTCTTCTTAAACCGATTACTATCTCTCACGGGCCCAAGAGTTCAACAAAGTTTATTCTGTCTCGGATTGCTTCTAAGAAAGTCTATGCGATGTGCTTGTAGAAAAAGCTACACCCAGTTTCTATCTAACTCACACTTATCAGTTGTTGACAAGGAATTTTCTTTTTCTCTTCAGATCCAACATTTGTGCGGATCTTCCTTACCACGTATCGATCATTTTGTAATCCCGAGGAGTTTCTCGACTTGCTCATCAAACGGTATGAGATCCCCGAGCCTCCACCTTCAGATAAAGATCAGTTGGCCATCCAAAGAGGCCAACCTGTTGTCAGGGAGGATTTGAAGAAATTTAGAAAGGAATATGCTCAGCCCGTCCAACTAAGGTAAGAAGAATCATCGTCGTTATATTGTTATTTTATTGTTGCACTCGTTATGTGTTACTACTGGCACTGAACTGCCAAATGCAACAGATCTGTGTGCTTCTTTGCCCCGAAGGTATTTAGTTCGATTCCTGAGTAACCTTTGTCCTTGCAAGAACCGAGCCTTGATTCTAAGTAAGGATTGAGTTTTAAATGAGAAGTTGCTTATCGAATTTCAGTTATAAATTAGATTTACAGCTCGAACAATTTGCACAGTTCAAATTTGTGTAATTTGAACTTTATTTAATTCGAACGAAGTTCTCCGCATCTTCAAGGATTAGCTACTAATGAACCAATCCGTATAAAACAAACCTCGAAATGTGAACTTTTTGTAATTCAAATATTTTCATGCTTCCCTGAGCTTTTCGAATTAAATAGAGTTTACCATCATTATTTTTATCTGTTTTAATCTTGTCCTTTGACAGAGTTTTGAATGTCGTACGTCAATGGGTTGACCAGCACTTTTACGACTTTGAACGAGATACCGAATTGCTACGCAAGTTGGAAGATTTCTTCAGTCGTATCAGGCGATCAACAGCCGTGAAGAAATGGGTCAGATCGATCGACAAAATGATCCAAAGAAGAGTAAGTGATGATTCAATCTTTTTTCCCATATACATCACCCCCGTCCTGTTGTATTATTCAGCTTGATTTTATTACGAGAATTGTTCAGAACCGGGGGTATAGCTGCACTGATCCGTTGCTCGAGGATGTATAACTTTGTGTTATTTTCATTTAGAAAGAAGCTTTACTATTCAGTCCAGAACACAGTTTTTCTCATCCAACGCCACCAGTTGAATGGCATTTGACGCAAGATCCTGATAAATTTGACATCCTTACGGTACAGCATGTCTCATCTTTCTTCTGGTCTTATTCACAAGTATAGTTTTACCAGCCAGATAGTGTGGCTGATGTTCTGATAAAATGCTATCCATCTTTCTAGCTACACCCGCTTGAAATCGGACGTCAGATAACTTTACTTGAATCAGAGATGTTCAGGTAGTTATGTTTTCACTGTCGTGTGCAATACACAACGTGTCAATTATTCACCTCTTCGTAACCTCACGGCTAATCAAAATCGTAGTTATTGATAGTAAAGCATTGGTTTATTTCCATTTCAACCAGATCTATAAAGCCATCCGAATTGGTTGGCAGTGCATGGACAAAGAAAGACAAGGAGAAGACCTCTCCGAATGCTTTAAGAATGATTCGATGCTCTAATAAAATCACGTACTGGTTCGAAAAGAGTATTATCGATGCTTCGAATTTCGAAGAAAGAGTCGCAATCATGTCGAGAATCATTGAGGTTTTATTGGTGAGTGTTCTTTCAGATATGATTAAAGTAAATAACCGAATAACCGCCCCCTGCCCGAGTAAGCGCCAGGGGCTGTTACTCAACATGTGTTACTGAACGTTGTAATGCTGTCAGGTAATTTTTGCCCGAATTTATGTGTAGGTATTTCAAGATTTGAACAATTTTAATGGGATGATGGAAGTAGTGAGTGCTCTGAATTCGGCTCCTGTCTTTCGACTTCACCTCACTTTCGCAGTAAGTTCTGAGTTTTTCTTTGTCTTTTTTGCATGCTTTTGTTTTAGATCGTTTAACAATTCCTCCCAGCCTCATTCCTAAATGATTTTGCCTTTCTTCTGGAAGGAAATTACGCCAAAGAAGATGCAAGCACTGGAGGAAGCAAAGGAACTTGCAGATACGCACAGCAAAAAATATGTCGAAAAATTGCGTTCCATAAACCCTCCGTGTGTTCCCTTCTTAGGTAAGTCTCGCTCTCGTATTGTTTTAGCCATTAATAAGCATTAATTCACGCTCCTATCTTATATCATATATCTTGTACAGGTACCAGAAGTATTTCATTTTGTATTGAAGTCTTTTTTATAAATAGGAATGTATCTGACGAACATTCTCAAGATAGAAGAAGGTAATCCGGACTTTCTTCCAAACCGTGGAGAGGATATAATCAATTTTACGAAGCGGTAAGCCACACACCACTCTAAATAGCGGAACAATGCACTCCCATACTCCATCGTGCGAGGTATTTGACATTTCATTGATTCTCTTTTGGTTGATGTTGTAGGCGAATGGTGGCCGATATAACCGGCGAAATACAGCAATACCAAAACCAGCCTTACAATCTTCAGACTGATCCATCAATAAGGGTTCGTATAATTGATAGATAATCGAGCTAACTGGGACTTACAGCCACTCACCTCGCTTTTGTATCACATTAAATCCACAGATCTTGTGGAATTATTCTGAATATCCACGCTGTTTGTCAATGTTGGTAGATACTGGATGGCCAACTCGCCTGAAAGACTGGTTCATTTTTGCATTTATTTTTTTATAGATGCTGTTTCTATTTTTTAGACGTTCTTTGAAGAGCTGTCTCCGTTTGGCACACAAACAGACAAGACCATTAACGATTATCTATTTGAAGGCTCGCTGGTCATCGAGCCGCGGGGTGTTAAAACACCAGTGAAAGTGGTAAGAGTTATCTCTTTCTTTGCTCGTGCTTCACAAGTGCATTCAAATACCAATGGGTATTTGCATATACAGTGGAATCCCGCTATAACGAACCCCATTTATAACGAACTTCCCGCTATTACGAACTAAAACTCCGGTCCCTTGGATTCTGGGAAGTAGTTCTTCATAAGAAAATGTCCCTTCTGTATAACGAACTCCCGCTATTGCGAACTATTTTCTCGGTTCCTACAGAGTTCGTTATAGCGGGATTCCACTGTACTTGTGTTGCGGATATATAAATACTAGTTAGAGTAGAAGCAAGAAAGTAGACTTAGCTCTCTGTTACTCGGAGTTTCATGCTTGCGCATTCACCAGACAGACTATTACCCTATTATTGCTCTCTACTTCTGTACATCGAGCAGTGTGATGTCAGTGTAGATATTACGCATCTATAGATAAATACTAGTTATGTATGTTGTTTTCCAAGCCACGCGCTTCCGATGTGACATTGAAATCACCCGGCATCAAATCATCTAAACAAACACCAGGCAGTCGAAAGATTTCCTTGACGTCTGGTTCGAGTACAGAACACATTGACGCCAGCACGTCTCCCGTGAAAAAGACATCAAACTCTATCTCATTGACCGATATATTCGAGAATGAGGAAACTGTGTCTAATGGTGGTGGTGTAATGCTTGATAAGGTGCCGGAGGAAATTAAACCACGCCCTATCCCCCCTCCGCCACCCCCGAAAGTACCCCCACGAAAGCCATCGGTCGATGCTGGTCCCAGATCCGCTCTGCATTCATCATCGTTCAGTGATGGGTTCGAACCCGAACGACCTCCCACCCTTCCACCCAGGCCAGCCAGGGCGTCATCTTTTTCTTCTATGTCGTCGCCCGAATCGCCATCGCCAATTACGCCAGGGAGAAGAATCATTTCGCCGCCACCGTTAACGCCTATTAAAGACGGTGCACCTCCTATTCCACCTCGGCCGCCGAAGACGCCACTCCCAACGCCACTCACAATGCCAACTGAAGTTTTTGATCAGTTCGATTTGCCGCCGCCAGGAACGCCGCCACCCGTAATTCCACCGAAACCAGTATTTCGATAGATCTGTTACTAATCTGGAATGTTTTTAACAGTCTTTTTTGATTCGTACATAATTTTGTATGTCAAATAGAAGTATATGAAGTGAGGCCTCACTTGATTTAGACCAAATCAAAATCAATCATCCCGCCTAGAAATGTGCAAAAATGTTAACAATTGATATCGATAATTGTTGACAATTTGCCTGTGCTTTAGGTACTGATCAATTATACATTGATTGTATATTTTATTACACAATAAGAATTAACAATTCAATTAGGTGATATAGTTGTCAGTTCATTGGGGTTTTAATTTTGAATAGATATGGTTTGTGCAATTAATGATTTTACATTACCACATGGTATTAATTTTATTGAAGTTTAAATGTTTTTATTGTTCTTTGTAGACTGAAATAATTTAATCTCTAAATCTACCACGCATGAGGTGTTCAATTTGTTAAAATATCTCTCCTGATCTATTAATTCTAGTAATCTTTGTATAATGCTGTATTGTTTTCTGTGTATTTCAAGTGTGTTATGAAATGATTCAAATATCAGTGATATTCCTGACAACTTATTTTGCAATCATGATCACTTTGCTTAGGAAAGAAATCGAATGCTCATTTTTTGCTCAAAATCTGTCTTATCCATCATCTGGAAGAAAGTAAATAAAATCAAAATTCAAATCAATAGTAATAAAATATGCCCACAATAACAATTTTTTTCTATCCCCATTCCATTTTCTAATTAAATGTGATGGGTGCATAAAAATGCTAAAACACAGAAATTTCAATTAAAAATTACATATTTATAAAGTTCAAATACTATAAAAAGAAGAAAATTGTAAAAAAGCAGGTTATTTGCTTTTTAATTGTAATTGACAAAATGGCATCTGGCATGAAAAACTTACCTTCTTGAATTCATCAAAAGATATATATCCATCTCTGTCGTGATCTGCCTCTGACATTGTTCGATCTGCAATACAGCCTAGTTGTTCATCACTGATGTTCACACCAACCATTATACGAAGTAACTACAAAAACACAAAGTCGAATATGAATCCTATTAATCATTTTAATGATCCAACTAAGGCAACAAATCTTTGCTATCAATAAAATGACAGGTATCGAAACATTTATATTCTTACTGCCAGTAGCTCATCTCTGGAAATGTGATCATCTTTATCAGCATCATAAATCTTAAATGCAACTACAAGAGGAATCAATATTCATTACCATGTACTTAAGTATAAAATCTCAGTATAATTATATTAATATGAAATAAAAAACTTGGCAGCTAAGTGACTGACATTCCAGCTTATGCTGTCTTGTACACAACGGATTTTCTTTCTTTTTGGACACGGGTCGGAAATATGCTAGTGTTCTAACGAAATCTTTGAAATTTATTCCTTCATCCTCAGATTCCTCTCTAAAATGAAGCACAAAAACAATCTCTATTTTGCTGCAGCTCGATAAAATATGATCACACTGACCATAGTTATGCAACGAAAATTGATTCATCTTCCAGCAAAAAATTAAATTATTTTACTTTTCATTAAAGGAAAAGAATGCTCCAACAATTCGTTCCCCCAATGGGTTTATCACCAGTTCAGGAATCCTCATGAAATCTTCTCTCCTATTTTGAAAGTGCAAATATAAGTTTTACTGACTCATTTAACAATAAAAAGTATGCTAAAGCAAATGAAAAGAATTTCAGCATGCCACCAACCTGAGTTTTCCAAGGTTTCCTTTATCCAAATTTGAAAACCTACTGTAAAGTCTCTTAATCTGACCTGCAGTAACTAAAAAGGTAAACCAAAACTGGGTTATTTGTGGGCCATAAGCTGTTAAAAAAACATCTAAAACCCAATACTAAGTATCTCAAATTGACAAAGAAACATACAGCCAGTTTCCTCACTGATTTCCGAGATATCACACTCTTCCAGTTGAATTGTAGAGCATTGTGACCCCATCGTAATTTATAATTTTGTATGATTCAATTTTTCACAATTAAATAAATTTCAAAATATTAAAATCCAACAAATTGTAAAGAAAGTCCGAAACTGGAATGAGTTGCATTGCCACTACAACAACAGCAACAATATATATCCCCCTAACGCTGACGCATGCTATCTGACAACAATTGGAGAGGAATTTCTTCCTGGAAATTGACTTTTGCTAATGTTTACATTTTCTGCAATCTGCAAAAGAACGCAACGCTATAATTTTATATCATTGGAGAAGGCTGTAAGAAGAAATTTTCAAATCATGCAGAACTTGAATATTTCTAATCTTGAAGTAGTTCCATGCAAGGATTCAAGATTTGTGAAAACATCAAGAGTAAAGTTTGTCCAGGTACGTTCGTATGCTTTCACCAGGTTTCCAAAATCCATTAACTTTCTGACTTTACTTTGCTCTAACAATATCACGCATAATAATTGATAAAAACTAGTTGTTGTGAATTATTTTCTCCAGAACAACATGCAAAGAACGTGGGATTACATCAATATTCACGATTCGTAAGTATCAAGTAATGCTAAATAATGTCAAGATACTGCACTGCATGCTTCCTGCAAGTTATGTTGCATGGCATCATTTTATTCATCCTGCATTACAGAAATAAATTCTGATAATTTCAAATTTTAACTAACAATTATATTTATCTCTATCTTTCCTAGAGTTGCTATTCTCCTGTTGAATACAACCAGAAATGCATTTGTGCTCCTTCGACAATTTCGACCAGGTTAGTCCTTTATGTTTGCTCATTAGGGTTCAATAATAATACAAAGATTTTGAGCTTGTATTATCTCGTAATTCTGCACCTGCTTTACTGTATGCATAAACCTGGGAAATATTTTTTCAGCACTGTACATGTACATTAACAATGAGATGAGCGGTAAGGACAGGACAGAAATGTCAGAAGACAGCAGTGGAGAAATTCCCATTAAAGCTTCTCCAGATGTTGGTGTAAGCTACGAGCTATGTGCTGGCATAGTTGACAAGAAAATGAGCCTAGAGGAGATAGCAGTGGATGAACTACTTGAAGAAACTGGGTATAAAGTTTCTGTGGATAAGCTGGAGCGTCTTATGACATGCAGGTCTGTTGGTACTGCAGGTAATTTACAGACAGTGTTTTATGCAGAGGTTACTGATGATATGCAGGTTGGTAAGGGTGGAGGTGATCCCAACGAGCAGGAAGAAATTGAGTTGGAATACATGCCTGTTTCAGAAGCAAAGAAATTTATATTTGACTCAAGCAAGTCAAAGCCATCAACACTTGTAGCTGCTTTTATGTGGTATTTTTGGAAAAATAAGCTTGAGTGAATTCTTAAAATTTAACCAGGCACCATGATTAGTATTTACCGTAAGTCCTCAATTAAGCACACCCTTGAATAAGCCCCCACCTTAAATTATTTTTTGCAAAATAACCCCCAGGGGCTTAATCAAGGACTTACGGTAACATTGTTTTTATTCAATAATTTGATATGTTTTGTAGCTTGATAAGGATTCAGAAATAATTTGAAACTAAAGAAGATCTCTTTGAATTTTCATGAATACATTTCCTAAATTATAATCTAAAACAATCTGAAACTAAAAGGAATTGCCACTATTTGAAAGCACATAAATATAACTCTAAATAAGACTACACAAAATCGTGTTACGAAGCAACCAAATATAAATAACGTATTTTCTCTACCAATCGCCTCAGTTGAATAGACCCCCCTTCAAATAAATAGCCGTTTGTTAGTTTTGAAGTAAATGTTCCCAAGTAACACGTAAAACAATTTGAATTGTCAAAAATGCTAACAATTTGTCGCAAAATGCTTGCCGCCCGGGGCGTTTAAGCACGAAAATGTTCTAGAACGTACACCTTTCAATGTCATTCATCTGCATGACATAGTGCCAATGTCTTTGCTGGCTCCTACAGCCAAATAACGCAACATGTCAACATCTAGAGATAAATTGGGAATATCCGATGTTTCGCTAGCGTTCGATACGCTTCGTTGTTTCGTTTTACTGTCTTCGTTGAACGTGTGACTTCGTGAGATCTTGCGTCCAAGTGGCAGCTTTGTCTGATCAAGTAGAGAGCTCTGACGTCTCACCTTTAATCTCTCGCCTTGATAAAGTCCATTGAAGCCGATGTACGGAGACACGACTCTTGCCACGAGCGATTCCAGTTTCAGGTAATTCTCGCTCGGTGGACTAGCATCGTGCACGCTTGCCAGTATCAGCAACATTTGCGTTATGTCAGACGGCACTTTGGCTTTGGGTATCGACTGCAAGGCTCCCTCTATGCTTGTTTTCAATAAAACCATGTCTCTGAAACCAACCAGTGTTGTTTTGCGTATCGACAAGCCCTGTTCCTGTATCGGATAGAATATGGCGAGCAGCGTTGGCAGGATTGCTGTGTAGAATTCGCGCCAAACCAACGCGAGCTTATCGAGTAGGACCGGCCCAGTCTTCTCTTTCACGTTCTCTCGTAGAATGATCATGCCTTTTTTAAGGATCGAATCCTGGTAATATTCGCAGATGAATCTTCCGATCTCGGAATCTAACACAGTCCGGACTTTGTCGTTCAGGGTGTCCAGCTCACGGCCTTTCAACCGGATTTTCTGGAACAAACTTGTCACGGAGTGTTGAAGGCTTTTCCAGTCTTCATTGTTGATGGCTGCGATAGATTTGCTGGATTTTCCTTTGTTGTTGTTGCTGCTGCCACTCACTTCAGCATGATGCTGGTAGTGATAATAGTGGTCCTTTTTGCGTGGCACAGTGGCGTATGCAAGTGGACTGCTGCTTGCCATGATTTATGCACGGGTTTGCTGTTCTCTGGCTAAAACATGGAACGTTAATGTTTTTTGTGATTTATAAGATAATGGTTAAATCTGTTGGATTTGCCTATCCGCGGTTTCCATTATCAATAATTGATCAAATTCTACATGTTTCACCAGTATTCACGTATCACTTAGTAATCCAAAACGAAACAAAATCTATTATATCCTGAGATGCTACAAGCAAAATAGACCTGTGTTGTGTGATATCCGGAAATATGCCAACCTCCATTGCAATCATTATATTTTAAATTGCCATTCGAGTGTGATAGAGTTGAACAGATTGTTAACATTTTCTTGATTTGCGTGTGAATTAAGGATATTGAGTACCTGCCGGGCTTAAAGAGTAATTTCCTCAATTTATCATTCATATTCATGTTTGTTCATATTCATTCATTCTCAATGGTTTTGCAGGGGTAATAGCAAATTATATTCCCGAATTGATTATGATTGCAATTGCCATGATCTGATGATCATGACAATGGCGATTGTTAATGATGGTGTATGATAATCATAAAATAATATATAACAAAATTTTGATTATATTGAACTATTTTCTGGCTGTTTTTGTACCTTCAGCTTTTATTTCAAGCAATCTAATTGGATTTTTTAGCGCGCAACTAACTTGGAATCGAATTACTTCGAAAAGAAATAGGTTTCTTAGATTTTTTGATCTTTTACCAGCGAGTCGAAACGACTTCTTATAAAATGAAAACCGCGTGAAAGATTAATGATCACCCAAATTGATTGGTACACACAGATCAATTACTAGTTTATGCAGCAAAGAAACAACAACATTACCTTTAGACTTGCGTGTTAATTTGTAGTCTTTCCAGACTTCTTCTTCGATCTCGATTAACAATATTGGATTTCATATACACCCACCGTCGATATACAGGGAAGTTCTTGCGTGTTTACGCGGCTGAAAGTTTACAAGTATGAAAGTCATGCGAAGCGAATTCCTACGCTCTTGAGTTGTTTTAATCGATCGCTGCGTTTGAACGTTCGGTATATTTCCTTGCGGGAATGAATAGCGTCTGACTGAAGTATTCTTGTATTGTTCTCTGATATTGTGTGCTTTCAATAAAACTCCGGGCCTATTTTGAGTCAATTCTCGAGGACTTCTCAATGCTGCATATACAATAGACACGATGTTGTTTTCACATACTATTCTCAAACAACGACGTTTCAAGATCAACCAAAAGGTTATTAGTCAGGTTCTGTGACTGCAACCGCGTTTTGATTGACGTGGGTAGGAACATCATTGATGTAGATCATTAAAAAGCGTTAAAAATAAACCTTTGTTCATTTTCTATCATGCAACCCTGCATGCTTCACTGAATCTGTTTTGCATCCTCTTGAGACAATTGTTTTTATTCAATTTTCAAAGACCATCCTGAGCTAATTTCTTCACTGAGAATGAAAGAAAGAGTAAAAGCGATTACCAGAGCATTTTTTAAGAAATTGCAACTACTGGGGAAAATTTACAAAAAGGGCCCAAAAGTGTAATAACAAAAGGAGGCACACAGGTCTATGCCGCTGTAAAACACACTGTTTTAATTAAAGAATTTTTGTAGTTATATACATTTTATAAGGAACCCCTTTGTAAGTAAACTACGTGAAGACAACATCTCTAAAGATCTTTCAAAATCTATCACCGCGAATTACAACAGTCGACATAAATGGAGTAGACACTTCTTAATGTTTTGCCCTCTTCAAGTTTCTGGTCATGTTTTTTAGCCACAACTTTAAGCATAGTTTGAATTTCAATGCTTTTCTTGCGTTTATACTCTCTTTGGTTAGTAAATGTACAGTTACGATTACGAAACTATTAAGGAATTTGAGTACTAGAATTTGGCCAAAACAGAATGTCCCATATATAAAAAAGCGTTCACTCCAAATGAGAAACTCTTTTTGTCTGCATAAAGGCTGTCTTTTTCATCTTTCAATTTTGGAAACAGTTCACATCTTCAGTTTAGTTTATAAATTGAAAAAAATTGATTTAGAAGTTGATGTTCAACGAATAAATATGTAGGTAAGTGAGAGATGAAAGGGCCCAAACTACTGGGGAAATTCTGTGATTTTGGTGCTCACTACTGGGGAAAGCATTGGGCCTACTGGGGAACTTTCCCCAGTAGTCACACTGTTAAAAAATGCTCTGGCGATTACGGTTTTAGCCTCACACTGCATCTTAAGTCTGTTTTCAGTCGCAGCAACAACAACCGAACTCGCTTTTGCGCATGTAAAACATCATATCCGTAAACATTTATAAAAGACATCGATCACAGAATAGAGATTCTCTATTCTGTTAACTCTATTCTGTGATCGAATTATAGACGTATAGCGTAAACTTATCATATTTCATATTCATATCCTTGGATATTCATATTATTTTTCATATTCGTACTAATCAGGACCCTGCTAAACGCAGGGCATTGCAAAAATTGCCTATAGGCTCATTGACTTGTCCTCCTCCACGGAAATCTTTAGTAAAAGGCGAAAGATTTGTACGATCTGAAGGAAGACCAGAGCATGCAGGAACGAAAGTGCAAATTTGTGTCGATCTGGAGCATAAACGAATTGCATGCGGTGATGTATTGCAGTGCGCTTGCGCAGTATATTACAAGTTTTACATTTCATGCCAGGTGATTTTTATCCAACTAAAAATTAATAATTTACTGATAGGGGCATTCCGCGCAAAACATTGATATCAGTAAACTGTGTTTTTACGATCATGCATATCATTACTGATACTGAGATTTTCTAATGTTTTTCTGCCTGAAATAAACCATATAACTGCCAAAAAAATGCTGTCAAGACCCCACTTGCAATCGCTGATGACAAACTGGAGAGCTTGGCGACAGATAATAATGAAAATGATCGCCACCAATGATCCATAAAAGTTATGGGTTACAATAATACTACAATTGGTCGAAATGTTTCTTGCCAAATATCTTATTTTCAGAAATGCAAATGAATGACAAAAGGATCTCCTACTTGATTGGCACAACCGTATTAATTACAGCATGCATTTGCTTTTCGCGGAATCTCCCTTGAATGATATACTTGAGTGGCAACAAGGGTTTATTTTTCATGTATTTTTAATCTTCCATGGAATTTTTGGTTTATTTTTTGCTCAGTATTTGAGCAGAAATGATGTTCCACATTAGATTCTTGCCAAGATTATTGTGTGACGTAACCCAGACTATTTTCATGCATTTTAAACAAGTTAATATGCAAGAAATACTACTTAGATTGTTGAAGTTAGCTTGTTTGTAACTTGCATTATTCTACTTGAAAAATATTTGCTTTTTCATGCTTTCTAGAGCTTACCTTTGCTCCAAGAAGGGAAGATGCATTCACCAGCTGTGTTCTTGAGCGGAAGCATGCTTTGTAAGTCCCAGTCCTTCTTCTCCACGCAATCCTAATGTCTGCAATTTCTTTGGACTCCGCATGGGCTAACTGACATTGTAATTGAACATAAGTCAACCACTGGCATAGACATTTTCACCGGAGTTTCTTATTTTTAAACAGGGATATATTTTACATGCTGAGCAGGAGTTGTGGATGAAATACCTCAGCACAATTTCATGACTGAGTTATGTCGTTTGGCTTGCCACCAAACCAACAAGTCGTTAGGCCCATGAATGGTGTCGCAGGAGGTCAGTATGCACGCAACACTATTAAAGTAGATAGTAGCAATTACTAAATTAGGGAAGCTTCTGTTACCGCCCATTATCATATGCAGTATATAATGCTCTTTGCCTCACGTACCTTAAGTAATAAACCATGAATCTATGAAGTGTATAATTTTGTAGAAGTTAATTTTGTAGAGGTATGCGGTGTGTCCGTGTCCCCATGTAGGGGGGGGGGGCTGTCTTCAAGGGGCCTTCATCTGAGGGATCACTCCCCGTGAACGATTACATAATAAACACACTGAGTTAATAAGTGATTTTGTTTTTCAGGCTCAGCTCTTCTTCCGACACCCCCTTCTATTCCAATGCCTGTACCTGTACCGACAGGACCACCACCTTTGATGGTGAGCACCCTTTCCCTTATTGCCACATTACTTGAACATCCTATGTTGAAAAAGTGGAAAGCTAGATTGTCAAAAGTGTCAAATGTCAAAAGTCTATGCTATTTGCAAATGCTTAACACCAGCCCAGATTGATGAATCGTTAACAGGGACAAAAGTCCTTGGGACACTTGGAACATAATTGCAAAAAAAGACGGTCAATTTGCAAAGTTCATTTTTGTGGGCTTCAGCCCCCCACTCTTCCCAGAACAATGTTGTTTTCTTAAGCAGACTCCTGTGATCATTGCAAGAAAAGAATTTTGTCGATATTTTCTAAGGCTATTTTTTCAGATTATCTAGAGGAGGAAGGTGCAGAGGTTGCAAAAATTTCAAGTGTCCCAACACTTTTGTGCCCATTATTGATAATGTATTTCTGTACAAGACATTTTTATGAAGGGAAGTGTTTATTCAATTTCCTTTCATTTTTTCTACAGTCTGCTATGATACCAGTAGCTTCCCCAGTTTCCTTCATTCAAACTTCTGTTACTCCACTAAGCATGAGTGGCAGCAGAAACCACTCTTCTGCATCAAGATTGGACAGGAGAAAATATTCAAAGGACCATGATTTAAATGCAAAAGATGTATGTATTGGTTGATTTTTTTGAAAGCTTTAGCTACTTGAAGTGGAAAAGATCTTACTGTTCCACAAGTTTTAGTTTGAAGGAATTTTAAATTGAAGAGTGTGAAGCTTGCAGGACCTGCCTATAAGAGAAATCTTGATTTTGTTTTTAAAAATTTTGTTAAAATATATTTGTGTTGTTTTTCTTAGAGTGGCAAAACAACTGTGTTTGTTGGTAACATCACTGAACATGCTTCAGATACTTTAGTGAGACAAATTTTAATGGTGAGGGCATGTTTAAAAATTCATCAACATTACATTCAAATTCTACTTTTTTGTAATAAACTAGTTTTGGCTTTGTTGATATTAAATAATGTAATGTATGTAATGTATTTTACAGAAATGTGGGTCAGTCCTAAGTTGGAAAAGAGTGCAAGGTGTTTCCGGGAGACTTCAAGGTAAGCAACCACCTTCGGAATGACTTGAAAATTATCTACACCAGTCATTAAATGCTTGCCTGTAAAAGCAACAACACTTCTTTCCACACATAGCTTATCTTTGTTGTTTGTTTATTGTTTTGCAGCCTTTGGTTTCTGTGAGTATGCCTCTCCTGATGCAGCTTTGCGTTGTATGAGAATCTTGAGCAATTTTCGACTTGGAGACAAAGTACTGCTGGTGAGCTGTGATAAATCAGTCACTGTTGATAAATTTATGAATTCGGCAAAATGCTGCAAGGTCTAAGCTATTCACCTTTGCACTGTCTTTCTTTCAGCTGAAAGTTGACTCAAAAACTAGGGATCAGTTAGACGATTATAAAAAGAAAATAAAAGAAGAAAACACTGAAGAAAAGGTGGGATTCAATTATCTTCAAAAATATTTATTTATTTTATGATTGTCAGTTTCTGCAGAAAATAGTACACTGACATTTTTTGTTGCTGCAGGTGAAGGATGAAGATTATGATGTGGAACTCGATGAGGAAACTAAGGTTTGTTTCATAATTATAGTTTATAGTATTTATGAATGATCTTCTAATTAAGAATAATGTCTTTGTAATATTTATACCTTTTATGATCTTCATCTAAGTCATTGTTTTTATAAGTATAAAGTTTATCATGTCATGAGCAGGACATTTTATTAATGTAACATTTTGAGAGATGCGTGTCTTGACCAGGGAGAATTGTTGCCCTCATAAACATTATTTTTCATGACATGGTATACTTCTATTTTTATCATTGCAACCACTGAACAGACAAACATATTCACAATCATTGTTCCGCTTCAGAATTTGTTGAATAATGCTTTGCAGAATCTTGCTCTCAAACTATGTGCTTTGAATGTGGTATGGTCTATGCTATTTACATTTGAAGTCATCTATGTGTGTCACAATCTGTGCTTATGTCTTTAATTTGTTGTTCCAGGATTCGGACAATAAATGTTTGAACTCAATTAAAGAATTGATTGATGGCAATTCTGATGTCCTCGCTGGCACATATGGTGGTATGTATGGTAGTTGAGTTGGTGGCCTCGCATATAAGAGCCAACTGAATGTCAAAAAAGCTTTTTTGCTGGCATTTACTATTTTGACAATGAAAAGCTAGTGTTTCATACTTGAACCTTTGTCTTTTAGATTCCCTGCCTTACATGAAGAGAAGTCACAGTGGATGTGCTGTAAGTTGTTAAGATATGCCTCTGATAGATTTACTAATTGATCATATACATACCGTAAATCCTCGAATAAGCCCCCACGTTCGAATAAGCGCCCCCCTCGATTAAGCCCCCACCTAAAAAATCATTTTTGCAAATAAGCCCCCCATAAGTGCAGAATAATATCTTAATTCGAGAAAGCCTCCACAGGACAATAGCTATACAGTATCACTTCCTTTGACTGGAGACAAAAAAGCAAAAAAACGCGATTTTCGTGATTATAAACAAATTATAATTTTTGTTAGATCTTCACACAGCACTTTGTGAAAAAAGTTTAGCTGATTGAAAAAATTATGTCGTCTTTTTTCTGTCAACATTTGAGGAAAAAGCAAAACTTTGAAATAAGCCCCCCCTCGAATAAGCCCTCCCCTCGAATAAGCCCCCACCCAAAAATTCATTTTTGCAAATAAGCCCCCGGGGGCTTATTCGAGGATTTACGGTATGTGGGGATAGTCTGTCTGATGATTGCGAAAGCATGAAGCCCAGAGTAACAGAGAACTAAGTCTACTTTCTTGCTTCTATTCTATGTGGGGATTTATGATTTTATTCGTTATGGAGAGGTATCTGTTGTACTGAGGTTGCTTTTGTAAAAAGATGAGTAGTTTTTTACATTTTTTGGCCAAGGATATTTGTTTGTTTTTTCAAGACATCCATTTGTATAGAGGTGCTTATTGATAGAGTAACCAGTGTAACCAATACAATTTTCTATTGCAGGAGAACTTGGAAGGTCTTGACATGGACAATGCAAAGAAGGACTTGGTTTCCAAGGAGATCAGAAGTTTTCGACAAGCGTATCGGGTGGGTAGGAGTATATTTTTGCTTTCATGTAAATTTGGTTTTGATTTTACAGGAATGTTCGCTCGTGGAAAGCTTGCATGCACTTTGGAATATCCTGTAAACTAAGGCAGGTGTGTAACAATTAATGATTGGTTACTGTGTAAAGAACATTTTTGCATGGAGCACATGGAAGATCTCTCGGTCACTAGAACAGCTTTGTAGCAAATGCTGGAACTATTATAAGCGAAACTGTCCACAGCTCTTCAAGACTTGTCACAGTAAAGCGAAGACTTGAGAATAAGAGATGTACTATTGCCTTAAGCTTGTGTATGTATAGTCGCTTTCAAAGGACAATCAGAAGAACATCGTTTATAGTCAAAGAAATGAACTTTAAGAGAAGGAAGGAGTTTTATTCCGAGACGCATTACGTTTCAGTCGGGTATAGGTTTTGTATTCCAATGTTGAGAGAATTGAAACAACACATCTGATTGGCTAACGTGAGTTGTCTGCTATCTGTCTCATCTGACTAGCATATGCCCCTTCTCATCTGTCTGGCTTATCATGATGCTTATCTTCATATCATCTCAACACAGTGATGCTCTATGTAAACGTTGATTTTCAAATATACTATAGATTATATCCCCGACGGATTAATACTAGGCTGATAAAGCTACATATTTGATGATGGCCGAAGGTAAGTATGAACGTGATCGTGTAAGATAATGTTTTGTGCTTTTCAAATTCTTTCGCAGCATTTCATGGTATAAATGATATTTATTTTCAATTTTTTGTTATGTACAAGAGCGTTTATTTATTTTATGTATGTCTATCAGTTTATTTGATATGCGTGTTCTGCACTTTGATGTTTACTGCTGAATTGTTACGATTCTTACTGTTTGTTTATTTCCTTTTGCAGAATGACGATGATGACAAGAAGAAAGACAAGGATAGGGACAGAGACAGAGAAAAGGACAGGGACAAGGACAGGGACAGGGAGAGAGAAAGGGATAGGGACAGAGAAAGGGATCGTGGCAACAGACGAGATCGCGAACGGGAGGAAAGAGAACTGAGAGAAAAGGACTACGAAAGACGAAGAGATCGAACGAGAAGACGAGAAGAGGAAAGTAATTACAGTGATGAAGATAATAGACGTGTTGCAAGGAAAGCAAATCGAGACATAGAGCAGGCTCATCGAACTCAGCGAAGATCAAGGTCAAAATCAAGGGATAAGGGGACGGTGGAGAAGAACAAAGAAGACGAAGAAGATGAAGAATATGAAAGACGAAGATTAGAAAAGATTAAACGAGAAAAGGAGAAATCTTATGTTGAGGTATTTCATGTTGTAAGCTATCTTGCGTGTGCTGAGTTGTGTTGATGACTGTGATATAGAGCTTTGGATTGCTATGGTATAGTAGTTGAATTCAATACGTTTTTCATAGAAATTAAAGGAGTACGAAGGTAGGGAAAGAAAGAGGATGAGAGACTTTGAAAAACAATTCAGCAAAGATTTCAAGCGTAAGGAAGAAGAGGTATGTATCATTGTTGTTTTTATGTTTATATTTCATAGTCCATCGCGAATGCCGTTGATCTAATTTGGTACTTTAATGCAATGCGAACGAATGGGATTGCAGTTTTGATTGAAATGTCAGATGTTGGATGACAAGTGTTTACAGTGAATAATTTCTTTCTTTTTTAAGGCTGAAGAACGAATACATCTGAAAGAATTTCTTGAGGATTATGACGATGATAGAGATGACGTTAAGTATTACAGGTGCAATGACCTAGTGTTCTTTCTATTCTTACTTGCATGCATAATGCTCGAGTGTTAGTGGAGGAATCGAACCCAAAATCTATACTGGTCTGTGTTATCTTGGTCAATGTCTGATTAGATTGTTTTAATTGATGTTCTCAGGGGTAGTGCTTTAAGTCGAAGAATGCGCGATAGAGAGATGGAAGCAGAGAATGATAACAGGGATAAGCAGAGGGAAATGGAAGAAATTGATGAAATTCTGCGCAAAAAGTTGGTTGAGCCAGCTCCTGAGAAAGAACCTGAGGTATGCTATTCTTGTTCAGCTGTAATTTTATGTCGTCTTTGATAAGGGGTTTGGGAAGGGAAAGTGAAGAGGTATGTAAGAATGACAGATTTGTAACAGTTGTCAATTGTTTATTTGAGAGCAATGTTTTGCATTGGTTTGTATTCTATTTTATTTTAGTTGCCAGTTGTAAATCGAGTAATAAAACAAGAGAAAACGCCCGAAAAAATTGCTGACGTTGAGCCACAGCCCCTGGCTCAACCACAGCCACAACCCCAATCTCAACCGTTGATGAAGCCTACCTTTGCTTCAGTACAGGTATACAAACAATTCGTTTCTTAAAACCGTGCAAGCATTTTATTCCATGTTACGAATTGTTAAATCTTCCGATGTGATGTGTGTTAATTGTTTTTGTGAATTGTTTTTTTAAGGCTGAGCAGCGATCACCAACGCCCGAGGAAGCAATCCCTGTCCCTGTGAATAAAAGTGATATTTCCAATAGCCCCCCTGCTGTCGCTTCACCAGTTGGCGTGAAAAGAGAAAGTGAGGAGGAAGAGGAAGTAGAACAGCCTTCCAAGAAGAAGACGACTATTGGGTTTGGATTAAAAGCAACTACTGTTGTGAGTATCATGGCAATCTTTCGCTATACATTGGTCGTATTTACATTGTCAATAGAACTAATGCGTATATAATTTGTAGATGTGTATGTAAATATGTTTATAGTATAGCTATTCAAGATGAAAAGCTATACTGCATACGTCTTAGATGTAGCTACAAATGCGTGTCTTCGATGTACCATGCTTGTTGCTTGGTTCGGTTGGCATAGATTGTTGCTAACTATTCCCATGCTTGTTTACATGACTGTTCGTAGCTGAGATTATTAAACGCATTCTCTTGACAGTCTCAGACAAGCAACAAGAAGTTGGAGTCGATTTTCAATGCGAAAGAGGAGGAGCAATCCAGCGAAGATCAGCCGAAGAAGAAGTTGTCGAAAATAGAAACAAAAGAAGAAGAGGAAGAAGAGAAGAAGAAGGCCGCTTCATCAGCCGACGAAAAGAAGAAAACGATTAGAAATTTAATTGAGAAGATTCCCACTGGAAAAGATGAATTGTTTCAATATCCAATCAAAATGGACATGATAGATCAGGTAAGTACACGAAATATCTCCACCGGTCATATCACTGAGTTAAAGTCACATGATCAGTGATGTTGAATGTTGATTGGGTAAATGGGTTGATGAATGAGATATGCGTGCTATGTTTTGCGAAATGCTCAGCTTGTCTTTTCTAATTTTGGCAGTCATTGGTTGAAAAGAGAATAAAGCCATGGGTTAATAAGAAGATATTTGAATATATTGGAGAGCAAGAACCAACCCTGGTTGAGTTTATTTGCAGCAAGGTGGGCCATTTTATCTTAAATTCTTTAAAGCCATTTGCACCAGAGACATTTTTACGAGAAAAACAAATTTGTAAGGTGTGTTACTTAACATTTTTACGAGAAATAGGCAAGGCTTTTGTAAAATTGGATTCCAATGCACTTGTAGAGATGTTTACTTCATTTAAATGTCAAGAGGGTCAAAGATGTGTGTTGACTTTTTGATAATTACCATTACTGAATTTCTTTCAGGTTATGGCGAAAAGTTTACCGAAGAATATTCTAGAAGATGTAGAAATGGTAGGATATTTTTAAGTCTATTTGTGAATAAATTTTTTATGATCTTCTGATATTTTCTGATCGTAATTAATAGTAAAGCATAGACAGCTCAGTTATAATTAACAATGCGATTGAAAAATTGTTGGGGTATTATTGAATATTTTTTCTTGCTTGTAGGTTTTAGACGAAGAAGCTGAAGTATTTGTTGTGAAGATGTGGAGATTGTTAATTTACGAAACAGAAGCAAAACACCTTGGTCTGGTAAAATAGTTATATTTTTAATCATAAACGAACTTCATTGACTCGGATTGGTTTGTAAAGGACAGACATTCGAGATACAATGACGGTTTGTGTTAACTACATCTGAAGTCGAACCGTGCATCCCGACTGAGATTGAACCAATGAACTATAAAGGGCAGACACTCTATGCAGTCAAGTGTAATTAATGATTTTCGAACATTTTTCGAAGGATAAATTTCACTTGAAACAGCCTCTTGCGGTTAATTCATTAAAATTAACCGGTATTTTAAATCAGCAATTATGGTAAACCCGTTATTATATGCTATCGTGCATTAGCATTTTCTTTCATTGAGTTTTTTTAACTTTAGAAGGTCCTTCTGTTAGCTTTTGTATAGATTAAATAACAGGACATGAATAAAATTATAAACATGATAATTAAACTTGGTGGAAGTTAGCTGCTACTGCGCACCTTTTCTGTTCTTTCTTCTTTTTTATCTCGCACTCTCGAATCTTGTGATGTATGACTCAATCGTGCGTTCTTTGTGGACTAGCTAGGATTCACTTCTGATTGGTTGACAGAACCCATCCACGTGATATTGGGCGGTGTTGCTCGTTTCTCTCCTTTTTTCAGTCTTTCAGTTGACATGCTCGTCGGAGAAGGACCTCTGCAGATTTTGGTTGGCAATTTTAGCAGATATAACAGACAAAGCAGATATAAATGGTATATATTATATTTGGCATTCAATTTATCAGATTTTGAAGATACATTTAATAGCTTAATAATTTAAATGCTTGGGCCTGAATGAAGATGAAAGTATTCTTTTCTTTGACACAACTTGTTAATAGGCCATCGTAGGCCTTAGGCCTAGTCAAATCTTGGTCATAAATTTGAACATTTACATTCTTATGTTTTAAGCAGCATTTCTATAAAATGTTTTATTATTTTACTGCCTTCTATCTTTCTAGGTCTCGAGTGTTGCTTCTGGACTATGGCTCCACCAAACTGCTCTTTATGTCTGATTGTTGGCATGTGCACAAGTCTGAGAACGATGGATCTAAGTCGACGTTGATCATGGCTAAAGTTCCAATGTCAAGAATCACTGCTGAAGCCGAAATTGCCGATAATAAATAGGTATGCGCGAAATGAATTTTGTTTATTTATTAAGATAGTTTTATTTATTTGTGGTAAGTTGGAAAAGATGTAATTTAATTGACTATAGCCCTAGCTCGAACCTGTGCCATTTATTGTTATTGCACGTAATACAACTACTTTACCGATGATCTATCACACCTACTGTCATCATTCAGGAATAATACTGATATTTCTTATGGTCCTCTTGACTTTATCTTTATGACACGACAAAGAAAATATTATTTTCTCTTGAATATCATTATGCCTTTCGGGTATGATCAGGATTTGAACTTGTGCAATTCAAACATGTAGAACTTGCAACCGGCGCTTTCCTTTCTGATCTATTCCCACCCACCCCCTTCCAAATTCAAAATGCATTAAATATTAAAACCCACTGAATCTAAAGGTCACGAGTTCGAATCTCACCTCCCTCGTATGATTTGTTTCACAATTTTTTATATCATTAATTTTATTTTCATTTTTCTTGCAGACTTTCTGAAAAATCCTCATGAGCTTTAACTGTGCTGAGGCATCAACTGGATTCGAACTTAAACCCCGACAACCTTGTCAAATTTGGTAATTCATTTTGTTTATCGATTTTTGTTTTTCTGTATTTCAGTCATACTTTTATTGAAATACGAAATACTTGATAATTCTTATGAGCATAGGATGTTGGTATCACCTATTCATTTGACATTTGATTGAAGCAGTCTATGAATGTATATATGTCCGGCCGTGCATTTTTTTAGCCACTTTTTACCCTTTTACTCATTCGCCCAGGTATCGAAAAAGTAAACAGTGTTCGTGTTCTTCAAAAGGAAAATGGCAAAACAGTTTCGAAGGTTAGGTACATTGCTTTTTGATTTTAAGATGAAGTATTATTGCAAGCTGTATTATTATTTTAGTCTAATGTAAGATTACAGCATCCTGTTTTACTTTTTCTTTGCTTTGTTTGCCTTTTTCTTTCGTTTTTAATGTTTATTTCTGCCTTGTTTTTATCAGGGTTCTATTTGGCCTAGTCAAATCTTGGTCATAAATTTGAACATTTACATTCTTATGCTTTAAGCAGAGTTTCTATAACATGCTTTATTATTTGACTGCCTTCTATCTTTCTAGGTCTCGAGTGTTGCTTCTAGACTATGGCTCCACCAAACTGATCTTTATGTCTGATTGTTGGCACGTGCGCCAATCTGAGAACGATGGATCTAAGTCGACGTTGATCATGGCAAAAGTTCCAATGTCAAGAATCACTGCTGAAGCCGAAACCGCCGATAATGAATAGGTATGCGCGAATTTAATTTCTTTTTTCTATTAATATAGTTTTATGCGAATGTTGTAGAGCATTTTGTATTTTTATGTGATTTTTATGTGGCTAAACTAATATTTTCATAATTTTTTTGTAGGTTCATCGTCTCTTGGTTGGGTACGTATATATTTTAAATAACTTCATTCTTGCTGCTCCCTCTCTATCTCGGATTAGAGACAGGGAGGGAGTGGTGAGGGGAGGTATTTAAAATAGTACATGCGTATCCCGATCAAAAAGAGAGTGGGCGGTGAGAAGAAGAGAGAGAAAAAGAGAAAGGAAGGAATGAGAGAGGAAGTGAGGAGAGAGTTAACGGGGAATAGGGGAGAGAGGGACGGGGGAGAAGAGAACGGAAGGAATGACAAAAGAGAGAACAAACGAGAGACGGGAGGAGTAAAATATATACCCGTGCCTCGCCCCCCACTCATTCCTCTCTCCACCTTTCCCCTCACTTCTCTCCTCTCACTCCTCCTCCTCTCATCCTTCCCCCCTCACCTCCTCTGTCATTCCTTTTTCTCTCATTCCTCTCTTTTCCCCCGTCCCTCTCTACCTTTCCCGTTGCCTCTCCTCTCTCATTCCTTCCGTACTCTTCTCTCTCATCCCTCTCTCCTCGTTTTCCCCATGCCTCTTTTTATCTCGCATCATCTGCCCCCTTTTTCCTCACTTCTCCTCCATCTTCTCCCACCTCTTTCTTCCCTGTACTCACCTTCTCTCATTCTAAAGATGACAACAAGAAAACGACATGGCAATATTTTTTATAAAGAACAATATCAACTTGATCTTTATTTTTCGTTGTTCCAGTTCTTCTTTGTCGCCAAATAGAACCCTGATAAAAAAGGCAGAAATAAACATTAATAACGAAAGAGAAAAGCAAAGAAAGAGTAAAATAGGATGCTGCAATCTTACATTAAACTAAAATAATGATACAGCTTATAATAATACTACAACTAAACATCAAAGAGCAATGTCCTACCTTTTGAAGCTGTTTTCCCATTTGCCTTTGAAGCTGTTCACTTTTTCGATACCTGGGCGAAAGAGTAAAAAGGTAAAGTAAAAAAATTACTTAACAGAATATTAATATATGCAGAATACAGAAAAACAAAAATCGATAAACAAAATGAATTACCAAATTTGACAAGGTTGTCGGGGTTTAAGTTCGAGTCCAGTTGATGCCTCAGCACAGTTAAAGCTCATGAGGATTTTTCAAAAAGTCTGCAAGAAAAATAAAAATAAAATTAATGATATAAAAAAATTGTGAAACAAATCATACGAGGGAGGTGAGAATCGAACTCGTGACCTTTAGATTCAGTGGGTTTTAATATTTAATGCATTTTGAATTTGGAAGGGGGTGGGTGGGAATAGATCAGTAAGTAGAGCGCAGGGTTGGAAGTTCTACATGTTTGAAGTGCACAAGTTCAAATCCTGATCATACCGAAAAGGCATAATGATATTCAAGGGAAAATAACATTTTCTTTGTCGTGTCATAAAGATAAAGTGAAAAGGACCATAAGAAATATCAGTTTTTCCCTGAATGAAAACAGTAGGTGCCAATAGATCATCGGTAAAGGAGTTGCGTTACGTGCAATAACAATAGAAGGCACAGGTTCGAGCTAGGGCTATAGTCAATTAAATTACATCTTTTCCAACTTACCACAAATAAATAAAACTATCTTAATAAATAAACAAAATTCATTTCGCGCATACCTATTTATTATCGGCAATTTCGGCTTCAGCAGTGATTCTTGACATTGGAACTTTAGCCATGATCAACGTCGACTTAGATCCATCGTTCTCAGACTTGTGCACGTGCCAACAATCAGACATAAAGAGCAGTTTGGTGGAGCCATAGTCTAGAAGCAACACTCGAGACCTAGAAAGATAGAAGGCAGTAAAATAATAAAACATTTTATAGAAACGCTGCTTAAAACATAAGAATGTAAATGTTCAAATTGGCGACCAAGATTTGACTAGGCCTAAGGCCTAAGATGGCCTAACAAGTTGTGTCAAGGAAAAGAATACTTTCATCTCCATTCAGGCCAAGCATTTAAAATATTAAGCTATTAAATGTATCTTAAAAATCTGAGAAATTAAATGCTAAATATAATATATACCATTTATATCTGCTTTGTCTGTTATATATGTGTCGACATTTGCCAAATTTGCCAACCGAAATCAACAGAGATCCTTCTCCGACGAGCATGCCAACTGAAAGACTGAAAAAAGGAAAGAAACGAGCAACACCGCCCAACATCACGTGGATGGGTTCTGTCAACCAACCAAAACCATCCTGCTTTACAATGACATATGCATGTTTATAATGTATTCTAATTATTTTAATTTACGCTCGAGTAATTTACATTAAACTGTACAGAAATTAAGGACAAATACAATAAATAATATATCAGATAAAATAATTCAAAATGATAAACGAAAATGGTATCGCGTTAAAATTAAATTATTAATCTACCTTAGTCATGAATATAAGAAATGCCTCTGTTTTACCACTGCCATTGTTATCACAAACAATCAATCTTCAATGCAAGCAGAGAATATTGTATGTATCAAACAACAGAGGCAGGGTCAAATTTGCTGCCAGCTCTCTTTAATCTTGTCAATCTTAGGCGCACAGAATTGATTAAATCTTTTAATTCGGGTTTTGGATCATCTGGCTTCACGCTGTATTTTTCTAGCACTCTAAAACTTCTCTTATACTCATCTGGAAGCTTTGATGAAAAAAACAATGAACCTTTATGTTTAGGGTAAAAATCTCCAATCTTAATGTTAAGGAAGTTGGTTAGGGAAGGAATAGGGGGCGTGGCAGGGGTGTAAATAAGAGCGTAGAAAGCATAAAAAAACTCGAGCTTACATCATCCAAATAGTATTGAATCAAAGGAAACAGAAGAGTTGATAGCTGAAAATAAATATAATGTAATGTAAGGCAACTGTTTTAAGAACTTCGAAGAATTAGGTAATTTATTTATTCACACGATGAAAAAGGAAGCATGAAATGCATTTATGAAAAATGATCGATTCAGTGTGTTTGATGTGATACTGTGTGAATGATAATAATAAAATGATGCTTACCCTCCTGAATGCGAAGCCACTGCATTTTGCAATGCCATCCATGATTCTTAATAAAGGTTCAAGAAGGTCCAGCTTTACCTATACAAAGAAACATAAGAAAATAAAAATCCCGTATTAATAATACACTTATGCATTTCGTGTTAATAACATGGTTGAAATTGCAAAGGCTTGCTTTAGTGATTCCTTCATACCGATGTAAAGATATCTGTCAAAATATGTAGCTTCGTAATTCGTTACGAGGAAGTTGGAGAAAAAAGGAATTGAAACTAGACAAAGGAGAAAAGATGCGAGGAAAGAAATTGAGGATATCCCATGCAAAAATATCAGCATAAATCAGCATTCTAGCTTTAACTAGTTGTAAACAGAGTCTAAGTGGGTGCTGTTGGGTGGCTAATGTACTATGGTGTTGAATAATGCAGTGTTGAAGATGAAGAATAAATAGCAGTTATGTTTGACTTCAGATGAGTTAAAAATGAAGATCGTAATAACCTTATCTGATTCTGAAAGAAGTTGAACAATCGTAAAAGTAATCTGAGACCAGAATTCCATGATAGTTGCCAATGGATCTGACTCAGCATTGGTCTGAAATACCACATGGCATTCGCAATAAACAGTCCATAATTGGCATGCGATAAAAATGACATATAACACAGGCCTGAGACTCCTGAAATTCTTCACCTGTATTGACAGAAAATAAAAAAAGATTATTTATTAAAAAGAAATAAAATTATAAGAGAGGCAGGCAAATGTCTACAAAATGTATATTACATAATGTCTCGACACTGATATACAGTTGCAAAATACGTCATAATATTAAATTAGTAATTATTCACAAGGAAATTAATCCTAATCTATACTAATCAACATAATATAACGTAATCATAGTCTGATCCTACTACTGATAGGATCTAAGAATGCAACTTGGTACTTTAAAATGAAGCTTGCAATAAAATAGAAATTATGAGCCACAAATCTTACCGTGTCTTGGCGTACAATATTTTGCAAAACATTCTTCACATACTCAGCAATGTGCAAATTTTCCATCAGAGAAATAAAGTGAATAACCTCATGGGATTCTGGGTAATCGACGGCGTTGTTTATAGCTCCAAGCAACAGCCAAGCCAAAAGTTGCAAATTTGTGTTACATTCTTGTATGTTATCAACACGGCTGTAAGATACATAAAGTGTAGCGGATAATTCTTAATTTCGTAAAAAATTAGGCCATGAAATGATCAATGCGGGGTAATTCAAGATCGTTTGAGCAGACGATTAGTAGGAAACTCACCTCAGCTGGGTAGGAGCACTTCTCAGCCATGCAAAAACTCTTGAAGGAGCCTTAGTTGATGTTTCCCTTTTCAACTTGATATACAAAGCTAAGATCTGTGCCAAACTTGCTTTCAGTTGAATTGGAAAGGAATATTCATCTAACAAGTCGTCATCGACATCTCTCGTATCCTGAAGAAAACAATCATAAAAATAAGTTGTTGTTTAACAATATCGTGTATTATAATGTCCCAGAAGAGTGCTATAGAACCTCTCTTGCGTTGTTAACATGTCTGTGTGTGTCTGTTCAGTGATTGCCATATTAAAATAGAATCTTATCGTGTCCTTAATATGAGTGTTAATGAGTGCGACGCTTCTAGAGATACTTCTCTCATTACAAGACAAGAAATGATAACACAAAGAGTATGTACTACCAGCTTCCTGAAATATAGTCAGAAGCACTGAGAAAATCAAACATATTTCCTTCTACCTCCGACACAAACACAAATGATCTCCCTCAACGTTCCCCCAACTCTTCACATACAAACTAACTCTTGACCGTTCTCACTATCCCGATGATGAGAGAAGTATCTCTCGAAACGTCACACTCATTAACACTCCTGTTCATGACATGATAATCTTCTATTCTTATTATACTCTTACATTACCAAATGCATTGAAACACGAAGTGTTGAAGTGCATCGTTCTTACTTTTAGTCGAAAATCCCAGTTTTTGATAAAATCGACCATTTCATGTTGGTTCATCTGGATAGAGTGCATTGCTCCAATAGTTCCCTGCAAAAAACGCAAACAAAATTTCAGATAAACCAACTATAAAAATTAGATTACTATATATCTAGTTATCATGTCTACATATAAAATTAATCTATGAGCTTTATGATAAATATTCAGTAACCCAGCAAGCCTGTATCACATAAAATAAGTACCTACCTCTCTACTGCCAAATTTTCTTTTTAATTCAATATCTCCGGGCTCAAATGAAAACCAGCTTTCTCCATGCATAAAAACAAGCTAAAAAAAATGAAATACACTGACAAATATCGATCCATGTGAGTAAAGGCTTGCCATGCAAATACAACCCAGAAAGAACTTAACAGCAATCAAAGGGCTTTAAACTGGAAATAAAATTATACACACTTGTATAATCCGCTTAACATTTCTTTCGTGTGTCACAGATTTATCCTTCATGATTAAAGCAACATCATGTTGAACTGTGCGAACAATAAACATTTTTTCTCGTTCCTAAAACCAAAAAATGAGCATACAAAGGTAATTTTTAAACATTCAGAAGCTCAAGTATCTGTGATCGTGATCACGATGGCAATAACATGAACTTTCAAGGTTCGACAGCTTCATGAAACATTTTAGGATATTAATCTCCTTTGCTTGAAGTACAGAGCAGCTAATCAACACAAATATACTCATATATGCTGTGTTGCATTTAAACACAATACCATACATTGTCAAACTATATAATTCCATACCATACTCCATACTCCCCATAAGTTGCTAGAAGGATATTTTCAATTTTCAGCATTAATAATAGCAGTAGGTTTCAAATTGTTTACCTTCGAGAATGCACCATAGCATGTTTCACATAAGTTGCACAAATCTTTCAGCCGAAAGTCGCATTTTCTAAGAATATGTGCAACAATGTGACCAAAAGAGGGTAACATGCTCTGCAAGATGAAAAAGAAACCTTGTTGTATTCCAAATAAAGAATGAATGCCAATGTGAGCTCTGTATGCACTTGGTAAGAACATAGCTGCACGTAAAAGCACCTACCTTGGCAAAATGTTTTCCGATTCCAAGTAGAATGTTCATTATTTGAAAGAGACAGCTCGACTCCAACTGAAAAACAGAAACAGATCAAAGAAGTTTTATTCTTTCATATTAGCAGAAAACAATATCGATGCTTGAGCAAAGTGCTCTACGTAATGATAAACTTGGTTTCTATTTGGCCATGAATAGGGAAGATATGGCATACATAAACAGCATACTCACCACAGCAGGCAGGACTGCTGGAAGATTCTTGAAAAAGCTCTCTAATTCATGAAGCAGGCTCTCCCAAAGAGTAATGCGATCTTTACGGACGCAGTCAAAGTAGAGCTTCAGATTATTCAAGAAGATCATACCCCGATCACTTCGATTTGAGCGTGATGAAAAATCCTGGTAACAAAATAGCGTGAAATTGAGCGTCATGAAAAAACAACAAAATAATTGCAAACTCAAGCAAACTTTTTCACATGGCACGAAGCAGGTTCAGCCATGTGAAAAAAATCATGAAAATAGTCGAGATGCGTACTTGCAACACGTTGGTAAGTGGGACCATCTCATTGAGAACATCAAACCCAGTTAATGAAGAGACAACAGCCATGAAAAACTCTTTGTCTATGGTAGAAATATAAAAAATAGTTTAAATATAAACAATATAAACAATGAGACAGTCTGGCAGTGAGCAACACGAGCTGGGCCATAAACAGCCCGGCTAGCTAAAAAGAAAACAGTTGGAAATTTGCTTGTCTTACCAAATGTTTCACACCGAAACAGTTCAGCAAACAAACCATTTGGACTTAGCTGTACAAAGATGCATCTAATGAACTGACTGGCGAGTCCCGCAGTTAAACCAGGAATCTTAAGGTTACTGTGGATAAAGTAAATGATAAACAATACAGCTGTTAGTCTCCTAATATTGCTACACTTAAAGGTAAAGCAACTGGCTATAAAATTAGACTTTGAAAAAATGCCATAGTAGAAAAATCCAGTGAATAGAAAAATCAAAAATAGGACTGGAGTAACTTACAACGTGCTGGAGGAATTAGGATCACGCTGACACTTCCTAAAAATATGAAAAATATCTTTCAAAAATAGCTTCGTTAGAAACAACGCCATGATTGCATGGAACCACTAAAGCATAGTAAATGGTGAGTAATAACTGAAAAATATCAGTTAAAATATATCAATTGAAAGATATCAACCGTCTGTTAAACGTAGAATGCAAAAACATACCGGCTCACAATGCAAAGAATATTCATCAAGAGTGGCGCTGCCATCTCTGGCTCTCTGTGAATAAACGTTGATAAGACAACAATGCAAAGGTTGACAATCTCTTCTTCGTGATCACTCACGGTGCATCCACAATCGTCGCATTTCCTCGACGACACCAATCTATTTAGAGTAATACTCCCCTCGTTCGATACAGACGAACAACTGTCCAGTCGTTTGCTAAACGAACTTTCCGAAGATACTGGAGTGTCAATTCGGGTCTGCAATAAAGAACAATGGAAATTCAGATACCAGCAGTTTAGAGCCTGTAATTTTGCATCTAACTTTTTGCTCAAACACAATGGCCTCAAATTCTCAAATTCTTCAATTGTCTTGAGCAAAGATATCAGTCGGGAAGGTTCTCGATTTGCGGGTGTTTACTGTGTCAAAAAAAGTGTACGTCCATGATTATCAAGCTACAGATTAATATCAATTGCTGAGGTTTGTGGAGTTTGTGGATTCCACAAACTGCAGCAATGAATCCTAAGCTGTTGGTACGAGCAGAGAGTTTTCCTTGTCTATGAGACTGTATACGGTTGCAGATCATATAAAGCATTCATTTCGCAAACTACAGTTAAAGAATCAGTACAGTACCAAGACATTATCAGTACAGTACCAGTACAGTATCGGTACAAAACAGTGTCAGTAGAGTATCAGTACAATATCAGTACACTATCGTGCATTGCAACGCATAGCTGACGAAATGACAATTACAAGAAGATCTCATACCATCTCAGACTCTAGTTCAGAACATCTAGTCACGTCTTGTCTAAGTATAGACATTTGAAATGATTCTTCTGTAGAGTCTTTGAAATCGACTTCATCGGTGAATTTCGCAATTCGATCAATCCTTGACTGTTTGCTCTTAGCAGGCCCTGAATTTTTATTCTTCTTGTTGCCCTTAATTCGACCATCTGTCATCATTGTATCCGTATTTGGCACATGGATGCATATATTATGTTGATGGGAATTCACTGAATTCATCACGATTGTTATCAGTTGCGTCACCAAAATGCGATGTTCACTGAACGAATACTGCAAAAAAGAAAACATATCTATGTCAAAATAATCCAAAACAGCAAAATGAACGAAACTTTGAGAAGAAAGTTGAAAGATTTTTACAAGTAGGAGGCTTCTTTCATTCGGGGGCTTCATTCAGAACACGAGAGTTTTTTTTCCACCACTCTGATCCACTAGTGTCCCCTCTTCTAACAGTTAAGTCGCCATTACCTTTGTACAAAACTCACTACATTAGTAAAGCGTATAACGAGCAAGATTCTTTCGGGATGTATTTACCTTGTAAAGAATAACCAAAAGATTCATGAGCCAGCTATGCTGGACAGGTGGGTCTAACCGGTCGATATTAAGATCACAGAATTCAGTTTTATTCGCTTCATCTTTCACACTTTGAAGCATCAATTGCAAAGTAAATCCGATAAGTTCTTTTCCCACAAATGGGTTACAATCTAGAATTGGTGTCAGGCCAAACATGTAGGCCAGAAAAACAGTGCAGTTCCTGCAAAGTAACGAAAGAATACGCTTGCTAACAAATAGTTTAAAGAGCGACAAAGGAGAAAGTCAAACAAGCTCGTCTGGTACTGTTTGCAGAAACAAATCCAGTCTTTTTCAAGAAAGGACTGGATTTGTTTCTGCAAACAATTCCAGACGAGCCACAAGTTGTTGGCTATACAGCGAGTCACAGAGCGCAAAAAGCAATCCTATCATTGATATTATAAAACTTACTACTACAGGACCGGCACATATTGCCAATCCCTGAGAACTACTTCTTTAAAAGCATTACAATAGGATTACAATAGGATTAGGATTGCTCACTAAATACCTCAAGTCGTCTGGTCTCATTGAAAGGTCTCCATCGTAATCATTAGTCAAAGCAACCATAAACTGCTTGATAATAGCAATAAGCTCCCGGATGTCATCCACCGTCACTCTATCTTCACTTGCAGCATTGCTATCAGCAAGATACTCCATCATGATGCTAACCAAATAATGCAAAACACAGCTATCGTGATCACTAGTTATCAGAGATTTATTGCTCAGAGAAATGCTAGATATCGATACAGTTCTCTTGCTGGCTTCGTCTTCTTCCTGTTCATTAGCCTCTTCACCAATTCGAGGTTCTATATTACCATTAAGAAGGGGGTTGGCTGCATTCTTTCCTCGGTTAAATAAATCATTGTCAGGAGTCCAAATTCTCCGTTTACGTGGTTTCGTTGCCGTGGTATCGCTACCTGCTGCCTCTGAGAAAAAATAATAAAGATTTATTCGATACCTCTGACATATGCTGCAAGGTAATAGCTGCTTCCTTGGGACTGGAATAGCTACAAATGTAGACAAGAAATAGCTGAAAACTAGGATAAAATATAGCTGTATGCATGGGCTCAGAGCTGTAAGCTTAGATAGGAAATAACTGAGAAATAAGGTTCGATATAGCTGCAAATTTGGGCGAGAGATAGCTGCAAACATGTGCCAGACAGAGACAGAGTTAGACTTGGGTGAGAAATAGCTGCACGTGAGTTGCCGTCTCTGCAATGTTGACATGAACAGAGGGGGGAGATGTATACATACGTGGACTTTCTTCACTTTCCTCAGTTGTTGTAGGAATGATAGATGATTGACGATCGAATTGGAGAGTGTACTTCTGTTTATACAAAACAAGTGGGGCAGAAAGTGAACGCGGTCTTTTGTAGTCATGTCCAGCGGTTGACATTGAGCTGCGTAGATCTGTCATTCGTCCAGGGCTTGAAAGGGTCCGAGACCAAATTGGAATGTAAGGGCCTAGGATTAAATCAATAAAAGATCAACTTAAAAGCGAGCGAGCGATGGATCAAGCAAGCAATTGATTAAACAAGCAATCAAATGAAAAAGATGGTACAAAGCCGAGGGCTCGGGGACTATGTAGATTGCTTTCCCAGTCTGGCACCCAATCGATATTCCAAAGTATATCTCACAGAACACGATGGTCCCTTTTACAGAACAATTAACAGGTTTAAGTTTCGATCGTTCAAGCAGCAATGATTGAAGCAAAGCTGTGCAATTGGTAGATACTCTTCTTGACAATATGTCCAGAGCAAATGGGTGAAAATAAAACAAATGCTACTTACTGCGAAACGCCGATTCGTCATCTGACATCCAGCTTGATATCGACTCTGTTCCACTGGGAGTCGCTGAGGAGTACTTGTTGGCTTTCGTCATCAGGTGACTGAAAAGCTTCAAGAAGAACTTAGCCGAAAACGGCGACGTATTGGCGAGAACTGAATTGAGAGAACGCAAAACGTGAAGCAGCATAAGTCGATCAGCACCCTCGCGTCGAAAATGCTCTTCCATGTACAAGTACAACAACTAAAAGGCAAATTTAGCTCAATCAGTGAGAGGTGAGTGCGGACTAAACAAACAGGATTTAGCCGTGTTAACACAGCAAAAACAGGTAGCGAACGAGGTATACTGGGGATCTCTCGCTAAAAAGATCACACGTTAAATTATTGAAGCTGCATTAAGTCTCCATCTATACACGGAGTATTGTGTACTAATTACAGCGAAGATGCTGACTAGCGTATACGAAGACGAAAGATCCAAACAAAGGTAGGAGATGATGGATACAAAGCTCTGAGAAATACTTAACAAACCATACCCTGAGTGATGTTTCGTTGATTGAAGACACCATGGTCTTAGCTCGAGCAGAAACAGCATTATGCACATCGTCGATGGCTGATACAAGGTAAACTAACCCATGCACCAATGTCGACTTGGCCAACGATGAATCATTGATGATATCCACGGTCAGGAACTGACACAGCAACGATACCTTCTCAACTGTAAAGAAACGAATTGAAATTTATACATGTTCTCAATGGTCTCACCAGACCCACATGGTCGCAATGACAACAACAACCCGATATTCCGAGTGGGCATTGTTAAGTCTATGCCTCGGACAACTGTTGTAAAACAAGAGCAGCAACAAGAAGAAAAAGCCACCACAACAAAGAATGATTTGGCCTTGAGTTTACTGTATGTAAAAACTAACAGCTTGGTGTGTGGTTAATTCTAGGAGGTGAACGAAATTAGGGAAAGAAAACAACAAGCAATGACGAAGAAGTTTATCTCTACCTGCTGCAAATCGCTTCTTCCAATCATCATTATTAAAAACGCTTTCAATTTCATCGCAAAGTCTTGCTGCGCCGAACGGCATGGAAACGCAGTGAATCAGAAGCGGTACTGCTTTCTGGGCCAAGTAGGAATTGCTGGACTGCAACATTTCCCATAAACTATTGCGAAACAGAGCTAGATCAGAACGGTTGGCAGGAATAAATAGAACAGGCTGATGGCTAAAGCAGCCTAGAGTGAACTAATTCAAATATGAAAAATCTTATATGAGTCTGCATCACTTTCCTGGAAATCAAATACGAAACGTTATAACCGATTTACAGTTAGAAACTACAGTTGACATCGTTCATGCCTCTTTCAATTACAACTACAGAAACTACAGTTGACATCGGCCAATTCGAACTCTGAACGGAAATTGAAATTTGTTCCACATAGCGAATGTTCGAAATAACAAATGGTCCAACTATACTGTTCAAAACCGAGGGGGAATAGAAAATCTACGAGAAAGCGGATGTTTAGGATAGCAGGCAGTTGAAATGGCGGATGTCAACAGTAATTCCAAGTGCTACCAGCAAAGCAATCAAAGAGGCTTCCTTCTAATCTAGAGGCTATGTGCTGCAAATGTGTAGAACGTACATCATATAGAAGCAGATATAAAGCAAAGATCACATAGATATAACAAATGGTGACTTACCTGGGAATAAACAGCACTGTTTGCAAATAATAAGTAAGATTCTTGTCTTCTCTCTCTGATACATACAGGCATTCACCTCGTACACAAAGCATTGTAATACTTTTCAAGATGTGGTCGAGTATGTTCGCATCATTATACTTGAAAATATGCTAAAAGAAATAGAAAATGAATGGCTCTAGAAAAGTTAAATGTGTACAGCTTCGTATCGAATAGCAGTGTAGCAAAGTAGAGCATTTACGTTGAAGACTAAAATTATATAGTCATGGATGTAGTAAGTAGATGGGCATAAACGTAGAGCAAAAACCTGGAGTAGCAGAACAGTAAGTTCGATTTCCGGATATTCATTGTAGACATTACACCAACTGACGTTGCTCTGGATGGAGTCATCCTTTGTCAAACTGGTCTTTCTGGCCGATGAGTCGCGTGTAATGCCGCGAATCCTATCCTTCCAGGATGACAAACTCTCTGATTCCGAATCACTACCATCTGGAGTATGCGAAGCAGCGGTTACCGAGGCGACAGCGGAGCCATCCACTTCAGCTAAACGAGAACTGCTTATGTCTGCATCGCAACTCTCGTCGACCTCCAATTCGCGGACGAGCGGGTTGGAGCCACGCAGTGATTTATGTTCGACAACAGTGCCAACACTTGATATGCGTGAACGTATCGAAGACCCTAAAACGTGGAACAGCTCAGATTAATCAAAACAGCTATGCTATCACGGCACTTTGATAACGCAAAAGTTAAGCGAGCTGAATTATGATTCATTTTACAAGCGGCCAGATCATTATTAAGCACAAAACAAATGCATTTTAGAAAAAGGAAAACTTTGTTAAGCATTTCTTAATTTTAAGAATTTTGTAAATATAGGCACAAAATTATTAGATGATTTACTATCCGTTTCTTAGGTTCTTATAATTTCTATTTGTAAGCAAGTCTGACATGAAAAACCATTCGTTCTAATGATACCCTCGCTCTAATAATAATAACCACCATCACAATAACTCACCACCTCTGTTTGAAGTAGCTCCCTTTATCGGTGATTCCATGTGAACTTCTTTGGGTAAAATATAGTCGAGTAGGAAGGTGATTTGGTAGTAGAATATGCCCGTGATCTGACAATAATGGCAGCTGGTATTTGAAGCATGTTTGTCATGCCGATCCTGCTTCCTTTGGTCGACAATCGCCACAAGAAGCCTTGTAAGGCTTATAGCTTCATTGCTGCTATCGGGCATCGTCTCCACGTTGGCGTCTCTTAACGAAAGCTAAATAAATAAAACGGAACTTAGCATTTCGATTGCCGGGTAGAGTCTCATTGGATTCATCAGGTATGGCCCTAACAATAAGCAAACAACTCAACATTTTGGCTATGTAGACCTCAGCTGGAAGAAAATCGTTGGTTGAAGCGAAATATACAGTGATTGAGCTATGTTGGTTTACTTGTCTCTGCGTTGGTTGAACCAAGCCTCACTCATACTGCTTAAACTTGAACAACAGGCCACTGAAAATTCGCAAGTTCTTATGAGTGTGTATTTACTGTAGTTAGTCATTCTCGTGCGCATGCGCATTTTAAAGCGCGCATGCGTAATTTAACAGCGCATGAAGCTGACCCGGGTTCGCCCCAGTTTATCACTTAAATGTGTGAACGAAACCGGGTCATTTTGCGCAGTGTAAACCGGACTATAGCGCGCAAACAATGCAAGACAAATCGTACCTGTTTGATAAGGATATCCATGAGCAATATGAAATACGTGTAACTGCTTTGAACCGAGGCTAGCATCGGGGAGACAAATGGTGACTGGGAGGGTGACGTCAGACCAGAAGATCGCGACATATCTCCATACGTCGAGGGGTCTGGGAACGGGAACATCGTTTCTGTCTCACCTTCGTCGTCATGAGCAACAGCGGAATAGGTTGACGACTCCAAAAACATGGAGAGAAGCTCTGTAAAGTTTAGTTTCACATCCAGAGCAGACAACATCTGAAAGGTCATGGACACAAATGTATAAGCATTGTGAAATGATCAAAGAAAAGTCATTGTACTGATAACATCACAGGGCAAAAATATGGAGAACAAACAAATACACGTTTACAATAGTTTCTTAGAAATTTCTCAGATTCAGTACTTAAAATTTCTTAAGGTTTTCTTAGCGTCAATTCTGAATATCCCAGTACTGCTTTCTTATAAAATACTTTCTTGTAAAAACGTGCAATAAGCCTAAATACAAAAACTAGTGTGAAACCGAGGTCAGTAGATTTAATCGAGGCGGGAATCCAAAGACAATCGTGCTGTGTGGGGCCAGCAAGTTCTTGAGAGAAAGACAAAAACTTTCGTCTTTTGCGACAAAAATCAACTTTGTGCGCTAGGCTACAGTCAAGATGTTAAAGTCAAGGTAAGACTATATTGCCACAAGACAGAACAACTACCAACTATAAACTCAGTTTTTATCCAATTGATCATAAGAAAAACCCACCTGCAACCAAACGAGGCCCTCTTGCCTTTCAGAACTAAGTAAATTCTGCAGCCTCCTTTTGATGAAATTCAATGAGTAACTTGGTGCTTCAAGTGAGGTCACGTCAAATATACGACTGAAAAGCAACCGAGACATTATTCAATCGGTAATAAAAACACAAACAAAATAGAGGATAAATCAGCAAGTCCAATCCAGCAGATATGCGTAAAATTTACAACAGGAAAGGGAACATATAAATAAATCTTTCAACGCTATTGAGTTTCGACAATAATCGACCAAGATTAGCTTCACAGAGTTCTCACCTTAAAATCGTCTTAAACTTTCCCAAACCATTTGTCCCAGCAGAATCTCTCAGTTCTTGCATCCAAAAGGGGAGAATCCTTTCCCAAACCTTTGGAGAAAAGTATGAATACTTAAAATTGACTTTCAATTATTAATGTAGTTATAAAAAGCGGCAGATTTCATGCAATGTTTGAAGCTATCCTAAGCTCACGACAGCGAAAAGTACATCCGTGCTATTATTATTAGAGTTCAAGAGATAGCAAACGCAAGAAATGATGTCCTAGATCCACATAGTCATAACCGTATAACTGCATAAACTCTAACTAAATTCATTTTGCGAAATAATAACTGGCTATTCTGTCGATCTATTTTAAAAGGGATTTTGTGGTCATTCATTTTTACAATCTATGAAAGGAAACGTAGAAGCCTAATGAGTCAAACTCTGTGAAAATATTTTTTATATTTTTTATTTTTTTTATAAGGAACCTAGCTCAGGGCCCCTAATTCTTTAAGTTCCTTATTTTGAGATTTCTTTTGATCACTTTGTAGTTCTAAAAGTTCCTTAATAGTTCCTTAATTTTAAGTTCGCATTTGGTGGACATAATTAGTACAAATGCAAGAAAAGCATTCAAATTCAACGTTTTGCTATAAACTTGTGAAAAGATAACAGGTTAAAACATGAAGAAGCTTCATATAATGTAAAAGTACTGAAAATCAATGGAACCGGCTTCCTAAATGTAAATTGTGCGGAAATAGTAGTAAAAGTTCCTTAAGTTTTTTGACCTTCTACATGTAGGTTCCTTATAAACGGTTCCTTATAAAAAAAACGTGTAACACGACAAAGGTGAAATTGCGATATGAAACGAGCGACTAGAGTATGAGAGATCTAGTGTCTAGGCCGTTCGGATTTACATCCATTCCGTCTAGAAAACTCGTCAATTATGACGTACCTGCTCTGGAATGAGACCAAACTTGACAAGAACAGAAAGCCTTTGAAGGCCTTCCAGTTGTTGTCTGTTTCGGCTCATGAGTGACTTCCAAGGGAGGCCAACTCTTGCTTGAACAGGAGGCAGCGGCAACAAACAATCGCAGTATAATTCAAAGTCGTATCTCTCGACTTTCGTTATCCACTCAATGGCTTGCGCTTGGTCTCGTTCAACAATCTCAACCACGTTTAGATGCAAACTGGATGTGCAAGCAACAGCCTCGAGCCACGCGAATAGTACGGACAGCAACTGGCCAATCAGTTCGTAATTGTACGTTGATGGTGGTATGGGGGACAAGGCTTTTAGCAGTCCAAGACCGTGCAGACTTCGAGTGATTTTCTCGTAAAAATTCCCATCCTTAAATTCGGGTAAATGGAAATTCACGTCATCAGCATCAATTCTAGAAAGAAAATCGCAAATTACAAGTCGCTAAAACCACACACCCTACCCCCTCCTTCCATGCTCCACATCCTCAAATGATTATTGATTACCAAGTAGACCCCAAAACAAACTTCGATCAAAAACGTATCAAAAAATCTACTGCCAAAAAATGATTAAAAAAAAGAGAAGACAAGGGACAAAAAGGATCCAGGCATAAAGCAGATTGGAAGGTACCTACCCCATCTCGATGCATCTCTCGCGGAATGATGGGTGTGCTTCACTCAACAGCCTCGCAATCGTGTCCACAAGATATGTTTGTGTTGGATTTTTCATTGACCACAGATCGACCAGATTGCTGTGCACAATGTGATGCTCATACGTGGAGCCATTGCCGTGCAAACTAAAAAATGAGCATAGAATTAACATGCAAAATAAATCGAAAATCATTCACCAAGACTCGTGACTTTGATTCTATACCGAAATCTCCTCCAGTCTCTTCCTTAACAGTTTTGGAGTTGTTCCTAAACTTCTTTCCGAAAATCTTTGTGAGCTTAGTATGTAAGGTATGGCATGACAAGGTAAGTATGGTATCTTGAGTATGGTAAGATCAGTGGACAGTGTTGTGTTTGTTGGCATTCGCCTTAGGATCCGTCCGGATAAAAAACGAACCTACAATAGGGGACAAAAGTCCCTGGGACATCTGAAAAATTCAGTTAATAATGCTATGTTTCTGCACACTTTGTTTTGTTCCCTCAGAATGCGATCCCCCACTCCCCCAAACAATGTTATCTTGTGCACCAGTCTTTTCTTGTCACTAGGCCAAAATGGTTTCGGCAAAATTTAATACAAGCGCCTCTAGAGACGACATTGTTTTGGGGGGAGGGAGGTGAAGTATGCGTGCAAAACTTGCAAAAACCCTTGGTGTCCTTTTTAAAAGAACACCTAGGGTTCAAAATTCAAAAATTGAAAGTCGATGTACTTAAGAGGAGCAAGCAGGCTTACCATTCATTGCAATCGTGGCAAAGTCGCATCGGTTTTCTTCTGTTTCTCGTTGCACATTCCTTGGAGAAGCAGAAATGCAGGCCCGATCTCCGATTCGAATAACAGTCCGGGTTTTCGCATTGTTCGGGAATATTACCGATCGACCGCAGAACGTTGACAAAAAGAGAACTGCCGTTCGTGTTCAAGCGAATGCTGCACGACGAACAAAGATATAAAGGTGGGGGCGCGTCATGCTCGATGCAGCATATCTTGGGATCAAGACAAATGACATCGGCAGTGTTTATAAATCCGTCCACACTATTCTGGGCACACGAGGTCGATTCACATCGGTTGAACGCTATTTGGTCTTCAGGATGGCCAGATCGATGTTCGGTGATGGTACCTGAAACAGCAAGGTATAAAGACAATATTTATCGCCAATAAAAACACCTCAGCCGAGCCTCAGCCTGACTTCAAAGTGACGGATCTAGGCGTCTCACTTGGCTATCCATGTCATACTTACCAAATTCCACGGATGGATAATACCGGTTCATCATGTGAATAGCAGGCTCGAGTACTTCAGTTGTACCGTATGCCATGACGTAAAGTAAGTCACCACATACGCTCCTCGTATACGTCATTAGCGTTTCGACAACCTTAAGTTCGAGAGAGCGACCCGCGCGTGCCTGGAAAACACTGTGGAGAATCGAAGGAGATGATAGTGCGACTTTACTTCTTTCAGTAGCCTCACCAGTTGATGGCATTGCCCCTACGAGAATGAGATCGTATGGTGAACATATGATGTACTTTGAAGTCAATTAACGCAATCATTTCTAATTATAAACCTGCTTTTTGGATAAAAAATATCTTGTTGATTTGAGAAATAATTACCGGAGTCACAGTGTCGTGAATAAAGTATACTCCAGTTAATTGCGACCGAGAAAGACTTTTGCTAAGAAAGTAATCATTGGATTGGATATTCTCGGTGAATCCCACTGGTACCGCAGCGAGATCTCACTCAGGTGGGATAGCTTATCTCTCATACGAAGGCAAAAGTATTTTACATATAAATCAGTGTGTCCACTGGAAAGGCCCATTCATATGAGATGAGCCAATTTTTAACTTGCATTCACATGGGCATTCTATTTCACCAAGGTGGGCCAGTCTCGTTTTGAAACTGAGAACGAAGGCGTCATCATTTGTGGCGCACATTTGAAAATAATTCTCTCATTTTATAATTTATTGCCTTGCTTGTCAGTCATATCAGTATTATAAATAATGAATCAAAAACAAAAAATTATCATTACAAACACAGTAACACAGCTGAGTAGATTCATGCTTGCGCACTTTACTCCATCCCACCTCACCGGGCTGGCGCACGCACCGAATCGTGTTCATATGCCGTATTTAAAAAGGTCTTAGATCGGTTCAGAATAGCTCAAGAATAATCTGAGGTTCAAAATCGAAAATATTGAAATGGAGCATTCGGCACAGTTGAGTGTTGTTTAGCAGTGTACTGGTCAAACACAAGGAAAATTTACTGAACAAGACTGACCATCTCGAGTTCACTACATAGACGTCTCTATTTTGACGGCAACCAGCATCACGATCATAGATAATCACCTCAGTACGCACGCGCAAACTGAACAAATGTTCAGTGGCTGTTAACCAGACTAAACATCATGAAAAAAGGAAATGTTCTGCGATGCAACAAATTTTTTCAGCAAAAGTTTGATCGCAATCAAATTGTTTTGAGCAACACTGAGAACTCAACAGGAATGAGAAACAGCTGAGGCCGAGAACTCGGCTGTTTCTCATCCCACAAGTTGGAGCCGAGCCGAAGACAAGAATTGTCGGCAAATCTCTTGTGCGCAGTGGATATGTCGTCCAGGTCTTGGCGCTCGAGCTTAACAAGCAACAGAGAATTTCCAAAACATGACTTATCTCAAAATGACGCCCGATGGAAGCCTGGTGCGAGGACAGTCATCGTTCTCATCAAATTTCGTAATTAGTTACGACGACCTATCGTTGGCGCCACAAGATCTGAAGTTTCTTGAAATAAATGCAAGTTTCACATTATTAACGTTCAATTTATACAACAATAGTATTTTCAATGGTCATGATCTGCTATTGCTTCGTAATCATAGTTTTAATCAACAAAATGTGCACTATATTCAATCATATTGGCAAAACGAAGAATTTGGTTTGACGACGATACGAAAGTGGAATTCAGGTTCAGGAAAGAAGAAATTCATACTCTTCTTTGTCTGTTCCGATTTCCAGAAGTCTTCAGGGGAAGCAGCAGAATTGTTTGTGATGCTGTGAAGCTCTATGTTTTTGCCTGAAGAATACATATATCCCAGATTTGCCAGGCCAGTAACTGTTTGGCCTAAATATGGGGAAACAATTGTTACAAGGCGTTCAATGGAACAAATTCGCTTCGTTTGCATAATTCTGAGTTTTGCGAGTATTTCAATGTTCATTTTGTTGAAAACATAGAAAAGGACACAATACACGCTTTTTTTATAAGGAACCTAGCTCAGGGCCCACGAACATACATCGATAAAGCATAATTCTGAAACACAACAAAAATAAGTCAAAAGAGGGTCGGTTTCTTTATGTCGGCAGTTTTATACTGGAATCCAAATCGGGCTGAGAATATCAGATGAAATGTTTTAATTTTATTACTGATAGAATGAATGAAAAACAGAAGGCGCGTATATGCAATATTCCGTCATTTATTCTAGTCGGGTGGAAATAAATAATGCAAAATAGCTAGATGTAGTCGGGCCTTTAAGGATTTTTAGCAAGACGCCCGATGACATTGGGGATAACCCGGGCCGCGCTCGTGCAAGACCTCCAACGGGCGTGCTAGCGAGATGAGTCGTGTTTCGGAAGCACTGTAATGACTTCAAACGAGGAATGCCCAACTAACTTATCAAAGATGCCACTGAGAATCGCTGACTTGGTTATCTGAGGTTCAAGTTATCGGGATTTTACTGTATTCTCATAAAAAAGTGAGTGCTTATTTGTCCTTATTAACCAGGCCAGGATATGGAAAATTTGGTCTGCACACCTCGTAACGAAAGTTTTTTGAAAAATTACCCAAACATAGTTAGAGAACGGCGTTTGCGCAATAGGGGATGAAGCATGAGATGCGACAGCTTAGTGTGAAACGATCGTGGGTGGAAATTCCGTGCGTAAAGATAAACGCTATAATTGCCTAAAGAAAAACGCTTTTATTGCGAAATACTGTGATGTCTTGGAGCATGAAGCAAAAACATCGCAGCACGCATTCAATGTGTCCATACAGACGAATCCATCCATAATGAGCTTAGTAGGTGGAGACATAGCTTAGAAGCACAGAAAGACAACAGCTTTCTAAATCGACGTCTTTCTTGTGTCGGAAAACAGCATCACGATCATGGATTACTATATACAGGTATTATTTGAATGTAAATGGTAGGTGTTATGCTATATGCAATCAATTTTATTATGGATGTTCGCCTACACATTTTTTTATAAGAAAGCTGTTTTATAAGAAAGTAGAGCTCGGCTCGTAAAAAAGTTAAAAAAGTTCAGTACTGGGTTTATACAACATAAGAAAGTTGAAGAATTCAAATTCTGGTGTTCTCAAACGGAAATTACCCTACCAGGCAAATGTGAGTTTGGGTGCGGAAAGGAAACTCTAGTTCGGTGAATAAAAACGAAGCATTATCGCGCATGCACAGTAACACAAAACTGGTCAAATTATTCTAAGAAAGTCTTAAGAAAGTTTTAATACTGAAATTCGGAAATAGCTAGGAAAGTTTGAGAACTGGGCTGAAAATATACTTTCTTAGGGCCTATTTATATGGAAAAGGGCCAGCCCTCCTAGGAGGGCTAGCTCTCCTAAGAGGGCTGCATTTGCATGCTTGTTTATATGAGCATTTTCCAGCCTTCTTCGGAAATTTACACAGCTATTCCTTCACCGTGATAAATTGTCACCACTTCTGCTCTTAACAAAGCATATTGTTTTGGCTTATCACCATCGAAATCTATATTTTTGAATTCCATTATACTTTTATATTTATGGAGAGCAGTGATTAGAATGTCCGCCACTTTGACAACACATGCAGTATGTATTTGACGCGTGCGCAAAACAATATTTTCCAGCCCTTCTGGGCGAACCAGCCCGCTTGATCGCATTTACATGGAAAATTTCCAGCCCTCCCTGGCGAGATCTCGGGTACGAGATCTCGGCAAAGAGGGCTAGCCCTCCTAGGAGGGCTAGCCCTTATAGCTAGCCCTTATAGCTCCATATAAACAGGTCCTGTATGCTTATATTACAGAGGTGATAATCAATGATAGTATTGCTGTTTCCCTTCACAAGAATAACGTCGATTTAGAAGGCTTTCTGTGCTTCTAAGCTATGTCTCCACTTTATATAGTGACGAGAAACAAAATCTGCTTCCCGTGACTAGCTATATAGTTGCGTTTTCTCATGAAGTATTTGAATACAAAAATATAGTTGATGCATACCTAATAGCAATGGAAGAATGTATCCACACATCAGGTTGACGGCAAGTGAATGTGTCGATGTAGGCAAATTGACGATGGACGAAGAAATTTTTGACGGCAAACCGCTCAGGACATTCGAGGTCAAAAATGGAACCAAGCATGCAATCGTTCTGAGAAGTGCACCAACAAACTCTGTTAAAATAAAAAAAGCTGACACACAATAGGAGGTAGATAAAATAGACAAATTCATAGATAAAATATTTATAATATTAAAACAAAATAGGACCAAGCCTCGTGGAAGCCGGAGTGATCAGCGAATTTTTACGATGCACGTTGTTTGTGCAATGTGAAATCATGTTTCAAAATTGCTGATTGCCATCGATGGTGAGTGGGTGGGAGACGAGCACAAAATAATGACATCTTGAGAGAAGCAAAAAACACCAAACAATCAACGCTGGAAAGTCATGGTTACAGAAACACCCATAAAACAGCTGCAAAGCATAATAAGAACTAGCGAGCACCTTGGTTCTGTTTAGTCTGCTCGCTACACAAGCAGGTATAGATCTTGCAGCCACAGCTCGGAGATGACCAATCAAAAAACTTGGGCGATTTTTGCTCGCATGATTCTTCACATTCTTCGGCACAGGATCAAGTTCGAGTGAAGCACAAGCAAAATGAACTACACTTTTCCCACAGCAACAAAGCTGATCACAAACTACACGGAAAGTGGAAGGAAATGCACGTTACAGTTAAGTGCATATCAATATCAGCCGTACTCAATTGGTGCGGCAACTGGTTGGATGATAATACTGGTCGTTTCGGCAGTGTTGAACTTTTCCACCATTAAAAGAATTGTATCCAAAAGAAAATTGTCACGGCATGGCATACTTCTACTCAACTTATTCATATCCGATTTCACGATCGGCAGTTTGCTGTATATCTTCAATGCCATCGGCACCTTGAAGCTGAACGTGTGCGTGACACGACCTAGCGTTCATATTTGCTTTTACGTGTTCACGGAAATCAACGTGCTGTCAGTTGTTACGATAGCTTTCAACCAGGCACGCACAGCGAAGAACGTGACTAATTCTGTCAACAGCCCTTCCAACAACCAAACGGCCAAAGAAAAAAGAAAAAGTATCGCTATTGCAATCGTAATTTGGATCTACTCCGTCGTTATCTCCCTGCTCGTGGCATTTCGCTTTCCCGATTCGAAAATATGGCTGATGCAAATGCTGCTGGTCATTGCATTAATCCTGGCATTGCAATGCTACTCTTTTAAAAAGCTGGCTAGCATGGCACGCATATCACCGGCCACCAATGCTGCTTTGGCTAAAAAGCGCATTGAATTATGTCGAAGATCCTTGACATTAATCATGGTATTGCTCATCACTGAAGTGGTAACATGGGTGCCTTTGCTGTTTACAATATTACTCCACAAAATCAAGATCATAGCATTGCAAGACGCCGCCGTAGCCTTGTTCTGGTGCTCGTGCGTTCAATTCTTGGTGCCCATACTAAACCCGGTTGTGTTTTTCTGGCTAAATAATATTCAGAAGAAAAGAGTGGTTGATGGAAATCGCCAGTGACAAAGTCTCCTCACACGCTACTGATATTTCCTCGATGCTCCCAAAACAACTCAATAGTAGTATAATAGTAATGACAAATAACGTATTTATTGTCGTATAAATGACAAGTAAGGAAGCAACACTTCAGCTTTTTGACAAAATCAATCTATTCAGGCTTTGAATCAAAATTTGACTGACAGTAACAAATTTGAAATAACTTGTTCAATTTAATCTGTATATCTATATCTCTGTATCAGATATACTATGTATATAATGCTGTGTTGAAAGTATCTGGGAACATTAAACAGCAAAACAGGACTTTTTTGCTTATGAAAAACTGATTCAATCTTTTCAGCCTATTATTAGTTTAAAACTTCAGCAACACCGTTTTTTGAACTAATGTTGAATTTAATACTTGTCACATGTGATTATGTTGAAAATTCATTAATAAATTAACAATTAGCACATGCCTAACTGATCATATTGATGTGCTCTTTTGAAAAGAAAAACATTCTTGCTTTTGCAGATGTTTTCATGTTACATCTATATATATAAAACAGAACTGTTTGTATGTATGTATGTATGTTTGTGGCTATGTCCGCTTATAACTCAAGAACCACTCCACAGATCGCAAAATGAAAGGTATCTATGTAACCGAAATTTATCTGGGAGTGTCCTCAGCGAAAAATGTTTTACAAAACGTTCAGAATTAAAAGAGTAAAACCAGAAAAGTAACGGGTAGTTGAAATAAAATGTGACAGAATTTTCGATTTCTTAGATCTATTGTGACGTCAAATAAATCATCAGTCTGTATCTGTGTGGTTGTGGGGTACATGTTTCTTGATTCAATTCGAAGTACACAGTTCAAAAAAGTTAATTAAAATCTGATATTCATTCAAAGTACACAGTTCGCCATTCGCCGAACATTCGCAGAACATTCACCGAAATCTCAACCCGGCATCGACGGGTACCAGGGCTAGTAGATAATGAAGCAACTCACAACTATAAAACAGATTCATCTCACATTCCTCTTTCTGCAAGCATAGATACTGTAAGAGATATTTAGCACCGATTGAGAAACTGGTATGTGTCCTCGGGATAGTTAGAGATAATATAAACGACTATTATTTTTCAAAAACATCAAATAGCAATAGATACTATTGTTTCTTCCAAACTAGAAATATTACCTTCTTGGCCATCATGAATGTTCTTTGACTTGTTGAGAGATTTGAACAACAACATACACAAAAGGTTGTAGTCAACAGATGGAAAATCATGTCTAGCAAACTGTCGTGATTGCTCATCAAAATAATAAGGACTTTCTTTCAACCAACTTGAAAATAAAAGAAGACTGATCGTACTTATACTTTGCATAGAAATAGATAAAAATAAAGAAAGCATGAAACCACATGAATAACTATATGTCACGTGTTCTTACCCAAGCAAATACTGCTGAAATTTCTTCAGTACTTTTAAAATGTCATGTCCTAATGGCATCTCCACATCATCATCAAAGATTCTTTGAACATGATCCTGGAAAACCTTAATTTTCCCAATAACTAGAAGAACAAAATGGATTTGTGTTGTTTGGTGTGGAAAGAGTAGGAGAGAGAGAAAGGTTGAATTGTAATAAAATATGACAATGTTAAGACCCATACAAGCACAGAATACTTTAATTTAGGTGGAATTTATCGAATGAAATAGCTAAAAGCTTCAACCTTAAACTTGGATAACCTTCAGCTACATCTGCCCTTGTTTATCTACCTCTAATGCCCCAACACCATTATACAAAAAAGGCCTAAAAGGGCATCCTATTACTTTCAATAGTATCATGTCTAATTGCTAAATTAAAAATAAGATGAATCATTTTTTGAAACATAAAACATACATTGTTCAGCTCTGGTTGATCTATGCACAGAAGCACCAACACATCCTGCTGCCTGCGCACCTGCAGCACGTATTTCTCTCAAGGTGTCCGCCATGTTTTTCATTCATCACGTTTCAGGCAACAGCAGGCAGGCAGCAAAATCCCGAGTAAAGAAAATTTTAGTTCAAAAATACTGACTAAACTCGAACTCAAGACCTAAAGAAAAAACTTCAACCCCCGATCCTCACCGATGCCCCTTTTAAAAATAACTGACCATATATAGCAGGTTTTCGTCTTTCGATGCTTAGTGATATTATTCTTCAAAAAAATTATTATTCCATGTAATATCGACAGTTATTTTAAGATTTGTGGGGCATTGGCTGATACTCCAGTTGTGATATTTTCTGTTTCCACACACCCACAAAAGAGATATTTTTAGCTACAGCTACCTTTCGTTCTCTTTCTTCTGTTTACAATGCTCTGTGAGGCAATGATACAATTCTATGCAAAACAGTGCGTAAAATGAATAGGATTTTTAAACTGGTTGCGAAAGCGTGTAGCTTGCGTTGTGATCGGCTACGAAATCTGACAATCGTCGTAGTGAGAACAGCATTAATTCGACATTAAAATGCTTGAAAGACTTGAAAAATGCCCAGTCGGTCTTCAGTTGCTATCAAAATACATCGGCGGTAAATCTTTTCATCAGCTTATCATACCACTTGCGATCCTGCAAAATAATAAAAAAATCAACAGGGTGGAAAACATGGCTCCAATCAACAATTTTCTTAGCTGATTCAACAGTTGCATGAAAATAGTTATACATAGCAATACAATGATCATCATGGCGTCTATCTCATCAAGAAAAATTATGCTCGGGGATGCTGCCTTTAGAGAAAGGGGTAGATAAAAAAAGAGAGGGTGTAACACACCTCAATAGTAACGGACGGTCGTATCTTTCCCAATGCTATTTCAAAATGTTGTAAAGATACCATGATGCTTTGCTTCTCGTTTGATTCATTTTTGTCTTGCTTTTTCATAAATTCTTTCAAAGATTGAACAGATGCTTCACGGATCAAAGCGGCAAGATCAGCCCCACTATTATAAAAACGAAAAAAAAAATCATTAACAAAATTCATTCATTCATTGAACAACACCAGCAACAAGCACACTATTTGCAAAACATCAACAGCAACAACAACAACAATACAACAACAACAACAACGCAACAACGTCTTCAACAAAAGAGAGATCTTTTATTCTTCAAGAAACTAGCCCAAGTGAGTGCGGTAAAAAATACATAATAATATACAGTCAACTCTGTCTAATTCGAACACTCTGGGGAAGCGTGAAAATGTTCGATTTACAAAAAGTTCGAATTATAGAGGTTTAATTCATGAGTGAGGATTGGTTCTTTGGTGATCCTTGAAGGGACAGAGAATTTCGTTCGAATTAGATAGAGTTCGAATTACACGAGTTCGAACTATGCAGATTTGACGGTATTCTGGAAAATTTATGTAAAACATTCAGTTGAAAAGCGGGACTTTCTAATATTTTTGTTTTTAAACGAAGCAACTCTGAAACGACATTTAAATCAGCAATGTTTCACGTGGATCAGCTGTCTTCATGAGGCTCAGACTGTTCCAAGCAAAGGGCGGGGGGGGGACTGAACAACCCAGGGGTTTTTACTGTTCGTAAAATATAATACGATTAGGAAGTACAATACGATGGCTCATGAACGTTTTAAGCGTATATAAAACAGAGTTGAACATCACCTGCCATGTAAGACTTGACAAGAGGACATAAATTAAAAATATATGCAAACAATCTACCTGAATCTTTCACACCGCGCATCGTTTGCAACGCAATCTAATTGAACGTCTGCAGAGAGCGGAGGTTTGGTTCCGAACTGTTGAAGATAAAGCATAAAAATAAACTTCATTAGCCACTCAAAACCGATTAAGCAGGTATAAATTTGAACTATTCTGAGTGCAATGTCACAGCAATTTTGCAACATTAAAAACACACCTTCGTAATTGTCTGCAAAATTTTCACACGATCTGAAGGTGAAGGCAAGTCGACGAAAAGAATCTTATCCAATCGTCCAGGCCTCAAAACAGCTGAATCAATTATATCTAAAATAAAAAAATAAATACCACTAAAGACACTTTATTTGACAAAATGTTGTTCGATGCGTTACTGTATCGTTAATGTAAACGCAACACTGCATTGATGCAGTGAAGTGAAGTGAAGTGAAGCAAGTTCTAGCCTCACTCAGAACAACAGAGTGTATTGTTAGTATGTTGAGCAATCGAGAGAGTGACAGTGGGGCAGAGCAAGAGAGTTTGAAATAAATTTTTACCTGGCCTATTCGTAGCACCCATTAGGAAAACCTGCTTTCTCGTCTCCAAACCGTCCATTTCCGTCAGAAGTTGATTGACAACTCTTGCGCTTACATTTGACTGAAATGCAGTAATAAGCGACAACTAGGGCATTGTTCAATGCAAAATTCTGAAATTCTGAAATTCAAGGCGCCATAATCGACGCAAGCGTTGCAGCGACAGCCAAAATGCTTCCAATGTGGTGCATTATGGATGTTAATCGGTAATACTATCTCTACAAGTGAAGTTACCTCAGCTGATCCCGATCGCTTTGGACATAATGCATCGATTTCATCAAAGAAAATGACGCAAGGAGAGGAGTTACGAGCTCTTTGAAACACTTGACGGACTGCCTTTTCACTTTCACCAACATACTGTAACAGATACAAGGGAATCCAGTGAATTACACGGCCACTTAGTTAGTGTAATAATTAGTCAAAGTGCAGCATTACTGGTCCGTTCTCTTACCATATTCAATAGTTCAGGGCCTTTTACTGATATGAAGTTAATTCCAGCTTCATTAGCAATAGCCTGTTAGAAGATAAAAAAATGATAAAAACCTAACTTAGATCAATAAGAACTTCTGAATCTAATTGTAAAGATGTCTTCCAGCCCTTCTACATACAGTTGACATCCGCTATCTTGAACTTTGAAGTATTAAAATTTGCTTCAGATGGCGAATGTTTGAAATAAGGGATGCCCCAACTCAAATATACCAAAACGAGAGGAAATTAAAAATCTTTCGAGAAGGGGAAATTAAACTCCATGTGAACTAGGATGAAAGAAACCCACTTTCGCAAGCAGTGTTTTTCCGCACCCGGGCGGGCCTGCAAGAAGAATTCCGGGTGGATTTGCTATTCCCAACGATGCAAACTGTTCCGAATGTCTCACGGGTGCCTGAAATAAGGAAAAGATAAAGTCACAAACAAAATTCAGTGTGAAGAAAACAATTAGGACATCTTTTAGACTCACTACATTGCGTCCATGTGCTCCCCTCATTTCAGGTAAGGTTTTGCCTGTTGGCAGACTCGCTACATTGCGTCCATGTGCCTGGCTCGTAACCAATGCTCGTAACTCGCTCAACACAAGAACAACTCAAACGAGCAAGCAACGAGCCAGGCACAGGGACGCAAGGTAGTGAGTCTAGCCTGTTGGTAGAGGGAAGGAGCGAGCAAAAACACAGAGACGCAATGTAGTGAGTCTAGACATAATTAGCGAGCTTTATCGTTGCGTAGAACAGTAAAGTAGCTTCCAGATACGAGTAAATAAAAGGAAATCATTTAATTTATTCACCAGAATTGCCAAGCTTAACTCCTCTCGAATGTCTTCAAGAGCACCAATGTCTTCCCACGAAACATCCGGCACTGTCGCAAAGCCTTCTCTTTTAGCAGATGGTTGAACGGTTGAAAGAGCATTCTAAAAGCGTGGAATAGAAACAATTTTTAATTTCCAGAAAAAGTCGACATGGAATTTTGAAATCTTTGACATAAACTGCAGTTTAGTCGAGAAGAAAAACAACTCTGTTATCACCAGGTACTGAGACAGCAGAAAACTGATGCAATCATTTCTGGCAATTACAATGACATGAATAATAAAATATAAGATAAAAATACTTTAAAATCTTGTATTTCGATATAAAATGCATCAAGCTCTTCGGCAGGCAAAGGAGGCTGATCTCGTAGCCATGATAAGGCTGCAACAGAGGGTTTTTCAATAATTTACTTATCAAGAATAAATCGCTGATAAGATATTCTGCTCATTGCATGCTTATAACGAGTTGACAAATGATAAATCGCGGATAACATCTTACCACCAAGCTTAGGTTCGAGCCTTTTGCTTTCATTGTCCTCGGCCTGAAAATAGATGAAGCAGTGAGATAATTAATTAAAGCTACGTAATGCTGAAAGAATGCAAGTAATGACACGATTACCTAATGTTTGCAGGTAGAAAGTTGAGAATCTTGCCTTATTTTCACTGCTAATGCTATCATCGTTGCCTTCGATAGAAATAGCTGATAATGCAAATTTAGTTCTCTCTTCCATCTGATTGAATATCCTATACGAAGGAAAGTCACAATGTTCAAGACAATACAGCTCATGAAATTCGACAAGATAAAGATGAAGCAAATGAAAGTCAAAAAGATAACGTTAAGTATAGATTAAACTCAAGAAGATAAAGTTCAAGTGGATGAAACTAGAGAAGATAAAGTTGAAGCAAATGAAACTTGATAAGATAAGCTCAAGCAAATGAAACTCAAAAAGATAAAGTTTAAGCAGATAATACTTGAGATAAAGCTGAAGAAGATGTAGCTGAAGTATTACGTGACTCTGATTACACAGTTACTTCACTATGCTATGATTGAGATTAAACTACCTTTGCACGGCAAACATAGCAGCTTCCCTGGTCAAAGAGACAAGGTCAGCAGCAACAAAACCAGGAGTGAGGGAGGCTATTTCTGAAAAATCACAGCTTTCTGATAGACGCAAGCCATTACATAAAACATCGAGAATTCTATAAACAAAAAGCAAAAACAATTATGACAACAGTAACAAATATATATATATTTATTAAGTGTTCATGTTTGTTTACAGATGAAATAAATGTTAATACATGCTAGAGCAATAAACATGATACATGCTAGAGCAATAAACATGATACATGCTAGAGCAACAAACATGATACATGCTAGAGCAATAAACATGATACATGCTAGAGCAATAAACATGATACATGCTGGAGCAATAAACATGATACATGCTAGAGCAACAAACATGATACATGCTCCTAGAGCAATAAATATGTTCCATGTTTATTGTTCTACTTCAAACAACATGGAACATGTTTAAGCATGTAAACATGGAACACGTAATGAAAAACACATTAGCTTCATAGGTTGGGTCTGGGTGCTATTGAATCAGAAGTGGCTGTATATACCATCCACTCCATACATTCTGCATTTTGAAATGCCCTAGAAGATATGCATGCTGCAACGATGCAGTGATGCATTGTCACTGCACGTTAGTTGGAGAAGAATTCGCTCTTACTTGATTCTCGTTTTCAGATCTGGAATGCCCAAGCAGATTTCTCTGTCAAATCTACCAGCACGTCGCAATGCGGGGTCAAGGGAATCTGGTCTGTTTGTTGCGCCAATTATCAATACGTCAGCATCGCCATTAGTCAGATCTTTTCATGGAATGAAAAAATATAAGAAATATATTAAGAGAGCATTTAAGCTGATAACATGTAAACAAGTTAGCCTCTAAACTGGATATAAAAATTTTCACATTTTCCATTTAAAACGTCCGAGAGTAGCTTTATTTTCTTAATCTGATAACCTGCATTAGTGCATATACACACCAGACACTCTGTGTGTCAGTTTTGCTCTAAAGGTGCTCAATACAAAAATAGAACAGGATAGAAATCCATGCAAAAAAATTTTTATCTGAAGAGCTTTAAACTTGATGTATTTTAGTTTTTTAAAAATTAAACTGTAATTTTTAATGTGGTCACATGCACAATGGAGAATAATGATTGAATGAAAGTAGCATAGGATTCTTCCAAAATAGCAACAACAACAACAACAAACCATCCATGCAGACCAGCAGTTGTGATACAATTCTCCTCTCCATTTCCTTGGATGCAGTTTCTCGTCGAGGTGCAATGGCGTCTATTTCATCAAGAAAGATTATGCTCGGGGATGCTGCCTTTAGAGAAACGGGTAGATAAAAAAAGAGCGGGTTATTGAAACGAGAGGGGCGAGTCGATTACAGACAGAATGCCCAGAATGCGTTATGATATACGCTTGCCTGTGCAAAAGAAAACAGTTCTCTTAATTTCTCTTCAGATTCGCCAGAAACACCAGATATGATTTCAGTGGCTGCTAACTTAAAGTAAGGAAGCTGTAGCTCCTAGCGAAAAAACAAAAGAGCATTATTACACAGCACTGAGTTGGATAGCGACGTACAGCATAGCAATACACCTGGCACAGTACAGTCAAGCATTACACAATCAAATGTGACAGTATTGATTGACATGGCATTAGTATTGTATCATACACTCTGCGTATTATAGTATGTAAGTATAGCAAGCAAAGCAGTACAATGCACGCATGTCAAGATATACGAGACTGTTAATACAGTAAACAGCCGCATATGAGAACCAGTAGATTGAGGAATCTTCCAGGCTGATATTTCTGCTTGAAACAACAGAAAAACAATAGACTAGTGTACATGAACAACAATAGACTATTGTACTTGAACAACAAGCTTGATGCAAATCTGCAGGTTCTTATATGCGGGTTTTTACTGTGAGGCAAGCTAGTGTATGATGTTACTGCAAATCACTTACCCCCGCGATTGCATTGGCTAGTAACGTTTTTCCACAGCCAGGGGGGCCGTGGAGAAGAAACCCGCAGGGGGGCTTCACACCCAATCGCTTAAACACCTCCGGATGCTTCAGATGGAAAAGAAGTTTGATGACTTCCTAAAACAAAACAACGACCATCATGGTCGAATTTCAATTCAAAAAGATAGCTCTTCAATTTCAATTCCAATTCAGCTCTTCAAATTCAATTCCACGATTAAGCCCTCACCCTCGAATAAGCCCCCTCGAATAAGCCCCCACCTTAAAATATATTTTGCAAAATAAGCCCCCACCCTCGAGGGTTCGACATTAGCAGAAAAAATCGAATAACTGGATAACATGTGATCATAAGTTTGGAGGACACCTTTTTTAAAGCTTGTAGAGAAATTACTAAAAACTAAGCCTTCTTTCCTTCTGTTTTAACTTCTCTCTTACTTTCCTACTTCATCATGCAATGCCACTTTAGTATATATATTCACTAATAGTCAGAGGAGTCAATGTAAGAGTCAGAATCAGAGTTAGAATCAGAAGAGGCAATCAATCGCACAAAAGCAAATTTCTGGCTCCGTACATCAGTGTGTGAGCATAAGGGAGAAAAAATATGCCAACCTTACTTTGAGAGGACATTTTCTGAAAGTTTAATATTGAATTTGTTGCTAACACTTTGTATGCTTACACGTTTGTTGCTAATTATGAAATTGGCTTTATTAGATTACATCATGTACTATATTACGTGCGTCTTGATTAGACCCGCTGATTCACATAAAGTCTAACGCCGATTGCAATAACATGACCTGGACATTCGGAATCCAACCAGAAATGTGTTTTTTTTGCTTTTCTTGCTCATGATTATTGATACTTTTAATTGAAAAAAGCCACACTACATTAATATTCAAGTGGGACAAGGCGAAAAAACCTAATTCCCCGTGCTAACTCTTTTACCTCTAATGAATTTTCATATCCACCAACGTTGGCAAGCTTTGTATTCGAAACCGTCGGCTGAAATGCTGTAAAAAGAACATCTGAGTCACACTAAGGATAACACTGGCTCGATATAAAGCAACAGCTATAGGAGTCGACAAAAGTCCTGGGACATTTCCTCTTCATTTCACCGACAAATGTCGTTTCTAGGATCAGCCTTGTACAACATCGAAAAACTTCAATTTGCATGGTGACCACAAGGGTCTGATTGAGAGAACAACCTAGTCTTGAGGGGAGTGGGGGTAGAATAAAGCCCTCAAAAAAATTATGGGTTCGTAGCCCTGATTTGTATTTTGTGTCCCATTTATCCACTATTATATATACAGGCTAAAACAAAATAACTCGAATTGAATCATCAAGATACCAAAACATGGTTCGAGTTGACAAATGCTTGAGCAACCAGGGCGCTCAAACTAAAAAGTAACGTCCAGACAAGGTTGCCAAGGGGAATGCAAACGCAAATCGAGTTAACGAGTGCCAAAGTTATCGGGATTTTACTGTGCAAGTTATCAACTTCAAGCTGATACAGGTTTGATACTATCACTTTTTAGTGACAAGAGAATGAATAAATCAGACTCACTTTGTTTTTTAACAGACGATGAATTTTCGTCGGCATCTTTTCTTTTTCTTTTCATTTGATTTCGCTTTATTCTATTATCATCATCATTTTTATTTCCAACTGGTGACACAACTGGTGTTGAGGCATCTTGCAACTTCAATTTCTGAAATAATTTCAGACAAATCATGATACAAATCAAAAACTGAGTGTTTAAATTGTTATAGATATACCTGTACTAACTAAACTAAGCTGAAGAAGATTCGTCAAGGTAAGTACCTTTTACTAAAAAAAGTTTTTATTTTTGCTGGCTGTTCTCTTTAAGAGATGTAGCAATTTTAGAACATCGAACAAAAACGTGATCATACACAAAATAATCTACCTTGTTAGTTGATAAAATTGGTGTGGGTATTTCATTTGATGTTTGCCCCAGAATGGATGGTACATCAACCGCTGTTTGGCTCATTGCTAAAATCAATAATATCAGATGCATTATTGGTGTATGGAGTAAACAGACATTATCCCATTACAACATTAGCATCTTTTGTCCTAATTTTTTATATGTAAAACAAGATCGTTAAAACTTAGCTGTAAACATTGGTAGTTAAAGAAAAACATTGTGTACCTAGAAGACTATTGCCTTTCAGTGGCTCTGTTGTAGCTGTGTCAATGTCATTTGATGCATTGAAATCAGACGGTGGAGGGCTATCAACATAAATTGGAGTGGAAAAACTTCCTCTCGATACCTTTGAATACATCTGATGCATTGAATTGTTTATCAAATTTGTGTCCTATAATACGATGAGCATAAGATTTTATGTTGCAAAACATAAATAACTAAGAGGTATTTTGATAACTTTAATGTTAGTGCAGTTATAAAATAACAAACATTAACTTCTTGGTGAGTTGTACAGCATTGTTAAATGCAGACAAAATGAAAAGAATGAAGTCTTAGATACCCTGGCTTCAATCAACTCCTCCTGCTCATCACTTGAAAATGAATCCACATCTCCTTTCTGACTGCTGAAATAAAACTTCAGAAATTGAGAGCAAAATAATAGCCAAAAGTAAGCGATGTAGATTAGAAAATGTAGATACCAATGGATGAATAGATGGATGGATAGAGTTTCATAAATTACCTGTAGCTTCTTTGTTTCATGGTGGGTTTCTGAGTTTGTGGGCTCATTCTGGACGACTTGCTGCTTGGGCTTTTCCCTTGGTGCGTTGAAGACATTGAAAGGATTTTCATGACAGACTGCTTCAGAGCATTTCTCTTTTTGCGACCATATTCACTGCAGAAGTAATCATCAAGTACAGTAATACTAACTTCTAAAAAACAGCTCAGTGAGAATCCAAGTTACAACTGTAATTAATGCTTCCTAATGCTTAGCAAAGATCATTCTAAATCTAAAAAACATCTATAAATGTCAAATAAATGAAAGATATACAATAGGGGACAAAAGTTCTGGGACACCAAGGATTTTAGCACGTTTTACACGCATACTTCATCCCCCTCCCCCACAAAACAATGTTGTCTGTAGAGGCGGTTATTTTCAATATCGCCGAAATTCTTTTGGCCCGGGGATGAGAAAGGACTGGTGCACAAAACGTTGTTTGGGGGGGGAGTGGGGGTCGGATTCTGCTGACAGGGAAAAAAGTGTGCAGAAGTATAGCATTATCCAATAAAATGGTCAGATCTCCTATTGTAGCTGATAAAAGAAAGCACTTACGGAAATGTCATTTGTAAATAACTAAGTATATCGTCCACATCTGGTGAAAATTCTTGCTCCAGTGTACCAAGGTACTAAACGAAAAAAGTTTCCAGTTGAAGTAAAATTTTTACAAAATATACATCAACGTAATTACAAACAAAATTCATATTCAACCCAAACCTAATGCTAATTTCACTGGCGTGGAGTTAAATACGAGAAATTTACTGCATATACGAATTTATGTAAACTCTTCTCACACAGCATTGTACAAAAATCTGACAAGTGCAAACGACACCCCAGCTTGAAAATTATCGTAAACTTCGATCGAATTCAATTCGGTGCTTCCATGGATGATACATAAAGTAAATCACTAGTTGCAGGCACCCTTGGATCTTAACTTCAATAGTATGGTATTACAAGTTTTTTATGTCCGCCTAATAAAAAAACTAAATGTGTATAGGACCAACATGTTTGTTCCTAAGATTAGGTCACTGTCTGAAATGAGTAAATTTTCAAAAAAATTTGCGAGCACGATTGCAAAGAAAAGGGTCGTTTTCTACATGTCTATAATTTGGGTTGCAATTGTGGAATATGAATCGACCAACGACTTTTTATGTGACACAGTTGTGCAAGTTGTTCGAAAGTATACGTCGATCAGCTACTCGGTTCGCGCTTTGATTTTGTTACAATAAAATATACTCTTTGTAACATAACCCCGGTGCCTTGGACAAGAAAATTGACATTAAGGGGCTGGTCATATGAGGTGAGCTGGCCCACCGGGGTTGGATAGCTCACTGAGGTGAGTCAACTTTCAGTTTGCATTCACGTGGACATTATTTTATCCCTTCAAGGTGGGGCCAGTCTTGCTTTGAAACTGAGAACGAAATCATCATCACTTGTGGCGCAAATTTGACAATAATTTTATTCGCTGTATAATGCCTTGCCTTCCTAGTCAGTCATATCAGTATTATAAATGATGAATTAAAAACAAAAAATTATCATTACAAACACAGTAACATAGCTAAATGGATTCACGCTTGCGCACTATTGATTTTCAAGTTTTTCAAAATTACGGTAAAGATTCCAAAACGTGGGTCCCTTTCTACATGTCAGTAGGTCCCAACCCCAATCCTCCCACCGATTGTTACAGCTGTCAATCAAACACCCTGCGCGACAATGTGGTGTACTGCACCGTGAAACATTCATTGGACATAATGAGTTACGTACGTCATATTGTGATCACGCGATTAGAAGAGTCGAGTCGCACGACACGAAAGACAGACGCTCCTTCTTATTCAATACAACGAAACGAAATGTATTTCCACCACACGATAACTCATTCCAACATACACGACACGATACACACATTTTTTTATAAGCAACTGCTTCATAAGCAAGGCAGTACTCGGCAAGGCAAAAAGTTAAGCAATTTTAGTACTGGATTGAAGACTGCTAAGCAATTTGAAAAATTGTATTTTCGGTACTTAACAGGAAATGTGAACTGACACCATCTTATTAACAGGAATAATCTATTTTCAAAAAACACGAACAAAAAGTTAAGCAATTGCTAAGCAATTTTGAGTACTCAAATCTGCCTTCCAGCTAAGCAATTTAATTTTTAGTACTGAGCGCGAGTTGAAATTGCTTATAAAAAAAATGCGTGTACACGGAGCCACGGAGCCACTTATACCAAACGGCCCTTCACTGTCACTTCAATGTCCAGTGCTAAACTTTATATTTATAAAAATTAAAATTACGACAAGAAATGAAAATATAAAATAAACACACAAGCCCTTTTTTCCTAATTTACTTACTCAAAGTATTAAGCTTGACTAAAGCTTACTAATTAAAGCAAATGGTACGCAGAAAGTCTCGTCTACTACAGCTTTTTACTAAAATATTTACTAACCTCTTTGACTCGTGGAAGGAGCTTTCTGTCCACAAGGTAGGGTTGCTGTTGGTATCTTCTTTGCTGGCCGCTATTGTTTTGTCCAGTATTGCCAAAACTTCTTCTTACACCGCCTCCACTCATCGTAGCAAAGATCCTATGTTCAATGATTATTAACCGATACTATGTAACCTCATTTATTTGAAAAAACTGCGTTCCTCGAACATTTATGCATGACTTAGGCCAAATACATTACTTTACTTTTCCGCTTTCGCTTCGCACGTGGTCGACGTCGAGCAAGCCTCATTTTCAAGCTGTTTAAAATATATGACGTAATCTCGAAAATTTTGAAGAACAAATTGACAGACACTTGTTATGATAAGTTTAATTTATAATCGAAACTATATTAACAACAATATAAAATCAACATTAATATCGCTTATGGTAAAGTAAATTTTCAACATATTTTCAATCCTGTTTTAAGCTCTTAGATTTCTTCCTCTTTTGCTTCTTAGTATTTGAGGTCACTTCCATCTTCCGTTTTTGTTTCTTTGTTGATTTCGTAAAAGTGGACTTCTCAGAAATGTTTTCCATGCTTTTGTCAGCTCCAATACTTCCTGACTCTGCCCTCTTATCTAAGTATAAAAATAATCACTAAGGTTTTTGTTTTAAATATAAAGATACAGTAAAACCCAGCATATAAGAAACTCATTTTTTCAGATCAGGCAAAACAGTTTCTTATAAGGCGGGCAACACAAATATGTTATGTTAGTGTCATCTTGAACTCAAATTTTCGGTCGGGCGGTCGGTCGGCATAAAATTTTCTTGATTTTTTCGAAATATTTAAAAAATGAGCCTAAATTTGAAAAATCTTCCAATCGAAGGAATTTTAAAACTAGGCCTACACCTGATTCGAAGTTCAGATAGCCATTTTTATTTTGAAAGCATGCACGAAGTTACAAAAGTTACACGTATTATAAAACTTTTCAATTCAGACAGCGAAACATTTTTCTTTTATATTTCGTGTTCGACATATCTTCAAACATTCTTCACACATCATCTGAAAAGGATGTCATTTTAAATGACGCCCGACCCAAAAATCCGGATTTTTTTGTTATTTTTTATTATTTTAGTTATGTTATTTTTTAGAATTATGGTCGGTCGGGTGACACTAACATAACATATTTGTGTTGCCCGCCTAAGTGTGTCTCTTATACGCAGGTTGTTAATGTAAATGAAGAAATACAGCATGCAAATATTTTTACGACAAGTCAAATACCTTTTGGTGTCCACAATGCACTTGTGAGCAATCTCTTTGCAGCTTCTTTATCTAGCTTCGCATCAGCTGCAAAAAAATAAATGTCATAAATATCTCAGAAAAACATCAACATCCCATGAAGTCTGACGTTCCTGAAAACACAAATATTTGAGGAGATGTGTTGCAAATATATAAATGACTGCTACCTCCTTTTATTTTTTCTTCTGTGCTTTTTATTTTCATCATATACTTTTTTATTCGTTCCTAAAAAATATTTAAAATGGGTTAAATACCTTTCATTAGTTAAAAGAGATGACGGAATTAGTTTTTTCTACAAAAGTTTTACCAATTCATCTTTAACTGGATGGTCTGTTGCATTCACTCCTTGTGTAACCAGATAAACTAAAATGCAAGAAAAATATAAATTAAATTTAGAAAACAAATTATAGGATACATTATACTTACAAGACCCTCTTGGTTCCGTATACTTACTCCAAAACAAAGAATTTATGGCGTAGGTGGCTGTAAGATCCAGTTTTGCTTTTTGTAACGGCTCAAGCTATAATTTCAAAGAAGACGTCCAAATAAATAAATAACAAACAAACTGAGAGTGGAGCAAAGCAAAGAAAAAGTCTGGCCTATTCAAATTAAATAATCTATCTTCACAACTCACTTTGCTTTTACTATCCTGTAACGGAACCTCGGTGAGCTTTTTGAGAAGTTTGTCGCAATCTTTCAAAGTTCCTTTAAGATTTTCCATCGCTGCAAGCAGATCTTCTGGCAAGGGATGCTCCATTTCGTCCGCCATTATCCACGTGCACTCACTGTCCCAGGGTTCGGGTGGGTCGAATGTCTGGGCGCTTAAAGCGAAATCAGGGTGGGATGTGGGAAAAGCCAAATAAAAGAAAAATCGGCTAACTTTTAAAACAAGGCCACAAAACAATAGAAAATCAAGTATGAAAACGAGGCCAAAATATTTTTGCCCAAAAAACAAATAAGGCAAAACAAAAGACGTTTGCAAGAAGTCTTTCTTTCTTTATCCACTAGTCTTATTTTGTTGGTATATTGGCATTTTAAAAGCCCAATTTTTAGAATTTGGCTTAGAAAGAGCAAATATACCAACCCTCCAATCGCATGCACTGCCGACGCAGGCCTTACAATGACTTGACTTGGCTCGCAAGTTAGCCAAGTCTGTATAACCATGACCATAAACTATCTTGCATTTGTTCTGCATTTTGCATTAAGAATCCATTGAAGTTAGTTGTTGGAGCCAGTAATTAAGAAATACATGAAAGTTGCAAGGAACATATAACTAAATTCAATTGTTTACCAATTTTCAACTTTAATAGATACTTATAAATACAATTTGAAGCAATCAGAATTCTTTCAGGAGCCAGGAAACCACAGTTTCTCTGTAATGATTTGTCATAATTTAACTCATCTCACCAAGCAAAGTGCATGTACTACATGGTATTAGATCATAGCCTTCATCAATCTGTTCTTTTGTTATCCTAAATTCCCCACCACATCTGCAGTCCATTGTAAAAGTAGCTGAATCTAGAAAAATATCTGAAGTTTCACCCTAATGTTTCATCAATTAAGTAAATACATAAATGCAGTATAATTCCTTTAGCAATTAATTTCCTGAAGCTTGCATTGCATATACTACCCACCTGGACAAAAAACCATTTCAGATCTTTTTAAAACAAGCTGGATGGGTGCAGACTGCACAAGCTGTGACTCTAAGGAAAAAAATATAATCAGACATGAATTCAATATTTAAAAATTCACATAAAAAAAGTAAAATAAAGGTCCTTACCTTTAATTTTTGCATCATATTGTTTTCTTTGAACTGGATCAGAAAGAACTGACCATGCCTTTTCTATTTCGTGGAATAAATCTGATGAATATGTTTCATTTTTCTGCAATTGCTTATCAGGATGGGTCTAAAAATTTAATCAAAAAAATTCTTGAAGCTCCTGGTTCATGAAATAGAGCTGAGGAGGAGCATTGCATCAGTTAAATGGGCAAAAGGGCCTAACGTGGAGTCGCACGAGAGCAAAAAACCTTGCGTCTTACGTACTTTCAATAAAAGCTTCCTGTAATTTTCTTTGATATCTGCATCTGGTGCATCTGGATCTACCCCAAGGATTTCATAATGGTTCCTTACACATGGATTTTCGTTTGTCATCTGATGAAATCAATCCTCTCTTGCCTTGTTGTCGTCGTGAAATAAAAGGATATTTCGGGCTGGCCTGGCCTGATGATGGCCACACACAACACGCACGCAACGCACACGGCGGACGCGCGCTCACATGCCAGCCACGCCACGCATTACCGTAAATCCTCGAATAAGCCCCCGGGGCTTATTTGCAAAAATGAATTTTTGGGTGGAGGCTTATTCGAGGGGGGCGCTTATTTCAAAGTTTTGCTTTTTCCTCAAAGGTTGACAGAAAAAGACGACATAATTTTCTCAATCAGCTAAACTTTTTTCACAAAGTGCTGCGTGAAGATCTAACAAAAATTATAATTTATTTACCATCACGAAAATCGCGTTTCTTTTTGCCTTTTTGTCTCGAGTCAAAGGAAGTGATACTGTATAGCATTGTCCTGTGGGGGCTTTCTCGAAATAAGATATTATTCTGCACTTCGAATAAGCCCCCATGGGGTCTTATTCGAGGGGGGGGGGGCTTATTTGCAAAAATGATTTTTAGGTGGGGGCTTAATCGAGGGGGGGCTTATTCGAACGTGGGGGCTTATTCGAGGATTTACGGTAATTGCATATATCAGAACTTGCACCACAAGAAAAAGAGATCAAGGAGATTTTTGTCGCACCGCAGGATGCACCGCAGTAATTATTATTTGAAAAAATACATAGAAATGACTTACAATTTTAACAGAAAAGAATACAATTTTAGTACATCATCGGATAAATATTTAAATATTTCATTTCTACAAAATAATTCACTACATAAATTATTTAACAGATGTTGGCAGCAACAGTATCCCTAATTTCCGTCACGTCTCAGGTTCGAATTCGACTTTCCATCTCCCAAACTCGAACGGTACCATCTGCTGAGCCAGAGACAATTCTTCTTGGCGAAGCCTAAATGAAAATAAAGTATCGTAAATTCAAGATATTTATCCACACATTACTGTAGCTTTAGTGAGGGATAGGCAAGACCTACATCAGCTTATTTGAATTGCAAGACTTTTAACCTGCCTTGTGGAACAACTTAGAACGAGTAACGTAAAAACTCTATTAAGTCCCTTCTTTTACTACAAGCCATCATCTGGAATCTCAAAAACTTGAAATTAAGGGGCTTAAGAAAACTTTCACGGTATATGAACATTGAATGGTGTTTTACCTGGACGCACAACACAACGTCCTTGTGGCCTGTTAATGAACGAAGACAGCAACAAGTTGCCAAGTCCCATTCCTTCACAAGTTGATCGCTGAAATCAATATAACATTTGGATTGCTTTGATAGATGTTATAGAGAAATATTAAAAATAATAACTACAGTCAAATCTGCATAATTCGAACTCGTGTAGTTCGAACTCTATCTAATTCGAACGAAATTCTCTGTCCCTTCAAGGATCACTAATGAATCAACTCTTATGAAGCAAACCTCTATAATTCGAACTTTGTGTAATTCCAACATTTTCACGCTTCCCCAGGGTGTTCGAATCAGACAGAGTTGACTGTAGCATAATCATAATCATCGTGCATGAGATTATATTATTATACTAGCTGACTAAGTGGTGAGAAATATGCCTGAGAACTATTTTCCTTACCCGCCTCCAGTGACAAAGCGTGATCCGCAGAAAGATAATCCATGCAATGGTCCTTTATGAGCCACGATCGTGGCTTCACAACGTCCACTTTTCATGTCCCAAAAAATCAATTTACCATCATTTGATCCAGCAGCCAACAAGTCTCCGCAAGTCTGATCATCAAAATAATTTGCATCATTTAGATATCTGTACTTTTAAATAACATTCAGCGCATAAATAATCAAAAATCTAAAATCACATTTGATTAAAACGAGCCAATGTGGTTCAAAATTATTGATAACAAAACAATAACAAGCAATTAAGAAATTTTACAATAACGCGGCCTGCGACTTGTGCCCTCAATAATGTAGCACTATAGACTTACCTGAACGGTAAGAATAACATCCTGACTGCCACGAAATACCTTCTGGCAAGTATAACTTGCAAGGCTCCATAGTCGTATTGTCCTAAAATGAAGATATATACACCAGATGTATCAACAACGCAACACTTGCAATCTATTTCAGAGCATCATGGGAGACTCTAACTCGCTTTATATTGATAACATGCTTCATTCATTATTGAATGGATTGATGATGGACACTGCATGCTGAAGCAAGGTGTGTTAATAGTAGCATACCTATCAGATGAGCCACTCAGCATTTCCTCGTCTCCAATTAAAGTTAAACAAGTGATACCTCCTATAAATACAACAAGCAGAAATCGCTAATCATATGGTTGATACGTTAAATTGTGTTGGTCTGTGTAAAAGGGCTTGCTTCTATAATACCTTGGTGTCCTTTCAATGTTCCCAAGCATTTCCAAGAATCTCTGCACCAGATTTTCAAAGTCTTGTCATGTGAGCCAGAGAATCTAAGAAGGTAATGATCATGAGCATCACGACATTAGTTGATTAACATGGAATATTCAGTGCCTGTTTTGTTCCGATCATTGAAAGAAAAAATACGTCAGTGCCAATAGCATTATTTTGAAGGGTGGTGTCAAAGAACGGATAACTTACAAGTTATCTTCTGTAATCTCAAGACAAGAAACACAGTCCTGGTGTCCGTGTAATGTTTTGATTCGCTTGAACTTAACTGCATGCCACACCTAAAGTGAATTAATGAATATGTTCAGCTGTTAGAATACAGGGTAAGTGCAGAGGTTGAAGCATTATCAAAAGATGGTAGTGAATTAATGAATGTGTTCAGCTGTTAGGATGCAGTTCAGGTAAGTGCAGAAGTTGAAGCATTATCAAAAGATGGTAGTGAATTAATGAATATGTTCAGCTGTTAGAATGCAGTTCGGGTAAGTGCAGAAGTTGAAGCATTATCAGAAGATGGTAGAATCTGAAACAATGCATGTAAACATACAACAATTGTCATATCCCATGATGCAGTTATGATGTGTCTATTGTCGAATCGGATTGCACGAATCCCACCCTAGAAAACAATGCGAACGTTATCACTCAAAACTATTTGGCAGCACTGATACAAATCATCAGTGAAAACCAGCAACCATCATTAAAAAAAAGCACGAAAAATTAATGGTTGTCAGCAGAGCCTTGTTGCAGAAAATGAAGCATACCTTTTGACCTTTAAGTTTACGAACACTGCGTCCACTTCTAACATCCCATACACTAGAAAAAATAAGAGTATGGGATATTAAAAAGCTGAGCTCTTGAAAATAATAATTCGTTATTAGCTTGGCGCATGATCAAAGTATCTTATGAGCTACAAAGGATTTTGATGTAACTCTACTAAGGATGTCATATTCAATGGAGCTTCATGACTGAAGTTTGATATCCAAAGGATGGTAAGAAACAAACCGTATTGTTCTGTCTGCTGATCCACTCATTACTCTCTTCTTGTCAAACTGCAGAGCCAGTACAGCCTCGATATGACCCTGAAAGACATCAATACAATTGGCTTCATCAAATGATCCCTCGCTTTCCAATCAACGAACATAAAACCAAAAATAACATCTGATGCTTCTCAACGTTTATGCAATATTATCTCAAGTAATGTGTGCGAATAACGTTTTGAATCATAGCCTTGTGAACAATGTCACAATAGCGTTGCTTTATTTTTGACTTAAGAAACATTCGAATGCAAGCTGTTACCTGTAACCTTCGCACCCGCTTCAGGGCGCGTATTCCATCGACATTAACAAACTTGAACGATGTATCTGTTGCATCGGATTGAGCAATTGCACTGGCAATCTGTGGCAAAATAACAAACGTTTAAGGGACAGTCTCTGTGATTATCAATTGCATAAAACATTGTTCAAGAGAGGCAAATATTGTCCAAAAAACGATTCGACGCCAATTTAATGGCAAAAAGTCCTTTGAAAACCTATTAATGGCAAGTATTTGAACGTCTGGCTACTCTTTAAGGCTTAACAGAAACCTGGCTCGTCGAAAACACCAACAAAAAATGACTCAAGACGTGAGATTGACAAAAAAGTGTTTTCCGATTAGCGTGGCCTGGTCGCTTGCAGCAAATTCATTCGGACCAGCTTAAAGCTAGAAATAACGTTTCGAATAATTGATGCCTGGCTTACAAGTTGATTGCGAGCTTGAACGGATGCCTCTGGTCTGATATCAAGGACGCTGTCTTCTTCTTGCTCTGCCGCTTCGTTGAGTTTGGCTTTTGCAGACAGCTGTTGAACTGTGTCTTCGATCATGCGCAGGTCCCCATTCAGATAATCAGACATGCCTGACACAGAACTGAAACCAGTTGAACCGTCTTCTTCGTCATCACCAAACACTTCTTCTTCTTCGGCTGAGGTGTAGTCACTCGCTGTACTTTCTGAATCTTCTTCATCCTCGTAATCATCTTCTTCATCATCTATGCATTAAGAAAGTAAATGATCATTGATTGTCAAAGTCATTGAATTGTCAAAGTCATTGAAAGTCATTGATTTCAAAGGAAGCAACAAATAGAGGGATAGAGTGTTAACGTTGCATGCATAGGAAAGCAACAAAGTGACACAAAAGAAAAATACGATTGACTGCACTTCCTACCTGAACTAGGTGCTGTACTTCTTTCATCGTCTGTACCTTGTTGCTTGTTCTCTTGTATCATGCGCTCTAGATAAGAAATATAGAGTTACTGTATTATAGCTTTAAAAATCGGAAACATAGCGAAACATAATCACTACTAAAGCTTTTCGTCTGACACTCATCGGAGTAGTACGTCAGAGCGCCAAAGCTTTAGTAGTGATTATGTAGTACGTACGTAGTAGTGATTATGTAGTGTAGTAGTAGCGATTATGTAGTAGTAGTGATTATGTAGTAGTATGACAAAGCTTTAGTAGTGATTATGTTTCGCTATGCTTCCGATTTTCAAAGCTATTTTGAAGTTCTGTACCGATCAAAGATAGTTACTGTATTGTTAAACATCAGCCTCAGAATAAGGTAGAGATTTAAAGTATGGTAATTGAAGTATGACATGAAGCGTGGAATGATTTAACCATACCATTCTCAAGCCTTGATTTCCAATATCTCAAGCTGCTAAGCAAATCTCTGTATGCCAACTTCCAGTTGATTTCTGTTCCATTTGATGCAGCCTTCATTTGTTCCACTATATCCGGCAATTCATTTTCATCTCCTGAAAAACCATAGAGCCGTGCTAGAGCTAATATAGAGCAACTACAAGTGCTGTTGATGTTAACAACATAGCAAAGTGTACAATGTTATGTGATGGGATCACACTTACCAAGCTTTCTGCATTTTTCTTTCCACATCATTGAATTAGTGGCAAGCAGGTGCCATCTTCTACTGACCTGTTGAAATAAATACAGATGCATTTTAAGTCATAAAGTGCAATGCAGAAAAGCAAGTGATAATCATATTTAATCAAACTTGAATTTGATGCAAACAAAGTGTTCAAACTCAATCAAAGTCAAGATTCCACATGAATTTATATACCTCTGACACAGAAAGAAGGTCATCAGTGCCAAGATATTTGAATATTTTTAGCAACAGTCCATCCTGCAGCCTATCTATGTCTGCTATATCTTTCAATCTGTGAGAGGATATGAGAATTTAAAATCTAACAACAGTAATAAATAATCACTAAAACAGTAAACAATAACCTGAACAGCAAGGCATACCTTTGAAGAATACATTGGCTGAAATATTCAAGCTCTTCCAATTCACAAGATGAAATGACATGAAGAATGAAATCTCCCTTCTCTGCATCATACCACTCACTGAACCACTGTCATTGAAAACAATAAACTTTTTAAATCTTCACACTACTTAAAATTTTTGAGCCGAATTAATGGCAACAGTATAAAATTAGCAATTAAAAATTAAGAAACTCGTGTCATGAATCTGAATTAATCCAAAAGACAAGAACCTTGTATATAATGTCCAGACGATCTCGAAAACCTTTCATGAGTAATCTTCCTTTTGGAGCAGCGAATAATGAATGATCCGCAGATGACTGAGCCCACCATTTTCGATTTTTGAATGCTCTTGTATTGTAGTCACTAGTACCAGCTTTACATGAAACAATTGCATTAACAGAACATATCCTTCCAAGTTTGTCTGTCCTTGATGTCATTATTTTTGGAAAAAAAGCATTTGCTCTTTTAGCTGGTGACAAATTTGCATTCTCGTGAACATGATTGATTGGCCAGTTGTGTTTTAATGTCCCAGTGGTACTATTTCCAATTGTATAAGGTCTATTTGGAATCTGGGGTAGAAAGGAACTCTCACGGCCCTGCCTTGTATTCACTGCATCATACATGTCCTGAGGATCTGAAGAGTCATGTTGTACTGATGCTTTCACACCATGCATCAGCATGTCCATTTCAAATACAAACCCACCATCATCTTGCATTTCAATATCGCCTTTATTCATCATGATGCTTTGTGTCAAAGAACTGCTTAACGATAAAGACACCCTGGTGTTTTTTTCGTGCAGAATAGGCTCAAACACAGTTGATAATGTCTGCAGAAATGACCTACTACACTTTCCTGTCAATCCACAAAGCAGAATTTTCTTCTGCCATACCATCCAACTTATAAATCCTGACAAAATCTTCTTGTATAATATTTGTTTCTCAGGCTTGGAGATAAAATTACGATGCACTGTGTTATTACGATCTGTATCTGGTCGAATTTTTTTCGATTTCCGATATTTTCCTTGCTTCTTAGACTTCTTTGTTATCTCATACTCCAAGGTCATGGGTTCGGGTCGTAGAATTTCTTTCGTTGAGGCATATCCTACTGGTGATATCTCCATTTTAATGAAACAGGAAAAACGACAGCCAAGCCAACAGTGTTATTTGGTGTAATTTCCGATAATTTTTAATATCTAGGTTCATTTTTCCATGAACAAATCTCTGATATCTCCATATTTTCATAGAATATGAAAAAACAAAGCGGACGTTTCAGTGACTTCTAATCTTTGCGTCAATTTCTCCATAAACAAACTTTTGAAAGCATTGCCTGACAACATACCTCGCTATCAGAGATACATATCGTGAAACTGAGGTTCACCAGCGACAATTAATCGTTGGCATTAATCGTGAGTCGTTGAACGTTTCTCGTTTGTTGCGCAGTTTTGTTTTGCCTGCGTCCTGCGATAAAAAATTACAAAGTAACTTAGAAATGTGTCGGTGTTTTTACTTCAATCAACGAGAAAAGGTTATAATCTCTGAGTAAAGAAAAGTGCAGAAGTAGTATTTGAAGATATGTCTTATAAACAAAACGGTTTTACAATTTTCACTCAATTTCAAGTTTCGGCATAAGGGCCTGAGCACAATGATTTAAAATCATGATACTTGATAGTCAAACATTAGCCAAAATTTCTCAATAAGTTATGTGTAATTCTGTCTAAAAACTTCGTTGCATAAAGTTATCATTAAGTTACACGATGAAAGAAAGAAGGAGAGAGACAATGTTGCAAATATTCTCAGGCTTCAAATTCGCCTGATGTGCGAAAGCAAACGAGGGGAATGCCGAGAATTTTCGAGAAGCCGATATATAAATGTCGAGAAACGAACAAGATAAAAATAGAACATGTTGCTTAGCAGCAAAGCAACAGTGAAGCTGATTGGTCGGTCGTTATCGGCGTCACAATCGTAAATATTTAACAAACCGAGAAATTTCAATTGTCAAACTCAATGCGACTTAAGTTTCATTGACGTCAATAGAAATCACAGCTCTGATTGGTTAATCGCTGATACGGCAGAGTTATAAAACAAGTGAACTAAAGTTTCCAATCATTACAAACTGGTGACCTTGGAAGACTCTTGCAAAAGAAGAACAAAGCAACAGAAAAAATTCAAACGATTATTTATGTCAATGTTGAGCTTTGAGGAAATTGGTGAGCCCATTTCGATGTATCAACAGAGTTTTAACCTGTCTGACTTTATCTTGGGGCCTTTTGAGGAAGAAATATCGAAAGAAAATTTTAGTGCAATGTTAAAAAGAGAGCAAGAAGATGCTACAAATGAAACTTTTATGGATGAAGACGATTATCAGGTAAATATGAAGCTTTAGGAATTTATATTTTGCATGAATTTGCTCAAGTATTGGTTAAATTTCTCGCTCCACTCCAGAGTCCAGATAAGTGTTACCTTTAGGCCATCGTCTGTGTACAGTTATGTATCTGTTTGTGTAACTGTATGGGAAATCAAACATATTTCCTGCAAAGTACTTCGACATTTCGCCAAATTATACATTGTTTATACAGTCTTCTAATTTAAACACGAAAAAATCCTTTTTTCGTTGTAAATAGACATCTTTTTCTCACATCTCACCTCGTCTCGTCCACTTCGCTTCGCGAGGCTTCGATTTTGAATCGCGGTGGGTGTTTGGAAAAGAGAAACGTTGTTGTGTTGTTGTTGCGTAAGAATGCGTTCCGATTCGAAAGCGTGGAGATATTATGGCAACCTTCAGTATTTTCCTGTCAAGCTATATGTAATGAAGGCACGTTAATAAGTGCAAATTGTATCATCATTACTCTACGTGTTTCGCATAAAAATATTCCGATGGTAATAATGTAACTAATAATCGTCTTGCCTTCTTTTAAAGATATCAACACTGGACGTGGCATCAGATACATCGCCAATGGAACCCAAGGCACAATACAATGCCTACAGTGGCTACCAATGTCAGCAAACAGAACCTACAAGCCCGTCAGGTTTAAGCGAATGCTCAAGTACATCCTCATCGACGCTTGGTACCTTTCAACCTTTGTCTTCTGTTTACAACGGTTGCGCTGTAAACAGAAATTCAATACTACCTGCCAATAGTAACCTTTATGCAACGTACGTCACACGCGAACGTGGACATCCAGGCAGAAAGCCCAGACTGAGAGACGAACAGGTATTTTAACAAGTTTAACATTTTTGCCTTTCTTTTCTGTGTTTTAGAATAGAAGACACTTAGAGTGTTGTACACTGCTGAGGCCAATGATACTTTTATTAAACAAAAATCGCGAGGCTTTATATTCTCAATACTGTTTCGTACCTGTAAAGGTATGAATATGCTAAGTATATTCTTGACATTAAATAATAAATCATTTTTCTTTCAGTTGCCTATCGAGGAAAGGGAAAAGCGCAGAGTAAGACGCGAAAGAAACAAACTTGCAGCACTGAGATGCAGAACACGTCGACGAGAAAGAATTGAGGTATTAGAAAAAGAGACAGACGATCTTGAGGGCGAGAACAATAAAGTTCGAAGTGACATCAGCTGCTTGAGAGCACAGTTGAAGCAGTTAGAAGAAATGCTGAAGGAGCACAATTGTGAAAAAAACATTTGAGCCTAGACTCTTCAATTCTTATCATGAAAGAGTCATGTTAGATGAAGACATTTGCTGGGAATATGTTGGCAGTTTGATGGGACCCCTGTCTAAAGGCTCCAAGCTGATCATTGAAAAAGTTGATTATAACGAATGGATGCCTTATAGCATGGTTGAACTTGTGTTAAGATATTCGTAGGAACAGAATATGTTTGTGTTGATATTCACAGAAACAGACATCATAGACACACCCACGTGATGTAAATACACTGCGGTAACAATCTTTTTTTGTCTTTACTGCTATGACGAAACTTCTTTGTTGTTGACGTAGAAATTAGGGCGATGCGAACGACGTGTTTTTAATAAAACTGAAAGCTATTTTCCATTATTTTTTATAGTTATTATATCTGCATTGTTGCTGAAGCATGATTTGAGTCAGTTATGGACTTATGTTAATAGTAAATTCAAGAAGATTCAACTATTTATTCCATTTAAATTTAGAGAATCTGTAACGTGGTTGTTACTAACCTGTTGATAACAGGGTAGTTATCTAAAGTTAGCACATTTATGTGGCAAAAGGGATTTTCAAGATAAAATAATTTTGCACTCTATTGAATACAAAAGAAATATATATTTATATAAATAAATTGAGATATATTCCAATAAATTGAATTAGAATTTATCGCATTTTTATTTTCCCATTCCTCTTCGTCCCATTTTGGGCATTACTCAAATTTCTCACAAAGAAACCCTGACAGACAGACTTCTTTTTAACAGAACATGTTGAAGTGAAGATGCAAAAAAAACAACATTGCTTTTCAATTTACGTCATTTAATGATGAACAAGTGAATTACAAATAATCTATTTTCCTTGTCCTGGTGTGCTGAAAGCAAATGTCAGGTGGCACTTTCCGCAATACTGACGATCAAAGTGGTTTGCCATAAAAATTCCACCACCACATGTTTCATTGGGGCATTCTCTTCTTAAGCGAGTGATCTTACCATTTTCGTCAACCTTGTAGTATTTAAGAACAGCAAGCTTGACCTGTAAATGCCAAACAACACCAGCTATCATATCACAGGAAATCAATATGGTTCACTTGGATGATTTCCATAAGTATGTTGATTGTTTAAAACCAAGATAAAGTAATAAAATTATTACTTCACCTTCCACAAAGAGACTTAATTTAAACACGCACCTTCTTTCTCTTGTGCTTGATTTTTTTTTGGGTGGTGTAATTCTTCTTCTTTCTTTTTTTGCCACCTCCTCTCAATCGCAAGACAAGATGAAGGGTTGATTCCTTTTGGATGTTGTAATCACTCAGAGTTCTGCCATCTTCAAGTTGCTTTCCAGCAAAAATCAGTCGCTGTTGATCTGGTGGAATTCCTAATTGAAACAAACCAAATTAATGCTATTAGACACAATTAACTAAACAGATTACATATTCATATTAACGCAAAATAAAAAATACTCTGGGACATGATTTCTTAAACTTACCCTCCTTGTCTTGGATTTTCGCTTTAACATTATCGATGGTATCACTGGGCTCTACCTACAATTAACAGCAATAATAAAATATAATATTGGTAATAGTTTTAACTTTTTCGAATCAACAGAGATATCTGTCAAATATGCTATATTAGATACATTATAACTGTAAAAGACCTTTGAATTATTGTACAATATCTGGGCAGACATAAAGACAATACAGGGAGCATTGTCAGTCAAAATTAAGATAAAAACCTACCTCGAGAGTAATGGTTTTACCCGTTAGGGTCTTAACAAAGATTTGCATGCTGTGGCTGCAATCTGTTAAAATGATAAAGAGTCAACGTCAAGAAAGACCAGTTAGGCCTATACGGTAAAAAGAGAGCATTGAAAGGCCAGCACTCGAAACCCACATAATCACAATAAAATGAATTCACGGATAGAATTTGGGTGACTATAGTCATCTTTATGAAAATTGCAATTCGATTTGATTTTTAAATGTTATTTTAGTAAGGAAGATAGCAACAAATGGAGAAGAAATGTTGTAACTTCTTACTCGGATCTCGATATTCACCACGCCAGATTGAAAGGACCACGAGCAGGCAAGCACAGGGTTCTATTCCCAACCTTCCCATCATGCAATACATTTTTTGCGATCTTATGCACAGCGGTGCTGCCCCGTTCCCTTTTCGCTCTGACCTGTCTCGGGGCCCACTAAAGTAAAGCGAATACATGAAATGAACAACAGTGTTAGCACTGTAATTAAATTGCAAATAGCCTTTGAAATTAAATCTCATCCTTTTTAAGGTAGGATGAAATAAAATACAAGCCATCTAAAAACTTGCCATGCAAAGATTCGTCCACCGATGGTGAAAGTTGTTCCGGTCTGTGTTTTACACATTCTGCTGCAGAAGAAAGTCGAAGAACAGGCGCGTTTCGTATTATAGTGATCGTTCCTTATTTTTGTAATCGGTCATATCCTTGTTTACGTAATCGTTTCGCGTTTTAGCAATCCGTTTCGTTCCGTTCCGCCCCATATTCCGTTTCTCGTTTCGTTTCCCGCTACTTTGGTAGAAAACCCGACTCGTGACGCACACAATTGTAGACATCTGTATAAGCTGCATTAATTTATCATAAGATAAGCGTCATATGTTTTACATATTGCGAATTAATACTAAATAGTAAATTGTGCACAATTTTCATGTAACAAACGTACTAAATTCATGGAAACACAAGAAAATCAAAAACTTGAGAAAGAACGAAAATCTGAGCGAAAAATAAAAACAAAAGTTAAACAAGATGCAAATCTCATTCGGATTAAATTTTGTAAAATTTATATTTATTTTACAACTCAAATTTATTTTTTGCATCGAAAATCCCAGCAGAGAAAATTGCTGTGCAGTCGAATACGAGATTTCATGAGCGATAAAGAGGCAAAATGTTACCATAACAACATTTTTCAGAAAATAAATGTTCTCCCTTTTCTTTCACGTTTTGATATTCATCTTTATGAAATTTACATTACACACATAAACATGACTGAAAAAGTTGATAAAAATGCTAGAGTCTTCATAAATTACACTGATTCATATACTGGAAAGGTTTATGGCAAGGTATGGATTCGGAAATCGTATTTAATTTTGGAATTTTATAGGCAGCAACTTCTGCACGTTTTCCTCAAAGCATTGTGTAAAAGTTTTAAGTAAAATATGCAGGTCTTCACGACGTCTTCAATTGGAGCTACAAATGAAGAATTTCCTGATCAAGACGATGAATCAGTTGCGAGCGAAGAAGCAGACGCCAAACCAAAAGAGGATTGTTATGAAGTTGTTGGAACAATGTTTGACAATTCTCAGAAAAAACCAGACTGGGTAAAAGAAACCTGTGAGGTACAAATACTGCCGAATATTGTACTCTTGTGTATGAAGCTCATTACAGCTTAAAATAGTGTTGCAGTCTATTTTAACATAATGCTGGATGAGCTTATTCAAACTTGTTACAGTTTAACGTCCCTTGCTCAAAATTGAAGTGTTTGATGTAAGCTAGCTTTTACAAAACTAGAAGGGTGTTGATATAAAGTTTATCTTTCCTTAGAGTTCAAACAGAGATGGGCTTCTCGAAATGTTAAGACAATGTGATGTCATTGTGTATGACATCATCTCAAATCCTAGCCAAGTTGATGAAGCATCTTGGGCAGCCTCCGGTATGTGAGATGATTTTTCCTGTAATCATGTGTTGCATAGGTTTGCTGTAACTCTTAGTTCTCTGTTGAGCAAAGCATCCTGCCTTGATTGCAGCTTTACATGCTGAACTGGAAACATTTACAAGTCCAAAGATCTTTATTTGTGTCAGCACTGCTATGACATGGGCAAAAAGTAAACCAGTTGATGAGGTAGGTTTGCGGTAATGCTGTAAGGCTTTGCAAAGTAATTTTATAGAAATAGAAATACGTTGAAATGACCATAGTTATGCAGCATTTATGGAAGTGAAGAAGATTGAGAATCTCTTTCTTTCAGGATGTTTTCTCTCACTGAAATGTGTTGATTGTGATTGTGGTTGAAAGCTTAAACTGTATTTGTTAGGATGACCCAGAAGTGCCATTTACTGAAGAGGACTACAGACGTCGAAAGCCACATCCCAATTTTAAGAGTCATATAAGTGCAGAGAAGTTGATCATCAAGCTTGGGAAGACTAACAAATCAAAACTGCTAACGTATGTTGTAGCAGCTGGATTGACATACGGTGCTGGTGAAGACATTTTTCATTATCTGTTCAAGACAGCTTGGCTTGGACAAGCTCCTGCCTTGCAGTGTTTTGGAAATGGGTTGAATGTTGTGCCAACAATCCATGTGAAAGATCTTGCAAATGTACTCGTAAACATTGCTGATCAAAAGCCACGTGTGCGATACTTACTGGCAGTGGATGATGCAAACTCAACATTGGAAGAAATTGTCCAAGTGTGTATGATTTAATTTATGATTGTGTCACTTGATTCAGGTGTAATTGTGTCAATGCAATGATATTTATTTTTGTCTCTTTTGCAGACTGTTAGTAAATTTCTTGGCAATGATAAAGTCAAGCATATACATGCAGAAGATGCACTTCTTGAAAAAACCATTGAGGTATTGTCTTGTATCTTTATGATCAAAAGATCCAAGTTGTACAGCTAAGAGTTGGTTCCTGTGGCTTTATTATGTTACGACTTCACTTAGCTTACATTATACATACTGAACAAAACAGTAAAATGCAGTGGTTGGAATAGTATTACTTTATAAGCTATTTCTAAATGAGTGTCTTATAACATGACCAACGCTTGTTTTTGGCAGCAAGCTGATTTCGATATGTTGCTGGTGAATCTAAGAATGGATGCTACATACATCAAAGAAGGCATGAATATTCCTTGGGTGTCAACTGTGAGTATTTCACTGCATTGTAAGTTAGAATGAACCTATTGCACTCACAGTGTATTAGACATATTTTTTGACGTTTTGAGTTGAGTTCTAATCAAATGATTGGGGATATCTTACAGGGTGGACTTCCAGCTACCATAACCAAAGTTATAAAGGAGTACAAGCAGGCTAGAGGACTTCTGGTACGCTTATTTGTCTTCTGTTTTGCTTATATTTCGTCTGTGCAAACACTTTATTTTTTTGCTATACACACGTTTTTTATAAGAATAATCTTTATCAGAATTTTGTTGTGCAAAATTGCCAATATAAACGCTGGAATAAGAATATTTACGAATAAAGAATATCAATGGAAAAGACTGAGGATCAACAAAAGCTAATTCTCATAAAAGAGAGTGTTGTTCATATGTTTTACAGTGTCGCACTGTACTACATACACGGCAGAAATCATTCGTCTCTCCCACTATCACAAATCTCTCTTATTATCACATGAATGTCTCTGATATGAATCGTATACTCTTGTCAATTGTAGCCAATGCGTGCGTGTGTGCTTGGTCCGCCTGCCTGTGGCAAGACTACGGTAGTGCGTCAACTTTGTGAGCATTACAAATTGCATCACATCAAAATACAAGACGTCATCAACGAGGCAATAGAAAACTTGGTATGTTGGCTTTATTGGTTAAATTACATTCGAGCCATATGGAATTGGGATATATTTACTATAGGCTTTGATATTGACTTTCAAAGCACATGGCATATGATTTTATAATGGAATATTGCAGGAGAAGAGTGCGGCGAGAGCAGACCAAGATGATAATGACGATGATGATGTAGCTGCTCAAGAATCACAAGAACTTCTTGATGATTTATTGCAGAGTAAAGAAAGAAACGGCGGTATGTGTATTTTATGTCACAATGTTTTTCAATAGCAACTGATAATCAAGACAAGACAAAAATATAATTGCGCTATCTACTTTTGTGATATTATGATTTTATTTTTACTGCACCTATTATTGGCTATATATTTTATTTCTTCTTTATCTCATATATTTGTGCTGTCTCCGTAGGACGATATGAAGACCAATACATCCTGAAGTTTTACAAAGATAAACTTCATTCAATGCCATGCCAAAATCAGGTTCGTGTTTTACATTTTATCTTAATCTGAGCCATTTATTGATCAATTATAGATCAAAGAACATTAGTATTTACAAGTTGATTTTTTGAAAATATAATTTTAGTAGGAAATTATAGGCGCTTTTTCGGGTAAAGCATCAAAATATCGAGCAAAGTTTACAGATACATCCCTCCAAAAACGAAGTGCCAGCCCTGCCAGTTTCATGTTAAATATTTCATTTATCTCCATATTGACAAGGGTTCCAATATGTTGCAGGGATTTGTCTTAGATGGTTTCCCAAAGACATACGAGCAGGCCAAAGAGCTCTTTGCTGGTGAGTCGAGTCTTTCAAGCCGTATACTATCTTCATGTCTTTGGAGAATATAAAATTCGATACATTGCACCAAAGTCACATAACATCTTTCTTTGCTTGTGAATATGAGAGTTTTATCTTTTTTCCATGTTGTGAAGTTTATATATTTGCTTGTTCTGGGTGTTTGGAGATATTTCATGCTTTGAAAGTCTTAAAAAGAAAAAGATGTTCGTTACCCACAGGAGCGCATGGCGTCATTATTCTTTCCCGCCAAATATTTACTTTAAGCAGCCCGCACCCAGGCCTCTCGACATGATTTGCTTTCCAAGACGGTGACGAATACCATTAATTATCATAATTATGACGTATTTCTTGATTCTCAGTTGACAGAGATGACGACGATGCTGATGATGAAAAGCAAGTTGGTTATGATCAAAATACAATGCCAGGTTATTTTTATTTTTTTATTTTGTTTCTTATTTTTTATCCAGTCCAGCCCAATGCCACCAGACCAATAAACGCTGCATTTGTGTGGTAGCATTATCCTTGTAATTATCGTCATTTTCTGGTGTAGAATTTGCTAGCTCTTTCTCTTTTTATTCATTTAGAGGTCGTAATATGTCTCGAGGCTTCTGATGAGTTTTTGAAGAACAGAGTGATGAATTTACCTGAATCTCTCGTTGCTGGTACGCACAATACAGAGGAAGGATTGCTGAGAAGACTTGCAGACTTTCGTGCGGTCAATACCGAAGACGAAACTGTTCGCAATTATTTCGATGAGCTGGAGATACACCCTGAGCTAATAGGTTTGTTATCTTTTCATAGTGTTGCATCAGGAGTATGTTGATACCTGCAATCGGCATGTAAATGAAACTTTGTGTATTTTCTGCTTGCTTACAGATATTACCTCAGATTCTGACCCAAATATGAAGGAGACGTTGGATAAAATAATCAACATTATGGGGAAAGCGCGCAACTATGGTATGTTGTTGGAACATTTTTGATGATGTAACTACGAACAGGAATCATTTTACCTTAATCTCGGTTTATAGAAGTTGATATATAAACCGGTTTAATTTCATTTAATTCAATTTATTTTGCCAATTTTACTTAAAATTTACGGTTTATAGATATCATCTCAGACGTTGATTTTATCGTGAACTCTTCATGTCTCTACAGGACCTACTCCGGAGGAGCTTGCAGAGATGGAGCGAATAGAAAGGGAACAGAAGGTATCTTTGATTTTAGCTAAAGATGCATGCCAGGTATATGCAAGGAGAGGAGGTGGGACTCTCTTCGTCACATTTAATTAATTATTTTTATTTCATTCTCAGCTCGAACAAGAAGCCCGGGAAATGGAAGAGAAAGAAGAGAAGGAGAGAATTGAGGCTCAAGAAAGGGCAAAAAACTTGGAGGAATGGGTATGCATCTCTTAATACTTATCCTTAGCTCGCTCTTTTTGAAAATCCTTTTATTAATTTACCAATTTTTTGCTCTCAGCGTGAAAAATTGAATGAAGTGAAACGTCAAGAGGAGGAATCTTTGGAAAACCAATCCATTCCATTGAGAAACTATCTGATGAAACATGTGATGCCAACTCTCACTACCGGCCTTATTGAGTGCTGCAAGCACAGACCTGATGATCCAATCGACTTTTTGGTAAATATTCACACTTTTGCCTGTGGTTATTTCTTGGGAACGCGACAGGGCGCAGCCCCCTTGCTAAACTGCGATGCAATTTTGGGGACGCAGTTCTCCCCCAAAGAACTTTGCAAGAATTGGGTGTTATTTTATTTTACAATTCTCAACGCTTTTCGTTGTCTACAAATTGTTTCGTTTGAAAATGACTGGATTTGCTGGATGTTATATCTTTATCAATAAATAAAACGTTCGCAGAGGAACGATGGGTGGCACCCAAATTTCATAGGGGTTACGCCCTGGAGCCCCCAGAAGTCACCACTAATATTTGCCATCGGATATGGTTGTATTAGAAATAGTGGCCTTTTGTTCCTGAAGCCCTAATATTTGAATGCTGCGAGTGAGCCATGTTTTAGGTATTGTTTTATGAACAATTTGTGAACAATCATCTTTTTGTCTTCTTCCAGGCTGAGTATTTGTTTGAGAACAATCCACAGATAGAGTGAACTTTGAAGTCATTTATGATAAAGTTAACACTGACTACTGTGCTGTTATATCTTGCTAAAAAACATTGTATATAATAATATTTTCATTGTATATTCTTAATTTGAGAAATTAATTTTTTGTTCTTTTGGGTCAACCAAAGGAGAATCAGTTTGTTGAGTTTATAAGGTCCTAAAAGCAAATAACTGCGATCGAGTTAATATTGGTTAATATGTAGCTTTATCAGAAAATTTAGAGAGGAATAGATTAAACAATTTTAATAAAAAGTTAGGTTGGGTTTGAGGAGGTTCGGGACAAGAAAGAGCAGGAGGACCAAATAAAATGAACCAAGAACCCAAAGCCCTTTTGTCTGCCACGTAAACATCCGGGCATTTTGATGCCGTCATGGATCCCATAATGCTTTGTTGAAAAACTGATTTGGGAAAGTTCCTTTGCGAAATTCTCTGCGACGAAGGATATGTTGCACTTTATTGATCGATTTTGAAGGAATAAATCAAGGTAGACGTTTGCTATAGCGATTAGTTCGTGTTCATCTCATACACGTATACTCAAAGGAGCGTCAGGTATTTCTAATTTGGCAAGAACTCCAATATGAATCCAGAATAGTAAGTAGATTTTGATGACCAAAGCCCATACGATTCCTCAAGAATATTGCCGCACCTCCGGGTTTTGTATAAAGAAAGATTTTTATTTCTTTTAGCGACTATCTCTTTAAATTGTTGCTTATTGGCGACTCTGGTGTTGGAAAATCTTGCTTGTTACTTAGATTTGCGGTGAGTTTTTCACAAACTAGATAGGACACGGAAAACCGTAATCTAACCTGATGAATTTTGTGGCCATTATTCGAAAACGCTGACATTTTTCAGCTCAGTCGATGCCACTTACTTCTTCCTGGTTCATTTTGATTTATTTTTATTTCAGGATGACACATATACTGAAAGTTACATCAGCACAATTGGTGTTGACTTCGTAAGTAATGTTATTATTTGACACGGACGCGAACTCAGAATATACCTAGGCCAATTTTTTATTTCAATTTGCAACGTCATGTGATGTCTATTGATTGCTTTTACATCATCATCCCTTGTTTCATCACTTTGCTTCATGATCTCTTTTCAGAAAATAAGAACCATTGAACTAGATGGAAAGACAATAAAACTTCAAATTGTAAGTAAATGGTGGTATGCTAGTTTCAAGTGTAGTGATTGGTTAAGTCCTCGAAATTGGCAAGCCTTTGTTTGTATTAAAACTTTTGCAACCAGCTTCTGAATTGAAATTGAATAACAGAGATTTATATTTTATGTTTTAGTGGGATACTGCTGGCCAAGAAAGATTTAGAACTATTACATCTAGCTATTACAGAGGGGCCCATGGAATTATAATAGTATATGATGTGACAGATCAGGTGAGTGACATTACTGATTCTTGGTGTGAATGCTTGTTGTAGGGCTCTTTGAAATCTTATTTTTGCTAATTATTTGAATATTTTCTCATTTATTTGTTTTTAAGGAATCTTTCCAAAATGTGAAACAGTGGCTACAAGAAATTGACAAGTATGCATGTGAAAGTGTGAACAAGTTACTAGTTGGAAATAAATGTGATCTGACAACCAAGAAAGTTGTTGATTATACAACAGCTAAGGTAAATAGTTAGAATTATAAGTTAGTTTTAGGGGTGGTGCCAGTTCTGAAGAAGCTGGGCGGGACAAAGGGAATTTTCAGATACCAAGCATTTCACAAATTGTGAAATTTTGTGTCACACCCTTATCCACTCCCTCCCCTGTATTTGTTCATAAAATGTAGACTAATTAGAAGGTCTATGCTAGAGACAATTGGTGGATGTGTCACCACCAGTTAGTTCATGCACAATATCATAATACATAACAAAATATGAAATACCTGAGAATGAATTTATATGAAAAAGTGAAAAATACCAAGCTGAAACTGGAGCCAATTGTTCTTATAAAAAATGCTGTATTAAAAATTATTGATTATAAGTTAATAGTCATAATTATAAGGAGAATTATGCTTGTTAACATCTTGGTCAATAGCTATGACAAAGTAAATAGAGGGCATCAGTATGATCTCTTTCCTTATAACAGGAGTTTGCTGACTCACTGGGAATACCATTCTTAGAAACAAGTGCAAAAAATGCCACAAATGTTGAACAGGCTTTCATGACGATGGCTGCAGAAATAAAGAGCAGGATGGGTCCACCACAGACAGCTGTAGATCCACAGAAAAAAGTCAACATAAACTCATCTAGTGCAGTGAATAAACAAAGTGGAGGTTGTTGCTAAATTAATTAACTCGTTGTATCCATTATTTTGTTGAGGAAGGTTCTGCCTAATTTTCATTGCTGATCTACATGAACTAAAATTGTCTCTCTATTTAGTACACAATGTAAAACTCTGGAGTAGTAGAATACTAGATGGTTGGTTTTTGTCAAAAATTCTTTAAAATTGCTCAGATTATAACTCAAGAGGGAGTGAATAAGATGCCATTTCAATTTTGCTGGGTTGTTTGACTGGACGGTTTCTTTGAAGGGGTGAATTTATATTAATGTAACTTAAAAAAGTGTTGTTTGGCTATTCTTCTTTCTGTTTAGACTACTATTTACATGTTTGAAATATATTCCATTGTTTTATTGACATCTGTTTAGCTATCCTAGCATGAAAGCTGTTAGTCTTAAATTTTTGTTTACAACTGAACAAGATGTTCAGTATATATGTTGCAAGAAGTATTTTTGTAGAATTAGATTTATATCCAAGTTTAAAATCTTAGAATTGATTAATTGGTGTAAATTGTTGGGATAGCAAAACAAAATGTCAAATACCAACATATATCTGAAAGTCGTTTTATTAACTATAAAAAATCAATTGTAATTTGTCAATTTATGATTAGAATTTTTCATGAATGTAGAACTTGAAGTTGTGAGTCCATTTTTCTTTCTCTTTACTCAGTAACATTGAGAAACAAGATTTATCTTTAATTATTTACAAAGCAAAAGTTGATAAATATTCGTCCATATTATGTATTCTTAATCTTTTTTTCAAAATAAAGTTATCGCAATACTATTCATCTTCTGGCTCAGCATGACGCATAATTTCTCTCTGTTGTTCGAGTAATCTTTCTCGCATTTTTTCTTCCTGTTCTTGCCGCTTCACGGCTTCCTGTGCTTCTTTCTGCATCTGTTCTAGTTTTTCAAGTGTCACAGACTTCATTGGCAAAATTTTGGGCTTACAAAGCACGGGCATTGGTGTTTGTTCCGTGTAAAGAAGGCCTTGTTTAGGGAGAACTTCCATCAGTTGTTCGTCCGCCATTGCCGCAAACCAATGAAATGAAAATAAATTATTCAGCTTTCAGCAGGTTGAAGTAAAATAACATGGACCATTGTCAGCCTCGTCATCATTATTGAAAGGAAACACCAAGACAACACTGTTGTCAAAACAAAACCCTGTTTGAAAATTATAAATCAGTTATATTTTAAACAATTTACTATAAAAATATACACCCTATGCGTAAGCTTAGAAAAAGCTAAAAATAAAAATTCTAGCATCATAAAAATTATAATAAAGTTATCAATTTCGTTAGCTAAATCCTTTCACAGTCTCCTTTGCCTGATACCATATCAAATCATTAGAATCTTGTTCAGTATATCTTTCTGCTCCTTCCATGCTGTAAAAATTTTCGTTGGTTAGAAGAATTTGGTAGGTCTTTTTCTTCATCCTTGAAGGTACTTTAAAAGAATGTTTGGGAAGGAAATATGCTGGCACACCAACATCAGCTTCCTTGGAGGCAAGCACAAGTAAAAATAAATTTGTTAATGGCATTCCATCCATATCTGCTAAGTATTCATCGGTAATTAGTTTTTGCAACACCATGCGAGCGCTTTTATCTATTCTTTTTTCCTTAGAATCCAGTGGAGCAATATTTTCCTTTTCGTGCAACAAACAATCATCCCTTGACCGTTGTTGCTGGAAAGTAAAATATGGCAGAAAAAAATAAACTTCCTTGGGACTTACAATCGTGCTTCCAAACAATAATAATATTTTATGGACAGAATTGTTCAATATGAATCTATCTAGTTCAAATAAAATTGATTTTATAGAATTCATCGTTGCAGCTTTCTTGCGTAAATTCTCTCCGAATAGTGCTTTAGGCCTTGATTCGTTGGCCCTCATCTCTCGCTCAAGAAGCATCAGAGGTCTTGGAATTTGCCTTCGATGAAATATCATATGTTTAATTCCTTCCTTTAGCACATGTTGGAGCTCATGTCCTTCGATAAAGTGGTCAAAATGAATTACTATTCCTCTACCTGCTTCTGCCGCCATTGAAAAGGAAGCAAAAAAATAAAAGTGCAATGCAATGCAATCATTCATTCAGTCAGCGGAGCGCGCCGCGCCACTGAGCTGCTAAAGGTGGGCGGTACCGTGTCAACCACCGCCGTGCACGTTGGCTTTTTCAAACATGGCTAACGTCAGTGATAGATACTTGAAAAGAAAGCTTAATATTAAGCAAACTCGCGAGGGAATATTACAACAATCTTTACTAGCCTCAAAAGCAATTCCTGACTCGTTCGATTCAATTGAAAAAGCTGGTAGTCCGGTAGGAGGAGGAAGGCTAGATTTGACAGAGATTTGGCCTAGCGCAGATCGGTCTTACAATCGTTCACCAAAAAATGCAACTATTGATTCCATGACGAAATCATTTGTCGAAGCTCCATATGACAGGGAAATTAGTGAATTGTCGTCTACAGTTTTCACTACGAGAAATGCCGGCGCAACGTCGTCAATGTCAATTGCAGACTTGAGCAATTTGTCTCTATTGGTGGAGAAAGATCCAGAGGTGTGTGGTGGTGGAGCCTTGTTCACGTCATTTAAAGATACCCTGGGCTTATACCCAAATGCAGGACAGGTTTTTGAAATGGTCGAGGCATACGAGAAAATATGCAGAGATCATATTAAAAATTTGCTAGATGTTTTAAACCAAGTGGACCCGTCAAGAACGCGACTCCAAAAAACAGCCAATATGATCAATTTTCTCCATCAAGAATGTTGCACGTGGCGTCTAGTGAATTCATTGATAAAAGATAGACTGATGACAGAAAATGCAGAGGTTGATATGGACGATGGTGAATATGTAATGAGAGATCAATTTTCAAGTAAAAAGGAAGCCATAGAAAAGCTGTTTAACAGAGAACCTTCTGTGAGGTATTGTCAGATGATTGTTGACTGGCTTGAAAAAAATGCAGATGACAAGTTGAATGATTTGCTGATGAATGATCATATTCAGTTTTCTTCTGATTCAGTATCATGGGAGCACACATTACATGGTCTTATGCATCCACATAAGACAACGTCTACAAGAACCATTACCGAAATGGATCCAGATGCACCAGTTAGACAGAAAAGACATCTTGCTGATCTTGATCAAGTTGATGAGACAAGATTATTGCAATTCATCTTCTCCTTTTTGCGTGCCGGCAGGCTCGAAGAAGCAAAGAAGATGTGTGTTCAATATGGGCAATCGTGGAGAGCTGCTACACTAGACGGTTGGCGTCTTTGGCATGATCCTAACTTTGAAATGTCTTCCAAGAATGAAGAGGTGAAACATACGGAAGGCAATGCTTTTGGTAATCTTTGGAAGCAGTGTTGCTGGAAAATGTGTGAAGATGATGGTATAAGCATGCATGAAAAAGCAATTTATGCCGCATTGAGCGGTAACTTGAAACAGCTCCTTTCTGTCTTGGAATCCTGGGACGATTGTTTGTGGGCTTTCTTTAGAGTGCTCGTAGACACAAAAGTTGAACAAGAGTTAAGCGCCATTCATGATCTAGACACAGACTATGTCCAACTGCATGCTGAGAATGAAGACCTGACAACTGAGAAGATTTTTCAAGAGCTGGAATCTCATCAAAGCAAGTGTGTCAAGAACGAAGGCAAGGAACCTTTTCACTTGATCCAAAAGTACCTGATTCTTGATGAGCCGAAAAATCTGCTCAAAACCATCAAAGATAACGTTGATGGAAAAGGCATGGTGTCTGTTCACATGCTGAGATTTATGACACATGCAGTGATATTTTTTCAAACTGTTGGCTTGGACATTGATGATGCACTGTACACAAAGGTAATCAGAAGATACATTGAAGTTTTAATTGAAAAGGACCAAGGCGACCAAGTTGCTGTTTATGCTTCCAAGCTTTCTCCTGACGACCAGATTGAAATATACTGTCAGTTTCTCATGCAAATCGACAATTTGCAAGATAGGCAGCACTATTTGGAGCTGGCAAGAAATTCAAGGCTTGATGTACAAGCTATATCAAAAGCAGTGGTTGAAGGGATCAGAGAGAACAACCCCAGTGATCTGACCCAGGGTGGTGCCGAAACAGATGGCGATCGTAGGAAAATTGATGCAATTGACTTGCTAACAATAGAATCATCGCGGCGTATTGATGCTGTCATTCAAGCGAATGCTATCATCCTGGGCTTTCTGGCATCTAAAAAACTCGAATTGGCAAATGAAGTCTTCAAGAAACTTCCCGAAGACTCAATTGATGTCATTCATCAAGAATGGGAGAAAAACGCCGCAACACCCGATTTGCCACACGAATACGAAAACGCTATCAAAGAGCATCTTTGCATTAAAGCTTACCTTTATGCCCATGACGCATTTAACAGCTGGTTCGAGCACTTCAATTACAAAGCACCCACAAAACCGGCCCGTCACAAGATAAGCAACTTCAAGGATCAAATTGCATACGAAGAAACTATGAATGAATATAACGGAAGGTATCAGATGTGGAAGAAACACCTTGGCAGTCATGTTGAAAATGTTTCGGATAAAATCTATAATGTTCTATTATTTCCAGAAGGTTGGATGATTGATTCTCATCCCGTTGCCAACGATCCAGGTCGTGCTCATCAAATCGATCTTCTGAGGCAAATTGCCATTCCTATGCTTTGTTTCATGCTTCACTCTGTCCTCCACTCGTCAGAACAGTACAAAGAATGCCTCCAACTTGCCGATACCATACAGGCAGAACAGCATAAGCTCTATAGTGTTTTCAAAAGAGAGGATCTAAAGAAACTTCTCGGTCTATTTAAAGACTCTTCACTGGCATTACTGAATCTGAACAAGAACTTGATGGGTTTCTAAGTCAACGTCTTTTAACACGACTTCAAGAGTTCAACGAAACTTGATTGAAATTGAAAATACTAATAACCAAACTCTGTATTTAAGACTGCATTAAGAATTAACTCTATTTTTTGCTCCAATAGGTTTATGTTACATTTTTATACCGTTATACTTCGATATTTGGACAAAGTGGATCAAAGAAGTTGAGTTTTATTTTTGGCAATTGATGAAAATTATGGAACTGTTGTTTTTGGAATGCGTTTCTTTCCAGAATTGAAATAAGAAAGATAATAACTGGTTATTTTGGCATTTGGTCACTTTACCAGATTCGAAGCAGCAAAACGATAGGCTTTGTTGAGTCTTTTAACAAGAAATATTTACTGCATGGATAATAACATACGACGATTGAAATAGCAAACGCCAATGCGGTTGTTAACGACGCGTCATGTGACGTCTGTCCGTCTGTCCGTCTTAACGTGAGGAAACATCTGTCCTGTCCTCAGTAGCAAGCCCAGAAGCCAAGTTACTTCAAGCCAAGTGAGGTGCGTGAAAATTCTTTATTCGCGTAGATTTCTAAAGATTTATTTTGGAAATCCTTTTTTATTTGGAGTTTATTTGTTATCTTACTTATAGTAACTTATCTTATTCAATCCCGTTTCAGATTCTCTTTGCAACTGTGAATTAATCGATGAAGATGAAGGTAGGCTGGTTATTCATATGTATGTAGCTACATGTTTCTGGATCGTCGTGGAAATGTTGATTTGAATGTTTGAATTTGTGTTGTTTATGAAAAAAATTCTTGCTAAGTCTTATGCATCTTATGCTAATTCTTGCTAAGTATGACGAAGCTTTCTAATTAGTATTTATGAAACTGAGGGATGGATTGCAGTGGAAAAAATACGTAAATCCGTGATGTTGAAAAACAAGTCAAAGCTTATCAGGTCAAGCTGGTGCGCATAAGTGGACAGCTGCCCTGTGTCTCTGCTGGCTTTTATAGCAATTTCAGCTTCATCGTCCTTAGGGACCAGTTTGAAGTTCATGTTACTGATTCAAAAAACAGAATCATTATCATTGTCCCTCCTGCTAAAACATTAAACAGGCTTCGGCAAATGCAAGTTTAGGAGAGCTTTTTCCCTCTTCGAAACTTGCCATTTTACTTCCTCATTCATCTGCCAAGACGCTTATGCAAACCTTAAAAATAAACCATTCTTGCTTGATAACTAAGCTTTATATACCTTATATACAGCCTTCATCGAATGATGCGCCGATGCAATTACTCTTTGTATACTTGAATTGGATGATCCGTTGATTTGTTTATAATTTGACCTTTCCAGGTTTTAGCTGCAATTCTCCTTTTGAATTTGGTTGCCATTGTGTCATCGGCTGCCAAGTGGACCAGGCTAAACCACAGACCAGTTTGCTATGGCGCTAAAGGAAACTCGTTTGGAGTTTTCCATGTTGAAAAACAAGTCAAAGCCTATCAGGTCAAGCTGGTGCGCATAAGTGGACAACTGGCCTGTGTCTCTGCTGGCTTCTATAGCTATTTCAGCTGCATCGTCCATAGGGACCAGTTCGAAGTTCATGTTACTGATTCAAAGAACAAAATTATTGTCCCTCCTATCCCAGTTCGGTACAAAGCAGGCTACGGCGCATGGTATTACCTCAATGGCCACCGATATGGAGCCAACACGGTTGTTATTTCTACTGGCGTACACCCATATACTTTCAAGAGGGGAAAGGAGTACAGGGTGTGGAATGGTGAAGATCTTTTCAACCTCACAGAGTATGATAACAGTGGACACATTTGTGTTAATGTCTATGCATTGCAATAATGTGTTGTGCTGAACAATGTTCCATCAATGACTCTGTAGTGAACGTATATACGACTGCTTGATGTTTATTATTCTATATGCATTATCAATGCTGAATTGTTAATGTTAAAGACATGGAACGGGTATTATTCCATTGAGTTGTTTCTTTACAATTGTCAGATTTACTGGTCCGGTTTTTATAGCTTCCAAATCTCATTAAACTATCTTATATAAAGAGGGGCCAGTCCAAAGTTATTCTGTTCATTTCCAAAAGCATTTCAAAGAAGCACCAGAAGAGTCCTGTGCTATACAATTATCCAATTTCTTTTCTGAGCGATTGTAAGTAAGCGTGATGAAAAGGAAGGTAAGTCGTCAAGTTAGCCATGTTTTGACAAAATGAGTGAATGTGACGGGCAATAAATGATGGAATAGGAGTCGCCTCACAGATTTTAACTAAATTTAATCAACCGGATTGTTCACACTCCAAGCGATTTTGCTTTTTGGCTTGCCAACGACATACAGTATCTTTTCTATAACTCGAGCTAACGAATATTCTCGCTAACATGCACTGTCTTTGTTGAATTTGTGTTCTGTCCCATGTTATACTTTATAATTTAGCTTGATTGAGTTTCTGATAACTCGAGAATTTATTCAATGTTTGTTTAGATCATTGCTGCAGTTTTGTTGCTCTACCTGGTTGTTGCTGTGTCTTCGTCAGCAAGATGGACGAAGCTCAACTGCAAGCCTGTTTGCTACGGTGCAAAAGGAGGCTCATTTGGGGTGTTTTTTATTTCCAAAACAGTAAAAGCTTATCAGATCAAACTTCAACGCACCAGTGGAAGAGTTTCCTGTCATTACAGCTCTGGTTATGGTTATTTTCGTTGTGCCCGTGGAAAACATTTTGGAGTATTTGTTACAGATACCAATAATAAAGTTATCGTTCCTCCTGCACCGATTCAATATGTTACGGCAAAGGGATGGTACCGTCTCAACGGCAACAACTATGGCGCCAGTACGATCGTCCTTTCCATTGGCTTACATCCATACATATTCAGGAAAGGGGGAGTGTACAGAGTGTGGTATGGAGAAGATCTTTTCAATTCTACAGAAAGTGATAATGTTGGACGTATGTGTGTTAATGTTTATGCATTACAGTAAAAAAATGAGTTGAGGTGTGAACATTTTGTAACTCCTTTTCAACTCCGAAAGCTCTTTGCATTCTGTTTGTTACTTTCTATGCTGAATGAAAGCTGATCATTTCTTGATATTTATTGCCTAATCAATGCTGAACGTGTAATCAACAATTAGCTGGTCATTTCTATTTGTATTATCAACCAAGATGATTTATTTTGTGTTTTTCCATTCCGTTTCTGGTCATCTTGAGGTTCACACAAACGTGTTTGCCATCCATGGGAAAAAATAGCTTTTACCTAACAGTGCCTCTGGGAATGACTTATATTATTAAAGGCTCTCAATGGTCCCAGAAAGTGATGTCATGGCAATGTACCTTGGTAAGATTCCTGATAATATCAGTGGGAATTTACCCTGGCAAGAGCAACGCCCCCAGAAATGAAATCACTAAAAGTCTTCCTGGTAACGGCCCTTGGAAATGACGTCACTCAAAATGGAGCTTGACAACGGCCTCGGGAGAAAGTTCAGGCAGGCAGATATTTTGAGTTTTACACGCATTGTTTTGTCTCTAAAGGCTTTGTATTCAATATCGCCGACATTCTTTCGGCACGATAATGATAATGAGAAAAGACTGGTGCACGAAAAGATATTGTTTGGAAGGATTTTGTGATTGGGGGGCTTGGAAAGACTGGGACTCCCCAAAGTTACCCCCCCCCCCAAGGCCACGGGCCACATGCAAAGCGCGCGAAGCTAAAGAAGAAAGGACCGGGACGTCGTCTTGTCGTAAACTGTTCGATGCAATTTATCAATATGCCAAAACGAAGTTGTCCTTTCTCCCATAATACACAACTGCTGAAAATGCACATAGATATGAGAGATGTTGGCAAAGAAGACTACAAAAAGGAAGTATACGGTAAACCATTTTTGTATGACACAGTGTGACCAAGAGCAACTAAACTATGTATATTTTTAGGCCACATTTCTTTTCTACGCTCATGTCATTTGGCCAACCTTCTACACAAGACCAGGGCATTAATTTTACTCTTTATTTTACTTTTTGTTGGGTCAAATTTTCACAGTAGTTTTAGCCAATTAATAAAGTCTTTAATTTTCATTCTGTATTTATGTCTTTTTGAATTTTAACCCGGACTATGTAGATGATGAATGAAATTGATTGATTGATGATCTGCAGAGTATGGCATGTGCACACCGGAGATATTTTTCCCCAAAAGCAACTGCACACCAGGCAAATTAGGGTGTGGCAAGTTATCTGGGTGGAACAGGGCGTGGCCCCGTACAATTTATCCCAGTGATTGTTTAGAAGATAAAATAGTCGTTAATTGTTCATTAAAATAATGCTTTTCAAAATCATTATTAGTCCAGGCCCAAACAAGAAAGATTTCACGTAGAACGCACGCCGAAGTTACGCTGTACTTTCGTATGTGTACGCCAGAAATCGTATATTTTGTATGTATTATTATTATTTTGGGTACGCCGAGCAAAATTTTTATTAGTATGTACGCCGGCACGCCGACTTGAGCCTTGAGAACACGCCGAAGATCTTCGGGCCTAAGTGCATGGAATGCACCCTGCTCCTTCAGAAAAGGAAATTTTTTCTGTGCGCACCAGCACATCGAAATTTTTGGTGGTGCACACCGGCACACCAGGAATTTTGTTCGTGCACACCGGAGATCTCGTCGAAAATTGCCATACTCTGCAGTCCGGTTGATGAACGATTTTACTAGATATCTGGAATTTTCCTGGGACGATTTTTATTTCATTTTCAATTATTTCAGAGTTAATTATCAACCTGGCTTATACGTTCATCTCGCTTTACTATCGACCCGAGATTATTGTAAGTTTTTATTTTTAGAAAAGACTATGGACCTTATGAAGCAAGGGGCAATAGAAGCAGCAAAATGTAAAGATGAGGAAGATAAGAATAAACCAACCATGTCAAAAGGAAAGAAAATACTTGGCCCTGCTTTCAGTAAAAAGGCACAGTTGAAGTGTTTGACATGCAATCTATCTTTTATGAACTGTACCGCAATGACCTGCGATTTTTGTGAGAAAAGAATGTGTGAAAATTGCTGCCGATTTTGCTTAGGATGTGAAAAGACTTTTTGTCATTTGTGTTCGGTGATCAAGTGAGTAAATGTTTCATAGAATGTTTAATGTTTATTAATTTTAAAGGAATTTGGTACATTTTACTGTGATATTTTTGTTTTTAGTTACGATATGAAAGATGAAAGAGAGTTTTGTTTGAACTGTTGCAGTTAATGACAAGTAGATTGAGGTATGCCAATCTTACTTGCATTTTCTTCTGCCTAAAGCTGAATCTGACATCAAATGGTTTAATACCACTTGAATACATTTACATAGAACAACATAATTGCAAAATTTTTGTTATATTTTGTAAATAAACGGGATGAAATATCATTGTTTTTAAAACCAGTTTTATTCTGGTATATGGCTTTCATCCCAGCAAAAATTGATTATTAAATTAGTTTGCAAATAACTGACTTAATTTGCATTGCATTTTTAAGGAAGACTCACACTGCAATTTTGTTACGTGAAACAATTTTGGAATCTTTCTTTGAGACCCCCAGCCACCTGCCAAGAAACATCCCAGTGTGAAAATTGATAATTGGAAAATAATGTCTAGACCTACATCTTTGTTCACCACACATCTTTGTTTCCCTTTATCTCGAAATACTGATGCTGATGCTTCAATTTATCTTTGAGAATTTAGCCTAAAAATCAGTAACAACCCTTAAAAAAGAAAATTCTTACCCTAAACCCCTACCTCCTCCCACCCAATTGTTCCAAAAAACATTTTGCGTTGCAAAATTGGTTGTAAATGTAAATGCTAATGTCTTACCCATTGTAAATGTTACACATTTTTCTAAAATCACTTGAGCAAAGATTTGTGTAATTAATGTCACTGTTATATTTGCTACCTTTTATAATAGTTAGTATTAATGTTATCATGCTAAAAAATAATACCTCAACCCTTACTTGTAGTATTACCGTATTTCCTCGATTTTCCTCGATTTCCTCGATTCCGGGGCGTTTAATTTTTGGGGGGCGCCTAATCGACGGGGGCGTTTATTGGAAAGTACAAGATCACAGGCTCTGTCATTGGGTCCAGAAAAGAGAAAATGGTTTAGTTGAGCCTTGCTTTATCGAGCAACAACGTAGAAAATGAAGGTCGCCATGGTTTTGCACAAAGAGGGGGCTTTTTATCGAGGGGAGCGTTTATTGTAAAAGCTGGTAGCATAAGGGGGCGTTTATTCGAGGGGGGCGTTTAATCGAGGAAATACGGTAATCCAATTTCACCAGAAATTTTTTTAATTCTCAAATCTTTTAGTGAATACCAAAAATATTAATTCTCTTCAGCCCTACCCATGCATTGCATAAACAAGGTAAACGTAATCTCTTTTAATATCAATAGTTTAATTTTCCTGTTGGATTTTTTTGTTTTATTTCACTCGGCATTTACCTTTGATTTATAAAATAATCTTCATTTGTCACCCATGGAATATGTATGTAGAGGTAAATAGATCATTTAATTCATGCAGGGGCGGCGGGCAAAAATTTTCAAGTGCTATGACATTTCAGGAAACTGGGTGGGGCATTTTAGGCCACACCCAATTTGTGAGGTGTGAAAGAGGAGAGCCATGAAAATATTTTTACTTAATGAAAGAAATCAGTTCTGTGTTCCACCATAAATAAACAAAACAGACAACCTTTTAAATTTTACCCGGGCTGTTTGCACAAAAATCACAACAAGGGTCTTTAATAAAGGACGGCTGTGGTGTCATGTTTGTGGCTGCGGCCTTTCAATGACAGGCCTAATGTACTAAGCGGCAGTCGGCCTGTATCATAGCCACCAATGCTATGAAGTTCTCAGATGTCATAGCATCTTAGCATGGCCACTGTTCACGAAAAGGCATGCACTTTTCATTTTGAATAATATAGTATAGCTTTCCTTTGAATGATATGATCTCATATTACTAGGCATGGCCAACAAAAGTATGTGTTCCTTTCCTCATATACGCAAATCCAAGAAAAATGCTGATAAACTGCTTCATCACTAGAACATTTTTTTAAACTAACACGAGGACATGGGCATCCGTCTTTTTTAAAGCGAAGACGCTGGTCGTGATTCAATTTTTCTTGAGTTTGTAACAGACTAAAACGTTTCGAGATACTCCAACGAACAATACCAGATGCAATATGATTCATGTTTAAACCTTGGAGATCGTTATTCTAAGCATACACTCTGACTGACTGACTGACGCGAAAAGCAGATTTGACCAGTGCTATGAATTCTTGAGAATTCATAGCATGCTACGTCATTACTATACGTTTGACAAGGGAAGTACGTCACATTTGAGTGTCCTCATCAATTGTTTTCTCCTTCCTATGCTATGAGATTGAAGAAAGTCATAGCGTGCCAGGGTAAACAGGGCTGAGGGCTTGGCTGTGATAACTGGCGCTGGCATTGTTAAGTATCCAGACGATGATATAGTGGCAAAATGCTTTGTCGGGTTATCAATGGAAACAAATAATTATCACGTAATGAGATTAGTGTATAATGACAGGGGTATCTTTAAATGGAGAAAGCGAAAAGCCGGAATCGTGGAAATTGGAAGGAGGTCTTTTCGCTTGTAAAGAACTACTAAACTTTTCATTTTCGTCAAGTAAAAAGATTTTAGCTCTACAAAAAATTGCTATGAGAATCATAGCAGTCATAGCAGTGTCCGCCGCCCCTGAATTCATGCAAGTAATAACTATTATTGATATAAGCATTTCACCTAACCCACGCTTTATAACTGCCTTTATTTTTTCCAACTGCTGCAAACGATTGGCGTGTACCAAATTACTCATGTCGCCTGTTGATGACTGCCGGCCCCGAAAACAGAAGGGACAGGCCTTCGGCAACCTTTTACCTCGTATCTTGCTACAGGTATATACGGGTGGGTCTTTATCCAAATGAGCTCTCATTATCGCTGAGAACCCTGGTACACAGAGGCGTCTAAGCTGCAATGCCCGCAGGCAGTGAAACCCCCCAGCTTGGCGTACCACCTATTTTGTACCAATACCATCAGTTATTTTTTGTTTTCACGTTCATTTTATAATTGTTTCAAATTCTAGCTCAAGCCTTTCCACAGCTTTCCAATCCAGCAGATACAGGCTTCAGTATAGTGTTTAATCGACTTATCACACCTCAGCTTACAGGGTGATTGGTATCATACTTTGACCTTGACCCAGATATTTAGTTTGTAAATAGTGTTCATGGGTCCAATGTGTGGCAGCATCACTGGCTAATGGCATGAATAGCGTTTTCGGCATTAACAAGAAAGCATGTTTGGTTACAAGTATGAAGTGTCCCGAGCAAAGACTTCATCATCCAGTACCATCGAGTCATTTCAAACTCCTGGTAACATGTTCGATGAGAGTTTTCCAAACTTTTCTATCTCTTGCTGTATTATACATATCCTTCATATCCATCTCTGTCTCTTCCTTCAGCTTGTCCAGCCATCTAGTTCTCTGCCTTCCTCGCCTTCTGGTCCCGTTGCTTTTGCCAATCACAAGAGCCTTCTCAATTCTATTTTCTTTTCTCATGGAGAGAACTTAAAAGGATTGAAACGCCACAAGTTCCAAACTTCTATAGACTAAAATTTACCATATATTTATAAGTGTGACTGGATAACGTAATGGTAGGGCGTTGGCGTGAGAGGCCGAAGATCGTGGGTTCGAGTCCCACCCAGTCACCGGCCCGGTCAATATGTTGTGTGGTGGCATGGCAGTACTTCATGTTGGACGGCTGGTGATGAGAGGCCAGCTTTCTGGCAAACAAAACCTTCAATGGATTTCAGCGGCTCTGCCATGATGCTCGAGAGTAAGACTTCATCTAATATGTACTCAAAAGAGCTCATGGTAGTGCAACACCCAAAAGTCTAGGGTGATGCTAAGGGTGAGAATCCAAGCGTACATACAAGGGTGTGTATTTCCTTTATACCTCTGATCAATTGCGTTGAAAAATGTTTTATTTATTTTTTGAACAAAAAATTAAATAATATTAAGGTAATAAAAAAATGCAAAGTTTACACCCATGTCCTCGTAGATGAAAAAAAATAACGAAAAGGAAGTTGAAGGTAGTGAGTAAAACTTAATGGAATTATGGTTTATTTTACAGGCTAAGAAAGCATACACTATCATGGACAAAAATCAAAGCAATACATATGACAAGACAACCTTATTGTCTTGTGGTAACTAGAAAAATTGTTAAATTCTATCAACCATAATCTTGTGATATACAATTAAAATATGCTGCATGAACCAACTCTCCCAGAGGGCTGAAACAGGCCTTAAAATGATCAGAAAGCGCAAATTAGTAGGTTTTGGTTACTTTAGTTCATGAGGCTCTCGTAAAGTTAAAGTAAAACTAGCTGTTAACATTGTTAAAATGAGTGCTGCTGTGATGTGAAATGAATAATCAGGACTAAAGCATCTAGCATTTGATTAAGGGATATGTTTTGTTCTGAAATAAGTGCCTGCAAAAAATATGGACAGGGGGTGTTTAGCGTGCTTGGAAGCGCTGTCATGTGTATTGACATTTGTTATTGACATTTACGTTTCGTAGCTGGATTTTGAAATTTCAGCAATAATAGATTTTAGGAAATTATTCTATCAAGAGAAGGTGTGCGCTCAGTTTGAAGATCAAAGATAAAATTCAAATCTTTGTTGATATGACTTTACCATGTAAACAAAACAATACCAAAAACAGGGGAATAAATGTAGAAAACCCCAGATTAAAAAGAAAACTAAATTAAATGCACATCAACAATTTGAAATCTGAAGTCAGGATTTTCTGGACCGGGATTATTTTCAATATCCCCTGCTAAAAACAATAAGATACATAATGATGGTGAAAATGATGACAATAGTTTTGGGAGCCTACTATCTATACTTCCGCACAGCTTCTCTCTTCCACTTGCAGGCATTCATTTGTCAACTTATCCCCACGACAAGAAAGCAACTCCTGTGTTATTGTCGAAATAGAATTGTCCTCTTTTGGGCCTTCTCGATTCTGGCTACGAATAAAAGTTAATAGCCAGCAAATAAGCCAACCAAATATCGTTTTCCCAATGTTTCTAAAACGACTCGCTGCACTGCAGCAAAAAGATGACCGCCATTGATGAATTGATAATAAAACCAGCATGCGGAGGAGGATTTGAGGCCACGCGCAGGCTAAAGTCCGACAAACAAACACACATATTCACATACAGATTTTTTCTCGAGAAGGACTCGATTATATTCTGCTGCGCAGCCGCTTCACTTCGTTCCGCTACGCAGCAGCAAATATTCTGCTGCGCAGCCGCTTCACTTCGTTCCGCTACGCAGCAGCAATAATAATGCTCAATTATACGCAGCGATGAAAGCTTTCTGAATAACTCCGTACTCATCCATCACTACTTCAACAAATTCACACATTTGACTTCGTTCTGAAGAAACTCATACCCTAACACTAACCCTGGGGCCAATCCCTCAGCCACTATGGATACCCATACGTCACAGACGCTCCTGTGCAGTACCAATAAATATACTACTGTGCATTCTCATCACCTTTCTCCTCCGCATTACGTAACCCTAGTCTCACTACATGATCCCCTTGCTACCCTGTTCTCTATTTGTTCATATCGCTACGGAAAAGATTCGACTCTTCTTCGTGTGAAGACATGATAATAAATGATAGCAATCATCGATAAATTGCGTAAAGTTTAAAAGTTTTTGGTATAAATATGCATTCTCTTCAATAATAAATTACTCGACAATCCTTCAACTTCCTTTTTCTTCCTCTGAGTTAAGGTACCTCTTGTATCGAACCTCAACCAGCACCAAAATAAAAATTTTTTTTTCCGTCCCAATCTGTTGTGTTGTCTCTGGGAAATTTACATCACGTGATTAGAGATCATGTGAGATCCCCAGTAACTTTGCTTCTTTGCTTCGCAGTGCGGGAGCCATGGTCCGCAGTGTCTGTGTTAGGGTAAGGGTTAAAGTTCAGGGCCAGCTTTCGGATTGCTTATCTGCCCCAATTTTTGGCACAATCCAACGCCTTTTCTTTGAGAATATTGTAACATATCTACTCCAAGGCACATGACACACAGATACGCCTCATGTATAAGTCAACTCAAATTTTTCATAGCATAACAACAACTATGTTATATAAAACAACAATAAACAAAATTCAAAATATGGAATGTTTATAGAACGTATAACGTCACAATATAAGTCAACAAAGAAGTGTATAAAATAAATTAATATAAACAAATGTTTGTATTGTTTGTAGCTTTGCTCAAATATGAATGCAAAACCATCCCATAACCCTTTGTCGAAGTGACTTGTTCTTTTTTCTTTCTAACATCATAACTTCTGCTTGACGGCACCAGTTTTGGCACGCCAATTTCTGGATTATGTCACGATTAACTTCTTGTTGATCTTCTAATTTTTCCTGCTCTTCTTGCAACTTCAATTTCTCCAACTCTTCTTCCAGCCGTGATATTTCCTCCTCATCTTTAACCCTCTCGGCACCAAACTTCTCAATCTGGATTTGCAAATTATCTATGCGGCTTTTACAAGCAATGTTTGCGCACCCAACTTTCAACTTGCTACTCATGATAGCTTTCATTCTGCAATTTTGCTGTTCGATCGCAGTTTTCATTCTTGCTGGCTCTTGCGCACGCTTCTCGACAAGCAGCTTGAACTTCTCGTTCACGATGCTTAATGCATTTCGCAAATAATTTGCCTTATTTATTGCATCAAGTGCTTCTTTTTCTTGCCAATATGCTGCTTCCGCCTTTTTTCTTTCTTTTTGCTCTATCCACACGTCTAACTGATTTCGCATGTTGAAAGCAATTTCGTGCTTGCGAACCAAATTTTCCAAGTGCTCTTTTGCAGATTCTAGCTGTTCTTCGCATTCTGCAACCTTTCTTAGATACTCCATCTGCAATTCACAATCAAAGAGTTAAAACTAACATTAATTCGCTAACAAATACTAAAACAACATATAGCTTGGAATCAATTTAATTGCTACATACTTCCATTATTTTGAACTCTTCTTGCCGGTCTAATTCGGTCTGCCTTTCGTGGTTTAAAATTGCATTTTCAGAATATGCAATTGCGCTAACAAAATGAAACAGATTCTTATTAAGTCTTCAATTTTAATGGAGCACAATAAATATAAGCAAACTTTAACTGGTTTTCATAAGTTCTAGTTAATTTGATAACTGCTTTAAATAAACTTACTTCAAAATATTTTCAACAGACATATTGCTCAATGAATAAGTAAATGTATATGTAAAATTTTCACTTCGTAAACTTGTATATGTTACTTCGATAAACTCGAATTGAACTTTGATAACAGTTATCCCAATCAACTGAGATCCCCTTCTTTTATGCACTGGAAGCTTACAACTGATTGTGACGTCATTAAATTAAGTCAATTTTGTGACGTCACAATCAAAAAATGTGGCCAGAAGCAAATGTCAAAGGAGGCTGGCAAGGCAGAAGAATTAAACACCGTTAAAACATTGGTAGAATGTTGTTCTAGTTGTTTGCCATTATCGTCATGACCAAGAAGCACTAATGAGTGTAAAATAGAACAGAAAAGAAACAAAAACAATCGCTTTCTCGAGCAAATTTTTGAGCGATAATTCTTTATGTGTGCAATGCATGGGGATTCCACAAAACGCGCATGCGTATTGTAACCGGAGGGAATGATTCGACCCCTTGTGAGTGACATTTCGATCTATTTCCAAATATTGATTTTTCTAACCCCACCCCAGCTTTATGTGTTATGTATGATAGGTAATGTATTTCACTTGGGGCAAGACCTCGCCTGTGGCCAACTTTTGAAATATATATGCTAGAAGGCTGGGGATGGTCTCAAACTGAGCAGAAGCTCCTAATTAGTAGGTTTCGACCCCTTGTGAGTGACATTTCGATCTATTTCCAATTTTCATTTTTCTAACCTCAGCTTTATGTATGATAAGTAGTGTATTTCACACCTTTTAATTTTTCTGAACAAATATTAATTAATGTTAAGATAATGAAAATGTACAAAATTTCCCAGCATGTTCTTGTGTAGAATAATAAGTGAAGGTAGTGAGTAAATTTTTTAATGAATTATCGTTTATTCTTTAGGCTAAGAAAACATACACCGTGTAAAGACAAAGAACCAAAGCAATACAGATAACAAGACAACCTTAGTGTCTTGTGTTAAGTAAAACAAGTTTTACGTTTTACCAACCATAATGTTATGATTGACATTTAAATTATGTTATGAACCAACATGAACCAACTGTCCCAGGGAGATGAAACTAGTCTTAAAATGATTAGAAGGCTCAAATTAGTAGGTTTCGGCTAATTGAGAGGCGCATTTTTTTCAAATTGATGTTTTGCCGACTCCTATTTGAGCCTTTATGGCTTATACATATCATTATTCACCTGTTTCAGACAGTCAGTCAGCATAAATTTAGAACCATTTGTCGTAGAGGGCTGAATTGTCTCAAAATGACCAGAAAGCCCTAATCAATAGGTTTCGACTATTTGTGATCCATATTTCACTCGATTTCCAGATTTAGACACAGCAAGCAAGTATTGAGTTTGTTTGATTCCATCAAGTCAAATAGAATTGATGCTGTCATTATTTCAAGTTTGGCAGCAAAAAGGCATTAAAAACAACATATAGATATTTATTTACATACATTTATTATTTAACTTTGAAACAAACAAACATGAATTTGAACAAACATTAATGCTAACATTCTTTGATATTTTACAACCAAGCGCTTCAGTCAATATTAATTTTGATAAGAATAAATAGACAGTTTTCTGCTCATAAATATTATTTGCTGCTATTGTGAAATAAAAATATTTGCAAACAAAAATCACACATATTATTAAAGAAAATGAAACTTTAAAATTAAACACCCCAAGTGGCTACCCACTTCTCAAATTTCAACAGGAACAAGCACCTTTGGAGTTTTTTTCTGCATCTAGGCTAATAGCTGGTTTTGTTTCATCTGCTGGCTTGAACTCTTTTCTCTGAAAAATTACAAATAAAAGGAACAGACAAAGCATTGAGATTAAATCTTCACAGAGTATTAATTTCATTTCACAATGATCAACATCATCTACCTCTTCAACCATCTTGCTTGCATGTATTTGCTTGGCAATTTCCAAAAAAACCTAAATAACGAGCAACGGTTAGATACTGACACCAAGACATTTAATCAAAGAATGGTTTGGAAATTTCAAATATTTGCAAAGCATATTAGCGCATACTTCATCTATATTGACAAATGCATATGCGCTCGTTTCAAACCATGGTACTTCATACTGATTTGCCAACTAAGAATGAATACGGAAAGGAAAATTTTAGCTATGACCAGGAAAATTTTAGCTTTGACCAGGATTAGAAGCAGAATCAAAATAATTTCCTTTGTTCATCCTTACATTTTTGCCTTCGTCTGGTGAGACTTGTCTCTCATTTTCCAAATCGCATTTGTTACCAGCAATAACTATTCTAACATTGCTATTGGCATACTAAAAAGCATTATTAAATTGTTACATATTGTAGAAATGTTCATTGCAAAAATATTAAGTGAGGTAATTGCCTCATCTAGCAAATGAGAAAGAAGGGTTTTCTAAATAAAAGTTGTTTTGTTAACATTTTCCAAAGAAAACTTCACCTCGTCTACGTATTTTAACCATTTTCTTGTATTGAGAAATGAGTTGCGACTGCTTATATCATATACCAGAATTACACCCTGAAGAATAATAAAAAAAGTAATAAAGTAGGTAATCAGAGTGTATGCTACTTCTTGAGTAAAATCTACTTTGCTGTTGTCAATGTTTACAACTCAGAATAAGACTGAATAAAAGGGTCTATGGGCAAGAGTTTTTCACACAACAGTAATTGAAGATATAATTACTAATACTTACATGCGCTCTTCTGTAATATTGTGTTGTTATTGTTTCATACCGTTCCTGACCTGCAGTATCCCTTGAAAGGATAAAGCAATAAATTAAAATACATCAACATAATAAAGTTTGCACATTACTATGTGGCCCACTGCAACGATGTATATCTTATCAAAAATAAATTACTTCCATTCACTGATACTAATGATCTGTAAAGTGATAGTAATAATTGTTTTTATTTTCTCCAGGTTGCTAAGAAAATGAAACAATGTTCGGTATGTATACCATATTTGTAATTTAATTTCATCACCATCTATTTCGATATTTCTTGTTTTGAAATCAATTCCTGAAACAAAAACAAAAACCTTAGATATCTGTTTTAGATTTATACATATATCAAAAAGGGTATACATCCATCATGTTTACAAGGCAAGGTTGTCTGTTCTTCTAGTTTTCATTTAAAACTTTAAATAGTTCACCGATTGTTGATATATGAGACTTCGTAACATTTTCCCCAGCGAATCTTGACAACATACACGTTTTGCCAACACCAGAATCTCCTATTATTATCACTTTAAAAAGATATTGCTTCGGTTTATCTTTCTCCATGAAAATGCGATCCAAATACTATAATCTAAGAATTATCATAAATTTGGCCTTAGGCCTGTTTGTCCGCTCTTCTCAGGTTTATTGATCTCCTATCAATCGTGTTTTAGTGGCGTGATTTTCCTAATTGTTCGCGAATCATGTTATACTCGTTATATATCCACAAGCAGGCCAAAAATTAAGTTTCCCTGAATGCATCTACCAGTAGTTTCATTATTATTTTCGAGGCGGCGACTGGCTTGTTTTTGTTTCCTGGGACGCTCTGTTGTGAAAAGTAACTCCATGTAACACAAAGCAAAACAAATTAAAAATGTGCTTGGTTCGAAAGCGAAGCTTGATGATCTCGAACCTTGATTTCCACGGATGTTGAAAATCACGTGATCTCACCAGATTTTACCCTGGGTATCAGAGGATCCAGATTTTACCCTGGGCGTCTGGTCATCCAAACATTAGGCTCCTTTCTAATGTTTGGATGACCAGACGATACTTCTCTGGGATTCGGATTTACACAATAGACCAGAAAAATTCAACCTTTTTTCAAAATAAAATATTGAAAGGAAAATCGCTCATTGATAATATCATAATAAAGACATACAATCTAAAACTCCGTAAAATGTTAGAACAATAACAATGGCGTATAAAATTGAAAAATAAAAAATAGCGAAAAAAATTTAAAAAATTATAATAACTCTGAGTTTCACAAGTTAAGGTTAATATCATATAGAGGAAAATCAGTCTAAAACATATATAAATCTACTATTTATTGTTTTGTTCAAAACAGTACTCGTGCAGGAAGTTCTAAAATATTTATTTGGCTGTAATGGGCTGTAATGTCAAAACCTTATCAAGGAAATGTATTTTTAAAACATAATAGTTCCCAGAGAGTGTGTAAATAGTTTGACTATTTGTAGTTCGGCTGCCATTTTTCCTACAATAGGCGATTTTCGCAAGTTTTGTACGTACCCTTCACCCCCCCCCCTCCTCCCCCAAACATTGTTGTCTCGAAAGACAATCGATAAAATATGGAACAACAATTATGGAACAATATGCACGATGATCAAAGGAGTCTACTTGTGAGAACAATATTCTTTCAAGAGGTGGGGGGGGGGGGGGGGTCGAATAAAACCCACAAAAAAATTTGCGGATTGTTAGCTTTTCTTGTAATTTCGCATAGTGTCCCAAGGACTTTCGCTCGCCCCCCCCCCCTATTGTAGCAAGTAGTACTATGACATTATCGTGTGTATATTTCGTCTCTTATGACAGCTGACGTGATTTTTTTATGCGTACAAAAGTGAGCTGCTGCAACGGTCTTCATTCGATGATCTCTGTGTTCGTCCCTTTTATTCTGTTCATTAAAAACGAGTAGCATGATTGACAAACCAATACTCGTTCTTCATAAGCGGCAGGAGCTAGAATTAGATCATAGCACAGTTAAGATTATTGAACTAGGTAAATCTTGCACTGCAGACAACACACGCAACGGACACCTGTTTGTAGGGCCATTGTGTTCGTATCTCTTGTGTGGAGTTGCTGCATTGCATTGAGGTTTATTGAAATGGCTTAAGTATTCTCGAAACAAGCCTTATTATCCTTTATCCTTCGCTGTATGATACCTTAATATCGGTTGCATATATATGGGCTAACAGAGGTTCAAGGCTATAAGTGCGTGATATATAATTGTTTTGTGGGAAAAACGTGTTTACAACCTGTTGCGCCAAATACAGCCTTTGGAACCCTTTGGTTACAGCATTTCGAGCAATAACTATTTCCGCAGTGACGACAATAGTTCTGCAAGACAAAATAACAATGAGAATACACCGATACTATTCGAAAATACAAAAAGCAATTCGATACTCTCACTATAGAGCTCTTCAACCGGCTTGGCTCCAAACTCTACCGGCATGGCTCCAATCACACGGCTATCCAATGTATAGTGATATTCGTGACATCATACTTACACGCTTCTTTAGAATTGTTGAGAATTCCACATTACACGAGGTGCAGTTACCTTGAATAGAATATTAGAATTAGATTCCATTAAGTATTTGACACCAGTACCACCATATGTATCACATTCATTCATTCATTTCTTCATTTGTGTTAAAGCATTTCTTAGATAGAGAGAGAAAAGGTTGATTGTACAGGCGGGGTGTGTTGACCCTTGTAAGTAAGTGAATGTATCAACAACCTCCGTGCTTGCGGCGTTTTCGAGTGAATGTTGATGCAAACTTGGACACAAACGACAGTCCTATACATAAAGAATTATAAACAGTGTGTTATTGAAGTAGAAATGAAGCCACGACTGCTATATTATACATATACAATTGACATATCGACTGTCCGCTATTATCTCAAACATTCGCTTTCTTGAACGATTTTCCAATTCCACTCGCTTTTGGTATACATCCTATAGATGTATACAGAAAGGTTCGTTGGGACATCTGTTATGTCGAGCATCCGCTATTTTCAACGAACTTCAATTTCTCTTTAGAGCTCAACATAGCGGATGTTAAATATAGCTGAGTTATTTCAGATAGAGCCAAGGATTGCGGGTAAAGCAGAGATGTATGTACTACTAGAATAAATGAGACCAAACCTGAACGCTCTCTCTGTCTGCCGATATCAACCTCGTTATCAGCAGTTTCCTGAAAATAATAATTATAACTCATATCAACTTTGGTATTTTTATAATATTAATATTTTCAATAACAGTGCAATCTTCCAAATTATGTAAGAGGTTGAGGTAATCAGAATTGGTTTAGATTGCCTTTGTTTCTACCTTAACTTCCTCTTGTTTATCTCCCAGATCTTCAGAATCAGTTGATGAACTTGTTTCAATATCATTTTCTTCAAACAGATCCTGCTCTTTAAACTAGAAGCAATCACAACAAAGCTGGCATGAGCAGATGAATGTTGACAGAAATTAGCAATGAAAGAACGATCTTGTATTAATTAAACCTCTGTGTCTAGATCAGATGGAATTTCTTCTGGTTTAACTTCGTCAAAAGCATTGATCGGTGGCTCTGGTGTGACTTTGGTGAATATTGATGGTATATTATACAAGAATGTCAAACCATCTTTTATTGCTACAAAGAGACGTTGGATTATCTACTAATTACAACTTCTCATCATTTCTGAATAAAGTTCTTTTCTGAATTGAGTATTTTGTCATAAGGTACTTAAATGTAGTGGGAATTCATGAATTAACTTACCTTGAATAAAACCTGAGTTGAATATGGTTGAAGCCAGTAGAAAGCCAGCTATCATGTACTTTACTTCAATACAGAGTACCCCAACCATTACACCAAAGAATAAGAGAAGAAATCTGGAGAAAATATCCCTTTCAATTACAATAATCCTTATTCAAATTGCTTTATTAAGTAAAAAGTAAGTTATTGAGCACAAGAAATTTTACTTACAGCAGTGTGTGACTTGTCCTTTTCCAATTTATCAGCCTTTGAAAAGAAAAAAATAAAGTTAAACAATAAGCAACAAAAATATTATTATTATGAGCTGAAAGAAATCCAGGAATGCTCTAAAATAAATTGTACCCATAAAAAAATTCGAGTTTACTACTGAGATCATCACAGACACTTTGTATCTCCATTAATCTATACAAGAAAAGAAACATGTGTTAAATTAAAAGTTAAGAAAAATTAGAATTGAAGATAAGGCAAGAATTGAATACAATTGAATATATATTGATTTAGATAAATACAATGTAAACTATATGAAACATACAATACTGTATATAGCTCCATGTGTTCTTTGGCCTTTGCTATTGTTACCCTCTTTAAGATCTACAAATCAAAACAAATGAAGTACAAACAAAAGTTTAAGCATATTATTTTTCTAAGAGGTATTTAGAGGTATAAGGTGGAATATAGAACACGCAAATACCAGATCAGGGCTTTCATCTTTTCTTCTAAACAAGTGTTGATAATCTGGATGTGCACTTCCTTTGCTTGCCCAGCTCTTTACAAATGTTGTGAGCATTATCAGAGAAAAAGACAACAATGTCACCATTATGACATATTCTGATTGGAAAATTATAAGAAAACAACACGCTGGAATAGTTATAATCGTAATCAAAGGATATCTCCATCTGAAACAGATGAGAAGTAAAAATTAGTGTCACGTCTAACAATGGAATGGAATCAACACATCACATTTCATCGATTTGTACCCACTGATCTATATAATAACATTATATAGTTATTATATAGATCAGTGTTTGTACCTCAACAATATATTAATCTTTCACACCTTATAATCGAGTTAAATAGTCTAATAGTCGTCATGAATGGTCGTGCAAGCCTCTTGAGTTTTTGAACGGATACAACGAAGCTTCCAAGATCGCATTTATCATTTTGATATTTATCATCACGTTCGCTATTAATTCTTGCCACAGCCGCCATGTTTCCCTCGTGATTATTTGTTATTGTGGTTGTTGTTGTAAGGTGTAAAGCTGCGCTTGCGCAGAGAGTACCAGCAAACGATTTCTCGCAATTCAATTTTTGGCGGCCCGTTATTCTTCAACCAAACGTTTTCTGCAGTATTATCAATTCTCCCCAAAGCAAACTCTCCTTTGGTACTAACTTCCAAAGTACGGAAGTGAATGTTGTTTTACTTAGCTGGTTTCCACAAATACAGTAAAAGGGTGTAGTGGTAGAAAGGTGAGTAAATTTCTATCGATTTGCTTTGAAGGATTGTGTGCCTAAGATTTTTAGCATAGAATGGGGCAGAAGGCAAAGAGGCGTGCCCCCTAACTCTGTGATCTGAAGCTTGTGAAATTAGATTGGACTGTATTGTTTATTTCTTCAATTGTAGGCTGTCATACAATATCAATTTGGATAAAAATGGATAACATTAGGGTTGCAATTCGAGTGAGGCCTTTAATTCAAAGGTGATAATTCTTTGCTTTACATATATACCTATTAATTTACGGTCACTCATAACTTTTAACACAGTGATTTTAACATTACTGTTATTGCTATTATCTTAGAGAGGTATCAAGAGATGCAGACTCGAATTGGAAAGTTGAAGATAACACTATTTTCCAAGTAGAGAATGGCATACCACTACCAAACAACATAATTAATCCAACTGCATTTACTTTTGGTAAGTTATTGTCTCACACATGCTCCATTTAACTCACTACAGTGAATTGTATGTTGGATGATGCAATGCAAGGAGTATAATTTGCATTTCCTGCTTCTATTTTTACAGATAAAGTTTACACTGGCAGTGATTCAACCGTAGAAATATATGATACGTTTGCAAAACCGGTTGTTATAAAAGCAATGCGTGGTGTCAATGGTAACCATCTTATTTTATTCCCATTGGACATTTGAACCTTTAATAATGGCTGCCTCCCATCTGTGGCTATCTCCCATCTGTGGCCACAGATCTTCAGCCCAAAATGTTTTACCATACTAAAACCGTCATGGTAAACCTTTGATCAGTGACCACCTCTTAGCTGTGGGCACTAAAAGTGGTTGCTATAAGAGGTTTTTTTTACTGTAAATCTGCTTATATATCAGAGCTTGGTTGTTTGGTTCTCGAGATGCTCAGTGACAAGATTATTCTTTCTAGTAATGCATGTTGCTGATTGTTGAAATGTCTTTGTAGGTACAATATTTGCATATGGCCAAACAGGAACAGGGAAAACCTATACTATGATGGGTCTTCCAACAAACTCTGGTGTCATCCCACGATCAATCAATGAGATCTTTGAATTTGTCAACACGGTAAAATTTTTAATCATTTTTTTATCAACTGAATACACCTAGTACAGTTCACATCTCCTTACTCAAATACCCGCTAACTTGAACATTCGCTTGCTCAAACAAATTTTCATTTCCCTTGGTTTTGCTATAGCGTTTTCTGCCTTGAATATAACTAATTTAGCTAAAAAAGTTCGAGCATCCGCTAAGTCGAACAAGTTTTGATTTCCCTTCAGAGTTTGAGTAAGCTGATGTCAACTGTACTTCTAAAATGGTCTTGAGTTTGTCAAGAAAGATTGAAGTAATCGGACTAGAGTTTATTCGAATGAAGCATCTCGAATTAAGGGCTTTAAGGGTCAATTAGTGTCAATTATTGTTACACCTAATGCTTTATTTAACTTTTTGGGGGGAGATAGGTGGATGTTAATTTGAAGTTTTTTTATTTGTAATTTTTTTCAGGCACCAGACCGAGAATTTCTCATCCGTGTTTCGTATATGGAGATATATAATGAGGTTTCATCTTAGTTTTAGCATTTCTCAACTCAGGAATACTTCTTTTGACATGTTTTCTTATTTTTACCGTCATTGGTTTTGTATGCTATGTAGCATGTGAATTCTCAGACACAGAACAAGTATCAGCACTTGTTTTGACCAATCATTTATCAATGGGATTATTTTCTAGGTGATCACAGATTTGTTAAAGATTGATGGCTGCAATTTAAAAGTGCGAAACAACGAGAAAAACGAAGTTTTTGTTGAGCATCTATCTGAGGTGCCAATCGCATCGTCTGATCAAGCATTTCACCATTTGCAAGTTGGTGAACGTAAGTCGGAAATTACCCTAATGAATCTCTCTTTATGCCGGCACCACTCTGTTGTAATCAGAACTATACTGACACACTGGTACTGACCACTTTGCTAAATGCAAGTACATTGGTGAGCTGTCTTGGTTGTTTACTAAGCTTAGTTTCAATGATCTGCATGTACGGATTGTCGTTTTGCAGGTCAGAGAAGATTCGGGGAAACAAACATGAATGAAAAAAGTAGCAGATCACATACAATATTCAGAGTTGTGAGTTGTGTATAATTTATGTTTAATTAATTTAAAAGCTCATTTGGGCATTCCTGATGGTTTATCAGAATTTTATTGATTGCTTTTAAATCTGTTAAAGGGTTGTCTTGAGTTCAAGTTCATCTAATTGTCTTGAGTTCGAGTGCAGTATAGGTTTACTTTTCAACTGTTTTTCGTAGATTATTGAAAGCAGACTAGCTGGCAACCACGAGACGCAGTACGAAGATAATGCTGTCACTGTTTCTCAACTTGTAAGTCCTATTCAATCGCAATTTTTTCGCCATTTTGGTTGTTTGTTTCATTCATCGTCAACTCATGCGAAATTGCTAGCGAATTTGAGAAAAATTTTCAAAGAAGTTATATTTTGAAAACATCATGATGTTTTGGTAATATTGTTCGTTTCTGTCTAGAATTTAGTGGACTTGGCTGGATCTGAAAGAGCTTCGCAAACTGGAGCTCAAGGTAAAAATGCTCGCAGATGTATTTATCCTATTACCAAACCTGACCAAACCTTCTTGAGAATAGCGGTGCTTTTATAACTTTCTACTACATCTCTATCTATCTATTTTTATCTTTCGTATTTTTTTTATAATAATATTAGTTAATACATACTGACATAGGTAATCACGCTTCGTAGGAACACGCTTAAAAGAGAGTGGTTTCATAAATAAAAGCTTACTTACACTTGGTACTGTCATATCGAAGCTATCATCAGCAGGAGAAGAGAGGTATACCACTGCTCTTCAAGTCTTTATTCCTTGCTTATTTTTGGTCAAAATTACCTAGCTTACTCAGCCATTCAGCAATATACCGCGACATGGCTTTTTCATGCAAGGTTGTGTTAAATACATCAATGTCAACTGCCCCCTTGTTGCTGTACAGCTTAAATTAGTTACAGATGTGTTGATCAGGTTTAGATTATATTTGAGCTTCGCTTTGTTGCAGGAGTTTCATACCGTATCGCGATTCTAAGCTTACAAGAATATTGCAGAATTCACTGGGTGGTAACGCAATGACGTCAGTCATAGCAACTGTCACCCCGGCTGTTGCCGAGGAAACCTTGAGTACTTTAAAAGTACGTGAGCTAAACTGCGTTTGCAGCTCATTTTTACTGCACGAGACAGCATTTTAATCAAATCATCTAGAAGTACGAAACTAATATAAGTTCGCAAATTTCAATTGATTATCTTTTTATTTTAAGTTTGCAAGCAGAGCCAAGACAATCAAGAATCAACCTAAAGTTAACGAGGTATACCATGAAATTGTTCTGCATTTATTTTTATGAATTATTATACAATTTAATATTTGATAGTGGAATAGATTTGTTAGTTTGTAGAGTGTTAAACCTTAGTATAGTTAAGCATAGTTCTTGGACGTAGAAAGGCTTGGTTACCATTTGTATAGTCACTGGATGGGTCTTAACCTGCTTATTATCTTTAGGTTGTTGATGGTGATACCATGATTAAGAGATATCGAAAGGAGATAAACATGCTGAAGAAACAAATTGACGAGGTATTGTTTTAGATTTTCATTTCCCTTTGTTACTGTTGTTATTGTTGTTTAAAGTGTTGCTAATAATTTTATGTAAATTGCTTTATTTCAGATTCAAGCCACCACCGGAATAAATCATTTGAAAATGGAAAATGAAAAAGTAAGTGATTAGAGAATGAGACTTTTCATTTCAAATTTATTTTCTCTAGTGTTATAAACGTCAATACTTTTGCATATGAAGATGTTTCTTAGATAATTTAATGCGTTTTTTATTTGCTGATAGATGGAGCTGATGTTGGAAGAGTATGAACGAAAACGGGTCAGTTGACTATGGTATAATCAAATGAAATGAGTTTTATAAGAGTGATTCGATATCAAGGCATTATTAAATGCCCTACTGCCTTCGTTAAATGATGTTATACCACGATAATGTATCTCTTTCTATTAACCTGAGCATACATCCAATGTTGTGTTTTCAATTCGCCTTGCTTGTTAAATCGGTAGTGTTATTTTTCTTGAACAGAGAGAGCAAACGGACAAGATATCCACACTACAGAACTTGATTATATCAGCTGAAAATTTCAGATGGAATGTAAGTGAATCACTGTTTTTTGCAAAACTTTTTCAACTGTCAGCTCTCTTTCTCGATTAACTTGAGCATAAAACCGTTTGAAGCTTTCAGCCGTGTTGAAGCCTTGATAACCTTTGACGCATGTGCTTTGTGCGGATTAAATTGAGTTTGTGTATTTTTGTTGGCTCTAGGAGGTCGTCAAACCAGCCAGAAGAGAAACATGGTGTCCAGGCAAACTGAAGCGCAGTCTTGCATCGAGAGTGCAAAGTTCTTCTTCAGAGGTGTTTCGGATGCCCCAGATCAGCAGTGCAAGTGAGAGCGAAGAAGAGGAACACAGGCAGTCATTCTGCGATGACAAATCAGGTATGATGTTTGAAGAATATTGCACTCTGTTCATGATGAGTGTATTTGAATTCAGTTGTAGAAAGAATAAGAAGAGACGTTTCAGCAATCTTAGAATTGCTTATTTTTCATGTTTAGATTTTCTTCGCGTTCTTGAAAAAGAGGAGAGAAGATCTATGGAGGAGCTTAAACGAAAGCGATCTGGAAGTGCAACAATGGCTGCACCGAAATTGAAATATCGCAGGTTGGTTTCACTCGTTGCTCTATTCATCTGCACTGCTGTTTAGAGGATGAGCAATCTGTGGCAATGCAGATTTAATATCCCCGGCCTCTCTTTGACCACAGTATTCTTTTTCACAGATCATACCAGTGTGATCTTCGGCAAGGAACAAGACGAGACCAGGAATGTCAAACCGAGGTTGTTGGCGTCAGAATGCCTATTTGATTACATGTACTTGCGATAGAGATATTCCAAGCAAGAGGCTTATAGCAAATCGATAATATTCATTTTTGATTAAATTGATTCTTAGATAATTCCTTGCAAAAGGGATAGTTCTTTTTATTGACAATGACCAACCAATGTGCAGTGGAATTATTTGTTGCCCGATTATTTTTTACCACGAATTACTATAACTTTTTTTATTTTTTTTTAAATAGATGGACATTTTGGAATTGGAAGACAAACAGTCATCATCACAACCTGACCATGTGATGCTGGAAACTTTGCAGAATCTAAAAGGTAGTTTTCTTCAACATGAAACTACAATAATGGGCAATAGTTTTTGGGACACTTGTAAAAATACGAAAGACTATCAACTTGTAAACTTCTCTTTTCAGGGCTTTATTCGACCCCACATCTCCTGAGACTTTATTCTCCTAAGACCGTTTTTTCTCAATTACAGTCAACTCTGTCTAATTCGAACACTCTGGGGAAGCGTGGAAATGTTCGAATTGCAAAAAGTTCGAATTATAGAGGCTTATTTTATAAGGATTGGTTCATTAGTGATCCTTGAAGGGACAGAGAATTTCGTTCGAATTAGATAGAGTTCGAATTACACGAGTTCGAACTATGCAGATTTGACTATCGACCCCTGTTATTATCGTGCAAAAAGAATGTTGTCGATATTGTATAAGACTGTTTCCAGAGACAAGATTGTTTGAAGTAGGAAAGGGGTGAAGGATACGTGCAGAATTTTCAACAGTTAGAAGTGTCCCAGGACGTTTGTCGTCTATTGTAAATGAGACAAGCATTCTGTACATGCGACATTTTTACGTAAATATGTTCTTGCTTTTACTTTTTTAATGTTGAAATGTTCTTTCTCGAATATTGGCAGATGAGAATACGGCACTGGGATTGAAGGTTGAAGATCTGCAGAGTAAAGTTTTGAATTTGCAAGAAAACAACGAAAATCTTGTTGAAGAAAATGACAAATTGAATTGTCAAGTTTTAGTTCTCAAAGATGAGTATGATGCCACACTGAAAGGTAAGCAAGACTTTATCCTGTTCCATGTTTTAGATATCCAATGCATACATTACTTGCTGTGATTTATTAGTTATTGTGTGCCTTTCTCTGCAGATGAACAGGCTAAATTGCAGACCGCATTGGAAGCACTCACAGCCGAACTGACTGTTGCAAACGAATATAATACAAGTCTCAATTCCTTGAATCTCGAGTTAAATGAACAACTGGCAGAAATGAAACAAAACATCTCAATAGAAGGTATTTTCTTCTACTCTATTGCTACAATATGGGACAAAAGTCTTCAGACACTTAAAACGTTAAATTTTACACGTATCTTCAGGTTACGGCTATTGTATTAACTTAGGATTTTATTTCTTTCTTGTTTATCCTACCAGTTGCTGCTCCAAAGTTTGACAACGTCACTAATAAGCGACGCAGGAAAGAAAAACCTCATTTGGATTCATCCTCTTCCAATTCGACAAGGTTTGTTTTTTTTACTTAGAATATTTTATAGTCATAGTACAAACTTAAAAAAAAAACAATCGTACCAGTCATTGTTTTCTTGCTTTAGCATAATATTTTTTTATTATTTTTTTATTCAGCACGGAAGAAAGCAGTCCCAAGCTGTTGCAAGACGATTCATGTCAAACCGAGGTATGCTTTACTCTTGTTTGGTATGGTTCAGATTGGTGTTATCTTGTTTGATCGTGTTTTGTTTGGTTCAGTTTATTTTTTGTGTTTGGTTTTGTTTGGTATAGTGCTGTTTAGTTTAATTTTGTCTTGCTTGGTTTGGTTTGATCTGTCGATCTTGTGTGGAGCTAATTTATTGGCATTCGTTTGTCTTGTTCTTGTTTTGTCTGACATATTCAGGGCATTTTGAGGTGAATTAAGTTGTATATCTTCATGTGATTTTAAATTGTTTATAACAGTTGTATGTACTACCCTTGAATTGAATTCCTAAACAAGATTTCAATCAGAAATGGAAGAGGGAATCTCCCGCAAAGAGATGGACAGATAACATCAGGGAATATACGGGATTACCGCCAATAATTCCAAATAGATGATCTCAAATTCAAGTGAGGTGGAGAAACGTGTCCAGTACGGTGTGGGCAAAGCCTCTTTGAGGTGTCAGCTATAACTAACTAATTAAAGCTGATTATTGTTTGTTTATAACTAACTAATTAAAGCTGAAAAATGATTGTTTTGAAGGCCATTTCACCGTCTCCAAGCAAATCGGAACTAATGGAGAAAATCAGTCTTGTGGATTTCGAATATTTCGAGAAAGATTGCGAGCTCATCGAGGTAAAGACGAAGCTTGACGAGGCAAAGGGAATCATCCAACAAAGAGACGATGTGATCAGTGATTTGAGGAGCCAACTTGGTACTGTTGCCGATGAAAGGGCCGAGAGAACTTCGAAGAACGCCACTGAACAAAGCGAACCGGCTGATGAAAAGCAGACTGCGATGCTAGAAAATGCGCGGGAGCAAATCAAGGACTTCAATGAAGAGCTCGACAGAGTAAAACAAGAATGCCTGGCTTTATCTGAGGTATTTGATATTCTGTTTAAGTTTTGGAATGGTTTTCCTGAGAATGTTTTCTCTCGAGGTTTTAGAGGAGTCTTGGATGCAATTTAGGAGTGTAAAGCAGGGCTGTGGTTATTTGTGGAGCTGGAACTCGCGGGGATACTTAACAGGGACTTGTAGGCATGCGTAGTAATGGCGTTTTGATTTATTCTTCAGGGCAAAGTCCATTCCGACAATCAATTAGTGAATTTATTGAAAGACCTAAGAGAGATTGAATCTGAGCTTGCAGATATGAGAAAATCGTCAGGTGAAAAGGATAGCCTCATTCAGCACTTCAAGGGTATGTCAGTTGTATTGACTTTGCTTTAGTTGTCATTTATATATCTATATTAGTTTTCGTTTTATTAATTTCTATTCAATGATGTGAGATTTTTAATTCGACGATGCGTCGACTTTTCTTGAAGGCAAACTCGAAGAAGAAATGTTATCATCGGAGAAAGTGTTTAGCAGCATGCAAGAAGAAATAACTGCATTCGAGCAAGGCAAGATTGATTTGGTGAAGGAGTTAGAGGAAATCAAGTCAGAGAAAACAGAATTGGAAAGAAGAATTACTGCATTGAAAAATGATGCTCCTAAGGATTTACAAGGTAATTTCTTGAATACGTTCTTTCGTCGTACATGTTGATTGGTGATTGCTTTTTTATTTATAAAATGTATGGATTTTGTATTTAATTCTTCACCCTAAATAAATTAAATGCAAGACATATCTTATATCTAACTAAGAATCTGTAGACGTGATGGAAGGAACTTCGATTCAAGAACAAAATGAAAATGCAATGATAGAGGGATTCAGAAAGGAGAAAGAACAATTGGAGCAAAATATTGAGGAAAAAGAAAAAGAATTTGCATTGACAGGTATTTTTATGCATTTATCTTCCTTGGTAATTGATTTCCAGCTAAAGTTGTGGCATTTGTTAAGCATTGATATTTGATGTATTTACATTGAAGTTGGAGATTGTGAGAAGATGAAGTCTGAGTTAGGAGATCTGCAAGAGAGGTGTTTTGCACTCGAAGAAAACAAGCAAGCATTGGAGAATGAGCTTGACCTTACGAAACAAGTTAAAGAGGAATTTGAGATGTGTATTGCAGAGAAGGAGAGAAAAATTGACGAACTTCTGGCTAGAAATAATGACGAAGAGAATAAATTACTTCACGAACAGCTAGAGTCTTTGCAAGTAACTGTTGATAGGCTTGAGGAAGATAAGAAGAAGGTGGAAGATGAGTTATTTGAAACAAGAAAAGAGAAAGAAGAACTTATCAAATGCGTTGCAGATAAAGAAAGGACTCTTGAAGAGCTGCAAGGCATGAAAACCTGTTGTTGATATTCTATTACTCGTGATTATCTTAAGAGAAGTAATTAATGAAAAGATCCACAAGGCTGCAATATTCTCAATTATCGTTTTTGCTATTTTAGATGGAAGCAATGGGGTGGAAGAAGCAATTTCTGGTCAAATAGTGTCACTGCAAGAAACTGTTTGCAAACTTGAGGAAAGTGAGAGAGAATTGAAAGATGAGATGATTATTATGAAACAGGACAAAGAAAAACTTAAAGCATACATTGCAGAAAAAGAAAGAATGTTCGGTCAGTTACAAGGAGAGTCATTATTAAACGGTATGTAATGCAGGTTGTGTTTTAGACACGCTGAGGCTCCAGGTACTTGAACAGAAATGCGGCATTCTTATGGTTCAATGTTTTTCGGTTTTGAAATTTCCTAGTTGAAGACATGGACTTTGAGAGAATGAATTGCATCGTCGAGGAGCAAAGCTGTCTGAAAGAAAGTGTTTGCAAACTTGAAGAACGTAGAAGGGAATTGGAAAGTGAACTAAGCGTGTCAAGAAAGGAAAGAGATGAGTTTGAAGCTCTCGTGATTGAGAAGGAAAGATTGATCGATGAAATTAGAAGTATGATAATTTGAAGATTTATAATTGAATATTTCTTATTTTTATCTGATATTGATTTGTTACCAGATTTGTGTTTTAATTTCAAGACCTTGAGAGCTTAAAATAAATTATTGTGATAATGTTTGCTCTTGTGTTTCAGTTAAAAACAGTGAAGAAGTGAACTCTACTTTTGACCAGTTGAAATCGTTACAAGGTGCTTTCGCTAATGTCGACGAGACCGTGAAGGGATTAGAAGAAGAGCTCATAATTATGAAAAGGGACAAAGAAGCGCTGGAAGCATCCATCGCAGATAAAAATGACGTAATTTATAAGCTACAAGGTGGAGAATCTTTTTTATTTTCCCATGGAATCATTTGATGTTTTTTTTTATTTTTTGCCAGATGCTTTTGTAGACTAATATGGTTGGTGATTTTATTTCAAGCTGATGAAGACGAAAGAATCAAGACAACTCTCGAGAAGCAAGAGTTGCAAGAGGAAGATATTCGCAGCTTGGAAGAAAAGAAGAAGGACCTAGAAGATGAATTAGATATCGTGAAGAAGGAGAAGGAGTCTCTTGAAGCTGTCGTTGCTGATAAAGAACGACTGATTAACGATCTTCAAGGTGAATTATCTGTGTTCCAACTATTTGGTATTTGCAGTTTTTACTTACATGCAAATCTAACGACGTTGTGATTTTTTATGGCAGCTGGTAGCAATGAAGAGCTTAGATCAATTGCTGATCAGTTGGAATCTTTGCAAGGAAATGTTGGTAAGCTTGAAAATGATAAAAGAGAACTAGAAGGTGAATTGGCGTTTAGAGTGAAAGAGAAAGAAGAACTCGAAGCAAGTGTTGCAGATAGTGAAATCATGATAATTGAATTGCAAGGTAAAACTGAATTTTTGTTTTTCTAGTTATTGATTGTGATGTCAACTCGTATGTTATGGTAATATAATAATAATTTACATGTTTATGCCGGGTGAATTCTTATCAGTACTGTTATCAATAAGTATCCTAAGTGAAATGGAAAATAAAATATAATGATCATTATAAATTCTGATCCCAAAGCAATTTTTTGTAGCAAATTTGATCCTTTAAAGTCTGTGTAGCAAATTTGATTTTTACGTCAAGCGAATGATATATTTTTCTTTTCTTTTTAATGTTTTACAGCTAGAGAGGATGAGCGTGCAAACTCAGCTCGCAATGAACTCGAGTCACTGCAGCAAGCTGTTGGTGAGCATGAAGAAGTTAACAGACAGCTGGAAAAGGAGCTCAATCTTGTCAAAGATGATAAAGCTGAGCTTGAGACACGATTGGAAAGTAAAGAGGCGATGATACAAGGATTACAGGGTGAGCATTTGTTGCGTTGAGCTTTCATCGCAGCTTTCTCTTGTTCATACGCTTTAAAGTGCTGCGTAGATTGCGAATGTTTGACTGAGAATCGCATCGATTTTCGTCGCAGGTATCAATGATGAATTTGTGTCTTCAAATGAAGAACAGTTGCAAGATTTGCAAAAGGTTGTTTCTCAATTGAAAGAGGACAAAATTAGATTGGAAGAAGAGCTGGAATTAGTAAACAAAGTCAAAGAGGAACTTGAAGTTTCCCTAAATAGCAGGGACAAGTTGACTACAGAGGCTCAAGGTAACCTGATTTTTGGTGCAGTATTTGTCGAGCGTATGAAATATTGCTTTGGGTTGTTTAAAGTGAATTTTATTGATTTATATTTTACATTGATTTCACAAAGTCGGCACAAAAAGATACAATGATGGAAGTATTGTGATAAGGTTTTAAGTAATGTTGTTTGTATTTGTTTAGCGAATGTTTCAAATGGTGAGACTGAAGTGAAGTTGGCCGAGTGTGAATTCAAGATCGCTGAACTGGAATTAACGAACGAGGAATTGCAAGATAAGCTTAATGAAATGACAGCCAAGATTGAATGTAAATATCTGTAATTTTTTATTTTTCAAAACTTGATTTCTTCTTTCAGCAAAGTTTTAGTGACAATGATTTCCTTTTTAAGCTGGGAACAAGAATGAACAGAGTTTTCAAGAGCAGATTCAACAACTTGAAGAACAAAATGCCAAACTGAATAAACATTTATCAATGTTATCCGATGATCTGCAATCTGCTGAAGATGAAAATATGGGCTTGCTTGAACGAATCAACGTTCTCAGCCAATCCACTGCAGACAATGGTAAAATGTCTTGTGTTAATTTTTACCTCCTTGATGCGCCCATGTAAGCTAATATTTACCTACAGGCACGCTGAGCTCTTCAGGGGGGTTGGGAAAATGGAGCATTCTTTTCTAGTTGCACTTGTAATGTTGGTTTTCTGGTTTTTCAAGCGGTTTGTATCTATCTTAGAACAAAGCAAAGGCTCGTCAGCTCAAGATGTTGACTGGCAGAGTGAAAAGAATGAGTTGGTTGTGGAAATTGAGAATGTCAAGCAAGAAAGAGATGCTTTGAATAGTGATAGGAGACAATTGGAATTGGAAATTGAAAGTATCAAACAGGAAAAGGATGATTTGTGCTTTATTAAAAGCAAGAATGAAGAAAAACTCACAGAATTAGTCGACGATGTAGAAAAGCGTTGTAGAGAAAATCAAGCTCTCATGAACAAATTTGATGAAATGCAAGGTACGTTTAATTAATGCGAGGATTTTCCTTTCCTGCTTTTTTTATTATTGGATATTTCAACTGAATTTCTGTGTACATTTTAGAGGAATATCGCAATGAGATAGAATCGATCAACGAAGAAAAGGCAAAGCAATACGAAGAGTTAAAACAACATTTGGAGGCAAAAGCTGAATTTGAGAATAAAATAAGCAATCACGAAGCAACCATCACATCTGTTAATAATGAATGTAAACAATTGAACAGTGACATCGGTAAAATTGCCTGGAAAATCAAGGAGAAAGATCGGGAAGTTCATGAATTGTCCACCCAGATCCAGTCATTGACAGGTGAAGAGATATGGGTTATTTCATTAATTTTCATCTGAAGATGTGCTGGACGGGCTTTAAGTTCAGGCTGTAGACACTTTTCTATAAGCCATTTTTTTAAATAAAAGACCGTGCGTTGTAGTAAGGACATGTTTCTTTCTTTGGATGCTTTCTTTACCTAAATCCATTGCTCCAATTCCACAATGTCGTAACACAATGAATTAAGAGATTGAGCCGTAATTATATAATTAACTTGCTTTGTCTTGGTCCACAGATGAAAGGGACAATGCTGTGAGAGATGTCAAATTATTAAAAGAAGAGATAGAGCAGCTTAAATCCAGATGTGACAAATATGAAATGAAGAATGTGGAGCATATGAATCGACTTACTGAATTTCACAGCCTGCAGGTGCAAACGAAAGAGCTTGATGAAGAAAATCAACGCCGCAAAACAGAGATGGTTAAACTGCAACGTAAGTTGGTATTTCGTACGCAATGTTCTATCATGTTGATACTTTTATATGTCTTTTATTTTTCTTAATGTGGGTTGCCTAGATCCATGCTGGTTTTGTTTGTGTTCTACTTTGGATAGTTTGAACAATTAGCCTGCATGTTACTTGAGTTTCTTCTCGATAACGAGTGGTTGAGGAGAGCCTCGACTTCAAGTAGTCGCCTGAGCCTCTTATTCGTCTTTTAAACAGATGAAAACAATGAGGTCTGGGAGAAGATGAAAGCACTGCAGTGCGAACACGACGAGCTTGTTGCGAAGTATTGCACGCTTGAGAAGGATATCCAAGATGCATATGAATCAAAGGGGCAATTAGAACAATTGCAGGGCGAGCTTGAAAAGGTGAAGAAAGAGAATGATGAGCATAAAAAAGACATTGCGATTCTTGATAGTAAGTTTAAACCACCATGGAAGGTTGTTTTATTCCTACAATCACAACCTGAAATTTTCTGATGTAAATTTTACTCCATGGTTGAATAGTTATTTGTACTGCTATACTTTGTTTCATCCACATGTTTCACGATCATTGATTATATCTTGCAGAAAATCTTGACTTTGCTGATAGAAATGTAAAAGAGCTAGTTGAAACTATTCAAGAAAATGAAAAAACTATAGCTGAATTGAAGAAGAATTATGCCAAGAAAGATGACAATGATGTCTTGAAGAAATTATCTTCTGCAACAGACGAACTGAACACAGAAAAGGCTAAATTTTCCAGGCTAATGGGTAATGTTTCTCTTAACTATACTTATGCTTGTTTAGTTGTTGAGTCACTTGTTTTTGAAACCAACCGTGCTTCCTGAATATTATCGAGAGCTTCAGTGTTTAATGCAACCCACGTTGGAGCCACGCAGGCTAGGCAATCTTTTAGCCTTGGCGAGCGTACAGTTTTCTTGTGAATTGATAACGGGTATATGCTCGAAACGTCCTATTATTATTGAATTTTACTAATATTGGCACGACATATTACATTTTCATACCTGTACAGTATTAACCCGCCACTTAGAAATTGGTTATTTGGGGCCAGGGTATTGTTTAAAAACAATAGCCTATTGTTTATATCTATTGTTTTCAGAACGATTTTAGGCTCAAGTTTCTTATAAGTCAGTTTCTTAGTGGCGGGTTAATACTGTATTCTTATTAATTGATTGTGCCACACGCACGAAACGCATTTGGGCAGCAATTTTCTTGGCAACAGCCTGCTTGTGAATGGTATCGAATTATAAACCTTTGTTTGCGTTACAGATGTTTGCACGAAGCAGAAGTCTCGTTTGGAGGAATTGTCTGCCGAGAAGGACAACAGCACAAGCAAATCGCAGCAAGAGTCTCAAGCATTGATTGTCAAAGTTGGACAGATGACTCGACAATATGAAGAGAAGTGTCGACAATATGCAGAACAGCTCAAAGACATGGAGAGGTTAAAAAGTAAGTGTCCATAGGCTGCAACTGCATTGCATTTTGTGCAACTATCTCAGCCAAGTTAAGGCTGCAACTGCACTGCATTTTATGCAACTATCTCAGCCAAGTTAAGGCTGCAACTGCACTGCATTTTATGCAACTATCTCAGCCAAGTTAAGGCTGCTACTACACTGCATTTTATGCAACTATCTCAGCCACGTTAAGGCTGCAACTGCACTGCATTTTGTGCAACTATCTCAGCCAAGTTAAGGCTGCGACTATACTCCATTTTATGCAACTATCTCAGCCCAGTTAAGGCTGCAACTGCACTGCATTTTATGCAACTATCTCAGCCAAGTTAAGGCTGCAACTGCACTGCATTTTATGCAACTATCTCAGCCAAGTTAAGGCTGAAACTGCACTGCATTTTATGCAACTATCTCAGCCAAGTTAAGGCTGCAACTGCACTGCATTTTATGCAACTATCTCAGCCAAGTTAAGGCTGCAACTGCACTGCATTTTATGCAACTATCTCAGCCAAGTTAAGGCTGCAACTGCACTGCATTTTATGCAACTATCTCAGCCAAGTTAAGGCTGCAACTGCACTGCATTTTATGCAACTATCTCAGCCAAGTTAAGGCTGCAACTGCACTGCATTTTATGCAACTATCTCAGCCACGTTAAGGCTGCAACTGCACTGCATTTTATGCAACTATCTCAGCCCAGTTGAGGCTGCAACTACACTGCATTTTGTGCAACTATCTCTGCCAAGTTAAGGCTGTAGATACGCTACAATGTATGCAAATATTTCAGTCAAGTATTGGCTGGATTTTTGTGGAACAAATATACTTTTATTATGTTTACCATGTTGCAATATTTGTCCAATATTTCTACGAAACGCTTTTATTTTCCTTTTTTGCAGAAGAGAAAGACGAAGCTGTTTTAGAGGTTAGAAATTTGAGAAAAGAGCAACGTTTTGACGAGAGCGCAATTCGGTGCGTAGATCAAGGTGAAGTCCAAGCTTTGAGAACTGCCGTTGAAAAAGCAAAGGAGGAAAAATCGCGATTGGCAGAAGAGATTTCGAGACTTGAGAAAGAAAACGAACGTATGTCGTTGTACATGATTCCGTTCTTTGTCTTTCGTTATCTTTTTTAATACTTCTAATGCTAATCATCTGTGGAGTTGACAATGTTAAGTTGATATTGAGTGTTATATCGGTTTTGATTTTGCAGAGATTGGAGAAGAGGCGGATGAAGAAATGCATAAGGTTTTGGAGGTGTTGAAAGCAGAGCAAGATGGGAGAGCCAAGGACAAGAAGGCGTTTAAAGCACAAACAGACGAATTACAAAAGAAACTATTTGAGAACGAAGAGGTGGTTCGACTGCGCGAAGAACTAGAGACGACAAGGAAAGACAGATTCGATAAGATGTGTAGCGCAGTGAGCACCGAGAAAGAAAACCAACGGTTGGCTAAAGAATTGGAGGAAATGGAGAAGGCCGTGAAGACAAATGAACAGTATCAAGAGAACAGAGTCGCGAATTTGAAAAACGAGCTCAAGAGGCTGAGAGAAGAGATCAGCTCATCGTCTTCTAAAAGAGGGTGTGTATTTTGATTTTCTATTTTGTCTGTCATATGTTCATCTGAGATTGTTTGAAATCTGCGATAGTGGACAAATGATTTTGGGACACTCGTAAAGACACGAAAAATGGTTATGAACCCGTAAATGTCTTTTTTGTGGGGTTTATTCAAACCCCACTCCCACTAGAACAATGTTGTTCTCTCAATCACACCCTTGTGATCATCGTGCAAAGAGAACTATGTCGATATTGTGGTTTTGGAGAGAACATTGCGTGGGGAAAGGATGGGATGAAAGATGCAAAATTTTCATAAGTTGTGAGTGTCACTGAACATTTGTCCACTGTAGTAGATTGAATTGAAGAGGTGAAGTTGGTTCAGTGTAGGAAATTGCCCCATGCTGATGTTATGTTATTATTCGATATCAATAGAAATGCTTTCAAGATCTTTTAATGTTGTTCCTAAATAACATATACGATTAGTTGAAATAAGTGCTTCTAATTAATATGGAACTTTCTTTTTTCTTGCAGTAACGATGGTGCCAAGGTGGGAGACCTAATCGAAAAAACTGCTGTTTTCTCCTTGAAGTTAGAGAAGGCTAATTTGGAAAGGGAGAGCAACAGACTGAAGGAAACACTGGAAGACGTGACAAGAAGGAATAAGTCTTTGTCGCTAGAAAAATGTGATTTTGAGTAAGTTTTTGAATAAATGGTTTTACTTATTTTACTTTTTCCTTCCCAGGTTTACTAAATTTTCTCTTGAGATTTTGTTGATTTAGTTATCAATTAAAACATAGACCTGTATTCATATTTATTTATTTCAGATCGAAGTACAATGCTTTGAAAATCGAGTGCTTCCATCTTAAGCGAGGATTAAGAGGAGTCTCTAAAGACGCAGGAACACAAACATTGAAGGAACAATTCTCAAACATAGAAAACAAACCAAAAGGTTAATTAAATTTTCTCTTTTTAGTTTCTACACGCATTAAGTGCATTTGAATGTCAGAATAATTGTTATCCGTGGTGTATTTTCAGGTAAAGCTGGCCCAGCTTCGGCAAACGACAAGGGATTTCTGGCTCCTGATTTATATCCTTTTAAAGAGGAGAAAGAAGATCCAAGCCAATGTGCTCAACAATAATTCAAGATATTTTTAATTTGTTGATTCAAATGTGAAACGTGGCATGTATATTTGAATGATATTAACTTTAAACTTTGAAGTTGCAATAACTTAGGCAATTTTCATTGCGTATATACTTAGATGATTGAATCTTTTGTGTGATAAAATATTCTGTTCTGTCCTTTTAATATAGTATAACCAGTAATTTTACATGTGAATATGTTAAAAATTCAAGTTTTCGTTCAAGTGCTTCAAATCATTTTAACTAAATTCAACAGCAGCAACAACATTGCATTGCTTTGGCCTGGCCGCGACGAAGCCAAAACGCAAGGGGCAGTCGCAGTAGTTTTTATTTTGCTTGCATTTCTTTTCCCCGAAATCAGGAGTAGCATTCTGTTTTCTAATAATATAGGTATTTACTTTGCTAAGACAGTTAAGCTGAATAATGTCTGAGAGAAAAGTTCTAAACGTGAGTATGATGCTGTTTTGGAAAAAGTTTACAGTTTTTGGCCTAGCCATTTTTCCTTCCCAGGGCCTAAACCTGATTTGCCCTGGCAGCGAATGTTTACTGATGTATATTTAATTGTAATGATAACTTAATTTTGGTTTTTTACATTTATTAACGTGGCATTCTTTTTTAGAAATATTATCCGCCTGATTTTGATGTGACAAAGCTTCCCAAACTTCGCTTGTCGAGAGATCGCCAATTTGTGATTCGAATAATGGCTCCTTTCAGCATGCGGTGAGACAATTACACTCTTTTCTTTTTATAAGAATAAACTTTATAAGAATAATGAGGCTCAAAATTCGTGAAATTTGAGAAAATTTTAAGAATATTGTCAGGCTCACAATCTTGTGAAACTATCATTTTTAGCAGGCGCTTTTTATTTTTGAATTGGTGTGTTTTTCACAGGCAATGGTTTTAAATACACTCATCCAAATTTCGATGAAAGTGTCGATACAATCTGTGCTACAGGAATTAAGGACTTATTCTGTTAGCCATTGTAATAGTTATGCGTTTTGGCATCGATTATAATAATAGCAGTGTATTGCCATATCCGTATCTTCTGCAGCGCTAAGAATAATTTAAGAATATTCCGGGACTCAAAATAGAAAAAAATTAAGAATAATGAGGCTCAGCAAAAAATTAAGCATTCTTATAAAACGAAAAGAGTGTAAAAGCATCGAACAGTTTTCATTTAAATCTCATAACCAACGTACTAAATAGAATATTTATTGTCTTTTTATTTATTTACAGATGCAAAACCTGTGGTGATTATATTTATAAAGGAAGGAAATTTAATGCAAGACAGGTGAAGAATCTGATCAAAATTTAATTTATATTTGAGGACACATTATTTTTATTTTTTTATTATATAGGCAGAAAATCATATTTTCAAGTTGTGCATCATGATTATTGGCCTGTTATATTAATTCCATAGCAATATTAAATTCCAGATTTTGAAAATTTAACTGTTTCCTTCTATTTTATGATATTATTTGTTGTTTGCACAGGAAACAGTAAAAGATGAAACATACCTTGGTCTTAGAATTTTTCGGTTCTATATTAGATGCCCGAAATGTCTTTCAGAGATTACTTTCAAGGTATATTAAAAATCTTTGATTTTCCATGCAATCTATGAAGTTCTTTTCAGCTCAATGTTACTTGATATTTATTAATTTTGTACATACTTTCTCAGACTGACCCTGAAAACACAGATTACACAATGGAGCAGGGTGCCATTCGTAATTTTGAAGCTTTCAGACTTGCAAAGAAACAGGAAGAGAAATTGAAACAAGAAAAAGAGGATGAGGAATTAAATAATCCAATGAAGGTAAAAAAGATTTGATTAATAGTGGATTATATCTATGTTAGAAAGTTGTATGCTCATAACATACAATTCTGGATAACTCTAACCCATGAACCATTTTGTATTTCCCTGGAAAGTTTTGCTAGTACTTTTTAACCTTTGATAATTCAAACATTTGTCAACTCAAAACATTTTCATTGGTCCCTTAAAGGTTCAAGTGATCAGGATTTTACTGTATTTCAGAATTTAGATAGAAATCATCTTTGATTTATGATTTTATAACATGTTTTTTATTCCAGGCTCTTGAAAATCGTACCATGGAATCAAGAAGTGAAATGCAAATGATTGAAAAGCTTGAAGAACTAAAAGATTTAAATGCAAGACATGCTGCAGGTATATAACTTCTGGATTAAATAAATTTTTATTTAGACAAATATAATTTGAGATATTTTTCATTTGCCCTATACACAGTCACAGGCGCAATCAACTCTGTCTAATTTGAGCAACCTGAGAAAGAGTTGGTTCATTGTAAGAGTTCGTTCATTAGTGATCCTAGGGACGGTGACTTTCGTTCGAGTTCGAATTACACGAGTTCAAACTATGCAAGTTTGACTGTATATTTTACTTTTTTTAAGTCGACCATGAGAAGCTTTTAAGAGATCATATAATTGTCAATGAAGAAGAGCAGATTAGTAAACAAGAAAAAGAAGATGAAGCACTTGTGAAGTAAGTAGTAAAGTTTTTATTGTATTTCTATTGAAAAGCGAAAAATATTCCTCCCCGGCGGGGAATTGAACCCCGGTCTCCCGCGTGACAGGCGGGGATACTCACCACTATACTACCGAGGACACAATGAAGTAGGCACCAAAATGTTTTTGTTTCAAATTGCTTTTTTTCCAATCATGTTTCGCAATGTGAGATATCAAAGTAAAGAAAACGATTATTGCATTTTTGTGGCGTTTCGCTTAATCTTCTTGACGAGTTATCCAGTTGGGCATACCAGCGCAGCATCCAAAACAAAAAGCGATTCAATTTTATTTGGCAGATAATTTTTCAATATAAAAATCTTTGCTTTTTGTCTATCATAAAATAGGTTCCTGAAATCATATACATTTTATATCAGAACTTTTTATATCAGAACTTATGAAAACTTGCAAAAGAGACGGTGTCATAAGACGAGGCTCAGCATCTACTGTCAATTTGTTATAATTTATCTATTGTCTTTCATAATCCGTTCAAGGTTCAACTTAAATTTCGTAATTCTAACCTCTTTCTATCCTAAAAAGACTATATGACAATGCATCAAATCAAAAGTGTGTTCCAATTCAAATGTTTTCATGTGCCTTTCATCTTCTTTCTGTTGAGTTTTGGGCTTCTTAACACAGCTCCTTGACTTTGAACAATAACCTTGATATTTTCTTTGGCTATTTTGTATTCTTCCTTGGTGAAGTGCTTCTTGAGAATCGGGTCAACAAAACTGAAAAAATTATCTGCTGTTCTTGACAATGTCAGCAATGAAAGCATGAAGCTATCAGGCTTACACTCTTTCAATGATACCTGTTTCATTTCCGCGTCTAATGCCTCTTCGTAACTTGCATCGAGTGTTGGAAATTTGTGAAACATGCCAAAAAAACCAGTGTGCACATCACCTAATATCTTGCGTTTCACAAGATTGTTTAGGGTCAATTGAACACTGCATTCTCTCTCCTCTCTTTCGAACCAATCTCGTAGTAGCCTTTGCTTGTTTGGATGTGCAGAATGGTGGTGCAATATGTGATTGAACCCGGCTTTGTCCAAATACGTTCCAGTGGGTGTTTGGTCAATAACTTTTACAGTTAATTGCTGATGATGCTCACAACCCAAATGAGAACTATCAAAAACAATGTCGATCTTGCCAGCAGCATACAAATCAACAATAACTGCTGCATATGCACCAGTTCTTAGATACATGCTGGATTTCTTACCATCAATTTCGCCAGTACCACTATTCTGCCACATCAAAACATAGGCCTCTGAAAGGTACAGCCGTCTTTTCGCAAACGCTGACTTGTCGAAGTCATTACAAGTGATAACGAGACGAACTGCCTCGCAAAACGATGAAAAACAAGCATTTTGCTCGGCCAAAATGGCAGCTGGGGCACCAGCGACTGCTTCTGCTATTGCCATGATTAAGAAGATCGTCTTCTGATGTCAGTGGAGTGATCTCAACTTTGGATCATGAACGTACGAAGAGATATCCTGTTTTTGTCTTTCTCTGTGCCGTGTTGGGGTTTTCACAGTTAATTGAACTTGCTCAATGCTATCATCACCACATTGCTGCCCATTGTGCAAGTCAACAATTGTCTCTTTTGTTCACAGCTTGTTAATCTTCTCCCATCACATTCCCTTAATCCGCTGACAACTTTATCACGAACATCTTTTGTTTGATATTGCTTTGTTTGTTATGTGTTTTAAAGCTGTCTGTAAAACACGGAATATAGGAATTGTGGAATCTTTTTGTCCGTAGATCCATATTCAACACAAGGAATGATGGTTACGTTAAACGAATCGATGACTTCGATAAAAACGATGATGATGATGATGATTATGATAACAAGGGCATTATCGATACTCATAATAAAGAATCAGATTTGACTCGTAAAAGATCTGCAACTGACCATCTCGCAGAGGTAAGCTAGCTTTTGTTGAGTTCACCTCTCATGTGTATTCAACAAGGCCCTAGTCTGTAGCTACTCTCTGCCTGTTGCTCATATAGTTGTAATTAAGGCTTTCTTTCATCGCAGAAGGCTGAAGACGACGTTCCTGCTCATAAAAAGAAATTACAAAGTAAAGAAGGCGTCGTAGGATTCTCGAAAATCAAGTTAGCCAGTGTTGTTAAAATTAAGAAGCCAAAAGAAAGCGATAAGAAATTGTCTACTGACAATAATTATGAATCTAAAGACATTAATGCAGGTGAAGCTCACTGTTCAAAGTCCACTGCTGATAGCTCATCTTCTGTGGTAAGCGATTCTATTGATCCTTCTACCAGTACAAAACAGACAACGAATTCTTTGTCCTTGCTTGGTACTTACGATAGCTCATCAAATAGTGACAGTGACCAATGAATACCATTGATAGTGACCAATCACTTGATGTATTGGGCATTGCATTATGCTGATGGTTTGTGATGTTTCATTTGCATTAAATAATTGTCTTTAAAATACTGGACCAGGCAACGCTATATTGCCAAGAGTTTTGTAGAATATTCATTTCATTTCTTATTCTCGTTGCATAGTGATAAGAGTCAGTCTTGACGTAAAATGATGACGTATCTTATGTATCGAAGTAGAGGCTGCTATCATTTGTTTCCAGTCTTTTAGTTGCGCGTTCTGGAAGAGCTCGTTCTTTCTTTGGTTGGATGGAGAAAAAAACTCACAAGTTGATACGAAAATAAAGAAATACTCAAGGATTAACACGGTAACTCTATCAATACTCTCTGATAATTCATTTACATGGTAAATAGATGACAATTTGGTAATTATTTAGTCGAAATTCAATGTTGTATTGCCCACGTTATGGAGGTGCATGGTTGCTTCGTAGAATTCTCACTAAAAATGGCGATGTTTAGGCCTAGGCCTATTTTTGTTGTTAGATATGCTGTATACCCGTTGATATTTTAAACATTTCTCGTTGTACTAGTGTTTATTTTGTTTTCTCAACTCAGATAATCCGTCGCCACGAGGATGCAATGTTTTAGAAAAAGTATTTCCAGAAAGAAGAATATTATCAAGGACCACAGTACAAATATTTTATTTTGAAACAAAATTTGTATAATTTCGTTTAATAATAAAGTCTTAGGGTGTGTGTTTTTTTGGGGAGAATCATAGGCATAGGCTAATTCAAGGAATTTAAATAAATAAATACAAATAGGATTTCATTTAAGGCATTCTCTTCTAGTGATAAGATAGCAACTCAGGGTAACTTAAGGATGCGCCGTTTAGCAACAGGATAGAAGCGCAATAAGTATCGTAATTTCTTAATTAGGCTAGCTAGGGCGAAGGGTGGGTTAGCTGAGGGTGGCTCAAACTGGGTGGTAGGGTCTGGCTGCGGCAGTTGTAAGGGGCACTGTACCCTTATAGCTGTTGTGGCTTTTGGCCATGGGGGACCCGAGCCCCTGTGGTCGCTGGTTTGTCCCGGACGCTCTGTTCCGTGAAAGGTGGGAGGAAGTATAAATAAATAAGCCCTGTCTTGTGGAGTGCTGTTGGCTACCTCGCTTTGTCATATGATCTCATGTGCTCAAGGTCCCCTATCCAGCTCAACCAATTTGTCAATTCTTACGTCCATTCCTATTTAATGAGGAAATGATATATCTATACAATGCAACTCAATCACGGTGTATTATAATCACAAGTCTAATCCAAGTTCAATAGCCCGAAACAACTTGCTATGAAGCATGTTACAATTCAATAAGACCATGAAATGCAACTCTGAAGGTCGGAAAACGTAACCTGCTCGCAAATATGCCAAACGATCCTAGGCCTCAAATCTTAGAAAAATATAATCGTTTTTGTTGAGGCAAATCAATCATGAGAGCAGTAAGCATTGCCCCCCGTAGGCCATAGCGTCATTGCATTTACTACACCCCCCAGGTCGTATCATCATTATTTGATCAGGCGAATGGCTGAACATCACAACATAAAAGCGAGGACCGCACTAATTTTTGAACCCTTTGAATATGATAATATTCACCTCAGGCAAAAGAATATCTTTGTGCAAATAAAAGACAAAAATCTCTCAAATACTGATAAAAACAAAACTTTGTAGAAGCATCGTAGAAACAAGTACAGATAAAATAAAAGAAATAGAAGTACTTCTTTTAATTTACTTTGAAACTACAACTAACATTAATACTACGATTATATGCTGTGCTATATGATTGCAACTAACATACTTATGAGTAATGCTATAACTAACATATATATGATTGCATACATTCCTAAAGCATAATTGCATATGCCACATATCAATTGCATAAAATTCTCAAATATAACTGCATACATTACGTATACATTGTGACACATATTTCTACCATAAAGCTGCATGTATACTGCCACATATTGCTCACATACAACTACATATATTACCTATCTATTGCTACACAAATTGCTCCGATATAACTGCATATATTATCTATCTATTGCTACAAATATCGCTCCAATATAACTGCAGCATGTACTACCTGTTTATTGCTACATATGTTGCTCTCATATAACTACATATATTACACTCTATTTCTACATGTATTGTTCCGATGTATCTGCATATATTACCTACTTATTGAGAACTATACTAAATAAAAGCAATTTTAAACTTATTTTACACCGAAACTGCTGCTACTTGTACTGCAAGCACTTCCTATGAGTAATACTATGACTACAACATAGATGTCAACAATTTCACGCACAAGTCTATCTGCTAGTGCCGCTACAATTACAAATGCTAGAAAGATCAATGCTAGTTCTTCAACTGAAACTGCTACAGCAATTGTTAGCAAGATAAATGCTATAATTACTATGGTCACTGTTAGCATGCCAATCATATCATTGCAAAAACAACTGCTTGTAAGATAAATTCTAGTTCTGCCACTGAAACTGCCAGTAAAAATAAATGTCATTACTGCAATTGCAACTGCTAGTAAAATCAATACGACTGCCTTTCATGACTACAAAGACCACAACTACCAAGAATACCAACAAACCAACAAATTACGAAAAATTATAATCAAATAACAAATAATATTCTATTCAAAAAAGCTAAACTGAAAACATAATAATGCACAAGATATCCATTGAAATCGGTGAATTACAACCTAATTGGAAGTGAGGGTTAGGGGCACCAGGTCAAAGGTTCAGGGTGCAAGCTTTTGTGTAAATGAAGTCAGAGCAGACCGATATCAAATTCAGCGACCCAGGCTTCAACTACGATGACGCGTACAATGCTTAATACATCTCCTAATTTTGTATGCAAACAGATCACAATTCTCTTCCCCCTCAAGTCACATTCCATAGAAAGTCAAATTGTTAACAGCTTCAAGCCCTTTAGCCCCAGTCCTTACAATTTTCATGAACTTGGATACGTATGTGATATAAAACATCGCAAACGAGCAACATTAATATAGATACAAACATTTTCTCACCATAGGAATGTAGACGCAGTTAGGAATATGACAACTGGCTGAACCAGAATCAGGGACCATGAGCCATGAAGACCATACAACGCAGCAAGGTAGACCAACAGCAACTCCACAGGATCAGGGCTTAGCATGGCGGACGAGACCAAGTGCTTACATCATCACAAACCTAAAAAGAATTATGAACTATTAAAACAAAATAAATAACCTAAGCCTGAGGGGTTGAAACTGTCTTTGCTTATTGAATTTTCTCGCTTAAGAGAGATTGGAAATGAAAGGGCTGTCTTCAATCAGAAATAATCTACAAAATTGTATTTGCGGGAAGGAAATGAGTTCCATGGAGCAAAGGTAACCAAATTATAATTTTGGCCCAGAGAACTTCGACCATGTTCAAATATATTTTCCATGATATTCTTCAATAAGCATCAAAGACAGCTTCAAAATTGGCCAATGCAGAGATAACATAAACTAATCAATTACATTTTTATGATAAAAACAATAACAGATGTTCATTGTTCTCTCCATCTCATCTGAATAACTGGATTTCAAATTGTAAATATTCACTGTTCTTCATCATATTCTTAACTTTACAAAAGAGAAATTACAAAAGAATGTATAAGAAATGTCTGCATTGGCCAAATGAACCCCTCCTATAGACTAACAAAAGCAATGAGTCACCATACTGCTTCAAAGAAATGCCTCAAATGCCCCTTTTTTACCCCTTTGAAAAGCACGTCTTTGGTAACATGTGAAAACAACTATGATAAAAGGCTATGCAAGGACTGGGCTTGTTCTACAGCATGTAAATGTAGCATGTTAAATCTGGCTGCCATTACTTGGACCATATCTTGCTTGAAGGATCTTTTAAATCCCTATTGGAATTTAAAATTTTATCAACCATAGTTTATGCACCCAGGACAGTTCTTGCCTGCATTATATTTATTACTTCAGTTTTATTTAAATAAGTATGGTGGGTAAAACCCTACTGCATACTTTCAAGGGATGTCCACATTATTCATCTCTTTGAATTTGAAGCAATATGGTGACAGATATAAGCTAGAAAGCAGAATACAAAATATAACACAAAATTTATATCTCCTGCCAATAATGTTGCATCCATGTAATGTTGTACCCAATAATGTTGCATCCAACCAGTCATCATCTTCCATAATGGATTAAAAACTCGGTCATTCCTACAAAACAAAGATAAAAGGTCAATACAATGCCTTTTGATGGTCACAAATATCTCCATAGATTCCAGCGTAACTACAACTTAAGCTAGCCTGATAGAGGTATTATATAGATTACATTAATATAGATACAAACATTTTCTCACCATAGGAATGTAGATGCAGTTAAGAATATGACAACTGGCTGAACCAGAATCAGGGACCATGAGCCATGAAGACCATACAATGCAGCAAGGTAGACCAACAGCAACTCCACAGGATCAGGGCTTAGCATAGCAGACAAGGCCAAGTGCTTACATCATCACAAGCCTTAAAGAAAATTAAAAAATATTAACAACAAATCTACAAAATAAATAACCTAATCCTCAGACATTGAAGCTGTCTTTGCTTATTAAATATTACACAGTTAAAAGAGATTGGGGATGAAGAAGACTGTCATCAGCTCAAAATGATGAACAAGAAATGCCTTGAAGGAAGATGCTAGTTGGAAATACACCTCATTGGATAAAGAACTAAAACAGGTAGATTCAGGCATAACAACAGCTTAATCTGGCCTGATATACCTCCACAGATTCCAGTGTAACTACAGGTTAAATTAGCCTCATATATCTAAATAGATTTGAGCACAACTATAGCTCAAACTAGCCTAATATGCCTCCATAGATTCCAGTGTAACTACAGGTTAAATTAGCCTCATATATCTACATAGATTTGAGCACAACTATAGCTCAAACTAGCCTAATATGCCTCTATAGATTCCAGTGTAACTGCAGATTAAACTAGCCTGATATATCTACATAGACTTGAGCATAACTACAGCTTGAGCTAGCCTGATATACCTCCACATATTTCAGTGTAACTACTGATTAAACCTGGGACTGTACCTGTGGAAAAGTTTGGTAAAGTAGGGGCATAAAATCTTTTTATCCAGTATTATATTTGCATTTGTATTTTAGATATAGTGATATCTTTTCCAATATTTACCCATATAATATTTGTTATGATCAATTGTAAAAAGTGGTTGCCGGTGCAATAGGGTGTTTTCAAGTCTTCAGCCAAACATTTCAAATGTTGGATTTTACAGAAAGACGATAAATTTGTTGATTTTGTGATTTTGCAGATGTTCTTATTGGCAAAAACATAAGCCTGATAAAGACCTTCATGGTCTGGAATGGTAAGTGAATGACATAAAACCCAATACAATTTTTTTTCATAATAATGACATGCTACATATATACAGAGCGTCGTCATGAATAAATACAAACTACCAAGCAAAACGAACTAAAACAACTCATAAACATAACATCGATTAAAGTTACCTACAACAGGTGTGACTTCCCAGTCACATTTGGTCTACGATGATACTTTGGTCTTCCCAAAATAAAAATTGATAATTTTCAGGTATGTTACCTTCTCAACATTTTCCGATGAATAAAGGTCTTTATCTTCCAATTAAAAAAATATTATTTTTAGGCAATACCATATACCATCATGCATGCCTTCTTCAAACTCCTTCGTCCTTGCTGAACTGAATGACCAACAAAAAAATAACATTAATAAATGTGGCCAATTAAGCTCGTGATTCCTTTAAAAGTAAGTAGTAATACTGGAGAAATTAAAAAGCTCACCTTTGACAGTACTCTTCAATACATCGTATTCGTTTCTGTTGAAACAGTTGATGGGAAGAAGTCATCCAACCAAGTCCAAGCACGAATATTCGTTTCGTCAACTCAGATGGAATCATCAACGTTATTTCCTTATCCGTTGCGGCCATGGGTGCACCCAATTCTTGACAGCAGCACGCCAATTCTCTAATATAATTAAAAATTAAAAATAATAATTAAATCGGCTTTAGGGTTAGGCCAGTGAACTCTATATGAGAACTAGAGTTCTTATATAGAGTTTGGGTTAGGCTTAGGGTTAGGGAATAGGGTTACGTAATGCGGAGGAGAAAGGTGGTGAGAAAACGCAGTAGTGTATTTTGCCATTGTTAAATTATTTGCTCAACACTATCTGATTTACTTTCCGTCAAATAATTATTGAAAATATGGCATGGGCATAGGTCATTTATTGGCTAAACGAAAACTCTTACCTGGCATGAATTCCTTTTCCTTTCAAACATAAATATGGCTTGTCATGTTACATGTTATGTTGGTTGGAAGTTGTAAGCAAAATTCAAACAAGACAAGTGGCCCCGTCCCGCCCCAAAAGAAGTAAACATCATTCCCTCCGGTTACAATACGCATGCGCATTTTGTGGAATCCCCATGCATTGCACACTCAAAAATTTGCTCGAGAAAGCGATTGCTTTTGTTTCTTTTCTGTTCTATTTTACACTCATTAGTGCTTCTTGGTCATGACGATAATGGCAAACAACTAGAACAACATTCTACTAATGTTTTAACGGTGTTTAATTCTTCTGCCTTGCCAGCCTCCTTTGACATTTGCTTCTGGCCACATTTTTTGATTGTGACGTCACAAAATTGACTTAATTTAATGACGTCACAATCAGTTGTAAGCTGCCAGTGCATAAAAGAAGGGGATCTCAGTTGATTGGGATAACTGTTATCAAAGTTCAATTCGAGTTTATCGAAGTAACATATACAAGTTTACGAAGTGAAAATTTTATATATACATTTACTTATTCATTGAGCAATATGTCTGTTGAAAATATTTTGAAGTAAGTTTATTTAAAGCAGTTATCAAATTAACTAGAACTTATGAAAACCAGTTAAAGTTTGCTTATATTTATTGTGCTCCATTAAAATTGAAGACTTAATATGAATCTGTTTCATTTTTTTAGCGAAATTGCATATTCTGAAAATGCAATTTTAAACCACGAAAGGCAGACCGAATTAGACCGGCAAGAAGAGTTCAAAATAATGGAAGTATGTAGCAATTAAATTGATTCCAAGCTATATGTTGTTTTAGTATTTGTTAGCGAATTAATGTTAGTTTTAACTCTTTGATTGTGAATTGCAGATGGAGTATCTAAGAAAGGTTGCAGAATGCGAAGAACAGCTAGAATCTGCAAAAGAGCACTTGGAAAATTTGGTTCGCAAGCACGAAATTGCTTTCAACATGCGAAATCAGTTAGACGTGTGGATAGAGCAAAAAGAAAGAGAAAAGGCGGAAGCAGCATATTGGCAAGAAAAAGAAGCACTTGATGCAATAAATAAGGCAAATTATTTGCGAAATGCATTAAGCATCGTGAACGAGAAGTTCAAGCTGCTTGTCGAGAAGCGTGCGCAAGAGCCAGCAAGAATGAAAACTGCGATCGAACAGCAAAATTGCAGAATCAAAGCTATCATGAGTAGCAAGTTGAAAGTTGGGTGCGCAAACATTGCTTGTAAAAGCCGCATAGATAATTTGCAAATCCAGATTGAGAAGTTTGGTGCCGAGAGGGTTAAAGATGAGGAGGAAATATCACGGCTGGAAGAAGAGTTGGAGAAATTGAAGTTGCAAGAAGGGCAGGAAAAATTAGAAGATCAACAAGAAGTTAATCGTGACATAATCCAGAAATTGGCGTGCCAAAACTGGTGCCGTCAAGCAGAGGTTATGATGTTAGAAAGAAAAATGAACAAGTCACTTCGACAAAGAGTTATGGGATGGTTTTGCATTCATATTTGAGCAAAGCTACAAACATAACAAACAGTTGCTTATATTAATTTATTTTATACACTTCTTTGTTGACTTATATTGTGACGTTATACGTTCTATAAACATTCCATATTTTGAATTTTGTTTATTGTTGTTTTATATAACATAGTTGTTGTTATGCTATGAAAAATTTGAGTTGACATGAGGTGTGTCTGTGTGTCATGTGCCTTGGAGTAGATATGTTACAATATTCTCAAAGAAAAGGCGTTGGATTGTGCCAAAAATTGGGGCAGGTAAACCTTTATCCGAAAGCTGGCCCTGAACTTTAACCCTGACCCTAACACAGACACTGCGAACAATGGCTCCGGCACTGCGAAGCAAAGAAGCAAAGTTACTGGGGATTTCACATGATCTCTAATCACGTGATGTAAATTTCCCAGAGACAACACAACAGATTGGGACGGAAAAATATTTTTTATTTTGGTGCTGGTTGAGGTTCGATACAAGAGGTACCTTAACTCAGAGGAAGAAAAAGGAAGTTGAAGGATTGTCGAGTAATTTATTATTGAAGAAAATGCATATTTATACCAAAGACTTTTAAAGTTTACGCAATTTATCGATGGTTGCTATCATTTATTATCATGTCTTCACTCGAAGAAGAGTCGAATCTTTTCCGTAGCGATATGAAATAGAGCACAGGGCAGCAAGGGGATTATGTAGTGAAACTAGGGTTAAGTAATGCGGAGGAAAGAGGTGGTGAGAATGCGCAGTAGGGTATTTACATAGAGATAGGATATATACTATCTCTATGGGTATTTATTAGTGCTGCGCAGGAGCGTCTGTGACGTACGGGTATCCACAGTGGCTGAGGCATTGGCCTTAGGGTTAGGCTTAGGATTAGGCTCCGGGTTACGAAGAGGAAAGGTGGTGAGAATGCGCAGCACCGTATTTATTGATACTACGCAAGAGCGTCTGTGACGTATGGGTATCCGCAGTGACTGATGTAATGGCCTTAGGGTTAGGCTTACGATCGGGGTTACGTTATTCGGAGGAGAAAGATGGCGAGAATGCGCAGTAGCAATTTATTCGTACTGCGCAGGAGCGTCTGTGACGCATTGGCTGTGTCATTGGCCTTAGTGTCAGGCTCAGGGTTAGGGTCTTATCATAGAGATAGGATATATCCTATCTCTATGGGTCTTATATTCATAGCCTTGAAGAAACAAAAATGCTTACTAAATTTTTAACGGAAAATCTGAATTTCTCGCCCCCCCCCCGCTATAAATTTTGCTATCTACGCCATTGCTGTGCAAACACGTCTGATATGAAGAAAGCCAACTGACGAGGTTTTCTGAATTTGAAGAAAGCTTATTATTTTTCTTGCAAGGACAAGAGGTCCTATTACCTGTTTTGCTAGATTTGTGATAGATTTTGTGATTACTTTGATTGTTAATCATCTACCAATCATTATAATCAAAATCCTTATCGATTAAGGAACTTTGAACTGTGATAAGGCAGATGAAATAACCGCAAAAAGTTTGTTGTTGCTGTTATCTTAAACGTAAACATATATCAATGAAATATGTCATACCTTTAGGAATATTTCTGTCCATTGTCTGTCTCTGTCTGGTTAGTGGTTTCCCGATTCATGTGTTTTAAATCCACGCCTGGACAAATATTCGTCTAACATTTGAATAGCAAACACAACAGCAACAACAGCCACTGCGCATTGCGCAGAGGTATTTAGACGACTGGACTGACAATGAATTTCAGAGAGTTGAATTTGAATGTTGTCAAAATGAATGTTGTCAAGATTGTTCCTGTTGTCGTCTAAAACTAAAAAATGCATAACACGAGAGGACAGAAAAGAAATAATAATGGTAAAAATTGTGGAAGAGTAAATCCAATAGACGATGACCGAATTGCATCTTCGTGTTGGACTGTTGGGGTTGAAGCAGAGGAAAAGTCTCATAGCAGAAGCAGAGGATACAGAAATCCAAATCAGTATGAAGGTTTTACATCTTGGGGAGTCAACAGACCTCCCGCTGCTCCAGGTCGTTGTCGACATACTGAACGACGATTTTCAACACGACCTTTCTCTACTGAACGCAGTAATGAATATTTTCATGCAGAGTACAATCGTGATGAGAGATGTGTGGCGGGGAGAGATCCGCAAAGAATGATAAACTTCGGTAGTGGTGAATTTAATGGAGATTTTAATATGCATCAGGGTGGTTATCAACAAAGGTATGCTTGGTCTGCATTTAATTATTCGCAAAGAGGTGCAGGAGGGCACAGGCAAAGACCCTCTTTGGGTGGCAGTCATAATTTTGGAAGAGGAATTGATGATCATCATTGGCACAACAAAATTTTTGCAGCATCGGCAGCAGGGACTGACGTGAAAGAAATTGTGAATGATGACCGAGGGAAAAGAAAGAAATCATCATCAACTATTTGTCAAAAACAAGATTATGATGCAAGTTCAGGATGGTGTGAAGTATGTCTGACAAGTCACAGCCACAGATATTGCAATAGGTTTTTTGTTTTATTGCTGGGACCGGTGATATCTTATTTTAGACCACAGAGATCAGTAATTCCACACTACCATATCACAGAGCCCTTTTACAAGAACCCAGATCAAATAGGAAGACACATGGTTCAATTGGAGTTGCCAGATGATGAAATATGTCAAATTGAAAACAGTTTTGATTTCACAGTTTTATCTTACAATGTTCTTGCCGATCAATTGCTTAATGATAATAGAAGACTCTATGAGGGATATGCCGATTGGATTTTGGGTTGGGATTATAGAAAAAATAATCTATTAAAAGAAATTGTCACATATAATGCAGATGTAAGTTTAATTTACTTGCCTCTGTTTAATAAGTTATTGCTTCCAGTGATTGTTTTTATACCATGAAATGTTGTTTACAAGTGATGATTATTTTCAGGTCATTTGTCTGCAAGAAGTTCAGCAAAACCACATGAGCGAGTTTTTCATTCCAAAGCTGAAAGAAAATGGTATGTGTTTAAACAGACAGTGTATTTCTATTTCATTTTATTGTGTACATATATGAGAGAAAATCAACTGATCTGCTCACATTTGTTAGGTTATATTGGCTTCTATAAAAAGAGAACAGGCGGAAAGCAAGATGGTTGTGCAATATTTTACAGAGGAAGTCGATTTAAATATTTAGGCTGTCGCATGCTGGAATTCAGAAAACAGGGACACAGTTTAATGAACAGAGATAATGTAGCAGTTGTGTTATCGCTGCAACCAACTGGGATGCCTTCAAAGCCACCAATTGTCATTGCCAACACTCATTTATTGTTCAACAAGAATCGAGGTGACATCAAACTATTACAGCTCGCTACACTATTAGCAGAAATTGACGAAATGGCAAAGGTATTTTCTCATTTCTCAACAAAAGCAACATCTGAAGATGCATACAATCCAGTTATAATATGTGGTGACTTTAATAGTGTTCCATTCAGCCCCGTTTATGACTTTGTTGTTAACGGACACTTGAAATACACTGGCCAAAGCAGGATCCATCTGTCAGGGCAGAATTCTCCGATGAAAAAACCCACACACGGTTCAATTCTCAACTCTCAACTCATCACAGAAGATATCGGAATAACAGATTTGTGCCAAAAAATGAACAGAGCTGTTGGGAGTATGAAAGACACTACTCTGCTACAAATGAGTGGCAATCATGGCGAGGATGAAAGTGAATGCTTAGTTATTGGGGAGAAAATTGATGGTAAAAAGGTTGTCTTAGAAGAGCCAGGAGTTTTAAAGCATTTACTGAATTTACAAAGTGTTTATACACATTTTCTGAAAGACGGTGAAAAAGAAGTATCAACATGTCATACTGAGGGCTGTTTGTGTGTTGATTATATATTCTTCTCCCAAGGAATGCACAGAACTCTTTCAGCTGGTGTTGATCAAGATGATGATATATTTATTAAATTACCAAGAAGACAATTGTATCTAATGCAAATGTTATCACTTCTTGGCAGCAATGAAGTTGAGGCAATGGGTAAACTCCCAAATATTTGTTTATCTTCTGATCACATTGCCTTGCTGGCTGGCTTTAAACTCTTAGATTAGATTATTAGCTGTTCTGAATATTTTTTATTTAGTTGTGTTATTCTTTAATTAACTGTTATTTTCTAATCAACTGTTATTCTCTGTCACCTCATATGCTTTTCCAATTTTTTCTTTTGAAGATATCTACATTTCAATGAATTGATTGCAAAGACTTTGGGGGTTTTCACATTCCTTTTCATAAGCACATCTTTCAGTATATACCAGTGATGCAGAATTCACAATCCAACTCTTGTTCACTCATGTAAAACTCAAAGAATATAGCAAAACACAGCAAATGCAAAAGCCATTTTATTCAAATATCATATATGCAAATAAACAATAAGCTCTTGCTTTATTTCAGTCTAGTTGTACAGCCAAAAAGATTACCTGTAATAGTCAAGTTCTGTGTTGATTGAATAGCTTTGGAACCAATTCACAAGTCCAATTCCTACAATTACTGTGCCAATACTTAACATGAATGAAATGCATTATGAGTAACAACATCATTTCACGTTATTAGACATTTCACTAAAGCTGAGATCTTCCATGTCATTGCATTGTATTCTGCTGCTAATACCTTGAAGCCTTCCTTTGAATTTTTCAAATGTTGATGAGTATACCATTGGGGCCCTGCGACTGCCACCAGCATTTGAAGGACACCTGTGAGATAAATACAGTGAAATACAGCCATTGCATGCATTACTCTGTAGACGCGTTTCAAATACAGAAACTAAAAAGAGTAAATAGGATAAGCATTAAATAGAATGGAGCCTACCAGTAAATCAATATTGGCTTTTTCGCGAGTTTGACTGGAAACAAAATTATAGAAAAGCATGGAAGATTTTCTTCCAACATTATTCTTCTCATATTCCAATATTCTACAGGCTCATCTTTCTCCCTGTTAACAGTTGTTGAATCTTTGAGTTCTCCCCAGGACTTTTCGGAATCTCCCCGTTCTGGGTGCAGGATGGGCTCCAGGGCAGTCAGCTTGGCATTGAGACGGTATATGACAAAGTCATAAGTTTCCTTCATTTTCAGTGCCTCATAGTAATCAAAGCATAGTTGTTTGAGTTCCACACCAGCATCCTATGAAACAACAAAAAACAGTGTTGTGCATCAGCTACGAATAGAGGATATAATCACAGAATAGAGATATCTCTTATCTCTATTCTGTGATATAATTGCGAATTTTTACACGCGGGGATGTCATAATAATAATCATCACCGTTATAATGGCTCGTGCACGAAACAGGTAGCGAGGGAAGTAAAAATAAGCAAGTTTTAATATGATCCATGGGCTTACACCACCAAATTTTAAATACATATATCAAAACCAGCTATAATAATAATTATTCAATCTGAACTTAATGTCGTTTTTGGCCAAATTATTCCCCCCAACATATGGCCGGCGTGAAAAATGCTGGACACGACATGGCTAGGCCTGTATAAACATGAGATGGGAACCCAAAAGGAAAGGCCAGGAAAAATCGATAGAGAAATATAAATAATTGGAAGATGTTATTCGAGCGATTAAAAACTCAAAATATGAAAATTAAACCTACCACCATTTTTGCAGATTTCCAGACGCGCCACAGATACTTTCTGTCTTCAACAGTACGAAGACAAGCCAGCAACAAAAAAACGTACAAATGATGATGATGGAAGAAATGGGTGGATGCAGAGATAGATTTTTTATCAATCCTTTGGTATTCTAAGCCAATATTTTGCAATTGCTATATATGGTCAACATGAAGCCAACCATCTTTTGTTCCACGACAACTTCCTTATCACATGATTATTCATTGCCAAAACCAAAATAATAAAGCTTATTGTTTTATATTGTATTTTGAACAATGATTAGTTTATTGTTCAGCAACTTCCTTTGGCCCCGCCCTTGGTTATTGTAATATGTATGATCTGCAGAATATTATTTTACATGGACAATTGTACTGATGCATTTATTATTTTTTCACTTAGAAAAGACTTTGTCAGTCATAAGATTATCATATTTCGTTTCCTCCATTTATACAGAATATGATACTTTATAACACCGTCTCATCGCACTCTGCACACATATGAAGCCCCAAGATGGCGGTGGTAACCCAATCCAACGAGAAAGTACAGAAAAGTATTTTGATAATTATTTGAAAATGAAAGTGGTAGGAAAATGCCAACAAATAAAACCGTTTTCCAAAGAAAAATATACAATCTTCTTTGATAAAAACAAAAGGCTTTCTCGATAATATTATTAGCCCCACCCCACTCGACAAGAGAACAGGAATCGAAATCGAAGATGTTAGTTTTTAATATGGTAAAATGTACATTTTGCATGACACCACATCCGCGCAGAATTTTAATTTTTCTTGTTATTAATATTAATTATATAAAACTATAATGCTAATGAGGCAGGAGGGACGCGTAAATTGTATATGAAATTCAGAATAAACACGGCAATCAAAATAGACATCTATTCAGTAAGATATCCTAATAAAAACAAAGACATTCAAGTCCTGTTGTTCTTCTGCTATTTTCGATCACCTGGTCACTGACCATGATACCACCATGACTAATTTTTCTATTCTGAAGAAAAGAAAGCCTCTAATCATTATAATTTTCTTTCGTTTGAAAGTCTTCTTATTCTAATCGTCTTTTACTCGACAAGCAACCTTCAGTATTCCATTATATATTTTTTAATCGTTCATTCTTTTTTTATTAATTTCGTTGGCATTTCTTGTTGTTCCTTTTATTATTCACTCTTCCTTTGTTTTTACCAGCATTATACTAATATTTGTCTGAAGATGCTAACAGTAATTTCAAAGAAACGTTACATCACTTTTTGGGCACTTTTAAACTTGAATTTGTCATAATTGTGCGAGGTTTACCACACTGAAGAAATGCTGATTTTCTTTTTTAATTACAGATAATTCAAATAAATGTGGTTTGAGCTGTACGAAACAATTTGTCTCTTCTACTGAATGTTGTGCAAAATCAGTGATGAAAAATATTGTTTTGTTGTAGCGAGTTCTTTCAAATTTCAAGTCTATTCGAGAAAACTAATCAACTCAACCAGACTTACCTAATCCCCCAGTAATATCTTCCGACATAGTTATCTTTTATTTGCTGATCTTGTAGAGTTATAAATGCTTCTTAAAAAAAGATAATATTATTTTTCCCTGGATGGCGATTTTATTTTCGTTGTCTTTCGCGCGTTAATTATCTGCGCATAATCTTACGCGCATCCTTTAGGGAAATCAACTGACGTCATGTTTCTGAGGATTCGCCAAATTTCGTATTCCATAACTTCTTTTAAATTGTACATTAAATGCAATAAAATAAAGATAAAAAATCATTACTAACAACTAGCTACTCCTTCCAACCAAGTACTTTCCATAAACGCATATACTAAATTATATCGCAACATATTATATGCAATATGCATAAAAGTAAAAACATTAAAATGTGGATTTTAAAGTACTAAATTAGCTAACTTATCAATAATTAACAAAAGCTTATTATAAGCTTACGATACTAAAATCTTACGCATAAGTTCTTAAGATAAAAAGATATATCACAGATGTTTAATTATTTACAGGAGGTCACATTAAAAATAAATTCTAGTCTAACAGTCTTTGAGATTAATACTCTTAATCTATTCACTATACATTGCACAAGCAGTCGAAATAAAACATAAGGGGTTGCAAATTACATACTTAAATCAATCAATGTTTGGTTAAATAAAACATGGCACAAGATAAGATTTGATGCTATCAAAGTAGAATGCCATCTTGGGGAAAATGAATTAATGTGATTTAATTTCACGTTTCCATCAAAAAGTATCCCAAAATGTTATACACGAGCACGACATGACATGTAGCAGATTAGGCACATTACTAAATGTTAAATCATGCTGCTGATTTAGCAATAATGCTGCATTTCAATGTTTACAAGAACATGTCAGATGTTAACCCTACAATAAATCCCAAACTGAATCTGACTCTGGTTAACTGGCAACTCCAGTACGTTCCTAACTCATGCTCCCTAAATGAAGAGGACTTTCGTCTAATCAGTCTGACAAAGAAAGAAATAGAGGAATGTTGAATTACTCAAGGCCAAAATCATTGGGTCGTTTTCTTTTGTTTCCGGCCATGCGATTAACCGTCCATACTTCGCTCTTGCTATCATTGGCATTATTATTATTATTATTACTGATATTATTATTCAGAGTATCACTTTCTATGCTTGTGCTTGCGACAGACTTCTTCGCCTGAACAAAGCAAAAAGAATTTGATGACTTATTCGGATATTGCACACAGACTTTGTTATTCAGTTCTGTTGGCTGCACAATTGATTGCAACAGTGGAATTCTTGCCTCAACACTGAATTGCTCACGACAACAATTTTTCGTCTTAGCGAGGTTCGATTCGTTGCTCGCTGGCAAGTTACCGGGAATCGATAAAGTATGCGATGACGACGACGAACAATCTCGTAAATACGAAAACGTGTCGGTATGTGACGAGTTGACATTCGTTGTGATTCTCGCCTCCGCACTTATTCGCCTCAATGGTTGCGGTGGAGCGATCGGTTGTTTCACGTCTTTGAAAAAGAAATTCGACCCACTGTTCGACAGTCTGCTGTTATTATCTTGTGAATAATAATCACTATCTGCAGATATGGGTCGTAAAGGAGGCGGCTCTCGACTAACAGCAGCCGAAGTTGTCACGATTGTCTGATGATGACCACAAGAAGGGGATAAACAAACCGCCAACGGTGGTATCTCTCTTTTTATCTCCTTCGCTTTGCCAGCCACCTCGCCATCCGGGGATTTTATAAGCTCCGCTTCCGTACCAATGTCCGGTTCGAAATTCGAATCCCAGGACTGGGCATGCGTACTTGAGCCGCTACTATCGAGTGTGTCGGGACTTCCCTTCTGCGATTCATTCGATGCGTTCTTGTTCTTTCTGCGCTTGGCTAACGGCGCATTCGAAACATCCATCAACGTGAATCCAGACCGCGCGGCTTTGTGATAAACGTTCAATGCCACCCGTAGCGCCGTTCCAACGTGAGAGCCTGACATGTCAAGAACATCGGGGGTCATTAACGGCGTCGTAGGCACCTCCACCCTTCCGCAGAGCCAATCATGCGCCAGTATCTCCATCAATGTTAGCCGTCTCTTTGGGTCAACCGTCAACAAACCTTAAAAGAGACACAACAGTTCATAAACAAACATAAAACTATATACAACCCCCCTGGAAGTACAGCCATATGCGCTATTAACCAATGGGTTTTACGAGGCATTGATGGGTGGTGAACTTGAATAGTACCAACATTTATACTCGCATAATTAGCAAACGTACCCAGAATGAAACTCTTGGCAGATGCTGAAACATTTATCCATTCTTCTCCGTCGAAACTCACACTTCCGTCCATTATGCTTCTTGCAATTGCCTCAGCTGATGGCCCATACGTTGTCTTCGAATGGAATGGAACTTTACCAGACAACATAGTATACTGAAACAACAAAAGAGTCAAATGAGTAGCTCGACATAAAGATGTTCAGATTTCAGTTGTGCGCCTTGTCATCTGCTCTTACTGTCTCTCATCTTCTTCTACAACATCTCATCTGCTCTTACTGTCTCTCATCTTCTTCTACCACATCTCATCTGCTCCTACTGTCTCTCATCTTCTACTACCATCTCTCATCTGATCCTACTGTCTCTCATCTTATTCCACCACCTCTCATCTGCTCCCACTGTCTCTCATCTTCTACCACCACCTCTCATCTGCTCCTACTGTCTCTCATCTCCTTCCACCACCTCTCATCTGCTCCCACTGTCTCTCATCTTCTACCACCACCTCTCATCTGCTCCTACTGTCTCTCATCTCCTTCCACCACCTCTCATCTGCTCCTACTGTCTCTCATCTTCTTCTACCACCACTCATCTGCTACTACTGTCTCCTATTTTCTTCTATCACCTCTTATCCTCTTCCAAAATCTCAATTCCACGAATAACACAACAGCGCAAGTAACAATGTGCAATAACGTTAAAGTCTACCGGATGAGTTTATAAATTCACTGACCAGTATTACGCCCAGGCTCCATATGTCACAAGCCTCGTCATATCCATCAATAACCTCCTGCGTTGCATTTTTAAGTATCTCGGGTGCAGCATAGGAGAGCGTGAAACAGGGGGTCTGTAACGGTTGACTTCCTTTCAAGCGAGCAAAACCAAAGTCGACTAATTTCAGCTCCGCATCCTCGCCATCATCCACAAACAACAGGTTCTGCGTAGATGATAAGTTTAGATTTAAACAATTGATCATTATGCTTGCTGAGAAAAAGTCGCAGAGGGAAATAAAAGGTAGTAAAAGGAGAAAAGATTTAGAATCTTCGCTATAAATATAAATAAACGTAATCAATAGAAATAGAAATAAACGTTTATAAATAAACTAATCAATAGAAATCAAAGTTTATTTCCATTGACTATGTTATTATGGAAAGAAAAATAAATTTCAAATTCAAATATCAAAACATACCTCCGGTTTCAAATCTCTGTGAACAACTCCTCTGTCTTGTATAAAATGTACAACTGATACCAATTTGATTGTCAACCTTCTTGCCTCAGCTTCGGTGAAGTTTTTCTTCTTTTTTATCCGATCTAACAGCTCGCCACCTTCGAGTAACTCCAAGACGAGATATGTGTGTAGCTGTTGAGACAAAGAGCGGCGATGTCATCGCAGTAGACTAAAATAAAAGTAGTACCAGCTGGTGCAGATTAACCATTAAAGGTAAACCAATACTATGAATGCAGTTTACATCATCTGTGTGAACTTCGTGTAATGTAACAATATTCGGGTGGCCTTGGCATAGCTTCAGTGTGCTTATCTCTCTACCATGATCCAATCTGAAAGTCAACGTTTCGCAATCGAATATACTGACGAGTTTCCAACAAATTAATACACAATATAATTTAAAAAAATCAAACTGCTTCCACAGAACATAAGATCTGACGTCATGGGGAACGGTTAAGGTAATAGGGGACCTCTAATATAGGGGACCTCTTGTTGGAAAACAAAGAAAATATGCTGATGATCTCTCACCGTTTGCTGATAATCTTAACTGCATATTGTACTTTGGTTCTTCTGTTGATACAACGCCTAGAAGAAGCAACAGGAAGTTGTTAACAATAAATGCATTCCCGTTGTTGTGAATCACAAAAGCATTGGCTGGCGGGTTAACACGTTTACCTGCAGATTGAAAAGCTTCCCTCTCCCAGTTGTTCATCGAGAAGAGCATATTCTTTGTGAAATGAAGAATTCTGAAAAACGTGGTAGAATTTGTGCCATAACAATGTGTAATCATGAAAAAATCACTTCTAGTTCATTGGAGTAGCGAAGACGTGCAGACTCCTGCTTCATATTTCACTTGACAAACAGAATGAGAAGAGTGAAAGACAATTATGAAGTATTTTGCATTTAAGCTGAATGCTGAATACTGAATGCTAAAGGCTGAATGTTGAATGCTGGAAACTATGCTGAATGCTGAATGCTGGAAACTGAATGCTGAATGCTGAATTCTGGAAACTGAATGCTGAATACTGAACGCTGAATGCTGGAAACTGGAAAAAGAATGCTGAATACTAAACGCTGAATACTGAACGCTGAATGTTGGATACTGAATGCTGAATGCTGAATACTGAGAATGCTGAATGCTGAATACCGAATGCTGGAAAGTGAATGCTGAATGCTGAATACTAAACGCTGAGTGCTAAATGCAGAATGCCAAACGGTGAATGGTAAATGCTGAATAAAGAATGTGAAGTCTTTGAGAAGACAATCAAAGCAACAACTCACGTCAAAAAGACTTGTGTAAGCTAGCGACGCATCACGTGGTTTGTCTTGAGCGTTTCCGGGACTCAAAATGTCATCAGCAATCGTGTTATTGCCAAATATCACAGACGGGGCAACAAATGAATAGCCCTGTAAAAAAGTCAAATGCCAAAGATTATACGCGCGTATCACTAGATACTGTATTGTGTGATAATCTCCCAGTTACACTTGGCTATCCAAGCACATATCAATAAAATTCACAGGGCTTAATCAAACATCCTTATCAGAAACCGAGGATCAATCATGTGTGGACTGCAATAAAGACATCCCAATATACAGTAAATCCTCGAATTGGCCTCCCCCTCGAATAAACCCCCCTCTGAAAATGTCAAAAATAAATAAGCCCCCAGGGGGGCTAATTCGAGGATTTACGGTACTGGCAATAGCTTCCAAGCATGACATCAAAAGATTATACGAAGCTTTGCCAGTAGACCACAAGGCAAATGGATGACTATGATAAATGTTTGACTCACCCTAAACACTCTGCCAGCTTGATTCGGGACAACAGCTGGTGAATCGATTGGTAACATTTGCGTGAATTCCTCTGCAAAATTACTCACATCCATCTCATTATCAATGGCAGGCTTGAAGGGAGGTGACAGCTTCTTCTTCGCCACTAAATCCCAATCCATAGACTAGAATGGAAGCTTGTGATTAAACGTATTGAATAAATAGCAAATGTAACATATGCAAGAAGTGTTAGTTTGTCATAGTGCAGATTTGCCCCAATAATCATGGTTTTTGTTTCAACAAAATCGTACCTCTGACAAAAGCTAGACATTGTCATCAGAGCTCAACTATAATAGTGCTCGCTTGTTAGAAACATTTTATGAGGAAATATTAGACACTGACCTATCCAGTGGCCACAGATTCATAAACCATGCACACCTTCACTGCCGAATTTGAATGTTTAAATCATACAGTACGACAAATTGAGCACAGACAAAAGATGTGGTTCACAACTGAATCAATAGAAATCCTAATACGACAACCTCATCAGGTCAATGTGGACAATGGCGCAATGACTTTGAATTTCAGTAAATCGTAACCATCATGACAAAGGCCTGAGCAAATTTGGTTCTTAAATGGATGCTATCTAAAAACCCTCGGTTAAGCACTGGCGACAATTCCTTGTTCTGGGGGATTAGTACTGTCAATTGGTATTTAACGTCCATTCTCGGTTTCATGCACAATTTCCCCATGTTTAATCAATGTTTAATAGAAATTCAGAAACAACGATGGTTGACCAATGAAATGGAATGGTTTGCTTGAACAGATAATGGTAGAAGATGATACAAGGTAACAGAAAGAGATAAAAAGGGTTGGCGGAGATACATGATATTACAAAGAAACAAATGTTGTTCAAGAAGAGAAAAAGTCGTACAAGGAAATAGGAGTGTGTTAAAAAAGATATAAAGTCGTACAAGGAGATAATAAATCGTACAAAGAAAATGGAGGTAATATAATGAGATAATAGATAGTAAAAGGAAATAATAAGTCGTACAAAGAGATAATGAATCGTACAAAGAAATTGGAGGTAATATAATGAGATAATAGATAGTAAAAAGAAATAATAAGTCGTAAAAGGAGATAAGAAACTGAAGGGGCCGTAAATGAAAGATGTCACAGAGCGGCTGACAACAAACCTGGAAAAAAGGGTGTACTTTTATCTCATTGAAGCCCCTATCGCCCCCTCCAAGTCTTTTGTTCGAGTCTTTATCAAGCAACCTTCGAATCACGTGGCGAGCACTTGACGACAACGAAGCAGGCATTGGTGGAAGGTTGTTTATAATGCGCCTGCAAGTGGAAAATGAAAGATCATTAATAAGAGAAAACTTAGAAAGAACGCATAATACTAGCATGCTGTGTAGATTGCAAGCCCTATGTATCGGTGAAGCTTTGAAGATTTATGAACAAATCAGTCCTTACTTTGATATTTCTTGTTGGCTGTTCTTTTCTCCTTCAACAGTGAAAGGAGAAGCCCCAGTAAGCAATTCATACAAGAGCACACCAAGACTCCACCAATCTACGGACTAAGCATAGAGAATAGTATTTGGTAACAGAAATCAATACTCGTGGTGAATCAAGGCCAGGCAGACGCTGAGCTAGCACACTGGAGCAACTGTACATGAAGGCACCATGGAGGTTGTAAACTCGTACAGCGCAGCCTCGTGGCCTTAATTTCAAAATACACGCTTTTTTTATAAGAAACCTAGCTCAGCGCCTAGTTCTTTAAGTTCCTTATTTTGAGACCTCTTTTGACCACTTTGTAGTTCTAAAAGTTCCTTAATAGTTCCTTAATTTTAAGTTCGAATTTAGTGGACATAATTAGTACAGATGCAAGAAAAGCATTCAAATTCAACGATTTGCTATAAACTTGTGAAAAGATAACAGGTTAAAACATGAAGAAGCTTCATATAATGTAGAAGTACTGAAAATCAATGGAACCGGCTTCCTAATTGTAAATTGTGCGGAAATATAAATATATTCAAAACTAAAAAGTTCCTTAGTGATATGGCCTTTAGTAGTAAAAGTTCCTTAAGTTTTTCGACCTTCTACATATAGGTTCCTTATAAACGGTTCCTTATAAAAAAAAGCGTGTATTGTGCTAAAACATATGTGATTCGTGTTCACGATAGATTTTTTTAATCATCTACAACTAGTGTCAACTTCCTGGTTGCTGCGAATCGCAAGATAATCGTGAATGTAGGCAAAGAAAGCGTCGTATCTGGAAAGAGCACGACAGTATAAAAAAACTGCCGGAAATTTTGACTTTCACGTCCTTAGTTTTATATTATTTCGCTTAAACACATGTGATTCCTGTTTACTGCAGATTTCTGTGCAAATTAAGACCAGTTTCAGTTTCCTCACTCCCATGGTACGCCAGATAATCGAGAGTGTAGCCCGTGTGTAAATAAGAAATATACGTCAATTGAAGGTGCGCATAGTTACCATGTCATGTCCTCTACTCCCCCCTTTTACAACCTCTGGTGCCATATATTCAATCGTTCCACAGAAGGAGTATGCTCGGCCATCCTAGAAATTGACCAGATGAAAGAAACACATCAATAAATTCTCTATACATCCACGAGTGGCTTTAAATAATACGTAATGCCTTTTTGTTAAGGTCAATGTTATTGTAGATAACATTGATTACATTAATAACATTGATTATTAATTGTAGATAGATAGATAGACATTTACATCAGAAATAAAGAAGAATAATTTATGGGGTCAAATCAATTTGAGACATTGTAAAAAAATCTTGCGGCAAGCTAAGAAAGATCTTGACAACGCAATAGCCATCGCAAAGCTCAACGTTTTTGCTTTTCGAAAAAGCGAGTTAAAGATCCACTGATAAGTTAAGAACTAAACAAACTACATAATCGTGAATATGTTTCTGCTTGTCTGTTCAGTGATTCACATAATAAGAATACCGTAAATCCTCGAATAAGCCCCCACGTTCGAATAAGCCTTTTGCAAATAAGCCCCGGTGGCTTATTCGCAGATTTACGGTAACGGTGAATCTCTCGAAACATCACACTCATTAACACTTCTATTCATGACATGGATAAACTTCTATTCTTATTATGACGACGCGCATAATCCTTAATTCACGATCGATATCCAATGCGAAAGTTGATGGGATGCGAATGCAGAATTAATCGCAGTCAAATAATATACCGTAATCCCCATATCAAAGGGACGTCCTAGTCAATTCTCCAAGATTTTCGGATGCGTTTATTGGAGAGAGACATTGAAAACGAGGAGGACATAATAGATAAAATTTACGGCTTTGCAGAGAAATCGAAAATCGCATATGAAAAACCATGTTAAAATGTTCTATTAACAAGCGGGTTATTAATTAATTAGTTGCCTTGCTGGTGGCACATCACAACCTGTTTGCAGTATTCCAAGCACCATGTAATGCACCAATACCATAAAAGTTTCCAATACAATGAAAGCATTGTTGGTATGTGCTATGCTATTTGTGCTATGATAAACATTCATAGCACAAATGCTATGTACTATGAATTTTTAAGCAGCCAAATAGTTGTGCTGAGAGTGCATCAGCTTAATACATATGGAGATCCAAGCAAATAGCATAATAAAGGGTAAATAATTTAAACAAACTTGTCAATTTAAGCTGCTTGAGCTGGCTTGAACAACTAATGACGCATGGTGAATTTGTGAATCCGTATATTAAGTCAACGAAAGGTTTCCTCAACCTGCATGGGGCAAGTTGAAATAAATAATCCTTATTAGGTTGCCATATCACTTACCCTCTCGTAAGGAGAAAAAAACTTGCTGAGACCAAAATCTGTCAGCACAACATGTCCATTTGAGTCTAGAAGAACATTCTCCAATTTGATGTCCCTGTATATAATTCCAAGCTGAAAAACAACAATGCTTGAATTTCAAGAAAAAATCAAAGGCTCCAAAGAAGCTGTCAGAATTATAATTGTCATCTCCATATACAGTGAAACCAATATATGACGGTCAACATTGGCATAAATGTTCTTCTGTTGTAAAGAGGATACCTCATTCCATTGTAAAGAGGTGTCCGCTGTACAGAGGTTTTTGTCAATGGAAGTTCTAGCGTACATGAAAAGTGAGAAAGTTCTTACCTTATGCAAGTGATCCAAAGCAATGGCAACTTCTGCAATATAAAATCTTGCTTCATCTTCTGTGAAATGCTCTCTGTTGTACAGATGGGTGAAAAGTTCACCCCCACTTACAAAGTCTACAGGAAAAAAGAATATTTTGTGACTGTTTTAAGCCATTATCATTATTAAAGTTTGACACTCTGTCTGCTGAGTGTCATACAAACAAGATGCCTCAAACTCTGCCCTTTCGGGTGATACAAGATTATCAGATGCACTTTGAATGTATCAGGATGTGCTTAGAATAATGAGTGGACAATAACTACAAAATCATTTCTTTACAAATACTTAAACAATATCCATATTGATATAATATGTACTGATAAATATCAGTTAAATATGCATGGCATGCCATTGGCAAAAAGACAAAAAACTGTTTCCTTAGTGAGAGAGTGATTCTGCATAAATATTTAATAGATAATCCCAGATAATGGGTAAAATAATCATTATAAGTACCAGATAAACTTTGTGCCCTCTGGTAAAAAAACAGATTAACAGGGTTAAGATGTTTAATCTGTTATTTTTTAAGCTGAATAACAATTCTTTAGGTAAGGAAATAGTAGGAGTAGGTAGGTACTAGAGTGAGCTAAATGGCATTGTGTGATAACCTTGATCTATGCTTGTTATTTGTAAATCTAAAAAGGTGAAAAAAAGCAAGATGTGGAACATACCCATGACAAGATGCAGCTTAGCTTCAGTTTGAAATGCATAATGTAACTTGACTATAAATGGACAGGCGCGAACTGCGGCGAGAACACTTCTCTCAGTGATTGTGTGTTCAGTGGTTTTGGCTTTCTGCACAATGGACGCTTTCTTCAGCACTTTCATGGCGAATAATTTTCCATTGTCAGGCTCGCCTTTCTTTCTGACCAAAAATACTTTGCCGTAAGCTGCAAAATTGTCAAAACGAATCTTATTAACTAAACATAATCGAGTTTTACAGGTTTGTTTTTATCCAAGATCCTATATCATCGTATTACCAAACAATCAACCACTCATCTGTGAAGAAACTTAATGCTGTTTATGTTTAAAAATGATAAATTAAATTTCTCGTTTCAATTATTTAACGATATTATGAGAATATTACATAAAATCCTCACATACCTCCAGTGCCAAGAACCTTTAGAAGTTCAAAGTTTTCAATTCCCACCATCGTCCCAAAGTCAGATACAATATCCGGGCCTAACAAGTAAACAAAAGAATAGATATATCCAAGGATTGTGCGATGCGAACTCAAAATTTAGCTGGTTAACTTTCGCCAGCTTGCAAATGATATTTCAGCAATAGAAGCATAAAATTTATTGCTATTATACTTACACGATGCATTGTTGCTTGCAGACATCTTTAAAATACTCGCTGTGAGATTCCGCTTGAATATCAATACATTTCTATGTTCACGACAGACCTGCTTAAATCTGCAGGCTCTGCAAGAGGCCTAACAAAATGTCACGGAGGATTGGAGAAAGGAAAGTAAAAGAAAGGAAGACTCACTCAAGCACGACGACGTGCAACAACAACATTCAAATCCTGGCCCTTGTTTCCTGAAACGTTAATTCTGAAATTTGGCGTCCCGGTTGAATATTCATCAGTTTTGTGTCAATTTTATCGTTTAAGTAATACTAATTAACCAAACATTAGCATTTCTTAGGATTTTGAAATTGCTTAGGTGTGCGAAAAATTACATTAGGCCAATGACATGTTGTATATATAATTTTATCAAAAATATACAAAAAGAACGCGGATGTAAGTGATGTCATTTTAGTAAAGAGTGATTGTGCTGTGTGAATAAACTGATCCACGCCCTGGTCTACCGCCTTATTAATGTGACAATCTTTTTTATTTACATTGAAAATGGCCGCCAACAAACCAAAATAATCTGACTCACTTCACTTGTGTGTGCAGCTGCAAGCAATTTGCATGATATAATGTCAAAAGAAAGTACATGTGTAGTGTAATATCGTTGGTGTAACACCAATTACGTCAAGAAAACATTATTATTGAACACCAATGGTGTTCAATAATGTTTTCTTGATAGCAAACTGAGAAACCAGAGCTGAAATGGCCAAAAATTTAAGAAACTTTAGTCTGAAGAATTGTTAAGAAACTGTAAAATTTCGAAAAATAAGTCTATGGACTCTAAAGATTGAGATTTATTTTTGAGCTGCGGGGGTTGTTTTCTTAACAACCTGGTTTCATGTCTATTCAAAAATGTTGAACTTCAAAACAATAAGATGACTTTAGCTTCCGAAAACAAGAAAGCGAACTCAGCAACTGACAATGCTTAAAATTGCTTTGCTAAATTAAGAAACTCGAAGCTCATAGCACCAAGTGCTGATCCAAGTCTTTTATGAAAAAATGTCGATTGTAATTAGCCATAGAATTCTGACTGGAAGCACTCTGACGAGGCGAAGTCAGATTGTTGCCATCAAGATGGATCTTGGGACGTTATTAAGAATAAATACGATAGTCACTCTCAATGCATGCTAATGTACTCAAGGGATCTTTAACATAAGAACTAGGAGAAACGTTCCCACCAAGCCCAAATTTCATCACCAGCTGAGCTGACCCCTGCCAGTGGAGACTAGCAATTGCCCTTTTGTTAACAATCACAAACATTTTTAAACTATAATTAAACTTATCTTCCGTTTACATTTGAATATGGTTGTCATTGTTGTCTCACAATTTCCAATTAATCGTGAAAACACACTATTACAAACGTGTAGGAAATATTTTCAATGGTGCATACCCCTCCCCTCGCGACTTTGCCCTCAATTGCATCGCATAAAGAAAAATGCCTCTTAAAAAATCCCTTGAATATACTGCATTTCATTTTAATAACAATAAAATGCGTCTCAATACAACAAGGTTTAAGAAAATCATGCGTTGCTACTGACGGTGATTCTCTTGAAAAAGGTGAATCACTAAATACAAGTTTTGTCAACAACGCGAAGTCATTTCACTTGCGCTAATCTTGGACACAGTTTGTCTCGAGTTGGTCTTCATAACGGGTAAAGTATTATTTTTTATGCGTATCCATATATATCGTTTAACTTACTCATAAGTAGCTTGTTATATCAAATTTGTTTATTTGCTATTTATTAAAATGTAACTACACACACAACTTGCATTTTTCATAGCTTGGTTTTTCAACTGGTTTTGAAATTCAGTACGCCAAAGTCCGAGCTGGATGAAGCCACTCCTGAAAATGTCGGCAAGGTTTGAATCGATTCTATTTGTGTTAACTAACTTTTGAATTAGTATTTTATCACATTGAAGCTTTACAATTATGGAAACTATGAGGCTTGTTACAAACGTCGTGCTCGGGTATTTATGGCATTACATTTACACGTCCTGACACGCCTGTTTGATTTAGAAATCGTACCAGAAACTTATTAGAGATTTTTATCCCATGCTAGTATTGTGCTCGAGTAAAATATCTGGACGCCTGCATGATGTTTGTAGTAAGGCCTTGCTTCTTTATTACACAATTTACTCGAACAAAGCTATTACAATTTACTGTATCTGACAAAATCTAGATACAGCCAAGTATTTTTGGAGCCCATGTACAAGTATTTTGTATCACAGTTCATTGCATTGTAGACATGTGGTGCTATCATTGGTACTCGTATCATTTGGCCAGTCGATACACGGCGCGTCGAGCCCGCTTCATTCACTGAGCCACAATTTGGACCGAGCATCTCTCGAGGTGATGTCCAGCTACGATTCTGCAGTAGAGGCGAGGAGGAGAGTCATGAGAGCATCTCAGCAAACTGGTGGAAGACGGGGTAAATAAACTCTTTATTATACAAAACACAATATCACACTATAGTTTGACGTTTATTCTTTATAGTTTATTCTTATTTAGGCCTAATTAAAGCTTGAAGCTGCGTTACAAATTTGCATTACAAATACATTTTAAAAACAAGAAATTTACAATGAAAGTGACAATTGAAAAGATTATATACTTTCGACATTTTCAGTTTTTGAATTCTCTCGAGTATTCGAAACTCCAATGAGAGTCAACTTTGCTCTTAGGCGCGCTAGGATAGATGCACAGGTGGGCTTACTCACGCGGGAGTGATAATAACGGGGGCTTGATTTTGTTCAAATTAATTCAAGTTTTTTTTTAGCTTTTATTTAACTGTGAATTCATTCATTTGTAGAACTGCTATTTCGCAACACCATACCGTTACAATTGTTAACAACAAGTCATCCGAAAGACATTCTGCACATGTCAATTGGAAGTGGCAAGGAAAATTCAGTGCATTTATTAGCCATATCAAATCACAATCTGGTTCAAACCGGCTCCCTATCAACAATAGATGTCTACCAGTTTAGTAAAACTGAAAAGAAATTCAGAAAGATTCACACTTTTCGAGAAGTTTATCCATGCGAACTGGAGCATGTGGTAATACGTCAAGGTGGGAGGAATGTGCATCTGTTGGCAATTGCAGGCCATACAAGCACTGTGGCTGCAACTTCGCCGTCTCTTGCTACTCGCGTGATTATATACGAAATTATTTCATCATCAAATTCTGAAATCAGCTTTCGTGAGTTTCAAAAGTTTCCATCCGTCAGTGTCGACTCGATGAAATCCATAACAGAGCACAATACAACTTATCTCGTTTTCGGAATGAGGCTGGGTCAAGGTATCACCGCTGGACATTCGTCTTCGCCTGGGCAGATCCTCATTCTCGTTTACAACCCTGCCATTAAAGCTTTTCGGTTCCATACAACGATGCCCGCATCCGTTGTCAGTGACATAGAGTTGTATCACGTCCAGGGTATGCTATTTATGGCCGTTATGTACCACCATGACAAGGCTGGGAACATGAAGTTAAAATCTCCAATTTACAAACTGAACGAGAAGACAAAACTCTTTGAGTTGTATCAATGGATCGATACAAGAGGAGCACGTGACATTGAGCATTTTGACCTCACCAACGGACACTACATTGCTATTGCAAACGAGGCTAGTGGCAAAATCAGTTCAAAAACATACGGTGTACCTTCGACTGTTTATCAGTTCGTCGCGGGAAAGTATAAATTGGTACAGTATCTTCAGACGTACGGAGTTGTTCGCTGGAAAAGTGTGGCCATACCAAACTGTCAAAATAACGTATTGCTGTTTTATGCTGATCGCAGGAACAATGCTGATCAAGTTGGCTTCTACATGTTCTCGCACGGCGATAGAAAGTTTAGTAAAATACCACTGACATTCTATAAGTCTGCTACTAGTACCTTTAGGCCTCGTCCTAATACAGTAACGCCTTTCCTGGTGAATACTGACTTGTATGTGGCCGTTGGAGCGACTGATTACACGTTCGGGAAGACCATTTACCGCGTCGATTACACCACGGTTGTCCAGGGCAGTCCATGGGAGCAGTTCGCGCAAAACGTCGCTGATTCACTGAAAACATTGGGCACGAATTTGTTGTTCATCGAACAGGGAGTTAAAGATCTTGAGAAGAAGCTTGGTAAAATCGTCTACACGGATACTGAGCAAAATATTATTGGACAAAATGTGTTTGTTAATGACGTAGTTGTTAAAGAAGTGGATATCGAAAGCTTGGATGTTTCAAACGGAAGTATTTACTACAAGGATGGTAATGGAACTTTGCATACAGCTGATCCAACTAAATATGATATTCATGATGTTTCTCAATTGGAAAAAGAAGCAATATTGCACGATGGTCGTATGGACAGGATCAACAAAAGCTCAGAAGTTGTTCTGATCATTGGTGCTGCGAATAACGTGACTGAATCACATCGATTGTCAAACGTCGAATTCACTTCAAAACATGTTACGATTGATAATTTAGTGAGTACAACTTGCACGATTAACAAGATCGACATTTGCCACTTCTTTGATGATATTGTCTTCAACGGAACTGATGACGTTATAGTTGGAAAAAAGACGTTTACCAACGAGCAGAATTTTGGGAAGAATTTGGAAATAGACGGACGAGTTAATGGTGTCAAAGTAGCGGATGAAGTTGTTACTGTAAATCAAGATCAAACAATACTCTCTGACAAAATGTTTGGATCAGGAACAAATTTCGCTTCGGTGAATATAACTGGATTGATCAATGGTGTTGACTTATCGACTGAAGCTCTGATGGTCAAAAGAAACGAGACAGTTACTGGCATGAAAGACTTCGTTAGCAATGTATTTGGAAATATTACTGAAATTGGAGGCTTGCTTGATAATACTGATGTTACGGTTTTAGAGAAGGATGCAATGCTTATCAACGGTGATCAGAATGTTACAGCTCCTAAAGAATTTCGAAGCGATGTGAATAGCTTAGACAATGTTACTGTGTCTGGTTTGGTAAACGGATTTGGCCTTCAGTCGCTTTCTGAAAGCATCGCAAAGCTGGACATCACAAAACCGATTGAATTAAACGGAAATGTGGTATTTGAAAACGAGGTTGTCGTGGCAGGCGATCTCAATGTGACTGGTAAACTGAATAACATCGAGTTTCCAAGCGAGGCTGTGATGGCAAATTTGATGCAAAACATAACAGGGATCAAAGCTTTCCTTGGCAATGTAACTGTTGATGGAGATATAGAAGTACGAGGATTTGTCGGAGGCTCAAACATATCAAAATTGGTAACATTATCAGGCATTGAAGCCATAACTGGGAAGAAAACATTCACGAGAGATGTAGCTGTACTGCAGAACATAACTATCTCACCGCACAAGTTGGTTGATGAAGTAGATATCTCTGAACTTGGCAAAAGCATCATGAAGGTATCAGACAAGCATATTACCAGCCTCAGCAGTATTTCCAATGTCGAGTTTCAGAATTTGCAGATTCTAGGCAGCACCAACAATCATACACTGGATGATTATAAACAGCTATTTCACAATGCAATGCTGATACAAGGAGACCAAATAGTACATGGAAAGATTAGTTGTTTGAATAACATTACTGTGGCAAAAAATATAGCAATCCGAGGTCTTGTTAATGGTTACTCGATACCAAAAGATTTCTTGGACAAGTCTTCGGATCAGATTGTTGAAAGTGAGTTCCATTTCTCGAATATAAGTTTTCAAGGCGACGTTCTACTGAATGGTGCAATAGATGGAATTGATATAAATGACCTCAGCAGACGAATCATTACAACAGACTTGGAACAAGATATCAATGGAGCTAAGACATTCCACGATGATGTGAGGATAGCTGGGAATCTAACAGTATGCTGTTCACTGAATGATGTGTTATTGTCTAGTTTATTAACCAAAGATACGAAGCAGACTGTAACAGCCGAGAAGCATTTCCAAAAAGTAGCAATTACAGATAACTTGGCAATCATTTTCAACAACGTTTCGGTAGAAAAAACCGTAAATGGAGTAGATTTGTCTAATCTAACGGAGAAAGTGCATTTTTGCAACAAAATCACGAAGTACGTAAACAAGAGATTCCAGTTTGAAAGCGTATCAATTCCAGGCTCTTTATCGGTGCATTCTGTCAATGGCATTGACTTGGACGAGCTCACAAATGGTGTCGTTTTGCTGAATGAAGATCAAGTTATAACGTCTGCAAAGAGATTCACTCATGTCGCGGTTACAGAAGACGTAATTACGAATTCGACTGTTGATGGATTCAACGTGCCTTTACTTGAAAGCAGCATTGTGAAGGTGAGCGAAGGTGGTGTGATATCAGGAATGAAAACGTTTCAGGAAATTCGGATCGATGAAGACTTGACCGTCAATGGTCTTGTGCAAAATGTCAACACTACAGAACTAGCTGACCAGGTGGTATTGCGCACACAAAATCACAGCATATCTGGAGCTAAGACTGTTACAGGGGACGTTAAATTTAGCAAAGACATAAAAGCAGGAACACTCAATGGCCTTGATATTCCACGTGACGTTGTCTTGAAGTCCAGTCCGCAGAATATATCTGGATTCAAGTACTTCATGCAAGATGTTCACGTAAACGGTGATTTAAATTTACGAGGTGGAGTAAATGGAGCTGACGTTTCAGAACTGGACCAGAGCGCTGTTAAAAGAAGCCTCGTGCAAACAATCAAGGGATTGAAGATCATAAACAACGATATGTATTCCAAAGGTAATATAATTGCATTGCTTCTAATTGCATTCGCCTTACTGTACTATGCCTGCTTGGAAGCTATATCCAGAGCATTTTACACAATCCGGGGTTTAAAATTGTTCTTGATTTTGCGTTTTAAGGTAATGTTACGCTTTCTGGAACAATTGATGGAGTTGACCTATCACAGTTGGAAAGAAGATTAATTCGAATCAATAAAAATCGAGAACTTTATGGCAACGTAACATTTGACGGAGAAGCCATGTTTGAAGAAAACCTCCACGTGAAGGGTCGCATTAATGGATACAATTCAACAAAGATTTTTCAAGATGCTGTTTTAATTGACAAAACACAGGTAGTAACTGGAGCAAAACGATTTATGAAGAGTTTTGCAGTGCAGCAAGGTTTGACTGTTAACGACGACGTTATAGTTAGCGGACTTGCCAATAATGTTAACATCACACAACTTGCAGAAGAAGTAGTTGATTTATTCTCTGATCAAACAATTACTGGAAGAAAAGCGTTTACTGGGAATGCCAACTTCAATCGTGTCACAGCAACCCAACTCAATGGTCGTAATACCTTGGATTTCGTCACAGTAAAAGGAAATGAAACTGTGGAAGGTATTTCAGCGGGTTGTCTTTATATTCTCTCAATTTACCCCCTCTAAACGTGACAACGTAATGTTAACTTCGGGGGTAGCAGGGTGTCGTGGGAACTGATTTTTAGGGGCAGAGGACGAATTGGGCCAAATATGAAAAACTTTCGATAAATTTAGAAGCAATGGAAGCAATCAAAATTTGGATTTCAAACTCGAAATTTTCCGAGAAGTTAGAAAACTAAACATTTTCCGATAAATCCGACGACTTTGCTTTGGTAGGGGAATGCTCCGGTGACCCACCCTCGGCCGCAACGCTACTTGGGGCAGCAGCAATTGAACATGTCAATAATTGCAGTATTTTTTTCCAGGTCGCAAGATTTTTGCATCATCGCTCAAAGCCACTGATGACGTCATAGTTGGTGGAACGATAGATGGAGAGGACGTTGTGAAGCTAGCAAGAGATACTTTGTTCAGATCGGAAAATCGCACACAAACGGTAACAGGACGCAAAACATTCACAGACAGTTTGATATACCACAGTGACGTGGAAATAGAGAAAAGACTAGATGGGGTAGCAATGAAAGACAAACAGTTTGTCACGCTGAATACTGAACAGCACATAACTGGAGAGACGACGTTCAACGAGGGTGTTTTATTGAAGCAGGACTTGCGCAATGGCGGCTTGATCTCGGATGTAAATATAACGAAGTTGGACATGGAACGAATAACACTCGGTACTCAGCAAATTATCCATGGAAATTTTACCACGGATAGCGATGTAGTTGTGCTTGGGAATACATCTGTTAGTGGCACAACTAATGGCCATGATTTGAGCCAGTATCAAAGATATATAAAACAGTTCACGTTGCATTCATGGAAGCATGGAAAAATCGTAACCGAATCAGCAAAACAGATCTGTCCCGCTCTCAACTACGTCAAGAATAACGTGCTCAATGGTAAGTAATTACAACAATAAATAAAATTTCTAAAGATCATGGAGAAATATTTAGGAGGCGGGGTACCATGGGACATGAGAAGAATTTGTTGTTGAAGAAAGTGAAAGGTGACTTGTGAGACCCATCAATGGAAATCATATATAAAGCAAATATAGCACTCGTTGTTCAGTCTTGTTCAATCCAACCTGTAATTAACTTTTGTATGATTTACAGATAATAACCTTATAAAGGTTCTTTTTCAAGTTGGCGTGGTACCAAAAATCTTAATAATTAAGTCCTCCCCACCTTTTTGGAGCTGGTGCCCTCCTCTACCCAGTTGGTTTAGGCTTGATTAGGTAATAATTTACTATTTTGTTTCCAGGCGGCCTTTTTAGACTCGATTATTTTAATGACTATCAACATTTCGATTTTGCAATCAATGACATGGAGATATTCAAGATTGAAAGTGATACCTATCTAGCTGCAACTACGATTCGAACAAACGGTGAACAATGTTCACCAAACGTGATTATGAAGTATTCCAACAACCTGAAGAAGTTCGTGCCTCATCACAGAATAGGCGCCTCTGGCGGCTCAAAGTTCAAGTCATTCCAGGCTGATGGAGAGTTGTACTTGTTCCTAGGCAACCGAGGAGACAGGTGTCTTCCTGCAGGTTTGTGAATACAAGTTTTCAACTGTATTTTGTGATAAATTGAGCTAACTTACCGTAATAAAAAGATGCTTTTAATAATTTGGTCGTCTTCATTCTTTTACTAATGCGCAATGTTTATCATACTCAATGTTTATCATTCTCAATGTTTATCATACTCAATGTTTATCATACACGTTTTTTTTTTTTATAAGAAACCGGTTTATAAGAAACCTAGATCTAGACGCCCTAAAATTTTAGAAACTTTTAGAACTACAAGGAAATATTTAAGAAACATTCGAAATTTTGGAAACACGTTTTTCCCTCACGGATTCAACAAATGTCAACAACAGTAAGTATGTTTTATGTGCTAAGCATAACATTGTCGGCTCCACATTTTTCGGCGATTTTTCTTTGTTATGATACTAATATTTTGCAACATTCACGTTTTTTTCTTCGTTTTCACTACAACTTTGTTCATTAAGTTAAGAAACTTTTAAGAAACTTTTAGAACTAAAATGTGGCCAAAAATCAAGAAACTTTTACTACTAGGCCTTGAGCCAGGTTTCTTATAAAAAAAAAACGTGTACTTGATGTCTATCATACTTTGCTAATATTTTCTGAACAAGGCCTTGCTGAAGAAGCTTAGCTGTGCAGGTGTTGTACATTACATTGCTATACGTTATTATTATCGTAGGTCACAGTATTTTATATAAATGGAACAGAACCGCGTCTGTGTTTCACGAGATACAGAAGATCCCAACCGACGTTGTTACTGACGCGGACACTGTGGCTATCTCCAACAAAACCCTCCTTTTGGCTGTAGCGAACGCTGATAACAAGTCGAATAATTCAAGTGTAACGATATGGAGGCTGCTATCGAATCAAACGAACGGAGCTACGCATTTTTACAGCATTCAAAGCATTCCATTACAAATGCCAACGGCCGTGAAGATGTTTGAAATCGAGGCTAACCTCTACATGGCTGTATCGGTATCGTATGACCCGGTGCTTCAGAGCACAAAAGCATTGTCCCGTATATACAAGTTGAATAAGCTAACAACACAGTGGGAATTGTTGCAAAAAGTTTCTTCCTCGTATGCTTCGGATGTTACTTTTTTCAAAGGCGGTGTTCATTATTTTGTTGCGTTTGCGAACCAACGAAGTATAACCCAACAGACGCAGACGTCGCAAGTCATGGGAGTGGAAATCTATCAGTTCTCAACATCACTCGGACTCTTCGTTCTCTCGTCTTCAATTCCAGAACTACTGTCCTACAGTTTACAACCATTCACATTCAACATGCATCGTTACATGTCGATGGCAATCAAAGGTCTGGGAGTAAAAGTGTTCATGTTCAGGCCCCATATCGGTTACGAGCTCATCCAATTCATTCCTCAGATGGGTATAAAACACCACACCGTGTTTACTATTCACAATATTGATGGTCATAATCATAGCGATGTTTACCTTGCCTTAAGCAGCACTGTCGAACATCGCAATGACAGAGATAGTAAAGAATTATTTCCCAGAATTATCAAAGCTCAATTTGCAGGTATAACCTTTTTGGTTTTTTCATAATTAGCCTGCAGTTGATTGTCTAAGATGTTACATGTATTAACTATGTTAATGCTCTTCTTTTTAGGTGTCCATTCTTCAAATCTTCGTGGCTGTACTTAGTTGCACGGTTTTAAAAGGAGATTAATGATTGCTGGTGAAGAAATTGCTGAACATTATTTATATATCATATGTAATTATTTGAAGAGAGGTAGAGAATTAAATTATTACTTTGAGTAGCCAGATTCATTATCAGAGAATTATATGTATGTCCATTTGTATAGCTAAGTATATATATTTATATATATTATTGTTTATCGCTGTATCGCTGTAACAAGTATCTATTTATTGCTAGTTCATGTCTATTTCGCCATTTCGTTTATTTCTGTGTCATTCCTTTTACATCCCCTATTCCACATTTGGAGTTTTGGAAGCTGCGCTTTCAGGTCGAGGCAGGCCCCGCGAAAAATAAAGACCGCAATTGCGACATGAAGTTTTTGATATTTCTATTCCACACGTGATGGCAATTCGTGAAGATAAATTGATACTTGTCGCACAAGACTTGAATGGGAGCATTCAAAAAGGCATTATTAAGGTTAAGGTAAGTATTAAATGTTCAGAAAGTTGTGTTTTCTGCTGTATTAAACTCTAACCCTACCGTAATATTAATTTGACTTTGGCTAGGCCTTAAGCACTCGCTTGCCACGCCCCCAAAATATGTTCTTATGTCTTTAGACTGGTCTAGCCAAGTATTAGATTGGTGTAGGCTTGCTTGGAATTTTCTAATAAATATTGTTATATATCAGCTTAATCTCAGACATTGTGTCATTTATTCACAGGAGAAAGAATTTTTTGTTGCTTTTCATTTAAAATCAAAGTCGAACCTTTCTGATGCAAGGTAAGAGTGCACAACGTTTTCACATACAACACAAAAGCTTTTGGAAAAACAATTTAGCTTCCTGATATAAGGTGAAGATTAGGTGATTAAAACGTCACATTTTCATACGATTTCCACCTATTTGTATTCAAGGTTTAGATGTGATTGGGAATTGAAAGCTTTACTGCATGGATATGAAGATATGTTGAAAAAAGTACATGATACTGAATTTTTTTGAAAATTTCCAGGTAGAACTTGAATTCTGTTTAAAAATATATATCTAAAGCTTAGCGTTTGCTTCTTAATTTATTTTAGAGGCTACAGTCCTGCAAAACAATTGCAGAATTTCTGAATGAAGTCCACTATCTAGCAGTAAGCTTGACTATGTTTTACCCTAATCTTGCTTATTTTACATTGTCATATTGCTGAATTTAAGCCAACAGCATTGTTTTCTGTTATGGCTATTCTCTTGTTCCTATATTATTAATTATTTACAGACTACACTGCTTTCTGAAAGAGAGAGGAGAACAGGCAGCAAAACACTTAATAAACCATCATCATTCATTGAAAATATTCTCACAGAGATGGAAAAAATTGGCTGGAATAAGTAATTTATATTGCAACTCAAGTCTCATTGCAACGCATTTCAATTCCATGGATAAAATAGTCAAGTTTTTCTTTTTAATTCCAACAGAGTGCAATTTCTCGACCCATCATTCACAAGTTTTCGTTTATCTGCAAAGTAAGTTACATAGCTTTTTAACTACTCTATTGTTATGCTAAGAATAACACGCAAAGATCCCTATACATTAGTTTTAATTGAGAATTTCTTCTACCTAAATACCTTACAGACCTAGGTGGGGTACCCCTGGATGTTTTCAAACACAAGGCTTGGACAGTTTTCTGTCTCAAATTTCTGTTATTTATTTCAACTTATTGGTTACATGGCGCTAAGAAAAGCTGATAGTAACTCTCTAGTTGACATGATCAAAATTGGATCTTTTTCAAGGGATGGTCATCTGAATGTTAATCCTTAAGATGATGTATCTTTGTAATAATAATAATAATGACATTGTTGCGATCATCAGACAGTCATACTGAACCCGTTCCGCTCTGCTTACCATGGTTGGAGCACTATTTTTGCTGATAAAGACATTTCATTACATTCTTGAAGACATTTAAAGACATTTCAACAACATTGTTTATGTAGATAAAAGAGCAACTCCATGCATATCTGCAATTCTATTTTAACTATACTCTAAACTCGTTCTTTCTCCCTCCTTTTTATTCTTCAGAGATTCCTCATCAAGAGAGCATGTGCTTCATATTCGGTTCAACAGCGAGGTTTGTGGACATAAATTTATCGTAAATCCTATATCGTAACTTTAACTCGCAACAGTTTAAATCAACGAGAAATTCTTTGGACACATTGTTTTAATCAACCATTCAACCATTCATTGTAGGATTTATTTGAGAAGCCGTCGTACCAGACCGATTTTCCTTTTTCGTTTCATCCGAAATTATCGCCCCAGGTTTGTATAATTTTCATTTTGTTACTTTTATAATTCTATATAGGCGGAGGAATATTAAGAGTTGTGTTATGTCCTGTTACAAGGTGGGAGGTGGGTCAAAATTTTACCAAAAGGTGTGTTACGGTTGAATGGTCCCTCGCTTCTTATATCTCTGTTTATGTGTGTGTGTTTTCACTTTTATTTGCCCGATTTTAATTGAATAATGTAGTAAAATATAATATGTGATATTAATATCAAGAGTATTATTTATTGTGTAATAGGATGGCGTTCTTATTCCTGTCTACCAAGAGTTTGTACAGGTCCGTATCAAATATCTAGTTTGAAAATACCATACCATTAAAACACCATTGTATGTTAACACTACTATGCTACAATTGCCCCTGAAGCTCTTTGCCTACAACCTAAAGATAAATTTTAACGATGCCTCGACCGATACCTTAAAATTGTATCTTTATTGCAATTTTATCACCATTAAGAATGAATATAGTATCTTTATCTATCATTTTTCATTAGGAGTTAGCTTTATATCAGGATTTCTGGAATAATATGGACGAATTGGATGAGAATTGTTGGATTCTCGAAGCAGAAGCGAGACTGCGAAGCTGCAATTATCGAAGAATTGCACTTGGTATGTTTAACGTTATATGTATATGTCATGCAGTCTATATAACATAGTACCAAATTTATGCGCTATATAGCATGGTATTATGATGCGCTATATAACATGTGTCATGCAGTAGTCTATATATCTGCTATAGTCCATATGTGCAGTTTATATGCAGTACAGCAGAATTTTGATAGATTGATCCAATATTAGTGTTAGTTTTTTGTGTGCATTTCAATTGATGTTGTAAAATTTGATTTATTACGCTAGAGTCCTATTTCCAGCTAATATACACATTTAACGTACAAATCTTTGCAACACTGCAGAGAATGCTATTATTACAAAAGTTGAGTACTAACAGTTCGACAGTTATTTACGAACATCGCAAAATTTATTTGCGATGTCGTATACCAGGGACGTTTATACACCAAAAGTAAGGACGACAGAAAATATTCAGAATAGAGGCTGCCTTTTATTGTCCTCACTTCCAAGTTTTTTAAAAGACTGTAGCACAATTCAAGAATTTAAAAGAAAAATAAAACAGTGGAATGGCGATTCATGCACCTGCAGATTGTGTAGAGTTAGATTTAGGATTTAAGATTTAGGATTATTAAATTAAATTTTGTGATTTTCTGGGTATTTTTTCTCGTAAATTAGGATGTATTTAGCTTTAGTTGGCCTTAATTAGCTGTCAATTTACCCATAAAACCAACTTTAAATAAATTATTAATGATATTTGTTGTGATATGTTTGCCACTATTTGTTTTGATATGTTTTTGCCATTGTTTTGATATATTTGAAATACGACGAGAAAAGCTTTACATTGTTTAGTAGCCTTTAAATGCCAAGCACAGACCCTTTCTAAGTGATTTAATACGCTTTATCAATATTTCAGGAAACCATTGCTCGGTAGTTCTGAGTATTGATCCCAAGCAACCAAGAAGCTTTCCAGAATTCCGATTTCTTGGTGCAGACCACAGTATGTGTCGAAATGTATCTATGTGTACTATAAATTCATTTATCTATATCTTTGATTGATTGTTTGAATGAATGTGAAATGATTTGCAGTCGCAGTTTTATTCTTTTCCAGTTGTCATCCCTCTTCGAGAGAAGCTCAATAGGAACCTTTTTCGATGGTAAGAGAGCGTTTTATTTCTTCGTTTTCAATCGTTTCCAAACAATATTAACCTGTAAATCTTATTTAAAGTTGAACGTGTATAGTAGTGAAAGTCTACAGTAAAAATGGTTGAAGTACATTAACATTTACATAACAATCGATATACTCTGGGTTCCAGAGCTAAAAAATTAAGAAAAAAATGGAATGTAAAACGTTTTTGCTACTAAGGCATGCGTGTAGTTCTTTTACATCTTACCTGCAACTTTGAATCTGTTGCAGGTAAGATGCAACATAATGTATTTTACCTGCAACACATTCTATGGATATGTTTTTCATTCGCTAGAGAAAAGACTGGGCTTGTGCAATGAGTTCGCGTAGTACTTGCAGTATTGCTAAATGAATGAATTCATTTTAGGGATCAAGACAAGTCAATTTTAGAGAATTTGGAGATGCTGTTTGAATCGAAGTTGCCCTCACCCGAGCAAGCTAATAGTCAGGTATTGTCACATAATGCAATACATGACACCAGTCTCTTCAATTACAATATATATCGAGGGGATCTCAAGCTAGTCCATTTGGTTTTATTTTTATTCCAAAGCCTTATTTTGGAAAACCTTTTTCCAAAACCTTATTCTGGGATGGATTTTTGTCTTTCGGAGATCAGGCTCACTTTAAGCCGGTCAAATCGACTGAAAATAAAATTATCGCTGGTTTTGATCGTCAGTTTTTAGGAGCATGAGCAGATGTACTGTTTCTGTAATAAATTCTATTGTTGGGTTCTTATTATAGCTGCTAGTCGCAGTCGAGTCTTACGAACGACGCTGTTCTCTAAGCTAAATGGCGAGAGAGCTTCAAAACATGTCTGCTATTTTCTCACAATATTTTCATATTCAACGTCACGTAGTAAACCTTTTTTGTTCGAGTGTTTTTATCGTTTTTGCATTGAGAGATCTCCTAATTTTGCCTAGTCTCACGAATCATTTTTTGTTTGTGTTTTAATTGTTGTATTGGAAGAACCGTCCTTTCGCTTCACGCGCATGACCAACATGCGGAGTTGGTGACGCTAATGGACTTTGTTCCGGCGTCCAGTATGCCAGGGACAAGTCAAGCCCAGAGAATGAGACAGGCGATATCCAGCCAGGTGAATACGGGTTGCTGTGAGTTGGAGCTGGTGCAGTAAGCTTGTCGATATCATCCGGAAAAACAACTGTTAGCATCTCCTTCTTTGCCGAACCTATTCTATACGGTGAATGCGGATTGATTATGTATGTTCTTTTTTCTGTTTGAGTATCTGTCTGGTAAGTACTGTCGTCGTGATGATTAGACGTGGATTCGGAATGGACTTTGGTACTTTTCTTCTTTTGGTCTTCAATTGGGTCTTGGCTGTCTGGATTAATCACAGGAAATCCCATAACATCGTCTTCTGTTGGGGTTGGAAGTTGAATCGTAATTTGCTGATTTCTTCGCACACAAATCTTTTCAAGCGTGTGGATATTTTCATTGCCACTATCCACCTTCTTTTGTTCTTTAATCAGACGTTCTTCTATTGCACTCGGAACATCTTCTTCCTTTCTTAATTCATTCATCAAAGGATCTTCTTTTGTGATGTTTTCTTTCTTTGCCTTGCTACGTTGGCACGAACTTTGAGTTGAACGGTCTTTGAGTGGCATTTTCATTTGACTCATTCTAGATCTCTCTCTATTTAAGATACTTTGTTTCAATGGAGCTTTAGTTTTCCTTGCCTGCAGAGTCATGCTTTTTCCTGCAAGCATCAGTCCCGTGGAGGATGCATTTTCTAAAGTAAGCTGCTCTTTCCTATCCATACGCCATCTTTCATACTTCATTCCGATGTATTTGCTATGAGGGCTTTTACTGCTGCCTGTTACACTACCTGATTGTTTTGAACTACTGCCACAGTATGAATACAAAGAAGACTGTTCAGATTGTGTATTCACACTTGAATGCGATCGCGAACCTCTTTGCTTTAGACCGTGATATGTGTAATCTAAGTTGTTGCATTTATCTCTCTTATTGTCACTTGATTTATTCCCGCTGAAGAACAAAGAAGGAGAGCTTTTTGATTTCTTTGACTCTCCACGCTTCTTCTCTTCAATTGCGAAGAATCTCTCGTTATTTCCACGGAAACTATTGCCATGTATCGAAGTTTGTCTGGCAGGTAAACATCGCTCTGTTGCACGAAATCCAACCCAATTATCAAGAGAGCTTGTTGAAAAAGCGAAGGGCTCGTAGAAGTCTTCTTGCGATGGTTTTATTTTCTTTCTTACCGCCATCCCTGTCAGCATTGCTGTGGTCAGCTACTTTATGATGATTTCATCTCGCTTCAAATCACTATGTTTGTTTTGAATGTTCTCGAGGAAGGAAGATTGCTTCATGCTGCCATGATTAATATACATTGTTATTTAAAAGCTCCCCCCAGCTATGGACAACATCAATGAACACCAACACGTGTTTTTAATCTGGAAATATTGATGTCGGTTAGCTTTTAATTGAGCGCGCCTACCAGCTGCATACGGCGCGTAGGTGCTTTGACGTGCGAGTCTCGATTTCAATCCCATTTCGTGTATTTCACGTTTAAGAGCTTGTCGTTCTGTTTAACTCGCTTCGTTCGCTTAGATTTCTTGAAACATTTCCAGCATAGAGATCTACATGCTCACTGCCCCGTCGGGTACATGTTTAGAGTGACAGGTTCATTGATCATCACTGGCTCTTCTACGAGCATCGGAGTATTCTCATTTCCGCATTTCCCAAAGGCCCGACTAGATTCACTACATTGAGTCCCTGTGCATTGCTTGTTGTTATTGTTTGCTTATTGTCGGCTCGGTTCGGTACTGTGCAACTTTTAGTCAGTAAATATGTTTAGTTTACTTTACTTATGAAATATAATAGCAGCGCACAACGCCTGGACATATTATCAACATGAAACCAACAACAAAAATCTAACAACAACCTCACAATCGTTGATATTTTGCAAAACCTCCTTGACAGAGAACTTACCTTGGTGGTGATGATGATATATAGGTGATATTAAAGTCATCAATGTTTGCAGCCGACACTTGCCAGCAGGCGGCAACAAAGCAAGCAGTTATTTGTTTCGTCGATCCTTGGTCCATGTTTTACTTTTGTAGTTTTACACCAGGACGAGAGACTCGAGCCTGTTTCGAGAGACTCAGTCGTAGTGAACTATCAATTCGTAGAGCGGCGAAGAGAAGAAACCTCATGTAATGAGTTTAAAAGTTGACGTACATATGCATCTATCTTATATTTTAATTACAACAACAGTTCATAAGCTACCAAAGCTCTCATCAAACGCAACGTGGTGCTATTTTGTATTATTGTATGAGCAAAAGGACATGCAGTAGCTCACTCAAGTCTCATGAATATTAACGCTAATATCTACTTAAGCCGCAGTTTATCAGCAGTGTTCGTGACACTGTAGTTTGCTTTAAGAGCATTTACAACAAATAAGACATTCCTCAAGGAGTTTCAGATGCTGCTTCGTGCTTCACTTGGAATTATCAAACGTGAAAACATCTTCTTTACGTCCGAACGGGGTGTTCTGTGGCGTTCTGGATAGCATATCAAAATTAATGAAAGTTGCCGCTGATGAAACAGAGCTGATGCTTGATTGCCTTCTTCCGCTTGACGCTCGACGCTTGAGCTTCCATAGCTCGTTTGGAAAGAGGACAGATGTGAGTCTTTGCCCACTGCGTACCGATGGTGAATTCGTGCAAACGAGATAGGAAGTCCTATTGAACTGCATTGGAGACTCTACAGCGAATCTTTCGGAACTGTTGCCCTGTGGTAGAGTTATGGTTATCTCAGAGTCTCGTCTTTCGGCAAGGCTCAATCCATTCTTTTTCTTGACGTTCGTAATGTATTCTTGTTTGTGTTGAATTTTCACGACTTCTCCACTTGTTGCGGTTGCCTTGTTCCTCTCTTCAGCACCGCCAACAGCGACTGGCTGTTTCTCAGCCTGTGTACGCACGTCATTTTCTGTTGAAGAACAGCCATTCCCTTGCTTTGGTCTGGCAGTTTTCTTCGAGTTTTCTTTCAAGCCATCTGTTGCTGAATCTTTTGATGTTGTCGAAAGGCAATTTTTTCTCTCCTTGATTTGAAGAGTAATTTGCTGTCCCACTACCAGCAAATCTTTCTTCCCTTGATCATTACCAACAGCTTCATTGATGTCACATTGCTGATATTTACTTTTCTTTGCTCGCTGGTTATTAGCATCTGCAATATCCCACAAGTTGTTGTAGTGAAGACATCTTGCGCTTGCTCGTTGAGGTTTCTTTGACAGCCAAGCCACCGGAGATGCTCCACTCTTGTTCAAGTTATTCGAGTAAAACAATATCGATTTCTTTTTTCCACTCGACGGCAAAATATCATCTATGATAGTTCTATTCATCCCGATCTCCATTGCCCGATTAGTTGGTTTTACTTTCAAGTCTGTGAGCAACAGGTGACGCTTTGGGGCAGATGGGTCATGTCATGATGCTCGGCTTGAAAATCAAGTTGTTAAATTTTTAATGCCCTCAAACTCCAAACGTTTCGAAATGTGCAGTTCAATTGGTTTCTGCAAGAAAAATAAAATTTCCATTTTACTTGCGCATGTCAATGCCACGAGATAGGCATTTTAAGTTTGGTTTCAAATTGAGCAGCAAAAAGTAGTATGCAGTAGAGACCACTTGTGGATTCAAGTTCAAATGGCCGTAAATGGGAGGCAACCTTTAATGGGACTAAACAAGTCACTAAACCTCGTGCTGGACTTCTTTCCCAAAAGCGCACTCAGATTTCATGAAAATAGTTGTTACTTTCAGACCGAATTGCATTATTTTCTGAAACAAATCTCTTATTACCTCATTGATACGTACGCTTTTTGGGGGGAAAATTCAATCGCTTTTTTCATTTGGGACTGAGCCAAGTGCCCCCTCAACGTGAATGGGAGTTTCCCACTGATCGAAGATCAAAGAAAGGGAGGTGGCCGCTATGAAGGCTTGACTATAAATTGCAATAAAATGTGTTATTGTTTGTTTCAGGATTCTTGCATGGACTGTAGCATTTGTTATGCTTATCGATTAAATAATGAAATTCCTGAAAAGACATGCGATGATTCCAGATGTGGCAAGAGTTTCCACACATCTTGTCTTGTCGAGGTATATACTAGCAATCCATATTAAATCAATTTCCCTTGATTTTATTTTCATGTAAATATACACGCATTTTGATGAGCAAATTCAGCCAAGGCTCAGTACTGAAAATTGCTTAAGTAACGCTAAAGCAAGTTTGAGTGCTAAAAAGCAATTGTCAAGATCGCCATCTCTTATGTTATCTTGCAATTGCTTAAATTTTTCTTGTGTTTCTTTGAATAATAAGGCTTTTGAGATGAAGACCTAAACAAGTGGGTCAGAGTCTTATATTTTTTTACTGGGTCAAGTAGAGGCCCTACTAAAAATCGCCCAGTAATTACAATGTTAAATGCTGCGAACAAGCATTTAACAGTTTTTGCCACAAAGTACCTATATTTAGAAGCCTGTGAATTTTCTACTCTGCTCTGTTAACTTAATTGACTAAATTTCTCAATTTCAGTGGCTTCGATCGCTGCCTAACTTCCGCCAAAGCTTTAATGTTCTGTTTGGCGAATGCCCTCATTGCTCGAAGGTAATAACACGATAATGTTATAGATTTTCTGACAAGCTTGTTGAGCCGTGTTGCGATACATATATGCAACCCCTGTTTATGGGTCGCTCGCTCAACTCGAGATACAAAGTGTAGTCTCTTGACTTGTATATACACGAGCAGCGCTGAATTTGATGTGAGCACTTGAATTTGCTGTAAAAGTTATGAGCCAACATAAGTTTTCATATTACGTTGTAGCCAATGACAGTGAAGACAGGACGAAAGAGACAGAGGGATAACATGCACTGAAAGTCGCCAAAAAACCTGGTAAGACACGTTTACATCTTTTCTGTTATCATATTAATCTGCGCAACCGCTGGCCACCGCTGCCTTTCAATCTTTTTTAAATCGCGCTTTTCTATTGACGTGTGCTTCGTAAGTGATATCTTTACTCACCAATGCCATCACGTTATCTTACGTGACGTATCTCTATTAAGGGTAATTAGGAGGCCTTTTCCGTTGAAAAACAACAAGTGTGCATATTTTGCTCATATAATGATAATTACTTAACCCAACGTCGATATTAAATATTCTGATTTACAATCTGTAAGAAATTCATGTTACAGTAAAATCCCGATAACTCGACCCCCGATAACTCGAACCAATTTGTATTCGCCTTGAAAGCTTTGCTAGTACTTTCTAACACTCGATGACTCGAACATTCGTTAACTCAAACCATTTTCATCGGTCCCTTGAAGGTTCGAGTTATCGGGATTTTACTATAGTTACTTTGGAAATAAGACTACAGGATAAATATCTCCATTAAAAACACGGGTTCTTTCAATATTCACCATCTTGGTATGTATCGTAACTATTTTCATAATCTGAAAAATAGACAGAATGCAATTGAGAGAAACCAATAAATTGTTCACCCAATCTTAAACCGAGTGAATCGAACACAAAATACGTCACAGCCTCTCTCTGATGTTACTTACCATCCTCGAAATCATTTCGCCCAAACAATTCCGTAACACTGATGTGCTCAGTTGCTGCTGCCTCGTTCTCATCAACAGCTTCGTCTTCATAGTCGTCGTCATAGTTTGTTGATTCATTCTCGACAATAACAGGTCCCGTTTCCACGATGAACGATGTATTCTCACAGTCGTTACGATGGCCGATCCTCTCCTCATCTGCAGATGACCTTGTGCAGATGTTTTTCTCCTCTTCGGGGCTCTCTTTTTCGAATTTGACAGTCTCGATTTTCACAAACGATTGAGTTTCTTTTGCCAACTGTTGTGACGTTACTTCAGCCTAGATGAAAATTAAAACGTTACGACTCTTACGGCTTAATTTCGCCATCCTTCGTTTGATACTCCGTTACCGTCGAGACAAGTGCAAAAGAAATAGAAATAAATACTCGCAAAAATAACCTTGATTTTCTTTTTTAAGAGACTCGCATCCGTAAAACTCGGCGGCCTGAAACACAAAGCGGGGGAGATGAATGCATTAGAAAAGGAAAAACGTAACATAACAATAAATTGTGTAAAAATTCGATTTCCCAACAAACCTTTTTAAACCTGCCCGAAATTTCAGTTTTTTCTCCACTGGGCCCGACTCGTAAACAATTGGCATTTGTTGCATAAGACTTTCCTTGCTATCTTGGTTCTCTTTTTTCGGTTGCACCTTGTCAAAGGTGATGCCAAGGTCCAAATCAGCAGTCAAGTCACGCAGAACATCGTAGTTAATCTTCGTGGAAAGTTTTCGTTCAGCCAACATGGCTTTTATCGCTTCGTCTGCGGTGTCTGCATTCACGCCGCCTGTCTTCTTCCGTCGCGGTTTTTTCTTCTTCTACAAGGAAAGCAGAAGAAACTCCTACATGTTTTATACATGTACAGTACTACAACACCAACAATGCCAAAATTAGATGCAATTACAGATGAAGATCCATTGCACGTTCGTCTAGTGTTGAACAAACATTGTCGCGTACCTTTTTATTAGCATTTTTCTCCTGTTCCAAAGCTTCTCTTTCTTCTTTCTCTGAAATAAATCTCAGGATATCAAGCTCATTATCACCCACTTCTTGGGAAAATTCGTTACAGTCTCGTCTTCAGGCATCCCAGCCTCGTTTGCAGCTTCTATATACATCGTCATTACAGATGACCTACCTTTGAGCTTCTCCATAAACTCTCCATTCTCTTCCATCCAGACTTTCGTTTTTATATCAACTTCCTCAGCACAGAGTAAACACTGAAAGAGGACAGGCGAAGAAATGAGCATTGCCCTATCAAACGAAATAGAATATATCCAAGTCATTGTGACCAATACTTACGTCATCTAGTTCGTCATCATCCAAACCTTCTAAATCAAGATCACAGTCTTGCAGCTCCTCTGTAAACGTATCAGTATATATAGTTATATGAAAGGACGCCATTTACTATTTACTGGCGTCAGGTTGTTCAATATATTCCAAGCATGTCCGTACCCCACAGGCCTTAGATCTACTTGAAATGTCTGAATGAAAACAGTGAGAAGAAAAAAATGTTTGATTTTACCTTCTGTTTTTGGTTTGACATCATCTTCATCATCATCATTATTGTCACTGTCAGCATTTGTATTTTCGGTTTCGTATGATTCTTGAGTTTTATTAAATAGAGATATAGTTTCTTGAAATTCTTTCTCCTTTCGTTCTTTCTCAATTTCTTCTTTCGTGCGTTTGTGATCAGCCTTTTTTAGCTGATTATCCTTTTCAGTTGGCTTCTGTGTTTCTTCTAAATCCTTTTCACTCGTATCCGGCAATTCTAAATCGTCTGATTTGATCGAAATGCCACTTGATGATTCAGGAGTGTTTGAAGAGCCAGGTTCTTCATTAGCCATCTTCTTAGCTTCCTCACTCTTCTTTCGCATGCTTTCTCTTATCATCTTCCTTCGCTCTGCTGGATCAGGAAGAATCGTCTCTCTATTTACCATGTCTTGTTCGATAACCTTCCGATTACTCAAAACAACTTCCACCCGCTCTTGAGTCAAGGCCAGTTGTGCTAAAAGTTCTGAAGAATTGAGTTTCATCTTCTCTTCGTAAATCTGAGCCTGCTTTGCACGTTGCCTCGCTTTCGTGAATGACGGTGGGTCGGCCTCTTCTTCAAGATCAATTTTATTGAATTCGTCAACGGTAAGTTTGCTGGATGCCGTCTTCCCAAAATCAGTTAACCGTTGAAGAATCGTAGAGCGACTAAGACGAACTATCTTTACCACGTCCTTCACTGTTCGATTAAAGCCGTGAAGCCGAGCTGCTACTATCAACGCTACGAGAAAAAATATGCCCGATACATTTCTCTGTCGAATCTTCAACGACAGAGGACCTGGGAATCTAATATCTGTCCGGAAGGGGTGGGAATGGTCCCAAAATGATCAAAAAGCCCTAATTCGTAGGTTTCGATTATTTGTTAGTCTTATTCCAACGGTAACAGGACGTTTCGCCCTCAAACCAGTTCGCCCCTATTCAAGTTGGTTGATTTGCACCCTGGAGATAACCGATTTGCCCTCTACTGATTTTGCTGTGTTTGATTTTGCTGTGCTGTGATTTTACTTGACTTTTCGAGGCCATGTGTCCATGCCTAACAGAGTGTAATGCACTTGAGTGCATTGTATGTACTCAAGTGCATTTCATTACGTTGCACCTGTATCTTTTTTCGCTGCTGAAGTCACATGAGTGCATTACACTATTTCAGTGTTTGTCTCCTAACATTCAAACCATAAGAAGACAATTAAATATTGTTTAACCTGCCCCACAGAGGCCTGATGGCCGTCTGCCTGTGCTCATCCAATCACGTTTCATGCGTGCCACTAATCTCAGAGCTGTTGTTGCAACTTCATTTTCTTTTTCTTCAAAGTTGAGTTGGTGAGCAAATCGATGAATGTAGAGGCTTGGGTCTGTAATACAATACCATATCATTATAATTCAACCAATTATACCACAATATATAATGAATTGATATGAGGGAATTATACTAAGTTCGACTAAAGTTAGTGGAAAGATTCCGGTGTAGCTCCTACCTGTACTTGGAATATCAATACAGAGTTCTCGTGACAAGGCAAGAAATGTTCTTCCAAGAGTAAATACATCAGTCTGCAAGAAAATTATTCAAGAAATTTAAAACTCTGCAGGTATAACTCAAAACCCAGGAGGAATAACATTTGAAAATACAACAACTTAGTGGTTTATAAATTTACCTGTGTTACATCACTGATATCAATTAGTAGATCTATTTTCTTGTCAAGGAATGATAACCAAATGAAACAAAGTAAAACAGCTTACAGTAATTCAGTGGGGTAACTGATGCAGGTTGGGGTTAAAGCAACTTCTAACGGCTCCAACAAGCAATCATTTGCTTCCTTGTTAATTTATAATAAAGCAGCCTGCCAACTGAAAAAACCCAAGGGTCCAGTGCACTAATCATATCTGCAATGGGTTGACTAAAGAACCTTGAGTCCATTGAAAAAAATACGAGATGTTTTCTCTGTTCTGCAAACTAAATAGAGACATGCTCCAACAACATGAATGGTTCTTCTTCCTTGCGTCAGTCGCCTGTTTACAGCTAACTTATAAAACATGAAGGCAGAGTCCAAACAATGTCTGCTGAGTTTCAACTGGCTTCCCAAGCTGTTAATCATTTGCTTTCCTGTCAAAAAAACAAATAGATATATATATATGTATTAAAGGCAACCCAAATAAGTTGCTAATAAAAGGGACATGCATGCAATCAGGCGAGGGCATAAAAATGACAATTTATCGAAGTTGTAATTGCTGAATACTAGATTCTGAAAGTTAAATATAGAATGTGAAACTTGCCAATTTAGTGGCATTTCAGCTTTCATAAGGGCCACAACCCCAATTCCAGGTCCCACATTCAATGGATGGATAATGGTTCAGTTCAAAAGAATTGAGATTGATTTACCATTGTTGAAAATGTGCTGCCTGGAATCTTTACCAAGGCTTTGCTTGAAGTTTTGTCCAAGCTGTAATGAATTATTTCCACCTAACAATAAATGAAAATATATGATTTACAGGAACTGGGGCTTGTGGGCTTCAATTGCTATCGATTGGCAGTAATACATACCCTCAGCAGACACAAATTGTCCAATAACATTAGCACCACCTGCACTGTTCTCTTCAAACTCAACTTCAGCAACGATAAGATGGTCATCTACAACTGAGCCACAATTTGTACACACAGCTCCACCTCTTGTTGGGTCTGTATCAATATCAGAGCAGCCACAACCCTTACAGACAGATGGCATTGTTTATCACGGTACAGGCCTAAAACAGATGCAGTATTTATGAATTTTATGCAAAATACTAACCAGTTAAGTCGTGTTCAATCAGTGAACCGCTTATTTTGGATAACAACCCTAACAACCCCATTGGAATGTTGGCAGATTTTACGACGACTATTGACGTGTCATTGTATTACGAATCTATACGAGAGGAGCCCAACTGTTTTCTCAACTAAATGACTGAACTTATACTAATATTACCTTTATATATAACAAAATAAGAACAAAAGGTAAAGCTGATGACAGATAGAAGAACTGTGAGGATTTTCGTATATCTCGTCTTGTTTCCCTTGACTTGACACGTGTATTTCAAATGCTAAAATAATTGCATTGATCAGCCTAAAGAATAAGTGAGCTAGAAACTGACTTTATATTTAATAATAATCAACATAATATACAATAAAGACATCAGTCACCAATATGTCCACACGCTGACCGTCTTCTGACAAAAGACAAAATAATAATTTGCACTGTTCACCCACATAGGCCACTAGGACTAGAATAAAAACTTAGCAATTAAGACGAATATTCATCTGGTGTTGTCCTTTCCTGGGCTCAGCTTCACATTGTGTTTCACACTGGGCTCAAAATGTGCTACATTCGCTGCACGTCTCTTAGCATCAAGCTTTTAAACATACCGAAATTCGACCCACAAGCAGTTTTAAAACTTACTAATTATGGTCTTCTAATCACTTTGAGAAAAGTTTCTGAGACTTTTGCTGGGAAGTGTGTTGCATTTTGCGGAACCCATCTTGAAATTGGAGTTTGAGTTTTTAGGATTATCCAAACTTTCAAATAGACCAAAATTTTACTCACAAAGCTGACCCCTACTAATTAGGGTCTTCTGATCATTTTGAGACAATTTCCAGACCTCAAAGGACAGATGGTTCGGGTGTCTGCAACATGTTTATTAAATTTTGTATAATTCATGCGTTGGCTATTCACATAAAAGTCATAATACAATGAAGAATGAACCGCCCAACCCCAACCCAACCCAAGAAAAACAAGCAAAATAAAGAAACTTTATTGTGACTGAAAATATTTTGATGATATTCCTTACTATGACCTTAAGTTGTAAAATGAAAATCATAAATTACTAGAATATAACATTAAAATGGATTATCGGTTAGAACGAACGACCTTGAAATATCTTAAAAGAAGCGGATGATAGGTTCGATTCGAAGTTACTTCTTTGCTGCTGTGGTCTTCTTCGATTCACTGGGCGCTTTTTTCATTTGCTTCTTTTCGGATTCCTTGTTATTGTCGCCGATCAATTGATTGAGATCATCCTGAAAGAGAGGAAATATCAAGTTAATATATGCCACAAATACTTTATAAATATACACGAGAATCAATAAATCACTTGTAGAAATTTACTTCTAATCCCAAAAGTTTGGCCAATTCAAAACAGCCGTCATCGCAAGTTGACAAGTAAGCAACGTCCCTGAACGGAAAATAGCATGCATCAAACATCGTTTTATTGAGAGATCCGGAGTTGACAGAGAAATGTATCGAGCCAATGCCAAAGTGTAAGAGTATGAATCGAATCGAAGAAATTCAAACCTGTATCTTTTTTCGCTGCTGAAGTCAAAGCCTCCCATCCATGAACTCTTGAAATAAACGACAAAATATATTGATAGCTGGGGATGCAAGTGCAATGCCTCGCAGGAGCTAATGAGCCAATGCGAGGTATCGGGAATCTTTTCTACTCTCTATCGCTCACTTACCTCGCCTCGTTTTTCTTTATTTATCAGCAATCTTGGTGTTGTTTTTGTCACCCTAAGTGGAAGAACAAGATATGTAAAGTCAAGTATTGTTGGATTGAATAACAACAAAAACTACGAATTGTTACCTTTGATTGAGCTATAGTAGGGTTTGATTTGAGCCTTGCTCCACGTGTAACCCTCCGAAACATACATACATTTACAGGGAGGTTTACCCCGGGTTACATGGGGGTATAATTAATTGATAGCAGTAATCATTACCTGTCTATCATGGAAGCGAATGGCTGGACGACGAGGGACGTTCCCATGACTATTAGCAGATCGCATTTTGGAAAATCCTACATACAGAGAAATAAGACTGGTTGTTAATATGGTCGAGATGAGTGCTGCTGGGAAATTACCGTGATAATATATCGCTTCGCTACGCTGCGGAAATAACCGCGATGGTGTTATGTTGAAAATGTAGCTAAATGTGATAATGTAGCTCAATGCGATAATGTAGCTAGCTCGATGTGATAATGTAGCTCAGTGTGATAACACAAGTTGATCGAACAGCAAGAAACCTACGCTTTGGCTCAGTTTAAAGAATCGCTCAGGTAAAGATTCACCAAAGAATACGATATCTGCAATAGAAGAAAGAACAAAGAAAATTGAGAAATCACAAAGGGTTGCACAAATATATATGTGAATAGGAAAAAAGAGATTCTACGTAGTACGATTGCAGAAATTTATAAAAAAATGCGTTACCTGGCTTAACTATTCCACTACAATCTTCACACTTTGGTGTTTCATCACGAAATATTCGTTCTACAATAGTTGATTTGAAAATTATTTTCGAGATAAACTAAGAACAGTTTAATTGCACATCTGATTGAACCCAACACAACTTCAGCTACAGTTGTGGCCAGGGGTGCCGGGGAGTGGTGCACATCCCCCCCCAACGTACTTTTTTAAGGAGCGCCAAAGTTTAGACGGGGCACCAAAAACTAGGGAGAGCTTGGTCGCGGTATGCTGTCGCATCGCGCTATCATTCAGCATAATATACAGGTTAAGGATGCGTCTTTATAAATTATAGGCAGTCAATCACAACATTATCGTGAATTTAATTGTAATCAGGCTAATTATTCTCTTTCTTATTTTGGTTATAGAAAAAGAAATTCACATTCACTGGCAAAGAAGTCAATCATTACAGAACTGTTATTTTCAAGGTGGGCATAATTTACCAACATGATTTTGTTATGAAGGGGTGCCATGTTCCTGTCCCCTCCCGCTTGACAGAAAACATCAAGTGGCCACTGTCCAGCTATTGCCGTAGAGAGAGAATTTTTAGGGAGAGCAGAAACCTTTTTCCCACTCCTCAGAGTATTCCTTTTTGCAATTCACACAATGTGCTGAGTGGAATGTTCCATGGGCTGCAACAACAAGGTCTGGTGAGACACCAGCTACTATCTCCAAGCCATCAATATTCTATGCAAAGAATGAAAATGTCATCAGCTTGAATAGCTCAGGGTGATATGCACTGTCAGATAACATACAACATAATGTGATTAAATGAATCTTTTGAGAATCTAATACCGAATCTAATACTCACCTGTGTGAAGCTTCTTAATAACATGTTCTTGTCTGCAAGTAATTTAATGAAGTAATGTGATGGTGTTGGCTGCAATGGTAAGGCAAGCAAACGTATTGAAAATGAATTTTGATTTATGTTAGATGAGATATTAAAGGACTGTAGCAACATAGCAATGGGCCCATCAACCTTGAAATTTCCGGGGTAGAGCTCTTTGGCAAGCATGAAGAATGGTTCTGGATTCTCCTGCGAAGCAGAATTGATTAGACGATTACAAAGGTTTCTTAATTAATAAAGTTTTGTCATTAAAGAAATTCACAATTAAAGGTTTACCAGGAAGTATTCCAATTGAAATATGCTCTCTGGTGATGGCAAGTTGTATTTCTCAAGATTGTGGTAGAGGCCAGATTCGGGAGAGCGAAAATCAGGGATACCAGCAGAAGTAGAGATACCAGCACCCGTCATCACTATGATATTTTTACCTGCAAAATAAAGAAGCATAGCCACGTTATATCAAACACAATGTCTCTTGCAAAAGTTTTTAAGAGTTGACACATGTTGATGGGTGTGCTTACATTCATTTGATTTGATATATTGTGCAATTCCAGACAGCGTAAAATCTTCCAAAACAGGTGGATGGGGTTCTTCGTCCTCAAAAATGCCAAGGCTTTGTTTCATACGCTGTAAGAGTATCTCCATCACTAAAAGTCAGTGATTTACTATTTCAATAAAAGAAATCACTTTCTGGATGCATTATGCAAATACAGACAGGAGTGCCCTGGGTATATGTATCTCAAGAGCAACGTTCTGCCTTGCCTTTCACTTCAATCTCACCACACGTCTGTTAGAAATGCTTTCATAAAGCAACATCTTTTCACACTTACAGAGGTCAGCACCTTCTGTCTTTTCCTCTCCACCACCATCTTCATGACCTGAAGCCTCCTCACCATCTGCAGTTTCTCCACTTTTACACGCTTCGGGTTTACTTTCCTCTAAAAACGAACAAATTGGAGCAATTTTGTTCCGGGTTGACATTATTAAATAATTACTTGGAAAAATTATCGATACTTGCATTACACTACGACTTACTAGGAGAACTCTCCGGCAAATCTTTTGAAGCACCACCAGATTCCGACTTACGCTTCCCTTCCATTTCTTATCGTCAAGAGTCTACCAACTAAATGATCTCTGTTGCTCTTTTTTCACTTTTATGTATGAAAATATTGACGTCAATGTTTCAAACTTTATGACCATGTCAACAAACTCTTGATACATTGCACACTGGAACAAGATCACATTACGGAAATTGTGAAGCGTTGTTGTTGCTGTTTGTTGTGATTTCCGAGCCTTCTTTTCGATTTGCACGAAAATAATCCGCACGTAAAGCGCCAATTTTTTGTCACACACAAACCAACATGAGACATATGACATCATGGCTCAAGCAATAAACTAGGCAAGACAAGATGGTGCAGGTGGAAATAAGGGGAATTGAGGTGGATTTTCCATTTAAGCCCTACAAATGTCAAATTGATTATATGGAAAAGGTAATAACATGCTTACAAGACGAAAAGAATGGCGTGCTGGAAAGTCCAACAGGTAATAGGCCGCTACTTGATTTTTTTGTTTGTGTACGAGGCTGTGAGGGGGGATCAACTTGGGTTTGAGTGTGGGTGAATACGATTGAGTCTATGGTAATGAAATTAATAACTTTTTCAGGTACTGGGAAAACCTTGTGTCTGCTGTGTGCTGCACTGGCTTGGAGACAGACCTTTGTGGCACATGCACAGCTAACTCAAGGTGTCATGCACAGAGGGAATGAAGTGTTTCACAAAGATCTGCAAGAAACACTTGCCCTGGCATCAGGTAATGCGACAAAAGGAGCCAAACAGCTTGTTCCAAAGATAATATATGCTTCTAGAACACATTCTCAACTGTCCCAGGCTATCAATGAGTTGAAAAACACAATTTACAACCCAAAAGTATGTGTGCTTGGCTCCAGAGACCAAATGTGCATCAATCCGGAAGTATTGAAGCTGGATGGCAGCACTGCCAAGATCTATGCTTGCAAGGGGAAAATATCAACAAAATCTTGTATGTTTTTCAATAATCTGGACTCACAGAAGGAGAACACAGAGTTTTCTGAACATGTTCTCGACATAGAAGATCTGGCTAAACTTGGTGATAAAAACAAAGTGTGTCCATATTATATGAGTCGTGAGCTGCGAACAAATGCAGATTTAATCTTCATGCCATACAATTATGTGCTCGATTTCAAATCCAGGCATGCCAACTCTATTGATTTGAACGGGACAATAATTCTTCTAGATGAGGCACATAATGTTGAGCAAATCTGTGAGGACACTGCTTCATTTGATCTGACATCATTTGATCTTGCTTCTTGCATGGAAGACTGTGACGAATGCATTCGTATTCTGCAAGAGAACTCCGAAGTGATCGAAGAAGGAGATGACACACCAGCCACATCTGTTGATATTGTACCGGAAGACGTTCTTCGTTTGAAGATGATCTTCAGCAACATAGAGGCAATGATTGAAAAGACAGAGCTGAATGGTGACGGAAAGTTCCAAGAAGAAGGCTCTTATCTTTACAAGGCACTTGACAAGCAAAATGTGAATGCTTCCACTGTACTGCAGATACAAGAGGCGATTGACAAATGCAATACACTGCTGGCTAACAATACGAGTAAGGTTCACAAATCGAAGCACTTCGCCATGCAGAAGATGACTGATGTTCTGAAGATATTATTCTGCCGTACCGGTGAGCCGTCGAATTTGAATCTGGAGAATTCGCGTTTCTATAAAGTTTTCATTCACGCCGAGGAGATGACGAGCTACCAGAAGAACAAGCTTGACATCTGGTCTACAAACAAGCGGAGCTCGTCCGGACGGACTTTGAGCTACTGGTGTTTCAATCCCGGTCTGAGTATGAAGGACCTAATGAGCAACGGGATACGGACGCTTATTTTGACAAGCGGTACGCTTTCACCTCTTGATTCATTCACGTCCGAATTGGGTATAGCATTTCCAGTGCAGTTACAGAATTCTCATGTTATCACAAACAAGCAAATTTGGGCCGGAATTGTCACGAAAGGACCTGATGGAGTTGAGTTGAATTCGTCGTTTCACTCGCGATTCACAGACAAATACCTGAGCAGTCTGGGTAATTTGTTAGTTAATCTTGCTAGAACTACCCCGCATGGTGCCCTGGTCTTCTTCTCGTCCTATCCAGTCATGGATAAATCCATCGAGTTCTGGACGCAGAACGGCACACTCCAGAGAATCGAAAAGAACAAGGCATATTTCACGGAGCCGAGAAACAAGAAGATGTTGAATGGCATAATGGAGCAGTTCTACGACAAAGTCAACGATCCTGCCCTAAAGGGAGCGATATTCTTTGCCGTATGTCGTGGTAAAGTAAGTGAAGGTCTCGATTTTGCGAATGAAAATGGCAGAGTTGTAATCGTTACAGGGCTGCCTTTTCCGCCGAGAAAAGACCCAAGGGTGGAATTGAAAATGCAATATCTCGACAACCCAAAGAGCCGGTCGATGCTACGAGGTAAGCAGTGGTATCGACAGCAAGCATCAAGGGCGGTGAATCAGGCTGTGGGGAGAGTTATCAGGCATAATCAGGATTATGGTGCAATCTGGCTGTGCGATGTTCGATTCTCGTATCCTGAAGCAAAGGAACAATTACCTGTTTGGATAAAACCACACGTCAAAACCTACCCAGAGTTTGGACTTGCTCAAAGGAGTGTCATACAGTTTTTCAGAGTGGCAGAGAACTTTGTCACTCCTATCTGCCCGAAAAGCCAGACTACTGCTCTGTGTTCGCAAGAGAATGGCTTGTCTAGTAATGCTTCAAGTGGAAGCTCAAGTGGAATGAGAATGAAGTCTTTTGGCAACGCTCATGCTAAATCGTATTCACGCCATGAACCCAGCACAGAAGCGTGTTTCAATTCAAGTGCAAGCAACTCCCTGGCTGTTTTGAAAAGAGGCGAATGCAGGCCTGCGGGAAAAGAGAGCGTATTCTTATCATTGAACGGTTTGACTGGCAAGAAGGAAGAAATTACAAAAGTTCCTAGCAGTTCGACGATGTCTGCAGAAATTTTTAATGATAAAGGTAGTACTGGATGTGCTGATGAAACATCTCGCAGCAAATCAAGAAAAATGAAGATGGTGATGAGAAAAGATGTGGGGAAGGAGAAATCAAATTCAACTTCATCAGCCATGGAATACGTAGTGAATGCAAAGAAAAGTTTACCTGCAGAGGATTTCAAGAAATTCCGGCATATTCTTGTACATTTTAAAAAAACAAATGATATTCAATATCTGGTAGATAATTTTACAAAGTTTTTTCAATCAAACATAAGTATGCTTGATCTATTCGAAGGAATGCGAATATTTGTCAAACATGAAGAGCATATTCGGATTTTTGACGATGCTTTCGTCAGATTGAAAACAAATGCTGGTCTAGAATGCATTGATAGTGACCGAAAAGGGTCTCATACTCATCAAAGTGACCAGAGAGCGGGTAATAGAGACCAGAAAAGCTCCACTTTTGTCAAGATGGACCATTACAGCTCTTGTAAAGAAGCGGTTGCGACTGAACCAGAATTAAAGAGACAAAGAATGAATCAAACAGCATCAAATCTTCTTAAAGAAAATCAAAGCACACAAAAGGAAACTAAATATGGAGATTTTTTCCCAGTTTTATCAGATGATGAAGATAGTGATGAAAATAAAGTTGCAGCAACTGGGTTGATTAATCCAATTTGTATTGTGTGCAAGAAGAGTGCCCAAGCACCTCATAAAGCATCATGCAGTCATGTTGCTTGTTATCAATGCTGGTTGGGGCACTTGAAGAAGACAAGGACTTGTCCCAAATGTGAATTTGCATTGCGCCCCAAAAGTCTAAAGAAAATTTTCTTCAGTGGTACTTAAAATTTTTAGAAAAACAAAAAATACACCCAATGATTTAGACATCATGTTAATAAACTTAAAAAACGAAAAACAACATAGAAATAACTGTGTGGTATTGAATGTAATATTTTTTTATAAGACAGTTAATTTATACAAATAAAATTTATGTGGAAATAAAACAGTTTCCTTCCACAAGAATTGCTCTAAATACTGTGTCACCTTCTTTACGTAAGGTATAAAAAATGTTCATCTAACTTTGAGGCAAATTTACACAAAGCAGATGGTTTTTTGGATTGTTTCTTGCGTCTTTAACTTGCCTAGATGTTTATTTGTTTGTTTTCTCAACTATTTGCTTATGTTTGTTTTTTCATGAGCGATTTGCTGAGAATTTCATAATCATAATAATCAGGACTCATTGGGTCGTAGTATCTTGGTGATGTTTCATCGACAATGAATCTAGCAAAATAATTGAGATTCATATCATATTTTCCTACAGCAAAGCATGACTTTGTAAGAAAATAAATTGGCAGGTCTTTTAAAAGGTTGACTACAAAGGAAACAGCTTCACTTTGCTGGAATGTTGATTTATGTGAAAGGCAAAGCAAAAAAATAGTTTTTGAGAAAAAATTTTGCCATCACTTACTTTAAATTGTTGAAAAACTGCACCGCATCTGTGTTATCTGCAAACAAAGTGATAAAAACAGTTTGTATACCTTGGAATTAAATTCCTCACTGCACAATGTACATGCTGAAAAAAGGGTTAGATATGAGAGACAGACAATACATCCCACCTTTAAAGACAGTGACCATTACTTTTTTCATCTTAGCCCTGGAAAACATGATTATTACTAATCGTTTTTAAATTGAGTAGATAGTATTATTTGACCAACTTGCAAATAAATAATTTGAGATTATATACCTGAAGCCAATAAGTTCCAAAATTTGCAGCATAAATTTCCCCAGCCCTTTTCCCCTTACTCGTTTTTCAAGCTGAATCTCATAACTGAAAGAAAATAACAAAATTTTATTTCATTCTCCTGTGTTAAACTTTTAACTTCAAAGATTAAAACCCTCAAGAATTTAAAAGCTTGAGAAATAAATATCATAAAACTGATTGATTTGTTTGAAGAACACTATTATCATACCAGTAAAGAACTTCATCATCATTATCAAAATCAAATCGAAAATGAGATATTGCCACTACATTATCTTCTTGATCTTTAGCTAACAAATACCTGAAGATATGAAAACATTTCAATCACACAGGGTCAATTTTTATTATAACATGGGGAATTGTAAGAAAGAAGGATATGAAAGTTCATCAAACCAAGCCCTCTCATCCATCATTTCTTCTTCTTTATCTGCATCATTCCATCCCCAAGAGCTTTGTTCATATCTTTAAAGAAAGATAAAATAGACTTAATATCAAAATTCAGTAAATCGTACTGTATTGCTCTGTGTTTGATCAGATATATGTAGTTATTCAAAGCTTACAATGTCTGCATGTTTCTTTTTGTCAAGTTCATTGTAACATCTTTTTCGTCTTTTGTCATGGTTGTTGATTTCTTACAGGAAAATGATATATCTAACCTGTTAAGAGAAAATGGGAATTAGTGTAGAGATTCTCTTACAAGCTCATTTGTATTTAACAAATAAAAATACTTTTGATTAAACTAACCCATTTCTTTCATATTTTCTGAACACAGAAGCAAGAGAATCCAGAGGGTCTTTTTTCTATGAAAATAAAACTTTAACAGTTGTTAATCGCTGTCACAGCTGTACGATTTTCTACTCTGAAGAATAACACGCTTTACTTGCATACGTAAATAGACTAAATAAAACATCAATTCACGTTGTTTGCGGCATCCAATAAAGCTTTTCCTTCTGCTATTTTCCTCTGCTCCTGTATGAATGACAAACCGCAACTTAAAAACCCAACAGTCAATCAATAGGTTAGGCATGTGGATTTGTGTGCTAGAAAAGCGTCTAAAAAAGCAAGGATCTTTTCGTAATTTCTAACCTCTTTATGCCTCAGTTTCTTTTCTTTTCCTTTTTCTGATTTCCTCTAAAAATATTAAGAGAAACATTGACAAACCATATCTCCGCTTATAATTTCCTATTTGAGCATAGTATAACATTGTATTCTACACTTACACCCATTTCAATCTTTAAAATTGTCGCAAACGGGTAAAAAGACAAATATGTGCCACAAACGAACCAACAAAAACACGACAAAGAAGCAACGTGGTGCTACAAATTTAATTTAGCGCCAATTTAGTATCTCCCACCTTTACTTTAACATTTGTCGAAACAATCGAATCGACACTTCGATAAGCGAAACAAAGATTCGATTAACGATGCAATTGAGCTGGTTGTGGTTCATGCTTTAAATTACTTTCCTCTGACTGACCTGACTCTGCAATGCAACTTTCATGATACACAAGTCAAGAGGGAAACTTGATATATCAAGTTGCAATATGCTGAATTAAGTATGGACAGTAGTGACGATGAAAAAGTTTCTTGCCAAAGGCAGAGTTCGCTTTTTGAGGTTGAAAAGGTACGAAATTATGTATGTACATTGTTTCATAATTTCCACTTTTATTTTTTATTGATCTACCTAGGCCATTTATATTGGACACACGTTTTTCCTTCAGAGTTTTTGTAATCTTGTTCAGGTTTTGCCATACTTTAATGCTGTGTCATCATCATTATATGAAAAATTTATTTTTGGATTTTTAAATATTTTATTATTCCAGGTTAAGGATACTGAAGAGGGAGATGAAGAATTCTTGAATCAACATTTACTATGTGTTGAATTGAAAAAGACTGGTAAAATCATTTTATTTGTAGTTTCGAATTTAATTCTCCATCTTTTCAACTGTTATCCATTTCATTCAAGTATGCTTTTCTTGTAGCCGAGGGATTTGGTCTAACCATTGAAGGAGGCACAGATAGACCTTTATATGCAAAAGACAACGGAATATTCATAACTCACATAAAAACAGGCTCTAATGCACACAAATGTCAACATATTGAACCAGGAGATAAAGTTCTAGAAGTATATGTGCTCTGTTGATAATTTTCCTCTTAGTAAATTGATTGTTTCTGAAGACTTATCTACCTTTAAATATCCTGCTTTCCTCTTTAGATATTTGTATTATTATTATTTAGATCATAACACCATAATACTGATCACTGTCTATGGTTGAACCACTATCTAGTTCTTTTAAGGAACATCTAAAACATCCTCTTTCTGGAACGATTTTTCATTTTGGTACATTATAGTTGGGCATCTGTTATTTTGAAAATTCACTACTTCAAAAGAATTTCAATTTCTCTTCAGGGCTACAGATAGGAGATGTCAACTGTATGTTATTTTTGACTTAATGATTGTTTTCTCCTAACTAAAGGTGAATGGCCATTCAATGGTTAACATAAAACACGAGGATGCTGTCAAGCTTTTTATACAAAGCCAAGGAAAAGTTAAGTTATTGATACACAAAAGTATTGGCATCATATTGGAGGTAAGACATTTTTAGGTCAACCGAATGACGTGAAATTTGAAATGCTTTGCTTGTTAAACAGCTCCCTTTTTAATACTTCTTTTTTTCAAAGCATAATTTGTGCAGAGTCTAATATTCAAATATATCATTTTGTCATTTTTTAAGTAAAGTTCATGAATATGTTCGCCCTTCTCGTCTTTAGGCTGCAGAAATTACTGATAGTAGTCAAGAGAGTAGTCGGGAGTTTGTATCTCCTGACAGTGAAAGAGAACTGAAAGGATTTTCGCCACTTGGATTTGGTTTCGGTATTGTACTTGGTTGCATTGTAGTATTCACGTTAAGAAAATATTGGTTAAGCAAGTAAATTCACATAGAAGTATGATTTTATTATTTACAAATAAGTGACAGTCCCCTATTTGGTTGATATAATAACAAACGTGATCAGAATTTCATGTGAAGAACAACATTTTTTGATTTTATAATTATAAATTATGGTTTACAATATAATTTTTGAAATATTCTAAAATTTAAAAATGTTGTTCTATGTATAAAACTGCCTTATTTCATCTAATACCTGAATGGTTGTCAAAAACTCTTGATCCATTTTATAATCTTGTGATATTAGTTATGATGTCAAGGAGTTTATCCTTTGGTTTTCTACTCTCTACTGTTTCTCTTTCCTGCTATTGATCATTGAAGATGTTGCACAATTAATATCATTGATCATTGATGATGTTGCACAATTAATGTATTTCCAAATGTTTTATATAAGATGTCAGATACATTAAATCAGATTTCAGTATTGAATTATATATTTTTCCACAATTTGCAATTTGGGCTACATCTAATGCCTCTCTAAAGATTAGAGTAAATTTTGCATATTAATGTTTTTGTATGCGATGTGTTTGTTATAATATCAAATCAAATACATGTTTCTTTTCTTTGCATACTATAACCTTTAATTTTCAATTTCTTAAATAAATAAACCCCTAAAGACTTTGCAACTAAATTCAAGCATAAAAAAGCAAATGAAGTAAAAAGTAAATGGAATCAATCAATCATAAAAATAATTGCCCACAAAACTGTATACAAAGTGATTAGTCTTCAGAATTATATAAAAAGATTAGTCTTGAGCATTATGGTGACAAATTCTTCCTCGTCTATTTCATTATCTCCATCTTTATCAGCCTCGTAGATCATACCTTTAATATCGTAATCTGACAATGCCAGACCAGTTTCCTTGGCTGCTGCTTTGATGTTTTCAAATGTGATTTTACCACTACCGTCTCTATCGAAATGCCTAAAGCCCTGCATGATTTCAGCATATATGTCTCTGGCATCACCTTGCCTCGAGATGATCAACTCAAGGAATTCATTGAAATCAACTTGACCTGATTTGTCCGCATCAACATCGTTCATCATCTTCTTTATATCGTCCTTCTTGATGCTGAATCCCAGTATTTTGCAAGCCTTAGTCAGCTCGTTTTGGTCAATAAATCCGCTCTTGTCTGCATCAAATACATCGAATACCATTCTTAAGTCTCTGATATCCTGAGAAGTCAACTGATCTGCAACATTTTTGCTAATTCGCTTGCCCATATACATGGTATCTTCCAACGTAGCAGCCTGTTGTAGTGCCAAGAAAAGTCGATCTTTAGGCGAGGTGGGAGTGTTTCTTCTCACTTCTCTCACTGCTTCTCTTAGTGTTCTTTTCTTCGTTGGCATTGGACTAAGGCTTTCAGATGCCATTCTGCTCATCATTATTTGAGATGTTGTCTCTTGTAGTAACAATGGCAATTCTATGGCCTTTTTCTGTTGCTTCTTTTTCTTCTTTGGCATCGTCTTCTAATCTGATTACCTATCACGAAACAAGGATATTATCCACAATTATTTTCGCAGATCACAGATCGTGTGTACAGCCTTTGACAACGTCTGCGATTTTGATCTTTCGTTTGGCACTTTACTTCCCTCTTTGTTTGATTGAGTTGAGTTGTTGTTGCAGTTGTTTATTACCATGGATACAATGTTCGAATGGAGCTGAATGTGAGCCATTCGCATTTCATTACTTGTTCCAAATTTCAAGCGACAGTGGTCGCGTGATGAGCTCTTGACTCACGACGCAGCACTCACCCTTACAAGATAGTTGTTTGAGTTTTATCTATGTAACCGGGCGATATTGATTGAATTGACTGAGCTTGAGGAATATAAAGAGTTGCTACCCTGATAGATCCTTGGGGTTGGTACCCCAAGGATCTTCAAGGGAAAGTTTATCCGCGTATCGGGACTTCATCTTGTAAGCTCAAAACGGTTTTTTAACAATTGAGCCCCCAACTCAGTTTTTGGTACACCTGGGCAACAAGCTGCCATATGTGCCCACACAAGATATTTTCGTCTTTTCCAAATTGCATTTAAGGCACCGTCGAAATTGAAATATTTTGATAAGGGCGTAAATTATTTTTGATGGTTTTTATTGCATTCGATATGCTATAGGTTATAATTTACCATTAAAAGTTGAGCGTTGCAAAACTAACTTTTTAGTATTTTTTTGTTTCACTACTTTCATTGAATGACGTCACATCTTGACTGAGATCACATGATTCTTGTTTTTGAAAACGAGACCAGATAAATATTTCTATGAAAGTGATGATACAACAATGGCGGACGAGCAGCGAGCTTTGAATTACCTTGCAGAAGCAGAGAAGAAAGTAAAGTCTGCCCAAGGTTTTTTAGGGGGATTGTTTGGGTAAGAAATGCATAAATATCAATTTACCTTTATTACACTCGTATTTTTTTGCTCTGAGTTCCTGATAAGTAAACTAAAATGTTGCTTGAAGTGTGGTCATCATTTAGGCAGTTTGTTATGAGGTGCCTATTTAAAGATATTTGCATGGACCACATGTATACATGTATAACTTTCATTGACACCACCTTTTTAGTGGAGCAACCAAACTTGAAGATGCCGCAGATCTTTATATTAGAGCTGGAAATGCATTTAAAATGGCTAAGAAATGGAGTGGTATGTTTCTATTTTTATTAATATTTCAGCAAGATGCCAGATATGATACCTGCAGTTTTTTCAAAAAGAAGTCATATTATCATGTCAATTAAAGAGCACCCACCCCTACATTTATTTTAGTACACAAGAGTCTTATGTACTAAATCAGTGTTAAACTGCTGTTTTTCCCATAAAATCTTCAAGCAATTATCAAAAGTTGGTGTTTCCTTTAAAACCCATTTTTTGATATTGGAAAGCTTTCTGGTGCTTGCATGCTTATTGCCTGTAAATATAAAGAATTTTATGAAGCTTTGTTTTCTGTTTTTAGCTGCTGGTAATGCATTCTGTGAAGCAGCAAGATTAAAACTCAACCATTTGCAAAATAAGCATGAGGCAGGAAGTCAGTTTGTTGAGGCAGCTAATTGCTTTAAAAAATCTGATTTTGATGGTAAGCTACATTAACTTCCAAATCCAATGCTACCTGAATTATTTCAATCTTTTCAAGATAACTTTTCATGCTTGCATTCTATCATTTTTGCAACCACTGCCTATACCTGTTCATTGTTGTATTACAGAGGCTGTCAATTGCCTTCAAAGAGCAATAGAGATATTTACAGATATGGTAAGGGCAGCCATAATATCCAGTGTACTCAATATAGGTTTAATGCTGTACCTTACAGCATAATACTTTTCTTACTTGACATGTACACTCCATGCTCTGTTGTTCAATAAGAAGTTTCTTGCATTTCACAGGGCCGATTTACAATGGCTGCAAAGCACCACAATACAATTGCAGAAATTTATGATTCAAACATTATGGATCTAGAAAAGGTTTGGATGCTTTCAATTCTTCATGGAAATTCCAATTTTTTAGATATCGTAGATTTGGAAGATTTAGATTTATGAGATTTGGATTTCTAGATTTAGATTGTTAAATTTGGATTGTTAGATTTGGATTGCTAGATTGGATTGTTAGATTTGGATTATTGGATTTAGATTGTTAGATTTAGATTGTTAGATTTGGATTGCTAGATTGGATTGTTAGATTTGGGTTATTGGATTTAGATTATTAGATTTGGATTGTTAGATTTGGATTGCTAGATTGGATTGTTAGATTTGGGTTATTGGATTTAGATTATTAGATTTGGATTGTTAGATTTAGATTGTTGGATTTAGATTGCTGGCTTCAGATTTTTAGGTTTAGCTTATTATCCAGTCCCATACATATATTATGGATGACTATGATACAGAAGCTCTAAGCTCTATTTTTCTTATGTCTGTATCGTTGTATTCATGAAGCTTTATTATGCCTACAACTAACGATTGAGTATCTTTTTAGGCAATAGGTCATTATGAGACTGCTGCAGATTATTACAAAGGGGAAGGATCGACAAGGTAAGACCATGCCTACAAGGCAATGCCAATACTACCTGGTTATGCTTAACATCGGCTGTCATACATGCATCATTGCAGTCATGGCAAATATTTCAACACATATTGAATTTGTTGCTTTGCAGCAGTGGGAATAAATGCCTTTTGAAGGTTGCTTTGTATTCTGCACAGTTAGAGAACTACCCGAAAGCCATTTCCATCTACGAAGAGGTAATTGGAAGTACTTTTATTTGATTATTGCATCCAATCTCTATTGCCCTTATTATATTTGTGAGCAGCATTTTCTATGCTGACTTTTTCAAAGAGTCTCATTTTTGCTTGGTGCATTGGAAACAGTTGCATTTTCCTTCTGATTATCACTTCTCTCGCTAATTTTTAGACATTTTAAATGTTGCTTTTCATATCCAGTTACAATCTTCAGTCCATTAATATTTTGAACTACAGAGCGAGCAGGCTATTCTTTCTTCAAAGCGTATTCTCCAAAGCGTACTCTCCAATCTATATAATTTCACGATTGCTGATGGTGTTAATTCTTTTGCCCAGGTAGCTGCAACGTCGCTAGAAAGCTCTTTACTGAAATACAGTGCGAGAGAGTATTTCTTTCGAGCAATGCTATGTCAGATGTGTATCGATATTTTTGAAGCACAACGTGTTTTGGAGAAATATTGTCAAATGTTTCCACCATTCGAGGACTCCAGGGAATACACACTACTCAAGGTAAGCATCAAATGTTTTACCAATTGCCTTGAAGTATAATAAAAATACATTTTATCAAAAGAGTTTGATTGTTGAAGTGCTCTCTATGGACTTTAAGTGAGTCGATCTCTTTCGCTTTTGCACAACGCACTACATATGCTCTCCGGCTTCACATTGGTTTCTTGTTGAATGCGAAGGAGTGATAACAGTACATTTCACTTATTTTGCTCTATTGAAACCCAATCAATCAATAGCCTCCATCGAGTTATTGCCTCGGTATCAAATCAATTTCGAACCGTACCTTCGAACACTCTCTGCATCCAAAACTTATCATGTTTTGCGCAAAATAAATATAAGTAAACATATTACTTTCCATTACGCGTAAACACGGTTAATATTGATTAATCCGCTCACGAAGCTTGTTTGGATAATTGAGTTCAGTCGATCATATTTCCTATTCATCTAATCTACTTATTCGTCAATAGTCAATGTCGGGCATTTGAGAATGAATCGACTTACAAGCAACTTACGCCGGTCTAACGACACCGCCAGAGCTTGACATTCCGCTACTAACTTTCGTTACTGACGTCGCCTGACGAGTTGCTTAGTCAAGATTAATATGATTTAGGGATCTGACTCCAGCTCATTGTGCGGGAACGGGAGAACCGGCCATAGTTGCTTTCTCGGTTGATGTGTCTTTGTAAAACAGTTTTTCAGGTGGCTCATAGGCCGTGCGCTGTAGACAAATAGATGTGCGTAAAAGTTTCAGCACGCATTGGAACGATATCAAAGCTTGAACACATGCGTCCTTGCAGAATTAAACTTTTTTTTATTTTTTTGATGACGACTTTGCAGCTTAACCCAACTTAATCAAATGCAATTGAAAACAACGTTGCGCACAGATAGATATAGTATAATATTCTTAATATTTTTAAGACGTCTTCTCAGAATCGTGCTGTGTTGTGCCGTCTTAATGGGGCTTATCTTTCAAAGACGATGTTGCACAGTGAAATTATGAATAATAGCAAAGTCTAAAATACTTTAGTCTTGTCATTCTATCCCTTTATACGTTCGTTTTGGTTATACATTCACTTGTTCTTATTGTTTTTGATTTGTTCCTTCGTTTTTTACAAGCCATCATTCCAATTCCATTTCGATGCAGATTAGATGTAAACAGCTTGCTTGTCGTGACCACAAGTTTAACGATCAATGTTTATTTTCTATAGCCGTTCATTCAAGTGCTTTTATGAAGGTTTTGAATCAAACTTGTCTCTCGCAAGAATTGATTATCCGAATTGCATTGAGCAAGAAACTCGTCCAATTCTAAATCTAATATCCAAGACATCTGCTGCCATATTCTTAGCATTTTGACGTGTGTCGTGTTTATGGTTTGCGTTATCACGAGTCTCTGACGTCTGGTTATTGTTTCATAAACATTGAGATCAAATTAGCTCTATTGCTTCCCCAAAACCGTTGATTGAGTCTTGTTGTTTTTGGTTATAGTTTTGTGTTCATCTTGTTTACCGAACTCTTCTCGTTTCAATACTGTTATATTGTATACTGGTCCTACACTACTCAACCTGGTATATACTGATTCTACTCTTTTTATTCACACATTTATATTTAAGAAACAAAGTTCGACAGTCAATAGTTTTAAGGTATCAGCAAATTTCAGAACCCGAGTTTCTTAAGAGTTTCTGCAGATTTTCCATGAAAAAATATGAGTTCTGGATTTTTGTATTTTTTCAAAATTGAGTCAGTTTCCTAGTCTTTTGCTTCGCGTCCCAAAGTCTTTTAACCTTTTTGAGTTTTGAATACTTGTTTCTTTTTACAGACAATTTCTTATAAGAACGAAATTGGTGTACTCTACTTCAATGTATTTATTAAACTTGTAATAACAAGTTAGTGTTGTAACCATGTATCTGTCATTGTTTTTATCAGGCTCTGCTTGATGCCAACGAGCAACAGAACGTGGAGTCATTTACAGAAGCGGTGAGTTTATTTCCTACTCTTCCCATCTAATCGCATTGCATTGCATTGCATGTCGAACAGATCGGCAGCAGAAAGCTGCCATAATATTTCCTCAGTAAGACACATGGGCGTTTCCTTGATTGGGGTTTTGTCAGATGCTTTGTGTCCCCTGTGTTTGCGGATATACACCTGTAGCAAACACCCTGTTATGGCAGTTTTTTCTCACGCGTTATGCTTAGTTTATAGTCTTTTCAATTTTGATGTTGACAATAGCAAGCACAGTCTCACTGTTTACCGTGTTTTGAGAACATGTCGTTTAATATGGGTTGGAGACAATCGCAATTTCCTAGCACAGCACCTCTACCCTGCTCTCAAACCCAAAAGAGATTCACTGATTGCATTTGCTAATCCTTTTGAATGCTATAGAATTTGTCTGATATTACTAAGTTTTAACCCAGCAGCTCTTGAACCCAACAAATGACCCCACGTTGGTTTGGCTATATTTAGTTCTACGCTATTTTATCTGTTTTATCATCCCATCCATATCAGCCGAGCATTTTTCAATATTTGCCATTGCACAGTGTACTTTGTGTTTCATCAATCGGTTGGAGGGCGTACTTTTAAGATATGGTCCTACTGTATTTGCAGATTATTATTTGAGAAATAACGTCATTTGTCAATGTTTGACCCAGTAAGATAATTTTATCTCCAGGTCTTTCAATATTTGTTCCTCGTAATTCTCAGCAATTGTATCCAGATTTCAAAGCACATTTCAGAGCAGAACCATGTCAGTCTGTTGAACGTTAGGAATATTACCCCCTTTGCAATTTGTCCCTTGCAGCTCTCACCCCTGTAGGCATGACTTGCTCAATCTACAGACAACGAAAATCACATGTTATTAGGAGTACCACAATAATATTTTGAAAACAATTCCCAATAGTTCGTAAATAGTTAAAAATTATTCATTTGAGAGTAATAATGCGCGATATTTTCAACAGGGTCACTTATGACTTAACCCTTTTCAGTCGTAAAGAAATCTTAGATACAAAAAGAGATTACGCCATAATGCCGTTTCGCGCTTTTGTTGATTGGGTACTGATCCCGCGACAATTTGTTGGTGGTTATGACGAATTCCAGATGATCCTATGGAAAGACGTCCCTTTTACGAATCTCCAAGCAGAATTAACTCTCTGCTGTTGCTTTGAGCCTGAGTCTATCGGATTGGTTTTGTTAGAGAAGTCGTGTTTTCTTACTTAGCCAAAATTAGCTCATAGACATGCTAATCAAGGACCCTGATTACTACTTATCAGTCTGACCAGGGCTACTTGCTAGCCAACTGAGCAGAGTTTCATTATGAATTGATCTCTGGATGGAGAGGAGTGGGATCATTGTCGTTTGTTGAGCCCAAAATTAGGAGCTTCAAGCAACTGTGGAACAGGTGTAAATTATAGCACCACGTGTACTCAGTCCAGCTACTTTCATGTAACTTTACTGGCTTTCCCCTGTTGCTTTCTTGGGTCGAAAATGATGTGAACTCTCAGTCGCGAGTATTCTCCCCCTCCGGCTGTTGTCTTTTAATATTCATCTCAAAGGTTTTTATAGTCGGTTTGAAGCATTTTCGATATGTTTCTAACGTAATCTTTTGTGTTTTCTGTCTGCTTATCAGCAGCAAACCAGACAACTTATTTGAATCAACGTGGTGTATGAAAGTATGAATCAAGAGGCGGGTTAATAACCTACTGCTTTAATTTACGCTGCTAAAGCCTTGTGTTACTGTGCTGAGAAAAGCGCAACTTGCCTGTAAGAAAAGATTATTCTGTAACGAATGCAGTAATGAATGGCCCAACTTTTTTCATACTTTTGGGCTAGGTTTTTTGTGAGAAAGGGAATATAGGTGTTGCGGGTCACCGTTGCAACGAGCAGTGGACAGTGAGTTCTCTTACAAAGGGGAGCTGGGTGCCTGTGGGTTGTGCAGTGCCCCTGGGGTGTAATCAGAAGGGAAATACTGTGTCCCACTTGGCCCTAATCATGTTCATTGTGCTAATGATGATTAACAAGATATGTCGCCCTATGTTTTCTTCAGATTAAAAGCGTCTATTGTCAAATTCAAAAGCAGGCCTTATTAAATTAAGAGGACAGTTTAGTGGAGTATGTTGTTTGTGGCAAATCTTGAGAGAACATTTTCGCTGTTCTGCTCCGTAATCTCGTGTGGATGCTTTGTTTACAAATCAACAGTGTTTAGCATGGGTCGTGAATCCGACGGAAGACGCCAACTGGTGAGGCTGATTAATTAGAACATAAACTGAAATCTCCGTGACGCCCTTTGAAATGCTCGGTTAAACTGCCTGCAACCTGGCCCGGGTTATTATTTACTGGAGTCTGTAAAATTACAGCACTGCTGTTTTTTGAACAATCTTCATTGTTTGGCTCAGTATTGGCAATTTATTAACTCATCTTTGTGATTCTCATTATTTTTTACAGAGCAGGAGGACTCTGTCTGACTAATTGCTCGTTATTTCTTGAAACTTAATGATGCAGTTCAGCACTGCACCGTTAGCAACTCTTTCTGGCCGACCTGTATTTACATTACAAATTTACGTATCTATTGTAATGTGACAATTTAGAGATGCAGATAGAAGTGGCCTTTGTTTCTGTAGTTTGGCTGAAGCGTTTAGCACACAAGGATTGTGACTTTGAAAATATTGGGGGACATTTCTTTCGGGGACATTTTTGGCATTGTCTCTTTATTTTTGTCTCTGGTGCGAGAACAGAAGAATAAGTTCATTTCAGTCGTTTTCTCTCACCTTGTTAATTTAGTGAATGGCCAGCTTAAATTCACTTGAATACGCACATAGATTAGATATGTAGTAGAATGCTTTTCTACTGCAAGTAAGGAGCCCGAAAACTTGCAGGTTTCGGGATTCGTGCCTTATATTCCATTGATATAATGTTTATTCGTCTCTTCTCTCCCCCCCCCCCTTCTGGAATTATCTTGAATGAATTCGCTTTTGTGGTCCAGTGGGTATTTTTGAAACATTTGTGTGCCATGTTGCTTCTATAGTGTCTTGATCCATATTCACGTTGAGTGCTTCATCCTGAAGTTGTTCTCCCCGCGTAAGGTTCTCAACTCTACATTTTTCAATCTCTCTTGCAGGTGAGAGAGTATGACTCGATATCGCGTCTCGACCAATGGTACACGGCTATCCTGCTTCGAATCAAGAAGAATCTAACCGAAGAACCTGACTTGACATAACCAACTGAGATCAAAGTGGGAGGGACATGATTTGTAATTACGCATAATTTTCTTTGCCATGTGATTTGTTTCCAATTATAATTTACGTGATTGTTTCTATAAAGAATTATCATCCGATTAGTGATAAAACTAAATTAGAATCAACTTTATACATTATTTCTTATACTGAATTACCAATCCATTGTATTCACTGAAAACTATATTTACATTTGCATTTCATCTTTGAAATTTGCTCAGTTTATTCTGTGCAGCATATACCGAAATGTTTTTGTATTTCGCAGCTTTCAAACGCCTCAAAGTGTCGGATGTAATACAAATGACTTTAATAAATGATTATCTAGAAAGCACAAGAACTGTTTACATTGTCCAAAGCATTTTTTCGCTTGAGAACTATGCTGTGTTTGTGATTTTGACACTGTTCTTGTTAATAATTTAAATTTGAACTCATTTGAAGATAGCCAAATCAATTATACGAACATCTTTCTCAACTTGTTTCCTCTTCGTACTGTGATGGAAGCCAGCTCAGTACTGGCCAACCCATCCTGTTTCTTACGTGTTTTCGTATTTCCTCTGACTTTCAGCCATGAGATTAGAGAAAAACGTTGATCAATGTTTTTCTGTCTGCTCGAGTCTCATGTGTATTTGTGCGTTTTAGCTCCCTTCTTTCCACTGTGATTGGAGTGGGCGAAGTAATCTGACCAAATGAGATGTATGTTCTCCTTCGCTTCTTGTGATGCACGCGCAAAGCACGCTGCTATTGCAACACTTATCTTCGCAAAATTGTAAACAGACCCGCGGACATCTGGTTTTGTGACGTCTTCGCGAATCCGACCACGAGGCAACACCGGAACGAGGTCACATGTCAGAAAAATTACATGCGAAGAGCAGATGGTGTGGTTTTTTGTTTTTAATATTTCCTTACTTGTTGAATGAAATAAATAATTAATCTTCTGTGCTAAATTGCATTGCACAAGCCCTGTTTGTTTGATTTACGCGAGTAGAAGGAAAATCTAATGATTAATTAAAGAAGAAAAATTCTAATCAGCATCATCATAAACTTTACTTTAGTTATAGAGCAGAATAAGACAAACAAAATTCTAAAAAAATTAAAATCCTAGGTAATTTCATGTATTGGCAAAGAATTTCTTTCACCATTAAAATATATTTCCTATGCTTACTGATTATTACCGAAACTTATTTATTATTTATCACCGTCAAAAAGGGGGCCTATGTTCGAGCCAAATGCTGACAAAATTTCTCTCTATTTTCGTTATTACGTGTTGCTTTCGATTATGGCTTCTTCTCGAGAAACGCCTACTTTCTACATGTATGATTGTGTTTAATTTTTCATGCCCACCTCCTTTTGTTCCACACACATTTCACACACGTCCATTCAAAATATTCCCAACTGAATATATTGCTTCAACAATTGCAACTGCAAATAACAATTGTTATTTCCAATTTTGAAAATGATATTGATTGAGTCACTGTTTTGTTGTTTTTGGCTAGTCGCCCTGTGAAAAAGTTGACGCTTGGTCTACGGTAGTTAAAAAGTCAACTTTTGTGGGTATGTTATTCGCTTCGCTTTCAAACGAATTTGTTGCAACTATCCTTATGCTTGACTTGCTGTTGCTTCTATAAATTGTCTCAGCATAGCCAAAGACAGGTTTAATGTCAAGAAAGCTTTGTTTTTTGTTAATCGAATTTTAGAATATAATCCCAAAAACGTAAATATTGGCCTAGCTTGGCTGTTTCGCTTTCATGCGGGGATTACGCTGTTATTTTTTCTCCTCCATTTATTCCCCTCCTAAACGTGGCCAGGCCTGCTGGCCAGGATGTTTTTGTTTTGCGAAGAAACTTAATGAAATGATACTACCGGTTGATTTCGTGCAGTGATTTCCTTGCAAGCTTTAATAGCACAACTCCCTGAATGTTTTTCGCATTTCGCAAGCAGGTATTTGGTATTATCGCAGCAACACCACGGCGTGTATTGATAGAACTTAGAAAATGTTATACAATAGGAACAAAAGGCTTTGCTGTTCAGCACAACAAAGACATCTTCATCTGCATCACAAATAATTAATACTATTTGTGTGTACTCCTTAGATCACCAAAACACACGCCCAAGTTGTTGGATTGTCTGTATCCTGGAGAAATTATTTTTCCAGCAAAGCCTGTTGGTATTCGAAGAAGAAGTTTTAAGAGGGTTTTTTTAAGTCGTCCGCAAACATTCACGCACACACGAACAGAATTAGAAAGGGGGAGAAACAAAGAGACCTAGTGAATACACCTGCAGTAATATAAATCGATTGGGAAAGAAAGAACTAATGTTCTTGAACAAAGGCCGTATAAATACGTAATAACCTGCATGCTTCAATGGCTTCGAGTATTCAGAGCTAGTTCGGCATAGGATTGGGAAACTGTTTCGAGTTGCTGGACGAATATAAATGCTTTGACGCCTTGTGAGACGTGGAATATTTCTAGTTACTCGGCGAATTGAAGGAGTTTTGCTTTGGGATCATGAACAATTTGCTGGAGGAGAGATTTGAGTAACAGCTGCCTTCACGACGGCGTATGCAAATTCACTCCTTTTCAATAGAAAGGTTTCTTATAAATACTCTTGGCCAGTTCATTGTTTATTTCAACCATACAGTACACCTTCTGTTTTACTGCACACACACGGACTGTTAGGCATATGTTCCACTCCTCAAGACTATCAACATGGACAAGTAAGAACGCAGTCAGACTACACCGCACAGAACAGCTAACAACTTTTCGTAGCATTATCAGCATCAACTTCACATGCATTGGCGTTAGGCCGTCGAGCATTTTAACACAAAGGCACGGACTTCGATAAGACCTGAAAACCTGAAAACGTTAGGTGTTCTACTTCACAGAAATGGCAAGCAATTTATCGTTAAGGAGTTTTTTTATATTGGCCTTAGTTCTACTTTTGATAGCAATATTTCTGCCGTCGTCAACAGAGGGTGCTTCGCAGATCTCGAAAAAGGTTGGCAATAAAACTGTTTATTATTGTGAGAAATCGGCGAGAATAAAGTGTGTGGATGGCATTCTGTTGCCTAAATGGAAGACCAGCCGGGATTCAACTGGAGGCAAAGCAGCCAGGGCCTTCATCTATCTCATCGCTTTGTTTTTCTTTTTTCTTGGCATATCGATTATTTCAGACCGATTCATGGCAGCAATTGAGATCATCACTTCAAAAGAAAAGGAAATTGAGATCAAAGATCGAGCAACTGGAACGACGAAAGTTGTTACTGTGAAAATTTGGAATGAAACTGTTTCGAATCTGACACTCATGGCTTTAGGTTCCTCTGCTCCTGAGATTTTGCTGTCTGTTATTGAAATCATTGGCCGCAATTTCAATGCTGGTGAGCTTGGTCCATCGACTATCGTTGGTTCTGCTGCCTTTAATTTGTTTATCATCACGTCAGTGTGCACGTATGTGATACCAGATGACGAAGTCAGAAGGATCAAGTTTCTTCGCGTGTTCGCCTTCACTTCGTCCTGTGCCATATTTGCCTACATTTGGATGTACCTGATCATTTCTGTGTTCTCTCCCGGCATCATCGAGGTTTGGGAGGGGATAATAACCTTCCTGTGCTTCCCTACATTCGTCATTGTCGCCTACATGATCGACGTGAAGATGAACTTTTATCGTTTCGTGCGTAAGAAGCTGAGAAAAAAGAAACTGCATGGACAGACGATCATCCAAACAGGTGATGGTGATATCGTGCAGGTGGCCGTTGTCGACAAGCCGACCAGTGACCACCACGACGTCGAGAAGAACCACAACGGTGATATGGAAAAGGTAAGCGCTGGGGGTAGAGATGATTACGAGTTAGATGACTTGAGTAACGTGGAGCTGACAGCTGAGGACCTGAAGGAGAATCGCAAACGATTGGCCATGGATGCCTATCACCGTGCCAAACAGAAGGCTCCCGACGCCGATTCGGAGACCCTGGCCCACTTGGTCGAGCAGGAGAACCTGAAATTGCAGCACAAGAGTCGTGCCTTCTACAGAATCGAAGCGACACGTAAGATGACAGGCAGTGGCAGTGTGCTGCGCTCAAAAGATGGCAAGCATCACCACCATTCAGCCAACGGCCCCAAGCCCGTGGCCACTGAGCCGCTGGAAATGAAGGACCTTGGATCGGAGGATGCCGAGATGACCGGCTGTCGTGTTTACTTCCATCCTGCCGAGTACACGGTGGTAGAAAGCTGCGGAAGGGTCTATCTGACGTTGGTCAGAGTTGGACAGGACCTATTCAACACCGTCTACGTGGATTACAAGACAGAAGAGGGCACAGCTACAGAGTTTGAAGATTATGAACCTGTCAATAGCACCATATGTTTCAAACCTGGTGAAACAAGTAAAATATTGTCAATTGCTGTGGTGAGTATGATGAAACTGCATTACTTTCAGACTCGTATTCATATTGCTCTCTAGTATAAAACAGTATTCTTTTATCCAAGCTGCATATAGTAATGCGTGAAGTAATAATAACAACAACAGCAACAATAATAATAATAATAATAATAATAATAATAATAATGGTAATAGTAATGGGACATTTTCTCCAACTTCTGCCCTCCTGATGCCTTGCAACAATCTATTGTCAAACGACAACGTCTTCATAATCACCCCGGTGAAGTTTGACATTGAACTACTCAATTTGTTCGTCTCCCCATCGCAGGTTGATGACGACATCTTTGAGCTGGACGAACACTTTTTTGTCAAGCTGACTGGAATCCGAGTCGTTGATGACAATGGCGTGGAGAAGGAGAGCGAAGAGGTGAGCATTGGTGACCCAGACACCGCAGTCGTTACCATTCTCGATGATGACTATCCGGGAGTGTTCACTTTCGAGCAAGAAAACTATGACGTCATGGAAACAATTGGCACCGTCTCCATCAAAGTGATCCGATTGCTTGGTGCCCGTTCCGTTGTCAGAGTTCCCTACCATACAGTCGAAGGCAGTGCCAAAGGTGGCGGGGAGGATTATGAAGATGTCGCCGGAGAGGTTGAATTCAGAGATGAGGAGACAAGGTAAGAATGTTTTGCAACATGTTTGTTAAAAACGTAAAGTATAGAAGAAGATTGGTTGCGTGCCTGTAGATTGATATCCAGCTTGTAGCAGGAAAGCATTGAAATACATATAATAGCTTACTTATAGAAGCATGGGTTGCCTTGAGCGATAGGTTACGTTGCAACTTTGTTAATGCTTTAATGCCGTTTAGCTTGCTTGTGGGTTTATAGTTTGATTGAAGGCGCATGGAATATGATTGCAGTGTCATAGCTTGCTACTTCTAACTTATTTAGATTATTTTTCTGCGTGTAGAACACTAGTTTGTTTTCTCACCCGATTTGATGGAACCATAGCGGCAGACCGGCCATGACCAATAATCATTTCAGTTGTGAGTCCAATTTACAAGCTCAAGAGAAAAGGTTATATTTGCTCAGCAGCTTAATATACGTACGTACACGTTACACCTGCCAAGGTTAGCAGGCTTATCTTAGTTGGGAGACACGCCTGCAGATATTGATATCTACAACAATGCCTTTTCGTGTCTTGCATGATTGTATGTAGAATGTTGATCTTTGCAAAGAGCCTGCTCGATTTATTGTAACGCATCTTACAACTCCTAAGCTTGTCAGATGGAATAAAGAGATTACGTGAATAAGTAGAAGGCCGCAAGTCCTTGTGGGAAAAATGATTATGTCATATGTGTTTGTGCTTGCAAGATATATTTGTATTTGTTGAAATCACTGCTAGTTTTGTTTGCTAGTTTTATTGGAAAGACTTGTCCCTTAAGACTACTTCACTGCATGGAATTATGTGGTTTCGCATTGACGTCTTAACATATCGAAAACAACCAACTATTTCAATAAACATTACCATGAATAATTTATGATATTCCACCACATGCTAAACTCATTTGCAAAAATATGATTTTCGCTTAGGATTTACAAGGAATTTCATTGACCAATATAAACTACTTACAGCAAAAACCGATATGGTTGAGTAAATTCAGGAAACTCGCTTTACAAGAAAGCCTAGATGCACGCTTATCTACACTTGTGTGCATGACGTGGATCAATATACCGGTCTTTGAAAAAGCTTTTTCACGATAAGCAATATTTATAATGCAGTTGTGATAAAGTGAAGCTTTGTCCCTGTTTTTCATTGTGATTGCCACGTGTTTCAATGCTCATCTCCCATAGCAAATTTTAATTAAAAAATTGCACGCAATTGTTGCTTCCAAATTTTGGGACTTTAGACAGACGATGAGTTTATCAAGATTGGGCAAACAAAAAGATGAATTTCAAACTAAGAATAACCAGATGTCATTGTTCCTCGCTAGTTTTTGATAAGTATATGAAGTTTTGGCAACCGTTATCTTATCAAGCTATATTACGAGATGGTCTGCAAAGTTCGTTATAGCATCAAAAATTCTTAATCCAACTGAATAACACAATGCAAGGCAGGTTGTTGCATTCGTTATCGAAGAAGATAGCCATGATTCATAGGGGAAAACGAGCTATTAGTTAAGCATGGCTGCTGCTCGGTTAAACCTGTTACCATTCTTCATAAAATATGAAGCATCGTCTTGTTCATCTGCAAAAGAAACTATTCATCAGAAACAGAGTTTTAGTTAATACAATCATGCATAATTTCGTTTGCGTTCATTATCTGCAATTGCCTTTGATGCGGGGCAGTTGCATTTGACAATAGAATATGGCCGAGTATGGTATACGAGACAATGACGTATTCAATTTCACATATAGAGTATGGCGGCTTTAGACAGTTGCCTCTGCCATGCTCAATATACAAGACTCATGATAATGTCGACTTTTCAAACCATTGGACTATATACATGTATTAGAATGTATTTGCTTACCGTGTCTGGTGAAACAAAAACACAAGAACAGTTGTGTATATAGAGCTTGGTTTATGTGCTTTGACTAACAAATAGTTATTGCAATGTTTTAAGATTCGTTATACATTGCTTTGTGGCCTTTAAATAATGAACACACTCTACTTTCGTGCTCTTTTATTAAGGAAATGTTACCTGTTTCGTTTGAACTTACAGCTGCTTAATTTCCGAGGCACTATTTGATTATGTATTAATAGAAACTTGTCATGAAAGGGAATATAAGTTTATGAAGGCTTGCACACGTTTTTTATTTTATAAAAAAACCTGGCTAACGCTTCACCGGTGAAAGTTTCTTAATTTCAGGGCATTTTTTGACACATTTTACCAGTAAAAGTTTCTTAATTGGATATTTGAAAAACGCACGCATAGAATCAAAAACTTCGGAAAACAAGTGAAAAATAAGGTTAGGCTGGAAAATCGATTTAATATAGTTGTATATCTAACGTTAATCAATGAGCATCATATCTACTGATATTACCATGCACAGTGGTTATCTTCCGTATTTCAAACAAGAATAAAAGATTGAAAAGTGTCTTAGTGGTTTTTCATTTACCAGTGGAAGTTTCTTAAATGTTTTGGCCTTTTACCAGTGAGTTTCTTATAAAGCAGTTTCTTATAAAGAAAGAAATGTACTGCATGGTGCATTTTGACTAACAATGCAGACAATAAACTCTGCGGTAGAAAGAAATGGGGCCAGCTAACATTATCAGCTTGACCAATCACATCCCTGAATTCTTATTCCATTATTAGCAATGCTGAAACGTGATTGGACAATTTTGAGGTGTCAACAAGTTGACTACCAAAATATTGTTTTCCTCTCTCGCAGCTGAGGTCTGTGAGCTGCACACATCAGCTGCAAGTTGCCAGTGTCGTATGCTCCTCTTACTGCAATTCCTCACTTACCTGCTCTGCAATAATAGCGCAGAGTATATGACACACCAATATTTCTCCCAAGCAATGCAAGACATCGATGTCTTGGGCGTTGATCGCTTTCTTGTTATTGTTGTTTTAATTTCTCGTTGGCTTACATATGATGTAATTTAATAATCGTTATCTTTTAATCTCTTATGTTTCCAAATCTAAGCTGGTAGGGGATGATTCAACGAATCCCCCGATTAACTGGGGCTTCGTTTGATATTTAATTTCTTAGCTTCTAATAACCTTCTCTTCTATTGGTCTGTGCATATTTCTGCTTCTCAATGCATTATCAACCAAGACTTCTAAAGCTTTCTTAACTGATTTGTTCATGTGATTATCCCAGCCAGTACCCTTTTCGCTCCTTTCATTTCTATAGATGGTAACCGCTTGGGACTTTATGCGCCCCGTTTTGCTCTTAATTCGTATAGAATTCAGTATAGTTCGTAGTCAGTGAAGCAAGAACTAATGCATATTATAATATAAGCTGCAGAATATAGCCCCATGGTTATCTCTCTCCCGCGACTCTCTAATACGATTTTGGGCGTGGTTTATCAGCTATCAGGTTGCTTCTTTGACGTTTTTCTATTTCTGGATATCTGTTTGTTGTGCGTGAAGCAAAATATAGACTCGACAAGCAATCGTTTTTGAGGAAATGTTTAATACTGAAAACATTGAATAATTTATGACGTGAAGCTAATTCGATGTTTTATTAGTTTAATTTCCTTTGCACAATCACATGTTGTTCAAAGCGTTCGCCATAACTAATACACTTCTCTGTGCCATATTGTCATTGAGACCTCACATACGGAATAACAGCCTTTTTGTTCTTGTTTTCAGATTATTAGCTTGACATAGAAATGCATACAATGAAATGCAGCTGTAATCTCTTTTGTAGATTATGCCTTGCTTATAAATCTCTCTGTTACCATATTTCTATAAGTGGCGGCAAATTAATGCTTTCTATAAGAAACTACATGTCAAGTAGATCTCCGGGGACTTAAAATTTCGGGAGCTATTTGTTCCTCCCGCGCACCCTAATGGGGGCATATGCCCCTGCATCGCACGCTGAAAATCAAACAAAAACTAGAGCTGTAATCAGTTAGAATTTAATTGCAAGAACTGAGCTGTTATGAAGCGCGTTCTTGCAATAAAGCTTTCTAAATATTTCAAGATAGCGATTTTATTTTAACTCGTTGCAGCTATGCTTGCTTACTACATTTGTTTCTGCTTTTCTACACAGTAAAACCATTGACATTCCAATCATTGACCGGGAAGAATACGAGAAGAACCGAAACTTTGAAGTGGTTATTGGAGAACCGAAACTTGTCCACAGCGATTCACAAGCACACATTCCAGATCTGAGAGACGTGAAGGATGATGACATGAGGAAAATCATCGAAGCAGGAAAGCCAACTCTTGGTGAGTTTTTGATAAAATGCTTCTTCTACCACAATGCCATATTGCTATACCTTTTTCAACATTTCAACATTCTCTTAGCTTTGGCTCTTTCTTATTACATTGCTTTGCACTTTGTTTTCTTGTGGCCGTTATTACCATAATTACTTCCCCTTATAATGTTCATGTATAAATCATGTAAATGTATAAATTTATGTCAGTCCTGTAATCTTTTGATTGACATTCTAATTCTTGTATGTACCTTGTATCCCTATGATCTATTTAGTTGTGATTGTTGATGATTCACAAGATAAAATGTCTTGTTCATAATATACACCCCGTCAATATATAGCCCAGTAACCAAGACATTGAACTTGAACCCCTGTTTCTCTCCTGTTGCTTACTCCCTCCTCGCTTTTTGCTATCAATGCAATAAATGCTACACAGGATGCACATTGTAAAAATCTTGTCTTCAAAACCAGGTGACATTAAGACGGTATCCGTGAAGGTCACTGAATGCAGAGAATTCAAGAATACGATTGATAAGATGCTGAAAAAGACCAACCTTGCACTTTTGCTTGGAACAAGCTCTTGGCGTGAACAGTTCAGCGAGGCTATCACAGTTTCAACCGGCGATGATGACGATGAGGATGCACAGCCTTCATATTGTGATTACGTCATGCATTACATCACTCTCTTCTGGAAGATTCTCTTCGCATTCGTCCCTCCGACAGACATACGAGGTGGTTGGGCATGTTTTGTCGTTGCTATAAGCATGATTGGCATCCTTACTGCTATTACTGGTGACATTGCTTCGCATTTCGGATGTACTGTGGGTCTGGCGGACAGTGTGGTTGCCATTTCCTTTGTTGCCCTGGGAACCAGCTTGCCAGGTTAGCTTATTGTCATTATCTCTCGAAATTGCAGCAATTACAAGAACTTGTTCTGAACACCATGTTATACCTTGTGAAGGACCGTAATTATTCCTTGAAATATGAACCAAAGTTAGAGTTTGTTTTGGTCTTAACCCAGCGTTAATTATGAACTCGATTTAGAGCTAGTTTTTGACCCATTTTAGAGCTAGTTATGGACCATATTCAATTTTTGAATTAATGAAGTTTGATTCGTTTATCGTTTATCGTTTATTTATTTTTAGATACATTTGCCAGCAAAGTAGCAGCAATTAACGATGAAACGGCCGATGCTTCGGTAGGTAATGTTGCTGGAAGTAACGCAGTCAATGTTTTCCTTGGCATTGGTGTGGCGTGGTCAATCGCTTCCATATACCATACTGCTAATGGCGGTGCATTCAAGGTCGAAGGCGGATCACTTGGCTTCTCTGTCCTTGTCTTCTGCATCCTAGCTTTGATTTGCCTCAGCACCATGATGTGGAGAAGGTTCAACAAAAAGATCGGTGCAGAGCTCGGTGGGCCACAGCCCTATAAGACCGTCACATCGGTTTTCTTCGCTTCACTCTGGTTAACTTACATTCTCTTGTCTGGAATGGAGAGCTACTGTTATATTCCTTCTTTCTAATCGCCGTCGGCGGCACTATGGTTCGTTTCAGCACGTTTTCTATAATCATATTCATAGTGTTACTGAGACACTGTGCATAACACGGCTATAACTCGCCTTTCTTGACAATGATAAATCTGCTTATATACTTGGACTTTGGTGTTTTGTTGTGTGTTTTAATGCCGCCTTGGAGTCGAACATTGCAAGTAGTGATGGGCCGGATCGAGCCTTACTACCACCGTATATCATACTCGGTTTCATTTTGGAAGTTAATGGACGGATGACGTGGAATGGACCACGAATGGGTCACGTGAAGCGGACGAGTGGACCATCTAGATAGAGTGGACCATCTATTACTCAGATGAGATGAAAAGGCGTGCACTGTTTGTAAAATTTGGCGTGGTGCAATTGAACGTTACTCTAACAGAGTGTTTTTAATCGAATATTAGAATTTGTATCTTCACATATATACGTCGTGTCTTCGAAAAGCGAATCTCGTCAAAGCAACAACTATCATTGCAATTAGCATAGCACCGTATCTGCAACAAAATGTTTTGAATGCAATCACTTACCAATAACATCTACGCAGAGAGGGAGACAAAGCAATTCTGAAGACTTTCAACCAACCAACTAGCCAGAGCATCTATGGGCACACCAACCATCTCTGTCGATTTGGACAATGCTTGCAATGTTTGTTTCACACCGTAGTTAGTTTCAGTCCATTTTTAAACCTTGCCATCCTGTTACACATGCAAAGATTAACTAATAATATATCTTACGCGTATATCAACCACTGATATACGAATTGAAAAGTAGAAGTTCAAGGATGTTCTATGGAACAGCTGTTAATGAAGAAAAAGAACGAGACACAATATCAAATTGAATGGAATTCAAATTGGATTTTAAAGAAGTAGTTTAATCATTCTACAATCAGTTGGACAACTTTTAGTGTGTTATTTTAAACTCCATTCACTACGTTTACCCTGTTCACCTCCATCAAAAACGGCTTGCTTCAATCGAAAAAATATGACACGCATTTATTAGACTTTTTCAACATCAACTAAATTTTGCCTGGTGATGCATGCATGGTTAATGCATGGAGTGACATCGCTGCTTGACCATCTGCTTTGCTGCACTAATACCGACGACATCTCAAAAATGGTATTCAATATAAATGGCAATTATAGTGGTGAATTGGGCAAAAAATATCTTGAAATCGAACAATCAGGTTTTCCTGATTGTCACGAGTCCGTTTTGCTTATTCTTGGAGCTTCTTATACTTTATGAACAATTAACTGCATGTGTAATCTATCTTCACTATATACAATTAGAATAGTTTAATAAATTAACCAAGTAGCTGTATCACATTACATCCCCCTGGTATAGCTGTTAATAGACGATGAAACTCAACGGTAATCGCATCATTCCCGGGGGATACCATGGAACCAGAACTACAAATAATCGATTGTGTTTGTTTGTAAACAAGCAAGGCGTTGGTGACCATGTGCGTTGATTGAGCAAACAATACCTCAATTTCTAAAGACACTGAAGTATAAGAGTGTTCCTTCCCTGGAAAGAAATCAGTGCACAGAAATCAGAAAACAATAGACAATAGCAATATTCATTAACGTGATGGACTATTGTTTTGCAATGTTGTTACCCTGGCCAATGCACGATTTTTTGCACTAGGTTTCCTACTATATATGCTAAAGAGAATTTGAAATGAAAAATGATACTTATGGAACAATTTACCCGATTTAAATGCTAATGATTAGAGTTATAACTATGGAAAATGTTTAGAGATTTTTAAAGATTTCCCGACTCGATAAGAGCAAAGGTTGGACGAATGTTAAAATTGCGAGCTTCTTATTTTGTGTGGTGTTCATTTAGCGCAAAATACATGGTAGTGTGTTGAAATAAAATCTCGATTTTTCTAACCATTAAAGTTTAAAGGCAATCAACAATTTGATTTTTTATTTTATATGCTTACTCGATCAATCAGTAACTTGGGAATTCGCACAAAGAGACAATTTTCATAAAAGTGATGCTGTGAGACCAAATTATATTGGAATGTGACGCACTGGTACACATCGGAATGAAAGACTGCCAATGTGGAGCAATTGATTTGCATATCAAAAGATTCTTTGTTTTTTCTGTGTTTTGATTGGAAATTTTGATTGATACCTGATTAACATATCCATTTCGTGATTGGATGGGTTGATTAAACCACGTGTTTGGTGCCCAGACTCTGTGGCTGCAAGTATAGAAGATTGTGTGCACGAGGTCAATCTTTCTTTTCAAGTCATTCACATATCCGAGTTGTAGAAGAAGCACGTAGGTTAGCCGAGAAGAAGACAGCATGTCCTTCGAGCTTGTTTCTTGATGTTCGGTGAGTCTTCTCTTTACTTTTCACGGCTTTTACATAGCCATTAGAGCTATGCTTTATTGACTATGCCCTAGTTAAATTCGATGAAAGCACTACAATTTATAAGCCCCGCGAGTATATCTTCAAAACTACATTTTGAAAATGTTAGGTGAACCTGGAGAGTACAACATGATTTCCTTCGTTTCCAACATGGCTGCTCTTTGCAGATTTTTATTTGGCAATTACTAACTATGAGCAAATGCATACATGATCAGTTTTTATCTTACAACTGTTTGCACTTCATGTCGTTAATTTTGGTTTTATTTTTCAGGATATACGATCGTCCAAGTTCGAAAGTAGCTCAACTGAAGAAGAAGAGACGGGACGAAGAACATAAACAAAGATGGCAGAATCTCAAACATCCTCTTAAAGATAAGTCATCTTATTAAATTGCTTCATAGAAATAGCATTTGATTTTATTCAGATTTCAGGTTACTATTCAGATTATTTTAACTAATTTATTATTTTTTTATTCCAGGAAGCAGCCATCAGTGAATTGAAGCCTCCATAACACGGAAGATTATCAAGAAAGATTTTTTCAATGAGATTTATTCGTGTTGTCTTGTTTATTGTCTCCTATTCTTTTTATTATAATAATAGGTTTAACATTTATGACTAGATATACGACTAGATATCATAAATAGGTGGTAGATAATAATATAAGATACTATAATGTTATAAATAACATAATGTAGAAATAAGATAGAAAGTAACATAGCAAGTTAGGGGGTAGTGGAAGGAATGGAGGTAAAGAAGGAAAAGGAAGGTTGTAGGTGGTATGGAAGGCGGTAGGTTTAAATAATTTATTGTGCTTCTCCAGTAGTATGTTCCTATTTTGCCCAAACCTTTTCCACCCCCTAGCCCTTCCCACATTCTTAGTCTCATTCCACCTTTTCTAGTCCTTCCTATAGTCTTATCTCACCGTCTCCACACTCCTTACATTACCCCCCCCCCAATACTACTTAACTTAGGTGTTAAACTACTTAAATTATACTATACCATGTTATGTTGCGTGTTATGCATTTAACAACAGGAATAGGAAACAATGAGCAAGACAACATGAGCAAATTATGAATCATTAAAACAAATCTTCTTTCTTCTGATTCTTCACGTTCGGAAGACTTCTTCTCTTTCACTGATGGCTGCTTCCTGGAATAAAAAAATAATAAATTAGTTAAAATAATCTAAATAGCAACTTATGAAATCAAATGCTATTTTTATGAAGCAACTTAATAAGAAGACTTATCTTTAGGAGGATGTTGGAAATTTGAGATTCTGCCATCTTTGTTTATGTTCTTCGTCCCGTCTCTTCTTCTTCATTTGAGCTTCCTTCAAACTTGGATGATCGTATATCCTGAAAGATAAAACCAAAATTAACGACATGAAATGCAAACAATTGTAAGATAAAAACTGATCATGTAAGCATTTGCATAGTTAGTAATTGCCAAATAAAAATCTGCAAAGAGCAGCCATGTTGGAAACGAAGGAAATCATGTTGTACTCTCTAGGTTCACATAACATTTTCAAAATGTATTTTGAAGATATATTCGGGGCTGATAAATTGTAGTGCTCTTTCATCGAATTTAACTAGGGCATAGTCAATAAAGCATAGCTCTAATGGGTATATAAAAGCCGTGATAAGTAAAGAGAAGACTCACCAAACATCAAGAAAAAAGCTCGAAGGACATGCTGTCTTCTTCTTCTCAGCTAACCTGCATGCTTCTCCTGCAACTTGGATATGTGAATGACTTGAAAAGAACGATGACCTCGTGCAAACAATCTTATATACTTGCAGCCATAGAGTCTGGGCACCAAACACGTGGTTTAATCAATCCATATTTAGCTGAATGACGAAATGAATATGTTAATCAGGGCTTAGCTTGCCAATCAAAAGAACGAGCAATTGTCAATGGAAATAAAATTTGCATAATACTTGTTAAGTCCCAGCGGCGTGCATGGTAGTAAGGTGTCAAATCGAAGATGAGAAACCAATCAGGACTCCTTGCACCAGTGCGAGGCCTTGCATGAGTGCGAGGCCAAGTTCAGTTATCAGTCTACCTGGAATTCGGAAATAAAATAAAACTTTTTGTATTTGCTCTCGGGTTTCTAATATAATACAAAATAATATTATTTTATATTGTTCTTCTATGATAAAAGACTTAACATAAATATAGCCATATGTTATAATATTGTTGTCTAGTGCATGCAGAAGTAATACAAAGTAAGAAATAATCAAGAATTTAAGGATAAAACCATGAAATAATCGACGTACCTATTCGCCTGGCCTGCTTCATAAAATCTTATTTTTTTCTACTTATTATACTGAAACGGCAGGAGAAAAGAGAATTAATCTCATCTTTTTAAAAATAATATCAATAATTTAAAAGTACAATATCTGTGGCAGAATGAAATTTCGAATATTTACTCATAAAGGATTAGTTGATTTTAACTTATCTATTTGGACTTGGAAGTTTATAATGGTCTTTATGTATCTCTGGTTGGTACGTTAGCAGAACAACTGTCACCCATAAATGTAACAAAAACTAGAAGAGAAAACAAATTGAAACTCAGACACGAGACAGCTTATACCATCAAAAGACTCCTCTAGAAGGTTCTATTATTTGGAGGAATACAGTAGGTTCCCGCGTACAAGAAATTTTTTGAATTGAGGCCTTGGAAAGTTATTTATTTAAAGAGACCTCCTTGTAATCATGGTCAAAGTTTATAATTATGGTCACAGTTTGTTTCTTATAACAGGAGCTCCTTGATAAAAAAAATTGAGGCCTGTTTCTTATAGAAGGGGGTTTCTTAAACGCAGGAACTACTGTACTCAATCACTCAAATAACAACCAATTCTAATGTAAGCTAACACAAGGTTAATAACATAGTCACAAGGTGTCGATATCACTGTGTAACTCTTACCCCATATACGATTACAAATAGACGTGCTATTGGATATCTTCTTAGAAATATACCAAGTCGTATGCTGCAAACAAAAGAAAAGGCGTCAAAAGACAGCTGAAACGTGTAGTTAAGGGCGATACTATGAATACAATAAAGAGCTGACAAAAGGTACTGAAAGATTTGAGGACATAATGGAAAAAGAGTTGATGAAGAGCTCGCAAATTGCATGGCAGTAATGGCAAAATTGGAAGAAAATACGTCAGTGTTTAGAATAAACTTATAGGTGATGATTAGGAAATCTACCTAAATTTATCAATAACATTAACTGTATTTTTCCATCGATGTGATCTTGTAACAGGTAAAGGCATGATCGAAGCTATACTTCTGGAGTTTTGATTTGCTGAAATAAGGGAAAAAGATATTCTAATAATCAACGTAAAGTGAAATCATAAATCCAAGACAAACAGAGGATGTACAGGAGCATAGGACGATGTGCAAAAAGATACCAGGGTGTGAAAGAACAAAATGTAAAAGAAGGAAGAAGGATGTATAATAACAAAGATGTAAAAGGATGCACAAAATATAAGACGATGTACAAGAAGATACAAGAGCGTGAAAACATATTTCAAAGTAAATAGAAAATAATTTACCCTCATCCGACTCATCAAAGTCAATATGATGAGTGTTTCGTGAATGTAAATTCGATTTTGAAAGGTTATGTTGTACATCTCGATATTGTTGCTAAAATAAAAATATAATGTAAATATCATAAAAAAGGGAAAATTAATTTAATTTAGACTATCATTCCAAGAGTTTCAATCACCAGATATGAAATACACATATCTGCAAACCTCCAGCCTTTCAAGTTGTAAAGATAATGAGCTTTTTTCAGTGCTCAATGTTTCTATTAATGTCTGCTTTTGTATGAGATTATCTGTCAAGGATCGAATTCGGTTTTCAAGCTCTTCCTGCGAATTACTTGTACTCGACTTCAGTTTTATCTGCAAAACAAAAACATCTCACTGTCAACGTGATACGTAATTAATAACTAGAATATTTCCATTTACCTGTGTCCATGAATTGCAAAAGCTGGTAAGATGCCTTGGTAACAGATAGAGACTGTAATGATCCTTAGAACTAGTGCATTAAAGATACTCTCCTATGTTTGGTTGTAAGCTTGCGATATCTACCTGTTGGGTTAATCGTTGAATTTCTGTCTCTCGTTCCTATAAAACAATCGCAGAACGTCGACAAGCAAGAAAACTTTAAAAAGTAAGAAAGCAAGATAGCTCATCGCAGTGCAACCAATGCAGAGTATACTGCAGTTACCCCCTGGCAAACTAAGCAGGGAAAGTGATAAAAAAACAGAAAAGGATTTCATGATTACCTGAATAAGTACAGAAGACTTTAATCTATGTCTCTGAGTATCATCCTTTAATATTCGAAACTCCTGAAGAAGCGAAATAAATAGTTAATAAAATCGGAAAAGTTTATCGCACACAATAATCTAAAGCAGGCAGATATACTTGTAAAGCTGTTTCCCCTGCTTTATGCACATATGATAGGCATTAAAGCACATGGAAAGCATACACAACGACTTACTTCTGATTGCCTTTTCAATTGATCCTCACAATGCTCTCGTTTTTGCTTCTCGTCTTCCAATGATTTCTCCAGATTATCAATCAGTTGTTGCTGCTCTTCAGACTCAACCTGATTCTGCTGCTCGATATCCTACGACAACGGAAAACACAATATAGACAATATACTCAGAAAACCAGGTATCAACATGTATCAACATGTATATCGTCATCAACATCAACATGTATATCGCTTTCACAAACTAATTTCCTTCTTATCTCCCAATCATACTACTATTGTGTTACTGTAAGGCATAGAATCAAAATGAAATCTCAAATGTACTCACAAACAAGTCAGATTTCAGCTGTTCATATTTGTATTTTGATTGTGATAATTCTTCTCGTAGTAAATCCCTGTCGTGTCGAATCTCTTCCATTTCTGTGAAGACCACAGAAGACGGATCGTTTCCAGCTGTTCCCTGTTTTAGAGACGTTATCAGCTTTTCTTTCGCCTACAAACAAAAACAACAAGTAACAACTAAAAGAAACAACGAACGAAAATCGCACGCAAAGAAGAAAAACATCAAACACAAACCGAGAATGCGATTAAAATTAAACCTAATTAAATATATTACTTGTAGAATTCTAGTCGCCTTGTCTTTGTATTCTTTCAAATCTTTCTGAGCTGTTTCTGTTGCATCTTTTGATAATCGCAGACTGTGTTCGAGCTCTCTTGTTTTTCCTTGAAAAATAACTTGCATCAGTTAGGCTAATACTTGAAGCGCTATTTAATAAAATGTATCATAAAAATAATCGTTTTATGAAAAGTTTTGTCTAGTCCCAATGCGTATGTAACTACAAATACATAGCGTGTGTATGTAAATACAAATACATAGCATGCGTATGAAATACAAATATATGATAACATGAACATTATGTAAATATATAATGTGCATGTTATCATTTGATCAAACAATTTCCCAATTCGTATATGCATTGATGATATCAGTTTTGTGTGTTGATTAGCAAGCGATACAGTGTTTAATACGTGCACACTTAGAGCGTGATATATGACAATATTGCAATAGAATCAACCTCACCCTTCTCTTCGTTGAGCTTCAGTTGTAAAGATCTCACAGACTCTGCCATTTGGTGTTGTTCATTCTGAAGTCTACTTCGCAACTGCATCAACTCTTCCTACATAACAAGACAAGCAAGCATTAAATCAACTGTTTGAAGTGTGCATTAACTGATGCAAGTCTTGCAAAGCAACCTCGTTCCCAATAACACAAACCTGAGCATTGTCTTGCTCTGCTTTCGCTTGCAGCAGTTCCTTCTCCCTCTCTTCCAGCTTGTCTTTAAAAGTATCCAAGGCAACGCTTTGTAATCCGGTTGAATCAGAATGATCTTTGAGAATCCTGAATGCAAATCAATAAAATCACTGGCATGTTAAATATGGTAATGCTTTGATTAAACGCCCAGAGCGTTTATTAAATATTTTGATATTTTAGGGGGCCTTTATTCGAGGGGGGCGTTTAATCGAAGCATTACGGTATGTTCTCTTTTGCAACGAAATAATTCTGGATGCAAACACTAACTTCCACTTATACTGTAAACACCCGCGTATAAGAACCTGTGAATTCTGCATCCAGCCTATTGTTCACATACAACAGCATATTGTCTCTTCTATTGTTTTGAGCAGGGATTTCAGCCTGGAAGGTTCTTAATTCACTGGTTCATATATGCGGGTGTTTACTGTATTCTGTACAAAAGTTATTCATCAATAATTCCGTCATTTCACACCTTTCATTTTCGGAAGTAAGCTGACTGATTAATTCGTTTTTATTCCTCAGTTCTTCGTCCGATTCTTCCATTCTCACACGTAGTACAGCAAGCTGAGAATCTTTGGCCTTCAATGCTTCAGCCAGATCTTTCTCGTTCTCCTGGATTGATTTGACCATTTTGTCCTGTCGCATCATCTGACTCTGCGCATGCTCAAGTTTCTCTTCCAAATGTCGAGTGTCTGTAAAAGATAAATTCCACTTAGTGAGCAGTTTTTTCCTGAGCTTCACTTATGAGCAACTTTAAAAAAATCTTCTCATGTTATTTTGTCTCAGTTTACTTCATATACTTTCTAAATAGTTGCAAAATGATTAACAAAAAACTGAAAGAGCAACTGCTTTAGATTCCTCAGTGCTTTAAACTAAAGTACAACTTCTGCACCTTCTAAAGAAAATCTACTTGCTTAGTTACCAGAAATTCACTTCCCCCTCTATTGACCGCCCCTTTCAAAAGCAAACATCTATGAAGCCCCCTCTTCTACAACCCCCATTCAAAGTGATTAAAACAATAAGCCCCTTAGGGGCTTATTGTAATAGCAACAGAACAATAACACTTTGCTCTATACACTCTCTCTGCACAGTAAGCAACACACAACAAAACATATGAACAAGAACATGATGTTGCACATAAGAAGGCCTGACTTGTTTCACAATGAATAAAAAAGCATTCAACTCACCAGTGTGGTAATTCTTCGCACTTCTTAATGCACCTGCTAATTCTTCATTCAGTGAAGATATCTCACTCTTCAGTAGCTTATTTTCCAATTGAAGATTTGATATCCTGTCATTGACTTCCTTTTGTTCCGATTTCCTCGAATCAATTTTTGGCACGACGGCACTTTGCCTCACAACAGCTCCATCCTCGGTGTCTCCAGAAGCAGGTAGTGATTGATTGTCCAATTCAGTGACATTCTTAGCATGATCAACTACATCTTCATGAGACGGCTCTAGGCTTTTTTCAGCATCATTTGCTGTGGACAAAGCTTTTTCCTCCACATTTTCTTTTGACTCCACACCTGCTGTTGTTCTGTTGGCAAGTTGCTTTGATTTAATAGGAGTGGATGTCAGTGGCAGGCTCTTCCTTTTCGAAACATCTGACATGCTGGAGGCACTGTTCAGGAAATCAAAAAGTTGCTCATCTGATTTCGACTTTATGATTGATGCACTTGAAGATCGGTAATGTGCAATTCCTTTGGAAAAAGCTGATGAACCTGGGATAGAGCAATATGAAATGATCAAACAACAGTGGTAACCTTATCGTAGTAGCAGTAGCATTAGCAGTAGTAGTAAAGCTGGTCATATTTCATCATTCATTTAATTGATCACTTCATGCTAGATATGCATTAGCACAGGTTTACTTCAAAAAAAGTTCAGGAAGCTTTGAAAGATGCTTGCTCTACCTGAGAGAGGTCTTGAAATCTGATCTGCTTCCTTTGCAGCAGTTTGGGGGTGTGAAATATCAACATTTTTTTGGACATTCCCCGATTCTTGGGATGTTCCTCCATTCTGTGCTTCCTCTGTTGGTGTTTCTGTGAAAAGCAGATTACTTGAATTGTCTTTCTGAAGAGCAGATGCGGCTGTCTGGTCAACTTTGTCAAGTAATGCTTCAGCACCTTTGGCGATTCCACTCAACCAAGACATTATTGATCAAACACCTTGATAAGATATTGACAAATAAATCAGATGCAATCGCAATCATAATCATAACGCAATTATCTTTATCACACAACAAGTCCCTCCCTCTTCCTTTACCCCAGCGTAAATAAAATAAAGCATTTACGATAGGTGCAAACAACCAGTACGGTGTTTAAAACATAATTCCACAAATAAATATCGCTGACAAGAAGATAGCTGAGCATTCTCTGTGGTTGAATTGGAGGGGGCCTAAGGGATAATAGCAAACATCCAAGTATAGAAAACGTTTTCATGTAGAAATACTCACGATTCACGGTATGAGAATATGACAGTAGACTAACAAATATCCCTTTCTGGAAAATTAACAACAATGTAACAGCGTGCAGTGCTGTTTAAAACATTTTCCACGAAACGCGAAGCAAAATACGTGTCGTGTTTGCCATTCTCCTCGTTATCACGCAAAATACTGAAATCGAGACTGATAAAGGGTTCGGAGACTAAGAAGGGTTCGGATAAAAAACAACAGATGATTGAAGAACACGGAACAGAACATAATTAAAAAACAAAAGATTAATTTCAAAAAGCCTATCTACATCATATCTAGAAATAACATATTTACAAAACTATATTAGCAAAACAAAACATTGCCTGTAAAAATAGCAGTTACAAGCAAGGTGGCAGGCAAGGGGGTTGGATAAATTATGGCATTGTTCAATAAACAAGCTTGCTCAGAACAATTACGGCAACAATTTGCTTACAAAAGAGCCAAAGCGGGTATGTTCAGGAACAGCACCAAATCGTCGCTTCCTGTAAGATGGAGAATTCTCCTTGCTTTCCACAAATTTTCTCTTCCGAGGCTGAGGAGCCTTCGTTTCCACTGAAGATTTAGCATCCTTTTTAAATAATCGTTTGATTTTGACTGTTAAATTGTTTGAAGCTGGCTTCTTTATCCGTGGAGCCTCTTCTATTATTTCCAAACTGCTATCAATCTTCGTAACTATTCTCTTCTCTTCATTGTCATCTCCTGTCACTATTTCTTCAAAATTCTTCTTTACACTGGCCTCCTTCGCAGCTTCTGCCCGCTTCCTTAGCACCTGCAATTTAAACAGCTTATTCAGCCAGTTTTGAGTGGTGCATGAACGCATGCAGAGTGGTTGATAAAAATCAATGCCCACAAATATAGCCGCTTGCGTTGAGACAATTAAAATACAGTTACGAGCAACAAACTCCACATTAATGCGAACTGTACAAAACGATAGAACTAATAAATGTGTACAGTAACAACCCACATATAAAAACCTGCAAACCTTGCATCCAGTCTATTGTTCTAAAACTATTGTTCTAAATCTAAAACTAGTTCTAAAACCAGTCTATTGGCTATTGTTTCCTCTATTGTTTTGAGCAGAAGTATCACACTGTAGATCCTTAATTACTTCTTTCTTATATGCAAGCTTTTACTGTACCTGCATATATTTCTCAAGGACGAGATCTTTTATGGCCAACGGCCGCAATGGGCCTTGCACTCCACCATCTCTTCTCATCATGACCTAAAAGAGAGTTCAGTAACATATTAATATGAATTATTCACATTAAAGCCTTCTTCGCTGTCAGCAGTCCGATTCTGTTAAAGTCTTCCTTTCCAAGTGCTTGCTTTACCGAGCACATTAAAGTAGTACCAGAAGAGGATTGTAACTAGTGCTGTGATGCAAATTGTGCATACCTCGTGTCGACTGTTCTCGTAAATGGCATTAGGATCGCCTTTATCGATGTATAATTCGATGATATACAGATCGTGTTCATATGGATGATATGAATCCCACACCGGCACAAAGCTCAAACTGTAATGCAAATAACAAAAGTCAGAAATGCTGCTATCGAAACCAAGTTGGTTAAAAATGATTACCGAAACTACATAGATTCTTGGCATATTTCAGCAGGGCCACTGAAACTAAAGCTGGTTGAACTGATAGATGCAGGACATCCACTGAAAGTGAAGTTGTTTGAACTGATAGATGCAGGACTTCCACTGAAAGTCAACGTAGTTGAACTGATAGATGTAGTACACGAATGGTCGTTTTCAAAACCACACATAAAGCACAAAACTGGATAAATCTCGTGAAAAATGTGATTCAATTCCTCGGCCTTTCCCAAAATCCACACCCATTGGAGATTACCCTCGCCAATCCGTCTCGATAAGGATGGATTTCAGAAGCTTGGTTGCTTCTCCAAAATGCTCTAACATGTTAATAAAAAATACTACGTGCAATAATACTAAACAGACAAATACTTCAATAGCATCATCAAGCTTTGCTGCATCAAGATTGCAGCAAATGAATACTGAGAATAATGGATGCATCGTCAAATACCGGTATTTGTCTGGCCGAACGACAGGTCGAAATTCTGCAAATTCTCTGTCAACTTTATGGGTGATTCTTGTGATTTTTTCGGAATTCAATCGAACACCCTGGACAATCCCTAAAAGAGGAGAAAGCAGAGACAATAGTAAACTAACAAATCTTCTGAAGAAATCTTGAGATTCATAAGCATGCTACAAGTCAAAAATTAGTATTAAGTAAGCAGTATTAAAAACACAACAGCAAGTAATTACAAATTCAGATCATCCAACTTACCATTGTCCAATATGCCACCAAGAAGAACGCCACCTTCGGCATTTAAAAATGCCGATCCATACTTTCGAACATACTAAAAAATGCAGCAAAGTTACTAGAATGAGATCTTCAAAGAATGCATAGCATGTGGGGTTGACGCACTACAGGCTGGATATATGCATGCTTATCACAGTGAAAGATGTGAAGAAACAAGTCTACGAGGAAACATAAATCGCAGAATCTATACCATACTCACATCGCGTAAAATATCCATTTGAACCAAGCCCCCGCCAGCCTTGAACTCAAAGTTGCGATCTTCAGTGACACTGATTACTTCTCTGTAACAATAATATGATCTTTTCCTCCTGCAGAACAGAAACCATATCAGAAAGCATTGTACTTCATGCAAGAAAAAGAAGAAGGTTTTGAAATACGTATTCACAATGACTTTATTACCTTTTTGATTCGATTTGAGTAGGTGTAAAGGTCACTCCAGGTGTTGACGTATATTTCAACCTTTTTTTAGTCTACGAGTAAATAATTGCATGATAGTACAGTGTGTTATGGCATCAATTAAGCGCCCGGGGCGCTTGTCGGCCTGGATTATCATTAAACAATAAACATTGAACACTGTTGACAAGGACAACTAATGACATGAATACGCATGCGTATTGCCTCATGCCCGTAATCAGAAATACCGTGCACACAATTCCAGATAAATATTTTTACGTGTGTATATCTATCGGTGGCGAGTCACCAAGCAGATGTCGCTGAATATATATGAACAGATCGGCACTGTTGGCCTCGTCACCCCGGTGTACCAACAGAGTTAGTAGTTGAGTACGATCGGTTGATGGTTTTTCGGCGTTTCTGCCGAAAACTATCCTGAACGGAAAGACGAAAAGTCCCGGTACGCCGGGGATCTACTTTCTCTTGTAGATCCCCGGCGTACCGGCCCTCATCTAATTTCAACTCGCCTTCAACTCAACTTCAAGTGGCCCTCAGTGGAATCGATCCGCGACTCCAAGAGTGGCAAGCACAAGTGCCAACCACTTCGCCACAAGAGTTGAACTAACAAGAGTGTAAACACTGAAGCTTCAATTCTGGATTTGTACGAGAATTGATAGAGCAATCAGTAGCAAAGATCAATTGTTGGTTTTGTTCACTACGACCATAAAAATTTACGGTTTAGTAAAAAATTCAGATTGAAGAACCAATATTGCTGATTCACACTCTCCCACCTTTTTAGGGTCCGCATGAAAGTTGGAAAATGGCCCATGTAATAACATTTTATACATTTTGTACTAAAACTTTGAACTACCCATATGGTAACTGTTAAAATACTTCGCTTAGAAGTCTAGAAGATGAATGTGAATAAAACTCGGGTCACACCACATGTTTTGAATTTTACAAGGCCTAAAAATAAAACGAGCCAAAACCCAGCCAGAACAATTCTTGTCTTAGCCAAACCAAAGTGGTATCAAATGAAGTTTGCAAACATTTACTTACAGGACTACTTGAAACATCTTCGCTTGGCTTTCTTTTGAAAAAAGATCGAATTTTGTTCAGCAAGGAAGCCATTCTCTTAGAACTCAGTCACCCTTCCCAGACTCGAACTTTGAAAAACTTAATTTCCCCGCCCCCTCCTCGTATTGAAATCGAGGTTTAACAATACTCGAACCCGGAGAAAAGAGACAGAAAATACTTGAACCAATTACAAGTTAATAACAAAAATCAATTAAAAATAAAATGAATTAGCAAGTTGTGTAAAAAACTTAATTTAACAACTATTTACAATATCTATCAGCCTTCATTTTTTCTCTCCTGTCAAGCATTGCTTCATGAAGCTTCCCTTTGCCTTTAGCTTTCTCAAGTTTAGAAACATCTTGGGTAGTTAAGCGAAGTTTATGGTCCTGAAAACTTTGGAATTTCTTCACATAGTTTATTTCACATTGTTGTGCATCAATAACATCATCTTCATTTACATCTTCCTTTTTCTTTTTTCTGCAAAAACAAATCAGGATTTGAATTGTGGTGCATCACATTTTGGAGGTATTTGATCTGAGCCGGAATATTTCTTTGTCCCTGACTTTGGCACTCAGTGACATTAGTTCATCAGAATCTGTCACAGTGAGAAAATAGCCATTGTGTCCTTGAAGGGCTGTTTTTTCATCTTCAATAACAACATCAAATTGTTCTTGTGGTCCAATGGCATCAGAACGCCCCATAACATCACCTTTGGAATTTACTGAGATGTACTTTCCTGCAAAGATAACAATGTTAGTTGCAATGTAAACATTTCACAAAATATAATACATCAAAATTATGAAAGAGGTAGATTTATCACAAACCATAGCCAGATTTAAATGCAATTTTAGTTCCAGCTAATACAACAAGAGTAAATATTTCTTCAATTTGTGGTGTGTTATTATCATGGATATCTCCAAGAGACAACGAGCCATTGTCTTTGGCAATGACGTAATTACCCTTGTACGTTTGCAAAGCAATGTTACAACTTTGCAGTTTGGAATATTCTTTTATAGCCCACCAACCGCCATGTTGGAGACAGTCTTCATCCTTAAGAATTTCCAAAGAATCATCTCGCTCCGAATTGCCGTGTTTCCTTTTCTTCACCTTAGTTTTCTTTTTACCGGATTGCGTTGAGCCTTTTAATTTAAGTTTCCCAATCTTCACCTGTTTATAATCGTCCATGTTTGTGATTAAGCATTGTTGTTGATGATGATGATTGATATCAACAGTCCAAAGCATAGGCTGAGTTTAGATCATGGTTTGCATACAGACATTAAATTAAGTCATTAGAACTGACAAGCTTTAACATCATATACATATATCAGCTATGATCTAGGTTCAACTAAAAATATTGACAAGACGAGACGAAAAAGAAATTGAATAATTAAACGGATGTAAAATCTCGTGATTTAACATGGCGGTCAAGGAAGAATTTGTCAGTGGAATCAATCATTTTTCGTCGGGGTTGAAGCCTTCTGTATCGAACCTTGAGAATATACTTCCACCAACTTTAGAACCATCAGTACCGATACAAGTTCATCTCGGACTCTCAGTTGTGTTTACTGCATTATATGGCCTACTTTTTCTCATGATTTTACTACAGCTGTGGCTAATTTTGCACTATGGACACAGACGACTGTCGTATCAATCGACATTTTTATTCGTTTGTCTTTTATGGGCTGCTCTTAGAACGACATTGTTCTCATTTTATTTCAAGAACTGCGTTGAGACAAACAAAATGGCACCATTCTTCAGCTGGCTGTTCTTTGCATTTCCAGTTTTTTTGCAGTATTTCATGCTTAACATTTTAGTACTTTACTTTGTTCAGGTAAACAAACAGTATAGAGTTCTTGCACATTTCCAATCCTAATAACTTGTTTTCACTGTTGCTTGCATATATTTCCATTGTCGTCTTCTTCCTAATCGGACATATAGTAAGAAAGATCCAATAGAGTTCAAAATCGCCCTTTCTCAAATTTCATTTTCTATTTTTGAACAATAATTTGTTCTATCTTTAAAGGTATCACTGGAAAGGATATACCAAAGTGCTTTGAGATATCGGTAATTTTGAAATTATTGTTCTCTTTAAATTTCAATTGTATGATTCATTTCTTTCAATCGCACAACAAAACAATTGTTTCGATTATTTCAACAGGAAACTCTTATTTCTGGTGTTTTTCTTGGTCAACACAGTATTTCTTGTGACAAACATGACAAGTTCATTTCTTTATTGCAAAGAACCAAAAGCAGCATACCAACAAACAATTACAATTGTTCGAGTGTCTCTCGACTACACACTGTTCTTCATATCTGCGTTGATTTTGTGCTGGTGCATTATAAGGGTAAGTGATGTTTTGGCCCTGTTATTTCCTACAGAGAGAGATATAATTTCCAATGATCGTAACATAAACCTGCTTTGTATTAAGATCATAAAACTAAGTGAAGTCACGCTGCCCTAGATATTCCTACCTGGAAATTACTACATACACAGATTCCTCCAAGCATTGGGAAAATATTTTTTCCCAAATGTTTTAAAGCTTATCATTCCTCCATGCAAGCAACCTTTATGCAACGGATACCTCTCTACAATTGACGATATCATTGACCCCTCATATATGTCTGTCTACTGCATTTGAAATTTTATAGCAATGTTTGTCAATGTTGGGATTATTTGTTTTACGTTTATAATAAAATGTTATAACATGTATCATAATATATTTTCTTCTCATTCCTAGCTCTCAAAAACAAAAGCAACTAAAATACTTATTGAAGGCAAGGTAAAGGACATTTTAAGATTACTGCTACCATTGCATGAGATTCCAGACCAGACATTAGGGATTTAGGAACAGCAATACAGTGCAAATTTATGTGGAAAGGGGGTTTTCATGGGAGTTTCAACCTTCCGTATTGCAGCTGAAGGATGATGAAGGGGTTACTGAAAATGCTTTTTCATACATGTCAAATTCCTTGTACTATTCTTAACCTCTATCTAATCTTTCATTCCAGGGTGTCTCATACTGCCAAGCAGTGACTGTATGCACATTGATTTCACTGCTGTATCTTTCAAGAGCAATTTACAATATTATTGCTGTGTCACCGGTGTCAATGCCAACTTTTAACTTTGGCTGGATCAATGTCTCTGACCAGGTACATTCTTAATTTGAACTTCAGTTTGAGAGAATTGTGTTATATTTTTCCTACATTACTCTTTTATGAATATACGTTTTCATTGCCGTCCTGTGCGGACTCGCTACCTGTCTGTGTCAATGTATTCCTATTTACATTTTAAGTTTTCTGAAACAGAGATTCCATTTCAATCTCAGAATATTTGTAGTCAACCTTACGTTATGTACCAAGTTGTCACTCAAGAAAAAGCAAATTTGTAAAAATTAGCAACAATTGTTACTAACATAGCCTTGGCATTTTTAGAAGTGAATTACTTTGGGATATCTTTCTCAAATACCAGACCAGTCAAAATTGAAACTCTTAACATTGGCTTTCTTGACTTTCAATAATAGTTATTACCATAAAGTTTCCTAAATTGCAATTAGTTGACGTCAAGCACACAAATTTAAGGCTTAGTCTGATTCAGTTGAATTCGCAAATCATTTTGATCAAACAAAGTTTGATGATGCTTTTTTCAGGGAGAGATTGGTAAGCAGGGCTCAATTGAACACTCCACAAACAATTACGCCTTTGTTTCATTTGGTGTTGTACTTTTCATTTGGGAACTTCTTCCAACCTTCACAACTGTGTGGTTATTCAGAGTGAGAAGACCAGACACTGGAGTGGTAATGCATCCAACTCAATTCAATCATCCTCTCTCATTAATTAAATATATTGGCCACAATATTCCATGTCTTTCTTTCCTCTCCACTCTCCTTTCATGCTCATCACATTCAGCCAAGCTTAGACAGTTAAGACGATAATGCTTTCATCTATTGTAGCCATCTTCTGTAATAACGTCAGAAAGCTTCAGTAGCAAGTCGTACTTTTTTGACGACCCTCGTCGTTATGATTCTGATGATGATTTAACAACAGGGGCTACCCCTCCTGGGTTTGCAGGGTAAGCCATTATTATTATTATTTTATTATTATTATTATTATTATACGTTACGGACATCAGACACAACGTTGTTTGAAAATATTTATCATTTACATGAAATATATACAGTCAACTTTGTCTAATTCGAACACCCTGGGGAAACGTGAAAATGTTCGATTAAAAAAAGTTCGAATTATAGAGGCTTGTTTTATAAAAATTGGTTCATTAGTGTTCCTTGAAGGGAGAGAGAATTTAGTTCGAATTACACGAGTTCAAACTATGCAGATTTGACTGTAGTAACAAATATCCACCATTTGACTATCATGGAAGGACCTGTCATCGACATTTTGTGTATCAATTCCACTAGCTATTCTAATTTTCCAGCCTTCTTGACATTCCGGGTATTGGCACGCGGACGTACAGCGTAAATGACCAGGCCAGCTACAAGCGGATGTCATCGTACGGTTCGATACCAACACGTGGTAGCAGCTACAACGCCCACAGCCGGAGCTACCCGAGTCCGCATGTTCGAGGCACGACCCCTCCCATGCTTTTCTCGTCAGCAGCAAACAGCAACCCATATCGACCGATGTTGGAATCAGAAGAAATGGAATAATTAATTTGGAGTCTTTAATTCTCAAGAGGTACAGGATATCCCGATAACTCGAACCCGTTATAGCTCGAACCTCGGACAACTCAAACCAATTTGGACCTTGAAATCTTTGCCAGTATTTTCAACTGGAATATTTGGTAACTCGAACCACTTCCTTCGGCACCTTCGAGGTTTGAGTTATTGGGATTTTACTGTATATTTAAACTTGTTAATACAGATCTGTTAATATATCTAATTCGATCCGATGTCTATTAGTAAAACAAGGAATACGTCAATGCTGGAATGTCAACAATTGGTCTCACTCAAGTCTGTAGTCTACATCATTGTACATTCCAGTATTTCGTATTCCGTGTTTTACGATTAATTTTATTATTATTATTTTAAATTATGAATCAAAGGCTCTACTACAGTACATGCAACGCAATTTGTTATCATTGCCTTATTTAACCTTAGCTGCAATACCCCAGGCCTTGGTATGACCAATAGAGCCATTGCTTAACCGTGACCCTAAATTTACGTGGCATTTAGTTGCAAACTTCCAAGCCAACATTTTTGCTCCCAAATGTCTTTATATACACACCTTATTTATCATATCAAGTATATTGAAATTTTCTCGGGCAGCTGGGTATATTTTCTAGTTTTTTATTGGTTTTCCTACCGCTCTTTGCTTTTCGTGCTGCTTTTTTAGATGAAATTTAAGAAAATTTGTTAATTTAAGCAAAGCTGTTACTGATTTTGGTAATGTCGCTCAACTAAATATATTTTGTCATACACCTTATTCATAATAGAGATTTTTATAATTGATCGTTAAATTATTGCACAAGAATCAAATGATTTGAATGTACAGAGGACTGACAGGACAAGGAAACAAAGTCATTCATTCATTGTTGACATGCAAAACTGGCCAATCAATTTTGCGTGTCTCTAATGATCTAATGACATCACCGTAACTCTACTATTTGATTGGTCAAATCTCGAGCCACATTCGGTCACTAATTTTGTGTTATTTATTCTGCAGTCCTCTGTATTCAGCTTTTTTACAATTTATTTGTAATTTCTATGCATTAGAACTTTAATTGCTAGACGCAAAAGATGGAATAAAACTTGTTTAAAAAGTTACTCGTGAAAAAATGTGATGAATTTGTCAAGTTATAATGTAATTCAATAATTGATGGATGATTTAGGAATATAAACGTTTCTTTTTTCTGATACATTTTTGAGACCAAAAGGCTAACTGGGTCTGGGAGGGCAGAATTGCTAAAAAGGGGGGCTTATTATTGTGAGCCCCAATCTAATCTTCGGCAGTACCATTTAGCCTCGTCTTCAACAGCTCGTCATTGTGCTTTTTACTGATGGCTGAAACCGAGGCGACAGGTTTCTTTCACCAAAAAAATATATTTTCGAGTCTTAAAAAAGCATTAACTTTTGAACTGTGTGCTGTGTGCTTGGGCTTGTTGACTGAAGATTGAATACTTTCAGCTTGTTGATAATTCTCATAAAGGAGAGGTTAAGCTGCTTCTAGCTCAGGTAATATTTTGTTATTTATGCTGGAGTACTTTTGCCGGATGAACGTTTTTCATTTCCTACTAGGCCATACGATGCGATAAAATAGTATTGGCATGGTTCTTATTAAAACATCAGGCCCCCAATGTTGGACATTGTACTTTTCTCTTGGTTGCGTCTCAAAACAATGGTATAAGTATGATATTTAGAAATCGAAATGCCACTGACAACAAATGTATTGAGTAGAGGCCGGTTATTTTATGTTAGAAACAAACAAGAAAACAATGAAAACATGTTAGAAAATGTTATTAATTTATTTACCTTAGTATTCAGCTGCAAACCGCTGTCACTCTACTCTGTCAATTACATTAATTGAAGCGAACCAGAAGAAATGACTGTAAGAAAACGAAACGATAGTCAAACAGATGAACCAATGGATGAAAATGGCAGAGGTGAGTTTAAAGTAAAACTATACAGTACTGAAGCATGAGTTGTTAGATTGACGCACACCTCATTTATGTTATTGACATTTCAGAGTCTGTGGTGAGCTCATCTGATGTTGATGTAGCTGTGCAGGAGCCGAGATCAGTTTGTATTTTGAGGACTTTTGATGACCACACATTTGAGTTGGATGAAAAGGCTCTGGAGGAGATTCTCTTGCAGCCTGATTTGAGAAACAAAAAAGTTGCTGTTGTGTCTGTGGCTGGGGCATTCCGCAAGGGAAAGTCATTCTTGTTGAACTTTTTCATTCGTTACCTTGAAAGAAAAGTAAGCAGCTTTGTGAAAATTTAGATAAATTTGTTCATAGTTCTTATGTGTAGGCTACTGTACGGAAAATTTGGATATATATAATTTGCTTCTAAAGCCACAAACAAGATCCATTTATCTACCAGTTGCTTAAAATTTAGTCATGTGTAAGTGGCTTCTTGGGAGGCAGGATTCTCCAAAAGGGTGTGGGGGGTTGTTGAAAGAATGGAAAAGACCAATTGTCTTTTCCTATCTTAATTTGCTCTTGGCTGTCAAAAAGCATATGTTGACTGCATAGAATTATGCATAGAATTAAATTATATTTAAATCATTGAGAAGCATTGGTGAGATAAATTAATATGATTCACACATGGCAAATTAATTATGCAAGGAAAATTAATGTGATTTGCGCATAGTAGATTAATTATGCAAGGCAAGTTAATGATGTATGTGTATATTTCAAAAGGGTGATGAGGAACAGTGGATTGGTGAAGAGGCGGAGGCACTGAAAGGTTTTAGTTGGAGAGGAGGTGCTGAAAGAGAGACTACTGGAGTTTTGCTATGGAGCAAGCCATATATTTGCCAAACACCAAGTGGAGAAAAGGTGGGATGTGATCATAAGATAACAAATGATCACTGGCTTTCATTGAGCCACTAGAATCAGACCCTCCTGTATTAAACTTATATTGCTGTGGTTCAAGGCAGGATTTAAGATCATGTAGTATGGGTTGATTTGACCAACACTTGTGAATTGATTGATTCAATTGCATTGAATGCTGTAATCTACTCTAAAATGCCAGCAGGGGAATTCTATCCATGCTAACCTTATAACACAGTAATGCTATGAGTATTTGTTGTCAACAGTTATTGAGCAATTTGGTCTTAGTTATCAATTGTTTATATACAGGTTGCTGTTCTTCTCATGGATACTCAAGGTGCATTTGATAGTTCATCAACCATCAAGGAATGTGCTACAGTGTTTGCTCTCAGTACTATGGTCAGTTCAGTACAGGTGAGCACCAAAACAGACCACATCTCTGGATAAAAAATGACCACATCTCATTAAATTTGTTGCATTCCATCTAAGATGCATTATTGAAGTACCAATAGAGAAGAATACAAAAAACATAATTTATACCAATACTCTGAGTTTCATGCTCCTGCGAGCAATCATCAGTTCTGAATAAGAGTTTCACTTTAAATGGAAGTACCAAAAGATATATCTAGAGTTGGATTATTTTTTCAGGTTTATAACTTGTCAAGTAACATTCAAGAGGATCATCTTCAGTATCTCCAGGTAATTCTCATTGCAACTCGGGTTTCTGTGCTTGGCAGTGAATGAACTGGTTGCTTTATTTGTGTCATGTTTTGCATGATTTTTCTGCAAACGTATATTGTTTTTCTTTAGCTTTTCACTGAATACGGAAGACTTGCTTTGCAAGAGAGCGACAACAAACCCTTTCAGGTTAGCAAGAAAACATATCTTCACTAATTATTACTTGAACTAATATTACCAGAAATATTTAAATAACATTTTTTCAAATGACATGTTGTGTGATGTTTCTAGCGTCTGGAATTCTTGCTTCGAGATTGGAGTTACCCTTATGAATATCCCTATGGAGATGGACAAAAATTACTTGACCGCAGATTACGCGTGAGTTTACTGAGTAAATCCAGATTGCTACAATAATGGACAAAAGTCTTGGGACACTTACGAGTAAAACTTGGGACACTTACGACTTAAAAAAAGTTTTGCTCATTTTGTACGTAACCTTCATCCCCCTCTCCCTCCAAACAATGTTGTCTCTAAAGACAGTTTTATACAATTTCGACAAAATTCCCTTTGTAGGATAATCACAAAGGGTGTCTGATTGAGAGAATAACATTATTTCAGTGGGAGTGGGGGTTGAATAAAGCTTAATCTCACCAAAATAATTTTACGGGTTGATAGCTTTTTATGCAATTTTACGAGTGTCCCAAGAACTTTTGTCAACTATGTTAGTTGTTTTTAACGGCTTGTTGGATTACGCTTGCCTTGGTATTACACCGTTATCTGCAAATTTTTAGGTTGAATCCGGGCAACATGAGGAACTGAAACAAGTGCGTCAACACATTAATGCTTGTTTCCAAAAGATCGGTTGCTTTCTGTTGCCCCACCCTGGAAAAATTGTCGCAACCAATCCCAAATTCGACGGCAAATTGCAAGGTAACTTCGACTAAGCGTTTTTGCAGTAATTTTGTACCACATAACATCATTAGCACAAGCGTTATATAGTAATAATTATTGCCTCTGATCGGAGAGGAGCAGCGATCTTGAGCAAAATTGGGGTGGGTTTTCTATTATTATTGCCTCCGATGTGAGTGAAACAGCACTCCTACAAAGTAGAGTGGATTTTCTATTGTATTAGCCTCTGATCTGAGTAACATCCCGATATCTCCAGCCTCCAAGGGACTGATTAATTTTGTTGTTAACAAAATTCGAGTTACCGCGGGTTTGAGCTATCGAGATTTTACTGTATACGTTTTATTAAGGATCATTAGCGTAACAGTGTGCCTTTGTTTTCTTTTACCAAGATATCGATGAGGAATTCAAGGAATACTTGCAACAATTTGTCCCTGGAATCCTCTCACCAGATAACCTTCTGATTAAAAACATAAATGGAAGTGACGTCACATGCATGGGTCTTGTCGAATATTTCAAATCTTACATGAAGATCTACGAGGGTGGCGATTTGCCTGAGCCAAAATCAATGCTACAGGTATACATCACAAATGCGCTCTGTCCTCAATAATTTAAACTAATTAAAAATGTAGATTTTTCGAATTGGTGTAGTTTCTAATGTGACATGTTGGATATACCTTCCGTCTAACTGATATGTTGCGAGAGCTATTAAAATCGTTGGTAACTCCTAAACTGCATTGCATCTTTGTTATTTCAGGCGACAGCCGAAGCAAATAATTTAGCCGCGTTGGCCACCGCCAAAGACCAATACAACAAAGACATGGAATTGGTATATTTTTTTATTTCCAGCTCTCCTTAGTTCTACTGTATTCTAGTCTAGCAGTCGTTTTGCATAGCTTTGTCGATATTTGCAATACAACCTGACTTTGTATTGCAATCATCGTTTCAAGTATTGCAATAGTACAGGAAACACCCCGCGTATAAGAACCTGTGAGTTCTGCATCCAGCCTATTGTTCAAATACAATGGCCTATTGTCTCTTCTATTGTTTTGAGTAGGGATTTCAGCCTGGAAGGTTCTTAATTCACTGGTTCTTATATGCGGGTGGTCACTGTATTGAAAAAATGCTTCTATGCAGCATATTTCATCCGTGTTGCAACACATACCGTAAATCCTCGAATAAGCCCTCCCCTCGAATAAACCCCCACCCTGATAATCATTTGCCAAGATATTGAGCCCAAGTATCGAGACATTGAAGTTGTTTAGTGAATGTATAGTAAATAACAGCAAGTTTAAACCAATAACTTCATTGATTGGCTGCATCGTATAGCTTTGATTTTGCTTAGTATTGAAGAATAATCAGACTAAAATTTCGTTTTTGAGGATTTACGGTACGCATGAAGAGAGGAGCTTTGTTATAACTGTAATATTATCATAATTGTAGATTTGCGGTGGAGACACGCCATATGTATCGCCTGCAGAACTGGAAACGAAACACGACAGAGTGCAAGCGTCAGCACTCACGCTATTTCGCGCCACTAGGAAAATGGGTGGCGAAACGTTCAGTCGCGAATTCGAGGATCGCCTAGAAACAGAGCTTGCCGAACAATACGAGAAGTTCATAAAACTCAACGACAGCAAGAATATATTCAATTCAGCTCGCACACCAGCCGTATTCTTAACATTGATGTTCATGACATACTTCCTTTCTGGTTTCTTCACGATGCTCGGCGCATATTCATTCGCAAACATGTTCAATATTTGTCTGGGATTATTCCTTATCTGCATCGTTCTCTGGGCCTACATTCGATTCAGTGGTGAATTGATTGAGATCGGTCAGCAACTTGATGCGGCGGCCGAATGGATCTGGGACGAGGTACGTCATTTAATGGCTGTATTCTTGTTATCTTAGGGATTTCGCGACCCTACTGATTCTATACACGCTTCACAGGCGCATAATTTTTTTTTGCATTCAAACTCTATTTGAATCCCGCTGCCATGCGCAGGTGAAGCATCAATAGACCAACGAGTAAATATTCTAGCTAAATATGCAAAATTATTCAAGTCAATGGAATAAATTATGCTTAATATGCTTTTATTAAAATCAAACAGACTTGCTATTTTTTATCCAAAATTTTGAGTTGACACATTTTTAAGACTTTCAATACAGTAAACACCCGCGTATAAGAACCTGTGAATTCTGCATCCAGCCTATTGTTCAAATACAATAGTCTATTGTCTCTTCTATTGTTTTGAGCAGGGATTTCAGCCTGGAAGGTTCTTAATTCACCGGTTCTTATATGCGGGTGTTTACTGTATGCAAACTTTGCATACAGTAAGGGTTGAAAAACATAGTACAACATTATCAAGTCGTTTTGCATCCTCTAATGAATGATTTCTGCTATTTTATATTTGTTTATTTGTATTTTTACTTATATTGATTCATATTTTTTGCAGATATTCATGAAGTTGTATGGTTACGCCGTCCAGCAGGGAACCCAAGCGATCCTCAATCGACAACAATCGACGAAAAAAAAGAAATGATTTACTGGGAAAGAAAATAAATGGAATCAATTTTACTTGCTTGATTGTAGCTTCTTCTGCGGAGAAGAATAGCTAATCTAATTAATGAAGTGCATGTATTGTATTGCATATCAATTTTTGTATGGAATATGCAACAAAATATGAAATGATAAAAATTGTAGCGCCCAGTGGTCAAAAAATCTGTTTTTAATTTAACTTTGTAACATTGCATTTATTTGAGTATGTTGAATGTTATTAATGTTGTAACATTTGATGTTGTAAGTATTTCGGAAACTATTGCAACATTGCATATAAACAATAAGCCTAAGGCTGCAAAGTGTTAATCTTCTATCGAAATGTATCAGTTATGTTGAAAGAAAATATAAGAATTGTTTGCACATTTCAACGTTTTTCTTTTATATGTAAAAGCGCCTGCCCATGCAATAAAGTTTCCTACTGTTACTCAAACTTTTAAAAAGTTTTATATTAGAAAATTTTGAGCTAAAAGTTTTAAAACTTTGAGCTAAAAGTTTTAAAAGTTTTAAAAGCTAAAAGTTAAGGCAAAAGTTTTTGAAACACTTAAAAAAGTTCAATGAAAATACTATCTCCTTGCAAAATTCATTCCCCATTGGCACCATTCCACCGCACTCTCCCTAAAGCAATGTTGCCTTTCCATCGGACCCTTCTAATTGGCTGGGAAAGAATTCTTTTCGATATTGTATAAAACGGTCTCTAGAGACATGCAAAAGTCGATCGTGCCCAAGGACCTTTTTATTCTAGGTCCCTTGCGATTTGTGTGTGTATGCAGACTTGGATTCCCGGATCAATTAAACTATATTTCGACCGTAAGATTTCAAAAAAATTTCGCATAAAAGCCTGCATTTGAATCCACCTGAATCGATCAAAAAAAAACCCAAATAAACTTATGAATACACAAAAGAAACATTTTAAAACATCTTCTTTTATAACTCGCTAAAATTTCTTATCTAGGAGTTCTCGCCACCAGAGTATAAACGCGTTTGAAATGAGAGACAACAAAGAATACGAAGCCCCAAAACTTTGAAAACATAAATAACGATATTGTAAAGAAACATAAGAAACAAAACTCACCAAAATATTAGAGCTTTCAAAACTTTATCCTTTGTCAACAATCTTCCAAGTAGCCTGACTATTTCACTGTAACAATTCCTTTTGAATTTCCTTCACGACGATTTCTGATTTCGCAGCAAAATAACAATCCTCTTTGTTTACTGCCATGTTGCGATTTGGAAACAGCGAAAACCACGAAGATGCCAGCCGGGCGACAATACAAAAGCTCCTCCTCAGTAACTCAACTGCTGCCTCCTTTGTATTCACCAATGAAAGCAAACTTAATTAGCATACATTTCCATAATAATTTGAAATCAATGTTACATTTATCAGTACAAAACAAACTATATATATATTCGTACTTGTTAGAATAATTACTGTCTTGGAAACTAACGAATTGAATAAATAATCTAATAAATAGAATAACATTGGAATAATTTTGCAAGAAATAATCAGCATTTCAACATTCTATGAATATTTGTTCACAAAATTATAATCAATTTCAAGAATACTCCGCCGTCAATTCAAGTTTCAAACACAACCTCAGTATTTCTAACCAACCGTTCGAAATTCAAAATGCTCTATTCTACGTTGCTTGGTAGTCCAATGACGAATGTAAAAACTGGTCGAGCCCTACACGAATTATGCTAATGCTGGATTGGATTAATATGTAGTGAAGTGTGTGGAGAAGTGGACATAGCCAATACAACTGTAGATGCTATTATCTTCACTATCACTTACCTTCCAGCTAGATAATACACCTAAGAAAATTTAAGAAACTAAATGACTTTGAAAAATGACAACAACCAGTGTTGCCTTGTTTAGCTGATTAGTCAAAGTTGCAATACATACTTTCCTAATATACCAACAAATTATATATTCAAATTCAATTTTCGGTTATCCATAACATTGTGACACATTTAAGAAACAAAGAAAGCAACAGAGAGATTTCTTATTCACCTATCAGTCCGTTTGCCAAGAACTGACCAATCATATTCTAGAAATCCTGACAACATGGTAGTTCTTTAATCTGATTGGTCTATCACATAAAGACAAACAGACGAATGTGTCGAATATCAGACACACAGCTCGAGTGGCAATAATACAATAGAGTTGAACATCAGCAATCTTGTAGATTAGATGAAGGACGACAGATAATGCTAGTACATCGATCTCAACAAGCGATTCTGAGTGGGGCTCCACCACAAGGGCCACCCCTTCTATTCTACCCCACAATACACCCCCCTGTCTCGCCTATATAAACAAGACCTGTGTGCATCTCGTAGTCTGAAGTCCCCAGTGAATGCATGGTAAGAAAAATTACTAACAATACAAAACAACTGACTTTGAATTAATGCAAATAAATTCTGAAATCACCCTACCAATTTCGCTGCTTTCTAGAGAATCACGCAATTCGCATCATCGGCATCTTTGCTACCAAACTTTTCTTTCCTTTCCGCAATACGCAACTGCCTATCGAGATCCTGTAGCTTTTTCCTGTGATCTCGTATTTTTGCAAGTTCCTCTTTGTTTCCCTTTTCTGACAAGTCCTTTTCAAGCATCTCCGCCATTGCGAACAATTCCTCGGCAGCCTTTTCGGCCGATGCTTGCTTTTTCATGTCCAACTTGGCAAGTTCCTTTTTATCATTGATCACCTTCTCCTTCACACGTTGCAACATGTCGTTTCTGGCTTCCAGCTCGGCTTCAATGTACACGGTTGTTTCTTGGTGAACGCTCAACAATTCTTCCAGTTTCTTCTTCTTTTCATTCAATGACACTGTCACTTGCATCTTCTTCTTCTCCAAGCTCTGACAGGCATCGCCTTAAATTTAATGACCAATCTTCCATTAACTATCTATCCACCCAGCATTACATGCACATTCTGCATGTAATGCTGGGTGTTTCTCTGTATTTCTGTATTAAAGATTCAGAGGATCTGTATTAAACTAAACCTGTACCTTGTTCTGTTGTTCTGTATTAAACTAAACCTGTACCTTGAAAAATACACAAAAAACTACTTGACTTACCAATTTGAAGCTCAGCATGGTCCTGCGCATGTCTGTACTTCTCTTCCATGTCAAATAGCAGAGCTTTCTCTCGCTTTATCAATTCCCATTCAGCCTCTCTTTCGTTTTCAAAATCCTCCAGCTCCTCGGCATCGAGGCCGGCTTTCGGCTCTGGGCCAGAAGACTGAGCAAGCTGCTTCTCAAGCAAATTAATCCTCTTTCGTTGTTTGTATAAAACTTTCTTCCTCTCCTTCATGTCTTTGTCAATATTCTCGCATCTACAAGAGACATCAGAACAAAACAACGAGCATTATTTCAAAAGTCTTCAAACAAAACCAGTTACTACCTATGTAGGCTACCTCTTACCTTGTACCACAGCCACATTTACTATACTACTATTACTACTGCTACTACTCTTACTACTATTATTACTACTGCTACTACTACCACTACTACTACTACTACTACTACTACTACTACTACTACTACTACTATTACTACAGTTACTACTACTACGACTACTATTACTATTACTACTACTACTACTACTACTACTACTACTACTATTACTACAGTTACTACTACTACTACTACTACTATTACTACTACTACTACTACTACTACTACTACTACTACTATTACATCTACTAATACCACAATTACTACTAATACAACTACTAGCTGTTCACATTGTCTATTACCACCTACTATCTATGACCTATTACACACCCTGAAATATTCACCATAATACTTCTACATGCTATAAGTCTGCAATAAACTCATCAACCTCTTTTCATAAAAGCATCCAAGTAACAGAGGGAAGCTCAAAGCAGCGACGAGCATTAGAAAACCAGAAAATCTTACGTACTTTCGATTAATCTGCCCTTCCAGAACACTGAGTGGTTCAAGCTCTTTCTCCAACTCGATGATATCACTTTTGATAGGATCAACAAGCGTCTTCTCGTTCCCCAGATGATTATCCAGCTTTGTTTTCGTCTCTGTCACCATTTGCGATGCCTTCAATAGAGCCAATTGATGCTTGCTAAGCAACTCCATCAAAATCTTCCTATGCTCTCCAAGCTCCCTGATTTCCTCTCGCTGTTGCCAATCGACAAGGTCTTTACTCTCGACTAACTCAGTGTCGATTTTACTAAACTTTGATTCCATTTCCAGCAATTTCTGCGTCGCTTCTTCGACTTTCCGTCTCTTCTTCTTCCGCTCTAAAATATTCTGTCCTTGTTCCATCAAATCCTTCTCCTCTGCTTCCTCTGCTTTGTTCAGTTCTTCTTTGACTTCTTTGATCCTTCTTTGCAGATCTATCTGCTTGTGTTTGTGCATTGTTTGAATGCTCTCGAGTTTCTTCCACTGAGACTGCAGCTGTGACTTGCCTTGAGCCAAGCCTCGTTTCCCTTGCAGCGTGTCAATTTCTGCTGCTTTCACAGCCTCCTTCGCCTGCAGAATCTCGATGTGAGCTGTTTTAACCTCGTCATCGTATTCCTTTTCAAGTTCGCTCAGCAACTTTCTCAACTCATCAACATTCACAGGCATGGCTTTCACCTTCTTCTCTTCACATTCTTCTTCTTTCAAATCCTTTTTCCTCGACTTTTCGCGATAGCTATCAAACTCATTCTGTAATCGCAAGACCTCTTTACGCTGATCTTCAATCTTAGACTTCTCTTCCTCCCACTTCTTAGAAAGTTCCTCTCGTTGCTTTACCAACTCCATCTCTTTATCAACAACTGACTTCTGATGAAGCTCTTTCATTGCAAGCAACCTTTGCATTTCTTCGTCCAATTTAGTCTTCTCATCTTCATGTTCCTTTCTAATCCTATCCTTCAGAAAATCCAGCTCTTTCTGCGCATGCAGACGGGCTTTCTCCTGTTCGTCTTTAACGAGCTGCAAATTACGTCTCTGTTCCTCCAAATGCCTCTGAGTTTCTTGCACTTCCAGCTGGATCTTTTCTTCCTCTTGCTTCGCAAATTTAAGCTTCTCGATTTCACGCCTGAAAAAAACAAAAGCAGGTCATCAATCACATCTTGATTGGATACCTCAATTGGATACCTTGTCTTCATGATAATGTTCTGCAAAGTCAATAACAATCTTTGATCGGTACAGAATTTCAAAATAGCTTTGAAAATCGTAACATAACGAAACATAATAAGAACTACTAAAGCTTTTCGTCTGACACTCATCGGAGTAGTGCGTCAGAAAGAGAACGAAAATAATTTGTTTGGTTTTCATTTTCGTTATGTTTCCGATTTTCAAAGCTATTTTTAAAGTCCATAACCTACGAAACATTCTGTATCACTGGATGACTGTCGAATAGCCATGTACCAAGTGTTAGAATTATTTCATTATCATTTCATCAATTAATGTTTTGTTATAATTGTATCATTGTTATTGTGCTTAATTGATAGCTGACTTTGGTCAGCCAAAGTATGTTGTATGTAAAACCATGTCATTGTTCGTAAAACTCAGATAACATAAACGTGAGCTAAGAGAAAGTTGTGCTTTCTCGTATCGAATCCTAACAAAGCACAAGTGAATAGCACAGTTGCACAAAATTGTCCATGTATAACTTATATCTGATCATCCCTCTTGATTAAAAGACTTTGGATTAAATAGAAATTTCACCTGGCTTCCTCAAGTTTCACCGCATCCTCTGCTTGCTTTTTCTCCAGCTCTTTCCTGATAAAGAAAAACATTGTAACATGAGTACTGACTGACCTACACAGATCCATCCGTATGTCACAAACAATATCTAAAGCTCTCGTTCAGCATGAACAAGAGCTTTAGCTGTTTATAAAAGCTTGGAGCTTTTTGATAAAAACATAAAAAAATCACCTTTTATCATCGAGAATCTTGGCTTCTTCTCTGTGCCTCCTTTCCATTTCCAGCCTGGTAACAACAAAGACATTACCTAATCAGACACATTGCCATATAATCACACAATATCAGACACGTCTTTGACGTACAGTAAAAACCTTCAGGGTGATATTTCTGCTCAAAACAATAGATGAAGCAATAGCCTCTTGTCTTGAAACAATAGCCTGGATGGAAATTTACAGGTTCTTATATGCGGGTTCTTACTGTATCAGCAAAACTGCAAGCAAGCAGGTGGTGATAGACGGCTTTCAAGTGAGTGACATTGCCTAAGCTCTTGCCCCGTAAACAAAACAGAATGATATGCTACAATGTATACATACCCTGCGTTATAGAAGAGGTAGGAACGCGCCTCCAGTTCTTTCGATGGTACGATTGATGCCAGATTCTCAACCGATGCGTATTTCTGTCGCAGTTTAGCTGCCTCAGCCGGATGGTTGAATCGAAACATGTTTGTCTTACCCAGAAGGACAACAGCACCTGAGATAATGCAAGGAACAAAACTGCTTTACGAAGATACTTTGGCTTATCAAGTAACACATATTTGCATGGAATGAAATTCAAGTATAATTAGCCATTGATGAACACAGCTATTGTGATTATACCTTGACTGAGCCTTGTAGCTTTCTTGATCTTGCTACCATTGATAAAACAGTCCTCGGCTATTGGATGCAAAGTGACTGAACTTTCTATACTTTCAATTACGCAGTGTTGTGACTCAATGCCAGGACCATGCAAAACTATTCCAAAGAAATATAAGAAATGATAACACGACTGTAGTGTTCAAGAATTCATTTGAAGTAACGTAAAGCAAAGAACTATTTCATTATTATTGACTTAAACACAAGATCCCAATCCCAAAGGATACTGAGTCAGTATTTTTACTAGTATAAATACAGTTAATCCCTAACAACTTTTAAAGTAATCATACATTGAATTGGTACTTTTACGGGTATAAATACATAAGAATAACAAACGCATTCTTTAGTTACATGGGGTACTCAATGCAATATTGAAAGATCAAGCTTCGAGCTTGAACTTCTAACAAGGTAAAGGTTGATAACCTCCTTGATACCAAGAAAAGCATTGCCCCAATATCCATACGTCCAATGTAAACTTGACGGGCCACAAAATTAATACGGATGTAGCAAAAATAATATTTGACTAAGCCCCACATATTGCAATACAATTTAAGCAAGATGGTGCTGGAGGTTGCTAAAGGATAATTGTGCATTGAACCTATACCGTGTAGTAATAGTAAACCACTCACTGATATCTTGTTTCACATTAGCATTTTCTCCCCCAACATGTGTTCTGCCATCCTGCATAAGGACACATCGTTACAGTCAATGAATATCATAGTATGAAGGGGCTGTTGTTGCAGAAGTAACTGCGCACGACAATACTACGCCAATACTTACTCTGAGATGATACAGGGTGACACCAGTGCTGAGAATATCATCATCAACGCAAACCAAATAAGGCAGATCTGATTCCATCCTCACACCAAAGCCTTCTCTTCTAAACGCAAGCGCCCGCTCCTGGGATAAAAAAGAAACGAGTAAGTAATATAAGCAGGAGAATTCACAATATTCACATTATACTTCTAGGTATGTGTTGTTTTTGTTTATCCTGACATTGCAATGCTCGATGCACAGAAGTGCAGAACAAATTATATTATTATAGATATTAGCCGAAGACAAGACGTGCTCACTGTTACTCCGAGTCTCACGCTCACGCATTCATCAGACAGACAATCCTCGTCAGACAGACTCAGATCAGACAGACTATTATGGTCTGTCGATCTGAGTCTGTCTTTTATGCTTACACATTTATCAGACAGAAAAATTATAGTCTGTCTGTTAAATGTGTAAGCATAAAACTCAGAACAGCAGTGAATACGTCCACTCTCTAACTCAACTTCTAAAATAACAGAATATTCGAATTAGAGATATTATTCACACAATGCCCATTAGAAAGCTGTAAAGTTTTATAAACACGCGTAATGATGAGTGATGTGTGAAACATTCGATTTATCTACCTCCATGATCTTCTGTGTTTCCTTCCATTTGTTGTTCCAGTCACGTGTAAGCTGATCCACCTTGGCTTGGTTCTCGCTAATTCTCTCCACCACCCTGGTTTCATCAACGTTCATTGCAACATCACCTGAATTTCCCTGGAAATGAAAATTAAAGCAACCCTAATAATGAGTACGAGGTTCAAGGATATCAATCAGCTTAGGTGGAAACAAGAAAGCCTTCACAAAAGTTCACAAACTACCCACTCTGTCTCGAAAACAACAAGAACCACAAGAAACCATCACAATTAAGACGTATAAAGCGAAGACTGATTCCTTCTTGACAAGACTTGAAAAGTCAATAAAAATGACGCTGCTCTTTATTGTGTATATATCAATTTATATATACCTGATTTGTTGCCGATAGCATGACACGAAGCTTCTCAATCTCTCCTCTTAGTTCTCGAATGAGCTTGACATTCGGGTCCTAAAATAAAAAAGCAGTGTAGAGATGGATTTTATAGCTTCCAATTAACTATCAAAAACCTTTAGTAAGGCACCAAGCAATGCTTAGAGACTCACTGTGGTTTAATCAGCATATGGAGATCATGAAGATTTCATAAAATATATTTAATAACAAAGAACGCGTGCTTCACGTTGTGTGTCACACATGCGCTCCGTAAATTCTCATTGCATATGGAAAGCAGATTCTCAATCGCTAGCAATTTTCCTGGAAAGCACATTCTCAATACATGAGAATTTGCTTTCCATATGCATGTTTTCCATGTGAATATGGAAAACATGCATGAGGGTTTGTAGTCGTTTTCAAGAGTCAAAATCAGCAAACGTACCTCATTAACAGTCGGCTTATTCATGATATTCTTAGCTCTGTTCGCATAACGAAGAGTGCTGAGGGTTTCAGAGTAATTTACATCTGCTGGTGATATTGCTAGAATGAAAATATGATTAGGATGAGAGGCTTACACACACCAAGTATATTACAACAATAAAACAACACACCATAGTATAGCTACTGAACTATAGAGTCAAATTTGATTAAAACATAGCCCAAGGAGTCTAATCCTGCTAATTAGGGTGTTCTGATCACTTTGCAATCAAACAGGCAAATATTTCAAAGATTAGTACTCCATGCACGCCTACACCAAGTATATTATAGTATGTACCAACCATTAACCCATTTCCTTTAACTACTTATAGCTACTTGCTACAAATTCAAATAGTTAATGGAAATGTCAGTCACAAGCAGTCTTAACCAGGCTCTGCTGGCCACATTGGAATAATTACCACATCATTGAAATGAAATTCTGAAGGAGCGAGGTAGAAGTGAGAAAAAATAAGATATACCTGCAATCATAATTGTTTTCGCATTGCCACCGAGGCTGTCTTTCAGCAGCCAAGTAAGAACTGAATCTCTGTATGGGATAAACGGTCTCTTCTTGCTATGATCATGCGCCGATGAAGCCTCAGCTATGTTGAAACAAACACGAAATCACGTAAGTAAAAAGATGACTGCTGCATTGAAATGTTCTGTACAGTAAAAACCCGCATATAAGAACAAATGGATTAAGAACCTTCAGGGTGATTTTGCTGCTCAAAACAATAGACAAAACAACAAACAAAACAATAGCCTATTGTCTTGGAACATTAGCCTGGATGGAAATTTACAGGTTCTTATATGCGAGTTTTTGCTGCACTCTATTTGAATCGAATACAATGCTGGTTCATATCACAACAGAAGTAGATATGCAATATATATATGCAACCTATATACGTGTAATATGTTAGCAACACTCATTCTAAAGCTGTAACATTGCTAAGATGATACTGAAGAGGAATAGCATATCGTTTCAGTAACCTACCGAGGTTTGAGATGACGGTTCCCAAAGTGACAAGAGATTTGTTGATATTGGCGCCCTCTTTCAGTCTCTGTCCAGTTGCACCAGTGGAATTCGCTCGTTCACTAGAAACAGATAACAAAGATCGTATTATGATCATGTGCATTGTATATGATGACCTGTTGGCATTAATGACATCATCATGCAACAGAGACGGGCTGAGTAATAGGTGATAGGCTCTGGCAAAATTCACTGGTTTCATATGCGATCAACTCAGTTGAATTAAAATTTCGAATTTAGAGCAAGATTATGCTAAATGCAAACATATGCCAAAATATCAAATTATGAATCTGATATGACGATGTAATTTCGCTGTAGAAACTACATATCTCTTTTTAAAACTCGACCCGAAAAGCAAACATTAGGCAAAATAGCAGTTATCATTTTTTGATCTTTCAATTCCTTTCAAACTTTCTCCGACAAATGTGTGCTATTCGAGTTTATCAGTCACCTCACAAGATTAAACCAAGAATTAGCAAAAAAATGAGTTTGTTATCAAACATAGGTTGCAAATCTAGCAACAAACCTTCCAGCCAAATCGACAAGATTTATTTTGCTGACTGTTTCACTGGGCATGTCAGTGTAAAACTTGGCCTGAGTGAAATTCAGAGTGAATATCGCATGTGACCTGCTGCTAGTGTCATTCATATTCGTGGAAGCTGTGGTTCGATGAGAATTACCAATGTCCATAAGTTTTTCAATATCAGAATACTTGGCGACGATGTGTTTGGTAAGATCTTGCACGTATGGGCCGTCTTTTGGATGCTCGCGAACTTTCAGATTATACGCATCTCCCTTCTTCGGAGTGGGCCTCAGAAGATCTCGAACTCGTTCGTTGTAGATTTCGATATAGCTGCAAAGAAAATCAACGTTACAGAATCAATCAACTCCACTTTACATGCATGTTGTATGTTGCTGATAGAGCAGAAACTCTTGTAAAAGCCATTCAACTTGACGCACCTGACTTCGCTTTTAAATTCGATTTTGTGTTCCGCTTGATCTTTAGACATTTTTTCGTACATCCCTTCGCATATTCTTGGGATGAGACCAATGCTTTCCTGAACAAACAAAATAAAATTGAAAGAGAATCATACACAAACGGAGTAAACTACAGGAGGCCTGTGTAGTGTAACAGCGTTCGAACAAAACAATAAATGGAAAATGCGCACTTCAGTGCAAGTGCTCTATTGCCAGGGTTAACAAACGCAGGCGCACTACACCTAGAGGTACATGCGGCTGCGCAATTCCATGGACTATGCATATAGCCAAGAAAATAGAGTGGAATTAAATGCTAATGACTGGCGTTTTAAAAGGCATTACGCAATGAAAACGGACATTGATTCAAGAGAATCGCAATGGAATTGTTGTAACTGCGGTGGAGCAACATACCTGCATGCCCATCATTGTGTAACTTTTGCCTGCTCCAGTCTGGCCGTATGCGAATATGCAAGCATTGTAGCCTTCGAAAGCAGAGTTTATAACCTCCTTGCCAAGATCAGAGAAGACCTTCGAAAAATAAAAACGAAAGAATAAGAGAGGCAATGGCGTAACTGCGCGCGACGATGAAGCGTGCTTATGAATTGCGAGCACTTTGATTCTGTGGCTTTCGTCGACTGTCCGCGCATATTTGTTTTGTATATAGTTGCATTACCGCTGTTCAAAAGCATCCGAGATTCACATGACGTCTGCCTCAACCATCCATTAGTACAATTACGTCATGTACGAGAAAGGCAATCTATATTCATGATTTCTGTAGAATGCTCAGGAAAAATGCAAAGCAAAAATTAAAATAATTCTTGCCAGCAATAATCACGCTAAGTTATGATTAAATTATGATTAAATCATTATTTTAATTATGATTGTGGATAAGCGGACATTTTAGATTGACATAAACTGAAACGATTTTCTATTAATTAAAATTTCCAAACAAATAGTGTGCGAAAAGTTTTAGTTTACAAAAATTCTTACACTTCTTATCCCGGGGTGACTGAACGATTGACAAAAACGACAACACAGAATCACAAATTAAGAATCGCGATAACCATCTTATCGGTATGGTTGAAGATAGCAATTTCAAGTTTAGCGAGCTAAATCAGTGCTATTGTCAAGCTATTTTTGCTGGCTGGTCTAAACCAGGCAGTCAAAACAATCAACGCTTATCAAAACCGTCCATGAAGTGAATAAGAGCTCGCCATGTTCCTTATCAATTCTTTTTACGTGAAACTAAAGCGCGTGAGAGCGCGGATAAAAATAGTTAAGGTTACAGGCTGGCAAACTTCGGAGCAAGGTTGAAGAAGGCTCAACGCTGATCAAATCTATACTAAATTCCTAAATCAAACGCGTTGCCAATGTGTGGAATAATATCGTCAATAATTGATGCGATGGAGTTGATACCTCGCCGGGTTGAATTCAATGCAATTAATTCGAAGTCTTAAAAGAGAAAATCCAATTTGAAGAAAAGTGTTTTGTCAAGTCAATCCTCACCTGCTCTTGTGTGGCAAAATGCCTATCACGACTATCTGCAGACCAGTAGGAGTGGTCGTAACTGAAGTCTTTGATGTCTGATGAAATCTATGAAAAATAAAATTCTATAAAGTTAGCTATGGTTTGGCAGAATTTCCATCTTAACTTATCAATGGCTGGGCATTATCGTGTGATAAAATAATCTATAGTTTCATCTTGATTGCGCTATAGTGCGATAAAATAATCTATAGTTTCATCTATGGCACAATTGTGTTGATGTTTTCATTTAAGTTACAATTAAAATTAGAAAATATATATGGTATAAATCATATTGACAAAACAAGCAATGTAGATAGGGGGAAAACAGTGAAAAAATTTTAGATTTCTATTACATGCTTCTTCTTTGAAAAGGTACATTATATTGGCTATCTAGATAGCATGTATAATGTTTTGCATAATATATCAAGTTAAATATTTGATTATGGATAGTATAATATAGCAAGTAAGCTTTTATGACATGACAAGATCTAGTCTAGCAACGATGTGTGAAGTTTGTGTCAATCTGTAAAGGGTAAATGGAAAAATGATTCTCACATGTGGATTTACTATTGAAGTTTTTTTTCCTTCACTATCCATGTTTATTATTACTTTTGCATCCAAGTCAATTTCCCTTGAAAAGAAAAAAGAAGAAAATAATTTGAGATATTTTGTTGTGATTCTGACCCAAGCATCTGAACCTGAACTTGGGCCAGAGACTGTGGTACTTGGACTAGCATTACAAAAAGAGCAAATCACTGACATTCCAAAGTTATTATTTGCCAAACAATGCCAATGTTTTCTAGACTATTTAACAACAATAGTCCAGTTATGGAAAACAACAAGCTGTACCTAATGTATCTGAAGTTGGGGACAATTGCATTGCTACGCAATCAGATCTCCGTGAGTTTGAATTGATTATGGTTTATTATACGGTACGGTATTATACGATATAAGATACGGTTTATTATAATGGGACAACAAATGTAATTTATATATGCAAGGTATGTCGGATAAAGCCATGAGTTTATTCAGTTTATATACCATTCAGTAAAATTTTGAGAATAGCAGAGGCTGGTAGAAACTTTAAGATTAAGCATCATAAAAACAAATTGATAGAAGTATTGATTCTGGTTCTCGACTGGAACTTTCTCGTCCAAAAGTTCGAATCTATAAACATTGCTTTATATATACGATGCTTTATTCACAACTATTTTAACTTTGCAATTCAACTTTTCAACTATCTAAAGATACTTAAGCAACACACGACATAACTAGACTGTAGAAAAATCCTTGTCAATTCTGATAAGAAAATAAAACAAAAAATTCTATGAAATAAATTAATATTTATTTAGGCCGTTTACCTTCTGTTCAGGGGTCGAACCCGAACGGCCACCTTAACAGAAGCCATGACAAAATTTTTGCTGCAGCAAAATTACAGGCACAAAATGATAGGTTTTACCAGTTACATAGCTTGCTTATAAACCGCATCAGTTTGTTGTATTGAATAAATATTTCCTCATCTTCAGTCTGGTGCATTTCTTTATAAAATATTTCCTACACGTAAGATAATTTTGTCATTGTGAGAAGTCTGGTGACAAGGCCTCCTGATAAAAACACCTGTTTGTTTGGCGTAGGAAGGGGGCGTGGCGTGGCTATAATTGGGCGCTCAAAGATAATCATTGGGGGGTAATCAGCATGAGTTGTCAGTCATCCTGGAGCAATTCTGTGATACTTGACTTCACGCCTTTTGAGAGACATTATTGTGAAATTGGTCAACATATCTCATGACTTACTTTTGCGCAAGCTCAACTAAAAGGGGCTTCCAAGAAACTTCATTGATAAAATTTCCTCTGCTGACTGCGCAAAAGTTATTGTTTCTTTTGTTGCAGGGTCTCTTCTGGACTTGCTTCAAGTCTCACTTCTTTTTTCCGAAGTCCAGGTCTCTTCTAACATTGTAACTAACGGAGCTTTTGCGCTTGCACACCCTTTTATACGCGCTTGGATTCTCACTTTTAAATAGTCAAATTTTATATTGTGTGTCACGAGCTCTAATCTTAAAAAGTTTTGAAAGCATCCATAGCGTATCAGCAGTAAAACTGTATTTATTCTTATTTTTAATTTATTTTTTAAGTTTTAATTCATACTTTTATTTGCTATCTAAATGAAAAATAAACTAAAAAATAATTAAATATTAATTGAAATAAGATATTGTTTTGGGGGGAGGGGCGAAGTATGCGTGTAAAATTTGCAAAAGCTTGTTGTCCCAGAACTTTTGTCCTCCATTTCAGGTTCTTTGCTTCTGGTTCCAAATATAGATCTTACGTATTTGGAAACAAGTCAATTCCTTTTTTCGCCAAACCTGATTGGTTTGCAATATCTACGACGTCACAAACTTGAGTCACATGAAGAACAAGGCTTCATTGCTGTTTCCCTTCTCTTCCTTCGACCTCCGTATTTTCATCATTTGCTGCAAGAGGAAGATTTTGTGAAAGAATCGCAAGAGAACTAACCTAAGCTTCACTTAACAGAATTGACAAGTTCACTAGCTTTTACAGCAATTTATAAAATGTCTCAACACACAACAGTTGTACACACGTAAGTTATCTATTGCGTCTGATAATCTAAACTTATCGAGATTTAGGCCATCAACATCAAAGGAATTTCATTCAACTGCTTTCAAGCCGCACCTCAAGAGCTGTGCTTGCTGTCTTAGGACATACTTAATGTAAATTAATAATAGTAGATTGTTTCTTGATGAGGTGATAGTTTAAATATCATTTTTATGTCTGTATTTGTCATCATTTCACTCTTGTAATGAATGTGTTTATTATTTGCAGGGAAACCAAGCCAGGAGCTTATCCTCCACAAGGTGAGAATTGATTTAATGTTTACAAAACTCTATTAGTTACTCTTTTTTGAATCATCAAATTTGTCCCTGTTGAATAGCCGAAATTTGGTTTCAGTTTCCAATCATACTCGGGTGACATCCAACAGTAGGAATAACTTCCTGCTTTTTTATTTCCATCCTATAATCCTGATCTGTCTTGCCTTGCCTCCCCACGCACCCTCTTTTGTAATGTAATTTGTACCGCGCCCTGCAAGTTCACCTGCCCATTTTACATTGCTGCACTTGGGTGCATTGGTAATATTCATGGAAAAATACTTTCCTCAATCATCAAATGAGATGGATTGGAGTCATCAAAAAGCTTTCAAATTTTATTCCAAATTTGACTTTGTATCTGTAACAAAACCTGCAAAGTCTTTCTGGAATCACTGGCTTTCATTCCAAAGCAGAGGTTACATTGAGCAAGATACAAATGCCATGTTAATTATCACACACACACATATGCAACTCACTGATTTATGCCAAAGCAACCAATGGAATTTTTGTTTACCTCTCAGGAGGCTGCTACCCACCAGCACCAGCTATGCATCCTTACCAATCTGCACCATGGCCATCTCAAACACCAAATGCTGCCTATCCACCCGGATTTGCACCAACTCCAGCACCAGATTATGCCTATCCTCCACCTGCAAATCACAGCTACCCTCAACCAAGTCAAGCTTACCCACCCCCTCAAATCCACCCTCCTGCTGTTCCACATGGTTATCCTCAGCCACCCCAAGTGCCACCTCACGCACCAGCCATCTATCCACAGCCGTATGCAAGTGGAGTAACCCATACCCATCACACCACAATTATACATCAGCCAGCCCCACCTTCACCTTGTCTACCCCATCACCATAAAGGCATTGTGGGATCAATCTTGCATTCAGGTTTGCATGGCAGACATCACAAACATCATCATTTCGGTCATCACCATTAGATGCAATCTTCAAAGAATGAATTGTTATACAAAACATTACATGCTCAATTATTTGACATGTTAATCTATGTACAATGTTATGTTTCATTTTATGATAGTTGTACACATTTTGACTTCTATAGTAGCTTTATGAATATATAAGAAATTAAAAAGAAATATTTTTTATTTGCACCTTCAGTGCAAGACACTTGAATTTGTCATTAATTGATTGTTATTTTGATACAGATGATTATAAGAAGATTTATACTTGTCATGTGTTTTTCTTTGTTTTTTTCTGGCATATATGCATGGGTTGTAGTTTTACTGTTTTATTGAGCCTGTAATATAATACCTTGTATTACAATACTACCATGTATAGCATTCCATCCATCTATCTATGTATGTGGCTTGTCATTCAATGTTGGCGATTCTTGGTCCAAGTTGTTCTGTTTTTTTATGCTTGCAGTGTTTCAAATGCTGTCAAAACCCCTCCCCATTTGTCTGATGATACTGTTCATAAATAACATCCTTTGTTTGCTTGTCGTTTGTTTACCTTGGTTTTTATGAAAACTTTTAGGAACAAAGTTTATTTTTTTTATTTTAGTACTACCTTGTAAAGTACTACAATACAAATAAACTGTGCCGTGCCATATATAATAAAATAATTTTCCTTTTTTAGCAACAGCTCCACCGGTACCAGGAGGCTATCCACAACAAGCCCCACCACCGTACACTGCCCAACAGTACCCCCAACAAGGATACCCTCCAACTGGATATCCCCCACAGCAAGGCGGATACCCACCGCAAGGTGGATATCCTCTACAGCAAGGCTATCCACCTCAGGGATACCCACCACAACAAGGGTACCCACCAGCTGCTGGCGCCCCTGGAGCCTATCCACAGCAACCTGGAGCTTATCCCCAACAACCTGGAGCTTACCCACGCCAACCTGGAGCTTATCCACAGCAACCCGGTGCTTATCCACAGCAACCTGGAGCCTACCCAAGGCAGCCTGGAGTGACAACCCACACAACGATTGTACAAGGTGGGGGAGCAAAAAAGGAGAAGAAGAAGAGTAATAAGGGTAAGATTGCAGCGGGTGCAGCCGTGGGAGCAGTTGGAGGGTTTGCTTTAGGGTCGATGCTCAGTGGTGGTGGTCATCATCATCATCACCATGGTTGGAGCTCAAGCAGTTCTTCCAGCAGTAGCAGTAGTAGTAGCTCCAGTGACAGTGATTAAATTAAAGAACATTATCAAAACTCTCGTCAATATTTTTGCAGTTCTATTTCAGTTGCTGGTAAAATAATTTGATGAATTTAAAATTTCCTTATTTTATTGCATTCACTATAATTGGCTATACACTCTGACTTTGTTTAATATTTTGATTTTTGATATGTAGCATTGTAGCTGTGATTGATTCTATAGTTTTTTGTTGTATTATATCAAGCTTAACTTTGGTTAAATTTACTGCACTGAATGGATTGTATTGAGATCATTTCAAAGGTGAAAATAAAGCACTGAATGTTACCCTTTTAAAGTATGCCATTCTGCCCAACATTTATATTTCAAAATGAATGATTCTATTTTGCACCATTTGTTAAAAAATCTAAGAATTAGTTTGCAAATTACAGGTGTTCTTTTGGTGTATATTTATCAATATCCTGCTACTCTTACTAAGGCTGTTGTTTGAGGGCAACAAATAATTTATATAGTTGAATAACTTTTGTTTCTACTATACTAAATTGTGCCTGAGCTTAACCAAAAACTTAAAAAAATATTCAACAAGTGATGCTGTTTTGCACATAATTGCTTCCTTCACAATGTGCCAAACATTTGCAATTCTTTACTTTCAAACACAAACATTGCAATACCTTTGATTGGATTGTGCTAGCCTGTTGCTATTGCTGTGGTATGGCATTTTGATTCAGTTCATGGATCTCTTGAAATCGTATGCCTACCCTCTGCGACATTTTCAGGAATTTTTCAGCACAATTCATTGAGCACGTGTTCTAAAAGGAAAAGATGTTTCATCACATACCACACCATTTAATACTGTGTGCTTGACTGGTACTGTGGTAAGCTAGTAAGTATTTGCAAACAACCCATGAAAAACAATAACAACAATAGAAAAGTTGTTGCATTGCATGCATATGAATGGTCTCGATCAGGGATGCACATTGGGCACATCGAGGTGTGGTCACAATAAGAGGAAGGACCAGGGTCGCACTGCTTCAATTGGTCTAGCTATTCAGTGGGCCCTTTGTGCTTAGCGCATAAACCAATACCTTAGGAAGATAGTAAGCGTATTTGCCCATTAATCAATCATCTATCATTGGGGGCTGGGTGTAGTTTTCTGAATCTGTCCAGCAACTTGAATATAAACAAAAAGTAGGTAAGTATTGAAAAAGTATGTCAACATTTCCTTTGTTCTGTTCCAATAAAACTTTGTTGCATGTAATTTAACTAATAATATCAAATTTCTGTATATGTGCACTAATGGAACTGGCCTGCATCACAGATCCAATCCTCAAATGGGTATAAAATTGGGCATGGGCTTGTGATGCAGGCTACAGTGGAACATACATCCCCAAGGAAAGGAACAGATAAATTGAATCAAAATACTATAACATACCTCAGGGCCAGTCACAGTCCTGCTTGTAAAATCATGCACACAATCAGTAAAGCATTGTTCAGCCAATTTATTGTATGTGGAAAGAAATGCTTTTATCTAAAAACCAAATATGTATTATAGCATTAATGAGTATTGCATTGCATTTTGACATGATCTGGTGTGGTGGGTTGTGGGGCTGGGGAATCGGGACTTTAATGTCCTGGGAGCCACATTCACATTCAGATTCGGAATTAGATTCAGATTCGACACTACCCACCAATTTGTTATCTATAAGTCTCCGAGTTGTAAATATTAAAATACCAAACCAAATTTATAGCTACAAAATTGCTTGTACGAGTCGAATTATTGACGAACCCCCTGGTTCGAAAATTCTCGAAAATTCTTTAAAATACGTGATATAGCACTGGGATGGCTATAAATTTGGTTTGAATTATGGAAATGTATCTTAAAATATTTTTGGAGCAAATTAATATCAGAGTCTCGAAAATTCTCGAAAAATCTTTAAAATACGTGATATAGCACTGGGATAGCTATAAATTTGGTTTGGTATTTTAATATTTACAACTCGGAGACTTATAGATAACAAATTGGTGGGTAGTGTCGAATCTGAATCTAATTCCGAATCTGAATGTGAATGTGGCTCCCTGGACATTAAAGTGGAATCGGGATGGCCTAAAGCTTATTTACTGCACTATACAGTTGTTTGTTGATCAAAATTATCAAGTAAGAGCTCACCTGACTGTTTTCCATAGGAGCTCCGGGTAGTTGTGGTACACCAGCCATGTCTATAATGTAATATTTGATACCAAGTTCCCAGAAATTGTGCCCCTTTCGTTAATAAGTTCAGGTACGGGTTTGGCGTTGGGGGCACGTGGAAGATAAGGTGGTACTGTCTAGTATGCAGCAGAATCTATCCAACTCAAAATTGGAAAGGTGGTTGAAACAGGAATGCAATGAGGGGAATAAGAGAATAAGCGGCATTTCTGAATGCACTTTTCAATAATATTATTTAAGCCACTGATCATTGTATAATAACTTTTATTAAATAACTGAAATGCAAATAAAATGGCAGCAAATTCAACAGTTAATTACTATGAACTGCTTGATGTTGCGAAAGATAGCACTGAAAAAGAGGTGGGATAATTGAACAAATGGCATTACATGTAGACAATTAGGTGTAAATTTCAAGGTTGCCAACCATCTATATGTTCTGTTCTTCATTCTTCAGATAATCAAAGCTTACAGAAAGAAAGCATTGATATGCCATCCCGACAAAAACCCAGACAATTCAAAAGCTGGTATAATACTAATACAATTAATATCTTTTTAGCAGAATATCTAATGAGTATGGCAGAAAACATGACTTTTGATAATATCAATCTTTTATATCATAATTGCAAGAATATTATCATTTTAGCTCAAATATTTCATGAAATATCTGAGGCTCTTAAAATTCTTACGGACAAAAAAGCTAAGGTATGTAAAAGATTGGTAAACATGGTGTGTATGTACCACAGTAAATATTTCAGTTTGATTTTGCAAATTGATTTTTATTAGATGTGAATGGTTCCCTTGCAGGCTGCATATGATGCTGTTCTGAAAGCAAAAGAGCTTGCTAAACTTCGCACCAAAGCATTAGATGCTAAACGAAAGAAGTTCAAAGAAGGTGAGACTTTGCCTTCAATTGTTTTGAATATATTGTTATATTATCTGCCAGTGAAAAAGATCATTTTTTATTTTGAGAGTGTTGGTAAAACCTTCATTATTTTAGATCTTGAAGCACGGGAATCTTCAGCTCAACGATCACAGGAACAAGATCAAAAAGCAAAGAGAAATCTGGAAGAAGAGGTCAAAATCAATGAATGCACCCTCTTTCTTTTGCTATTTTACGAAAATGAAATACAAGTATTAGTACTTATGATTCACGTACCTTAGTAACATCTAAAATTATTGTTTCTAAATAGATTAAACGTCTAAGGGAAGAAGGCTCCCGACTCTTGAGAGAACAACAAGAATTGATCAAAACACAAATTCAAAAGGAAGATGAACTGATACAAAATGAATTGATTACACCCAAAATCAAGGTAGAAACTGTGTTCCCTGCAGCACATGCATATGATGCTTACTGTTGCCTTCTATTCTGAAGCAAAACACTGGAGCTCACTTTACTCAGCTTGCTTCCTTTACCACAGGTAAAATGGAAGAGTTCCAAAAGTGATCGCAATAATAGTGGTTACAACGAGGAAGTCCTCAGAAACATATTTGAAAAGGTAATTGAATTGGTGTATTTTAAAAGTGACACAAATTCGCTATTGTTTCTGAGAGTTAGCAACACATGCAGGAGTTGTCTCTTTTCTTGCAGTATGGTAATGTCATCAATATTTTAGTTTCAATGAAGAAAAACGGTTTGGCAATAATTGAATTCCACCATCCAACTGCAGCAGTAAGTCAGCTCAATTTCATGACGTTCTGGGATAATATTTAAATTGAATGAGGTTTAACACATCTAATGACGTTCTGAGATAATATGAAAATTGCTAATTCCTTTGTCTTGTTGTTGCACGAAACAGGTAATGGCCCTTGAATTTGAGCACGGATTGGAAGAAAACCCTCTCACGTTGTCTTGGCTACAGAGGCCAAAAGTGATGGATGAAACAGAATTTGAGTCAAAGCCTGATGTACCAACAATATCCAAGACGCATTTTGAAGAATCAATAGTACGCTTATTAAATTAAGGTTCATTGAAAATTGATAATTTAATCTCATCAAGAATATTAAGGTTAATTTCTAATCTATTTGTAGGTGAAAGAAACAAGTGCAACAAGCAAGGAAAGTGATACTGACTTTGAAAGCATGGTGCTCAACCGAATGAAGATGGCACAGAAAAGCAAAGCTTTAGATGAAGCATGAAGTAAACTACAAATTATGCTGCAACAGATATAGAAAACATGTCTAAAATAAGAAGTGATCCGGTAAACACGAGGTATAGTTTACCCGCTTCTACGGACTCAAATGAACAAAAGGTGCTATCTACCTTGGCAATGATAAAATAACTTGTTTAAGCCTTTGAACTCAGAAGGAAAATTGTTAAGGAAGTTATGTACACATTAAAATGTTTGCAATGGTGCAATGGCTACAAAGGTGGGACCTTGGAATCGTGCCAAGCCCCATCTGGAAAATCAAAAATGACATGAGCCCCCTGGGGCTTAATAGAGTTTACAGTGTTTTAATAGTTTCACCCAGAGGGGTATCAGTAAACAAGAATTTGATATCATCATATTAGAATTCTTTTACTGAATATTTTTCTTTAAGTCACCTTGTTTTTATTACTGCCATGGAGACAATTTAGCTGCTAAATTATAAGTTTGCAAAAAGGACAATAAAACGATATCAGATCTCAGTAAACAAATTTCCAAGTATTTTATGCATAACTTTGAATACATAACTCTACATAAATGTGATCTTGGCACTGAAACAAATTGAATTACACTGAATCAAATAAAACAATGAAAATGAAAGAAGATCAATCAAAAGGTCCATTGCTAAAATATATAAAATGCTATCCTCTTGCTGTCCACATTTATCTATAAAACAAAGAGACCCAAAGTGTCATTTCAGAATACTGCATCACCTTTGCTAGCAACTTTGGCTATCTCCTTGAAGTCAAGATCTGATTCATCATTAGCCTGAATAGTTGCGTTTAGTCCTTCAAAAGCTTTAATCAGTGTATCTTTGGAGCTTGCCGCCAACATGCGCTGCCTCACTGGTCCATCATCTCTCACCCTTCAAACACAAAATATCTATATATAAGTCAACATGAAACAATGTTTCGGAGTAAACATAATTCTGGAGTAAAAATCACTAATAACATACCAGGTAATAAATACTATCTTTTCTCCCTCATGGCCACTCTTTGAATTATACTTCAACTTGATAGTTGCATATCTTGCAGAGGCATCTCCCTTGGTCAAATAATATCTCAAACATGCATATGAATCTGTTTCATATGGTGCTTTCTTGAAATCTTTTGCCTCATCACTGGCCAGAATGCCTTCTACTTCACTAAAATCCACAGAGGTATCTACCACAATATTTTTACCATCAATTTTATAAATGACAAAAGCAGTCACGGCTGTATTCTTCTTGAACTGATTGTATACGTCTATTAACCCTTGGGCAACGGTAATACCTGACAGAGCCTAAAAACAAACAAAACACCTCCATAGTTGTTGTCAAAAAGACTAGAACCTCTTTTCAGTTGTCCAAAATTACTTAATAATAATAATAATAACAAGAAATACTGTTCTAAAAATGTGATGCTCAAAGTACACAAGTACACATAAAAAGACACAGAGAGACGAGTTTCCTTTCTAGACTGCAAAGAATGCTGAACAATGAATGACATCGCGGTTATTTTCGTTTAATCAGGTTGACAGAATCGGCATGGGAAAATGTTGTCTATTTATGCTGATGAAATGCTATGCTGTACCATCAAAGAACGGAAGTAGGCAATTTTCAACAGAGAAGAACAGCCAATGACCATATTTGGCTTTAAAGGAAGGCAAGTAAACTGGTCAACTTCCGCCCGCCTATGCTTGGTGAAGAAGAAATGAAGTTTCTTCAACGTTTCATTTTACAACGTCTTCGAAAGTAAAATTCAAGAAAAATAACTGTGTAGATAATAATCTACTGCAATAGGTCAAATTAAATATAATCAATTGTTTTAGGTTGACCTAAGAACTTTTCAAAACAACAAAAGCGTCCTAATCTTCTGTTGTTAGGCCTTCCGAAACTACAAAATCTAAATCCAGTATAATGTATGCATGTAATAAATAAAAAGTACAAAATTTATTAAAAATGTGTCTTATAAGATAGGTTTCGGCTTTGCAAATTACTATGAGGTTGGGTTAAAATATAGTTACAAAATATTCTTCATAAGGAAAAGTTGGGCACTCCAGACAAGGCCAGAGTGGAAGGAAGTTTTCAAAAATCTTAAAAAACAAGAATTTCTTGTAAAGCAACGGCGCAAATTGCACATGAAAAAGGAAGCAAGTATTTGAATGATTCAGATACGTTAATTTTTACAAGTAAAACTTACCATCTTGACGAATAGATTGATTGAAAGCTCAAGCAAATTTCCTTCGGTGAAACTCAGACACTGAACTGAAGTGAAAAGGGCGTTCACAAATGGCGTGTTCCGTCTCTCTTTTTCGCAATTTCCTTGTCCTCGTTTGCTCGAAGTGAGGCTACTTATATCTGAGGAGAGGCTGCTTTACAATGGTCAGGGAGACGGAGCAACAACCAAATATGGAAAAGTTTACTTTCACTCTTTTACCATTTTTAGTCTCAATATTTTACCCAAGCATGAATCAAGACAATTTTGCCAAGATGCTAAGACAAATAAAGAAATATTCTCTACAACATGGCCAATTATATACAAAAGTTTAAAATAGCAATTGCATAACCTTTAGAGCAAAAATAAACTTATTACGAAATAAAATATAAATGAAAATAAACATACATTATCGCTGAAACTCAAGTTTGCTTTGTTTGTGTTGAGTCCCCTCTCCAATAATCCCCCTTCTGGAGTCTCAAGTTTACCTAAGTTACCAAGTTTACGTAATAAACTTGATATTTCTTGCAGCCCAGCCATCTTCTGGTGCGGATAGGCCAGTCTTTTTATTCAGCAAAGCCAAGTTGGACCTTTAATAAATCGCAAAATTTCTCGAAAACCGCCTTCATTTCTCGTAATGTGCCCACTTTGGTTGGTTAGATTTGGAACCGAGTGAAACCTACTTTGAAATCTCATTTATACAATAAATTAAGTGAAGACAGCGTATTGCAGTATTTTCAATTGCAACGCATTACTGCCAAACAATGATTGAATGCGTGCAAGACCTTATATTCAATCAAATAAAAGCATGAAAGTGAAAGAAGATGATTTTCTCCTCTTACTGTCCACATTCGCATCTCCTTCGCTGACAATTTTGGCTACAGCCTTGAAATCCAATTCTATTTCATCAAAGGCATCAATAAACCAGCTTAGTCCTTGAAAAAATCCAATAACAACCTGTTTGGCGGCTGCCAAACTCATGGCTTGTTGCACTGGCAAACCACGTTTCGCCCTTTAAGCGCAAAAACAAACCATGTCAAAGTGAAACAATTTTGAAGTCTTCGAGAAGAAATAGTTTGAGAGCAAAAATTCACTAATAACATACCACATGATCCAAGCAACCCTTATTTTCTTTGTACCATTCTTTGCAGCATACTTGAAATTGATAACTGCATATCTTGGAGGGGCATATCACCTCTTGTCAAGTAGAATCTTAAACATGCATATGAATTTGTTTCATCTTACACTTTCTTGAAATTGTTTGCCTCATCACTGGCTAGAATGCCTTCTACTTCAACAAACTTCACGACGCGATCTACCACAATATTTTTGTCATCGATTTTATAAATGACAAAAGCGAAGACAAAGGTATTTCACTGGTACTCCAATTCAACATACGGAATGCGTCAGTCGATTCATTCGCAACAGTAAAATCTAGCAAAGTAGCCTGAGAAGCAAGCACAGTATCTCAGGTTTATCTCCGTATGCTTATTGTCAACAATGCCAGAGCCACGTTTTCTCGCACCGGATAAGCACCGGGTACCAGTCATGATGTTTCATTGACAAGACAATTCGAAGCCAGGTCAGCATTGAGCTCCTGTCCTGTCAGTACTAAACACCACTGCAACTGTTTAGTGCTTCTTTCAATACATGCTCATCATCAAGGAGGAACGTTGGGAGAAGGAGGGTTATTTCAATTTTATAATGAATATGAATTTACAATAACAATCAGACCCTGGATATAGGTCTTTGGGAACAAGCAAAAATGAAAAGATCAGGCCCACATAAACTTTCGGGTAATTCTCCATCGAGTAGGTTAACCAAAAACACAGTTCAAAACTGGTATCATCAGACTTTCCAACTAAAATTGCGTCTCCCGAGAGCTCTGACTCAATTGGGAGACTAAAATGCTGTAACATTGAGGACTTAAACTGTACTTTACACTAAGTTTGTATTTCACATACAAGAACAGTGCAATGTATCGTTAATTTTTAAGTTATTTGATGTCTCCGGTTAACCAAAAACACAGTTCTACTACTTCAGTAGGGTTGCTGTCCACATTTATCTATAAAACAAAGAGACCCAAAGTGTCATTTCAGAATAGCACACCTTTGCCAACAACTTTGGCTATCTTCTTGAAATCAAGATCTGATTCATCATTAGCCTCAATAGATGCGTCTAGTCCTTCAAGAGCTTTAATCAGTGCATCTTTGGAGCTCGCCGCCAACATGCGCTGACTCCACGGTCCATCATCTCTCATCCTTCAAACACAAAATATCTATATATAGCTAAGTCAACATGAAACAATGTTTTTGAGTAAACGTAGTTCTGGAGTAAAAATCACTAATAACATACCAGGCAATAAATACTGTCTTTTTTCCCTCATGGCCAGGCTGGAAACTATACTTCAACTTGATAGTTGCATACCTTGGAGGGGCATCTCCCTTGGTCAAATAATATCTCAAACATGCATATGAATCTGTTTCATATGGTGCTTTCTTGAAATCTTTTGCCTCGTCACTGGCCAGAATGCTTTCTACTTCACTCAAATCCACGGTAGTATCTACCACTATATTTTTAGCATCAACTTTATAAATGACAAATGCAGTAGTGGATGTTTTCATCTGGGACTGATTGTACACGTCTATCAGCCCTTGGGTAGTGGGAATACCTGACATCTAAAAAACACCTCAATAGTTGTTTTCAAAAAGACCAGAGCCCCTTTTCGGTTGCCCAAAATTACTTAATAATAATAAGAAATACTGTTCTAAGAATGTGATGCTCAAAGAACACACACATAGAGATGAATTTCATTTGTAGACTGCAAAGCAAATGCTAATTAACACTGCAAAACAATCCCAGGTTAACAAAATTCGTAATGGTAAAATTGTGTGTGTCTATTTGTGCTGATGAAATGCTGTATGTACCATCAAAGAACGGAAGCAAGCAATTTTCAACTGGGAGGAACAGATCAACCTCTGCTCGTCAAGGCTTCATGCTTCGACGATTGTTCATGTTTCAGATATAATGTCTTTAGAAAATTTATTCAAATAAAATAATTTTCTGCGGTTCATCAAATTGACTAAAATTAATTGCGTGCTGGGAATGTTATGTTACTTTTTTGAATGTAAATATCAGTGAAACTGAAGTTTATCTTTGGCCCCACCTTTGGCCCCACTCACTTTAGCCCTACCCAGAACTCGGCCCTAGGGCCTGTATACAAGAGAGCAAAATACAGCAATCTAAAAATCTTTGAAGGATTACACACTTTCTTTACAAGAATACTTCAATTTATGTTGAGCATCGATCTCTTCCATTGTCATTCTTAAATTTCTATTTGTTTGGCAATTTTAGACCTCAGTATTCTCATAGACTATATTCTCATATTAAAAGGTTTTTATGCGAGTTACGCTTTTAATAAGTGCAACGAACCTCCATAAGTACCTGGCCATTATTGACCATTTCTTTTGTGAACACAAATTTGTCAACATGGGAAGGAATCAGAAAGTATTCTTGCAAAGCAAACGGACAAAATATACATTTCAAATTCAGCAAACGTTTGAATGATTCAGATACGTTAATCTTTTCCAGTAAAATTCAAAGAAAACTCACCATCTTGACGATAAAACTGGTTGAAAACTGGAGGAAATATTTTTTCTTGCAAATCAAAAGAAGTGCTGAAGTGAAAAGGGCGTTACAAGCAAGGGCTGAAAACAAAAAGGCATCAGCGTCGTGGTTTTACTTTATATCATCTGACCAATCAGAACGCTTAGAGAACAATGGAAATAAAACAAAATCCATCATAACAAAATACCTGTTATGACCACTTTACAAAGGCAACAGATCTACCGTGTACTGTGCAGATTTATAATTTAAGTTATATATACAATAGCACATGAAAACAATTCTGGTTGGCATGGAAAATACTTTACGCGAAAGCTCGATACTTACGGCCCAGCCATCTTCTGGCATGGATATGCTAGTCATTCTTTCGGCCGAATTTTGGACAAGCCAGGCCAGAATCTAGATTTCTGCCATTTTTGACAAATCCTAGCTGCCAACCCTTGGGACGTTACAAGCAAGGTAAAAGACAAAAGTGTTTCGAATCATTACTTCAGATTATATTATCTGACCAATCAGAACGCTCGAAGAGCAATAAAAACAAACGAATTGCAACAAAAACACGTGATGGCGACACAAGGCTCGTCGTGAAAAAGTAACGTTCTGGCCTCAATATATTTATTCCGACTTGTGTTTGAAAACAAGCTGAAAGAAGCATTAAAAAAACCAATAGTTTTCTAAATTGCAATTCAATTCTCCTCCACAGAATCATTCTCTGGGGCCATTTTTTATAAACACTTTATAATGAATATCCTAAAATGTGCTGTTACATGGTCTCTACTATTCACATACGTACCCAAACCCGATTCAGGCACCTGATTCAAAACATACATGTGAAACAAACCACATAGACCCAACGATACTATAGACCCTAATGGTCCTATAATGGTCCTTACGTTATATACAAAATAGCACATAAAACATTTCTGGTTGGCATGGTAAATGTTTTACGTGATAAGTTCGATATTACTTATGGCCCAGTCGTCTTCTGGCACAGATAGGCCAGTCTTCCTTTGAGCCAAAGCAAGTTGGACCTTTAATAAGTCGCGGAATTTCTCAATATCCAATTTCATTTCCCGCAATGTGTCCATTTTGGTTATCATGTGACTCTTCTGCAATTCTTCAAGGTTGTGTTCTTGATTGGCTCTTTGTGATCGAGATCTCTTGGAACCTGAAACAAAATTAAACTCCGTTCGCTATACAGTAAAATCCCGCATATAAGAACCTGTAAATTTCCATCTAGTCTATTGTTCAAAGACAATATGCTATTGTTTCGTCTATTGTTTTGAACAGAAATATCACCCTGAAGGTTCTTAATCCATTGGCTCTTATATGCGGGTTTTTACTGTAATACGATGAAGCCAGCCAAATCAAATACAGTGGAACCCACGGCCACCAAAACAAGTTGGCCGTTGGCTGTGTTCTGCAGCTAGATGCCCCGGCTGGCCAGTCGCTACTGTCATAAGCCCTACTTGTTGCCTCAATTATGAGACAACAATGTATGTATGGTGGGTTTCCGGAGCAAAACAAAAGTAACGAAGTCCTATAGCAGTATGGCGGGGTTCCACTATGCAGCCATCAATCGCAACGTCTGAAACGCATGCAAGAGCCTGCATAAGTAAACATTTGCCCCCCTTCGCCCGAAAAATGTCTACCTTGTTTGAGAGAGGGGAACAAAAAAGGAATTATTCGATTCTTCTATTGCTTTTGTTTTTCCTGGAGTCTCCCTTCCCCCCTCCCCCCAAAGGTTCGCAACAGATAAACCCTGCCGCTACACAGGTGTACTTACTGATGTACCCCTTTCTTTTCCTCAAATGGCATCTGTCCCATAAATTGCCAGCAATGAAAAGAACTCCAATTATCGCTATGATAACCAACAGTGTCGAAGACATGGCGTTGTTGCGAATATCAAGAAGACTGCTCGATTTCTCCACTGCAGCAGTTGCAAAGTTTTTGGACTATATAAATAAAATAAAATTTCACATGTAGAATAGAAATAAATACGTAAATAAATTATAATCATAATATTTCTATTCAAAAATCAAACTGAATTTACAACAATTAGTTTTTTCACTCGCAAAATCTTCCTAACATCGATTGAACTCCTGAATATGTTTGTGTTAATTTGTCTATTCAATGATATTTTCATAATATGACATAGTGAGAGAAGCATTCCTCCAAAAAAACAATAAGATAAGTATCGCACTCATAAAAATACCTGCTCATGGCACGATAAACATCTATTCTCATCATTGATGAGTCGCTTGAGCTGTGATCTCGATACTACACAAAGCTCTGATATATGTGAACTAATATGATTCTGATGTACTATTCACTGCACATCATAATTTCAAGTATTACCTAGCAACAAGCCAAAGTAATACCTAAACAAATCACACCAGTTTCTCAATTGCTCAAGCCATCATTTACTGACCATTGCAAACAAAGTTATAGCTCAAACAATGGCAAAGTGGAACAGTTAACTGAATTATGTGAGTGAAGAAACAGACTATTTCAAGCTTCTGTATCACTTCTATATTAAAATAAGAAGGAAAACAAAACATGGAATAACCAACCTTGAGAGGTCTGACCGAGTTCGACATGTAATCAAACAGCTTGTCTTTGTTGTTGCGAGCGTACTCGCGAATAAGAGGCTCGATCCACAATCCCTTTCGGGTGAGAACTGAGCCATACGAGAAGACGTGTTCGATAATGTCAACCAATCGAAACTTGTTGAAACTCTCTTGGTAATAACCAGCAACGAAACTGTCCAACAATGCTCCTTCTGCCCGAGCGCTTGATATCATCTGAACCATATCTTGCACTGAGGATTGCTCTGTAGTGAGAACAATACATGTTTATTTACTTTGCATCATTGTAATGCACAGATACAACGATTTGAACATATTCGATGCAAAGTAGAGGAGAGGTGATTGAAGTTAATTATCGTCAAATTTACCCATTGGAATAGCATGTCGCCGGACAGCAAGCTTATACTCTGTACTGCTCTTAATCACAGCTATCTGAATAATAAAACAGTGTTTCTGTATAATAATAAAACAGTGTTTCTATATAATAACAAAACAGTGCTTCTGTATAATAATGAAGCAGTGCTTCTCTATAATAATTAAACAGTGTTTTTGCTTCTGTATAATAATTAAACAGTGTTTTTGCTTCTGTATAATAATGAAACAGTGTTTATATATAAAACAGCGTTTCCATGTAAAACAACAAGAACACAAGTGCTTTTTCATACGAGTCTAGCGATTATTAGTAATCAAGCAATAACAGAATTTCAATTGTCAGATTTAATATCTTACTGTTGGCACAAATTGTCTTAAGACCGTATTAAATAAATCCCATGGAAATTTGGTATGTTGAGTAACAACAAAACGCAAGGAATTGTAATTCAGCGAAAACTGCTGGCAATCATAAAGGAACAAACCTTAGCCCTGTTCATCGTTACATCGTTGGTGAGACAGGACGCTAGAAGAATCGTAGTAATCGATGCTGTGAATAGCGATATGATGACAGTGCCAGTTAGAATCCACAAAGTGGCAAGCAGTCTCCCAATGGTTGATTTCGGATAGAAGTCACCATAGCTGAAAAATACCAATGAAGTAGAGTCAAATCTGCATGGTTCGAGCTCGTGTAATTCGAACTATATCTAATTCGAACGAAATTTTCTGTCCCTTCAAGGATCACTAATGAACCAACTCTTATAAAACAAACCTCTATAATTCAAACTTTTCGTAATTCGAACATTTTCACCCTTCCCCGGGGTGTTCGAATTAGACAGAGTTGACTGTAGTTATGTTAGCCTAGCCGTGTTGTAGGCTCTGTGTTCGCATACAAAACAACTCTGGCATAGACTAATGGGTGACAACATTGATGAAAAAAGTAGCTGGTGATAAAGACAGGAGAAAGGTAGTGACAAAAGCATGACGTCAGAAATCATTTGACATAGTAGAATAATAATTACTTACCCAACTGTTGTCATAGTCACCATTGCCCAATAGAATCCCCTGAAGAGACCCTCCGTGGAAAAGTGAATATTTTCTCTTCTGTGGTTCTTTGAGCTGCGACTGTCTCGAGTTAGCTCCTGAAATAAATGCAAAATAAATAAATTACAGTCTACTCTCGATACGTGCCACCTGCACGGGACCGAAAAAAATGGTTCCACTTATCGAATGTTCCACTTATCCGAATTATAGGTTTGTTAATGCAAATCCAAGGGACCGGAGAAATTGGTTCCACTAAACGAAAGTTCCACTTATCTGGGGTTCCAATTATCGAGAGTAGACTGTATTATAGCAACAATAATAATAATTTTCGACTGTTTCAACCAATACACTCATTTTTTATGAGAATAATGTTTATAAGAATAATGCGACGAAATAGTTAGTTAGTGAAATTTAAGAATAATATTGGGGCTTAGCAAAAAATTAAGTAATCTCATAAAATTGAAGGTACATCAAAGAAATGATTCAAAACAACATTGTTATGTTCTGCAAGAATCGTAAGGACACAGAGAGAAATAAAAACTTGAAACTTTAGGCAACTAGTGGTCACTTGCTTTCAAGTCAAAGCCAAATATAAGATCTATAGCTTAAGTAAAACTGGTTATTGAGTTTGATGATAATATGGTTGGGTGGTTGGGATTTTACTGTAACACATTAGTACAGGTACTTACAATAAACCAGAATGCAATGCCAGCAATCATAGCAGATAAGATGACAATGATCAATGCAGGCCAACCATTGGAGAGAGCATTAATAATAGCGTCTCCGGCGTTGGGATTCTTGCTTGAGAAAAATGCTATGCCCGGTGATTCAACTGCAAGGCAAACAAACCATGTCTTACTGTATTGCAATGGGATGGGATTCTAACTAAAGACAAGCAAACCAATTATCATTATGATGATGACAATTGCGTGCTTCTCGTACACTGGTGATCTGTTCTTGAATATACAGTCAACTCTGTCTTATTCGAACACCCTTGGGAAGCATGAAAATGTTCGAATTACAAAAAGTTCGAATTATAGAGGTTTGTTTTATAGGAATTGGTTGGTTAGTGATCCCTGAAGGGACAGAGAATTTCGTTCCAATTAGATAGAGTTCGAATTATACGAGTTCGAACTATGCAGATTTGACTGTAGGCCGGTATACAGTAAAACACCGGCTTATAAGAATATTTAAATTTTGCATGCAGCCTATTGTTCACGAAGTACAATAGCATATTACTTTTTCTATTGTTTTAAGCAGAAATATTAGACTTTGCATGCTGGCTCTTTTATGCGGTTGTTTACTGTAATGGGATTGGTTTCTAAAATAATTGACAATGCTAAACTAATAGACCAAATGGTCGCTTTGAGCGCAAAAGTGGGATCAGTTATATTTGGGCTCAATTCCAATAGCAATAAATCGAGAACAAAACAGAAAAGATTGCTTCTTACTTATCGGTACGTAAGGTCTTCCAAGGAAGAACTTGCTTTTCAACTTTGACGGTATTGGGAATATGACATCAGCTGTATTGTTGACTATTTTACTTTCCAGTCCGTGAAATCCAGAGAGCACTTCGGTGTAGGTGATGTTGGTCTTGCCGGCGCACCAAAAATTCACGGCATCTGACAAGAATCTAGTAAATATTCCCGTGATCTTCGAGTCGTGGGATTTGTAAATGTATGGAGGCAAAGGCGTGTAGGCGAAGTCGAGATTCTCAGGACATCGAATCCTCATGGTGATGGTGAAGTGCTCCTGCAAAGCCGAAGGTTACTCTGTTATGTCAGCAAAGCAAGCCTTACAATACAGAGAAATTTCGACATTGAAATATTCTAAGGTTTATCCTAAATATTCTATGCAAAGTCATGCGCAAAATCGGTTTAAAATATGAATTCAAACGAAATCACAAAGGTTTGCCGAAGTTTTTAAAGGCAGAGTTTCTGAAAAACATCTAATTAATCAAATTTAAAGCTACGAATGTCGGCCAAGGCCTGTCAAGTGGAATATTGTTGAAAAAAATTATACAAGTATCACGAAAGGAAAGCGAAATAGTTAATTAAAATCCTGTGCAAGAGATAAGCCAAAAAAATGGAAGGTTGTACGAGATATGGATTTGACATGCATTGAGGAACGAATTCGCACTTTTTCTTACATATAACCTTGTCTTGGCCTATTGTTTGATGTTATGAAGTTAATTTTCAATCGAAACGTTTCAGCTCCACCTGAAAGCAAACGAGCAAATAATCATAAACAATGCAGCATTGAAAACTTTAATAGTAGTAGTAGCACGGTTTTATCAACCCCCATCTTGAATTGAGTATAGCTTCTTAACTTGTCTCAAAGCCGCTGTCAGAAGTTAACTTTCGTCGTCTTACAAAATGATTGAAATCTTCCATTGATAGAGCCAGTGAAAGGAAGACGTTTAATATAGCGTCTAATGCAAATTCAGCTGTATTACGTAATTGCCTCTGTGCTATATCTCGTGTACATTTACCACTAATCCTCTTCGCTAATATGAATAACGGGCAGCTGACTAATTAAGTTTTCTAAATTTTCTCACAAATTTAACCTCGTTTTGTTGAGAAGAACCCCAGACAAAATTGCAGCTGCGATGCAACTTATATTCTAGACAGTTACTTATTCTTGTATGGCGTTCAAGTTTCCCGCCAACACCACCGCAGAACGAGGCTGGTAAGAGGCATGCGAGGCTCCACGGACAAAGATATTCTCCGCCGCTTTACGTCACATGGAATTAGGCTCGTCACATCGAATTACATTATCAATTATTCTGAATCGAAAAGAAAGAGATTTCTCTGCAAAGCTAAGCTGTCTAGGTCACACGGTTGATTATTACATTCGCTGTTGTAATTAATTGTTTTTATCGAAAAGACCAACTGTTCAATCCCACCATATGTTACCAAGTTGACATTTCAACTGGTTTACAAAGTATACAATTCTCTGTAATGATGTAACAATAGCAATGCAAAAAGCAACCAGAGAGAAGTTCAGGTTTTGTGTGTTGCGCGTGTGTGTGTTAATGCAAGAACGATTAGCTACATAGGTACAGTCTTTTCTTTTTATAAGAATACTTAATCTTTTGCTAAGCCTCAATATTCTTAATTTTTTTTATTTGGAGCCTCTGAATATTCTTAAATTATTCTTAGCGCGGCAGAAAATACGGATATGGCAATACACTGCTATTATTATCATCAATGCCAAAACGCATAACTATTACAATGGCTAACAGAATAAGTCCTTATTTCCTGTAGCATAGATTTTATCGACACTTTCATCGAAATTTGGATGAGTATATTTAAAACCATTGCCTGTGAAAAGCACACCAATTCAAAAATAAAAAACGCCTGCTAAAAATAATAGTTTCATGAGATCGTGAGTCTGACAATATTCTTAAAATTTTCTTAAATTTCACGAATTTTGAGCCTCATTATTCTTATAAAGTTTATTCTTATAAAAAGCTCTATGGAAAAGTTTATTCTTATAAAAAGAAAAGAGTGTAACAGGAATAGACTTCCATACTCGTGACATGAACTGTGGAAAGCAGCATGAAGTATCGAAAATTTGTTAGGAAACGACCCAATTTTAGTTAAAGAGTGCTGTTCCACTCTGCTGAAAGCCAAAGGGGACAAGGAGGTGGTACGCAAAGCGTATAATAGATGCTTACTATAACAAACGATGTCTAAATACTTTACTGATACAGTGATGATCCCTGAAGCACATCTAATATCATATTGTTATGTTTTTTGCATGTTCCTCTCTCTGTTATAAACATTATGGTTCTCAAAGCAGCTTGCGGTAGCATACCCTGATGACTACATCAAATGTTGCAATAGAAATTTAACAAGATCATGAATATCAACATTCGCTTCAAGTACTAACTATTCGTCCCCCCTGCGCGTTTTCTTTGCAATAAACTGCTTTTTAAGAAAGCAGTGCAGTGCATGAGAGTGTATGATAAGGTAACAAGCATTGCTGTTCATAGCATCTTAAATTACATAGTAACAATCGCAAACACAAGCTGTATAAATGCGACAATTTTCACAGAGCCGCGAAACAATTCGCTCTCAAAATCAACAAGCAGAACATAAGGACAGAATCATGTTTTCATACCAAATCTCGGCAAGGATCTTTAAGATAAACATCGCTTTTGCGTTTCTTTAACGCTTTGTTGACTGTGATATTTTCTTGACATTTAAACAACAAATACAGTTAAACGTACAAGTTATAAGTACTGTTGTGTTGGTGAAATCTGAGCGGAGTCATAAATTTCAGTGTGACCAATATGTGTTCAATTTTTGATTGGCCACTGAAAGTGCGAGGTTCAATTACGTCATGCAAAATCTGAGACTTGATTGGACAATATGCTCATAAGTTCAAGCTGATAAAAATCAGTGAATTTCGTTTTGAAATGTACACATTTTGTTAAATCTAGCGAATTAATCAGAACGCTATCAGTAAAAAATCATAATTTTGGGTGATTATGGTTCATTTTCGTGATAAAATGGTCAGAATTTGCAGCAAAGAATTCGCAGTGATAAGATTGTATAAGCACTGATGGAAATTACCGAGACCATTTCATTTCCCTGTTGTTATTCTTTGAGTGATTTAGGACTTGTTTATTTTGAGCGATATTTAAAGCGATAAACTCTGGAGATTATAATCTCCTTTGCTTAATTTTCGAAATATGAATCATCATATTTTGAAAACACTTTTTACATTTTTCTAAGTAATAAACACGACAAACAATATTATACTTATTACTGTTATATAAAAGCAAAGGCAGTCTTCAACAGTGGTTCCTTCTGGTGCTCTATGGAAAAGTAAACAAATCGGGAGATAACGTTGCTAGAAGCAAATGAAACTCCGAAAGAAACGTCTCCGAGAGTCCAAGCCTTTTCAATATTAAACTCACAACATTATAAATAATGTTTATCTAAAATGTTAGGGTTTATAATTTCTCTGTCCAAACTGCAATGTTTGTAATATATGCTGTGGTCGCAAGATGTTGATCGAAAACGTTTTATGTTAAATCAAGAAGAACTGTGAAAAATTTTATCAAAAATACTCCGTTGCATAATACATACTTGAATTACCTACGCACGACAAGGCAGGTAGATAAACACCAGAAACTTAGTCAATAGCTTTGCGTCCATGAATTCTCTATTGCTGCATATTGAAATGAAACTTTTATTGCAAGAATAATAATTAATGGGCAAATTACAAGCAATACTCCATAGCAACTGCATACTATAATAGACGAAATTGTTTTTCTCTAATCTTATTGGGCATAAATGAAATATTATAGACATTCAACATTGAACGTGTATTCGTGTATTTATGATTGCAAATGGTAAATGACCGAGGCAGCGGGGAAGAACTTTTCTCAGACGGGAAAAGATACGAACTTTTCGAGACAACACAACGGGAGATAAAACGCATTGATTGTTACTAAAGTTCAAGTTACTAAAAATACCCAGGCTCAACATTGTGAAAAAACAATTGCAATAAGCAAGGAAAAGATTGAGGCTCAGCAAAAGTTAAGGCATTCTTATAAAAACAGTGTGTATGAGTTGGGAAAAATAGTACCGCAATAAACGACAGAAAATTCAGAGTGAGCTTTTTCTGTAGAACATCATTTTGTCTTCTAGAATACCTCTTGAAGCAGACTTTGTGCAACATGTCACAGCCGCATTAAATTTAGAGATATTCAAAACGATGTAAAAAGCTTGAATAGACGAGACAGTTTTGTTTATCTTAACAAGTCGATGCAAGAGAGAGTAAATCGACGCTTGCTTTTTACAGCTACAACGACGAAACGTAAACCATACTTTGCTACTATACACACGCATATAAACTAACTTCTTGAAATGTGATTGTTAGATAAGTAAAATTAGCTTACCGGATTTTGACGATGTTCGTTATAAAACTGCCTCTAATCTCCTCGAAATGGTCGTTCTATTCCAGTATCACGCTTTAATGTATGTACACGCTTGCATGTTGAAGCTGCGTTATGATGTGGTAAAGGATCGCTGAATGTTGTCTTCTTGCTTCACGCAACTGAATGCACGTTGAATTGAGAGTAATCGTGTCATTTGCCAAAGCATTTACACCTGCTATTGAGAAAACAAGTCATTAAATCAGCAAAACCCTGAAATATACAGACTCGGGTTCATTAACAATTCATTTCGTTTGCAGCAACAAGTGCGTGTGCTTGCTGTACGGGTTTCGCTCAATCACAGTTCGGCATAACTGTTCAACCAGACTCACGGGGAATGTTTATGGAGGTTCCCAGCTCGCACACAGTCCAACTCTCGATGATGCAAAGCTTAATTTCTTCTCAAGCCCACCAAACATCAGTTCATGAAGAAGTCAATCAGTCAATAATAGCCACAGGTAGCAATTCACTTCAAGCATTGAGAAATAATGCAAAGTTCCAACTCTCCCGGGGGAAGCGCTGTGTGATTTTGCATCAACTAGTGACAAAAAGTAAGTACCCGCAAATTAGGAGCTACGTTTTTAAATTGGGGCCACAGAAAAATTCTTATTTAAAAAGACTTTTTCAAAGTAAGTTGGGGTCAAAGATTCGTATGCGTGGTTAAATCGTTATTTTCTTTTGAGAAACCAACATTAAATGGCAGTCCTTCATGGGAATATCTGTTGGCAGTTACAATCAAAGTATGGCAAACCTGAAAATAACAAACATTTCAACTTCAAATCTGAAATTGTTTGTTACAAAAAAATTTGCAAACAAAACAACAAACAACACCTTTGCGTTAATGCTGTAAAGCTTTGCAAAGTAATTTTATAGAAGTAGAAACCCTTACTGAAGAAAATGAAATCTGTTTCTTATACAACGGGAACACTTATTTGCGGTACTTGCAGTATGCCAAGTCGCTGTTGCTCTCATTTACTGGCATTATAATAAGTAACATGAGGGTTGATTAACTTTACTTTGTCTAATAGCGATGTGTAAAGAAATACAGGTCACCAAATTCATCTGTTTGCACGCATATAAAAATTGTTTACACAAACGTGATTAGTCAAACAGTAAACAAATCTTATCGTGTTTACCACTGAACAAAATTACACAATACCAAAATTAGTAAAAAAAGATCTCTGGTAAACATACTCAGCAAAAAATGACCCCGGGCGTTAGTTTAATTTTCCAATTATATATGAAGCGTTTGTTAGAGGGAAGCGTTAAAAAAGGGGCGTTTAATTGAAAATCACTGTACATACGATACGGAGCTATTCCTGCTCTTGTTAGTGACGACATCAAGTCTTGTCTAAGCCAATTCGCCAAAGGGATTGAACAAACCTATTTGTTGCAGAGGAATCTATAAAAATATTAATTAAAATAGAAATATTTGGCTAACCATGTAATTCAGTTCCTGGCATGTGTAGTTCTGCTATCTTGTTGACACTCCAATTCTTAATCGATTCCAATTTTCACAAAAAATACATTGCCCTCAATTGATGAATATTTCATCTTTAATTAATTCCATATGTACAGTTGGTGATTAAACCCTGCCACTGGATCTAAAAAAGAAAACCAAATTTGTAGAAGCTGTGAGAGGGTTTTGTAAAACCATAGATAATATAAATTTATCTAAAATACCTGTATAACAGATAAGCTTTCAAGTGTGGTGGAAGTGGGAGGCTCTCAATATGAGAGATTTGGCTTCTCTTGAGGATTTCAAGTCGGCACAGATGTTGCAGGTTGATAATCCTTGGAAGTTGCCAGACTCGTATAAAACCATCATTGTAAGCTGCAGCTAGTTCCTGGCAAGACCTTGTAAATGACAGATCAAAAACAGCAAATTGCTCAGCATACTCCACATCAGGAAGCATCAACTCATGACAGATGTTCAAAATTAGTGTACAGTTGCCATAGGTAGGGTTAAAAAGAAGAATGTGTCCGCTTAGAGTTCCGACGGCAAGTAAATTTCCATCCAGAGAGTACTCAACTGCATTTGAGAACGGTTTGTCTTGTGACGATTCACAACAGAAGACGTCTTCAATAATACCAACTCTGAGTTTGCTAATTCGTAAGCATCCACCTTGCCACACAATTGCTACTACATCTTCTTGTAATGGATCAAAATCAAAGTCACAAGGACTTGGATGAGAATTTGTGTTTTTTGCATGGCTTATTGACACAAACAAAGTTCCCAATGATGAGTAAATAAACAGGAAATCTCCATTAGTGGAAGAGAGTCCAATAGTACGAGAGTTTGGTGAAAATTTACACTTGTTAACAAGGCCATTGAACTCCTTGCAAATCACCTGGCTGCTTGCTTTCCAGATGCTTTTCAACTCTGATTCACTGACCACTTGCCACAGGCAAATTTCATTTACATCTATGTCTCTGTATGTTGATAGTGACACCTTGCTCACCGTCACCATTCTACAGCCGTTAAAAACTGCACAAAGAGTTCTTCCACACAACGCAGTACCTCCTCGGCCATGGCAAGACATCTGGATATCAGAGAACCAAATGTCGTCTGTTGTAATTTCATCATCATCATCATCATCACCAACATTATCATCATCATCATCATTATCATTATCATTATCATTATCATTATCATTATCATTATCATTATCATTATCATCATCATTATCATCATCATCATTATCAATATCATTGTTGTCAATGGATAGATCAATGCAATCTCTTTTTGCAAAAAGAAGAGATTCTTTTCCTGAGTTTAAAATCACTGTCAGAACATTTCCATCGTCACTGAATGAACAGCATGGTTTGGGTGAATAAGTAAAGAATATTGGTGAAGAACATTCAAAATGATAATCATCAACTTCATTGTCACCAGAATCAACATTCGCATCTGCAGAAAATTTATTATTGTCTGCTCGAGTAGGTTCTTTGACATTCCAAACAGTGACAAACCCCCCAGTTGGCAAAGAACGATTGAAGAATCGATGTCTGCGATCTTGCGCACTGGCAATCTGTTGCTTCATAACTGACACTGTGGCAATTAAGCAGTCATCATTGGGACAAAAACAACAGCCATAAGCTGTGAGCGTAGATTGACCATCATTATCCCTCAAATCATCCATATTTTCACAAATAGGAATCTTTACAATGGCACTGGGAATCATTAAAGATGCATCATCATTCCGAGGGAACAGCCTGAGTTGACGATTTGATTGGTGAGTTCCATCTGCTTTATCTTCTTTATTTGAGCAAAGGCCTGATGAACTTGTGGTTGTGTTGCTGTTGTTTTCACCAATAGCACCTGGACCAACTCCCATACTTTCTTTCAATGTCGTTTGAAAATGCAATTTAGAAATACAAATAGTATCAGCATTTATCAATGATTTATATAGATCCCTCTCGGTATGGCTCTTACTTTTGCAAATCAACAACAAAACACATGTCAACTTTTGACTGCCGTTTATTTAAGTCCAAGTTCACATTGTTATAAGCATCTTCTGAGTTCTGATCTGAACCACTGAACTGAATCTGCGACGAATCTGCGTCGAATCTGCGTCTTGAATCTGCGTCGAATCGAATGTGTATCTGGATCAAGCAAGGTTAATTTTCAACCAAATTTTTTTTCTAAATAATGGTCACTTATCTCATATCTGGCTATATGAATACTTTCACAATCAACTATGGCATCATTTGAGTTCACTAATGATTCGCAAACCCGCTTGTTTGTTCACAATGTGCCTATTGGGACAGAATTCGGCATTAACTACAGCAACTGGTATATCGGGCATCGATTTTGTGGCCTGCACAGTATTCCTCATGGCCTTCATTTTATATACACGAGCAACGTGGATAAAAAGCAGCAGCATTCACCAAGAAATGGAATATTCTTATTCATAGAAGCTGAGACGGATAGAAATCTGGTATATAGAACATTTTGGGACGTATTGAATAAAGAAATACACTATCCTATTGAGAAAATTGACCAAGAACATGCATTGGGTGAGATAAAATGTTTTAGCGGCGGATTTGAATTTTACGGACCAGGACCACGCCCCCTAAATAGAGTACTAAATTGTATTTGTATAACATACAAACCCGCCGTTGTAGCAATGCATTGAAGATTAAGATCATGACATCTTTTGTTTTTAGTGACAATATACCGTAAATCCTTGAATTGGCCCCCTTCCTTGAATTACAAGTTTTTAATAAGGCCCTAAAAAAGGTTGCTTACTTTACTTGAGGGGCCTTGCCTTGCCATGTGTGTGGTACTGTAACTCTATAAAATGCCGAGGGGGCTCAAATTTTTGTCATCTCTGCCCCCATTGGCATTTTATCAAAATTGAATATATTCAAAGAATAATTCCATAAAAATGGTGAAATCTCTGTTGAAAATGCTTGAAAGCAAAGAAGAAAATCCATTTGTCCAATTGGGTTTTTCTAAAATACAGGGTGCTGTTTTTAATACGTTTCAGACTTTTTCAGAAGTTATTGTTTATTTGCCCAAATAATTTCTACCATGCTATGATTATGTTGTTAAGTTACAATAGTCATTGCTTGAAGAGGTGAAGCTATTTCATTTTCAACTTGCATGTCATTTTTCAAAACAGTTATCAATGGAAAAGAGCTCGGCCAATATCCATCGGATGAAAAGCACAGGAAGTGGATAAGTCTGACCAACTTTATCAGTAAAGGAACATTGAATCGATTGCTGCCAACATGTGGTAGGATATCCCACATGACCCAGGTAGATTGCTCTGCTGAGCTTGAGGAGAAAGAAAAGGCCAAACTTGGCATCGAAGAAGCAAGTTCTGACAGTGATGAATTGAAAATAAGATTCACTGCAGTTCCGAAGAAGAAATATCCGGATGGAGCTTCCCCTTCTGAAATAACAAAATGCAACTTAGATCATAGCTACACTTTGAACAGAATGCTGTGTTGTTTTGAAAGTCATAATGGTAAGATTGCATGCTCTGATTCCTTATATAAAGCTGTTATGCAATTTTTCTGGCAACTTCTGTCTCAATGGCATTATGGCACACAAGTTGCTTGCCAGTTTCTCCATGTAGCTTTTTATTTTTGCATTTTTGCAATATAAATTTCTAGCTCTTGCAAGTAGAGCTCTGTTCTACTTGCACATGCACTGTGTAGCATCAATTGTTGCTAAACTTGCATTACAATATTCATCTAATTATTTTTTTATATACTTTACCCTTCACTGTGCAAGTTCATGAGATGCAAAACAAACATTGTCCTTGTACATCAACTGAGAAAATTTAATTTTTTATAATCTGGCTGTTGTATTATTGGTGCCAAAGAAGATGTAGACCCATATCAGGGCATATTTTTGGAACCTTTCAGTTCTTTAACATGTAATACAGATTTAAAGATCATTTTCGAAAAAGAACAGTGCCATATCTGGTCTGCTGGCATTAAACAAAATCCAAACCGTACAAGTCTATTTTGCTATGTGTTTTTCTTTTCCTTCCTCATCCTTCCGTAGCCAGTTCCTCCCCCCTCCTCTCATAGTCTCTATGCATAATAGACTTGAAGCAAGTCCACTTCGGTGGCAGGTTTTTGAAGTCGCTACTTGTTTGGATTTGAAATACTATCAGCAACATTACAAAACATTTTAACAATACTGAGTACTCGTGCAATTATCTCCGCTTGTGTCCATACAACATATGAATTGTATTTGTTTTTGAGATATCCGTCATGTTGTGCTCACTCTTGGCCATGTCGAATTCGAATAAAAAGCTTGCTTCAACGTTGTAGACATGAAATTGCGATGACATCATACAGCGTGTCTCTTTTTCGCACGAAAAGCTCAAACTTACCCACTTTGAAGGTTAATAGCAAAGGACATGTGCACAATTTGCCGATGTTATCTGCGACATATTTATCAGTGCATTTGAATCTATAGATTTTTTTAACAATAAACACTATTTAAAATCTCGTTGCATCAGCACTTTACTTGAATGTTCTTTCCTCTTCTTGAAAAGCTTCAATGGTGTCAACCTTCATTGAGAGGAAAGAAATTTTGAAAAGATCGGCATCCATTTTAGCATTTAACTCGTGACAAAAGATTTTTCCTGAATTAAATGCTTTTCATAGAAGAATCGGAAGACCAGATTATTGCAAAGACACACGATTTTTCATAGCTCTTTGTCTTAATTTTTGTTTCCGTGAATATTGTTTTAAGAACAACCATTTACTCAATAATATTAATGCCGGTCTATCTAAAAGCATTTTTGCACACTCAAACTTGTACTCTGCATTCAATTATTAATGAGTTCCGCGTTAAAACTGACTATATAAAACTGATAGCTTGAACTTTTTTTTAGCCGAAGGAGAACTTCTTGGAGAGGTACAGTTTGCGTTTGTTTGCTTCATGATAGGCCAAGGTAGGTAGCAGATTAATTCATTATAAAGGTCTTTCGTTTGTGAGAAGTAAACTTTTCAAGGTTTGCACATGCTTATAAGATACTGATCTTACATTTAATTCACTACAATAATTTTTAACTATTTATTTTAGTGTACGATGCATTTGAGCATTGGAAAACTGTTGTGAGGCTTATTTGCTGTTGCGATGAAGCACTTTATAACAGAACAGCCTTCTTTCTCAAGTTCTTGGGTATTTTTGTTTTTTAGTCCGTTTTTAATCATTTCTTTTCACCCCCCAAACAAATTGATCAGATTATCAGCTGTGTTGCGAGTTTTACCAATATCACCATTAATAATAATGATGATAATATAATGATGATACTAATAATATAATGATAATAATATAAGGATAATACTAATACGAGGAAAGCCTCGATCCATCCAGGGTGCTTTTTATGAGAATCCTCTATTTAATTAACTTTTGAAGTTTACCTGCTATATTTATTTCCCTAAAATCATAATAGATTAAATTTTTATTCATTTTAGTTTTTGGCATATAGATATTTTAGCATATATTTCTCATTTTCTTCAGATGTTCTAAAATTTCAATTGCAAGAAATACCCGAAGATTTTTTCGTTGATATTGTGGCACAGCAGAATTTCTTGGTACAAACCCTCAAGGTATGATTCAATCAGACACGATAGCTACTTTTGGATTTGCCTTGAAATAAAGCCACAACACATTCATTTACAGACATAATGCTACATAATTTCATTGCTTCAGATTCTATTTTCCAACATACATGTTGTAAGGCTACAACACATTCATTCACAGACATAATGCTACATAGTTTCATTACTTCAGATTCTATTCTCCAACATACGATCATCTGATGGACTCGATGCAAGCCTCGTCACAAGAGCCGAAGCTCTAGAGAAATTCCTGAATGGTCTATTTGACTGGAGTTTCAATGATGATGATGATGATGATGATGACGAAGATAAACCCGTGATCGTGGAAGGCTTCTGACTGATGTGGTAAGCACTGTTATTAATTGTTATTGTTATCTATTAATAACAATATGTCTATTGTTATTAATAACAATATGTCTATTGTTATTAATAACAATATGTCTATTGTTATTAATTGATAATTTAATGAGAATACACACATTATTTTACAAGAAACTATTTATAAGAAACCGCAGGGCCGTATTTTCAAAATTTGAGAGACTTTGGTAGGAGATTTTGTGTGACTCAACGAAATTAAGAAACTTTCTATTGTTCTCTAGGGTATTTGGTTTTGCTTCTTTTGTTCCCAGTTCAGTTCCGTTACATTTTAAAAAGTATTTTAGTTGTTTGTGATGGAATTTGCATTTCTTTTTGTTTCTCTATCCAGTTCATGTTTGGCAGTGACAAAAACTAAAGAGAAGGACGATGAATTAAGGAAAATTAAGATATGGTGGTAAGAAACTTGCTAAGAAACTTTTTGTGCCATAAATAGGGTGAAATTTAAAAAACTCTGGTGCGAGAATTTAGCATAGTTTCTTATACCGTATTTCCTCGATTAAACGCCCCGGGGCGTTTATTAATCTCGGCACTTTTTGAGGGGGCGCCTATTCGAGGGGGGCCATTATTCGAGGGGGGGCGTTTATTAGAAAGTACAAGATCACAGGCTCTGTCATTGGGTCCAGAAAAAAGAAAATGGTTTAGTTGAGCAACAACGTAGAAAATGAAAGTCGCCATTGCTTTGCACAAAGAGGGGCGTTTAATCGAGGGGGGCGTTTATTGCAAAAGTTGGTAAAATAAGGGGGCGTTTATTCGAGGGGGGCTTTTAATCGAGGGGGGGCGTTTAATCGAGGAAATACGGTAAAAACAAATGGGTGTAATGTTCTCTTCGTGTTGTGCTATCGCTCTCGGACGTCTTTGCGATTGAAGTAACGTGACAGTAGAAGACATTTATTCAAGTAGGCATGTGAGCTGGCGTCGGTCTGCAATTAAGGCAAATGTCATACTGCTGGCCTGTGGTCATCTGTGCTATTCATGTGAATGAATGCTCATGCATGAGCATGCATATTTTATCCAGATGTCCGAATCTAAATACCCAGCCTGATGTTCATATTTACACAGCTGTTTTTTAGGCTTCGTGATAAGGTCTCACGGTGCACCCCAACTGGAAATATGTACATTGTATAATATGCTTAGCGCTCGTATAAGTTTCAATAAGCCTCCTTCGTATGGAGAATTGTTGATACTACATCGAACAGAGGACCAGCAGGCTATGCTTTATTCAATTTCTGTTGCCATATCTCATAAAATAAGAATGCTGTTATTGAAAATTCAACAGCAATTGAACGCAGAATAGAAGGCGCTTGAAGCAAATGTCGGTATATTGTATTATACCAAGTTTTGCCATTATAAAATATGGATGAACTATGGTTTAAAAGTGAATGCACCCACCAGTTTTTTATACTCGAGTAGTTTCTAGCAGGCAGTGTTTGCACAAGTGAAAGTTATAGCTGTTAGGATGATATTTGAAGTGGGTTGAGTTTATCCATTTCGAACTTCGTGCGTTGAAACTGCATATATTATTGCTAATAACTTTATTATACACTCTCTTTATTTTCATGCGATATATAGCTGCTGTTGTTTCTTGTGGTGTCATTTTCGTGAAGAGAAAGTCAAGGTTGCGAGGATGAGAGGTGGTACCGTGGCTCCACAGAACACGTTTCTTGACAGTATTTTGCGTCGTTCAAATGAACTTGGTAAGTTTGTCTTGATACCTTGTATCATTTTTAAAATTTTGTGCTGATAAGCAAAGCAATCTGTAGACGTTTCGCAGACTATATATTGAGTTAAGGTGTGATCTTTGTGATTCGCTTGTTATTATCGCCTTTATCCTTTTGCAACGGGCTATGTTTAATCAAGTAGCGGTTCTATCCGCTTATATTTGATGTATGGACTTAGCCCGAACTGCATTAGCCTCGACAAAGCCCGTTCAAGCCTACACAGTTTATGTTGATACAATATTTGTAGTCTATCTAATAAGAGCTCTTCCACGAAACTCGGAGTGTTAGATCGGTCTTTTTTCTCTGTACTTGTGCCATTAACGCTCTGTACTTTGTACATCAGCACTGTTTATCGGTAGAGATAGCACTTCTTAGGTGATATATGTGTAAATATATATTCATTATATGAAGACCACCCTGGAGTATGTTAGAGCACCCTCTGTGTGTTAGAGAGGTTTCCATGCAGCAAACAACAGTTTGCTGCATTACTTGTCTGCCTTTCGTTGTGTCTGGTTTCAGAGCAATACTCACGCAATGTTTGTCATCGTTTGCCTTATTCAAATACTCGGCTATTCTCTTGTCGAAGCCGATCATTGTGAGGGCCATGCCCAATTGTCACATTCTTTATGCATGTGTACGGCTGTTGAAACATTAGAAGAAAATAATCTAATTCCTCGTTTTGGAATTGGTTGCCGTGCTTTGTTGGATTTAGTTTTTATTTACTTTGCTTGTCTTATTATCACGGTTTTTTATCCTGTGTTAGTCTGATTTGAACGTGATCTGAGCTATTTTATTGTGGTACAACGCAACAGAGGTTCGGCTTTTTACAGTATGGATTAGCTCTAGCTTTTGAATGATCAATTTCCGTTGAAGCTTTGAAATCTTGGACGCACGTGTAATACATTTAGTGCTGCCTTGATAACGGAGGAGAAGTTATTTATTGTAAATCCTCGAATAAGCCCCCACCTTCGAATAAGCCCTCCCCTCGAATAAGCCCGCATCCTGATAATCATTTGCAAGGATATTGAGCCCAAGTTTCCAGACATTGAAGTTATTTAGTGAATGTATTGCAAATAGCAGCAAGTTTAAATCAATAACTTCATTGATTGGCTGCATCGTATAGCTTTTATGTTGCTTAATATTAAACAACAATCAGACTAAGATTTGGTTTTTGCAAATAAGCCCCCAGGGGCCTATTCGAGGATTTACGGTATTGTGAGTTGCGTAACGAATTTTTATGGGCAGCATTTTTCGTGGCGAGAAGCATGTTTACATGAAGACATCCGAGGAACTGTCTTGATCTTGCCGCTGCAGTAACATGCTCCACTGTCTCTCTGTCTAGCTACAAGATGGGCAATTTAGATTAAAACATAATGATTAGTTAGCGTGGACTTAATCAGAATTTGAATAATGACAGTTTGAGTTGATTGAAGTCGTCCTGCAGCTGGTTTCATCTTCTCTGTTTGTTTTCTGTTTTATTGTGAGCTGTTTGGGAAAGATGTTGCTAAAGTATTGTTGTTACAAATTGTATAAAAATTATACTATGACTGAGCTTGCATTGAAATGCTTAATTTTCTAATCATTCTAATCATATGAAGGAAATATTCCATTGGTTTATTGCTCTGTTAACTTTTGAAATCTTCTATCTTCTTGTGCTTCGTTCCTTATGCAATTGAAGCTCGATAACTCGAACGCCCAACGAAATGAATTGGGAGTTTTCTCGAGATGACGAGAGTTCGAACCATTCATTTCGGTTCGAACCATTCATTTACATTTGATTGTAAGCGTAATGTAATGCAAATGTAATTCGAATGTAAGCGAAATTAATGAAGGCAGAGAGATGTTCGAGGTGATGGAATTCGAACTGATGACGTGATATGTTATTTTACTGTTTTTCAGACATCACGTTTCTCATTGGTAATGCTGGTCTTGTCAACCATCCAATCATATACACGAGTGACAACTTCACCAACGCAACGGGCTATACAAAACAAGACGTGCTGCACAAAGACTGCGCATGCAATTTCCTCTTCGGTGCTTTGACGTGCAAGGAAACGGTGAAACAGATTCGCGCCACCATACACGCAAAAGCCAGTGTCCAGACCGAGCTTATTCTATACAAAAAAGATCGTACGTATTATTGTGCAACGTTCAATTTAATTCATGCATTAGCAATTTATTTATCCATTATTTATCTGTTTGCGCCGAATCAACGTTGAATGCTTCATTCATGGTTAAATTAATATCCCTATTAATTTAATTTACAGCAAATTTGAATGTTTGTCTCTAGATATCATATGGTTGTGTGGCTTAAATATTTGTTAAAAGCGTCATGGATCTTTGATAATATTTTTAACGTCCATGACATGACAAACTGTTTTGTATATGTCTGTTTATTTGCAATCGAGGATTGACCAATCGCCTTGCAGAACGTCATCAGCTGACCAGCATTGCTGTAAAGCGATTGGCTAATTGTCATAAAAATGCAAATGAGGCCATTTCTTCAAACAAATGTTCTGTGACTGTTTTAGTTGGTTAAATGACTGCAGATGTTTTCCGATTTGAATCTGAATATTTGATTGATTCTCAAAACCGTTGGCATCGAAGCTCAAAATCTTATTTTGCGAACTCAGCTTCTATCTATTGTTGTCAAACCTGATTTTGTTCTTAAGTTATAAGAACACATGTCCAATGTCACGTGGACCAGAAGCCAGAATCGTCGGGCAATGATTCTGGTTTCAGCACCGTATTTCCTTCAACCTTGAACTTCAGACAATACATTTTACATTTGTCACAACACCTGCTTATCCTGTGGTATTATACCCTTTTAATTAAATTTTCATCCGCATTTTTCTTTGGTTCTGAATAACTTTATTAGCTAAAACACTAATCGTCCCGCTATAGAAAATACATCTACGTTATTTTATATCTTTCGATGAAAACACAATATTGTGAGCAAACTACAATCCTCTCAAAAAGGTCTCGATTAACTAAGTATTAAAAATCGATTTGCTTGCTTTTCAGAATCTCCCTGCTGGTTTCTTTTTCAAATTTCCCCAATTAAAAATGACGAGGATGACGTCATTCTCTACTTGATAACATTCAAAGACATCAGCCATCTGAAAGACCCAATCGAAGGTTGGTCATTTTAATTTTGTTTATTCAAACCTTTTCTCTGTTAGCTATTCGTTGGCCGTTTTGTTTAAAAACCCAGAGCGAGTGTTCACTAATTTACTCTGTTGTTTTGTAGAGCCAACAGTGAAAAAATGGTCGAGACTTGTGGAGAAATCTCTTCAAAAGCACAAGGTAGAATTTCAGAAGAGTACAAATAATGCCAAGTCGGTGTTCTTGCAATTGGCGAAGAAAGATGCCGCCAAAAAGCAGAAACTTGCGCAGGTGAGAGACGTATAGAATATGAAATGCCAATAACGCTTTAGGCTTTGTAATCAGCCCGCAGTGGAAAGTGGTGTGCACTTGCTTGGCCTAACTATGCATACAACTTTGATTACGTGCAGAGTTTCATTTCCATAGTCTAGTCTCTTGACCGTTAAACTTATAAGATAGGTAGATGAGAAGTCGTACCACCATTATGGATAAAGCACGACTATATGGAAACCAGGCTTAACAAAGAGACGAGAAGGTAAAACGTCATCTGTTTCTTTCTGTTGCAGTTGATAAGTGCATCATCAATGAACGTGCAGTACTCTTGGGAAGGTAGCAGCAAAGTGTCCAGGTTCGTGATCATCCATTACGGCCTGTTCAAGACAATTTGGGACTGGGTCATACTTGTGCTCACTCTTTACACGGCTGTCGTGGCGCCATTCGTCGTCAGCTTCCAGTACCATCAACTGGGAATGACAATTGTCAACCTCATGGTTGATATTATTTTCATCGTTGACGTCATAATGAATTTCAGAACCACATACGCCAATAAAGAAAATGAAATTATCTTCAATCCCAAGATGATATGTATGAACTACCTCAGATCGTGGTTTGCAATAGATTTCTTTGCTGCACTGCCTTATGGGATACCCAGCCTCATCTATTCTGACGGGGTAAGTTGATTATGTTGTACAATGGCATTTTGATGTAACAAAACTTCATCCATATCGATTGTTGTGATATAAATATGGATGCAGTTTTTTTCAAAGAGGCTATTTTTTTCAAAAAACAAGTGTCTTATATATGATATGTGACTTTCTAATGTTCTGTGATGTTCGGTTGTATTCCAATTCCTTGTATTCCAACGTTTTGTCGCTGTTATTTTACAGTGGATTGAGATAATCAATGTGATCAAAGTAGTACGTTTGATTCGTTTGGCAAGAATAGCCAGGAAACTTGACCACTACTTTGAATTCGGAGCAACCACCCTTGTACTGTGGCTCTTCATATTCTCTCTCGTGGCACACTGGATGGCGTGCATTTGGTACGTCATCTCCTTCTACTTTGACAAGCCATCGACCCAGTTCAGTTGGGTAAGGCTGCTCGCCGATACCACCCAGCAGCCGTACGTCTTTTTGAATGGGTCTTCGATGCCCGTCAAAGGCTCTGGTCCAACCACTGCGTCACTGTACATGTCTTCACTGTATTACTGCATGAGCAGTCTCACTACGTGTGGGTTTGGCAACATTGCTCCAAATACAACAGCCGAAAAGCTGTTCGGTTGTATCACAATGCTGCTCGGATGTGAGTTTCCTTAGCAATGCTTCGAATTCATGCCCCTTTAAGTTATAAGTTTGATAAGTCCCACTACCCAATGTCTCCTTTAATGAGCGCCCTATACGTAACAACGGACACCCAATATGTTGTGTGCTTTTCATTATGGTATACCATGTGGTATGCGTCTCTATATAGACATAAGCACTACTAAACAGTCCTTGCAACTGAGTATTCATCACCGTCTAGAGATTACCACATTTATTACTATCACGCTTTGCACAACGGATAGTTTCCCTTAGCTCATAGGCTCTTGTTATATAGGGCCCCCAATCCATGCTTGACACATAATTCGTCTATTGTTGCAGGCTTTCTGTACGCATTCATCTTTGGACAAGTGACAGCCATTATTCAGCAGTTGCAACTACCTTCATCCATATACCATCAAAAGTTGAACAATATTCGAAGGTTTATCAAACTGTACTCGGTACCCCATGACGTGGGTGCTAGGTTGATAGACTATTTCATGACAACGTGGACAAGAAACAAGGGGCTGGAAATTGAAGAGGTGAGGTCTTTCTTTTGTACTTCGCTTCCTTTTTTACAAATAACAATTTAGTTACACGCGCATAGAACCGTTAATGTTTGGAACCAAGGGAACTACCTGTTAATAACACCGTTTGGATGGTAGATATGTTTTTCAATTGTCCGTGGGTCAACATGGCTGTGTGTGGTAAAATTCTGAATCAATTATTAATGTAACTCTTGAAGACTAGTTTCATCCTTGTTGAATGCTGCATTAAACTGTCGTAAATATTTATTCTTTTGCACCAGCAGACGAAAACCAATCGCGGTTTACGATTGGATTCAACTTACATGTCACATTGGGGTTTCTTATTTTCCCGTTTGATATTGGCTACTCATTTATGATAACAGTGAATGGAAATTAGACATAATAATAAAATAAAAGTTTTCATCTGACGCCTTCTTTTCTTTTGCTCCTCCGCAGGTTCTCAACCTTTTCCCGCGTGATCTCAGGGCTGACGTCAGCGTTCAGATTCACAAACCTGTCTTCGAATCCATGCCGGAATTTCGCACTGCTCCGACACCTGCCCTGCGCAGCATATCCAGCTACTTTCGGACGCTGCGCACTGCACCGGGTGACCGAGTCATTCAACAAGGTGAGGTTGTCGACTCCCTCTACATCCTGGCTCAAGGCTCAATGGAAATCAGGCGAAAGGGGCAGATTGTCGGCATTTTAGGTAGGCATGTTCTCTCGTTATTTATCAGCAGAACTACGGCATTAAACCCATCTCCATCTAGTCACTTCATTTCGTATTCATGACGTCATTTTTGGACTATATTCCTAGAATTGTTAGAAACGTCTAAATGCTGTGCAAGTTTTTTGTATGAGAAACCTCGTGTATATGCTGTTTTTAACTCATGCAGGTCCAGGCGATGTTGTTGGTAGCAATATCAGGCTAAAGAGGGGCACACAAGAAAGATCCTTCTATGATATATACGCACTGACATACTCAGATATCCACTTTATTCACATCGATCGCCTGCTTGAAGGATTGTCCTTGTATCCAGAGTTCTATCGACGATTTCAACGTAAGCTGGTCTATTCGTTCGAAGTTGGCCAGGATGTGAGTTTGATTTTTTATTTTATTCTTCTATGCTCTTGGCGACCCATGCTTGCTCGCTTCCTTCCTTAATGCTTTTCACGTGGGACCAGTTTGCGATTCCTGCCCATCTGTCTAACTGGTAATACCTCGTTTGATTGCTAGCTTGCTTAATGCTGCTCACGTGGGACCAGTTTGCTATCTCTGCCCATCTGTCTAACTGGTAATACCTCGTTTGATTGCTAGCTTGCTTAATGCTGCTCACGTGGGACCAGTTTGCTATCTCTGCCCATCTCTCTAAGTGGTAATACCTAACTTCTAATCCTCTTTGACAGTTGAGTTGAGTTCTGCACGTTGATTGGTTTTAAGCTGATGTGCCCAGTTTCCTCTTCATACCCTGTGTTGGATAACTATGTTACTATTGGGTAATCAAATGCGCTTTGTTTCTCGGTCTGTTTGGGGCAATCAAGGGTTTATTGTTTTCGTCTGTCCTTGTTATTTTCCATAGCATGAATAGATGTGTTACCGATTGAAGCTAATAGTGTTTGAAAACACGGTGAATTAATGGTATTGATCTTGCGTGCGTGTTTGGCGTGCGAGTGAACACGCAGCGTGTGAAATTTTCAATGGATACTATGAGTTTTATCGATCATTTTTCGTGCCACGTGCATGTTGCGTGTATTTTGCATCGACAAGCATATAACATTGATTGTGGCACTTCTGAACCAATAGCTACATCTGTCAACGTTGTATTGCATGTAATGCATCACAGAATACATGGACTGAGTTATGAGTATGGAGTGCTAAGCTGTTCTAGAAAGCCCATTATTAAAAAAGGGCATAACATAAGAAACATCCTTTTAAACAACTTAAAATGCTCGATGTTTTGTTCCAGCTAATATCCCAGGATATTACGATAATCTGTAACATGGCATACAATGTACATTCCTCTAACATACTTTATCATTTAATTAATACATTTCCAATTGAATCTTATTTAAAAAGAACTATTCGTTATCTGATTGGTAACTTTTCTATGTCTTTAAAATCGAAGTAGTTAAGCTCTGTACCGCAAATTTCCTTTCCAACTTGAGAAATTAGATAGTTAGATATCCTATCGTTGTTTTTATCTTAATTTAATCACCTTATTTATAGCTGGAAGTACTAGATAAGGATTCTGGAAAATCTAAAGATCAGGGCGAGACTTCTTTCATTCAGAGGAAAAACAGCTCTGAATCTTCCAGTACTACTTCGAGTCAAGAACACCAAACGACGATGGTAGAAGGAGAACAAAGCCAATCAGATGATCAAGTGATTTCCTTGGACAAACCTCCCAAGACTACTCGCAGCAAAGCAGTCTTACTAGGCGATGATGGTTCAGAAGTAAATACCCTTGCTGATGTTTTGGAAGAGCTTGGTAGCTTGAAGGACGATTTTAAAACCACCTTGAGTGCAATTAACTCCAAGTTGCACAGAACCAATGAGATGATGCTCCGGATACAAAAAAGACTGGATGATAATCTACCCGGATCTGCAGCCCAGAGAACGAGGACGGAACCTCAAAGTCGTCCTGCTAACACGTCCAATTCTAACTCATCTACGGCAACAGAGCAGCAAAGAACTGAACGCACAATTACCGAGCAGCAAAGGACCGGACAACAACAGAGAGCTGAACAACAGAGGACTGGACAGCAAAGAAGCGCACAGCAAAGATCCGAACAACAAAGGACCGCACAGCAAAGATCCGAACAACAAAGGACCGGAGAACAAAGACCCGAACAACAAAGGACCGGACAGCAACGAGGTGCCAACAATAATGACCCGATGGACGATGATAAGTTTGTGCGGCAATACAAGCCACCGAGTAATAGAGGCAGTATGAGGAAGCCGAATAAGCCTGCAGTGAACCTGAACGATGACTTGGATGAAATGGAGAAGGTGATTGAAGAACTTGAGCTGACTGAACGACACTCGAGTAAAACAATGCCGAATCGGAAAAAGTAAAGAAACACGACAGTAAAATTCATGTTTTTAACCAAATATTAATTTTGTAAATATTTTATATAATTCGACAGCATCGAACATTAGTGCACTACATATCATTAGGAGAGGATCAGGTACACCATAGTGGAACCAGGTTCTCTTAATTCGTTGCTGCATAATTAAGAGGACTGGGCTTTAGCTCACGCTTGGAATAGAGGCTGCCGCAACTGAATTGCAACTGCAACGTGTTATTGTTTTGTTTTCTTCAAAACAATAATTCTTTTTAATTTCATACAAAAATCATACATTCAACGTTATATTAAGTTCTTGTAAAAATATAAACGAAGCCAACCAGCAATCATTATAAAGGTTAAGCTTTTATAACAAATCATTTGTTGTTATTTGAAATAAATGTAAAAACTTAACATTAAATTAATTTTTACAAAGTTGACTTAGAGTTAACTGGCTTTGTAGCCTCAATATTAAGCAGCTCTGTAAATAAAATAATAAAAGTTTATATAAATAAATAATAATTTCTTAAAGGCTCTAGGCTCTAATTTTTTCCGGGAGATTTGCTTTGATGAGTTTTTCTTTTATTTTGCTAAAATGAAAAATTCATAGATTAATATCTCCTAGGCAGACTAATGAATAAAATTTACTGCCTTGTTAACTAAATTGAGTAAAGAAGAATAAATAATTCATAGTTTCTTTATCACTTAATGTCATTAGTGATAAACAACTATATTTGCTTTTACACAAATTTTTGCATGTGATAATCATTCAACCGCAAGCGTATTGAGAATAATGTGTAGTGATGCATGCATTTTTAAACAAGCTGTCTTTTTCGAATCTGCGTTTTCTGCATCTGTGATCTTTAATGGCCGCTCTTCTATCCATTCCTAGTTCTATCTCTAAGGGCCAGACACAACCTTTTTTGGGTTTGGCATTGAGAGAATGTTTTTGTTGAATGATCTTAAGGAAATAAATACAATTATGAAGTGAGTGTGTGTAGTGGCAGTGTCTTAATCGATAATGAAATGAATTGGGTCACTTTGCAAAGATTTTTCTTGCCAAGATATCTTTGGAAGTCTCTAAAGGATCCTCTTGTTGTCATCATAATGACGTCACGCTTTGTAGCAGCATATAGTGGATCTTTGTTCAGGCAGTTTGAGGTTGCTATGGGGGTACTAGGATGCTGTGGGGGCAAGAGTTGCTCTCGAGGTCCAATTTCATCCAGTTTTGTGGACAAAGACTCTTCTGACTCTTCTTCAGTGGTGCATGCTTTACATGATGTCTAAAAAGAGAACAATGACCACAACCTCTCATTGGGTTCTCTTCTGTGCCAGAAAATCGATCACCAGAATGCTGCCTGTTGGACGTTTCGTTGTGTCTGTGTGGACGGTTCGAAAATAGACGGTTTGCACAATGCTTGATAAATAGGGGCGTGGTCACGCCCTCTTCATGCTATCCTTCTTCAATTAAATCATAGAGGTGATACATCACATCACTATACAAGCAACAGACAATCAGACAAGCATCAACCTTTGCAAGTTCTATTTGCAAAGTCTTGATTGACGTATGATGCGATCAGACTAACTGATCACTTGTCCAAATCAACGTCCTTTTCTTTTAATCTCGTTTTCAATTCCATTGTACAATCGGCGTCAAACGTTATCCAATTTCGACAACAATAATGCCATTCGGGTATAATTTCATCAAGTTTACTGCTCCTTATCTTAGCCTCCGCTCACTAGTTCGATTCGTATAGGTATGTGGTCATTATCTCGCAAGATAATGGGGCTTAGCACCTTTTCACATTATCCACGTTATCTTGATTCCCTTTTGTTTGTCCTGCTTGAATAAATTAAGAGCCCATGTATTCCATGCTATTATTCGCTTTAGCCAAGTGAATTGGCCAGCCTATGCACATACACTGATTCGTTGGTTAAGAAGCTGATCTCGTCTGTCGATAAGAATCTGTTCCAATGCATTATAGCTGATACGTTCTGTGCAGAGCAGCGGACAATACAAGACAAGACTCTTGTGTTATCAGTGTTCCATTTGCTACACAACGATCTTCCATTGCACAGTACACACTCGACTAATCAGGGTGTCGGTCTCGTTTCTTAACGTTCTTCGATACAATAGATGTTTTGAGTCTGACTGCTACTGCTTGTCAAACAATAAACCGTCACGTAATAATTAATTGATTGATTTTGCGAATTGCTCTGTATATTTGATTTGTCCACTTGGAAAAAGCTTGTCAGCAGGTGACCGGGTTATGAATTAATCAGCAAAGAGACAACAAAGCTGCATGCCTGAAAGCAAAGTCAATGTTCACACTGAATAGATCGGGGAGCTATCGTTACACGGAGAGGAGAAGTGAATCACGTCAAAGATAGAGGCACAACCTGGCTTGTAAAAGAGAAATATCAGTGTACTGAGACCTCAAGTCTGTCGGTCATCGAGATCGAGTGTTTGAAAGCCAGAGCTGTAAATAAGAAAGCTCCATTAACACAGATAAAGAAAAAGGGGATGGTTGTTGAGGTAAAGGATTGACAAACGATACAGAGGATAGCCCAAGAAGAACATTGGCAGTTGCAATAGAGGATTGAAGTAAAGCCTCATATTTCGTCCCTTCGACATCGCCTGATCAGATGGAAACTCGAGACACCAGCATGAGATCGACACAGTCTGCTCAGGAACTATCTTTCTCCATAAAGCGAATACTTGAAGATGATAAAGACGATAAAAGAAGTGACAAATCTTCTACTTCTACAAATACCACTAATAATAATATATCTGAGATTGATGCATCGAATGAGACAATGCTGGACAAGAGTCACCACAGCTCATGCAACAACAAAGGATGCATAGAAGATCAGCAGGAATCATTCCTTTTATTACCTTGGCAGATATTCAACAAACAAACAAGTAGGTTTTTGTCTGTTTCCATTATCAATCTCTTTCAATTTGTACGTGTTTGTGCATTTCATCTCATTGCCTTTGCCTAATTGGTATTTGGCTACTTGCACCAGTGTGCATGCAGATAGAATCTAATCAAGACGCTCAGTGTAATGATAATAGTACGGATGGGGCTATTTCTTATGTTTGTCAACGCGTAACGTTCTACACACCGTTATCTGTTGTTGATTAGATCTGATTGTGTCCCTGTTTTGTGATTACCGCCATTGAGTCGCTATCCTTATTTTTGTGCATTCCGTTAGAGGGTAGCGTCTTGTTTATTAGTGGAACTGTACACCAGTGTATAGAGGCTTGTGTCTTCTCAATTAGGCAGAAGAATAGGCCATCCTTATCAGAGCCGAGCGACTCCGAAACGGAAAAAGCCCCGTACATCGTTTACGCGATCGCAGATTTCAGAGCTAGAGGAACTGTTCACTGAGAAGAAGTACTTGACGTCATCGGAGAGACAACGCGTTGCTGCGTGTCTGCAGTTGACGGACTGTCAAGTGAAGACCTGGTTTCAGAACAGACGAACCAAATGGAAGAGAGAGACCGATGAAGAGAAAGAGGAACAAAGACACGCCCTCAGGAGGGCAATGATCACTTTTCAGCATAAAGACAGGGTCATACCATATCAGAACTGTTTGTGAGTGGAAAAAAGAGCTGAGAGTGATAAGATGGAGTGGAGATATGGATAGAGCGGAGATATAGACACGGAGGGAGATGCACAGACACAGAATATCTGCATCATAGTATGTTCTGAAGTTTCAGTATGTTTTTAAGATAGAAGACATGCAGACATGCAGTTTTCAGCCAAGGAACTAGTGCGATTTTTCCTGGATGACATCATGTTATAAGTGTCGCCTGTGTTTTTGAAGTAATCTTTTATTTGAGTATTATACTATAGATGTGCCTTTTATTTGCTGGATATGCAGGCTGTGTCATAATAAAGAAATAAAGACAACAAATTACTGAAACGAGATTACTGTTAACTGTTTACTCAAAATTGATATGAAAGCAAGTAGAATCTGTATGGTTAGAGTCCCAGCAAGCTATTTGCCTATGGAAAGGAAAAAATGTGGATTAGTTCACGATTTTATTTTTCTTCAGCATTTAGCATTTCAAATGACGTATATATACCATCATGATTTCATTGACTGGTACAAAGATGCAATCAATATCATCTGTAGCCTCGTTCTTATATCATTGAAATTTAGCCTCGTTCTTCTCACATTGAAAATTCATTAATTTAGGCAATTCACAAAATTATTTCCATTCATTTTCATTTCAATTTGATCAGATAAAATTGACCACCAGAGATGCGGTTCTTCATCTCAGTTATGGTATGGTTGTTGTTGCCTACGTGTCTAATGCTGGTACTTGATTAGAAGCGGTGCTCTTTCTGTTAAGCATGTTTGATTTCAATGAATCACTTATAGACAGGGAATTATCCCCTACAAACTAACAAACAGGGTAACCTTAAATTTTAATGTTTCATATGAAAGCCAAGACAAAGAGGATCAGAAATCCGAGATGGGACATTTCGAAAAAGTGACGGGGGTCACGTCATCGCTCATCAAAGTATTGCACCATTGGTCACGGTCAGAAAAAAATCAACTATCTTGTATTGTAAACCTGAATACATATTTAGAAAGAGCATAAAGAGTTATGTAAAAAATATTAAGGAACTTTATCTATAACATGAACAGTTGAGGAGATATGGGCAGTCGAAGATGTTACGATTCAGGGGGTAAAAAAAGAAATGAAATTACCTGAATTCTCCAATATTACCGAAACATTGGTACAAATATTGAACCATATATACCATCTCATTGATGGAAAGCATTTCAAGTTGATTTCAGCTAAAGAAATGTTTGAAAAACTGAGTTTACATAATGTGCAGGTTGTCTGAATTCCTGACATTACCCCCCGATTTTTAGAGAAATCCATTTTTTAATGGTTTGGGGTGAAACTTTTGATGTAGAGTCAACTCTGTTTAGGTTGAACACCCTAGGGAAGCGTGAAAATGTTCGAATTACAACATATTCGAAATGTAGAGGTTTACCCTTATAAGAATTAATTGTTTAGTGATCCTTAGGAACGGAGAATTCCGTTCGAAATAGGTAAAGTTCGAGCTACACCAGTTAGAATTATGCAGACATGACTGTAAATTGTATTCCACTAGTAAGAACTCATCAAAAATGCTTTTCTGCAGCAATTTGCTCTTCCATTAGACATCAACTTGTCAAATAAAAGCTAATAAGTCATCAAAATTAGGGGGTAATATCAGCATTGCTGAAACGAAGATAAAAAGAATTAAAGTGTATAGAAAAATTGTCAGCGAAAAAACCTCACTAATATTTCATGGTAGCCATTCGTCTCATGAGCTATCACTTGATATAAAATCGGAGACCTCCCATTTGCTCTCCTTGCTGTCACTTAACTAAGAATCATTTTCGTTAGCGCCTTTTTATGATTGGTCACAAACAATTTCGCTTGTCGGTCGATGCTTGTCGTTTATCTTGTTTTGCTTTCAAACCATTTCTCTTTCCCTTTGATTTTTGCCTTACTCCTGCTAGTCTTTTCTCTCTTGCTTTCTGACATTGTGTTTGCAGATCTGCAATGTCAAATTCCTCGTTCGCTTCTGAAGCAGGCTCCTTTTTCTTTCGCTGCACATTTCTTACAGCAGAAAATTGACTCCCGCAAACAGGACTGGCGGCTGTACTTTTGAATTTTTAACTTTCCAACCCCAAATTCTTAAAATCTAGTTGATCGATCATAAAATTGCTGGAATAATACCATTCGTATGGTGGACGGAGTCTGGGTCCGGTGGAGGTAATAGCAATAAAGGCTTATGTTTAAGTTCCTTATATATGCGAATCCTAGTTTCAACAAAGTCATTAGGCGTTATACCAGAATAGGCAGTTGAACATATGAGCTCTTTGACGTGGTCAATATCCTCTGGGGCTAGATTGCTTGTCAACCCAAGGGCCAAAAGTAAGTTGGTCTTTGTATTGTAAGCAAGGACTCTTCTGAGGACGAGAAGTTTACCGGGCAATAACGGAAGAGGAAAACATCTACAGGATTAGAAAAGCGTACACAGATTGAGAAGGACTGCAATCACGAGGAAGCAGACACAAGACTCATACTTGAAATATAACTTGTGTTGGACAATGAAGAACAAGAAAGAGAACCACTACATCGGTATCCTTACAAACAACAAAAACATCATTATTTTTTTCAAGTGCTATGGCAATGAGACTTTTGGCCCTTGGGTTGACAAGCAATCTAGCCCCAGAGGATATTGACCACGTCAAAGAGTTCATATGTTCAACTGCCTATTCTGGTATAACGCCTAATGACTTTGTTGAAACTAGGATTCGCATATATAAGGAACTTAAACATAAGCCTTTATTGCTATTACCTCCACTGGACCCAGACTCCGTCCACCATACGAATGGTATTATTCCAGCAATTTTATGATCGATCAACTAGATTTTAAGAATTTGGGGTTGGAAAGTTAAAAATTCAAAAGTACAGCCGCCGGTCCTGTTTGCGGGAGTCAATTTTCTGCTGTAAGAAATGTGCAGCGAAAGAAAAAGGAGCCTGTTTCAGAAGCGAACGAGGAATTTGACATTCCAGATCTGCAAACACAATGTCAGAAAGCAAGAGAGAAAAGACTAGCAGGAGTAAGGCAAAAATCAAAGGGAAAGAGAAATGGTTTGAAAGCAAAACAAGATAAACGACAAGCATCGACCGACAAGCGAAATTGTTTGTGACCAATCATAAAAAGGCGCTAACGAAAATGATTCTTAGTTAAGTGACAGCAAGGAGAGCAAATGGGAGGTCTCCGATTTTATATCAAGTGATAGCTCATGAGACGAATGGCTACCATGAAATATTAGTGAGGTTTTTTCGCTGACAATTTTTCTATACACTTTAATTCTTTTTATCTTGGTTTCAGCAATGCTGATATTACCCCCTAATTTTGATGACTTATTAGCTTTTATTTGACAAGTTGATGTCTAATGGAAGAGCAAATTGCTGCAGAAAAGCATTTTTGATGAGTTCTTACTAGTGGAATACAATTTACAGTCATGTCTGCATAATTCTAACTGGTGTAGCTCGAACTTTACCTATTTCGAACGGAATTCTCCGTTCCTAAGGATCACTAAACAATTAATTCTTATAAGGGTAAACCTCTACATTTCGAATATGTTGTAATTCGAATAACTTCACGCTTCCCTAGGGTGTTCAGCCTAAACAGAGTTGACTCTACATCAAAAGTTTCACCCCAAATCATTAAAAAATGGATTTCTCTAAAAATCGGGGGGTAATGTCAGGAATTCAGACAACCTGCACATTATGTAAACTCAGTTTTTCAAACATTTCTTTAGCTGAAATCAACTTGAAATGCTTTCCATCAATGAGATGGTATATATGGTTCAATATTTGTACCAATGTTTCGGTAATATTGGAGAATTCAGGTAATTTCATTTCTTTTTTTACCCCCTGAATCGTAACATCTTCGACTGCCCATATCTCCTCAACTGTTCATGTTATAGATTAAGTTCCTTAATATTTTTTACATAACTCTTTATGCTCTTTCTAAATATGTATTCAGGTTTACAATACAAGATAGTTGATTTTTTTCTGACTGTGACCAATGATGCAATACTTTGATGAGCGATGACGTGACCCCCGTCACTTTTTCGAAATGTCCCATCTCGGATTTCTGATCCTCTTTGTCTTGGCTTTCATATGAAACATTAAAATTTAAGGTTACCCTGTTTGTTAGTTTGTAGGGGATAATTCCCTGTCTATTATCCTGTAGCTGTATGACAATGGTTCAAAATCATATCTTTAGTTGTATAGGGCTGTATGGATCATCATGTAATTATGCGCTGCTGTAATCAAATGTTTTTACACAACGCATTTGCAGCCGGGTACCATTTCTTTCCTGAGTCATCCCAGTTCAGTTAACATTTAGCATATCTCGATCGTTTCGGGTTGGCTTATGTGATATACTGTATGCTTTTAACTGGCAATGTGTAACTTCGAGTGAGCTAAATGATGTTAAAATACCTTTGAAATTATAAGAGGCTGCACAACTATTAATTGAATGCCTCGTATGATGTCTTGATAGAATAGAGCGAATGGGTATTATAGTTTCAACTGGTATCAGCTCAGCTGAGACTTGAATCCCTGTCTGAGAAGAACAATTGACGGATGCATTAGAAAACCAACGATAAAACAATAACCAACGTTAAGGTATAGACATTAAAGTTTAATCTGAGATATCTTTGAAGGGTTTTAGAAATATGAGGACGGGTGGATTATGAGACAGAATGTTTTTCTCTCAAATCAATGATGTGGTAGTATCTTTACGATCTCTCGTTTTAATCTGCACTGAATTCCCAATTGAATTATCCTTAAGAGATTTATTCTTTGAAAGTACAACACTAATTGTATTGCCTCTTCCGATGTAAGTAAATTAATAAAATCGAATAAGGAAATTAAAAGGTTCATTTGCATGTGACTGTGAACACTAGAAAAGTCTGTCATGACATTGTCACTGGCAATCTATCACATTCATGATCATGACAAGTTGTTTGTTTTCCTTTGATTGCCTTCTCTTGTGTTTGTGTTCAATCTGAGCTTGCAGTCATTGCATTACGAATGCCTTCCCCATCTTCCGGCAGCCACACATGCTCAACTTTCCCAGATCCAGACAGGCTTCTAAAATGTCATGTACTATTGCATGACATAGCACACACACATCATGCATATAGTATGCAGCATGCATGAATTGCTATGTGCAATGTATGTGATAATGCATATGACGTCATGTATGCATACCCCGTACCAGACCTCTGTGTTGATACACGTGATTTGATTGAGTTGCACTGCTTGCATAGAGATTGCTGATGCAGCTTTGGCCAATTGATTGTCTGGATCGTTTTGAGCAATTCCACTCCAATGAGTGTGTATGGGACATGGGTAATAATATACATACCCACATTTAGCAATAAGTAATACAAGAGAGCACCTTTTTGTAGCCATGGCCGCGTTCGAATTCGAACGAAATGATGCAGAATTCGAATGACATTGGAATTTCATTGAAATAAACCATGTAAATAAGACCAAAAAACAGGGACCACGCTAAATCAGTGAATTAACTAAGGAATGTATACCTGATCAAGAAGATTCATTATTTGATTTGGTTGATTCGAGTTGAGATGTTAGGCAAATTAGGCAAGTTGGATTTGAGTGAATGAATAATCGAGAAAGCTAATCCAGATGACCGAGAAGGCTTTTGGTTTTTGTTGACAATTGTTTATTGAAAGAGGGAAAATACGATGTAATTTTCATGATGAAAAAACACGTTAAATGCAACGGAAGGAGCAATAATCTATGAAAAGACATTTGGTTTCATTAAATTCTTAATTTCGTTAGAACATCATGACATAGACATAGTGTCTGTGTGGTTTTCGATATGGGCTTAAACACAATCACTTAAAATTCAAATATTTCCTAATTGAAACATTCCACGCTTCTTCAATCCCCGTTTCTTTGGAGCAAATATTTGCACAAACAAACACTCAACTTTTGAATTGAATCGATGAGCAGGCCTAGAATCCTAAACCATTTGACTATTGAAATTTAATATTTCATTAATTAAAGACAAACTATTCGTTGTCATTTGACTTCAATCACAGAATGGAGTTCTGTGCTTCAATTAAACGCATGGCAACTGAAATTGAATGCGCGCCACGTCGTATTTGAATCTGCTTCTAATTTGTGTCTGGCTCAGGCAGATGTGTATGAATGACATCCCCTCCCACACATCACCACAATCTGTTTGTTATAACAAGCACAGGAAAGAGAGGAGACACAGATGGTTCACTTGATTGAATTCACTTTACGATCAAGATAATTTCCTCAGGTAAGGTTTACTAAGAAGACAAAATATATAGAGAGAGAAAGACAAAGAAACAATTTTGTAACAAAAGTTTAATTTTATAACATGTTTATGATGGTATAAATCTATTAGAGTTCTGATTTTCTTTCAATTTTTATCAGCTCTACTTCAAAAATTAAAGTTGCTCCACCTAAAAGAACAGAAGATTATTAATCAAGGCGATGTTCAAAACAAACCACGGCCAATGTGTTTGTGAGAAATGTGAATGTAACAAATTGACTGCAACAAACTTAACTAAACAAGCTTGGTGTAATAAACTTAACAAACCTGGAATCTTGTCGCCTGCACCGTGATCTCCGTACCCCAGATCAGAGGGTATAACAAGTTTTCTCTTCTCACCTTCACACATGCTGTAGAAAAGAGAGTTTCATGTGCATTCAACTATAAACACAAAGCAATAACAAAACAATAACAAAAAATGAAATAACAAAACAATTAGGTGCACAAAAGCAAACAATGTTAGTTACTTACTTTAAAAGACCTTGGTCCCAACCTAAGAAATAAATGATACAGATTTAACAAGAAATAATGGCAAGTTCCGAAAAAAATTACCTTGATAATGATACAAATATATATTAATTAAAGAGAGATATTTTACCTTTGATGACTTGACCAGCACCGAGAGTAAAAACAAATGGTTCACCACGAGGAATACTGCTGTCAAATTGAGAACCATCTTCTAGTTTTCCCTGAAAACCAAGAAAAATAAGACCTTCCGTTGCAATGAAATGCTATTTACAATAGAAAACAAGTTTATACAGACATAAATTTAAGCTGAGTGAGCTTACAGTGTAGTGCATGTGGAGGCTATCTCCTTTCTTCGATCTTCGTTGACAATTTTCAACCTTCTTTTTCACTCCAATTTGAAGCTTCTTTGCTTCACAGCTTGCTTCATCGAAGAACGAAAAAATTACTACAGCAGTAAATGCAATAAATATGGACACCTTCATGATTTACAGCCTAAATCAAGCCAACTTTGCGTGAAAGAGCAGTTTGTATTCAAGATCTTTGAAAGAAAGGGATGGCCTACTAGCCAAGCCTGCCGCCAAAGCCAGCCTCTCTTTTCTTCTTTGGGGGGAGAGTCAATGAGATTGGGGTGCCTGGGTGGAAAAAGGAGGGGGTGGGTGGGGGCATGAAGAGCCCTTTGTGTCAGCGGCGTTCCTCGGCAACAGGGATTTGCTTGTTTTCAAACATGCAGAGAGTTAATTCTAACAGAAAATATTATTGATAAAGACCAACCACTTTAAAAAAAACAAACATGTCATGTTAGGAAACAACAATGTCGAACCTTGGTGCACAAGCTCGTGGCTTTAGCTCAAATGGTTTTCCAGTAGCAAAGAATGATGTTGTATGGTTATCACGTATCTACAACCCAAGAGAGCCTCGAACAACATCAATAGTCCCTGTGCCTAAGGAGAAGTATAATTATCCTAAACCTGGTAACATTCCAGAAGTCCCGGAAGAGTGGAGGTTGCAGGCCGAACCACCTATTTATTCATATTCACGTTGGGCAGAAGATAAGCATTATCCATCATCTCAGGCAACGAGGTGTGAAAAATGGTCGACATTAAGACAGTCTTTACCATCCAGAGATCGCCGTTCGACGATTGAGGGGTTCAGTAGATGGGGCACAGGACATATGTTCTGTACAAGTCATTTGCCTCTCCAGAAATCTAGCCTCGAGTTGAAACCACCTGGAAGATTTCCGCATGTAAACAGTCAAATGACACGGTATGTAAATTACGTATTCGCCACCTACTTTATTACCTCCGTCAATGTTTTAGTCTATACATTTCTACACAATTAGCCCTCTGAGTCATTTGTTGAATTTAACGGGGGATTCTTTTCTTGCAGCTATGTTGATGAAATGCATTTGACAAACAAATTGTTTAAGCTGCATTGAACGCATTTGAATGACAACAGCAAGAATAACAACATGCAACGCATAATGCATTGACCAAAATTTATAGTTTTTAATTTCAATATAACATCACCCTATAAAATAGGGTGATTTTCATATTAACCTTCTTATATTTATAATTATTCTTTGTTAAGCTCGTTTTGTAATATTTTCAGTAATGTTTTAATAATTAGAATAACATTGTAAGCTTTCAACGCCGAGGCATATAAAAGTTGAATTTTGAAGACTGGGTGCGAGTTGCTATTTTTTCCCGCCAAATTACTATTGGTCAATTTAGCGCACACGCCATATCACTCTGCATTTTAAAATCTAATTATTTTTGAAACACAACACGTGGGGCAGGCCAAGGGTAAACATTTTTCATAAAGACACTTGGAAACGTTTTCCAGAATAAAAATGGATATTGTTATCAAGGTTTTTTCGGTGAATTTAAATAACAGAAGTCACGTTTTAAGGCCGAACAACTGATAAGTTGTATCACTTGGTAAAAGACGAAATTAAAGCATTTTGTCTGTGTCTCGAGGTCTACAACACTGATGGACAGAAGATAAAGGTTGGTAGGCCGTTTCTATACCTTTGGAGCGAATTAATAAGTTGTGTCGCGCACTTCGCTACCTAGTCTAGAATTTTGGCACTTGTGGAATCCAGCTAATGTATAATCAATTAGGGGTACTTTTAAATTAGTCATTAACAAGTAACGGGAATTCACTTTGAATATTTGTAACCTCGAGCCTTTGAAAAGATTGAAGAAAACATGCCAGAGTACTGGGGGGGGGGGGGGTACTGCAAGATACATTTGAATAAAATACAGAAGTAAGTATTTTCAAATATCATAATTAATATACATGCCAAGTAATAGTATCCATTATATATCTTAAGGCACTTTAAGATATATCATAGTTTGACTTGTTCAAATTTTTATGTTGAAATACTTTTCCCCACAGGCAACTTTGCTTCCATCCTCTCCATTTAATATCTTGTACCCTATCCAATAGTGACCCTGTTTAGAGAAAACGAAAACAATTGATATTACAACAGGTTCTCGTGCAAAAGGAGCTTTGGCATAGCAACCGATTTAAGAATAAAGGACTTGAAGAATTGTTTTGGACATCGAGAGTTTTGTTGTCTCGCGATTTTTCCCTCCTCGGGATTACAAGTCTTTGATCTTATTTTTCAGCTTTATTTAATCATTCTCAAGTTGAGTAAAAACACCATGGAAAATTGAAGTATCAAGGCCAGCTGAACAAACAACGACAAGAAAAGCATGAAAGGTAAATAAAAAATAAACCTACATTTACTAGAAATGACGGTACGCTGATGTTAATTGGAACTGTAACCTTTAGATTTTCCACGCTTATTTTGCAATTCGTACACATGTCAAGATATTGAGTGCAATTCATCTCTGCGCAATCAAACTCGTAATCGCTAGAAATAAAAATTCAACATGTTGCTGGAATAAATGCAAATATCACGTAGTCAAAAGATATTAGGGTTTTCTTCATCTGAAAAGTACACAAATATTGGGGGTTATCTTTAGCTAAAAGGTGCAAAAATATTGAAAGTTATCTTCATCTGAAATTTACACAAATGTTGCAGAAGCTAGCGCCGCCAGAACACACTTTTTCTTTGTTATCTTGTTCTCCGGGCTCCGAACTGAAAGCTGATCAAAAGCCCTGTCTTGCCTCCTTTACTCTAATAATCTTATCATGGGCTAGCCAAGAACTTTTAAGGGAAGCTCGTTACCTAACACTGATAGTCAAACAATAAAAGAGTACTTTGGTGAATGTCATAGACAATTGAAGACTGCTCCAAAGGGGCAGCTGTGACCTCCTCACTCCCCCCTCTTCCCCCCACCTTAATATACGGATTGCATTTAACTTCTTACCACGAACCACCTCCACTGATACAGGGGATTTTCACCCAGAATGCAATTTTCTTCCAAAGGTCGATATCAATCTTGTACTTGACGGGCAAGCGCTTGCGCACCGTTATGATTGTGGAGACATGGAATTGTTCTCCTTTCTTTATGATAAGTGTCTTGGGAAGTTTGGTTATGTTGATTGCCAATGGGTAGATAACATCTTTATCTGAAGATATGATATGCATAAGTATTATCAGTGGCGTAGTTAGAGGGGGGTCAGGGGGCAAAAAACCCCCCTGTTGAGCTAAACTGCCGTTTTGTCGGAAAATAGCTGATCTTGTCGGAAAATAAACATCTTCTGTTTACGTTCAGTTCAAGCTAATTTCCTTATCTTATATTCATAGTCTTGAAGAAGAAAAATGCTTATGTAATTTTTGTAGGAATATCTGAATTTCTCGCCCCCTCTATAAAGTTTCCTATCTACGCCATTGAGTATTATGATATATAATTGGCCCGGTTTTCAGTAGAAAGCCTTTAAAAATAGATTTTTTCTGTACAATGGATTTATGTCCTTGTCTTGAACACGCAATGGCTCAAGGACTGGATTTGAGGAATTTTTGGGATGGAAAGCAATTTGGAATAATAGGCTTTAGAAATTAAACGACTCAGTTGCATATTTGAATCTTTAAGTAACCAACAAAGTAACAGTAAAAATAGTTCGAGTTTATGGAAATGTCAGCATTTGTTTATGAAGTCTATAAGTGTTGTGCACGATATTGCTGCACACAGTTCAATGAAATACGCCAGCTTACCGCAATGTGAAGAAGCTTGAGCTTGACTGACCAGAATGATTGCAAATGCAAACCCAACGAGTATGAGAGTATGGTTAATACCAGGCATCGTTGCAGATAATAGCTGCACTGTGATGCAGTTGGTTCTTTTATATCGTCGATTTGCATAGGTTGCACGGCACGTCCTCCCGGTTTTTCACTTTGCACACATTTCTCGTGGTGTAGTGTCAGATGTGTTTGCTTAACTATTCAAATCATTAAGATTTTTACGTGAAAACCTCAAGCACGTGCAATCAAGTTAGTTTTTGTAATCACCCAATGTACATGAATATTTATTTTAGAAGAGAGAAAGTGCCAGATTTATTCAGTTGGTCTCTACTTCAAACATACCAGGTCTTAATTTGACATCGTTATTTGATGAGCTTGTCACCTCTGTATGTTCTTGGTGAAAATGACGCTAATTTATAGGCAGATGTTCATTCAAAGATGCAATAAGATGTAACCCAAGCACCCATTATAAATTCAATTTATAAATTACTGTACAAAGCTGTCGCAACAATAACTCGAGCTTATTTAAGGACACTCGTGACATTGTCTAATAGTTGACATAAGTAATATTTATTAGTTACGGGTAATAAATTCTAAGTTTAACAAAACAAACAAAACAATGCACGTATTTTTATAAAGCTCGGTTCACACTACACAAACTAATCCGGGTTCGTCCCAGATATCTGCTGACCCAGGCTAGATTTCGCAGTGTGGGCATAACTAGCTCGGGGTTAGTTTAACTCATCTCCAGAGGTGGGTTTGAACCCAGGCTAGTGTCATAAACTTCCTGTATAGACACAAGCCTGGGGCAAACCTGGGTTAGTTTGTGTAGTGTGGACAGGGCGTAACAAACTGTTTTATGAGAACCAAAAGTATAAAGGCTAAAATTTTAAAAAATTTATCTACCAGGCGCAAAAAGAGTTGTACTACAAGGGTAATATTTCCGTTTACTTTAGTTTGTGCACTGTTTTTAGTTTGGAAAAAGTTGCAACTTTCTTATTTTGAATACATGGATATTTTTTGCATTGATCTGAGCTTATATCCGATCCGTCTAAAAATGCTTAACTTCAAAACAATAACGTAAATTTAACTCTGGAAAATAAGAAACCAGCAGCACTTAGTACTACAACGTCTGAATTTTCACACCAAAGTAAGAAACTTTTAATATTAAGTGCTGACCGAAGCTTCTAATCAAATAAAAACGTGTTTATTAACTTTTAAGAAGCTCAGTCTTCAACCGCATTGAAGAATCTTTAATTAACAGTAATGTTAATATCGGTTAGGAACATACTACTAAATATTTATATAATAATAATTTACATAGAGTATATATTACATAATTCTGTACACTGCTGATGCAAGCTACTCCGAGCCAACTTGTGTTTTACTTGAACGGATAAGGTAGATAATTCCAATGATAATCATCAGACCTCCAATTAAAGGACCCAATATAATGCTTGCACAAGCTCCTTGTAATACAGGACAGATCTGAAAAGGCAAGATAGAGATTAACTAGATTGGGTTAGCTTTGGGTTGCGGCGGTTTGGCTTGGATTGGAGTGATTGGAATTAGTTGCTTTAGCTTGATTTGGATTGGATCGGATTGCATGGATCATACCTGGCTTATTCCATCAAGCGAATTATTTCCTGCCGTGGCATCAACTGACAACCAAAACACAGGTATGACCTTGGTGTAATGCTTAGCACCAGTCTTCTCTTTGTATGTTATGTTGAATTGTTTTTGTCTTGGCGCTGCAACCATTGCCTCAGGCAATGCATAGTTGTATTGAATTCGCTTGCATACTTTCATTGCTGCTCCAGTAATAGGCTCGACCAGGTACTGTAATTGATAAACGGATACATTGTTACAAACTGGTTACTTTACTGGGACCCATGCACCCGATTCATCGTGCTTGACGACAATCGTAAAAAATGTTTTGCATCTCTGGGTGAAAATGGGAATATAGCTGAAGTAGGTTGGGCGTAAAAACGCTGTCATAATGCAAAGATACGAGAAATGTCAAATATTAAGCTGAAGAATTAACGTATTTAATTAGGTAAGCCTGTAAGAACAGTACACAAACGCAATGAGAAAAAGATACTCGCATGAGACACAAACACGGCATTTTAAAAACATGGCATTTACCAACATGGCATTTTACAGTCTGCTTCATTAGTTTGAAAACCAATCTTGAGAGATAACAAAACATGAGAAAAGGACATGACATGTAAATAAGTATATGCTTACAATTGTGCCGTGTTTTTTAGCACTTGGCTTGGTACCAAAGCGTCGTATGAGTTCTGCATCGGCATCAAGAAAGTGAGGCATACTTATGATTTTCGGAAATGATTTTCCCATTGATGAATGATCGATCAATCCACCAAAAAACACAGATATATTATTTACTTTCAATAAATTTTTCGTATCCAACATATACTTGTTTAAATAAGCGTTTCTCAGCGAAGCGGCTCCTGTGAAGGGAAGAGATTATACGTAATGCAAATTTTGCTGTTTCTATGAAGTGTTATTTGCAATTCCAATTGGGTATTTCCTTGCCTTTAATAATTGTGTATAAGCAATATCTTTTATAGGTTATAATTATATGGTGGTTTTTTGTGGCTACTGCCTCGATGAAGAGGCAGAGCCACTATGCTATCGTCTTGAGTGAGTGAGTGAGTGAGTGAGTGAAAGAAATTCGTTAATCACGAAGATTCTCGGTTTTTTCATCGTTAACGATTCTCGGTAACTATTGACAGTGTTTGTTCATGGTAGGTCATCGTGTATTCTAGTTCTATTTATTACTACCCATTCTACTTTATTTTCTGATTATTGTTTGCTTTAAAGAATGTAAAGCAAAAAGACATGATGATTTGATGGTTAATAGTCTTTATTTAGGTGATTGCTCGTTTTCATCGACATTGCCAAGGAAAATCGTGTCTCTCGACAAAAGGCCGACAAAAGGCCGACTGGCCGAATCGTCAACGTCAAGTCAAATTTCCAAACGCTTACGGTGGAAGAATTCCATTTCGAAGCCGTGAAATCTCAATTAATTTTCTATTTGGTACCAGAAAATAACCAAGGTCAAAGCCGCAGCAGTCTTCGAATTTTGTTTCTCTTGATTTTGTCAAGACTTTTTTCAAAAGATTTCATCGAAGTGGCCTAAGTTGTTATCAGCTTATCGTAATATGCGAAAATTTTCGCATCGAGCGAAAAATTCGAAAATTCGTTTCAGGATGCTTAAATTTTATCAGAAATTCAGAATCACTATTTATTAGGCACTATTAATCCTGTGACTGGTAACAAATTTATGTTTTCATGAAAATATGTGGTTTTTCGTAGTAGTTAAAAGAAAATCGTTGAAATATCATCACGAAAGGGGCATTCCCCTCGTGGCTTCTGCAAAAGCAAACAAGTGTGGAATATAATATCTCCGAACAATGGGGACTTCCATCATTCTTTTCAAGTTTCCTTGCGTTTTGGGCAGTCAGCTCCCCCCTTAGTATTTGCTGATTTCGTTGATTTTAACAGCATTTTGGGCAGTTTTGCTAGAAATTTTGAAAAATTTGACCCTTTTGCCTTTTATCAGAATTAGCAATTACCCAGTTGTTAAGTTGTATGCTTTGATCAGAAATTTTTTTAAAACGTTTTAATCAAATTCACTTTTTATCTCATTTGTCATTTCTTTTTGTCAAATAGTTAGAGCCTTGATACCCCATTTCTTTTTCAATGATGCCCCCATGTCCCCCCGATTATGCTCAACAATTTTCAGCTGGTGTTAGTTTTGAGCTTGTGCAGTAGCCACATGCAGTCCTTGACTGCCTATTTTTTTAATTTCGTATGGTCTTTTTAAATTTTGTATGGCCATGGGATTTTAAAATTTTGTATGGCATGATGCATTGCTGTTTCAAAAAACTTGGCGGGAAAATATAGTGTCACCATGTGGCATGCTACCGTTGTGATAAGTTGTAATGTAACACAATATATAATCAGTCAAAATGTACTCGGGTGCTGACTCCCTATCGCAAGCAACATCCAGAATATCACATTATGTATTATTGCTGTATGAAAATGCCCACTGCTTTGTGATAGATTTAAACTGAAGCATTTTGTCATTGTTTCTTGTTGTATTACATTCGCTGCCCCGATACATTCTGATACATACTCATAACTCTTTCCAATAGAAAGAAATCTTCTTACCTGTATTTTTGATCGTTGCTTTCATGCTCAAAGAAGGATCAAAGATGGTATACCAACTCTTCGTGGGTGGTTGTTTGCAAGTGCATGATGCAAAAGAGTTTCTCAATCCAAACATTGCATTTCCTCCTCGAATATTGCGAAATTCGTTGCTTGCTAAGGGAAATACTTCTGCTGATACCAACTTACTACCATTGTATCCTATAATAGAGCAAACACAGTTGAAGGCTTCTTCAATAATAATATAATGCTGGCTACTTATTAGATTTGGGGCATATCTGTTAACTGTATATTTTATTACATTGTTATTATATATGCCTTTGTAAAAATTCAACTATGGAATGACGAAGGATTGTGAAGTTATGAATGAGTTAAAAATAGAGATGGATGCTAGGGTTGAAAGGATCAATGCAAGTGTTATCAAATAGAGTCAAAGTTGATACGCACTGTTGGGGCTTAGGGATACGATGAAGATAGCATCATTACCATCTTATCCAATGGTGAGATTTTATGTTTGTATTCATTGCTAACGCCAATAGTGCTGATAGTGACTAATAGTGAAATATGTTGATGTTAATAATGCGGTATTAAATATTAGAATACAAACCTGCCCACTGAAATGGCTTTGATGCTGACTTACACGTGAAAAATTTCTGAGGCTTGATTTTTCCAACGTCATTAATTGAGTGAGACGGTAAATAACCTGGAATGGGAACTCCAGTCGGAAAAATGCCGGGTATCTTCAATCGGGTTTCTGTGAAACCCTTTGTCAACTGTTTGACAGACCGTTTCATGACCGGACCGAAGTCAATTGAATCAATCACTAGGTGAATTGCAAGCTTTGCTAAATGATTTGTGATGTATTCGCAAATCGCTTTGAAAATTAACGGAGATACTTCAATGCACTTGTTTGCGTCCGGGCAGAACAGGTTTTTTACTTTTGCGAACACAGCTTGGGCAACCGGATCAGATGAGTTTAAACCAGCCCGCATTCTTGCTTGATAAACATTCAAGTAAAATAGATATCCGCAACCGGAAATTGTTGGATTAGCAATGCACTGTGCTCTAAGAGTTGCATTTGGAATCGTTCCCAGGGCTGTCGGTGAGCTTATGACATCGTAAACTGCTTTCATCTCAGATAAAGTAAAATTTGTGCGGTTTGAAAGCTGGACTATTCCGTGAAATATTGATCCGGCTGTGCGGTTTTGCAAGTAAAGCCATCTACCGAACCCAGCTGGCAACCAACCGGATGGAAACATTGGGTGATTGCTCGGAAATATCTCATCACTGAATGAACCGAACTTTTCCAGAGTTTTATTTGCATAGCCAGTGTAAGTTTTAGCCATTGCTAGTAGTCTTTGTACTGTCCCTGGAATTGGCCCAAGTGCAAACTTCTTGTCGCCACCTGCTCGCATCATCATCCCAATATAAGCTGCATTTACAGTAACTATCTAAAACATAATAGATATTGTAAATGTATTTCATCTTACGAATTATATCTCAGAAGCATGCACAATGTGCTTCAGGGAAAAGTCACCAAAATGCTCAGCTCTAACATTTAACTATAATAAGAGTTACTCAAATATCCTACAATACGGGAAAAAAGTCTCTGGGACACCTGAAAATTTCATTGGACATTGCTGTGCTTCTGCACACTTTGTTCCCTGTGAGCAGAATCCGACCCCCCCACTCCCCCCAAACAACGTTGTCTTGTGCACCAAACCTTTCTCATCGCTGGGCCAAAAGAGTTTCGGCGATATTGAAAAACACCGCCTCTACAAACAACATTGTTTTGGGGGGAGGGGGATGAAGTATGCGTGTAAAACTTGCTAAAGTTCTGGGTGTCCCAGGACTTTTTTCCCTAATGTACTTAATGGGACTTAATGGCAAAGATTATATTGATATCAGGTGTTATCAAAATAATATAATAGAGTGAAAATCATAGTAGGTTTTACGGTATTATCCATGTCATAGTGTTACTAACTAACCTGGTCATTCTCAGAACATGTTGGGCAAGCATCTTTTGTAGCCGAAGGATCAAACAATGTATTTGTCAGGGATTTATAGCTGACGGTGTTGCCCTTGTCTGAAAATACGATCGCTTCTTTCTTTGAGCTGAATCGATAAACATATGGCCCAACTTCTTTCACCTTTACACAAAAAGCAATTTGATTATATTAATAGTTATTTAATAAATAAAATACAGGGCAAAAGGTACATACCGTAAGTAAATTCTGGATGGGGGGGGGGGCTTAGCTGGACTTGACATTGGGCTTCACAAAAGGAACAACTGTGCAGTGATTTTATAAGATTATTATTAATCTAAACTTGCTGCTAGTTGCAATGCATCCACTATATTACTTCAATGTCGGTACAATATCCTTGCACTGATTATCAAAGTAAGGGCTTATTCGAGGCGGGCTTACTCGATGATTTACCGTCAAGGTGCCGGTTCCCTCGTGTTTTTCATCAGGCATTTGTAGGTTTAGCATGTGTGGTAAGAATGGGGTCATTTGATAAAACATAGCGAAATTAAGTGAACTGTAATTGTTATACTGATAACAACCCAGAAAGTTTAAAACCCATGCACAAACACTTTTCAACACAAAGCCCAAATGTCCTCAAATTAGGTGCTATCAAAAATATAGTGTTTCTGACAATTGCTCTCATCGTAAAGGATAGGAGTATCAAAAAGCACCTGCTAAATCGTTGGACTAATGATCTAATTATGCAATATGAAAATCACGTAGTTGATTGTTGCCAGTAACAACAGTAAACAGGCTCCGTGTGCATGTCCATGATATGGCTTCATAAGCATTTAGTTTATGCATTGCGAAATCGGGGCACTAAATGTAGGGATGAATTTTTCAACGCACAAGTTGGTCATGCATCTCTTTAATGCTTGTTCATTGAAATAACATAACAGATAGCTACATTGATAATAGAAAAATCATACATTAGTAGCTAAATAGTTTATTTAAACAAATAATGTATGCAAAGCTATACCACCTACCATTGGATTATGTCCTTTATAGAGAAATTCATTTCGATTTGTGATATTCCAATATGTGATCTTCATCAATTTGTTCTTGCTGAATGCATTTAAGGCTCCAACCTTTGAAAAAAGTTTCTATTTGTACAGCTAGAAGTTATGTTTCTAAGACTAATACATCAATTTTTCGCTACTTAAGTGCTTATGTAAATTTGGAAAGCATTCCTAATCAATTTTTTAATATTTCATATTGCTCTAAGATAATCTCTTATTGGTTTAATCCAAGAGGTTATTATAAGGAAAAAATTGCAGAACCACAAACTGGATGATTGATTAATGTTGTTAAAAATGCTATAATTTTACTGTTGATTCTTCTTTATACCTGTACCAGAAGATCAAAATCACAACACAAATCTCATTAGAATAAAGCCCGATGATATAACTCCGTAATTAACTTAATCGTAATGCGGCTTGGGAATCCAAAATCATACTTACCCAATACTTGTAGTTCGAATGACTGGGAGAATCAACGCAAATCTTATCAGAAGACCTTGTGAATATTGCTTTGGGAATCATTCTATTTGCCACGATATATCCAATAACACAAGTTATGATTCCCCCCACAATCAACGAGACACCTTTACGTCGATCACAACTTCCTACACTTTGACAATGCATGATCTCAAACTTAAAGAGCCCAGAAAATGAAGCGAACTTGTTCCAGCCTTCAAAAGCAAACGATGTAATCAATTGGCGAGACTTGTGACTGGTCACTGGTCACTTCTCTTTAAATGTCTGAATCTTTCTTGAAACAGCACCAGCAAGGAGCAGATGATTTTTTTCTTTGAAACAGCTGCAATTGAGCGCAAATTTTTCACACTATTCGATGATACCTTGCATCAGCAAACGCGGCTAATGTTGTGTTGTTTGCCAACAAGTATCAGTCAGATAGTGGCCATATGTAGCTGTGAAGCGCAATAAACACAACTGTGCATGCTACAACGATTTCTGAAACAGCAATAGTTAAATGTCAATTATGATTTTTTTTAAATCAAACTGGATTTCCTAAGCCAAGCTCTAATGACCACAATTAAGTGGCTATCTACATCATTTGCATGCTATCAATGTTGACGAGGTTGTTTTGTTGTCTCATGGTGTATCCTGTTATTGTTTGTTATTGCCATTTTTTGCTTACAAGTAGTAATGATTATATACCTAGTTGGTATTTCGGAAAACGTAAAGTCAACTGTTGATTAGAACTTGCACGAGTACCGTCTCTTGAGTATGTTATAGGACCTGCTTATCTTCCTAACTGACTGATACGTCATATAGGTTGTATACTTTCTTTCAAAGTCTACCTCTCCTTCGCAGTGACCCGCAGGGGCGATTTCAAAAAAATAGACTATATAAGCTGGGTCAAAAGTAGGATCTTCAAATATGTTTTTCAAATCAGCTTTGGCATCAGTACATATGCTGTACATTGACAACGATCTCTGACGCTAATCTTTTGTAATTCTGATGAGCCGCCTGCTCTGTTGTCAACGTTACAGCATGAACATTATCAGCAACACAAGAGAAAAACCCATAAAGAAGCATATGGGTGTGTGCTGGATAAGATCTGATCTCGACTTATTTTTTAGTCTGGCGTCCATTACACACCTTTTCAACGCGCGTTTTGATTCAAGTTGCTGAACGGGTGCTTTCAACCGCAATAGGGTTCAAATAAGCTGTATACATGACGTGCAGTTGTTAGACTTTGTTGTCGATGTTAATGCAAAACAAAATGAATGAATTAATATTGCCAGAGTTTGAATTAATACTGATGTTATTAAAACTCTGTCTGATCCGAAGGAAATTCTCTCTCCCTGTAAGGCTGAGTAAGAAACCAAACCCTGATAGTGATAGAACAAGCCTTCATGATTCAAAGCTTACCTTCTTCCCCGAAGGTGTTCGAACTACACAGTGTTTATTATACAACGAATTGAATAATCATGAAAATATATGACATAAAATTAGTGCATAAACAAGGAACAGCACATAAGCAACATCCTTTTCTCTTTGCTACACAACGAATTAGTTTATTACTTTTACAAACTCCTACCAAATTATATCTAGAGTAACAGGTATTTTGGCCAAGTTTAGAAGATTCACCGGTGACTGTATGGTTACTTTTCCAGCTAGAAAGTCTCGTTGCTCTGCCGGTTTTACTTGAAAACGAGGCTGCCCGTCAACTTTTCGCTTCTTGGCTTCACTTGGCCCATCGTCATCATCATCATCATAACCATCATCAGTTTCCGTAAAACAGCCTAATTTAGTTTTTAAAGGATTTGCTTTCCACATCAATCGATTATTAATAACACCAAATGACGTGGATATACTGGAAACAAGATGTGCGTTAACATCCTCAACTGCTTGCTTACGTGGCTGCAAAGCCACCAACCTGGAAACCTGACTTCCAGCTAAAACACTCTTAGCAGCACTAAAAGGAGAATAGTCTTTTCTTACGCTGGCAATTTCTAAGTTTAAGAGGTTTTTCGAGTTCTGCTCTTGCTTGGAAAGTTGTTGCTTGGATGCACAGAAATTCGGTCTGCCAGGTGAAACAGTCAGATTAGAAAACTGTGTCAGTGAGACAACTCCGTCGTGAAACACTTTAAGCAGATCAGCATAAATAGCAAAGTACTTATGACTGCTGAGCAATGAGCTTCGGTTAGTCGATTTCGCACTGGAATGGCCAGATGTCGAAGCCGCTGTTCTTATAAGAAATACCGACAAATCCTGAAAAATAAAGCCATATCCCCTGTTAGATACTGGGGGCAAAAAATCAAGCCAGATTTTAGATATAAAAACTAACAAAAGTCCCTGTGGCTTCCCGAGATAATTCTCATAGCCGAGGAATGGTGTCAGAGTATTGAATGAAACGCTTGTGACAATCTAAGATGCGAGAGCTGACCTGCAAAAGACCGTAGAGCATGAGACATTCTTGAATAACATTTGGGTCCTCAGCATTATCCACGGTCTCTTTTAATTTCTCGCATTTTGATATCAGAATCGGCCATAGAACTTGATGAGTAGGCTAAGACCGAGAAGGAAAACAAAGAAATTTAGACGCTATTAGCGATCAGGACAGGGTGGGTGGGCTCCTCCCAATATACATGCATATAGCTTCAGAAAAAGATAGGTAATGATGTATAAGAGTAGGACTCTTAGAAATATCATTTCATTACTTCAGCTCCAAGACAAGCGATACCAAATGCAGCACCGTAAAATGAACCCAATGATTTTGATTCGTCGTGCAAGCATTCTTGGTACGCCTTCAGAAGATGATGCGGCAGGTAGCTCATCGTGGATATATGACGTCTGGAGCAAATGAAAATTAAAGACACAGAAGTACAAGAAATTGCAAAGGCTCAAATTTGCTGAGAAGCAGGAAACGATTGAAGCTAAACCAGATAGACAGAAAACAAATCTCGATGTTGGCACCTGCAAAGTTGCGTGAGAATTCGAGCGGCCCGTATTTTGCATTCCCAATACGCGACAGGCAGATGTCCGTCGCTCAGAATAAAGCGCAGTAACTTCACTATCTGCAACACCTAAAAAAGAAAACGCGAAAAGATGGGTAATCAAGTAAGAACAAATGAATATTTAATGTCTTTATTATCACAAACAATTATTTTGCCAAAACTCGCTCGAAATTGATTACTGATAGCATATTGCACGGCACGTTAACACAGAAAATGAGGAAAAAGTTGTAAATATTGCATTTCGAAATAAAAGCACCATCTGCTTTGCTCGAAATGTTTTTTGTCTAGGATCAACATTTCAAACTTTGAGGTATAATAACAATGCAATCAATGAATTCTGAAATTATATTGACTTACATAAGGAACCAGGAAAAGTGATGTATTGTCTACTAAGGCTTGGATAATAAGCAGTGTTCCCTTTGCTATGTTCTTGAGAGTTTCATTCCCATTACATGATTTAAGCTGAAAGAATAATACTCATCATCAGTATCATCATCATAGCATGATCATTACCATAATTATAAGATTTGGGCTGATTCAAGGGGGTCCTATTGAGAAAGGGAGGGCAATTTGAGGAGCTTACAGTATCAGAGCCTTTATAAACATGATTGTTGTAATAGAAATATATAAAGTGTGCATACCTGACATGCTAAGAAAGTAACAAAGTACGGCAGGACTGTTTGGAGCTTGCCACTTGTTCTGATGGTATTAACTGCAAGCTTTGGGAAACAAATGTAATTATAATCTAAAAATCAATTTTCGGCATCAGTAGAATAGTACAATAGAGAATTGCAATGTATACCTTTCTTGCATTTGAATTACTGCCAAAAACAGATGATATTATTTGTTGAATGAATGAGGCATAAGGCTGCAAATAGATTAAAGATATATATTATTCAGCATCTCACGATGAAGAAAGGCACAAAGCTAAATATAACATAAAAAGACAATTATTAAAAAACTTTAGAATGTTTACCTCCTCTAACACCTCTCGAGTTGAGCTTTCATCTTTGTTTGGCTTTCCTGCAAAATAATAAAATGACACTGCATATTATACAAAACATTTTGTGGAAGTGTGATTCACTTTTGCAAGTTTTAATGAGGCAAAAAGATACCAGAAAACCGTTTGATATTGGGAACAATAAATCATGTTTTCTTAAATACCTCCAGTACAGCTTTGTCCTTCAAAAACCAACCATTGAGCTTCAAAGGAGGGAAAGAGCATGAATCATAATGCCACTAAGACATAATAGCTAGGCTTAAATGTTGAAACGTTGTTTTCAATTATTTTAAACTCTTGCTTGATAAAAATACCTTTTATCGAAACTTCGCCGGGGTCAGCTGGCAAATTTTGATCAAAAGCAAGTTCCCTCAGATGGATATCTTTATCTTCAATATAAGATATGTTCTTATCTTTAAAGTTGAAAGATTTAAAGTGTGATATGTCGATACCATTATGACCATATATCAGCTGAGAAAAAGAAAAAATATATGTTCATATTTTGATCAACAAAGCAAGGATAAATTTATATTTTGATTAACAATAATAATGAGGATAAATCGAAATAGTATAACCTGACTATCACTCCATTTTAAGGCTGTAGAGAAATCATTGGTTGTCATACATCTTCGTTTAGAATGTTTCATAACTCTCATGGCATTCTAAAACCAAGCAAATTATATTTCGAAAAGGGTGCAAAAATATGGACAATGATAATTATTAAACCAAAACCCATTATTTTATTTGAATAAACATAAAATTCATGGCTTGTACTTGGATAATTTCTTTCAATCTATATGTTACGTCCTCTGAAAGGCTTTGCTGTACGCTCTCATTTAGATTTGGACAGCCAACTGTCTCTGAATATAAAGCTACAGAACTTTTAGGGAACAAAGTGAATTTTGCCCCACTATTTTGAGACATCTTATTTGTCTTGTTGTGAACGTTTTTGGATTGAGTAGAATTGTTGATTAAATCAAATCGAGAGAACTGAGCTGAATTGTGAACCAAATTCAAATCTCGTCTCCATGGAAAAAGCGAATACAACCAAATGACCTTAGATCAACACCAACTGGCGAGTTTATGAGTTTCAAATGATGTTGTGGGGATATACAAAAATTAACTATTATCTAATCACGTCCACAACAACTGCTGAATTGTAGTCTAATTTCTTAATGGCGGTTGTTGAACCTTTAACTTAGTTACGAATATTGCCAATTTGTAAGATTATACATCACTTGGACTTGTTACCGGCGTTGCTTATTTGCTGCTGATCGGCCTTAATAGAGAACATATAATCTCTTCAGTAATCAAAAATAGCACAGGTCAGGAGAGGTCACGTATAAAGAAAAAGGCCTTAGGCCTTCCTTTGCCTTACTTGCTGTGGAAAAATCCAACGTCAATCTTCAGTTTACTTTGCAGTTGTGGTAGTCGGTTAGAATCAACATGCAGGCATCGTCTAATCATTTTGCAAGCTCTTTTAAGAATAATTGTGTGGTGAGACCACGAAAACCAGACACTCAGCTGCCTACCACAGAGCTGGAAAGCTCTATGAATTATGAAAATTCTGAGAAAAACAAGTCAAGGCTATATGTTAAAGATGATAACGATGAATTAAATGGTATGAGTTATGAAGTTGAACAAGAGAATCAAGGTAGGGATGGACGGAAAAAGATTTACGAGGTTCAGGACCTTCCGAAACTTCTTTTAAGCGATGACAAATTCTACAAACACTTGCAAGAATTGAGACATGAAAATAAGAAAACTCTAAAAATGCTTGAGAAGTTTTACAGACCAGTCACTGATGCTGACCAGGAAAAGGCTGCAAGACCAATGCCAATGGATTTTATTGAGAAAATGAAGCAAGATCAACAAATTGAGAATAATAGCAAATTTGTCAATGGTTTATATGATGACATCGGTACTCAAGCCTTTAGAAGAGATTCTGATAATATTGACAGTGAGAAAAGTGAAACATCATTTCAAGATTACCAAGATTTTGATCATTCTAAAGAGTATAGAGGTATGTGGTAGTATTTTTTTAATCAACCCGTGCATATTGCAATTTCTTTGAGCTCAAGTTGGCAGCTTCTTAGAAGTGTGTGCAGTATTTCAATAAGATGTTCTCTTTACAGCCAATGCAAGCTTTGAAAGCAGTGATGACAGCGAGGAAGATCCACGTAAAGATTGGACCAGGAAATATTCTCACAACATCTTGCCTGACGAGTCTGTTGGTATGTTCAGAGGGAGGTCTTCTTCATACGAAGTGATTGATAACATGTGGGACAATTTTAGTGTTGATAGCTATGCGCCATTTGAGGAGTCAAGTAAGGGCAAGAATAAGCCAGATGCAAAGCAATGGTCTCCATCAATCACCATACCGGAGCCGTTTCAAATGACACTGAGAGCTGCAGCTAAAGCTAATGTGAAATCAAAGCGAAAAGAGAAGCTAGAGCAAGAGCTTTTGAGGAAGAAGGTAGAAGAAGAAGCGGAACTGAATAAGAAATTCAGAGCAAAGCCTGCACCTGCAACTACGTTCATGCAGATATACAAAGAGAACGAAGCAAGGGAGCAAGAGAAGCGAGAATTTCGAAGAACTTTGAATAAGGCGATATTAGAAGCAACGGTGAAGCCTTTCGATTTCACAAAGAGAGATGAAAAAATGAAGGAATTGAGGCAAAGTCAGTCAACTGAAGATTTAAGCAGGAATAAAAGCGAAACACAATTCAAAGCGACGCCATTTCCGCATGATCTCTTCAATCTTTCATTGGAAGACAAACGAGCTGAACAAGATGAGTATCGGAAGATTAAAATAAAAATGCGATCACAAGAGACCCTTGCCAAGTCGAGTCTGCCACCAAACATGCGAGCAAGAGGCGAACGGTATACGATGAACACGAGATACCAGGGTAAGACGAGCAAAGAGAAACAATCAAAGGCATCACATTCAACCAAGTCCGAGACGTTCAGACCGGAGATTAATCACGAGATACCGGATTACGAAAGCTTGCATAGGAAATTCGAGCAGGAATTGCAGCGCAAACGCCGTCAAGCGACTCCCACCGTATGCGAACCTTTCAGTCTGCACACAGGCAAAGTTCCCAGTAGAAGTAGACTCAGTCATAGCGAAGGGATGAATGGTGGATTGGGTGGTGAAGATTTGAAATGTCTGCAGAAGAGTACACCGGAATATAAAAGCTATGCGAAGAAGGATTATCGACGCCCAACTCCGACAAGACGATCTACGAGCTTTAATGATTCTGGTTCAGACGACGCGCCGCCTTTTGCGTAAGTTCACCACTTGAATGTCTGTGATTGTCATGTTTGACATCATACCGTAAATCCTCGAATAAGCCCTCCCCTCGAATAAGACCCCATCATTTGCAAGGATATTGAACCCAAGTTCCCAGGCATTGAAGTTGTTTAGTGAATGTATTGCAAGTAACAACAAGTTTAAACCAATAACTTTATGGATTGGCTGCATCGTATGACTTTTATTTTGCTTATCAGACTAAAATTTCGTTTTTACAAATAAGCCCCCGGGGGCTTATTCGAGGATTTACGGTAATGCATTTTTATGTTGTTCTGTCTTCCTGTACTCTGTATTGCGGCGATGGAGGTTTGAGTGCGATCTGTAATTATCGTGTTTTTGTGCAACATTCAACACAGGTTGACTGAGACGGCGAGGCGAAGATTGTCGAAGGCTGAACAGAGTTTGACCGATCGTGCCAGGACGGAGGACGCAGAGAGAAAACAAGCCGAACAAAGAAGACGAAGAGAAAACGAAATACGAAAGCAGGTTGCAAGAAAGTCAGCCTCCAACGATCTCAAGTCAATTCTTCAACAACAAAGTAAAGAGAAGCTTCAAAGCTTCAGGTAAGAACTATCTTTGCATGCAAATAAGAAAAGTTTTTTTGAAGAAAATAATGCATAAAACATCAATTAATTGTTTACGGAACAATGTTTCATGAAAATTCTGGTTTCCAATGCTCTGTTTTGATTTCTTATATGTTTTATTTTTTCTGATCTTTTATATGTTTTGCATTTTTTTCTGATTTTTTATTTGCGTTATTGTTTCTGACTTCTTTTATGTATTGATGTTTCTGATTTTTCCATGTATTGATGTTTATGATTTTTTGTATGTATTATTGTTTTTTATTTCTTTTATGTATTATTATGCCTGCGAAATTTTGCATTGCGTGTGCTGACTTTTCCCTGTTTGTTTTCCCAGCTCTGCTAAACCCCTCATGTATCATTTACCGTATAAATTCTACTGTTCTCATATCGTGTTCTTGAAAACTCTTTCAGAGAGTCGGACCTTGCTCGAGCCAGGGAATACAGGCAATATCTGAAAGAACTGAGAGCCAAAGTCAACGAGCAGCCATTGCTTTTTGAACGAGAATCACAGACAAATGCAAGAAAAGCAGCTCAAAAGAAATACAAGCAAATTCTGCAAGAAGCTGGTGTTGATGACGATGTAGTTGACAGCCTTGTGAATCAAGATGGAAATCTAATAGAGGCCGAATCCAATGAAGATTATTTGTATGAAGATGATGATGATAAGCATGATGAAAACAAGGAAGATGTGAGTCTTCTTCCAGATGATGCTGACAATGAAAGTGAAGCAGAAGTCAATGATGAAACATTTGATGATGGTGTTGCACTCAATACCACCCATACCCTTTCGAATGACGATACCAGTGATAATGATAAATCGTTGTAGATTCTTAGCATCTTCGTACAATGTTTAAAAGTATATATGTTTTAGTAAATGCGTGTAGAAGTGTCTGATTCCTAGACAGTTTGATAATGTGTTTCTGTTCATTCAACTCTGGGTGCAATTCAACTCAATTGTGTTATATTCTCCAAGACTCCCAGAATTGTTTCCAGCGTCCATTGTTTCCGCTGCGGGGCGTTAATTTGAATGGCAAAAGATGAATCGAGTTGTTGAATAAGTCATTGACACGCCTCTTTCATATTTGGGCAATAAAGCTGATTTTAACAGGTAAAGATACTATTTAATTTATTAATTCTTAGCAAAATATATATCTACCTAGCTTCAAGTATTCATCCTGCTTATATTCTGTTTGGATTTTGGGTTGTCAAGCTCGTTGAAGCTCCAAAGTTGGCCTAATATAAAGTCGTTGACTTTAGGCCGAGGACAAACTCGGAACAGACACTGTTTGTTTGTCTGCTGAAGTTTGTCGTGAATCATTGATACAAGCAAATTGCTCATCTGTATGTTATATGTTGCTTTTTACCATATACGTGTCAAGATTTTCGGATCTTTGTTTGACAATAAGTCTGCCTATCGTCTACTGTTTGAGGAACAGATACAGATTCGGTTCTCGTTTTGACTGTTAGATAAAGCTGATAGAAAAAACTGTTAGAAAAAACTGATATAATTTGAGAAGATGAGAATACATTGGTAAACGAAATATGCTATTTTCTAGAAAGACTAAGCATGGCTGATGAAAAAGAACCCATTACTCCCGCTGATGAGGATGACCGTAGAAGGGAAAACCCTGATCAAACTGATGGAGGAGAAAAGGAAGGAAAGTGCTCATGCAACAAGAATTTTTTCTTGTCAATTGAGGGTGCTTTAAAGATCATCCAATTTGTAAGTACTACTGTCTGTTATTATCTACTCTTTTCATCTGTTTCAAAAAAAGTTGTTCGCATGCAAAGCTATATTGTAAACCAAGTCATGAAATGCTTTTCTTTCTTGCATCCTTGCAGTTCACATCGTTGATCGCTTGGATAATTTGTGCATTGGCCTATCGTCATCTGAACCAGACAGTTGTCTCTCGATATGGTTATTACTTGTTTGTCAGTATCACATGCTGGATTCTTACGATAATCATAATTTCCTTTCACCTTTGCGGACTTTACAACCTATGGATAAACAACAGACTCTTCCGACTTTTTGGATGGGTATGTATGCTTACTCCTTCACAACATTATTCAAGTTTAAACAGCAGTTTCAATGCTGTTAAGTTTTCACTATCTAATAAGTCTTAAAGGAATATAGTAATATGCCTTAGGAGAGAGCAAGGATACCATCAGGCAATCTATTTCTCTAAGCTTTCTCTATAGCAACCTATATATATATAGGTATCATGTTATATGGCTGAATGTAAATGAATGTAAAATTAATGAATGTGAAATTATGTTAGCTAACTAAATTAAAAGTAAATTTGGCAAATTAAAATTAATCACTAAAATTAAATTGAAGCGTGGGGTCAAACTAAATAATCTATAGTCTTTATGCTTTTTGTTAAGATTTGCCTTTCTGATGTCATTGCTGTATGAGATATGTCAAACTTTTTTGGAATTAATATTTCTTGTTTGACTTTTAGTACATCAACTTGCTTGCATACTCTTGCATCTATACATTCTTCTGGATAGTGGCTGCTATCTTATTGGCATTTGCATTTCGTGAATGGAGTGGAACGGCAGCAGCCGCAGTGAGTATTCTGTCACTGATGTCATTGCTCGAGTTAATAAGTGTTTGAGTTGTTGAGGGCTATTGAAAGTACCTGCAAAGTTCTCAAGGAGATTGCAAAACCTATCTTGGGTTTGAGCTATCAGCATTTTACTCCATTATGTTTTAATCTAATTGAGAAGTTTGGGGGTTGTCAAGACTTTTTTACGATAGCTCACCCGAGTGTTAATGTGTCACATTTGCTTAATTTTGCAGTTCTTTGGCTTTCTCAATTTTATTTTGTTCCTGGTCGACAGCATCATGTACTTCAGAGTGTGCCGTACATATAGAGTTGAGATTAGAAGAATCAGAAGAGGTGGGTACAGAGATGCCAATACCGTTTGAACTGCTTTCATACTGTCTGACTACCTTTTTTTTCTTTTTTCATCATTTTGATAAACTGCAAAGTATTGACATGTTGTTTTAATGGCACTTTAGATTAACTCAGAGTTGAGTCAGATAACTTTGTATATTAATCAACTCTCTCTCTCATTTTATTACCTTTTAATTTTTATCATTTTAATATTTAATTTTTGTTAGTATTTCGTAATCTGGATGAAGTCAACTTTTGATTAGCTTTTGTTTAAGATTGTCAACCATTTGTTTTAAGCTTAAACTTCTTTTATCCCACCATTCTGAACTTATTAATTAAACACTATACATGCTGTTTTATTTTGCTTGCTACTAAACACTATTGCATTATTTATGATTGGTAGATGTTGTAACTTTCACAAAAATTATGAAGTTTTGTGAATTTCTTTTCTTTGTTTCGCTCTTGCATTTCCAAGTGCCGTAATGCTTCGATTAAACGCTCCCTTATTCTAAACGCCCCCTCGAATAGACGCCTCCTAAAATATCAAGAAATTTAATAAACGCCCGAAGCTTTACGTTAGTTCAGTGTCGTAAGCAAAGGTGGGAGAGATAAGTACGTCGCTTAAGAAATACAGTTTCACGAAGAGGCCTTAGGCCAACACCACGCCGTCACAAAAACCTTTGTAACGTTTGCAAGCATGTCTGATATGAATAAATTCGAACAAATTACAACAACTGAAAATATTAATGGGCAAAGATTGCAAATTAGAGCTGTGTCAAATCACGAATTTTGTCACTTTGTGATACGATGTTGCGACGATGGAAGTTTTTGGGATTTGGTGCACAATAATTTTCAAAGGATAATATTCATCGTCTTCTTCTTCATTTCCACGACTTGGCTTTTTATTGGACTTGTACAGGTTAGTCAAATCAAATATATTGATTTTAAAGGTATACTATCTTTGATTTGATGAAAACCTGACCATGTTTGTTTTAACGACCCTGACCCTCCCCTCCCAGAGTGCTGATCGGGGGGAGAGCGGGAGGGGAGTGGCTTAAAACACGCAATGTGTTGTCCTCCCTTTTCTTTCTCATTCACCCCTGCGTGGAACTTGCAGCATCCAAAACTTGAAGTTATATGAGTGACAAGGGTAAGCATGAACTATTTAAATGTTGGTGTTGCATAGAGTTATGAATTTATTTTCATCTTTTAGCATTCTTGTTGGTTTTGGTTGCAAGTGGTACTGCCAGTGGCATTTTTTCTATTCTACATGTATGCCAGCTACTTATCAATCCATGAAGGTGAGGGAAGCAATATCATTTCCTGTGAATTTCTGCCCTACTTTGGAGTTACCCAATCAACTTTTAGCATTCTAATGACGTAATTGCAGTTCTGTGATTTGATTGGAGGATGGAAGTGCCCAAGAGCTTCTCTAATTTTTGTTTCAGAAAGCATGATTTTCGTCAAAGATTTGGGTTTGCAAGTATCTGTCAAGTATCTTTCCGGCAGAAAAGAAGAGGAATTTGTTCCACTGAAATTGATTGTAAACGTTGCAATAAACGAAGTCGTTTACATGGTCAGATTCTATGTCATATTTTGAGTCTTAATCTGTTTTAATCACCTTTATTATTTGTATTCAATTTCATTTTCAACTAACCATTTTGTTTGTTGGACATTCTAATCACATGCGTAAATTATATGCTTATTCCTTAATCCTCTTTAATTGCCTCTCTTTTATTTTCATTCACATTAGAATATTTTGTTTTCAGCAAAGAATAATCTACACAATTGTCGTCTTTGTTGGGCACCATATCAATGTGCGTTGTGATAGCTCTGCAGACAATGCCACAAAGATCGCCAAAGCAGTCACAATATTCAAGGTATGGAAAATAACGGCCTTGGACGACACAGCAACGCAGTTCTCCACAATTCAATGCCCACACGGGTATTATTGATATTGTAGTAAAGGTTATTTTGATCAATGTTCTATTTCTTGTTGATAAGCATTCAGCCGTCGCTTATTTGTTGAGGTATTTTTTTAGGGAGTGAAACCGCGGCTGCCTGTCCTGATCACGGTCCTAAATAAGGTCCATCGAATACTTGCTGGTCGCAACAAGAAGTCAATTTCCCCCCGAGAGCCCATTCAGACCAGAAGCAAATCGCGGTTGGAAAGAGAGCAGAGACGAACCGAAAGAGATAGGTACAGCGCGTGGTAATTTTGAATATCCAAGGAATGAATGTTGCACGCGCTCAAGTCGCAAGCCGTCGTGTCAGTTCTTGTTGCATGAAGAAAGTGTCACCCTGAATGCGTGAGGTTTTGCTCAGTTACTGCAACTCAAGTTGGAGGTAAGTGCTTTCCTCCTCTCAATATCACATCGGAATTTGGTTTGAAAAATTCTATGGTTTGAAAAGAATTTGGCGCGAGCTGTCATAATCGCGTTTATTGCGCGTATGCAGAGATTTCAATGCGGGAAAGCCAATGCTGCACTCCAATGTGTTCGATGCACAAGGAAGCGGGGCTTTCAACTACGCATCTAATTAAGTTATATTGTTTTGTTACGTATTGTTACCTTTGTTTCGTACTGTTGGTGCGCGTGGGCTGTAGAGTAACAAAAGGGAGGAACTGTTCTCATGTTAGCGTGGTAAAGGGACAAAAGGCCTCTCCCATGCCGGTATTGGTGAATAGGATGAGTCAAAATATCTTATCGGCACACGTTAATGGGCTTGGGCTCAGCCCTGATTGTTGAAATGCCATTCGTTGTATTGTATACCTCCAATTCATGAGTTGTGCTTGCGAAAAGGTTTACGTGCTTAGTAGTGACTGGCTTTTCTTTGGTTTGCAAGAATATTACTGCAAAACATTTGTTGCTTAGTTGAAGGTTTGTTATGTTACTTATTTTGTTACTTTGCGTTTTCTTTATAAATTAGTCTGTATATAAAGTTTTATGTGAACGAAACGGTTTAGTTACAGTCAAATTTGCACATTTTTCGAACTTTACACATTTTTTTTATAAGAATATAGTCTATATAAGAATATTGAGGCTGAAAATCGCCAAGAAACAATGGAAGTTTAAAAACTATAATAGATAGGATCGAAGCTCAGAATATGTTAGTGTGCTCTCATAAAAAGTGGTGTATCTAATTCGAACGATTTTCTCCGTCCCTTCAATGGTCGCTTAAGAACCAATCCTTACAAAAAGAAACCTCTGTAGTTCAGCCTTTTTGTAATTCGAACATTTTCATGCTTCCCCAGGGTGTTCAAGTTAGACTTGACGACTGTACAATATGCACTGTTGCTGGCTATTTCTCTCAGCGTGGAATGTTGTGCTTAGATTTACTTGACTGTTTCTTTGATTATATTTTGTATGGAAACTAAAATTAAAAAGAATAACAAGATGTGTGCGGAACAGTCTAAACAATCTTTAAATCGGATTTTTTAGTAACTGTGCTACGTCTTTTAGTGTGCTCAACCAAAATACATTATTGGCTCAAGCTGCGAATCGTGACTTCGATAAGAAGCTCGCATGAAATAAGGGGCGGGGTCACGTGATATTTTTTACAAGCTCATGGTTTTAGCGATGTGGGTAGAAATTTTCCGCAAATTTGATTATGTGTATGCTAAGTGCATTAAGGACTTATCCCTGCAAGGTTTTTCATGTTATAGTTTGCAAGAGAATAACTTTTTGTACCACATATACTATGCAGCAACACGATGGAAGACATTTAATTAGAGAATCTCTGTTTGTTTACTCGTTCCGATCGTCTTGCTCATGCTATGTGCATTCAGTCCTCTCTTCTCGACATAATAAGGCGCTTCCAGTTGTACCGGCTTAGACAGTGGGAGCTTCTTACAAGGCTTTGGCCTCCAACAGCTCTAAGACGAAATCGGCTTGTAGATTACTGCCTGCTTAGGCCGTCAATAGATGGCATGAGAAAAATAACCTTTTTACAATTGATCGCATCTTGTTTACAAGTGATCGCATCTTTGTTGCACCGTTGTTTGAGAATTGAGAAACGTGATTAATAATAGCTGCTCAGCTTCTGATCGCACACACGGTTTCCTAACCTAACCACCATAGAAACACATTTGATTGGAGGATAAAGTCAAGCATCGTTGTGCATACCGTAGTCCTCGATTAAGACCCCTACCTCGAATAAGCCCCCCTTCGAATAAGCCCTCCCCTTGAATAAGCCCCCACCCTAAAATATATTTTGCGAAATAACTCCCCGGGGGTTTAATCGAGGACTTACGGTATGTACGCTTTTGTATTCTTTGTATACAAAACTGTATTCTAACTTTTATAATTTTTTTTAATTTTCAAAGCTTCATAGAAAAGGGGTTATTTATTTACATACAAATATTCCAGCGACGCTGTCGATGTAGAATTGGAATGCGAGCTATTATAACTACAATAGAATAGGAGAGTGTGTTCAAACCGCTAAAAATGATCAGAGGGCTCAAAAGCTTCCCTCCCTCGTTAGAACTCGATCAGCTTTATTAGCGACTGTGGGAGTGCAGGAATGTTGAGGTGTAGGACTGTGGCAGACTAATAATCTTATCAATTTCGTCATTTTGATAAAATACGATCGACAGACATCTCGTATTTTACAAATGCGACGTGGTGAATTTTTCATTTGTTCACGCGGAAAGCTGAAAGGAAAAGCTGCTGGTCATTAAAATCTCATCATTACACTGAAATATTTTCTCATCTAATTCACGCTGGCAACCTTTATTTAGCAGTAGTATTAGAACTCAGCCAGGCGAAACGCCATAGTCCTCTATTAGGAAAGACCCTTTGATGATTTATCGTATGCACAACTGATATCCAAGATCCCAAAGGGCTTATAATTGAAAGAGCGTCATTGATGTATTTTGATTTTACTGTGAGGACAATCTGCCAATATTAATTCCCGATATTCGGACTAACAAGATTGCGGATAAATAAATATCACTTCTGTCTCCGAAGGAAATGAGCGGACGAAGCCCATCTGGCGATTTCGATCTTTTAGTTTCTTTCAACTTTCAAATTGAGACGATCCACAGACCGTTTCATAAGCTGCTTTTTCATGTGAATCATGAAGATACGGTAATCCATTGCTCTTTTATCCAGCTTTCTATTCATTTGTCTCTGGTTCTTATTCACGTGCCTCTGCTGATTCTTATTCATATGACCCTGATTGATCCATAGATTGATCTGGTCTCTGACAGCAGCTCTTTCGGTATTGTTTTTGTACTTCATATGCATAAGAATGAAGTGGGACTAGGAGCATATGTGGACGTTTTCGAGTTATTTCGGACTTCAAATCGCACAATACAGGACCACAAACGTCACTTGAAGGTTTATCAATTGGATAACAAATTGAATTTATTTTGATATTTGTGTTTGCAGGTAATTTCAAAGCAACAGCATATGACGGCGATTATTGTTTTGTTTTCAAGTTTATCGTCTGAGGTGAGATAAATTCTATGATTTGTGCATTCGTTTAATTTAAACAAAACAAACGCCACATATTTGATAGATTTGATTCTACCTTGGAAGGAAAGGGTACCTAACACACGCATTTTTATAAGAAACTTAGCTCCGAAACAGTATTCAGTTTCTTAAATTTTATGGCATTTTAGTATCAAAAGTTTCTTGAACGTTTCTTAACTTTGGACGTGCCATAACACCATTGAAATAGGTAGAAAACGCAAAAACATCACAATTCAATGTGAATAAACAGTAACAAAACAAAAAATCATCTAAAATGCCAAGCAAATGTTTTAATTTTCGTTTCTACCTGCCAGCGAAATTTTTGTCTGAACACAACCTTTCTGCGCCAATTTTGCCGAGAGATGGATAGCTGGATTTCGCACGGTGTTGCTAAATTGACCTGTAGCTGCTTTGTATTGTATTTTATTTATTTATTTTTTTTGGCAGTTTCTTGAGTTTGACGGAAGGTGGTACTGCGGTTTCATAATTTTTGGTGTCTCAAGTATAGGCTAGTCATAGAGGTTTTTTTTATCCAAAAATTCTTGTATTGACAGAGAGGAATGGCTTTGTTTATGTTTTGAGTTTTTGATATCTCTGGAGTATAGATGCATGTATGCGTATTTTATTATAAGAAGTCCACATACACATAATGTGACTGCCCAGAGTGGTTACATACACGAGAAGGTAATAAAGTCGTGGGAAACCGCTTCCCTTGTTGGTAAAAGGCTCGGCTTGTACAAATGTTTTTCTCTCCACGATAGGTTGATTGTTTTCATCAGATATTTTCAACAGAGCAGGGCTGTTGGGCGAGAGCCGTCGCAGTCCTTTAACGTTCCTTCTTAGAAATACCAAGAAAGGCTAAAGCAATCTTAAAAGGATTCGCATGTGCGTCGCACCCTTTCAATTTATTGGATTTCGGCTGGCAATCCAGCAAGTAGATTTCATGAGATTTTATCATTTAGTCGCATTACAATGCTAAGCAACTGCGGTGGCTCAAAATTACCAGCAGTCCGCGATGGATACCGAATTGCATGATAAAAAAAATTTATAGATGACGAGCATCAACAACAAAGTATCCGATGGCACTCCCATGCCGTGACGTAGCATCAATATTTATTTTGTTACAAAAGTAGGCATCTTCATCATATTTGGGATATGATGCATCTGATAAAGGAGTATCTTTGGCGTCAAAGGCGACCGGATGTCATAGTGACGTCATCTGTGGAGAACCAAAATGCCGTATTTAGCGCATGTGACGAGAGCCCTCTCGCCTGAGATTGTATTGTATATCTGTTGAGTGTTAACAACGTCATTAATAGAGCACTCTCAGATGCATGCTGTGGCTCAGATCAAAAAGAATCATTCATTTCATGTCTGTTTAGTTAATAAATTGGAGTTGCATTGCAACTGAAACGTTTAAAGCCTGTTATTAACAGGGTTATAATTTACCGTGAATCGCTTATATTAATTTTGGTTCTTCTATACGTTATTTCCAGAGCCGGTATTGGTACTTCCTCTTTGATATCAGTGGGAAAAGAACCTATTTTCACAGCGAAGTTATTATTAAAGCCAAAAGATACTAGAAGGTAATTTTTCAAATTGTTTTGTTATATCTGTAGGCCGAAATGTCCCTTGATTGTAATGCATTGCATTTAAAGTGCAAGAGAACATATCAAGCAATTTATTATCTAATTGAATAATACGTAGGAAAGCAGCAATGATTTACGTAGGAAGGCGGCAAAAGTTTTTAGTGAAAACTTATTTTGTTGGATGAAGTGCTTAAATTTGCGCTCTATTTCAATTACATGCATCCAGAATATGCGAGCGCTGTAAGTTGTTACATAGATGAGCTCATTTTTCGGACAGCCCGTTTTGTCGTGGAATAACTTGATGAAATAAAATTGAACTTTGTTTCCATCTTTTTTCGATCAGAGCAAAAAGTACCAAAAACATAGGCCAATTTGAAAATGTCGTGATATCCCGTGGAGTTTTGAAATTGTCGCCCATTTTTTTGTTATCGTGTTGAGTGATCGTCTAGCACATGCTTCTATCCTCGACGAGATAACAATGTTGAAATAACAAAGGAAAGGTAACCACCACACGAACACGACGACAATTGCTTCGATTCGAAACAAATGGTTTTTCACCGCTCAGGTAAGATTAGGGTGCGACCAAATCTACCAAATCGTTCGATTTTCGCTGAACAATCGCGACCATTCAGTCGGCAGGCGTTTTTTGTTTGATAGGATGCGAGAAGATAAGGTAGGTAAACAGAATTTCATGGCAGCGTTAATGGAATAAAGAAAACCCGTTTTTTGTTGATTCAATTTCGCACATCTCACGCATGAGACCTAAGCCAGACATACACATGTCTTGAATTTTTGTTTGTTTGTCGCCTTATTTTAATTCGAAATATATACCTAGCTTCATAATTAACAAAAATTAAGAAACTAATCTAATTCGAATATCTACATACTAAAATTTAATTAAATACAACCCTCCCCAAGAAATCTACATAACCCTTTAAATACATTACATATAACTAACAAATTTTTTTTACTGTTTTATATACACTTGATAAAATTATACCCCTTCAGAATGTACACCCCCATTTTATTTACTAATGTGATATGCCCAGTCAACCACATGTATCAAACTGACATACATTGCAGTTACATCTAATTCCGTCCCAGTTTTTCATCAAACGTTTAAAATTTTCAATATTTTCTGCGGATTTCATTTCCGTTGGTAAGTTATTCCATATTTTTGGTCCTAGGGCTTTAAGACTATTTGAGCCAAAAGTGACTTGGTTAGGTCGAATGTCTGGCTTGCCTTGTAGTAACTCGTGCTTGCCTCATGATTACAGTAAACACCCACGTATAAGAACCTGTGAATTCTGCATCCAGCCTATTGTTCAAATACAATACCCTACTGTCTTTTCTATTGTCTTGGGCAGGGGTTTCAGCCTGGAAGGTTCTTAATTCACTGGTTCTCATATGCGGGTGTTTACTGTATTTTACGTTGTGACTCTGAGTAATAAATTGCATAGTTTGGCCCCCTAGTTTTATTCAGACTGCTCTGTTATATAACGTTCAACACTGTAAAGCAGACAGTTATAAACGGTATTGTTTATTACATTATTATTTTTTTAATCCTATTCATTGTGAGTATTTAGCTTAATATGCGACTCTGTGTGACTGGGGTCCGTTGTAATATCTCGTGCATAATATTAATTTATTGGTTTATTATTCATTTATACCTCAGTTTCACATGAGGTATAGTCTCAGTTTATTTTGCTCCTTAATTGAAAAACAAGCCGAAATAATACGTTATTTGCTTACCGCCTTTTTTATCGTAAGCCCTATTACACTACACATACAGACCTTAGGCAAGCAAGTACATTTTCCAACAACAATGTTGCTGGCAGATTTATTCTCTAATCTGAGATAGCGTTAGCTTTTGTAACAGGACAACTTGCTTTTATATCGGATCTTTTTTCCTTTTTTATCGCTTGCTGGTGTTTCCAAGTCGCTCTCATTCCCGCTGCGAAGCGAAGCGCCTGCAGAGTAGAATATGATTGAATCCATATTTTCTTTTGCAGATTTGCAACTTGCAACTTCGGTGCAGCTGGCTTGAGCTAAATTTGCTTTACTGTCTTGTCAAATTCACGAATTGAAGAGATCACATCGAGATGGGAAAAGAAAAAGAGAGAAAGACGAGCAAATTTCTTGTCGACCTCGACAAGTATTACATGGCGCGGAGAAAACGCAACCAGTCCTTTTCGAGCGTTGCCTGCCCCCAGAATTTCATACCTGGTGCCACGAAAGCTAAGATGCCTAACCGTACCCAAGCATTCAGAACAGCGTCAAGGAAAGTCAGTTCTGTGTGCTTTCAAGGAGTTCTCGTTCGCATGAAGGATAATATGACAACTGTTGAAAAAGGCGTAGCACCAGCAGCCTTGTTAGCCCTAGGCGTACCGACACCAAGTCAGCACACGAGTTGTCTGGAACACGAGCTCGAGCGAATACGCAGAAGTCAGTATCGTAAGACAATGCTGAGTGAAATCCCCGAGGCCACGACTAGCGAAGAAGTCTTGGCTGGACGTGACAAGGAGGCTGGTGTGGAGGAATGGACGGGAAAGATTTGTCGATCTTATTCGCTTCCATTAACACACGAAGATGTGGAAATGCTTCCAGTGGACGATGCTGCTTTATCAGGACTAGGCCGTGATCACAAGCTTAGGCGTCTGTCATATCCGCTCAATAGAGAAGACTCAGAAGATTACAGACCACACAGCCTCCATTTCGACGAGAATATCTTGGAACTCGACTCGGCAACGAGGCTCACTAAAATCGTCCGAAAAATGACATGCGAGCATCCGATAGGAAGTTTTAGTGCTGAGAGTTTTGGGATTGTGGAAGGAAGTGAATCTAGCTCCGAGTCTTCTGAATTGCAGGTTGATAGTGATTTTGTCTGCAGTACATCCTTGAATGTCACGGTTTCGTCGCAGAAGCATTGTTCGTCTAAGAAGGATTCGCAATCGTCTGTTCTCATTGTGCCTGAATGGCAACGGGAAGCAGCGGCGGCGTTGGTCGCAGGCGAATGTGCGAGCGATGCGGAGGAGGGAAGGAAGCTTTCAAATGAAAGCACAGACGATAGTGAGGTGAGTGGATATTCCGCGGCTGATGGTGGCGTTAAAAGCGAAGAAACTAAACCAGCAGGCGAGAAAAAAGAGCAAGTTAAATCTCGTTCCTCGTCTCTGCGGGAATCTTTGAGGAAGAGGTTTTCCAAAAAGACCAAAGTGAACAAGAAGGCGTCAAAACGACAACGAGAACAGGTCGATACAGACCAGAAGAAGGCTTTCACGCAAATAGAACACGCCTTGAGGCAACACCTGCCGAAGACTTTTCAAACAACCGTGCAAATGGGCCTGAGTTTCGACCCGATGACAGTGAAAGAAAGGAACAAGTCCCGTGAATGTGACGCTTTGTCCCCGATGCTGGCAGGCAGGCAGAGATCAAAGTCAACTGTTGGAAATCAGCTATTCGCGAAACCAAAGCCACGTCAACGCAGTGGTACAGCAGGGGACATCTTCAACCTGTCTACGTTGATTCGGTTACCTCCGAAGCAAGAGCAACAACAAAGCTCTGATTCGAAACTGGACGAAAAGCAAGGATTTTTAGACAATTTACTTGGCAGATCTGGTAAGTCGAAATCGACTGAAAATGACACTACTTGGAGTGACCGGCCTAATAAACCCTTTATGGCGCCGGAAATATTGATAACTGACGAGGATGTGCCTCAAGCGCACTTCCGGAAATTGCAAAAGCTTCTCGGTCCCGAGTTTGAAGACTGCTACCATAAGTCAATTGAAAAGCACCGGAGTAGTTCTCTGCCGTTAATCAGGAAGAATCGCTTGAAGTTGGATGAAGAGAAGGCCGCGAGTCTCAAGCAATTGAATTTGAAAAATAAACATGGTATAAAGCAACTGTTCGAGGCCTTTTATGATAGCGACGCCTCGAATCGAGCCGAAAGCCAAACTGATAGCGAGGCTAGCGATGGTCAGGAGATGCCAGAGGATAGAGGCACTTGGATGCCAACATCAGTTGGATCGCAGCAAGTTGAAGCTGGTGGGGAATGTGTGAATACTGAAGCAGCGAAGTTTGTTTCTGAGGCGGCTGTTTTTTTCGGACACAGAGAAGAGGAGCGTTTGAATGTCGTTGGAAATGGAGAGCGTTTGAATGTTGTTGGAAATGGAGAGAGTTTGGATGAAAAGCTCGGTACTATTGAAGGTGAAGTTGATCGCAATGATATCTCGCAAACTGTCATTGACGACAAGGATCAACATGGTTTTAATGATATCAAAGCTCTGCAAGAAGAAGTAAGCAAAGCCAAGGCTCTGCAAGAAGAGCTGAACAAAGCCAAGGCTCTGCAAGAAGAGTTGAGCAAAGCCAAGGCTCTGCAAGAAGAGCTGAACAAAGCCAAGTCTGGTCAAGCAGCCATGTTACATCACTCAGTTGACAGCAACGAGAAATCCCGAGTCAAAGAAGATTCTGGTAAAACGACGCATGTTTCCCCGACTAGCAAGAGAAACCTTTCTATTCATTCTATTGGAAAGACGACAGTACAGATTAATGCCAAGGATAGCAAAACCACACAAGTAACGAAGGTTTTTGTTGATAATGATATTTTGGGGAAAAGAAGAGATAGCAACGGTTTGTCATGTCAAATCAATCCAGAACTCGTGTCTTTAAAGAAATCTAAGAACTTGAAAACAACGCAAGAATTAATAGCTGAATCCAAAGTTAATCGCGAAAGAAGAAGCTCAACGAAAGAGGACAAAATTGTTGAAAATAATAATTGTATAAAGAGGGACAATGAAATCGGGGACAGCAATGATTCTGCGATATCTATGAAGAGTTCAGATGATGTAAGGCTTGGAGAATTGGCTGAACTTGATGCCTTGTTGAAGGACTTAGAGTCAATTATTCTTTAGTGGCAATTATTCTTTAGTGGCAGAGGACCAATTAGTTTCAGCCATTTTTTATTTAATTTATGTCATAATTATGTTAAGTTTATTGTTTATCGCAAAGTGAACTAATAAATTAAGTAAATTTCTACGCAATAGATATACCAAATTATTTTTCAATAATGTTATTGTAAATATCCTGAGTTACCATTTTTTATTGATTTATTTTTGATATGTTTTTGGAAAGTGTAATTTAAGTTGTTTGTGAATAAGTACCTTAGAAAAAAGTAGTATTCTTAATTAGTATCTATCTGTGCCTGCAAAGTTAAGAGAATTTATACGTCTTCTAGATCTGTAAGAAAACCAAACTGAGAATATTATTTCAATTTATGCCATTTAGAATTGAAAAGTAGCAAATTTTTTTAGACCACTCTCCACCGATTTTCGTGACTTTTGTGAAAGAGTTGGATGGTAAAGTTACTTCGTAACGCGCGTGCGCAGAAATTCCGCGCCATGTTTCAAGAAAAAAAATGGCGGACAACTGGCCTAATTTCAAAATGTAATTTTTGCAGAAATGAGGCAACAAATAGCACGCCAAAGATTATGAAAAGACAAATGACAAGATGTCTTCGGTTATATAAAATGATAAAAATTTCTAGATCAAGTAATGGATGGTATTGAAATTGATCTTCGAGAAATTATTAAAAAGTTGGGTAAGTCGTAAGTAAAATCATATGTAAAATTTAATTTTAGAAGCAAAGTAATCATGTTTATCATGACAACTATACATTTGACGTGAAAAGTTGATCAGGTTAATTGTGAATCCTTATTTTTTCTTCTTTATTCCAGGGCATCAGCTAAGTGAGATAAGATTTAGAGCACTTGAGAATATCTTATCCAAGTTGAGAAATCAATTAATATGTATTGAAGACCTTGTTCACCACAGGGAACTTATTATTAACCTTCTTCAATGGTTCAACTTTGAGAACATATCAAAAGTTGAGGAGGTCCTGCAATTGCTTGATGACTTATCAAGGGTAAGACTTTTAGTTTAGTTTTTATGTATTCATTTGAATACAATCCAACATCAGCATTTATTACCACTGTCAGCATTATTGTCTGCACATGAGTTTAACTTTTATGAGCCCTTGATCTTTCTCATTCAGCATAGCAGTGCGGCCTCTGTAATCTACGCCTTGGGTGGTTTTGAGTTCCTCTCAACTCTTCGACAAGATTTGTCTGAAAAAGCAAGTTTGGAAAAAATTGATAACATTTTAAACAACTTGTTTTGGGTACACACGGAACAAGAGGTCATACCTCGGAATGTGCCAGAAAATGTACCAGAACGTTCACCAGAAAATGCATCAGATGCCAGCCTTAAACATGTTTCTGGGCAGAAAAATCTAACAGGTGTTATTTCATGAAGTCCATTCTCAATTATCCATTACCTATTTTGAATGCTCATGTTTCAATGTTTCATTGTTTAAAGCTTGCAGTGCTAGCTCTGGAAGAGGTCTAGCTGGTATAATGCAACAGGAAAGACCTGCATTATTTGGCAAAAATACCGGATCTCAACCATCAGCTCTGCAGAACAGAGCTAGCAACACCACTGAAATCACACAGACTATTCAAAGCTCTGACACAGAGATACAAGAAAAAGGTAACTAAAGTTACAGATATTAGTCAGTGAGCTATGTTTCAGCCATTTTAAGCTAATCTCTCTGGATCTTTGTAAATTCCTGTATGCTAATGCTTCCAGTGTTGCAATGCTTTTTAAGTCATTTGAAGAAATGCTTAGTTTTTTCATTTGTGCATTTCTGTTTTAACAGATCTTTGTTTACTTTTGTGCAGAGTACAGTGTACCAGTGACAAAGTGGATAGTTCTGACATCAAGTGATCGACACATTCTTTCAGTGACAGAAAGTCGTCTACAAAGCCACAGTCCTTCATTGGTCATCCAATCGTGTGAGTTTTTCAGGGATGTTCTTCTTCAAGATTTTCCCACTCACATTTTCATCCAAAGACCAAATATTTTGAAAGTAAGTCAATTGTTTTCTTGCAGTATTCTTCATATCCTTTGACTCCTATAGCTCTGCTTATTGTCAGAGCAAAGTCTCACAGATTTGCAGAGGGTTATAGGGAGCTATTTTGTTGCCCATGCAAGCAAGTCTTACTCAATAGATGAATAAACATATGTTGGTTTTGCTTTTTATGCAGACTTTGTTGCATTTGCTGGAGATATACACAGGCAAAGATGAAAGCATCACAAACATCACATTCAGCTGTCTGAGTGAAGTCACTCTGAAACTCTATCACAGCTCTCTACATCAAAGAAATGACAATTTCATTGAGCTGCTGAACAGTAAGTTACAATCTTTTTCCAAATTGCAATTACAGTAAAAATCCGCATATAAGAACCAATGGATTAAGAACCTTCAGGGTGATTTTGCTGCTAAAAACAATAGAAGAAACAATGGTTTATTGTCTTAGAACAATAGGCTGGATGGAAATTTACAGGTTCTTATATGCGGGTTTTTACTGTATCGATCTGCAATGATAAATAGCCAAGGCAGCACACCGAAAAACACACAATAAATCAAACAAAAAATTGCATAAAAGTGTTACTAATTAGATACTTGGGTGCAAAACTAAATTAGTCCCTATCAACTATTGTCTTCATCATCTAATTTTTGTAGTCATCTAACTAACTCATGAGTTGTTATTTCTAGTTCACTTTTCTATCTACCTTCTTGAAGAATATCTCTTTTATTGCTTGTATATGCTGTGCATGTTATTGTGAATTTAATTTTGCCTGCATCTTCACAGTGAACGAAGCATCAAGTCAATCAGAGTCGTCAGTGCATACTGAAATATCAAGCTTACACAGCCGTACAAGTAGCATTGGCAAATTCAACAGCTCAGCTGCGTCTGGGAACTCTGTGGAACGAGGTACAGTAAACAGCCGCCTATAAGAACCAGTGAATTAAGAACATTCCAGGCAGAAAACCTTGCTCAAAACAATAGAAAAGACACTATGCTATTGTATTTGAATAATAGGCTGGAGGCAGAATTCACAGGTTCTTATACGCGGGTGTTTACTGCATGTTACTTGACGCTGCTATGACTCAGTACATCATAATCTACCACAATAGATCACCTCTTGAAACGTAGCCTTCATTGATTCTCATGCCTTTTATCTTATAGATCTACGTTCTAACGCAACAAGTCAGTTCGATGAATACGAAGGCGAGATACTCACAGAAGCACTGCAGCAATCTCAGTGGACCGGTCTGGATTTTTGTTTGAACATCGTGTCAAGCACGTGTTCTTATCTGACCAATTTCGTCCGACAAACGAACAAATGCGAAGATGTCATTATTCTCATGAATAGAGCTCTGAAGGTTCTCAGTTTGTATGATATTCCTGCAATGTGGGACAAATCATTGCTTAATCGCAAGGTAGGAAATTAATAGGGACATATACATAGGTTTATATAGAAAAACGTCTTACTGTATGATACAGTGTTATAAGCTCCTCTTTCTTCCATATTGTGACATGTGTATATCCCTTAAGTTTACATTACGTATTTCCTCTAATGAGCGCCCGGGCGCTTATTAAATATTTTGCAAAATTAGAAAAATATTTGGCAGAATTATTTGAACCAAACAGTGAAAATTTAAGAATTAGCTCATTTTAGGGTGGGCGCTTATTGGAGGGGGGCGGTTAAAAGAGGGTGGGCGCTAATTAGAGGAAATACGGTACATATCTTTCCCATTGGTTATACTCTTACTTTCAACGTTGAAAGCCCGAGGATATAGCCTTATATGTCTTGTGAGAACAAACTGATAAAGATCTGTTGATGACATCTTAGTTCATGTTATGTTATTGCAGATCTATGATATAATGACTTGCTTGAGAAGGCTTGGCGATGTTGTAGAGTCAGTGTTGGAAGTTGAAGATGGTTTTGTAATGCAACAATTAGACCACATGGAAGATGTTAAAAGCAACCATGCATTGTTGGCTGACGTCACAATGGTTTCTGTTCGATTCATCAACGCAACTGTTCCACTGTCAAGAGTGAGTTTGTCGTTGAAATGTACCTGTGTACTAGTTTCCGTGTAATTCGCCTTGTTTCGCAATTTGTTTCACCAGCAATGTATCCTCTTATTATTAGGTTTACGAAGCAGTTCCAGAAGGCCTTCTACGCTGTTTCAAATCAATATTCTGTAATGAGATGCTCGTTCAATGCTACCCATTTACGAGAATGGCATTGAATGACTTACTAAAGACAGCTGAGGACGAATTCTATGAACAATACAAGCAGGCATTGGAAGTCATTGCCTCGATGAAGGCAACGAAAGAGTTCTTGCAGAAAATGCAATCACAGGTATGAAGAATACACCAGAGATTATTATAAAATTCCGAATATTTAACGTATATAATCGGTTTCATTACTTTAAGTTGGCGATTGAGCCATGGTTGTACATCGATTTTTCTTGAGTTTCCACTTATCCATTGACAGTTTTGTTTTCTTTCAGGAGAAGAGGTCAGACCTGTCTTCTTTGTTGGATCTTTGCGAGCGATCTCTACCAAGTGTCGGCTTTCACTGCTATGCCAACTTCATCAAGGGTGCAGTTGTGCTGCTTATAAATTTGAACAAATCAATGGATGTCGATCCACTGCTTGAAAATCGAGGCATGAATATCCTGCTATGCCTTCTTGCGCATGGCAATGAACAAGTGCAAGAAAATACCTATCAAACCTGCTTGGATGTCATTACCGTAAGTGATTCAAATGTAACTAAATGCACTTTTCTTTTGCCATTTGTTTGTAGATGTCGGAAAAATGGCCCCAGCCAGATTCCGACGCATCGATAAACACCATAGCCTTGTCAAATGCCAGCCTCGTTCGCAACACCATGGCCTTGTCAAAGTACAGCCTCGATTGCAGAGTCTGGTTCTGTTCGGATCATTTTTTGAGTCTGAGAAATTTCTGAGAAATAAAGAACATGGCTTTGAAAGTTGATGGACGTTTAAGGAATGAATGTGTACTCGATGCCTCTCCTGGGAGAACTCACATTGACATTTCTATTTATATGATGCTTGAGTTTCAATTTTAGTTTGAGTTTCTGGTTATTGTATTGATAAGACAATGTCTTGCTCTTTAGGAAGCTTTGACTGTCAGCCATGTCACTGAACCACTTTCATCGTTGTACCAAAAAGCTACATTCATCGTCAACTCGAAAATCCTCAAAGAGATTGTTTGTTTTGGCTTGGATAATACCAACAAGAAGGTATTTATTTCTATGCACGCTGCACTCTATTTATACCCTTTGTTTGTATTTCCTCTGATAGTATTACGGAATCACAATAGGAGCAAGGATTGTCCTATTGTGTGGCTATAATCGAGAACCAAATATAATACATCTATTTGGGAGTGAAAGTTAAAATATATTTGAGCGATGTGACAACAGTGAAACTTTGTCACATATTTACGTTACATGTCACATTTTTTTCATTTTCATATAGTTTAGTTTATGTCTCTGAGTTACAGGTAATGTAGTGTTTGTTGTGCGTTATCCTGATCATAATGAAATTGCCCCGTTTACCATGGTACAGAGCGCTATTTTTGCTGATAAAGACATTTCGCTACATTGTTATAAATGCCAGTGGTTTGTTAATCAAGCTAAAGCACTGCTGTAACTGTTGAATTTTTACTATTTAGATAATGAATTACAGCGTGAATATTCTCGTTTCACTCTTGCTTGGACGATTAAACATGTCTCCTAAACTTTGGCAAACCCTGCTGGATTGCTGCTTACCCGTGTTGCCTATTCTACAAGGCTTTGCATCGGAAGACAAAGCATTGCAACGGGCAATGATCAGTTTATCAGACGCATCGAATGCACTGTTAACATCGAGTGGAGAGCTGTACTCACTGCCTCCTGTTGAGCAGCTGCGAGCCTCGATCCGATTCATGTTTGTCAGAGATGCGAATTTGCGAGCGCAAGGCTTTGCAAGTCTCGTGTGGACGATGACTCAAGAGGATAGTCGCAATGGGAATGCTGCAAGGTATGAATCACACTTTTTGCGAATATTCATATTATTAGTATGTTGCATAGCATGTCAAAAGACTCTTAGATATCACTATTATAATGCTTAGTTTGCTGGAATTGAGTGATAAGTCTTCGCACTAACATCAAGGTAAATACCGTCTTCAATCTTCAATAAATAACTCCTAAAGGCTTTACAACCATTATGGAGTATAAATAACCATTATGGAGTATACAACCATTATGGAGTATATGCCGTGTCTGCATTTAGCTTTTGTAAATTTCTTTTGCTACATTTACCCTTCTTACCCGTTTATTCTTGCAATACAAGTGTAACCATTTGAAGTTGTGTTCGTTCTAGGTATCCCTTTGAAAGCATACAGGATGCATGTAGCATTCTTATTGTTGATCCTACAATCGCAGCAAGATTCAACAGCAGGACATCTGCAGTTCATAGCAACTTTGTAGCTTCTCAAATTGACCAACTATGGGATATACTAATCTCCTCAGCTATTGACAATTCACTTAAACAATCAGCAGCAGAACAGCTATCAATTTTACTGCAAGGTAAGGACTTGTAACTTACCATGTACAGTTACATTGGGATGTAGTAACTTCTAAGTTACGATGTCCCAATAACTCGAACCTCCAAGGGACTGATGAAAATGCGTTGAGTTGAAGAATGTTTGAGTTACCGTAAATCCTCAAATAAGCCCCACCTTCGAATTAGCCCTCCCCTCGAATAAGCCCCCATCCTGATAATCGTTTGCAAGGACATTGAGCCCAGGTTTCCAGACACTGAGGTTGTTAACAGCAAGTTTAAACCAATAACTTTATTGATTGGCTGCATCGTATAGCTTTTATTTTGCTTAATATTGAAAAATTATCCAGCTAAAATTTCGTTTTTGCAAATAAGCCCCCGGGGGCTTATTCGAGAATTTACGGTATCTGAGGTTTGCGTGATCAGGATTTTACTGCAAATATTTTCAGCTTGAGAATCATTGCTACGATAGTATTTTGAAGTAGGCATATTTGTGCTGTATGTTTTTAATATTATGTTTGCAGACCAGTCTTGGCACAACCAGTTATTGGAGAAAGGAGCAAAGGACTTGTTAATTGAAGTACTCCATTCGAACATCTCGAATATTAAATCGTTCTCAGTAGCATCAGTGGTAAGTTGTTCATATTTTCATTTCATTGTATCTATAGCATTTCATTCAAATGACGATATCTACATGAAGCTTGGGATACTTTGTCGAGAATCTCTGAAGCTTTGCTTCGTTATTTGTAATGCTCACATACCTAGACATTTGGTTGCATTGCAACTTATTGACAAATCTCTGCATTGACTTGCAATGTATAATAGTGGACAGAAGTCTTGGGACACTTAAACTTTTGCAAATTTTGTGTGCACCCTTCATTGCCCTCCTCTCCCAAACAATGCTGTCTTTAGACAAAGGTTTATAAAGTATTGACAAAATTTCATTTTCATTGTGACCACAACGGTCTGATTGAGAGGTCAACATTGTCTTGAGGGGAGTGGGGGTTGAATAAAGCCCTCAAAAACGTTTACGGGTTGATAGCCTTGTTTCGTATTTTATAAGTATTCCAAGGACATTTGTCCACTATTTTAATAAATCCAAGCAAGAATGCATTGAAAGTTGTTGCTCAGTCATTGAATATGAATCTCGCTGTATTTATGCTAGCAACTGTTAATCTATTTCAGGACGTGGATTCTAAACTGATTCTTTGCTGCGTCACCATGTTGAAGAATTTCGCGCTTCACAACTCAGCTGTGAGAAATACACTGGTCTTTGAGAAGAGCTTATACCTTGACATCATAAAAGCAAGATTGTTATTCAGTGAAAACGAAGCTTTTCATTACGAGTCTAGCTGTCTTCTGATGCTTCTAGCGTTTGATGAATTCATTAGAAAAGATGAAAAGGAGGCTATATCCATGCCCAACCTCGTTTACAAAAGGTAACAACACTTACTAACATGCGTCTTTTCTTACAGAATGGAGTTATAGAATACCATGCATGGTAACTTGGTTAATCTAATAGATATTAATTGCATAATCTGGATTGTATACTTGAATTTAGAATAATCTAGCGCTTTTTATTCCATTTGCAGATATTCATTGCCTTTCAAGCCAGAGCTACATCAAATAAGCACCGAATTTCGAGATAAACACAATGAACATAAAGGCTATTCAATTACTGATGCCACAGCCCTGTCTGCGGAGCCTCTGTTCTCAATGATTAGGATCAACTGGAATATTATCCTGGCTGGAGGAGCAGATAACATCGAACATTGGCAAGCTTATGATAGTCAGAAGGAAAGTCAATTGTAAGTTTGTTTTTAATGAAAATAGTATTCTTGTGGCTTGATGGAATGAGACGCCATCGAAGCTAGCACTAAGGGCTCTATTTTAACACGTTTTTAATTTCACACACATCAAGGTACTCTTCCAAACTGGCAATGACTGAGAAAGAAGTGCAGATTCTAAGAGAAGCTCTGCCTGCGGTTGCAATGAAAAAGTGCTTAGCAACGTTGACACAAGCTAAGAGTCACGCAGCCGCTATGAATTGTCTGAGAGAATTGAAGAAATATCTTCTCGTGTCCATTTGTCGAGATTCTACAAAAGAGGACGTCTTCAGTCGTGATTTTGATCAACTTGCATCTGCAATGAAGGAGGAAAATTGCCTGAATAGGTAATGTGTTTATCATGTGTTCACACCAAGGGAATAGGGAAGATATTTAATACTCTCCAGGGAACAAAATGATCACATAAATCGCTATATACTATATCTTTGAATGAAGTTTGGAACATTAGGTAGTTCCTGAGCAATTTCACTCATGCATTAACACTGATGGTAATGAGATTGTCCCACCCTTAAATAACGTAGTTTTTCGGCTAACAAGTTGTAGTTTTGTTGACTCGATATTTCTTTGAATATCTCTTTGATTTTTGTTTCAGAATCATGATGTCTTCCAGAGAAAAGAGCAGATTAGCAGCTATTAAATGCGTTGTGAATTATTCCAACCTTATGGTGCAGACATCCAGTCAGTCCTCCCTTGATTTCGCTGTCGATTTTCTCAGATCGTTAATGCAAGACAGCAGCCCCATCAACAAACAGATCTCAACCTACTCTCTCCAAAGCACCAACAAAGTAGACTTTCCTGCCAATCAAGAAGACCCTTACGACTCTACTAACGAGAAAAGGTACATAATACTTCTATTTAATGTGCATTAATGTATCGAACAAGATTTTAGGGCTAATACTTAAAAACTTGTTGGAGCTTCAATTTTCTTGCACGAACAGGCTATTGCTTGTTGGAGCTTCAATTTTCTTGCACGAGCAGGCTATTGCTTGTTGGAGCTTCAATTTTCTTGCACGAACAGGCTATTGCTTGTTGGAGCTTCAATTTTCTTGCACGAGCAGGCTATTGCTTGTTGGAGCTTCAATTTTCTTGCACGAACAGGCTATTGCTTGTTGGAGCTTCAATTTTCTTGCACGAACAGGCTATTGCTTGTTGGAGCTTCAATTTTCTTGCACGAGCAGGCTATTGCTTGTTGGAGCTTCAATTTTCTTGCACGAACAGGCTATTGCTTGTTGGAGCTTCAATTTTCTTGCACGAGCAGGCTATTGCTTGTTGGAGCTTCAATTTTCTTGCACGAACAGGCTATTGCTTGTTGGAGCTTCAATTTTCTTGCACGAACAGGCTATTGCTTGTTGGAGCTTCAATTTTCTTGCACGAACAGGCTATTGCTTGTTGGAGCTTCAATTTTCTTGCACGAGCAGGCTATTGCTTGTTGGAGCTTCAATTTTCTTGCACGAACAGGCTATTGCTTGTTGGAGCTTCAATTTTCTTGCACGAGCAGGCTATTGCTTGTTGGAGCTTCAATTTTCTTGCACGAGCAGGCTATTGCTTGTTGGAGCTTCCATTTTCTTGCACGAGCAGGCTATTGCTTGTTGGAGCTTCAATTTTCTTGCACGAACAGGCTATTGCTTGTTGGAGCTTCAATTTTCTTGCACGAGCAGGCTATTGCTTGTTGGAGCTTCCATTTTCTTGCACGAGCAGCAGCAGGCTATTAGAAATCAATAGATCATCTATGTTTTTCCTCTCTATTTTCAGGCTACTTTACAAAGAGGCTCTGAACTTAATTATATCAATATCACTGAAGGCAAACTCTAGTGTAACATCAACTTCAGATTGCACTACAGACATAAAAGGAATTGGCATTTTTATCTCCGTACTTATGCAAAGTCTAGTCAGGGTTGACTCATCCAGTTACTACGATTTGCCTGTCTTGGAAACAACCCTTGACTGCCTGTACAATGTCACGTACAGAAGAGGCTGGAGCATGTTATTCAATGGTAGCGGTGAAAATCTTTGCAACAGCATGGCGAAAGCATTGATTCAGGTATATGTTGTTTTGTTAATCCTTCAAGCAGCATCTGCAAGAGCCTTGAAAATTTTCCACAATTATGCATTAATGCTCGTCCTACAGTGCTTGATAACACCTTGGAGTCAGTCTATATATTAACAGTCTGAGCAATTGACTTATGCTATACGAGTTCAGCATACATATATTGTACAGAAGAGTGCATGAAATGGCGCATATGCTTTTTAGTTCGAATTAGCGAGTTTGCAGCATTGGCACAACCATTTATACAGTACATCAGGCGACCGCACAGAATGACCGTAATGATGAATTGAATTCAATTTGTTTGCTGTCTGATCAATAATGCTTTATTCCTCAATAGATCTTGCATTCATTTCACGCCGATAGAATCGGTGCTGCAACGTCGTTCATGGGTAAAGGCGTGATGCTAAAGGCAGCTCTCTGTCTTTGCCACGTAGCAAAGGAAAGTCAAACCTACTCTGGCCAAAAGGTACTTCACAATGATTAATTTTCTATAACTAAATATGTATTACTAGCTGTTAACGTTGTTGAAATGAGTGCTGCTGTGATTCAAAACCAATAGTCGGTACTGAAGCATCTAGCAAGTATGTAGAGCGTAACGGTAGATGACTAATATCAACGAGTGAAGGATGACTGTATGTCTGGTGCGTTGATTCCTTTGACCTTATGCTATTCTCCACTGCTAGCAAGCGCTACCGTGGACTAGCGGTAGCTTACCTGCACATAAAGCTCGAGACCCCTGGTTCGAAACCTGACGAGAGCATCTACTTTGTGTTTTAATGAATTTGTAATTTGAATTTCTCAAAGATGGGCGTGTATGCGCAGTTCCATATAGGCTACTGCACAGGAGCATGCATGACGTAATGCTACTGACAGTGTCTGGTGTATCAGTTTGGGTTAGGGTTACAGTGCCCTAAAGGTGGGCGTATATGCGCAGTGCCATATATAGGCTACTGCGCAGGATTATGCATGACGTAATACTACTGACAGTGTCTGGTGTATCAGTTTGGGTTAGGGTTAGGGTTAGTGTGCCCTAAAGGTGGGTGTGTATGCGCAGTGCTATATATAGGCTACTGCGCAGGAGTATGCATGACGTAATATTACTGGCAGTGTCTGGTGTATCAGTTAGGGTTAGGGTTAGGGTTAGGGTTACGGTCAGGGCTAGAGTGCCCTAAAGGTGGGTGTGTATGCGCAGTGCCATATATAAGCTACTGCGCAGGAGTATGAAAGATGACGTAATACTACTGGCAGTGTCTGGTGTATCAGTTAGGGTTAGGGTTCAACGGAGGAGGATTTGAGGCCACGCGCAGGCTAGAGTGACACAAACAAACAGACAAACAAAATTTTCGCTCGACAAGGACTCGATTATATTCTGCTGCGCAGCCGCTTCGCTTTGCTTCGCAGCAGCAATGAACTTGCAATGTTGATTTTAATATATTTCGTTCGAAACTGTTTACAACACAATTCGTGTAATTCGTCATCAGGACTGGACATCGTCTTGGATACACTCTAAAGACGTCGAGACATCTGATGCAAATGTCGGCATACCGTGGCTTGTTCCGCTCTTAACGGACCGGGTTCTCGGCATCAGGTGGGCCGGATGGTCTTTAACGACTGCTCTATCGTCCGGATGTATTGGCTCAGAGTACGTCATCAATGAATTTCAAGTCTATCCAGGTGGTGTATGGGCGTCTGCTATTGGCGTGTTTCTCGACAATTGCGAAAGTCCTATTGTAAGAAGTCAAGTATGTATTTGCCATTGAAGTATATGATCACCGGAGAACAGCTCTATTTCACTTTACTGGAGAACAGCTCTATTTTACTTCAGTGAATAACTAAATAACCTGCTTCTTTTCTTGCAACTGATGATTGCTCTATTAGTAAGCAATAGTGTTTCTCTTCCGTTTCCTCATAAGTCTACAAGGGTCTACAATTTATCTATAGCATTGTAGCTTGCAGCTGCCCTTATAGCTGTCAACAATTCTTCGATTGATTTGTTGTTGTTGTTTTTTACTTGCTTATTTTACGTTTCACAGGCATCCACGTTACTATCAACATTGTTATTGAAATTACTGAATAAAGAAGCCAATGTAGCTGGAGACAATGATTTGTGGAGCAATATGGTTGTCCAGGACACAAATACCAAGGTATGTTTGAGCACCACCCTGTTTTACCCAGTCATATACTCAAGGAATTAGGTGTGGAGTATATAGAATGGTATGCTGTTTGCTTAAGCCAGGGTGTCCATAGAAAGACGCATGATACCTGACAATAAGAAATGAAATTGTGTATAAACAGCAACAGGGGTTTCATGTGTTTAATTATTGTACATTTTATGCGTTTGTTGTTTAACATGGTATGTCTCTTTCTGTTCAGTCGAATATCAGTGGCTTTCCAGCATTTCTTCTTTTATTGGATCACTTTCAATTCTTCAAGAAGATCAAAGAAATTCTACTGCAAAAGGCTGTGCCTCCTCAAGGATCACACTCTGCTACGACAATGCTGCACAATGTTTCCACCTCGTGCTCGACCCCATCTTCAGACATCATGCAGAAATACGAGCAGATCTCGGACTATAGTGACGAACAGCCTCGGACGGACAGAGCCTCGATCCTGTCTGACCATCGATCAGATGAACGGAGCTCGAGTAACAGAAGGAATATGCAAAACTCCTCCGTAGAGTCACTCTTGCTAGGCGTGTCTGATACTCCGTCTGAATCGGAAGAGAATGGCGATAGAATGTACAGGTAACGTCATTTTTATTTTACTCAGTTTTTATTTCAATTTGTGTCATATCTCATGGAGGAATCTCTTGCAAGATCACTCGTGCATTTTTATATATTTTTTCTCATATTATATGTTTATACAAGGTCGCTGGGACATTTGAAAAAGTGATATTTGAAATGATATCTCCCTTAAACCGTTTGTTCATTGGTACCATTTCATCCCAACTCTCCCTAAAACAATGTTGTCTTCTTGAACAGACCCTTCTGATCGCCGTGCAAAAAGAATTTTATCGATATTATATAAAACGGTCTCTAGAGACAACATTGTTTGGGAATTTACGAATGTGTCCCAGGACTTTTGTCCACTATTGTGGCTCTTTAAATTATGATGTCATCTCGTATTTCGTTATTCTTGTAGGCTGAAATTTGATCAATCCGCAGAGGCCTCCCGTTTCACGCCAAAGCAACCACAGTCTAACAGACTGGCCTCCTCGCTTTTTAAGCTACTGTCTCATTTGGTTAAAATAGATGCCACGTCTGTAACCTCAAGTCTCGAAGGACATGGATTAATTGCCATCATTACAAGGTATTCTAAGTTATTAACATCACGTTGAAATTCATAGCAGGTTAAGAAGTTTATGCTGAAGTTCGAAATTTTTTCTTTTAATTAGTGCTCCTCACTTATAACCGTGTAATTGTTTTTCACAGGTTCATGGATCCAGAATTAATTAAGCAAATGATTTTGGAAGCTTCTGACAATCGCATGTGCGAGAGAAGAGTTGTAACATTCAAAGAGAATGCAAGAATGATAAGCAATCTTTTTGCTCTGATTAATTTTGTAGCATCTAGCAATCCGACTGTCATGCAAAGGTTGCAAAGTGATAAATATTTTACAGAAAGAGTTCTATCAATTTTTGAACTTCCAAGCTCGCTTCTATCGGGTGATAAAATACCGTCGGGTAATTTTTTACAATTTAACCTCATTTAAATTTCTTTAATCTGTTTTTCTTCAAATCCCACTCTACTCATTTCGTTTTCTCTTTCTACCTTTTGAACAGTTCCAAAGACAATCCAATCCTCGTTGTTTGACGTGTGGCAAGAAGCATTACGACTACTACACAAATTAATTTGTAAAACAAAAGGCCTGGATCAGTCAGCTGTTGAGTTGTCACTAAAAGAGCACTTGCATCTACTAATATGTAAGCAATCTTTACTCAACCTTTACTCTATATCTACATAGACGACCTTTACTTCATTTCATTAATATGTATACTAATATACTGGTTAACCATGTACAAGTAGTGAGGGTTACAAAGACCTTACTTGAAGCAAACAAATGCCAAAGACAAATAGTTCTTGTTCAATTTTTTATATAATTTTTATAAAGAAATTGAACAATTAGTTGTTAATTTTCTCATTTTTTTTTCAAGGTGCATGTCCTCGTACTTTGCAAGAAGGTAAATCACTTTCTCCCACCTCTAGACTTTTCCTTGTTCTCTTGAAAAATATAATGTGCAGAGAGGTGAAACGTGACAAGCAAAGTGGAGGTCTTGCTATCACGCTGGATACGCCGAATGATCAACTAGTATTACGTCAGAAAGACAACACGTTTGGTACAAACAACAGAGGGATCTGTAAAGAACAGCTAGGAGGCAAGCTCAGCATTGGTGCATATTTTTGTGACATCTTGATGGAATTATGCGACAGATTTTACACTGCAAAGTCTGACAAGAGAGAAGTCGTGTCCACTTTGTCGGTTCTGTTTGCTGTGAGCATTTCAGCAAAGTCGTTTGCTGTGGAACACGGGTTCTTAGAATCAGTTCTCGAAGAGATCAAGGACACACACGTCAAACTCAATTTGGCTTCGATACAACTCGATAAGGATAACCGTGATAAACGAAAGGTGTTACTTCATTTTATTCACACTTTACACTTGGGGTAATTGTTCGCAACAACAATAACCCGTTACAGTCTTCATAGCATTGTTATCTTTCCAGCTTCTCTTCTGATTTGTGTCAATTTGAAGCGATGGAATCGGAAGGAGAATGCAGGGTGAAATGGCTATTTTAAACTACTGCATTTTTTCATTTCAGGAAAAACCATTGTTGTTAGAACTGGCAGAGTTATTTCACATGCTCAGAAATCTTGTGTATTGTAGCCAAGATACAAAGGCACGTATCTCGGATGAAATATTTTAATTAACCTTCATCCTAACCATAATTAAACTGCAGTAAAATGTGTTAATCAATTTTTTTGTTTCTTACTAGAAAGTAGCAGTTGAATCTGGCCTTGTTGCATCTGTTCAAAAGATGTGGTCTTGGTCGATGGTGGATAAAACATTGAAAATTGCAGTGTTGGAATTTTTAGTTACTCTAACTGCGAATTGCAAGAAAGGTTAGTTGAGTTGAAAGTTCTTTCCATTCCGCGTGCTACATTTTGAGCAAAGTTCATCCTAACATTTGCACCACTTAATAATCATTGATTATTGCTCACATGCTCCTCCAGCTCAGCATGTGATGTGCTCGCAAGCCTCAACAAAAGGAGCCACTGGTGAAATCACATTGCTTCCAAGTATATTGAAGCTGTTGACAAAGGCACACAGAGATGCCATGTCGCCGAATGGAAAGATTGATTCTTCATTGCGACTTTCTTTTCAATTGATTACAAATGTTGCCGTTTTACCTGAATGCCGCGCATTTCTATGGAAGGTATGTAGCTTTATTTCCGACCCATGAAGCGTAATAGTGACTCAAAGAGTTACTTGTATTAAGGAGTTACTTATGTAGATTATCAAACCCTATGCAAAATTATCCGAGCTTCACATATATCCAAACAACGATGATAACGGCTTTCCGATTCTGTATTGAAAACAAGAGGCTAGAGCTGATATCATGTGCAATGCTATTTTGTTTGCATGTTTAGCTGGTTCTCTCTCATCAACCAATTTTAATATAATGGTTATTAGTTGTATTTCTCTGCTTATTTGTCCACAGAATAACATCTACCAAGTTTTCAGCAGCTCTCAAGTTGGTCTGAACGCAAGTAGAAAACAAAAGACTGCCTCTAAAGTATTAACTGCCCTGTGGATACATTTTCTTCTTGTCGTATCGTTTTTCTCTGATGGCACAAATGTCATTCTCAAGGTCAAGGGTAAGTATTTGGAACTTTTGAAATTTTTTCATTCACAAGTTCATCTCCGTGGTTCTTCTCGTTGTTCCGAGGTGGCCAGTTTGTGCTCGGTGGACTATGACATTTATGTCATTATCATTGAACAATGATATATACATTGGATGATCTTAAGACTTTGTCAATATCATTCTGTTTACTGTGGTGATAATCTACATGATACGTGGAGAGGTCGACACTCCTAATATGCACTTGTTTAACTTGTATTCTTCACATCTAGGACTCTTAGCTACATTGATTGACTTTGCATCCGACGATCAGCACAGAGAGAGGCAACGTTGTCTTCTGATTCTAAGAAATCTTCTCTTCTTCCCAACAAACAAACCAACCCTGCTTACAAACAGTAAGTGGTGTATTCTCCTTCGAATTTAACCTTGCTTAATTTTGCCTTTCGAACTTTGCTCAAATCATCAATCAATTGATATTTCAGATTTTTATCTCGCATTTCTCAATCCCAGGTCGTCTTATTGGCTGCCTCTTAAAAGCACTGGATTCGAAATCAATATGGTGCAGAGCAATTGTTGTGTCTTCTTTTGCATCGTTATTACACAATTGTCACAAGGCATGTAAATATAGTTACTTTCAATGGTTGCTGTATTACGCTGTATTTGCAGCAGTTAACTGACATATATCACTACAGTCGCTCTTTTTGTCTGCAGCTAAGCTAACATGAAACTTTCCTAACATCAATTAATTTCGTTCTTATTTAGGCTAAAGTAACTCTGAAGCGAACAAAGCTTTTAGGGAAGATGCAGCTGATGGAAGAGGAGCTATTAACAGGTAAACAGGCATGTTTAAATTCAACAGTCTACATTAAGCATATTGAGCATAATAATTAGGATATATATCATGGGTAGCTTTGCAGGAACATATATTTTTTTCTTTTTTTAGGCAAAGCACTGAGTACAGCTAACAATACTCAAGGCTATGAAGAGCTGAAAATTGTGGTTCGGAAAACATTGAAACTTTTATCAGAATAATGAGTGGAATGCATTTCATCATTCATTTATCTATTTAAAAAGACATTATCTAGGGTATATTACAATACACGGTAGATGAAGTGTCCAAATGAATACACTGCTGTCAGTAGTTGATTAGAAGAAACACGTAAAATGTATATATTTTGTAATCATAGTTCACAAGGATCTTTTCTCCACATTGCATTATAAACAGACATTTCATAAGCAGCCTTTCTTGCCTGTCTTATTGAGTAGCTTGCCCCTTCTCCTAGTTTCTTTTCCCCAGAGAATATCCCAACTATATATAACGGGACATTTGTGTTTCTTCCGGCACTGAAGATCAACCTTGCTTCCGGCTTGAACCCATGACCTGAAAGAGCTGTTATTTCTTCTGATGCCTTGGTTGGATTTCTCAGTTTGAAATTCTCCCTGAATGACTCATCGTCAATGATAGGCATAATAAAATCATCAACAAATGTTTGAAGATTATTGGCACCCATGTCTTTGTAGATTGCTCCCATCAAGGCATAGAATGCATCACATACAACATCATCTTTTGAAAATTTCAAATGTTTTTCATTATCAATCTCATTGATGTCATGTCCAATGACAATGAGCTCTGGAATACCAAGATTCTTTGCTAACTCTGTGATGTTTTCTCTGCCAGATAGTCTAGTTGCAAACTCCTCAAGCATAAATGAAGAGAATTGTGGATAGCATCTGAACAGGTTGGCTTTTATAATCTGACATGTCTTTAAGAAGCCTATTAAACCAAGTTTTTCGGGTGAGAATTCAAGAGTTTTATATTCCTCGAAGAGCTTTGGGTTGCCTTCCACGAATGCAGGGATGTCAGCCTCTGAATTGGAATGTCTTGCAACGTCCATAAAGGTGGGATGGACAAAAGCGGCTTTTAGATAGTTTGTGTCTTTGAATTCTATGCCAAAGCGATTTTGGAAAGCAAGCAACTCCTTATCGTAATTCTCGAATATAAAAGCCTTGAAGTCGAATTCTGTTGGGGGATCAGGAACTTGTTTTTTAAGCTGCAAAGCCAAATTTCTTTCTCTTCTCTTTGTATCACGATTACTGCCCTTAAATGTCCTAACAAACGTTTGTGCACAAGCAAAGACTACTCTAGTATCCATAACATCTTTACCATAAGAATCCAATAACTTTAAGATGCCAGTTCGACCAATTTTCACCAGGATATTAGCCTTTGCAATTGATTTTAAAGCCGCCATTTTCGCTGCACATGGAGAAAAGGGTTGGCAAAAGATACTAGTGGTCAAAAGGACCTTTCCGAAAACGAATTATTCGGATCTCACGACAGCCAATTATCGGAAATCAGAAGATGGCACACTCAATACTCGGTATTATTGTATTGTACTCTCGCCTCGCATATTTTGTAATGGCGGACTAAAACCAATGGACGAATGCTGGAGAGGGGAAGAAATAACAAGTTTGAAATGAAGCAAAGCAAAACATGAGATAATTAAACATTTCAGTTATATGTTAAGTGCATAAAACATAAATGTACAATGATAGATGTAGATGTAGATGATTCCAAATCCAAACAGTTTGTCCTGAAGTGATGGCCTGGCCATCCAACAACTTTAACCCCTCATCTTAATTTAGGATTATTCGCAAACGATTCAAAATGAAAAGCAAATTGAAGAAATTGAACAATGTTTCAAATTAAAAAGCATGATTGCCGATTTTCGTGTGTACAGCCGCAAAACCCTGTCACGAGTTGTTAAAGTTAGAAAGGCCGGAAAATCAGTATGTTTACATTGTTGCATATTTTTGTGTGCGAGCCTTGTCTGTCTTGCGGAAGAGCAAAAAACAATGGCAAGTTTGGGGTGCCTCTGTGGAGAAAATTGTGCAAAATTGCGTGGGATTGTTTTGGGATAATTTTTTGCTAACCTTGGGTCGGACCAACATTTTCATCCGCAACCCTCGCCATAAGGTGTGAGACAGAAAAAATCCCGAAAAGATGTCCCGAAAAAATCGACCCCCTCCCCTATTCAATGTTGAGGACGTTTGAAAGTGTTTTTAGCATTCCCTGATAAACCTGTCCATCAAAAATAGCAACATTGATTTGGGTGGAGGGGGTGGCTTTATATTTTCCAAGGAAATTGTGTTTCTCATTGAAAAGCAATGCAAATTTTTCACTTTCTCGAGACCTTCTGTCAATGATTGTGGCAACCCTATTCACAAAGTAAGTTTCTCAATAATCATGTATTGCGAAGCTCTGTTAGTGAAACCAGAAGCAAACCGATGGCCAGTGTGAGTGTTGGCACAGACCCCATTCTTTGTTTCTCCTCCGCTCGGGCTGATCGCCTGTCCACAGTGTGATGTCAAACCCCACCTACTCTCCCCAACCGTTTTCTAAAATTACTAAAAACATTCTAAATTTTGTGAAAACATTTTCATTTTTATGTCTTGGGAAATTACGGTAAAAAATTACGATAGACTTCGATGCAAACACTTGCAATTTGTCATGGTTATGACATCACGGCTGTCGCAGTTAAAATGGCAAAGTCCACAATTTTGCGATTGTAAAAACAATTCTACTTTGATCAATTTTCATTCTGATGAAAACGTTTTTATTATTAGGTTGACTAGTTTCACCATAAAATGCGAGAAATCATATTGCTTTTTTGATTGCGGCCTTTAACATTGAAATACTTGCAAATCCTAGAATAGTGGTATGGTTGTGGTGTAAATCAAAGTCTTCAAGTTTATTTGAACACCTCCGATTACATACTCATATCCCTATGTTTTGACCAAACAGTGCTCAAATAAATAAACATAATGATAATGAATACAAAAAGTAGAATGTAGAATTGATAATAGAAGGCACTTAGTATTATTCACATTTTAATATTCTGTTACTTATTACAGCTGGGGCTAGTTTAGAAATAAATAGCGAAAACAGTTCAGTACAATTGGTACAATTCAGGCCTTTATGCCATTTTTCAGCACTTAAAAAATCTGGCTTCAGCTCAGCGGGTTTTCTTTTCACGAAACATGTCGGTTTGAGACAAGAGGCAATCGTTTCTCAATTATCGTTACTCGTAATTCGTCGCTTTATGCAATTCTCGGTAAGGTCCTTTTGACCACTAGTATCTTTTGCCAACCGGAGAAAAGCCTCGTATTCATGAATTAATAACAGCAACAGCAACAACAATAGTCAGCAACCGCAGTTCAGTTGGACAAATATTCGTCTGAAGCTATAAAACCGGCTTTGCTTATCTCGACATGTATTCGTCTAACTTGACACTGGTTGGTTGCATATTCCCGTTTGCACTGCACTTTTTTGTTTTTCTGCAATCATCCGAGAAATGGAGGATTTTGTTGCAGCAATAAAGTTGTATTCCGACGATAAAAATTGGACACAACTAGTCGAATGCATCAATTCCTCTGTAGAAATTATTGTAAAGAATGCTTCAAAAATAGACGCAGCTATTGGTGCTCTAGATCCAGTGCAAAACACAATTGGATTTCTTGGCATATTGTAAGATGAAGAATGTTGTTCATTTAATTATTCAGAACTTTTTGTTCATCAAATTATGTCACGAAGTAGCCTCTATTCTATTTTTCTTGAAGGTTGATTAAAATAGATTTGCCGAATTATGGTGATTTCGAGCTACTGTTTACTCAAATCCAGCAATTCATAGATCTATGCTCGAAGGATCAACTACAAATTGTTATTGAAAAATGTTAGTAGCCTGCCTTTGCATGAATTTAATTTGTTTTACTATCACTCCAATACCAATTCAGCTCTAATCATGGTCCTATAAGGCCCTAATTTTGTATTTTGAATAGATATTGACAGTGTCCCCAGTAGAAGTGCTAAATACCTTGACACTTAAATAGAGTTATTATTATTATTATTATATTTGTTCTTGTCTTTAGTTGCCCACATCTGCCACTTTGTGACAAAATGTTTGATAGAGAAGCAGCAGGTAATCTGACCAAGAAATACCAACTTTCAATCAATAATTATTGAGAATAGAAGTTTATTGTGTCATTAACCTGAGTTAATGACACAATATTATTTGTCGCACTCACAAACGTCGCACTGTTTGTGAGTGCGACGTTTCAAGAGATACTTCTCTCATCATCGGGAAAGTGAGAACGGTCAGGAGTTAGTTTACATGCGAAAAGCTTAGCAAACAACGTCGTTGGAGATCATTTGTGTTTCTCTTGGACATGGAAGGAAGTATGTTTGTTTTCCTAAGTGCTTTCAAGAGTATCTCTCAAAACACTCTCACACTTATAATGTTCATGGCATAGTAAACTTATATTTTTACTATGAAAGTCATTGAACAGACAAGCACAAACATATTCACAAATGATTATTGACTTAAGATGCTGACTATCATTGAACCAGCCAGTCATAATGTGGAACCTTGGACAGGTAAAGTTATGTGGAATATTATAACAATCTTATATTCATATCTTTTGCATTTCAGCCTGCTAGAGGCCTGACAATGCTATCAACAGCAATAAAGAAGGCACAAATGAATGAGAATCAACTCACATCCATTCACCCTGATCTCCTTCAAGTAAGTTGTGATAATTCATCATTATTTATTACCTTTTTTGACTTAGAAATATAATATAGTTATATTACAATATAATTTTCAGTATAATTTAATGATAAGTTTTGTTTTCCATAGCTATGTCTATTGGCAAAGAACTTTAAACCGGCTTTGAAATTTCTAGAAAAAGACATCACTGATATTCATAAAGAGGTGATCTTTTTATTTACAAATTATTTTTTACATATTTTCCTGATCCTCTTCCATCTTCTTGTGTGTTTTCATTGCGATTTATTAACAGAATTATACCTTATTTGTTTCAGAATAATCAATATGATGCTAATAACTTCCTTCTTTATTATTATTATGGCGGAATGGTTTATGCAGCATTGAAGAATTTTGAAAGTTCTCTCTTCTTCTTCGAAGTGGTTTGTAATGATTTCAGAGTTGACTATGCTCAGACTTCTTACTCCTTCACCAAGTGCTTGTTTTCCCCAAAACTCCATTAAGCCTCCTGCTTATTAAGCCCCATCTCTAATAAGCTCCCATTTTGAAATGAGATTTTGAATTAAGCCCCCGTTTATTTTTGACATTGTGAGCAAATGAAGTTGTGATTGATTAAACCACAAAAGTTCATAGAAGTTATTTTGCAGCTATTTTATCATTATTATAGTTTTACAAAGCATTTCTTCAAATTTATTTAAAAAACCCTCTATTACCATAGTCTTGATAAATCTTTTCATGAGACATTACTTCATACTTTAAAAAATTATTGCTGTGAAGTTTAATTTGAATTTTGCTGTTCACAGGCTGTTACTACTCCAGCAATGTCTGTCAGTCATATCATGTTGGAAAGCTACAAAAAGTTCATTCTTGTCTCTCTTCTGCTAACAGGAAAGGTTTGCATTATATTCACTTGCACATTAAACCTAGTTGGCTTATTACACTCAATGTCAATCATGTTGGTAATGCAGAATACACAGAATAATCTTCTCCCATTTCAGGTTGTCACTCTTCCAAAATATACAGCTCAAGTTGTTCGTAGATTCCTCAAGGTGTTTAAACCATGCTTCACTTTACTTAACATTGCCAACTTACAATGTTTGTTTTGATCTGCATTTCATTTACTGATGTTTTTGCTGGATTACATGTTCCTGAATAACACAGTATCTTTCTTCTGTAGCCATTGAGCTCTCCATACAATGAAATCGCAAATGCTTACAATACTCATGACCCTGAACAACTACAAACTGTGGCCAATAAGCATCAGCAAATCTTTCAAAGAGTTAGTCATTTTAATTCATATACAATCATTGCTAAGCTTTTATACTTTAATAACAATCATAATTAATAAATTCAGAATTGCAATGCTATTATTAACAAGTTTTTTCTTTATGTAGGATAACAATGTTGGACTTGTCAAGCAAGTTTTGGCTTCCCTTTACAAACGAAACATTCAGCGATTAACTAAGGTCAGTTCCTAAATAAAGTTGTCTGAAAATATCTGGTATTCTATTCTACATGTTAATCAGCAAAACCTATAAGGCATCACACTGGTATTCTTGGTGATTTAGCAACATTTTTCATGCTGTCAACTTTACTTTTTAGACATTTCTCACGCTATCCCTGAGTGATATGGCTCTACGTGTGAAACTACAAAGTGCAAGAGAGGCTGAGAATTATTTACTAGAAATGGTATGTCATATCCATAGCATACATCCTAATTCATCCTATTCTTTTTTCATAAATTGATCTATTTTTATGCAACATTCAAACTGTTTTTCTAGCATTTCTCAAGCTATTTGTTACTCTTATGTGCTTTGATTTAGATTGAGGCTGGTGAGATCCATGCAACAATTGACAAGAAAGATGACATGGTTAAGTTTCACGACAGTTTAGATGGACATGAAACAACTGCAATGCTTCAAAGGATTGACAAAGAGGTATCATCATTACCTTTCACTTGAAGATAGACTCAACTGTTTTTTATGCAAACTGGTAATCTGAAAAATGCCTGCAAATTGCTATTGATTGTTGCAATGAATTTTTAGATGAGAAAATGCATTCAATTAGATGAGAAACTTCAGCAGATGGACAGAGAGATTCTTGTAAATCCTCAATTTGTCCAAAAGGTATTTATTCTCATGTAAATTGTCCATTGCCATAGCCAAACTCTACATTAAAAGGATTTGAGCTTGTTAGCAATTGTTACCATGTGAATTTTTTTTTTATTCTAGCTTGTTGGTTTGGCACAGTTAGATGAACCTGGCAAAGCAGATGATCTAATCATCTAGAACTCGAGTGAGAATTGTCCATAAAAACTCATTCCCCACGCATTCAATTGAGATATAAGAAAGATTCAAGATGAAACAGGAGACGAATATTATTGACCCTATCATCACCATTATCGTCATTGACATGCAAGAATATCAGTGTTTGTCATATAAATACAAAATAATAATGTCAATATTGTTAATCAAACAAATTCACAAGTTTCTGGTATTTAATCCTGTAAAGAATTTCATGGAACGTTTATCAGTTGTTGTCTGTTTCTAGTTTCTCTCTTGTTTTGTTGATCCTCACCAAACCTAGAGCTCCTTGAGTGCCTTAAACTATGCCGACTCATCCTCAGCTCACATCCATTGAAACTTCGTCAGGTTTATTGCTTGATGCTGAAGACGAATCTGCGTCTAGTGTTTGCTGCAGAACATGGATGCAATGTACTAATGCATGCAGTTGTTTACCTCGAACATCTAGCTTCTTAAGAATTTCGTTTTTTGTTTGTTCTAATCTGGTCAGATCTTCCTTCAATGCGTCTGTCTCAGCTTGTGACTGTTTTCGATCTGGATGCAGTTCGATCACTTTTGCAAGTGCATCATATTCCTGTCTGTTCTTGCGGATCTTCTTTGCCTGTTGCAACTCTACTTTGCATTGGGCGATATCTTCCTTTGCTTGCATTATGCCTTGCTCTATTTCTTTGAACAAAGCCTTTAAAAATATAATGTGCTTGGTGAATTCTAATGCTAAAAACAATGCAATTCAGTGTATAATTCATTACAATGCAACTTAACACATTATACCAATACACAACGAGTTCAATAATAATTATAAAATATACCTCATAGTTTTTTCTTTCTTTCATGTTCATCTCATAGACAAGATGATTTTTGATCATTGCATATTCACATTGATTAAGCAATGCAATTATTCTCTGATATGTCAAGTTACATTCATCCCTGTTTGCGTCAGTATTGCACCATTTTACGATAGTTTTTAATAGTGTTTGGATTCTTCTATCTTCCCCAGTTCCTTCTCCATCAAAAAGTAATCTCTGTCTGATTATTTCTTCCTCTGAAACTGCCATTTTCAGGAGAAAAAGTCAAATCAAACCATGAAGAAAAAGGTAGGATTGATATTTTCTTAAATAACATGCATCAGAACCTGATCTGTTTTTATTGAAAGGTGGTCAAAACTTGCGCTTGCTTGTTGCCTGAAGTTACGTGGCAAAGATGAAGTATCGTTTCCAGCCTCCTTCTCAAGCACTGGCCTAAATCTGCAGCAAATTCACAGAGGAAGAAATATTATTGCTTCATTTTAATGCAAAATGGCAACTTATACAGAATTTATTCATCAAAATGAAGACCGTGATGGCATACGTTTTAGTTGGAATGTTTGGCCTTCGAGCAGACTTGAAGCTACAAGATTGGTGAGTTAATTTGTGAGGCTGTCAAATTTCTCTTAGGCTCATTTGGAAAATGCCATGTCTATAAAAAATTTCTGAGAACCTTTTATGTGTCTCACAGCTTGTTGGAATGGTAGAACCAAAAAGCAGTATGCTTATATGCTGTAATTAACTTTGAAGTTTAATGAATACCTCATAAAGTCAAGGGTGACGCCCCCTTTTTTCAGACACATCCTCTCACCCAAGCTTATCAATGTTTGAATCTTAAACGCCCGTGGCATTTTCATAAGAGCCCTTAGCCATGTGAAATTTAAAGCAGTGGTATATCCAGTGTTAATCAACTAATTCATAATCACAATATTATATTTAGGTTGTTCCAGTTGGATGTTTGTACACACCCTTAAAAGAGAGACCAGATTTGCCACCAATCACTTATGATCCAGTTTTATGTTCCAGAAATACTTGCCGGGCTGTTCTTAATCCACTTTGGTGAGGACTTTTATTGTTTTTTTTGCGTCCTTACTTTTGTTGCTCCAGAGATGTTAATTACTGTTTAAAAGCAATGTATACATGATGATAAAACCTTTTAATACTTTTCAGCCAAGTGGATTACCGGGCCAAGGCATGGGTTTGCAATTTCTGCTTCAATAGAAATGCAGTAAGTAGCTTCTTCAAAACCTAATCATACCTTTTCTCTTTACCTATGAAGATCACACCACGTCTCTTCATGGAAATTATATTATATCTCTTTATTTTTGGGTTATATTCTCTTTATCTTTATTCATGTCTCTTTATAATTCTTTCTTATCCATCAAATCTACAAGCTGTTGAGGATAGTTTTATGATAATTTTTTATTTTTTGTAGTTTCCTCCACATTATGCTGGCATCAGTGAACAGCACCAACCTGCTGAAATAATTCCAATGTTCTCTACAATTGAATACACGTTGACAGTAAGCACCCAATTGATCAGTTTGACCAATTTACTGCTGATCAGTTCAACATTACAGATCGTTAATTTGCATTGTGTTTATGACATTATTTTTTACCTTATAGAGACAGCAAAGCAGCCCTTTGATATTTCTCTTTGTCATTGATACCTGCTTAGACGAGGAGGACCTCCAAGCATTAAAGGTATTGCTTTCGCTTGATTCTTGTTTGCAGCAAATGCTTGTTTTCTCTGATGGTTTGATCCACTTGTAATTCATGTATAGACAAGTCATTTGTGGGACTTGTCAATATTATCAACAAGTGTGGCTATAATTGAAACTCTTCTTGTTACAGGAATCACTGCAGATGTCATTGAGTTTGCTGCCTCCAAATGCTTTAATTGGTCTGATTACTTTTGGCAGAATGGTACATTCCTTGGATCTTTTCCGCAAGAAACTTGTTATTTGATAGCAGTTTAATGCTATCCAGCATATGTCATTGACTTCAGAATGACTTTGTCCTTTTTATTGTTAAGGTTCACGTACACGAGCTGGGTTGTGAAGGCATTTCCAAAAGCTATGTCTTCAGAGGAAATAAAGACATTACCAGCAAGCAGCTCCAGGTAACGCTCATTTGATTAGAATAACTTCAGTCTTTTTGTTGACACCTGTCTGGTGTGGTTGGTGTGAAACGATTCCAGTGTGCCATTGATTGAATGCTGGAGTTGATTTTGTTGTAGGAAATGTTGGGTCTTGGAGGAGCCAGTGCAGGACACAAGCCAGGTCAACAGAGAGGACCAGTGCCACCAGGCCAACAGCATCAGATGGAAATGCAAAACAGGTATAAGTAGTTTTAATACCATATTCAGGTATTCTCTTGCAATATGCTCAACCATCCTTCTGCAATATATTGAGTTCTTCCTCTTTACAATTTCAAGCTGTTTTTGCAATGTATCTGTATTTATGCAAGTTGAGATTATTTATGCTGGATAATCACTTTAGTTGTCAGACAGCTGTTCTCAATTTGGATCCAGTTGGTATAAACCCCTTACCCCTAGGAAATCTGAGTACTCATTCACTGACCTTGTAAAGGATGGACAGCTGAGTTGGCTCACAGCTTGTGTGTTAACCAGTGTCTTACCCACTAGGTTACATGTTTCTTCTGCAAATGTCAAGCCATTATTCTGATAAGTATCAGATTTTATTGTAATGGTCGTACAAGTATAAATTTTCCAACCCTCTCACTGTAACTCTTTTCCCTTGACAGATTCTTGCAGCCTGTCCACAAATGTGACATGAACCTCACTGATCTTCTGGGTGAGTTGCAAATCGATCCATGGCCTGTTGCAGCAGATAAAAGGCCTCTTAGATCAACAGGAGTTGCTATGTCAATAGCAGTCAGTCTGCTTGAGAACAGTTTCCCTAATACTGGTGCCAGAATCATGCTGTTTGTTGGTGGACCATGCACCCAAGGTCCAGGAATGATCATTGATCATGAATTGAAGAATGTCATGCGATCGCATCATGATATCGAGAAAGACAATACTCCATTCATGAAAAAGGCCACACGAGTAAGATATTTCATTTGTTCAAATAGCTATTGTAATGCTTCTGCACGTCTAGTGATTTGTATGCAATATAAGGTTGAAGAGGTCTGGTATACATCCTTTTAGGAGGTATGTAACAACGCAGGTGACCTCTGGGGCCTAGAGCTATTGTGTTAGAAGCCCAAAGGAGCGTTAGAACGGTTTAATTATCTTTGTTTTCGCTACAACGGAATGAATATCCAATCAGATAGTGTAGTGCACGAGGCTATTGTTTCTTTTGTAGCATTACGAAGCATTGGCAGCTAGAGTCTCGGAAAACGGTCACACTGTTGATTTGTTTGCTTGCAATCTTGATCAAACTGGAGCCCATGAGATGAGGAATTGCACAAATTTCACTGGGTAGGCATATTATTTAGTGTGACTCTTCCACGTACTGTTATTACCACAGTACATGGTAGTGACAGCATTATTTGTAAAACTTGCCAACTTATCTTTAGCGACTTCTAATCGAGCTAATGTTTTATTTTTATTTTTAAGTGGCTACATGTTTATGGGAGACGCTTTCAATACAGCTTTGTTCAAGCAAACATTTCAGTCTGTATTTGCTAAAGACACAAAAGGCGAATTCAAAATGGCATTTGGTTCACAGATTGAAGTCAAGGTGTGAAAACTTTACGAAACATATCAATACACTTGAGATATTGTGAAATCAGGTGTTTGGAAAGCATTGGATGGTAAAAGAAGCTTATAATGAATAATGAATAGAGGTGTCAAATGTTAATTTTTCTTTATTCGTTTTATGCAGACATCAAAGGAGCTGAAGATATCTGGTTGCATTGGTCCATGTGTTTCGATGAAGAAAGGAGGAGCTAACATATCCGAAACTGTAAGTGAATGATTTCTTATTTTAATGCTAGCTAACATTTGATACTGTTTGCTAGACATCTACGCAATAACAGGAGGGGTAGTGGCAACCATGTTATGTTTACGTGTTATATATGATGTGTTGTTGGTATTTTGCAGGAAATTGGAGTCGGTGGAACATCTGCCTGGAAATTATGTGGTGTTGATCAAGGAACAACATTGGCAGTTTTCTTTGACGTTGCTAACCAACATACTGCTCCGATTCCCCAAGGCGGCCGCGGCTGCATACAATTCATCACCCAATACCAGCATTCAAGTGGTCAGCGGCGCGTCCGTGTCACCACCTGTGCTCGCAATTGGGTGGATGCAGCTAACATGCATCACATCCCGTTCGGCTACGACCAAGAGGCGTCTGCAGTGCTGATGAGTCGTGTGGCTGTGCATCGATGTGAGGTTGAGGACAATGTGCAAGACGTATTGAGATGGTTGGATAGGATGTTGATCAGATTGGTGCAGAAGTTCGGTGTGTACAACAAAGATGATGCTAGCTCGTTCAGATTGGCAGAAAACTTCTCACTCTATCCCCAAGTAAGTTCATCAGTGATTCATAACTACTGTCTATGGTATCAACTTCATTTGTTATTAATATCATCAATAATAAAGGATGGAGCGAAATGTCTTTATCGGTAAAGATAGTGCTCTATACCATGGTAGACAGAACGAGTTTTACATTGGATTCTACTCGGATTCTCGCGCTGCTGTGAAAAGAGTTGTAATGTGTTTTTGTGCAGTATTCTTAACATTGTTAATCGTAAATAAAGTTTTTAAATATTAGTTATGTTAATCTTTATTAATCAAGTGCGAATTCGTATGAACTTGGTATCATTTAATTTCAGTTTATGTTCCATTTACGACGATCTCAATTCCTTCAATACTTCAACAACAGCCCGGACGAAACGGCCTTCTACAGGTAAGCTATACGGTGTATTTACTTCAACTCGCGTGTTTTTCTTAGTGGGCTATATTGCTCTTAGAAGAAAGACCAATCATTCACACTTCACATCCTTTCGTAGGCATTGTTTAAACAAGGAGGACGTCACCAATTCTCTTATCATGATACAACCAATATTGTATTCCTATTCATTTCACGGACCTCCTGAGGTATTATTCTTGCAATTCGACCATTCTTGATTCAACGCAACAACATATACACATTGGCATATTTCCATTTCCTTCACTTAGGTTGCTGTTTCCAGCAAATAACGTTAATTTTTATCTCCTTGTTGTTTTGATTTTAGCCAGTGCTTTTGGATTCCAGCAGCATAATGCCTGATAAAATATTGCTGCTTGATACATTCTTCCTGATTTTGATTTACCACGGAGAGGTAAGTGTTGCTCGTCTCTTTTCGGCATCTTGTTATGAAACTGTATGAGTTTATGTAAGCCTTTACCATGCATTTACATGTGACAATTATTGCCCTGCAGACGATAGACCAATGGAAGAACCAAGGATACGACAAAGACCCTGCGCATGAGAATTTCAGACAGCTTCTTCAAGCCCCGGTTGACGATGCGCAGGAGATTCTACAGTCAAGATTCCCAGTGCCACGATACGTGCAGACGCAACACATGGGCAGTCAGGTATGCATGAAGATTGCAGATGCAATCTGAAGCCTTTATGTTTCATCTGTATAAGCTTTTGTCATTCTATCATTTGATCTTCTTTGTCATGTTTCTTTTGGCAAGTTAGTGATTTTTCTTTATCTTGAAAATGTATGGAGCTAGTTTTTTATTCGTCCAGTCCCTGTTTTAGTAATTGGGAGCTTTTTGGACTAAGGGGGCTGTGTGTCAGAAATTGCCGCTTGCGAATTAAGCAATGTTCAAAGCTTTTTGTATATGCAAACATAGATATTGATGTTTTTATTTGTTTGATCCATGGAGCCAACATTTTCTAAAGGAAGTTGTTTTCATCCTAGGCCCGTTTCTTGCTGTCTAGAGTGAATCCGAGTCAGACACACAACAATCTGTATGCGTGGGGAAGTGATGGTGGTGGCTCAGCTATTCTCACTGACGATGTCAGCTTACAGGTATTTATGGAGCATCTAAAGAAACTAGCTGTGTCCAGCTCATCATAATATAAATGTTAGAATGTGATTAGGTTTTATTGCGGATGGAGAGATAGAGAGAGATGAAAACATGAAAAAATGTCATGGAAATTTTAAGCTTTAACCGAGGCATATTGCTTCTGCCTGTTTTCTGAACCAATGCAATTAAAATAAAAACATTTCAATACGTGAAGTATGATGCGATGTAGCTTGGATTATAGTGACTTATATATTGTTGTCTTACATTTTAAATTTTCTGTCCGACGCATGACAAATTAGAAGGCTGTATGGAAAATTAACAGAGTATACGAGTAATCAAGATATTGAATCTTTAATAAATAAAATCTTCAGTAACAATATGTTTTGCTTCGCAATTAGTTGAGGAGCTGATAATTAAGAATCGATCTTTCTTGATTTCGTCTGTTTTTATTGATGTTAATTTGTTTATTCGTGAAGGAGGAGCCTTGTGGCCACGTAAAGGCCACAAATAGAAAATAAGGGAGTCAGATCAGAAAACAAGCTGTATTGTTGCTGCTGTGTAGCGGAGCGAAGCGAAGCGGCTGCACAGCAGCAGAATATAATCGAGTCCTTCTCGAGAAAAAATCTTGTGAAGGTTTTTGGATGTTTGTTTGTGTGTTTGTCTGTGTCATTCTAGTTAGTAATAGTGGAGACGTTTTGTAGCAGTTGATTACCAACTGTATTTGATGCATACTATTTATTGCAGCTGTTATTCATATAGTTGGTTGCGCGCTAAGCACTCTGAACTATGATAGTGATACGAAATGATACCAGTTCAAGGAAAACTAGCCTACACCTGCCACGTAAAGGCATGTATGAGGCTGTTTAGCACATGCGCAGCTCGTGTGTGACCAACAAAGAACATGTGGGTAATAGGAATCCACCTGTTAGCCAATAATCGAAAAAGTAGTGAACATTGGCCATAGAATCTTTCCGTAAAAAGTAGACAGTCAGTAACTTCAGCTGTTGTGGAAATTGTGTTTGATAAGAATTCGTTAATAATGAGTTTTGTTTGGTAGCGTGTTTCTAGGTGAGAAATTCATGGATATTTAATGTCGTTGAATATCATTCACCCAAACAAAGAATATTTTTTAGCAAAACTTCGATTAAGATCAGCTCAAGGTTTCTACATTCATCTTCATTGGCCAAGATGAAGAATTTTTCATTATCGGGACTAATAATTAGCTGCCTTTTGGTGATTTTGGTGTGTGTCAGCCATGCCATAGCAGACCAAGAACAGAATAAGGCAGCCAATAGTCAACGGAAGGCGCCTGTTCATGACTCCAAACACATTCATAATAAAGAGTAAGTTGTTTTTTATCATATATCATCGAAATTACATTACAAACCTTCCATTTCCATATTAAACCGTTTTATTATTATTTAATATGTGATTGTTATTGCCCGAGGCTCCTTGATATTCTGGTTTTTATAATACTGCATTCGTGTGATTAAACAACGTTATAATAGCAGCGACGTTTTATCAGCTTATGTAGTTAGGATTGTATTATTTGTGTCAACAAACAGGGCAAAGATTTGAACAGCTAAATCATCTGTGTGAGGGGAATTCCGTGTTGATCTTATCATTTCTACTGTTTTGGTCACAGATATATAGATTATATAGTGATTATCAATCGTGTAATGGATTGAGATGGTACAAGTTTAAATTGATCTTCTAACCACATTTTTTCTTTGGTACTGGTATGTTGAAATGACCATTTGATCACGGACGTGTTATAAGCACTGACAAATAGGGCACTTTGAGTCGAAATTTTGCTTTCTTATATCGAAATTCTGTTCTGTTATCTCGTGTTATTGTAAACACACTTTTTTCTATAAAAGTATAGTTTAAAAGAGTATTGAGGCTCAAATTCTCCAAATTTTAAGAATGGTGTAAAAATAGGCCGTTAGGAAAGATATTCGTTTATATCTGAACTCTCGCACAAAGCAAAACAATGGCTGGTTAGAAATACCATAAGAATAATTTCATGCTCCATGTTGAAAACCTTTAAGAATATTGAGCCCCCGCATAAATTAACATTCTTATAAACAAAGTATGTTCACCCACTTTTTTCATAAGAAACCCTTTATAAGAAGCCATAGGCCCCTATTTTCAAAACTTAAGAAACTTTGGTAGGAGATTTTGTGTGACTGACAAACGTTAAGAAACTTTTTATGTTGTTTTAAGGAGAAAAAATGTTAAAAACAATTTGCGCACTATATTCCCACAGATTTGTAACAAATCTCAACAATCTTAGGAAACTTGCTAAGAAACTTCTCGTACCATAATTAGGTACAAAACCCTAAGAAACTAAGAAACCCTGGTACGAAAATTTTTTATAATGCATAGTTTCTTTTCTTATAAAAAGAAAGGGGGGAATTGAGTGTAAATTCATATTCGATTTTCAGGCATATAAAGGAACATTTACAAGAATTCACAGACGTGAAAGACCAGCAGCTGGACGACGATAATTTACAATTTCATTACTTCAAAGTTCACGATTATGACAACAATGATATGCTGGATGGTATCGAGCTAGCAAACGCTATGAGTCATTATCACGATGAAGAAACTGGAGAGCAGGCCGAAGAATATACCGAAGACGAACTGGAGAGCATGGTCGATCAAATTCTAGAGGAGGACGATATTAATAATGATGGTTTCATTGATTATCCCGAATTTATTGAATCGCAAAAGAGAGAAGAGGCGAACGCATAGTGAATCGATTTTTATATCAATTTATAAAATCAATGAATTCATATAACAGCATTCAGTTGTCAGGGTATACTGCAGCACATGGCGGCAGTTATTGAATTTCTGGGTGTCAGGACATTTTTTCAATTCTCATACATAACTAACTGGCTAGCACGTGTATTTTGTATGAATTTGAGTACATGTAAACGTTATTACTTGGAACAATTGATGATGATGATGTCGATATTAAATTTATGATTCTGATGATGATGATTTGAAATTTGAAGATGCGCATGCAGGTCGTCAGGAGAAGGAAAGCAGGGGTAGGTCTAGACTCACAGATTGCGTCCCTGTGCCTGTGCCTCACTCGTTTTTACTCGCTCGGTTGAGCTCAAAATACATAAAAAGGTGAAGGTAAGTAAGTAAAATTTTAATAGAGTTATGGTTTATTTTACAGGCTAGAAAACATATTGGAAGCTATATTCTGGGTTCATATTGATAACCATATTGTCATATTGATGAACACATCCAATCAATGTAATATCCAATAGTTAATTGTCAAGAAAGCATGGGCAAGCATGCTTTGTAAAGTTGAAATTAATATAATGTCATTTAAGAATATGCTCTATATGTAATGGTTTGGGTACATAGATCTCTGCCTGTTTTATTTCGTTTCTGGGCATCAGGATTTATGCATAGGGATTCCATGTATATGAGAATGGCTGCCAAACTTATGTTTCGGGACTCAGGATTTCCATACATTGAGGACTTACCAAAAGAAGAAGCTGTCCTGTCCTACCTCGCAGTTGGCTTCTGCGTGTGAGAAATTTCATGCCGGACGTGGAGAGGAGTTGATTTTTATTTTGAGACGCAACCGATTGAAATTACAGCAACGTAACAAAGGAGACGCAAAGTAATCGGTTATTTGATTGTACAAGAGGTTTTCTGATGAAAAACTGGTAATTTTGGATGCGGAATTGCGACATACACATCTGAATCCCGAGGTGCCAGACAGAGACACCAACAGAGAAACTTAGGCCGATTGGTTCAAGTTGGAAACAATTACGATTTCAACCTATTTCTGAGGTGTATAATGTCATTTAAGCATTGTTGATCGCAGTATATGTTATAGAAGGCTAAAGTTGTTTCTAAACAGAAGGATACCTTGGTATTTTTATTTGTAAATAAACCTCATAAAAAGCCATGGGAGAAACTTATGGTGAGAAATTTGAGTTTTAATTACCATTTTTCTGAATACCTATACTACTAAGAATTATGGCGATTTTGCTACCGTTGTTGAACTAACTACAGTTTTAAACTCCGGCTCCTTGAGATGATTATTTCTATTGTATTTTTTTAGATTATTTGTTCAAATTTTTGATAATTGGAAGTGCAGGAGTAGGGAAGTCATGTATTCTTCATCAGTTTATGGAAGGAAAATGTAAGTTATTGGGAATAAACTGTATTTTCAATAAATACTTTGTGAAATGACACAAGTAGCTAACACAAAAGAATGCTTAATATATATTCAAATGTTAATGACAGATGTAGCCTACTTGTTGCAAAGAGAATAATTTTTTCTTCCTTGTCAATAGTTAAGCAAGACTCACACCACACTATTGGTGTAGAATTTGGCTCTAAAATTGTCAACGTTGGTGGGAAATCCATCAAGCTGCAAATTTGGGACACTGCCGGACAAGAAAGATTCAGGTATAGATAAGATAACAGCATACTTTTATGGTTAATCAATGCAAAGTTTATGTGATTCATTCTGTGGCTAGAGGTTAGATAATGAATGCAAGATTTTTGCCATTCACTCTGTGGTTGAAGTTTGGATGCACAAAATATTGAGAATGGAGTATTTTAAATCACTGTTCCTTATTTCAGATCGGTTACAAGAAGTTACTACAGAGGGGCTGCTGGAGCTTTGCTTGTTTACGATATTTCAAGGTACTCATTAATTCATCCTATTATTTTCACCCTATCATTATAAATGGTCTATAGCGAATTATGATGTTGCAGAAATACGAGAGCTTTGCTTGCACTGTATGAAGCTATTGTATTAATTTGAATATTTTGGCCCATGCCAGCCGAGAGACATACAACACATTGACAACCTGGTTGACTGATGCAAGAACATTGGCAAGTCCAAACATTGTCATCATATTGACGGGCAATAAGAAAGACCTTGACACAGAAAGAGAAGTCACTTTTTTGGAGTCAAGCAGATTTGCACAAGAAAATGGTATGTATTTTCAAGAATGATAGGTAAATACAATCGAGCCTCTAATTGTGGTCCCATCTGTGATCCGTAAATTTTCAGTCCCAAATGTTTTTTAATACTAATGCATTTATGGTGAGCCTTCGATCAGTGACCACGTCTCAGTTACAGGCACTTGAGCTCAGATCTGGAGGTAGTTACTATTAGAGGTTCAACTGTATTGCATTTTAGTGAGTGTCAGTAGAATTTGATTAGCTTCACTACCTACAAGGGTATCTCAATATTTTGAGCTTCCCTTACAGGCAGATTCATACAGCCAGTATTTGTTAGTATGTATTACAGTGAGGTTGATTACAATGTATTAGGAATCTTTCTGGATCAAATTATATATTTTATTAGATTTAGAGATTTAGATATCTGTGTATGCCAATACGTTTATTTGCTATATTGATGCTGAGGTTGATGTTGATGCATTACTTATCCTTTAGAACTTATGTTCCTGGAGACAAGTGCAATGACTGGAGAAAATGTTGAGGAAGCCTTTCTCAAATGCTCAAGAGTGATCTTAAACCAAATAGAGAATGGTTTGTTTTTAACAACTATCCAACTGTCTGCAATACTCAAATCATAACATATAATGATACTATGCAATTATAATAGGGACAACATTTCTGGGACACTTGCAACTTTTACGAATATTGCTTGTGTCCCTTCTCTGCATCCCACTCCTCCCGCAAGCAATGTTGTCTTTAGAGACATTCTTATACAATATCTGCAAAATTTTTTTGCAAAATGATGACAGGGGTCTGATTGAGATAACAATGTTACTTTAGGGGTATTGGGATTAAATAAAGCCTGCAAAAAGATGGCTTGGTGGGCTTTTTCATGATATGCCGTTTTATTTTTTATAAGTTTCCTACTGAATTTTGCCCCATATTGTGTTATTAGTCCCTCCATAGACTTGTAACAGTCTTTTATTCACATTAACAACTCTTTCACTGACGTTTTTTATCCTATTACCCAGGCGAGCTTGACCCGGAGAAGATGGGCTCTGGGATCCAATATGGCAACTCTTCAATCCGAAAGACTATTCAACCAAGCAGTGATGACAAACCAGCCTGCGCATGTTGACAATCTCTTCGGTTATAACGACAAGTATGCTTAATTCTATCTATTTGCACTTAACTGACAGGGGGTTCCAGTAGATCACTAATTAAACCGTGATTTAATATTAACACTTTAATAAACGTTTGTTGTAGTATTATGGGACGTTCTACATTCCTTGCCTAGATTGGCTAGGTATTCAATAGATTTCGCCTTTAATTTCATGAGATTTTGAAAATATTCAACCTAATGCTATATACATTGAATTGACAATTAATTATTCCCGCCAATACGAGTAAAAGGCTACGTTTTCCCTTTATAACTATGGTTAGTTAATTTTTTACTTGATTAATACGTGAAGTGAAACTCTGTCGAGTTGTTTTTGCATTCGATGCAACTTATTATTCATCTGAGAAAAGAGTCTTGTGCATCTGTTTGCAACTTATGAATGACAATGTCTAACTTTTGAATGACAGCTTGGAAATTTTGCAGTTTTCAATGACAGCCTTCAACTTTTTCCGTCTCTTGGGACGCAAATTTTGGTTTTCAAGCCACTTCTCATTGAACACCTGAAATAAGCATAAAGTATTTTTGTTTTTGAGAGTTTTTAGTTTTATTCGCTTCGCTTCCCCGGAGGGAAGAGGCAAGTCTTCCTGTTTGTTTCTGAAATTTTGAAGCTCTTACCATATTTCATGTTATTTTGGCCTTCTTTACTTGGTACACATCCGAAAGTATCCTTCGAAGAATTGGCAACTCAGCCGTCGTAAGGGTAAGTTCATGGTTGTATTTTTCATCATACTCTCTTGTTTCACAACTTTATTCCATTTCAATTTGCGGCACTACACACTGTCTTTTTATAATAATTATGTTTATAAGAATGCCGAGGCCAAAAATTGCCAAAAAACAATGGAGTTTTAGAATAGCTGGAAAAGATCAACGCTCAATAAAAGTTAAGGTATTCCATTCCTGTAATAAAAACAAATGGGCTCAGAGTGAACAACATAATTGAATATGGCATCATTTCAATTTAGCTATTTTTATACACAACTAAATTTACAAGAACTAAGAAACAATCTTCTTTAGAAATACACAATCAAAGCTTCCAACGTTGATAAACGAAGGAAAGGTAACCTCAACTGGTAACATTTTCCAAATTAAAACAAGACACGCATTCCGAGCTGGCCTAAGTGAATTATAATTCATTCACTTTGAGTTCGTAAACACAACCTAAGTAATTTTACACGTGTAAAATGTTATATATAGAGTTTCTGTGCCTTGAAACCAACACGCTTAGAATGTATTTCCCGTCAAAAAGTCTAACTAGAGATTTCTAAACTCTTTGGTGTTTTTAAAGTTGCAGAAAAGTACAGGGTATCCAAAATAAATGGGAACGTGTTGCTTTGCAGATATAACTTATTATCACTACTACTATAAATTATGTATTACAAACATAGGATATATATTTATGTAGCATCAGGCATTCTACGGAGGTTCAACATAGATATATCATCCTTCAACAGACGACGAGAGGTATCCATCTGGTCGTTTGTGATGCTGCAATGCATAAAACATGGATGAATCTTGTGGCAGTGCAGATTTCCTTCGCATGTTTTGCTTTGATGGATCTTCATCATTTTCGGTGAACTCCGAATTCTGCAACTAAATGGCGAAAAATTGTTCATTATCAACAAATTTGAAAAGTGATGTAATACCTGTTACCTTTCTGTCTGTTAAGTTGAAACTTATTGAAGCTATTTTGAAAAATCGTTATGCGATGAGCTTAAAAGAAAACCAAAATATTCCCAGATGTTGAAAGTGTTGTATTTGACTAGGAGAGTATCAGGGGCACATACCGTAAATCCTCTTTGCAAAAACGAAATTTTAGCCTGATTATTGTTCAATATTAAGCAAAATAAAAGCTATACGATGCAGCCAATCAATAAAGTTATTGGTTTTAACTTGCTGTTATTTGCAATACATTCACTAAACAACTTCAACGTTTGGAAACTTTGGTTCAATATCCTTGCAAATGATTATCAGGATGGGGGCTTATTCGAGGGGAGGGCTTATTCGAAGATGGGGGTTTATTCGAGGATTTACGGTATGAAGCAGTCAAAAGCCGTCCAGAAAATTGTTTAGTGTTCGGTATATCAACATTTCGCGTATATCTGATATTGCTAATGATAATTATGAATGTGCTGTATCAGAAAACGTAAATGCACCATAATATTAGAAACTTTGTCATGGATAAAATAATGAAAATAAAGGGATATTAACTAACCAACCTGTTTGCTTAATGATTGGCAATCTCCGTTACTTTCGTCGTCATGGTTATTGTTATTGTTGGTTCGATTTTTATCAAAAGAGTCAAAGTCAACAATAGATTGCAAATCACTTTTTAGCTTAGGATGTACCTTATAAACCACAACACACTAAATGGAGAAACATCACATCATTATTTCATGCAATAAGTGAATAATACTTAAAACAACTTCAAAGTATTGTTAATGCAACACACGTAGATTAGGGTGAATTATATCATTGAAACATTGCAGGAAATAAATATAAACTTACATTAGGATTGTTAATTGCTAAATTTTCTATCTTCTCCCAAGCAGTCTCTCGCTCTCTCAGCCTTTCTTTTTCCCTGTAAATGAAGTAATTCTTTAAAAATCGTAGTATTTCACGAATTCGTACAATACACGTTTGTTATAAGAAAGTGCTTAATAAGAAAGCAGTGCTCGGCTCGTCAAAGAAAGTTGAAAATTTTAGATATTTAATATATCAAATGTTTAATGTTGTGACTATAGTTAATACATTATCTATCAACATATAATGCTAAAAATGTTATTGGTGACATAACAATGCGCCTCTGTCAATGCAAATTTCTTTTAACTTGAAGATGTTGGGAAATTGTGTACTGCTCAGAAACAACTTTCTTACAAAAAAAACGTGTACTGTGTATAAATCTGTGTTGCATACGTTGTTGAAAAGGAATAAAACTTACATTAGTTTTTCCTCTTTATATTTTTTAGCACATTCATCGAACAGCTTTTGATTCATTTCCATGAACAGCTTCAATGCATTGTAAATGAGGCCATGGATAGTTCTCAAGAAAAAACAAAAATCCTTTGAAATGGTTCTTGAAGTCCCAAGCAAAGATATCAGTTATAGTCATACATTCAGGATAAATCAAGGTAATGTAGCTACTAATGTTCTTACTTGTTCCAATGTGATTTTGAATGCTTGTACAAGCTTGGAAACATAATCGGCAATATGACATTTGCATTGTCACTAACCAAACTCATGACATATTCATTGTTCCAAAAATACAAAGCACGCTCAGCAACCTTACCAAAAACAATTGCATAATCATTAGCTACACAACATATTCAATGAATAAATAAAGGAATTACAAACAAAGGAGAAACTATTGATACCTGAAAATGTGGGCTGGAAACGCATCTTGCAAGTTGCTTGAACAATGGCTCAATTGTTTTAACGAATTCGTTTGGCTCAATGACATCCAGTATTTCTTCTAACTCGTTTAAAAACATGACCTTGAAAGAGGAAATATAAAATTGTTTCTTATTTTAAAAGAATGCTTCAAAAGTTTAATATCTCAATTCTACTATAAAAAGAATCATGAAAAAGGAATAAATCATCTATGAACAAAGGTAAATTATTTAAAGAAACCTCTTTCGGACTATGAACTTTCGGCCAGAATCTTAGCAATCCGTTTATGACCTATCGCAAACAAAAGAAACGAATAAAAAAGTACCAAAAGTATCATATGAATAGCTTGAATCTTTACGCAGTTTTAGTGAAGAGGTCCCAAGATCCTACATCTTGTAGCGTGTAATACTGGCTAAGCACTACTGTACTTACTGGATCAGTTAAGGTGGGGTCCTTCTCCAAAAACTGCACAACACAATATGCCAGTTGAGGGTGATGCATGCTAAGTTGCTTGACTTTATGAAGGGGCAAAAGAACTTTCAATAGAAACACTTTGTGTTCTTCCTTCAATGGAAGGGCGAAGCCATTTATAATGCTACAAAGAAAAACAACAGGATTATGGGAAATCACCAGGTTAACTGAAATAGCAAGGCAGAGTAAATTAAAGAAAAGTGGAAGCAGATACCTACCTTCCTAAAACCTCAAGCAATTCTGCAATACCATTATGTTTTTCAGTTTCATATATAAACCTAAAAAGAGAAAAAATATGCATAAAAACTGAGCATGAACCAACAAAATGTTGAATAATTATGCAAGAATATCAATGCAACATTTCATGCAAAACAAATCGAAAAACAAATTTAATATAGTAGAGTTAGTGGTTGACCTGTAGAAAATGTGATTAATTTGTCTTCTTATAAATGCTCTGAGTCCCAGAAACTTGCCATAAATTCTATGCAATATCGTTTTCAAGAAATCACGCTCTCTCGGGTCTTCACTGTCGAATAATTCTAAAAGCTGAAGAAGATCTTGTTATGAATGCGGAGTAGCGAACACATAGGGCAGCATTGTAAAGCCACCAAGCAAGTGCCTTGGTTTAATACAACTTGCCACAGGAAAGTTGCATTGACTATTCATCGGAGCTTTAGGAAGGCTGAGATTAACCTGAATATAAACACTCGGGCCTAAGAATCGTTAACACAAGGGCAATCTGCAAAGACATACTTGAGAAATAAAACTCTGATCGATGTATTTCTTTGCTACGTTTGGCTGGTAATCGGAAGATTCTAGAAATCTGAGAAAAAACTCGTACACAATCTAAAACAAATAAAAAAGAACAGCAATTAATTAAGTGCAACAAGTTTCGACAAACATTGCAGGTTACGAGTTTTGAGACAGCACCTCGATTAAACAATTCAAGGCACTTTGTATACAACACTATTGCAATACTTGAGGCAAGCTACACTGCTGTACTATCAGAGGCATAGCTTGGAAGCCTTGCAATCTTACTTGCAAATGTGGCCAAGCTGCTTCTAAGGTGGGCTCATCTTCTTCTGGGTCATACTCGGCTCCAATGGGATTCTGTGATGGGGGTAGTGCTCTGAATGCATTGACGGCAAACTAAGAAAGCAAGAAGGACTAAGCAGATTACGTAAATAGATGCAGAAGTTGATTAGAACTATAAGAACAAAGAAGATCTTCACGGAGATATGAACATATGAGCCGTCTACTTTTCAATTGTTTAACAACAACAACTAACTAAGCTTACCATACGCGTAGTTTCTGGATAAATTGGTTCTGTGATGACCCCCCGGTTATGCGTCACATATTCGACAATCTCATTCAGCGCTGCCCTCTTTACTTCTTTCCATTTCAAGTCACTCAGGGGGTCAACAATGAAATCAAACATGGTGCAGCATTGTCTGATCTTCTGAACGAACAGGTCTTCTTTCTCGTTCTGCGGAGCATCTGAACGAAATGAGAGGGTAAATACATTAATAGCCGAAATTTGATTCGCCTAAAGTCAGTTAATATTAATCAGTCTAATAAAAAATACATACAAAGCGATATTTAAAACTTCATGCGATGCAAAACATTCTAAAACAAACAAAACGGGTGTATCGGTTTGATTTCGTAAAGTACCTGCACATCTCGAATTCTCAAAACCCCTTCGAATTCTCAAAAATCCATACTGGCCAAACATCGTACCTGTTTGGCTGTTTGTGGCAGTATGGAAGATTTATAATATTAAACCATGCAAAAATACGCCAGCTGACAGACACAGTCAGAGTAAGATTGGTATCCGGGCAAAGAGATTTCGAAATGAGGCTTTTTTAGTGTAACCACGTGGATTGCCAAACAGAATTATTGATAACGAAAATATTCGCAAATAAAATTTGCATGGATACTTTATCAGGACAAAAGTATCAATCGTGACATGTAACATCACTATTCTCTTCCTTCAGATAACACACATACACACACATAAATTGTATCAATTTAGATACGCACATAAAATTGTATTTTCTTTATAATAATGCATATCGGGCCAAGAAACAATTGACTTAGTGGGGAGATCAACGGTTTCTTATACATCAAAGAATGTGCAGCAGCCGGGATTTCAATTATTCGGTCAGCGATCGATTTAGATCGAAGACTCCAGCAAAGCAGCTATAGTTTTTATCATCTTGATTAGACAAAACGAGGTTATCATCAAAATTATCAATTTACGAAGAAGCAAAGGAGCAGGTAACTTTTCAAAATTAAAAAAAAGCAAAACAACAATTGAATATATTATCGGTACGTGAGCACAATCAAGTCGTTACCTGCAATGCGTTTTTCTTGCTCTGTTTCTATCATTAGGCAAAATGGAGAGATGTAGAGAGTGGCAGACTCACACACTCTCTATCTCTTGTTTCTTATGTATGCCAGTTGTAGGAAGGAGAATTTGGAAAAATTACCGCTAAGAAATTACTTTTCTACCACCCTCCTTAATTATGTATTGCCCAAAACACACAAAATAGTCGAATTTATTCGTAAGCAGATGTTATTACGGTAAGCTAAAATAATTATAATCAGATTCAGGCAAAATAAGACGGGCATTAATACGTGAGTTCGAAAAACTCGAAAAGTATTGTCGAAAGTGAGTAACGGAAATAACAAATACATACTGGGCATTGGCTGTACCTGGGAAGGTATTTTATAAGCACACGCTCTTTGCCAGCTAAAATGTTTTTTTAAAACAATTTTCGGGCGAATACATAGCATAATCATTACATGGACAAGATTTTTGAAAAATACGTGGGAAATTCGGGTTCGCAAAAGGATTTAAATTTCTCATTCATTCTCTTTCACAATGGTTGGTGCCGTCGTATTTGCAAATGCAATTCCGTATAGAACTGCATTTACGCAGAAATATGAAAGATAATAGATTGATAACATCGTATTTCCAAAAGAAAATAGTACAGAACGTGTTGAATGATTGAAACAGGTGTTTTGTTATCGTTTCACTAAAAGCTCTCTGGATAAAATCTTTTTTTTCATGTGTGGAAAATACAAGCAATTATACAGCTGATAATAAATTGAACGACAACTAAAAGGTGTGTATTGCATTGCATTCAACCCATTGTTATTGACAGAGAGAAACAATGCTTTCAAAATAAATGCAAATAAATACATCCTCATTATTTTTTACCAAGTGATGCCAAAGTTGACCCAATTGAGATTTAGGCCTGATTGACACCTACACTAACTAATTTTAATATAAATTTCAACCAGCACATATTCTATCCATTCTTCTGCCACGAGAAAGGTTTTTAAAATATACATTTGCCAAGATAAACGTAAATACCTTTCATTAGTGGAAGTTTGACAAGCTCCCTGACTTTGCTGATGTTGAAAGCTGACGAGCCTTGTCGTTTTTCCTTCCTGATAAGGTTGGCTGGTCCAGAAAATTTTGACTTATTCAAAGGTACAGATGGAGGTGCATTACCCCCTTTTCCTTTACTCGAACCCTAAAATCAATGGAGAGAAAGATTGAAATTACCATACCAAGCAAAGTGAAGTTTTCTTGGATCCACATACATGGTAGGGCACAAAATATTCATGTCTAAACCTGTTTCTTTGTCTGTCTGAAACCAAATCCATCAATTTGAATTTTATATCAACTTGTGAATACAAGAAATAGTTAATGATCCCAGTGTGGGCACAGGGTAGTCCAATATTTATTAATTGGGTAAATGAGTTGAATGATTGCCAGTGGTGGCACTGAGAATTATTCAATTTGCAATTAATTAATATTTAAAATTGAGAATTAGCTGCAAATTATCATGCATTATATCTTATTATGATTTTTACTAATTTTACATGCATGTCTGGTGCTAAATCAAATGAAAATGATACAAAGTGATTGAGCAAAACAATATCACAACCCACGTAAATCTGATTTGGGTAGTAAAAATACCAAGTTGTGAGTAATTAATCAAATTTGTCATTTAGATGAATGATTACTATGCCTTCTGAGAGTTGCATGCGTACTAAAAGCTTAAGCACAAAATCATTTAATCACACATTCATCGTGTTCAATTCTTCACGCAAGCAGGTTGTCAAACACCAAATTCCCCAACTGAAACTAGAAACTATCTAAGCTCGAAGTCCCTCCTATGTAAACAAAACACAGAAAATCTCTGGCCTAGGGCGCCCTACAATATAAAAGTTTACTTTCACGGTATATGCTGTTATTTATCCCAAAACATGAAGAATACACGAAATCAAATCAAAACATTTCGAAGCATGCTTGTGTTTTTGTAAACTACATTGGGCTCGGTCGATAAAATATGATAAATTTTTATGCTCACATCGTCCTGATCACTACTATTTTTCTTCGAATCAGACTTTGAACCACTCTAAAACGAAAATTATACACCACAAATGTATATTCACACTTGGCACTGGAAATTAAACTTGTAGTAAACAGATCAACATTTCTCCAGGCTTAGGCCTTTGCGATCGAAACACTTAAACAAGCTCGAAATTAACATCACTCATATAACATACCTTATCTTTGTCCTTCTTGGTTTTGTTTGGCATCTTAAAACTTCAATAAACTCTTCGCATATTGTAGTAATCAAATGTATATTATAAGCAATGATATAACCAAGTTAACAGCTTTTCTTTACGAGCAAAACTTCTGATCGCATTTTTCTCTTCACAGCTTCATCAAACAATAACAACAGAGCGATATGGATGGATGGTCGGTTCTGTTGCGCCTGCGATCCTCAACATCAACAACATGATAATTTACTTATGCAAATTGAAAATCAAGGGACCAGACTCTCAAGAGACTGGAGCTAGTGTATTTCTCGGTAAGTTTTAATGCACAATTTTGCATATAATTAACTTGCATCGAAAAATATAAATGGGTCTAAATTGCATTAAATCGCTTTACATAGAAATAGTTTCAATGAAGTTCTAATAGCTTGGGCAATCGATACCATTCATTTCCATGAATTTGGCGAGGCTCAATGAAAATTTTTTTTTTGGAATTTGAGCATGAAATTATTCTGGAGTCATTCTTAACTATATACTGCAATGCATTATATTCGTGTCTTAATATAATGCATCACTATTACCTTCATATTTTAATATAATGCATTGGTCCAGTTCAAAAGTTTAGCATTGGTTGAGTCAAGAACACGTGCTTTTAAAAAAAGCTTTAAAAAATCTGTCCTGATCAAGTTTGAGCCAAGTTTCATTCTTGCATTATTCTTTATAAATTTTAGAGAATCTAAGCTTCAATACTCTTATGAACATTATTCTTGTAAACAGCAATTTCGAGGAGGAAAAGGATGGGTCTACATTTTTATACGAAAACCCCCTGGTGGCAATGGCATCGCCTGAGATTGTACTCCATGTGGCAATGGTGATGATTGATTGTAGTGATATGTGTTTTTCTTGTGTCAAACTATTCACGGATGACGATGTTGATTAGTTCGAAAACAACAAACACCACACGAATAATTGACAAGCCTTTGCACAAGCAACACATCCTATTTTAACAGAAAGCACAAAGAGGGTACCGAAATTTAATAGATGGGCAACGATTCACGCGTTCCTAATAATAAGTTCGCAAAGATAGCAACATTGTGTACCACCTGTTTATTTCACGGAAGAAGCACAGTGCTGCCAACTGGGAAGTTAATATCTTGAAGTTTCACCAACAGGATAAATAATAGGAGGACAGGGCAGGTACAAAAAGAAAGTGGAACGTTTTAAAGTTTTCAAAAATGGAGCATGTATTAGATTCGTATGTTATCATCGATCTTCCAGCAACGCCTGTGTTGGACAAAAGAAGAAGAGTATTGAGCACCAAAAAACTAAAAGTTGGATCACCATCTTTAAAAATGAGAAGGCCCAAGAGAGCAAGAGCTTACACATGTCTCCCTTCCCCATTGGATGTTGCTATTTTGTGCAACAATAATAAGAAAACAGGTCTGTTGGGTAAAGAGCATGAAGATGATTCTTCAAGCGAACAAAATGAGAAGAATTGGTAAGATATCTTTGTCTGTTGCCTTTTTCCGCCAATGGTGACATTTATTGCACCTGACTGAACTTTGATTTGGGTCACTTAGCTTCCTGAAGGCCTTTGAAATCTTGTTATTTTTTGCTCGTTTCTGTGTTATACTTAGTGGATGGATTTTTGGGGCCATGTTTGGGAGAGAATACAGTTGACATCCTTTTTCTTGAGCCCTCAAGTCAAGGGAAATTTGCAATTTTTCGATCTGGAAAGATTCCGAAATGTCCCAACTATTTGGAAATGGACAATCGTTTAAGAAAGTGAATGTTCGAGATGGCAGATGTCGACTGTAATTTAATTTGGCAAAATATATTCCTCAAGCTCAACAAAAGAAAGTAACTTGATTGCAGAGAGTTTCTTCTATTTTGTATTCATGACAGAGGGCCTTAACATGAGAAAACTCAACCCGGGATGAGTTCAACGCGGGTTGCAACATGCCGTGGTGTTTTACACCATTCACTGCCTGCTGTTGATATGTTGCCACAGTCAATACAACAATACATTTTCAATCACTTTTTCTTTTGTTCATTGTATCGTTAAAATCGTGCTGTGTTTATCTTATCATGCTTGGGTCACGTTCACGAATCATTCGGCATGGTGCGCAACATTATTTTTGTCAACAAGTTAATAGGAATGTGATAATTTGACGTGTGAAATCCCGTTGTTAAATTTTCTAAAAACACATCACAAATGTTGCAAATGAAATTTGCAATAGAAGCTGACGAGGCTTGTTGCAAGCGAGGCTACCAATTAAACGCGGGAATTTTTGCTTTCGCAATTCGCAATGACATTCGAAATCTATCAATGTTGCATTCGATCGTGATAGAATTGAGCAATGTTTTTCGTAAACTACAAGTAACTGTTGTACAAACAGCAGCGTGAATGTAAGTATTCAAATATTTAACAATTTCATTAACCTAATCCCGATCAGATGATTTACAAAATTGCTTATTACTACAAAACTCTGGTGAATAAAGCGCGCTACTTTACATCCAGTGCGGTGTGACCAGTCGTGACCTGGGTTAATGCTCGCTAATTTTAGTCTCTTCAATATTATGGCCTCAAGTTCTTTCAAAGAAATGCAACTTGCTTTAAAAGTTGTTGCCGGTTCTTAAGTTTTGTTTGAGATGCATTTGTAAAACATTCATCCTAGACTTATTTGCCAAATATCAGTGTTGTTTCTTTTATCCTCTACATCCAATGTTTATACAGCTAACAGTTATAAGACTGAACCCTAATGTTTACCCTGAGAACATCATATCTTATTTATCAGTCAAGTCATAACATAATGTAAGGATAAATAAACGTGGGTCAATGTTTGTGTATTTGTTGGCTCTTTTTTTCATCATTTGCATTTGCGTGAACCTAATGTGTTGCAAATTATACGGAGAGAAAAGTCTTCACAGCAATATTTGGAGCAGCTCATCAAAATGAAACATTTTGTTCATTGAGGTCTGTGGAGCCTGTGCCATTTCTTCACTGTTCATAACTGTGTACTAATCAGAAGGGCAGACAAAAATAAAGGAGATTACTCACAAACAAAGATAAAGCTAACCACATTGCTTTGATTCGAGTGGAGCATAACATAATAGCACGTCAATAATTTTGGCCTAACAATGACAGATCAAGTGAGAAGATGCTCTGGTAACAAGCAGCACTTCTTCAAGAGGAAGAAAAAAGGCTCCGATCCTTCCATTGCACAATCTAATGAATTATCTAGCCAGTTGTTAAGATCGGTCACTCTTTGGAAAGAGCTTGCAAAGTGCTACCCTGAAATTCGACGAAGGTATAACCGTGACGTTATTCTTTGTGTCCGGTCCGTATCGGTGCTCTTGAGAGTTCAAAGGAAACAGGAAAGGTCACATAGTTCGTCATTGTTATGTCACAGAGAATATACTCGCCTTTATGCGTATTAAACTACATATTGTTCGATATTAACCATTAATTAGAATGCTGTAACACCGAGAATTGATGTGATGTCATATATAAGTTGTCTGGTAGCCAGCTGATTTTGCTGCCGTCATTATCCCACAGTCTATGGTCTTATCTCTTATTAATTGAATCGATTGTTGAAGTACATAATGGATTGGAATCTTTTATTTCCAGGCTTGACGATGGTGCCGAGGATGATTTGTTGCCAGTCGTTGGTAAACGTTTAATGAAGCTCTGCGCTGGAAACATGGAGAGTAATGTCAACCAAAACAAGACCCATCCGAGGAGGCAAGGACGTGCTAGAGCCTATACAACAGCAGCACTTGCAGCAGTAAGTTTGTTTTTAGCTACATAATAATTTGTAATTTGTACGTGATTCTTGACTGTTTATAGCTGAGCTGAGTGGAGTTACGATGTAGGAGACCTTGAATAAAAGCACCACAAAATAGGTCAGTTGATTGCAGTTAATTAGTTGCAGTTAGTTTGTTGCAGCTGACGTCTGCTGAATCTAGATTGCCCGTGATCTCGAAAATTTGCTTTCTCAAACGATTTCCCATTGTCCTTTTGTACAGTATGGTCGGGACATTCGTTAATACTAACCTCTCCACCAAATTTCAACAAATTTCCTGGAGCGTTCGAGATAGTAATTTGTAGACATAAATTTTACTATGGAGCAGTGCAATTTAGGGGATTAAATACTTAGTTCGTTATACATATGCTAAGAGTTTGTTATGTACAATGGGTTCTTTGATATTGAAATTAAGGGCAGTAGTTGGTTGTACCGTGGTTAAGACATGGGCTTTCATTGATCTGATATTCAGATATGCATGCATTCTGATTAAATTTTCAAGAGTGGGGAATTTTCTGAAAAACCCTCCAGACGGCAGCCCAGTTAATTCTTTAATGATTGCATTGAGAAATCATGCACATTTTTTACTAGAAATATAGTTTATAAGAAGCCTGGTACCAGACAAGAATATAATTAAGAAACTTTAAAGTTATGTGCCAGTTTTTGCAGTTTTGATATTTTATTCGAGGACAAAAGCTATATTGATTTAAAAGAAATTCACGGCTTGAAAATAATGATACTGTGGATTTTAACAATTTTGTAATAATACTAATAACTTGCAAAATAACCACGATTTTCATCGGTTTTACTACAAGTTTCCTTCATTGAATTAAGAAACTTTTAAAACTAAAAGTAGAAAAAATTAAGAAACTCTCACAATTAGGTCTTGCATCATGTTTCTTATTAAAAAAAACGTGTAGCTACATTGGTTGAATACGCCTCCTAAGGTTGTTTTGAAGCGGAGTTCGGTTGTCAGAGTGCTGTTTACGACAAGCACCATGGTAGCATACTGTCCATGTATACTGTTCAATGGGAAGTGATATGTTGCTGCATTTCCATTACTATTCAGGCTAAATCTCAGATTCTTATTAGGATTTTTTTGTTTCTATTTCCCACTCATAAGTAATCATTGAAAAATTGTGATCCTTTTGTCGGCAATGACATAAACGCTTCTCATAATAGAGCGTGTCTATCATCAGTATATCAAATGTGATTGACGGCTAAAGGCATGTATATTTTATGGAGCTCATTGTGTTCATGTTGTTTTCTTGGCTACAAAAAGCCAAGAATGCCCCTCGCTGTCTCAGTCATTGCAATTGCTAACAATGACCCCGAATGTATTACCACCACTTGCGCATAAGCAGGCATTGAATGCATTTAAATTCGTTATCGTTTGTTTGTATTATGCACAACGGCAGCCTATTCTTCAATGTCCAGCCCGAGCATAAAGGCATCAATTGAATTAACTTAGTTGTGATAATGATAATGGCTATCTGTTAATTGCAAATGTTATAATACTTGGTGTCGGTTGTGTTGTCGACTTACGATGACTTCCAACGAGAGTCATTTCGATACAGTTTTGCCGAGAGAAACAGATGCAGTGGTGCCCGTAGAAACATCTATGCTTAATAATGCAACATCTTGTGACATGGATGACAACGTGAGATCTTTAAATCCAGATTTTTATGATAATAAAATGTATATTACGCAGTTTGATGTGCTATAGCTAACTTTATACTTGTATTATGAGCTTGTATTGAATACAGTTGACAACTAATTGAGCTGCATTTGACTTGAGACGCAATGCATTTTGAAAAGCACTTGATATGGTCTTGCAGCGTAAATGTTTCGCAAGTTTTATTAATGATCGTGCTCTATAACGTGTTTGACTGTAGTAGTTAATATTAAGGGTGATACGAAAACACATGCTTAAAAGACTTCCAAAAATGCTGATATTGATAACTCGTGTGCATGACGTGCAAGAAGGTATTCATGTGGCATTCTTGTACAATTGTTATTGCGTCGTTAAATCTTTTTATTGTCTTGCTGCAGCATTCGTAACGCAATAGTTGATTAGTGCTATGCACGTTTTTTATTTTATGAGAAACCTAGCTCAAGCCCTACTAGTAAAAGTTTCTTAAATTTTCTATTGTTTTATATTGTTGAGGAACACAATAGAGCAAAGGAATCTATTGTAATTTAGCACAAATTCTACTAGTGAGTTTCTTATAAAGTGGTTTCTAAAAAACGTGTAGTATGGTGTTTCTGCAATGCAACTGGTGTTTTTACAATGCAGCTCCCGCAATGCAACGCAAACATACAACGCAAATTGAGTGCATGAAGTGGATGCACAGAGAAATCTTTGTTGTGGTTACTGTTGTTAATTTTTAATGCTAGTTTTTCCTTGCCGTTTTATTTAACGGCAATCATATGTGAGTTTAATGTGATTGGCAACTCTGTTGGTCTCAGCCGCTATTATTTACATAATCCAGTAATGGTCAAACTGCTTGTAAATTGAAGCATTTTTGCAAACTGAGTACAATACAAGTGGCAGCACCAGTCACCGCGAAGTGCAGTGGGGTATGGAAATGCCGATAATATGGTTAAGACCAACGCCCTTTTGCGTAGGACACGTTCTTTTGCAAGAAGTTACAAAAAAGCGGTTCCTTCATTCTATGAAAGATTAAGTGTATTGTAAGTTTTCCTTTTGGACTTCGTGATTGAGGTAGGGTGGGAATGCGAAGCTGGCAACATTTAGCTAACATGCTTTCATTTTCAGTTCCTTGAAATAAGCAACGCAGGTGCTGCTTAGCTTGATGTTGTAGTTTAACGATTCGAAACTTGATAAAACTTCAAGTCATGCATTATGTATCGGTAGATAGATGGAGAAAATGTAGAAACAGTTAGAGATATTGAATAACCTGCTTCAGCTGGGTTTATTCCTCTTGCTGTTTTGCCAGTTGATTGGTTTGAAGTTGGTCGAGTTTTCTTGAATTGAAATCGAGGAGACAAGAAGGAATCCTATCTCGCAGCTTTATCATCTAATTTAGCTTGATCTTAATTAATTGGTAAAGAAACACTTTGCAATGGTAATGCTTCTCACTTCGTTAAATGTTATCCATTGTATTATTTTGATGAAAGGACAATAGTTATAAACGACCTACACTTGTATTAAGTACAGTATAGACAGTTTAACAATACTATCACCTTTTTAGAAGTTCTGTTTAGCTAAGCGATGCAGTCTTGACAAAGCACAACCATGCACATTAACACCCACATTTGAAGCTAGAAGTTCTCCGTATATATTTTTGCTGAGATTTCTTCATGGATTCATAGTTGATAAGTTTCAACAGCAGTGAATAACGCCAGAATTAATGTCGTGACGTTTTTATCATGTGTTATAGCCCAACTACCAGAACAGTCCAAAGCGAAAGAGAAGCGGAGCAAAACGAGTCACGCTGGTAAGAAGAGGCACTCAGTCTATGACATCCATATCCATACGAAAGAAGCCGATAATACCATTTGGAAGATTGACCGATGAGAATAGCAACCCGATGGTAAGAACAGTCTACTTTTCATAAGTGTCGTAGTCAATACTAGAAGTTTACATCCTTTTTGAAGTGTTTAAGAAAGAACAACATCAGCGAGCAATTTCATCACAATTTCACAATAGCAAAGTGAAGTGTCTGTGGCTCTCGCACCTGAAGACATTTCTCAGTACCCCAGACAAAAAAATTATAAAAGTTGTCCAAATCATTCACCAATAGTGAATACGAATCATAAATTGTCGAAATCTAGTACTGTGGGTCTTCTAATCATTTTAAGACACTTTGCAGCCCTCTAGAAGAGGAGATGGTTTGAAAGTTAGCTGTCGACCCCTGCCAATAACAAATATGTTACACCATGCATCATTTATGTACGCATGATTCAAAACTTCAAATCCACTGAATTATAACTCACAAATACTCAGGGCTAATAATTGTTAACGGTATAAAAGAGCCTGCAACAAGTCAATTATATTATCTATCAACATAAAAAACAAAGTCGAAAATCTAAATTTTGAAGTACAGTGAGATATACTGTTGACAAATAATCGAAATCTACTAACTAGGGCCTTCTAATCATTTTAGACAAGTTTCAGTTTTCTGGGACAGTTTGTTTAAAAGTTGTGGTCCAGACCTACCTGCAAGGAGTGATTTACTTCATGTATCAACAAAAGTAAATCAACAAACAAAGTATAAACCCTCCCTGGTTTTTACGCCATTGGTCATACTTGTTTGACGATGAATGACAACCAAGATAATAATAATGCGAACGAGACTCATGTCTGACCTGTTGTCAATGCCTCGTTTACATTACATGGTAATTCGTTCTGTAAGCAGAGTCTGTATTTGCTTGTAAATGTACGAGTTGCATTACATTTTACTCGTTGCGTTTCAAAATTATGTTGTCTTTTATTATTGAGCAATAAAAACTAAAATTGCACCATTAAAAGTTGCAAATTGCTGGGAAGTCAACTTCAAAATAATTCCATGTGGTAGCAAATACAATGTCTTACTTAATGCCGTCTGGCAAATTTTTCCTGAGGAGAGGAAGTTATCAAGTATGTATAAACCATAATTTCATTAATTTTGCTGTGTAGTTCTGTGGCCGTGGCATTGAATTCTTATGCCAGAATTTGCTTTATTAGCCGAAGTGACGTTTCTGAGGTTGCCTTGGTGTAAAGATACGTTTTTTTATCGTCTCACGAATACAGTCAATTCTGTCTCGAGCAGCCTGGGAACATAAAAACTTTCATTAAAATGTTCGAATGACAAAAGTGTGAAGTATGGAGTGGTTCCTTTGTAATCTTTGAACAGACGAAGGGGAATTTTGTTCGAGTCCAAATTACACAAGTTCGAAACATGCAGATTTGAATGTACATTTTTTGTTCAAGAGTTTGATGTGGATGTCAATTGTAAATGACACAATTTCTATCAGGCACTTCGACATTGCATTATTTAAGTGGTCGCTATCATGGCTACCAGTACAAATGATGGCATTCGGATGATAAGAACACGCCAGAACGCACCTAAAAATCCAAGCTTTGCTGGAGACCGTTTGTTGTGGGAAATCTCAACATTGTATACACTAAGTCTTGAAAGATATAAGATTAAATAAAAACTTGTCCCTTCTTCGTTTCTTTTTAATATCACACTCTATCAAGGTCAAAGGGATTTTTTAGGCCTTATAATGTTCGAGTAATGCTGCGATACAAAACTCTTACTTATAAAACTGACGTCAATTGAAATCCTTCAGTATTTCTCAATTTCGTCATCATTATGTTTACAGGAATGATGATGATTATTGCCATAAATGTTACACGCTTGTGACGTTTGTGCACCATCTACTCGTCATGTTAGATACACCCATTTTTTTACAAGAAACCATTTATAAGAAACCTTGGAGCCGTATTTTCAAAACCTAAGAAACTTTGGTAGGAGATAACTTGACTAAAAACGTTCAGAAACTTTCTATGTGGTCCGGCGTGTTTAGTTTTTTTTGTTTCTAGTTAGATTTTAACAGATATTTTAGTTTTTTGCGATGGAATTTGCATTTCTTTTTGCTTCTCTGTCCAGTTCAAGTTTGGCAGTGACAAAAACGAAAGAGAAGGACGATAAATTAAGGAATATTAGGTTTGGGTGTTAAGAAACTTTTCGTACCATGGAAGCTAAAAATCTCTTGTACGACGATTTTGCATAGTTTCTTATAAAAAATGGGTGTATAGTCATAATTAAATTGTCGAACGTGTGTTTGTTTCTTTGACGGATGAATTTGTTATTCTACCTCATTTTATGTGCTACTATTATTACACTGTAAAGCTGAGTGTAAAGGACTAGCTACAATACAGTTATCTCCTGTATAGAAGAACCAGTCGGCTAGAAATAACAAAAAAACAATAGGCTATTGTATTTGAACAATGGACTGCATGTAAAATTCATAGGTTCTTATATGCGGGTGTTTATTGTAATAATAATGATTTTGGTATTCTAATTTATCTTTCTGTTGTTTGTACAGATTCCGGCCGGACGACCGATGGCTGGGACACAGCTAGTGAAGAGAACACGGCGATCAAGCGAAGTAAGTCTCACTACATTCGTTTCATTGGCATCTTTGGTAGTAGGTATTATTGTATATAATACTAGAGCAGTATCTGTCACAGCGTTGTTGCAAGATCTGCAGCGAGACCCCTGATACTTTTCTATGCAACTCCAGCAAATCATTTATCGTACACAGAATAAAGAGTAAGGTAACTTAAGCCTTGTTTCCATATAGTCGTTGATGGTCGCTGAGGGTCGCTGAAAGGCTTGAAAAAGTCACACAGAAACATTGTCCAAAGTTGATTTTAATCTTTTGAGCGACCCTAAACAACCCTCAACGACTATACCGAAACCAGGTTTTACTCTTTATTCTGTGACGTAGTCCCGTTCACATGTCAAAAGCCTCAACATTTTCACACCGATCTGGTGGTAAAGTTTAGTTGCATTGCATAGGCATTGTCTCCCTTTGCTTGAATTGGAAACGGAGGTGCCGCCTCTATCTTTGTACACTTTTTGAATGAGGCATGCTTTACCTGAAGTGATTTTAACGAGTACAATAATCAAAATATGTCTATGATGATATGGCTAGTTCATTAATGCTAATTAATGTTTCGTTTCAATGGTTGTACCGGCAATGTGTCTACACACAGTTATCCATGAACGTATAATCTCATTCTCTATCAGTTTCAATTCTTCAATTGTCGAAGCATCTTTAGAGCATTAAGTGCAAATTTGCAGTGGTATAGCCTTTTAGTCTGCATATTTTGAATGGTGTTGCAAGAATATGTAAGAGTAATGGTCTTAATATATTATTCGTAATGGTTGTTGTTTGATTGGGAGACCCTTGTCGAGTATAGGTGCAGAATTAAGTTTCACGAAGTGTTGTCTTGTCTGCAATGACTATGGTTCGTGATGTTGGGGGCTCATTGTATGAATATTGGGGTTGGGGGTTTTTTTCTTGAGATTCAACTGCAGTTACCTACCACATTGCTGATTGTTGACCCCACAACAAATCGGCTTGTTTCGGTATTACTTTTATTTCATTGTGTGATTAAAAATAAACTTTGCACCATGCAACGTTGCCCATTCGGTGCATTTAACGTGTGTTGAAATTCATGCAGAGTCGAGCCATGAACTCACGCAAGGTGAACTTGCGTGACAGATCGGATAGTTGTTCCTTGTTTGTGCAACCACATTGTACCATGAAGTTCAAAGGTACCATCTTTCCGATTCATCCATCATACCTGACATAAACTAGAGAGGTGGCACGCGTGCTTGGTTGTTCGCTACGTATAAACATTGTTGACTGGTTGTTTGTTTTGTTTGTTGTGTTTCATGATATGTTTACAACAAGCATCAATTAAAATAAGCGCGCAAACATAAGTATTTAAACATAAGCATAAATATTTTTACGATATGGATGGTTTTCTTTTTGTCTGAGTTTGTTTCAAGCTCTGGTCATTTTGTTGTTGGCATTTCGCTTTTCAAGGTGAAAATAATTTTTATAGCACTGGAGACTTACGAAGCTCCTCCGAAAAGCTTATGCTAATAATTAAATAAACATGGTTTTGTGAAGAAGTAAGGTAAAAGAGTATTTCACATGAACACGGATAACAATGGGTGTTTTGAAGATTTGAACAGGTTTAAATATCAGTTTTGAGCAGGTTGAAACTGCAATTTCAGCTGCAAAGGTGGTTAGTTGGTATTTATTTATCTGTTGATCAAATCAACGTTGATAGTTTTTCCAGCAGTTTCGAGCAATTACGTTAATTGCTGTTGGATAATGAAAATGTCATTCTGACCAGTGGCTACGCAGTGAAATCGTAACACGTGAAACCGGGTCTTATCCGGCAGAATTTCCGAGCACCTGGTGCAAACGGGGTGCTAACAGTCTGAGGTGATGAATTTAACGCATTAGCTCTCGCTCGGATAACCACCAGTATCAAATTGAATCAAACAGGTAGGGCGGTTGAACGCTGAAAGGCAAAGGCAATTAGCGATAGATCTCAGCATTCATGACACTGTCAAACATGATTTTCTTCTTGTTATTCTGTCAAGCGTTTTTGATTGTGAAGGCAGCTTGTTGCACAGATCTGCTGACCGCGGTTTAGGCCAGTTGTTTTGGATTTTATTTCTGCTTATGATGTTGTGAGTATTAGTGGCTGGAGAAGTTGCAAATAACGGAGATGTTTTGTACCGAAGTTTTTCCACCACTGGTTGAAGGTTTTGCGCTAGATGATGATGCTGTATCAGCAACAACAACTGAAGATTTCTATGAGGATATGAACGATGATCATGCTTGGTGCGGTATTTATCTTGACGAAATTGTAAGTTCGTAGCAAGCACTCTACTACTTACTCTCTCCTTACTCCAATTAATGTATATAGTGAGTGTGAGCTTGTTTGCTTAGAAGCGTTATGAATGAAGAGATAAAGAGAAAGTCTAGCAGTTAGCTTTTAGAAATTGCATTGCACTAAGGACTTCCTTGGATAATGATGATTTAATTTGAGATCTTTCTGAGTTCTGTATGATATTTTATTTTGGTATTCCATGGTTTAGACATCTCCACCTGCTAACCGCTTTCAGGGGTAAATTCCATTGAAGGAAACACGGATTGTTCAAAATCCTTGTGTCAGAATGGCAGACATTTTCCATCTTGTTCAGGGTTTCTTTTGCACGGTTTTTTATGAGAAATTGGTTTATAAGAAATTTGGCCAAAAATTAAAGAACGATTAGTACTAGGTTTAAGAATTATCAAGGCACGGTGGTGAATTCATTGACTTTAGTTTCAAGTATTAGTTTCTAGTAATTGTGTTACTGTGTTGTTTTTGTGATGATCTGGATGTATGCCCACCCAAAAATGCTCAATTTCGAAACAATCGGGCAATTCTAGGTTCCGAAAACAAGAAACCAGTTAAGAAACTTTCAAGCGCCAATATCCTCGTGCCAAATTATATGATCCAAAAGAAAAGTGTGTACTTGTGTGTACACACCTGACCTGACTTGTGTTATGATATTGCATATTTTGAAAGTCAACATTTAGATACATACAGTTCAAACCATAATGTTGACGAAACGCCTACAGGAGAAAGTACGCATGGTAATGATACAATGGTTAGTGATTACAAATTTAGCTTGCTATGAAAACGGTGACCCATAAATATCCATACACTGAATTTACAACCGGAAATAAACATTTTTTGTCATGTCAAGGGGAATGCTTGAAACTTAATTAAATTTTACAGGATTTTAAATATTTTTCACTATCATAGTTTTTTTGAAGAAGTTTAATTTTTAATTTTTTTAAAGTTTATTAAGTGACAGTTATGAATTCATTGTGGCGTTTGGGAATTCCTTGGTCCACTTTGAACCAGCCCAGCCGTAGCTTGCTCCTGCGAAATGCTCCTGTACATTGAAACATGACCCTGATGTGATTTTCGTGTGTGATTTCGTGGCTATTTTTATTTCGATTCAAAGTTGACATACTATTGTTTGAAAATTTGGCAAAAACAATTTCCATGCAAACAAATGTTACGTGTCTTGACAGATCCAAGCGCTTGGGGTATAACAAATATCAGCAGAGTAACCTGCTAAGTTTATCAAGAAATAGCGTTTTTTTGAATTTGACGCAGTTCAGATCGGATGTCTTTGTTCAGCGCTCAACAAAAGTACATGGTCAATTCTTTTGTGCATGCTTGATTTTAAAGCACTGTTGTTCGGTGCATATTATCAACGTTACTGTGTTATACACGTGAAGTCAGTGTATAGTACGAGATGTATATTAAGCAATTTCGAACAAGTCTTCGCAAAGATCGTGGCTTGAGATCACGAAAGGTAAATTGAAAACATCTTGGTTTGATTCACTCTTGTAATTGTACCACGTTCCATCCTTGAAAAACAGATCAAATTTCACAACGCCATTGCTTTTGTCATTTGGATTTGTCACAAAAAGACCAAAATGTTTTACTCATGTGTCTTCTTTTACTTTGTACACTTACGAAATCCATTCGTGGAACTTTGATATTGATTTTAAGTCCAGTAAATTGACTTTCATACTTTGATATTTCAGTTCAAATCCAGTAAATTCAAATGCAAGAGGCCGCCATTGATAAACATACAAAAGGCCTTTTTGAAAACAAAACACTATATCTTAATGTCTATTTGGATCATTATTTTCTGGACTTTTATATCTACATCAAATCAGTTTTATTATCTCTTGGTTGAGAGAAAGACTTTTTAAGGATGTGGTAGTTTAATCATAATATAGAGTGGAGGGGGGGTACTTTGTTCAGTTTCGAACTGCGTAGTGTGTGCCCTTATTTTGTTGATATTTTGTGTTACAAGCACGGAAAGGGGTCCGTGAGTTCTCATCATAGGTAGACACGACAATCATCTGGCTTGAAGTTGTGTTGTCTTGTGTGGCGTCTTTTGACTTTAAAATGTTCAGTATATGCACTGGATGCCGTGTGTTCTGAATAGAAGGCTTGTAATTAATTTGATAACGATGGAACAATGACGTAATAAGCTTGTTTTATGATCTCCTCCGCAACTCACTGTGACCCTCTAATGCTGCCCCGCAATGTTCCTTTATCTTTTGCTTGACGTATTGCTTTCTGTTTGTTTAATAACGCTGTTCTAATATGATGAATGATTCTCTTTCCTTAGCCCTATCTGTTCGCGAACAATGGCAGATGGAGAAAAACGTCAACATACGTCACACCTGGCAAAAACGCTCAAGGCCATTTTTACAAACGAAGACTTTCTACAGCTGGTGGTGAGTTTCTTCTTTCATAATCATGTTCTGTTTTATACAATTCCCCTGCAAGTATGTATGATTTTTCTCTAATTAACAAAGGCAGCCCCCTTGTAATCCTGGACAGTGTTATCATTTGACGAGCCTAGTGGTGTAGTAAACATCTTTAAGTAGCCTCGAGTGAGATTAGACAAGTCAAAGTGGGGCTTCCTTTTCACACTTATCTGTAATTTCTGACGTGGCATGAGGATGGTGTGGAATTTAATGTTTATTGAAAAATAAAGGATTGACTGGGTTATAACATTACTGCCGAACTTGAAACACGGAAACCAATATTTTGAGAAAACTTTTGTAAATGAGAAAAACAATTTCACGGAGCAGAGATCAAGTTTGCAGGGAATTTTGGGGCCAACTTTCCGGCTCTCGCTGTTGAAAACACAAAACCACCATTTGCCATTTGATTTATATAAACGCGTTTTTACAAGCAACTAGTTTATAAGAGACTGGAATTATAAGATAGCAGGCTAATTAGTGAGCCTGCTACTTTGGTAGCAGGCTCACTAATTAAGAAGCTGTGAAATTTCCATTTTTAAGAAACGTACAATTGATTGACATTATTAGCAGTATAATTTATTTGTTTATTTGCGAATGAAATTGATTGGCAGAGCAGTATAAAAAGCAACATGAAACTTGCTGCATGAGCCGAAAACAGTAAAAAATAAATGTGTTTCTTCCGTGAACTCGAACCGTCTTATTTCCTGCTATTACACCAGATGCAATCAACATTTCAAATTACCATAGTTTGCAATTGATTGCATTAAAATAATGACATCTAATTGGATTATTTAGAGTGGTCCCTAAGAGTTTATTTCCTTGATAGTTAGTGCGTTTCCGTTGATAAAGTGGGCCCCCTCTGCAATCCCAATTAACTCACAGTTGTGCCCACCTTTTCCCTTCATGTTGCTTTCGTGATCACCTCCTTAATTAAATGAAACCAATGACATTGCAAATCAAGCATCAAACGGTATTGTAACCATTCAATTCTCAGTTTAATTTCTCATTAAAGTGACTATTAAAGCAGCCGGGCTTCAAGGGGCATTGCGCGAGTTTGTTCTGGGCATGGTTTGCCTATTGTTTCTAAGGCTCCTTTCCCTGTGGTTATTTTTTGGACTTGCCAATTGACGAACCTTGTATGTTGCCAGGGATTCTATAGTTGAATTAGGATTCTCGTTACTTAACCTCTGACGGAGGAGATGTAATGTATTCGGTCTTTAACGTGAAAGCATTCTGCTTCACGGCAATATTCAAGGTTTGAACTTCTGGAGCTTGTAGAGGGGGTAGAAATAGCCCCTTTTATTGACAGGCTTGCACTGGCTTTGATCATTTTTAATAATCTTGTACTTTTCCCACCACCTGACCACGCCCTTGTTATTGCCTTTAGCATTTGTTTGTTCTTTTATTCCTGCTTGCATCTATGACTGTATTTGTTTTGATGTTTCCTGCACTGCATTGACATGATAGTCAAGTAGATCTCTTGCCGTGATATTTTTGGCAATGCAGGTCAAGAAGAGGTTCCGTAACCTATTAAAAAGCTGATGATATGCCGTTAGGTATCAAGCTTTCCGAGTATCGCCAGATAAGCTGTCGGTTTTTTGTGCGGGTTATCATTTCGCTGATAACTGTCATATGGCTGCTTATCGTGCACTGCAATGCCGTATATCTTGCATCACGTTATCACCCTTAACAATCCGTTATGTTTTGTATTGTTATTATCGTGCCTCGTTCGCGTTTTGTGAAGTGTCATGCAGCTAGCCAAGCCTCGAGGCCGATGAAGTGAAATAGCAACGTCACTATAGCAATTTAAACACCGTTGTTTCCGTAGATATTTAAATTTGATGATTTTGGGAAGGTACATTTAACAGGCCGCATGGTTGCATGTGGAAAATCGGACAATAATGCATGCTATGTCGGTTCCACTGCAGTGTAGCAACATTACGTCACTGTTTATTGCATTAAAATATGTGACCCAATTTCAATGCCAATTTCAATACTGTTTAATTAAGTGATGTAATGACGAACAGAACAGGGCCATTCTGAAAGTGAAGCTATGTGCAAATCTCATTGTTCATAGCCGCATTCTTAGCAAGCATTTTAAATATCATTGTTGTTTTCCAGATGTTTGAGTCGTCTCTTGCTTGTGAAAAAAGTGCGATAAAGGTCGTGTCAAAGTTATAATGATTATGATGATGACGAATTGCGTGATTGTAGCGAATTTTTTTAATGATTTTGATAAGAATGATAATTAATTTGAAGTATGTAACGTGAAAATCCTATATTGCAACTACAGATTAAAATTTTATGACGAAGTCATGCGTATTAACGAGAATGCCCGCAGATTTATGACGTTACCCCCTGGTCTTAGATTGACCGGCCACAAGGATACGATGTATCCGTGAGTATTTGTACCATCGTGAAATGCAATGCAACAGGGAATAGATAGAGATGATCAGTTCATCGGCACTTCAATAACACGGCGGAAGGCATCAATGTGGTACACACAGGATGGTCGTTTATAAAACGCTGTTTAAAGATAGAAACGCACACAACACAACCAACTGAACGATGAACTGGCACTGAATTTTTCTTATGAGGTCAGAATTTCAAGTGTCTCGTTATTCAAGCTGTCGTAATATATTGGCTTGTGAAGACGGTTATATTTGACACACACCCCACATAACACACCTGAGAACAACAACCGATTCTTGTGAGAGAGGACAGTAATAATACAGTGGATCCAATACAATATACTGTCAGTTTTGGTGTGAAATTAAAGACGTGATATTCCTACTGTACGAGAACAACAAGATATTTTTACGAGGAAAACGACAGTTGTGGATTGAATACAATACTGTCAGCTTTGGTGTGAAATTAAAGACGTTTCACTTCCACTGTAATTGGTTTATCACACCAAGTAGTAAGGGGATATCAGTTGAAAAGGAGATAAAGTTGCATAAGACTTGGTAGAGGCATATGTTCAGTATTGGTGTGTGCAGCCGTTGGTGAAACGTGATTTCTGCAATTATTAAACAGATTGAACAGAATGCTTTTATTGGAGTTGTCGAGTGCTGCTGAATTTGAACAAGAAAAGGTTTCATCCATGCCCCCGATGTATTATGAAAACACTTTGGCGACAGTCAGCAAAATAGGATATACCGATAATGTCGAAGCTGGTAAGATTCAAATTTCCAATTAGACAACTTCTGATATTCCAACCAACATTCACATTCCTATCGATTTTTCCTATGTCACAGTACAGTTTTTGTATGCAACACAAGGGAAGAACGTATTCGATTGAAATATGACGTAAATTGCTCGAGTAAAAGCAAACATAATTGGTCCCATTTGATCAGCTAAATCTACTTTATCATTAGGAGGCTCAACTATTTTATGTTTTCATTCATTAATAGAGGAGGGACAATGGGGCAGAAATTTAAAAGTTCTTATCCACAGTTTATAATTCAAACCAAAACAATTGGTTATTTGTAAATCCTTTCGTTCCATACTCGACAATAAAACTTGTGAAATGAACATTGAGAGGTCACGAATCCTTGCCAGAACTTGTTGCTCATTAATATTAAAATCCCGAGATTAAAACTTAAGAATTTCCGTTACTTCGAAAGCAATCAACACAGATGTCTTGTTTTTTTATTTTTGCCATGCCATACCATTCCCAAAAGTTAAATAAATAACGTCGTTGTTATTAAATGCCTATATATTTATTTACACTTTCTGTGGCCAGCGTTTTTTTGGCGGTTGTGTGTTTTGATGTGAAAGAAATAAGGATGTAACATATTAAAATCGTTTCAATAGTTACCGATGGTTTTATTTTAGTCAGTTATTATGTGGGGGATAAAAACAGCTCGTTCGTGTGGGTATGTGGTCTAGGCCCGGCAAGATGTTTTTAATTTATAATCGTCTCATGCAGTAACGGTTTGCCTTTTAACAGGACAGATAAATGAATTTATAGAGTTGGTTTAATGAACTGTCTTTACATGTCATCCTCAATGTCTCTTTTTTTTAAACTTCCTTCAACAGGAAGCATCTTAACCTTAGCGAATCTTAAGTTATAGTACCTAATTTGACTTCTTCATTTATCGTTCTTTATTGTAATGGATGTCGTTTGCTTCTCACGAGAGCATATGAGGCATATAGAACAATGAATATGCCCATTGCCTACCCGGTTTGGAATGGTACTTCGTAGCGGGTTTTCTTTACTTTCCTTTGTTTAGCATTATCCTATCTGGACATTGTTCTTCAATCAAGGCAAGGCCTTCCCCACGAGTACCGATTACGTAACTCGCTCTTTGTGTTTTCAACCGCGGAAGGAGTTGCAACGAGAAATGGGAATTCCAATAGTTGAAAATCCCTTACGAAGCGGATGGGCGAATAATACGGATTAGAAAGCGAAAAATGCAAGCGACTACTTAGTTTTACGAATTCAAAGCAAGGGCGGCCACCAATGCCAAAAGGAAGTTTGCTTTTGGGAAAATCCAGCTTGTACTGCAACGTCACAATGCTTCGTCTTAAAACGCTTCATCTTGAAACGCTTCATCAAGCTGTGTAATTGATTTGGACAAATTTTGTTCATAACTTCCCTTGTATAGAATGTCTTTTAATGTTCATCGTTATATAGCGATAGTGAAAAATGTCCATATTGAAATTACGTGCATTTTTACGACGCTCTTGCCTGACAAGGAATGTGCATGGAATTATATAAAATTCAAATGAAATTATGAAAAATTACCGATTAAATACACGAAACAAATATCATCTTGAAGAGTTTCGTAATTATACCATGTGGACAATTATGTCTTCGTAACTGCAGTTACAAATATAGGAATTCGGGCTATCAAATAGTACATTGATATATTGGTAATTAAAATTGCAATCGAAGTCTTTTAATATCGAATATGATTAGAGAAGGCGGGGCGTGGATTTATTTTTTGAGGGAAGCTGAGATTTGCTAGAAATTAGCACTGGCCTTACTTTGGTTCTATTTTCAGTTTCATTTGGAGTGCTTGTTCTTACAATTCGACAAAGGAAATTAATTCAATTCTTATTCAAAGTGCAAATTTGCCAGTTTTGAAAACAAAAGTTACTTATTTTCCTGCCGGATTTTCAGAGGTGGTGAGCACTTTCCTTTGGGATATCGTGACACTTAAATCCAGGGATTGGTCAGGAAATATAATATGGCTCGATAATAAAGCATTTTTCTTCCCCAAAAGTCTGTACATCTACCGGGCTTCCGAGCTTGTTCCACAGGTTGTGGAGGTGAAAGCATTAAGGGTGCCGCAAACAACATTGCCAAAATGCCTTTTTTTCTCCTTTCAATTTGATGCTGATATAAAGCTATTCACCTTTGGTTTTTAAGAGCAGTTTGCTTGATATAACTACTACCCTTCGTATCACAAAAAATTACTTTTTTGCGTGTGTAGCTTATTTCAAAGTGTGCGAAATAAATCTTGTAAATGTGAAGCTACGTAGTAACCACTGTCCTTTTGTTTGTATGTAATCAATTGATACTTAGATGCGAGTCAATTAGAGATTGGTGATTTTAATCGTTAGCATAACTTTAAGATGCTTTTGCCATGTTATAATATCAGCAAATCCTGGTCCTATGTCAGCTATGTAGCACGACCTATGCAGAATACCTTCTAGAATTAGTTATTAACACATTAGTGGACTATTTAATTAGATTGTGATCTTCATTTAAGTGATTAAAACATTTGTACCATATTTCAAGAACACATCTGAGCCACAGTATATGTCTGCACAGTTAATAGAGCACAAGGTTATCTTATTAATCACACACTGTAACAAAGCTGTTATTTCGGTTAAATTGAATTATTATTGCGGGCAATTGGTGATCACCCCAGCCATGCTACTGTGTTCTGTTCTGTCTAGACCACGACCATACTATTGGTTAGCTACGTACCATTCCATAGACACCACAACCAAACCAAGTATCTATTATAAGGGCTTTGAAGCTGTAATCTACAGGCGTATATTTAGTTGATGTTAGGCAGTTTCACAGATACATACACCTTTATACACAGTGGCTTGTCATGTTTTTTAACTGAACTTTGACGATGATCTATTCTGGTAGTTTTCTGTTGCCGAGTTTTCTGGATCATGTGGAATTAGAGCGTGTTCATATGATCAATTTGTCTCCCATTTCAGCTCTATTGCCTGGTGGAAACAAAATCAAATTGCAAGAGTTGGCGAAGGATGAATTGCTGGCCAGTCTGAATGAACCGTTTAACAAGCAAGTAGCAGAGGCAGAAGTGGCTGTGGATGAGAGAGATGTCGTCGACTGTGCTGTTGTTGAGGAGAAAGATGAAATGTTGCAGCTCACAGAGTGTAAGTTTTCTTTCTTTTATTGCGACTTTATCCTTACTTTCATTCCATGCATGCAGCTGGCCATGCAAGCTTGTTGGAGTTTTCCAACTTCACGTTGCTGCATGCACCAAACGCGAGCTTATAAATGTCTCATCTTCAGCTTTTTTGGATGCAAGTATTCCATTCTTTATTGTGAGATGGGTTTTTAGTAAATCTTTACCTGTTATTGCAAAAGCTTTAACATTAATCTTTTTATTAATAGTGAAAAGAGTGAAAGTTATCGAAGAAATATTTGAAACTGAAAAGAAGTACTTGGAATGTTTAGAGACAGTTGATAAGGTTTTTTTCATTTTCACCTATCTAATTGTTCTGGTTATCTGAAAAATGGTTCAACTTATTTAGTTGCTAAATCAAGGCCTTGTTACATGTATTTACTTGTGTAATTTCTTTATTTGCAGGTATTTCGAGCACCCATGTTGCATGAAGGTATTGCTCAAGAGAAAGATATACAGTAAGTTTAATGCATTGCATGTTTTGTATGTGATTGTTCAGTTGTCTTTATAGTTTCATTGCTTAGATTTTGTTACGTAGTTCAAAGATGAACATTGTATTCTCCATCAATTCGAAGCTCCTTCAAACAAAATGTTGATTGTTTTTGGTTCCGATGTCTGCGGGCTACGATGGAACACTTTCTATGCCGTCGCAATTTGGAGAATTTTAATATTCTAGAAATAGGATTTTGATAAGAGGTCGCATGGCTTACCACATTAGGGGTTGTTAATCTCGGCTATGAAAGAAAAGATGTTCCATAGATATGTCGGGATCAGTGATGCGAATTCGGTCATCATTCAATGCTTTGTTTATTGTGCGCTTTTAGAGAACCTATATAGCCATCAATGCTTAATAATTTCTTCATTAAAATATTCAATCCAATGTTCAAGCATGGCAAATCAAGTTATCCACTCCGCTTTGAATTCTACATCTTTATTAATGTCGTTATTGATAATTATTTCTTTCATTTGGCCAATTCTAATTTCAAATTTCCGCTCTAATAAGCTTAATCAACCTAGGAGGCGCTGGAATATATTATAGGAAATATACCAACATCTCAATATTGCATCCTATCTATCCAATTATCTACTTGTACCCTATGCCTATTATCTCCATGTTTAATTACCCTTACCATCTATCTAGCTACCTATTTACCAAGACAGTTGTGTATCGAAATTCTAATTACCATAATGATTAAATATATATTTATATATATCTTTATTTTAGTGCATTATTTCCAAATTGCCTATCGACTATACAAGAGTGTCATTCGTGGTTTATGGGTGAGCTTGAAAATCGAATGAAATGCGAAGAATGGCAGGGTAGCATTGGAGATATCCTGGGAAAAATGGCAGGTCCTCTCAAGGTGCGTGATTTTCATCTTTCAACTCGTTATGTAACTGTTGCAATACCACACACAATGGCATCATGTTTCCAGGGTGTCGTGTCAGTGATTCTTATTACACGCGACAGTTGTTGTCTTTTTTGACATTATTTTTATCCCTGTGTTGTTTCTATCTCATTCTATCAGTTTAAATGACAAGTCTCGTTCATGTTTTTATTTCTTATTTATTGCAGGATAATCTGCTCAATGTCTATACCGATTATGTCAATGCATTCCCAAAATCGGTCAGCACTTTCAGCAAATGCACGAGAACATCACAGAAGTTCAGAAAGTTTATTGAGGTAAGCTTGATTTTATCATGCCACCTTTTATATCTGTGTGCTATTTTACTAAGGAGCACTAAAACTAAGCCTCTAAGGAACATTGAGACTAAGGTTTTCTTAACCACTGTTTGACTGAAGAAATGTATTTAATTTCACTAGAATTGTTACGATAAAAGCGACAATCTTGATTTACCATCGTACCTTATCACTCCTGTGCAAAGACTACCTCGTTATGTATTGCTTTTGAGGGTAAGTACCATAATAAATCTTCAAATGTTTCTTTTTTAAGCAAGCATGTAAAGTAATGAATTTCTTAACGTTCCTCTGTGAAAGTATTGATATTTTATTCTTTTTTTACATTCTGTTTGTACTTTGTTCTTCGTTTCATGCTTCATTTATATTTTATTTTTATATTTCTTATTCTTGTTTCTGTAGCAATTATCAAAGTACACAAGAGATGACCATCCAGATAACGAATCAATTAAAACTGCTTTGCTTCAAATGGAGGAATTGATTCGATCCTTAAATGGTTCGATAACAAGCTCTATGCACATATATACGTCCAGGGAATCTGAAAATAGAAAGTCAGTGAAAAGGTAACGATCTCATCCAACCTGCTTCCAACTCGGTGGACCACTCTTTAGTCACTGATCATATAGATTATATATGAAGTATTTGGGTTGACGAGTTGAAATGATTTTATTTGCAATGTTATAATTGGTATTATTCTGTAGGCAAAGTTCAAAACGAAGAAAGAAACAGCGGCCCGTCACTCTTAATCTCAGGTAAGACGTAATGTCTTTTGGCCACCTATTATGGCTTGGATACTTCGTTTAAACGGCCTGCCTGGAATTATCATTTCATCATCACCATGAATATTTAATGGTGAATATCTTTGTGATGCTTGTGTTTGTCTGTTCAGTGATGGTCGTAATAAGAACATACGTTTATAATGAGAGAAGTATCTCTCGAAATGTCGCACTCGTAGACAATCCTGTTCATGAGATGATAAACTTCGAGCCACAGCCAAGTAGAATGCTACAGATTTGACTCTGCAAACGTGTTTGTGGTTGAGAATCTGTTCGTTATTTTTTAATGTAGTACATAATACGTAATGACAACCCTGCAATGGAATTTGTTTATCCATGAATATAAGTGACGTAAGCTGTAGGAAATATTGTCGTGGCTAACCTCTTTGACTTCATTCTTTATGCAGTAACTTGAAAGATGTAAAGACCATTAATGATAAATTAGAAAAACCGAACTGTAACAACAATACTGCTAATCAAAATGGCATCTCGCGCGTATCGCAAGACACGGAAGAGTCCTCAAACAGCCAAGGAGATCAGAAACTCATTGAAGGTCCAGAGAAGAAGTCGCAGTCAAACAAACTTGATGCACCATCTCCCACACATTTACAGTTAACACCATCTCCTATTCAATTGAGAAAAAATAAATCGGAACACAGAAAATCGTAAGTATTTTATCTTTTTTATGTTTATTTAAATTTGTAGTTTTTTTGTAATATTTGTAATAGACTAACTGCTGTTCCAGGGTTCCACTCCACCTCACTCCCTGTTTAATAAGTCTGCTTGTTATTTTTGATTCGTTAAATCATAAAGGCTCATGAAAAGTATTTTGCAACACGAACTGTTTCACACGACGTTTCTGATAAGTCCTTTTCTTAAACTTTTGAATAAGCTCCCCCCCCTCAAGTACTTCTGGAACCTCGAATTGAAATACACCCCTTGATTACAAGTGTAGAGTGTTTTTCTTGTCCTAAACTTGTCCACGAAGTTTATATCCCTCACCCATCAATAGATCTTTTACGGTTCTCAACTTGACATTAGAGCTGCATAATGTAATTTGCCGACAATTGAGGACCACCAGTTTGTCAAATGAACTATTAAAACATTCAGGCATCAAATTGTTTTTATCTTTCCAATGGTTTAACAGCTTTCAACAATTAAGTTCAATACGGAACAATCTAGCTTTGTGAAATGAATCTGTAGATGTTTTTGTCATTAGTAAATACGAGTTTACGTATATATTAAATGAAATGGGTATCCTAACTATTCAAGGCATTGATGTTGTGAGGTTCCAGGTAACTAGAGCTGTCATGTCTCGGTTTTGCAGGCTACGTAGATCACTTGGTGCAGCATTATCATCGTTTTGGTCACCTAAAGACGAGAAAGAATTGAAAGGTATTAATGAGAAAGGCGATGATAAATTAACCCCAACAACAACAGACAATACCCCACCGTCATCATCATCATCAAATTCGCGTCGTAAATTAGGAGTCATTCACCACTTCCCACCCTCTTCTGCTACAAATAGCCCTGTTGAAGCAACTTCTCCTTCGAAGTCCACCAGTGAAGATGGCGTTAAACGACAACGATTTTCGAACTCGTTTCGCGAGCGAACGCGCGAGTTTCGAATTCAAATGCGACGCCGTTCTGGCACGTGGTCTACGGCGCCTATAGAAGACAAAGAAGCAGATTCTACGATGACGTCATATGCTTCCAGCTCCTCCACCGATTCGCGTTCGTTGTTTCCTGCAGCGGCTAACGACAAGAGACCAGCCTCGGCCACATCATCGCCGGTGTCATCGAGCCGAGGCTCGAGAATCGGGTCTTCGCTAATGTCGATGTTTAATAAGCGTAAATCGAAACAACAGTCGGATGAGGATATCCACAGGCGAAGGTCTGATTCGGACAGGGACTTCCAACTGTTGAAAACGCCCGATGATAAGGTTTTATCTGTATCAATGAGTTATCCGAATTTTCCGAACCAGAGAAAAGACTCAAAGGCCTTGTCTATAAGCAGTAGTATATGTGAAGAGAGTTACGATACGAACTCAGAGCATTGTACCAACCTATCTACGATAAAAGATGAAACAACAACAGCAACAACACCCGGAGAGAAGGAGACTAGTGAGCATGATTTGACAAATGGACATGTTGAGAATGGGACATTTTCGGATGGTACAGAAGGGACCACTACGTCGAAGAGTGTGACTAAAAAGCCAAAGAAAGGAAAAATCATGAGGACACTGAGACATATGATGGGCAAGGGAAAGAACTGAGAACGTTTAATTTGTTAATAAAATGTTTCGATTTTTTCTCTGTCATTTGTATTTTGCAGATTTATGTTCAGATTTTAATGTTTTACAACTTATTTGAAGATGTTGTGTTTTTAGAGACACACAACCCTGCAATTAGAAATTGTTTTCTCTATTTTTGATAACGCTGTTAACATTTATGCTATCCACAATAGATTTGGAAATTTGATTAAAATGTTGAGTTGAATAATATCAGTAATATATATATATATATGAGCCAGAGGTTTTTATATGATATAATAACTATATAGTTAACACGTTTTGTTTATAATAAATTCTGTTCAAATTTCAGTCGGTACAAGACATGGACATAACCAGAGGTTGTAAAGGGGGAGCATTTATATAACTCTGAAAGTCAAACGACAAAAGAGCACTCGTATGATGCAATAAATAATGAAAGCTGCTGTTGTAAAGGTGGGGGCGTGATTTCTTGGCTCCTCCTCTGGCTCTGTCCCGGCTGCAACGGAGTTCAATGTGGTTAATATTGCTCTCTTCATATAGTCAATATTCCCAAGTACCTTATTAAAGTAAAAAATTACATACTTCTGGGAGATGTGCTGCTATTAATTGCTTGTATCATATTGCAACGCCGCCTACTCCGCCATTTTAAAACGTTTGTTTGGTCTTGTTTTGTTTGACTGATTTTAAAGTTTCTTACCCCTAGGTCTTCTGAAGTCATAACCAGCAATTGTTTACAAAGATTAATTCTTTTATACGCTCAACTCTTGAATGTGTTGCTCAAACAACACTTTCTTTGCTGTCGTTGGTTGCAAACCTTTGTCTGTCATCATCAAATATTCCTCTTTCTCTTGTGTTTTGCAGATGCTATTAATTGGGTGGCTGATATTTTCGTATGTATTTCATTTACGAAAAACGTTTGATTTGATTTGATTTTTGTTACTTCCAGCACCATATTTCCAAATGAGTTTTCTTAAGTTGCATGCATTGCAGGAAGATTGCAGCTATCCCCGAATTTTTATTCACCCCCGTATTATTCCCATTTGATGTCTTTTGTTTTGTTGACCCACTCAGTCACAGAATAGAGACTCGGTTCCTGTCTGGTTATTCTGTTTCAAGGATTCACGTGATGGCCCCGTGAGACCACAACAAAAGCCAGGCCAGCCGAATTTTGCAATATTTATGCCGGTTTGCTCAGGTCCGCTCACCTCTGGCTCAAACTGGCCTCACTGAATGCTGTCTGAAGGCCAAATTACGAGTGTAGTGATGCAATATAGCTGATCAATTGCAGCAGAAAGCATCTGATTTGATGCAACAACCCAGACATTAATCACGTGTGTTGTGTATAAAACGCCAAGGTGATTTTCCTTCTCAGAACATCTTGCTTTGTTTCAGTGCGACTTGGAAGCTGCTACAAAACGTTTTCATTGAGAAACACGTTAGCAAGTTTTGGAATTTTCATCAGACCGTCGTAGGTAAGATGTTATTGAATACAATACGTTACTTTACTTGCATTAACATTTTGAGTTTGCATTAACATTTTGAAATGCCAACTGCAGTTCATATGAATTTGCTAAATTTATGCTGACTGATATTTACGTTACGTATATTAATGTAAGTTTCCAGATAACGTAAATTTCTCGAGATATTCAAGGACATGAATTCAATCATTTTCCCCCGACCTCAAACCCTCTTCCCTGTTGTATTCGTTTTACTTCACGGTCCGGTCCCCCCTATCACGGGAGAGGGCTCATTCTTATTCAAACCCAACCGTGAGCGCAGGCCGGGGGAATAATTGATCTGTTTTTTGCGAGAAAGTTTTTAAAAAGTCTCCATGGCGAGATTAAATTGAGATTTAACTTGAAAAGAATTTTAAAACTCAATAATTAATGGCGTTGGCAATTATTTACGTCAATGTGCGTTATTGTTTTTCAGAAAAATGTATAAGGCCGATGAGTTAAACCCCGTCTCATCGGATTATAACAGCTCTGATATTAATGGCGAGAGTCAAGAAGACGACAAGCCATTAGTGCCCCCAACTCATGGCCTAACAGTAATCACTTGTGCCCTATTCATAGTTGGCGAGATGGCAGGCAGTGGAGTGCTTGCCATTCCAAAAGCCATATCCGATGCTGGTTGGACGGGCATCGGATTACTCTTAGTCTGCTGCATACTATCTCTTTACTGCGGCGTGATTCTCGGAAAGTGCTGGACAATTCTGCGTAAAAAGAAGACAGTTTACCAAGCGTACCCCCGCGATCCTTACCCGTCGATTGGCTACGAGAGTTGTGGAAGACTTGGCAGGGGGGTTGTCGAGGTCTGCCTTATCGTCACACTGTTAGGCGTATGCATCGTCTTTCTCATTCTCGCCTCCGACAACATCGCCAGCCTTGTGAACGTAAAAATCGGCAATTTCACGTCGACAACTGACAAAGCACGGATTTGGCTGCTGATAATCAGTATGTGCTTGCTTCCCTTCACCTACCTCGAATCACCGAAAGACATTTGGGTATTCGCGTTGCTCGCAACTCTGGCAACGTCGGTAGCTTGCGTTTTGATCGTCATAAAATCGGGAATTGATTGCCCGAGTGATTTGAGCCGAGTACCGAAAAGCACGGTGACGATCGAGTCATTTTTCTCGGCATTCGGCACAATTGCGTTCTCGTTCGGCGGTGCGACTCTGTTTCCCTCCTACCAATCGGACATGAAAGAGCCGAAGAAGTTCCCGAAAGCCGCTATGCTTGGATTTCTTGTCGTTTTCATGATGTACTTGCCGACTGGAGCTGTGCCATTTCTCGCCTACGGTGACAACCTTGACTCGAATGTGCTCACAACGCTAAAGTCTCAAGGCGATACTGGTGCCCTGAGACACATCGGCACTGCAGCTGAGGTCCTCATTACATGCCATCTTCTCTTCTCATTTGTTATCGCGTTGAACCCAATTTCACTGCAAGTAGAAGAGTACCTAAAGTGGCCACAAAGTAAGTTGCTATATCAGTGACTTTCCTAATTGTTGATGGCAATTTAATGTTTTATTTGTTTAGTTATGTTTCTTCAATCTTGCACTATCTATCGTCGTCGAAGCGTGTTTCAATCAGATTTTCATTATTTCTTTTCTACACAGAGTTTGGATGGAGAAGATGTTTGATACGCACAGGTTTAATGCTGGTCATTCTTGGTATAGCTGAGGCTGTGCCGAAATTTGGGCCTATTCTTTCTTTAATTGGTGGCTCGACAGTTACACTGATGGCCTTCGTTCTTCCTTGTATCTTCTACTTGAGATTAAAGCCAGATGCTCCCATTTATATCAAGGTATTGCACTTTGAAATAGTCGCAGTGGCACTTGTGAGCGGGGGAACTGCTACATATTCTGCAATTGTGGCCATTAAGAACACTTTCTAGGTATCGATAACTTGTATGATTTACACTTGTGGAAAGTGTTCAAAACGAACTCTTTCCGCACCAAGTCACTCCACACGCATGGATGTAGTTCGCGTAAACAGATAATAATTTTAAAAATTATGATTTATAAAATATGATTGAAAATCGATGTTATATTCTAGGATTTTAGATTTTTTACTCATTTTATACTAATGGTTTTACTATACATTTATATTTGGTTTGTTAATTTGTGAAATAATATATCGAAGAGCATACAAAAGTGACGCAATCTTCTTTAACATTGATAACGAGATTCAAATTGAACTCGAGGTAATTTTGTCAACAAGTAAAAGGCCCAATTGTTAAAACAGCTGCTGACTGAACAAAATGTAAACAATTTAATTTCGCGTTTTTAGTTCACACGCTATTCTTCAACCAAGATAATTACTAAGTCGTTTATCTAACGTACGTAGCTTCAAAATGTCCGAGGAAACTTCAAATTCAAAACAAAAAGGAAGGATTATTTGTCAAGATGGCGAGTTGGAATACGAAGACCCTGCAGTTGAAGAAGGTTTTGCTGATTTAAAAGCCGCTATCTTAACAGGGAGGACAGACATTGTCAGGATAATATTATCGGCTGCACAATCATGTGTGTAATTACATTTTGTTTTTGTTTTTATTTGAATATGACTTTTATACCGAGTTTGATCACACACAGAGACAGGGCAAAACTAAAACCCTGAGAAAAAATCTGCACACGTGGATTGTAAGGTTCATTGTTTCAAAGACAACGGAATTGTTCTATTCAATGTTCTTTTCAATGCTACTTTTTGGAACCTCTGAATGCATATAGGCGGATTTACACGGTACAAGTTGGCTACAAGTTTTTTCGATATTGGACTGCAAACTTGAACTTGTATCGTGTAAATGCCCTAAAATTCTGTTCACGCCTGTTGTTTTGATTGACGTTAATCCTCCATCACAGTCGAAAAATTTCTGACTCGATGTCAAAAAGTTTTCAGTTCACACCATTTTTTCAAAGACGCCGCAAATCGCTACTTCACGTAAGGTTTGTTTTGATTCGCGAATCGCAGATTTTGGGAAGGAAAACTCAATTTTCGCAGCAAAATGGTTCTGATAACGGATAAAAGTTTATCTCGCGTGCGTCAACTTAAATTATCAGATTTATGAAGAAATTTATGACAAAATTTCAGCATCATAATTAATTAAATACTCAAAACAAGCAACAACATTGCCCCATGCCATGAAGCGCGTTCTGGGCCATAAAGATGGTTTGCAAACGTCTCTCAAACTGTTTCTACAGTCACATGCCTCCTATTGTCCTTCATATTTCAGATGACCATGCCAAAAACATGTTAGAAATGGATATATACAACGCTAATTTGTCCAAAAGCATATTAGGCCCACCGCAACACAAGCAGCACCATAATCAGCAATGAAAATGCAAATAATATTGTAATAAACCTTTTGATGGATAATTATTATTATTATTATTTTACTATACCATAATTAATAATGGCTTGTTTTGAATATTTAATTAACTACTGGTGCTAAAATTTTGTCATAAATTTCTTCATAAATCTGATAATTTAAGTTGACGCACGCGAGATAAACTTTTATCCGTTATCAGAACCATTTTGCTGCAAAAATTGAGTTTTCCTTCCCAAAATCTGCGATTCGCGAATCAAAACAAACCTTACGTAAAGTAGCGATTTGCGGCGTCTTTGAAAAAATGGTGTGAACTGAAAAACTTTTTGACATCGAGTCAGAAATTTTTCGACTGTGATGGAGGATTAACGTCAATCAAAACAGCAGGCGTGAACAGAATTTTAGGGCATTTACACGATACAAGTTCAAGTTTGCAGTCCAATATCGAAAAAACTTGTAGCCAACTTGTACCGTGTAAATCCGCCTTATGGAGTGTGCTGTTCAAATAATCTAGCATTTTTATTGTCTTCCTTGGTGGAGATAAAAGGGTGGTATAACTTGCTGACTTCACTAACTCTTCATTTTGTACTTTCTTTTAAAGACAGAGACGAAGAAGAGTCCCTTAGCGATGATGAAGAAAGTGATGGCAATGATAAACGACCAAAAGATGAAGAAATACTGGATCTTCTTCAAATGTTATTGAATTTTCGAGATAATGACACAGGAACAAGTCTTCATTATGCTACAAAAGTATTAATTTGCCCTTTGAAGAAGCACTACATTGCTTCATAAAGAAAAATAGTTTTTTATATTGTCCTTCATTATCAAATATTGATTATCTTCTTTTTGAACTTTCAAGCTTGATAAGACTGACATTGTCAGATCTTTGCTTGCTGCTGGAGCCAATCCAACTTTAAGGAATCTTGAAGATGCCACTGCTTATGATTACTGCAAAACAGATGCAATGAAAACTGTTTATGTTGGAGCGTTATTGCAAGCAGTGGCGCAATCAAAGTAAGTCATGTAGAATTGTACCTTAGGCAACAACTGATCAAATTAGAATGTTGGTTCTGTTTGTTAACTACTGTTACAACAATATAGTTTGATGAGGAACACACTGATCAAACAAAAAAGAGTTGAATATTAGCAGTTGTAATTCCTTGCAATGCATTGCTGGGTTTTCATCAGTGGCTATTTGTGATGATGGGTTGATGTTTTGCATTCTATTCAAGGAGTTACAGAGTGAAGCTCTTGCTGCAAGCAGGATTAGATGTCAACTCAGGTGATGGTGCAGTAAGCGATAACAGAATATTGCACTGGGCTGCAAGTTTTGCAGATGCAGAAATTGTCAGACTCCTTCTAGGTAGGGAGTTTCTTTCAAGCTTTCAGTTTGATTTTTCTTAAAGCAATCTTGCAGGATGAAACATCTATGTGCTTTGCATTGAGCTTTCAGTTTATGGTTTTTGCGATTTTCCACATAGATTCTAATGCAGATGTAAATGCAACTAATGCAGATGGTGCCACAGCTCTGCATGATGCCATTGCAAGAGGAAGTGAAGAGATTGTTGTTGAATTGCTTAATCATGGTGCTAACACTGACATTGTGGCAATCAAAGGGTATGCCTTAATCAGAGCGCATTAATTCATCCAATATTGTGTTTAAAAAATAGCATTGATTCATATTGCTAATGCTCTTCTCTTGCAGCTCCATGGAAGGGAAAAACTGCCATGATCTTGCCAAAACAAAACCTAACATTAGAAATCTTCTTGATAGTCATCATGTGCTGTCGAGAATCCGCTCAGATGGCAGCATTGAAGTTGCTGCTACAATTAGCGAAGCACTGCATGGTGATCAAATGCAGCCAGACACGCCTGCACTGGCATCAGACACGAGCTCTGCATCTTCAATGTCAAACACACTACAACTTTTATCTCCAACAAACGAATCTTTGTCAACACAGCAGATGAACGGCGATCATGCCATTGCGAATAATGGCTGCAATCTAAATATTTCCAATTCTAGTAGCAGTAGTAGTTTTAAGCCGATACTTTTGCCGCCGAAGTCACCGATGAAGCTGTTCTTTCCGACAATGGTTGCACTAGACCACGGTGTATCCCACCTTTGGCCTCCGCCACAGAAAATTTCACAGTACAAAGGGACATCATACGTTCCTCCAATAGACTTGCCGCTTGCTTTTATGACTTCAAGAAATTCTTCTCAAGGTAGATTACTTCAACTTTTCTGAAGTTCTCTATTGCGTAGCATTTTACTTGCGTTTGTCAATAACTTTTGGTTAATTCTCGTTTTGTCTTGTTAGCTCGCCTATCGGAGCTGGTTAACATTTTCGACGTAATGAAGGCGAAGTTTAAGTCAACCGGATTTGATTTGCAAACCGATCTTTTATCATCGTGTAAGCATTTTTATTTCATGACTTGCATTTCTTGCTGCATTTCAACATTTGCTTATATTTTTTACAGACTTTGTCATTTATTTTTGTTGCTATATTCTTTACATCCTTGCATCATCCCATTTTCTGTCTTTAATTTTACTTGCGGATTTTTCCTTTCTCAGATTCAGCTCTGTGCAGTTGTCCTAAGGGAGGCGTGGAGTGCTATATCGATGAATCATCATTCTCTCACTTAGACGAGTATCGACTTCACATTTCCACAAGAAAGGTATATTTCTTTAACGAAAAGCATCTTCAATATCTTCCTTCGCAAATTATTTACAAATATGTGAAATTCATTTTTTTTTTAATCACGCAAAACGCCTTGTCTAGTAATTGCTTGATAATTTTCAGGTAAAGATTGTTGCTAGCAGCTGTAGATCAATGTTCTACGCGATCAATACGTTTCTTCAGTGCCTGAGGATTTTTCAAGGAAAGGGCGTGCCTTTACTGCAGGTAAGTGATTAGTGAATATAACTATTTTCATTTAACTCAAGTATAATGTCAACCTTTAACTCAAAAATAATTTCAACCTCTTATTAAGTATATGGGATATCGAAGTAATTCTTCAAAATAATGTTCGCGAACTATATGTAAATAAAACTGAGTATGTATAAATAAAAGTATATAAATGTAGATTTTATTTGTATTTGCAGATCTCAGACTGGCCAGATATGAATGTAAGAGGCGTTCAGTTTGATTTCTTTCAAGGAGACCTGCCTAAACTGGTTTGTACTTGTTTAATTCATTCATAGCTTGTTGTTCTCCGTTATTCCTTAATCAAATGAATTTTGCTCCTTGAAGTCAGTCTGCAGATAATCTTCTTTGATTAATTGTTTCAGGAGAATATCCTTTGGTTTATTGACGATCTTTCAGGATTCAAAGTGAACCAGGTGATTTTTCTTTTATTCCTTCATTGTTATTACCAGCTTTATAAAATTAAAATTGTTAATTCATGTATAGATATTTGCAGTGATTTGATATATACCTACCAAATTATTGTGTTTTCCTGTTCATTTTTTAGATACATTTGCCTGCCGAATTATTTCTTCCTGGTGACCAAAACAAATATTGTTACTACTCAAGAGGGTAAGATCACGCCTACTCTGTAAGATCACGTCTTATAAGTTTACTCTTAGACTTAGAATTTGATACGAAATTAATGAGCTGTATACTATATTTGTTATGCTCCATGTACACTATGTTACTGAAAGCAGAAAACTAAAACGTGTTTCACAATATTCTATGACTTTTACGTGTGCTTTTCTTCACAGGGATCTGATCCGAGTTCACAAGTTCTGTCAAGATAGATACATGGATGTCATTCCTGTTGTTCGGTCTTCAGATGTTCTTGGGAATTACAATGCGCTGTCATATGCAAGCATCAAGTCTGACATTCTCCCTCTTTTTCCATCTGCCAGGTAACCGTAGTTATCATATTTTTTCCATATTTATTTACTCACTGATAATTTCCACACGAAATTATTTACATAGACTTTGATAAGAATTACAGTGTTATGATTTTTTATTGTCCAGCTATTTGAGTGTGAGTTTGAGCAATCTTGAAGACCAGCAGAAAACAACTCGAAATATGGTAAGACGATTGTTTTCATTCGATCATCAACATTTTGAAATAAATTAATTGCTTGCATTTTCTTTTCATAACGTGAATCTTCGAATATGTCCTCGTCTCTGAATAAGCCTACCTCCCTTGGATGAGTCCCCCTCCCTTGAATAAGCCCCCCTCCGTCCAAGAATTTACGGTATTAGTTGTTCTTTTATCTCTGTTATTTGTTATTTTGATCGATATTCTCTTGTCTGATTGCTTTTTAGCTGAGTGGAATCACTGATAGCGATTTGGTTAGACGAATCGAGGAGCTGCATGAGTTTTGTGTCAGCAATGGAATTACGTTGTTACTGGATTCAGAGATGATTCTTCAACAGCCTGTAAAACATCTAGACTTGAACCACAACCTGATCTGCCTAAATATATCAGAGGTGATAATTCTATTTTGATATCGACAATAATTCAATTATTTGCCCGTAGCAATGTTTATGACAAAACTGCATCTACAATGCTTAATGGTTTCTCATGATCCTGATACTTTTATTTTAGAATTAATTTGACTGGATTTCTCGGAATATTTTTTAGGAGTTCAGAAAGGAAGCGACTTGTGAATATCTTTACGATTTGGGGTAAGTTATCAGCCAAGCAATGGAAATGCAGAAAGTATTAACAGCAGTATATATGTATATACAGTATACGGTCGCTAATTTCATAGAAAGAATATTTTATTTTTTAGAATCCCTCATATAGACTCGCCTGCACATAGGAATCCCGAGACGTAAGTTTAATTTGAGCATAAATCTTGTTTATCAAGATATATATATATTGTTCTACCATTAATAGCCAGAAGTGTTACTATCTGTTCTGTTTTTCTCTTTTCTATATTAAAAGGTTTGCATCTTAAGAGCAAGTTGATTTCTTTTTAGAATTCTGAAGGACAATCGTACCGAGCTAAAATGCTTCGAAGGTAGCTCACGAAAAGCACTGAAATGTGGAGCCCTTGGCTTGGTGGTCCGTTACGAAGTAAATCCTTGTCTTTCCACGTTGAGCATTGACAAAGCTTCGATGATTGTTGGCGCAGCACTGGCTTGGAGATCATCTCCTTCTGTGGTATGTACGAAAATTTTGTTTTGCAGTCGCATTATTTTGTATCAACGCTGTCAAAATATGAACATTAACTACTACTGCAATAAAATGCAAGTGCATGCCATCTCGACCATTAATGCATTAACATCAAGTTTAACTTCATCAACATACAACATTAAGCATTAATATAATGTGTGTATCTGTAAACATGATTCAAAGTATTTTCAGCATATTTTGTAAACTGGTTCGACTAGGATGTTGTGAACTTGAATGTTTTCGAATCATCACAAGTCAAATAGCTTGTCATTTCAAAGTTATAGGTTTTCGTTCTTTTATCTGTGTTGCATGTTTTTTACTGTTCCCACCTTCCTGATCTATTTGTACGATCTTTTTTAACGAATAGGTCGTGGATGAGGAGATGCTAACAGGAATCATAAACAGGCACATTTACCAAGATGATAACGATGTGATTGGAATTTTACTGCTAACTCTGGGCAGCATTGAACAGATCAACTATCTAGGAAAACAAAGTAACGAAGCTAAACTAAAGGATATCGAGCTACTTCGACATCAAACCATCAATAAACCATCATTTCTCAAGGCTTTGCTGAATTCGGTTGACGACTTGAGTAACTGTCAAGGCTCGTTAGAGAATTTAAAGGTGTGTTTTTAATTTTCAACAATTTATTGTTGTTTGCTAGATTGTTTTGTACATGTTTGCAAGGAAGGAGTGCTAGGTGTAAGAAATGTTTGATATTCCCGAGTAGTCACCCCCTGGGGACTCAGAAACATTATTCTTAAACAGTGTTGATGCATGATCATCAGGAGGTTCAATGTGTTACTGATTAGGTTCAATGAGCATACAGCTTATGCTTTTCGTTTTTATTGCAGATTGTTGCTGTTTCATTGAAACAGCTAGGTGTACGTGTTGGGAAATGTAAACTGAAGTGCGAGACTCGAGAAATGGTGACCACAGAAGTTGCCTTTCTCATCAAGATACTTCTGTTTCTGTGCAGGTAAAAATAATAGTTTACCCCTTGCTCTGTTTTTGTTCCCTAAGCCGCTGCTTTAATGTCAATGCTATTTTTATTTACATTAAGACACGAGTTTGTATGGTAGTGAAATACAGTATAAGTCATATAGAGAAGTTTTCTATTACTGCCTCTTGAATTCACAATTGTTATGTTTTTATTTCTGCAGAGTTGGTATGGTGTTGCATAAAAATAGGACTGACAACCAAGAGATTCACATAAAAAGCATGACTGAAATCCAACGAAGTGATCTTTCCAATAAGTACGTATTTTTTTATTCTTTTTAATTATCACATCACAGAACTTTACTTTTTCTTGTGTAAAACATTATCTTGCATACTCAAATCTGTCCTCTTAGATTGATGGGCCTAACTGATGTTTATGAGAAATTCTGCAGCACACACTACAAGGAAACTCGTGGCGGTTTGAAGTCTGTTCAACTTTTGAAAACACTTCTCACAAAAATCTATCCAGAAACGGAACCTTCCTTTTTCAATTCCATAACAAGAGCATTTAATGTATGACAATATTCATAAATTTAATTTTGAGATATTTCCTATATGATTTACAGTAAAATACGCAGAAAAAACCGCACAAATAGTTACCGGCAGTTTGTATTAATTTTTCTAGACGATAAATTTTAGCTTAGGTCTTAGCAACTTTTAAAATTTTATTTCATCCATCTGAAGATAGCCTGAATTCATTTACACGTATCTTATTTCTAATCAAAACAGAGAAATATAACATGGAGTAATATATGAATATATAAAATCATATGTTATTTTAATTAGATGAAAATGTCTTCTCCAGAAAATAAATTAATTGGGGTAGCTTCACATGTTTGTGTTGGTGGTGATCTGATCTTCCTTTTAGTTTGTGATGAATTTTGGCTCTTCGGACTGTCAGTTTGCTTCGATTGATTGTTGCAGACGTTTGAATCTTGCGAAGCAGTAATGGCGTGTGGAGACCAGAGTGGTACCATTTGCTCTGCAAAATAATAGCTAAGGTTAAACAAGGTTATAGCAATAGCTGAGGGGTAATGTTTGGTCTTTCAATGAGGGAATGGTTGAAGTCGACCAGATAAAAAGACTGTTCACGGTTTGATAAAGTTTACCTGCTGACGGGGTGTAAGAGTTATGTATTTGTTTTGGAGTATTAGTTGGAACTCGTACATCTGGTGAGCATGGAGGCAAGCTTATCGTTGGAGTGAAGACTTGGGGCCTTCTTCCTCTAGGCCCAAATAAAGGATTGTTCTTTCGACCTATATGAACAAAATGAAACGACTTTGAAGATTTTGAAGTGTCTATTCTTGGTGAATAGTAGAAGCAAATGAAAAAAAACTGCACGACTTTTTAGAGATTCCCTCACCAAATCTGTGTAATGGCGTTGGTCCAGCATTTCTCTCACAAACAGGAACATTTTGAATCGGTGAATCACAACAGTTTCTTGACTGATTTAGAAAAGGTGAGCATGGAACACACTGAAAGTCGTTTAAAGTTGAGCCCTCCACAAATGACATCTTCTTGTGCTTCAAAATGCAATCACACTTTTACAAACTGCAGGCATGAAATTGCTTTAGAATTAAAAAGAAATACTCCGCCATTATGTTTTAAAAATCAGCTGATTCGTCATCTGAATTTTTAGCGCGAAAAAAAGTTGCCACCGACCCAGGCCCTTTGAAGAATGGCCGGGCGGGAAGACGAAAAGGCGAGGGGAAATGGGAGATGCATGCTTTCAGAGGTTACGGCTACCCTTTTGAACTGAAATGAAACTATGAAGGCAAAAATGAGGTGTGCAGGCATTCATTTTAACTTATACATATCACTTTAGCAGCAAGGCACTTGCTTTAATTATTGGTATTGCTAATTTTCCCAATGAACCTAGAGAATTGAAATTGAAGTGTAATACCTAAACCTAAACCTCATTGTTTGTAAAGACTCGGATTTGATAATTTTTTGTGTTGTAGATTTGCTATTTTATTCCACATTATAGGTCAAACAAAAAATTAGCTACAAAGCCAAAAAAATACCACAGCACGGATGCATGGGATAAAAAAGCCAGAGTTAAAACATACTCAAAATCCCGGCCATGTCAAGTCAAAAAACATTTGTCTGAGAAGTTGTTTGATGATGTATTTGAAATCAAAGAAGATAAATCAACAAATAGTGCAGAAAGTATTTTGTTTTATTTTTGTTTAACCATGCTTAAATGTTGGTTTCATGCCCCTTTTTGTTTTTCCTGTCTAGAAATGTTATCCTATAGCTCTTTTTCTTTGCAGTAGCTATGAATGCAAACACAGAAGAGCAAATGCAAACACTGAATGCAAACACTGAATGCAAACAAGTTCCATTTCAAATGTAAGCATTCTGTTTTTGTTAACTATGCATGGACTTGCTAAATTTTAATAGCATATAGTACTCTCTACCTACACTGCAAAACCCCAGTTAGTGCTTCACACATGCCTTATTTGCGATGTTGTGTTGATAACGGCAATGCTGTTTTTTGCAGACTGCATGCTTGCATTGATATCGAGAAAGAATGTGTTGAGAAACAAGATTTCAAGGAACAAAATGATGAAGAACAGTTTGATAAGAAACAATTTCACAAGAAACAAATTGACAAGGATGGAAATCATAAATATACTAGCAGTGAATCTAATAGTAATGAGTCGTCTCCCAAGAATTCAACTTGCATTGAAGGAGGTGTGAAAATAGAAGCTAAGGAAATAAAGGAGCCATTGCTATCACCTATTCCAGGTTGGTTTAATTAATCACCATCACAAGGTTCTTTTTATTATGTTTTAATTTTGCTGTATTTAAAAGCAAAGAATTTATACTAATAGAAATCATGTCTTTTGTTAAAGGTCGTGGAACTGAAAGGACAAACACTGATAGCGTATCAATGGAACTCACCAATCCTTGTACACCTTGCAAGACAAACTCCAGCCATTGTTTATCTACTGTTGGTGGCTCAACTCCTTATATCTTAGCAGCTTTGCTGGTGAGTGGGTTTGAATGTGCTCTCAGTCAAATCATTTGGAAGGCTTTATTGATGAATGTATTTTAGCTTACAATTTATTTTGATAGAAAAAGAAGTCAAGAAAATCACGTAAAACAAGCATGGCCCCATTCATAAAGCAGAAGTTAAAAGAGCTTGAGAAAAAAGAAAGGTCACAAAGAGGAAAGCTTAAAACTGGATCAGGAAAGAAACATTTCAAACAAAGCAAATCAAAAGAAGAGTGCCTTGAGCTACCAAGGTCTTCATCTAGAAATGAGAGCAGTAATAAATCTCAGGTATATAGCCTGAAAAATTCTTTTGAAGAATTTTGAAACAAGCAACATTAATTTATTACGGCAATCAAATGTTATTTGCTTCTTTCCAGCACAAAGTTCTATGATATCAAGTTCACATAAAATTATTGTCAATAGTTTGGAGTAAAATTAGGGCCCTTTTTCCAATTGAAGTGGGGCACCTTTTATGGATTTTGATACTGTCATTCTATCACTGCTGTTTATGAGTATCCAAAGTGTGATAGTTTTAGATTCAAATTTGATGAAGCTTTCTTTATGCTTCTAGGAAATATTGCTCGGACAAGTTTCACCCATTGTTGTGAATGAGTTTGATGCAGAAACAACACCAGAGGACAAGAATGCATCTGTTAAGGTAAATAATGTTGAATTATTTGTTACTATTTATATTACATATATTACATATTATATTACTTAATCTGCTAAAAGTTTATTTTAGTCAAGTAACATAATGGCTACCAACTGTTTTGCATCAATTCATTCATGTGGAGTTAATGTGGAATAAAATAGCAAATGTATTTGTTTCAACAGCTTCAAACTGACCCAACTAGCATTAGAAGTCGTCGAAGTTTAAGCTACGCAAAGAGAAAAGCAATACCAATAGATTGTCTTCAGACTGAGCCAGCTAGATTGGAGCTCAGAGAAGCTAAGGTAAGAGTTAAGCATAATCCACTCTGGCTTACCCAATCTGCTGATAGGAGCAACTTTCCTGTTGATATACTCTCACGCTAGTACAGCTCGTTCGAGTTTTTAGGTCCAGTTAGAACCAAATCAACAGTGACATTAAACTGATAGACGTTTTTAGCTGTGTTTTAGGTGATTGAAAATAGGTTGTTAAGTGGAGTTTAGTTTGGCAGACTAGTTGGCATCCTGATATTTAATGAATGCTCTTCACTTCTGGTTTAATAATATAACTACAGTTTTACCTGGTTTTACCTTTTTTGTCAAATAGTAGTCAAATAGTAGTGCAGCCATCAGCAGAGGCATGGGGGTGTATAAAAAAAATTGGGGGTGGGGTGACCATAAGAAAAAGAGAATGACACGTGACATGTTTAATCTTGAGAGGGGTAATTTTTTATCCATGTTTCGCACTTTGCTGAAAAATAGAAAGCATTTGCCCCCTGTCTCCCACGCCATTTGCTAAAATGACCAAAAATAATCACTCTCTGGTATTGGCAATTTTAACGTTGTAGATTAGTGTATAATATTCAGATCAGTCGGTAGTTACGTTTTATTTGAATATATTCAGTTTTTGTTCTAAAATATTGTATATAAAAAAGCAAAAAGTTTCAAAAAATGTAGCAAAAATATTAATTTAGAGATTTTGAATTAATTGACAATGTCTTTCGGACGACATCAAAATCGTTTTCTTCTGGGTTGTACTTGGATTTCTATTTACATTAAGCATCCAACAACTGTTTATGATGCAATCATAATATAATGTCTCAATAGACTTACTCCAAGTCTATTTCGTATGGGGACTGGGAAGAAAGACAAAGAAAAGACTACAATTTTCCTTTTTCTTTGCGGCAGTTCTTTTACGAAATAGACTCAGCGCAAGTTTATGACTCAGTGGTTGTAGCAAAGATCAGTTTAATTCATCATTGAAGCTCGTCCTTTTCTGTTGATTCTATGGAAAGCTTCTCTTCTACCTTTCTTTGCAGTCTCCTGCGCCTCAAATTCAGCGTAATTCTGTGTGACATGCGTGAACATTGCATTCGACTCCAGCTTGGGCAAACTTTGCTGCATCCTATTACTCTTCCAGTTGTTGTTTTCAATTGTTCTACCACTGATCCTCTGCATAAAATCCGTCCGTCTTTTGCGCCAATACCTTTCTCTTTCGCTCTGTTTTTCAGTGGCTTTTCTGAGAGCTTGCGATATGGGATTCTTTGACTTTTCAACCGGTGCAAGCTTCCCCACTGATCGTGCATTGGACGATGACCTCTCGTACGGGTCATTTTTCAGTATTTTTGGCAACTGTTGTAACATTATCTTTGTCGTGTTATCATGTCCACTCGTTGATATGGCGAATGCGGAGCGAACTGCATTGCCAGCAACGTGCAGTTTTTCAAGGGACTCTACGATAGATTCTTGTGTGTCTTGTGTATGTTGTTGCTCTAGCACTTGTGTCAAGTCGCTCAATTTGATTCGCATTCTTGATTTGCTTTCATCGAAATTGCTATTGGATGATGAAGTCACTTTGTTCTTTCCAGTGATGTCGCTCATTGCTTTTTTGCGCCTTGGCATTGCCAACACCAGTTATTAGTCCGTGTATCTTTGCGAATTATCCAGTGTGTTAGGAGATCTCTGCTTTATTCTGCTACAATTGTTTGCTAACGTTGTTTCAGTGTCTGACCTCTTTCGCCGCTGCAAACAAACCTTCTCAGCACAATCAAGCACTGTGTCAATATTCGATTAAAAGACACTGAACTTCTAGTTCCTCTGAATGAAAGCAAGCTATAGTATTCAAGGCCACACGAATTCGTCAAGTCAATGTTTTCAATTGGCAATGCTTGAAGTAATTGTGCAAGGTAGAGGAGTATCGTCTTTATTCTTCTCTGCAAAATCAATTTCTTATCCAGCAGAACGTTTTTCTTCAATATGTCTCCAACTCACCACCTATTACAGTTCAGAAAGCTTTTCAAGTTGCGTTATTTTCAATCTTCCCACCATGAGGCCTTGTTGCTTTCATGCGCCACAATACTCACGCCGTACCTTTTGATATCGGTGCTCCAAGTAGCCATCCTCTTGTGAGGTATACTTTCTCACTTAACTTTACGAATAAACTGTCGTTTAGTTGTTCATTGTTCTTGTCCTTTCAAATTGATTGCTTTGTTATTTTAAGCGGCTTTTTTCAACAAGCCGATCAATTTTCATTCACACCTAATTGTTGTTTACTTTGATGCGATTTCCTTCATTAAGCGCCCACTCTCGAATACGCGCCCTCCCTCGAATACGCGCCCTCCCTCAACAGATAATTTTTAAATTATGTCTCCCTTTGCTCTTATAGACAACCTTTATTTAAGAATGCTGCAGTTAATAATTGATGCATTCAAAAAAGGAAGCTTAAAAGGGTGTACGTAACCCTGGCAATACCGCATCGTATTTATGCAGTTGATGATCTCCAGCTCTAGAAATTGTTAGAGAAATGGTAATGCAGTTTTCTCAAAAAGCTACCTCGATTTGCAATACTATACAAAAATTAACTATTTACATGTATTCTCATTAATTTGTTATTTAAATTGCATGCTACAAGTTTCAGAGCCTCCGTAGACTTCTGTCGCAATGGTTTTTGCAACATTTGCAAGCCTCTATTTTGCAGTGCTTTCAGGAGCACTTCATGTTTAAGGCTTGTTTCTTCGTGAAGAACCACTCTCTTCAACCAAGATATTCTTCTAACAAGTCTTCAACAGGCGCAAAGCATTCTCGCTTGAAATGCACTGCATCCCATTGCTTGCTCACACCACCACTTCCTCCTGGATAAGAGTCACTGATTGGATAAACGTCCAAGACATCTATTTCATTCTTGCACATTGCCGACGTTGCATAGGCGTTGAATAGCTGCACTCTCTAGCAATATAAATCAAAATGAAGAACATTAGGTTATTGCTAAGAAAAATACTGCATGCTCATGTATTAGGGACTGTGCTGCCTGTACACCACGGGCTATGATTTAATGCAGAACGTGAGAAGGCTGGCTTACCGGTACCGTTAGGAATCGCAACCCCTTTGCGTGCCGCGCTCCTGTTTTTGGATCTCCGTATCTCTCTCTGAACAGAGCTGTAGTTGTCTTCCAAATGATTTTGCCGTGGAAACCTTGCGGTGAATGCTTATGGCTTGTGAACAGATCTATGGTTCTGTCTATGAGCTTTCTGTATTTGTCAAATGTTATACCCTGCACGTAATGAAGTCCCATATTGATGATCAGAACGCTGTGGTCGTTCATCCTTGCATCACCCAGCACATCGTCGAGCTCCGAAAGAATTCTGTCGATACTAAAGTCTTTGTTGTCCCACAGCATTTTCGCCTGGTTGATGTTGTTCTCCTGGATCTTGTACACCCAATTGTACGTGTGGTCGCATCCTGCTGTCAGCTCTTTGCAGAGTCGACGCTTCATCAAGGATTTGTAGAACAAGTCACCGTTTGAGTCTCCATATATCCAAACCAGTCCATCTCTGTGGTCAGTGGAATCTCTGCCAATGTTCTCTGCAACATTAAAGTATGATACACTGTATGAGATCGTGTCTCTTTCAAGGTATTATGTTGCATCTTCGACTTTAAGCTTTGAGTTCACCCATAGCAATCACATACGAGCTTAAATCCTGGAATAATCTCCCCCCCCCACCGGGGGGATAAAATGCAGTCCATAACATGATGAGCAATTGTGCCGTATCTCTGTTGCTTGCTTACCTTTAATGTATGGCTTCCACACATTGTTTGTCCATCGGCCAAATCCGTTCCACATCATGCAGGAAGGATTAGGGCAATACTTGTCCAGTATTCCGCTCTCACTCATCTCTGAATAGGACATCAAATCATTAAAAATGCGATTTTCAAAGCAGTCTACAAGCATAGCTACTTCTCTGTCTTAATAGGTGTCTTAATATGTTATTGTTCTCAATAAGATTGCTTACCTTTAAATACGGACACAGAGCTAGATTTGACAGTGAAGTTGAGCCCTCCTGGTAGTGCCTGCAACAAAAGTGGATGCTCGAAGCCTGGAAGGACATCTGGATGCTGGTATTTTCCTTGTGCATTGCCTGGAAAACAAAACAGCAGGCATATGCGGTTATCAAGCTATTTCTTACATTCTTCGGTTGTTTCAGTTTTTAAAACATTTATTAAACTATTTTTATTATTCTTGTACAACTCTTCTCATGGTCTTGATGTTATAGCAGTATTTTGTCTATTATCAGGCCACCTTCCATTGGTTTCGGATAATAGAACTAACGTCTTTCTCCCTAGAACATCTTTCTATGTTATAAGTCTTTATATTTCAAGGCATTACTGACGGCAAAGTCTATCACTGTGACAGTGCATGATAGTATCACATTGTTTTAAGTAGATCCTCAGCTGAATATATAATGCAATGCAATGATACCATTAAGGATTTCTACACATTTCTACATAACCAGAAACGAACCTTTAATGAACCAGTCTTTTGGTGGATCTTTCATCCCATCACACAATGTATACTCTAAAACGATGTTCACTGTGTATTTCCCCGGCTCCACGACCAAGAACAATACTTCATATCTGCCATCATCATGGTCTACTATTGTCACAGGAATAGACGTCGCCCCGGCCACGTGCACTCTCCAGCTATCGCCCCCAATAGATTTCTTTGTGCCGTCTTGGCTCACGCTTTGAATAAAGAACCTACTAAACTGTCCCGTTGGTTTAATGTCTTCACCAAATACGTAGCTATAGGCAGCAGTTGTCACAGTTGACGGGGTCCATTGAGGCTTATCTGGTGTCCATTTTGTGTGATTCACGCAGCTACCAAGAATTCTCTGCCAGTTCACCCTGTAATCACGTTGGATGCACCATGCTCTTAGAAACTGCAGCTCATCATTTGTCATCAACCATTGCTCGCCATATTTTCTGTATCGTAAAGGCTGTGATTCTGTATACTCCGACATGTAGTGATCGATAGTGGCTCTTTTCTGTTTTTCATCATTTTCACTTTCATCCTTACTGTTCGTTTGCGAATGTTTCAATCTCTTGTCGGATAGGACCTCGGTGAATGAGTCGTAATTGCTTTCTTTGTCAACGTTGTCACTGTCAGTTGTCAACAATCGGCTGGCACGCCTGTCTCCGTTTGAATAGTAGTTTGCAGTAGCTGTTGGTGACCCGTCCCTCGCGGCTAGATTAAGACCCGTCGCATGATCAGATGGCCAGGATTTTACATTACCTGATGATGCTGCTATCAATGTATTGCAATTGTGTTGAAACATCATTGTGCCCAGCGGTATGTCTACTAATCGTATGGTATGCAACAGCATCAGCAAGCACGCAATTGCCAGTAATATTGCATAAAAGTTGCGTCGTTTCACCAAGTCCAGATTCATCATCTTCTTGTTTCACGTATCGACAGATTGTTGTTACAAATATATGACAACAGTCTTTTGCACGCGGGTTATCTTGCGAGTCGAAAGTGTCACAGTCTTGTTTAACAAAGACTGCCTTGTCTTGTTGTCGATATCAGGTTAAAGTTCTTGCCTGGAAGGCAATCTGTTCAAGCAGTAAGACGCTGGCCTATATGTTATTGTCGTTGTATAGATTAATTAAATAGATATTCTTCACTTTCCCGTCATCCGACTGTTCCACTTTGATTATCAGCTTTTGTATCATTTTCTGCTGTCATTATTAAAAATGCTTAATCAATGCTTCTTTGTATTATTAATAAGAATACAATGCAATTTTTATAAAAGGGATATATGTCCTTATCTATCCCTTCTCCTATCACTACTGTTTATGGTTACCTATCACGGCTCCATAACTCTACACGTACTGAATCACCTCACCGAGTAACTCTGGTCGGTCGACTTGAGAAGCCCAACAGATAAACCAAAAGCAAGTTTTCCACGCCCAATTAGCCTCTGTGGCTAAATTCAGGCCAGCTTGCGCAAGATAACCAATTGTTTAAGATCTTTTCTTCGGCTGATTTCCAACACGGTTTATTTAAAATACGGTTTATTTAAACTTCTTGTAACTGTTGAATAAACAACCAAGCAAACGTCTGCTGCATTGCTTGGTTAATGAGGTTAATTCTAAACCTGAAATTGTCGAATGGCTTATTTAATTTTGTTTACTCATCTCTCTGACCGCGTTGAATTGTGTGATTGCAACCTTGATTCACTATGATTCTTGTGTGTTCAACTCAGAATTGCTCTTTTGACCTTGACCTGCTATGGCATAAGTGAGTGAGCAATTAAGACACGTGCGTTGTTATTGTGGATAGTTTTGTATTATGTGTAGTGTATATTATGCAGGTTTCCACAGACAGCCTTGTTGCTGCACTTTGCAGCTCCACAGAAAAAGGTTTCAACTAGTTTTTTTATGAAAAAAACTTGATAAACGATAAAGACACTTGATAAAAACTTGATAAAGACACTTGATAAAAACACAGAAAACTACAGAAAATTACAGAAAACTTAACCATACATTACAAACATTTCAATATTTACATCCCTGGTATTTACAAGTCCTAACAGCTTTAGTTTGAAGTATTTCGTGAACTATTGGCATCTTTTTAGCTATGGAATTACGAAGAGCAATTATTATGCTTGCACACGTTCTCTAACATCTGTTAGATTTCTCGATGCTGGAAAAGGTCTTCTAATAGTCTCTCGGATGCTGCAAGTGCGGCCTGGTCGTAATGGGCAGGGTCGTTTCTTTTCGCCTGTGTCCCTGTTCCCTTTGGGTACGAGTCTGTCATTGGGAATACGTCAAGCACAGGGAAACCAGCTGAGCACATTTGACTTGTTGCATATGCATTATACAGCAAGACACGCTGAAAACAAAGGGACGTACTGTTACTTATGTTGAACCCTGTGTCCAACTGTCTTTGATGTATAAGAGTATAAGTGTGTAGTAGCTGGTGAATGGTAATCAACAGTCTTTGACTACAGGTAGTACTGAAAAGAAGTTTTATTTAAAGCTGTGAAAATTAGGTTGTATAAATCAAAAATTATCATCTGACCTGATGATTTAGAAACCTCATCTGTTGTCCATGTTTTTGTTTGAGCTTGTGTTTATAAAACGACGTGGTCGTCCTCCACACAACCTTCCCAACGTAATTATTGCTCAATACTTCAATGATGCTGTTTATAAGAATCTTGTAGTCCTCGAATTTAACTCCTTCTACAAAATGAAGTCCAAAATTCATCAATATCACCGACTCGGGTACGTTGAAGTAGGGATGTTGCAGAACCTGTGATAGTTCGTTGATTATCCTTGTCATGTTGAAGTTCTTATCGTCGTTTTCCGTCTTAGCGATAGTCGTGTTAAAGTCTGTAGGATAGTAAAATGTTGTTAGATTCATTTAATAGATATTGTGATAGTCCAGTTACAATCTGTCAATTAGTTTTCTGCATCCCTCTTTTTTGAGAAGGTACATTAAACACCCGCATATAAGAACCAGTAAATTAAGAACCTTCCAGGCTAAAATCCCTGCGCAAAACAATAGAAGAGACAATAGGTTATTGTATTTGAACAATAGGCTGGATGCAGAATTCACAGGTTCTTATACGCGGGTGTTTACTGTATAGAACTAGACAAAAGAATGTAGCAGAAATGGACGTAGTCAGCAAGTCATCGAGGTATCTCAACTGGTTCCTGGTACTTTTAAAGATGCATTTTGTACCACTTTTAATTAGTGACATTTATTTACCTCTGATAGAGTATATCCAGTTGTAGGTGTGACCACACCTACCAGTAAACATACGACATAGATTGCCAAACAGTTTGATATTATTGTAGAATTGTTCCATAACAGAGTCACCGTATAACCAGAGTCGTCCGTTGTACGTTGTCTCTACTTTACGTCGTCTGTCCCTCAGCACTTTATCTGTCCCGTCAGTGAATGTTTGGTCTATATAAACTGTAGCTTTATTGATTAATAACTAGGTACTCTAAACGGTTAATAACTAGGTACGCTAAAGTATTCTTGTTGTCGTTTTGTTTTCTTAACAGTTGGAGAGCTACTCTGTTTAGATGGTGCATTGACATCACTGCTGAACATTACTTGCTATGAGTCTGTAAGGAAAGCCATACCTCTATCTGTCTTGTAAGGATACCAATCGTCGTCAATCCATCTACCATATCCATCCCATAGTAAGTTGCATTGTTCGTTGCAAATCGGCGCTCTTGTTTTCATAAGCAAACTGACAGCTGCAGTGAACAGACGTATATTTCAAAGCCCGTTTTTATTCATTAAAACATGCAGCCTATTCAATTTCAATTCATAAAGCACTACTGTATGCAGGTATATGCTTAGTATGTGTCTATGGTATTTATCACCAGATAAGTCACCTAAAGGTCTTTTATACAACCATAGTTCACTGTAAATCAATGAATAATCGCATATGTTCACTAATGGTATAGGTCCACTATTGGTCTATTACGTAGCTAATTTTGTCTACTTAAGAGCTCCATGGTGAAGAGTCGGCTGCTTACCTTGTAAATAATCGTCTGATTGTTGATCGTTGACTATTATTGCTGAGCTCTGTGGTGTCAAATCCATTTTTTCTGATATGTAAGGGTAGTCACTGCCTAATGAACCCTCTGGCTGGTATTTTCCTTGAGCATTGCCTGGCAGTAGCAGGAAAATATTGTATTATAAAGTCAACAATCGAATGTTGCGTCGAATGGAATGTCCACCGTTAGTGACAAAGCGCCTTGTGAAAAATTCATGGAAGTTATATACTCGCGTTGCACTTACCTATGATGAACCAGTGATCTGGGGGGTCTTTCATTCCATTGCATAAAGAATGTTCTAGATACACATTTACCATGTACACTCCAGGCTCGAATAGGAGGAACGAAACCTCGTAAGTTCCATTCTGAAGGTCGTACACCGTTGTCACAGGAACACTTGGGCCACGAAGATGCACGCGCCACGAATCACCCCCAATTGTCTTTCGTTTACCATTTGCTGTTCTTGATTCAATGTAAATCTTACTGAATTCATCTAAAAAGTGCATCAAATGACATGCATTTACCTGTATAGATTCTATGCCTTGTTAGCTCTTATTCAGCTTCTCAGACAGAAAATAATATATATTTCATATAGATTATAGTCTGTCTGATGATTGCGAAAGCATGAAACTCCGAGTAACAGAGAACTATTCTGTTTCATTTCATTTATTTATTTAATCACTCTTATAAATGCTTTGTGCCGAATGTAGCACATCCTCTATGCTTCCCTTTTAACGATTTTTCCCAAAAGGATGGATCTGCACCGTACTTACATGTTGGTCGTATCTCCATGGCAATTATGACGCTCTTTGCTGCATTTGTCGACTCGTTCCAGCCCTCTTGTTTTGACCCCCAAGACATGAGGTTCTTACAAGGCTTCTGTATTTCTTCCCAATCCTTTCGATATTTTCTCAATTTGCACCAACTTTTGTAGAAATTAGCCAACTTAACATCGTCTGTCCTTGAGACTTCTGTTGTTCCCTTCAGATCTGTTATTCTGTCTAGATACCGGATGGTAGTCAAAGCTAAACATACCAAAAATAAACAGTAGAACAGTTGATTTTGTTGGCTTAACATCCATAAGATGAAGGCTACACGGCCTCAGATTATTTTCTCACATGTATCGACTTCGACAGCCTGTCTATAGAAGCCGTGCCGTGCGAACAGCGTTCTGCACAACACAACCAATGTTTCAATGTGCTCCAAGTGCAGTCTATTTTAACAGCAGGCTAGCTTGTTCGCTGATGAAGCTTTTTCATCCGATTCAATTGTTTATAGATGAACTGCTACAGTTGGTTTTCTCAGCTTTTGACCGTCTGTAAATTAGCGTTTTTCGTAAACAGTTTACTGAAGGAGTTCACATGTTAGCATTTACGGCGTAATTATTTTTCAAGAGTTCACATTCATGACCAGTGAGGCTTGAATAGGCGACATTTTGTTTGAGAACGCGCACCAGTGCCATGTGCACTGACCTTACAGTCCGTATTGTCTGTGGCTCACAATCACAAGGGCAGCTAATTACAAATAATCACCCTTCTACGCTTCACCGTTGTATTTAAAGTAGTGCTCTAATCTGTTAGATTGTCAGGTTGGGCTGCGAGTTTTGTGATTAAGTTTTATGGGAATTAATAGCAATTTAATCAGTTCATCCAGTTCTTCGTTATTGTGTGGGTACTCAATGTTGGACCTTTGGAAATGGACGTGGCACGTAAATAAGCGCAGTACACTGCCGTTAGAACAACTTCTGTGGACTGATTTCTTTTGTTCAATGCAGAATAATTGAATCCAATCAATGATTGGATTGGTTGTGTTATGCGAATATACTAATTTAAAGATGAATACAATATTAGGCAAGATACAGTTCTTGCAATTTTTAATCAAATAGCAACAAAAGCATAGTCAATGAGTATTTAAAGCATAGTCAATGTCAATGAGTATTTAAAGCATAGCCAATGTCAATGAGTATTTAAAACAGAAAATTTAAGTTCTTCAAAAGGTTCTTGGATTATTCGGTTGCAGCAAAACCATGAAAAGCTTTCTTCACATTAAAAAGCTATTCATTTACGTCAGCTGCTACACGTGTTTGTCTAACAGTATCCACACGATCTTCTGCAACCTATTTCCATGACAATTTGAAATGTCTTGCATAAGTAGGGAAATACCAGAACATGCCTGCAGAATGGCTTGAGATCAATGCAGTTGCTTTTATCTGATGTCTTGTTGGTGATCCGTCGTTTCTTGATATTTTTCAGTCGCTTTGGAGCTGTTGGTTTGATCATGCATCTCTCTGGATCATCGCGTCTGAGAACAAAGATACACAGAAGTAAGTAATACAATTCTTCAAATGTATTATTTTCTACCTAACCCCCCTGCCTAACAAACGAATTTCCATTGAAATTGGTTGAGAAGTAATTGTAGAACAGGAGGTATAAAGGATATCACTAACATACCTTGTTGGGTCAACTAGTTTGTATATAGTACCGAATGGTTTGTCAGCTGATGGCCAATAGGTACTTAAGATGTGTATCTCACCTACAACAGAACAAAGATTTAAGTCGATACGCAGCCTGAGTTTTGCATTGTAGCTATGCATTTGCTTTAATCCTGTGATTCATTCAATTTTTAGAAATGGATGATATATTTTGCAAGCAACTTGCACCAAGGATCATGGTTTCTGCTCTAGTGCCATCTCTGGTGAGACATTATTTATACTATTAGTTGCACAATATTGCAATAGCCTTAGCTTAATGGTTAGCTGTGCTCGTCTGATTATTTGTTCTTATTGATTATAGCTGTATTTAGATGATTAGATGTGCTCAGAGCGAACGTAGGGAGCATTTAAAAGGTCGGGGTAGGTCCAAAGGCCACATGACCACTCCCAGGCCACTTACTTTTGGGTTTGGAAGGGGCAATTTTTGGGTTTTGAAGGGACACTTTTTGCTTTGGAAGAGACTTTTGCATAGCAAAAATTCGGGGGGGGGGGCATGTCCTCTCTAGTCCCCTCTGTTCTTACGTCCCTGATAATTAATTGTGCTAAGATGATTTGTTACGCATTCACCTGCTTCATCTTCGCCAAATGACAAAATAGTCTTTGCATATTCCCCAGATAATGCATTGTTACATATACTTGAATTTCCCATCACCACCTCCTTTGACTTCCACGTGTTCGTCTTAATGTCCTCCTTTGCGCTGAATATTCGACTGAAATGAAACGAGACCAGACTAATACTCGTGACAGTAGAGGCTGTATTAGTAGATAAGAGACAGCCATAGCGATTGAACTAGCCACCGAGAGATGACAGTAATAAGATAGTATATTGATAAATAGTGATGTTTGGCAATTGTTTGAAGCTTTAAGGTTTTAATACAATGCCTTACCCCGAGACAGTGTCAGCATAGAAGTAGAGCCCTTGCATATTCGGGTTGCTGCAACCTCTGTATACATATCCACCGACAATTGATTTGCCGAAACTGTGGTTGTAGGCAATAATTGGTGCTATTCCCTTGTCTGAACAGAATATAGAAATATTAAAGCAAAATCATGACGCATGCTAGCTCGAGTCAAAGTAGTTACTTCGAGTCGATAGTAGAAAATCTGATAGCTACTATTTTTGAACATGTGGTTATATATAGTAGTTTAGTAATTAATAATTATATATATAGTAGTTTAGTAAGTAGTAATATATATAGTTCCTGAAAGGCCTCTGCTCTGCTCTGCTCTGCTCTGTCTAAGATTTTCAAGGAAATTATTTCCTGAGCCTATCACGATATGTTTAACATGAAAAAACCACATACTGCTGCTTACTGCTTCAACCATAGTTATCAATTCCATAGTTAATGGTAAGCAGGATAGCTGATTAAGTTTTGGTTGAGAGTATCAGCTTGAGGCGTATGAGCTGGGAACTGAAAAGAAGTATTGTGTGAATAAAGTGCTTCAAGTGAATGCATGTAGAGTAGATATGAGTGAAAATACTGCTTCATGAGAAAGTTTAGAGTGAATGAATGAAAGAAAGAAGAAAGCTGAAGAATGGAGAGTTGAGAGTAATTAGCATTTTGTTTCACTAGAGCACTAGAGCAGATGCATGGACAAGCAATGTTGACAAACAATTGAAAATCGAATAATTGGCATGACATAATCACCCCTGAAATAAATATATAGTATTAAGCCCGCATGGAGGGATATTGTTCCGAGTTGTAATGAAATATTCATGAAGTGAATGATTGCTGCTGTGGAATTGACGTTTTTGCATGTTCTATTCAATAGCAGCGTCAGAAATTGATTTGTTCTGTCGTTTGGTCTGCAGGTTGAGGTGTTCGAAACAACAATCTAGGGAGACTGGACGAGCAAATCATTGAGTTCAATTTGCTTGCGAACTAGAACAAAACAACGGAGAGTTTGCTGGAAGATTGATCATTCCATTCGTTTGAGAGAGCAGATGTTTGCAGCTTCGATTTGGTGAGTTGTAAGAGATATTGCTTTGACAATTATCTAGAACGTTGGTGTGCATATTAGGCCGTGTACAGCAGTACGCGTATCTGCGGCTCTGCTAAGTCAATTATAAACTCAAATATATCCTCAGTGATTTTCAAATCCATTGAATATTGGGAAATGAGTTGCACAAAGCGATTGGGTGCCTGGTTGTTAAGCTTCACTTAACAAAGATAATTTTACGTGCATCCTTTCTGAAAGGAAGACAAACCATAACAACATACGCCGACACACAGCAACACGTAAGGCCATAACATATAGAAAACCCAAGTCTGTGTAATAAAATAAATACAGCTGGATTCATTCAGACTGTTGCGTCTTTCTGCCAAGTCAGAGGAAATACGAAACATTTTCGTGGTAGTTTGAATTTACGATAGAAGACCACACGATAAAAACATGAATGAAACATGGAACATTACAACGACAGACATATCACTTATGATAAATGAAACTAAGACGACGAATTTGAACCTTGAAGATGGTGAAGTTGATATCGGTTTGTTGAGTCATTTTGATCCAAAATGGCTGGTACTGCTTCGAGTCATCATATTAATCATCATAATTGTATTTGCATCGACTGGTAACAGCCTCGTTCTCATTTGCGTGTGTCGTATCAAAGAGATGAAGACTGTCACTGGTGTTTTCCTTGCAAATCTGGCAGCCTCAGACCTGGGAGTGTCTCTATTTTGCATACCTGTGGCGATAGTCGCTAGCTTCAAAGAGAACATTTTGGAAGACACATATCTGTGTGGTTTCAATGGCTTTACTCTAGTGCTCTTCTTCATCGGATCCATTCAGACAATGTCAGTTATTAGCATACATAAATACATTGCTGTCGTGCACGCAATGCGCACTACTGTGACGAAGAAGCGTGCATGCGTGGCACTCGTGTTGATCTGGTTCGTGTCAATGATACTTGCTATTGGACCCGCAGTCGGCTGGGACAAATACACGCACATAAAGGGGAGGCATCAGTGTAGCACTGCATCGCCGACATCGCCTGCAGCCTACTCTTATCTGGTTATGCTTCTCATGTTTGGCTACGTATTGCCTCTGCTGACAATGCTATTCTGCTATGCGAGGCTGTACTGTACGACTAGAAAACACATCAAGAGACTCAAAGCGAGCGCGATTACCAACTGCAATGAAGCAGAGGCCGAAAATCAACTCATAAACACCCTGTTGATTATACTACTTACATTCATCATCTGTTGGCTACCCTTTGTTGTATACATAGTATATGGTATACTCAACATTCACATACCCTTCTATATGCCGACGATTGCTTTTTTATTTGGTTATGGCAATTCGGCGCTCAATCCGATTATTTATGCATTGAGACATCGGTCGTTTCGCAGAGGATTCTGGGAGATCCTAACCGTGTGCTTCAATGAGAATATTCGGAACAGATTCGCGACTTCCTCCGGATTGCTTGGCAAGGATCACCGTAATATGAAAGTCAGCTGGGCGTCTCCGAAGTTGTTAAGGACGAAGTTGGAGTGCAAGAGAAATTGCAGTGGAGGAAATGGTCGAGAATTGCGCACGTTTTTGGACACACCAGAGGGTAATCGAAAGCATGATGGGAACGTCTGCGAAATAGCTTTGATTTTGGATGAAGAAAAATGTTTGAATAGCTGAAGATCAACTTTTTGCGGTGGGGATAAAATCATCACTGAACAGAATATTGCCCAAATAACGTTTAATAAATGCAGTGAAGAACTTTTAAATTGACCAGTTTATTTGGGGAATTTTGGATGGGTATTGAAGTGGAACATTGGATAATCGAGCCAAAAACTCGATTATCCAATTGTTTAATTTACTTTTAAATAGAGCAAGTATTTTAAATGAATTGCTTTTCAATCCCATTGAAGCTTTCCTAACCGGAGCAATATATTTGAGATAAACTGATAGAGATGAATAAGAAACTTGACATTTGCTAATAAACTTACCGAAGTGTTTTGAATTGCAAAGATTTTTGTCAAAACAGTGATTTCCCTCCATAATTCTCCAGCCATAGTTTCCGCCTTTCGTAATCAGATCAATCTCTTCGTATTTATCCTGGCCAACATCGCCACAGAAAAGTCTTCCTTTTCCTTCGCTGGAGGAAGCACCTCCACGATCCTTGGAACATCGCCATGGATTCCTAAGTCCGTATGCATAGATCTCTTTTCTTGTGTTACGCCGTTTGACGAATGGGTTATCTTTTGGAATGGTGTAACGGCGTCCGTCGTAAACATCGACATCGATACGCAGTACTTTCCCAAGCAAGTTGGTCCTGGTTTGGGAAGAGAAAATAGTTTGTTTTTGGCTGAAAATATTCAGCGAAAGTGCAGCTAAGCATTAAAAATGTACATGCAGTTTGTAATATCGACAACGTCAACGGATGAGCTGTAGCAGTGTACACTTCAATAAATGCAAGCAACATGATCTACGATAGTATGAAATGAACCTCACAATTGCAATTACTCCGTGGAATAAAACATACAGCTATAGATGGAAGAACTTAATGTAACAACACACCAATAGGCAATATACAAGCAGCTATTTCAAAATGATACGCAGTAAGGTATACCTACATGTTTTGAGCATTGCCAAACGTCCAATGCCTGTCCCCAGCCCCACCTCCGTCTCCAGTAAAAATGTAGAGGAATCCGTCATCGCCAAACAACAGCATACCACCCTCGTGGTTGGCTTCTGGTTGGTTTATTTCAAGCAATATTATTTCAGAACTGCTGTCTGCTACATTTGGATCATCTGGTGAGACTATGTATTCGGAAATGCGGATTTTGTGTTTCGGTGATTCATACCACTTTGTTGAAGAGCTTACGTTGTAACCTGAAGAAGAATTGTATAAATGATTTTTTTTTTATTTGAAGATGTGAACGTAAAACTTGTGAATGAAAGACAGAAACAATAAAGTAATTATAGTAAATAAACACGACGAATTATAGATAAAGATTTGGATGTCCTTTGGCTTACTTTTTGGCACAGCAGAATAATATACAAAAAAGCGACCGTTAGCTGAGAACTTTGGATGAAAAGCCAAGCCAAGGAGGCCTCTCTCATCCCAACCTTGTCCAGAATTGAGTATTCGATTATGTATGTTCAAGAATGGCTTGTCCAGCTTCTTTCCGCTGTGGTCAATTATTTGAATCGAGCCCTGTTGCTCTGCCACGAATAGTCTATGGCTGCCATCGTTTGCATGCACTGCAAATAAAGGATTCTGCAGCTCAAATGCAATTGCACGAACACACATTGTTTTTACAGGTTGATTCTCGTCCTTCTTGAAAAGAACATCGCTCACGTTGTTGACTTTTGGAAAACAATAGTCCTTATCATCTGGTATCGCCCATGTGCAGAAGTTCTTCGGCGATGCAGTGCGTACGAATTGCCGAAATTTTTTACGCAGTGGTAAAGTGAGAAGCATGCGGCGACAAGCTTTGAATGAGTCGATGCAAAAGTCGTAACACAGGCCGGGAAAGCGTTCTTTCTGTTTCGAGAACTGTGTAGGTTTCGTCGAGGGGTTTTCCGCGTCGAATATGTGTGCTGCATAGGGATGGCACTCAGAGCAGAGAATATCCTTGACGAATACATCACACGATGCTGGAGGCAAATTTCTCATCTCTTTGCGTCTTCTTGTTGCGTAATTGTGTATCTTCATGAGATGGTTTTCTCGTCTTGACGAACAACAACCGTAACTGGATGTGTCTTTGCAGAAGCCCACAGGTCGCGATGATGCAAACGGTGGAAAGTAATCAAGACATTGAGGATGGCCATAAACACAGAACAGACTACTAACAAACACGAATACAACTATTTTGCTAGCCATCTTTTATTGCCGTTGATCTTTGTCTTGCTCTGTCTTTCATAGGCCTAATTTTCTTTGTATGAGCTGTGGCGGATTATTGTTGCGTGAAATGAATAAGGAAATCTTGGATTATCTTATTGTCTAAGAGCAAGTCATGGTTAATTTGGTTTTGTGAGTTATCAAAGAGGACTGAAATTTGTTTTCAAAGTCTAATGATATGCACGATCGTATATAATTGTTTAAAAATCCCAAGAAAACCGAATAATTTCCGTGTATATGGAAATACTATTAAAATGCTTGATATTTATTACGCTAGTTTGAAGTTTTTTGCCTTTCAATGCAGCTTTACGAGACATTGGACCACTGTACAATTCGAGATGACGTAACTGGGCGCCCCCCAAATCGAGGCTGATCCTCGTTTCAACAATGCAATGCGGTCTTCGTTTCTTTCTTTCTTTTCCTTCCTCTGAAGAAGCAAGGTGTCAACCAAGCACACATCGAAGAAAGACCACAAAATTCCACGATTATTGGAGGTAGGTTTCATAATTCCACCATAGCTAACTAAAACTAATGAATATATATATATTTTTTGTTATTTATGAAGACAAACTGGTTATTTCAAGAACATTATGCTACAGATTTATGAACGATCGATTTATGAAAATCGGTTGTTAGGCCGGGCCTATGGCCTACTTATTTCACTCAACTCTTACCAGTTTGTTAATTTTTCTACCCACAGATATTCCACAGAGGTAAAGTTGCAGTTATTCTACAAATATGAAGACATTTTGCAGTTCTACAACTTTATGGACAGATAAATTTTTTTCTTTCAACTTTTTGTACGATTTTATTCATTATAAAAACTAGGGCGTGTATTTTTTGGGGACATCATAGGCCTAGACTAATGTAATTAGATAACACTTAAGATACGCTAAGGAAATCTCTTCTAATTTTAGGATAATGACTTAGGCTAATTAGAGAATATGGCGCATATATAGCTAGGATAAGCGCAGTAAAATAAAGCTATATATATAGGCTAGGAGGTAAAAGGTAGGGGTAGTTATGGGTGGTTAAAAACGGGGGGTGTGATAGACGACTGTAGGGGGCTTCTAAAACCCCCTATAGTTGTCTTTGGCCATGGGACCCCCTGGTCCTATGGTCGCTGGTTTGTCCCGGACGCTCTGTTCCGTAAAAGGTGGGAGGAAGTAAACAAATATTTAATTTACTGTCGGCCTTGTCTGCTGTGCCAAGCCTCTGTCCTGTGGAGTGCTATTGGTTACCTTGCTTTGCCATATGATCCTGTGTACTCATGACCTCCAGCCTGATTCCACCATGTTTGGCACAGGCTGCCTCTATTTCCAAATGATGAGAAAATGCTGTATGTATATAATGATACCCAATCATAACGCCTCATTGTCACAATTCATATTCTAGTTCATTTTCCGAAATAATATCTCGCAAAACACCTAACCGTGAAGCATGTTACGAGTCAGCAGAACCTTGAAATATAACCCTTGAAGTTCGAAAATGTAATCTGTTCACATAAAGGCCAAACGTTCCTAAGCCTCAAGCTTAAAAAAGAAATCAACCTCCTTTTGATGCTATAAAACGATATTGAGGCAGATTGTCAATGAGAGTATTAAGCATTGCCCCCCGAAGGCCATAGCGTCATTGCATTTACTGCACCCCCCAGGTCGTATCATCATTATTTGATCAGACGAATGGCTGAATATCACAACACAAAGGCGAGGACCAAAATAGATTTTAGCCCAATTTATATGAAAGAACCCACGTTAAACAAATGAAATGCTTTGTGCGAATAAAAAAAACCAAAATTGCTAAAGATTTGACAATAATAAAAAGGATGACATTGAAGTAAAGATGAACAGTCTCATATCTACTCAGGAGGTTGCATAAACAAAGAAAACTAACTTCGTATCCTATCAGATATCATGCAACTACTTCTCGTGAAAATAGAGATGAATAATCCTATTGCTAACTGTATAATTCAATCTAACCAGACACGTACTCTGAAGGAAACTTCTTTCAAATTAGTGCCCTGGTTACGGCCCGTTACTTAGCCTGGACTAGAGCAATTAAATTTGAAGCAAATAGAGTGTGAGAAATAACACAGAGTTGTGTTCAAAAACCTATTTCTTAAAAAACATAAATAAAAACAAAAATGTAAAGACAAAATAAGAAAAGTAACCCCCTACCTCTATTATTTCGTCTAATAAATCATTTTAACTAAAACTTATTGACTAAAAATTAAACTAAACATTATTACTGATGCTGTGAACTAACACTATAAATAAAGAAAATGATCTGTTAACTCATTTTTAATCTCATCAACACCAAGATAAACATCTAGAAAATCTTCCACAGTTAATATTATCCCCAGACATTCCCGGCAAATTTTAAAGGCTACTTTCAAGTGTACCACCAATACATCTAGAACTAGATGAACTAGTACAAATAACACACTAAGAATTACTTCTAATAGTCTAATACCTCTAATCTACAACCACCAACTCTACCTACCCACTACACTTACTTTTACAATTAAACTTGAGTCCCAAGAGTGTCCACTATAGGGTGAAATGATACCAAAGTAATATGATGATTACTTATGTCTTATTGGTTGATATAAACTAACACCACATACTGTTTCACGTGATGTGTGGACGATTGATGCTCTGGTGTATTCATTATTCTAATTCTAACTTTACTAGCTGTTGCGCTTTATTATTAGAAGTGAGTTTTGTTGTCTCATGTCTACATTCTGGCTGAAATAAGTTCAGCAAATGACTCTAGCCATGTTTCAGATAATACTAAGAGAGACGACCAACACTGCTACTACTTAAACTAAAAATAAAAAATGAAAGTTCTCTCAGAATAAATCATAAAAAACTATTTGTCTTGTTAATAATGTGAAAAAGTCTAGTAATGCACAAAGAAAATCATTTGAATGGGTGAATTATGACCTGATTTGGGAGCCTGGATAAGGGTTCATGGTACAAGCCTTTGCGTAAATGATGTCAGAGCAGACCGATATCAAATTCAGCGACCCAGGCTTCAACTACGATGACGCGTACAATGCTTAATACATCTCCTAGTTTACTATGCAAACAGATTACAACTTTCTTCCTCCTTGGGAGATATTCCGCAGAAATGAAGAAACATAACAGCTTCAACCCTTTTAGTCCCAATCCTTACATTTTCAAGAACTTGCATATTCATGTGACATGAGAACGTTATGAAAGAGCACCACAATATAAATACAAACATTTTCTCACCCTAAAAATAGATGACAGCCTACAAATGTGCCACAATGATAGAATCAGAGCCAGAGACCATGAGTCACGGAGACCATATGACGCAGCAAGGTAATCCAACAGCATCTCCACAGGACTTGAGGACTTGGCACAGCAGACAAGGCCGACTGCCTACATCATCACAAACCTTAAAAATAAAATAAACAAATATTAGTATTAGAAAATATAAAATAACTGTCTCTAAATTTAAAAATAATGTTCAATTCTTCCTCCATTGTTCTTCCATGAAATTTTCTAATAATCTTCATTCTTCAGTTATCAATGATTCGGTTATTATCTGAAAAGGAATATTCATTTTTAAGCTTGTGTGGATGTATCTTAATAGCTTAACCATGAGCAGAAGGGGCATTTAGTAGCAAAATTAAATCTGAAATGTCAGTGAAATTTAGTTAGATGTAAAAGCAGAGTTTAAATACAATTAAATGTAAGTGACATTTAGTCAGTATTAGATTAAGGTATCAGTGAAGCTAAGTTCCTGTGTTATAAATTATCCAATCAGGCTGAAAGAAGGTGGAGATACATACAACAATGTGCATAAATTATAATAAAACCAACCAAGCTTACCAACAATTGATTAATCCAACTTTGAAACTTCTTATCAGTATGTCCAGTCTGCTATATGAAACATCATTAGTCAAGTGCCAAGCAGGTACTATAAATGGTTGAATATTGTAAATACTGAGGAGCTTTCCAATGATTGCATGAGACATGAGACTTTCAGTTACAGCTTAAACCATTGTGCTCAGTCCACTACAGCTCTCCTTTCCTGAAATCAAAGAGTATCATCAACAGACCGGTTAACAGTAATCTTCATGTACAGTACATTAATCTCCCAAAATTTCACACGGTTTAATTTTCGCACAAATACACAGTCAGAAAATTTAACCGCCCGAAAACTTCATTGCCAATAAACTATATATAAAAATTGCAAAATATATTTTCTCAGTGGTCAAGTATGATCATCATCAAGCTTGATTAGCAGCCCAGCTTCCTCTTAACTCTCTGATTAATTTCCTTTTGTATTTGGAAATGGTTCATCTGAGAATTCCCCAATTTCATTGTCAAGACTTTCATCAATTTTGATACAAAATGGAACTGTATTCATATACTCAATCATTTGTTTTTGTGCTTTGTTGAAGATCTCATTGTTATGTTGTGTTACGGACCTTGAAGATACTTTCCGAAAGTCCTTTGAATCTTTTTACATTTTGTCGAAAAGTTTTGTCAAAAATTGTCCGAAATCAGGATTTTTTGGTCCGGAATTTTCTGTCCCAAAATTAAACCTCAGAAATTAAACCACCCGAAATTTTTGGGGATTAATGTATATCACTTAAACCAAGGGTAAACAAAGTTTATTCGTTTTGAAAAGGAGTAGTCAGATGTCCAAAAGCACCAAGATGCTATACTATCATCTGCACAAACTGCTTTGTCCTTACTTTCAAGTTGTTTGCATTGCAGACCAGTAACGGTCAATTCTGCTCTGTTTGGAAGTCCTTGCTTGGGTGTGACTGGTGGAGCTCTTATTTCTGCTTCATGATTGCGTTGAACATCATCCTGGACCACTTCAGCAGTTTCTAAATTATTTGTTGCATCTTGGCTGACATTGTCCAAAGTTGTTACATTGTGAAGTTGTTACACAAAGTTGATTTGGTCATTTTGATTATAGTTTGCAATGTTCCTCATCTGTCACGTCATCTAAGCATGTAAAAAAATTCAAAATTAATTACAACTGATAGTCTTTCAAGAAAAACTCTGGATACATACAAGGGTGAAACAAACAAAAAAAACTTCGATGAAAAACACTTAAGGGCGGCAACAGTCCTCCAATCCAATCTTTCACGTGACATTATGTGAATTGCTTTCTCTTGAAATTTAGTTAAACTCTCTTTCACGGCATCAAAACTTGCAAATTCATTTCCAACTGTAAAGCTACCAATTGTAAATTGTTCCCACAAACAAGAACAACAAGACAAAATCAAGTTAATTCTAAAACAACGGGTATGACTGTCCTGGCTGGCTGAGGCATTGGCTTGGCCTTCGGGTTAGGTTAGGGTAACGCTTTGTGGAGACTGTGGAGGAGAAAGGTGGTTAGGATGCGCAGTAGCGCATTTGTTGGCACTGCGCAGGAGCATACATGACGTATGAGTGTCTTGGCTGAGGCACTGGCCTCAGGGTTAGGATTAGGCTTAGGGTTAGGATTTGGTTAGGGTTAAGGTAACGCTATGAGGAGGAGAAAGGTGGTGACAATGCGCAGTAGCGTATTTATTGGCACTGCGCAGGAGCGTATATGACGTATGAGTGTCCTGGCTCAGGCATTGGCCTTAGGGTTAGAGTTAGGGTTAGGGTTATGCGGGTAGAAAGGTGGTGAAAATGCGCAGTAGCGTATTTATTGGTACTGCGCAGGAGCGTCTGTGACGTATGGGTATCCATAGTGGCTGAGGCATTGACCTTAGGGTTGGGGTTAGGTTTAGGGCAGTGAACTCTATATACTAAAAAAGAACTCTGGAACGATAACTCTATTGTTCTCGGCTGCCCGTGAGTGTGTCACTTTTTGAATTTGATGCGCGCGCATTGTACGTATAAAAACTGGAAATTATAATGGAGACCTATTGTGCTGCAGCTATTTTTTTACGGATTAATTTCATTTTCATCAAAGTCGATATTTTTACCTCAACGAAATAAAGGAATCATGTGATGGTAAGATTTGTTTTATCGTTTCCAATTTAGAAATAATAATGTTAAGGAAGGAGATCGTTGTAAAAAGGCTATTTTGCAGTGGCGGCAACTTCGGCCTAAGTAAAAACAAACGCTGAGAAATACCACAGGAAATGACTCGTAAAATGCAGCGTATAATCGCACACAGCAGCAATAATGACGCGTGGTATTTTATCAAGGGTGCAATACCACACTCTCGAGAAACTCCCCCTTAAATGTAGCATTTTACCGGGGTATTTCACAATAAAATAACAGCATTTCTATGACTGTAAAATTTCATAAAGTGTGGTATTTCACGAAGAATTTCACGTTGTTGTTATTTCACTTGTGAGGAATTTACCACGCTTTTACCTGTGTAGGCCTTTTAACAATTACCTGATCACATTAATAATAGTAATAAATAATAGATGTAGATATAGTATATACATTTTGTTTACTCCCCATTTTCGGCAAGTTGAATTTCCCGCTTTATACACTTCGGTGAGCGGGAGAGAGGCTGTACGTGCAGCAAACGTACAAGAAGTGTTGTCAGGTTGGCTCTGTACACGTACACCACCATCAACAAGCAAATTTGTTATTTTTTGCTAGGAATTGTGGAGTTTCACCCAAGAAATTTGAAGTTATCATTTGGAGAAATATGTTATCGAAAGTTTTACATATATGACTTACAACTTTGTGGAGAAATGTCAACGATACAAGACTTTTTGCAGTGGCGATTTTTGGCCTAAGCTCATCGTCCAAAATTATTTGAAGTCATCTTACGCGTTTATTTTATGAGATACATAGCTACATGGAATTTCAAAAGTTGTAGAATTGTTATTTGCAGGTTATACTTAATTGGCTAGCTTCTGAGTTTGCCCATTCTTGAAAAATTTATGAAAACCTTGTTTTTTAGAGAATTTCTAAAATAGAAAATTGCCCGTAAAATACATTAAAAACGTGTAGCGATGAATTTTTTTTTATTTCTAAAAAGTAAATAAGTATATTAAATGATCCTGTACATTTTGGCAGCTAATAATGATATAACTGATGAGAAATACGATGATTTGTTTTTTCCGCTGTACGTACAGCGGCAGCCATTTTGTGACACACTCGAGCTAAATAGAGTAGAGTTATCGTTCCTCTTATATAGAGTTCACTGGTTTAGGGTTACACTGTGCGGAGGAGAAAGGTGGTGAGAGTGCGCAGCAGCGTATTTATTGGCACTGCGAAGGAGCATATATGACGTATCAGCAATGTCCTAAAAAATTTTCTCCTCCTTTCTTCCTCCTAGCTTTGGGCCTAACTTTATTTTATTCTGCCTGCAATCGATAATCGAGGTTCTTTTCTCATGTTCTGAATCATGTTGCGAGCCAGTATTGCAATTTTTAATGCAGGGAAACCTCCGAAGTTGAAAACGGTAAGCTTATTTTAGCCTTTTTGCGTATTGCTTTTGCAATATTATAAATGTTTGCCTCAAATACACTTCAGGCAACATCCACGTGCACCGGATTACAATGTCCCCAGGACAAGATTCGCAGGACAACATTCAGATTCGACCAAAGTCAAATTTCAAACGATGATTAAAGTATTTAATATTAACTTCAATAAAACCAAACACAAATTACATGTTAGATATATCAATAAGCTTCAATATAGGCCAAAAACCGAAATTAAATTCCAGGTAATCTTCACGAAATTAGAGCCCGTATGTCACGATGTCAGTGTACGTAGCTTGACTAGGCCCTAAACAATGGCCCCCAGTTCATGAAAATCAAAAATATTTTCAAACCAAACAGCAAATACATGTTAGCTATATCAATGTGCTACAATTTGAGCCCAAAACCGTACAAATATTCCAGGTAATCGCGTCAGAATTAGAACCCGTATTTCATTATGTCAGTATACAAAACCTCATGTGGCCGCGGAAAATGACCCCCGTGAACCACTTTCCTTAAAATTTTCAAACCAAAACCCAATTACACAAAAGCAAATTCAATAAGCTTCAATTTGAAAGAAGAACCGTGAAAATATTCCAGGTAATGGCTGCGAAATTAGAACCAGTAGGACTGGATGTGAGTGCATAAAAGTTAGCTAGGCCGTAAATAATGACTTATTTCAGATGTAAATTCAAAAAAATTCTAAATCAAACACCAATTACCCGTTAGCCATAGCAATAAGTTGCTATGTGGAACAAAGATTTTGCAAATATTCCAAGTAGTTTTTACGAAATTAGAACCAGTAGGTCTCTATGTCAGTGCATAAAAGTTGGTTAGGCCGTAAACAATGACCTCTTTGAGACGCAAATACAAAACATTTCTAAATCAAACCACAATTACCCGTTAGCCATAGCAATAAGCTGCTATATGCAACAAAAATTTTGCAAATATTCCAAGTAGTTTTTACAGAATTAGAACCAGCAGGTCCCCATGTCAGTGTATGAAAGTTGATCAGGCTGTAAACAATGACTTCCTGCACACATAACTTCAACAAATTTCTAAATAGAATACTAATTACCGGCTAGACAAAATAATGATGTGCTATTTGATGCACATTCTCTTAAAATTTTCCAGGTAATTTTTGTTAAATTGCAACCAGAAGGCTCCCTTGTATTCAGAAAATTTTGCATATGATATAAATGTAATAAAAACGGTAATAAAAAACAATAGGCAAAATTAAGCTGAGATAGCCCCTTGCCAAATTGAAGTATTTTCAATTACAAGCTGTAATAGTTTTCTAAAAGCAACTATACTTTATCAAAGTTAACAAAAGACTATAAGCAACATACTCTGTAACATAAGAATATTAAATGAACATATTATATATAAAATCCCCTTCCTATAGCTTTGGAAAACACGATAATCCCCCTGAGAAAAGCACTTTCAAATCGAAACCCAATTACCTGTCATCAGACATTGTACGTGACTTGATTACCATCTATTACCAACTATCAACAATAGATGGTAATAGAACATAGCAAGAACAAAAATTTTATAGAAAATAACAATTAAGACGACCTTTTTTGAATAAATGTCGTTACTTTTCATAATGTTGATATGAATTCCCGTGCAACATTGGCAAAGTAATCATTCTCTGCTACGAACCTGACAATGGCGACTGAAATATATTGTCCCTGCTCACTGCGCAGCTTACTTAGTTGACTTCGGACGGCCTCTGTTATTATTTTCAATCTGAGATGCACATCCCAATTCTTATTTGGTCCTGGATTCACCGCAAATGCAATTGATCGGAGTTTCTTCTCAACCACAATCTTCATACATTTTTGTACAACGGCCTCCAAACTGTTAATACAACTGCGTCGTTGTTCGTGATCATAGACAGGTTCTAAAAATGGATTAGGTTTTATAATGCACGTTTGATGATTGCAATATTAAAGCTATGAACCAGTTCTAAATATTCGGAATGGCATAGCATAGCTACATGTACTAACCAATTACAAAAATAGTGCTCCAACTATGTTTTTCGTCACTGTTTTCCACATGGAGGACTGTTCCTTGATCTACTCGACCAGCAGTTTCTGTTAAAAGGTGTTTCCGTAGCATTTCATGCGGCATCATATCTAAAAACTATGAGAAAAGTCGTTTTTTTTATAGACTGCTCTCTCTCTGAGCAACTAGGATCACTTCTTTTGTTTTTGCGACGTGAATTTCTAATCTCACCTCAGATTCTTCAGCTTCAAGGTATTGGTTAAGACCGACCACAATGGCTCCCACTTCTTCGTCTGTTAACTTCCCTGCTATCACTGGAAATGGAGCAAATACCTTGAATATATTTTATCGGGCAAACAAAAAGTATCAGAAAATATCATGAAATCAGAAAATATCGTTTTTTTAAGTTTGCCTTGGGGATCCGTACAAAGATATTGTTTGATTTATCAATTCTTTCTTACCTTGATACAATGTATCGTCATTAGTTATTTTTTTTCTTGCTATAGTACATTCCTATAAAGGAAAAAGATTAATTAGTCTTTTATGAAAAGGGAAAAGTCGTGTTGCAATAAAAGATCGAGATTTTTAACACTCTTAGCTACCTGTTCTTTCAAGTGTACGTGGTACAATAATTGGCCTTCAGTCCCCATAGTTATCTCTTGAGTCAATTCATTTCGGCGCAGATTATATCTCTTTGCTAAATATTCAGTTATCAGCTCCGGGACAATTACTCGGTCTAGCAATGCCATGCCAAGGCGACAGGTTTTGGCCATCATGTTGCGATCTGTCAGCCACTTTTTCCCCAATTTTCTTGCCGTATTGAAAAGAAGGTTTGAAATGCCCATTTGTTGAATCGACTCCGTTATGCTGAGAAGCTCTTTTTCGGACAATGCACGAAAAAGCCCTCTTGGTAAGAGAATGAGCGCCTTTATTCTATCGGATCTTCGAGCTTGAATTGCTTGATCATCTATTTTAGAAAAGCTTTCAATTTTGGCCAGTTCCTCTGCACATTTAGTAAACAGATCCATGTCTACCTCAATTGGTCTTCGTATCGCTGTTACGAATATTTCATTGCCTTCATCGGTGGAATCTGAATCATAATTCGGCAAAGTCTCTTTCTGCATCAACCGACCAAGTTGTTCCCAAATGGGGCATTTTTCAATTAGAGCAGCTGCTGGCTTTCCCATGCGCAGTTGTAAATAGCCTAAGGGGAGACGTGTCTGTATTTCCAACTCCACGAGCTTGTTCTTTATAAATCGATACTCTTTCCTTGCAATATTTGAGGCTTTTCCAACTTGTGGTGTCGCTACCCGACCTTTGGCACAAATCCAATGACGAAGTCTTTTTAGTTCGTCTCTACAAACTACGCCAAATTTGTTTGCGTTTATGAAACGATATGCATTTAAGCATGTGAAAATACCGCAGCTAACATCATCATCTTGTCTCTCGATTTCGTCCGTGCATACCATTGCATATCTTCTTGAAAAATTACTGAGACTAATTTTTGGATAAAAGGACCACATAAGAGAGAGACAAACCATAAAGGTATTTCGTACTTCAGCATTCACTCCAGGCAGCAACGAATCGGCATATACCATAAGACACAATTGAGGGTAGATTATCATTAAAGCATAATGTCCCACACCAGCGGAACGAAACACCGGTAAAAGGATGACATCTGCAGTCTTGACATTTGCAGTGTGAAGCGCTTTTTTTACAACAGCTTTAGTGATGTCGTTGTTCTGTAAAAGCTCAAATAAATACGAGTTGAAGCAAATTATGTCCTTTCCATCTTGCAAAGCTAATGTCTGCAAACAAGCATCCAGCGTTTGTCCATTTAATCGAGCTCCTCTCAGAGTACTGGTAATGTCTTCTCTCCCAAGTAACCCCGTCATTCTTATGCCATCGTTCATCACAATGTTAGAGATATCAATGCGTTCTTCTATTGACACAGCCAGTTTGTCGTTGGGCAGATTTTCTTTCGTTCTGCAATCTTTGCGGATGTAAAATAACATTTTGACTCCTTTTTGTGTTGCTCGATCATTCAAAACTTTCAAATCTTTTGTATAAATTCTATTGTCATCAATTACTCTGACAGTTGCTTCTCCATCACGCACATACGCTGTATAGTGACCTGACGTCACCCTCCTTCCGCACCACTTGATCAATGCAAAGAATTCGTATATTACTTCAGAATATGCCCCAGCAATGGACTTACCCATGTCAAGAACAAGCGGTATTTCCACCCTGGTCGATATTGGGATGGTAGATCCTGCGTTCACCCTTTCAAGCGTCACCGGTAGAAACACAGGTGCCTCTAAGAGGCCTTTGAAGTTCAGAATCTTGCTGTCGGCTGCTGCTGTTTTGCAACTGGGGCATTTGATGTCTTCTGAAAACTCATATCCGCAGGCAAGAGAATTCCACAGGAGATCTTTCAGGTTGTATTTCACATCTCTTTCACCCTGCAGAACCTGTGCCAGAATGCTATTTTCATCCTCAATCTTTCCGCTGGTATGGCTGCACCTTCCACAGTATTGAATGTTAGCCACTGTAAGGACACTGAGCGGTACATATTCTTTCAAGGTGTTGTTTCCGAATCGTACCATTACTTCTCTATAGCAATCGCCGATGTCCATCTGTTCTTCTCTGTTTACGTCTGCCCCCATAAGCACTGCCAGTTCTTTTATTAAGTTATTTGAAACCGTCAACTCTTTACCGTCTCCGCTTTGAAGTTGTTCAGCAATCTGTGCAGCAATGTTCGAAGGGTTTAGACCCCTGGCATATGTCCTCGAAAGCAACCACTTGTATATGTCTGTGCCCAAAACCACCTGGTAATAATAATATCAATATAGCAATATTCTTCCGTGTTTGCTTGGCCAGCTCAAAATAGGTGCTGTAAATTTAGATCCGTCTAACAAAAAGTAATAGAAACTATTATTTATAATATATATATATATATATATATGCATATATATACCTGTACGAGTGAATTTAACCAACAGTTGTTGAAGGTATTTCGAATGCCAATGGTGTTATCTGCGTACTGTACCAGAACATGTGGTTGTGCACAATTCTGAGCGCATGTCTCAACAATTAATCGTTCAGGTTCTGCTTTCTCCTGCAATTCATCTATAACGGCTCTTTTCGTTAACCAGGAATGAAATAGCTTGTTCATACCGAAACGAAAGTGCTTCTCGGTGCAATAGTAGCAATGGTAGTAGGCCATGTCGTCAGCGAATTCTTCACCCAAACCGACACAGTCTACATGGTACCACTTGTCGCACAAGTCACATTCCACCCAAAAGGCTTCCTTTTCTATGCCACAAAAACAATCGTTTCCTTTTGTATTCTCGTAAAGTGACTTCTCCGCATCTGGCAGTGACTCCCAAAGAGAGAGTAACTTTGCAGTGCAATCCGCGAAGGACACATTCGACTTCCTGATAACATCTGGCCAATTTGACTTCTTGAAATTCTTGAAGGCGTTAGAACTTCTTCGTTGGTATGAAATCTTCTTATGTGCGCCAGGTTCGTTTTGGGGTTCTGATTGTCTGCTTTGCATTTTTGGTGACGGAGATGTGCTGTCATCAGACAGAGCTGCGTCGACCACAACATTGCTGTTCATGGACACTGGGTCGAAATGCAGTGCTGTGCGTGGAGGCTTCTGATACTTCCCTAGCCGATTTCCTCTTTTGCTGTTAGCAGAAGGTGAGGACTTGCACCATTCTTCGACAGGAATTTCCCAAGCTCCTTCCACTGATGCATCAGAGTCTTGCCCATCTTGCACGAACTTGACGTGCCTCATGAAAGCTCTCTGCATGTTTGATTTTTTGTATGACATTTTCCCGGCCGACGCTGTTACACCATCTACAAACGAGCGTTTTGCACCGCGTCTGCTTTCCCAGTGACGAGTGACAAAGTTATCTAGCGATGGCTTCATTTTACTTTGCTTCAGCAACCCAAAATATCTTTCTACATGACCTGTTGCGTAAATAATAAACATGTCAGTCTCCAAAGTAAGAAATGTTTGTACAAACAAATTTTTTTTACTGAAATCACTGTTAATAATTCTCACCTGTGGTCGAGGTGTCTCTACAGATTTTGAAATTGGAATAATCATTGTTAAATCGTTGGAAATCTCCAGATAAAATCTTGCTCCACAATGCAATAGATGGTAGAAGGTAATCTTCACAATAATCCATGAATCTCGGATTATAGTATTTGTTGCACAACATGACCTTTGTAGTACTTGGTGTACTCTCAAGTTTGCATTGTAGACTTTCTAATCTGTTGTTCCAGTGGTTCTTTATGGCGGTCTGCTTTGCCTGCAGCAAATCTTTCTCTTCAGATGTTAGCCCTTCTGCAGCTGTGCAGACTGATGCCTCTGCAGATTCAGCGTCTCCAACATCCTCTACTGTGTCGCCAGAAATGTTCTTCGCTGGACTAAATGTATTTATGAAATACTCCAAGTCCCTCAGAGCCGTTTCCATTGCATCTGTCACATGTGGAGACTTGAAAACAATATAGGCAGCCATTACAACATCCGTGGCATCCAGTAATGATGAAGAATTAATTAGACGGCCAAAGAAACGCATTGCCAGATGAACTTTAGACGTGTTTTCAGGGTCACCAGGAACGTTAGCGTGTTTTTTAATGTTTTTCATCATATGCCCAGAACACGTGAAAACGAACAGTTTCTGCAGTTCTTCGACACTTGCTAGCCCAACCATTATCTTGTATGTACGCTCCAGATATGCGCGATACGATTCGTTGTTATATTCCACCATAGCTGCTACAATTATTGCCAAAGAAAAATCTGTCATGATTCCCAGGGGTATTGAGTTTCCAGTTGCTTTGTAGACTAGTCTCTCTCGGTAACGTAGTTCTTGAAAAAGCCGGCGTATGGAGTCCGCCGTGTGCTCGTTGGCAATCATCTCAGCAACGGCGATTGGTGGACCTTTGCCAAACGGATGTGGGATAACCATGGCGTAATAAAGCAGACGCCCAGCACTATTTATCTTCTCATGTAGTCCACCAGTCGCATCTACGTAAAACATCGTACACTTGGCAACTTTGTGGTACAGTCGTACCATGTCCTCTTCAACCATTACTAGCCTTATAGCCTCCTCTGTAAATGACAAATCTTGAATGTATCCAAAGAAAGTCCTTTCTTTTAGCCGACCAATGGACTCTGCTCTCTCTTTGTCCTTTTTACGCAACTCAGTACGTAACGCGTACAATCTTTTGTCCATTCCCGCGATAGAACGTTGTTCGTGTCTCGCTCTGGACGATAATAATCGAATAGCATTGCCGGAATTTCCCACACCTGTTCTGTTGCCACTGGTAAATTGATCGTTGTCAAGTGCAGCCAATCTTTCTGAATAAACTTTTCCCGGTTTCAGCATCGGATCTTTGCAGAAGTTACTGGCCAAAGCATCCCTCTCATTGCCGGTGATGCGCCTACTGCTTAAAACTTTCGCATCGTGCTTGGGATTTCCTAGGTACGTTACATTGCATGTGTTGTCTTCAGGATTTTGAATTTGTAGTATTATCTTCACACCACAGTTTGCAAGTGTACAAGAAGCCGATCCCTGCCAAAAGGGATAAAATTTCTTCCTCGAATGATCGGCTTGTATGTAGTTTCTTTTGAAAGCCCAGCAGCATTCATTATTGTGTTCCGACAGCATCTTTGCAAACACGCTGCACCAACCTTTTCCAAAGCGCTTCCCTGACTTTGTGGAATTAATTGGAATGGATCTCCAGCTGCACGGAATGGGTAATTTGATAATTTGGTTCATGAAATTGCGTTGTTTCTTCTTCATCGGGGTGGTAATACTGGCCATCATACGCAAAGGATTGGGCGAATGACTTCGTTTCTCTGCATTGTGGGTATCACCATCAGCATCTTCAATTTCGGCTGCAGGCGTGTTTTCATCCAATTCGGGTACTTGCCTCGTCTTTGCTTGTACTGTAACCATTTCCGGTTTTACTGTTGAAGTAGAATGCGTTATTGTTTCAGCCACTATTGTTTCTAACAATTCTTCTTTAGTCAACCCCAATGTGAAGGATGCTTTCTCGGCCACTTTATGTATCACGTTGCAGGCTCTTTTTACGACATCCTTAGAGGTATTAGACAAACTGTCGCTCTTCTCTGGATCTGCTTCCACCAAGTCAGCATATGCGATATGTGGATCTCGAAGAACGTTTTGTGAAATACTCTCTGAAAAAGTAGGCAAGTGAAAAGTAGAACAATACCATCTAAAATATCATCTAAAATTACTCCTTTCATCAAAAATTTCAATGTTTCCGAGCGTAACGTAAACCCTCGAATTGCCCCCCCTCGAATAAGCCCCCCCCCCGAATAAGCCCCCCTCTGAAAATGTCCAAAATACGGTATTCCAAATTATTTTGTCCAAAATACGAAAATGTCCAAAATAAGGATTTACGGTATTCTTGTACAGCGCGAATATAAATGCAGCCAAGGTATACACTCTTTTTTTATAAGAATGCTTAATTTTTTGTTGAGCCTCAATATTCTTAATGTTTTTCTATTTTGAGCCTCGGAATATTCTTAAATTACCGTATTTCCTCTATTTAGCGCCCACCCTCTTTTAACCGCTCCTTCCAATAAGCGCCCACCCTAAAATCAAAAAGTGTGAAATAAGCGCCCCCTCTATTAGTCGCCCATGGCGGGTTAGAGAATCCTTACATTTTCACTGTTCGGTTCTAATAATACCGTAGATAAGGCTGGATAAACACTTTCATTGGAAAATGCAATGCAGTCAAGATCACCAGTTGAAGTTGATCTTGACTGCTGATATTGAATGACATTCGGAGCTATATAAGATTATTCTGTTGTTTTTGATGTTTTTTGATTTTAAAATTTTAGGACTGTGAAATAAGCGCCCCCTCTAATAAGCGCCCACATCACGAAAATCGCATTTCTCTTTGCTTTTTTGTCTCCAGTCAAAGAAAGTGATACTGTATAGCTATTGTCCCGTGGGGTCTTTCTCGAAATAAGATATTATTCGGCACTTACCGTAAATGACGAAATTAGCGCCCGGGCGCTTATTTAAAAAATAAACTTTTAGAGGGGCGCTAATTCAGCGGGGGCGGTTAATTCAGCAGGGGCGCTTATTAATTTTTGCTCAGACAATGTAAAATAGAAAATTTATTTCCAGTTGTCTTTCAGTTCATTTTTGATGAATATTATAACAGGCGTGATACAAAAGAATTAAAAAATGAAATGTCTTATAAGATGTCGATTTCTTCACCCTCTTCAAGATTAAAGAGAAATATTCTCACTTTGAGTTGGCTTTTAAGGAGGAGGCCAAGATCATTAAACGACCGATTATAAAATAATTTCTTGTTTTTAAGTATATTGAAATACATCTTGACAATAAAATTCGTTGTTTTTTTTATATTCAAATAAGCGCCCCGTTTGTTTAAGGGGCGCTTGTTTAAGCAGGGGGCGCTTATTCAAGCAGGGGCGCTTATTGCAAAAATTGCCTTTATTCGGCGGGGGCGGTTATTTGGCAGGGTGCGCTAATTCCGTCATTTACGGTATGCTTATTTGCAAAAATGATTTTTTAGGTGGGGCTTATTCGAACGTGGGGGCTTATTCGAGGATTTACGGTACTCGAACTCTGAAGGGAAATCGAAATTTGTTCGAGTAAGCGAATGTTCGACTTGGCGGATGGCAGTATTTTTTCAGATAAATTAGTTATATTCGAGACAGGAAAGTGAAATAAACCCACAAATAGCAACTACCGTATTTCCTCCATTTAGCGCCCACCCTCTATTAAGAATTCTTACACTTTTACTTGTTGGGTTAAAATAGTAATGTATAAACTCTTCAAGGCTGGAAAAACACTTTAATCTGGTCGTGAGCGTTTGGAAAATGCAATGCAGTCAAGATCAGCAGTTGAAGTTGATCTTGATTGCTTGATATTGAATAACATTCGGAGTTTTTTTTAGATTATTCTTTTGTTTTTGAGGTTGTTTGCTTTTAAAATCTTAGGACTGTGAAATAAGCGCCCCCCTCTTTTAAGCACCCCCTCTAATAGCGCCCACCCAATTTTGCAAAATATTTAATAAGCGCCCGGGCGCTTAATAGAGGAAATACGGTATATTTAAATTCTAAGCAAATTACGTATAAAAACGCGTTAATTGGGCAAAAAATACGAGTCTAATGCGTGAAAGGTTCATACGTGAAAGGTTTTCATGTGTATAAAGGACAGATGGACGTTTATAGATCTTCTACAGGAACATTTAATTACTAACAACTAATAACATATTAATTTGATGAAAAGTCAATAAAATTTGTGAATTATTTTGTGAAAAAAGCCTTAGAGTTCGAGTTAGCAGACACTTTTTGGGCCAAGGGAAACAAAAATTTGTTCGAGCAAGCGAATGTTCGAGTAAGGGGTTCGAGTTAGCGAGCAGTGAGTTCTATACGTAACGCTATAGCAAAACCAAGGGATATGAAAATTTGTTCGAGCAAGCGAATGTTCGAGTTAGCGGGTATTCGAGTAAGCGGATGTCAACTGTATACACTAAAATTAAAAATCGTACTCACCATCCTCCTCAACGAGTTCACTGACATCGCCCATCAATATCTTCTTTCGTGCATTCCTTATGAAGTCAATTGCTTCTGAGAAATGTTTGATGAATCTTTCAGATCGAAATACTCTCTAGCAATGGTCTTCAGATCTTCTCTTGAAAGCGTACTAGTATTCCCGTTGCATGTTGCACAAACAGACGTTCCAATTTCTTGAAGTCTACAGCAGAGCCTCTTTTCCTTTTTCTCCCATTTTTTGTCAAGGAGAAAGGCTTGTTCCTCTTGCATTGCAAGATCATTCAAATCACATACGATTATATACATTCGTTGAAGTTAATAATATGCAGGCTTTATGTACATAAAACAACAACAGGAAGGGTTAGGTGTAGTGATGTTTGGAAAGAATGCAGATAGGTGTTATAATCCTGGTGACGTAAAGCTGCGATATGAATTAGGAGAAGCAAAATTGTAAAATGAATGGGCAGATACGAGAGAGAAACAGATGGTTAAATTTAACGACAAAGTAATTGGGTTTCGATTGAAAGTTCTTTTCTCAAGGCGATCATCGTGTTTTCCAAAGCTCTCGGAAGGGAATTTTATATATTATCCGTTCATTTAATATTCTTATATTACAGAGTATGTTGCTTATAGTCTTTGTTAACTTTGATAAAGTATAGTTGCTTTTAGAAAACGATTATATGGAATTATGGAAACTTATCTCAGCTTATTTTTGCCTATTGTGTTTTATTGCTCTTTTTGGAGGACCTGGATTACATTTATATCATATGCAAAATTTTCAGACTACAGGGAAGCCTTTTGGTTGCAATTTAACAAAGATTACCCAGAAAATTTCAAGAGCATGTGCTTCAAACAGCAGTTCATTAGGGACTTCACGCAACCAGAACGATGATAACGCTAACGTTAACGTTAGCTCGCCATCCCCCTTTTGTTCTGCATAGGTGTGAATATTTAGCATGCCTTCGCGGTGATGCCACTTAACGTTGGCCGAGCTAACGTTTTCACTCAACATTCGCATATTTATCAAAAGTTTCACTTTAATTTCGAAGTTTTCGTAGTTTTTCGGCGTTTGAAGTATTTTTCACTAACAAATTGCTTTTCGTCCACTTTTCTCAAAGAAAAAGGGCGAAATTCTCGGTGTTCTATGCCCGATTCATATTAGAATCTCGTGCCCCTGTGGCCCAATGAGTGTTAGCACACCACGCTCTCCCGTATGACAACAGGAACTGAATGTCTAGCCGGTAATTAGTATTCTATCAGAAATTGTTGAAGTTATGTGTGCAGGAAGTCATTGTTTACAGCCTGATCAACTTTCATACACTGACATGGGGACCTGCTGGTTCTAATTCTGTAAAAACTACTTGGAATATTTGCAAAATTTTTGTTGCATATAGCAGCTTATTGCTATGGCTAACGGGTAATTGTGGTTTGATTTAGAAATGTTTTGTATTTGCGTCTCAAAGAGGTCATTGTTTACGGCCTAACCAACTTTTATGCACTGACATAGAGACCTACTGGTTCTAATTTCGTAAAAACTACTTGGAATATTTGCAAAATTTTGTTCCACATAGCAGCTTATTGCTATGGCTAACGGGTAATTGGTGTTTGATTTAGAATTTTTTTGAATTTACATCTGAAATAAGTCATTATTTACGGCCTAGCTAACTTTTATGCACTCACATCCAGTCCTACTGGTTCTAATTTCGCAGCCATTACCTGGAATATTTTCACGGTTCTTCTTTCAAATTGAAGCTTATTGAATTTGCTTTTGTGTAATTGGGTTTTGGTTTGAAAATTTTAAGGAAAGTGGTTCACGGGGGTCATTTTCCGCGGCCACATGAGGTTTTGTATACTGACATAATGAAATACGGGTTCTAATTCTGACGCGATTACCTGGAATATTTGTACGGTTTTGGGCTCAAATTGTAGCACATTGATATAGCTAACATGTATTTGCTGTTTGGTTTGAAAATATTTTTGATTTTCATGAACTGGGGGCCATTGTTTAGGGCCTAGTCAAGCTACGTACACTGACATCGTGACATACGGGCTCTAATTTCGTGAAGATTACCTGGAATTTAATTTCGGTTTTTGGCCTATATTGAAGCTTACTGATATATCTAACAGGTATTTTTTGTTTGGTTTTGCTGTATTCACTATTAGATGCCTTAATTATTGATTGAAAATAGAATTTTGTCGAATCTGAATCTTGTCCTGAATCTTGTCCTGAATCTTGTCCTGGGGACATTAAAATCGTGCACCGGAGGCCCTCAAAACCCAACTCATTGTGGCATCTGTCGATTTCATATTGCAATGCTTATTGCAATGAAATGCAAGTTAAAATATACCTTGTGTCATTTGAGGTCCGGGTAGCAGCACTTTGAAATGAAGGTTTATGTTCTTCACGGTAGAATGAGAATGAAGTTCCACTATAGGGATCATCACGTTTTTCTGCATTGCATGTCTAAAAATGAATATTTTGTTTGCTTTATTTTCCAGCACAATTTGACACAATACATGTGTTTGTGTACAAGTATTAATAAATATCAACCAACAGAGGATAGATTGAAACAGATTCAAGAATCTCCAAGTGGATGGGTTCCTCCTGCAGGTTAGTTCAGTATAGAAAACCAACAGTCAAAACCAGGTTTAGAAAATGAAACACACAAAATATTATATGGCATATGTTAATGATATGATGTGTAGTATGTTTAAGTATATGTGTAAATGTGAGTGATTTCTACTTATAGATCCTCGGCCAGATTTTCCATTTCAAATTAGAAGATCAAGAACAAACAATTTACCAGTCTACACAGATTATAAAACTGGCCGTACCAGAATTATAACCCAAGTTAGAAAAGTTTCTGGTGATTTAAAGGTAAATTTATCAAGTCATTAAAAGCACACATCCTTATCTGCAAGTTATATTAATTTAATATCAATCGCAATTTGTATATAATTGATATCAATTATGTTTTACATTGCAAACCTAACAAGAACACTATGGTATGCAAATTTATGGTCTTTTCACAGGCACTGGAAGATTGTCTGCGACTGAAACTTGGAGATGATGTGAGCTATCAAATTAACGAACTAACAAGTAGTGTGAAAATCAAAGGCCATCACAAGAAAGAAATAACTAAATGGCTTCTTGAACTTGGATTCTGAAGTTCTAATTTTAATTAAAATGTTTTTGTAAAGTTTTATCGTTGGCGTTCCTTCCCCATTTTGCCATCCCTCTATTTTTTATTTGCTTGGCAAATTTGGCTTCTCTTTCAAATGTAATGTATCAATGCCTGTATATGATGTCAATTATTTTTGGTCTGATAAGCAATACAGACAGCTTGGATGTTTTTAAAACGTACAAATTGATTGGTGCATTAAAATCCTGCGTAATTGACTGTATAATGAACAATTTATCCAATTGGTAATAAAGCATTAATTTGGAAAGTTCGTGTGCTCGTAGTGACCATATATAAATTTGAAATTTGTATTGCAATTTTTCAATAACTTTGTGTTACTACAATAGGTGACAAAGTCCTGGGACACTTAAGATTTTCGCAAATTTTGCATGTATCCGAGTTGGTTGAATAAAGCCCATAAAAAACCTTACGGGTTCCAATCCTCCCGTTATCGCCAGGATGTATCTCGCAATCCGCTTAAATTCGATGAGAAAATATAAGGCGATGCTGGCTAAGGGTATGGCACAGAGAATTCCCCATTGGTGAAAGGCGTGGCGCCTAAAGATTCCCCTTGTCCACACACTTTTTCAGGGCTGGTGCCGCTATTGAATAAAGTGCACAAAAAGAAAGGTTATGGATTGTTAGCCTATTAAAGCTCTATTTTACAAGCTAATTTGCTATTTTGGCCCTCAGAAAAAGTAAAGGGCCTGTTACGACGCCGCAACGAAATTTGCGTGCATTTAAAATAGAAGTAATCAAAGCTGGTTAAGAATGGTATCTTTTCGGGCACTTCAATCCAATTTATCATTGACTTCTTTTACTTGCAGCATACGTCAATCTCGAACATTATCAAAACGATTCAAAGAGATTTGCCCGCCAAAAAGAATACCGCCTTAGAAAAAAAACCCAACTAATTACGCGAGAAGAAACAGATCTTGTTATTTTCCTGTGGAGTATGGAGTTAGCTGATCAAACAAATAGGAAACAATATTTTCTTAAAAAAGGATGCGAATTTGATTAGACTGGTGATGCAAAGCATTGCGAATGGAGAACTTCCGATCATTTGAATATGCGTCTTAAAGTATACAAATGTTGCGTCCCTTTTGCATGCCGGTTGGAAATGAGCCCAAATTACATTTAGTCGTTTTAAATATGTTTCGATTCATTAACGGGTTTATTTAGTAACGGCATTGTTTGATCTGGACTTACTGGTTTCCCATGATGCCGTGTGCGAGCATGGCACACGCGATAGAAGATGTTGCAAAGTAAGGTACGCTGCGAAGGAGCAATGTTACACCTGGGAAAACATCGAGAGTTTCATTCATCACATCTGCGCATGCTTTAAAAAGAATCGCCGCTGTTCGCTTGTGAAAACTTTGCTGACAACAATAATACTGTGAATCCTGAATAGCTGGTCTTTATTTGATATAAAGGAAGCTTTATTAATTAAAAAAATTCTCCGGTAAAGTGGCTGCTATTTGGCTACTATTTGCATTACATTCACCATACAGCTTCTTCAATGTCTTGATGGGCTGAATATCCTGGCAAATGATTATCAGGATAAAACATTATTCCGATGTGGGGGCTTCTTCGAGGATTCACGGAGTTTAGATAAGAAACAGAAATAAACTTTTATCAAAACTCTTGCTTTGAATTTATTTAGCTGCAAATATAATAATTAATCTCGTCTCTCCTCTCTTATAAATATTATCAATAAATTGGCATCAGCGATTTTCATTGAGCGGAGACAATTTGTATCTTGTCCTGGCGCCAATGTTAATGCATAGGTGTGATAACTAAAAATGAGGCACCTGCACATGATGTGTTAACTGTTCATTGGTTATGAGACGATTATTTGGCTAACGACAATCGTACCTACACGTTCACTTAACTGAAAGCGTCGTTATTGTATACAAAGCAAAAGGCATCCTCGCCGTCACAGTTTACTGTCTGGGTCTGACAGGCAGCAAATCCATTGAAGTAAATTTTTAAGCCAGTTTCCAACAAGAATAAAACCATTCAATCGACCACTTTAGGTTAACATAATATTTCCTTGGGAAAATCCTTAAGCTGAGATCCCTAAAAGATCCCATGGTTTAGGGATCAATCCATGAAAAATCCTACGGTTTCAGAAGAAATCCCCGAGTCTTGAATTCATGGTAATGCATTGGATGCCTTGATGTTTCGAGTGCTCCCTCTTGAAGTCTGATAGAATAGGTTAAAAATATTCACTGACTGAGAAAATTGGCCTGTAAATAGCTATGATAATTGTGCATTATTGTATCACACACATTTAAGTAAAGTTCATTGAACGTAGACCGTGTCTATTGTGCCCTACATCCTTGTGTGATCAATACTGCATCCATCCTCGCGTATATTACGCACTACACAATACAAGCATAATTGCATGTATTATACGAGATAATGGATGAAATTAGAAAGACATTATAGCGATAGCAAGCAATCTTTTCTTCTCTAGCGAGCAGAGACCTCCGTAAACAACACAAATTTCATGTTTTGTACATAACAATAATGCGAAATTCGCTTAAAGAATTGAATAAGAAAGTGGCCTGGACGTGGATGCGTTGAATGGCATACATGGCTATTGAACGGAGTCGACGCATGCAGGTGGTGCAATAAAACATGCTTTGAATAATTGATGACGAGTGAATAAGGGGAAACCTTTGAAACTTTGCTACCTTAATGGTTTCAAAACGTTCTTTGAAACTGCTGGATTTGCGAAACAATAAGGCTACAGGCTGTTGGTTCCTATTGTAATGCTCGTGTGTTCACATACAAGGCAGTACCTTTGTTTGGACATTCTACGCACACTTGATATGATTTACTTGCATTGAAAACGCTGCCTGATTTCAAGAAAGATTAGTACAGTGATCTAGCTCAAATGAACAAACAAAACAACAGGTCGCATCTCTCGCATAAAAGAGAATGTTTCCTTTTATTTAACATAATAATACATTGAAATCTGACGATTCAGTCTTCTCAAGGTGAAGGTTCATAGGCCATAGCACAACCGGTTAGTAAGTTTGCAACTCACCAACAACTCGAAGCAAAGTGGCACGGTGATCAGGTGAGTACGGCGTTATCATACTACTCGGGTCATGTTTCAGTCTTGTATTCAAGTACAGGTTGTTGGCGACATGTTACGGTTTACAGCGATCGCGTCTCGACAACTTCATTCAACTTGTTTCGGGGCAATCAAGCGGCAAGCTTTTCATTGGTAGTTAGTTACCTATCGGGCTTTGCTAAATTCCCACTTCGTCGTGTGGGCTTTCACGAAGCTGAGAACTTTCACAGCTTTTGTCACAAAACTCGACGAACGACAACAAAAGGAAACATCATCATTATCGATTTGAAAAGAAATATACTTATAAAAACAAAGTATAAAGATCATTTGTTGTGTGTGTTGCGATTATGACCATGTAAACGGAATCTCAGAGGCCAACAGAGTGGAAAACAAATAACCAAAACGCAACAAAAATAGAAATTTCGTCACTCAAAACTGGGCTAACAAACACATTTAATAAAACTTCTTTTCCGATATAGGCGTGCGACAGTATATAATTATAAATTTCGATCAAGCAAGAGCAAGTGGCCGAGATAACAACGTTCAGAATTATTGCCTTTGGTGAAATCGGACGAAACAAGTTTCGAAACAAACTGACAACAAGCCTACAACATCCAGCTCCACTTTATTAAGGTGAGTCAATATAATTTCTTTTTTTACAACATCAGAATTCCTTTTCGTTTTGTTAGAGAATAAGAAATCGTATATAGGTGTATTCAAAAAGTTTGTATCAAACGCGATAAAAATATATTGAATGCTGCATGGCATTCATTGTGCTTTCGTGGACGAAGGCATTGGTTGGTAAGCTATATCTGTATTGCTATATGCAGGCATTGTTTGTTGAGCCTATTTGACAAGGACAAACGTCATTCTATACAGAAATGATATATATTTGGCTGCGTTTCGTATTGGTTCATAACCGATCCGCTCCTTCTAATATCGAAACAATTTCCTGTCCCTTTCTTTCTGTTGATTTCTCAAGATCACCTACACGTATTGCCGTTCTATTTGTGTGTGAAAGGAAAGACAACAAGAGAGTAATGGCTTCCCCATTACTTTCAAACTTAGTCGATCTTTGAAAATAGAATTTGTAACGATTAATAAAACAACAAACAATAACTTCAAAATATGATAATCAAAATACACAACTGTCATAATAATAATAATAGCTATGGAAGTGTCGCAATATTCGTATTTAGTTTGCGCATGTATTATACGGCATAGTCTATTAACCGGACCTTGAGACTATGGACCCCGGACCCCGGACCATACCATGTGACCGGACCATGTGACCGGACCATAGGACCAGACCATAAGACCAGACCATAGTTTCGGACCAGAGGGAATCCCCACATTTATGAAGTAATTTAAATTAATTGTTACGGCTTCGGTTATGTCTTCGGTGATATTTCCGGGCATCACGATATTTACATTCGTGACTTCTTGATAAATTGTCAACTTGGTTCCTGTCTACTAAGGCTCTACTCTTTCTCTGTTCACCAATATTTCTCTCATGAGATTCGAACAAGCAAATAGTACGCACACATACAATACACAAAATGACACAATCATATTTATTCCTTCATTTCTGTCACGAAACCAAGAGCTTCTTTAAAGCATACAATAACGACTGTCGACAAACGACAAACAACGACAAACAACGACAACAGTATCTCCAACACTGCACAAACGGCGGCCCAAAGACTACGACTACCAAAATCCAAAAGACTACGTCAAGGCAACAAGATCTTTCTCAAGCATCCTCATCCCCAACGTTAGGTTTCTTCCCCTCGATCACAACGAGTTACTTGTAGAAATATATTTTTGAAACTCGATTTTGCTACCAAAGGTTTCTTGAGTCTTTATGAAATTTTTGTATACGGAAACGTGCTAGATTTTAAGTAGTTTTTGTAATGTAACGTGTATCAGCAGGACACATATCCAGAGATATACTTATTTATTATTTATTTCAACAACAATAAACATAATAATAAACATAATAATAATAAACATAATAATTTCAACAACAATAAACGTTTCGTGTGGCAGAATCAAATTTAACAAAACTTTTAGCATTTAACAAATTTAACACTCAAGAAACCTTTGGTAGCAAAATCGAGTTTCAAAAATATATTTCTACAAGTAACTCGTTGTGATCGAGGGGAAGAAACCTAATGTTGGGGATGAGGATGCTTGAGAAAGATCTTGTTGCCGTAGTCTTTTGGTTTTAGTGTTGTTGGGCCGCCGTTTGTGCAGTGTTGGAGATACTGTTGTCGTTGTTTGTCGTTGTTTGTCGTTTGTCGACAGTCGTTATTGTATGCTTTAAAGAAGCTCTTGGTTTCGTGACAGAAATGAAGGAATAAATATGATTGTGTCATTTTGTATATTGTATGTGTGCGTACTATTTGCTGGTTCGAATCTCATGATGAGAGAAACATTGGTGAACAGAGAAAGAGTAGAGCCTTAGACAGGAACCAAGTTGACAATTTATCAAGAAGTCACGAATGTAAATATCGTGATGCCCGGAAATATCACCGAAGACATCACCGAAGCCGTAACAATTAATTTAAATTACTTCATAAATGTGGGGATTCCCTCTGGTCCGAAACTATGGTCTGGTCTTATGGTCTGGTCCTATGGTCCGGTCCTACGGTCCGGTCACATGGTATGGTCCGGGGTCCGGGGTCCATAGTCTCAAGGTCCGGTTAATAGACTATGCCGTATTATACACTACCCATTCAAACTATGGCATTATAATCTGATTAAGGGCCATTGTTTTGGCGACTATTTTGAGATGAAAAATGATCAACTATTGTAAAACAGATATAGTGATTAGTGAGAGTGAATGAATCAGGTATAAAGTGTTGTGATCAAGTCGATTCCTCCCTTATCAATATTGGCGTGTGCATTGTTAGCAGCAGTGTATTTATTCAGGGTCAATTCAATCCCAACAAACAGCATTGTCCATGTATTACGTGCCGTAATTCACGCTTGCTGTGGTAATTAACCAAGTTCTCTCCCATCCGATAGAAGATGCTACCGCTGCAATAATGGTTACAGTCTCAGACAATTACAACACGATTATGGCATAGTCTATTAACCGGACCTTGAGACTATGGACCCCGGACCCCGGACCATACCATGTGACCGGACCGTAGGACCGGACCATAGGACCAGACCATAAGACCAGACCATAGTTTCGGACCAGAGGGAATCCCCACATTTATGAAGTAATTTAAATTAATTGTTACGGCTTCGGTGATGTCTTCGGTGATATTTCCGGGCATCACGATATTTACATTCGTGACTTCTTGATAAATTGTCAACTTGGTTCCTGTCTAAGGCTCTACTCTTTCTCTGTTCACCAATGTTTCTCTCATCATGAGATTCGAACCAGCAAATAGTACGCACACATACAATATACAAAATGACACAATCATATTTATTCCTTCATTTCTGTCACGAAACCAAGAGCTTCTTTAAAGCATACAATAACGACTGTCGACAAACGACAAACAACGACAAACAACGACAACAGTATCTCCAACACTGCACAAACGGCGGCCCAACAACACTAAAACCAAAAGACTACGGCAACAAGATCTTTCTCAAGCATCCTCATCCCCAACATTAGGTTTCTTCCCCTCGATCACAACGAGTTACTTGTAGAAATATATTTTTGAAACTCGATTTTGCTACCAAAGGTTTCTTGAGTGTTAAATTTGTTAAATGCTAAAAGTTTTGTTAAATTTGATTCTGCCACACGAAACGTTTATTGTTGTTGAAATTATTATGTTTATTATTATTATGTTTATTATTATGTTTATTGTTGTTGAAATAAATAATAAATAAGTATATCTCTGGATATGTGTCCTGCTGATACACGTTACATTACAAAAACTACTTAAAATCTAGCACGTTTCCGTATACAAAAATTTCATAAAGACTCAAGAAACCTTTGGTAGCAAAATCGAGTTTCAAAAATATATTTCTACAAGTAACTCGTTGTGATCGAGGGGAAGAAACCTAACGTTGGGGATGAGGATGCTTGAGAAAGATCTTGTTGCCTTGACGTAGTCTTTTGGATTTTGGTAGTCGTAGTCTTTGGGCCGCCGTTTGTGCAGTGTTGGAGATACTGTTGTCGTTGTTTGTCGTTGTTTGTCGTTTGTCGACAGTCGTTATTGTATGCTTTAAAGAAGCTCTTGGTTTCGTGACAGAAATGAAGGAATAAATATGATTGTGTCATTTTGTGTATTGTATGTGTGCGTACTATTTGCTTGTTCGAATCTCATGAGAGAAATATTGGTGAACAGAGAAAGAGTAGAGCCTTAGTAGACAGGAACCAAGTTGACAATTTATCAAGAAGTCACGAATGTAAATATCGTGATGCCCGGAAATATCACCGAAGACATAACCGAAGCCGTAACAATTAATTTAAATTACTTCATAAATGTGGGGATTCCCTCTGGTCCGAAACTATGGTCTGGTCTTATGGTCTGGTCCTATGGTCCGGTCACATGGTCCGGTCACATGGTATGGTCCGGGGTCCGGGGTCCATAGTCTCAAGGTCCGGTTAATAGACTATGCCCACGATTATGGCAAGAATCAAATTAACCCTTCGTCGCTAGAATTGCTCAGACACGCATTGCTTACTCAATTCGTGTCCTGTGCCAAGAGACCTGTTGCGTAGGTACTTTCGCTGCAATTCAATGTTTCACGATATCTACAAAAGCTCCGTAAACAAAAACAGTATCGATAATATAATTGTTTCCCTTTACTCCTCCTGCCACAAGGTCACTGTTTGCCATGTTCGTGACGCATGAAGCTGACATCAATTCATATCATGTTTTTGTTTTCGACACATTCATTTCTTTACGTCTGCATTCCTTATATGTGGAACATTTTCCTTCTTTGAACACGTTTTTCTTATAAAAACATCGTTTATAAGAATTGTTTATAAGAATATAGAGGCTCAAATTCTCTAAGTATTAAGAATAAAATGTAAGAATAAAGCCAGATCAAGCGTAATCAAAACTATTTTTTGTTCATCCGAGCTTTCTCGCAAAGCAAAGCAAGGGTCGGTTAAGGATAACTTGAGAGTAATTTCAGGCTCAAAATCGAAAATGTTTAAGGACATCAAACTCGGGGGAAAAATCAGTTTTCTTATAATGGTGTCACGCTGCCTCGTTCTCAGACAGAGACTGGGTGATGTAACAGAAGTTGTCTCAAAAAAGCTTGGTTTGGTCTGAGCTCTATCCCTCTAGGATCTAGCGTAATATATAGTTGGGTCCATGCATAACGCTCGTGCATAGCGTTCGTGCAACACACAACAAGTCATACCTATGAAATTCTTATCCGTTGCGTTGAACAAACTCTGAACTCAAAATAGCAACTGCAAACTGCTACACCTGCTCAAATGTAACTGCAGATAAACAATCAAGTTTATGTTTTCATATTCCTCTTCGTCCATTCTGTCACAAAATATCCAATCAAATAACATGTTTTGTTATTGTTTATCTTTTTTCCACCAATCGACATTATTACGCAGCGGAAACAATACACCCACAAGTTGCTTTTTCTCTAATGTATATCAAAGTAAATTTTTAACTTGCTTGATTCAGAATCAGTTGTAAGCATTCATCTATCACGCACGGTGTATCACGCTCGCATGAAGGAGTTTCTTTAGTTCACATCTGAGAAAGGTAGGTGCAGTGTCTATACATTTGCCACCACGTTAAGCTACGTGTAGATGCTTAACGCGGTCGTGTACTAAGTAGAAACAGTTGCATGAAAATCAGTATACGGTTTCTGAATGAAACAATGAAGAGGTAGTAACGTGAATTTCGTGACAAACTTGTTTTCATGTTTACACCTTATTGTTTCGAAGTAGATTCAGCCCACGACTGTACCCAAGTGAGTTTAGTTACTCTGTGAGTCAAGTTTTTGACTTTCTATACCTTTTCGCATATAGATTCCGTGATAAGGGATAAATATTCCAGAAGCGTGTGACAGCTTTAAATTATGATACTTGCAGCAATTTTTCTTAAGCCATCCTTACTAAGGACACACTTAACGTGCTTAACTCGACAGGGCTGAAGTCCTGACCACGAATTACGAAAAAGAAAAATCAAAACTTTTTGGCAGAGAAGCGGATGCATTACAATTTGTTTTGTTCATTGCACAACCTTCTGTTGTCTTGAAAAACATATCACATACAGATAATTAAACTGGACGCATACAACCTACAATAATATTGCAACAATAAGTACATTAGGCAGCACATCTTTGTATTTGAGCCCATAATTGGATGAACCGTTTAAGCGATCTGCATTTATTCTCAACAAGAATAATGTTGCAGTTTTTCAAATCATTTTTTTTCATACCTGAATGATCATAACGCAATGCTTTCGTTTTGAACAAAAGATCATGCTCTTAGGCAATGGTCAGCCAAGCCACTTGCAATCTTGACGTGTACATGTAACTGGTTCGCCACCAACCTACAGCAATGCCTCGAATAAATACCCTAGGCGTCAATAAATATTTTGTTTTTATAGATAGGCGTCTATTTGAAGCGTCAAATAGAAGAGGGCGCTTATTCGAAGCATTGCCGTATTCTAGTTTGCACTGCACGCTGATATGATATGCCTTCGTTCATTTTGTATTCATCCGCTCTCATGACGCTAACATTATGTTGTAAAATATTACAATCTATATAGTATACAGTATTTCGTGGTGTATCAATGGTGAAGCTCTGCATAAGAGACATAAGTGTATGATTGTCCGCCCCCCTTGTATGCCGAGCGGTCCACATTATCGATGTTTGGTTCTGAAGAGAAGAAAGAGCCGTTGGGTCAATAAGGGTGGGAAAGAAACGTTGGGTCAATAAGGATGTGCTACGGTGTGAACAGATTCCACTTTCTTCAGATTGCAAGCCCCATACATACATCGTTCTCCTCTAATTAGAGCATCGTGATTAGCTGAACTGGTATCTATTTTGAATATTTGTTGTCTTGAAGCAAGCATACAACCACCAGAAAACAACACCTCTTGTATTGAAACCGGTACCACACACTCGCACTCTCAGTGTATTAGTGACATCTTGGTGATTAGGGAGAAGGGGTGCTGGTGATTGTATTCAATCGAGTAAAATTACATATTCAACTTTGGTACTGTGTGGCCAAGCATGCGTATGGAAATTATACCATCTACATACATTATAATCAATTTGGAACAAAGTTACCAGTAACCCTCTGAATACCAGTATTCACGCACATGCGGTTAAGTCTGAATGCACAAGTACACGGTATTCACGATTCAAGTGGGTGTTTGGTCGACGTAAATCGAGCAACATCGTGCAATTAGACACGATTGGGTTGAATTGAATACGAGGCTACTAGTGGGATGCTCAGGTTGGGAGGTTTTTTCGCTGCTTTCTTACCAATTTGAAGCAATGTGATACAGTATAGCTGCTTCAACAAGGCACATTTACTCATCCTCACACGCTAAAACAAGGTGAACAGCAGAAGGTGTGTGAAAATTTAAATATTCATCATACTTTGCATTGCAATGAAAACATGTACATATCAATTACTCCATACTGAACCGAGCTTCATGCAAAATATCGTTACTTTGCTGTGTTATGTATCACCAATCGCGTTGTCAGTGCCGCAACATGGCAAACAAACTTGCATGAAAGCTTTTGTACGGCCTATGAATGCAAACAAAATCCGACTTACTGATGAAGCATTTACCGAGCCATGCATAGGCGCATACCGCTTCTATTCTTCTCGAGTAAAATATTTGAGAAATAGAAACATTGTTTTTACACGCACATTATTACAAACACACAACTATTTGTCTTCGCACAAAGGAAGCCCTTGTTGTTTCTACTTAGATGCTTCATATTGCTTTATTCTTCACGTCCAGTTGACAAGTCCATACAGCTTTGTTTGACTAGGCATGTGTTGGGCTTAATCAGCCTGTTACAACATTTGTTTTAGCGTGCGAGAAATCGTCAAGCGGGTTTTGTAATCCTCTTTCAATTCGCATCTGTGTTGTGATTTGATTATGATTCGAGACTGTTACGGCAACGTGGTGCGAATAAAAACAAAGCATCATTGTCAAAAGAGTCTTTCTTTCACTATGTTACATACTTACTTCATTATATTACACAACATACATACTTCAATACAGTACAGCACTGTTCGCGTTCCCATAAAGTCTTGGGGTTGTGTACGAAGCCTCAAAACCCGCACATACTCATTCACTCGGCATTTCAATTCGTTTAGAAACGATATTAATCTTGTTTACTTGCTTTCCAGAATATAAACGCGTCCCAGCAAAATAGCCAGCACAGCAAAAAGATGTCATTCTCTGTACCATATTCGAGTTACGATAAGCGACAGCCAAGAGAGCCAAAGTGTGCCAGATGTCGTAATCACTCAGTCGTGTCCATACTCAAGGGACACAAGAGATTCTGTCCCTACAAAGACTGCCGATGCAACGAATGTAATCTCATCTCTGAGAGGCAAAGAATAATGGCTGCGCAGGTAAATAAAATCGATAATTCTGATTTAATATCCTTCTTGTTATTATACGCATAGTTATATAGCCATCCATGTTTCGATTTGAATGCTAATATTTGACGTTACTGTGATACTGATTAAAACATTTCTTATCTGTTCCAATGTTCAACTTGTTCGTTCACATGTTTCACATTCCTTTCACGTAAAGTGCTTCACGTTGTTCTTACGCGTACTCACGAGAGCCTTCATTCCCAATAGGTTGCCTTGAGAAGACAGCAAGACCAGGAAGAGCTGGGAATGATTCAAACGGATGTAACAAGTCGTGATGAGGTTCCAGCTTATGCTCAAAAGCGAAAGTGTTCAGTGGAAGACGTGTCCCCTTATTCCAATGGAAGCAATGGGTCAATGTCAGTCAATAGTCCGAGAGGTATAAAAAGTTATTGCAATCCAATAGTGCTTAACAAAATACATGCATGCTCCTTGAATATGAATGTGAATATTCTTCCAGTAGACTCACTACCCTATCAACCACACTATCTGTCCCCACGCTCTCTCTCTCTCTCTCTCTCTCCCTCCCTCCCTCGAGCCTGTCTAAATCCAATGGTAACATAGCAATATTTGATGTCTTTGTGCTTTTTATCAATTCCAGACATGCAACCTGAAAGTAAACGGCTTTTGATTGAGTCAATGAATGCTCTACCAAGGCCATACGCCGTCAGACCAATGTCCGGGTCTTCTGAGCCACCGAGCATGTACCAGAGCCCTGCTGTATCGAACTCACACGGCAGACATTCCAAAGGCAGAGGCATGAATCACAGAGCCGTGCGCCCAGAGCCGCAACAGACGGCAGTGTACACGCATGCAATGCCACATGGCAAGGAACGTGGCTTGAGTGATCACTACATCGATAACAGAGACGTTCCACTTGATCCAATGTACATCAAAGTCCTGCAGAAGATATTTCCACAACTGAGCCCCGATGTGATCAGTAGAGAGTTGCATTTCTGCTGTAACGATCTCACGAAAACCGTTGAATACATGTTGAAGCGATATCAAAGTGCAATAGAAGCTGTATCTCCACCCCACACCATGATGACATCAGATGTCGTTGATCCACCACACTATGGAAGCAAAATGACAAGCTATATTCACAACGCAGCAGCCAGTCCAAAATCGTACTCCCGTGAGTCTTCGCCAGGCAGTGCCGAGTCAGGCTATTCCCCTGGTCCACCACAGTTGTATACACCAGTTGTGTACCCTAGTGATGCCAAGTATGAATACACTGTGGCGACAAACGGTGTTTCACGCCACGTGGACATCGAACGCAAAACGTATCCGCATGAGATCGAATACCAGCGCACATTGCGCGGTGAAGAGAGGACAAGATCAAAGGATAATGGCCACGCCGCAGACTACCATCAACAATGGCGAAGCATGCAGAGACAGGAGCGCTATGCTTCTCCTCCGCAGCAGAACGGTGTGATGAGCTACGAAGACGCACGCAAACTTACCGCGCGTCAAAACAAAGAAAACGCAAACGGAAACCAGATCGTGGCCGGCGATCACCAGGGCCTTTTGAAAATTAAAGAGGAAAATGAGATTCAGGATAATCAAGAACTTAATGTTTCAAGCTCTATGGAAAAATCTTTGAAACAAGAAAAGAATGACAATGCTTAATGAATTCAAACATCATCTGATTTAATTTTAACTATGGTTATTTTGTTTTGAAATATCTGCTGTAATCAGCTTGATCTAGGATGTTGATATGCTCCCCTTCCGGACTTTTATCATTCCGTATTGTTCATTAATGGCCCATGTGGCCCATACTGGGAGTCAAACACATTACTTTCTTCAAATAGCTTTTTTAATTAGCATACTGGTATTGTTTTAAATCAAGCTTTAGGTATGAAATAAATCATTCTCTTATTTCATAGACACCTTCTGACGATATACCCACGTACACTCAGATACCCAATATAGTCAAACGGGTGGTTGTTTTATTCATTTAATTCATTGTATTCGTGTAAACCATTTTACCTTATAAGAGTGGAATCTTATATATGATGACGTCATTTTTTGCGCCTTCGCAAAGCATGCGCAGATCAAGACGTGATGAACACGTGTGTGACTATGTTGCATCGAACAGAAACGATTCAATAGGAACGCAAGCTGAAGCCCATTAGAAACAGTAATACTCTCAATTGACGCATAATATCAAACCTTTATATACGCCGTTGATCAATACACCTATGTTTGGCTGTTGATAGCATTCAAAACAATCATAATAGCGAAGCAATTGGAAACGAGCAGCTTACCAGTGTCGAAACCACGAGCTTGACAACATAGCATTAAATTCTTTAAAAGTTCGATGTTAAGTATAATTAAATATATGTAATTGTAAATATGATACCGTACAATTTGTATACGGTAATTGTAATATGACAGCATGGTTAAGGTGTTTGGGCTTTGGTTATTGATGCAGTGACTGACTGAAGAACAGCTACAGCGCATGTGCAATATCATACAGTAAAGAGAAATGTACTCACATTTAAGTCGTTTTCTCTGTACTGTCCAGGTCTGAAATGGAAATCTTGTCACTGTGTCGAAAACCAGGTAGCTGGGCTCTCAAGAACTCAATTTCATCGCACAACAACTGTCGCTCGCGAAGAACGGCGTTGTATTTATTCATCAACGATATCGCCTGAAAATATAAAAAATGTTATTTAGCAGATAGAAAGACAAGCTAAGAAAAGTCATACTCCGCTCTGATCAAATATACCAGCAATGATATATAACTTCGTACATGTTTAGAAGTGTTGGCTTCCTTGGGGGGTCTGGGTCCCAGTTCCCTTGGCGAGACTTCTGAGCACATGCGTTCGATTTGGAGTGGTACGATTACGAACACAATCAGTCAACGTTGGCCGCAGCCAACTCTGATTAACGAATGAATTTACTTATAAAAGTTATATCTTTACATGTATTATCTTGTTGTTACTATTAAAGGAAGTTATTCAGTACTCGAAACCGTTTTTATGCATGCTTAACCTTACGACACAACAGTACATAAATTCCACGTGTCCCGAGCATCTGTTTCAAATGACAATAACACAATACCTTTTCTGTGTTTTTCTTTAGTTGCAATTCAGTTGTGTTCATCGCTTTTTCCATACTCTCCAACTTCTGGCGAGCATCGTTCTCAGCAGTTTTGAGATCTTTATTCTGCTTTGATATCCCCTCGATTTCGTTTTTCAAACTGCTATTTTCATTAATCAACTTTGAAATATCTTGGCTACGAAACAAAAACAATACAAATTATGACTTAAACGATAAAGAGAAATATCATTATTGTATTGACGCAATTGTTTGCATATATGTAGTCTTTGCTGTTTCACCTGGGTGTAGGTAGGGCAAATAAAACCAAAATCATCTGACAATAAATGTTTTTTAGTTAATAAATAACTATATACATTTCCAACTGATCATACTTGTGAGATTTCTCTACTTCTTCGAGTCTCTCTGCTAATTTCTCACATTCTAACTTAAATCTATTGGCAATCTTCATTTGTGATTCTAGCAAGCCACCAAGCTCCTGTGTTGCTGCTTCTGTGAAAACGATGTGCATCACTTTGAATTACTTTATATGAAAACATATCAACAGAAAACTCGCCCGGGGTTAATAATATTGTCCCTAACGCACCCGAGTTTGAAAATGTAACAATCAACTTGATACACACAAAAACAGCTATATTAAGGGGCTATTATGCAATTCATTCAGCTCCAATTATAACCAGCTTTCCTACATTAGCAAATAAAATTAACAAATATAGGTACATAGAATAGAAATACATTGCATACCATGTTTTCCTTCAGTTTCCCTCAGCAACATCTGTAACTGATCTTCACTTTGTGTTTTACTGATTCTCGTCTGTTTAATTTGATCCACGTAAGTTCTTTCCTGCTGAATTCTAGCTGCCTTTTCGATCTGCACCTGAAATTGCAACAACAACTTCATGATAATACATTAACGCAATAGAAATAGCACTGAGTAAATTGCATTTGTATAGCAACAGAGATACCATAAACCCTGAAATAAGCCGAGCCCCTTCCTCTGAACAAACACCATCTCAATAAGCCCCAACCTCTGAATAAACCCCAGCTCAAATAAGGGGGTTTATCGCTACGTAGCAGCAATAAACCCCCGTTTAAAAATTCATGACGATTTACGGTAGTTGTGACGCTTCGTCAAAATAAAATCGAACATATCCTATGAGTTGGCATACTTCATTAAAAATGATACAATTTACGAGCATCACCTGTTTCGTTGAATCTTGTAGGCATTCTGTGAGCTTCACACACTCATCCTTGCAGCTTTCCAGATTCTGTTCCGTCTGCAGCAATCGTTTCTTCAACTGGTTTAGCTCAGACGTTGACCAACCAAGCTTCTACAAATCAAAAAGCATTGATCTATATAAAACCGATATTCACAACTGACAAATGGCGTAAAATGCACATTAAATTAGTGTGATATATAATACATGGTCGAACCTTTTCTTCCATGGATTCCAATGCTTTGTTTTCTTGCTGCAACATCTGGTTCTTCTGCTTCAAAAGGGTTCTTACGTTGCATACTTCAGCCAACTCAAGTCGCAATTCCGTTAAACGCTGTGTTAGGAACAATTAACACCACCTTAATAACACAGCTTAACTTGCGAGTTACTTAAGCGACTGGTGTATTAATGATATTCCTTGAATTTTGCTTTATAACTTGAAATTCACATTGCAGGGTCTAAAAAGTATATTCTCATTGGATGTTCATTCAATACTAAGCATTATAAAGGTTATAGTATAAAGCAAATTAATAAAATTGCTGGTTTAAACTTACTGCTATTTGCAATACATTCACTACACAAAATCAAAGGCTTGATACTTGGGCTCAATACCTTAAATGATCATCGGAATGGGAACTTGTTGGAGGGAGGGGGCATATTGGAGGGATAAGCGTATTGGATGATTTACGATATTCTGAAACTATTGATAAGTGCAGGGCCACCAACCTTTTCCATATCCGAATCATGTACCAGATTGCCTTCGTTCATTTTAACCAGTGCAGCTTTCAGTTCCACTTTCTCTCGAGTAGCTCTTTCAAATTGTAGTTCGCTTCTTGACAACGCATCCACGGTTTCGTCAAGCTTTAAGAAATAAAGCAAATAACACTATCAGTTCATGATTTCAAAGTTCACGATAGTTAATACATGACCACCCCTGAGAAAACTGCAAGATTCAATACTAAGCAGTAACAATTTGCATTTTGTTGGGGGGACTCATGTATCATTATACCTTTTTATTCAGACTCCCCAAGGTTTCTTCGTGGTCGTGCTGTAATTTTAATTTTTCCTTTTTCAAATGATCATTTGATTTTGATAATTGGTTTCTGTTCTGCTCTTTCAACCTCTCAAGCTCCTGCTTCGACTGTTGAAGACACACGTTCACCTGCAAGCCACAATCACAAAGTCACATGCCATGCATGATAAAAAACCAAGCTTAAAAAGTTATGATCTAAATATAATTATAAACTATTTACCACCGTAAAAGATCTATTAAGCCTCCTCTCTAATAAGCTCCCACTCAACACAAAACTTCGAATTACCCCCTCCCTACAAAGACCTCCGTTGCCATTGAAATCGTGACCGATAACAAAATTATGATTGAACAAGCCATGAAAACCTCAAGTTATTTTGCAGTTATTTTACACGAACATTTTTCTGAAATTTATTTGAGAATTTGATTAAAGCCCCACCCCCAGTGCGCCTTCATCTTCAACCAAAAGAATTAAATAAGCCACTCCCGGGGGGCTAGATAGAATTTTTACGTTATATATCTACTTGAATAACGAAGAACAGAAAAATAATCCACAAAATCAACCATTATTCGGAGAAATAATCTGGAAATTATTCACCCCACCTCGTGCTTTTCAAGTTGAATTTGTTCTGCCATTTCGCAGCTTTTTTTCACTTGTACATAAGCTTCGAGTTCCTTTCTTCTCAAATTTTCAATCATTTTACTTTGCTTGGTTACTGTATCTGATAGCTCCATGTTTTCTCTACGAACCAAAAATGTCATAATAGATTGTACTTAAACACACAAGACAAAAGCCATCGTAGGTCTTAAATATCTTTTCTGGTAATGCCTTATTGTCATGCTCATGATGCTTTGAAAGTACATGCCAGTAGAGAGACTGGCTCTTATAAACATTGTTATATAAATACATTTGAATATAAAGTAATATATATTTTATTACGGTATTTCTGGAAGATCCTTACGTAGATCAGAATTATTTGGTGCCTCAATTACAGAAATCAATCAGTAATCCTGATTTCTATTCTGCATAAAGACGCATACATGTGTCGTAACATACGCATACATGTCGTAACATACGTAACACACGTAACGTAACGTCACATACCTCTGGATTCGTTGCAATACTCTATCACTTCCATCTGACGTCAGCTTGCTCAGTACTGCCTGATTGTGAGCGCACTTGACGCATATCATTGTCTCGTTCGGGTCCTAAAATGTCAGATTCTAAAGACTTTGGGGTAATATGTACAAAGAACAATATCGGCATGAACGATGTAAGGTAACTGTGAAAATAGAAAATTATAGATTTAAAGACTGAAAAACTCACTGTCTCTCTTGATGTAATATTTTGTTTCCTGAAGATAAAAAACCATAATTTCAATAGATGAAACGTACAATTAATTTCACTTGATGCTTAATGTATTAGATTGTATATTGTATATAATTATTTGGCCTGAAGAGTTCTTCAAAATAAAATATATTGGTATAAATAGTGGTCCAGCGGTTTATTTAATGTTTTATTATATAAAAAAGATTCGTAATAAAGTAGAAGAGCTGTAAAGCGTGTCAGAACTCAAGACCATAAAAAAGACTTTCTTAAACCATCAAGATCTTCAGATCTATCGTGACAATCAACTAAGCAAGTCTTTGAAAGTGAATTTACGTAGAATCTCCTTTGCAAGTAATCCTTCAGAGTTGAACATCACGGTGGACATTAAAAATGTTAACAAGTAGATAGATTTTGATTGAACATCGCTTACCAAAGTTGAGACTGTAGCATGTTGATTTGCTTCTGTTTTTCATCTAATTCCTCTCTTCAAAAGAAAAATCTTGTACAGTCATGCATATTCTCAGCACAGAGAGATTTACGAGCAAGCGTAGCTTTAAATTTGTAAAACTTTCTCTAAAATAGGAGAGCGCATTTCCGCTTTTGCTTACCTCGCCGATTTGAGTAGACCTTCGATATGCTTTGATTTTGAAGAATACACATTTTTCATTTTCATCTGTAAAATGATAATAAACGAAATGAAAAAATTCACAATTTATCAACATAAAAAGAAGAAAAAGTAAGCGATTCAAATCATCACCATCTCATCATTCAATTCTCCAAAATCAATCTTCCCCGGTGTTGCAAATCGATCTTCAACTGTCTCCTGGAGAAAAATAAGATATTTCCGCATTAAATTAAGTATTTGATATACGTGAAGATGAGCTTCAAAGTCTACTATGCACCTAAACAGAACAATCCCGGTGTTGTAGAGCATGCGAAGTCGAAGGCATAAACAAAAGTTTTATTGCATCATTGTGCAAAAATGTTAAATGTCAGTTTATAATTGTCAAATGCACGTCAAACTTGCGCCAAACTGATCAGTATAGCTTTAACATTCATGTAAGACAAAAAGGACATGCCAAACATTAGTGCATACGCACTTAAAGATGCTTTGTACAACTAACATTGATTAATGTGGCTTTACTGATGCATCAATAAATGTATATCACCTCTGTTGCATCTTGAGAGAGATCTGATTTCATGGTTTTGGGATCGCATTGCTGTTTAATCTGATCTTCTCTGAGTTGATTTATTTGATTGCTCGCTGTGTCAGTTTTTGAAAACTCAAGAAGTTCAGCTTGTATACCAATTTCCTTGACAGAAATATGATGCTCGTTACGTGTTGACAAGTCACTGATATCATTGATTTGCTCTTCAACCTGACATCTCAGTTCTTCATGTAACCTGCTGTTCTCATCAATCACTATATCTGCCTTCTGCTTCAACGTGTCCAATGCATTCTGTAAAGTACATCACTGCTATTAAGTATAAAACAATATAGAGCCTTTGCAATGCTGTATATAATAAAACATAATGTAATTGAATAAAGCATACCATTGAATAACTTGATAACTTGATAAGGCAGAGCATAACTTAGCAAAGCTTGATCAAATAGAGCATAGCATAGCATAGCTGATCAAATAGAGCATAGCATAGCATAGCTGATCAAATACAGCATAACATAGCATAGTATAATTAAATAAGACATAGCATAGAATTACATGGAGCTTCCTTACCTTGTAATACAAGACTTGGCTTTCAAGATGCTGCATTAATGAGTGCTGGTCATCAAATAGTGGCACCAGTTCATCTGGTTGTGGAATCGTTGACTGATTATGTCTGTCCTAAAAATGCATTACATGGTAATGCTTAATGTTAAGGAATGGAACAGCAAGGTCTAGGGTGTAACTTCATTGGTGCAGATTGGTTTGAAGTGCATTTTTGTGGCATACTCAAGTCAAGTGTGGCAATTACCTTTACAGCTTACCTTTTGCAACTGTTCTATATCACTGTTTTTCATTGTTTCATATTTTTTTAACATATCCTTTAGTCTATCAACTAGAATTGAGGAAAGTAATTAGCATAGACTATGAGTTTGAATGAGTACCACAATCAAATGTCACAAAGCTATATTGTATTTGCAGTATCAGTATGGAGAGTATGTTACCTTTGATGTGTAATTAGACTAAATATACTCACCAGATGCAGAATATGCATTTGGAGACCTTGTTTGCGACATCTTACTCCAACTTGGGCTCTTAGCAGGGGAAAAATTTAATTTTCCCCGCAAATCGTCAAGACTTGATGCAGCTTTTTCTGCAAAAAACAGTTTTAACTTATTTATTATTGCATTGCAAAGATAGTGGTTACACTGTCAAAATCTTTTCTGCAGGTTGTAAACAATAACCCACATTTTTAGCAATAAAAGTTCGTAGACTATATGTTTATCGGATTTAAAAAGTCCACCAATAGTATACTAAATTACAATAAAGGGCAAAAGTCCCTGGGACACTTGAAAACTCAACTCAACTCAACTCAAAATGTTTTTTCAGCATAAAATTGATTAATTACATCATACTGATATAATAAAAGATTAAGTACAGGAATACATTCTTTTTTTAATAGAAAAACATGGTTAAGTGTAAATATGTAATTAAGAAATCTTAGGCTGATGGACACATGGAAAAAACTTTGGGCAAGCTATCGAGCCATGTGTCATTGGATAATGCTATTTTTCACACTCTGTTCCCTGTGAGGAGAATGTGACGATCCCGCCCCCCCCAAAACAATGTTGTCTTGTGCAACAGTCTTTTCTCATCTCATTAGGTACTAAGGCAAAAGCCGCAATATTGAAAATAGAATAGAGCAAAGAAATGGCCTGAGACAATTGTGTAGGGGGCGGGGCGGGGAGGAGGGGTATGAAGTATGTGTGTAAAGTAAAAGAAGCAAAAATCCTAAGTGTCCCCAATTGTAGTCAAAGTCAAATTCTTTAGCAAAAATAAATATATATTCACATTCACACCTCGGAACTCTCTCTGGTAACTTAAAAAGTTTTTCGAGCCTGCAACATTTTCCGCCATGTTTGTTTTGTAATTCAAATCCCAAGCCGAGAAGGCGCGAGGCAAACCGAAACCGAGGCCAGCTGGACAAACCAGTAAAACTGGATTTTCCAGTCGCAATAACATTAACATGCATTGAAATACAACAAGCGAATGACCATCAAAGCAAGGGTGATTATTGTTGAGAAAGATTATCCTGCATGTTATACCACATCAGCCTCCATGCTTATGCAACATGGCAAAGTTTCCTGTCTGATCACGTGTTAGACCAGACTGACCATGACTAGCCCGATAAGATTTGGTCTGTGAGGTGCTTTTCTTTGTGGTCTGCTGCCTGTTCTCCAAAATTCTTAGCAGAAAGAAACAGTTATTACTGATTTGTTTGCAGCGTAGTGCAGAAAATGAAATCCTTCATTTTATGACTACTTGAAAGATTTTATTTTGGACAGAGAAACGTGTGAAGGAGTACCTTAAATAAGTATCGAGGTTAGGCTGGACATATTTGGACGACAAGGGACGGAATCAATGGCTACGTTTGTTGCGAAACATTTATCTGGAGCCATTAGGACAGTTGGTCACTCCAGTTCGTCTGCAGGTTGTTTTTTGGCTCGTCAACAGCGAAATGCGTGCTTGCTAAATAAATGCAAGGTAATTGGGTGCAATATCTCAAATATTATACGGCTGCATAACATTCCAAGTAGCCGAAGTCCAGGCCTTAGCTGCTCAATTTTACTGGCTGTCTTTTTCATGCTCACACAATTGCAGCCTGCGTGAACACGCAAGTTACTTTTAATCTATTTTGTTTTATCTTCAAGGGACCTCTTGTCAATTTATTCAACTCATTCTCAAGTTCGCAAATTTTAACAGATGAAATATTATCAGAGGTAAAGTTTTCAACTTGTTTTTCTCGAGACAAGGACAGGTTTCTTGGCAAAGGCGAGGCTTTGCCAAAAACCGTTTCAGTGTCATATTTCATCAATTTCGTATCTCTTATCTTGTTCAGGAGGACGATATGTCAGAAAAATTGTTTTCCCTGACAACTTTAATTGTCAAAGGAAGTGATGAGGCAGTGCTGGATAGTTACACGCAGTTTGTGACCAGAGCTGCAAAAATATTGAATATTGACATATCCAGAAGGTTTGTATCCATTTTCCATATTGGTTTGCAAATACAAAAGATAATATTTCCATAAAATTTATGAAACAATGACAAAGACAAAAGAAAAGCTCACTGTTTGTGGCTGCTTTGTGGCTGCAAATCCATTTTAATATCACAACAATTTTATCTGAAATTTTCATTTTTGATTTCATTTTCAATGAAACCATAAATTTAACCATATGTTTACAACCAACGAAAAAATTGTATTTGAAATTGCATTTGTGAACAGGTTTTCATTAAATTTTTAGAACTGTTTTGAGGACCCATTTTGAAAAGAGAACAGTTTTGAAATCTCCACACATATACAAAAAGCACAGAGCACAATATGAGATAAGAACCCATGGCAGAATGATGAAGGTTTGTTTCCATCATATATATATATCATATATCATTCAACCCTTTCCATTTTAAATTGAAATAACAACATTATTAATCCTAATAATCCAGCAATTTAAAATAAGCACGTTGAGAAGCAAGTTATTTTCAAGCAAATAATCAAGAATATATTTTTTGCAGCTCAACAACTTGACTTGTGATACTTCAGATGTGTTCTTAGAATATATTCAGAGAAATTTACCAGAAGGTGTTAGCATGAATGTTGAGCAGACAGAAGTCCTTGATGTTCCTGAGTACATTCGCCCACCAATTCAACTTACTCTTGAAACAGTCGAAAAGAAAAACCATGAACACGCTGGATCAAGTGATAACCTGTTTGCATAAATTACCATGTACTTCTTTCCACTTGGTCTTAAACTGTTGTTTTTTAGATTATAGAGAATTTAATTCTATTAGAAATACAGGTTCAGACCATTTTTAAGACATCATGTTAATTATGATAATATTTTGCCATACTTTCCTGTAAAGGTACGATTGGAAATTATTTTCAATTCAGTAGGAAAGAATTTTCTTAAAAGACTTCATTTTTTGTTATGATATTACGTTTAATTAGAAATTTGAGTTGAGTTACATATTTATTTATAGGTGAAGAGTTGAATAATTGACAAAGTTAACCTATTTGATTTTTATATCACATTTCTTATGTTGTAGCTTGATGTATAAGTCATACATTGATAAATAACAAAATTAACAAATGTTTGAATTTTGGAGTTTAATTTCAATTTTTGAGTTTAATTTCATTGACTGCCTGTTGGTTTCAGTGCAAAGAATTTTCAGCACCTTTTTAATGCAAATCCATTATATTTTGCTCCAGATAACCACAAATTGTTTCAAATTGACTAAAAAGACCCTAAATTAATAAGAAAAAACGTTTGTGAGTGATATTTCTATCATTATAGAGCCTTTTGTGAAAGGGGTGATTTTTTGCTGTTCAATAAAAATTCATGGGGCCATTGGTACCAGTTGACTTCGCTAAAAAATGCAAGTTTTTGACGTATGTATATGATGAACTTGTCATCTAAATCTAAGTGTTCTGCAAACGGTCTTAAATTGGTTAGCAGTCGGAATTGAAAGGAATAGAGCCGATGCAAGTGATATATCCATCCAATCCAAATTTTATGACCAATACAATTGCACCATTATCATTGCAGTACCATGATGACCATGACAAAGAGCCTAAAGTATACAAAAAAAATGCAATACGCTTACCAGACTCGGGATTTCAAGAACTTGCAGCCACGATGACAAAGCAGAAGTAGTATCTTATTCTTTCTTCTTCGAAATTACCCAACAGATGCAAAACGAACTGCTTTTGATGCAATATAGCAATGCCACTTGCAACGTTATGTATACCTCAATTTAATTCATGCAGCATAAACGCCAGGTCAACATGTTCTGGTAAAAATCATCTGCTCACGCAATCACAATCCACACACTTGTGCTCACGTGTTTTTCATTGAAGAGTCTGGAATCTAAAAAAGTCGGACCGGAAACGACAATAACAAAGCAACCGGAAATTTTAGTAACAATTAGCAACACATTTGATTTTTAGCGCTGAAGATTTTCCCGCGTAAAAAAGCTCACGGGATAAAATGTATTGTAATGTAAATGCGTATAAATTGTATTCAAGTTTAAATATAATTTTAAAGTATAAACAATAAATTTGAAATAGAATCGCTATGCTATACAAAGTCTCTCATCTCTTTCTCAATTCAAATATAAATATATAAATTATGTCTATTCATCAATTTACATCTTCATGAAAATATATTAATTGTCTGATAAAGGTTAGGAAAATTTTATTTGCATAAACTTAAACACCTTAGTTAAAACAAGCTCCTTGGGAACTTTATTTGGCTATATAAACTTATAAGATAAGGAACAACATCCTTCCAAATCCCAAGGTATATTTATTGCCTAGTCGGTAAGATTTTTGCAGGTTAAACTCTAGACTTGTTCTATCTTCTTTGTTTTCTGCTTGCCTGTCTTTGCGAGTGCAAAATCAAATCTATGTCTATTCAAAGTTTTCTAACGTCAATACTAATATCCGTTTCTTGGTTTCCTTGGCAGTAACGACTTTCAAAGTCCAACAACAATAAATTTAGTTGCTTTCTGATTCACTGCAGTCCTCTTACCCTTTTTCATTGATCCAGTTGCCCTAGCGCCAATCCAGAAATTAAGATTTGAGACTGATTGAAATGATGTGTAATAATTGGGTAACGTAGTGTCTGGCCTAAATGAACAATCGTCATCCGACTCGTCTGATGGGAGATGCTAGTAAAAAATGAAATCAATTTAGCAACGATAACATGCGAAGAAATTAGAGAATTTGAAAAGTTGCATAAATTTGTTGCTGGTATATTTTACAACAGTGATCAAAAGTCTTGGGACACTACAACTTTGGCAAATTTAGCACGTATCTTCATACCTCTCTTCCCTCCCCCAAACAATGTTGTCTCTAGAGACAGTTTTAACACCATTCTCTGATTGAGAGAAAAACTTTGTTTTAGGGGGAGTGGGGGTTGAATAAGGCCCAAGAGGAAAGAAGTTCACGGGTTTTTAGCATTTTTTCTTATTTTTACAGGACTTTTGTTCACATTGTAGTTCACAAATCGAACAACCAATTGTAGAATTAATTGGGTATGGTCTCAAATTGCATCAAGATGGCGGTGCTTTGTAAAGTAAATGCACGGCTCTTTGAAATATTCAATTGTTATTGTTCACTTATTCTATCGCAAGCTATTGTTTCACTTTTGTAGATTAACGAGAATTAATGTAGCTTTGTTTTGAAATCAACTGTTTACTTCATATTCCAGCAAATAAGCTAAACAGTAAACAAGTCAAAGCAATGATAAAGATCTTGAACATACCTGCCCTGTTAATTTCCCCTTCCTGTTGAAACAGACGTAAGTGCCAGATTTCTCCCCGCGCAATCGCACTTTTCTGAAGCCAACATTCTCCATCAAAATAACACCTGTAACAAGAAGATTGATTAGGCTTTAAAAGACACGACACAGCTTCCGAAATCAATCATTGACTTAATGATGGCAATAATGGGACAATGTGGCACAAAAAAGAGACAAAGATAAATCTTCAATCAGGAAATAAAACCAGAACAAACAAGAAATCGAGCCAAAATATTTGGGACTTACTATTATCTGAATCCTTAGTCCCATTGGACATGACCAATGACCCATAGACTGATAAGTAACGTTGACTCGAAATAGAATAGATTCTTGTTCTTGAAATCATTCCATCATGTCTCTTGACCCTGCCACTTTCAAGGTAGATTTTCTTCAGTATTTCATCTTTAACATCTGGCTTTTTTGGCACTTTCACAAACGTCTGTGACAGCTGGCTGCTTCTTTCCAGCATTTTGTGGTAAAATTTCTCCAGTGTCTGCTTCTTGCAAAGAAAAAATGCATGGTTAAGCTTCATAATTGGCTTATTCTCATTAATGAGGGACATAAGATACTGGAAAGCTCTTATGAAGATGGTTTGAGTTTGTCAGTTTTCTTATAGTATTCAACGAGACCTCCAACATCGATCCTATGATTTATAGCAGTCATTACATTCAAACCACTTCGATCACGAACATTATTCCACTTTTCTCTATTGCTACAACGTAGCAGCAAGGGGCATTTGGGAAAGACATCTGATTGCAAAAATACACCAGCAAACGACATACTGTACAGGTGAAGCAGTTTTTTGATTTTTTGGCTCCAAGTGCAAAATCAAGCGGTGAATCTAACGAATTTGAATTGCTCGTCCTTTGAAGTATTCAATAAATATTAGCGAGTCGCATGAAATCAAAATTGATAAAAAGATACGACAATTCGGTTCTATTTTACAGATCTTATCAGTGTTCACTAATGATCAGTTCAGTAATGGCCGCTTGCATAATACCACTTGCTGTCTTGTTGGCTCTGATGTAATTTCATTAGGAGCTCAGCCCGCTACAACACCGATATGCGAATACACGAAGGAACATGGCATTCTCCTTGAACATTCATAAAAGCACCGCGGACTTGGTCTCGATTCAAATCTACTGCGGCCTGCTTAGAAGCAAGCTCGAAATTGCCTTTGGTAGAACAGGCCGATGTAATTAAATTATATTTTGCACTAAAAGACGAATGCAAGATCTTATTGCACAACGATGCCGTATTGCCGATGCGTCTATTTATCGGCACGAGTATTGGCATCGGCTGATCCGCTACAACGAACAGTGCAGACAATCTGCAGTTAAGATGCCAAAAATGACCGCAAGCAAAAAGGCCCTAAACGTCAACAAATAAAAGATATTTGGCAGAGCAGACATGGCATTTAATCGAGAAAAAATGCACTCGTAAACATGCCTGAGACATTGCTAAAGAGAACTTTTCATTCTATTCATTCCTTTACGACCTCGTTTATACAAAAGTGATCATTCAAACATTTCGAGAGGCAAAGACGACTTATGCAGACGATGGCATGGATACCTGGTGTTAGTCATACAGTTTTCACCATAAATTTAAGGTCGAAAGGCTTACACGCAAGCTAGCATGCAAAAAACTTTGTAAAGAGCTTACCGATATCTCACTTGAAGCAGGCTTTCCGTCAACCAACCTACAAATATCAAGAAACATTCTTTGTTAATACGTTTAGAGGACTGATTTAAAACATCGTATTTAACAAAAGTGATCAAAATGAGCCATAATGGTGAGCCGCTGGCTGCTTATGGTACGTCTTTCAATGGCTTGGAAACAGCGAGTTAACGCAGTGTTTTGAAAAGCTCGCTTTTAAGCAAATTTGGTGGTCTTGAAAAATCTCTAAATGCCACCTCTGTATAGTGGAAAAGCGAAATGAAGGACTTGGTCGAATCTTGTCTAATAAAGAAAGTCAGCGTCAAGAATTTTTACTTGATGAATAAAGAAAAATAGCAATAAACACTTACAATGTTGAAACAGCAAGTAAAATTGAAACTATAAGCATCCTCCTTCCGCAACTACCATTGAAAACTTGTAATAAACTTCCACAAGAAGAATACAATGCGTGTGCCATCATATAACTCAGATTTATATCAATTGTATATGTTTATCAGTATATTTCTGTTTGTGTGTATCTGCGTGCTGACTTGGTCAGTGTGTACCTTATCACAACCTTGCGAACTGAATGCAGATGATGAGTGAGCTACTCTTAGGGTAGAAGCGGTTGTGGGCCTCTATTTATAAGAGCAGCTCATTAAAAACTTTCAAAAAAGGTATCTATTAACATCCGCCAATTAAATTCGAAATTAACTAATTAAAAGAAAATAATATTAATCATCAATTGTTTTGTATGCGGCGTGGTATTACTTCCCTGTATTGAAATAATACAAGGAGCAGTATAAGTAGCTTTGAGAAGAATGCTTTTGCTGCATGAGCGGTTTCGTATCGCTTCATCGAATGACGCAGGGTCCCTACAATGGAAATCGTGACGACACAATTTCCGCGCAGAGGCGTCACGAAAGAGGGAGAGAAGGCAGGGAGGGTGGGACAATATTCTACGATTGAATTATTGGTACATATCTCGATAGAGTAAGGGTTTGGTGATTTTAATTTTCTGCTAAATGACTCAATGGAAACGTCTGAATGACAGCACTTTCGGTTGTTCATTTTGAGCAGAATTATTCATTATTCATCATGCATTTATTGAGTATGTAATAATAGAAGAGGTAGGCAAGGCAACCTGCACGTTTTACAATTTGTCACCAACTAAAATTCCCATTGCTCGATCAGCAAATACTAAAGAGGCTGTAAGAATTGTTCTGGGGTGACTCGGAGAATTTTTACCATTGTAGGAATTTCATCATCCTTTGTAACTCTTCAGACAAAGGCAATATAGCATTGCCAGTTTGTCCAGCACTGTGACTATTAGCTATTTCGTATTTACTAGGAAACACTTGACATTTTCAAAGTATATTGCCATGGAATTTCCTCTAATTACCTGGCAATTAGCAAATGCAGAAAATAGTTGGTGGAAGAGCATAGAATAAGAAGACGCAGATAAAATACTGGTTGCTTCCTTGATTTCCTAAACGTTCGTTTGCCCACGTCACAGGAAATAAAACGGTCATTTCCAAAGCAATGCCCATGTTTGTTTTGCCTTTTATATTGCTAATCATTTCAGCAATTAGGGCATCATCTCTATCAGCCTTGTTAACGACTCATGCCACCCCAAAGAGAATGCAGTGTCTGATAACATCTGGAGACTCGTTTGTACATTAGTTATTCTAATCAAACCTAATTGTTGATCTGCATGATATTCGTGAGATCGTAATGCCATTCTTGCAGCACTAGTCATAAGTACTGGCTTGATGCAGCAAGCAACAACCAGTTCCTTGTTATTATTCTGCCCACCTTTAAAGGAATTCAGACCCGTGGCTGAGACATGTATAATTGCCTATTTAATATACATTAATCTACTTGATGGGCGTTCTAGTTTGTTTACAAATTACAAGTCGTGCATAATTTTGCTGTCTGTTTGTCTGTCTGTCTGTGTGCGTGTGTGTAATTACATACTTCACATAAATATAGTTGCATCAGATGAAGCACCCAGCCGAAAATATACCGTGTTGTCCGAAATAAGCAGAGCAAAGCGAAAATAAGGATCAGACCATGGGAAAATCGCCGTCACGCCCACGTTCTGCTTTCTGCCGTATTCTATTTTTAGCTATGGATCGAAAGAGGCGTTATTTGTTCCCTCCGAAGACTGCGAAAGAAAAGAAAGCAATTTCCTATCAGTCACACTGCGGACAACAAAGCATGCAAACAGCTATTGTCAAGCCCAAACTCTCTCTCTTCTTAAAATTCTATGTACCATCTTGCCCTGGCATTAGGCATAGGTTTCCTCTCCAGTTCGGTGTGAAATATCTAAGAGGATTATAAAAGAATCTCGCGCTTGCATTTGGTATTATCCTTGTTTATAACTGCTGCTACAAGATGTCCGGCTTGAAATTTATCAATTCAACAAAGATACAGCATTGGCTTGTTTTTGTTGTTGACGTTGTAAGTATGCATATCCACCCAGTTCTTTATAGAGTAAAGCACCTCTCTTCACATTAGTACGCTTTTTTATAAGAACAAAACATAGAAGAACGTAAAACTAAATATGGCAAACAGCTTAGAGCCTGCTAAAGAATGTTAAACTTGTGTGGATAAAGAATAAGAACGTTTAAGACTCTGGGAGTGTGAATGAAAGAGTCATTTTTAAATGAAAAAACAGTCGGCGTTATAGTGCTCAAAGTTGAAAGATTTAGTAAATCAGGTCAAAAAGTAAAATAAAACAAAGAAGGAGTTAATCAATAAAAAAGATATTAAGAAATTTTTTGGTTTAAAATCAAAAGAATTAAGAACGTTCGAAGATTTTCTCAAAGTTGGATGCTTCTTTCATATATACAAACGTATAAATATGCGTGTGAATTATTTCTTGAGTGGGAGGAAAGAGGCGGGCCTAGCTTTGTTGCGATCGCGGGCGGGGCTCGATAAAAATAAAGGCACAGAAAATATTTCACATTGTACTGAGATATGTAAAAAAATTGATTTTCTTATTTATAACAATCGCAAATAATCACAGGCTAAATAATTATGGGATAATGTCTTCTGAGTTAATAACTAAGTTGTGCAAAAAGCAATTAGGGTGAAAAAATGAATTTACAACTTAACAATCATATAAGCTAATAAAAATCATAAACCTCTCCGTATTAACTCTACACCACTGTCTCATCAGTCTCATGAAGATAGATTCAGGCTTTCAGTCTGAGATTCAAATTCAAGACCATGGGATATTCTTAGTGAGGAGGGGTTGGTACAAAATCAAGCGAAAATTTAAACTGAGTAAGACTCATCTTCACTTAATTTTAACCAGGCTCAACTGAATAATATCGTCGAGAGACGAGATTGCACTGTAAGATCAAAGTCGATTGCATCACATCTCGAACAACAGTTTTCACTGCGAGAGAGATCACCATTGAAGCTCGACTCTTTGACCAGCAAAGAGTTGAGCTGCCAAAGTTGAGTGATCTACTCTCGCATCCCCCCATTATTCAACTCAATCAAGTCATTAATACAGATTGCTTCCAGTCATCTTCTATCATGTACCCTAAGTTCGAATCTCATGAGTCATTAAGCCTAAACCAACCCCCCCCCCCCCACAAGTGGTCATTACTTAATTCGAAATTAAACTTTAAGTCAGCCCCGTTTAAATATAAAAAAATCAGTAGGTAGTAGAAAGTTGAGCTTGAAACTATGCGTAATCAAATTAATTTCTAAATCTAATCTATTTATGTATATGATATATTTACATAACACACGACAACCCCAAAAACTAAGCTTTGGGGTGGTGGTATTATAATGATTCTGATTCAATAACTACAATTCACAATATAAATGATAATTGAATAGTTTTACCAATACAATAAAGACAGCCTTCGAAAGTAAAAAATCAAAAAATAGATGCAACAGGTGTATGAACATTCCTGATGCATATGATCCTCAGTTCCAAGAGTTTATGTTCCATATATTCCAGAGTTCAAGAGTCTAGGAAATTACAACGAGGAGTTTTCATCGAAACTCAATTGAAAAACATGGTCACGTTTGACAATGCAATATTCATTGAGGCTAATCTTTCTTTTGACAGGCGATCTGAACCTCTCTTCCGAACCGGAAAACCTCGATCTGACTCTCTCCTCGGATCCAGACGTTCTCGACGAAAAGAAGGAATTGCGACTCGGGATTTCAAACATCGGAAACGGCCTAGCTTTCCTTTCGAACGAAAAACAGCGTCGAATATTCGCCTTCGCCTTGGCCATTGTGAGATTAACACTGGATGACGATGTGGCATCTTGCTCCTCTTGTTTCCCTGTGTCCCCTTCCCCTGGCAGATCAAAGTGTGCGATGCATGTTCTTCTTCGGCGGCTTCTTCGACGACGATGCTTGGAGGGAGACTTCTTCGGTGTCGATCCGCTGGACAATTTTTGTGAGCTGTTGTCGCAGTCTTTTGATTGAGGCAATGATTGAGGTTGTTGTTGTTGTTGCTGAATCTCTTCATCTTCTTGAATCACTTCACTGTCACTTATATCGGATGATGTTGATGATGATGCAGATGATAGCAGGTATTCCACTGAGCTCTCCAACCCTTGACCGACGTCCATTTGAAGTGATGGCAATGAAGTCAGACGAAGCATCCTCATGTCTTCTTCCAGTTGATCTTCATCTGTGTTGTTATTATCACTCAACTCGTGTTCCTCCTCCGCATTGTCTTCGTGGTCCGCTGCGTTGCCATCATTAAATACATCTTCGGTCTTCTTCTCTTCTGACACAAAATTTCACGTTGTTTAGGATTACACATATCGTCCTATGCCCAGGGTCTATAACTACTTGTCCTACTTGTAATTTTGACCAAAAAAACAACCAACAAATATTCTAGCGAGTACTCAAGGCGTCATGGACTTCAATAAGGCCACCAAATTATGTGATTAATGCCTTGGGCAGCACAGAAATGAGACTTCATAACGGGAATATGCCCGACCGAAGCGTCGTTTTCCAACAAAATCTCCAAGTGCCACAAATACCACACGCTTAATAACCGTGTTTCAAAAAGGTCCTGGGCGTTTCAAAAGGCCCTAGAGGCGATTTCATAGAGCGTTTAAGCTTTCACAAAGTCGCAGTAAATTCAGATTCAGCAACTTCAATACCCCCTGCGAGTGTTGCATATGCACCATTCAACTCAACACACTTCATCCACACTTGGACTGGGTTACAAAACGCAACAGTCTTCCTTTACAAAGTCAGGCATGGCTAGAGCAATGAATTGCATCAGACACTACCCCTTTAAGCGTGTGACCTGATGTCTTATGACTGACAAAATTCACTGAAAAAAGCGTCAGGGGGGCACTGAAATAGCATACAATAGAAACTCACCACTGGTCTTCTGTGAATTTTGGTCCCATGATTCGATCAATTCGTGTCCACAGCTCTCAATGCCACTGTCTTCTTTCAACGCATGCGCGTTGTCCACCGTGTGACTACCATTAAATGATGTCTCATTCTTATGCAGGTTAGTCTTGAAGGCCGACTCAGACAAGATGGTGTCATATGGCTCTTCGTCGTTCTTCGAATCAATGTATTCTTCCATTTCTTCGACTGACATTTTGGATTGCAGAAACAGATGCAGTGCAACGTGAGATAAGTAGACGTTGTTTCTCACTACCCTGAAAGAATTTAAATATGTAATACAAGTTAGGCTTGAAGTAACGAACCCCAAGTAAATGCGAGTATATAGTTTCAGTTAAATACTTCACGGTTGTGTTGCACCGAACATACAGGGCTAACAGAGAAAATATTGTTTGCGCTCATTGTGCATGCACTTGGATTTCCACCCTTATCAACATCGTAGACTCTTGGGTATCGCACTACCATGAGCTCTTACGAGTACATATTAGATGAAGTCTAACTCTCGAGCATCATGGCGGAGCCGCTGAAATCCATTGAAGGTTTTGTTGCCCGAAGGCTGGCCTCTCACCACCCAAGTGCTTGCAATTAGTAAGTACGCTCCTCCGTCACATGGCAAATATCATTGTCAGTAGCCAGTACCCAATATGCAATGTATAGTATTACGTATCAGTATGTATTATATACTTAGCAGCAGTATCAGTTACGGTTGTAAGTAGCAATAGCAGTAATGGTGGTGGTGGCAGTAACAACAATCGAAACTTACTTGGAGAGAAAATCCTGCAACCTTCTTTGACGCTGCTTTATGAAATCTGTGTTGAATCTGCCAAATAACTTTCTCCCAGGCAAAATAGGTGGATCTCTAACGAAAAGAAAGCACGGAAAATTAACTTTGCATGTAACTGGATGTTCTGCGATGTATACTTATTTATCACCTTGTTATGAGCAAGAATAACACAGTGTCTATGAAAATTAAGTGAGTTACGAGCGAGTTACGAGGGGGCGCAAAACTGAGTTGCGAGCAAGCGTAAGAGGATTACGAACAAGCAAACTTACGCTGTCATTAGGTCCTTCGTCAAACGTTCGCGTAACCAAACGAAGTCAGAATATCGACGTCGTACCTTGGAGTTCTTGACAGTGAATGCCATGTGATTGGTCTACAGTGACAAAAGATAAGAAAGTCAGGAGGAACAAAATGATATTACTAATAATGATCACAGTCATTGGCCAAACAAGTCGATTTAACACAGCTTCAATCATAATCAAGTTGATAATAGCAATGTCTTATGAAGTTATGAAGTAACCAAACTGCAGCAGTGCCTCTGTGATTACTGCAAGCCCCAATACCCTATAACTATATTCAAACTTCAAAGCAATGTAATGTCTACGGTGTGTTATACCTTAACCTCGACTTCATAATCCGTGAATCTTGCTCGGCCTTCTTCAATGTGAGTTCTTGCATTTCGCACGTGAATTGTGACGTACTGAAAGAAGAACAATGCAGAAAAGTAACGTGCTGGGCAAAATTAAATGAATTCATCCCAAGGCAGTTTGAGCCATCGAGTTGTGCTGCGGGGTGCAGAACAGTACAACGCATATGACTATCATGCATGTTGAAATATTGTAGAATATTGATGCAAGAATAATATGGTACAATATTTCAATACTCAATGACAAGAAAGAGCTTTCAATAAGCTGTTTCTTGGACATATTCTAATGAAAGCACAGTTTTCTGTGAATGTGCTACTGGGACTTACATGCATGGTTCAAGCCTTCACCCTTTGACTTTCGAGAGCGCGTTTAATATCGCCAACGAGGTTTTGAATGTTGTATCACAAACAACATACAATATCATGAAGAACGCAATCAGAGTTCACAATTTAACACGACAAGACCAAGTTGGTTGGCCAAGCGTACTCTAAAACGCAACACAACATGAACTGCATGACAACTGTTCACCATGTTGTGTTGTCATCTCGCACGGTTTTCTTATCACGTGTATCCTAACATTAACATAAACATTAACAGTGAATGGCAAATTCAACTCAAAGCCTTCATTATCCATTCACTATATATTTCCAATAATCCTCACGTGCAATGGAATGTCAATTGACAGAGCCTTGGCATAAATATGCTATGCAATGCAAAAGCAAGCAAAGTCGCAAATCGCAATGCGGAATCAACATTGTATCTAGTACTTTAATCGTAGGCGTGAGATACAGGGGGTTAGGAGGTCGTTAGTCCCAGTTGCAGACAAACAAATGTCGCTCAATGGAGTCAGCACTCCACATTTGAAGCGTCCCCATGCCCCAGGTTCCAATGTCATGTTAATGCTGTCTGGGAAGATATAAAGATCCAGAACTGTGATAGAATTATACCCAATTAGATTCGTTGAATGAAAATGACAAGAGCCAGGTTGCTTTGAATGAAATTTTTGGATAAACTCGAACAATTGATACAGCTTCTGAATTATTTACCATGCAAATAATATACCCCAGCATGAAATGCTCATTAGGAAGCTTTAGAATTCGAGCAACATCAGCGGAAAAACAAATACAATTTTGAAAAGCTCTGAGATAAAATAAACCAAAAACATCGTTGAAAACTGTAACTATTAGTTTGAGGGGTGTGGCTTAATTTCGAATGCTTTTATCGTATACGTGAGCTCAAAAAAACGTTTTGGAATCGATTGAAGAACGGGGTAGTTTTATGGGTCTCAGGAAAAGGTAGGCTACAAACTCGAATTTCCACTGATCAATCATCGTCCCAAATCTGCAGCAATCTTAGCCAGGAAATTGCTCGCAAACAACTTTCCTGTTATGTTAGACTGATACGGATACAACGGACTCGAAGCAAATTAAACGGAAGAATATCTCCACACAGTGCCTTATGAACGACGTGAGAATGAGATAAGTTCCGGGCCCTAAAAGCATGATTAGTGTACAAACAACGAGTTTTCTTGGCGATATAATCGGTCGAGTATTTCTATATACTCATTACATATACAAAGTCATGCACAATGCTGCATGTATAATCAAACATTGTTCAGAAGTACAAGACGCACAATACAAATTACAATCGATGTATTCAAGTCCAAATTGCAGCAATTAGTTTCCACATTCATTTTTGCACAAGAAACAATATGCGTTTGATCTGCCTAAACAGAAAATGACTACTATTCAAGGTATATAAAATTCAAGCAAACTAAACTCACCTCTCCACGAGAAAGACGATTCATTTTGCACGTTAAGCTTTACCACACCACAATGTATCAGTGCAGAGAATGTATCTCCTGATATTCCTGTGTATGACAGTTGATGATGACAAAGTAACTCTCTGCTACTGTTCCTTTCCAATACAAAGTTCTCAGCTATCTGCTACAACAAGACGATGCACTGAGTATGCAAGCCTTTACTACACCCAATCAAATGGTTGAATCAGAGTTCTGCGGACAAGCTGAGCATTAATATCTTCATAATCTGAACATCAAATCGTCTGTCAGCAAAGCTGTATGTCATGGGCGGTGACCAGTTAATCTGGGGAAGCCTATCGTTATTCATTAGAAATCTTCACCCTTGAAAAACAAGGCGAAAATCGACGATCCCAGAGCGATGGATTAAGCCTCTGGCCGACAAAAGGCAGCTCGTTCACATTTGTACTGTTTACTGAATGACTGGCTAATGCAAAAATTGTTACAATCTGAAAGAAAGGGCTGGTTATATCACGCTCCGGGAAACCATAGTACCTGCAAAGCATATTGAGAACGAAGGTCTGGGATTGCAAACTTCCATTCAATCCCCATTTACATCAAAATGATAAGGAAGACCAGACTAAAGTAAAGTGGTAAACAATGGCGTAAAAGCGGGTTATCACCAATTTTTTCTAATCATTAAACATGTCCCTGTTTAATGATAAGAAAAAATACGAAATTTTTCGTCTTGAGAAAAAACACGCGCTATATGTCACGCCCTCTTAATTGTGGAGCCGCCCTATTTTTTGGTACGTTTCTTAGCCCCCATTGGAGAGTAAAGCGCATGAAAGCAAAGCGGTGGCGGCCAAGGGTCTCGGGTAAATGGTGGCTGCCGAGGCGACGGTTGACAAAGCAAATCAAATTATATCCAACAGAACAAGCAAACTGGTCCACTCCAAATAACAGCATTCTTGATGTGTACTGGGGCTAAAATCACATTATCCTATTGCTGAGTAATGCTAAGTTATAGGTAGCACGCATTGAATTAATGACTGTTATCAAGGCGACAAGCTGTGCTCATCAAGTGATTCATCACAAGAAAGATATTCACTCCAATCAACGATCCCTATGAACAACAACAACCCATCTTCAACGGCTGGGAGATAGCGTGGCAAAACGTGCAAGAACTCACCAAGTAAGTCGAAATTCTCCAACAAAAATGCATTACGCATTACCCTGATGCGAAATCGTTGTCTTCTTCAATACATTGAGTATTGCACTGGTGTATATAGATGGCAGCATCGTATTGGCCGGCAAGCCTAAAGTAAAAACGTTTGCCATTCAATTGATCGTTGCTGATTTAATCAAATGTGAACAAGACGGAGCGATGTAACAACAACAACAACGAATTAATCACTATTTAATAAACTCACATTTTTATGCTTAGCGGGTTGCGACGCTGAAATAACAATCTACACGCCATCCATGGTTGAAGCAAGGCCAGTTCGTTACAGGAAAACATCTGTAACCTCCTCGCACAGCTAATCTATGCTGAGATATAAATGATCAGACTGGGGCCCCTTGTCTAAGATACTGAAAATGACTCAGAAACACAAGTACAAGTTAAACTATCGAATACAGCGTACAGGATTTATGAGGACTTTAACTTATTATTGATTGGGATAGGCGGCATTAAAAGATATATTGCAACACAAAGGGGCATGAAATGATGCAGATGCCTCGTAAAATTAGATCGTATAAATTCAGACAAAGGCAAAACGTTTTTCACAGTAACTAACCGTTTCTTGCTACCGCAACCATCTAATAGTTACAGTAAGCAATTTGTCGTTCTTGTCTGGATTTCTAAACTGCTCTGCATCGGCATTGAGCACTGCTATTGCAGAAGGACTAAAACTTATAATTACAATACAATATGCATAGCGGAATTTCGATGTAATCAACCAAGCTCCTGGTTTTTGAACTATTTCATAAAGCTTCCCTTCATATCCATTGAACTCTAATGAAGCACTTTTTAGGTAACCCTTAATTTACCTAAAAACTAACTCCTGAAGCACATGTCAGGAGTTTGGCAAGCTAAACGCGGCTTAAGAATCCTAACGCGAAAAGGGGACGGACAAAGGACGGTGAAAGAGAGTGAAGCCTGTTGGTGCCTCTTAAACAAATCACCAAGCGGACAGGAGAACATCCCAATGACATATATGAGTCAACTTTATAAATCAAATGACACAAGTTATACAATCACCCCTTCAAACGTTGTTTTCACCGCTATGTATCATAGGTTTTTCCAAAGGAAATACAGTTTAGCCAACGGAAATCTTAATATTCCTCAACTTGAAGCTCCACAGCAGAGGTTGCTGAGGAAATAAGGACCTGACAAGTGCGACATATCGTTGTTATAATAAATATGTTGTGGTATTGTGGTACATATTGCTATCATCAAGATATAGCAGTGATCTCTAACGTTACCTTTCTATCATCCATTGCCACAATACTTATCCTAAATTGCTTTAATAAAAACCTAGAAGAATAGGCTGCAGCAAAAAGTCTTCCCTCGTACATGACACGTTATTATTTTACTTCGTATTACAGGAAAGCGTGCCAATACTCAGTAAAGCTAGAAGCCGGGCAGTAGGTTGGCTCAAACAAGCCATGCACTTTCCAATACATATCATAAATTCTTTATGAAAACCCCAACATGAAAAATAATTATTACAACATTTATACGGCAGCTATGCAAAAATCTACCACGCACAAATTACACAACGATTGCATGCAGAATACTTTTGTGACAGGGCATTACCATTCATATTCAAAAGTTACATAAAAATTTCCTTCCTGCAGATGATAAACAACATTGTGTGCAAAAGATGTAGTTTTCCTCCAGAAAAATCCAAATCAATACGAAAGAGCGAAGGAAGTCTGCAAAAGTGCCTCATCAAAAGCAGTGAAATAACGGAGCAGTTTGGAATCAAATAATCTTTAGGAATATTTTGCTTCGGGCCCTTTCACAACGAGATTTTTTCAAGACAAAAATTAGTTGAAAAAAGTCCGTCTATTGAAAATTTGGGGCACCTTCGCAGACCTTGGGGTTGCTCTAACCCTAATCTATGTAAAATTTTGTTTTATATGCATACCTGACATAGACCTGGCAATTACCTGGTACGAAAGCCCATTCATTAAGAAGGCAGAATCTGCGTCCAAATGTTGTATGACACACAGGACACGACATTCTCGATATGTTCGATGTCGGCTCTGTCTCTGTCCGACAGATCTGAGTATTTCGAGACAGCAATTGGCGACACGGCAGGCTCTTCTCTGTATACTGCTTTTATGTCCTACAAGGGTAAATGCAAATTGTCATTATCCATTCTTAGTGACAGTGACGGCACTTAAATGTGCCAACACGAAGGAACAAGCCATAGATTGGAAAGCAAACAAGCGAAAAGATGGTAAAGTTAATAGACACAGAGGTAAACAAAAACAGAAGTAGATAAACACTAACTACAGACTATGATTGGTATACCTGTACGGTTCCATCAAGATCTGTGATAACGAGGACAAACATGTCCAAATTATTTTGATTCAAAATGCAAATGTAACGAGTTTTCAAATCCTCTGATGAAAATTCACGATACAAATTTCCAAATTTTCCACTCAACACTCTGAATAAAACAAATAAAAAAAGTGGTTAGTTGAAGAAATAAAAATTCTCCAATGCACAATACTGAAATTAGATATCATTTCGATTGATTTGGAGTAGTGCCCTATGAAAAGTGGGCTAAAATGAGTACTGTCCCATGGTAAGTGGGCTAAAATGAGTACTGTCCCATGGTAAGTGGACGAAAATGAGTACTGTCCCATGGTAAGTGGACGAAAATGAGTACTGTCCCATGGTAAGTGGACTCAACTGAGTACTGTCCCATGGTAAGTGGACTAAACTGAGTACTGTCCCATGATAAGTGGACTAAACTAAGTGCTGTCTCATGATAACAACAACAACAACACATACACCTCTACCCCCTAACACCCATTAACATATCTACACGCGCATATGCTAGAAGAGGGCAAAAGCCACTGCCTTAAGGGGTGACACGACACAAGAAGTTCTTTCTCCACAGCAAACTCACTTGAGTGTTGCATTCTTCCGTGGCCTTGAATTCCCAATTAGGGTGATGATCGCGGCGATATTATCATCAATATCTGCTATTGAGTAGACTTTCACAAGTGCCAAGAGCAGCTTCAACTCTGAATGAGAAATTTTCTGCAAACAAAAATGACAGTGGTGCGTTAATTAGTGATTGCTTGCCTTCAATTACGCTAAAAAAAGATGCCATTACCAAGTGCTGAAGAATTTTGAGAATAGTAAAGAATTTTGGAGATTGATCCGGGCTATTTTTGGTAGAAGTTTTCAAAGAAACTAATCAAATTTTCAGCCACAAACAATATCTTTAGAATATGTTTCATATACAGTATAATTCATTTGGATTTTATGAGCGCGGAAATTGAGTCATAATTGAAATGGGAGAAATAATCATGACCCACCGGAGAGGTGATTTTTCTGATGCTCCGCAGCGTCTTCTCCAGTTTCCATTTATGCACAGGCAAATCAATCAAGCTATCCTTGCGCGATTCGAGTTTACGTCGTTGCTTCCTCGCAGCGACTGCGTCCTCGTCGGCACCGTCCATGAGCAGCAGTTGGTACCATACGAAGTCTCTCCAGCAATTGCTCAGACACATCGACGCTATCTTCGACAGTCGCTTGCTTACGAAAGCTACTTCGTTCGCAAGAAAGTTCACGTCAGCTACTTCGGTATTTTTGCTTAGTTGACCCGAGCTGGACGACCGATGAAACGTGCGGTCAGCGGCAGAAGTTGTTTTACCATTCGAACCCGGTATGCAATCATTCGAATTGGACCGGCGAATATAAAGTTCACCGGATGCGGACTGATAAAGACGCGTGGACTGATCTGGCAGCACGTAGCTCGGTAGTTGTCTTTCAGTGAGTAAGGCTGTATCCGAACTCGGTTTTGCAATAATTTCGCTTGACGGTGAAGGTGATGTCGAGGTGGTTGCCTGGTGCAAAGAACCGGGCCATGTCGGAACTTTCAGTGGACCAGTCTCAGAAGCATGCGAGCTTTCGTCTTCGGAAACGACGGAATTGCCACTGGCCGTCGTGCTGAATCGCACTCTGTGCTTTGTAGGCCCTGCAATGAAAAAAGCAATTAAGTTACAATCCCAGCTCATAAAACCGACCCCCATACCAGAAATACTTTCGCCGAAAATAGTTCTTTCCAGAACACCCCAAGAGGGTTGGAAGCAAAAACAGTTGTATGATAGAAAACCCGAGTTGTCATTAATTGTGCAAGATGTGTCATAACCCCTTGCTGTGTAAGGCTTTCTGATACGAAGGGAAAGGGGTGGAAGAACTAGCCAAGAGAATTAACGATTTAAGGTTGGTTGAGAATTGTAAACTAAGACAGTTCCTGGGACAATATGAAAGTCCCAGATGACAGTCCCAACTCCCAGGAAAAAAAGAGCTTGAAAAACTTGACATCTGTGACAAAGCAAAAACTGCTGTCACGCTGACCAAGGGAAACCTCAAATCGAACACAAGTGGAAATAATATGAATGTGCGTGTAGAACTGCACGAGAATTACCTGCTTGCCCTTCCTCTGATTCTGGCATGGCAACGCTCTTGGGCGATGTGGAAAGTGTTCTCTTCCTATTCCTCAAGCTGCTCAGATTCCCCTTCAGGCTTCGGCGAGGATAGAACTCACGGCGATTCGTGAGAACGAGGAAAAAAGTCAAATTCAACACCTCATTGTCCTGCGAAGGACTGAGGGTCATGATGACGTTGCCGTCGAAATCAGCAGAGTCTCGTCTGAAAGACGAGGCCATCTTTTGAAATTCTCCTTTATCTTGAGATTTGCTCGTGTAGTACATATAGCTGAGTATTGTCTGATCGATGCTATTGCTTGTTCGATCCTCTGAATCATCTATCCTTGTTATCTTCGCGGGGTTCATCTTGTATCGCTCGGCATTTATGGTCAAGTACTTGTAAACCTCACTCGTCTCCAGCTCGGCAGAGCAGGGTATGCTGATAGTACCTGACATTGCAATGAAACTCAAATTACATTCATTAACACGTAGCTTAACCCTGATACACGGGCTACTTAATATACATAATCCTGCGTATTATTTTGCTTATTATTTAATGTACATAATTCTGCTGCATGTTGTATTCACTGTTTAGCTTGCCGAAATTTCCTGCCATAGCGAAGAAAAATTCGGAAGCAGGATATATCTGACGAAAGCTTTATCACAAACTGTTAGGATAATACAACAACAAATGTAGCTGAAGAATTCTATTGTTAACATTGAAGAGCTCTTCGAAGCCTGGATGTACCACCCAAACCAATCTTAAGGTTACCCCAAAAGTTGCCCGCGTTAAAGTACTAGATAACAATGGTTCTACGCACAGCTATCTGCACAGGTTACATGAACATAGGATGAAAACATAAAACATATAAAACTCTCACAGCATTCACAATAAAATCGCAACAATAACAATAAACATTCAAACAAATAAATCAAACTGAATGGAAATTACCTTGGGCGAGGTAGCAGCATGAGAAGGCAGGGGGCTTCGAAAAAACACCCATGAGACTTTGCAACAGTTTTTGAACTGGATAGCCAGGGTAGAATATCATGTTTCGTCCCGACAAAAACTGCTGAGCCTGTCTGAGATGCAAATCGTAGGAAAACGAATGCAAGTGTAACAGGTCTCGGTATTTCATGCAGTCTTCTAAAAATTGCCAGTTCTCCTATGAATCAATAGGTATGAAAGATTCAAGTTCTCTAGGACCACTGAGGCTCAAAGAATAGAAGTTTAATGGTTTTGAAGACAATTTACGGCGATTATGGTTTGAAATGGAGTTTATTAAATAGCATAGGAAAGGATTTAATTGTTTACCTGAACTGATACACATCTGTCAAGGGTTTTCAAACGCGAAGCTTCAAAAGCAAACATTTTCAAGAACAGCTTATCACCCTAAAAAATGAAATCGAATATAATTTTAGCACATGATGAGATTTTTTAGCTCAAAGTATGAAGTGAAACACCCTTCAACTTCAAGTTCACATATTTTTTGCAGAGATTAGGCGAGTTAAAATGTTTCTTAATTTGATTAACATCTGATTTAATTGACTAGATAAGTATGTAGATAGCAGCAACTGAACACATACTTTGTATGATATTTCTAACACTATCAGTCCTGCGTTGGTATTCTTGTGCATGTAATGTGCACTTGGTCTACACCTGGACCCAGTCTGAAATAAAACAGTGTTTGTCAGCATGCAGTAAATCCCTACGTATACCAATAACAATACATGAAGCACATAATACAGTGTCAACCTCGTTAGCTGCTTTCGAGGGAGGACGCTTGAAGACTGACTTCTGTGATTTCATCTGTTGGCTTAAAAAAAAAAACGTTCGGAATTATGTAGATATACTATTAGATATTAGGGAATAGTATAAGCTAATCATAGAACTATGACATACCTTATTGCTATAAACATTACCATACATCAAGTATCATAAATTTAGGTTATAGCATGCTTTAAACCTTTTCAAAGCAATACGATCCTTTCAATCTTGATATCAGAAAGCTATAGCAAAACACAAGTACCCGACATACCCTAAAAACATCTAGCTATAATATGCTATAATATGGAAAGCTTATACGATGAATGAGCAGTACCAATATACCGGTAACATACCTTTTTGCATTAGGCTGCACGTGGACAATATAAAACCCAAGCGTTTGCAGATATTGAATGTACTTTTGCATTACCGTCCACTTCAGTTCTCCATACCAATCATGCTTGTCTTCGCTAAAAATCACACGAGAACTTTTGCCAGGTGATACGTTAGCCTCTCCTTCGCTTCTTACTCTCTGTTGATCTTTCTGTTGGTCATCTTTCTGCTCACAAAACAAAGCAACATTGTGAAAAAACGTCAAATTCAAACATAGCTGCGCTTCATGTCCTTGTTATTATTATTATTATTATTATTATTTATTATTCCTTTATTTACAGTCGGCTGATAAGAGATAGCTATACTAAAGCTAAAATGTTCCATGTTCCATGTTTTATGTCTCCCTTCGTCTGGCATCTCCATGTCTTCAATTCCATATCAAACCCAACTGTGCACTTAGACTCGCTACATTGCGTCCCTATGCATCGGCGACATCACCGAGTTCCGATTTTTGAAGCTCAAATGTAATAAGTCTCTAGACTCACTACATGCCACACTCGTAACTCGCTCACCACAACCGAGCAAGCAAAAATGAGTGAGGTGAGGCACAGGGACGCAATGAAGTGAGTCTAATACGTCCCTGCCAGTGAAGCAAAGTAGCAAGCGAAAACTCAGGGGTGCAATGTAGCCAGTCTACCATGCACTTCAATTCATAATGCGTATTTAATGTATTTTTAAATCTCCATCCCTCTCTGTTCCTGCACAAGCCTTTATGAACAAGTTATCTCAGCGCCTCATTCGTCTCAAGTCTCCATCATACAAATACACAGGTCTCCTCCATTGATATTACGATACAATGGTACATCGCTGAGTTGTTCTACTTACTTGTTCAGTAGCTGGCTGTGTTTCTGTTGATGCCCCTGCTGTCGATGGTTCGTTTGACACATTCGCATTACCACATGAATTGAATAGCAGAGGTGTTTGACAAAAGTGGACGAACTGGCTGCATCGTTTCAGAAGATTGTGACGATTTTCCTGAAAACAGAAAACAAAACAAGACCACTAACAATGAGCGAATCTACTCGAAGCAAGTATACATTAATTGATAAGACGCTCTTCATTTGAGACATGCACGTAGACTACTTCAAAAAGCTTACACACAGCCTTCAATCGTATGGAGGTGATCTCAAGGAGACAGTAGATGCTTTATGATAAAGTGACTCACAGTTACTGGGTAATTTGGTGCGTAATTGTACCACATGTTGAGTATCTCCTTTAGTTTGGCGCGTTGAGAGGCGACTGAAAGAAATGGAGACCATTTAACCAATAACAAAAACATCAGTAGAAGCACATTAGGAAGCAGTACAGAATACGTAAAGGCATTCTTAAATAAAATAACACAAAACAAAATAAACTGGAAAAGGAGGAAACTTATAAGAACCAAGACTTACGGTTCATTTTCATCTTTGTTATCTCCTGAAAGGAAAATGAAATCATTCAATGTATTTGCAGTAGATATCTTACAGGGCGTCAACGATACAGACCGTGATAAAACAGAGCTATGATGCACAAATCATGTGTATATATCTATATGTGCCAGTAGTTCAATGTGATGCCAGTAGAGAAATACCTGATACTGGTAGCCAACGCGTTTGACTGGATCGGTCATTGCTTTGTACGCTGATTTATGCAATGGCTGCAGTGGGGCTGTGTCACGCAGCGTCACATCCAAACCAGGCATTTGAGAAGCCAGAGACTTTGACGATTCAGAAGTCGATGATTTATTCCTCTGCAAAGACAAGTAAAACGCCAATTCAAGCAGATGGAAAACAGATTGCAGAGTGGTGAAGCTAAAGACTGGTTTCCATATAGTCGTCGAGGGTCGTTGAGGGTCGCTGAAGAAAGGATTGAAATCAGCTTTTGACAATGTCTCGGGGTGACTATTAATCCCTTCAGCGACCCTTAGCGACCCTCAATGACTATATGGAAACCAGGCTTAATAGAACAAGCGTAGATTACAGACTTGTTGGCATGTTTACAAGTGCATACCTCTCTAGGTGGTGGCACTGTCTCTTTGATTAAGCTGGAGATGTGTGAATGATTCGTAGAAGAGCAAAAGTTCGTTGTTTCCTGCAATGCATCATAAAATATTCTTAAGTATACAGTCTTTTAAAAGCAACGTTTATCATATCGGCATCAAATACATGCAGTTCAAAGAGTAACATAATTGGGATTGCATTTTGGAACTGGGTGTTACTATGACCTACGAGTAATGACATAAGAAAAGTGACCTACGAATGGCCTATCACCGGATTGAGTCATGACTCAGCCTGGCAGTAAAATCTGCCAATATCTTACTGATGAAAGTAATAAATTTATTTAATTTTATTGACATTTGTCAGACCTCATCCTGGTGAGTTTCTTTGGTGAAATGCAAATGATGAAACAGTCCAAGTTTTTGCATTGACATACACGAAACGAAATGCATTCGAGCATTAAACCAGGCATACAACCGAGTGAGCTGTTTGTCCAAAACGACGTTTGACTCAATTGGAAAGTTGTAACAGTATGTGACAATCTGGAGACAAACACATGGATAATATTAATAAAGTAATAGCAGTTGAAGCTGTCAAAGTAGTAGTAGTAGTGGTGGTGGTGGTGGTGGTGGTAGCAGTAGCATTAGTGGTAGTAGTAGTAGCAATTGTAGTAATAAGATAAATGTTTACATAACAAGCAAGCAAAGTTCTAAAAAAAACTGCCAACCTCGCCTACATTTCGTAAACGAGGTTTATGTATCCATCTATTTATAAAGCATAATTTAAGCCCGTTGTTTAGTAGAGGTAGGTGTGATAAGTCACGATGAGACAAAATAAACAAATTCAACTATTACCTCTTTCTTTGCAAACTGGACAATATAGAATTTCTGTCTTGGCACAAATGCAACTTTGATATACGTCGGCGCTGACAGGTCAATTGTATGGTGGGTACCAGGACTTGCGCTATCACCTGATAATGGTTTATACTGTTGTTTGCTCGCACCTGGAATCAACGGAAACAGTTTAAAGTCATCCTTTTGAATGCAACCAAGCAGTACCATATCTATTAGCTAGTAAGAAACCTCTTTCAGAAGGTATATCTGTCAGCTGATAAAAAACGCTTTGCAGGTACATAAATCTTAATTACAGTAGAACAGATGATGGTCTTACTTGTAGAACCAACTGACTTTTCCTCGTCATCAGAAATGGCTAAAATATGTAACAATGTCTGGTTTAGATAATGTGTTAATTGAAAGTCACCTGTGTCTTAAATGAGATAAGCCACTGTGAGGTATTGTGATACAGTGTACGGCATCGTAGAGCATTTTAAAGTAATGCAAGGTGCGTAATGCATTCGAAGAAAGCAAATTCTGGAGGATTGTGGAGGTAATGCAAGGTATTCAATTCGTTGTCAGGTACTGAGAAATGTTCACGGTGTTGTAAGGTGTCGTGAAAATAGTCAGTAATACCCAAAGTCACAGGTAAACAATACTTGAAATGCAAACCTTCTTTGCAACAGATGCTTTTCCGCCACTGTTTTACATTTCGACCGACAGCAATGAAACTTATATCGCAGCCTGGTACAACCGAAGCTGGACGCCCTATGCTGAAGCAATCTGTTGAGCTTTCCGATTGGTCATCAATCTAAAAAACAATTCAAAATAGGTCGTATTTTACTCTTTTGAAACATAGGGCTGCCGTTGTTTAAAGTTGGTTTCATCGATAATCAAGAGTGTGAGGTGTCGAGTGAGATGCTATAGATCAGATATGGGCTAAAATAAACGCAATGTGAAGAAAATACCTTTACAGCATTTCGGTCAAAATTAAATGGCACAAAGGGATGTGAATTTTTCTCAATGTCATCTTCTAGTATGGAGGGACTATTAAGAGATAGTTGAACAATGTAAAGAAGAAAAAATCAAATAATAAAATAATAAACCAAACCATAATCCAGCTTAAAATAACAAATAATAATATGAAATAATAAATTAACACAACTCATAAAATGCAATGAGAAATTATTGTTTTGTTTAAAGTTCTCACCATGCTACTGTTACTTGTTTGAAAACTTTTGCCTTGGCGCTCGGAAAAATATCTGCAAATATTTTCAGGATTTCCTTCATGAGAAGTTCAGGGCTGTATCCACATTTCAACTTTCCTCGATGTTTATGCACGGACAGCGAATTTTCTTTCGCGATTTCATCCAACACTTGTTCCATACCACTGTGATAGCTGAAAAACGCCCAAAATTATCAAGTTCAACGATCATCATGATAAAAGGTTGCACGGTCAGTCAGCACAACGACTGATAAACAAAAATCAAAATTGTTACGCAATAATCGTTAATTTTTAAGGTTCATTTGACAGTGATGCCTAGTGATTAGTGATTCTCGACTTGATTGAAGTTGTCATAAAGTGATTGATTTTCGTGATTCCGTGATAGATGATTGTTTGATTAATTGATTATCTTACCAAGGATGCAAAACCCCGACTTCTCCCCTTTCGTATTTTCTACGCAACTGCCTGGCCTCCTTCTCAATTCTACGTCGCTGTTCAACTTCTTGCCAAGTCAGCTCTTTCTTCTCTCCTTCATTCGCCTTCGTGGCATTAAAAGACTCTTCAACCTCCCTATCAGACAGCGTGTCGTAAGACGAGGCCAGCAGTAGATTATCCTCTGCATTGTTATTAGCGGCAAAACATTCTGCAGGCATTTTCTGTTGTAAATTACCGGCAGCAGACAAAGACTCGGTTTCTGAGCTGGCTGCGTCACTGTCCTTCACACTCGTCCCATCACTGTCAGATTTCACTGCTGCTGGTGATTCCGTTTGAGACATCCCCGCCGATTTGTTCAACGGGAAGAACTCCTCCAAAGTCTCGTAAGTCTTCTCGAGCGTTTCGGCAGCCTCCTGTTGGTGCTTTTTGATGAGTTCCCTTGGCGATTCCCTGGATGACTTCCTCGACGCAGGCTCCTTGGTCGAAAACTCGTTCGCTGATCGGTTGCGCAGTAGAACCAACCCCGGCGAGCGCGACCTTCGTCCGGCTGGAGTCGCAGGTTCGGACAGGAATTTGCTCATCATCGGACGGGTTTGCGCAGACGTCAATGGAGTGCTTGAAACTGGTGTTGTCGACCTTGAAGAACTCTTCACCAGTGGTGGTGGAGTAGTCGTGGTACTGCTCCCGGATGGAGTACGGGGTGCATAGTGATGAAAAAGGTGTGGTGGCACTACGGATATAGGCGTGGCAAGGAGATAGTACTCCATAAATACGTCACACAAGGCTCTTCGCACGTCGGCTAGTAGAAAAGCTCTTAGCTCATCCAGACCGATGCTGCCTCGCTCCCAGACCTTGAACTTCAGAAATACGTCGTCTAAAGGGGTGAAATGAGAGGATTAGAAGAGCCACTCAAACAAACAAAAAGCAAAAGCTCATGTGACAAAGAAAGCCTGTTGAGACTCATCCCAAGACCCTATAAAAACAGCATAAATTAAAATTGGCATGTTCTTTCTTGGGTTCTGACTTCCCCAGTCTGGCAATTTGAGAAAAGTTAGAAATTTCTGACTTAGAGGAGCAGATCATATCACTATTTGCTTTCTTTTAATTTCTTTTTCTTTCTTGTTATATGCAATAACCTTCAACTTGTTGAAGTTTTGCATTAATTGGTAAATAGATAGATAGATAGAAGCCGACGGCCTGAAACAAATGGACAAGATATAAACATTCCAATCCATTCCAAGTCAAACATACCAGGACAGTGTGACTTGACTTCTGGCACAAGTTTAGCATTCATTACATCCTGAAGTTCATTGATATAATGCTGCGTATCCCAGAGTTCTGTGCGCACCCTGCGGCATGCGGCACTTACAATTACCTCTTTGTCATCAACATTAATCAGAGACAAATGAATACAACCAATACCTGATAAAAACAATCAGAATCATTATTTTGCAAACAATTATCATAACAAAAAACTGATGCCTGGTAGAAAGAGGTATTAATCGGAAGATATCATACCATTTCCTTTCTTCTCTCGTCTGTTGTAAAGATAAACGTCGTTAAGAGACAGTGGCTCTGCGGATGCGAAATTCGAAACGTTGCCAGTGTAGTTCTTGAAATGAAAATCCGGACTTGACTCTGTGAACCTTGGGCTATGGAAGCGGTGCAGTAGATTCTGCCTGAGATAAAACATCAACGGATGTACGTAAGACAATGCAGTCCGTGATAAAGCGATAGTTATTACTGAAGCTGGAGGCTGGCCAGGTGGCTGGATGAACTGCAAAACAAACAAAATTCATTCAAGCAATACTGCTACTTCAGCTGTATGTAACTACTTCTTATAGTAAGGCTATAACATTGAGCTATGACGATAAACAATTATTTGATCTGGTCAATGTCATAGCACATTTTGCTGCAGTCCTAAAGTCTACACAAAACCCCCATTTTTATGCATGTCTTACCTACAACACAACAACTACATCAGGCATCTGTGGATGTGATTATACCACACACCACCGCAAAACAGAATACTTCACGCAGCTATAAACTAGTAGAAAGCGATGCATATGAGGGGCAGGTCTCATTACACTATACCATCAACACATATACCTGCACATCAGCTGGAGCCAGGCGACATTTCGGATTCCTGGCAATGAGTAAATTGAGTTGTTCGAATACGGCATCATCGAGTTTGTTGGCAAGCACCCTGACAAGTTCGTCCTTGATCTCGCTGCCTGGATCGCAAATACCGTGCACAGAGAAGTGGATTTTCTGAACGGAAGTCAGAATACTGCCAGCAAACGAGAGTTCAGACACCGAGTCCTTTTCTGTTTGATTCAACATTGAATTCGTCCTAAGCATTTTCATGTCATTGGTGTCCTGTAAAATGAGGCAATGAAACAGTTCACTACAGGCAATGGCAGATAGTGGTTACAATACCATCGAAATGGTTAGGGTTGGGGTTAGGGTTAGGGTAAGTGAATCACTGGGCTATATCAAAAGATCAGTTGATCGAGAGTTACGATTACTTTCCTTGACTTCGGCGTCTTCTGGCTGCTCTGGACAGATTTCAGGGGCAACTTTTCCGGCCAGAGACCAGCTTGACGAGGCAGCTGAATGGTATGAAAAATTGTCGTCCTTCAACGGATCCTCTTCGTTTAAGCGGAGCGTGGACAACGGCGGGACAGTATCAGATTCCTCGTTAATTCTAAAGGCAACAAAGAAGATTGCTACAACATGCACGGCTTTGCAGGCAGAAACCGGGCGTGACAGAGACCGGGAAACAAAGATAGTTTGGGACAGTGCACAGTCAATAGAAATGCTCTGCATGCAGTCACAGAGTAGCAATAACCTGACACATACACAAACATAGTGATCAGAGAATGATCACAGATAACTCGACAACATTAGAGAGAGAGTGTTTTAAGCTTTTGAAAACATCCATCCAGTTCTAGATTGAAATGTGAAAAAAGATGTCCATTCTATATACAACCGGGCATTCAATGAATGATTCTAGATAGGTATTTACATGTATTAATAGAAACACGTCTGGATATAGATAGACAGAGTTTCATTATAAATAAAAATACAGTTTATTATTAAGCTAGAGAGGCATCAGTCATACCTGAAATAGAATACATTGCCAGAACTTTCCCTGTAAACAAACAGATTCGATCTGTTTGAGACAGCAAACCTATCCAAAACACTGCGTACAGCTTGTATCGCTCGGGACGTCCCCTTTGGCTGTCCGGGACTCCTCTTCAATCGGTAGTGAACAGCAAGGTAGGTCTCCCAGACTTTGTTGCATTCAAAGTAGCCTGGCTTGAACTCGAATTCACCGTGTATAACCTTGATGTACTCGAACGGCATTCCCATTTCAGACGTTCCGGGAACGGAAACGGACAGGGCCTTCGTTTCACGTCTTGACCATATCTGTTCATCTTCCTCGGCCACCAGCAGATTGTGACACGTAAATGTTTCATACAAATCGTCCAAGAGCATTCTCTACAACATGACAGAAACACGATAACCAATACTTGTCATAAGAAAAAGAATTGCAGCAAAAGCCTGCATACAAGAACCAATGGATCAAGAACCTCTAGGCTGATACTTCTGCTTAAAACAATAGGTCAAAAATAACATATTGCTTTTTGAATAATAGGGTGAATGCTAATTTGCACGTTCTTATACCGTAATGCATCGACTAAAGGCCCGGGCGTTTATTAAACTTTTTAATATTTTAGGGGGCTTCCATTCGAGGGCGCGTTTAAAAGAGGGAGGCGTTTATTAATAAACATCTAATGATGATCGCACTCAGCTAGAAACTCGGGTTTTTACTGTATAACAGTTGTTTCGTCACAAACATCTATGCGAGATTGTGTTGTGTGTAGAGTTGAGCTAAAACGAGCTAATGTCTTATGGATTGCAGTGTTTGAAACTACTGTCCTTACCTGGTTAACAACTCTTCCAATGTTATCAATAATTGCCAACAACTTGATGTAACACTGCTCACTTTGGAGTCCCTTGAATTCGTTTGCCCCTCTCCTTATCAAACGAAAAAAATATCCATTAATTTGTTATGCTCATCATTGTCAACGGATTAAATTGATATTTTTAATTATTGAAACGCAACAAAGAGTCACATAAGAAGCAACATGTAGGAAACAGAGCTTCAAAGGCAACATAGAGTCACATAAGAAGCAACATATAGGACACATAACTTTAAACACGACAAAGAGTAAGAAAGAAGTCATAGGAAACAGAGCTTCAAACGCGATATAGAGACATATAAGAAGCAATATATAGGACACAGAGTTTCAGACAAATCCGAGATAATTCCAGCTCACCTTTTATGAAAGAAAACCATAACTTCATTGCCAATGATTCTTGCAAATAGCCAGAAATCTGGATCACATCCTGTGACAGTGTATTTGGAGTCATCAGTGAAAAGGTCGTCCAATTTTAATGACATTGTCGTATCTATAGGATGAGACAGACCAGGATCACTGTACCTTCGCCTGATGAAAGATACCTCTCTGTCAGGTAATGGTAAACTGCCCTTTCTTGATCTGCAATAATCAATATCTGGGTATACTGTTGCTTTTTTCTCAATGAAAGCTTGGTCCACGACGTCTAGAATAATGTCCTTACAGAAATCATACGTATTTTCTGGACTGGAATATTCCTCAATCTGTTGCTCGATATTCTGGCTGTCTTTATCAGATGAAACAAACCAAGATCCATGTACTGGTGAATGATTCATTGACTTAGCAATCGAGATCTCAGTCATCTGGTCATCATCTGGTTCCACAGATCGTTCACCGGTCGGATCAGTTAGCTGTTCTTTGTTTTGGTTATCATCGATCACCAACTCTGATGGCAGTAGTTTCAGATTGTCCTCCACTTGCTCCACATTTGTACTTGCTCGATCTAAAGGCGTAACTGTAACTGCATCTGGTCGATCTGAAAATGTATCAGATCGATCTAAACACGTAACTGCATCTGATCGATCTAAAGACGTAACTGCATCTGACCGATCTAAAGACGTAACTGCATCGGATCGATCTAAAGACGTAACTGCATCAGATCGATCTAAAGACGTAACTGCATCGGATCGATCTGAAGACGTAACTGCATCTGATCGATCTAAAGACGTAACTGCATCTGACCGATCTAAAGACGTAACTGCATCGGATCGATCTAAAGACGTAACTGCATCAGATCGATCTAAAGACGTAACTGCATCGGATCGATCTGAAGACGTAACTGCATTGGATCGATCTGAAGACGTAACTGCATTGGATCCATCGGAAGTTGTAACTGCTGTCAAGCTTCCTTCCATTGATGTAGATTTGCAGTCACTATCTCTACCAACACCAGTAGCAACAGTGGAAGCAATTTGCTCCTCCACAGTTTCCTGACTCTCCTCTCCATCTGCTTCAGTGCGGTTTTGAATCTCCTCCTCATTCACACCGCAAACAACAACCTGCTTATCAGAATCCTCCGCAGCATCTCCTTCCATGCCATCAATAGCAGCCCTCATTTGATTATCATTCGACCTTGTCAATTCAATAATCTTGCTGTCAGACACAAGATAATAGTATTTCCCTTGATTCTCAAGATGATAGCCATCAATTGTTGCCTGGATGAGCTCATCTAGAAACAACTGTTGACTCTTCTCGATGCCACAGACAAACCGCAGAGGAATCTGTCGAAACTGGCAGTTATCCGTATCTGAGTTCTTCACATGCTCCGCCACGTTGTCCAGTGTGATCTCTGTGATTGGGCAGCTGTTTCTCAGTGCAGACGCAATCTCATCCCTCAGCAGCCACTCTATTTTCTTCACGATTATCTTGATAGCATTGAGTTGGACTTTGGGCAGATTCTTCAATGGGTCTGCTACTGTATTGTCAATGAATGTGCTAGAACAAAAAACGTGCAGCATTGCCAATTAGCAATAACATCGACAGATATGCTACATATATATGGTCCCTTGGCTTTCAAAACAACGTGAAAAAGTAACATGTCCACATTGAACAACAATCTCTAGATTCTCTGGACAAATAGAGACACTATTATAGAGACGTTTATTCGACAGAATGCACATAGCTACAATGTTCCGATTCCGTATACTATGTGAAGCCTTTGGATCAAAATATAAACACCGTCGCATTCCTGACAGAAACAACAAAAGCTCAACAACACAACACTGCGCTCGATACAATGCCAATGCCAAACCAGGGAGCACCAAAGCAGCATGTGCCGCACGAAACATCATTCCCGCAAATCACTTGCGTTTTCACTCTCGCTCAATTGGTGCTCCCTGTGCCAAACTCAATAACGTGCGCAGTAAGCTAAAGATAATGCCATGCTGACCTGACGTTTTCACCCTGCTTTGGAGAAATGACTGTCTTTTCATCTCTGAACTCAAAGACGCCCTGCCTCAATTGATCTTCTACGATACCCCCTGCGTCCTCAGCTAGGAAATTCTCATCGACATCTGATTCTGCATAATGAACTGCTCCACTGTCTGAGACCTTCCAGTGTTTCGGACTCTCCATTTCCGGGGGTAATATCAAGCAGTTAAGATCCAGTGTTACTCTGAGGGACGAGCTGTACGGATCAAAATTGCTGCCAGTCTCAAGAAGGGAAATAATCTCACCTGCAAAACAAATATTCGTGTCGATAACAAAGAATAAGTTGTCAATGATAGCGAAAATCAGAGAAAGCTTGTATTACAAAGGATTCCATAATGAAGCATACACATTGAGCCATTCAACTATAGCCAGACTATGCTTTTAAAATGTATAATTACAGATGCTCAAAGAATAGAATGAAAATAAATTTAGAATCCTATATTTGAATCCACAGCTGGAATCATATATACTCGAGATCTCACAAGCGCATGGCTTAAAGAAAAGACTTAACAAGACCAAACGTAAAATCATAAAGTAATAAATGTGAAGATTACTGCTTTGTCGCAGATATTATAAAGTTGTGTTAAAGGTATTAAGCTTACCAAGACAAGTTGGCAGCGTATCAACAGGTAACAAAGCCATATCGCTGATCTGATTCTTATTTCTCAATGAGCAAGTCAAGTGCAGAAACAACGGCTGTGGCTGTGTGGTATCGTCTACATTACTGGAGAATGAGCTGCTAACATCTGACAAAGCCTTTCTCGACTCGATTTCCGATATGGCACATGTGCTGCCCTTTACAGACATCCTGCTCACATCAGACTGAAAGGAAAGTCAGAGCATGTAAATTCAGAGCATGCGTGATTACTTGGCAAGTATTAACACTCAGTACCGCCGAGAGGGGGGTTAGCCGGGGTAAATTCCCGAGGACCAGGTGTCAAGAAGGGCCCGCGAAAGGTTTTGCTAATGCAAAGCAATTTTAAAACAGCTGCTTGTTTGTTTATCGCCCCAAGGCCCGAGCTGGCTCTAGACGGGCGACGGGCCTGTTAAAACTGGCTAAACAGCAACAAATGTCTTGAGATGTTACCAGTGGATTGCAACAACAAGGGCATGGATTATTACTCTAAATACCACATACCAGATCTTCTGAGAATTCGGTATTATCATATGATGCCTCTCTGATCTCTGCAAATTGGGCAGCGGATTCGTAAATCTCGTCGATTCCTTGAATTTCACTCTCATCAATTTCACTCTCTCCTTCTTCGGAAATACTTCCCTGCTTCTCTGTTTTCTCGATCTAACAATGCAAAAGCACGTCAAAGTGTTAGGCAGTGTATATTATTACGGATAAGTAACAAGTAGCATTTGTCTCTCAAAAACTGCTACAACTTGTCTCTCAAAAGCTGCTACCATTTGTCTCTTAAAAGCTGCTACCATTTGTCTCTCAAAAGCTTCTACAATTTGTCTCTCAATAGCTGCTACCATTTGTCTCTAAAAAGCTGCTACCAATTGTCTCTTAAAAGCAGCGTTTATCAATGCTCCTTTGTCTGTTGAACGCGTAGAAATAGGTGCATGGCTCTTTGTGATATACCTCCGCAGTAGCATAAAACCATGCGTCTATATATACCATCAGGATACAGTATAACCAGACGTTTACGCCACACAGTACGGGTATAAAATACAAGTGAATGTGAAGATGAATCTTAAACCAAAACACAAATAAATCTCATACCTGATCTTCGTCGGATTGATAGAAAAACAGCTCGGCATTCTGAGGTACTGGCGTGAACTTCTTGCGAAGGATGTCGGAAAAGCTATCTTGCACAAACTTGTGAATCGATTCACTTCTGCATCTCACTGCTGACGAAGACAAGCTGCGCGGAGTTCGCGCGGTGCTCGTCGAGCTGAGCTTGCCACCGCGTCGCACGACAACATTAGCCTCCGCAGGGCGACCAAACACCTCGTCATCGATCGAATCACTGCGATAATGCATGCAAATTATGCGTATGAATCGCGTGATGTCAATTTCAAGGTGAGCTTCTTCGCAAATCATTTCAACAGATGACTCCACGTCCTTGTCACTGAGCAAACAGCCGAGCTGTAGACTGCTGAACACGCCGTTGACAAACGTCTGGAAGTAGCGTTCGGTTAACGCTTTACAGTATGCGGATAATACAGGTGACTTCTCAACTTCGTGGTGAAACGTGTTTTCCGTGGCATTTGACGCATCCTCATCGGGCGTTTCCGCCGTCGACGAAGCAGGCATGCTGTCCGCAAGCTTTGAAGAATAATCCAAAAAGATATTCTCAAAAACATGTCCATTAGGCGTGACATCAGATATTACAGAAAACTGGCATTCGTAAATAAACAATGGTAAACAAAGCTGTTCTGGACTCCCATCCTCAACATAAACTCTTTCGTCAACTCCATTGCATTCATCTTGCTCTGAAGTTGTCGTATTCTCCTCAGATGACGAATCATCTTCCTCAGTCTTTCCCGCCATTTCTCCAGCCTCGTTCTGCTTGCAAGTCTTGACGTTGTGCTTGATTTTCTCCACCTCATCAATAGACGCCGGTATGAAAATAATAAACAGCAGACTCGGTGTACAGCCGGCAAAACATTTCCATTTAGGCAGTTGAGAATCGTCAACAAACGATACCGAATGCTGCTTCGCAGTCCCATTTTCTTCGTGCTGCGCAGACCGTTGCTTGACGAATTCCGAATATGCTGCGCAGTCGTCATCTCGAAGTTCTACTTCGCAATCATTTAGATCATTCAATGAATTATACAATAGAGAGAGAAGGATATCGTTTGGTCGTTGCTCCTGCTCTGCATCATCTAAAAACAAAATCACATGCATTTATACCCCCTGAAAACATATAATCTTAACAGTGCTTTATCAAGCTGGTACTGATGCTCCAGGGGGTGATGATTAAAAATAACAATTTCAACCAAGAAACGTTAATAAAGCCTTTTCATTAATAATTAAGTAGAATGTAATAACACGGATGAAGCAACATGGATTTAAAAGCCTCAGTCAAATCTGCATAGTTCGAACTCGTGTAATTCGAACTCTATCTAATTCGAACGAAATTCTCTGTCCCTTCAAGTATCACTAATGAACCAACTCTTATAAAACAAGCCTCTATAATTCGAACTATTTGTAATTCGAATATTTTCACGCTTCCTCAGGGTGTTCGAATTAGACAGAGTTGACTGTATATAAATATAGCTAGACATCACAAACCTAGTTCTGGGTTCTTCAGCAATGGAAGGAGCATGAATATCTGCCTTGACTTGCGAAGCAGTGAGATCACATCGAAAAGAAAAGGAATTTCAACTACTGATGACGTTGAGAACCAATCAGAAGGAGGCTTAACATCGGCGACAGGGGCTGACGGGACGGATACCAACAAGCTGTCATTGCACATGCTCTCTAAATGTGCATACGTCACAAGATCTTTCACTATATCGGAATCGGAGCTGAATATCTGAGGGGAAAATCGAAGTATAGAGCATTAGCAGTATCATTATCGTTATCAACACAAAAGAGTATGGATAAGACAGCATGGATTTAAAAAATCTATAATAAAACAGAAAAAAATTTAATTTTCACATTAACAAGAGTACAGTTTTAAAATACTGCTTAGACAAGTGAATTATTCTGAAGAGTAGATAAAGAAAAATAAGTTAGAAGCATACCATTTTAGGAATTTCATTGTAACTCAATCCTTCCAAATGACTCAAGCCAGCCTCTTTCGTGTGCACGTCTCCAGACTGAGGCTCTACCCAAATTTCAGTAGCAATTTGAAGATCTCCTTTCGGGTCCTTGAATAGGTCTGCCCCCTCAGCTGACTCCTCGTTGCACAACCCCCTGATTTGTAGGGTGTTGTGAGGCGGAAACAAAACGAACTGGATGACACAGACATCTTCAGACAATTCAGGGCTTAGGCAACCACAACGCTACGATTTCAAAATAATCGAGTAAATCACGCATAATTAAAAGAACAATTGATTTTACAGAAGATAAAGATTTATGATAAATTATCATTTCCAAGAAGAGCCTTGGCAAAGAAATAGCTGTCTCAAGATAAATACAGGACCTGTAAAAGCAGTCTGTCATGGCACCGTGCTCGACGTGTTTATACAGTTTGTAAGAAATATCATTATGTTGCGAACATACGTTGACTGCGATCTCCTGCACCATTGTAATAATACCATTAGCACTGCTACAGAAGTGAAATCCTTCAAAGAGACGGCGTCTGCAAAACAAAACAAGCATGTTGTAACATTGAAGCAACAACAATAACAAAATAGAGTAGCCTTGAACTAACACAATAACATTGAAAGAAAGAGTTAGCAAGTTAACACAAGTAACTGACTTTAAAAAGCTGAAAACCAATGTATTAAAAATAGAGTATCGCTCTTACTTTGTTAAAGCATAGAGAATACCAGCGACAGCAGTATTTGACAGCGAGTGGCCATTGCAACTCATTTTCCAAATCCATCGCTGATAGTACATGTAACAAGACAGTGTACCAAGTATGGCATTGTTTCTGGCTGGCACTGTGCCGATTGCTGATGGTACTGGTGTTAGTCTACTGCTCAACTGGGATGCATCCAACAATGCCTCGTCACCATCAGTCATGCGTGTATCAGTGAATTTCAACTCTTCTGGAAGAGTGTCGTATCTGAAATGGGAGGAAAGACAGTGTTTTTAGTGTAAGAATCACACTGATTGGGTGCTTTCGAATCGTAGATATGGTAGACCAATGAGGAGAAAGCAGATTACGAGGCATCGAATGGTGAAAGGGGTTCGAATAAAAAGACGTGATGAGATTTAACGGCTTGAATGGAAAGACATGCGATGAAAAAGGTAGAAATGAAGAAACGTGAGGCAATAAAGGTACAATTAAAAACATGAGATGAACAAGGTAAAAATTAAGAAACGTGGCCATGAGAAAGCATAAGATAATAAAGATCCAAAATAGGAAAACAAGCGATGTCATATGACAGTTCCTATCCTGGATATAACGTTGTATCCTTTTAAGTTTAAACATGAACTGATCGATAAAACATAAATATAATTTGCATTCGCTTACTTAACAAGTATTCTTTCCAGCGGTTTATCAAGAATAAGGACGCATTTTTTCTCTTTGGTCGTGAGAACGACAGATTTCGGTGGAGATTTCGACAAAGAATGCTGTTGTGAGAACAGTGGCTTTTTCAATGGAGCTTTCATGGAACTGAGAGAATTCTTCAGCTCAGATACAATCTAGGAAAAAACAAATAACTGCTTAAACGAGGCAACAGGAAGGATTAATGGACAAACTCGTTTCTAAAAACGAGCAAAACCAATGCAATTATATATGCGAATCAACGACGATTGCTCGGTGCTACAAACCTTGTGTCGTTCAGTGCCTGCTGTGCCCCCAAGGAATGCTAATCTGACTACAACGCAAAGACCTTTAAAGACGAGTCGCAGCAGACAAAACGAATAAGGGGTCCTCTGTGTGCTTCTAAAAGATCAAAGAAAGAAGATAAATATCAATGATGAGTATGCTTTGTTTTCTGCTACAAGGTAAACACTTTGAGCACAGTTAAGATCTGATAAAAGGTGGGAGAGATGCACACCAAGCTTTACTGTAAAGGTAGAGGTGACTCACCTTGCGAGGAATCGGATGTACGAATGATTTTCGAGGAGTACAAATGAGCTCCAGTCTCTAAGCATCCTGTTCAGGGTATTAAGTGCCGTTCTGCAAAATACTGAGTGGTAATGACCATTGGACGATTGTAAGAAAAGGTTCTTCGATATTGGCCTGGAATGATAAGATTGGAATGCATAAAACACACGATTCAAAATTGGGCAACAGCAACAAATACAACTGAACTCTACTTTGCAGTTATTCTAGCACCAAGAACAAAGCACTAATATTGACACCATAGAAATGGTAACAAGAAGGATTGTGTTCCAATCATTGTTGCCTTCACCTCTAGCTTCAAACTGATCTCAGGTAGATAAACGTGATATTATTAAAGATATTAATAGACCATACCTGTCATTCTCAAGCAAAATACTAATTCGATGACAGTGGAACCATTTCTGCCTGCAAGTAATTAATAAACGTAAATGCTTTGTAGCCAGATGTTAATAAAATGAACTACAATGATGGACAAAAGTCCTGGGACATTTCATTTCCTTCATCCCCTTCCTTCCCAAAGCAATGTTATCTCTAATAGCAGTCTTATACAATATCGACAAAAATTCCTTTTGCACGATGATCACAAGGGTGTGATTGAGAGAACAACATTGTTTTACGGGGAGTGGAGGGTTGAATAAAACCCAGAAAAGGATCCCGGGTTGTTGGCTTTCTTTCCGCAATTTTACGAGTGTACCAAAGACTTTTGTCCACTATTGCAGAACCCTTACAAAAGTTGGCAAATTCACCAGTATATATTCACAAAGCTAACAATTCTTACCACTTCTTCGTGTCCAAGTGGATAATCGGTTTCCAAAACTCAGCAAATTGCGCCTCTTGAGACTTTGCTGATTTTCTGCAGAAACAATCGCAATCTATAAACCTCTTTCTACTTTTGAGTAGGCTTGCATGATTTGTGAAGAATTTCAAAATGACTACGGCAGAAGACTTACTTTGCGCGTCCATGTTGCAAGGTCGGGACCTAAAAAGACACAAGAACCAACCTTTGATTAGCTCGTAGAACACGACACTCACTTGGAAAAAATACAAAATATTCAATGATCTCTTTATATCTATTCTACCCTGAACATTAGCAGAGCTTAGTGAGAGCTTAGTGAGAGCTTGTGGTCCTAAGCAGGGACTTCCTAAAGCTTGTACGAAATTGTAATTGTAATTGGATGTGGATTGGAACCTCGTTCGTGTAGTGTAGACACGACACGAACGAGGTATGTCTCAGCTATAAACACTCCCTCCTAACATTCTTGCATAATAATGTATTGTTTAATGCGAAGGGAACAGGAAAAATTATTGCGGCTTACTGGTGTTTTGGAATTCTGAGGCAGATGAAATAATGGCACACCATCCTTGGCACTGTCTGGTATTGTCGTATAAGCTGGATTGATGGAAAAGAGTTGAAGTCGAACCAACAGCTCATCAGTGCTCAGAAGACTACAGATAAAACATTGTAGAATTAAACATAGGCAGGGTAAACATCAACACTCTATCCTCCATTCTTAATTTTACAGCTAATATGTGAGAGTGGCCTAAAGGCAAGACAATACACAGGGTTGTAAGGCCAACATTTAACAATTAATCAATATCTATTAATTTCCAAGACGTGCCATGCATTACTGTGAGGCACAAGCTAGCAGTATGGAGACAAGACAATGATAGTACACTGAAACAAGTAAAGTCTAAGTAGGGTCTGTGTACAAGAAACAAAATAAAACCCTTTGCAGAACGGTCAAGTAGCTAATAAGCAGTATTTCCTCTGACAGAATTATTCACAAATGCAGAAGGTATATTTACAAACCTCTTCATTGTCTGTTCAAACTTGGCGACTACCGTTTTTCTGAAGAAAAGAAGCAATGATAATTATCAAAAACTCTCATTATGGAAAATATATTTTTACGCTCCACATATCGTGTCACATTGAACAGGCGAGTTAGAAATTGAAACTAATTTACCGATATGTGCTAGTGAACTTCTGCTTTGATGTTATATCGACCAGAAAGTCGTACGAACCGCCGATGAACACATCCACGTGGGTCGTACGACTAGGAAAGAACAAATAAAAATTGCATTGCAATGATTAAGGTTACAATTAACAATGAAGAACAATGACTCAGCAACAAAGGATGTTTCAATGCTGTTAAAAATAACAAAATAATCAGACTTACTTTACTTGATCCAAGGGCCAGCCCTGTGTGTGAAGAACGAAATCAGAAATTACTGAATGCAATAGTCAATAAAGAAGACAATGCTATTGAGTAACGCATGTTTCTCTCCCCTCCATTCTATTTACTATGCTAAATGTACACTTTTTTGTTGGTTCAAAGCGTTATATGTAATGGAAAGAACTTGATAGATTATAACTCGATTGGCAGTATAATCAAACTGGAATATATATGTCCATTTACCGCTTTTGCAATGTATCCAATAAGCACGTTCTCCTTCCACGGTAGAGTCAACGTAACCTCTAGCTGCGTACCATCTGAAAATGAAACAAAAACCATCTATAACGTAACACAGCACCGTGCCATGATGGCATAATGAAGTATTCAGCTAACTGAGAGCTTCCTGGCCGTGCATAATACCAAAAACGTAAACAAAACGATCTATTATAGATAACACATTTTACATAATCTTATGCAGGGAATGCTTAAGAGCAGGTAATAAATCTTTGTTAAATTCGCAACTACCTTTGGTGATTGCAACATTTTCGATTGAGTACCCTTCTCGCAAACGGACACTGAGAACGCTGTGAGTTAAGAAAAAACATATCAGGTTTCTACTATCTGATTCCCCTGCTAAAATTGCGCACACAATTGAGCCATGGGATATATCTAGCTGGCTGTGCATGGCATTTCAGTTGGTTCTCCTTGATAACAAAAATAGAGTCAGAGCCATCATGATTGAAGATGATGCTTGATGTTTGATTAAAGCAGCTCACAGAGCAATGAATAACATCGCAACGAGTGTTAATACCTGGCGATTCTGGTTTGAAGGTTCGTTTCCGTGTGTTTTATCGTCTCCATAGTTTGATGTTGCAGTGAACTGCTGAAAAGGTCAAAAATATTCCGAATAAACTAATGCACACAGCAATAGCAATAACGTATTTTAAAAACAACAAAGAGATATACATCTACAAATCATGAAACAAGACCGCATATCAAAACGAACGAATAAAGAACCTCCAGGATGATATTCCTGTTCAAAACAAAAGAAGAAACAATAGCCTATTGTCTTTGGACAATAGAAGAAACAATAGCCTATTATTTGTTAATAATAGACTGCAATAGGGGATAATAGTCCTGGGACACCTAGGATTTTTGCAAGTCTCAGGTGTCCCAGGGTCTCCCAGGGTCTCCCAGGGACTTTTGTCCCCTATTGTGGATGCAAAATTTACGGGTTAAAATATGCGGGTTTTTACTGTAGAACCATGATTAATGTAGAGAAGACATGCTGTAGAAAAAGAGGTGCAGGGTACAAAGCCTTGCAGAGGCATAGCAGCCTACCTTTTCATCGCACTCGCCTTACTGAACGGGCGTCTTTTGGTCCAAAGCTTATCAGCTGCATCCTTTGATTCGATTTTCTCCTTATCTGCATCCGTATGGAAGTTCCAGCACAGAAGAGCATCGTGGTAGATATTCATTGGCTGGGCTTCTGCAAAAAAAGTTACAAACGTAAGAGCTTGCGCGAGGTTGGGACTTTGGCAGAAACTTGGTAAAGCTCGAAGGAGCCTCTTGACAGAGCTTCATGGAGCTTGTTAGAACTTTGGCATAAGCTTGGTAAAGCCCAAAGGAGCCTGTAAGAGCTTCATGGAGCTTGTTAGAACTTGTATTGCTTTACAAGTAGGTCCTGAGGCTCGTTCGAGCTTATAAAAGCTCGTGACAACTTGACGGGGCTTACACTCGCTTACAGGACCTTTGTAAAAGCTTAGCGAGAGCTTGTGGTCCTGAGCACTTCCTAAAGCTTGTACGAAATTGCATTCCGGATCTGGTTTGGATGCTCGTTCGTGTATTGTAGACACGAACGAACGAGGAATTGTCTCAGCTATAAACATTCCCTCTTAACACATTAGTTTGATAAATAAAAATGAAAATCCAACCAACCGTTTGCGTCTGTGTTTGATCTCTGGGTCGGATCTGTTGTATTAACCTGGAGTAGAAAGATTCAATAATATTATAGAAACAGACACCCAAGACAACACACAACAATAATAGGTTATAGATCCGAGAAACGTTAGCACAGTTACTGTACAAAGAAACTGCATTTCAAGAACCCAAAGCACAAAACACATGAGATGCTTGATGGGGGGTTGCTTACCTTAGGACAAGAGCAAAGATATGCTCCAGATGTTGCCGAAGCAATGAACTGCATCAGTGCAGTGTGTGGTGTATAACCAAATCTACAAAAAAAATAGCATATGATTTGGAAGAGAGCACATCAAATTACGTAATGAGTTATGTTAATATATGCAAGTGATTTCTCAAATGCTTGGATGTTAATGAAACATTGCAGCAATAGCGACGGTGCTTTAATAAGGATAATTACATGATTCAAAAAGACCATGAAATGAATAAAAGATTCTAAAGATGCAATAAGGAGCACTGCAAACTGATGCATCAAACAATCTGATGAAACTGGTAAAACAAATCATATTTCCATTTGCTCACCCGTTGTCTTCATACTGACACGTGCTGCCGACTTGTAGAAATGAACATACAACAGTGCTTGCTCTCATCTGAGCTAAGACTTTATCAACAACTGATGCATCACTGAGACTAAAAACACCATCTGTTACGATGACAAGACCTACGGAAAAAGTGATGAAGGGCACCATACATATATGAAATAAATATCTTTGTGATTGGATACAGGGAAACATCCATGTAATGGAGACAATTGGTAAAATCCCTCATATCAACAATTAAATTAAAAAGCAAATAATGAGATTTGCTTGACACTGTTGGTGTAGTGAAGAAAAACTTGCTGGAGATGCTTTGCTATGGACACTATTACATGGAAGACAAACACGAGAAGGCAGTAAGAAAACATATATAGACCAACTAATGGACAATACAGGATGTTTGAAAGATGAACTTCCGATGGATGGAGGGAATGTGTCAGAAAAAGGAAAGCATATACTCGATCTGATGATGATAATGATGGGACCAATGCTTTTGTGTGTTGTAGAAAAGTGTCTGTTGCATACAGGTTGCATTTGCAAAGAGATGACAAATTTTAAAAACAATTCAGCACAAAAATATCCGTTCATGGATACTTTTGTCTCAAAATGTCCCAAAACAAAAATGTTCGTTCATGGAGGTTTCACTATAATACCGCAAAAAGGTCCAATAAAATGTTGATACTGCCAAACATTAGCTAGTTTGGCTAGTTAATGGATAAATACCTGCACTGGCATTATCTGGCAACAACTGCAATGCCAACAAAGCATCTCTGACCATCATGAACAGGCCAGATTCTGGATCGTGCAAAAACATCTCTTCAGAATCTCTGACTTCTGCTTCAGCTGACGATGTCTAAAAAAAGAATTCAAAAATAATTTTAAATTTACTGTTGGTTCTTGACGAATTCCGAACACACGTTTTCTTACATATCAGCATGTGTTAGCATACTGATATGTAAGAGCAAGGTTGCTCCAAATGGTACAAGATTGTTCTGCACGCAACAACAACACACAACTACCTTACCTTCCGGTGTTTCTTGGTTATTATATTTGCCATGTAATCTTCCAATGTCTGCAACTTGCTTTTGACTTCATAGAGCAAATCGTACAGATTACCCTCGGTGGCACAGAACCCTTGCACAATTACCTGAAGGATGTTAGAATTCAATCGTATTAATTCATTTTCTCAAACAACAGAAAAGATCAATGATTGACAGAAAAGAAATGGTGATACAGTTGAATTCTGCTGAGTTCTACCCTAAATAACTGTGACTTTAAATTTCATTGATTTTCAATACACATTGGATTTAGAATCTTTACCAGGAAACCCACTTAATTTAGATATTTGTTGAAACGGACCAGTTTCTTATCCAGCTTGAAGTTTCAACTTAACTAATTTGATTGTATTCGTAGTCAAACTTTTCAATCAGAACAATGACACAAAAGAAGCAATAAGCAATACATATTATTGCTTATTATTGCTTATTTCTTATGCTTATGCTTATTGCTTATTGCAATAGCAATACATTAATTAAATAAGCAATACATATTCCAACCTGGCATGTTTTGTTAGCCAGTGGTGTGTGAGCCAGAACTGTTATCACGAGCTCTGGTTGAAGCACCAAACTGCTACCAGGCACTGTAAACTAAAAAAGAAAAAAATTATTAATCAAATTTGCTGAATTGATATCATGACAAGGTGGTGGACTTTTCACATGTTTGATTCATCATCAAAAAATGACATGCCAATCGAATAGAGAATCTATAAGTTCAGATACATACTGGCTCAATTAAACCCATAATACAATTCATGAAACTGTCAAAAACTTCTTCGATCAACATCTCTCCAGTCTCCATGTTCTGAAACAGAAATATACTTGTAGTTTTGTAGTCAGAGAAGTGTAAACAAGCCTGTTTGTTGGCAATGTCATTTTAAAAAGAGTGCCTTACCACAGTTGCTTCTGACGGGCTGATATCCAAACAGAAAACAAATCTATACTGTTTTCCAATAAATGTAATTTTCGTAGACGGTGCAAGCCGAAATGATTGAACATCATGAATATGAGAGACCTCAGGAAGAATTGACAAGACTTCAAGTTCTTCGCGAGATGAAAGCTGTAAAACAATTGTTATATTATCACTTTAAAAGTAAACAAGAGGGAGTTTTTTCTTTCACTGCTGATAACTTCTGAAACTGCTTGCTTCTATTGGCAAAAAGAGCAATTAAAAAGCAAAAAAGCCCACCAGTTCTTCATCACTTTTTGAGTAAACAGTTGAATTGATATGCTGAAAGAACCATTGTGCTCTTATACTTCTGGAAATTCGGTATTCTTTTCCCATAAGAAGGAATACCCTTCCAGCATAATCTTCAACTTTCTCTGACATTGCCCTGCTAATATGCTAGTAACTTCCCTCCACCTATGACATCAACATGAACTATCTACGATACGAAGATAAAATCTACCGTGCACAAATCAACCAATGAACCAAAAGTCGGTCAGAGCTATTTATTTATCTACAGTTTTCTTTTCACATACCACATTACTGACGACAGAAAATTGCCTGATATTTGTAAAAGCAACTTAACGTGGTTTGTCGCATACGAGCACGCAATGCAATAGGAAGAAAATTAATTCAAGTGTCGTATCGTGTTGACTGAATTATCCCTCCCACCCTAGAATGGCAATTACAGTCAGCACTTGCTATTTCTTGCCACAAAATGCGAGAGAAAGGTTTTTGGTCAGACACTTAGGACTTTTACAAAATTTACACGCATTCTGCAATGCTGTCTCTAGATGCTGTTATATTCATGTTCAATATTGCGGAAATTTTTTGGCACAGCGATGAGAAACGACTCTTGCACAAGAAAATATTGTTTGGGGGAAAGGTGGTTGCATTCTGGTCAAAGGGAGGAAGTGTCCCAGTAGTGTCCTGGGGACTTTTGTCCCCTCTTGCCATGATGCTTAGTCTTGCTCGAGAGTTCGATTTCATCCGATATGTACTCGCAAGAGCTCATGGCAGTGCAACACCCAAGAGTCTGGGGGTAATGTTAAGGGTAGGAATCCAAGCGTAATTTTTTTAAATTTAATTATTGTAGCTTTAATTAGTTGCATTGAAAAATATTTTATTAAAATTGTTAGAAAAAGTTATTTAATATTAAGGAAATAAAAAAGTAAAAAAATTACCAGCATTCTGACAGAAATAAAATAGTAAATAGAAAGGTGAGTGAGTAAAATGTTAATAGAATTATCAAGCTTATCAAATTAATGTTTCGATTTGGCAGTTAGGACTTTGAGCTAAAAAAAGTAGGCATCAAAAAAGCTTAAAATTCTACATTAGTTTTATTGCGTTGGATTGCCACATTGCTTGATTAGCATAACATGCCGCTGAAAAAAGGTCACATGACTAGTAAATGTGACGTCACATGAATCGCTTGGACAGATATGAAGCGATGTTTCAAAGAAACACTAAATATTTTCAGTTTACCTTGAGTTGGAGACACTGAAATATTCTCTGTTTAGATAGTGAATTATATAGAAGTTACATTCAAGAGCTGATTTCGAAGTGAAACATGCCTTCGCTTCCAAGAAATCGAGTTTTAAATCGTCGATCACGAAGTCCAAGACCAAGATTGAGTTGGGGAGAGCAAATTTACAATTTAGCTTGCTCTGTTCTTAGCACGATGTGTTGTAGTTACAATGTGACCAATGTTGTGCCATTCAAGCAAGCTGACAGCCATCACTCAGTCGCAGATAACCAATCTGTTGGATGTGTTACAAAGACTGAGAACGCAAGAGACAGCCACGAATGTGCCAAAGATGCAAAAGAAGACAATGCCAGTCTTGCATCGTCTAGCATCTCCTTGCGCGCATCATCGCCTGAGATTCGATCTCTTTCAAGCGATGAAGTAGCAAAACAACAACAGCCTGTGCCTCGATCAGAAACCCGAACCCTTCGTCTTCACCCGTCTTCAGATGTGATTGATTTGAAAAACATTCCTGGCTATGAGCGATCAAGGGCAGTAAAACAACAAAACGCACCATCTTGTAGTGGGGAACTCAATACTTGCAAAGTTAGGTGCAGCACACCGTTCATGAAGAAAATACCGAGGCCATCTCAGAACAGTTTGGTGCAGGAGATATCAGAGGAGAGTGAGATTGAAAGCCTGCAGGAAGTTGCAATGCAACATGATGAAGATGTTGGAGAAGAAGAAAGGAAAAATAACAAAGGTGTGTTGCGAGATGCCATGCCAGAAATTGATGGGGCATCTGATGTGAGCATCTCGCAACCGCCTGTTGTGATACCTGGTCAGCCAAAAAACCTGAACATGCATGATCAACCAACGCCAGGCAGCAGTCGCAAGATAGAGCATGATTTAGTACAGTCTTCCTCAGGTCATCTTCCAAACACTGTGCCTTCATCGGCTTTAGTGTTCCCAAGTTTATCACAAAGACCTTCAATTGTTCAAACAGAAACAGGCACTAACAAGCGAAAATTGTCAAGGAAATGGAACAAGGCCGTTGACAGCATACTGAGTGAAGATGTAACAAAAAATCGGGTATTTCCTTGGCAAGATGCTGCAATCAAAGTGCAAGACAACGGAACATTGCAGAAGAAGGACAAGAAAAAGAAGATTAAAAAAAGCAAAAAAACTGAGAAGGCTGGAAAGAAGGTCGAGGTAAAAAGTGCATGGGGTGAGGATGGGGAATGTTTATCTTTCGAAGATAAACATAAAAATACTTCATGCAAGCCAACGACAGACAAGAAAGCCAGAAAGGTGAGAAGCTTAAAGTCCGGCAAAGTTGCACCACAACAAGATGCGCAGATTGCCAGAAAGGATGCTGCGCAAAAGGAAACGACGTTGAGAAGAAGTGCGATGGAAAAGGAAAACCCAGGAATTCTGGAAATCGTACAGGTTAATGAAACTTTTCAAGAAAGCGAAACACAAATGGTTGCTGAACGAGAACGAAAATCAACTGAGAGACACTTGGTGGATATGTTTACCGCATCAAGTCAAAGACAAGGCCCACGACAATCATCTGTTGAGGCCAGTCATCAACTCATTTTTGTGAGACAAATGAATAACGAGAACGAAGGCCGTCAGGTTAGACGTTTTAATTGTTTTAACTTGCTTACCAATCATCCAATCGAGGTTGCAGAATGTCTGACCATAGTCAATAGAAGAAAGACTTTCTTCTATCGACTATGGTCTGACTTACGTAGCTGTAGACCCTTAATACTGTATATCATTAGTAATTGATATTAAACTGTAGCTAAACTTTACAATCATGTTTTATAACTTGTATTTAATGAAGTTTTTTTATTTCAGGAATCTGACCGCCTTCCGTGATGATCGTACCTTGGACCTCCCAAGACTTACCCAAGCAAGGAGAAGATAAGTTTTTGCGCGAATGAAAGACTCGAGTACATTTATCAAGGATTTAGTTTTTAATTTATTATTGCTCTTTTTTTCCTGAATTCAAAGCTTTCATGAAGACGAATCATTTATGCAGGGTCGTGTACTGCAAAGTGTTAGGTTATTTCGTCTTTTATATAGTAGCAGTTTGTTGCAAAGAGACAAATAGAGAGTTATCTTTGCTGTGTGTATGGCTAAATGCCTCAGAAATTTGAATTTCACTGCAAGGTTAAAAGCATGAGATATTCGGGCACGCGCACGATGACCAGCTGGGTCACTTTTTGACATCTGTGCCACGCCTCTATAAGAATTCTTTTATGAAGTTTTTATGACGAGACGCCTTTTATGACGTAAGAAATGCCTATCCAATCAAAGTAGAGATACATGATTATTATCCAATAGACAATGGAATTATGCTATGTTAGTACTGTAATTAATAAATCTTGGGATTGGCAGTTCAGCTTTCTCAGTTCTCGGTCCGTCGTAAAGCGAAGTAATTTTTAACTCCTGTTATATTAGTACCGCTTTAACTTGACAAGATGGGTGACAGTGAAGCAAAAGCCGGAAAACCTTTTAAGCAAAGAAAAAGTTTCGGTTAGTATTAATTTCTTTGTACTTTAACATTCTCCTCGTTCAGAAATGCATTGCACACATGGAACTATTTCGTGTTACTTTCGATAGCTAGGCCACGATTTTCGTATAAACAAAACATGTGCTGATCGGAAATATTGTTCTATTTATAAAGCTAGCAGAAGAGATGAAGTTGCTGGAATAAGAGCAAAGTTCCCATCGAAAATACCGGTAAGGAATATGGATGTTACATAAATATGATATCTATAGATTTTTTGATTTGACATTAGAGGTGAATTTTCAAAATGTCTCCGCCTTCTTATCTTCACGCTCGTAACAGCGTGAGAAATTATCTTGCTCATCCGTTTTTCTCAAATACATTTATTCTCACATGGGCAAAAGATTCTTGCCCGGCGTTGCTGATGTTTTGAATTAATTTATTTTGTCTCCCGAACCTTTTGACGACGAAACAAGCTCGATCTTTTGAGTTTTTCCTTTTTCAAGTTTCATGCAATAACAGTATGTATTGTATCAAGTCAGCGGGAGGAAATTTATACAAGGTCAACTGAACTACATCTTAAATAAATACACAGATAAACCTAAATATCAGTTTGTATCGTCTCCTAATGGATAGATTCTTGAGTTTGTTTAAGTCCATCCACTTTATTTTTACTTGTTATTTTATTGTTTTGCAGGTGATTGTGGAGAGGTACCATAAAGAGAAGACCCTCCCATTATTGGATAAAACCAAGTTTCTTGTGCCACAAGAACTGACAATGAGTCAATTTGTGACAATAATCAGGTAATTTTTGGGTAATTTGTTCAAGTGTTTTTTATCAAGCAATTTACCCATGCGTTCTTTTGAGAAACTGTTATGCCTCTAAGTACTGGATTAAGAATAGGAAAATTCCAGTTGAGATTCTAATACCAATTTTATTTATTTGTTGACCTTGTGTTTAACAAAAATCTCCATGGAATATTGAGTTGTACAACAAAGGCAATTAGTTGTAATTCAATTGCTTTCAGACACAAGACCATTTCAACCACAGTTCATGAGGAACAGCATGTACATTTGAAACTGATAAATTCTTATCTCTATTTGCAGAAATCGTATGTCATTGGCCCCAACTCAAGCCTTCTACTTGATTGTAAACAACAAAAGTTTAGCATCAATGTCAACAACATTAGCTGAGGTCTACAAGGAGGAGAAGGATGAAGATGGATTCCTCTATATGACATACGCATCACAAGAGATGTTTGGTTGAACACAGAGTTTTTTTTTACCATCTTTGAATTTTTTTGTATAGCCAGTTTGTTTAATCAGGGGGTATACCACTTCGCATATTGGTATTAATTTAAAACCAGTTTCGCTTGCTTTTCAATTATTTAATGTTAATCCCATTCCATTAGTAACACAATATTGTTTAAAATTTATTGCATTCATGCTTAACGATACCCAAATTGTTAAGGCTTTTCATTCATGAAAAGCTGAGTTTTGAATATCCAGGATTGTGTGACATTTTCCAAACAACTTCATTTGTAAGACCTATTTTTTTGTAGAATAATAGAAGCAGGTATATTTTTTACTAAATGAATTTCATTCTATACACTGTATTGTAGGATTATAGTTCTTTAGAAGTCCTGACTAGAATTTCAGATGAAATTGATTTAACTGTAATGCCTTGCTCGTTTTGTTTACATATTTATATGTTTTTTTCTCTTTTTCACCATAATATATTTTGAATTCTCTTCTATTCAAATGTCCTTTTAATTGCACATAACCTTGTCAAGCCAATACACCCTGATGCCAAGTTCAGCTTCATCAATTTATGAGTTATTCATAGGTCAACAATGCCATGCCACGCCCCTTTCTTAATTCGTTGCCTGAGCACCCTTTATGCATGATTGTATGCATGGTATTGAAATGCGGCATTTCCATTTGAAAAGAGGATGTTGAATGTTCTTTTGTATCTTACTAATTCGCTATTTGAAATTGTTTGCATTTTATTGAACTCTTGAATCCACAGTGTATAACGTGACACGTACATGACGCGTCACAGACATTGTTTTTTGGGCAAAGTTCAACATGAGACGTCACTAACTTGCCTCGTTTCCAAGTAGAATCATTTGTTCCCCAAATGTTTTGTTTTGTTTTGTTTCAACGTGGACGTATTCGTCTGGTTTGGTCCCTTATCCGAAGTTTAGTTTTCTTACATTGACTGGCCCTTTCGGGACATGTCTAAAGGTCTCTAGCTTTTTCCTAAAGGCAGAAAGAAGAAACATTTCAAGGTGAGATAGTCTATTTCCTAATAAATTTGCGAAATTTGAGTATGCAATTGACCTTGGAAGTCTTCAGCTTTTCTTTGGCTCATTCCACAAGGCCAGTGTTTGCTGTGAGGTGGGTATCTATCATCGCAAACACGCATCGGAAACTTTGCTGCCAAGCCGAAAAAGTATAAATTTTCCATGAAAAAGTAGTTGAATAACCACTCCATGAATTGCAGAAGTTTTATTTATAAATGCGCATTAAGATTTAACTAAGAACGGTGCTTGTTTTAGTTTTATTTATTTAGCAATTTTATGAACATGCGGCTTTATCCTGTGCATCGTTGTGATGCCAAAACCAACATGATCACTGAAGCATATCGAATTAGCATTCAACGCGTTGTCTGACCACCTGGAAAAACCTCTCACTTCAGGCCGACATTTTTATTTGCTTTTGGTAATTTTCCACTGTTTTAGGCTGAAAGTTGTCTAATATCTATTGTGAGTTTTTTGTAAAATGTTTTCTGAGGTAGCAGAAGTGTTTGCTGATAGCGTGCAACATTTTGCACAGTAAAATTAACGAGTTTTGTATCGCTCTTAATCCTGTCTGTTTTTGTTAAGGTTGCCAGCAACCTTTCGAAGTCATGTTCCGAGTTCAAAATTACAAGCTGAAACAGCTTGCACTGAAACAATTTGCCCTGAAGCCAAGCTCCAATTTGCAGCTGAATAGCAGGATATCACTGCCATGCCTTCAGCTTTGCCAACAAGTCAGCACAACAAAGCCAAAAAAAACCACAAATGTGCCTGTGAAAACAGACATCAAGAAGATCATGGTGGCCAACAGGGGTGAAATTGCTGTCAGAGTTTTCAGGGCTGCATCAGAGGCTGGCATCAGAACATTGGCTGTGTATTCCGAACAAGATGCCAAGCATCTGCATCGTCAGAAAGCAGATGAAGCATACTTGATTGGAAAAGGCATGCCTCCGGTTGCTGCCTATTTGAACATACCTGAATTGATCAGGATTGGCAAGGTAGGATTTATTCATATCTTTCTTCCAACATCATAGAGCTTTTTTCTACACACTGTTATGTATGGTATATTGCAATGGAGTTTCTGCTAGTCTTTTTAATTTGAATCATGACTCCTGCCATGATAACAAATTAACAATCAATCCAAAGTCTCCAAACAGACATGAAATTAAATTGGCTTTTCTGCATGTGGTTTAATTTTTATCTTCTCATTATAAGATATATATTTATTATTGATAAGTGAAGAGGCTGGGACATTAACATCTTGCAGTTTTTCTGTGGATTTTGGCCTGTATCTTTTGTAATAAGAAATTAGAAACAGTTGTTTGAAACCTCAAGCCATTCTGTGGCTGAGGATATCAGCTGATAAAGCCTTTGTTGTACACGTGATGTTCATGTGAATCATTTGCGGATTATATATCACGTTCTCCTCTCCCCTTTGTGTGGTATATACACTTACTTGAATTGAAACAAAAGTTTTAAGCCAGACAGCTTTCTATTTCTGAAGAAGCGATCAAAAGCACAGGGACGCAATGTAGTGAGTTTAATAACGCTGTTTCAGTTATCGAGCTGACAGTGTTTGTTACTAGCCGTAGCATTTTTTAAAGAATTTTCACTACTGGGGAAAATCGGTAGAAAGGCCCTCGTCAAAATAGCTCGTAGCTAGGGTAAATTTTCTCTTTACTACGGAAGCCAGGCTGGAGTCCACGGGAACAAACAATGTTAAAAATTCTCTGTTACCAGCTACAGTAGAATCCCGATACCTCGAACCCCCGGTAACTCGAACCTTGGATATCTCGAAACATTTCGCATTCCCCTTAAAAGCTTTTTTTGGTACTTTGTAACCCTCGATAACTCGAACATTCGTTAATTCGAACCATTTTCATCGCTCCCATGAAGGTTCGAGTTATCGGGATTCAACTGTACTTCGCTATTGATTATCACAAACACAATAGCAATAGAGATATTTGCCAAATTAACATATAGCTATTAATATTGTAATACGCGTGTGATCATTTAATCCCCCACTTCCTTTTTACCCCTCTTCTATTACTTTCTACTCCTTTTCTACCCTTTCTACCCCTTTTTTTACCCCTTTTTACCCCTTTTTACCCCCGTTTGTTTTCTCAAAGGAACACGATGTGGACGCCATTCACCCTGGCTACGGATTTTTATCCGAGAGACACGATTTCGCACGCGCCTGCATCAAGGCTGGAATCAGATTCATCGGCCCGACTCCGGACGTGATTCACATGATGGGTGACAAGATTGAAGCGAGGAACACGGCCATTAAGAACAACATCCCTGTCATTCCGGGCACGGACAAGCCTGTTAAAACCATCGACGAGGTGAAGGAGTTTTGCGAGGAATTCGGAATGCCGATTATGCTCAAAGCCGCATACGGTGGCGGCGGTAGGGGCATGAGAGTAGTCAGGGAGATGGAAGAGTTAGAGAAGATGTTCGAACTTGCCACTTCTGAAGCCAGAGCTGCCTTCGGCGATGGTTCCATGTTTGTAGAACGGTTTATCAGTGAGTATTAGTTTCATGTTTGTATTTTTTTCTTTCGTTTCTCACTGTAATACCGTAAATTCTCTTTAAAGCCCCCCCCCCCCCGATGGGCTTAACATTCACACACACGAGCTTGGTTGGCATCTATAAATTGAGTCGTTCAATTTCATATGCATCCACTGGTTGTTAACAGAAAAGGTCAAACGTAAAAGTACCTTTTAATAATTTTGAAAGGGGTGCTTAATCAATTACTTACAATATGACAAAACCATTAAATCTTAGTTGTGAGGTTGAGATAGAAAATTTACGGTACGTAATGCCACGGGCGAAATTGAAACAAAAATCGAGGTTTGGGTTATCGAAAGCTTTCTATAATTCAATGCATTCTTTGTTTACCAACAGCCTGTCCAAGGCATATTGAAGTACAGATCCTTGGTGATGCATACGGTAATGTCGTACATCTGTACGAAAGAGATTGCTCTGTGCAGCGACGTCATCAGAAGGTCATCGAAAGTGCCCCTGCGCCGCATCTCTCCAAAGAACTGCGCGACATATTGACCGGCGATGCCGTGCGCCTGTGCAGCGCCGTTGGCTACAAAAGCGCGGGAACCGTCGAGTTCTTGATTGACGAACAAGGCAGGCATTATTTCATAGAAGTCAACGCCAGGCTGCAAGTGGAACACACCGTAACTGAGGAAATTACAGGGTGGGTATATGCGTGTATTTTTGATATTTGAAGGACACGAAGTTTATTCACACGAACACGCCTTTGTACTGTTGTTGTGGCTCTAAGATGCTATCCATGTTTTCATGTTTTCATGTTTTCATGTTTTCATAGATTCTAGCTGCATGTCGTATTATGTGGATTATAACTTTATAGCATCGAATCAAAAGATTTACTCTGTTTTTCACAGTGTTGACTTGGTCAAGGCCCAGATTGGCGTTGCTGAGGGCAAAAGTCTTGAGGAAATGAACCTAACCCAGGACAACATCTCCACATCGGGCCACGCCATTCAAGCAAGGATCACAACAGAAGATCCGGCAAATAACTTTGTACCAGACACTGGAAGAATAGAGGTAGCATTATGTTCTCGTGTATTTGTGTGTATTGTAATACTCGCTGGTGTATTTGACGCAAATACAAGCTCAAAGTATATGCTGCATGTGAATTAGATAAAATAAGAAGCAACCCCCTTCTCTCTGAAGTATGCTTATTGTTAAAGTGTATACATGGAACGTTTTCAAGGAGGTTAATTGCTGGATCTGCATTTTCAGGTGTTCCGAAGTGGTGAAGGTATGGGCATTCGTCTGGACGGGGCGTCTGGATTTGCTGGTGCAATCATATCTCCATATTACGACTCTCTTCTCGTCAAAGTCATTGCCCACGCAAGCAAATACAAGGATGCAACCTTGAAACTGTCTCGCTCGCTCAAAGAATTCCGTATCAGAGGCGTCAAGGTATTGTTCTCTTATCCAATCTTTATGCTAATGCAGTGATTGTAAGGACTTGACTACGGTAAGAACCCGCATATATATGAGCCAACGGATTAAAACAATAGAAGAAACAAAACAATAGAGGAAACAATAGCCTATTGTTTTTAGCAATAGGCAAGCTTGCTAGTTCTGTATGCATGTTCTTACTGTGCCCTGAAGCATTGTATTTGAACTTCTATTGAAAGTTTTCTTTATACCACGACGGCAATCAATCACTTCTACAACAGATGCTAATTCGTCCATGTATTACACATTGATTTATACCACATACATGTATATCAGAACATTCTCTGTGTAATCAGCAATTATTTGAGACCTTGGGTAGGTTTTTCAACTGCCTCAGTTTATATACATATCAATACTGTATTTTCTCATCTTTTTATTATCTCTTTCAGACCAACATCCCCTTTATACGAAACGTTTTGAAGCACCCTGATTTTGTTGACAACGTTGTGAACACCGATTTCATCCACAACCACCCAGAGCTGTTCAACGTCGAAGCAAGTCAGAATCGAGCGCAAAAACTCTTGCATTACCTCGGTCATGTCATGGTCAACGGGTCCGTCACTCCACTGGCCACAGGCATGAAGCCAGCTAACATAATACCGAAGATTCCAGAGGTATGGTGCAGCTCTTGAGTCTGTATTATGCTCTGAATTCACGAGTAAGCAATACTTTAAGGCTGCTACTCCGCCTGGAAAATATTAAATGTATAAAGATGTCTGGGTTGAAATCCATATGGTACAATAGGGGACAACAGTCCTTGGAACACGTGTACAATTACGAAAAAAGCCCACCAACCCGTAATTTGTTCTTTTTGGCTTAACTCCCCCCTTTGTTCCCCCCTAGGCAAGCAGATTCCTTGTGATCATCGTGTAAGGAGAATTTTGTCAATATTGCATAAGATTGATTCTAGAGACAACATTGTTTGGGAGAGGAGATGGATGAAGGAAACATACAGAGCTTGTGAAAGTTGCAAGTGTCCCAGGACTTTTGTTCCATATTGTGTTCCATAAGCTGCAGGAATTTACCAAGAAATAAAGCCTTTGATTTTGATTAGTTGTGCCTCTTGCTTTCAGAGTCCATCCGGCACTACTACGGAAAGTTCTCGCATCAACAGGCCCAGTGGGTACAGGGATGTTCTGCTTCAAAGCGGACCTGAAGGATTTGCAAAGGCCGTACGACGTGAAAGTCGGCTCCTGCTCTGCGACACGACATTTCGAGACGCACATCAATCGCTGTTGGCAACGAGAGTCAGAACACACGATTTGCTGAAGATCTCTCCTTTTGTCTCAGACTCGTTTGCAAACATGTACAGTCTAGAGTGCTGGGGAGGTAAGTCTACTGGAGACATTATAAAATATATAAAATCTTTATAAAATCTTACACGACTCGATACCAGTTGATACAATACGACACAATACGACACGTTCCTTTTCATATTCTTCTATTCCGTTTGTTTCCTTTTTACATTACATCTACATGTACTGTAAAATCTAGATGTAGATACACATACATCAGAGTATCAGACTATCAGAGTTTAGTTCAGCCACGCATTTTAGCTATATACATACATCTATTTTTATTTAGGTGCAACTTTTGACGTGGCACTCCGTTTTTTGAAAGAATGTCCGTGGGAACGTTTGGCCCGCCTGCGAGAAAAGATCCCAAATATTCCATTTCAAATGTTACTGAGAGGGGCAAACGCCGTGGGCTACAAAAACTACCCTGACAATGTCGTCTTTGAGTTCTGCAAACTTTCTCACAAGTACGGCATGGACGTGTTTAGAGTATTCGATGCTCTTAACTATCTGCCAAACCTTCAAGTAAGACTGCATCCATCTTCCTTTATTTTTTCAATTTTCTTATATTTTTCGTGTCTGAATTGCCTCGTGTATATTAAACTTTTCTTATTTATTAGCATCCTCATATTTAGAGCACATAGGTACTGACGCTTGAAGTGTTGCTATATTGTTTTCTTAAGTCAACAGGAATGGTGTGAACGTGTTTTTCTTCTGCAGGTTGGCATAGATGCTGCAGGCGAGGCTGGGGGTGTGGTCGAGGCTGCTATTTCCTACACTGGTGACGTTTCAAACCCAAACAAGACCAAATACAACATTGACTATTACATGGATTTGGCCAGGGAGCTTGCAAGGGCTGGTGCTCATGTACTCTGCATCAAGGTGAGAATTGTTTTGTAAGCTTGCCATGGCTAGAGATATAGGTGAAGGATTATAGGCATATGACAAAAGTCCGGCTACAGATTTCATCTTTGCAAACCTGTTTTGTGAATGAACCATTCTTCAGAAGGTGTTGATCAGTTACAAACGATTTCTCGTGAAGGATTGTATGCATGACATCTGCTTGTCGTGCTTGTTAAGATACTGAAGCCCCGATGGCCAATGTTACTCTTGTTATTGTAAAAGATTTTGTTACAACTTCCAAGCTTTAAGCTGAGCTTTAGCTGTACGCTTTTTATGGAATTTGACTGGCCCTGCATTAATGGCATGGATGGTAACCATATCATATTACGCAGTGCAGTAAGCTTTGTTGATACTTTTCCTTTAGGACATGGCTGGCACATTGAAACCACAGGCTGCCCAGATATTGATCGGTTCGCTGAGAGCCCAATACCCGAAGATGCCCATACACGTGCATACTCACGACACAGCAGGTGCCGGAGTAGCATCGATGATTGCCGCTGCGGAGGCTGGAGCAGATGTGGTAGATGTTGCCGTGGACTCGATGTCTGGCATGACGTCACAGCCAAGCATGGGAGCAGTGATTGCGGCGCTGCAGAATACTGAACACGATACGGGTGAGATTCGTCGTGCCTTGCGCTCTGAATACCTTGCGCTCTGAATACCTTGCTCAAACTCATTACCAATGATGCCAAGCTACAACTCACTATTTTGCAACTACGTTCTGAATACAGTAATTTCATGCGATCAAGAAACTGGTTTTCTAAGTTGAGCCCTTTTGCTTACAGTGATTTTTCATTGCTTTTATGAAAATGCGAGCCTAAAAGTTTGTTATAATCTGTTTCTTATTTGCGGGGCCTCGCTTTAAGCTTGAATACACGCTGTTTTAGTTTTGAGTACCATGTGTGATTGCCTGCATCACCTCTACACGAATTACCAAGCGTGTAAGCCCCTTTCCAAAGCTTACATTATGAATACCGGATTATATTGCAATATCTTACTGAAACCACAAAACTTGTGTTATTCTAAGACCCCTGTTGCTCAAATTTTTTTTGTAGGCATTCCACTTGATAAGGTATTCGACTACAGCGCTTATTGGGAGCAGGCTCGCTTGCTGTATGCGCCATTTGAGTGTACGACGTCGATGAAGACAGGAAATGCTGATGTTTACATGAATGAAATACCCGGCGGTCAGTACACCAATCTGCAATTCCAAGCATTCAGCTTAGGCCTCAGCGATCAGTTCCCCGAAGTCAAGCGCAAGTATGCAATAGCTAACCAACTCCTCGGGGATGTAATCAAGGTTTGTTGATTTGAATGTTTTTGAAATTTGACACAACACCACCCCCGGATCTATACCATACAGACAGTTGGCGTCAATGTGAATAATGCTTTTCGCACGGGTGTTATTCAGGCAGATATGGTATAGACAACGTGTGCTCGGCTTCGTGGTTGCATGTTTGTGTGTATGCAAACATTTACGTGTTTTTTTAGGTGACGCCGACATCCAAAGTCGTTGGAGATCTGGCCCAGTATATGGTGCAAAACAAATTGGAGGAAAGAGACGTATTGCAAAGAGCCGAAGAGTTGGATGTACCGCAATCTGTTGTCGATTTCATGCAGGGAAATCTGGGACAACCCCACGGTGGATTTCCAGAACCACTTAGAACAAAGGTAAGCATGACCTCTTCAAGCCTGAATTGTGTCATATAGTGTCTCTCAATAATATCATTAGAATCTTTGACGATGCTCTTTGAATTTAGAGTCCTGGAATTGGTATGTGTGAACGTAGCCATGAGTTGTAAAGGGGGGAGGGTGTTCTTCACCTCTGGCTACGTCCTTGTTGATGCGTGCTGTCATTGTCATTATCTTGGAGAGATACTAGTACTAATGCAACATGTAATCCATTTGCTTTAGATTCTCAAAGGCAAGCCGACTGTCGATGGGAGACCAGGCGAATCATTGGAGGCCATTGATTTTGAGCAGTTAGAGAAAGAATTAAAGAAGGAATATGGTTTGTATACCAATAAGACTCGACGCATAATGTCTTCAAGTCATTGTTGATCTTTTGTTCTGTTCCATTCAACGCAACAACATGTGATTTGACGCAACTAACATGTGATTGTGCAACAGAAGTACCTTGTAACGCTATATTGATCTTCCAATGTACAGCACAGGGAGCATAAAGCAACAAAGCTAATGCATGTTTCTCCTCCCACCCTTCGGGCTCCCTGGTACAGTATGTAGACATTTTTCTTAACGTAAGTGTTTGATATATAGCGTATTATTTTGACCTTACAGGTGCTGGTGCTATTCAGGACACCGATGTTTTGAGTGCAGCACTGTACCCCGATGTCCATCGCGATTACATGTTATTCAAGGAAGAATTTGGACCAGTCGAAGGACTTCCAACACGACTTTTCTTTGTTGGGCCCGAGATAGGAGAAGAATTTAACGTGGAAATTGAAACTGGAAAGACGCTGACCTTGAAGATACTGGCCATTGGGGAGGCGAACAAGCAAGGAAAACGTGAATTGTTTTGCGAAGTCAATGGACAACTTAGGCCGTATTTGGTTGAAGATAAAAAAGAGACAACGGTAGGGTTATAATTTTTGCATTTGTTTGAAAATCTGTTCAGTTGTTTACGAATGAGTTTTCTAAGCGCTCATAGGTTTTGAGTTTTGTGGTGCAGCCAAATCTGCATGGTTCGAGCTCATGTAACTCGAACCCTGTTTAGTTTGAACGAAATTCTCCATTCCTTCAAAGGTCACTAAAGAACCAATCTTTAAAAGACAAGTCTCTATAATTGGAACTTTTTCTAATTCGAGCATTTTTATCCTTTCACGGCCGGGTGTTCGAATTAGACAGAGTTGACTTTATTTCCAGCATGTTGACCACTTTACAGCTATAGCTAGACTTTTCTTAGTAAAATAAGCTTCAATTCGGACAATTTTAGTGCCGTGTTGTTCGTTCTACATAACCTGACATCTCTCTAATTCGTGTGTCGTTACAGAAAGTTGAGCGCAACCCGAAAGCGATCAGAGGAGTCAAGGGCTCAATCGGAGCCCCGATGCCAGGCAAAGTCGTTGCAGTGCGGGTGAAAGAGAATGAACAAGTGACAAAAGGAGCCCCGCTGGTCGTTTTGAGCGCCATGAAGATGGAAACCAACGTCACCGCACCGATTTCTGGTATTGTCAGCTCCATTTCAGTAAATCCTGGAATGACTGTTGAAGGTGATGACCTCCTTGTTACGATAGAAGCCAAAGAGTAACGGAGAGACTGATGAACGTGTGAAAATATTTTGACTATATATTTAGGTAATATTTTTATGCTAACACCCGTTTTCTGATATTGCTGACTAGTTGATACACACTTGATGATCCACACCTACAGGGGGTGGTGCTGTTAGCTAATGTCTTTGAAGCACCCCCCAACTCGTGGAAGCTTTGCTCAGATTGTACATATCCCTTGAACTTGGATCATCTTTTTGAAGTCTTTTTTGGGCTGAAACACCATGTATTCTTTTGAAATATTAATAGGGGCTAAAATTTTCAACCGTATGTCTCAACGTGTCAATATCTTTTATTTTAACCGCACTAACAGATGATTTACTCCTAGATAATTTGCGAATTGGAAAATACAGAAATAATTAAAAATTTTCTCTAATTTAAATGATATTTTTACTATTTATATTTGTCGAATATAAATGCTGTGTACTTTAGCGCTGAATCACAATGTCTGTTGTCATTTTGAAAATTAATTCATTTTGTCACCTTTCTGTCTTCTTTGATCTCTTGGGGCTGGGAGGGAGGAGACTTGGGACGGGGACCCATTCAGAAAGCCCCCCACAACCACGTGGGGCTTTTGTGACAGACATACAGACAATGAAGTATGAAGAGGGTCCCGTGCTGTTCAGCAGATGTAGGCAGCGTGTTTGTTGCAGTACGTTTACAATCAATGAATCTTACGGTCAGACATCTGAACTTCCTTCGTCACCCACAATGGCATTCGGGAATTTTAATTTTGCAGTTTTTCTTGCATTTATCTACACAGCTCAATGTCTTATTGTTAACGTCAGAGACTGTGGTAAGAAGATGCAAATATAGATTGTTTTGTAGCACGTTTTTTATTCACACCTTTTTAATGTAGATAGACACTATACCTTGACAGCAAACGTCTAGGCCCGCCCATCAATGATTCTTATTATTACACAATGCATTGTCTTTTCTTTGCCTATTTTTAAAAAATTGCTACTTGTGATTGTTTGACATCTAAGTAGTTTGTATTTCACACATAAATTACCATTAAACTTTTTCAAAAGATTAATTTTCGCAGTCTTTTAGGCTCTAATTTGGGAAAGTATGGACAAGTGGAAATTACGCCGTGCAATGAACAGCCTTGTCCTTTGATAAGAGGAAAAAACGTAACCATCGATGTCCATTTTACACCAAGTGAGTTAATTACTTGATTTTTTTCTTCAAATTTTGATCATTTTGTATGAAACGTTGGCTTTGTTATTGGAGATAACAAGACACGCCCAACTGTGCCCAACTTTGCTCTCAAATTTTTTCAATTTTTGGGGGTGTGTCCGAATTCAACTTAAGTCTTTTTCTTCACGAAGCATATACAGCAAGACACCGCAATTAAGAAATATCTTTTTCAACTTGAGCACTATTGTTTAAAAAGATCTTTTAATGTTTCACCATTTTCCTTTTGAAAATATGAGTCTGGAAATTTCTTATAAACGGTTTCTTATTTGCGGGGCCTCAATGTATTAGGAAGTTGTTGCTCCGTTAAAAAATTTTTTGGCTTTAATCCACAGTCATCACCGAATAGTAGCAACTAAAAATAACATTGTTCACGACAAAGAATGAGATCATGTTGCCTGAATATGACCAAATATTTTCTTCATCTTATATCCTGTTTCCTTTTAGCTGATCAACAGCAGAAATTCTTGCACAGGCTTGTTTTGCTTGCCCAGACCCATTCAAAATTTAACAGCCAAATTTTTTTATTATAGCTGTAGCAATTGATAAAGCTGATGCCAAGTTGTATGGGGTTATTGCGGGTATTCCTGTACCCTTTCCCATCCCACATAGTCATGTCTGTGATTATGCCCCAAGCAAAGTAAAATGTCCATTAAAAGCTGGAGTTGAACAAGTCTACGAATTGGAGTTGCCTGTATCCAAAGAATATCCTGAAGTAGGTTTTCTTGAACTCAATTTTCTTCTAACAGCTGTCTGTAGCTATTGCCAGGTTTTCAATGCTTGCGAAATTGATAACCTTTTCTTTATTTTTATTTTTTCATATCAAGATGAAGCTTGAGGCTAAGCTGTCACTCATAGATGAAAAAAGCACAAAAACTATCTTCTGTGTTGAGATGCCCGTCCATATTACAGATGGAGTTGTTATGGTCTGACTGTCAACATTGTCTCATTTTATTTCATGACATTTAAAATAATTTTGTAAAGTTAGTTAGTAAAGTTAGTTACTCTTGTGTGTATAATAAATGTCCCCATGCTATCCCCCCTTCTTTACTTTCCCACCCCTTAAGTTTATTATGACCCCCTGTTTATTCCTTTTTCCCCAATCTCTATTATTTTTTGCAATTTTAATTTTTAATTTAAATTTTTTACTGCTGCATAATAAAAGTTTTCCAAACACATGTTAGGCTTTGTTTCAAATTGTTTACCTGTGGCAGGAAAATCATCTGTTTGATTGTCTTCTATTTTTATCCCTCTGCTTATTTTGGCCCCCTCCCCCTTGATAGTTTTCTCCCACATCTCCCCATTATTTTAACCACCAGTTTATCATGCACACAAGAGCAGAATGCAGAATATTAATCAATTATGAATTTATCAAATAATGAAACATGATAATATGAAACATGATAATATACTGTGCTGAATTGTGTTAATTCTAATGCAATAAAAATTAACATGATAAGTTGCGGTATTTTTTGTTGAGACGAATGCTACAATATGCATTCAACAATATTTAAACAAAGCAACCATCGAACTTTTTGGCCCCAAAGCCTCCACCACCTTCCATCCATTTACTTGCACATGCTGTGATAATTAGGCTTCTGCGAAGGAGCTGTTGATAAAGGCCATATCGACGAGTCAACATGGCATCCTTTATTTCGTATGAGATATGGGTTGAAAGTTGCAAGGAAAGGACACGGAAGGGTAAATGTGTGCGAGCGTGATGTAAAGTCTTGCTTAAATAAGGTAACGAGAAGTCTTTTTCGATGGAATCTAACAGTTTTGACGAGGGGTCAGGTTGGGCAGAATTCGCATCATTTGAAAGCAGCGAGCAGCCTCCTACATTCCAACACAACAAAGTGAAATCGCAAGAGAACCTTCCTTCTCAGCCTTCCGAACAAACTGCTTCATCGGTGTCTAGCATTCTCGAAAGTTGCTTCCAAGACTTTGGTGACAAAAAACAAGAAATATCTATGGATGAAAAATTTCACGAGACTCTGGAAAGAGTTACGGAGGATTCAGAGTAAGATGTTTATATAAAATCTTAAATTCATTTACTTTTACAGTTGTAATACAGTTGTTCAGTACACCCACTAATATCTCAAACTATGGAAATTTGCTCGAGATTGCAAATACTGGAAATAACTGATTTCTTCATTATATACTATACAAAACCGAGGGGTTAATTAAAAACCGTTTGGAAAAATCGAATGTTTAAGGTAGTAGATGTCAACTGTATATAAATTTGAAATTATTCTCCGTATCATGCAATTTGTTCAAAGCCATTTTGATTGCTTGCCACAGTTTCCACATGCTGTTGTCATAAACAATAGCCTTTTGCTTGTTTTCTTGTGGATTTATTCTTCTTCAACAATAGGTTACTGTTTCATTCCAAAATGATCAATGCCCACCAAAGTTGTTTTTGAAGGCCTCAGAGACATTTTATTCTTTACAATTGATATTTTTGCAGCTTGTGGCAAACCATTCATGCTGATGAAGAGCGATTTCATCAACTAACCTGGTCAAAGTCAAATGTGCGACAAAGTTTGATGATGATCTTGAACAAGTTTCTTTCAGAGGTAATTGTTTTACTGATAACTTAGGGGCATATTTAGTGAAAGAGAAGTCACTTTCGTACTGAATGTAACCAGTAAATTAAGTAAATTATAAAAAATGGTTTGGTAGGATATCTTGAAATTTACCATGCAGAGGTTTGTTGTTATGTTTTTGTAACCTGCTGTATTATTTTTGTTTCAGAGTGATGAGGAGTGTGCACTTTTACCTGAAGTTTTGGATCTAACTTTGTTTATACCATGCTTTAACTTCCACAAATTTGCAAGAAGGAAAAACAATTCAGCTTTGCCAAATCGAATGACAGAACAAACAGACTTGAACCGAAATCCTGCATCTGAATTGAACCCATTTGCACCAGACAAAGAAATGCAAGAGTTGGACCGCTGCTCTTCAGACAGCTCTTTATGTGACTTGGCAAACGTCCGAAGTTTTGATCTGTTGTCTGTGAAGGAACCAGAATGCTCCTCGACAACCAGCATTGAAAGCCTGAGTGGTGCATCTGAGTCAAATGATGATACCACAGAGTGCAACCCATTTATCAATAAAGCAAACAATGGCATTCTTGAGAAGTGGAGACGAATTCAAGGTGTCAGAAATTTCAACGAAATCAGTGAGTTATGTTCATTATTCATCATCTTCAAAGTTAGGGATATGGCTAAGGGGAGTCCCTGAGCCATGCTCTCCCCTTTGCACCAGTTTCTTTTATTTATTGCACTTGTTCAAATACTCTCTTATATCTTGACTATCATCTTTAGGTAACTACTCTCTTTTGAATTTCCCAGCAACACCCAAGCTCAACACTTCTCTTTATAGTATTATGCAAGGTAGTATATTGCATTGTGGGGTGATAGCATGTAGCAGTGTGGTTTTCTTTGTAGAATATGGTCAGATTAGATTTATGAGTATGACTTCAGATGTTTGGAGATGATACTTTAATCGGAGAAACTTTCGCGGGAAGAAACTTTCGCGAGGCGAAAAAAACGCGAAATTTCTAGAATTAACTTTCGCGTTTTAGGCAAAATCGGATATTTTGCGAGAATAAACTTTCGCGAATTCCAAGTCTGAACAGAAACTTTAAACAGAAACCTTGAAGTATTTTTTATTCAAAGTGAAACTTTTTCATAAATTTCGCGAATTTCTAATTTTGAAATTTTTATCAAGAATAAACTTTCGCGAATTTCATATTTTAGAAAATTTCGCGCAATAAACTTTCGCGAATTTAGGCCAAAAACGCGAAAATCGCGAAAGTTTCTTCCCGCGAAAGTTTCTCCGATTAAAGTATTAACTTTTGCAACAGTCTGAAATTCTCAAAATTTCCAGCTATCATTAATCAGCTGTCATTTTTTACATATCAAGTCGGCAAAATTGTTTTCCTGAATATGTGAATAACTCATCTTTTAATAATTGCTCCATTAAGTCATAAAAATTGTAACGAAACCATACTATTATACGGTATAGCGTAAAATCAAAACCAAAAATCAAACAAAACTGATGCTCATCACACGCATCAGTTTTGTTTGGGCTTTGATTTACGGTTTTGGTTTTTGGTTTATGATCATCAATATGGTTGCTTATAATTAAAAATGGCTAACATTGGATCACGAAAGTAAATCTTTACATGCCAAAGTCAAGAGGCGCGTGCGTTGTTCATACGGTGTGTTATGGTGTGTGACGTTTTGGCTCGTTTAACTACAAATTAGATCATCAACCAATGGTTTATGCATCGACTAGAACACAGGTTGAACACGCGTGTAAACACCCGTGTAAACACGCGTGCACATTCATTGATCCTTGCCAACTCCTCACTGTGTTTGCCACACCAAAAACGGGGGGACACATGTCTCGAATATCGTTTTGTTGTGCCCTTGGTATGTTTCTGTTGTTTCCTTAAGCTTGGCTGCAATCCAAGGTTACGATATTACGAAGGAGGTTTCAATTGGAGTAGCTCTTATGTGCGGAAATATTTTTTCCTGGGAACATGATTACTGTCTTGCTATTTTTGCATAGTTGTCGGGCAGACAATCTGTCTTTTCATAAATGTTGAATTATTCGGAATGTTTTTGTTATGTTTCCCTTTCTATTGTTACAACTTTACTTTCTTGCGAATCCTCTCTTAAGGTGACATTTGAAACGGATATTTCATTGTCCGCGGAAGGCCAACCCTTCCCGATCAATTTCGTAATACGACCTTTGATACATGAAAAGTCTGCTCTCCGAAAACAGGAAAATCTGAAAGGCTTTACAAACTTCCTCTCCTATGCACTGAAGATGCCCCAAGTCGTAACCCCCCCCCCTGAGTTCTTATCTTTCCTGTTCGCTGATTTCGAACGATATTTGTAGCCAAGTGCATATCCGAATCCCGGATATGTGAAGTAACGTGAAAGAGGCTGAGCACATTGAATGGGACCTGTGCCAAATTCCTCAGTGATCTGATCTGTTATGAGCACGGTGCATGAACACAATTGAACTGCTCAATACTACGACCTGTTACTAGGCTTACCTAAAAACAATTCTCGCTGCGACGACTAACCTCATAACCTCTCAGTGCACAGCACTAGAAGGTCTGCCTTGAAGTCCGAGTCTTCTGCAGCAAAGAAAGCACTGTTTGCAAACTGTTGCATTGCTCTTTCATTGATATTCAGGTAATCTCTTGCCAGATTTCATACCGTGGTATATATTTATGTATAGATGCTTAATACTTAAGACTGTGTGCATACCCAGCTGGTATTTAGTTTATATGATTTCTATTTTGGCTTTGCAAGAAAGCTCGCTTAAAGACGCTTTGCTCAGCATTGCAGTTTTTAAATCCTGAAATTGAATTCATTTCCTGGGGCTTTGAGCACCCTTCTTTTTAGAGAAAGGTCCTCGAAGGCTTAAACTATCGTACAAGCTTGCATCATCAATCGTTATAAAAACTCAGTTTATAGGAGACATGTTTCTCGTCATTGTTATGCTAAAAATATGCATAGCATCTTTATCAGATTTGCTTTTGTTCGTGATCTTGAGCTCTTTAATCTCTTGTATTGCCATTAATGCATAACACTATTAATTATCTATCGATGCTCTTAACATATATAGTCCTGCAGCTAACATCATTATCAGCACTATTAGAATTTCCAGCATTACTAACATCATAATTCCTGTTTTGTAGTGAGAGCTGATTTCTCTGTTGCTGAGTTGAAATCGTTACTGGCTGAGCTGCAACAGTCGTGCAAGAAACTGTCCGAATCATTGGTGCAAGAGTTGCGAGACAAAGATGAATTGTTACGCGAGAGACACGTTAGGGACGATTTCATATCGAACATGCTTGCAGTTAGCAGAAAGCAAAAGCAGCAAGAGTTTTGCCAGACAAGCAAACGAAAAAAAATCCTATCTCACGTCTTTGGCCACGTAGAAACTCCGGAACACAAGGTTAATAAGACGCCTTTGTTGTCACTTTATTCCTTTCTTGTCACTTTTAATTAGGTTTTTGAACTCTGCAGTCTACGTTTTTGACAATTTATGCCTTGTTTTGTTAACCAATTTCATTTTTGCATTATGCATTATGCATTTTGTATAGATTTTTATTTGCCACCCCTGTTTCTACCCGTGTTGCAATGTCTTTTAGATTGAAAACAATTTTGTAAACAATCTTTTTTAACAGATTGCTTTATTGGGGAGTATTGCTTTTTTTACAGTTGTTGGATACAGCAATACCATATTTTCCAACTGAATATGGACCGAATCTGCCTGATATCATTGCGCTGACAAGCAGTGAGTATATTTATCTACAATCCTTGTCCTGTCGCTTCTGCTGACTCTTTTGAATCTTCTTACTAAGCGAATCGTTGTCTTGTTGAATTTCAGTTATTCAAGCAATTCTTGACGAAGACCCCCGTGTGCCAGGAATGGTCTCCAATTATATTCTAAATGGTAAGCTTACCATAAGATCCTTTGCATTTTCATTGTCTTCGAAGCCACGTGCAGTTTTACCCGAATAACAAGCCGTGCAACACTTGTACTCGTGACAAGAAGAACTAGACATTAAACTTGATTGAACTGACTTCGAAACCTCTGAGGAATTTACCATTACTTGCCATCTGATTTTTATTTCTTTTTTCCTGAAACAGTTTTGAAGCAAATCCAATGTGGCGCTCAAAACAGGTGACAGTGACTCATCATTAACAACGACAAGGTAGGTTCTATTGATCCCTCAATGTAAAAGCTTCAAGCTTCAACATCGAGTTCTGCATTGTGCATTCTCAGTGTAACCACTATGATCAGTTTTTTCTGTACGATTTCTAATCTATGGGTTCTCTTTTATTCACTGACTCTCTTTTCTCCATTGGCTCTCTTGCCTATTGGCCGTCTATTTTTTCTACCTCCCCTCTTTTGGTTACTCGCTTGTATCATACATGAATTAATGCGACTTCTTTGCCGTGCTTTTTCTGTTCAGATCTTCGCTTCGTTCTGCTGGCCTTTGATTGGACCCAGCTTTGACAACTGTACTGGCATTGCCATAAGGAACTATACATCCCAGCTGCATATTTCATAAAGAATTGTTTGCCACCCAGCCACATGTGCCAATATGGAACTGTTTGACTCCTGCCACCTATGCAGTAGGGAACTGTTTGCAACCCAGCTTTTCATTTTGTAAGGATCACCTGCTACAAGGGAGATTTCCGTGCTATAGATCACCGTTAAAGCTCAGTTACTACCTGTGCCATAGACATCACTTTGAAACCACCAATCTATGCAATTAGAAATTGCTTGCAATCTTTTGGCACCAGTCCTATAAGAACCGCTGCGACACAGCTACCTCTGCGGCGCCATACGAAAATGCAATTCAACTAGTTCTGTCACGATGAAGCAGTTATTCCCAGTGAAGGAAAAGGTATGAAATTCCAACATTAACAATCTTTTGGCCATGCGAATTCCTGTGAAGAACTGCAATATTTTAGGCAGTTGATTTGGTTATCGTTTTATTCCGATTTACAAGCGAGATTTTCGAAGTATAGAAATTTGGCACGTTAGATTACGAGAGGGTTGCCTATTAAAACTGCTATAATGATCGTGATATTGACCTAGGGACATACAGACTTTGGACATGCAGACTTTAGACGAACAGACACTCACTGACTTACTGTATCACACGAACAGACACTCACTGACTTACTGTATCACACGAACAGACACTCACTGACTTACTGTATCACACGAACAGACACTCACTGACTTACTGTATCACCCGAACAGACACTCACTGACTTACTGTATCACACGAAACATACTTCCTGACTGACGGAATAAAAACTACCCAGATTTATCGTACATGATATTTGTGCGTAGCCATTGAATTACTGATGTTAAGTGACAGACAGGCCCAATTATGAACGCACTATGCTAATAGTGTATCCTAATAGTGTATATGTATGCGCTTTACATATATATACATATATGAAGAGTACTATACAGTATGCAGCTGGTGCCTTGCAATTATATCACAGCAGAAAGTAACCACGCTCTTCGTATAATATACAGTAAAAGAGAAAGCAAATTGTATTTGAAAGATTTTCCTCAATGTTTCACAAAAGGGGTACAAACTCGACATGTGACGTAACAGTCACTCGATTGTTTTGCTAGACTTTACGCTTTTTTGAGACATGGACCACTTTCCAAGGCGTGTAGCATTTTACGAAAAATGTGGCATTTGCATTAAATAAAAACAGGTAGTTTACTGATTGGCATACAATCTACGATGACCATGCATGGGTAGAGCATAGGTATTGTCATAGTAAAGATTTTTTGCCTTTTGACGTATTGAATACCACAGATACCTTACTTATTATAATTTGACAAAATTCAATATTTTACGATAAATTTTGGTTTAAGACAAGACAGCTTACGACAGACTGTTGACAAACAAATATCGTCATCATCGTCATCAAAAGGGATTGAATATTCCTTTTAATACTCTACATTGCAGATAATTTACTGCTTAAGACAAGACGCTATTTACGACAAACTGTAGACAGACAATGGTCATCATCATCATCATCAAAAGGGATTGAATATTCCTTTTAATACTCTACATTACAGATAATTCACTGCTTAAGACAAGACGCTATTTACGACAAGCTGTAGACAGACAATTGTCATCATCATCATCATCAAAAGGGATTGAATATTCCTTTTAGTACTCTACATTACAGATAATTTACTGCTTAAGACAAGACGCAACTTACGACAAACTGTAGACATACAAATGTCATCATCATCATCATCAAAAGGGATTGAATATTCCTTTTAATACTTTACATTACAGATAATTTACTGCTTAAGACAAGACGCTCTTTACGACAAACTGTAGACAAACAAATGTCATCATCAGCATTATCAAAAGGAATTGAATATTCCTTTTAATACTCTACATTACAGATAATTTACTGCTCAAGACACGACGCAACTTACGACAAACTGTAGACAAACAAATGTCATCATCAGCATTATCAAAAGGAATTGAATATTCCTTTTAATACTCTACATTACAGATAATTTACTGCTTAAGACAAGACGCTACTTACGACAAACTGTAGACAAACAAATGTCATCATCAGCATTATCAAAAGGAATTGAATATTCCTTTTAATACTCTACATTACAGATAATTTACTGCTTAAGACAAGACGCTCTTTACGACAAACTGTAGACAAACAAATGTCATCATCAGCATTATCAAAGGGAATTGAATATTCCTTTTAATACTCTACATTACAGATAATTTACTGCTTAAGACAAGACGCTATTTACGACAAACTGTAGACAGACAATTGTCATCATCATCATCATCAAAAGGGATTGAATATTCCTTTTAATACTCTACATTACAGATAATTTACTGCTTAAGACAAGACTCTACTTACGACAAACTGTAGGCATACAAATGTCATCATCATTGTCATCAAAAGGGATTGAAAATTCCTTTTAATAGTCTACATTACAGATAATTTACTGCTTAAGACAAGACGCTACTTACGACAAACTGTAGGCATACAAATGTCATCATCATTGTCATCAAAAGGGATTGAAAATTCCTTTTAATAGTCTACATTACAGATAATTTACTGCTTAAGACAAGACGCAACTTACGACAAACTGTAGACATACAAATGTCATCATCATCATCATCAAAAGGGATTGAATATTCCTTTTAATACTCTACATTACAGATAATTTACTGCTTAAGACAAGACGCTACTTACGACAAACTGTAGACATACAAATGTCATCATCATCATCATCAAAAGGGATTGAAAATTCCTTTTAATAGTCTACATTACAGATAATTTACTGCTTAAGACAAGACGCAACTTACGACAAACTGTAGACATACAAATGTCATCATCATCATCAAAAGGGATTGAATTTTCCTTTTAATACTTTACATTACAGATAATTTACTGCTTAAGACAAGACGCAACTTACGACAAACTGTAGACATACAAATGTCATCATTATCATCATCAAAAGGGATTGAATTTTCCTTTTAATACTTTACATTACAGATAATTTACTGCTTAAGACAAGACGCAACTTACGACAAACTGTAGACATACAAATGTCATCATCATTGTCATCAAAAGGGATTGAATATTCCTTTTAATACTCTACATTACATATAATTTACTGCTTAAGACAAGACGCTACTTACGACAAACTGTAGACAAACAAATGTCATCATCAGCATCATGAAAAGGAATTGAATATTCCCTTTAATACTCTACATTACAGCTAATTTACTGCTCAAGACAAGACGCTCTTTACGACAAACTGTAGACAAACAAATGTCATCATCAGCATCATCAAAAGGGATCGAATATTCCTTTTAATACTCTACATTACATATAATTTACTGCTTAAGACAAGACGCTATTTACGACAAACTGTAGACAGACAATTGTCATCATCATCATCATCAAAAGGGATTGAATATTCCTTTTAATACTCTACATTACAGATAATTCACTGCTTAAGACAAGACGCTATTTACGACAAGCTGTAGACAGACAATTGTCATCATCATCATCATCAAAAGGGATTGAATATTCCTTTTAATACTCTACATTACAGATAATTTACTGCTTAAGACAAGACTCTACTTACGACAAACTGTAGACAAACAAATGTCATCATCATCATCATCAAAAGGGATTGAATATTCCTTTTAATACTCTACATTACAGATAATTCACTGCTTAAGACAAGACGCTATTTACGACAAGCTGTAGACAGACAATTGTCATCATCATCATCATCAAAAGGGATTGAATATTCCTTTTAATACTCTACATTACAGATAATTTACTGCTAAGACAAGACTCTACTTACGACAAACTGTAGACATACAAATGTCATCATCATTACCATCGCAAGGAGTTGAACATTCCTTGTAATGTTCTACCTTGCAGATAATTTACTATTTAAAAGTTTACAGAACTTACGACAGAGATTTCATTATCATCATAAAAGGGAATTAAGATATGACATGACGTACAACAAATTTCAGACATACAGAAATGTCATCAGGAATTTTCAAGATTGAAGTGGGGCACCTGATGCCTGATGATGAACTTTTTAGATTAGGTCAGAATATTTCTTTGGTAAATAAAGTTAGTAGGGAGTTTTCATACAATGATTGACCTGTCTGGACTTGACTTTACCTGACTTAAAATGTCTTGACTAAACTTAATTGATAACACGTGATGACATGACATGACATGACAACTTTATACGATATACGGGGTTGTTTCATTTCAGAGTCAGAACTAATGTTTTTATCTACGAGTAGAAGAAGGTTATTTCTGCTGTGATGTTTTTGCCTCAACAACATATAATTGTTAAAGCATTTTGCATTGACCAGTGTCATGTCACCATGCAAGTCTAATGTCTATAAGTTCTTAACATTTGTTCATGTTATGCCCATTTGTATGTCTTCAATGTGATGCCACAGAATCATAGAGTTTTTTTAGAATTCAGACATGTTTTTATGTTATATAATATATAGAAATGTAGCAAATGATTAATAGTGATGAGATACAAGATTTATAAGCTTAAAAAGGTCTATGAGTTTATTTTCCTACCCAAAGGTTCGTTGGGAAATCAGATGCTAGAGGAAAACCAGAATCTTATATTTTGCACAGTCATGCAATGTTGTGTCATTTGAGGGTTATTTTCAAAGCATTTGAAAAAAATAGACTTTTGTGTTAGAGTTTTTAAAAATTTGTGTTCGGGCAAGAAGCTTAAGGGCAAACAATTTTCATATATTTGGAATTATTTAATCTCCAATATTTCAACCCACACTTTCCAGTGGTCATTCTTCAGTCAAACGCGATAATGAGACTTGCTTTGCAATCGCATGATGAACAAATCTCTTGGTGAGGCATTTGTTACAGAAATGATATTGAGCAAATAGAAGTGAGAGGTGAATAAAAGATCACAATTTGACCTAGTTGATGCTTTAATGAATAACAGATCATTATTCAACATATAACAAAGTACTATGTTGTTTACAACATTCAACAATCTATAATAATAAGGTGTGTGGAGTTCAGCTGTTACATTGGCACACAAAAGAGCCTGGAAATCAAGTGAATGCTTCTTTTTCCAGTCATAGCATGTTGTATCAACATTAGTCTCTTTCTGCTATTGATGTCAAATGCCGTTCTATTTCCGACTCTGGTAAAACCCTGAAAATAATCAACAACTAGTCAACAACAAGTTAGACTCACAAAACATTTGAACAACTCTAATGTGTTAGCACAAAAATATTCATAAACAATGGTTTGCTTTATTGAAACAATTGTTCAATGTTATATAAACTTTGGTATGAAAGAGCCAGTGTAGGGCTAATCTTATTTCAAGAACAGCTGCCATATATTTTGTAAAACATTGAATTGATAGCCTGCATTATTGATTGAACTAAATTGATTCAACTTACACCATCAAAAAAACTTCTGCCACACCTTTGTGAGGAGTAGGATAATTTTCAACGTTTTAAAACCTACCTGAACTTTGGATTATCCTTAGTAACTATGGCAACTTCGATCTCTGATGGCTTGAAATCCACAGACAGAACACTTGATAAACATGTAATGGCAGTCTGTAAATAAAACAAATAGAATCATTAACATGGAAAGCTTGACATCTTGCTTTAAACATTACTTTAATGACCTGGGATTCTCTTGGTTGTTTTTATTGGTACTTTAATAACTATTTTCTTGGCTCTGAAATACAGGTCACTGCTAGCTATGGATTTTCAACACCACTCTTACTCACGTGACATAATACAGCCAGATAGCAACAACAATATTTTACATACAGAGGTTCCCTGCTATTAATATTAAGATTTATTACCTCAATAAGCTCATTGTTATTCCAATTTGGTTTCTTTTTGAGCTTCTTTTCAAGATAGCTATTCACTTCATTTTGTTTTACACCTGCTCCGACTGCTTTGTAGCCACAGAAATATCCAGCTGGATCCGTTTTATACAACTGTGGGCCAGTCTCTTCATCAACTCCAATTAACATCATGCCTTAAAAAACAGCTTTCATTTGAGTAACAGTTTGAAGTTTACAAAAACAAAGATTTATGCCTATGATGGATGATTTTCTTTATCATTGGATCATGAATATTGCAAAGATATAAATTACCGTATTTCCTCAAAAAGCACCCCGGGCAATTTCAAATTTTAATGGTTTCCGGTCATGCTTTTTTTAGGGTGAGTGCTTTTTAATATTTACACATGATAAAAATGCTGCAGTGAAAATATCATACTTTATTTAATACTTTAGTAATCAATCACAAACATTCTTATCGTTTTTGAAGAAATATGGATTCTGAAATCAATGAACTTGGGAATAGGGTGCTGTTTTAAGGGGGAGCACTTTTTAAATTTCCAATGGAAGGGTGCTTTTTTAAATAATATGGTATATACCATTGATGCTGTACTTCAAGATACTTACTACATCCGAGAGGTCTCATTTCAGCATTTTGAGTGTAGGTTTGTGAGATATCGGCAACTCGCTTGCAAAGGCTGTCTGGGGGAATCTCATAGCCAAATTTATATCTCCAATGGGCAGCTACGGACCTGGCTCTCTGAGCTTGATATCTGCAATCAGCTACAAAAGAAAGCAAGAACCTGATGTTAACAGAAAGAAACTAGAAGAAAAGCTGCTTTTGGAATGAGTCACAGTCATATTAGATCTGATCCAGGAGGTTAGGTATCAGGCTAGTGCTAATACCAACAGATAGCACTGATTTTACATATAATATATAAAATAATAGCATAAGGGTTGATCAATATCAGAAATGAGATCGAGTAAAGAGAAGAGACCCAACTGACCCATTATTCCAGTCATTACACATCCTATTCTTTCACTTAGCTCGAACATGTGAGTTACTGTACTGCCATCAAGTAATTTGTCCTGAAAAGAATAGAAATAAAAGCATGGTCAGCATGACATAGCACAAATGGCGGACTGACTTGTCCTGCTCTGCTTTGGTTGACTTGAAAAGTGGCTGAATAACTTACTGGAACTTTCTTCTGACATGCTACAACTGCTGCATCAACACCCCTGATTCCGACTGAGGTCATAGCCCCTTGGTTGATTGCTTTGAACGCATATTCTGAAATTGTAGAAACCAATTAAATGCAATAATATGAATTATATCAAGCAAATAGGACAAGAGACTGATGACAATGCCTAGGCCCATTTTTCTGCAGGAATAACTTCTAAATCGTACAAGTAATTCAGAAATCAAATGTTAAAATGAATATTAAAATGTGTTTTTAATAACTTACCGACTTGGTAAAGGCGTCCTTCAGGAGAAAAGATAGTAATATGCTTATCATATCCAGCGCTTGTACCTCGCGACATCTTGGTTTCAGCTGAACTGGGACATTGGATGGGGGAGACTGGGTCTGGGCTGGGCGGACTGGGATTTTGGAACAGGATGGGGGGCTACAATTTGGGAATGCTGGGCTAGAAGCAGTTTGGGAGACAAGGCTGAGATCACTGTCTGATCTTATGAGATTCTTGGAAATAATAATATTTCAAAAAGAGAATTACCGCCATGAACTTTGGAATCTCTTTTATTGTTTTATAAAGTAATGATGCGTTGACAATTGATAGCAAATAATAAAGAACCCTTACTGTTTTTTCCAAGATGCTTTGTTGATTAGATTTTATGTTAAATAACCGTGTACAATGTAAGTACAATTGTGGCATAAAGATAGTTTCGCTTTCGCAGTTTAAATTTTCTTGCCTTGACTTCTGCACTTGTGTGTTCTTATTGATAGTTATTCTTAGCCAAGTTAGTTAGGTTGGAGGTTGAGAGTAAGCGATTCAACACAAGAGAGGCAAAATACGGTAAGATCTTGTCGCAGAAAATATTTTTCTACTTACAATTTCTTTCTGCCCTCTTTCCTCCAATAACAAAGACGTTCAGTCGTGCTAAAAATGCTAGAAACATTATTCGTTAATGAAATTAAAGCTAAATATTATCAGCTCGTATACGGGGGAGGACGTGTTCCCCTTTTCCCTTATAAAATTACGAACTTTCATTCACTGCTCCATGAAGAAATTTTGATTTTTTGTGTTTTTGTGATTCCTGTTTGCTGTCAATGCTCCCTTGTTCCTTGTTTAATTTCTCTCATTGTCCTTTGTTTTTTATTTAATTCTGGGCGCGTTCTCCTGTTCCCTGGGGCAAACAATAAACTGAATGTGCAAAATTGCCTGCGTTATGTGGCATTGCTCCATTGCATTGATTGAAGAGGTATTGTATTGATGACGTAATCCGACTTTGTCAGTTGATGTGTTATCAAAACGAGACAATGCATTAGCCTCGTTTTATTATTGAAGTAAAGCTGACAATGGTAAAAGTGAGGTGAAGTGAGTCTGTGAGTCAGTCTCAAGATAATACACAAGAATTTTGTGAATGGAGTGGTAATTGGGAAACTACGCATATTGTTATTCGATCAACAAATTGCTTCGTTTTATAGTTGTATCAAAGATTGTTTGTCGAGTGAAGATTTACATAGTTGTATTTTCAAGCATTCAAATACAAAAATGGATATACCATCAGGACGAAAAGCGTATTATGCAAACTATCCCGAGGAGTCTTCCTTCATCAGCTCTGACTCTGTGAATTCAAGAACGCCCTTGACTGCGAATAGAGAGTCTCCAACAAGTCCAAATGGAGATATCGAACTTGATAATGGCGGAGAACCTCTTTACGAAAAGCCTTTCCAGATTGAAAAAGATAGCAATGAACCTTACAACTTCGAAATGGCAAGACTGCGACATGAGGATGAAATGATGCAGCGTCGAAGTACTGTTAGGCCAGGCCACAAAAAGAAAGAATGTTTGATTTATGAGCCCGCAAATGGCAACACGAAAAGGATGCAACGACAATTTTCTGATGAAGAAGATGGCTCAACACTTCGATATGTACATCCCAATGCTAAATCGTATAAATGCTGTTTCATCTTATTATTTATTCTGGCTTTTATCGCAATAGCAGGAGGGGCATTAGGAGTACTTGCTTACATGAAAATTAAGCCAGTGGCTCAAACGATCAAAACAGGCTCATCGTCTGCTATGAAAGGTTGGTGAATTTTATTTTTGGAATTTATATTGACTAAAATTAATTCTGTTACACATTTTCTGTCAAATATTGCTTTAGCATTCGTAGACAATTTTGAGGTTGGTACTTCACCTCATAGTATTCGTCGTGTCGTTTCATAAGTGCGAACTGTTTCCTGTTTACTCAGCATGACCCATGCTGTATCTTGTCTAAAAGTTGACAAAGGTTTGTCATTTTTAATCCTTTCGACAAACAAAATACGTCTCAGCCTTGCGAAAAACGTGCTACCGAGAGTTTCAGCAAAATTTTTTGTGACGACTGGTTCCTAGCCAAGAATGTTGATAGCTGTCAATTATAAACTGCAATTTAGGGGTAATTTATCTGTCAAACAATTTTAAATTATACTTTTAATGACTGGGCAGAAGTTATGAGAACTAACAAGTTACGAAACAGACTTATTTTTGTGGAGTTTTTTAATTTTGCCAACATTGCATTTTGTAAACTTTGTAGAATGAATGGTCACTATGCAATTAATTATTAATGCCTGTTGAGAATTCATAATGAATTTCATTCATGAACGCATGTCGAATCGTACGATGTTCCCAGCAACTGTGGCAGGTGAATTCGTGAGAAATTTCTGGAAAAATCGTTCAAGAAACACCTTAAATCGATTTAAATCACCTTATATCAAGCTCGTATTCTGATTTTTGTTTGGCACATCACTATTGAAATATCTTGAATCCTTTATAAATGCAAACATGCTATAAAATACCAACTAATTATTGAATTTGAATCCCAAATTGCTCCTTGTTTTAATTAAGATTCGTGGTCTCTTGTGTTTATATTTTGCTGCGTGGCAATTGTTTAATCACGTGTCATATGTTATGATGAATAGATGTTTGATTAGCCTGAAATTATTAAGTTTGTATATATAAAGATTAATCAAAATAGGTTTGTCTTTAATTTTGGGCTGGACTTATTCACCAACGAGCTAATTAGCACGAGTAAATTGTGAGGCGGTAAAGACCGGTTAAAAACCGTTTCCTGCTAGTAACACCTGTTAACTCAGGTCAGTTCCCGGTGTCTGTGTCTTGTCTGAATAACTTGAAGTAACACATGCAACCTCACAAGGTGAGGCCGTGATTCAAGGTGTGATATTTTTATTGTGTATCGCCGGCTAAACATCCACTCCTTTGAAATGAATAGCAGATTAATGCAAAGCTCTATGCGGTCTCAGCTACCATAGCCAGGCCAATACAAACACAGTGGAACTCCGTATAAATCGAACCACATACATGACGCGGTATAATGAAGTAAATATCTGCTACCTCAATCTGCTTAGTGTTATAGTTAGCCCGCGGTCAAGGAAAGTTGATGTGTTGGTTTCGGTTCCCCTTGAATTTCGTTACTTAGTATTCCGCATGGCTCGATATAAATAAAGGAGGTATAAATTGATTTAATATGATGCTGATATAATTATTCTTGAAGCTTAAATGAGAATGCAATACTTGTCACTCAAGAATCATGTGATACTCAGAAACGAGATCTTTTTGTTGTTATTGTATAAGTCTTATAAGTCTACGTAAGTCTATAAGTCTATGATGTAGGCAGAGGCGGACATTGGTCATATTTGGTGGTGGGGCGAATAGTGGCGATTTGCCGACAAAATTCTAAACCAAGAAACCGAAAGTTAGAGCTCTGATTGGGGTGAAGGGGCGAAGCCCCTATCAAGGTTTTGGGGCTTTGCTACTTTTTTACCTCTCGAGGTTTTTAAAATGTGAACAATTTAGAAAGTAAATTAGAGTTCAGCTACAATTACAAGATCTTTGAGCTTTGTGCCTTTCGTTTGGAAGAAAACGTCACACTTGAAGGCCTCTTTTGGTTCAGATGGTGCTTCATCTGAGCACAACTCGTCCAATCCTTTTTCTCGCTCTTCGGCTTGCAAAATCATATTCTGTTCCTGACTTTTCTGCGATTTCTTTCGCTTGAACAATAAACTCATCAAACTTAGGATCATTTCTTAATGCTTGGGCTTCCTTAATGCATGTGTCGATAAAGAGAAGGGCTTCGGCCAAGTCAATCTCATTGCCTTGTAGTATTTTGCTCAGGATGTTTGTCGGTTGCATTATTTGATCAAATATGACCACCATGAGCGTAAATTCGAACTTTGATTATAGTAAGGACTCCATTAGCCTTTGTTACGATGTCAGGCACCATTTCGTCGTTTACGTCGCTTGTAAGTTAAGAAACTTTCAAGAATACATAGTAAAAATCTGTCTAAGTAAATACCGACAAAATGCCGAAAAAAGTTAACATTCACCGACAAATAATTTTTTGGGGGGTCGTTCGCCCCCCCAAACCCCCCATAATATCCGCCTCTGGATGTAGGTATGACACATGGGTTTCCGATGGTCAGATAATCCATGTTCATTTCGTGAGATAAGAAGATTTATCAATTCATTGCGTACTATAACAATATACCCGGCCATGCGTTGCATTTTTACGAGCAATGAGGAAAAAGTGACAATGATGTATGTAAAGGCATTGTCTTATCATAGTTAATGTAAATTCTTGAATAAGCCCCCGGGGGCTATACTTGTAGAAACGAAATTTTTGCATCAGATCGAGGTTGTATAATGGTATGCATTAATTGCCACTGAGTTTGAAAACGAGGCGGAGAGTAGAGATAGTGTAGCTGGATTCCTTTTCAAGTGTCCGTTCCTCATAACAACTTCTCAATATTATTCTGGATTTTTTATGTTTCAAGGTGGTTCATCTGGCGACGGACACGATACCCATCCCATTAACATCAGTGGCAACATCTCAATTAAAGATATATCACATCTGATTCATCACAATATGGAATTGCAAAAACATATCAACAAACTGGAGAAAAATCTAACCGATGTATTCAATATTGTGGTATGTTTTTCTTTATTCCCCCTTTATAAATTCACGTTGTCACACTTGAAAAATTGCTTGCTTCTCCGGGATATTACTTATTTCCCGATGTATTTTCGGCTGAACTCCTGTTCGGAGTCATCGGAAAAACTGTTTGTTTTTGTATCTGTGATATTTGCTTGTTTGTTGCAAGTTATTATTTGGAAAAAATAGTTACATCCGTTTCTTTTGTGGTTAAAGAACAGGGTGTAACAGGATGGATGTAAACTTTTGTAGTCTGCCCTGTCTGGCCACTATCACTTTCGGATATCCTTTTTAGACAATGAGTCAGATAGCCAATTCAAATTCAAGTTCAAATTCATGTAATTTAGCAACAATCAAATAGTTTTACAGTTTAGGTTGCTAAAAAGCGGATTAAGAAAAAAATAAGGCTACAACATCATTTCTATATATAGTTGCCTAGGACACTGAGAGAACCGAAACGGTTTTCGAGCCCAGCGCCCTGACTAGTTAACAAGGCCTGTTCGTTCTTCTTGTCATATTTTCAAGCATGTTATCACATCACAGCTCGAAGCTACGAACAGTTGTTTATCGGGTTGCTGTTGTTGTCGAGAGCAATACTATAACTCTGTAGGAAATCTGGCTTGTCCTGAGGGCAGTTTTATTGTATAAAGAAATGGTGAAATGTTACTATTTTTCATTTTAATATTGATCGAATTTTTTCTTTTAGGGCGATCTTAAATTACAGTTGCAACAAACTAAAGACTCGATACTAAAGGTTTGAGAATTAAATGGTCGATTTTCTTGTCTTCTCATCTTAACATCTCATCCTATATTTTCATCTTGTGAATGCTTTCGTCACAACTGACAATAGACATATTCTATTTCACCAGGATATTTAGCTGAACATAACAGGCTCTATATTGCAAAAATCTTGTATTATTTATTTTTCTTTCAGGTCAATAGAAGCGAATTGGTTGGTCCAGTTGGACCTGAAGGACCGATAGGTCCACAGGGCAAACTTGGTCCTCAAGGATTGAATGGTCCTGCTGGCGCACAAGGACCAGTGGGTCCTATTGGTCCTGTTGGTCCACAAGGACCTGGAAATTTCTCGCTTTGCAAATTCAAAGAAAGTAACACTGATGTGAGAATTAACAGAGTTCCACAGCAAACCTTCGTTCTAACACCAAGCGTCACCGCAACAAAAGTAAGTGCTTTGTATTCTTGGGTTTTCATATGAGGCTTTAAAGCTTTGTTTAGCTCCAGAAGGGGGCTTATTTAATTTTGATATTTTATAGGGCGCTTATTGTGGATGGAGAGGGAGGTTTAATAGAGAAGGGGGTTCAGCAGAGCTCAATAGAGCTGATAGTTGCATACCTGTTTTATTTGATGCTCAAATCCAGTGATTCATAAGTTTGTTGCGACCTTTCTCCAACCTTTATCATTATCACACCATTTTGATTTACTTTTGCAGGAAAAGTATATATTCGGCGTTAGTTGCTCTTCTCGAGGTGCTGCGGAGTACTTGATTGAGCGGACTGTTCGCGATGGTTTTGACTCTTACACTTGCTTCTGCGGAGGAGTAGCATCGTCTACTCGTCTGGCGCCCGTAGATAATCACGTGACGTGTAAAATTTATTGGTGGGAGTGCCCAGTTATTCATTAATGAGTTGTATCGTAGAAAATTTTATAGTACAGAATATATAATTTATAGATACATCCAAGTAACTTTGCGCTGTAAATATTGAAGTTTAGGCTTGTCATTTTTGAGGCTTAAATGACATCGTGTCGAAGTATGATTTATTTAATTTTTATGCATATATATTCCAATTTTATTGTTCTCGTCTATATTTGAATTGTTTTATGTGTATACTTGTACATATTATATATTGAAGTGATTGGCTAGTTGACTTGCATGCTTTTATTCTTATTGTTATGAAACATTTAGTTTATTTCACACATTTTACAACATTTATCGCTTTCTTCAGTTTTTCCATTATAATACTTGTAAATTGAGCTTCCCAGTTCAATTCAATTTCAATGCAATATATCGATTTTCATGCATTACAAAATGTGATTTTTATGGCTCACCGCTCTTTGTACCATATTAATATTTCACCATGTTAATAAAAGCACGTATACAATAGTTGACAAACATCCTGGGACATTTACGATTTTTGCAAATTTTGCAGGTGCCTTTCATTCCCCTTCTCCGCCAAGCAATGTTGTCTTCAGAGATAGTCTTCTTATACAATATCTACAAATTTCTGTTTGCACGAGGACCACAAGGGCTTATTTGAGAGGACTACATTGTTTTAGAGCAAATGAACGGGTTTTTAGCCATTTGTTCGTACTTTTACGAGGGTCCCAAGGTGGAACATTTCTCTACTAATGTAACTTGTCTTAATGTTGGAGCTGGTAATTCAACTGTAGCTTGAACAGTATTTTCAAGCTAAGAATACTCTTTCGCAAATTTTTACTGTGTTTTATTTGTAGTATGACGTGACTGCAATGTTTTTATTGCTTCCAATGCATTTGTATGGAAATATTGTTGCACTTGAGTCAAACTATCTTGCATCATGCAATGTGAACACAGGTTGCACAATTTTGCATCATATTAGATCCGGGACTGCCAACAAAATTTGCCGCGACGCGAAAGCATATAAGAGATGGCGCGCATAGCATCAAAACAATAACAACCAACATGATTCATCCAAAACCAAATTAAAACCACAAATTCCAAGCAAGAATACCACTCAAATGAGGTATAATTACTTATGGAGCCAGTTACAAAGTTATTGCATGCGTCAGCCAGCCAAAACAGATGTGAAGAAGTCAATGCTAAGTTAGGCCCTCTTATGACTGCGGATAGCAAAAGTCTTCCTCCCGAGGTAGGACAGCAGGAAACTATACGCTTTTTTAAAGTTACCTGCGTATTAGTTATTTTAATTTGTTCATGTTTCATGCATGTTCTTTGGAGGAAATTTCTCCTAAAGCCCTGTGTTTTAATCGTTTCGTAAAACAGCTGGTGAAGCCTCTGATGGCCTAATGTTTACATTAGAATCAGCTGATTAATGAAGCTACGATTAATTGGATATATAGCTTAGGTATATGAGGAAGCGGTCCACAAAGAACAGAACGTTAACTAATATTTTCCTGGTAATGTAAAGTTGTTGAATAAACTGCATGCCTAGTAAATTTGGAATATATGATAACAAAGTTTGTTTTTCTGTTATCAAGGTAGAAGAAGGAAACATCGAGTATAAGGTATATGATTCTCTCTTTGACATTTGATATTTATATATTTATAATCAGTCTTGAAAGCAAAATTAATCAGTTGCATTTTGATTATTTTAACAGTTTAAGCTTCTAAATCCAACTGCTACTAGAATTGAACATTTGGTTACTCAAATGAAATGGAGACTAAGAGAAGGTGCAGGCGAAGCCATATATGAGATTGGTGTCGAAGATAATGGCACAATGACTGGATTAACCCATGATGAACTTGAATGCTCCCTGAAGACTATCAGGTCCTTGGCAGAGAGGTGTGTTTGATACTTTTATATCCATTAATTTTATTTCTTCTCTGGAAATTTTAGCTGAATCAGTTGATTCCTGATCCAGCTGAATCAGTTGAATCCTGATCTAGCTGAATCAGTTGAATCCAGATCCAGCTGAATCGGTTGAATCCAGATCCAGCTGAATCAGTCGAATCCTGATCCAGCCGAATCGGTTAAATCCTGATCATTTCTTCTTTACTCAAGACTTGAAGCTGAAACCACTATCGTACGAAAACATGAGATCAAAGATGGAGTTGATGCTAAGTTTGCTGCTGAGGTTCTTGTCCGAAAGATACCAGAAGACCAAGAGGTGATCACACTAGGCATTATAGTATTATAGTATAGGATTTTAGTAGTAGCTGGCAATTAACAAACCTGTGCTTACTAAACATATATCAGGCTAATGTCCATTAATAGCACAGATAGATACAATATTGGACAAAAGTTCTTGGGACATTTAAATATACAAAATAGGATATAATTTTTGTCAGAGTTATTCAACCTCCACCCCCCTAAAATAATGTTGTTTTGTCAATCATACTTTGGGGTTGCTATCCAAATGGAATTTTGTCAATATTTGATATGCCTCTCTTTCAAGACATCTTGTTTGGAGGAGGACTAGGACACAGGATGCATGATGCAAGATTTGTAATAGTCCCAGGACTTTTGTCCCCTATTGTTGCTCAGTTTTCTAAGCTGAGTAAAACAGCTCTTTTTTAAATACTTCATATTTGAACTCACAAGGCTTTGCATAAACCTTATGCCTTTGCTTAGTTTGTAGATATCAGAGTAGCTGTAATTGGAAATGTTGATGTTGGCAAGAGTACTCTGCTTGGTGTTTTGACCCACGCCGAACGTGACAATGGAAGAGGCAGGGCTCGTCTCAATCTATTTCGTCACTTACACGAGATTCAATCAGGAAGAACTTCAAGTATCAGTCATGAAATTCTTGGCTTCGACTCCAATGGCGAGGTATCTTATGCAAAGATATCTTTCTGTGCAGCAATTTCTATTACAGTGCTACTAAAAGGTTGGGTTAGGTAGAGATGTACAGTTTTACATGCTGTTATTTCAGGTCCTCATGTACAATGACTCGCTGACAGCAGAAGACATTTGTGCAGCTTCAGCGAAGTTGATTACGTTCATTGATTTGGCCGGCCATCACAAGTACATGAAAACAACTGTTTTCGGTCTTACTGGCTGCTTTCCCGGTGCTGTAATGCTGGTTGTTGGAGCCAATACTGGCATGGGTATGAAGTCACTCCTTTATAATACATAGCCTTGGTTTCATGAACTTTGATTTGCATAGCGGTTAAATCTCTGTTATAAGGCAATGTACATAATGTCGCTGTTTGGGTATGCTTTTGAATTTTAAACGGTTAACAATGAAGCATCTGTTGTACAATTTCTTATCAAAGGAAATAGACGCTAGACGTGTTGAAGTACTTGAGTTTATTGGTAATTAAGACTTAGCAAAGGTTTATTGTTACCCCCTTTGCGTAACTCTGTCTTGTCTCGTACCGTCGTATTGGCATAGAACGACGATTCAAGATACAGTCAACTCTGTCTAATTCGAACACCCTGGGGAAGCGTGAAAATGTTAGAATTACAAAAAGTTCGAATTATAGAGATTTGTTTTATAAGAATTGGTTCATTAGTGATTCTTGAAGGAACGGAGAATTTTGTTCGAATTAAATAGAGTTCGAATTACACGAGTTCGAACTATGCAGATTTGACTGTAGAGTTAACGGCATTGTATTAGCATTGCATTTGTTGTTTTATTCAGCTGGCACAACGCGGGAGCACCTTGGCTTGGCTATTGCTCTACGAATCCCCCTAGTCGTCGTTATCACCAAGACTGATCTGAGCTCAAGCGAAATGCTTGACAGAACCATGATGCAACTGGAAAGGATTCTCAAGTCACCCGGCTGCAACAAAGTGCCGATTCGCGTCGAAGATATGGATGATGTTGCTACCTCTGCAAGCAACTTTCCATCCGGACAGTATGTACCAGTGTTTTATAAGCCCTATTAACCGAGTTAACCTACAAAAGTTAACCGGGTTGAACCCGGGTTGGCTTTTGTAGTGCGTTTTCTGAACGCTGTTTTGGGTTGAAACATGGGTTAACTGCATTTACACTACAAAGGTTAACCAGGGTAACCTAACCCGGCTCCAACCCAGGCTAACTTTTGCAGTGTAAATAGGGCTATAGTCGAATCTCAAAATACGAACACAACTTCTTATTATAACAAATTCGGCTGGTCGTAAACCTCTTCGTGTTGCCTTCGTAAAGCATTATTGGCGTGTTATTGTTATTGTGATTACTTTGTGATGTTTGCAATTTCTCTTTTTGCAGGGTCACACCGATATTCCGCGTGTCCTGTGTCAATGGCCAGAACTTGGATTTGCTGAAAAAGTTCCTCTTTCTTGTCCCACCAACGAATTCGTCGATCGAGCAGGAGAAACTTCTGCAGCAACCTGCAGAGTTCCAGGTCAGTATTCACAAGCGCGATTACCATTGTAACTTGTTTTTCAATTTGTTTTGCGCATGCACCATAACCCATCTGCAAATAACCTCCCCCTTCGAATAAGCCCCATCCTGATGATCCTTTGCAAGGGTATTGGTCCCAAGTATCAAGGCATTAAAGTTATGTATTGAATGTGTTGCTGATGGCAGCAAGTTTAAATCAAGAATTTCATTTATCAAGAAATCAAGAAAATTTGCTGCATACTGTAGCTTTTATAAACCTCAATGTTGAATTAAAATCCGGTTAAAATAAAGTTTGTTATTAATTTGTGCCATTATATGGTGATGGTGATCAAACCCGAACTACAAGCCGTCAGCCAACTCAACTGTCCATCCTTCCGAGGTCGGTAAATGAGTACCCAATTTATGGGGGTAAGGGTTTATATCAACTGGACCCACATTGATAACAACTATCATAGTTGAAATGGCTATCCAGTAGCTATAAATATTCGTACTTACTTATATAATGCTCTTTTCTGTCACAGGTTGATGAGATATTTCACGTTGTCACATCGGGTACCGTTGTTTCTGGGACACTGTCTCAAGGTGTACTGAAAGAGGGTGATCGAGTGGTCGTCGGGCCATCGGAGACAGGAGACTTTATTCCCGTCAGTATTACTTCTATCCATAGAAATCGGACACCTGCACGCGTCATCAGAGCCGGACAGGCTGCCTCTGTGGCTATTTCAAACATTGAAAGAAGCGAATTGCGAAGGGTGAGTTTTCCTTACGCGTTTTTTGTGAGAGAATGCTTCATAAGAAAGTACTACTCAACTCGTCAAAGAGTTTAGGAAGTTTAGTGTCGGATACCGTATTTCCTCATGGTAAGCTCCCGGGCGCTTATTAAATATTTTGCAGCAATAGAAAAATATTTTGCAAAATTATTTGAACCAAACAGTGGAAATTTAAGAATTAGTTCACACTTTTTGATTTCAGGGTGGGCGCTTATTGGAGCAGGCGACTAAAGAGGGTGGGCGCTAATTAGAGGAAATCCGCTATTTGAAATCAGATAAAGTTGAAAACGTAGATACTCAAAATTTCAAGCAAAAATTGACGTGCCGTACGAAGTACTAATGTTGTGACTATTGTTGTATATTATATGTACAATCAACATATGATGTTAAAAATGTTGTTCATAAAACGTTGCACTTTTGTTGATGCGAATGTCCGGCAACATAAAGCTAGCTAATTATTGTTATTCTCGTTGTGTATGCTATGAATTTCTCTTTCAGGGAATGGTACTTCTTGAACCAATGCTTGCGCCATATTGTTGCATGGAATTTGAAGCTGATGTTTTTCTTCTCTTTCACACAACTGCCATCTCTAAGCGTTTCCAGGCAACCGTTCACATTGGCAACGTCATTCAAACCGCCGTCGTCATCGCACTAAGCAAGGTACGTTTTAATGATCGCATACACTCTACATTAACATTTTCATTCGTAATGCCTACTGTTTTACGTATTCTATGCTTGAAAACTCTATTGTATGAGTCAATGTTTTCACTGAAAAATATTGGGTGGAAACATTAATATTTACTTACGCGCACACATGCACAACGCGAGGAAGAAATTTTGTCTAAAATGGTTGAATTAATTTATAGAAACTTTATGCATATTAAAGTAAATTATGGCTTTCACGGCGTGAAGACCTTTGTAAAGCACATGCGTTGTTGTGGTACTTTCAAACACTTCATTCGGTCCTTGACAAAAGCTTTGCGTGTCGGCCAATTAGTCCGCCAACGTGTCCGCAACTCCCCCTTGCGCATTTCGCGTTTTTGCGAAGCTTTAACGTAACAATGATGACTAAACGATAGGTTTTGCGTGATTCTTCTAATCACTGGAGGCGAAAAGAAACAATGCTTTGTACGATTATGCTAATTGGCAAGGTGGAATATCTCAGATTATTTTGCAATGCTTTTCTTAAAACGCCTCTTCAACAACAAACAGTTTGTTCTCCATATGGTCATTAATTTCACCAAATTTTCCTTGGGAAATTTCGTCGGATTGCGCCGTGTTGGAATCGATGATACTTGTACAGTTCTTGGGCATTTTGTGAGTTTGTTGCTGCTCAGAGTAACCCCCCCGTCAAGCGATATGTTTTGCGTAATAGTTTTGCGTGGTTTACAATAACATCTGGGGGTGTGTAACTAATGATGCTAGTACCAGCTTTTCAATCCTGCCTGTGAAATAAACACAAATAAACAGTGCTCTGCCAACTCTTATTCCCTTGTTGCTTCAAAAACGAGAAACGTTTTTGACTTTTTTTAGTTTACTGAAGCTAACAACTTTAAATGATCTTTTTTCTCTTATTACTTGGCTAAACAATGTTTCTTAGTTTGGCGTGACAATTTTGGCTTTTTTCTACTAAAAGTTCCTAGATTGGTTTCTTATTTTAGGGCGATTTCAAATTACCATCGTCGCTGAAACAACCTGTGCATATCAAAATCAAAAGTTATAATTTTTTCCAAACAACAAGTCACAAAATTAATGATATTTACTAAGGCCATGTTGCGCACAAATTAAAACTATGAACTCTTTTTAAAAGATGGAAATTTTACAGTTTAGTAAGAGTCTAATTTTGGCCATTGCAGTTCTATTCATCAACCAGTTTCTTATCAAATTAAATCGTACATGTTTTAGTTTTTGTTGTTCGTCATAATTTCAGGATCCCTTGAGGACTGGACAGCGTGCGAAGATTCGCTTCAGATTTTTAAGAAATCCAGAATATTTGAAAGTTGGCTCGCGCATATTATTCCGGGAGAGGCGAACGAAAGGGATTGGAGAAATTACTCAAGTTTATTATTTCAGAAAAGGAACATCGACTGTGAGTTGTCATATTTAATTTTCTTTAAGTTTATGTGTGAACCGGCTCAACGTACCCAATTTATTTTTTACAAAGTTTAATTTATGTCTAGTATATATTAGCACAACTATTTAACGGACTCCATTTTTTGCCTAATTGCCGCGTGTTTTCTTAGATTAATGTTTAGGTTTAAAACAGATACATAGCAGGAAACTTCCCTTTGTTTTGAATTGAAAACAGTGGAAGCAATTTTGAAAATTGACTTCTCTTGTTTCCAGTTATTTCCAATAGTTTAGCTTTATAATTTGAGCCATGGAAGTAAATCTGAGAAATCCTAGGAAAATTTATATTTGTTCCCCGGGTTTCACTTGTGAAAGAACGCGTGATATTAGCAAGGTGACTTTCCCTCATATCTTATTCATCAAGAGTTGGTGGAAATTTGGGTTGAGATTGCGGAGTAAGATGGGAAAACCTTTTTTTTCTCAACCTGTTCATTATTTTAGTATGTGAATATTCCACAATTAGGAGGGTGTGGTCCTCTAAGCTGCCATTTAATTTCAGATTTCAAACTTTAATGACGAGAAACTGTTCATAGATCATAACAAATTGCGATCCCAGTATTTATTTTAAATTAAGTGTGTTTAATGAAACATGAAACCTAGTATATGGATAGGCCAGCTGCTCCAAGGCTCTGGGAACCATATGGTTTTAATAGCTTGTACTGTTATTTAACGATATATATACGTGAAGATTTTGCAGGTAGTGAAAATTAATCTTAGCAGTTATTTTTTTCTAACCTTTACAATTGTGAAAGAAATGTATATTTGTTTGTATGTAATCATAGGTGTAAGTATATGCATATAATTTCAATTCTGGTTTGGCCATGTTCTATATTTGACTTTGGGTTTCTTTCTTTGCATCCCTGAAAGTGTAAGTATGGAACGAAACATAAAGAAAACACACAGCATAAAGAAAGGAAATACGAAGCAGAAAAAAGCTGCCTAATCAATCATTATTCTTTGTTCAACAAGAACCTATACAATTTTCTTCCAAAATGATTATGTGTTGTTGGTTTTAGGAATAAATATTTCTGTTGTTGCTATTGAACATGTTTTGAATGATGAATATTGATTGCGTACTTGTAAGTAAATGTTTGGTGACTTGCTTCACCATTGCTTTCAAATATTGGAAAAATGCTGTTTTCCACGTTGCTTCACACCAAATTAATAAGTTTCCAATTTTTTAGTACCATTCTTGTCCGCCGTAATAATTTTCACAATATATACCAGTTTTCATTGTGGAAGATTGTTCTTGGAGACGTTTTTACAAACAAAAAAGGTATTGAGGAAAAATATCCAGACGTTGTGTAAGTTGTGTCCAACAATATGTGAACTTTTCAGAACTCCATGTCGACTTTTATGCGGAAATGGAAGAGTGATTGATATCGAGTATTTTTGGTGAAATGTTTGATTATTGTTTAAGGTTTAATTAACAGTTTGTATTTGCATGCAAGAATTTGTTACGAGCTAGCGCTAATTGTCCCGTCAATGCTTTGGAGACAATTTTATTGTCTCAAGAAACTAAATCAATAATTTCCCCACTTGTTTTGGGTGGTTTATTGGCTCGTTTGGGTTGTTCAATGTTTTAGTATGTAAGGATGCTCCATGCATACGAGAAGCATTCTCATTCTGATTGCGAAGGCGTTGCCCCCTGTGAAGCATGTAAATAGCATCATCATGAATTTGATTAATGCAAGGCAACACGCTTCTTCGCTTCTCCTTGCCAGGACATTGTGATGTAAAAAGGAACTTAGAGCATTTCCGAGAATAAAATGACTGTTTTTTCTTAGTAGGCACCCAATGCAGTGAAGGCATTACGTTTGATGACTTGCATCGAAAAAATGCATCTAAGCAGGAACGTCGAACCCGGGGGGATCAAGTTTGCCATTTCTCCTCCAACATTCAGAAACCTGACTAAGTAGCCCCTTTCGTCAAAAGCTCATCTAATGGTACTCCCTATATTTCCTTACCTTACCCCTACGTTCCCAACTATAAAATTCTTAAAATCCCCTCTCCAAAATCCGATATATTATTTACACAGAGAAAGGAGTTTGGCACTGCGAGCTTTCAGTGCGATGCGGAAAATTTCCGCCTTTGGTATTTCGGCAAATTTTGCACCATTTGAAATCTGATCCGATCAGCGTTAATACGGCCCGCAAACTGGAGCTATTCCAAGAAAAATTGTTCTGCGCCGTCTCTTCAGTCGGCTTCATGGTGTTAAATCAAAATTTCTATAGTAATGTTGACCTGTATTGATAAACAAGTATGCATGTCTTGTGTTGTTCCCTGAGTTACCAATTCATTAAGAGGTTTATGAAGCACTATGAGCATTCAAGTTACATTCAAAATATTAAGATACATGACGTCAATGAGGGTAAAATGCAATAAATCGCTTCATTAAAGAGGTACATGGTCTTCAATACAACAAAAGTCTGCGCTGCATGTATTACAAGTATTACACTGTTAACTGAATGCTCTGAAAGAAATATTTACCACCTCTGTTTTTTACTTTGGGGTTTTTATTTACATACATTAGTTGAACAGTTGATTTCTTTCTTTTCTTTTCCCGGGTCAGACCAATAATTAAGGATGCGGAAATTATATTGCATAGCAATACAGGCCTAAGTGAAAACATATCGATGCGAATTTTAGAACACTGACACCTAATAAAAACACCAAAACATGTTATTATTTATCTTCATTCATATCACACGTCATTTCATTCGTCTATATTTCAAAATTTTCCTTCGCAAGAACAAACAATAGAGAAAGTTTGGAGGATATAGGAGATTTATGCGTGCATGCACACACAACCCCCTGCTGCATGTTTGATTGAAGAGAAATTGAAATCAACAAAGTGCCCACGCGATTTAGCCCGCGTACACAAAAGCCAAAGAACCAAGAGACTTTCTCCAGCCCACTCACTGTCTCAGAGAAAAACAGAACTGTCGTCATTTTATTCTCATCAGAAAGGCCGCACGAGATGTACATACACAACGTTATTTAAATCAACGAAGAAAAGATATAAACAGCAAAATATGTAAATCAGCGAACAGTATCTCATGTAGTATACATTTCGATATATGACTGTAGGCTGATAACGCCACACAACAAACGTAATATATATTTATCAACAAGAAGGCAGAAATTATTCGGTTCACACATTGCAGCAGAACTTTATACCAAAGATCAGAATGAGATGTTTCACTGGGTCGCCGAAACTTTCTCATCCAACGAGAATTGGACAGAAAAATAAGCTCAGGCGAATAGAGGTGAGTTTGTTTTCATGGCAAATTATTTTCTCTATATATCATCTTTATATATTGTTTATCTTCGAAACGTGCAAACAATGAATGTTTTAATCTACTATAAATCCGAATTGGCCTCTGTGAGATAAGGACAATTGAGCGATTGTCTTAACGAGTAAAGTGAAATTATAGAAAAGATACAATGACTTTGGCAGGTTCTATGAAAATCAAGGTACTTCACCACGCTGCAATTCAATATTTATTCAGCACCTCGATCAGCTAATAAATAACAATATGATTGATAAAGAAATTGCGAAATAACATGCAAAAATTGTATTTTATGAATGTCGGTTTTACCTTCCTCCTCCAGAAATGTGTAGGTGGGGAACCAAACGACTGACCGACACGAGAAACACAATTAAATGTGTTGCTCCTCCGCGCCATCTGCAGGCGACCACACACACCTCCACATATGACGTACCAAAGAGAATTCAGAATGAGGCTTGAAATTGCCTGTTACGAATATTGATGTCTGTGTTAAGTGGAGAATAATGGCCTTGTCTTCAACGTAATTGTTGTGCTTTAAAATGTCGAAGTATGCATTAGCTGCGAATATCATTGCTCTATTATACCCCTTATTTGCCTCCAATATCCCATTTTTATCAACAACCGTTGCACGTTTTTTTATAAGAAACATAGTACCAGAGACATTTTTGGTGCTAGCTAGGAGCAAGGTTTTTTTTATTAAAAACGCCTACATGTGCAACTGAAGAAGAGTAAGATCGTAGAAACCAGGAGAAAGTAATAATGTAATGCTGCAGTATAAATTGAGGCCCACAAAGCTAAATTTTCCCAGGTCGCCTTGTGCAAAGTAAAGAAATAATATTTTCATTTCAATGCGCTACTGCACCTGTTTGTTTATCCATAGTACCTGCTCTCTTAGCCTCTGCTCTCTTGGCTTTTTAAAAGATTTTGTTCAAGATGCATTTATGCTTGTGCATGCGTTTTAGCGAACCAACTACACTCATTTTTTCATTCAAGAAACTATGCAACATTTCCGCACCAAGGTTTCTAAGTTTCGCGGGGTTTCGTACCTAATTATGATGCGAAAAGTTTCTTAGCAAGTTTCTTAACATTGTTGAGATTTGTTACAAATCTGTGGGAATGAAGTGCGCAAGTTGTTTTTTATATTTTTTCTCGTTAAAACAACATAGAAAGTTTCTTAATTTTTTTCAGTCACACAAAATCTCCTACCAAAGTTTCTTAAGTTTTGAAAATAGGGGTTTCTTATAAAAAAATGGCCTATGGTTTCTTATAAAGGGTTTCTAATAAAAAAAATGGTGTATAACTTTCTTGTCTCCAACAAACATCAACTGGACGTTTGACGCAATCAACAGCTAGTTTCTTTGAAAGAATAAATTTCCTTTTCTTGCAAAACTGTTGATTAGTAACGGATATGAGGGGCGGTTGATTCGCAACCCCCCGGAACTTCCCCAGATGTTTTTTGTTTGATTGTTTCTTGGTTACTTGCCATAGTCATACAATCAAGCTTTTGTGTTGTTGCTATTATGATTCTGTTTTTCCTACGCTGGCATCTCATTTACATGGACACCTTGTTAATATGGACACTTCGTTAGCACATTTGTTTGGATGCCCTGTGGAGCATGTGTCACTTGGCGGACTCGGAAAAAGAAATGAAAACTTGGAGAAAACTAACTTTTCTCTCTCTTTCTCTCTGATAATCCTCAGGAGCGCCGGAAGCATTTTGAGGCGGCGGGGGCAGCTGCTCAAAAAGGGCACATTTTCAAAACCATTTCTTTATTTGACGCATCGTAATCTAAATGTACGTTCTGCTGTTGCTGATGAAAGTGCCACAAAATTGTATAGTTGCCAATGGCGTAGATAGGAAATTTTATGGGGGGGGGGGCAAGAAATTCAGATTTTCCGACAAAAATTTAATAAACATTTTTGTTTCTTCAAGACCATGAATGTAAGATAAGGAAATTAGCTAGAACTGAACGTAAACAGAAGATATTTATTTTCCGACAAGATCAGCAATTTTCCGAAAAAACGGCAGTTTAGCTCTACAGTAATATATACCGTAAATCCTCGCAAAAACCAAATTTTAGCCTAATTATTGTTCAATATTACGTAAGATAAAAGCTGTTTTACGCAAGATAAAAGTTGTTTTATACAATGCAGCCAATGAATGAATTTATTGATTATATGCAGCCAATCAATGAATTTATTGGTTTAAACTTGCTGTTATTTGCAATACATTCCTAAAAACTTCAATGTTTAGAAGCCTGGACCCAACATCCTTGCATATAAATATCAGGATGGGGGCTTATTCGAGGGGAGGGCTTATTCGAAGTTGGGAGATTATTCGTGGATTCAAGGATTTATGGTATGGACAACTGTTGGAGTTCGTTTTTTAATGCGTCTAAATCGATAAGGTCAGAAATGCCGGCTAATTTATCCTTCACATCCTCTCTAAAGTTTTAATTTTTTAACATCTTGTCAAAGTAGCACATACCCCATTGAATATGTAACACATCAGTGAGATTTTCAAAAGGGCACACTGCTGCCCCCGCTCGCCCCCGTAGCATCAGGGCAGAGGGGTCAGCTGCCCCCGCTGCCCCCGTGCTTCCGGCGCCCTTGATAATCCTCCTGGGACATCTGCCATGATTTCCACGAATGCCCACGCTTGAAGTTGTGCGATGATAACCTTATTCTGTTACCATGCCATGGCACATGTGACTCATGCTGTACTCAACTGAACCGCTAACCCTTTGCTTCGTGAACGAACTTGTAAAAAAACTTGGATCAGCACTTTGTACAAAAATTTCTCAATTGTAATTGCAATTTTGATGCTTTGGTGCTAAAAGTTTCTTAATTAGTTTCTTGTTTTCGGGATCTAAAATTACTTAATTGTTTTGAAGTTGAGAATTTTCGGATGAATGCAATTATACATGACACCAATAAGTATATTTTTAAACTTCCTAGCTTTAGTTTCTTATCAACCAGTTTCTCAAACAAAAATACGTGCAAATGACATTAACATCTTGTTATTGATTTTCACATGATTTGTGCGTGTGACCTAAAAACGAACAACACATGATTTTATGACTCATAGTATCATGTGTTTTTCCTTATCACATTGTATTCTCTCTGAACGCATGGCTGGGATTATACGACCTGAATAAAAGCGTCTCCCCACCCTCCTTTGGCACACAATGTAACATCTTATGCAAGAGCTTATTTTCGCATCAATGATATTCATCAATGTTACTAATAGCGTGATCATGGTATTAAATGAAATTCACATGTTTTTTGTGTGCAATGCGGTTTTTTAACGAAAACTTTGTCTTGTTCTGAAGGGTTAAAGTGTCAGTTAAGAACGAGTGGGTGTACAGGCATGCCATCTTCTTTGAAATTGTTGCGCCGCCATTATGTAATACTTGGGGCATCAGGGGCATCCCCCTTATTAAATTGAAATGCAATTTGGGGGAATGGACCCCTAAAGAATTTAATTAACTCTGAACAAAGTCCAGAGTTAATTTAACTTCTAGGTATTTATCATCTCATATCCATGTTTGTTCATAATTTTTAATTTTTTTTGTTTACAAGTCACCAGATTTACTGGATACTGTGTCTGTAGGAACAAAATGAACTGAAAAACTATGGTCCACGCCCAACTTTCATAGGGGTTTGACAAGGTTTATTACAGAACCAGCAGCTTTTTTCGCATATAAAAGGTGATTATGGTATATTTTTATGAAGAACATGGTAATATACATGTGAATTGCATGCTTCTGTTCTGCGTTGTCTCAGCTTTTGTGCGGCAACCCTTGCAAAACTGAAACATTCACATGTTGTCTGCTCACATGTTGTGGACTCAACAACACGAGGCCACACTGAAGGATGCCAAGACGAGGCTGAAATGCGATGATCGGTCATGATTTTGTTTACGCCAAGTAACTTTACTGAACAATAAAAAAACACGAATAAAAAATTAAAGACAGCACCAGTTTGCTTTCATGGTGCCAGACAAAGCATTTCAACTATCCAAGTCGATTTCCAAATTATTTTGAATGCACCATGTCTAACTATGCTGGTGTATGCACTGGTAGATGAATTGAGACCAACAACATATAGTTTTTAGAAACTGAATTATTTCATTCAAATTCAAACAAAATTAACACATGTTGTGTACTTTTACAGCAGTGCTTTTCAAAGTGAAAGAGGAACCAAACACGTCATTACTTAACTATACATGATTTTGATTGTGCACGCTGAATTGTTTGCGATTTCTCATAAAGGCAGTTTTTCCCTTTCGTTGCGGGAAAGAATCGGGAAAGAATAGGAGTAATCTGCCTGCTTAGCAAGATATTTCTAAGTCGTTTCTTGTCGATTTTTTGTTAGCAAATTTTCAAAATGCTTCCATTTTCCTTGTTTATTTTTGCAAGGTGATATTGACACCTCAAATTATGAAATTATGAAAAAGGAAAGCCAAGAAGCAACGATTCAGAAATACAATATCTGAAATCTTGAATTCAAAGCCTTCACCTGAAGCATTCATCCGAATAATAAAGAAACAGATGAACGACTTATAAAAATAATAATTATGGTCTAGTGAACACATTTTGGTAAATCTCATCCTTGTGGAGATGTTTTGTTGAACTTTCATGGTCTTAAATTTGAAACGGGGGGCCGTACAATTTTCATTTTTCTCCATGTTTGATAATATTTTGCTCCTAGCCAGTATGCTTATTAGCTCTTGCAAAAATATTATAAGCAGTTTATCAACTCCATTGAAAATCAATAAAAAGGCACAAATAGTGCCGTGGGATTCGAAACAACACATAGGGTTGTATATATTTTTCCTGGTTTAAAGTCAATAATGACCCCCTTTCATTGTTGTCGTGCTGTTTAGCATAACGTGCTTTTGACGCGACACCACGCGGTTTTAAAATCTGATTGTAAAAAGGTTTCTTGAAAGTGCTCTAAGTTAAAAATATGGTTTGGTTCTTGTTTTGTTTATCTTGAAATTATCTGTCAGTTTTTTATTGGAATTGAAAGTACTTATTTGTGAATTGGAACTAATTGCTGCATCTTGTGGAGAAACGACAGTGCGGTGAAACAACTGAGAAACAAGATTTGAATACTCGCAGAACACAGCTGGAAAAATGAGTGGGCGAGAGGCCCACAAGCTGCATTTTTTTACAAAATAATATTTCTTTGACGAATGAGAAGTGAATGATTTTCAATCTCGTGAAATAATAGCAGTAATTTGGTTCTGTTTTGTCGGCTCCTGTTATCTTGGAAGTTGAAAACGATATCTGCTATAGAACTTAGGCCCACGAGTGGTTATGCGAAGAATGAACTTTTGTGTGCTGCTCTGAACAAAATATTATCAAATCGACTTAATATCGGGAACTTTGCACAAAGGTTTTGGACGTGAAAAAGGCGTAGCTATTCATTTCTTTTATTGCGATGTTGGTAAGTTGTGAGTCTACTTCAGGACCAGAGTATTAAGCCTATAGTGTTAGAGTATTTTTTGTGTTTGTATATCTTTGTAGACCTTCCCGCATTGTTTATGTCTCGTACATATTCGTTTCGTTGCGTCAATTCTTATTTTCGTGTCGTTGAAAAGCAATTATAATATCGCGCAATTTCCAAGCCTTGATACAATGCCCTAGAATCCGATTTCGTTTATTGACAAATGTTTGCTTGCATCTGTTAAAATCCATCTCAGAGGAATTCTTGCTGAATGACAAAAATGAAAACATCTTATAACCCAAACACAGGTTTGGGATCAATCAGTCGGCCGTTCTTGTCTTGGTCATTATCACAAATTTTGTTGTTGAAGCATTTTTGATAAGCCCCTCCAACGCAGGCAAAACATTGGATCAGGCCCTGCGCCATTTTTAGGCTGCCAACTAATTGTGTAAGAATGTAAATTGAATGGAACAAACGTTAAATTAATGTCATGTATTCACGCATTGAAAGGTAAGTAAATTAGGTTAGTCATCTCAAGAACAATATTAAACTTTAAGGAGTGGCGCAATATGACGGCATTGGTATTATACGCCGAGATATTTTTGCTTTTAGCACCTTTATAGTTTCTTCAATAGCTTTATCATGCTCTGCTCATGGCTCCGGAAAGAATTGTTAAACGTTTGTTAAATGTAAGGAAACTTTAAAATTCATGAAAACATTGATGTACATAACACAAGATAAGGAATCTACATTGATCAGTTGTATCAGTATCATCTTTGTAAGGAATATACCTAATAGTTATATTTTTCTTTTCAGTCTGATCATTATCAAGGTCATTCTTCTCGGGAAGAGATTATGAAGCCTGCTCACATTTTCAGAGATCAAGTGAATGTTGTTATTGGTTGGTTTAGCAATTGGAATGACATTGAACAAACAATTGCTTGTTATTTTTTGCTCAAAAGACTGGCCCCTACACAAGCAAGATTCCTGTCACTGGTACTTGACCAGACGTTCAAAGACAGTGCCAATGATATCTTAGTGCTGGAGCAAGAAGCCAACAATCAAGGTACCTTGTTAACTGGTGTTTCTGTCACATTCATCAACACTTTGATTTTATTGTTATTTTCATGTCTGGTACTTCCAAACTGCTGCAGAGATTTCAAAAAATACTAATCATGAACTGTTTTTTCTTGCAGCATTTTTGAAAGGACTCTATCACGAGAATAAAGACTTTGTTGTGCAGAGCTTGCTCATGCACCTTCCTTTGTTGCATCCTGGAAATGACGATGCAAAGGCAGAATATTTGACCCTTCTACCAAACATTCTATCGCACTCGCTGGAGAATTCAATCCACGAAGAAGAGTGCAAACAACTTTTCAGCTTGGCCCGTGTGCATCCGGCATTCACGCAACTGGAAAAGAACAATTTCAATTACTGGCTGGGGCATTTAACTGAAAAGACTGAAAAATCAAAGGACAAACATCCCCAGCTTGGCTCGTATCCCACTCTGTCAGATCCCCATGGCCAGTTCCTAAAAACACAAGATTCCTGGAGACCAACTATTAATTACAGTTTGAGAGGCCAATCAAATGGCTGGAGACAGCCCGCACAACAGGCACAGACGAGGCACCAACTAAAGCACAAAGATTCTGGAATAAGTACATCATTTGACGAGCTAGGCTCTCCTGGCTCTACAAGCAGTCCAGGTAAGTAATTTTTAGATTGTGCCAACCTTCAAGTTGCTTCCACTCTTTTTATTCAATTCACATTGTGTAAACCTGAAGCAAAAGCTTGACTTGATTTCCTTTTCAATTTTTTTAGGTGAGCTTGGACAACATGAAGCCATGGATGACTTTGCTATGCCCAAGACAAGGGTCACACGTTCATCCTCATTTCCTGTTGACCCGAAAATTCTTCACAGAAAAGTCTCACCACAACACTCTTTAGACAGTGATGATGAACTTGTAAACAAAAAGGCTGGAAGTCCAGATGAGGTGACAACTGCTCATCCAGGAATGAAAGGTATTTTAGCAGTCATCTATTATTCTCAATGGCTTTCTTCAGCTTGCTTGTAAAGTATTTTGCATTGTGGTTTCAACATCACCACAGCTTTTATTGTGTTCTGAGGCAAATGCATTTTTTTTATCAGATGTTCCGCAGTGGCTGAAAACCCTGAGATTACACAAATACAGTAATATTTTTTCTGATTTGACCTACGAGGAAATGATGGATCTAACAGAGGAATACTTGGAGAAAAAGGTAACATAGTTTTTTACCATAGCTTTACAATCACCCAACTACTTTCTATACCTAATTAGACACAACTTGAATATTGAATATTATCTTATCTTTAGGATGTAACAAAAGGTGCGAGAAATAAAATCTTGGTTTGCATACAAAAACTTAAAGAAAGACATCATAATCTGATCAACCTGGAAAGTGTAAGTGACATTTTGAATATTCACATCTTGTCATACAATGTGAAGGTACAGGGTTGTACAGGGTTGAAGGTACATTTCATACATATGCATGCAGACTTGTCAACGATGTCATATTTTGTTACAGGAGATGCAAAAACAAGGAAAGTTGTCTTATGTTCTGTCAGAGTTGAGGCAGATCGTGACCACACCCATCAGGCCATATTTGCCATCTCCACCAATATCTCAAAGTGAAACATGTTCATCGCAAGCACCAGCCAGCAAAAGCAATTCTGTCGGAGTGATTGGCGATCCTGTTGACCCAGATGATTTGCCATCACAGATAATCAGAGTCATGGGAAAAGGTAGATATCATTTTTTTTTAATGTTTGAGTTGCACAGCCCTATCTCCAAGAAGTGAGTAAGAAAGCAAGCAAGACTCCCTTTGCTTTGGTTGTATATTGTGTATATTATACTCTATTAAGCCCCAGCTGGGGGCTTATTTAATTTTGAGACTCAGAGGGGGTCTAATAACCTTCTCATTCAAATTTCAGATGAATAATGTCAGAAAAATGTTGCTATATAAGTTAACTTCAAAATGCTTGGAGCTTTTGTAGTTTAATCCCCAATTTAATTTAAAAACAAGAGTGGTTTAAGACAGATACAGAGAGATGGCTTGATAGAGTGTGTTTGTATTTGAATTACATTTGATTCTACTTCGTTACAGCCAGTACCCAAGTACTCGTAGTACAGCCAGATGAAGAATGTTGTCATAATTACTTGTGGATATTGGAGAAAGTGCTGGCACACGAGGTATAATTTCAACTTTTCGCGTGATTCCATCTACTTTGAAGCTATTAAGTTTTGCGAAGATGATTTGCTTTTTTACAACTATTGAAAACGTTATCTTTTCACAGGCTTACAGCTCGACTCAGAAGAGGAAACTTCTTTCGTGGAAGGTGCACTGTCAGAAGTTGGCAAAGCAGTTTGCTGCTAATCGCAGTAAAGTTGCTACCACAGAAAGAAACATGAGAAAGTAAGCTTAAATTTCGCTAGAGAACAATGCGAATATCAATGCTCTTGGTCTGCATTGATATTCGTATTGTATGATTGACGTTTCACATGCTGAAGTCGTTTTGAGTGTTTTTGTTAACGAAGTGAATCTTTGTCCATTTTAGTTGGATGATTGATCCACTTGGTTCGAACTCGTGCATTGGAGGCAGAAGGCGTGGTCCTCGCGGTGGCTCACTCAAGGGCACGTCCAGCTCAGGAATGATCATTGGCAGAGCCGGGCCCGTGGCCAACCTCCACAAACGCCTTGGTCCTTCACAGTCGACATACAACAATATTCCTGTAAAACCTCACCAGACTATTTGTCGCACAAAGTCGGCGCCAATAAGACCGTCACAAACTGCCCTTCAGCAACACGAAATAGGTCAGTAACTCATTATGTGCTGTATTTAGTATTGTTACTGCATTCACAGAAGCAGCCTGTGGTGATATGTTGTTTTCAGTATGGAAACTTTATTGATTTACCATGGGTTAACATGGGTATCATTTTGTTTTAATGTTAGTCTCGTACTCACGCAGAACCTTTTGTATCAATTTTTCAGCTCTGCAAGAAGACGGGATGAACAAGAGTTTTGAAAACCTCGAAACCCTGTGTCGAAGCATGACAGAGCATGCTTTAGAAGGTACGTCGTGGTAATCACAATATTTGTGATTTTATAGTTTGATAAATGTCCTCATTTCAACATGATCTAATCTTTTTAATTCATGGTGGCCTTGTTGACTTAAAAATGCAGCTGAACAACAATGTCAATTAGATGTTATTGTGCCGTGCGTAGGTTGCGATGATTTAAGTACTGCGTGGATAAAAATGCTTTTGTACCAATTGTTATTGTTTACGATAGAAAAATCGGTTCAGATACGCTTCTTACCTGTATTGCATATATTTCACATGAAGTTAATTCTTACCGAGGCGGACACCGAGCTTCTTGTTCACTTTGCAGAGCTATTTCATACGTGAATCTAATAAGCTCAATTTATACTACAAAAAGTAACGCGGGCTGGATTTTATTATTTGAACCCCGGTAGCTTGGTTCGTTTTAGAAACTGTACCTTAAATGCGAAACTGTACACTATGCATGCTTAACTGAGCATGTATAGTGTTGGTATAGTGTGGATGTGTCTAGCCATGATACATGTCTGTAGCCCTATGCGTAATGTAAATGAGGCTATAGACTGGAAACATCGCGTCTACTGTCCTGTGTGCTAATTATTGTGTTTCCATGACGTTTTTGCTCTTCAAACCTCAACTCGGTATTCCTATTGGTTGAATAAAGGTCATCGTGTCTGGGAAAGCAAAAGCATATGTCCAACGCTTGTATATTAACGTGTTTCTGTTTCGTTTATATGCGCTGTGCTTTTTGTGTTTCACTTGGATGGGTCACAAATACTACCTCATTTGCGGCTACACCAGCAAATCAATAGCCGCTATTGTTCTCCTATGCATTAATTAAGTCAATTAATCGTCACTTGGCAACTCTTTGGAAGAGATCTGCATAACTAATGAGAAACAGTTTTTGATTGCGTGTCTTAAACCGGGGGGATTATTTTCAGTGTCTCCATTTGTACGTTAATGTAGTTGATGCGAGTTTTTCTTTGTCTATGCAACACAATCATTGCAATTATATAGCTGTTGTTCGTTCTCGTTTTAACAGATTCTGTGGAGATAAAGGATGAAGAATTTTGAGTTATATTTTACAACGTGACGAACTTCAAAGAAGGAATTTATTCAAGTTTTCATCCGATGATTTCTTTTGTCGCGTATTTTATTTCGATTTAATGAAGCTGGTCTTACAACTGCTCCGTTGCATGAGTCTAATTGATTAGATTTAACGCTAATTGTATTTGTGGTGAATTTTGAATTCCCCCTCCATATCTGGGTCGACATTTTGCATCTTAAACGAGAAAAACGTTTGGGTGACGTATCATTTCCGTGATATCATGTTATTTTGCGTTTACCGTTAACAAGGTGGATTTCCCAGGATATTGGTGGGGCTTGTAATAATGCAAGATAAAATGTGCGTTGCACTCAGCTATCCCATGCACATCGTGCACACGCAACACGTAAATACACGTACCAATATATTCATTAGAGCATGGCTCGTGCATTATCGCTTAAGTTTTGTTTTCGGTGAGAAAAACTCTCCTGTTTATTGTTGTTGTTGACTGTAAAACTCTTATATTATACTGCTATTTCTGCATTATATCTTCAGGTTGAACTACACATAGCGAGGCGGCGCCTGTTGTATTAACATACGATTTTTTAGCAAGCATTATTAGTTTAGAGCTGGACCTCAAATCAATGTTATCATAATTAGAATAATTATCGAAGCAGGTCTACACGAAAGTCGCACACGACTGTCGATTAATGTCGTACACGCGTCTGTTGGTTGATGTGCGATGACGTAACGCAAATATATGTAAGATCACAGTTGAATAATCTCGTTCTTTGGTTTGCTTGTTTTCATCAGTTGATTATTATTAGACTAAAATAGGACCATTTCACATGGACTTTGTCGACATAAAAGTATATTGTTGGACCTTGAAAATCTCTATGTTTATATTATTTTTAAATCATAATACAAATACAAGCAGGCATTGTACTTCTCTATTTTCAAATGCCAAAGTGTACCTCAAAGCATTCCTTGTTCAACGTCGAATTCTGCGAGGGATAATTTTAGCGATTAGCTCCTTTATCGTTAGGATTGCTTGCATTGAAAATAGAAAAGAAATTGTGAGCCAGTTATTTATAGCATCGCGAATATAATACGTTTATTCTATTTAACTGGGCTCATTTTTTATTGAGGTTAAATTCCTTCTGGTGCAGCCGTAGCATGAAGTATATGACGAGGCCCGCGCTGCACCTAAGTCAACGAACATCGACTGTGTCGGTTTATTGTGCTGTTTTTCTTGACGAAAGGCAACACATAACACTTGTTATTATATTATTATGAGTAGTTTTGAATAGTTGGAGCAATGTAACGTTTGTGTTTTGGTAGTATTGAGATTATCAACTGTTATACCCAACGTTCATTTGGTTTTTTTTTGACGTCCCTCTTGCTGTCATTGCAACTTCTGTCATGACAACCAAGGTAATAGTGTTACGTTACTGTTCAAAATTATCGTTGGTGGCCAATCAGGAAGCTCGTTTGTGGATGTCGATCAGGGTGCACGTGCAAAAACAGAAACGAATTGAAAATGTTGTATCAAAAGACAATACTAACAAAAGAAGCTATCACAGGAAAAGTACGGCGATCGTAACTCAAGGGAACATAACATAAGAAGAGTGTTTTGGCACCAATTGTCACAGATTGTCAAAATGTGTCTTTGGCTTGTTTCTTCACCAGGTTGGTTCTGTGCTCACCACGCAACCCAGTATCTATCGCAATAACGCACTCTCGCCTCCAAACGGAATCTTCGCAGTCCTTCTCGCATGGATAATACTGAAAAACAATCTCACGGACAATATCAAGTTTATGCGAATCCAATGCGGATTTCGGTCCACACTGCCAACCGGTCCGTCTCCCAAAGCAATTCCTCCCAAACCTCTCCTCTGGCGAGAACATGTTGAAAACAAGATGCTTGGCAAAGTTTCCTCGATTCAGACTTTTGTGATGGAGTTTCATGATTAGTTCTTCCGATAATTCAACAACATATTGATCACTCTTAGCATTTCGGGTATCATCATAACCATCGTGCTCTTGTGGCTGCACTGATTCGTTGGATTGCTCATAGTATTGCTGGTGTTGGTTCAAGTCCTGCTGATCCTCATCATTCACGTTGGCTGTGCCCACCAAATTCGATGCTGCGATACGACCTTTCTTTGCCAGTGAATGGAAAACCATACTTGGTGAACCAGAATTCGCCTTCCACATACTATCGGCTTGTTGATAAGAATCTGGTTTGTCACATGATTGTGTGTTCAGAGTATGGTGCGGAATGACTGACGCATGCGCAGGTTGCAAGTGATGCTTTGGGGCATTGACACCCTCTGCTATGCTTGGCACGTTGAAGTGACGGATAATAGAATCGAGTTTGCTATTCACAACATCAAGGTATGCGATAATTTCTGCTTTTTCGTCTTTTTTACCCAAGTCTTCATTCGAAGAAGACATCAAGTTGATGGTCTTCACTGACTGTGGTATGCCAATGTTCAGGCTCCCATTTGCATCGAAATTCATGTTCGGTCCAACGGTATTCTCCGGAACGCTAACGGGCCTTGGAATAGAAGGATTTGGATTGGCATTGGGGAGTGCCGAACGGGGCAGTTTGGGTGCTAAACTGCGATTGCGTGGCATACTTCTGTTTATTTGTGATTTTCGCTGCCTTCCTCTGGCTCTGGGTCTCTTTCTGGATGTTGATGCAGTTGCATCTTCTTTTGAAGAAAGTGCATTTGTTGGCTCCGCTTCCGTGCTCACAGTGACCATTTTTGCACCATCGTTGTTGGCTGATGAAATATCTTGTTGCAAGCTTTCCCCGTCGCTTCCATTTTTAACGGCTTCAATCTTTGACACCAAAGTTGTTCCGGAAGACGATCCACGACAATGTGTTGTTGTTGTTTCGTTTGCAGGAAGTGTGGTGAGAATTTCGACCCCATCATCTTCAATGCTTGATCCTTCGGCGTCCTCTAATCCTGTGGCAAATGGCAATAACATATCAAGCAATAATGAATGGCCTAACTTGTTATTATTTTTCATGACTTGTTATAGTCGGTTTCCTAATTACACTGCTGTTTTACAAACCTTTATCAATGATTTCAAAACTCCTTTCTTCAATAATCTCTTCTACTATGACTTTGCCGTTGGCATTCGAAGAAAAATCGTATCCATCGACATCTCCATCAACAGGCAAATTGCTTTCCGAAAAGGAACTTGCTTCACCGCTTTTTATTTTCTGCAATTGTTGTTTCTCCAATTTATGGCCTTTCGAGTGTTGCAAGAGGAAAGACAGGTTACTGAATGTTTTATTGCATTTATGGCAAATGAATATCTTTCCAGCATTCTTGTGAATTACGTTCAAATGTCTTTTTAAACGGACGATCGAGGGAAACCTCCTTTGACAACCGCTGCACTTCAGGCCCACGCTCGCTCGACCCGTCGCGCCATTGCGTGTAGTTCGTGTGTTGTCCAACTCGTTTTCCATGCCGTTCGTTTTCTTTGATAGGTCTGACTTCATTCCGATTCTAGTAACTTTATAATAATTCAGAGTCTTGTTAACAAGTCTGAATGCAGTTATTAAAGTTGGTGAAAATATGAAACCGTGTATTTATTTCCAGATTTTCACGCGTTCACCGAAGTGGTGATGGTGAAGGCCAGACAACGTGTTCGTGGTCTATTGTATTTTGTTTTTCAACCGTGACATTGCTCATATATACCAGCATGCAACACGCAACGACCTTTCATCATTGCCAAGTCACGAACCTGTAATCTGCGTGCGCATAACCAGGAACACTCGCTTGAACAACACTGCATTGCATGCTCCATTCAAAATTCAGCTGGGATCTACCTCTCAACTGCTGTCAATGCAAGGTGAAAGTCCATATTTACACGAAAGCTTTTGCATGCAACACAATGTTTTCGCGAGGAAGTTTGTTACAAACAACAGTTTCGCTCACCAGAAGAGTTCACCAGAACCGGCACTGGAGGCCCAACTCAACTTACACAGTGAATAAGATTACAAAGAAAATAAGAGTCATAAAGAAGAATGAGGCAAATTCTAATAGCCAACCGACGCCCCTATGTGTTATTCTTGGCTGGGGAAATTCAAAGCAGCAGCATTTGAGAAAATACAGTGAAATCTATGAAGAGAGAGGCTTCAATACCATAACTGTATCACCGCTTCTTATTGATGCATTAGTATTTCCAGAGATCAAAGGAAAGAAGATCAGCTATCAGGTAATGAAAGCCATTCTCAACGAAATTAAAGACGAAACTACTCCAGTTATCATTCATCAGTTTAGCAATGCTGGATGTGCTTTGTATTATTTCATATGCGAAGAACGCATTAAAGAAGATGGCATACTTCGACATAAACTTAACCTAGTTGGAACAATATTTGATAGCTGCCCTGTAGTACCACGTTTTGAAAGCATTACACTTGCTCAAAAAGCTTTCACAAACGAAGTGTCAAGTCCAGCTTTAAAAATAATTGTTTGGTACACGCTAAGGGTTACCCTTCCTTTTATTGTATGGCTGAATCCTGTTGTAAAATTTTTTATGAGTTTCATGGAGAATTTCCCAGTATTGTCTCCACAGTTGTTTTTATACTCAGAAAAGGACGAATTAGCTCCTTACAAGGATATTGACAAGTTTATTGAATATAGAAAGGGGAATGGGGTGCAGACCATGGCAAAATGTTGGACACAAAGCCCCCATGTTCAACACTTCAGGAATGATAAAGAAGGCTACATCAGAATGATTGACAAATTTATCAAAACTCTCAATCTTTGAATTTCTTGTAAAATCAAACATCATACACACAATGTAGTATTTATTATTCTTCATTTAATGCAGTTGCAATGTCCTGTTCTATATTTTTATACAAAATCAAATAGATTTTTTTATTCAGTTCTATTGTACATTTTCTTGGTTGTCCAACGGTTTCATCCTTGTTCGAGTTTCATTTCTCAATCCAGAATCAACAGCAGTGATACACTCTTTCTTCCAAGTGATATCAATCAGAGATGGGTGGACGGGATACTTCCTGAAAGTAGCCTCCTTCACAGCATTCAGCTTTCCTGCTTCAAGAGGCCCTTTGGGCACTGCTCGTCCAAACACTCTACCCGTGCAATTACGACCTCGTCTCTCCTCAGGTGTGAAGACCTGGAACGTCAGATTCTTTGCGAAATTACCCCGGGAACGGCTCTCCAGAAACACCTTCTCGATGATGGAGTCTGAAATCATGTACGAGACTTGTGCATTTGTTGCTATGGGACTCTGAAGAGCTGTTGCCGTTTGAAGGGTTGCTGTCTGCTCTGGGATGTGTGGCATGTTCAAAGTGAAAGGTGAAACAGTATTCAGCCAAGGTTTGGAGGTAGAAGCATTGATCAGGGTGGAGGCATAGTAGTCTTGGTGCTGTTGCTCTTTGGTCGTTGGCGTGTGTACTACAGGTGGGGTGTGAGTTACGGAAGTTGGGGTGGTTGATGATTCTGATGGTGTGGGGTCTTCTTGCTGCGGTTTTATACTGGTTGACATGTCGATGCTTGCCTGCTGTACGCTCAATGGAACATTGAAATGCTTGATAATTGCATCCATTTTCGCATTCATCAGCAGCATGAAATTCATCAGCTCATTCAGGTTTGGAGATTGATGATTGAAATAGATTGCTTTCACTTGGGTCGGCAGTTCAATCTGGATTCCCTCAGATCCACCCGGCTTTGCAGATACAGTGGAAGCTTGCTGTTGTTGCTGCGGTTGGGGTTGATTATCAGATTGCGAGTTGAGAGCAGAGCATAAAGCATTCATCAGAGACGAAGCTGATGATAAGCCAATGTTTGGTACACCTTCTGCTCCAACTGAGTCGGGAACCCCGTGTCCACCCTGTCCATCAGTTTGTTTTTGTCCTACAAAAATAAATGATAATTATCATAATATTTTATTATGGCCTTAGCAACAGCAAGGATCAGCATACATTTCTGGCCTGTTTTGAAAAACAGACATTGTACTGAAATGACAGTGTATATAGGGTAAGTGGACTTTCAGGAGTTTACCCATGACTTGTTGAAATGCAGTATTAAAATCGATGGATCTTCTTTTCTTTGCTAATGGCGGGTGAATCTCTCTATGCTGGAGGAACTTGCCAAGCTCGGCGAAAGTCTCAGGGCATCGGCGACACTTGTAAACGGTACGAGAAGCCCGATGTAGCTTGACATGTTGCTGCAGAAGGGTTGGATTTCTGAATCGCTTGTTGCATTTGCTGCATTTCAAGGCATTCAGCGCACGAGGCCTTCTTTGATGGTGGTGGACTATTGGAATAGTTGTGGCCTGTTCTTCGACGCATTGGACTGAAGAATTATCTCCATGAATGGGAATTTCGTTCTCATCTCCTTTGCCGAGAGTTATTACCTCGATTTGCGCTTGAAGAAGTGGTTGTGTTTGGGTATCCATTGCCCGAGAGAGCGTGTGCTGTTTCGTGGAAATTTCCGCGAGACGCAAGTGAATTTGGTCGAAGGGAAGCAATCCGCCCTCGTTGAATGATGCGTGTCAAAAGCGAATCGCGCAGAAGAAACGAGGTTGTGTGTGGGCGCCAGGTGCTGTATAAGCCGCGGGGAATGAAACAATTAAAAGGGAGGGGGGAGTATTTCTGTTATTCCTTAATAGCACCACACCCCCAACGCGCCAATGGACAACAATGGCCACCAAAGAGGATTTTCTTAAAATGTGATCGGGTCCAAGATATCCTCATGGGCAATTACAAGTGTACTGTTGTTTGAAAACACACAAAGGAGAAAAACATTAAAGAATTAAGGTTTCAGGTCTCATACGACTAGTTTATATGTTCCAAAAACATTTTCTACTTTTATTGCCCTTTGAAAGAATTGGGAGGGGAGCTCAATTAATTTATTTGTCCACGTGGGTATTTCCCAACACAACGGGTCCCTATTTCATCAACAGCATCAGCAACAAATTCATGAAAGACTGCTGGCCAAAAGCGATTGCAGGCGTTTGGAAATTTCTTTTTCATTCAAAATGGCTGCAGGGGTAGGTGAAAAAAGTACCATTATTAAATCGTTTCGTATCATTTACATCTATACATAAAATATACCAAATTTTTGTCAATTTAAAAGCTTATTTTATGTAGGAAATTTTTGTTTCAGACTCTCTATACCTATCCTGATAACTTCAGGGCCCAAAAGATTTTGATTGCTGCCGAATACAGTGGAGCTAAGGTCAACGTCTCGTCTGACTTTGAGCTTGGAACCACGAACAAAAGTGCAGAGTTCTTGAAGAAATTTCCACTGGGCAAGGTGAGTTAATGGCCTGAAATATCAATGTTCTTCAGATTATATTGTCTTAAAGTTATTTACGTCGTTTTGGCGTGGCAAGCAGAGAGGGAACCTTTATAAATGTGTATTATGACGAGGCATTAACCCACGACAAGGAGTCTAGTTCACCAGGTTCTGCTAGTTCATCAATTGCAGAATCTTTTCCAAGAATGCTTATTAAATCAAAACTTTGCTATTTTGTAGGTACCAGCATATGAAGATGCTGAAGGAAATTGTCTCTATGAAACAAGTGCTATTATGTACTATGGTAAGTGAAGCCAAGTGTTGATTGCTTTTTTGTTTAAACATCACATCATTTTTGCAATGTTTTTTGAAAAATGTGCTCTTGACACCATAGATCTGTGGTGGTTGGAACTTTTGATAATTTTGATGCTAGTGTAATTTTTTATTTGGGCAAATGCTAATTTTTGGCATTAGCATTTAGTGGCTTGTTAAGATGATCATTTTAAGGCAGGTTTTGCCTTTGCCAGGGCAGCTCAGCGGGTCCCCTCAGTTGACCACCACAGGTGCAACTCTTTTGTGTTGGTGCATATCTGTTGTATACAGTTTCTGCTGATTCAAGTATAAACTTATCCATGCTCATGTTCTCAGCCAAAGTCTTTGTACATTCTGCTTAGCATTTTTTATTGAATTTGATATTTGTTGTTGTTGTCATAGTCATTCACAAAGTGGAATGATTTCATTTGTTTCAGTCTCTGATTGCAATGCCCATGGTGCAAACAAGCTAGATGCATGTCTTGTGCAGCAGTACATGTCATTTGCCGATAATGAAATTCTGCCATCTGCCTGTGCATGGACGTTTCCAACTCTTGGATTGAGACCATTCAACAGTCGGGTATGTTTTGCAGTTGGTATTGGAGTTTGGTTTTAGCTTACCAAGTCTTTTATTGTTATCAAAATAAGGGATTTGATTGAAAGACTCTAATCATATTACCAAATCTACCATGGAGGGCGTTAAGGGGTTTAAATAGTTACTCACCAACCATTTGAATTTGTTTTGATGCTTCGCCATGCATGAAGTCCTGGTGCAAAACAATTAATAATCAGATAAAATAACTGATGAGCCAAGTATTCAAAATCACAATTATTTTCAATCATTGATTTCATGCATGGTCAGTGTGTGAAAAAATAAAATCATGAAGATATGATAAAGTAAAGGATTGCACCATCAGAGATCATAGTTTAATCTGTTGCATTTTTTTTAACAGGAACAAGAGGCAGCCATTGCCAATGTGAAGAAATGCCTTGAGCTCCTCAACAATGCTTTATTGACAAAGACATTTTTGGTTGGAGAGCGTGTTACACTCGCTGATATCTCTGTATGCTGCAATCTTGTTCTCCTTTACAAGCAAGTTCTTGATCCCCAGACTCGCAGTGCATATGGAAATGTCAACAGATGGTTTATGACTTGCATTAACCAGCCACAATTCAAGAAAGTTCTCGGAGAAGTTAAGCTATGTGAAAAAGCTGCACAATTTGATGGTAATTAGTTGCATTAATTGTGACTTGACTTTATTGTCTTATCTTTGGCAGCCTTCCTGTTAATGTATCATGCTATATGTCAGGGTCTTGTGCATTTTTAATGCACAATGCTTCTTGTAAGCATTATGCATTAGATCATAAGATGTGACCGTGATAGTACTGGTAAACTATGAAGGCATAGAAAGTCATTATTGCTAGCAATAATGAAGCAAGTGTTGCTGGTGTTTTAGATGGACCTCTTTTTAATGTTCAATGGACTATTCATCAGCAGATATTTGTACAGTATTTCGTTTCAATATATTCCATTTTTGTAATAATAAAACTTGCAAAGAGAGATTGTTAATTAGAATCTCTTTTCTTAGCAAAAATGTATGAACAACTTCATCCCAAACAACCAAAGAAAGGAAAGAGTGAGAGTAAGAAACAAGAAAAGCAACCCGAAAAGCCAAAAGTGGAACCCCAACCAGCAGCACCAGTGGAGGAGAAGAAAAAGGACCCCTTTGGTCATCTGCCACCACCGTAAGTCTCTGTTGTATTTTGTGCCATTCTGTATGGTTGTCTATTATCCAAACTAATAGAATGAATAATGCCAATCAAATCGTGTATTGGTATCACATGTGTTTATACAAAGCAATGCTTTTGCATTGCCAAAATACTTTGACACTTTTGTGTGGCTTCAGTTGGTTTACATTTCCTATATAAATTGATTACATAGAAAAATGGTGTTTGACGAGTGGAAGAAAATGTACCGCAACAATGATACTTTCGAAGTAGCTCTTCCCTGGTTGTGGGAGAACATTGATCGCGAGGGTTACAGTATTTGGCTTGCAGAATACAATTACAATGAAGACCTTAGAATGACATTCATGGGAAGCAATCTTGTTTCTGGAATGTTTCAACGTCTAGAGAAGCTTCGCAAAAATTGCCTTTCAAGTATGCTTATTTTTGGAACTACCGGCAACGTTTCACTTTCTGGTGTTTGGATGTTTCGAGGACAAGAACTGGCTTTCGATGTAAGCAATTGTTTATTTTGCAACATTTCTATTTATCCTTTGTGCATGATTTTATTCAGAAGTGATACTTGATCTTTGGCATTCTTGATAATCCCATTTATTTTTATTTTTCAGCTTTGTGAAGACTGGCAGGTTGATTCACCCTCTTTCAAATTTACCAAGCTTGATTGGGACAATGAAGAACACAGAAAATTGATGGGAGAATATTTGGCTCAGGAAGAGGTTGGTGGAAAGCCAGTAGTGGATGCAAAACTGTTTTGCTAGTACTCAATGAGTAGTTATTAAAGGCAGATAATGCATCTGTTTTAATATGAATTAATTAAATCATATTGCAATATATTATTTTTTTCTCTATTCTCATCTTCTATTGTTTGCAAGCTGGTTTAAAGCATACTATGGAAACAAGTTTGAAAAACACTGTGCATGTGGTATATATTTGCCATCAAATTATAACAGAACTTTTCATAAACAAATAAAGTTAACTAACATTGATTTACAACAGCAACAGTTTCAATGTTTAGCATGCAAGTTGTTCAAATATTAACCAAGCACTGTTCTACAATCACACACCACTACTCCTTTACTTTGCCAGGCTCAGATGCATAAGTTGACAAGTACTTTGCAAAATGAACAATGCTGCTCTTTAAAATTAATTTGAAATAGGTAAAGAACAAATTATTATTAACAACAATCAGCAGAAATTAATCTACGAAAAAAGCAAGTACTTGATTGACAATGTTTGGAAATGTCAAATATCGTCAATATCGATATCATCTTCTTCAACTGGTTTTGGTGTTTCAACAGCTGCTGGCTTGTTTGTGTAAACAACATCAACTCCATTTTCATCTTCTTCGCTTTCTGACTCTGCCTCCTTCAACCAAGTGATAAATGGCTTTGCCTTGTTGTGAATAGATGTTGCAACCTCTTTTGAAACGTAACGCTTTGATATCTGTTCATCAAAGAATAAATGTTATAAACAAGTCAAAAGAGCATGGTATTACAAATCGGTGCTACTGAAGGTAGTTGGAAAGCAAGAACATTGGTTCTTATTCCATCACTGGGTCTTCCTTGCAAGATTTTTATCAAAAGTTTGGCTTTATGAATTGCCAGAAGGCCATGCCTACAACAAGAAAAAGAAGAGAGAGGCTTACTTTAGATGCCCATTGGATGAAGACTTCTTCCTCCACATAGTCATTGTCATAGAAGCTCTTCAACACATGTGGAACTTTTGGCATCAACTGGTCAGGATATGATTTCCCAACGAGGATTTCAAAAGCACCCATCAGATATTTCTGAGCCTTCTGATTCTCATGAAGCAACTAAAATATAGATGTTTTGTAGAATTATCATCACAAGGACCTGGCAAAAGAGAGCAGAGGCTTCCAGACTTAAAAAGCAAGAAACTTCACACTTTCAAACATACCCTGAGGAAGAGTTTACGGTACTTCTTAATTTCTTGGACCATGTTGTCACTAAAGAGTATCTCGGCAAGAACAAGGACTGATTTATCCCTGATATCAAGGCGTTCCGCTTCAGCAATGATCTCTTTTTCTGTCCCATCGACACCATTGGCTGTCTTGCTCTATGAAAAGGCATGAATGTATAATTCACCAAATATGCTACTCCAGGTTTGGAAAATTCAACCAAGAAAGATGTGCAGCATGTTTCCTTTTATAAAGGTGAGAAAACTTACGTTAACAAATTGGAAAAACAAGTTGATTCTTTCTGCTTCTGGTTTTTCCATGTCTTTATTCACAACAAGTCCCTTGATTCCACCTGACAAATCTTCCATTCTTCTCTTCACAGCTTCATCGGTAACATCCTCACCCCAATCATCATCAAAACCATCCTATATTCCAAAGAGATTGCAAATAATCCAGGGGGTTATACCACAAGGCAAACCAATAAAATTTGACCAGCTGCAAAAGGATAAAGTTGCATACCGATGTTGTCGAAGTAGGAGGAGGCAAACCATTTTCTGTAAAAGGGTTCTTATCAACACCTCCTTGTTCTTCATTAGCCGAAGGACTGGTGGGTTCTCCGTTACCATTCTTATCAGAATGGTCCTTCTTTCCTTTGCCTTTCTTCCTATAATAATAAAAAGAATAGCTGGATCCAGTTTTCTAGTCAAGAACGATTCCAAAAACTGTTTTACATAAAATAAAACATGAGTGCATTATTTATGTGGCTTAGGTGAAAACTAAAAATTTTTGGAAATGGAAATTTTGCAAATCATAAATAATTAAATACTATTTGAAAAATTGTACATAAGAATGGCAAGCTGTTTGAATAAGCTAATGATAAATAGGATTAAGAGGTTTAAGCAGTCTAAAAATAAATTTAAAACTCCAAGAAATGCCAGAAGGCTGTCTTACCCTTTTTGTGGGGTGGCACTGACATCTTCTACCCCCGGGGGGTTTTTAATGATGAATTGGGCTGTACGATGCTTTGTATCAACAGATCCTGTGTAACCACATGCAATGCAATGTTGATTAATCTTCTCCTTTTTCACCTGGACAGACTGTGTTATAAAAACAGGTATGTTTAGTTATAGATTAACAGACAATATTATCAAGCTGGATTACAAGAGTATTCAAAGTAAAACAAAACCGATGATTATCATAATACAGATGTGGACAGAGACTTACAAGATCTGTTTCTGGATTCTCACATTCTGGGCACAGCACAAATCTTTCGATGAAACTATCAAGAATCTCCTGCAATTTATCTGCATCATGAGAACCATTCACAATGTAGCGGTCATTTTTCTTGTCAAACTGAGTATTTGCACCAAGCTCACAACCAAAAAATTTGGTGGGATCTGAAGTACAAATGCAAACATTCAAACCTAAGTTGCTTAATATATATTTATCCAAAAAATATTTCAAGATAAATACCAAGTGCAAATGTCTTACACAGTGGGGGTCTATTCAGTGATTTTGCAATATCCACCATGTTCACAACAACAGTTTTAATACCATTGCCCTTGCCTTCAACCTGAAAGACGGGAATTTTAAGAAATTTTGCACTTTGTACAAAATGTACGAAACAACATGTATAACCTTTGTTCAGAAACCTTTTCATATCATGACGAACAAGCCTTTTATCTGGAAATAACAACATACCTTTGCTATGAGTTTAGGCATTTTATAACGGTAGAATTGGTCGGTGACCTTTCTGTTGACGTTAACCATAGCCATGATGAATTATTATTCTTGTTTTTACTGATATTATAACTTTTTCGACGTTTATTTCTTATATTAAATAAGAGAGTTCTTTGAGAAGAATTTTCGTAACCACATAAAGTCCTCGATACTTTTCCTGTCATAAAACCTCTATGCGGCCACTGTTTAGGGCCTCCTCCGACTATAATTCTTCTACTTGAGGAACCAATTTTGGCTGGGAAATCGTTTGTTAATGAGTAGTCTGTGAATATATAAAATAAAAGTAAGAGAAAGCGAATATATATATGTGATAAAACTGATTTGAACGTCTACTTGGATTTGAGCACGTTGCGCGAATAGATTTCTTACGCAACTCCAAAAAGCGTGCAAAAGAAAATTGTTCGCATGAAATTCCCGACAAAAGATGACCCTCGGGGCTCCCTCCATGATAAATTAATGAGAATATCATCTCGGAAATAATAGAAAGAAGAGCATAAATATTATATAGGCCAAATCCTACCTGTTCTAGAGGAAATCATCCACCTGTTAGGGACAAATATGTCCAGATCGATTGAAACTCAACTCGTTAAAACCAATTTTACACGGAGCTTAAAGAAAAACGAAAATAAATACATTTTGCAACACACGAAATACATACGACAACATGAAATTTCATCTGAATTTACCCATTTATTTCTTACAGAAACATTAAACAGTTTTTTTGTAAATAAAAATTATTTCATTTTCCCATAATATGATGGCCTAAATTCGGCCTGAAGAGCCAGATATTTTATGAATTTCTAAGTGAATTTAGCATAATATGAAAAGTATCTGTTGAAACTCGATAATCGTTTGGTCACTATTAAATAAAATAATCATATTGTCCACACAGTAACAGAAATATTGAAGCTGAAAAGCTGTACCTTCTTTCTCTCCTAAAGCCACAGCCACACGAGGACCAACATATGATAAATGATGCGAAGTGAATACGTCATCTTAATATACCTTAAGGAAAGGCTTGAGATAGCTTACAAGAGCCAATGAAACTATTTATTGTATTTTATTAATTTTATATTTTATTTATATTCATTATATTTATTTATTTTATCGACCGAGGGGGTGGAGTTCTTGTCACCCACTTCATCCAGGGGGAGTTGCAACTGAGATGGAAGTCCCGTCCTTTTGTCTAGAGTCAAATCAATTTCCATTCCATCGATATTTCTAAATTTGAAGACAATTTCGACAATAATATCATGTTATTTATACTTTCTATAAATAGCTGTATAAATAAGCACCATATGTATACACAGAATAGGTTAAAGAAATGTCACCCTAAACTAAACTAAATAATTTATTAAACATCTGTCTCGATATCAATGGTATGCAATGATATCTCCATAGCAATTTATGCAAAATGGTATTCAACTGAAAGACATCTTGTGAAGAAATATTGTGCTAATCATCATCTTTAGCAATTGTAATTAAAACAAATTATGTCGCAAAACCTCCTGCAATAGAATTATTAGCAAAAAAAGGACAAAATTTACCAGCATTCTACTCTAGATAGAAATAAAATAGTAAATAGAAAGGTAAGTGAGTAAAATGTTAATAGAATTATGGTTTATTTTGTAGGCTAAGCAAACATACACCGTACATGGACAAAGAGCCAAAGCAATACAGATGACAAAACAACTTTATTGTCTTATGGTAAGTAGATCAATAGTTAAGTTCTGTGAACCATGATGTTTTGATTTTAATTTCGGTTCGGTTGAGGCTGGGAATGGTCTCAAACTGATCAGAAGGTCCTAATTAGTAGGATTCGACCCCTTGTGAGTGATATTTCGATCTATTTCTAAATTTGATTTTTCTAACCCTAGCTTTATGTATGATAGGTAAGGTATTTAACTTGGGGCAAGAGCTCGCCTGGGGTGAACTTTGGAAATATTTATGCTAGGAGGCTGGGAATGGTCTCCAACTGATCAGAAGGTTCTAATTAGTAGGATTCGACCCCTTGTGAGTGACATTTCCATCTATTTCGAAATTTGATTTTTCTAACCCTAGCTTTATGTATGATATGTAATGTATTTCACTTCGGGCAAGAGCTCGCCTGGGGCCAACTTTGGAAACATTTATGCTAGGAGGCTGGGAATGGTCTCAAACTGATCAGAAGGTCCTAATTAGTAGAATTCGACTCCTTGTGAGTGACATTTCGATCTATTTCTAAATTTGACTTTTCTAACCCTAGCTTTATAAATGATAGGTAATGTATTTAACTTGGAACAAGAGCTCGCCTGGGGTCAATTTTGGAAATATTTATGGTAGGAGGCTGGGAATGGTCTCAAACTGATCAGAAGGTCCTAATTAGTAGGATTCGACCCCTTGTGAGTGACATTTCGATCTATTTCTAAATTTGATTTTTCTAACCCTAGCTTTATGTATGATAGGTAAGGTATTTAACTTGGGGCAAGAGCTCGCCTGGGGTGAACTTTGGAAATATTTATGCAAGGAGGCTGGGAATGGTCTCAAACTGATCAGAAGGTCCTAATTAGTAGGATTCGACCTCTTCTGAGTGACATTTCGATCTATTTCTAAAATTGACTTTTCTAACCCTTGCTTCATGTATGCTAGGTAATGTATTTAACTTGGGAAAAGAGCTCGCCTGGGGTGAACTTTGGAAATATTTATGCAAGGAGGCTGGGAAACTTGATTTTTCCAACCCTAGCTTTATTTATGATAGGTATATTTTCTAAAAATGTTGCAATTTTTTTCGATATTCTTGTTCACCATAGGCTCCTGCACAGAATAAAGTTTATCCGGTCTCTCCAGCATAAAAACCTGGAGCGGCAGCCCTGAATCTAGCGACCTTTACCTTACCTTAGGCAAAAAATCTACAGGTAGATGACGACCAAGGTTCTAGTTCCTGGACTGTGGGTCACATTTTTAAAAAATGTTGTATTTTTTTCGATATTCTTGTTCACCATAGGTTCCTGCACAGAATAAAGTTGATACGGTCTCTCTAGCATACAAACTTGGAGCGGCAGCCCTGAATCTAGCGACCTATACCTACCTACTTCATGTATGATAGAAAGTTTAGAAAGCTATCCGCGGGAAATCTGGTTCCAGGAACTATTACTTTTAGAGCAAAGTTTATTTCACACTCAGAGCTTGAAGACGGTTTTGTCTGGGATGATGCATTATTTTTTAAAGTAGATTTTATATCAGAAAATTTTTAATAAAAAATTCACAAAACAGGATCTCTATTCATGAACAATTTGTAGACTTTGAAACAAAAAAATTGTAAATAATGAAATGTTGTTTCATTCATAACATTTTATCACCTTGAAAAAGAAACTTGAAATAATCACTGGATAATATTAGAATGTTACAATCTGAACATTTAACTGATATGATACATGCCAAAAAAGTTAAAGCACAATTTATATAACTAATTCACTAATATCATTAAAAAATGTGCCGTTATTGTCTCCTCCACCAAATATAACTATGTTATCCTCATCTTTTTGGAAACTGTGAGATGTTTTTGTGTTCATTAACAAGTGACCAGCTCTGGCTGCTAACTTATCATTTGAGATTTTGCTCCAGGTCATAGAAGCTGTGTGAACAAATAAATAACGTTGCAAAAATTGTGTGCAATGATGTGTATGTGCGGATGTTACAAGAGAAATCAGCAAAAAAGATCAGTTAGTGAGGATTATAGCCTATTGTTCCAAAATCAAAACTTACCTAATCGTAATGTGTAGACGTCATTGAGTGCTTGAATGCCATTGTAACCGCCGTGGATGACAATTCTTTGCTCATCTCTTGTCAATAGGGACCCATGCCAGCTACGATGCAGAGGGGCTTGTCCTGTTGTCTCCACAGATTGGAAATTCATCAACACTAAACAGATTGTCAAAGCAGTAATCAGAAACCATGTATGTATCTTTACACATTGGGTTTTCTGATACATATATCGCAATGTAAAATACTGCATTATGAAATTGGCATACCTAGGTCTAATGTCCACAAGTCATTGAAGCAAGTTGGAGCGTCCCATCCTCCAAATATAAATAATTTGCCCTGAACTAAGTTTGCAGAATGGCTGAAAAAGAATGCATTGCAAATAAAAATAAGGTTTTGTTGCTACAAGATACAATGCAAAAGCTTGTAGAACTTGTCATTAGCTCACCCTGATCGTGGTCTGGGTCGTTCTCCACTAACTATTGGCTGATACCAGCTGTTTGAAACTAGAAATGAAATCACTTACTAACAGTCAAACATATCAACTCTCTGAAAGGTACAGCAAGAAAATATAAACGTTTTGCAGACAAAAACAGAAGTCAAATTCGGAAATAGTGACCCTACCTGTGTTGAAGAAGTAAACATCATTTGAGCATCCGTCTGGTACTGGATCAGGGTTGGGGAACACACCACCGAAAATGAGCAGTTCTTCATTCACTAAATTGCAAGAATGATATGATCTTGGTGGTGCTTTTCCAGTCACCTTTAAAGAAAACAAAAAGACAAGCGTCACAAGATTTTATCACTTTTCAAAAGAGTTTTGGTGGGTGAAATTGAAATTTTTACAATTTATCATCCATCGCATGCTCTTCATTTAAAATAATTTATTGCTATATTTGTTTAACAATGACCTCCAAGTGTTTCCATTCCAAGGTGTCAGTATTCAGTGTGTGGATATCATGGTACCACTTTTTGTTCTTACATCCACCAAAGATATATAGTTGATGTTGTTTCTCATTGTATACAGATGTATGGCCCATTCGTCTTGTAGTTCCTTTACTGCTGTCTTCAAGTCTTCTCCAACTACCATTTGCTGCAAAGATTTGTAAATATATACAGATTTTGTGCTTTTCAGGGCATCAAATCTTGTTAACTTAAAATTGAGCTAATGCAAAGAAATTTTGCAAATTCCTTTAATTAAATCCTAAGATAATACAGTCGAACATTAACAGACACCTTTATACAATGGACACGTCTGATCAACAGAAATACATTGGTCTCAATGTAATTTCCTTTCATAAATTTCTTTCATTTGCTTTTATTTTTTGCAAACTTACAAAAGTCGTACTGCCAAAGTGAATCTTTGCACATAAGATGTTTCATTCCTTGTCCTCCAATCATTATAGCTTTTGAAGCAGTGGTATGGCACATAGTATGCCCCCAACGAGAAGATGGAACTGTGAAAAAAGCAACACATGTTTAATGGCAGAGATTTCTTGCTAATTTTGATTTACACAAGCATAAAGATCAAAAGTTGTTTAAAACCTTTCAGCTCAAACAATCCTGGTGTTACAGGCGATGCTGTTAATGACTGGTTCTTGGTGAAAGATTTTGAAGATTTGGGTGTAAAGAAGCTATCAATCTTTTTAGGTTTATTTCTCATTGGAGATAGAAGGACTTTTGGACTCATGTTGACTGTACTCAGATTTTTTTGGTCAAATTTGACATGTTTTGTTGTTTCTTTGTCATCATCAAAATCAAATGCTGTTTTTCTTTTTACAGAAGTTGTTTTGTGATGGTACTTTGTATATGTTTTATTGACTTCTGACAGAGGTGAAGACCAAAGTTTTTGTTTTTTTTGCTTTTTTTCTTCTTTCTCTTGACTATTCTCCTGGTCAGACCAATCTGATTTGTCTTTTACCCCATGAAGGCTGGGAGTAAGATGTTCTGAGATGCCCGAATCTTGGGAGAAAGACACTTCATTTAATGCTGGTGTTGTATTTCTTGGAGAAATGACAAGCTTTATCAATCTACCCTGGGAAAAGAGAAGCGCGTCAAATCAGTTTATATGATAGAACTCTTACTTACTATCTCTTACTTATGATAGAATTAGAATTTTGTCTACTGATCGAGTTTAACACTCTCTGATATTATTGTCACCTTGTCTTGTATTTCTCTAGCAAGTAACTGCTCTGCATCATCCCAGCCACCGTCAAAACAAATTGCATGATTTGTCAGTGATAGTTGACCAACTGTTTTACAAACTGAGTCAGTTTCGCCATCAAGATGTAACTGTACATGCATATCATCTTTTGTGGTATTTTCGTCACCATTTAAAGAAAATATTACCACTATGTCAGGCAAAGGGGGCGGGAAATAACAATAAAATTCTGAGCTTACTCCAACACTAAAAAGGAGAAATAAAATCCCATTTACTGCACGATTGCAGCACCTTTCCAAAATATCATGTGGAAAAATAGCTACAATATGATAAACATATTGGAAGATTGAAACAGTGAAAGATTTCAAACCTGCGAAACTTCCTTGGTGTCTGATCCAAGCCCAAAACTGCATAGAATTCCATTTGATAGATTTGGGAAATAAAACTTCCGTGTTGGAACTAATAATGTTGTTGCTTTTGGTCCAAAATTATTGTGTGAAACAGAATTACGCGCCAAAATAATTGGCGCCTGTGCATCTGGAATGCAAGTCCCCAAAAGGTGGGAGGGAACTATGGAGAAGTGGAAACGAATGACACGCCCCCTCGCATTGAATGCACATGGTAGGTAATTTGTTAGTGACCTGGCGGGAAGAAAGTTTTGTTCTTTTCTTGTTTTTGAGAATAAGCATATTACAATAAATTATTTCAACATGTCAACGAAAACAGATAATTCAACGACAGGAGATGTTAAAATTATTATTGGAGCTCAATGGGGAGATGAAGGTAAAGGCAAAGTTGTCGATTTATTGGCCGAAAGCATGGACCTTGTTTGTCGAGGACAGGTAGGCCGAATTGTTGCGTTCAAATTTTTCATCTTTCCACAAGACCTATCGTCTACACTGTTTCCTGTTTCCAAATTTCAAGGCTAGAAGATGTAATACGTGCATTTCACTTCTCTATGAATTTTCTAATAAGATACGAAATTGCTTCCTTTGCTTTTTAATTTTGTATCGCGGAATTTTATTTTCTCACCGAGTTGTGCAATGTGGTCATATTTCCTCTTCGACTTTTACTTTTCAAATTTTCCTTCACCCACAAGAACTTAATTACTTTTTAAATTTCCAGGGTGGAAGTAATGCCGGTCATACAGTTGTTGTTGGTGACAAGTCGTACTTCTTCCATCTCATACCTAGCGGCGTTACAAATACATCCAGTAAAGTTGTCATAGGTATATTATTATTAACAAGATTTAGCATTATTTTAGCATATTCGTACAGATAGTTGAAGTTTTTTGGAACATATGTTTATTGGACTATGTTTTTCTTTTTTGAGGAAATGGTGTTGTCATCCATCTACCAACTCTTTTCAAAGAAATCGAAACCAATACTAATAAAGGTAATATATTTTGTTAAATTATAATATTTTGTTTTACGCTAAACTGAAGTCGTGTATTCATTTAACGCTTGCTCATTTTATTTTCCAAGGTCTGCAGAATATGGAAGAGCGAATTATTGTTTCTGACAGAGCTCATCTTGGTATGTCAGGGTCAGCTTTTTGTAATACTATTCTCTTGTATAAAACTTACAATTATTAGAAGTTGAAAATATTTTATCATTATTATTCTTTGCAGTTTTTGACATGCACCAAGAAGTGGATGGCTTTTTGGAGGCTATGAGGGGAAGTAAAAGGTATTTTTTGTAAGGTTATTAGTTTCACATGGATTCTTTGATGCCAGATGTCTCTTGTAAAACTTACCAATATGCTCGCAGAATTTGAAAACACACTTAGATCAATTCCCTTCATTAGAAAGTATTAGATACTCTCGTTAACATCATTAAAACAGCTTATTGACTTTATTTTAGTATTGGAACGACAAAGCGAGGCATTGGACCAACATATGCAACAAAAGTAAGTGACAAAAGCTGGAATAGTCGTTGAAGTTTATTCACACAAAAACTGTCTGGTTGTTGCTCAGAATGATGTGACTCTACTTGACATAACGTTGTGCACACAACGCTTTGTTGCGCAGCAGCAACAACAGAAGAGAGTGACTCTAATTGACATTTTCATAGAAGTTTAACGTCGCTTCAATCATACTATTTCTTTGTCTGATTTGCAGGCCTTGAGAAATGGAGTAAGAGTTTGTGACCTGGTTGGCAATTTTGAGATTTTTACTGAGAAGTAGGTTTTAACTTGTAACCTTTCTTTTGCTGTGTGCAAATCTCTTCAAGTCTTGCAAAGGCTGCCAGGAAAGAGGTGTTTTTATACCAAGCGAGATGCTTCAAAGTTCCACACCAACAGGGTTCTGGTTGCATTTTTGTTCCAAAAAGCTTTGTGTGGCCGTGGATCTCTCAACTTTCTTTAGTGATTTTCCATGCTTAAGCTGTTAGGTTTTTAAACAGTGGTGATATTTTTTTGCAGATTCAAGAACCTCGTTAAATTCCATCAAAAGTTGTAAGTGCTATAACTTGTATTGTTATGTTGATATTTGACCATTACGAGACAAGCATTCATCTTTCTATCATAGCTATTTGGAATATTTTGGACAACTTTTTCGTCTGATTTTTGTAGGTTTCCAGAATTAGTTGTTGATGTTGACAGCCAACTTGCTCTTTACAAGGTAACATATTTACTATTTAAGCCCTGTAAGGTTGTATATATAACATGACGTTTATCTTACTACATTATTGGAGAAAAACAGGTGACCACTTGCTACTCTCAGAATGTTCTTAGATAAATGACGCTCTTGGAAATTTTGTTTGTGGACCTATTGCCAAGATCTATCTATCACCTGCTTTGCTTAGTATATTTAAGATGCATCAAGTCCATGTTTTCATCTGATTGATGCTCCCTTACATAGACATTTGCTGAAAGATTAAGACCACTGGTTGAAGACACTGTTGTCACTTTGAACAGAGCATTGTCTTCAGGAAAAGGAATATTGATTGAAGGAGCCAACGCCACAATGCTTGATCTTGACTTTGGTAAGCAACTCTTATTGCCTGTTACTCGAGTTTATTTCTTTGATTGTTGATTGTTGCACATTGTATAATAAACAGTGTGATTTTGGGAATTGTAGTGTAACTATGTGTGCCATTGTCTTTTAAAGGAACATATCCATTTGTGACGTCATCCACATGCTCTGTTGGTGGACCACTTACAGGCCTGGGCATTCCAGCAAGAAAGGTGCAAGAGGTGGTTGGTGTTGTCAAGGCGTACACAACAAGAGTTGGATCTGGTATTCTTCCCACTGAATTAACAGACGTGAGTTGCAAGTTATTTCATCTTCTCATGACAATGACCAACTTATAGACATAGAAACGTGCATCATTACATCATTCAAACATTTCACCCCCATAGAGCTGTGCAGCTTAAATAATCTCTTGTCATCTTCAATTTAACTGCTGGTTAATCTAACTTGAACTTTAATTTACCAATTTAGCAATATTTACTTTTAATTTAGTTTACTAACATACTAACCACTGTGCGTATTCCTACGTGTAGGTTATCGTAACAGAAGTTTAGATAGATATTTGTGGATACTATTTTTATTTTGGATTTCTCTTTGCGGCGCCATAGCCAAGCAAGATAATCATGCACATTATGATTGTGAAACTTTTTTTATTTTCAACTTTTTTTCATTGAAGGAAATTGGCAATAAACTGCAAACTGTTGGCCATGAATTTGGAACGACAACTGGCAGACCACGTCGTTGTGGATGGCTAGATCTTGTTGTTGTCAAGTATGCCCACATGCTGAATGGCTTTACAAGGTAACTAAGTCAGATGGCATTTGTGGCACCTTTTCTATTGCCTCTTGCCTCTGTGTATACAGGCATTGCTAGCTTTAAAGTCTTTGTTACCATATGTCTACACTATTTGTTACCATATGTCTACACTATTTGTTGCCTTGTGTTTACACGCTTTGTTGTTTTGTGTGTGTACACTTTTGTTGTTTTGCATCTACAGTTGTTATTTTTCGTGTTTACTCTATCTCTCACGTTGATTTCATTCATATTTTAGTATCGCCCTTACGAAACTTGACGTTTTGGATGATTTAGACGAATTGAAAATTGGTGTCGCTTACAAACGTAATGGAGAGTGTCTGCCCTCATTTCCAGGTACAATATCATTGTATTTTTTGAAATTTTTTCCAGCATTGCATTTGCACGCATTATAAAGAATTCAGTATCATTGGAGGCATCATTTGCCATTCAGATACCAAGCACACCATGCTTGAAATTGTGCTAATATAAGATATTTAACATTGTCTGAAAAGCCTCTTACACAAATGTCGTGATACTTCTTAGCAAACATGGACATGTTAGCCGAAGTTGAAGTTGAGTACATTACTTTGCCGGGCTGGAAGAAAGCAATAAAGGATGCTAGGAAATTTGAAGAATTGCCAACAAATGCGCAAGATTACGTGAAGAAAGTCCAAGACGTTCTTGGAGTGCCCGGTGAGTTTTTTATTTTTTTTTTACGTTTATATGGTTTTGGTTTTTCGCGGTTTTTCCATGCCAAGTAAGACCATTTGCGCCTGTGTGCTATTTTTAGTGTTAGTGTTACTGGGGCTTAAGGGTCAAGGGTTAAGGGTCAAGGGTGCATGTTTGTCATTCAAGGGTAGTCAGTTCAATTCAATTCAATACATCAAAATAATTCAATTTTATTAAAGTCATGTAGCGTGCCATGGCAAGCATCAGTTTGTTTTGACTATTCAGTTATGTTTGACAACGGCGAGCATTGTATGGCATCCTTATCATAAGATGCATTGGGTGTAGTTTGGTTAGCTTTATCTCAACTCTGTCTTGTCTTGTCCTGTCTTGTCTTGTCTTCTGTGATTTAAGTCCTGATATCAATAAACTACGTTTTTCCTTTAGTTCAATGGATCGGTGTGGGCAAGAGTAGAGCTTCTATAATCCAACTATTCTAATCAACGAATCCAGAGCCTCATTTGTACACTTCGCGTGTGGATCTCGCTTGCATTAAGTGAAATACTAATACTTTTTGAATTGTTCTGGGATTTTTAGAACTTTAAAAAAAATATTTAAAATTAATACCCAATCAAGTTTTTTTCCTGACGGTCTTTTGAAAACATATTTGAATCACCTGTTTTCAAATATCTTGCGACCTAGTAATTAAATGTAAAGCTAGTTTAAATGTTGGTTTTATTTACCGAGCAGTTAATGGGTTTAGACTGCTTTAGTATTTTAAACTGAGGCTATTCTGCGATGTACAATATGTCATCAATGAGCCACTGCGAAGGAGACAACAGAACACAGTGTTCGCTTTCCTGAGTCGTTCATGTCCCAAATGTGCCTCCGTTCTGTTGTATTCTTTTTTAATTATTGCACCTTGAAAACTGTTGCTGGATGAATTGTATTGACATTTCCAGGGCTTTCTACCATTTAGTTTTATCAGCTTTAGTTGATTGTAGCGTTAGCTGCTTAAAAACGCTTTTAAAAGTATTTTTAATTTTCCCTTGTCGAGTTTTTTTACTATAATTTAAAAGCTATTTAAAATGTATTTTGTGGTATCATGAGAATAATTATTGTGGACTCGCTGCCGAATTTTGTGAGAATTTGTGATTTTTTTCTGAGATTGTTTGGCTTTGACTACAACGCAGATCTATGTGCGCAAAAGTCATAGATTTAACAATATTTAACACAATATATTCAAATTTACGTCTTTTGTGAAATTTTTATGAGTAAACCATCGGTCCCCAGTTTGACAAAGAGAATGGATCACTGTGTATGTGTTCATAAATAAGAAACGACCATGTATATGTTGAGTAATCAAATTGACAAAAACATTGAAAACAACCACATCTACTGGTACACTGGTGGAACCGTGTAAATATTTTCATTGGCGGCCTGTTGGTTGTGAAACCTCAGAGTAATGAATTAGCAGTAGTTTTTCTATTGTATTTTTAGTTTGTATTTAACTTTGATCGATTAATAATTCGTTAACGCTTTGTCCTCTTCTTCGTCTCCCGTATTTTAGCATTGCTGGTGCAGAACTAAATCGTGTAGTTGTTACAAAAGACCCTATTCACCAATGATATATGATGTTGAAAGCGAGGCTACACGCGAAAACGCGGCTCATGCAACAGCAAATCTTAACACGAGCTTTGTGGGATTTGTTTGAAAATAAGCTGAGATACTGAGTTACTAAAAATAGATTACTTGAAGGCATCTTTTCAGGTTTTTTCAAGCGATTCATCGAGTGTTTTTCAGTTAATTGGGACTTAAGTTGGCATACCGTATTTCCTTATCAAAATTGGGTGGGCGCTTATTAGAGGGGGGCGCTAATTAGAGGAAATACAGTATGTTTTCCCTGTTGCTCGTTGCAATTTGCTAATGAATATAGCTTGATTAGTTGGAAAGCTGAAAGGATTGATCTTGTCATGATAGCGAGATACAATGTAAATGGCTGCATTTACGTTAGGATGAGTGATAGGCCCTGACGCTTTTTATAGAGGACTACTGTTTGTACTTGCCTTATCCTATCTAGAACCAGCTGTGACGATTCTGTTAATTGTGCTATCAGTTTCTCATTGGCTAAGTGATATATGCGCAAGCCTCGTTTTAGAATGGCACATTGAAAGACCTCGTGAAATAAGCTAAAATAGCCAATGTTTTCAGCAGGACATCTGGGTCTTTAACAGTCTTTAACAGTTTGAAATTGATTGACGGCAAATCATTAACACAAATCCCATTTAGGAGACATCTTTTTTGACACGCTCGCTGAATAATAAAACTGCTACCTGCATAATTAATCTGCAAAGATTCAACAACGAGATACTTCAATTTCGCTTTTCACCAAACTCTGAAGCGGATGAAAAGAATACAAGTTGTTTACTGTGAGCCGTGCATGTACCGGCTAGGCCCATTGAAAAGTTATTGAAGGTGCTCGGCTTCCATCTTCGATAGTGTTTACTTGTTTACAGCTCTGCGGAATCTGCCCAATGAATCGTGTTTAAGCCTAATTGACACGCATCTTGAATCTAAAAGTTGTTTTCTACTTGACTTTCTGAAGACGTTTAACTTGTGTGTCGCTCAATTTACAAATACTTAACTATTCCTAGCATATTTGCAACAGTCCAGCGTATAAAACACTAGCTAAAACTCGCAATGTTTGTTTTCAATGTATGTTACTTTGTTTAGAATTTGCGATCAAAACTGGATGATTAATGATATTTTATTTTGCCTCACAAAAGTACAAGTATTTTTCTAACATGCTACATTTTTGTCTCCAAAATACCTAGAACTACCAATATACCATTATGTTGTATACAGGTAACAGTTTCTCTGAGTAACCAATCAACTCTATATACCATAAAGCAAGCATTAAGGTGAATGTTGGCTTTAATTGGTTATTAGCTTAAGATCATTTTTCAAAATATCTCCTAGTTCAAGTCTTGAAGCTCAAGAGAGCGCTTGGTAAAATTCCCACCAGCTTTGCTTTAGTTTTGCCCCTATAAAACCCCTGATCCTTTCTTTTAGAAATTAACCACTTTGAACTGCATTTTAAAAAGAATTTAATTCTGAGCGATGAGTTAATTCTCCATTAGACGCGCTACGTCTAATTAGTAAATATGGAATGTTTTGTTTGTTTTTAACAGTCGTTTCATTTCATGATTTAGGTCCTGTTTGTTAATGAACATGGGTTATTGTTTTAGATCACTATTTTTGTTGATATTCGTACCAGCTGATTACCAGAGGAAATCAAATAACACAAGTCTAACTGCATACTTCCAAAATGCTTGTTGTTGATACGCTGAAAAAACGTCTGTTTCATTTTTCACGAGTTCTAAGCTGGTATTTATGTGAAGCGATAGCTTTATGCGATGAATAGTTGATTATCGGTCTAGCAAACTTAGGGAGAGGCCCGAAATCGCCAAATTTTTTAAAGATGATACTACTAATTGGCAGTAACCAAAGCATCATGTATTCCCTTCATTTATGTAGGAATTCGTTAAATGGGGGTTGAATGTTGCTCTCTTTGAAGAAAAGCATTGTAGGCTCGATGTTTTTTTAACTAATTGGCATATAGCTTTGTCAACCCTATGGATTATACCTTTCCGCGTTGCATCGAGCTGGTCATAAAAAATTGAGCTACTTTAACCCTGCTTAAAAACAGTGCCAGCTTTGAGGCTTCAGGTATCTCTGTTTGCTGATGATTTTTGAGTGACTTATAGGGGAGACGCTATTGGTTAATATGGTATCTAGCCTAGAATTTCCCTCGACGTTGAATCATTTAGTTTAGCTTTATCCACATCAATATGGTATTCTGTGAGAGCAACGGATCATATCGAAGAGTTCATGACTAAGGCCATGATTATAATCATAAGCATCAAGCATATAATGTTTGTGCGTGGCAAATACAGCAATGGCTTTAATATTCATTCAAGGAGACAGTTGTTTTGAAATGCCTCGAGTTAAAAACTGATTTTTCGGTTTTAATAAATTATAAACACTTTTCTACCGAGCTATCACTCGTTCTCTCTGTTTACTAATAATAAAGATTGTACTTCGCAAACTACATCTTCTCTAGCACGCAACGTAGAAATTGGTTTCGGAATATTTGAGGGTCTTTTCAACATGTTTTTAAAGTTAGAATTTAGAGATCGTTATTGCATATTTCCTTGCTTAGTTTACGCAGCAGAGCAAAATAAAAGTTATGTTCCTTCTTTTTTTCATTCGATCAAGGATAGGTTTTAATCGTGAGAATAATTTTAGTAACTGCTTAAACGTTTTCGCTCACTGGAGAACCTGTGCCTTTCCTAAAGATCGAATAGAAATCTTTTCGATAATAGTTTTTAAAAGGTTTTAAATTGTTGATGTACACACTTTCTTAACGAATGGGCATTTACAAATTTACTTTTAAAACAAATTACTAAAAACAACACTAGTGAACATAGTTTTCTGCGCAGTTATAAGCAAGGCAATAACGTTTATTGAAAAGTGTTGTGTGTTTATGGTGCAACAGAATTTCATTTAACAAACATTCTGCTAGTACTCTACGCGAATTTAACATGCACCGGGATCATGGTTTCCCGAGTGTAAAACAGAAGTATTGCCTTATGGACAGTTACAGCTCAGATTTTTATTCTTCGGTCTTTAAATAATTGGATTTAGGATTTATAGTTTGACATGCTGATTTAAAAATCGTTTAAAGTTTGAAGGCAACCTTGACGCGTTGGCTAGAGATAGAGAGAGGGGCTTTGAGCGGTGGCTCTATTGAAAATGAAATACCAGCAGATAGGACATCAGGACATTGTAGCATGCTGTAAACAGTTAAACAAGTTCGGAGGCATACCAAAAGGATCATCACCCTTCGCTAGGTGAATCACATGTATACCGTAAACAAAGTTTCTGATTGGCTGTCGCCGTTCGATAATTATGATAGTGTTGTGCAGTCCCCTTTTCTAAAACGACGTTTAAAAAGGCAACCTCACCCGCTATTTCATTTTGCATTCGGTTCTTTTGCATCTGCAACGCATTAAAACATCAAGCAGTTTTGGAATTTGGACGAAGAGTTTTCAAGCCTTTTCATCCAGTCAGTTGTTGCACCTCGTCGAAGCATCAAAGTACAGCGTTAATAAATATCATAAACTTGAGAAATCCAGCTTCGTGACTTTGTTCAACTGGTTAGCAAACATTATCGTTATATTTTCAAACAGCTAGACTTGTTTGTAAGACAGTTTTCGAGTCGGGTTAAAAAGTTGTTGTCAAAGCGTCCAAATATGTCTTCTACGAATTACTACACATCGGCCCTGCTTGCCCCGTCAAATAGCAGTCGAGTTCAGCGAGAGATACCAACGTTTGGAAGCTTCGCACGAACACCGCAAGCATCGCTGGAAGAAGAGAGGCCCGCTGCCACTTTAACCTATCATCCGAAAGAGCAAAAGGATCAACGAAGCTTACTTGCCAAGAAAGAAGAAAGGCCCAAGATAATCACACCGGTCCAGCTAAATAACAAAGCCGATAAGCAAGAAGAGCAAGACGATAAGAAGTCCAATGATGTTGATAACGATTCTCAATCTTCTATTCAACAACAATCGAACGGAACTCTGCCATCGTACACGGCGATGATCGCCCAAGCGATTCTGAGTAGAGAGGGACATCGCTCGACACTTTGCGATATCTACGAGTACATGAACAAGACATTCCCGGCGTTGGAGCGTCGTGGCACTGGCTGGCGAAATTGCGTCCGCCACACTCTATCTCTAAACGATTGTTTCATCAAACTGCATCGGCCTGAAAACGGCAGGAGTTGCAACTGGGCTGTCCATCCAACATACTTTGAAAGCTTCTCTCGTGGTGACTACCGAAAGCGCAGATCGATTCGCAAGAGGACAAGGAACATCCCATGGCTTGATTCAACATTGCCCTATCCACTGCCCTACTTTAGAGAACAGGATTACCTACAACAACATCAGCCATCGACTGGCACTTCATCATGGCAATTCAACTCAGCGAACACACAGCCAAGCTGGAATGCAACTCAACAAGGCTACTACAATCAATCTCACACTACTGCCTTCAACCAACCTTCCATGAACGTTTCTCCTCAAGATTACCGCCAAGCGTATTACAACAACCACGCATCTTGCCATTATATGGACCCTAATTGTTACTGCTTTAATCAAAAAGGCAATAATCGATTCTTATCCTAATTTCATTTGCGCGCACATCACACGCACGTGTCATCGATATGCACAGATGATCAATGTAGGACTCGTTTGGGACAACACGAGAGAATGTTATTATACACGTTTCTCGCACGATGTATTGAAAACGCATTTTATTACACAGCCACACACACATATATATATACACGCGTGCGCGCAAAATAATTTCACAACGAGTTTTTAGATCTGTAAATTACTCTGTTTTGGGTTGAATTTAGCGAGTTAAATTGATATTCACAAGATTTGTAAAACAACCTCAGCTCTAATTAGCAATTGCTTAATTGTATAACGTGACTGACTGAGAAATAAGATACGAAGAAATCATGTATGTGTGCCTTTGTGTAATTATCTTTCTTTGTCTTTGATATAGTAGCCAGTCTTGCCAAAGCTCAAGTCAAAATAGTTGCTGCGTGCTTTTGAGTCATTATCTTTCTTTGTCTTTGATATCGCCAGTCTTGCCAAGGTTCAAGTCAAAATAGTTGCTGGTTTTTGTGGCCATGTCGAATGGTTATAGTGCGATTGTCTTCCCTGAGATTAACAAATGGATACAAGTGAAGTAAAACAATCGATTATTTTAGCAGCATGTGGATCTTACCCGTTTGCTAAACCTGTTTCATTGTATAGCTATGTGGGCTGAACGAGAGATCGTTCAAAGCACCCATGTGGCTTTCGATGAAAGCATCAAATCTACATTTTAGATCAAATATTTGCGTTACGCTGTAATGATGGGTACTGATGCGAAATGCATTAGACTGAATTAGTGGTCATTGTTATCGGGTGGCAATTGAAAGACTCAATTGAAGTTGAAAGACATCTACCAGTTTTTTGTCTGTTAAAAGTCGTCTGCTCTTGTGCAATGATTTGTAATACCTTTGTGATTAGTCAATATCAACCCCTAGTCTCTGTTTAAATTTGCCAAGAACGTTGCGGTACGGTGCTAATTCTCAAACCTCTGTTTCTGAACATATATGTTTACGTTATAGGTACATAAATGTACGTTATAGGTTTGCACTTTTAACAAGCTTGCTATTTACGTTTTCAAGCTGCAGTATACATAGACCCTAATTACTCATGCAAAATAGATATTTTTAATGAACTTGTCATCTTTTTTCCATCAAATTTTTCGTATACTTTTGAAGTTCCAGACTACAATTGCCCGGGGCTTATTTCCCAGATGGCTGGCAGTGGACTGTTGAACACTTGACTGTCTGAATAACGCTGTTGACATGAATTGAAAATCCCCAATGTCTGCTGTAGCTCTTTTGTTACCTTTATGTAACATTTTGATCTTTATAAACGCTTCACTCATTTGTATCCAATTATCGGATTATATTTTGGGTGGAACAATAAGTCTTATCTTTATAAAAGAAGTAGTAACGTGTCTTTTTCTTCCCCTCGCTTCGTAACCCGTTGATGCCCGTTAACAAAGACAAACAGTAAAAGACACAAAGGTTGACAAAAGCTGATTACGTAACAATTGATACCATTTCAATATCTTGAAGTATAACGTCTGAATCAGAAGACAATAGGACAAAAATAACACGGACATTATCATCAAAATATACTTTTATTTTGCTCCTCTTTCTGTCTCCACGAAGCATTGAATATTAAACAGATTAGTAATACAAGATTTTAATGGAATAATCGTATTGTTTTCTATCAGTTTATTTAAATTATCATTTTTTATCCACGGAAAAGTTTGGAAGGTGTCGCTATCAACAATCTCGTTAGCAACATTGCCTCGTGTTTGAACGCTTATTAAAAAGCTACAGTCTTTGGGTATTGGGTCAAGCTCAGAATCACACGTATTTATCTTTAGCAAGATATCCCTCAAATAATCTTCGATTTGCTGGCTTTTTGATAAATCCATATCATCGTTTTCAAAAAGCAAAAGTTCAAATGTGAAGCGTTCAATAGGCTGTTCGTCATTTGTAATTATTTGTAAAGAAACACTGTCCACTTTTCCTGAAAGCAGCATTGTTTTTAACCCTGTTAAAATATCCATGATGTATTTGTTTAGTTCAGGATGACAGCTCATTGCAACTGCAATTTTGTATTTTTGTCTTTGGCGGAAAATGCCATCAGGGTAGACGCCTCTTTTAAATAAAATTACATTGAAGGCAACTTCGAGAAATTCGCATATAATATCTGCGACTAATTCGGGTCTTCCTTTACTCATTTTATAATTTCAGGGAGCTTTAGCAGCAATATATCAAGCTCAATCTCTCCATCTTTCCTCACATGTATTGATTCTTTTTCTTCAGCGCGATTTCTTTGTTTTGTGCCTAGGCCATTTTGACTCGCTTTCGTTTAAGAGCTTGTCTCAAATGAGGCTCATCCCTCCTTCCCATGATAAACAAGCAACTCAATTGACGCATTCATCCAACCATGGCATTAGTTTATAATTGCCATTGTTATGGCATTATGCTTATTATTTTTATTTATTGCTTTGATTTATTGCTTGATTTGTGAAATTACTTTAATATTCCGCCAAATACAGCTTAATCAATCATGCAAGCTTTGATTCTTTTTTTTTTTGTAGATAACGCATTATATCATCATTTGTATTTCTGCTTCTATATCCAGACCTACCTTTTCAGAGTTTCATTTAATTTTTCCTACTTCACGACTATGTGATTATATCTATTTTGCTCTTTCTTGCCATTGATTTTAATTGAAAATTGACATTCATAACTGTTTCGCACATAAATCTACTTGCAAGTTGCTAAGTTGTTTCTATATTCCTCCTCGAAGTTATATTGCTTTTATTTTTCTGATATCTCAATCAAGAATTCGCTTTTCAAATTTATCGAGGCGTGCAATAAATTTTAGAAATCTATGAAATATATGGTATGTTAATTAAGCTTAAATTTACAGCTGGCTCATATTTAATACAATTTGGCATACGTAGTATTCAAGAAATATAAATAGAAATTGTTTTGCAATTGAATCTAAAACATAATGAGTTTTAACGGCTAATTGTCTTAAGCCGTGGTAAAGCATCAAATGATCAATAATGAGGGTTATGATTTGGCAAGTATTGATGATAAGCATCGCTACTGTTTCTATATTCTCTATTGTATTGACCTTGATGGTGATAGAATGTAGACGTTTCGGGCGTTTGGTGATTCTGGTAGATATTGTGGCTGGCCTGTTGCGCTGAAACATGACCGTAAAGAGAAACCACTGCAGCCGAACAAGATGGCACATTGTAATGTCTCTGACGCTCCATCAAATCACCAACTGGACCAGCCGCCGCCATCGGACTCACCTGCATGATTCGACCATCATAGCCAACCCCACCACCCCCTCCTCCTGTTGCTGCTACGGCTGCTGCCTCTCTTTCATACATCATCTGATGAAAGGCGTACTGATCATGCGCAGATGCATCTTGGTTGGCTCTTCTCGTTCTGGATTGTCTCCGCTTTCTGTAGTCGCCTCTGATAAACCGGGCCAGATAGGACGGATGGATGGCCCAGTGGCAACTACGACCGTTCTCAGGCCTGTGCAGTTTCATGAAACAGTCGCTGAGAGATAGCGTGTGTCGCACGCAGTTTCTCCAACCGTTGCCCTTTTCGCGCAGTGGCACGAATTTCCTCTCCATGAATTCGTAGATTTCGCTTAGCGTGCTTCGCTGTGTTGCTTTGTTGAGAATTGCTTGTGCAATCATGGACGTGTATGATGGCAATGGCTTCGTGTTCGTTTTCTTATCATCTTTAGTAGTTTTCGCAACTGCAGCGCCATCGTCGGTATCGGCACTTTTACCATCACCACTTCCAATGCTAATACCATCTTTTTCATTTATTGTTTCCTTTGCCTGATACGTCGCTGCTGTCTCCATCAAATCAACGCGTATTTACTTGTTTGCTGGAAAAATTTTCTCCTTGAAACTTCATGGAATCTCCTAACCAAACAACTTTGTACAAACACAGGATTCCTTGACTTGATAGACTTTATCGCTGTTGCAGACAAGTCTGATTGTATACATGTATAAATAGATGAAACTGTTATTTTTCACTGCTGTTCGTGTGACAGTTAGCTGCGTGCTTCTTCCAATGAGGCCAACCGTAGTGGTTTTGATAGCTTCTTTGGCGTGCTATATAGTTTATTGAGTGAACCTGTCCATTAATTGGCCAAACAAAGCGCATTAAGCATTCAGCCCTTGTTTACAGCTAGCCTGTTTTAGTCGGTAATCTGGGTCGAACTGAATAGGTGGACCCGCTTTCTGCTATGGTTGTTATATCTTTCTCCATCACTAGGTCAGTGCAACTGCATTTACTCATAATCAATTTCATTACAACCTGGTTGATGATCAAAGCGAATGAACAACAGTTTTGATGTTTTTAATTCTGCAACCCGCCAAATTATCAAAGCAAGGCAACGATAGGCTATCTTCATACAAGCACTATGTAAAGAAAGATGAACAAAATACAATCCTGATTACATAATTTTGCACTTGGAATGCTTTTCAAGTAAACAAATTTACATGTTGCAAATTACAATTTCAAATTATATCTGATTAGGGTGTCTTTTTCAAACGTATATTTTGTTATTGACGCTTTCTAAAACTCGATCGCCAACGGACACGTAGCTGTAAATATAAGCTGTGGGCGTGCTTTCATGCAGATTAGTTGGATGGTGTGTGTTTTGCTCAAATGTATCGCCATTATCCTGCTGGTCAATTGTGACTGTAACAACAGGATTGTAAAGGACTATCTAGTTACTGACGTCATCAGTTTCATGACCGTGCCATGTTCGGTGCATGTTATACCCCATCACCTCAATTATCAGACAAAATGGCGGATGATTTGACTTTTAAATAAAACGTTCTCTCGTCGTTTAAAACGGAGAAGAAACCTCTTACAAGCTTTTCCTGCAAAAAAGAAAGGTAGAATTTAATATTTTCACAAATAGTTAATTTATTTGACATTTTTCATTGAAAAAGTTCCCAGTTCATTGTTCATTTGTTCTGCTTTAGAGACGACTCTTCCACGCACGTGCACGTGGCTGCATTTTAGGCCTACCTGGTACCGACCTTTCTCACTCGTTTGCGAGTAATTTTACTTGTAAATGCATAACATGGCAGCCCCAAAGCAACGGAGACATGTCGCACCGACTGTTGAAGAGATCCAGGCTGATACTTTAACCGAGGTAAGGTTTTCTTCCTTAACCAAGCCAATGCTTGCTTGCTATCGTTCTGTCCCCCCTCCCCCTTCCGCCGGTGCGGTGATCCGCCCACTTTCCTTCTACCACTGAGCGATGCAACGAATTTTTATATGCTGTGCCATATATAGCTGAAGCAGCTTCTTTTACTTGCTTAAGTACTTTTAATTACTTCTTTAACAGCAAATAAAGAAAGTAATCCATAATTACATACAGATTATCAATTTCCTTTTAACATTACAGTATGCAGCAAGATTTTGGGCACCACACAGTGTGGTTGAACGACTTGCATTTGATAGCCAGGTATTGATTACACATCTAAGCATACATTAGCCATATAATCATGCATTGCATTAATTTTTTCACACAACTCTTAAATTGTTATTGTTGGATGTTGCAGATTATTGAGAAAATTTACTACGAAGAGTTGTTTCCAAACAGGTAAAAAATGGCTGAAGGGGCAGATATTCCATGTACCATAAGAACCCTAAGTCCTCCTTTCTAATAAGCCCCCCCATAGAACATCACAAACTAAATGAGCCTCTCAGGGTTTAATGGAGCTTTTACAGTAATTGTTATCTGATCACTACTTGTCTTTTGATGCTTGTTGAAGACATTAATTTTTACACTACACATCAAATTACAGCTAATTCTCACTGTTGTAGATCAAGTACTTGTCTTTAATGCTTTAGATTAGTAAGTACACATGTCAGTTACAATATTTTTAATTTTTTGAATAAGGATATTTGATTGAACTTTATTTATTTATCCAGGTTTCCAATTCGTAGAATCATGCTATTAGAGTTCAGGTATGCTGCATGAGAAATTTTTTGTCACTGAGTATTGATATCTATAAAGCCAAAGATTCGTATCTTATGAGTTCATCTTACTTTCCCAGTCAATATCTTGAAAATTATCTATGGCCAAACTTTGATGATAAAAAGGTACACTATGCTTGATGATTTTGCATTAGTTAGCATTGACTACCATTTTCTACCATCATCTTACATTAATTTCAAGTTTCCATATATTTCAACAGAAATTCTCACTTTGTTCTAGTCATCGAAAGGCCATGTTTTATCAATAGCAATGATGGTGAATGAGAAATTCAGGGAAAAAGTTCCAATGTGGCAGGTATTTGACCCAGTTGTTTCCTAACTGATCATCTCTAACTTGTGCTGTGAACTAGAACGCATTGCCCAAGATATGTTCTGTAACTTCTTTACTTATTAATTGACAGTCACTTTTGATTAATAATGTTTTATTTCGTCCATAGACCTTTAAGAATGAGCCAGAGAAATTTCCAAGTTTATTTCGAAGAATTTTAAAACTTAACATAGAAGATAGTGAGGTTGGTTTTTCCTCTTCATCATCCTCATGATTTTTCGCTTTTACAAACCTTTCTGTTCTCCTCTCCATTCTTTTTGCATTTCTTTTCAGTTTTTTTCACGTTATTTTATTCAGTTTTTTTCACGTTATTGTCTTCGTCCCCAATTTTCTACCAGCTTGAGAATGCTAATTTTTGTATCAAAAGCTCCCAATATTTCATAATTTATGAAATATTTCATAGTTTACATCTTTAATATTTCATAGTTTACTATTTTATTTTGACGTTTCATTAGCCTTTGCCACGTTTTACCTACAGTTCGTTCTTCCCGTTGTAATTTATAAATCTATAATTTGCTACGTTTTTATGTGTGTTTTAATAGATAAGTTGTTATTTATCCGTTTTGTTCCCCCCCAGGAGATTTCAGTACGAGAGCAAACAAGTGTATTAGTCTTTCTTACACATTGTTTCAACAGTTTGGTATGTTTCTAAACGCTATCGCAACTTTATTTACCAAATGGAGTTAACTAGTTTATACTTTATTTACTCTATCTAACTTAACTTTATTTTTTGATTGACTTCGGAATCGATTGTGTTGCATTTCGTATTAAATTGTTATTTCAAACTTGTTTTTATCACAGGAAGTCGATCTTATTCGAGAAGAAGTACAGAAACTTATTTCCATGAGAATTTGGTCATGTATTTTGCCCGTACGTATGGTACTTAGAATATAAGAAATGAAGATAAATCGAGTGCTGTGTAGGTTTTCTTCTGACCAGATTGAGTATGTGATTGTTTTAATAATTTTGTTTTGCAGGGCCGACTTGAACAAGAGTTGACAAGTTTCACAAAATATCGTAAATATTGGAACGTTATTAAGAAGAAAGACTCGAAAGTTGACCAAAATACTTCAGAACGGTAACACACTTTTTTAACCTTTTCCCGAGGAGCTTCGAAATTTTCATTGTTATTCTTAAATTTCCATTGCTTTTGGCAATTCTGAGCCTCAATATTCTTATCAATGTTATTCTTATAAAAGACATTGTGTAATCAATTTTCAATTTGCGTTGTTTTACAATTTTTACCGAATTTCCTTCGAATTTATAAATCCGGGCAAATATAATTTTTTTATTCGCATCCAGCAATTATTACCTTTGATTATTAACATTTTATCATAAATTTTTCAGGTTAAATGAAGAAAAACAATTTCTTTCGAAACTGATCAAGCAATTTTATAAAGTTCTCAATACTATACCCGAAACTGGTAAGCAATTGTTTTCTGAGCACATTCAAATATGAAAATACCTTTCTCTGCTAAGCGTGACGAGGTGGCCGAGTGGTTAAGGCGATGGACTGCTAATCCATTGGGCTCTGCCCGCGTGGGTTCGAATCCCATCCTCGTCGATTGGTCCTATGGTGTAATGGTTAGCACTCTGGACTCTGAATCCAGCGATCCGAGTTCAAATCTCGGTAGGACCTGATGTTTTTCTTGTATTTTTTATATAATGAATAAATATACTTCACTTATTTTATATCTATGTTATTAATTATTTTCAGGAAAGATTGATAAAATCAGCGTTCATTACTGTGAAAGGTTTCTTGAACTAATGATAGATCTTCTGGTGGGGTATTTTTTATTGCAATTTTATATAAAAACCAAACTAATTGAATTGAATTCCAAAAATTATGTGCAATTTTTTTCGACTTATTTTTCAGTCTGTATTACCAACGAGAAGATTTTTCATTGTTCTACTTGATGACCATCATTTTGTTGTAAGTTTTTTGTAAATTGAGTTTTTATTTGTCTAGCTCACGCTTTTTATTGTCAATTTCTATGTTTTCTGAGTTTTTGTACACCGTTTAACTGTTTCTTTATTTTTATCATATTTTTCTCCTCTTTATTCCCAGGTGAGATGTAAACTTTCAAATCTGTCAAAACGCGAAGAAGATGGTCATTTATTCAATCAGGTAAGATATTCTTTCATTTTATAAGAACATGCAACTTCAAGTGCATGAGCCTTCAAAGGTTCTTAATTTTCAGATTTATGCCAAAAAACGTCTTTACAATGTGCCTAATTTTGAAAAATTTTGTGATTTATATTCACAAAGCCTTAAAATGTTTTTGTTCTTTATTCACAAGCCCTTATAATGTTCTTAGCTCGTTCTAAGCTTTTTGCCTCTTGAAGCCTTACGTTCTTATATAGTTTGTTCTAATAAAAAGATCGTCTATTATGATACTTGATTGATTTTATTATTATTTGTATTTCTATTTTCTATTTATAATATACTTTAAAAGATAAAAATCATTGATCTTGCAATTAATATTCTTCATCACATTTTAACATACTTCTTTATAATTTCTAGTTGATAGATGCTGTTCAGTTTTACTCAAGATTTGAAATCAACGATCATACAGGTATTTTCTTAGGACTTTTCTAATAACAGAAATTTGTTCTTGTAGCTAGCTGGATTTACTGCCATTGAAGGGTACTTTTGATACCTCAAATGCTTACCAAAACACTCAAGAACTAAAAGACAGTCTTGATTGACAAACGTATTAATGTTTCATTCATTTGTTCTTTTAGGCACTGCTTTGACGAGCCATGAAATGTCGAATTTACATTGTGAGAAGATAACGTCACTACAGAGAGCCGCCTTTAGGTATTACAGAGAAGATTTGCTTGATTTCAGTATGGGAAATGTTTCCAAAGTCGACAAGCGAGAGAACTTAATCAAGTATTTCGGTGCTTTGAGGTACGTCGAAGGCAGACTAATCCTAGAGAAAATTTATGAAAGTTGCTAATGATATTACTTGTGAATATTCAAAATTTTCCATCGTGAGAGTTTGCATAATTTTCAGAATTTTATTGACAGGTTGACTGATATGTTGTCCTGTTTTTTTAGCAAAAAGAAACTCTACATTCTGGCGGAGCATTTGAATCTTGTTCCCGCACGTAAATCTACGTCAGAAAGTGAATCTTACGACAAGACATTCCTTCTGGAGATTTTGGTATAACATCCACTATACATCCATTCACTATACAGGCTTGCTCGAAATAATTTCTTCAAGTAAACGGCTCTAATATGATGTCTGTACTTCAGGTATCAAGGCACGAAAGAAGACAGTCACAGATTGAAATATTGAACGAGACACCTTACTATCCAACAGAAGAGGTTTGTAAGCCTTCTACAGCATGACAAATTAATCTAACTGCGTATACGTTATATAGTCTTGCTTTAGCACACCTTGTAGTAGAATCTAGGGGGTATGCTATGCATATTGGCCATTTGATATCTTCACCATTGCACGTGTCTTCTAGATATTATGGGATGAAAATATTGTACCCTCAGAATATTACACTGGACAAGGTAGCGTTTGATATTTTCTTTTAAAGCTAAGTCATTATTCCTGGTCCTTTGTGGCGATTAAATTTAAGCTTAGATGTAAAGTTACTTGTATTTGATTCGAACACGTTGGTAATGGTGGATGATTAATTTAAACTTGTTTTTCTTTCGATTAGAATGCCTAGCATTGCCGAAGCTGAATTTGCAGTTTCTTACACTTCATGACTATTTGCTGCGAAACCACAACTTGTTCCAACTTGAATCAACATGTAATGCGATTACACTACTATATGTTCTTTATTTTCTTCTTCAATTTATTCGTGATGCATCAGTTTTGCTATTCAATAACTTTTTCCATTCAATATGATAGACGAAGTTCGTGAAGACATTGCAGATGCTGTCAAGCGGTTAAAACCCTGGTAATTATTTTCAACTGTTATTTTAGCCAGCATTGTATCAATTTCTTTCATTTTCCCATTGATATTGGTATGCAATGATCAGAGCGCTGTGAGTAGCCCAAAATCCTGGATACTCTGTATTATTCAAGCATGATTTCATTCAAATATTCTCCGAATTCCTCTATCTTTTGTGTTTCAGGAAAAATGAAGTTGGAAGAACGGAATTTGCTGGCTGGGCAAGAATGGCACTGGTAATGCTGTAATGTATCATCGTTTGAAAAATAAATCAATTACTCAATTTGAGTAATCCAGTTGCATTTGCTATCATTTTATGTGCAAGAAGCATGCCTGAAACGTCAAGCGTATTCCAATTATGTTTTGATTTATTATTTTCTTTTTCAGCCTATCAGAGGCTTCACTATTATTCAGGTTGATTTTTTGCTGTTATTATGATTTATCTTGATGCTTTGATATGCAGAAGGTGGATAAGGTAAGCTCGGTCACGTACATTAACCGAGCATTTGTAATTATTTTTCAGGTTGCTAAACCAAATATCAGCGAAAGTCGACCAGCCGTTGTGAAGGCTGATATCACTGTCACCCTAAGCACGAGTCCGCATATTCGAAATGAATGGGAAGGTGAGCAGTACTGCAGTGATCTCTTATAATTGCAGCTATAACTATAGACAATTTAGAATGAGGACAATTTGAAGTGAGAAATTGATGTTTGTTTATTTATTTTAGGTCTAAGGAAACATGACGTTGGCTTTCTTGTCTGCATTGACGCAAATAAGACAATATATAACTTGAAGCATGATAAGACGATTCCATTCAAAGAACAGGTAAGGAAATCCATACCAATTTTTGCTAAGATCTGAATAAACCAAGAGTTTTTGTCAAGTTATTTCATAAATTTGTGTATTAAGCATGGTACAGTAAATTCCACCCAGCACCCAGCTTATTGCTTCCTTCATTGTTTTGAGCAGAGGTACGAACCTGGACATTGAGATATCCTCATCATAATTTTCGTAAATGTTTCTCTCATCATCGAGCAAGTGAAAAGCTAACTTCTGGCGTATATTTTGAAACGTTACACTCATAAACACACTTGTTCATGACATGATAAACTTCTATTCTAATCTCATTGCAACTTGGAGGTCCTTAATCTATTTGTTTATATATAGCTACGGACTTTTGCTGAAAAGTACTTCAGATAGTTTTTCACAACTTAAATGTTACTGTGACAAATTAAATTTTGCTTTATTTCATAGTATGGAATTAAGTTCGTCCGTGGATGTGAAATCGAAGGACTGCTGGATGCAGATGGACACGTGATTGAAGAAGGTTGGTAATGCCATTGTTCTGCTATATACTCTTTGAATAAAGGGTCAGAGAGAACTGTGTTGGCTTTCCACGAATCTCATTCTCTGAGGTAGCTCAGTGCATTATTGGTGTTGTATTTCAACCAGAAGTCTTTGTTATTTATTGTTGTTTTTTGCCTTTTTTGTTGCTCAGGACCAGAAGCAAAGCCACTGCCTAAAGGTGACATTCGTACATACAGAGTATGGCTGGATACAAATCAATACCAGAAAGATATGGAATGTGCAGCAAAAGGAGGAGATGTAAGCATGTTTTTTAACTTATAAAAATATCAGCAGAGAATCTTTTGTTCTCTATGATAATGACATATCATCCTGTCAAACGCGTTCACGATAAAGCCTCTGATCCACTTCTAGCCTCTCTTCTGATCCAGCCTCTCTTTAATTCAATTTCTACCCCCAACTCAGCCTCTTTTCTGACCCAACCTTTATTCTACCTCAGCTATGATTATTTGAAAGCTAATTCTTCATCGGCTACAGAGAACATATGTAATCTTGAATGCACATGTTAAAAGCATAGTTATATGCCTGTGTATTGCGTAGACTTTGATATTTATTTATTTTTATTCAGGATGTATACGAACACATCAATGTTTTCATGCGAAGAAAACCAAAAGAAAACAATTTCAAGGTATGCATTTATGCTTTTATGATCAATGCTTAAATAGTCAGCTTCAAAAATCAGTTGTGTAATTATACACGCATACTTAAGATAATCATACAGCTATCGTGGCAATAGACATCGTAACGATGTTCACACACATTGTCAAGTAACACCATATGGATCTCAGTCTCCTTTTTTGTCCATGAGGTCCCCAGATCTCACCATTTTGCGATAGATCACTTCTTTTGGTACAGTTTTCCGATCAGAGGCCCAACCGATCCTTGTGAAAAAGTCAATAAACATCGTAGTTGGGTTCAACTTCCATTTGAACTCGCTGGCACGATAATCATACGGGAACGTGTGGTGATAATTGTGATAACCTTCACCCATTGCTCCAACTGCTACGAACATATTCTCGGCTGGATTGATGAATTTATCATACGGTCTGTTGCCCCACATGTGTGCTATGCTGTTCACCGTCCATGTAACATTAAGACCGAGAACATACCTCAGTGCAAAGCAGATGAAATAGGCATTCCACACACTCTCGTGCCATAATATTGGTAGTGCTGTCGGCAGTAACACGTTAAACAGCAGCGTCAGAGGCTTGTAATACCTGCAAAAGAAAATGTTATCCATATTCAATCTATCCATATCAATCCATATTCGTTTTCAATAGGCTGTACTATTCATGGGGTAAAATGGGGGCGTACAATCAAATGCTGTTGATTCAGGAGCTATTGCTTCAGACAATAGATGTGAAAATCATCAACTGTTGAAAATATTTGACAGTTACCGTATTTCCTCTATTTAGCGCCCACCCTCTATTAACCGCCCCCCTCCAATAAGCGCCCACCCTAAAATCAAAATGTGTGAAATAAGTGCCCCCCTCTTTTAAGCGCCCCCTCTAATAAGCGCCCCCTCTAATAAGCGCCCACCCAATTTTGCTAAATATTTAATAAGCGCCCGGGCGCTTAATAGAGGAAATACGGTAATTTCAATTTTTCATTTAAAAACTTCAGAGCGCTAAACACTCACTTTTTCTGGAACATGACGACCCGGTCCTCGTTGAGATCATCGAAATTGATCTTGTTCCCTTGTGTCTTGACATCCGGGTGCTTTTTCATCAATAGCCAGCCAATATGAGAGAAGAAAAAGCCTCGTTTGGCGTTATGAGGATCAGCATCGGTTTCAGAGTACTTATGGTGCACTCTGTGATCACGTGCCCATTCGTAAATGTGGTTCTGGCCTGCCATTGAGTTGAATATGGCCAACAAGGCCCTCAATTGCCATGTTGCTTTGTATGACCGATGCGACCATAGTCGGTGAGCACCTATGAGAGAGAGTTACGAGGTCAAATATAACGTGACACCCCTGGACGGATTTAGAAACTAATGTAAAGCGATTTATTTCCAGGGGGTGGAATACTAAATTGTTTTGATTGATGTTGCACGAATCCTACGGTCTGTTGGTAGCCAGTATGAGATGATATATTTCACGAGGAAGTTTTAAAGGTCACGAAGGAGCAAAGTCGACTCCTGCTAAAAGTAAAACGCAATTCAACTAAATGCAAACACGTGCATTAAATAATGTGCTTCCTGCCATCACATGCAAAAGCACAATGTGTTAATTACGTCATTTTTGAAATTACGTCATCTCACTCGACCAGTATTGTTTCAGCAGTCCATCGAGTTGTGCGATACTGGTCGAATGAGATGACGCAATTTCAAAAATACACGAAATCGAAGTCCATTGCGTAGACTATACCCTTATTCAAGTGGGTGTAGGCTGCACGCAGGCTATCACATGTACAGCTTCTGATCACACTTACAGATTCCCGACCAGCGTACAAACGCATTTGATTGAATAAAATCAAGCATCTATTTATAGATTGCGTATATGCACTCTTTTACACCCTTCGTATACCTTTAATGTTACATTTATGCAATCACATGCTCGGAGTATGCATGACAATAAGGGGCACATCTTTCATACTGGGGATCAAATCAAAGGGTAAAAAAACATCACTATATTGTATCAAAAGGTGCTTAGAAATAACCTGCTGTTATGCCCAATGCACTCATCTGGTACAGCAAAACTGTGAAAAGCCACGTGTATAAACTGCATCTGGGTACAAGGGTTATTCCATAGAAGGCGCCGATATGTAATAATGTCATGTAGATGACGTTGGGCCATACTATCTCTCGTCTGCGTCTAGTTGGCTTGGCTGGGCGTGCTCCAGGCCCTGCTGCTACTTGATAAACGTCATCATTTCTGGGAGGCATGCCAGGATATTATCCTAAGAGGAGAGCAAAGTACATGTTGATCTCTTTGTGATTTGTTTACATGAATGCTACCATTTAAATGTATTGTTCAGGCACGCACATGACCTGTGCTGTAATCTTTGTCACGAGCTTAAAATTTACTTTCGATGACCTAGTTAGATTATTATAGTCTATATTGCAGTTTTTCTCTATCTTGATTTTTAGTACACATTAATAGGTCTTGTCTCGACTTTTGTCTCGTTATTTTGTTTTCTTCGCTTGCACAGCTCATGTGTAAAACACAGCTGTCTTATAGCCCTGTTCGTTGAGCATTAGTCAATTTACAGAAAACTGAATTTATACGACTCATATTAATACCACTATTTCTAACTAATAGCGATTTAATAGCTGCATTTTAACAAGTGAGAGATATTTTGATACTTAGTTTACAGTGTCCGAGAAAATGAACTATGAAGATGAATGAAATTCTTACTTACTTGAGAATCTTTTACAGCTCCGCTTCTGTTCTTACTCGAATTTTCTTTATGTGATAGCGACCTCAGTGGTAATATGGTGTTACCGAAATGAAGTTGTGATGAATAAATGATCTTTTAAATAAGTCTCTTTTGTTATTGGATTGATTCCAATATATAATTCACCGGGAGAATTTATCACGGCCGTGGTGATCTTTACCTACTGTTTCCATAGTTTATCGAGATCAATATGTAAATTCTCCCCACAGCTTGGCAGGTTCCAAAAAGCCACGAGAGAGATCTTTTCCCTGATCGTATGATGTTACTTTAATCGGAGAAACTTTCGCGGGAAGAAACTTTCGCGATTTTCGCGTTTTTGGCCAAAATTCGCGAAAGTTTATTGCGCGAAATTTTCTAAAATATGAAATGCGCGAAAGTTTATTCTTGATAAAAATTTCAAAATTGGAAATTCGCGAAATTTATGAAAAAGTTTCACTTTGAATAAAAACTACTTGAAGGTTTCTGTTTAAAGTTTCTGTTGAGACTTGTAATTCGCGAAAGTTTATTGTCGCAAAATATCCGATTTTGCCTAAAACGCGAAAGTTAATTCTAGAAATTTCGCGTTTTTTTCGCCTCGCGAAAGTTTCTTCCCGCGAAAGTTTCTCCGATTAAAGTATTCAATATCGCAACAATTTCACGTGGTCTTCTTTTCAAGATCACGTGGTATATACCAACAGGATTCGAGAGAGATATAGATGTTGGACTATGGATATGAGTACAATCGGTCTTTTATACTCTATTGTAGTGGTTATATAATTGCCCGTACAAGTAAACTGAGTTAACATGTTTACCTGATTTTTGTTTATCCATTCCTTTCAGGCTGTTTTAGAAACAATTCGTGATTTGATGAACCAAGAATGCCTCGTTCCTGATTGGATACAAGATGTTTTCCTTGGCTACGATGATCCTGGCGCTGCTCATTACGACAGGTATGAAGTTGCCTCAATGAAAATTTAAAATATTGATTCGACGAGTATCTAAAATGCTATACGATGCCTTTATACGATACCAAGAAAGCTGTGAAGATTGTTTGGTATTTTATTTCTCCATTTAGGCTGTCGTCTCAGATAAGTTGTTTGGATTTTTGTGACACGTTTCTGTCATTCGACCATCTGAAGAATGCGTTCCCTGGTTATGAAATAAAGGTTATACTCCATGCTATTTCTTGCTATGCTTATTATGTACTTAGAACAGGCTCGCTGCTTTTGTTGTGATTGCTATATTGAGTTTACTATTGCGCTTTTTTCAGTGTACAACTGATGATGAATGCGAACGAGTTCCTCCATTTCGCCTCGCATTTTCTACGGAAGCAGATGTTAAGAAGAGAAAGGACGATGACCGTAATGAAGCTGATAAAACAGACAAGAAAGAGATTATGGTCGAACCTTACGTCATCGAAAACAGAGGACCTTATCCGTACAACCAGCCTAAAATGTAAACTCGTATATCTAGATCTTCCTTGCATCAGGGAAGCATTGGATAGCTCCTTGCATTAAAAATGTGTATCTGATGCTTTGTGTTTTGTTCAAAGGAATTCGGTGCCATTCACTGCCACTCAGACGGAGGCAATTCGTTCTGGAATGCAGCCTGGTTTAACAATGGTCAGTAGATATTCTATATGTTTCATATTTCATATTTGAGAGTTACTTGGTATAACATACAAATACCAAGTAATTCTCAAAATGAAGACACAGTCACAAAATACGTTAATACATTTTCGGACAGTTTTTGTTTCAGTTACTTTGACGTCAGTTTAGCAACAAGTACACTGTCATGTATAATATATAAATAATATACTATATTAATATATTAATATAGAATAGGGATGAAGATTAGTATTCTTTTTGATGATATAAGTGAGTTGACTTGAGGTTTTCTTCACCAGGTTGTCGGTCCACCTGGGACTGGAAAAACAGACGTAGCTGTGCAGATAATATCAAATATTTATCACAACTTTCCAGACCAAAGAACGTTGATTGTCACCCATTCTAATCAGGTAACGAAGATAACTGTCTCCATCTTATTTCAACTGTCTCCATCTTATTTCAACTGTATCGATTATTGGAGCTTCTCCTGCATTGGATAATAGAGTTAATTCTCGTGTAAATTTTCCAGGCTTTGAATCAAATATTCGAGAAGATCATGGCCCTGGATATCGATGAAAGGCATTTGCTTCGTCTTGGTCACGGAGAGGAAATGCTTGAAACTGAAAAAGACTTTAGCAGGTCAGATTATAATGCTTATGCTGTCTGACATTATTTTGATCCATTTTGATTTTGGCTGCCTTTGATAATATTCAATAGCAACTACACATCACATTCATTTGATTTCTTAGGTATGGAAGGGTGAATTATGTCCTGGCCAGACGCTTAGATCTTCTGCAAGAGGTTCAACGATTGCAGGTAACATAACTTGTTTTTTAAATTTACTAATTATTCTTTATGTATATCTAATATTTTGTGATGTAGAATAGGGGACAAACGTCCCTGGGACACCTGAAACTTTCATTTGATAATGCTGCTTCTGCACACTTTGTTCCTTCTGAGCAGAATCCGACCCCCACTCCCCCTCCAAATAATGTTGTCTTGTGCACCAGTCCTTTCTCATCGCCGGGCCAAAAGAATTTCGGCGATATTGAAAATAACCGCCTTTGCAGACAACGTTGTTTGGGGGGGGGGGAGTATGTGTGTAAAACTTGCTAAAATCCTGGATGTCCCAGGACTTTTGCCCCCTATTATAGCTACGTCATCAGATCATATCATCTTTTAACGAGTCAATAAAGATAGATTTGAATCATTTAATTTTATCACTAGAATTGAATCATTTATTTTTATCAGTAGAATTAAATCATTTGTTTTCATTAGTAGAATTGAATTATTTATGTCACATAATGCTTCATCTGATTTTCTATTCAGGAGAGCTTGAATGTCAGTGGAGATGTATCATATACTTGCGAGACCGCAGGGCACTTCTTTCTCTACCAGGTATCAATACGTTTTATCTCAAATTAGTTAATGCATGTTTGGATGTGGTAGATTCTGTCGGATTCGAAACGAGGTATTCATCGCGAAACGGAGGCTGAAGAACCGTATCTGATTATCGAATAGCGAATAGAGTGAGAAGTTATCTAGATAACTGGCAATGTCAGCAAGCTAGAAGTTTCAGATGGAGGTAGTTTACAGAAAAAGCAATGAATTCTACTCTTTTGACACTATTTACAGTTTTTGGATTTTTTTAAAGGTGATATCAAGATGGGAAGAGTATCAGAGCAAACTGAAAAAAGCGGTATTATGAAGTCTAATTTCTTCAGCTTTTGAATATAGCCTGTATTGTCCTTCTTGATGTTTGAAAGTACTTTCTTTCCAATCCTTATCACCTTTGTGAAATTTCATCCACAGGGTAAAGATGTGAGCGTAATTGGTAAAGAATTCCCGTTCATCAAATATTTTGAAAATGCACCACAAGTAATTAATTCTCTTTTTTCTTTACATGTATTTCATATTTCGCATACATTGCATATATTGTATGTGTGGTAAAAGATTTCATTTGTGTGCAATATTTGACTGCAAGACGTCCATATGACTGCTGGTTGAATTCAGAATGAAGGACAAAATACGATTTCGTATTATGTGGCATCATTTTCTTTTAGCCTGTTTTCAAGAACAAATCTTATGACGAGGATTTGCAAATAGCCGAGGTAAAACGACGCTCTGCTCTCGAAGTATTTTGAGAGTAATGTTATATATCCTGCATGACGTGTAAGGAAATAAATCACTAGTGATAACACTGAACAGAACTTGGATAAATATTAAACTCTGGCTATCCTATCCTTGACAATAGTAGCATAGGGTGTCCATAACAAGTAATATACTGACGCTGCTTCTTGATTGGATAAAGAGAGTTGCTGATGATGCACCAGTTGTTTCATATAAGCTGCTATGTTTTAGGATTTAATTTACGTAAATTGTCTGTCCGTGAAATGTTTGAACGAACAGTCATCTTCTTTGTTATAGGGTTGCTTCAGTCATCTGAAAGAAATATTCACGGAGTTGGAGGTAAAGAAATTTGATGTTGATTTTACGTCCTTTACATTGTCCAGGCTATGATTATTGATGTCATTCGAATTTCTCTTCTGCAGGAATATCGTGCCTTTGAGTTGTTGAGAAGCGGTAAGTTGAGATATTAGTTTGTGGAAATTCATACCGGTAACTGGGAAAAATATGAGAAGAAATGCTGATGTGTTTTGCTTGCTTTTCAGGCAGAGACCGTGCAAAGTATCTCTTGATCAAAACAGCAAAGATCATTGCCATGACGTGTACACATGCTGCTTTACGAAGAAGGGATCTAGTGGAACTTAGCTTCAAAGTAACCTAGCAGTTGCATATATATTCTTTGTTTTATTTACATATTTATTTCAGATATTTCTCAGATGTATTTTGAAACTCAGTATAAAGTACTTTATTGCATGCTCACCTAAGAATGCATTTGTTATTGCACTTTTCAGCACAGATACTTTTGCGTTGATTCACTTTATGGTTTATTTATTTATGTTCATTTACGTTCATTTGACATTGCTGGCCTTTCATTTCGTAGTATGACAACGTATTGATGGAAGAAGCCGCTCAGATTCTTGAAGTTGAAACTTTTATACCTCTCATGCTACAGGTAAGCGCACGCCTTGCACGTTATGACTGCATATTTTGCACTGTTTGATGCTCCATTGTGTATCTCCTTACTGTTGTTTTATGCTATGTTTTGTGAATTATTGGAAATATGAGGACTTCTTGTTTGTATCTCAAGTACAATCTATAAAAAACAACAACAAAAATACAAAGTGCAGAGACAAAATAAGATCATACTTATGCAGTTCCTGATTAAGCTGTCTTGGCATTTAGTTTAGCAAAAAGTATAATAGCATGTATGATATATATATAATATAATGTATTAACATGAACGAAAAGAATTAATTGATATAATAAGTAGTTAAGTATTATAGTATAATCTATGGTACAATATTTAAACATTTTTTAACTATTTCAGAATCCAGAGGATGGATTTGACCGATTAAAGAGGATCACGTTGATCGGAGACCATCATCAGGTTTGCTATTACTTTTCTTTAAAACCCTTATAATAATGCAATACTAGAAAAAGTTAGTTCAACAAGCCATATTACAACATCCTTACTGCACGTAATCAGATAGAACCAGCGTATAAGCAAACATTGGAGATTTGGTATTGCAGCATTGAATGTTATTGTTTTGATGTCGACTTTTCTAGCTTCCTCCTGTCATTAAGAACATGGCATTTCAGAAGTTCTCTAATATGGAGCAGTCATTGTTTACGAGATTCGTAAGATTGGGTGTACCTTATGTAGAGCTTGATGCACAAGGAAGAGCCAGACCGAGGCAAGCTGTTCTCTTTTATTTAACGTCTAACTTGCTACACACCAAGCTTGGTTCCTCTATCTTGCTATGCACTCTCTATCATGCTACATACCGAGGCTAGCTCTTCTATCTTGTAAGGTTGTTTATCTATTTGCTACATACCAGGGCTAGCAACTCTATCTTGCTACACACCAAGCGTAGTTCCTCTATCTCGCGATGCACGATCTATCATGCTACATACCGAGGATAGTTCTTCTATCTTGTAAAGTAGTTCTTCTATGTTGCTACATACCAGGGCTAATACCTCTATCTTGCTACACACCAAGCGTAGTTCCTCTATCTTGCTACACACCAGGGCTAGTTACTCTATCTTATAATAAACCAAGGCTAGTTTTTCTATTTCATTAACAACACTGATATCGCCCTCTTCGTTACCAGTTTGTGCAGTTTATACAGTTGGAGGTATGATCGACTTGGCAATCTACCACACGTGCTGCAGCAGCCAGAATACCAACTTGCCAATGCTGGTTTCGCATACGATTACCAGCTGATCGATGTTGGAAATTTCAATGGAGTTGGAGAATCAGAACCGAACCCCTATTTCTACCAGGTATATTCCGACAACCAACTAATTCCATTAATAGCTACAGTGGAGTCTCCATATAAGGGACGCCATCCGGACCAATGTGGGAGGGATAGGATAATTCGTATAAGCATATCAATTTCTCTCCTAACTTTAGAATTTGGCTGAAGCAGAATACGTTGTTGCTGCTTTCATGTACATGAGACTGATGGGCTATCCCGCATCAAGCATTAGCATTCTGACGACATACAACGGCCAGAAGCATCTCATTCGTGACGTCATTGAGCAGAGGTGCAGTGATAATCCTTTGATTGGGCGTCCACACAAGGTCAGTGCTACTTCGTACCTTGTTCTCGTAATAAATCATTTGTTCAAGATGATCGAGTTGTATAGGTAACTTCCAGTGCTCATAGTGCGGCCTGGGGAGGAAAATTGCGGAGGCGAGGGAACTGCGGGGGACAGTGGACAATAGATAATTCCAGCTGAAACGTTTTTCGTGACTTCATCTGACCGTATGGTATCTTAGGCTAAAACATTTGTTTGCATCTGTTTATATTTCTCTTTAGATTACAACTGTTGACAGGTACCAAGGTCAACAAAATGACTACATTCTACTATCACTTGTTCGTACGAAAACTGTCGGACATTTGAGAGATGTTCGTCGCTTAGTTGTTGCCATGTCCCGTGCTAGACTTGGTCTTTACATCTTCGCCAGAGTTGGTCTCTTTCAGAATTGTTACGAGCTGTCACCTGCGTTTAACCAGGTTTGTGCTCGAGGGCATATTTTATATGCTTTCTTTGATTTACACTCAAAATTTCAAAACTCAAATTACACTCAAAATTTCAAAACTCAAGTTTCTTTAATTATTTCTGTCATTTTCTCACAATCACTATGCAATAATATTAAATATTTAATGCTATGAACAGAGTGAATATTTTTATGTACTTTGCAGCTCTGTTCAAGACCGCAAAAACTAATTCTTGCGCCTTGGGAGAAATTTCCTGCAACAAGATTGGTAAGTATTTTTGTGATAACATATACCTGACAATTCCAAGATAACTAATAACGTGTTTGCTAAGCTCCTGCATCCATATTCCCCATGTTTTTAAATTGAATGTTTTCTCATTTTCTTATCATATGTTATCTTTCTTATTTTTTGTTAATATAAATAAGGTTGCGTTTTTTATAAGAAACTTGGGTCAGCACTTAAAACTAAAAGTTTCTTAATTTGGCATGGCAATTTTGGCGTTTTGGTGCCAAACGTTTTTTCACCAATTTCTTATTTTCAGGATTAGCTTATTGTCTTCAAGTTGAGCATTTTGGATTGATATACCCCCAGATTGTCGCGAAATTAACGCATCTAGCTAATTAACACATCTCTTCCAATAAAAAATAAACGAAATTCTTGATATTCACTGAGGCAATGTTGTGCATAGAAAGGACTTTTCACATGTTCTTTATTATTCCAGAGCCTGGTTGTAAAGTTTTGGAACTTTTGCCATCCTAGCTATAGTTTCTCACAAGCCAGCCTCCTGTATTAAAAAACGCTTACCCATGGCTATTATCTTAATTTCTTTCCTTTCAGCACGATGTGGCACCATCTGGACAATTGTTTGTTGCCGAAGACATGCCCCACTTGGCCAAGTTCGTCTATGATATGTACAATGATCAGGTGAAGAGCCTCGAGGCCAGCCAAAAAGTATGTTTCTACTCATGTTAGCATTTTTACTTGCTTTAACTATTGTAAGATACTGTAAAATATCCATGAAATGTGCTCTTGAAAAATTACGTGAACAAGCAGCACGTACAGAACCTCGGTCACAGAATTCTGTTTATATCAAAATGAGTCGGGTATTGGATAGCGGTACACTCATGTTTTTTATAAAAAACCCTTTATAAGAAACCATAGGCCCCTATTTTCAAAACGTAAGAAACTTTGGTAGGAGATTGTGTGTGACTGAACGAAGTTCTTTGTTTTAAGGAGAAAAAATGTCAAAAACAACTTGCGCACTTCATTCCCACAGATTTGTAACAAATCTCAACAATGTTAAGAAACTTGCTAAGAAACTTTTCGTACCTTAATTAGGTACGAAACCCTAAGAAACTAAGAAACCCTGGTACCAAAATTTTGCATAGTTTCTTATAAAAAAAATGGGTGTAGCTACCTCTCTATAGCTGATAATGTTGGCAGAATGGCCTACCACAAGATTATGAAACTTAGTAGCTACAGTCGAGTCCCGCTATCTCGAACTCACGTGGAAACTGAAAATTTGTTCGACATATCGGGAGCTCGAGATAACTGGAGTAAATTCACCCAAATGGAGAACCAGGGGAAATGGGAGTCTGTCCGAGATAGCGAGGTTCAACTGTATATTACAATCGAAGACGCAACAGTTGACAGTGCAATGTGATATTATAATAACACACCGGTGCTGGGCTGGGTTTTATTGGTTTTGGCGGCTGAAACGAAAGCCTTTCAGGATAAAAAATGTTTCTATTCTATACCACATTGGTTAAAATCGTTTCCAGGTAGATCAAAAATCCTTGCGGATTAATAGTTTGCGGCAACACAACGGATTTGTTGTAATACGGGGCTTGCATTTTTCAGTCGAAACGGTAATCAAAGTTATGAGTATTTTGCGATACATAATTATGATACTGCCGATCTTATCAGTGGAGGAGTTATGTGGCACTCGGTGGTAATGCGTTTGTGTTTAATTGAACGATGCTTTCGTGTGCTGGTTTTTTATGCATCAAACATGCAATTCATCATACGCAGTTGTTATGCATCATCAAAAAGGGGTCTCTTGGTGTGCCTCGTGTGTCGTGCATCCTGCATCGTGTGTCGTGCATCCTGTATCGTGTGTCGTGCATCTCGTGTTGGAATTTGTATCCCGCGTCTTGGTCGAGTCAACTTGCTGTGTTGTTCGCAGAATGTTGTCACGTTGACTACCAGCATGGCTCTTTGACCAAAAAAATCGTGTGAAAGAAGTTGTGATTGTTTTGAATGCTTTATTGGTGTAGAAGTAAACTAACGGATTCGTGATCGACGATGTCTTGGCAAACATGCCTGATACCTGCAGTGCTATGCCGGGAACGCGATTCAGCCCACCGATGACAACGCACAGAGACACCACTGCATAAGGAAGCCATGCGATGATAAATGCAGTTGTTATTGAAATGCACATTTTCATGCCGCTAGATTTTGCCGAACGATACTTTTTTGCTAATAGAGACTTTGTGCGCTGGTGAAACGATTGGCACGAGCTTTTCTTCTTCAATCGATAGACGATGCAACCGAAACTCGTGATTATCACCGCGACTGGTAGTATGAAGCAGAAGAAGAACAATGAAAACAAGTAGCTCTTTCCTGCTTTCCCCTCGGCCGTCCATTCAAGAGAACACTGTTGGGCTATAAACGTGTAGTTGTTCCAGCCGATTAGTGGCGGTAGAGCCCAGATTAAAGCGTACAGCCAGCCGAGAACAGGCATTACATAAACTGATCGACCAACCCCAATTCCGCTCAGCGGACGACATACATTGTAGCAGATATCTACGGCCAGAAGTGAGACATGACATATTGAAGCAAGACCACTGAATGTGACAAAGAATGCTGATGCTTTGCACATAGCATCGGCGTGATTCAAATCTGCATAACTGTTTATGATTTCAAGTCCGTAACCAAGAGTGGATTTTATCATATCTGATGATGCTAGTTGAAGCAAGAGTAGGCGTTTCACCCTCGTGCGACGATTCTGTTCTCTTCTGTGTCGAGGTTTGAATAGGAGTAATAGCATGACACTGTTCAACGCAAGCGAGAAAAATGAAATAATGCCAAGCAAGATGTTGTATGTTGTACGTTCCATGTTCGTTGGTTCACTGTTGGAGACTTTGAGCATTTTAGCAGGTATCTGGCAACTAGACCACCTTGAGTGATGTGAAACTGACCAGCCGTGGCCCTGCCAACTTTTGAAATTTTGATGTCGCAAGAAAAGCAGGCGTAGTCTAACTGGCAGATGGTATTACTTGTTGCCACTTAATAACGGCTATTTATTCACATTCGGTGTTTGTCAGCTATCGTAATTAATATTTCAAAGCCATTAATGAACTTTTGCGTCTAGTGGAAGCATAATCGTTACATTTATAATCGTTTGATATTTGGCGGTAGTTTCAAAATAAGAACCAATATATATACCAGAATAACCAGAATAATAGTATAACCAGAAGCTTTATTTTCATTAGGAAAAATTGATGTTAATATTTTACTATACAATATCTATCTATTCGGTCGTACAAACAAACTACCATCCTCAGAATGAAGTAAATTCAAAATGAAAATGAAGCTTCTGGTTATACTATTCATTATTAAATTGATTGCCCGAATCGATATTTTTCAAAGAACAAATCCTCATTTAACTATGGAAAACCTTGATAATATATTTAACGTTAGAAGCGGCGCTCGTAAGATGGTCTTACAACTCATGGGATCTTGTTTAAGCCAACCTTTAACATCTGTAACATAACGTTATAACGTTAGTTCAAATGATTTCCAACTGATTGCGTAATCTATTTTTATCAACAGGTGATGGATGTAGATATGCCTGTTAACAAGGCTGAAGATGAGAAAGAAGAAGTGCCGGCTGTGAAGAAAGAAGAGCCGGAAGATATGATTGTCAATGAAATTCAGATGGATCAATAAGATGCACACCAGTTGGTACAATTTACTGGTAGCATTATTACCTGTGAATTGTGAGATTGCCATCATACCACTCAATCTTATTGATATCTTTTTTGCTAATGAACACAAAACTGGTAACACAAGATAACAAGCATCTACTGCATCATGACTTTCGCAAACTCCTTTTGTTCAGATAAATATTTTTTTTAATTATGCAAATGTCTTTGTCACAAAAACAAACAAAAACTGTAGGTTAAAAGATTTCCAGTAGAGAACTGCGCATATTAAAGCTCCTCAAGCATGTTTTTTTTAATTTATAAACCATAGTTGAGATATGAATAGCTGGGAAAACTCAACAATGATATTTTCAAGTAAAATTCCTTTACAACCAATTGGGGATTAATTTAGAATGGTCTTAACATTATTTAAAATGCTAGAATTTATTGGAGAACAGCATATTAATTCAAAGAAAAGACCTTTTAAAAATGCTAGAATTCATTGAAAAACAGCTTATTAATCCTAAGAAAAGACTTGTTTTAATTATATCATAATTCAGTTTTAGATTTAGGTTTGCTTTTGGTATCTTGAGCAGCTGCCCCTGCACATGGAAATTGTCTGTTTTCCAGGTCAACACTGATACAGTTTGTTTGTGTAATGAGATAATCTTTAACATCCCAAGCTTTGCTTCCATCATCCAAACTAAACAACACCCTGTTTTTCCCAACTACATATCTGCAATAAAAAAAATTAGTTCATGAACTTTTTAAGTTTAAAATAGCAGGTTATGTTGATGTTCAGACCACTCTGTACAAAATATGAACGTGGTAAACAGAACCTTTGCAACTGGATTTGTGCATTGTGTAAACTTTGCTGCCAAAGTGATGAGATCTGTTCTGTTTGCTTTTCACTTGGGTTTCCAGCGACAGTAACAAACATCATCATTGGTTTTCCTTTCTTTGCCAGTTTGATCATCCCCTCTGGGTCCTTTGCCATCTTTTGGGGGTCAAATTGAACTTTTGGTTGCGATTTGGTACGTGGATCATCGTCATCTGTTGGGTCGTATTCATCATCATTTTCCTTCAAAATAACAGCATCATTTTATTTGATAAGGTTAAGAAAAGAAGGTTTATTCTGCTCAAACAAACTGGCCTGGCATCCTTGGTGACTTACATTCCATTGATCGAGAAGGTCGTATATATCCTTTTCTGAATAGTCCTTCACATCCTTTTTAATTTGTTTTGCTTTAATCTTATTATTTGCATTATCTCCAAAAGATAAGTGAACATTTGCTAATAAATTTAATAAAAGCAATAAAGTCAAAACAAAAATATTGAAAGCCATCATTGCAAGCCAGATACCAGATGGAGGGTGATGAACAATATCAACCGTCAAAAGCAGTAAAAAAGTTCCTTCGAGTATTTTACGACCATGCGTTTCGTGAAAACAATATTCCCATTTCCACATTTAATTTAGCAGGTCTGTAATTGGTTTAATCAAGGTTTTCATTTTATCTTGGCTTTATATGGACTTGATATCTGAGTCTATACATAAATTTGCAAAAATGCTGACATTTATCGTTACATTTGTAAATATTGCAGGGTATTTTTCTGACATACATACATCTGATACTGACATGATGAACTTTGCTGATTAATGCCTTGTGAACCAGGGTTGCCAGATTGTCTCGGAAGGAGCAGGCCAAACCAGCTTCAAAAAGAGGCCAAAATGGTCAAAAAGAGGCCAAACTAAATTGACGTCATAAAATGTCGCTGTGCGCATGCGTAGATGTATATTTAGGAAAGCACTTGAACCCCGAGAGCCGAAAATAACTGAACTATTATAAGCGATAAACAAGGAAAAATTCGAAAGTTAAGAATTTCAAGATAATCGAGAAAACAGGCCAAAAAAGGCCAAATTTTAGTGTCAGGCCAAATGCTATTTTTTCAGGCAAATCAACATGAAAAGAGGCCAAAATCGAGCAATTTGGCCTTAAAAAGGCCAATATGGCAACCCTGTTGTGAACCTCCTCGTCCCGATGAATTGATGGGGGCCGGCGAGGGGGCGTTATAAATGGAGGATCAAGCGATCAGAGTGACTCATTCACTTATCGCCCCTGGAGATGGATCAAAACAATTGCGATTCAAATCAGCCAATCAGGTTGCATCATTTGTGTCTCACTTTCATGTTGAAAGCGTCTTTTTCGAAAAAATGGACAAAGGTTTTACAAATTGTGGTGGAAGGCAGCAGCCAACAAGCATAGTAATTCGATAGTATCGTCATATACAATATTAAAGGCCATAATGGACAATGGAATATGGTCTTGAATGCCTATTGCCAAGAATACTAGACTAAAATGGAGTTTTTGGTTTACCTGAACAGCAAATGACGTTACTTGTCGAATTGGCCTAAGTTGTTTACTCACGCACAACTCACTTGAGGAATTTTCAAATGTGAATGTTCTTCCTGGATAACAACTGTCTTATTGCAGATAATTATATAAATATATGTGCATTTAAATTGTAGTATCTTTGCATCGCATGGAGTTAATTTTTGACTATAACAATTTTAGTTAATTTCAGCAACGCATTTAGAAGAGAGCAATTTAATTTTTGAAGACCACTTCAATTGAGCAATCTAATAATGGAGACCTTCGTCGTTTACTTAACAAAACATTTGACACTATTTCTGCTCATGACTACGATTATTTCATTGGATAGACAATCTACAGTTGCTTTGAAGGGACTGTATCCTAAACCCAGTTTTTTATCCAACCTTAAGCCCGTCAAAGCATCCTCAACATGTGGCTTACAGAACAGTTTAATGAAATACTGCATGTCGTCCGCTGACAACGCTTCTCTGACAACATGCACCGAACTTGATTGTTTGCTGGATTGCTGTCCCACATGTGGAAAGGCACCACCTGCAAGTACAGATTTGCTCAGTGGAAGTGCAGTTTCTGTCTCGCAAAGTAGCGATGTCAGACCTGGTAGTCCTGTTAGTGCCCACTCGAAATCCTTCAACAGTGGATCTTTGATTACCTTTTCTAACTTGGCAGCTGCAAATATTAAAGAACTTGGTTTGTCTTTTACTGCCTGGGTGAAGCAGCAAGCTGGAAATACTGGGTAAGTACACATAGCTGTGTCTTGTCTCTTCATCTACAGAATCAAATGAGATAGCCATGATGTAGCAGATTATGACACTTGCAGGCTCCACTTGATTATCTTCTCATTTCATCATCATCTTTTCAGAGCACTGATATCCAAAGGAAGTTATTATACATTAATTATAAAGCAGTTTGACTTGGAATTCATATACACCACAAAGGATGCACCAAGTGTCATTAGAAAAGCAGAAATAAGAAATGTTAACACTGTGCAGGGGAAATGGCAACATGTGGCACTTACTATATACGACAGACGTCTTTCTGTGTTTACAAATGGCCAGATTCAGCGAACAATTGTATTAGACGGAGTTTTGAATGATGCTAGCTTGAATTGTGGCATTGGACAAAACAATACTGGTATGAACATGAATGCTATTTGTCAAATGTCCTCATGCATCCACTGTTTTAAAACTAATCTTTGTTTCCTTTGTGATACATCTGCATGTCAGCTTTATTGGCATCAATCTAATCAGTATGAATATTTGTTTTGTTCTTTTTCAAGGTGGAAACCAGTTTCGTGGTCTTATTCAAGATGCAAAATACTTTACAAGAGCCCTTTCTAACAGGTTTGTATTTGCCAATACCTGTAAGACCTGTTTCTATTGTGTTTTTGCTTATTCTGTATAAATGAATACAGCACCATTACTTTTATTTAGAGGAAATAGCTTTAGAATTGTATATATACGCATAAATGTATAATTGTTTCTGTACATTTTTTCTAGGGAAGTGATTGAAGCTATGAATGGTACATTGCCTGCAGTGTATGGTTACAGTTATTGCCGCTGTCCTCCATCACATCCCCGTCTGTCATTGAAAAATCCATTCTTTTGCATTGAGAATGGAGTTACTTCTGTGGACAAAAATCTCAGAAGGCTCAGATCTACCTCGCACCCGGCAGAATATCTCGTAGATGAAGCTATTGTCAATTTCTGGGTATCAAAGATAGTTGAAAATGCTACTATTGAAGTTGACCTTGTATATCACAACTTGCAGGTTTGTGAATTGAAAATTGTTCTTTCTATCAATAATTTAATCTGATCTAAATACAAAGGAATCTTCATTAATGCAATGGGGTACATTTGATATTTTACGTCAGCTCTTTCACTCTAACTCTCATAGAAATATTTTTTTATTCATATTTTTAACCATATAACTATCATTCCAAGACTCTATCAAGTAACACTTTTGGTAGGGTAGCATTTTGTATCGAGCCTCTTAGTTACCCATGTAATTTACGTTTTTCAGATCTACTATGTTCAGATAATGTTTTACGGTCCTCCGGCTAAGGGGATCAAGATCGAGAGGTCACGTGATGGTGGTAGGACGTACACACCTTGGCAGTACTACGCTCAAGACTGTCCGTCGATGTTCGGTTTGGCTAATAACGGACAGCTGACTGCACCAGACTCAGTGAACTGTCTTCAAATAGTCGGGTAACGCGTTTTCTTTGTCAAAAACCCTGCTTTTGTGGGGGAGTTCGAGAGCGATTTTAAACCATCCCTTTGGCTGTTGATTCTGTCGAGTGCCATTATCAAAAGCTTAAGGGCTTTGAAGCAAAGTCGAAAAACCTTTCTTGAATTTTGAATTTATTTTATCGCTAATACTGAACATCACACAGCATATTGCTTAAGTAATCCCTCAAATGCTGTTCAAATTTTCTCATTAAACCAATCATCAATTCTGCCATGAAACACTTCAAGAAGCAAGATGTTTAGCTGTTTGTGCAAAGATAGGTTTGTTGTAAGAAGGTTGTATTTTTTTATGTTGCTTTATCGTCTTTCCTTGCAGTCCTGTTAAACCAGACTTTGAACCGTTTTCCTTCCAAACCAACGAGGCTGGTCCTTTGGGCACGCCTCAACGACCGATCGGTGAAGCTGGCTGCTCTGATTTTCATTGTTCGCCAAAGCTACTTGAGTTCGTGAAAGCTACGAATGTGCGAGTTAGTTTTTATCAACACATGCTCGTCAGAAATCCCGCCCATCAGTATTCTGGTGTGAGGAAATTCCTGGTCGCTGGAACGTAAGTTTTCTTGGCATTGTTTAGTGTTTTGATGTATGCAGTAACCTTTTTTATTGAATATTAAATGGAAAGTTACATAGATTTGTAAAGCATTCGAAATTATTGTCGTATCCCAGAAGTTTTGGCAACTATTGTATTTTAACCAGAAAATACTCCATTATAGTGCAATGTATGTTGCTAAATGTGCTGCAACCTGATTTCTTTTAGATGTGATTGCTACGGGCATTCCGACGTGCCTTGCACGATGTATGGTTCAAATAGCACTCATAATGCCTCTTACACATGCACATGCGATGCAAGAACGTTCACCGAAGGACCACAGGTATAACTGGCACATTTATAAACTCTAACTGTTATGCTACCATTTGCTTTGGTAGCATAATACACCTAGAAACCCATGCATTGATTTAATATTGCAAGTTTAATATTGTTTTGCATTAGCAAAGAGCATAGGTTTTAGATGGTAGACCCTGTCAATCACATATCTTCTCTTCAATTTACTTTATATCAACTTCCAGTTTTTCACGCGTGTACCGCTATTTTATTTAGCTAGTTAAACACATTTGTTGTCACTGCAATTTGCTGAGCATCTACTAATCGGCTACCTCTTTTCCAGTGCGAAAGATGCCAACCACTTTACCGAGACAAGCCGTTCAAACGAGGCGTGATCAACGATGCTTACCCTTGCAAGAAATGCAACTGCAACAACCATGCAACAAGTTGTACTTACAACAGACTACTCGACTCCAACCCGAATGATCGCGCGTCTCTCGGTGGCGGCGTATGTGATAATTGCATGCACAATACAACGGGTAGATTCTGTCATACCTGCAAGCCAATGTTTTACCGGCCGAGCGGCAAGGCCCCAAATGCTATTGATGCTTGCTCTCCTTGCGATTGTACCGGTGCTGGTGTTGTCACACAGGGCTCGGATTGTCAAAGGGTAAGAATTTCAAAGCAACATGCCAGGATAACTTATCACGTTAAGTGCTGCCGCATACGTCAGTAAACACAATCTTAATAATAGAACAGATCACGCTGGACATTAATTTCAGGCTTATTATTTAATCAGCTAAATGCATGTCTATATTGGCTATATTTTTCAATGTTGACATCAGATATACTACTTTGAATCTTCCAAGCCAGCGAAAGCATCCTCGATTTCAATTAACAGCTGTCACAAATCTGTCAACTGAACTTTTAATTTCACATTTTGCTATTTCACATGTTTAGGATGATTCGAACTCAAGCGTCGTAGCTGGCCAATGCCTTTGCAAGAGGTTCGCTGCTGGTAGGCAGTGCTTGCAATGCAAGAACGGTTACTACTACCTGCGATCGAGCCACCCAGATGGTTGCATTCCATGCGAGTGCAACACACTCGGCACTCAAGGTGGCAGTGTCTCGTGCGACATAGTCACAGGACAGTGTACTTGTAAAGCGAATGTTCAACCAGGCTCAACCAAGTGTAGCACGTGTAGAACAGGATTCTACGGTTTGTCTGGCTCGAATCCCGATGGATGTACAGCTTGTAATTGCGACCCTTGGGGATCCAGTGATACAACCACGTGTGATGCCATTACCGGACAATGCACATGCAAGGCAACGACAGAAGGGAGGCGTTGTCACACGTGCAGAAATGGATATTTTGGAATGACTCAATCAGGATGTCAACAATGCAGATGCAATGTTGATGGTACTGACCCAGGTATGCAAGTCTATCGTACCAGCTTTTTATATAACAAGCCAGTTTATAAGGAACCTAGAACCAGGATTTCTGGTAAAGTACAATGGATTCTTTTGTTATATTGTTTCCTTTAACAATAGAAAACAATAGAAAATTTAAGGAACTTTTACTACTAGGGCTCGAGGTAAGATCCTTATGAAATAAAAGGCGAGTAGTTGCTATCTAATTGCTTCTTATGTTGTTCAACTATTTTTTAGTTCACTGTTTGGTTATTTAATTTGCATGTGCAATTTATTTCGTAGCCAAACTGACACTGTGTGATAAGAAAAGTGGAAAGTGTGCGTGTCGACAGCACGTCGAAGGTCAATATTGCGATCGCTGTAAAGTTGGCCATTACAATCTTTCGAGAAATCATGCAACTGGATGCATTGCTTGCAACTGTGACAGCAAAGGCACGCAGGGAAATAGTGGCTTGTGCAACCAGGTCGATGGTTCTTGTGTTTGCAAGACTCTGGTGACAGGAAGACAATGCAATGTCTGCAAAACGGGTAGCTTCAATCTATCTGCTTCTAACCCTGAAGGCTGTTTGCGGTGTAATTGCTATCCGAACGGGACTGTTGGTGGTGATACAACTGCCCCAGGTTTGTTATTTTGATCTTCATCTAACTTTACAGTAAAATTCGCATGGTTTGAACTGGTTTAAATCCAACTCTATCTAGTTTCAACGAAATTATCCGTCCCTTAAATGATCACCAAGAAATCAATCTTTATAAAACAAACATTTGTAATTCAAACTTTTTGAACTTTTTGTTAATTCGAACGTTTTCATGCTTTCCCATGGTGTTCGAATGAGACAAAATTGACTGTTTATTGTGTGCTATATTTTAAGTAGAAGCTGGTATTTACGTTCTATCTACCGCTACTTTCTTGCTAAAGTCATTGCTAAGAGCCCTTGAAACACCTTGAGACAAGCTGAGAACTAGCAGGTTTTATTTCTCCCTGGCTATTTTTCTGCCCGTGTTTTATAATGATACTGCTTTTGTTGATCATAATATTTTGCAATTTACAGGTCTCCTTCCTTGCTTCAATACCGGCAGTTGTCGCTGTCTCACAAACGTGAATGGACTTCGCTGTGACAGCTGTACCAGTGGTAATTACTGGAACCCAAATGGAGTTGGCTGCATTTCTTGCAATTGCAATCTGCAGGGTTCTGCAAGTGCAGCTTGTAACTCCACTGGCTATTGCAGCTGTGTGGCAAATAGTGGAGTCGGAGGCCGATTGTGTGACCAGTGCTTATCAGGCTATTATAGCTTTAATAATGGAAGGTAAATCACTTTGTGATGTTTATTTCAAAGTCAATGCAACTTAATATTGTACCGTATTTCCTCTAATTAGCGCCCACCATCTTTTAACCGCCCTATTCAATAAGCGCCCACCCTAAAATCAAAAAATGTGAAGTAAGCATCCCCTCTATTAACCGCCCAGGGCAGTTAATGGAATCTTTACATTGTCGTTGTTTGGTTCAAATAATAGCGTAGAAAGCCTTAATGATGGCAAAACACTTTCATCTGGTGGTGAGCGTTTGGAAAATGATGATGAGATCTTTGCCATTCCAATGTACCATTTAATTGAAGTGATTTTCGAAGTAGCGAGTGTAGTGACTTGCTTCTGTTATAGTGATGAACTTGCGTAGACTGTAGTGATGAATATGCGTCCAACTGTTGTTGTTTTTTGTCAGGTGTACCTCTTGTGGATGCTCCACTGCTGGAAGTTCCCAACCAACCTGTGACGCAACTGGGCGATGCACCAGTTGCAAAGCGAATGTGATCGGCACAAAATGTGACCAGTGTAAAGCAGGGACATCGAATCTTCAAGCAAGCAATCCTTACGGATGCAGTGGTCGTAAGTTGATTTGCAGATTTCCCTTTTGCGATACTTATTCCGGAGTTTTTATATGACAGAAACCTGAGAAGGGCCGTTCAGTTCATCTTCACCGCTGAGGAAAAATTGATAACAACTGTTGCATCTTTCTCCGAATGATGAAAATACATGTGATGTATGTACCTTGATGTAATTTCTTATGTATATACCTGGATGTGATTTTTCTTTTAGCACCGTCCGAACAAGGGCCACCGTCCGCATCCAACATAGCATCGAGATCAATGACGTTGACTTGGTTTCCACCAGACAATCCAAACGGTTTGATCCTCCGCTACGAGCTGTACAGAAACAATTCGCTTGTCTACAACGGCTCAAGTCAAGCCTACAACGACTCAGGCCTGACTCCATACACCGCATACACGTATCACATCATAGTTCACACCGCCGGTGGATCGACGCGCAGTGTAGATAGCAGTAGAATCTTTCGCACCCGACCTGACAAACCAGAAGGCGTTAGGCCACCTCAGATGTCAAACATCCTCGCAAGATCGATGCTTGCTACATGGCTGCCCCCTCTTCACCCCAACGACGCTTTTGTATTGTACAGACTCTCTTCAACGAACAGTAGAACATTGGGTCTGACCAATCACTATAATGGAAATCTGCTATCCTATCAAGTGATTTCACTTTCACCATTTACTGTTTACAACTTCACAATAACAGCCTGCACATCAATGGGCTGCGCAACGAGCCCAATAACGACCCGTGCGACGCGATCTGCCCGCCCTGATAGTCAGCCTGCACCGTACGTAACTGCGCAGCCGGATGGAACTTCAGTGCTGGTCTACTGGGATGCTCCTGCGCAGCCCAATGGGGTTATACTGTTTTATGATCTGTTCATGAGGACGTCACCATTCAGCAGCAGTGGTACAAACCAAGCTACCAAACTCAATCCTGAAGATAGAAATTACACAGTGACTGGTTTGACACCTTATACATCCTACGAGTTTCGAGTTGTTTCATACACTTCGCAAGTCAGTGGTGATACATCGAGTACTTGGACTCGTATACGGACGCAAGAAAGCGGTAGCCACTTTGTATTTTTGCTTCATTTTATCCTTCTATTATATGAACCTCCTGCCACACAGACTGTATACTTTAAATGATGTACCGTATTTCCTCTATTAAGCACCCGGGCGCTTATTAAATATTTTGCAAAATTGGGTGGGCGCTTATTAGAGGGGGGCGCTTAAAAGAGGGGGGCGCTTATTTCACAGTCCTAAAATTTTGAAATCAAACAACATCAAAAACAAAAGAATAATCTTATATAGTTCCGAATGTTATTCAATATCAAGCAGTCAAGATCAACTTAAACTGCTGATCTTGACTGCAATCCATTTTCCAAACGCTCACGACCCGATGAAAGTGTTTTTCCAGCCTTGAAGAGTTTCTACCTTACTATTTGAATCAAACAGTGAAAATGCAAGGATTCTATTAATCGCCCTGGGCGGTTAATAGAGGCATGCGCTTATTTCACAATTTTTGACTTTAGGGTGGGCGCTTATTGGAGGGGGGCGGTTAAAAGAGGGTGGGCGCTTAATAGAGGAAATACGGTATACTGCTTAGTCAGAATGCATAGCGCATTTTTGAATACTTACTAATTGTGTTTGATGTCCACTTTTCTTTCGTAGTTCCAAGTGGCGAAGCATACATCAGTCCTAGAGCGGTTGCAGCCTCAAGCTCCTCCGTGAACGTTTCGTGGAGTGCTCCACGTTATCCAAATGGAATTATAACTCGTTACGAGGTCTACAGATACGAGATTGCTGATCTCTCTCGACCAATACTCTCCGGTTCTACCAGCGGTGCATTAACATCGACTGTGGTCACAGGCCTGGTGCCATACACACGTTATCAGTTATCTGTCAAAGCTTGCAATTCCAAAGGCTGCACTGGTTATAGTTCAAGAACAACCGCTGATACACTGGCTAGTGGTGAGTGCCGTAATATAGTCACTAACCTGCATTCATTTTTGCCCAACAACAATGCACGGCCATTGTATGATCGTTATTTTTTTACTGGGTTTTTTTGGCTCGTTTTACTGTTGTTGACTTGAAATATCACAAAATTGCAAGCTTCAAAGTAGTTTAATTGAAAGTTCCTCTTCCAGAAAAATTCTAAATTTTGAGATTTATCAGTGTCTTTGAAGATAGTACTTACTGGTTCCTGTGTACTATTTTTATGAAGATATAAATATTTTGTTTTTTATTCATAGCTCCAAGTGGACAAGGTGCTCCGAACATCACCGCCATAAACAGCTCATCGATATTCCTGTCTTGGTTTCAGCCCTCTGTTTTGAACGGTCCATTACCGGTCGGTTACGATGTCGAGCGGACATTCGCTGCTTTGCACAACCCACCGCCACAAGTTGAAACCGGAGTGCGGTTCTCTTCTTTCGGATTCTACAAGCTTTCGTCCTCGATCATCCCGGACAGCGTTGAAACCCGGCTAGAATTCAATGTCAGGACGCTATATCCGGACGGACTAGTGTTTTACGCCGCTTCGCTGCTACAAGAGGATATGTTTGCCGTGGAGATCCGGTCCGGTAAGCCTTGGTTTATTTTTGATACCGACACCGGTCCGACCGCGTTCACGACAACAAGCTCGCAACGAATTGATGACGGAAAATGGCACAAGGTTCTTGTGTCGAGAAACAGCAGATCCGGAACAATAACTGTTGACGATACATCAACTGGAAATGGTAATGCCGCGGGAACATCAAATATTATTGGTCAAATTTCTTCTATTTACGTCGGGGGGATTCCCAGTAGCTTTCCTAACCTGAGGACAAGAGACACTGTAAACGTTGTCCTAAAGCGTTTACATTTCACCGGTTGCATTCGTGATATGAAATACAAGAGCACTGCTGTCGATTTTAACTCGGCTGTTGAGAAAATGAACGTCGATCCATTGTACGCCCACTGTCCGTCTCTTCTGAGCAGCGGATTTCATTTCAAAGGCGGTGGATATCTTGTGTTGAAAAGTGGCCTATTCACTGGACGAAGCATCTTTTTTATACAGTTTAGTCTGCGTACAACGTACAGCTCAGGGCTGGTCCTATTTGCCCACGGTACTGGCACGACATCCATTGCCATCACGCTGAACAGTGGCAATTTCACGTTGCTGTATCGTTCGCCAACTCAGACCGGATCCCAGGAGATTCCAGCTCGTGGTGTTTGTGACGGAAACTGGCATACCATCATGCTAACTGGGTTCGGGCCGTCTATCGCCTCGTTATCAATCGACGGTTTTCAAAGGACAATTTCAGGGCTGCCAGCTGATGCACAAGTTAGCTCCAATATTTATATAGGCGGTGTTCCACAGGGCTCCCAAGCCGAGAGGCTATGGAAAACGCTAGTTGGTGATAAGGCCTCGTCATCATTTGGAGGGTGCATGAAAAATATTAAGCTGTCCAATGATAGTATCAATGCTCAGGAAGATGTCATTAGCAGTCGTAACGTTGCACTTGATGGATGTCCTGCTGGATTCACGTCTTCAGATCAGTTCAATGCGTGCACTAACCCTGTATATACTGATATACAAAGATCATTATCAACAACAGCAAGTGATGATGGTCTGAATGCTTTCACAGGTATTATATTAATGCATATTCTCTAAATACTCATCTCTGACACTCATTTTTATCCGTCGCTTTATTTTACTATATTTTATCATCAATTTCCACCAGCTATTTGTTGCTCTTGTCGCATCGCTTTTCCACACTATATTTTCCATATCATTGTTTGACGATTTGGTTTCACTAGCTTGCTATAGCTTGCTCGCATAGGTGCATAGCTATCAATAGCTATTTTTAAGTCTTACATGCAATGCTCTAATGATAATACATGTTTTATCTCCACAGAATACCTATACAGAGTGAAGAGTTTTAGATCTGGCATTAGTGGCTTTGGTGCAAGTCCGTGGGTGGCAGTAAGAACGAAAGAAGGAGGTAAGAGTAATGCATTGCGTACTAATAGTATCCCACTTTAAGTATCTTATTTCTGGTCAAGTGATATACAACTCCAGATTACTTGCAATGGAGCTACATACGTAAAATGCTAATACATTCACTTGTTAACGTTTCTTTACATACTATCTGAAATTGCCATTCCATGCCGATAATACCCTGAAAAGAGATTATGCGTGCCTCGCGATAGTGCGATGTACTATGGCTGTGATGTGTTATTGCAAAGCTATCTGAATAATAAACTTGATAAATAACAATGTAATTGTATTTTAGGCCCTGGAGGACTTTTGGAACCGGTCATCAGTAATGTATTGGCGCGAAGTTTGACAGCAACATGGCAGAAACCCAGTATAAGTGGTGGATTGATTACGAAATATCAAGTCAAGGCGATCAATAGAAACAATGCCTCTGATACCCCTGTCATAGCCGAGATTAATAACCCTGGTGTAAACAGCACGAATTTGCAAGGCCTGTCTCCGTATACAATGTACAATGTAAGCGTGATTGCTTTCACGGCTGGTGGAAGCACTGAAAGTAAAGCTGCCATGATCACAACACAAGAAGCCGGTAAGATATCAATTATATATTCTCGCTTATCCTTTGAAATAATATCTTGAAAACCATGGCAGTGTTCCGTTTCAGTTCACTATGTCCTTTCCAATAACAATCCATGTTTTGCATGATGGTAACAGGATTTTGTCAATTTCTGACAATTGTCAGAAAAGACCGCGTGGCAATTATCATTGACTTGGAGACTGTGAAATTGTATTTGTCTCTTTTTCAGCTCCGGAAATGCTGCAGCCAATCACAGCTCTATCTTTCCCATATTACCTGATCATATCATGGAAGCCTCCTCTTAGACCTAATGGCATTATTATACTTTACCAAATCTACATTAATGGTGTCACAAAGCATGTTAACTCAGGCAACCAATTCACGTATAATGTTACTGGACTTTTAGTTTACACGAGTTACAGTGTTAAGTTATCAGCTTGCAATAACATTGCATGTATTTCTGTTACAACATCTGTCTTCACTGGACAGCTACCACCCAGCGGTGTTCATCCTCCGCAGCTCCGCGTTCTCGGCAGTCGCAGGATTGATGTCACGTGGCAGTCTCCTGATGTTTTGAATGGCGTCATATCAAAGTACGAGGTAGAAACAGCTGTTGGGAGCTCGAGAAACTTCACCATTGCGTTCACCGCTCGCCCAGATCTGTTTCATACGGTCCTTGCAAACATGACACCCGGAACGCAATATCAAGTCCGGATGGTTGCTTTCACTGCGGGCGGAGGAACTACTAGTCTCCCGTCCACTGCTACAACACTGGAAAGTGCACCCGAGGACATACCAAAACCGGTTGTTATTCCGGTATCTTATTCGGTCCTAAACGTAACGATGCAAGTTCCTTTGAAGCCAAACGGTGTGATAATCTATTACGTGCTACTAGAAGATGACAGTGTAGTGATGAACAGTACTGTTTTGCGTTATCAAGGCACTGGATTCAGGCCTTATTCTCGGCACACGTATCGAACCAGAGCTTGCACTGCCAAAGGCTGTGGAGAAAGCGATTTAGCTGTTGCTTTTACTTTGGATGCGCAGCCTGTTGGTAACGTTGTACTTGTAGCAAATGCACTGAGTTCAAGATCATTCAGAGCAAACTGGACCGCCGTTCAAACCCCCAATGGTATTATAAGGTATGAAATAATGTCTTCTAACTGTATACACCTTCTGGCTGCATTTCTGTGTTCCTCTTCCAGCTGTATCCCTCTTCTAACTTCGTCCCTTTTCTATTCTGCTAGCATTGTGCCTCTTCTAACTGTGTCCCTCTTTTAATTGTATCAATTTTTCTTACTTTGTCCATCCTCTAGCTAACCCTTTAGCTTACGACTTGCGTATGTATTAAACAGTGCAATTTAATTTATGCCTTTTTATTTGTCAGATATTCCTTGATGGCCCATGGTGAATTCTACATTAACGTGGATGCTACTGGAATGCCAATTACTTATGAAACGCACCGCGTCACGAAAGTATTGTACAATGGAAGCTTGGCAAACAGCTCTTATACTTATGTTGGAATTCTTCCCTACACCAATTACACAATTCATGTGAACGCATCGAATCGTGCAGGTTACCTTCTAAGTAACAATGTCACATTTTCAACTCCTTCCGCAGGTATGCATGGCTTCATTATTGATTCACAGCTCGAAGTAATACTTCTGACATGATGCACTTTACTTTGTCTAAGATTCACATCTCTTCCAGGTTATAACTCTAATCCTATGTAAAAACTGACAGTTGTACGCTTTATATTGAAATATTTGGCCGGATAAGCATATTCAACAATGATTGCTGGATTTTACTTCATGTTGTTTTTAGATTTTCTGAGTTGTTTCATGATCTTAATTTTAGCTCCTGATGGCGTCAAAAGACCATCTGCCAGCTCTATAAACTCAACTGCCTTGAATGTGAGCTGGACATCTCCTGGAAGGACCAATGGTTTAATAATATCGTACCAATTAATCGCAGAGTACCCGGATAATTCAGGCATTTATCGTCAAGTTGTCTTCCAAAGGGGCCTGCACTATTACCAAGTTGTGTCTAACTTGCAGCCCTATACAACATATCGGTTTAAACTCGTTGCTGCAAGTTCTGGTGGCTCGACTGAAAGTGGTTGGACAAATGTAACCACTGATGAAGACAGTGAGTTGTATACTCTCTTTTAAGCTATAGATGATATAGCATGCTATACGTGCTCTCACTGCTCTCATACGTGCTCTCGCTGCTCTCATACGTGCTATGCTATAACACGCATGAGAGCAGTGTAGGTTTATCAGATTATCAGTAGGTTTATCAGAGGTATTTCAGACTTTTTTAACATATCTTTTTTTTCATAGTTCCTGAGCACATTGATCAGCCGAAGGTGTTGAACATTGAATCCCGACGTGTTCTAGTAGAGATCTCCGCCCCATCGAAGCCCAATGGAGTAATTATCCATTACATTTTATATGTGAATGGGACAGAAAAGAACCGAACATTGCAGACTCGATTCCATGTTGTTGAGCTGCAGCCTTTTACTTATTACGTAGCTCAACTCGAGGCTTGCATTCACGTTGGTTGTAAGATGAGTGCAATAACAAAGTCCTTTCAGACATTGCAGGATGGTATGTATATTTTTATTTCTCTTTATTTTTGCAGATAACTGAATTAGTGACTGATTGGCTGGTTGACTGACTGAGTAACTAAGTGGCTGTTTAATTTACTGATCGCCTGGCTACGTTACTAGTTGGCTGACTAACGAAGTTGCTGATTGAGGTACTGGTTGACTGATTGGCTGACCAATTAATAAGTCACCGATTGGCTAACTGGCTGACTAATTACTGACTGATTGGCTGACTAAACTTGTATCATGTTACGGGTTGATTGATTGAATGGCTATACGCTACTGATTGACTTGTAATTAACTAAGTTGCGGAATGACTGACTAGCTGAACTAGTATCATAATTCCTAACTGGCTCATATTTCAATTTCAGTTCCTCAGGGCCAACCCGCACCACTGTTGAATGCGAACGGCTCTCGGTCTGTCGTCATATCATGGTCCAAGCCTACTGTCACAAACGGCATAATTTTGTCTTACCAAATTCAAAGACGAATATCTGGTCAAGCTGTGCCAATTTCAGTAGCTGTCATAAATGCCTCAATATCTGGAAATCTCTACATTGATACGGGCGTTAGACCATGGACGACTTATGAATACAGAATTATTGCAAGAACAGTAGTTGGTGGAACACCCAGTCCGTATAACTCGGTAAAAACACCCGAAGGAGGTAGGAATTTTTTGTTTTTGTTGAAACTATTATCATTGAACAATGCCTTTCTGAAATTTCATGTCAATACTTTCTGATACCATAATAGGAGCTATGAGGGATTTTGTACAATATTTGTACGCATGTGAAGAATATGTAGGCAGTTTGTTGGTCAAGATACTCTTTTCATTGAATGGCACCGAACTTAGGAGTTCTGATCTTGAATAAGCGTCTGATATGAATTTGTTTGCATCACAAAGCTCTTTAACCTGGTCTCTGTGTATAAAGCACTTTAACCAGGTCTCTACGTATAAAGCTTTTTAACCTGGTCTCTCTATGTATAAAGCTCTTTTACCTGGTCTCTCTATGTATAAAGCTCTTTGACCTGGTCTCTATCTATAAAGCTCTTTAACCTGGTCTCTTTATGAATAAAGCTCTTTAACCTGGTCTCTTTATGCATAAAGCTCTTTAACCTGGTCTCTTTATGCATAAAGCTCTTTAACCTGGTCCCTTTATGTATAAAGCTCTTTAACCTGGTCTCTCTATGTATAAAGCCCTTTAACCTGGTCCCGTTATGTATAAAGCTCTTTAACCTGGTCTCTCTATGTATAAAGCTCTTTAACCTGGTCTCATTATGTTTAGTCTGCATCCTCGCCTCTCTGATCATTGACCTGTGGTCTATTTTGCAGATCCTGAAGGAATAGCCGCACCCAGCGTCACTGCATTGAGCTCTTCATCACTATTGGTACAATGGACTGCACCAGCCATTCCCAATGGTTATGTCACGCATTATTACGTCAAGACAGCCGGACACAACCAGCTTGCCAATCGGACAACCTCTCTTTCGCTCACATTAACTGGCCTGGCCTCGTACGTGGAATATGCAGTCGTGATCAGCGCTTGTACTGTTGGTGGCTGTGGTGACAGTCCAGCTACTAGAATGCGAACTCTTACATCACTTCCTGCCGGTCAAAATGCGCCCACTGCCGAAGCGACTTCGTCTACCAGTCTGCTCGTGCGTTGGAATTTGCCAAGCCATCCGAATGGCCCTATCATGTCCTTTGTCCTTTGGCGACGAACTGTTGAGGACATAGTGTCGGGGAATGCATCAGCAAACATCACCTATCCCACTGCTTGGTTCAGGGTATACAGTGGAGTTAATCAGATGTTTGGAGACACTGGCCTCGGTATATACTCATTGCAAAGCTACAAGGTAAAACTACTTTAATTTGCTATCAATTAACGTTTATCGCGAGATTATACGATTATCATGCGCTTTCTAATGCAATAACAGGGAATGTCTGTCTTTTAAGGCGGTACCTTAAAGATGTTACAATAGGAAGGCTTATTAAGACAGTACTTTAACAAATGTTATAACAAGAAGGTTTTTTGAAACATTACCTAATCAGTTACTGTAATAGGAAGGTTTCTCAAGATATTACTTGAACAGGTTTTACAAGAGTAAAGCTTTTTAAATCAGTACCTCAACAGTTCCATTTTAAACTCTTCTTGAAGCATTGATAAATGCTTGCATTCAAGCGTAAAGCATGTCGTCAGATACAGTATCACTACATGTTAATACACCAATGCTTTGACCGGGTTTTTTTGTTTTTAAGGTAATGGCTATAACTACTGTTGGAAACACCACGAGTAACAGTTCAGCTGCATTTAGAACTGGTGCTGCCGTGCCTTTAGAGAGTGTCAGCCTCACAGCTTCTGCTATCGGCCACTCACGTGTTCGCCTTAGTTGGACGTTTCCTTCGTTGCGCACTCGCAGAGGTCCTATCGTGCGGCTGGATGTCTCGTATGAAATTGTCAATGGCCCAGTGTTTGTTTCTGCATCATTGGCTGGAAATTACACGCACACTATCATAATGAATCTTGTACCGAATACGAGATACGCTTTCAAGGTAAGAACTCTTGGTTCTGTGTGCAGTATGCTATGCTGTTTCATAGAGGCAAATGATGTGTTTACTAGATATTCACATTCAACAGTGTTCGATTCTGTATCATATTGAGTGAATTGCTTGAAGATATACACTGAAAGCCCGCGTATGAGAAGTAATGGGTTACAAACCTTCAGGATGGCTGCTTAAAACCGTACATAAAAATGCTGTAGATTTCCAGAATGCAGTTTTTACTGTTGCTTGAAGAACATTGCTGAATTTTGCTTTGGGGTTTTAATACAGCAATTTCGTATTGCAATTTCCAAAGAAACTACATCTACTATTTCTACTTGCTTTAGGTTGCATTGTTCAATGGCGCAGGGTCAAAAGAGAGTGCAAAAGCATTTGCATTGACACTAGCTGGGTGTAAGTATTCGAGATGTGTAATCATTCCTTCTTTAATTTACATTTGGTTATGTTTACTCATCTTTGCTATCTATTTTACCTCTGAACTCCACTCAATGACTCCACAACCATTAAAGTTCTTAAATCTAATGTCTTTAAACACGTTGCCTGGTTTATTCTTTATTTTTAGTTCCACAAGGATTTGACAATCCAACAGTTTATGTTTCTTCTGCAACTGAAATCAGAGTCACTTGGACTGCACCTCGAGTTCCAAATGGTGACATCAATAATTACACGATATTTGGGTTTGTAGCCATTTCCTTTTCTGTAATTTAATATTGATAATAATGATATTTGAGTAAGGTTTTTTGAAATTTGTAAGCGTGAGTTTTCGGTCGCATTTGTATATCTAACTAATTGTTAATTATTTTTCAATTTTTTTCCAGAAACTCGAAGCAATATGATACCGTACCAAGAACAACATTTGTCCATACACAAACAGGTTTTAAACCTTTCACAGACTACGCTATTCAGGTAATACTCTTAATACCACATTTAATCTCTCTTTTTTTTAATTTATGGATGTCATTCCACGCTTTACTTTTTATATTCTATAAAACTACATTTAACAAATAAACTAAGCAAAGGATCATTTTATTATCAGGTTAGAGTCTGCACTCTTTATGCATGTACTTTCAGTGGAAGCGTCTCAGCCAAGACTCTGTCAGCAGGTATGAAATAATATATTCATTTTTCACTCTACTTGCATAGAGACTTAAACATGCCATGTCTTAAACTGTAATGCAAAAATGTGAAAGACGTTAATATTTTGTTTTATTTTCAGCTCCTGGACTTATTAACCCACCTAAATTGCAACCCTTGTCATCAACTTCTATTCGTGTGCAATGGGGTGAGGCTTCGTTAATCTTTGTATAATACAGCCATACACATAGAGATAGGATATAAGATAATCTAGAGTGCTAACGGCCGATACTCCCTCTGTATAGCGGGTGAAGCAAAAATTTCTAGCCAGCCACCCTCCAAGAAAATGGCGGACAAAACTCCACAGCTAGAACTTCACATTTTGAAGTCAAAGTACATTGATACTTTCAATTAAAAACCTCAAAGAAACATTCTAATCTTTAAAATATTATGTTATATTCATTATAATGAAAGTTCATGGTTGTTTTTACAATATCATTGCAAGTTACAAACTTTAATGTAATTTGCAATGGCACGAATTGTTAGGCCCAGATATCTCTTGGAGGGTGAATTTTTGTATCCCTGTGCTCAAACACTTTGAAAATCTTGCGTCCCTGTGCACAGTCACAGGGTTTCGATGTAACAAGTGGTAAAAAAATGGCCGCCATTGGAGGGTGAGATGGCGTCTGGAGGGTGAGCCTCGTTCGCACTCTAGATTATCTTATATCCTATCTCTATGGCCATACATTACATTTGTCTCTCATCATAGAGAGTTCATTGATACGTTATATAGTGTCATTTGATAGAGGTTCCTTTTCTTGTGCATATCTTATCATGTTTTATCATATCTTTATTATAATTATTTATCTTTTAATCTAACCTCATATCAATTCCTTTATTTGTTTATCTCAGATATTCCAGTTGAACCAAACGGAATTATTATTGGCTTCAAGTTATTCAGAAGACATGTATACAACTGCCCAACGAGGTATATATTCCGCTTCACTTCATTAATCGATAACATGATTCTCTGTAGCCTTGATATCCACTGCTTTATGCCCTATTATGTTTTATTAATTTCATCCTTTTGTTGTATAGGCCAACTCCGGTGACAAAATGTACCTACATTGAATGCTCGCTCAACCAAGAAATATGCGCTGGCAAATGTTACAATCCAGCTTCACAGGTAGGATTTTGTATTCCGACATTGAATCTGAGTCTGTTAATTTCCAACTGAATGCAACCAGTGCTGAACTATTCTGCACCATTAAACTATGCAGTTCAATGTTTTTCGTGTACTTGAGCATTCATCGTTGATTGAAGTAATAGACCATTACTATAGCATACAACGTTATTGTTCATTGACAGAAATGCTGCAATGGTACGCTGCATGCACTGGATGCAAGGAAAACCTGCTGCGGCACAAGTTATCTGCGCAAGAACTCAAACAATGACGTATGTTGTGGTGGCAGATTCCACGTTAATCAGGCTGGTTATCAATGTTGCTATGGACATTATACGCGAGTGTCTGCTGGCCAAGTCTGTTGCAACGGTCAAAATGGTGTCGTTGTTGGCATTGGTAACGCGTGCTGTGGGGATGTGCCGTATCCCACAAGCGGCAACAAAATCTGCATTTGTTCAGCGCTCTATACAAAGAGGTAGCGTGTATTTATCAATGTGATTCAATGCAATTCAATGTGAATTGCATTGAATTGCATACTTATGAGTCGCAAAGTGGTGTTGTTTATCTACTCGTTGTTTTGCAGAATTGCTTTCATGAGAGATCTGCCGTTCTAATCGCGTCTTCTTTTGCGTTTAGGAATCCTGAAATTCGCAAATGCTGCGGAGGAAAAGTCGTGTCCATTGCGCAGCGCTGTTGCGGCAACGATACCATAGGAGTTGCACATGATACGGATTCAACAAAGTCCTGCTGTGGTACTTCATATGTTGACACGAATTCAACACTCTGCTGCCAAAATAGCATGGGACAATTTCAGGTAATTGTCATAGTCGAACTTGAATTTGCTTTCTTTTACCTTAGCGTTTGCTTATTGGTTTCTTCAGGGGTGATCGACAATGGCGATAGGGAAGATGTTTTTCAGCTTCTTTATGACTGTATGTCCTCCCAAATCAACTCTATTGAACCTCCCAAATTAACTCTTGAACCCAGGGGTAGTGGAGGTGTAGATACATGTGCCTTAAATAACAAAGGGGAGAAGCAAAGCGATTTAAACTTATTTTGTTAATATGGATGTATCTGTCTGTTCAGTGATTGTCATGATAAAATTAGTTCATCATATCATGAACAGGAGTGTTTGTGAGTGCGATGTTTTGAGAGATACTTCTCTCATCATCGAGCAAAGTTTCGACAAACGCCGCATTTATTAACAATCCTGTATTATCAATATTATCAAGCTTATTTTTTCTTCAATTTAGGTTCACACACATTCAAATGCCGAACAGAAATCTGGAATGAAATGCTGTGGAACAAACCAAATCATGAACACAATGAATTGCTGTAATAATCAAAGCTACGACAATTCAACTCAAGTTTGCTCTGATCGATCCACCTTCAATCAATTCAACTGTGGAACTGGGATAACATGCCCAACTACCCAGGCTTCACGGGCTTATTGTAACCGCTGCAACTTCGACACTTCGACTACGATATGCGGCAGTGTTCTCGGTTACTTTGATCCGTCTGCTAACCAAACAAGTGACATCAATCTCTGTTATTCCGACTTTGTTGAGGTTCTAAGGAATCCATCCGATGCCAGTTTAAGACTGTTTGTTGACACTGGCCTACAGCCGCATAATCTTTATGATTATTACGTTACTGCCATAAACAGCGATGGAAATTCGAGCAGCACGACAAACCGGACGCGTACATTGATGTCCAGTCCGGAGGGACTTTCCGCACCGCAAGCTACCGTCCTATCAGCAAGCAGTATCGTAATCACGTGGTCAGCACCTACCAACCCAAACGGAGTGATTTCTGCTTACAAATTGTACCGGATCAAATGGGAAACAAAGGAAGAAAGGCTTATATTTTCAGGGTTGTCATTTTCTCACATGGACACGCAAGGGCTGGAGGCGCACACTGGGTATTTGTACAAGCTTAGTGTCTGCACAGTATTGTGTTCTAACGTGTCAGCAGCTCGTTATGTCTACACGCAGCAAGCAGTGCCAGAACAAGTCAATGCGCCTTTGTTATCCGCGACAAGTGCAACATCGATTCGTGTCAATTGGTCTTTACCCGCAAAACCAAACGGTAACATCGTACGTTACAACGTCAGCAGATTAATCAATGCCACATATGTTTCCATATTGCCTGTCAATGATCTGGGACTTGGTTTAACACAGTTGGTTGTCGGATTGAAACCTTACACGTTGTATACGTTCAGAGTCACTGCATGCACGGTGATAGGATGCGCTAGTGGACCATCGGCGTCAATTCACACTCTGCAAGCGCCTCCGGCCGGTGTCAAGCCACCATCATTGACGATAATTAACCAGACCACAGTCGAAATAGAATGGCAGTCTCCACTTGTCAACAATGGACTGATACAGCGATACGTTTTGCACAGAAATTCATCGGTAGTGACCACAGGGCTGTTGATGATTTTCAGAGACACTGGACTGACTCCTAATACTATTTACATGTATCAGATTGAAGCTGTTAATGGAGGTGGTGGCACAAGGAGTGTCCCTGCTTACGTAAAGACACCGGAAAGCTCACCCGAAGGTGTTGCTGTTCCCATTTTGACGGCAATCAGTTCATCTGAACTTCGTTGCTCGTGGAGTGCTCCTGCGCAACCCAACGGGGTCATCACTCAATACGCTTTGATCTACAATGAGCCTGGTAAAGACTTATTCACGGTTCAAGTCCAGCTGTTGACAAGCTATGTGATCGGCAGATTGAAGCCGTATACCGAGTATGAAGTTCGAGTCCAAGCATGTACTTCTAAGGGATGTGGTACTGGTAATCGCAGCCTGAAACGAACTCTAGAAGCGATCCCAGCCGGCCAAATGCCTCCAACAGCCACTGCTAAATCTGATTCGATCATCGAATTGAAGTGGGCATCACCTTCATTGCCGAACGGCGTGATTATCCGATACGAGGCTACACGGCGGGAAAATAACGCAGCCATTTCATTCGTCATCTACGCTGGACTTGCGTTTGAGTACATAGATACAAGCCTGAAACCGTACACCTTATACCAGTACAAAATCAAATCTCGTAACAGTGTTGGTACAACTGAGAGTACGTGGACATCGGTTAGGACCATGTCTGGAGTACCACAAGGACTAGCTGCTCCATCCATTGTTGTACTCAGCGGTGTATCTGTCCAAGCATCCTGGCCACAGCCAACTAATCCGAACGGATTGATAACCCAGTACGAAGTAAGAGCAAGAAGATTCCAACAGGCTAACAACGAGAGTGTTGTCTTGTGTTGCATTCAACCGAATGTATTGAACGTCACTGTTACCGGCCTCAAGCCTGCTACTACGTACGAGTTCAGGGTCGCTGCGAGGTCTGATGGTGGCATTGGTTACAGTACATGGACTAGTGCGAAGACTAAAGATTCTCCTCCGCGCGGTATTAGTATGCTACGCTCTAATAAGAATCCAGATGGCTTGGGTGATGGCACAAGCCTCCAGGTTTTGTGGAGCTCACCGAGTATACCCAACGGAGTAATCACCAATTACATACTGTATTTGGATACGTATGTCATGTATCAAGGCTTGTTGCTTCAGACGATTATTCGAAGACTCCAACCTTATACGAATTACAGCTTCCAATTGGAAGTTTGCAATTCCGCAGGATGCACTAAAGGTAGCCGCCAGAACCTGATAACAGCTGAAGTCACTCCAATAGGCCAGATACCGCCCACATTTGGCAACATAACATCAACGTCAGTGACTCTGAACTGGAAGCCACCCATCTCACCCAACGGCCGAATCATGCGGTACGACATAATTCGCAGAATAACAACGGGCACCAGACGCCGACGAAGAACAACAACAGAATCTACAATCTATTCAACTAACGATACAAGCAGTGCGTCTTTCTCTTACACTGATTCAAGTCTGCTGCCCTTCTCCACGTATCAATATAAAATCAGAGCTGTCAACTCAAAGGGACAGGTAGACAGTGACTGGGCAGTTGTGAAGACATCAGCCACCGCACCAACTGGATTCTCGCCCCCTACTGCAACCGCCCTGGGTGGCTTCAGTATTCGAGTGCAATGGAGTGTGCCGAGATCGCCAAACGGTGACATCAGATACTACGAGCTTTACCGTAACAACACCAAAGTACTCACGCTATCTGCACTGGGCTATACGGACACTGGTCTGAATCCAGTTACGTTGTATGTTTATTCGGTTCGCGTTTGCACGACTGGTGGATGCACAATGAGTACTGTGACGTCAATGACAACATTGCAAGCCACACCAGGAGAAATGAGGCCCCCGGCTCTTCTTTCGCTGGATGCATCAAGGATACAAGCCACGTGGACAGCTCCATCTGTCTCAAACGGGGTGATTCAAAGGTACCAACTACGGCTGTCCAATAATGCGATGCCCGTGTTTGAAGGGCTTGCTTTCCAATACACCATTTCTGGATTGAAGTCATACACGTCTTATTCAGTGACGATAAGCGCCTGCACATCGCGTGGCTGTGGTGTGCAAAGCTCCGCAGCCACCACTCGCACGCACGAGTCAATGCCACAAGACCTGTCGCCGCCATCTTTGTACATTTTAGGCCCAACGATCATCGATGCCACGTGGACAGCACCTCGAACGCCCAACGGCCTAATTCGCTATTACACATTACGTCGTGGTAATGTTGTCGTGTACAACGGAACTGCTCTGCGATTTATCGACACCAATGTTTCTCCAGGAACACGCTATACCTACACTATAAGCTGCACAAATGGTGCAGGAACCCTGACCAGTTTGCCTCAGCAAAGTTCCACTACACATCATGCTGCACCTCAAAATGTGTCCACTCCAGCACTCCGTGCCCTCAGTAGATCCTCTATTCAAGTCACATGGGACCCACCCAAAATACCGAACGGTATCATCACTGGATATTACGTTTTATACGACAAGAAAGAGATGAACGCAGGCACTAATCGCCACTTCACAGTCACCAATCTGAATTACTACACGATGTACGAGTTCAGAATTAGCGCCTGTACTTCTGCTGGGTGTGCTAGTGGCCTACCGGCCTCTATTCGCACGCTAGAATCCGCCCCCACGAATCAAAGTGCGCCGACGTTCAGCAGTGCTGATATTGGTGCTCGCTATGTTGTTGTTCAATGGATCGGGCCGCAGAAGCCGAATGGAGTTATCACGCATTACGAACTACGACGCCGACAGAGTAATTCAATCACCAAGCTCGTTTACACCGGACCGAAGCTCGTCTTCAATGACTCGAGCTCGGATATACTGCCCAACATGAGATACGAGTACCAAGTGATGTCTTTCAACGGTGCTGGAAGTGCCCAGAGTGCTTGGGTACCTGTAACTACGAACATTGCCAAGCCGGAGCAAGTGAAGCCGATAGTTGTATTGCAACAGGATATCAAGGCAACGAGTTTTCTCTTCTCTGTCGAAGAACCTTTGCAGCCGAACGGGAGAATAACGAGATACATTGTGGAATTGATTGGCGTGAAGAATATCACTTTGGTATCCATAGTACGTGGCATGGCAGATGGATTAATGCCGTATACTTCTTACTCTGTCAAAGTTCATGCTTGCAATACAGCCGGCTGTTCCAGTAGTATTATCAAAGTCATCAGAACATCTGTTGCAGCACCAACCGGGTTTAGCATAAGTCCTGTTGTCGTATCAAAAACATCAAGGTCTATTCAATTGCGTTGGCATGCGCCCACAACTCCAAATGCACCAGTAGTTTGGTGAGTTCGCCTCTTCTTCTGTGATTTTCGATACTATACTCGATTTAGCTCGTTTTATGATTTTAAAAATTGAAAAATTTAACTGTCGACCAATAGAATACGAGAATTTCGCAACGCTCTTATTTTGTCAGCTAACGACCAAACTTGGTTTTGGGTTTAGCAAGCAATATGTTTATGCACATCGCATTATTTTTCAGCAAGAGGTCGCTATTTTTTACTGTTCCCTGCGAAATTTCGGGTTGAAGCTTCTCGTTTCTGTTTCATATATCAAAATAACTTTGATTTCATATCTTATTTTTCACTTATCAGGTATGCAGTTAATCAGCGGTATACATGTCCACAGCCATCGATCCCTTCACCTCTGTGTGTCGCAAAGCAAGCCACATTCAACGCAAGTCAATCGCAGGAATACACAGTGACAGGACTCTTACCCTATCTAACATACATGTACAAAATCACAGTGCACAACACTGCAGGTTTCGCAGTGTCTTCTGAAATTCATGCTACTACAATTGCCGAGAGTAAGTGCAAGCTATCTTGCCAGCCCTTGATAAATCTATCGTTATATCATATTACCTCGTCTCTCAGCTTCACTTTTAAACAATATTCATTGTCAATCTACCGATTCTAGATTGCTAATGTGTGTATCTTGTGTTGTATATCTTTGTTCTGTCCACAGATCCTGTTGTGATCAAAGCTCCAATCGTAACCGTTAAGAACAATGATGTCACAATTGATTGGACCAATTCATTTGAGCTTAGAAGTGCCTTGGTCGAATACTCATTGGAAGAAAATAATTTACCTGCTTATTCCGGCAATAAGTTGTCAGTAACTAGGGCTAACAGAGAAGTTGGAGGTAAGCAATTTTGTCGTTATTTTAAACTTTTTGGGCTTGCCATGCTTTCAATCAACAATTCTAATTACCCATAACAACAACTGCAACTATTACCTGTCGTACACTATTCAACTCAGCACGCAACAACAGACTCAACTTTGGTATTGTTTGGTGACGTTCTTGTTGAGCTGCGCATCGTATTAATTAGAATATATTGCATTATTCAATTGATTTATTTATTTATGATCTATTGAGTTTTGTTATGATAATTACGTCATACCATTTGCTTCTTTAGTCTATGCGTACATTATTCGACTGAATACTTCAGTAAACGGGCGTCCAGTGCAGGTTGCAGCCCCAATAGTAAAAGTCAATGTTGGTGATGTTCCAGTAGTAGGTAAGTCTGCTGCTCTGTTTCACCTTGAGAAAAAACCAGCATTAAGCATGAAAACGGATTTGTCTTGATCATCCAAATGATAAATCCATTAATAGCAATATAATTGTGTAATCTAGTTTTCATTAATTTGTAAGTTATAGGCAGGGCAATGGCTGTAACAATTAGCACGTTTGCATTAAACCCTGCCTGTTAGCATTGAACTTGTTATTGAGCTTACCATTTTTATTGTTTATTTACATTTTTGAAAGTGCTGGATCTGATCTTTTCATAGACATAGATATTATATTTTAACCCTCATTTACTTAAAGCAGACCTGCAAAGGTTTAGCAAGTTGAGCTCTATTAACTAAGTTTGACCCGCTGAATTCAGTGGTGGTATTCATTTCTGCAGCTTCAAAATTAATTTTTTTTATTTCCAGTTCCCCAAACATCTGCGGTCTGGTACAAGGAGGTGTGGTTTATAGCAGTTATCATTGTTGTTGCTATCCTCGTCGTATTAATCCTTGTGTCGTTAGTACTCCGCAGAAGAAGTGCCGGGAATAATGTTTACATCAGAGAAAAAGATCCACTACCATTGCGACCTAAAGTCAAGATGGGCTCAAGGACTGGCTCCCGGAGCACTCTCGCGACTCCAAGTCCAAGTTTGAAGCGACAATATCCCTTGACACCAAACTTGTACAGCAGTAGAAAGGAGTTGCTGGGAAGCTCACAGGGTCTGAATTTAAACCAAACTCCATTGAATGACGTGGCATCGGTTGATGGTCCATTTGATCCAACATGGGACACTTTTTTGAAAAGTTACAATGGCAACGGAAGGGACCACGATTCAGGACTGGTAAGTAGTCTTATGCCATGGAAACTTTAACGCCACGCCGGATATAAATTATAATGCTTAATTCGCAGCTTGCTTTCCGTCTCGCTTAATGTGTCGTCGCTTGACATTAGCCTGCGTGTAGACACCAGGTATAGCGATAAGTATCTAGTACCTTGTACCTAGAGTCTGCATGTAGTCTACTTAATATGCGTCAGCTGGGCTATTTCGCTGGCAAATACAGGTTACAAAGGTTCATCCACTTGCGGGCAAGACTTTCATGTAAGAATACCTTAACGCTGAACTTTAACCGTAAACCTTACCCTAAAATTTACCTTTATCCTATGCCTACTAGGATATTCTTACACGAAGTTCTAACACTGCGTTGCCCCCAATGCAATATTTTTACGGCAGTTCGCCAAGGACTCCCACGGTGGATATGTAGCAACATGGATTCCACCCAGGGTTTTATTACATTGTTTGAGTCCGACTACTCTTTCATGTTTTGTGGCTTTCATTCAAATGCAAGCTTGGCTGATTGTTTTTCAATATTTCGCTATCATTTGTTTGTTTCGTTTTTTAGTTTGAAGAAAACAACATGTCACCAATTTTAAATGATGATGATGAAACACCATCACTTCAAAGTTTCCAAAAAGGAAGAATTGTCTTTCCTGATACTCATTTGTAAAAATGTTCACATGTAAATGAAAGATATGGTATGTTATGAAAAATCAAATGGTATGTATTATCACAAACAATTTGATGGCAGGACATCATATAACAAATAGTGAAATCTCATACAAGAGAACCTTTAGACTAAAATTTACTTCCAAAACAATTGAAGAAACAATAGCCCATTGTGTTTGAACAATAGGATGGATGCAGGATTTGCAGGTTCTTATATGCGGTTTTTACTGTGGTCCCAAGTCTTGTTACATTACCAACATTGTTACAAAGAGAAAATCATACACTTTCATTGATAATGTTTTAAGCCTTGGCATAATTATCCTTTATTTATATATGTCATATCGCAAGACATATTTTCTTCAGTATATCCATAATTTTTGTAATGTATCTATGTGATAAGTTGTAGACCAAACTTGACTTTTGTATCATATAACTAACTCTATAATTTTGTAAGTTGTAAGTAAATAACAAATTCAGTGCACAGCTGATATTTCCATTCTTTTTTGCTGGGCTTATAAATGATTTCTTTAACTTTTTTTGATTTAGGTAAGGTTAGGTTAGATAATGGATTATTGTACAAATATTCCTAATTGACTAAGATATTTTCTTAAAATAAAATAGCATGAAGTGATTTTTAGTAAGGTGTATTTATTTGAAATATTTCTTATTATCACATTTTGTAATTTTGCCTGACCAAAGTTATGAAAATCCCTGACCAGAAGAAACTTTCAAACATTGGTGAGTGATGAAAACAAAAACATTTCATTTTATAATTCAAGATGCAAATCTTTAGCTACACATTATGATTTCTTAAGAAAAAAACACAACTTAATAAATATTTACAATGGTGTGATGAATTTTAATATGCTATGATGTGATGATTAACAGTTGAAAGGAAGTCTATATACACAATAACTCAATAGTTCTTGCTATGAAAGCTCTTTATAAAAGGTTTTCAAGGTTTTCTGAAAATGTCAAGGCTTTAGAGGTGCATTTTAAGCATTGCAGTAGGGCAATTTGAGGCCTTGAGAGCTTTCATAACAAATGAAGTTAGATTTTTTCATTCATGCTCTACCACAAGTTCATGCATTTCAACTTCATTAAATTGTTTTCGTATTTCTTCATAGGGATCTTCTGGGAGAGCGATCTGGAAGAGAATGATGCAATAAAATGTCATCATGACAGCACGTGAGGTAAATGGAATTGACAACATTAAATTTTTAGGATCTCATGTTAATATATTTATTGAATATTTGAATTATCTTTGCATGCCTCTTTTTTAGGTTTCCTCCTGGATCGTTTCTTTGGATTTTCAATGAGGATATCAAGCTCATTGAATCCCTGAGTTGGCTGTTTTCGTTTGGAGGGTGAGTTATTAATGTTACTTGAAATAGTTGAGCTTGCTGGTGATGTTGGCTCATCTTGAAGGCTTCTCTTTAACGATGTCAATGTTAGCGGAGCTTCTTCTAAATCTTCAAAGCCAAAGAAAGAACCTTCCAGATTGCGTACAGCTCTTTGCACTGCAGTTGGGGTTGAGTGACTACCCGGAGGGGTGATATTTTCCTTGCCGATGATTATAAATGGATTGTAACTTGGCTTAGCGTTCTGTGCAACATTTGTGTCACGAGTATGATAACCAACATCATAATCCACATTATTATTATTGTCATCATTGTCATCCATGCAATTGTTGCTTTCCTCTGGATTCGAAAATAAATCAGGATGTTGATCTGATTCTGATGAATCTGCATCATATGCAGTTTCAAAATAAATTTCATTGCTGATTTCTTTTTTGTTCTTTGGTGAAGGTTTCTGAAGTTTGAAAAAGAACAATTAGTCTTTTGTGATGACTATTGGACACTCTTGTCAAAAGTAACACTTTTTTTATTCCAGGAACAATAATTAAATCAGATTATTTCAATCAAACACTAAGTAATAACATTACCAAAGGTGTTGACAAAGGTTTGTTAACTTGGTACTTTTCTTGCGTTTTAATTCTTTGCCTCGTGAATCTTTTTGGCTTTTCATCTTGATCTTAGAAAATTAAATATATTGTAAAAACCTAGATAATCAATGGAGTGATACATTAATGTAGCTGGAGATCCCCAGAAAATTTGGGGAAGCTGAAGACTTTTCTAGGCGATTTATGCCCACTACTCATGTGAAACGTGAAACAGTTACCGTCACTTGTCTCCACCTCAACCTGAAATGAAGCCTTTTTAATAAAATTTTTCTTCTTTCTTGGCATAACTCATTAATCATTTAATATCCACAGTATTTAGTTAGCTAGGACTTCATACTTGTGAATCATAACTAATTTCTTCATGCTTGTTTGTTTGCTCGGTTCATTTTTTCTCGCATTCATGTTTGTTTCCCTCATTTTCTTTTTAGCAATGCACTCTGGGATTTTCACAGGGGATCAAAAGAACAAAACGAACTCCGAGTTGTCCGCACCCCCCTCGAATAAGCCCCCATCCAAAGAAATAAATAAAAATAAATTAGCCCCCATCTCTACTTTACTGTTTTTTAGTTTAATTTACGCATGGGCAGAAGACGTTTCCCCACGTCCAATTCATTACAAAATTTCCTCTTAAACAAATTGCATGGGTTCACATTTTGGTGACCAATGCCTGTGCCAAATGCCACTGAGAATTTTCAGCCTTATTCGTCTGGAGATCGCTGGTCTCGAAGGTCGAGAGATCTTCACTGGCAAAATGAGGAAAGAGGGGGAGCTTCAATGGCTGCTCGGTACGTGGCATAGGTTCCCCCGGGGAAGATAGGGTTTCGCCGTTTTTTTGGCGAAATTTTATTGGAACCGGGTCTCTGACAAACCTATTTAATTAAGTTTTCATAATTCTTGCTCTTTATTTCTTGACTGATTTGATTATTTTATTAAAGGCGAAGCCAAGACATCCTAGAGAAGTTATGGACTACAAGCAACGCAGTGCATTAGTCAAACCTATCTTGTTGGAGTTTTGGTGCCCTCAACAATTATTGATGAGAATAAACTTGCTGCAGACATCAACATGCTGCAGATATTACCTAATAGGTATCTACGAGTGATACACGTGGGACGCATAATCATACGCATGCGTCACTGGTAAGTTTTCTTTTTCTTCTGTTGTGTTAAGCCATGTGATGCACGTGGAGATTGGCACTTCCGACTCTCGTGAATATTCTTACCAAATATGGTGTTATGGAGCGATGTTTGTGGTGTGCCTGACATGCGCAGATGCGCGCAGGTATAAAGTTTGGAACACGCGGTTCTTCTTGTCTTTTTGGCTTCCAGTTGTCGTCGAGAGAAGAAGCAAGCAACAAGGAGAGAAGCAAATATGAGTTGGTAAAGAAGCCGAAGAAGACCACCGAAGCTCTGCAGTGGAAGGAGACAAGATGTCTTAACAAATCTCTTTCACGGCACAAGCCATCGAGAAAGAAACGGGGAAAGAAGAACAGATACAAGTGCATATGGCGTGAGAAAATAGAGAATGTCTTGGAGAAAATGAAATTCAACAAATTGGTCGTTGAATAACCAGAAATACCGTCGCTGTGGCCAAAAGGTGTGTTCAATTAGGCCCATTTTAATTAACTTCTTCTGATTTTCTATCAAATTGTTACACAGCAAATTTGCTATGTTTTTTAGTGCAGCTTTGACATTATCAATTTTCATTTTTAGTTCCCTTTGGCAAAAGGACGAAGATGACAGAGGCAATTTAGTAAGTGATATATTAATTCCAATTTAATTTCTTAATTTTAGCCGTAAAATAAGAGCTCCTTGTATTACTCATTGTTCACGAGGCTTCATTCATTTGAGGATTTTCATCCATTTGAGAATTTCTATTTTTATGTCTAGGTTTCATTTGCGAAAAATCGGCTTGATGTTGGACGAGAATAAATGACAATTGAAGAAGTAAAGCACGAAGAACTGTGAATGCAAAGCTTCGTCAACAAAAGGAAGAAGATGAAGACGATAAATTAAACGATATCGTAGCAATCTTTTATGTAAAATTTAAAAAGAGTATCTAATGATGAAAGATTAAAGTATACATCGAATTGCATCTCTTTCTACAATTTTCACATCGCATGCCACGCTTGTTTGGCACTTCCTCCCACCTTGTCAGACTTGTACTTTTGTACTTGTAAATTAAGAAAAACAGGCTACGTGATCCCATGACTTTCTTTTTCTCTCCCGTCAAAAGAATCGATACTGTATACCAGCTATCATGTTGCACCTTTCTTGAATTAACATAATCTTCTACGATTGTATGCATCCCTCCAACAGGAACTGCCCCCATAGGAGCTTATTCAACAGTTTACATTGATTACAAAGCTACCTCGAAACTTAAACAACAATATAGAAATAAATAGTATTCCAAAAGTTACAAAAAAAGTCCCTGAGACACCTCGAAAGTTCAGAAGAAAATGTCATGTTTCTTCTGCACGCTTTGTTCCTTGTCAGTAAAACGCGACCCGCAGACAATGTTTTCTCGTGCACCAGTCTTTTCTCATCGCCTGGTCAGATAAATTTCGACGATATTAAAGACAAAGACAACGTTGTTCGAGGGATAAACTATACGTGTTAAACTTGCAAGAATCCTAGGTGTCCCGGGACATTTATCCTCCATTAAAAATCAGTAAAAAGCTAATGGGCCTCACTACTTATACATAATAGAAACGACAAAATATAAATATACTATGCATAATAAATACCGTAAATGTGATGCAAAACACTCGACAACATGATTTTTCTGTGCTCCATTCCTGAAAAAAAGACAGTTTACAAGATTATTTTGGAGCATACTCATAACAAACGGCGGCAAAGTAAAAATGGCGTCGTCTGCATGGCTTAGGACCATTGCTGACGCGTTTAAATCCAACAACAGTAGCCAGGTCAGGCGCTTTCATGGCACTTCTAATATAGCAATCAACTTACCTTGCTTTGGACAAATAAGTACAGTCAAACGTTGGAAGGTGGATGGCCTAATTAAAAGCAGATCGGTCTCAACAACTGGTTGCTTGCAAAGACCTGACTCGGAGAAGAACGACAAAACAAAGACTGGAGATGACCTTGAAACAAACCCATTTTATAACAAATACGCTGACAAGATTGAAAAGGCTAAAAAGGAGGGTGTGAAACCCGTTACAACTCTCGAACAAATGAATGACCGTGCTAAATATGAAGCAAAGAAAATGAAACGTCAAATCAGTCAAATGGAAGAGAAAATGAAATTAAGTGGATCCTCGCCCTCGGCAGCTGGAAAAACTGCTTTTCCCAAAAAGTTAGATGACATCATGATGGTAGATCAATTAACAAGTAAAACCGGTGAGGAGATTGGTGAAATATGGACGGAGTTTTACAAAACAAAACCGGTAGTTAGTGCTGTTATACCTGGAAAAATCTACGATAGAATATACAGCAGGTCAATAGAATGTCCTGTCTTCATATACCCCTTGACTAAAGATCAGGGATACCAATTTATATTGGGTCAATTCTCAGGTGATCAGTGTTACTTTACGTCATTGTTAGATTACCAAGTCCACGGTGAAAACGCCCCGTGGTTGCTGAATCTAACACATTACACTGAGTTACAACAAGAGAAGGACGTTGTTCTTATGGCTGGCGAAATCGACCAACAAAATCTGAGTATTCTAGAAGCCCAGTTCCTCGCACAACAGTTGCAGCTATTCTATGCAACCTCAGACGAAGAGAGATTTAATCTGGTTCACGTTTTCAACAAACAGCCGGATAAATTTAAATACATGGACGTGATCAACGAAGTCGCAACAAGTCGGCTGGTTGAAAATATCAACTTTCAGAAATAGTTTTGATACATTCTTATGTATTTGTCTATTGTTTACTGCTTTTTTGGGCATTCAATTTTCAATTGACCTTCACCAGTCATGCGTGATGTTATGTGATCAATATTAGCGTCTAACGGTATATTGTATTTCTTTTTGAATTCCCTGTGTACAATACGCTGTTCATTGCCTTCTGTCACTTCACTCTTCTTGATACCCTGTACAATGACCTCGTTTCCAATCACCTTCACTTTCATATCATCAGCTGAATAATCCTCCGCATCAACCAACAACGCATACGCACCATTAACCAATTTGAAATCACCAAAGCAAACTTTCTGCATCCCTTTGTTTACCACACTTGCATACTGTTGGACTCTATCCTCTTCATCACTGCATACATTATCATATGATGAGTGACGTTTCTCTTCGCCTTGGTGCTTCACTAATTTTGCCGCTCCTTCGATTTTCTTGTTCTCATCCGATGATCTTTTAACATGCTTCACTTTCTGATTCTCTACCACCTCTCCTTCCCCCGTTACAATCAATATTCCATCATTATTGATTCTATACGAGATATCTTCGTGCTTCAGTCCCTCGGGGATGGGGTATTTCCGGTAGAACTCGCATGTCTCGAAGCCAAAGTCTGATTCTGAGAAATGCTTTCCTTCGGCAATGAGAAACCTCTCTTCGATCTTCACGGAGACTTCATTTGGCGCGTAATGGCTCACATCGAGGTTCACCCTGAAGTGAGGCTTTCTACGGTGTGCTACTGGTGTGGTGCAGACTTGCGCGCCAATATCGGCTCCAATGCTGTAACGATTCGGCGGGAATGTCGGCAGGACCTCGTTGCGAGTTGGCAATTTCTTTGGGTCCAAAGTCTTCCACAACATACTGGATCTAAACGAAGAAAATAACCACTCAATGAGCTACTGAAACAATTAACTTCGATGGAGAAACAATTCCAATTCAATAGATACGAAAGCACTATACGTAAATTCCTAATAAAAATGGTAAACTTAATAATATGCACCTGAAACTGTCTGCTGTGTTTGCTGTATTCGATGACTTTCCATTATGAACCATTACGGTTGCTTTATTGCTTTTCACTTCCTCCCCACCACTGCCATAACTATTTTCATTTCCATTATCATCGGCATAGCTTTGAATTTCCGTTGCTCTTTCTGCGCGGTATCTATTTCTTCTAAACCCATCGCCGTTCAACGCCTCACTCCTTTGATTACTCTCAATTTCCTTTGATCGATACTCGTCCCCAGCTCTCGTGAATTCCTCGCCTGCATGATATCTTCTTGATGCATACTTTTTATTCGTATCTGGTGACCAGGATGCCTTTGAATGTTTCTTTCTTGCAAATTTCCTCGCAACCGGCGACTTCTTACTAAAACACAAGTTCATCATCTCGAACTTCTATCAGTTGCAATTTGCATGCACTTATTTTTCAACACTGTATTTGACTTTAAAGAAGACGTCTTTTCAAACCCTGTCCATCTATCCTTTTCATCGGTTTACTAATCTACTAAAACACGGAAGCGTCTTGCGAGCTTATAAAGGATTTCTGAACGGAATTAAAGTAATTTGATTGGAAATTAAAAAGACATTCAATCTATAATTCAGAGAAGGAGTGCCAATAATGTCCATAATTCTTTCTCGTACTTATCAGGGCGTTTCAGATTATTTACACCTGTTGTATTACAGTTGGGTGTAGTTCCAGTCGTTATTCTTATAATTGTGTTATTTATCCTGTTCTACATCGTAAACTAGTTCAGAATAAAATCCTATAACTTAAGGGATAAGTGGTTGGAGATGAAATAATATTCGGATAAAATTGCTTAATGCCATCAAAATATGGAGGGAATTTCGGCCAAACACGCGAAAAGTTTCTTCCTTTAAAGTACATCATTAGGATAATTGAACAGACAATGAAAAACACCTATTTGTTTACTACCTGTAGGGCTTGAAGGAAATTAGCTACTACAAGTAAACAGTGTCATGTGTACTTTAATTAGCATCTCGAAGGTCGCGTATTTGAAACTGCTCCACAAACTGCTCTACAAATTGATCTATGCAAACTCTACACAAACTGCTCCACAAACTGCTCTACAAATTACAAACTGCTCCACAAACTGCTCTACACAGAACTCTTGACTAGCTCTACAAAGACTCTGCTGTACCACATGGAAGAAACGAAATATGAATAATATCACGAACTCGACCTTAATCAAGTCAGGTTTTCTATTGAATCAAACTGGCCACAACATCAATGCCAACTGCAATCTGCATCAAACTGCAGTGCATTTCGGCTTGGTGTTTATCGCTGTGTTCATGTCGATCGGCATGGCTGGCAATGGCATCGTTGTGGTTGTACTCATTCGAGCAATTCGTAATTTCAAACTGGACGCAGCTCCCGCAACAATAATCTACGTCATAAACCTTGCGATGAGTGACTTCTTCACTTGCTCGACAGTAATGCCGTTTGATATAATCTACTGGTACAAATTTCCACGTTGGCCATTGACACCGAGCGTCTGCAAACTTTGGAATGCTCTTTTCTACACGTTTCACACTTCAACATCACTTGGCATCGTGGCAATAAGTTTGGACACATACAGAACAATTGCAATGCCATTCGGCAACCACCAAGGTCTTGGAAATTGCGCCAACACTAAGTTTGTCATATGCTTCATCTGGTTGTGGAGCATTGCAGTGGGAGTGGCCGTGTTTGTGTTCCAAGTGGAGCCTCCAAGTGGCATGTATTTATTCCAGATCAATTTCATAGCGCATGGCTTTTATTTACTCCTGCATTTCATCATTCCACAGGCTGTAGCTGCCTGCTGCTATATCAGGCTGTTTCAAATTGCCAAGAGACATGCAGAAAACATCAGGAACGCCTCTTCATCAATCGAGTCAGTAGATTCCACCGACTCCAAACCCCGACGCTCGTTGAAGCTTGGCTTGAGTGAGAAGGTTAGATTAGCGAGGGCACTTCTGCTCGTTACAGCTGGCTATTTTCTATTCTGGAATCCATTCCTAACAGTCCAAGTCATCTACACGTTCAAAAAAAGCTTGAGGCTTGATTGGTGCTCGCTAGAGACAGCTGATACGGTCGTATGCTGGCTAGCCTACTTGCAATGTTGTGTTAATCCCTTCATCTATGCACTCAGAAAAAACTACTTCAAGGAGTTATTAAAAAGGGGAGTTAAACCCACGTAGCTGCTACTTTACTGAGACTATCGTTGACTCACAACACCCAATTGTAATAAAAAGGTATAACCAACATTCAGAAGAATGATTTAATAACCTGGCAGAGTTTCTTGAATTGAAACATTTTAAAAATAAATTTAGAGCAGCTTAGAGCAGTCTAGAGCAGTTTAGAGCAGGAATTTAGAGATTTAATAACATGATCATGCTTATTATGTATGGTGACTATACACCAAACACTTTACCATGCATATGAGCATGGACAAGTCTGGTCTAAAAACTCTAAAAACTCTTCAAATTCTAAAAACTCTCGGTCATTAAAACATAGCTAGTTTGAATGATACGATCTTAATCACATTGAGTTTTGAATTTTTACACCTCCTGGGAGATTCAAAGAAACCTTTTCATAACTGGCTTCAAAACAAATGATTATTGTCAAACATATTTGCTAAATAGTAAAAAGCTTCAATTGTTCACTTTAAAAATTCATAACGCCAAAATCAATATCATTCATAATTAATAGTTCGCTTGTTAATTACCAAAGCGATTATCAGATTTCCCACCTGCCGAAATCACAATTCTCACAGCCCAATCAGCTAAACTGATTACCAATAACTAGAATTTTATTTAATTATTTAAAAATATATTTATCTTCAGTCTGCACAGTTTAGTAATGAAAACAAAAACTTGGAAGTTTAAAAAGAAAACTTCCATAACTCTTTCACAACGTATACAAATTTCTGTACTTTAAATTAAAATCTATTGCAATATCTTCGACCAATAAAACTCGATTAAATTCTGTAACAGGGACAAAGGGACATTAGGGACAAACATCCCCCCATTGGGCTTGTGAAAAAACCCGACAGACAGGTAGTCACTTAATTATAAGCAAGCACAGTTGTAAAAATATAGGTTAAATTAAATTGTACTTACATTCATTCCATGAAAATCCAAATTATCTACCGTAGTATCTCTTCTTCTTGGACTCTGATAATTCATTGGAATCTTCAATGGTCTCTTTGCAATAACCCCATTTATCATCCTTGTCCATGTCGAATGTCGTAGAGCACCATGCTGCACCATCACTGTTTACTGCTGTACAACTGTTGTGTTCAGTACCGTTGTAAATGAAAGGAAAGTGACAGCACATTCCGTAGCCAGTACCACCGTAGGACCTCTGTTTACATGGCTCTGAAAACGAGCGAGTTCATTATCAGAATGCAAAGCACACAAATACAGTTGTATATCTTATAGCCTTGGTAGGATCTGGCATAGCTGTATATTTATATACAACTGAGATTCAACAGCATATAGTAATTAAGTATTGAAGTGAGCATTCGAAGCTACATGGGCCATTCTGGGGGGGCCTATTCCCAGATACGCCATTCTAACGGGTCTCATAAGAGACCAGTATACGATATGGCCAATGTAGATGATGAAGCATTGTTGCCGGATGAAGGATGCCAACCTCGGATGCAATAACAAAGAACACAGCATGTGATACAGTAGTTATAATGCATGCAAAGCTAATCAATGCTGGTGTCTTGTTAAAAACATAACACACACCCAGCCTTGATCCTGTAACGGAGCAGCCCACTAATGGCCGTATATATAACAGCCTGTATAACCATCAATGAATCTCAAAGAATATTGCTTACCGGCACCGCATCGTCCAACATCAACCTGATAATCATGATAGTGAATTTCACAAGTAGCAACATTGTTATCATAATCACTTTCAACGACGCCTCCTTTCGGGTTGATATGAACCATCAGTGAATAGTTACCATCTTTGATATCGGTAATATCAACCCATTGACAATCGATTGCATTTGAGTAATTATCGGCACAGCCAACTGATATTCCTTGGTCACCCTTGTCCGTACAATTGTACATCTTCATTGCTCCATAATCACACCCGGTGTCTTCTAAACAGAAGCTCGCTTTATGGCCCTCGGCCACTCGTCTACCATGGAAATCTGCAACGAAAAACCTTTTTTGACTACTTAATCTATTGTCAATCAATGGTTATTCTAACATGGTTTTGTTGCCACTTTGTGAAATAATAAATTTTTGATTTTTGCTTTTGTGAGTTCATTGTCTGATTGTCTGGTACACTTAGAATGGATCAACAATAGAATTGTAAAACTTTATGGAAAATTTCCATCAGTCGTCTATTTTATGGTGCAAATTTTTCATAGAATAACTCCTGCTGTGAATCTACAAGTTGCATTAGATGACAAAGTTTAATTCAAGTCTCGTCGATTTAGCAGTTTGACGATGCAATCTTTGCATACTTCTGGTTTTTTCAAGTCAAATGATGAATTTGAATTAAAAAATGCTAATACTGAGCAATGACAAACCTATAACATCATATTGCGCAAAGTATTCCATGGAATGATAATGCTTGTGGCATGAGTGCCATTCCCATTGCTCTTTGGCTCTGTTGGGACGAAACGTGGCTGTTCCTCTGTTTAGGATACGAGACGTAAACACCAATAGACGTCTCAAGTTCGCCTTTGGGTCGATGAAAGCATTCCTGGCATAGGCAGTCTTTGCAAGGCAATTCTCTTCCATTGAACATTTCAGATCTCTCAAATGCCATGTGTTGACTTTGATGCTAGGTTGCATTGCCTTGATGTCCATCACTATGTCTGGTGCCACTGTTCAAAGTGTAATCAATTGAAGTAATCATTACAAGAGTAGTTAATGATCACAAAAAATCAAAGATAATTGTATAGTTGAGTGCTAGAGTGCGATCCTAATGGTCTGTAATACGGTAGCACGAATATAGAAGGCAATGATGCAAATTGCCTATGCAGAAGGGACAGGCTAAAGGGACAGGTTAAAAGGACAGGTTAAAGGGACAGGTTAAAAAAGGCTGGGAACAAATGGAAAAAAGAAAATAATATATTATAATATTATTTTATTTCAAATGGGTGTGCAATAACTTACTGTATGTGCATTTTACTGATGCCATATCATAGTAGCGACATGCTCCTCTGAACCATGGCCTGTGGTTGCATTTGAGTAGGGAAGTTTCATTGCCTTTGCATCGTGGCTCATAAATACCAATATCTTTTATGCCTGGAATATAAAATCGAAGATTAAAATACAACTGCATGCAACCACAGTTGTCATTTGCTATTTCCGCCACATCAAAACTAAGCACTGCCTTAAACAATGCCTAACTTTTTCTGCTACTCTTTGCATGTGTTAGGCATCCGATACCTCAAATATTTGCTATCAATCTCGGTCAACGCCAAGTTCACTTGAAGATTGGAGATATCATATCAACTGCAGTGATCTCTGTGGACCAATACAGTTCAGGGGGGGGGGCTAGTTAGGGAAAGATAAATTTGTCATATATTGGGGGAACTGTCATGATGACAATGGCATTATACCGTGTCAAGGTATTTCATACCACGATGTCACGAGAACTTCAAAAGAGAGCAGTATTTCCAGGATAAACGTCATAAAAATGCTATGCTTGTTAAAGACAAGAAGGCATTCTAAATCATACCATAGTTCCATGTGGAATAAGCTTTCGCAAGGAAACCCAGCCCCAATTCTCTGCAAACAACATTTCCATCTAAGTCAGTAAAATAAACACCACAGACTGCGTACCACCTTCCTTTATACTGCACCTCCACACGACCTTCAATGCGTGATGGACCACCAACAAGTCGAACCTTCAAACGATAGTGACAAAGTTAGATAAAGATACGTTAACTTAATTAAACCAGATCAAATCAAATCAAGTATGCAGCATCAAAGTAAACACATTGCGTGACAGTATGAATGATAGTGTACACGATAGCATAGAAACTAACCTACATATACCCTACATATACCTATATACACCTATGTGTACTCACTTTCTTCGTTTGGGCTCTTGGGTAATTGCATTGAACTCCTGCATCTCTGTAATGCTCACAGCTCTTACCAGGTAACTCATATTGGCATGAATGGATGTCCGATTCGGTGCCGTTGCATGCAAATTTGCTAAACAACACCTGTCCGAAGGAGAGCAACGCTTAGCTTGGCATCAATTGCGCAAATGTTACAATATTGTGAAGATAAACAATCATCGACGCAGTGACAAAAACGATAGGGGCTACATTTAAACGTTGCAACAGTAGCGTTGTGAAAATAATAGAGGAGGGAAAATAACGAATGTCGTAAATTTCTAACAAAAGTCTCGGATTTATTAAGAACTGCAGCTTATACCTCGGAAATTATTGGGGGGGGGGGTCAGACAACCAAAGTCGCCACGACCCACTTTAAGGTAGTTGATAGAAAGGTGTAGCTTACGCGTGTAGTTCCTTGTCCATATTCTGCCCAATGCACAGCTTTAGCAGCGGAGCCGAACCCAAGCTGCTTGCAAACAACATTGGCATCAGCCAAGTCCCAGTTTCTATCGCAAACCGTTCCCCATTCCCCGTGAATGAATAACTCCACGCGCCCTTCAGATTCCAACTGACCAGCCCTCAATCGAACGTACTTTGCCTGAGAAACAAAAACAGAACGCTGTTAATTTCACTGTTCACTCAATAAATCAAGACAAGCAATATTTAATGCGGCGACAGCATTGATTCTATTACAGTAATTCGATCAGAAATCAAGGTAGGGATTGAGATAACGAGAAATGATATATTCATATACCTTCTTCCTGTCTTTTAATGTTTTACATGAAAGTAGAACGGATTTTTTACATTTATGATGCTTCTTGAAACCAGCATGATCGCAAGAAAGAAGGCTCAATTCATTGCCCTTGCATCTCACGTCCTTCATCCCATGATACGAAGGCAACGTGTATTTGACGTCATCGAGGAAATCATCTTTCTAAAAAAACCAAAGAGAAAGTACTGAGAATGTTGAAACATGAAATGGCCTCCGATGATTAACACGAGGCCAATCTCCGATGAATAGCATCTAGGAGGGCAAAGAACTGAGGGAGTATACTGAAAATGTTCAAAGGCACTTGCGCATACTAGCTTTTGAACTAACTGTCCCAGAAAGCCGAAATTTGTTTTAAAGTAATCAGAAGGTCCGAATTAATATGTTTCGACTATTTGTGAGCCATATTTCATTCAATTTCAAAATATGAATTCTCGATCTGACCTGTTCATGGTGGATACATAAAGTAATTCACTAGTTGCAAGCACTTGTGCATGCTAACTTTTGAGCCAACTGTCACAGAAAGCGGCAGCATTATAAGCTAGATGAAACCTCGCGTCTGATGCGATAAATACACGCATACGATAAACAAATATCATATATGTACCATATTTGTTGTATATCCGAGATGACTGCAGGCAACACGAGAATTCTCTTCCGTCCATCCATCACTGCAAACGTGAAGCCATTTGCCATTGTAATTGATTTCTAAGACGCCTCTGGCAGTAGCCTCGTTTTGATTTGTTGATAAATCGCGCAATTTCACTTCAAGATGGTTAACCTGGAAATAGAAATAGCTACCATATAAAGCAAGAAAGCACTCTATGCCTGCTGGCAAACGTCATGCGCAACACGTATCAGCAGGTATATAGTGCCTTCTTGTTTCAAAAGGCATTAATATGTAGCTAACATATGCAACGGTGCACGTTTCAATTTTAAATTATTTTTGTGATTATAAAGTAGTTTAATCACAATGATAACACACGATTGTGGTTGCGCTCCATAAAAAAGTTGACACGATTACATCGGTTGCCTCGTTTTCACGTTCGGGATTCATGGTATGACGTCATGGGAACGGGGTCTATTACGTACCTTTCCACTTGATTCTGAAATCGGTGGCTCAAGGGGTAGTGTATTTTGGGGCTTTTCCTTGCAAGACACCCAAACCTCCTTTCCAGTTCTGCAGTGAAGATGCATTTGCCAGAATATGATCTTCGCAGTCTCGCAATCCGCCAGGGTTCTCTCGCTTCCTTGGCACAGAAAATTCCTTCTGAAAAATCTCAAACTCGATATGTAGTTGGAAACTCTGAAAAGGAAAAGAGATCAAACTATTATTATAAAAAAGAATATTATTAATGATCGATTAATGTCAATACGGGAATGCTTCAAATCAGCGGAATTGTAAAAATCTTGGGCTCGGCAGGAAAGAGCGGAAATTGAACGACCATAGTTTTCGGACACAAACGATATTAATAGACATCAGCCGCAGAAAGATATGACGCATGGCTTGACCAACAAAGAAACCCAACAACCTTTTGTGGGTGTTTTCATTTTCGAACTCTGTGACCCAGTGAATTATCAAACATAGAAATAACAAAAATTATTTATTTGTCTTTGGTACTCATCGAAATTGCCAAAAATAAAGCAAAAGATTGAGGAAATAATGTAAATTAAAAACAGGAACACTTTCAAGATCAGTTCTAAGAGACAAATAAAATTGAACTAAAGTTCTTGTCACCTTTTTGACTTGCCATTTACACCACCATATCCAAGTTGTTTGCAAACGACAATGCTACTTCTTAAATCCCATTTCGAGTTGCTGACTTGCTTCCACTCACCTTTGTTGAAAAGTTCAAGGAAACCTTCATTCTTTGCTGAACCTCCAGTTAAACGGACTGACAACTCCTTAGGCCTAGAAGCTAAGACTGTCATAAACAAACTCACAAGGGAAAAAATACAAAACTTATACATAACGTTTATTGTGAATTTTCCCAAGATAAATATGAGCTCACAAAAGCGACCGTTTGTTTTTTGTAGCACAACGCACTGTTAATTGTCCAAGCAGAAAATGTTAATGAACCACTTTTCTAATGAACCAGTTTTGTGTGTTTTGCTTGAGGGTGAAAAAATAATTTTTTAGAGTTTCATTCAATTGCGGATGCTGTCAGATATCCGGTTGACGAAACTCGAGTCCCAAAGGAGATTATTGATGCTGAGAAAAATTATCAAAATCTGGATCGAAAAAAATACAGAACATTAAAAATAAAGATTTCAATATGTCCCAATTTAAATTTATAGAGATGTGTCTTGCAGGAAAGAAAATATGCAATATGTTGCCAATTTAATATTTTTGAATGGAACAAAAATTTAGAGTATTTGTTGTTAAGAAGTAGCCTCGTTTTGAATTCAAAATTTAGCGGGAATGCAAAATTTTACAAGACGTCAACATTTTGAGTTGTCAAAGAAAGCAACATCAATTTCAGCTTTAAAACATACGACTTTAATATGTATTAACTTTTTCTTAAATACACACGAAAACTAAAAAGCACCATGGCCAGAATGAAACAAACAGCTAAACGACATCTCAAGCATCAAAACAAAAGCCCAATGCTGCTTAACTGCCGCTCTATCAAGGAAAATAATGGCAAATGCTTTGCTGTCAGTCCTTGGCGTTCAATGAATTTTAGTTCGGAATATGGAACGTTGCAGCGGAATAAACCAGCTTCAAATATAAGAATTGCTTGTAAAATTCAGTCATTGAACGAAAAGAAAGCTGACTGCCGTGGTGTTGGCATAAAAAAACCATGGAGATTTAGACCAGCTGAGGTATTTTATACTTATTTATACATCTATTTATACATTTATTTTATACATCTTTCACCCCCATCGTTCATTCAGTTGATTACTTTCTCTTTGGGGCCTCAGTAAACTTTCTTCCTCTGCTTTTGGCTCCTTTGTTGCAAAAGAATAGTAAGCAGAGTTTTTGTATATTCTAAGCTCCTTCAAGAGCCCCAAAAATCTTGTACCTAATCGTTCCTGAAAAAACATAAACAGCCCGAGGTGGTTTTATTTTTTCAGCGTTCTCTACGAGAGATCAGAAAATACCAGCATAGTGTTAAAAACCTAATCGCGAGACTTCCATTCCAAAGACTAGTCAAGCAGATCAGCTCTGAAATAGACCCATCAGTTCGTTTTCAGACAATGGCTTTAATGGCACTTCAAGAAGCAACAGAAAGTTATACGGTTGGATTATTTCATGATATGAATCTTTGCGCTTTACACGCAGGAAGAGTTACAGTTATGCCCAAAGATATGAATCTTGCACTAAGAATACGAGGTGAACAAAGCGAAAGATTTTATCTAAATAGGCGAGAATTAAACCCAAATAAATTGTAATACGTCATTTTAGCTTCTTCTCAAAATTTCTGAGATAAAATATGCTCTTCAAAAAAACTCAAATTTATTTTGAGCTTAGTGCATAAAACAAACGTCGACTTATTTTCAGATAGACAATATATTTCAACATATATACATACCTTCTTGTTATTTCATTCTTTGAATATAATCATTTAAATTTAAATCGTTTTAGCTTCTCTGAAGTACTACCAGTTGATTTAATCATTTCTTTTAACACAGAAACTGGTCTTTTTCTTTTAATCGCTATGTTACTTTCTTCATTGTAACAAGAATTAGTGGCACCTGCTTTCTCCTCCAAACCCTCTCTCAATGATAGCGATGGTCCCGGTACACTGTCTCCCTTCTGAACTGTTCCTTTCCGTTCTGGGACACAATTTGTTGCTGATGAAACAGAGCTGACATTCATTCTCGGTAAAACATAAGTTGAAGCATCTGGTCCAAATCCAGAGATAGGCCACTCACTTCCAATCATTAAACCACAATCAATGTCCGCATCATCGTCATCAATTTTAAATATATTACCAGGCAGATGGTTAATATTCGATCCTAAAAACTCATCATCATTACCATCATCATGAAGAAGTTTCGACGGTGTATTTTTGAATACATTCATACACTCACCATTAAATTCGCAAACTTTTGTTTTCGGATTAGCAGATGCAAAAGTAGAGTTGTTGCTATTGTTGTCCAAAGTATCCAAATTCGGTGTTGGTGGGAAAAAATTACTCACTCCATGAAATGGAGTACTGTGAATTTGTTTTTCTTGTTGGAATCGCCCTCTGAAATCTGCATCCACACCTCCCATTGCAAGCATTCCTCTTTCCTCATCTCTGCCATTATCTTCTATCTCTCCTTCCTCCCTTCTCCCTTGCATACCAGAATATTCCGATGACTTTTCAGCCTCATTCGCACAATGAAGTTCAGGCCTTGCTGCTCGCTTAATGTTGTCATCTTCTAATACGTCACTGGCATTTGATTGCTCAAACATATTTTCACGATTACCAGCAATTATCTTCAAGCGTTCGTCCTCTTTCTCCAGCACTTGCTTTAAAATATCGTGCAACTGCAGCTTTTTCAAAACAATTCTCGCCTGTTTAATGTACTCCGCATCGGGATCCTTTGAAAAAAAAACTCCAATTTGTACCATCATATCCAAAAAACTGACTAAAGATCGAAAACATGTTTAAACCCTTTTAACAGCAAACCATGAACGATTCGTACTCCATGGTATAAATTAAAAGGGACCATATTGGCTATACATTATACACAATGATCTGACCATTTTCAAACACCTGTTAATGAACTCAAATTGGCTTTGGGGACGTATGGACTCAAACAATGCCAAATAGAGTTGATATATACATATTTGAACAAACAGAGTATGGCATAAGCATTGTACGTTCAAATGTACATAACCATGAAACACCAACAAACTATGGACATGCACCAGCATTAGCAAAACTACCTCTGGCAACTATAGACAATTCAATTTAATAAAACTAGGTAATGGCTGTAACAATCTGATTTTTCACCTTTTGGTCCCAACTTGGATTCTGAATCTCCATGCTCGAAAGCATATAAAACCAGTGAGATCATTTAGATTAGGTGAAAAATCAGATTTTTACAGCCATTGCCCTGCCTAAACCATGGGTACCTAGGACATGAAAATAAAACAAAAAACATACCTGAGGAAACACGGTGTGTAGGGGATTGAGTCCTTTACCAAACAATGCCGTATTCTGCATGGAAGATTCAATGACGCAAACTGCAACAACTGCATCTTGTACCGTCACCTTGTCCCTACATAGCAATTTGGCGTGCGCCTGTGCAATGCGGACCATACTCTCTAACAAACGTACCGTGGTTCTGGCGGCATTCCGAGAATCAGCAGATCTCTGAGCCGTGTAATAACTGCGTAATACTCTGTGATTTGAAATAATACCCAAATTATAGAGTTCTACGTAATTTTACTAGAAATGTTCCTTCCTAGATGACCCACTACTGCCAAATAATGTGAAGCAACATTAATGGATAAAACAAAGACAATAATGTGGGAGACATTTACACTAAACAAAGTGAAAGGTATAAGCAATGATACCAACCTATTACTATCAGGCGTAAGAACTGGTTTAATCGTTTTCACATAGCAAATGTAAGCCTGCATTTTATCCAACGACCAAAACTCTTTTTTCACCTTGCTCGCATCCAGACCAGGCCTTGCGCCTCGAAGCACAAATGATGACACGATTCTGAAGCAAAAACAACAGACACTTCCAAAGCATACCAGATTAACATAAAACTAAATTTAGACAAATTGAAACATATTCCTCGAGGGTGCATAAAGTTAGCTACATTTAGCAAGATTATCAAGTGGTCTCTAGACGCATTCAACAACCGACGCTGAGATTTTAATGCCGTAAAAGCTCTACTTACCCCCTTCTCATTTCCCTCTCTTTCTAGCCCCTCCTCAAGAAAATCAAATATTAATAAGCCCTCCCCCTGGGTGCCTATTAGAGCATTTACGGTATAACTCATTGTCAGATCTATCGAGCATAAGCTACGAAGCCTTGTAATGTCTGTAAGCAGGTGATGTACTTTTATACTGTAGTACCTTTCCCATTCTTCATTTCTGTTGTCCAACAGAACAAGCACAATATCAAACCGACTGAGCAATGGGCTGGCCAAGGCAACATTGACGCTCAGAGGCTCCTCACTATCATAATTTCCTTTAGGATTGGATGCAGCTAGAATTGTAGTCCTCGTGTTCAGCTTGCAAACGAGACCTGCTTTGGCAACACTGATCGTTTGTTGCTCCATAGCTTCGTGTATGGCTGAAAGAGGATGAACAGTAAAGAAGGAGTTGCCAGTAAAACATCAATGGCTGCAGCTTTATATGAACTTAAATATAGATAATAACACTTACAGTGCCTAGAGAGCATCTTATCACTGATAATCTTGTAAAAAATCAGAGAGTCAAATTGATGATCAGTATAGCCGTATATGTGCCCAGATAGCGTATATAACCAAAAACCTGGTCATGACCAAACTTTGGTCCCATAAACTGCTTCATCATACATTTTACCCATCCTTTAACAAGCTCAAGATATAATAACGTACTGTTTTTGTATAAAGTTTGCTCAGAGGTCATTGCATAAGAGGCAACAATACGCTACACTGGCTAAAACAAAAAAGACTCCCATGATGAGTTCAAATCGCTTGGTAAATAGATAAATAAACTTACATGCTTTATCATGTTCTCGGATGCTGTTAAACTCATCAATACAGCACAGTCCTCCATCGGCCAATACAAGTGCTCCTGCTTCCAACTGCCATTCACCAGAGTCTTTGACAGCTGTCACAGTTAAGCCTGCATTTGTTGAACCTATGCCAGTGGTAAGTACAGATCTTGGCATCAGTTTGGCAGCATATTTCAAGAACTGAGACTTCCCAGTGCCTGGAAATGAGGATAAAAAGTTAATCTTCAAAGAATAGTGTAACAAAGCTCACTAACATTTCAAACAAAACCTACTACATACTGCTACATCAACTACATAACTGCAGGGGGCATTCTGACTACAGTTTGCCCCGTTACCATTACAGTTACTATAATATCAGGAAAAGTTTGTTTATCCAAACCATTGCTGATTTGGCAAGGAGGAACCCTTCACTTATGATAAGAAACAAAAGTTTCCCTCATTGTTCCCCTCTTATTGAAAAACTGAACCCGAGAGTAACAAATCTTGCTCTAGTTTGCACACCCCAGCTGATATCTACAGCTACATGTTTTGCTACTTTGCCATAAGCATAATTGATCTCCTGGGTAGATCTTTCTTTAAAAAATTCATGAATTTGCTGCTGATTTGAGCTTTTCATACCTGGATCTCCAACCAGCAATAAATGTGACTCTCCTCTGGTCCTTGTACCTGATTCACTGACATGCTGTACACCACCAATGAGTGCAAGTGCTACAGAAAGTTTGACCACATAGAGACCAAACACTTGGGGGCAGAATGATGTTAAAATTTCATTACGACCATGGAGGGGATGATTTGAATGAAGCTGCCAAAACTCTTGAAATTCGCGCTTGAGTTCTTCCGTCAAAGTAGCAGCTGATTGCTGGTCGTTGTTGACAACAATATTGTTTGCTTTCATGACAAGCTCAATGTTACATTTCGACTAAATGTGAGAATAGAGAAGATTGAATATAAAATTCCATTAACAACAAAAAATAACAAAATTACTAATGAATACTTTAGAATACTGTAAATCCTCTAATTAGCCCCTGGGGTTTTATTTGCAAAACAAAACATTAGCTGGATCTTTATTCGATAGTGAGCTTTATAAAAGCTATAATACATAGCCAATCAATAAAGCTGTTGGTTTAAACCTGTTGCTACTTGCAATACATTCACTGCACAACTTCAATGCCTTGATACTTGGCTCAATATCCTTGCAATTGATCATCAGGATGATGGCTTATTGAAGGGGAGAGTTTATTCAGAAGTGGGGGCTTATTCCAGGGAAAGTCTTATTTGAAGGTGGAGGCTTATTCACAGACTAACAATACTTACATCTTTGGAAACAGGTTGCCATCTTTGCATGACAGTACCATACACAGTTACATCATCTCCAGGTTTGCACATATCAACAAGATCATCCTCAAGAATGACCCAAGTGGACCGAGGAATTGTCCCAACTGATAGCTTTTGGACCTGCAGAAAAGCAATGCACACTGAACAACAAAATAACCATCTAATTGTAATCCATGACTGAGAGGAAGGGGTCTAAATGCTGTTACCAGAAAAATACAAACAGCTTGCAAACAGACCTGTTCCTGAATCTTGATTTCCTGGTAATCTTTGTAGTTTGTAGGGCTCTTATTCCCGCCACTAAAGCATGTAAACTTGACAGAGTTGCATGGCTCGGGAGAAGGACATGCGGTTGGCTTTGGAAATGCATAGTACTGTTCTAAATCTGCCTGCACTGTAAATACATGCTTGCATTTGTTGCACATGTATTCCTTTTCAAACTCCAATAGCTTTGACAAACTTGTCCGAATTAATGTTCCTGGAGAAAATAAAGTATAAATTGTTAAATCTTAGACTATCCTATCATAAACCTAATGACAACCAAAAACTGTTTTTATTAACCCGTGAATTACAGAAGCCACCTGAGTTTGCAAGAAAACTGCCAATGTCAGCACTTTTAGGTATGCTTACTCTTGTCAGCTCTGAACAAACAGGAAGATTGGAAATGCGTATATGAACATTAGGTTTATAACTTGTTGTTGAGGCATCGTCAGTCAAAAGATGCACTGCTTTCTCCATTTGTGACACTTCTGTGTTGCAAAGGGCTGTATCAAAAATTGGAAGAAACTGTTGGGGCTGTTTTAGGAGACAATTCCCAATGTCCATGTTTATGTTAAAGAAATCTAGAGCATTAACATGCAATGAATAGTGTTCAGAGACATTTTCTGACAATAGAATCTCATCAATTTCTTTTGAATGATATGTTTCAAGGAAACTTTGAAAAACAACTAATGCTTCTTGCTTCTTTTCTGCCAATTCGTCATCTTCTTGATTACCCATAATTTTCCAAACCAAACAAACGTTTCCTGTCGTCAGGCCATTCTGGTGCAGAAGTTAGACCAACTGGACCAACTTCATCTTCTGGGAATCTTGTCTGGGCGAGGGTTTGAATATTCATCCAACAATTGAAATATCAGAAGCTTGACTGATTGTGGACGAATATTCAGCCATAACAAGGTGAAGCGAATAGCGGATACTTTTGCTTCCATATTGTTAGTAAATTGTAAAATCACATAACTTGTTGTTTCCGAGAACTAACGAGAAGAAGGACAAGCAAATTTGGGAAATACTTGTGCACTTATTTTTTGGGATTTAAATTAAAAATATCTACAAACTTCTGTATGAATAAAATTGCATGGTCGTACTAACTAAACACCGGGCATCGTGGTAGAAAATAGGGTTCATCGGTTTAATTTGTCTTACTGAATTTAAAATTCGTGAGGAATTGGGTTGTTTTTATTCATTGAAAATATTGTTGTGATCAAAATATCGAATCGAAAATATTGTGATGAAAAAGGACCTGTCGGTATTTTTTGGGGAAATAACTAGATGGAGTCACGTGAACAGTCAGACCGGTTTGACGAGTGGTTCCAGTTCAAGGCAGTCCCGCGCCAAGTCAGACCTGATTCGAAATCAAATGCTTTCTCCCCAAAAACGCTTTTTGCTAATGGCGCATGCCCTGATCATTATTCAGTTGTGAGTTGATCACGTAGATTGTAGTTAGATAATTTTGGCGATAAAAATTAGCAAAATGAATATGGTTGCTGTAAATGGCTTGGAAAGCCAGGCCCAAAAATTGCTTGATTTTAAAGATAAGCTCGATGTGAGCCTTTTGGATAAGGTTGTTGCATCACTTTACTCTGGAGAGGGACCACAGGTAAATGCCCACTGTGGCGAACAAAATTATGCGTGCACGCATCACTTTTGTGGGTGTCAGGCGATTTATTATTAACAACAAGTTTATTTTTCAACCTTTTCAAAGTCAGTTCTAGTCATCTAGGTTTCAGATTTATAGCAATGAAGTATATAGTAAGAATTGTGAAGAAGATTTGTTATAAAAGTTGAAAGTTATAGGCCACAAGACATTGTTTTGTTGTCGCTTGTTCTAACGAACTTGTTTTCGTCGGGGGGTTCACTATGGACGGGGGGTGCTGTAAACATCAGTCTTTTGTTTATTCTTAAAATTTGGTCTTACTAACTTTTGCAACTAGTTCTGATCAAAATCTCTTTAACACTGCATGTAATTCTTATGGAGTTTTGATATCTTTGTTGAAGATACCCCCCAGTTTGAGAATTTTTAAGCCCCCAATTTTAATGTTTGTGAGATGACGTCATTTTGTCATGCATGATCATCAAAATCCTATGTAAGACATTTCAGATAATATTTTTCTATGTTTTAAAATTAACTATGATTTTTCAAAGCATCAAGTGGCAAAACGAGTTTTGCAAGATCTGAAGGATCATCCAGATTCCTGGACAAGAGTTGATTCAATTTTGGAAACGTCACTGAACCAGGAAACAAAAGTAAGACGTGTCTTAGTTTTTGGAAATAACTCTATGCATACCAGCCCCTATTTCTCGAGCAAGAACAAAAAATTTCCCCACTGGATCTGGCTTGAAAATGGTACGTGAAAATGTGTTTAACAAAGTAATTTTCCGTGTTATAGTTTTTTGCACTCCAAATTCTTGAAACTGTAATAAAAACACGATGGAAGATCTTACCCGTGGAGCAAAGAGAAGGTAAATTAGTAAATGGAATTTTTCATTGCTTAATACATCTTGAAAAAAGTTATAATTAGTCTTCCTTGGATTGCATTTGTGACTGGCAACTTAAGGGAACATTTTGTTTAGGAATCAAGAAATATACGGTTGGATTGGTTATTAAAATCTCCTCAGATTCATCTAGTCTTGAGGTGATTACATGACATTATATCATTAACTATGCAATCACATAAAATTGTATTGGGAATCCCGAAATCAAGATAACAAAACTGAAATTATTTTTCTTTTCTTGTTTCAGAGTGAGAAGACGTATCTGAACAAGTTGAATATCATACTTGTACAGGTAACAAGTTGTTAATACTTAATCATATGTGATCATGGGGTATCGCAGGGATTACTTGAACATTTAGCTGTTAACATTGGAGTTTTTACGTTGTTTATTTCAGATTGTGAAGCGAGAATGGCCAAAAAACTGGCCAACGTTCATCAGCGATATTGTTGGAGCAAGTCAAACAAATGAATCTCTGTGTCAGAACAACATGTCAATTCTGCGTTTACTAAGGTATAATTTTTGCATTTCCACAACCCTTTTTAATCGCCCCCATTATTAAACTGTGGGTATTGCAGTCTCGTGTAATCAAACAGGGCTTAAGACCAATGCAATGCTAGGAAGAGATGTGAGGGACGTTAACTGTTAATGACCGGCTGAAATATTCCTTATTTGACAGAGAACGCAAGATGCAGTACAAATAGTTGCTTATTTAAGTGAGTTCATGTATTTTAAGAAGCTTAATTAAAGCTATGAATTTGTTGTAAGTAGACTGTAGAGGTTTGATTGTAGGTGGAGAACGAAGAAAGGTGAGCATGGTCATTTTATCTATTTATAATTCTGTTGCAGTGAAGAAGTGTTTGACTTTTCAAGTGGACAGCTTACCCAGACGAAAGCGAAACATTTGAAGGACAGGTAGCTTACGAGCAAAATTCTTGCATCTCTATTCGTTCATCTATAAACTTTCGCTGTGAATTGATATCTGATTAACTCATCTCCAATTGTTTGATTTTTTCTAGCATGTGTCAAGAATTCTCACTTATCTTCAAGTTGTGCGAGTTTGTCATGGTAAGTTCTACTTAAACCATGTCTATACTCTATGCTAATTATATCAAACACCATTGTATTCCTTTTTGTAAATGCACAAGTAAATCTTTTGAGTTTTGGCAATTAATTCCACAAAATTATTTGTTTCTTATCAGGAGAATTCTATGAATGTTGCTTTAGTGGAATCCACTTTACAGGTATTTAAAATAATGTTTATACATATCTGTAATATCACCTCTATTCCCTCATTGTTTGTGCTAAATTTTTTGGGATGATAGTATTCATCTGATCATTAACAATTTACCTTTCAGACTCTACTTAAATTCCTCAACTGGATTCCTCTTGGGTATATTTTTGAAACTAAACTTATCACCACATTGATATACAAGGCAAGTAAAGGGCATTGGTTTTTGCATTTGTGCTTTTGTTGTGTTATTCTGGCATTGCTGCAGTTTCTTTATCTGACATGTTTGTCTCTTTTTAGTTTCTGAACGTGCCAATGTTTAGAAATGTCACATTGAAATGTCTGACAGAAATTGGTAAGGAAACTGCTTATTGCTTACAGCAAAGAACTTTTGTTTTATTATGTTATTCCTTTGCCAATTAATTAACCTCAATTGCATATGTTTCAGCTGGTATTTCTAACATTCAATACACTGAACAATTTGTCCTTCTATACACTTTGACAAAAGCACAGTTGAACCAGGTGAGACTGTAATCTACCACAATTCAATTCAAAGTAACAATCATTTATGATATATTGTCAATTCTTGAGTGACCTCATTTGAACTGGTTTTCTACATATGTTTTATGTAGATGCTTCCAATAGACACAAACCTAAAACAAGCCTATATAAACGGAAATGATGATGAGCAGAAGTTTATTCAAAATTTGGCAATGTTTCTCAGCATTTTCTTGAAAGAACATGGACATACCCTTGAAAAAAAGGTAACCTGCTTTTTTTGTATTTTATAATGACAGCATTCTTCATTCCTCTGATGTGATACCTCAGACACAAATCTAAAGATAACAGTCAAGACATGAAACATAGACCAGAAAGCTGGCTAATGCCAACTCTCTGGTGCATGCTTCAATCAAGGCGCAGTTTTATCCTTGTAGATTGGGGAGAGACCAGATTCCAGGTTTTTTATTGAAAATGTGGATCCCCCCTTTGTTTTCGAGGTACACTCACATGAAATTTATGTGTTTGTGTCTTCTAGATGCGATTCAATGGCTTAGATAACTCAATTCAATCTGCTACGTTATTACATGTCTTGATTCTCTTGACATGTCTTGACAGCGCTGATCCCGGATTTTGAAAATGTCCTCATGTGTCATAACAGAATGCAAGTCGCATTTAATATCTGTTGTCAACGTATTGTAATTTACGCTTTGTTTTTAGGACGACCTGAAAGCTGCACTACTCGATGTAAGTCACTTTACTGTAATTTTCGGAAGTGTGACCTGTGTGCCACACAGCTCAATGCAATTATTTGCATATTAGTGCATGCTTCTATACATGCTCTTATACTTAAACTGTTTACATCTATTGCTCACCAATACACCTTGCTATTGAGGCTACATAATAGCATTTCAATCACTCATGCTGTATATTATTTCAATCAGGGTTTGCAGTATCTTGTTCTCATATCAGAAGTTGATGACATCGAGATATTCAAAATATGTTTGGAATACTGGAGTGCGCTTGCATCTGATTTGTACAGAGAAAGCCCTTTCTCAACCCCATCAACAATGCTCGGTTCGCCATCTTCGTTAAGTGTGCCACTGCGGAGGCAAATTTATCTGGATATCTTGTCTAAGGTTTGTGCATGCATTTAATTAGTAAATTTTCAGTTTTATAGTCCTCACGGTCCTTCTTATGTCCAATTGTTCAATGAATTAAACTATATTTTCAGCTGAGGTTGATCATGATATCGCGAATGGCAAAGCCGGAGGAGGTTCTGGTTGTAGAAAATGAACAAGGAGAAGTTATTCGTGAGTTCATGAAAGACACTGATGCCATCAATATGTATAAAACGATGAGAGAAACACTTGGTAAGAAACATTTAATAGTAATATCTACTCAGCAAAATTTCCATGCGTAGTCTGTAAGTGATTGATAAGTATTAGAACGTTTAGTAATAACAAGCTTCTCTCGTTCTGCGTCGCATTTCTACAAGTTGTCTATTTGTCTCAATGTTTGTTTTGTTTTGTTCACAGTATACCTTACCCATTTGGATTATGAAGACACTGAAAGGATCATGACTGAGAAGTTACGTAATCAAGTGAATGGAACAGAATGGTCATGGAAAAATTTAAATACGGTATAGCACAAATATATATTACGTTTTCTCATCACTCCATTGTTCTATCGTTACATTTGACTTTTATGGAACTTTATTTTGAAAGCGGAGTTCTTGAAATTTTCAGCTTACATTTAAAGCAATTTTTTTCCTCAGCTTTGCTGGGCACTTGGATCTATCAGTGGAGCAATGCACGAAGAAGACGAGAAAAGATTTCTTGTTATTTTTATCAAAGTAAGTTTATCCATTTCTTCCCAAGTTTTTATCAGCATGACCATCAAGCCTAGTTACCTCACAATTCCTAATCTACATATTAATGTTTAATATAATATAATTTTATCTTTCTTTCGGCAATCAATTTATGATAGCATAGCCATGGCTCAATTTGAATTCAGTTTAGACTGGTTCTGGTTTATTGGACTTTCCCTTGATTTTCCCATAGGAGCTGCTTGGTTTATGTGAAGTAAAACGAGGCAAAGATAACAAGGCAATTATTGCATCAAACATTATGTACAGCGTTGGACAATACCCACGCTTCCTCAGAGCACATTGGAAATTCCTGAAGACAGTTGTAAACAAGCTGTTTGAATTCATGCATGGTTAGTTTAGCTGCGTTCCTTTTGCACTAATCAATTAACGATTGGATCTACATCAATTCTCGTTCATACTCAGATTATATCAATTGCTGAGTTTATATGATGTTGATGTTTGCTTTAAATTGCAGAAACTCACGATGGTGTTCAAGACATGGCTTGTGATACATTTATTAAAATTGCTCAGAGATGTAGAAGGCATTTCGTACAGGTCTGCAGTGCAAACTTGTCTATTTCATTATGTATCAACGTATTAAAGAATTTCGAAGCAACCTCCAAGCATTTTTAATTCAATAACTTTTTTCATGCAGGTTCAAATTGGTGAAGTGATGCCTTTTATCGAAGAGATTCTGAACAATATTAACACAATTATCTGCGACCTACAGCCACAACAGGTATTTTGAAATCTCCTAAACATCTCCTTCATTTGAATCTCTTTCGTTCACTTTGAGCTGCTAACATTAATATGTTTTGTTCTCTAAGGTTCATGTCTTTTATGAAGCAGTTGGCTGTATGATCAGTGCTCAGACGGTACGTTGAGTGATGGATTTTTCGATCTCCCTGCTTAATTTAATTGACGATTTAGAAATTCGTCCCAATGTCAAATATATTTGTTCGTTTGTTTATTCAGGACACTGTTGTAACAGACAGATTGATTGAAAAGTGCATGCAACTTCCCAATCAAGTATGGGATGGTATCATTGCATCAGCAACAAAGGTATATACCAAGCTAATGTCTTTAAACCTTAATCGCTAGACAGTCTACAAACACTGATATCAAACTCTATTGCTTTTGCTTCTTTAGAATATCGAAGTTCTTAAAGAAATTGAAACTGTGAAACAATTAGCAAATATATTGAAAACAAACGTCAGTGCTTGTAAATCAGTTGGCCATTTGTTTATCAACCAACTTGGTCGAATATATCTTGATATGGTGAATGTTTATAAAGTTTTAAGCGAAAACATTTCATCTGCAGTTGCTCAGCATGGTACGTATATTTATTTTGATATTCCTAAGCATCGCTTGGAAATTGCGTCATTCAGAAGCATTCCTGGTGTAAGGCTCCGCATCAAATTGCTTAACTATTTCTTTATTTTTTTTGTTTAGGGGAAGGAGTCACCAAACAACCTCTTATTCGTGCAATGAGGGGTGTCAAAAAGGATTCGTTGAATTTGATCAACTGTTGGGTTAACAAGTCAAACGATCCCAAATTGGTAAGACTCGATATGGAAGGCCCTTTGATTTACTGAAATGCCTATTAATCGTCACACAATGCCTGTTAAAAATTAGGCTTCTCAAGTATTTTTCTGCTGGTATTTTGATGGTAGACAAATCTGTGTTTTTAGGTTAAAGATAACTTTATCCCACCATTGCTAAGCACGGTTTTGGATGATTACAACAATAACGTGCCCCAGGGCCGAGAAGCCGAGGTATTGAATACAATGGCAACACTTATCAACAAACTTGAGGTATGCTTTATTGTTTATCTTATCAGTCGCAGTTCATTCAAATTAAGTCAATCAACTAATCAAGGCACTGCATATTTGACGTTTTTCATTAGATAATTAGTAAACAAACATGATACTCACTTTTTCGATTCAGCTTTTTGCTTTTAAATGATTCGTTGTCTGAAACAGAATATAAAGTTCGTAAGAATGGCGTGGTATTACTAAACGCAAGTGCGTGAAAATTTGTGTGTGCAAGCATAGTTAATAGTATATACATATACTCAATGCATGTTTTTTTGTTTAGCTGCATATAATTGATGAAATACCGCTCATATTTGATGCTGTTTTTGAGTGCACATTGGAAATGATAAACAAGGTATTGATGCTAATTTGAGATTATCCTGTTACTGTTGTCACGATATATTTTATTTTATTTAAATGCCTTAATCTATATTTGAATTGGGTATACTATAAATTTTGATTGTGTTTTAGGACTTCCAAGAGTACCCTGACCACAGAACGAATTTCTTTATTCTATTGGAAGCAGTCAACCAACATTGTTTCCCAGGTTGGTTAAGCATATTGTGAATCACATCACGTCAGTTGTTTATTAAATATCTGTAATAATCAGTTAATGTAATTGCGGATGCATTTTTTAGCTTTACTGAAGCTTGCTGCACCTCAGTTTAAACTCGTGCTAGACTCGATCATATGGGCATTCAAGCACACGATGCGAAACGTTGCTGACATTGGTAAGTGACATTGCATTCTCCTTGCTTTTTCTCTTCTCCTCTCTCTGGCATCAACTTCATCATTCTACATCAGTGGCAAACTCGTCTCAATCAATATACATTTCTTCAATTAGTTCTTGTTTACGTGTAGGTCTTGGCATTCTGCATGGCTTGCTAATAAACATTCAGCAACACAGTGATGCTCAAAGTTTTTATCAGACATATTACACAATGATCTTGCAGCACATTTTCTCTGTGGTCACAGATACATCACACACAGCAGGTTTGTCTGCTTCGTAATTCAGTCAGCAATGGTTGCAAATTGCTTTATTCGTTCAAGTCTATCACCCAGCAATACGAATATTTTCGTGTTTTTGATTTTCTCAGCTTTAACAAAACATGCGAGCATTTTGGCACACATGTTCACGTTGGTAGAAGATGGAGGAATAACAGTGGCCCTTTTTGATCAAGCACAATCACAAAATAACAACATGACAAACGAGGTTAGTATTCATCAACTGGTTTAGTCGACTAAGGTAATCTTACACATATATAAATATAGCAGATGTAGCATGTTACAGTAACACTGCTCTCTTTTCATCACAGCTTTATATCAAAGAATTCACTGCGGCACTTCTTAAGCAAGCATACCCGCATTTACTTCAGTAAGTGGGCTAATATTCCTCAAGCTTCTAGCCAAGTGCTTATGATTGACGATTCTTTGCCCTCACGAGCAACCATGCAAACAATTTTGACTGTTCAAAGGGCGATTGTTTTGCTTCAAAGCTTGGCACTTGTTCAATTTTCATAATAATTGCTTTGATATTTCCTTCCAGGCAACAAATAAAAATATTTGTACAAGGTTTATTCGATTTGGACAACGATATTTCTGCATTTAAAGAACACTTAAGAGATTTCCTTGTCCAAATAAAGGTATGTGTTGCAACTATAAATACTTCATAATATATGTTTTGAACGATGTATTTTGATAAATTCCTAAGGATTGTAACTGTGCATTTGATAATGCTGCTACTGTATGTAGCTGAACCATTTTTGAATGTAATAATTTTGGTCTTGAAGGAAAATCAGGGTGAAGATTGTGATGATCTCTATTTGGAAGAGCGTGAATCACAGTTGAAGTCTGCGCAAGAAGAAAAACGAAAACGACAAATGGCAGTACCTGGCATATTAAACCCGCATGAAATTACAGAAGAAATGCAAGATTGATTGCAAATGTACAAATAATTTGAGAGAGCATCTGATTTTGTGATATGAATATAACAATCATTTTTGCAGTCAGAAGGAACTCGATATAAAGCAATTCATGCTGGTGAAAACTTCATCACGGACTTGCATATGTTACACAAAATCGCGGTGGTTGAATGAAGAGGCAGAATGATTATGCAATTAGGACATAGACTAGCTGTAAATGTTTTGCAAATTATATTGATATAGAGTGGAATTATTATTTGGAAATGGACCAGTAAAAAGTGACATTTTGACAAAAGATTTTCATGTTATATACTTAACTTTTATGAAGTACATGTAGACCGAGAAGGGGGTAATTAGAGGGGGTCGAGAACCGGGGGTATCTTCGCTCTCGGAGACTCCACTCGTGTGGTTTGTGTAACAATACCATTGTTTATAATTTATGACGTAGTAACAATTTTATATATCACATGCATTCTTCTTAGCAGCTTTACTGAGCATATTTATGTTGTCATAAGTTGATAAGCATTGCTTGAACTAAGACAGGTTTAATTATGTATTGGTTAGAAAATTTTCAGTCATAATTCGTAAGTCGTGGAGTTGATATGAAACGGTGATAATTTCAGTGATATTTCCTGAGAGTTAAAAGTTAATTTAACCACTGGTAACATGCGTTATTACCATTGATTATGTCCAAGCGTGGAAGCAATCTTTAGTTACAATACACATAAATGTATTTTTTATTTTTCAAAGCTTTTTTATCGATAAATGCTTTCTGGTCATGCGTTGCCAGCTTTGCAACCCCTATAACACTGTTCATAATTTCCATTGTGAAATGTCTTTTCGTTACATTATTATAGTTTAATTAATGATGGTATGCTTGGAAATGGCTCTTTTTTCGCTTATAAGTTGTCCACTACTCTCTTAACTGGCAATTGTCCCTCGCTCCTCGCAAGTGGTGCATGGAAAAGACAATGTCTTGTTATGGGACAAACGTTAAGACAAATGGGACACCTCTGCTTCGCTTAAGTCGTCATGATGTATTTCTGAATATTTCTCATAGGAAACATAACACACAGAATGCCCACAAGTTTGATTACATAATCTCAGCTAACTATAATAGATACCATGCAATTACAGGAAATAATTTATTATTGATTAAGCAATATAATTCATAATCCTTAATTTCTATTCTGCGAACCTAATATAACCTTAATGAGCTCAGCGTGGTTTGGTTACATCATTTATCTATGTTATTAAAATATAATAATAATTTATTGTAATTATTGAGTTCAATACTTCTTAGAAATTTTAGATAAAATACAATATCGATAAATATTTGCCCTACAATTTATTTAGATAAATACATTTGACTTATTATTGACAAACCTATTGGGAAAGTGAGAAATATGTACAACATTAGCGAGGAAAATTAAATACAGTGCAACCTGAACTCCATAAAACAAACACAAAGGGCAGATGAAAATGTCCGCTGTATATCTGAGGTTGGTTTTGCAGAGATAACTAAATTTGAAAAACTTTTTAAAATGTTTGTCTTTTCCTTAGGTGTTTGTTGATACAAGTTCCATTGCATATTAAAGTAAAAGAAAGAGTAGAAAGATGAAAATGCATTCGAAAAGTTAAAACTAATAAAGAATTTTGGACCTTATTATCAAAATACAGAGGAAACGTTCAATTCACAACTCACAATTAACTTCCCCATTCCGTATTAACTTTCGAAAGAGGAAAGCAAAATATATGCAAAATATATTCATTTTGTGACATCGAGCATCGTGGAAAAGTCGATGAAAGTTTCACTTTGATTTTTATAAATTAAGTTCTGGCTTTTTTCGATATTTTCATTATCAGCTGATGCAAGAGCCATCCATTTCTCCACTGAGGCAAGACTATCCAACAACTCTTCGTAGAGAGACTCAAAATCTGTGTACAAGTCCAGTTCTGCCTCAACAACAGGTTCAATACCATATGAGTTAATTTTTTCGGAAATGTCATAAAGATTATTATTCATATTATCAACAGCATCAAAAGTATTCTCTTTGTTTCGTATTTCTGTTTGACATTGGTTTTCAACTTCACGAAGAAATATTTCCACTTGTTTTGCATCATCTAATTGTCCAATAAAATCCCCAGAGCAGTTCTCGTTGAAATCAAAACAAAGCGAATTGCAAGTATTTTCTGTCGCTCCAAAATTAGACACCGTTTCCAAATTACTTGACTTTGTTTGGTTAACAAAATGCCCGCTTTTATTCCGACTTTGTGATATGATTTCGCAGCGAATTCGTTTACAGGCCGACCCAAGTAAGGCCTCAACTCTCATGTCTGGTTCTGCCTTTCTTTTGTTACTTAAAATCTTCCCTTGAGCTGATTTCAGAAAATCCGTACTTGACTGAATTTCAGTACACATATTTCATTAATATGTACTTTAATTTTTATTTCCTTTCTCCTTGCGGGTTGTTTGACTGCTTAAAATGATCTGACAACAAAACTTAAGTTATGGTTTGTTGTAACTTGAATTAATGCCAGCCAATTAACTAACTCTGGCGTAAAGTGTCCAATTCAGAAAATTAAATACTTTCGATGTTTGATAATTAACTGCTGACTATTGCTGACTTACTTTATGCAATGATATCTGTGTTATATCATCCTTTATCTGATTTATGCAGCAAGTTCTTCAAACGGATTGGCATTACTCGAGTGAACTTGCAGGTGGCAAATTTATTTGATCGATAGCAGGAAATTCACTCGAAACTCCACCAACTCAGATTATCTGTTTATTCCTCATGGGGCGAGAGAACTGTTACCAAACTCTGCGATCAATATTAGCTGTAATTTGTATCACAACTAATTCAAACAAACTTGTTACAAAATGAGAAACAAATTCCTTCATTAAAGTTTATTTAGCTTGTGAATTTATTCACTTTCTTTTTCTCTCGCTTTGAATGAATGAGATGAAAAGAGCAGGTAGTTCAATCATCATAAACAAAGCATCCATCTGATTGGTCCATAAAACAATGGAAGGCCTTTATTGCGGTTTGATTGGTTCAATTGTTATTGAGCAAGCCCTTGTGCTGCTTTGATCGTTTTTGTTTCTCGTGAAAAACAAAAGATCTTATTTTTCTCCTTCTTGTTTTGTAAAAATATTTGATGAAAAAATGCTGTTTTGAAACAATAAGTACCCACTTGTGAGTAAGAAAAGCACGGGAAAGCAGTTTAAATCTTGTTTTAGCTTGGATGTTTAAGCTTTATCTTGTATTCAAAATAAGCAAATAGCATTAACTAAGTTTTCAAGATGTGTATTGTAGATTGCTGTATAGTTTAACCTGCTATTTTGGGGAAATTATTTGAGCTTTCGTTGACAAAGTAATTTATAAAAAGATAGCGAGGGAAGTGTAACTGGAAATTATCAATTTAAGGCAGGGAAACGAGTAATTATTCTTAACAATACATATTATTCGACTTTTCATATTTTGTGGCTTGTTCATGACGACAATTACAGTCTGGTCTGGTATGGTATTTGAAGCAAAGCCTTTGCAGAACAAACAAGCAAAATAAATTACCCATGACAAATAAACAGGAACTTAACAATAAGAGTCTTGAATAGACAGCGTTTTGCAAACTAAACTAGAGCGGAAATTCTTTGAAAATTGGAATTTGAACACAAATAACACTTCGGCAGAGCTCGTGGTTTTTTATACAGTGCAGAGGGCAGGAAAGGCGGAGGCACCGAAAAGCTTTCAAGTCCGAGGCCGAAGAAAAGAGCCCCATAATTAATGAACAACAAATATACAATAAAAATGGCGTGGGAAACTCACATAGGTTAAACTAAAGGCCGCAAAAACATAAGAGGACTTACCAAATTATTGAAAGTCATGTCCAGATGCAATACACTCCACATTTCATGGCCTTTTTTGGCAAGGCATGACTTCAAACAATCCAGGTTTTTTAGTGAATCCACCTTATTTTCACATCTTAGTGAATAAAAGAATTCCATTTTCATCCTCAGAAAATAAATATATCAACGAACATTAGTTCAGCACGTGCAGAATTTTCACATTTGCAAAATTTAAATGTGCACACATCATCACACGAATTGACGTCATTCACTGTCAAAAATAAGACTGGGTCTAGGCGAGATTTTCATTAATGGCGCGAAACAAGGACTCTCGAGTATAATTAAATCTATTACAAATAGCAAATATAAAATCACTCATTAAAAATCAAATCTAAACGTTGAAAAATATGTATTCTCATAAAATCTCTATTAAAAATCTCTGTGCATTAGAAATGAATAGTTTACATAAAATATATAATCATCAGAATCAACTCTAAAATAAATAAACAAATTTTATTTCTTTGATAAGTTCAATGTCCAATGCACCTCATACCATGTGGTAAACGTGGAGAATAACTTACAATGTCTTGTGTGTGGCTGTGGCACGAAAAAACCTACCTTCTTTTTCCATTGACAATATGTGGAAACCGGACAACAGGTTTTACCTGAAAAAGAAAAATAATCAATAAATTCATAAATTAAAATTGCATTAGAAAATGCTCAAAACGGCTGCTAAGAATCTATATAAGTAATAAACTAAGTATAGGAGGAAATCCTACACAAATTGTTCACCCAGAATAACTATACATATATATATATATATTGTTTACATAGGAAATGATAACTTAAAAAAGTGGACAATGATGGTTGTTACCTCCTTCTTTGGAGATGTTAGTCTGTATGGTGCAGGATTTCGTTTTCTCTGTTAAACCAAACCAAAGCGTGTTATGAAACATGAATTGAAGGCTTGATTTTGCTAAAGCTTCCAAGTAAGATTTCCAAGCTTAAAAAACTACTATGATAGGTAAAAAGTTGACTCCACTGGTTTATAGATTGAATTGCTAAACTGCACATACCTTTTGCTGGACAATTGGCCTCATGACACTTCCAAACCAAGTTGGCTCTCGCATATTAACATATGGCGTTTTCAATCGATTTGGACTTTGAACCTCGAGGAAAAATAAAATATATATAAATATCAAATTAGTCTTATCGAAGTACTTAACAGCCAGAGTCCACTTGTGAAAAACGAGAGAGTTCTTTAGGAAAACGCCCTAGTTTCAGTACAAACCTTATAGACTGGTAGGGTTCTGAATACTGCATCTCTATCATAGAAAGCTTTGACAGCACTGTTCTCTAAGTGGCTGTTGTAATGCTGCAAAATCAACGCAATAATCGTAAACATGGCACACGATACAACATCATAAATGAGACACTCCAAACTGTGTCTGATATCTGATACAATAAACTCTTTTACAAAAACTAGCATTTAATACTGGAAGTCAATCTATTGTATCTATCCTTAAAGGGTAACATATGATTGATCGACAAAGACGAAATTTATCTATATTAGATTAATCTTATTTTATCTTATCTAATTTTATGTTATTTTATTATTTTGGCTCGTATTATAATATGAGATAAAATGAGAAAAGGGGGCAAACCTTTGGCTTTGAAAGAGAAGAGAAGAACTTCTTATCTCTTGGACTTTCTTTTTCTTTAATTATTTCAAGATCTGGGGCATCCATCCATCTAAGATAAAACATTTCTGATTATCAAACACATTAATATATAATATTACAACAAAAGAAAACCCAACTCATGAGAAATGATTAATTACCAATTAAATAGTAATCACAGAGAAAAAGTAACAACCAGGTTGTTTCGTTGTTAGCAACCAATCGCTATTAATGCCTGCAAGTAATACAATATACATTATCTAATATATTATCATAATTATCATAATTACCTTTTGTTATCGAATACAAGCTGGCATTTGGCAGCTTCGGGCTTCGCATTATAGTTTGTTAGCCTCAATCTCTTCAATGGCTTTAAAGGAGCCTGGAAAAAGATTAAGGACATTATATAGATGTTAAAAACAAACATAAATAGCTAATAAAATTTTAAATAAATGACGAAAGGTTTAGCAAAGTCCAGCAAAGTGAATATGGATGTGAAGATCATAGTAACCTCAGTAATATCAACTGGTTGTACTGGAGATGGTGGTATTAGCATCTCAAGACTCAGATGCCATATCTTTCTTTGTCCAAAGAATCCAAGAAAATGACCAGTAGTACAATGCCACAATCTAAAATCGTTGGATATTATACTAATAATAATACATATACTAATATTGAATGATACCACACAACAATACATTTATTTTTGTGTGGTATCATTCGGCTCTCTGGCCCAATTGGTTTAAAAGTTATGGTCTTGAAAAGCGCTCGCGATATCGACGCCCTTTCAGCCCATTGTATACGTCCTTTCAGTCCTTTGCAACATGAAGGTTTTGTATCTCTTTGACGTGTCTGCGTGTCTAAGTTCTCCAATTTTTAGTCTGAATCCTTGGCAAAGTAAATATAGAAATGCATAAATGAATACATAAATTGTGTTACCTTACAGAGCCATCTATGGAAGCTGACAATAATAAATTGTATGCCTTAATGTGTTCCAGATTGGTGACACGCATTAAGTGAGCTCTCCATGTCAATGTGTGCTCAACAGAATTCTGAAAAAGAAATAGTACGCACCTCTATAGACTTAATGCATAACATCATTAAGACTTTGTATAATAAAAGTAGCTCTATCATCTTTATGGATGATAAGGAAACATATAAATAAAGAACGGAATAAAGGATTTTTCGATATTCGGTTCTATGTGCAAAAACGTTATAAGTGAGCCAGCATGAAAACGTAATTTGTAAACGAAATTGTGAATAAACACGTCGACAAAATAGGACACGAGACAACAATAAACAATAAAAATTTTCAATTTGGATTTGTCGTAATTATTGAGTGTTCATTGAAGTTGTCTCAATGAATGCCTCTTTCGGTCGCCGTTTTTAACCTTAAAGTTACAAATATACCTCAAGTTCCTTTTCTTTGTTGCTTAAAGCTTGACCAATATCATTCTCTGAAGAACTCATCTCAGTCTTGACCTTCCAGAATTCCGCAAGATTCCAACAAGTGAGGTATCCCACTAAAAATAACATTAAAAATTAGAAGCCATTATCTTCAAGTTCAGACAACGGAGATGTTAACATCAAAGGCTAAGCTTCAAAACAATTGCCACAGTTACAGTAGCAGCTAACATGCAAAGAGCCATATGCATAAAGTAGATGCAGAATTTATCAGTAAAGTTGATTGCTCGGGTAAATTATGTGTGATATTATACACTTACTCGTGTCTCCCGTGAAAAGTTGCATGTCGCCTGCAATGCTACGTACAGCGGTGATGCATCGCGTTCGATGAACTGCATTGGCAACGGTTGTCTGCATTAACAATCTGCCCTGCATGAGACACGGATCATGTATGAGATCAGTAAGTATACACACTTGATCTTACTATACAGACAAACGTACACATATTCATGACAGCCTTACTTCAGTCGTAGCCAAGCTGACGCAACCATTTTCACTGCAGATCAACAAGATGATGGTTCGTTGGGGAACCTGCGGAGGAGCAATTTCTTCCTCGGCTTGTTGCTGAGTTTCATTCCTCTTGTTTGAGGCACTATCATCAGCGGCAGATATTGAAAGATTGTGAGTGGCCGATGCAAGGACTCCGGTCGCAAATGAAACATTGCTCGCATTGCTTTGTCTGTCCACTCCGGATCCGGGCGGTTGTGCTGGACTGGTCGGAAATGGGACAGCTGTACTTCTTCGACTCCTATTAAAATGGCAAATATACTCAGATACTTTATTATTTCAGCCAAATGCACCATTAAATGGTACAACGGTGCTAAGATGCAACCAGAACAATTTTTAAATTGCTCTGGTTGCATCTTAGCTTCTAAGAATACTAATGGGAAGGTATGGCGATAAAAGACACAACATACGACTTATTCCACCAATTCTCTTTCTTATTCCAACAACTTATCTCTGCAAAAAAACTCAACTTCTCCCTAAAGCAGACTTCAACTAACTCTCCTTATTACCCACGGAGCCCCGTTCTGAATCTAATGGACAGTTTCATTTGATATTGAAAGAACACCAACAACTTGATTTTTACAAACATAAATTGATTTTTACTTGATTTTTACAAACATAAAAAACAACAGAGCATTAATTGCAATCATAATAGTAATCAAAATTATAGTTATAATCTTCATCGAACTACAATTTATGTGAGCTTATTTTTTATTGTGCATATTAAAAATATGCTTACATAAATTGTAGTTCGCAAGCTTACCGTGCTACGTCTGGTGCTGGTTCGCTTGTTTGATGAGTGAGAAACTTCAAGCATGAAATAGAATCATTGTTCCAGCCATTTGCATATGAGGTAGATTGAGACAATTGCTGTTTTGAAATTCTGTGAAAGAAAAGCATCAAACATCAGATCAACACTAATAAACTAATAACTGGAAAAGAGGCAAAATTGAAGGTCAACAATCGTCTCCTCCATAGTTACGAGGCTTCTCCCTCCTAGCTCCAAGGACTAGCAACTGTGACGTATTAAAAAACGGAGTATAGATCTACTTAGCTCACCTTGAACATATGCCTTGTTGTTCAGTATTCCATATGAAAACACTTCCATTGGAAAAACCAGCTGCAAGTAGATTGTCAGTTGGTGACGTGTCCATACACGTAATATCACTTGACAAGAATATTCCACCAAGCTGAAATGAAAAGAGGAGATGAAAACAGGCTAGCTTCATCTACAGCATGTCATACACACTGTGTGATTGTGTGTTATTCATGCACAAATCTGTATGATAGTGGCCTTGTAGCTATCCTCTCATATCGTTAAGCTATAACTATATTAGAAATTGGATTCGTGGGCGTAAAGGATCTATTTTGAAAGGTGTGTATTGTAAAAAAGGTAAGCAAAAGGTATACAAATATTTTCATACAATGTGTTGTATGAAAATTACGTTAAAAACATTTAAAAAGCATATTCATACGAGGTATGTATTGTAGAAAAGATAGGTTAGAGGTATGTAATAGATATACGAGGTATGTACTGCACAAAAGATAAGTTAGAGGTGTGTAATAGGTATCTTTAAAGAGCATGAAGTGCATCATAAAAAGTATGGTAAAGGTGTGCATTGTACAAAAGTGTGTTAAATGTATGTAAACGGTATTTATAAAAGGTATGTATTGAGCAGAGATGCGCAATCACTTACGTAGTTATCTTTCTTTTTCATGGCACTAGCAATTGGTAAAAGCGGTTTATTGCGCCTTGGCAGCAGTTCTGCAATCGAAAAACCAATAAATAATTAATAAATAAATATTTAACCAATACATAATCAGAAATAACAACAAGCAAACAATATTAGAAACAACTGTAGTAAAAACCCAGATATAAAGACCAATGGATTTAAAACAATCTAGGTTGATTTTCTTTTGTTTAAAACAATAGAAGAAACAATAGCCTATTGTGTTTGAATAATAGCATGGATGCAAAACTCTCAGGTTCAGGTATGCTGGCTTTTACTGCACTGTCATAAATTGTGAGACTGCAGATAGTAAACTCGAAAATAGTTCTTCACTTGATGTAATACCATACGATACAGCTACTATTGCAGTTACTGCAAGCTGACTTGTTGTCTTACCTGGAGTACTACCGAATCGAACATGCTGCACTTGAATCTGAACAGTGTCACAAAGAACGTGTAATTCGTTTATCGAATCTTCACAATCCTAGAACAGGAAATAATAAACAATAACTCCCAATTCTAAACAACACAGAGGTTGCATTCTACACCTCGATAATGACTCTCACCATTGTAGTATCAGAGACTCACTGAATGCGGGGATGTGCAAATATTCATTTAAGCGTGAGAGGTGGGAGTTGGGCGCAGTTGAGTGTTCAACTACAGCCACAATGAAAGAAATGGCTGACTTATTTGTTGTAATTAGCTTCTGCAAACCAGAAAAATTTGCTCTTGCTTGCCTGGTAAACTCTCACGCCTCTGCTTGCCGTTGCAACAAATATATATTTGAGTTCGCGAATTTCTTGATAAGAGATGCCGGAGACACTGGACTTCTGTGAGACAGCTGGGTTGTAGCTTTTCAACAGCTGCGAACTGATACAGTCCCATAACCTCAAGGATCCTACAGAGAACAAGTCAATGAAGAAAAAAATATATATGTGGCATCAGAGTTGACCAGAAATGACAGCTGAGAAGAGCGATAGGGAAGGCTAAATGAGAACAGAATTCGAAGACCAAAAGAGAATTAGAAAGCAATACAGTCAAATCTGCATGGTTCGAACTCGTGTAATTCGAACTCTATCTAATTCGAACGAAATTCTCTGTCCCTTCAAGGATTAGCTACTAATGAACCAACTCTTATAAAACAAACCTCTATAATTCGAACTTTTTGTAATTCGAATATTTTCACGCTTCCCCAGGGTGCTCGAATTAGACAGAGTTGACTGTACGTACAAGAGAAACAACTTGAATTAGTTAAAAAACGGTCATATTCAACTGATTCTTACCATCTTGGTCTGCGGTTATAAGTCTGTGTCCTGTAACATCCGTTGTCATTGCCGTAATGTGAATTGATTTTGAGCCGTGTGCCTCAGCAATCGTGTATACCAATTGTCCAGTTTCCATTTCCCACACCTAAAAGAAAAAATTAGCAGCATTCACACCCTGGGTCTCCATTGCAAATGAGATAGCCATCAATGCAATGAGAAATGTTTACATCACGGTCAATTCAATACTGAGACATACCCATAAAAAAGATATGAGTGGCTGATCAGTTAAGGAATAAGTGCAGTTATTCCACCCACCTTTAGGATGCATTCAGTACATGCTGATACCATTTGATTCAAGTTATCGTTGTATAACATGCATGAGATTGACTGCTCGTGAGTGTGAGGAATGACCTGACTGTCTTGATCGCGAAAGAGAGGCCATAGTTCAATTATGTTAGTACCTGGAGAGAGGCCATAGTTCAATAACGCGTAAATCAGAATCACATTTTGGCATGTTGAGCAAGGGGGCTGATTGAATAAACTGCAGACGAAACACTAGGCATATTGTAGGAGAACAACTTGATAGATTGTAGCAGCATAGATTGATATTTCACAGAAAGAATAATATGATACATTACAAACAAATAGTATGATACATCACAAAAGAATAACAAGATATATTGCAGAATAGTTGCCTTCTAGCTTACCAGTAATAAGTCTATCGTATTTGCTGTCAAAACGCATGACACATGTCCTGTTTTCAGCTGTCAGGTTTTCTCCCACAGCAAAGTTCTGCAAATAAAATCAAACAAACTACAAATGCAATGTTTCAGCCATTGTCAATAAATTCAAACGTCCATCACAGCACCCTAATTCATATTACTAAGAATTTAAATACCTGTAGACATTGCATCTTTTGAATATCCCAGATTCTGAAAATCTACGATAGATGAAAATTTATTCTTTATCAAAGGTGTTGACAAGATTTTAAGAACTTACCATCCAATGAAAAATCATTTTCACTAGAACATTAAAGTGCCATTATAGTGCATTATAATCCACTGGAACATTATAGCGATTCATACAATAGCTCTCAAGGCAAGGCGTGTAGAGAACTCTTACCCTAGCTGTAGACAAACTGATTAGATGTTGATCTCTTTCGTTCACTGAGATGTCAGTCACGGTAAACAGGTGCCCAATAAGCTTTCCTAAAATGAAATGACACATTGTAAATAAGAATTTTCCAAGAATAAAATGCGACTACTGAATGTTATTACTTGTCTCTTAATGTCGCTCAAATGTTAGATTTCAAAGGAAAAGGGTTGAAGGATTGCATCCACCATCACACCTGTTGGTCTTGTCAAGATAATTGGATGCCAAATTCTCAAAATCTTGTCAACTCCTTTAATAAAGAATAAATTTGCAATATAATATCGTTGTATAGCTGGAGATTCAATGCATATCTGAGGTGGTTTACTCGTAGATCTAGCTGCTGCCATGAGAGTACGGCAAAAACCTTCAATCCAGCAAATTGTTCAAAGACAATGGGGTATTGTTTCTTCTATTGTTTTCAAGAGAAATTATCTTGAAGGTTCTTAATGTATTGGTCCTCACATGCGGGCATTTGGCATAAACAAAGAAAAACTACCTATTCTTACCTCCAGTTACAATAACATTGGCTCTTATACAGTAAACAAAGCAATTCACGCCTTTTGGCAAGGGCATCTCTCGAACCAACCTTGAAAGAGAGCAAGATGCTGCAATACAGTTGTTCAACAAAACAAGGGCAAAGCATGTCAAGGCAGGGTGGTTGCTAAAACTAGAGTACTGAATCTAGAAGCAATTAAGCAATGCACTGCCGGTTATAACCTGTTGTCTGTTAAATTGTCCAGCCTGGAAAGAATAAACGAACGCTCCTTGTCAGCAGAAGAGCAGGAGCCAAACATTTGCAGCTCTGGAAAATACTTGATCTAAAAAAAGTATGTATAAAAAACGTTGCGAGGCTAATTATTACTCAATAAGCATAAATTGTAAAATAAATCATCTATTGAATTGGTCAATAAGCCAAAAGACAATAAGGAACAAAATTCCATGGGACAATCCTTACAAAAAGTGAGGCTACCAACCCGTAAATTTCTTTTTTTTGGGCTTTGTTCAAGCCCTATTCCCCCTAAAGCAATGTTGTTGTCTTTTCAAGCAGACCCCTTTGACTATTGTGCAAAAGAATTTTGTCAATATCGACTAAGACTGTCTATAGAGGCATCATTGTTTGGGAGAGGAGGGGGACAAAATACGTACAAAATTCACAGAAGTGCCCGAGGACTATTGTCCCTATTGTACGTAGCTGCTTATGAACAATAAACTTATTAAATATGAAGCTACGTGAGCGACTAGTAAATGCTGCTTCACCCGTTTCATGTTTTAAAAAAAGCATTACGCTAAAGACTTTATGCAGCTTCTTACCTGCATTACCCAATCGCTGTGGAACTTTCTTCTTATAATTGGGCTGGAAAGCAATAAGTAACCTGAATTAAGATGAACTCACGTTCCGTTAAAATTGGGTGTGAAATTGAACTCATGGTAAAAGGATCACTCTTCCCACTGCTACAAAGCAGCAACAAGATGCAGATGACTTAAGGCTTCCTCGTAAGAAAAGAAACAATTTCTTTCACCTTGCTAGCTCTGATGGGTCGATAATATTGCGTGGATCATCGTGGTCTTGGTCAATCTGTCGTCGAGTTTTCTGAAAATCGTTCACGTTCAAAGTCATCAGACTTACGTAGCCTTGTTCGTCTCCAAACAATATGTAATCCTCCGTGCCTGGGTTGCTTTTCCATGGGACTCTTGTCATGCATTGTGGAGAATCGATCGGTTTTATGTGAAATAGATTCTGCAATCACAACAATACGTCAGTCAATGCCATTGATTGAGTGCACCGGGGTCTGTCTTGGCTCTCGCTTAGGGCTAAGTTCTCGACAGTGAATTACGATCGGGAGGACTTTGAAATAATACTCACTCCTTCTTTTCCTTTTGCGCGAAAGTTCCATATGACTATAGACCTTTCTGTTGATATCTTTAGCAAATGAAAAGAGTACAGATCAAATTATGACAAAGGAGTTCTACTTTAGCAATGTCTAAACGCAAAAAACATGTAATGGTATTTGTGAAAGGCAGGCAGCTTTCACAAATACAATTCTTGATAGGAACAAAACATCTAATGTAAGGCCTGCTTCAAATATCGTGCTAGCGTCGTGCATGAAGAAAATGTCCTGGTACGGGACGGTGTTACCACGATGTCTGAAGCAAGCCTAATAGAATCAGGAGTGATATGAAAGAGTGTCTTACAGCAATTAGTCTTAAATCTGGCAGGATACAGCATCCAGTCACCCATCCTGATTCCTGAAAACAAAATAAGATAATGTATAAACAGTGCAAGTAAACGGAGAAATAAATACGCCATAATTATACAACTCTTTAAACAACAATATGAAACTCGACTCAAAGGACTCAAAGAACACGAAATAAAGATCACTCACCCCAATATCTATTGATGACTTGAATCGAAACTGTAACATAAAAGGTGTTAAATTCTAAAGCTAGCTTCCAGTATTAAGCACAGTTAACTAGAGGTACATAAAAGAATTCGCACGAAATAGATATAATGCTTGCAAATATTGACGTGCATATGTAAATTTACAAGAACGACAGAGACTACTCCATGGATGAGAGAAGGCAAAAAAGAAACAAGTGAAAAAACAGAATCTTTGCCCAGTAATGTCCTGACATTGTAGACTGAGAGCGCTGATATTGCGTTACCTTGCGATTCCAATGACAAGCAATGCCATGTAAAGTAACAGTAACATAAAGATTCAGCTCATCCGAATGGGTTATGCATTTGATGTTTTCTCTGCTCCGTCGGTCGCCTGTTGGGCGAAAACAAAAACACGAAAAAGTAGGAGCATGATATATAACGATATACACAATGAAGACTGGAAACAAGGTGTCTTAACAGATACACTGATGCATACATAAAGACAAGGTGTACAAGTAGATGTGCAACAAAACAGAAAAATGTGAGTAACAAATTGATGATCACACCTCCAGCCTGTCCTGCAACAATCTTTGAATCAAGTGTGAAAACATCCTCTGTCTCCTTTAGATTATCAGTTTGCTGCACATCCTCCGTGGCACTTGAATTAATTCCAAAAATCTGAATGAAAGTGCCATCAGTCAAAACAACTTCTTAATGATCAGATCAAAACATATCTCCATGCAACATAACATCTCTCCATTATATTTAATCAGCCGGGTAATCATAAACACTACATTGGGCTCTAAACTTCAAAGCACAATGAACAAACGCTTCTCATAACATTGTAAGCTGGATTGATGTCAAAACTGTTAAGCAATTTACGTTCTGAACTGAACACAACATTTGTGCATTGCTTTTAATTTGATTACCTCTCCCCAATCGACTTGCACATCTGGGTTTGTTGCAATTTTCCTAAAGACAGCCTTGATGTCCTGGGTTTGTACATCATAACCAAACAATCTTCTTACAAGCTGAAGAAATGGAGTGTAACCTGCATTCGAAAGGAAACATATAGTGGACATCTCTACTAACAAATACCTTTATACAATGGACACCCCTATTAACAGAGACCTCCATATAATGGACACCTCTATTAACAGATACCTCCATATAGTGGACACCTTTACTAACTACATTTATACAATGGACACCTCTATTAACAGATACCTCCATAGAGTGGACACCTCTATTAACAGATACCTCCATATAGTGGACACCTCTATCAACAAAGACCTCAGTACAGTGAAGCTTGTATTAACAGAGACCTCTATACAGCAAACACCTCTATTAACAAAGACCTTTATATAGTGAAACATCTATTACAAATACCTATGTATGGTAAAAACCTCTACTGACAAAGACCTCTAAACAATGGACAAATACTTTAACCACAAAATTTTTCAAAATTGCTTGTCTCTTTGCAAAAGCAACCTCTATACAACAAACAGATTCATCAACCCCAAAGCTGCTCATTATATGAAGCGTCCACTGCATGGACTTAGAGACACGTTGTATACATGTTCGTGCATTTGTTCATACAAGCTGTAAACGTCTACACAACGTTTGGATCAGCTGTACACAGGTGCATGGTAGTTTAAGGTGCTACATACAAAGCTGTAAGAACAAGTTGAGCAGCTATGGCCCCTTTGGCCCCCTAACTCCTAACTCCTATAGCCATGGCTTTGTGACTGTCTTACCATTGGTGAATCTTGATTGCAACAGTTGCTGTCGTTCTTCAGGGTTTAATTCTTCATCGATATACGTGAAATCTTCGATGAATTGATAGAACTCTTCTATCTTATCTCGGAATTCCTCAGTGGTGTACTGACGGAAAGTGGCTTCGCGTTTGAATGACTTGATCATCACATACTACTGCTGGTGAGAAGCTTTATCTGAAATTGAGAGTAACAAGGCAGTTTATGTCTCTTGAGTTGATTAACTTTGTGGAGACTGACTTTAGATGCAAGGGCAAAGTTATTAAAGATTTTCACTGTTGAAGAGGGAATTTGTGGGCTATGGTGATTTTCACCGCTGTCTGTTGAAGGGGTAACTTCTTGGTAGCCCTCTCAGCCTGGGAAAGCTGGGACAATCTGCCTCTTTCTGTGCCATCTCCTTGTTTGAAAAATTTTTCTTATCAATCACGTGGATGTTCAATGTGTTCGGAAAATGATAACCGCATTCTCAAAATAAATTATCAAATTGATACCTGCGTTGCGGGCTGTATAAGTTGTGTATATTGACAAACTGGTTAATTCTTGCCTTGGTAATTATTTATTAATCAATGGAGTCAGATTAATCCAGTATTCTTCAACAAGAAGAACTGGTTTGCCCAGTTACACACAACAAGCGATAAAGTTGAACGTCTCGTGTCGTGACCACGACTCAGTAACCACATTACTTTTGTTACTAAAATCACGTTTGATATTTTACAACTCGAACTATCTACTTTGATACCTCTGGCTTACTTCGGAGCAGCTTATTGACGTTTTAAAAGGTGAATTATAGCACATAGCTGTAAGTTATCCCAAACAAAAACACAAACTACGTTAAGCAATTCTTTATAAAAGCAGCAATATCTAGTCAATCGACACCGAATTAAGTGGTTGTTCGATTGCTTTTAATGACTCTATTCAAAACACAAAATTACCGTATAAAATCTAAACAATCATCCAATTGTATTGAGCCATGGTAGGTAAACTTTCATTTCCTTGTTCACGATATTTCATGGGACATGCAAGTGAGCAAAAAATTTCTTGAAGGATAATGTGTATCCAATGATATTGAACTTATTCAATGGAAAGCAGCAAATGTTTTGCTCTTGTTTGCAAACTTGAAAGCTCCGAAGGAAGTTACGATAGCAACTACCATTTGACCATGGTGTCTTATTTCGAAAGTAAATAATAAGACACAACCAAGCATTGTTTCGTTCCATTGTATTGTAATATTAGTAAACATAAAGTTTAGCCGTCACCTCGGACATAAGCAGATTGGCGAGGAGTCATGTTTCATCTTTGAGAGTCAAGGAACAAAGATGAAGAAGGTGGCCGTTACACGCTCATGCGTGTGGCATCATAGTTAAAATTGGAAAAAGCATCAAGTATCAAGTATACCGTATTTCCTCTATTAAGCGCCCACCCTCTATTAACCGCCCCCCTCCAATAAGCGCCCACCCTAAAATCAAAAAGTGTGAAATAAGCGCCCCCCTCTATTAACCGCCCAGGGCGGTTAATAGAATTCTTACGTTTTCGCTGTTTGGTTCAAATAATAGCGTAGAAACATGTGAATAGACATCAATTCCTTTCTTTTATCAATGGCAACATAAGCAAGTAGTTTAAGACCAAAGTTTGTCATTATATCTTAAAGAAAATATCAATTTTTAATGTTTATTGTTTTGTTTTTGAAGATGCTCGATGTTAAAATTTTATGACTATGAAATAACCGCCCCCCTCTAATAAGCGCCCCCCTCTAGTAAGCGCCCACCCAATTTTGCGAAATATTTAATAAGCGCCCGGGCGCTTAATAGAGGAAATACGGTATGTGACAAAAACAAGAAATCCAAGAAAATAGACAAAATGTGTCACTAAACTTTGTTTTTTTATATGATCATGTATACAGAAAAGGAAATTAAATATGTTAATCTATTTTAGCTAAATCGTATTCATGTTATCTATTAATTAACATCAGCTGATAAGGATTTTATTTCTTGGCAAGTTTATATGCGAAAAATATAAAAACTCCGCCTGCAACAGCCGTGCGCAAAGCATGATAGTTTGACCATGTTTGGAACAGAGCAGGGGCGTCATCGTCAGCAACCTCTCCATCCATAACTCTCTTGTTCACTGGGAAGATCAGCAAGAATGTATATGGGATGAGGGATCCCATTGCCAAAGCTCCACCAAGCCAACCGCATTCATCCTTGTCTCCAGATGCAAAATAAACCCCCGTGGCAGATAAGGTGGAGATGGCATGAGTCAGAGGCAGAGGACCACATCTTGGAAACACTGCTTTGTTAACCTTTAGTAAACAGCTAGATCTTAAACTTCTGGCTGCTGGCATTGCAGCATATGCAATGAAAGAGATACCACCTGCAAAATACAATTAACATATTAAATAATAAACAATATTATATATCATACAATTACGAAATATGGAACTACAGCCTCGATGTGGCCGCTCTACCAATTATTCGAGAGTCTGAATGTGGCCTATTTTGATTGATAAAGCTTTCCAACTAAACCTAGCCATAAATTACCTGCGTATATGCCAGCACTAACAGTTGATAAAACTTTCAGGCCGAGAATAACGTCATCTTTTGCCAGAAAAGCCATTTCAAAACAATCACGAATTTCTTTCAGTCTTCTTCTTGGTTATCTCCCTCCTTGCTCCTTGCTCAATTCGGCTTCGTTCAGCTCTCCAGATCAGGGTTGCCACATCCCTTTGGCCAGTCGAGGCCAGAGTTAGACTCGCGGGAGGCCAAATCCTTGCCCCTTGTAGCCAAGTTTCCAAAAGACAATAGCCATTGTTTTAGAACAAAGGATTGAGTGTCCCAAAACAAAAGACCGATTGTTTAAAATACAAAAAACAATTTACACATACAATGACCCGCCATGAGACAATTACGTCATGGACAGATGTCAGCGGTTGTAGCGGGTTTTCCTTTGATCTGAAGGGTTGAAACTTGTGAATTCGATGAATTTGTGACTGAAACTATTGTTTATGACAGAATTTCTCAATTAGGCCAGATTTACTGTGGAGGCCAAACCAATTTTTCGGTAGCCAAACAAGTTCCAAATAGGCCAGATTTTTCAAATTTGGCCTCCAAATAGGCCAAATGGCAACCCTGCTCCAGATCCACATCCAGTTCTTCTTTCCATTGTTATTCCCACATAGTTAGTCAACTCAGCAATAAAACAATAGAATACATTACCTGTCAAAATTTATTGTCCTACCCACCAATCATACTTCACCATTAACAATAGCAAGTGCAACCTAGGAGAATTTCTTAGGAATCAAAAATTTTGTCATTCGACCAACCAATCATGTTTCACCATTAACAATAGAAAGCCTCGACAAGGAGCATTTCCAAGGAATCAAAAAATTGATTCCTGCGTGTGCTGCTCGTCACGCGTTTGATAGACAACACCTCGCTTTATTTTGTCCCCCCGCCAGCTGTTCTGTTGCAGACAAAAGCATATCAGATGGAGAGCTGAAGTTTGAAAACCTTCCGAGGCAATGGCAGTGGCGAAAGCAATAACTGGCTATGTTTTAGTAGACTCTTTAATAAAGGCATTAAATGAAACAATTTTATTACAGCTATATCACTTATGGTGATATTTTCAAAAATTAATCAGCAAAAACATTAACAAAACAAAAGATAATGCAATTCTACATTATAATTTATATTTATAAGCATTGTAAGTTAAACGAGACTTAGCTATATGAATGTAGCTTATTACATTTATAATCATATATTAATTGTCACCAACTAATGTCTTGTCTATTTTGCTAGTTTATAAGCGTAGTAAGCAAATAGTCCCCCAACAGCAGCAGTGCGTATATAATGATAAAACATAAATTTGCCCATTTGTTCTGGTGCCTTGTCCTCATCGGCGTCTTCTTCATTCATTATCCATTCGCATATTGGCTTGGAAAAAACCAAAGTAAATGGAATTGTAGCACCCAGAATTCCCGTACCAACAAGCCAGCCAACATCAGCTCTATCTTCTTTCACAGATATTGCATACAAGCCTGCAGAAGCGATAGTACCAGCCACAATCGACAGAGGCAATGGCTTGAACCTTGGATGAGCGGCCCTCATCGAAACTAGGCCACAATGATTGCTGATGCCCATGACACCAGGTTCAAAGGCATAAGCAAAAAATGCCGATCCGCCAGTGAAGAAGCCAGTTGAACATAACGATAGAACCTTCAACCCTGTTTCTAATGAAGCCATAGTCATAATATCTTTAGCTGAGTCCGACATCTTTTATCTTCTTGGCGTGGCGAAGGTTATCTCCTTCTCAATTTTGTCTTTTTGCCCTGCTCTGCCGCTACGCTATTATCTTCCTCATGTTGTTGTGTTGTGGTGTTGGTAAAAGCGATCGAATCGACACACACGACCTCGGGCCTCAGCCCCATAGCTCTAAAGCCGTCTTCAACATTGCTTTCCCAGGTCATTCCATCTGCAAATTTCATCTTTTCCAACATGATTGAACTCATTAAACTAAATGTTGACGAAAATTAACAACCACGAGATATCGTTTCCTTCTTCAAACAATGAATAAATTCTCCATGAATAGATTTATGGAAGACATCACATCAGGGTGTTACTACGCCCTCAATGAATTCTGGTGCACTTTCTACTCCAGTTTCCATAGCAAATAGACTACCCCCCGTCTGACTGGATTCATCTACTGTTTCCCGTGCCTGCGATCTCGATCCAGACGGGCGAGTCAAGGATGCAGTCTGAGGTCTTCTGACACGAAGGCCAGAAGCAGAGCCGCGGCCATGGCCTCGCAGCCTCTGTAATGTTGCATGACGTCGTTGTTGTTGTACTATACTGGGTTCATTGACAGACCGCTCAACACCAGTCTGCGGCTGTGGATCTAAAATCACATTTTTCTATATCATTTGATTTGATACAATTTCCTATTTGATAACCCAAATAGGAAATTGTTATCAGTATAAAAGGTTTGGTGATATCCATGTAATTACAGCAGGGTTTGGGTTCGGGGGTGCTACTCTTCAAAACACCCCCTTATCTTCAAAAATCAGGTGAATATTTTCCTTGTCAGGTAAATATTCTGACAAATCATTTGGGAAGTTGGGCAAAAATCAGAGCAAGTTAAGGACAAAACACCAAATATTAAGGCAAATTTATCAAAACACACGATCACACATTAAATGTTAGTCACATCCCAGGTGCCAATAGATATTAAAATAATGGGTTAATATTATTACCCCACTTTTGTTTAAGATCGCTGTTCCTCTCAGATTGGGACAGTATAACTTACTTTGGATCTTGAATCTTAAATTATACTGTCCTTCTCAGATTGGAGGCAATAAGAATGGAAAACCCAGCCCACTTTTGTTTAAGATCGCTGTTCCTCTCAGATCGAAGGCAATAATAATAAAAAACCCAACCCCACTTACCGTTGTTCACTTCATTGTAAACATCTTCCTCCCCTTCAATCAATTCTGAATCAACTATTGATTCATCCATGTAACTGGCGTCCATTTCAAAATGTTCTTCTTCAACTTCTGCATCATGTTCATGCATCTTCTTGCAGAATTTGAAATACAGCCACAGGGCCAAAATGATGCCCAGACAAATATTGGAAACAATTCCAATCGCAGCTGATGTTATTGGCCAATAATACATGTAATACCTTAAAAGTAACAATATAGCTCCATCACATATCCTCACTAACATCATCAGTGGTGAAGCTTAATTATCTAAAGCAACAAGACAGGCAGAGACATAAAAAACCCAAACAAATGCAATCAAAGGGGTAGGGCACCTGATGCCAGTATAAATAGTTTCAATATGAAGGTTTGCTGAGTATATTTGCAGCTCTCTACAGTAGATTACAATCTCAGCCAGCTCTGAAGGGTGGTACTGCAAACAAAATAAGAACAAATAGGTCAGGTCAAAACAAGTAGGTCAAAACAATTATGTAGCAACATGTATTATGAATTATGATTAAAATTACCATTACTATTATGATAATGCATCACATGATTATGCATTAATGATAGACAGAAATTGTTGTGCATGGAAAATGCATACTTTTATTTTGCAAATTGTAATGAACTCTTTCTATATGCACACACATTCTGTCCATCTCAAATATCTTCTAATACTAACAATATATTGACACTTATAAACTTATAAAAGATACTTATATAAAACTTAAATAGAATATTGTAAAAGCTCTATTAAGCCCCCAGGGGGGGGGCTTATTTAATTTTTGAGGTTCTAAAGGGGGGCTTAATAGAGAGGGAGACTGGCTTATTAGAGATGGGGGGCTTATTTAAAAGATCATTAGAAATTGGCAATATTACTCTGTGGTATTATTATTGGCAATATTACTCTGTGGTCTTTCTTGTATGAAAGGGGGGCTTAATAGAGAGAGGGGCTTATTTCAAATTTCTGTTTCAAAAGGGGGCTTATTAGAGAGGGGGGCTTAATAGAGAGGAGGCACAATAAAGCTTTTATGGTAAATGTGTGGTATGTTGTGGCGAACACTTACAGAATCATCAATGTAATTCTCAAAAAGAACTATATTTAACTGGTGACTCTCTTGCTTCCAGCCAGAATAAATCATGAAGAAGTCAAATAGAGAAGTGAGATAAAAAATCAGATTTGAAGAGTACGGAACCAATGCCTAGAATGCAGAAAATATTCACACACAAAATTTTAACATGGATTATACAATAGTTACATGATACAATGTTACTAAATTTCAAAATGATTCCATACAGATCGTGTTGAAGTGCCAACTGTGCGATGATCTTTTGATATGAATGTCAATTCAGTCATAAACATACCTGAAAAAGAAAATATTGGCTAGCCAAAAATTCAATTTTAATTGAGTAATAAATGTATTGCTGTAACTATTAATTTGTCTTACCAAGTTGTTTATTTACATCAGAATTAGGGACATTTAGCTCCAATGACACTTTATATCCTTGTCCACGCATCAAAATCTTTAAAAAAGAGAAAAATCTGACATTATCAAACTGCAACTGGCTGAAATAAAAGTCATTTATTGTAGACAGTTCAAGTTCATATACCAACCCTCTCTCCTTCACGATTTTTCTCCTCAAATCGTAAATGCACAGAGGACATGGTAAACTCATTCTTTCTATATCCACCCCAACTAGTCCGATCATTAGATGAGTACCCATGTGTTCTGAAATTAGAAATGGACAAGATACTGACAGGCACTTGGATAACATAACAATAAAATATATCTGGGAAATTCAAAAAACCTGTAGCGTAGCCCCTTTCACAAATTAAACCCAGAGAGACTTTAAAAGACAGTACTAACTAAACATGCTAAACAAAAAATAGGCAACACTATCTACTAATAAAATAAACATCAAGTTGTCGAAAAAACAGTTACTATCTACTGCCCACCTAAATTTAAAGTGTACAGGCTTTACATGGTGTGGAGCCGGTAGGTACAAAACGTAGAAGATGCCATATGTCGAGATTGCACTCAGAAGAATAACTGAAAATACGAAACCCCATCCAAATAAGTGAGAAACTGTTTTCCCAAGATGGTCAGCAGCTGATTTCACAGCTATGAATATGGACATCATCATTAAAACGCTCTCGGCTCAACTCCAAGAAGGAACTTGGCTGAGGCCATCCATCCAAACACACTTTACTTCCAATGCCTGAACTTTGGATTTCGAAGCACCGCACCGTATTTCCTTTCCTCTAATTAGCGCCCACCCGCTTTTAACCGCCCCCTCCAAAAAACGCCCAAACCTAAAAGGGTGAAAAAAGCGCCCCCCTTTTAGAGCGCCCCCTCTAATTGGGAACCAACCGGATTATACAAAATACTTAATAACCGCCCGGGCGCTAATTAGGAGAAATACCGTATGTATCTATGAAGTCAGATGCTAGACAAAAATGCGAGACGCATTTCGTTCCGAGAGTCGAACTACGTTTCGAAATGCGTTTCGGGGATTGAATTGGGTTTCTAATTGAGTAGTAGCCCCCCCCCCCGACACAAAATTCATAGAAAAGTATATCCTGTGCGAAAAAGTTTTGATGTTATCTCTTATTATTTTTCAGCAGTTTTAAATTAAAAAACTTCACCCCTATTCCAAATATATATTGAGAGATAAACTGCGGACAGCTTACATTGTAGTATGGGTTTCCAATGATCGGACTATACTATTTCGATCACGCCCATCACGTTGCAACAATTTGCAGCTTTCTAGGACCACTGGTTCAAAAAATATAGTCGTTCCAAAAGCACCGGATATCGACCTACCCGAAACCCTTACAAAACCTCCTTCAAACCCTTACCGAGCGCTGGTGATAGTTTGCAATAAAATCTAGGTTGCAAATAGCCAAACCATACTATTTCGACCATGCTCATTACGTTGCAACAATTTGCAGCTTTCTAGGACAACTGGTTCAAAAGATATAGTCGTTCCAAAAGCACCGGATATCGACCTACTCGAAACCCTTAGAAAACCTCCTTGAAACCATTACCGAACGCTGGTGACAGTTTCCAACGAAATCGAAGTTGCAAATAGTTGAACCATATTATTTCGACATTGCTCATTACGTTGCAACAATTTGCAGCTCTGCAAGACAATTGGTTCAAAAGTTATGGTCGTTCTATCGACCTACTCGAAACCCTTAGAAAACCTCCTTGAAACCCTTACCGAGCGCTGGGGTCAGTTCGCAATGAAATCTAAGTTGCAAATAGTCGAACCATACTATTTCGACCATGCTCATTACGTTGCAACAATTTGCAGCTCTCTAAGACAATTAGTTCAAAAGTTATGGTCGTTCTATCGACCTACTCGAAACCCTTAGAAAGCCTCCTTGAAACCCTTACCGATCGCTGGGGTCAGTTCGCAATGAAATCTAGGTTCCAAATAGTCGAACCATACTATTTCGACCATGCTCATTACGTTGCAACAATTTGCAGCTTTCTAGGACATCTGGTTCAAAAAATATAGTTGTTCTAAAAGCACCGGATATCAACCTACCCGAAACCCTTAGAAAACCTCCTTGAAACTGTTACCGAAAGCTGGTGGCAGTTTCCAACGAAATCTAAATTGCAAATAATCGAACCATACTATTTCGACCATGCTCATTACGTTGCAACAAATTGCAGCTCTCTAAGACAATTGGTTCAAAAGTTATGGTCGTTCTATCGACCTACCCGAAACCCTTAGAAAGCCTCCTTGAAACCCTTACCGATCGCTGGGGTCAGTTCGCAATGAAATCTAAGTTCCAAATAGTCGAACCATACTATTTCGACCATGCTCATTATGTTGCAACAATTTGCAGCTTTCTAGGACAAATGGTTCAAAAGATATAGTCGTTCCAAAAGCACCGGATATTGACCTACTCGAAACCTTTAGAAAGCCTCCTTGAAACCCTTACCGATCGCTGGGGTCAGTTCGCAATGAAATCTAAGTTCCAAATAGTCGAACCATACTATTTCGACCATGCTCATTACGTTGCAACAATTTGCAGCTCTCTAAGACAATTAGTTCAAAAGTTATGGTCGTTCTATCGACCTACTCGAAACCCTTAGAAAGCCTCCTTGAAACCCTTACCGATCGCTGGGGTCAGTTCGCAATGAAATCTAAGTTCCAAATAGTCGAACCATACTATTTCGACCATGCTCATTACGTTGCAACTATTTGCAGCTCTCTAGGACAACTGGTTCAAAAGATATATTGGTACTTATATGGACATCTGATACCATTGGCTTAAGGTCAGAGTTACACGGAGGAGAAAGGTGGTGAGAATGCGCAGTAGTGTCTCTATTGGTACTGCACCGGAGCGTCTGTGACGTATGGGTATCCACAGTGGCTGAGGCATTGGCCTTAGGGTTAGGCTTAGGGCTGGGTTAGGGTTACGCGGAGGAGAAAGGTGGTGAGAATGCGCAGTAGTGTCTCTATTGGTACTGCGAAGGAGCGTCTGTGACGTATGGGTATCCACAGTGGCTGAGGCATTGGCCTTAGGGTTAGGCTTAGGGCTGGGGTTAGGGTTACGCGGAGGAGAAAGGTGGTGAGAATGCGCAGTAGTGTTTCTATTGGTACTGCGCAGGAGCGTCTGTGACGTATGGGTATCCACAGTGGCTGAGGCATTGGCCTTAGTGTTAGGCTTAGGGCTGGGGTTAGGGCTACGCGGAGGAGAAAGGTGGTGAGAATGCGCAGTAGTGTCTCTATTGGTACTGCGCAGGAGCGTCTGTGACGTATAGGTATCCACAGTGGCTGAGGCATTGGCCCTAGGGTTAGGGTTAGGGCTAGGGTTAGGGTTACACGGAGGAGAAAGGTGGTGAGAATGCGCAGTAGTGTATTTATTGGATCTGCGCAGGAGCGTCTGTGACGTATGGGTATTCACAGTGGCTGAGGCCTTGGCCTTAGGGTTGGGGTTAGGGCTAGGGTTAGGGTTACACGGAGGAGAAAGGTGGTGAGAATGCGCAGTAGTGTATTTATTGGATCTGCGCAGGAGCGTCTGTGACGTATGGGTATCCACAGTGGCTGAGGCATTGGCCTTAGGGTTAGGGTTAGGGCTAGGGTTAGGGTTAGGCGGAGGAGAAAGGTGGTGAGAATGCGCAGTAGTGTCTCTATTGGTACTGCACCGGAGCGTCTGTGACGTATGGGTATCCACAGTGGCTGAGGCATTGGCTTTAGGGTTAGGCTTAGGGCTGGGTTAGGGTTACGCGGAGGAGAAAGGTGGTGAGAATGCGCAGTAGTGTCTCTATTGGCACTGCGCAGGAGCGTCTGTGACGTATGGGTATCCACAGTGGCTGAGGCATTGGCCTTAGGGTTAAGCTTAGGGCTGGGGTTAGGGTTACACGGAGGAGAAAGGTGGTGAGAATGCGCAGTAGTGTTTCTATTGGTACTGCGCAGGAGCGTCTGTGACGTATGGGAATCCACAGTGGCTGAGGCATTGGCCTTAGGGTTAGGCTTAGGGCTGGGGTTAGGGTTACGCGGAGGAGAAAGGTGGTGAGAATGCGCAGTAGTGTCTCTATTGGTACTGCGCAGGAGCGTCTGTGACGTATGGGTATCCACAGTGGTTGAGGCATTGGCCTTAGGGTTAGGATTAGGGCTAGGGTTAGGGTTACACGGAGGAGAAAGGTGGTGAGAATGCGCAGTAGTGTATTTATTGGAACTGTGCAGGAGCGTCTGTGACGTATGGGTATCCACAGTGGCTGAGGCATTGGCCTTAGGGTTAGGGTTAGGGCTAGGTTTAGGGTTAGGCGGAGGAGATAGGTGGTGAGAATGCGCAGTAGTTTCTCTATTGGTACTGCACCGGAGCGTCTGTGACGTATGGGTATTCACAAGGGCTGAGGCATTGGCCTTAGGGTTAGGGTTAGGGCTAGGGTTAGGGTTAGGCGGAGGAGAAAGGTGGTGAGAATGCGCAGTAGTGTTTCTATTGGTACTGCGCAGGAGCGTCTGTGACGTATGAGTATCCACAGTGGCTGAGTCATTGGCCTTAGAGTTAGGGTTAGGGCTAGGGTTAGGGTTACACGGAGGAGAAAGGTGGTGAGAATGCGCAGTAGTGTCTCTATTGGTACTGCGCAGGAGCGTCTGTGACGTATAGGTATCCACAGTGGCTGAGGCATTGGCCTTAGGGTTAGGGTTAGGGCTAGGGTTAGGGTTAGGCGGAGGAGAAAGGTGGTGAGAATGCGCAGTAGTGTCTCTATTGGTACTGCACCGGAGCGTCTGTGACGTATGGGTATCCACAGTGGCTGAGGCATTGGCTTTAGGGTTAGGCTTAGGGCTGGGTTAGGGTTACGCGGAGGAGAAAGGTGGTGAGAATGCGCAGTAGTGTCTCTATTGGTACTGCGCAGGAGCGTCTGTGACGTATAGGTATCCACAGTGGCTGAGGCATTGGCCTTAGGGTTAAGCTTAGGGCTGGGGTTAGGGTTACGCGGAGGAGAAAGGTGGTGAGAATGCGCAGTAGTGTTTCTATTGGTACTGCGCAGGAGCGTCTGTGACGTATGGGTATCGACAGTGGCTGAGGCATTGGCCTTAGGGTTAGGCTTAGGGCTGGGGTTAGGGTTACGCGGAGGGGAAAGGTGGTGAGAATGCGCAGTAGTGTCTCTATTGGTACTGCGCAGGAGCGTCTGTGACGTATGGGTATCCACAAGGGCTGAGGCATTGGCCTTAGGGTTAGGGTTAGGGCTAGGGATAGGGTTAGGCGGAGGAGAAAGGTGGTGAGAATGCGCAGTAGTGTTTCTATTGGTACTGCGCAGGAACGTCTGTGACGTATGAGTATTCACAGTGGCTGAGTCATTGGCCTTAGAGTTAGGGTTAGGGCTAGGGTTAGGGTTACACGGAGGAGAAAGGTGGTGAGAATGCGCAGTAGTGTCTCTATTGGTACTGCGCAGGAGCGTCTGTGACGTATAGGTATCCACAGTGGCTGAGGCATTGGCCTTAGGGTTAGGGTTAGGGCTAGGGTTAGGGTTAGGCGGAGGAGAAAGGTGGTGAGAATGCGCAGTAGTGTCTCTATTGGTACTGCACCGGAGCATCTGTGACGTATGGGTATCCACAGTGGCTGAGGCATTGGCTTTAGGGTTGGGGTTAGGGCTAGGGTTAGGGTTACACGGAGGAGAAAGGTGGTGAGAATGCGCAGTAGTGTATTTATTGGATCTGCGCAGGAGCGTCTGTGACGTATGGGTATCCACAGTGGCTGAGGCATTGGCCTTAGGGTTAGGGTTAGGGCTAGGGTTAGGGTTAGGCGGAGGAGAAAGGTGGTGAGAATGCGCAGTAGTGTCTCTATTGGTACTGCGCAGGAGCGTCTGTGACGTATGGGTATCCACAGTGGCTGAGGCATTGGCCTTAGGGTTAAGCTTAGGGCTGGGGTTAGGGTTACGCGGAGGAGAAAGGTGGTGAGAATGCGCAGTAGTGTTTCTATTGGTACTGCGCAGGAGCGTCTGTGACGTATGGGTATCCACAGTGGCTGAGGCATTGGCCTTAGGGTTAGGCTTAGGGCTAGGGTTAGGGTTAGGCGGAGGAGAAAGGTGGTGAGAATGCGCAGTAGTGTCTCTATTGGTACTGCACCGGAGCGTCTGTGACGTATGGGTATCCACAGTGGCTGAGGCATTGGCCTTAGGGTTAGGCTTAGGGCTGGGGTTAGGGTTACGCGGAGGAGAAAGTGGTGAGAATGCGCAGTAGTGTCTCTATTGGTACTGCGCAGGAGCGTCTGTGACGTATGGGTATCCAAAGTGGCTGAGGCATTGGTCTTAGGGTTAGGCTTAGGGTTGGGGTTAGGGTTACGCGGAGTAGAAAGGTGGTGAGAATGCGCAGTAGTGTCTCTTATGGTACTGCGCAGGAGCGTCTTTGACGTATGGGTATCCAAAGTGGCTGAGGCATTGGCCTTAGGGTTAGGCTTAGGGTTGGGGTTAGGGTTACGCGGAGTAGAAAGGTGGTGAGAATGCGCAGTAGTGTCTCTTATGGTACTGCGCAGGAGCATCTGTGAGGTATAGGTATCCACAGTGGCTGAGGCATTGGCCCTAGGGTTAGGCTTAGGGCTGGGGTTAGGGTTACGCGGAGGGGAAAGGTGGTGAGAATGCGCAGTAGTGTCTCTATTGGTACTGCGCAGGAGCGTCTGTGACGTATGGGTATCCACAGTGGCTGAGGCATTGGCCTTAGGGTTAAGCTTAGGGCTGGGGTTAGGGTTACGCGGAGGAGAAAGGTGGTGAGAATGCGCAGTAGTGTTTCTATTGGTACTGCGCAGGAGCGTCTGTGACGTATGGGTATCCACAGTGGCTGAGGCATTGGCCTTAGGGTTAGGCTTAGGGCTGGGGTTAGGGTTACGCGGAGGAGAAAGGTGGTGAGAATGCGCAGTAGTGTCTCTATTGGTACTGCGCAGGAGCGTCTGTGACGTATGGGTATCCACAGTGGTTGAGGCATTGGCCTTAAGGTTAGGGTTAGGGCTAGGGTTAGGATTACACGGAGGAGAAAGGTGGTGAGAATGCGCAGTAGTGTATTTATTGGAACTGTGCAGGAGCGTCTGTGACGTATGGGTATCCACAGTGGTTGAGGCATTGGCCTTAGGGTTAGGGTTAGGGCTAGGGTTAGGGTTACACGGAGGAGAAAGGTGGTGAGAATGCGCAGTAGTGTATTTATTGGAACTGTGCAGGAGCGTCTGTGACGTATGGGTATCCACAAGGGCTGAGGCATTGGCCTTAGGGTTAGGGTTAGGGCTAGGGTTAGGGTTAGGCGGAGGAGAAAGGTGGTGAGAATGCGCAGTAGTGTTTCTATTGGTACTGCGCAGGAGCGTCTGTGACGTATGAGTATCCACAGTGGCTGAGTCATTGGCCTTAGAGTTAGGGTTAGGGCCAGGGTTAGGGTTACACGGAGGAGAAAGGTGGTGAGAATGCGCAGTAGTGTCTCTATTGGTACTGCGCAGGAGCGTCTGTGACGTATAGGTATCCACAGTGGCTGAGGCATTGGCCTTAGGGTTAAGCTTAGGGCTGGGGTTAGGGTTACGCGGAGGAGAAAGGTGGTGAGAACGCGCAGTAGTGTCTCTATTGGTACTGCGCAGGAGCGTCTGTGACGTATGGGTATCCACAGTGGCTGAGGCATTGGCCTTAGGGTTAGGCTTAGGGCTGGGGTTAGGGTTACGCGGAGGGGAAAGGTGGTGAGAATGCGCAGTAGTGTCTCTATTGGTACTGCGCAGGAGCGTCTGTGACGTATGGGTATCCACAGTGGCTGAGGCATTGGTCTTAGGGTTAGGGTTAGGGCTAGGGTTAGGGTGACACGGAGGAGAAAGGTGATGAGAATGCGCAGTAGTGTATTTATTGGAACTGTGCAGGAGCGTCTGTGACGTATGGGTATCCACAGTGGCTGAGGCATTGGCCTTAGGGTTAGGCTTAGGGTTGGGGTTAGGGTTGCGCGGAGTAGAAAGGTGGTGGGAATGCGCAGTAGTGTCTCTTATGGTACTGCGCAGCAGCGTCTTTGACGTATGGGTATCCAAAGTGGCTGAGGCATTGGCCTTAGGGTTAGGCTTAGGGTTGGGGTTAGGGTTACGCGGAGTAGAAAGGTGGTGAGAATGCGCAGTAGTGTCTCTTATGGTACTGCGCAGGAGCGTCTGTGACGTATGGGTATCCACAGTGGCTGAGGCATTGGCCTTAGGGTTAGGCTTAGGGCTGGGGTTAGGGTTACGCGGAAGAGAAAGGTGGTGAGAATGCGCAGTAGTGTTTCTCTTGGTACTGCGCAGGAGCGTCTGTGACGTATGGGTATCCACAGTGGCTGAGGCATTGGCCTTAGAGTTAGGGTTAGGGCTAAGGTTAGGGTTACACTGAGGAGAAAGGTGGTGAGAACGCGCAGTAGTGTCTCTATTGGTACTGCGCAGGAGCGTCTTTGACGTATGGGTATCCACAGTGGCTGAGGGATTGGCCTTAGGGTTAGGGTTAGGGCTAGGGTTAGGGTTAGGCGGAGGAGAAAGGTGGTGAGAATGCGCAGTAGTGTCTCTATTGGTACTGCCCAGGAGCGTCTGTGACGTATGGGTATCCACAGTGGCTGAGGCATTGGTCTTAGGGTTAGGGTTAGGGCTAGGGTTAGGGTGACACGGAGGAGAAAGGTGATGAGAATGCGCAGTAGTGTATTTATTGGAACTGTGCAGGAGCGTCTGTGACGTATGGGTATCCACAGTGGCTGAGGCATTGGCCTTAGGGTTAGGCTTAGGGTTGGGGTTAGGGTTGCGCGGAGTAGAAAGGTGGTGGGAATGCGCAGTAGTGTCTCTTATGGTACTGCGCAGCAGCGTCTTTGACGTATGGGTATCCAAAGTGGCTGAGGCATTGGCCTTAGGGTTAGGCTTAGGGTTGGGGTTAGGGTTACGCGGAGTAGAAAGGTGGTGAGAATGCGCAGTAGTGTCTCTTATGGTACTGCGCAGGAGCGTCTGTGACGTATGGGTATCCACAGTGGCTGAGGCATTGGCCTTAGGGTTAGGCTTAGGGCTGGGGTTAGGGTTACGCGGAAGAGAAAGGTGGTGAGAATGCGCAGTAGTGTTTCTCTTGGTACTGCGCAGGAGCGTCTGTGACGTATGGGTATCCACAGTGGCTGAGGCATTGGCCTTAGAGTTAGGGTTAGGGCTAAGGTTAGGGTTACACTGAGGAGAAAGGTGGTGAGAACGCGCAGTAGTGTCTCTATTGGTACTGCGCAGGAGCGTCTTTGACGTATGGGTATCCACAGTGGCTGAGGGATTGGCCTTAGGGTTAGGGTTAGGGCTAGGGTTAGGGTTAGGCGGAGGAGAAAGGTGGTGAGAATGCGCAGTAGTGTCTCTATTGGTACTGCGCAGGAGCGTCTGTGACGTATGGGTATCCACAGTGGCTGAGGCATAGGCCTTTGGGTTAGGGTTAGGGCTAGGGTTAGGGTTACACGGAGGAGAAAGGTGGTGAGAATGCCCAGTAGTGTATTTATTGATACTGCGCAGAAGCGTCTGTGACGTATGGGTATCCACAGTGGCTGAGGCATTGGCCTTAGGGTTAGTGTTAGGGCTAGGGTTAGGGTTAGGCGGAGGAGAAAGCTTGTGTGAATGCGCAGTAGTGTTTCTATTGATACTGCGGAGGAGCGTCTGTGACGTATGGGTATCCACAGTGGCTGAGGCATTGGCCTTAGGGTTAGGGTTAGGGCTAGGGTTAGGGTTACACGGAGGAGAAAGGTGGTGAGAATGCCCAGTAGTGTATTTATTGATACTGCGCAGAAGCGTCTGTGACGTATGGGTATCCACAGTGGCTGAGGCATTGGCCTTAGGGTTAGTGTTAGGGCTAGGGTTAGGGTTAGGCGGTGGAGAAAGCTGGTGTGAATGCGCAGTAGTGTTTCTATTGATACTGCGGAGGAGCATCTGTGACGTATGGGTATCCACAGTGGCTGAGGCATTGGCCTTAGGGTTAGGGTTAGGGCTAGGGTTACGCCGAGGAGAAAGGTGGTGAGAATGCGCAGTAGTGTATTTATTGGTACTGCGCAGGAGCGTATATGACGTATGGGTATCCACAGTGGCTGAGGCATTGGCCTTGCTATCAATTTCTCAAGAACGAAGGCAAATGTATGAATTTTTTGAATCAGTGATGGATGAGTACGGAATTGTTTAGAAAGCTTTCAGCGACTTTTACATGAGAACATTTGTTGAAGCAGTAATGCATTTTATTGATTCAGGAAAGATGTTTTGTTTGGCGTTTTCCATGAAAATGTTATGGTTTTTAGAGGGACTTGCGAATAGGCCGGTAATTTGCAGCTCAAAACCTCCAATTTTTCGATAGAATTTACTTTACACTCTCATCAAGTGTTGGGCTTTGTTTTTTAGAAACCTTTCCTTTTGCATTGAAATAGCAATTTATTTGTTGCTAGCAGGACTTGCATGTTTGGAAAACCTTTACTTGTTCAACCATTTCAATTCACGAGTTCTGCATGTTCAAATCGGAAACTATAATGAGTTCTCCTTGCCGTGTACACAATTCAACAATTTAAGCAATTAGTTTGCTCCTTTAGTTTCGATGCGTTTGCTTTCACTGCTTTACGAAAATGTTTTTCCAAATAAATAAAATCAAGTTATCGCCTTAACTTGTCCCTGTATTTGGTTTGTTTACAATATTCAGCAGTGCCACAGGTGTCCCTTAGATTAACACTGAAGCAAGTGGGTATATATTTCATATCAAATATCCCGCCAACCAAACCTGCAAAGCGGTATGGCAGCCCTACAGATCATTGTTCTGAACTTTGTTTATAAAGGAGTGGTGTCGGGGATTTTCTGGACCGGGCGCTTGCGATACCGAAGTCCCTTCAACTTTTGGGATAGGTTTTTTGTCAGGAATTCGGTTTGATATGCCTGAAGATGGGCTTGCGTGCGCAGCAGCATTTCAACGGGTTCCGGAAAGACATTTTATTTAGCAATTTGCATTGAGAATGTTATTGTTTTGACTTTGTTTATTTGCGAATCCTTTTCTTTTGCCTTAACATAGCAATTTATTTGTTGATAGCATAGCAGGACTCGCAAAAGTAATATTTCGAAAGTACTTACCTTTTCAACCATTTGACTTCATGAGTTCTGCATCTTCAAATAGGAAAATCTGATAACTTCTCCTTGCCCTGTACACAATTCAACAATTTAAGCAATTAGTTTGCTGCTTCAGTTTTGATACGTTTATTTTCATTGCTTCACAAACATATTTTTCCAATATAAATCAATTTATCTCCTCAAATTCTCCGCTGTATTTGGTTTGTTTTTAATAGTGCCACATGTGTTCCTCACATTGACACGGACGCAAGTGAGTTTTTAATTCATTATCAAATATCCCACCAACCAAACCTGCAGAGGAGACTGGCATCCCCAGATCATTGTTCTCTGAACTTTGTTTTTAAGGGGGTCGTGTCATGAAAAAATTAAGACTTGAAATGAAATCGAGGCAAGTCATTTTTGTTTTGATGAGTCCGGTTTTTATGATTAGCCCCGCCCCTGTGGGTGTTTGTTGTGTGGGTGAGCGAGATTCGAGCGAAACTTGGGGTTGTTAGGTTTAGCAAAACAACCAAGGAAAACTCAAGATGCCTTTGTATGTTTTAGACAGAGAACTGAGTCCCGAAGACTTGACTGTTTCCAATATTTTGTCAGTAAATAGTTTACAGCAGAAATCGAAGGAGTTCACTTCAATTCCTTGCAGAAAGTTAGCAGAATGCGACAAAGTTCTCTACATCATGCAAAAAGAATATGCAACAATAAAGAGGAATAAACGGAATCCAACAGTAAAATTTATTGGTTCAGAAGATGCTACAACTTGTCATGTTGTTGTAATGATCACTAAATCAGCTGTAAGTATGGGCCATTTTGATTGTACAAAGATATCAAATGTTACTGGTTTATCTTTTATGGTGCAGCAAGTGAAAAATGGCCACAGTTTTCCTCAGACTGCTGGTTGTCCAGCTGATGAGATCATTGATGTTCATATTGTTGGTGGATTTGCAGACGAACATGGAACTTCAGATAAAGTGCTAGCTACAATACTCTTTGAGCTCTGCAATTGTCTGCCTCATGCAAGCTTCAACATCAAAACTGCATGTGTTTCTACACAAAACAACAGGGTCATAGATGGTAAAAATGTACCTATAATATATGGCATTGGTGTTGATATTGACAGTGGAGACATATTTCCTGCAAGGTTTAGCTATAAGGGACCTTCTGAAGTTTTACGTCATGCAAGATTTCTTGGCAATGATAAGAAAATGCAAAATGTATATAATACTGTTGATGACACATTTGTCATCCAGCCGTTTGTTTATGATGCTGCCCCTGAGTGGTTACAGGTGGTACTTGGATGTACTGATGAGCAAATCCTGCAATTTCTTTCGACCTCGCCTCACTGTGAACCTGATGACTTTGTCTTTACCATGAGAAAGACTTTACAGTTTTTGCTGGAACATTCTGACCCAAGAACAGTGTTTAAGAATTGGCAGCCCCTGGTTTATAAAATGGGTGAAAATGGGCTTTGGATGGAGAGCTCGGTTTGTTGAGGTTTTTTTCAGTGGTCAAATTCAGGTCAGACCCAGTGGGGGTCGCATTATTTATGCAGATGCATTGACAAGTGAATTCACAAAGTTATTTGCAGTTTGCTTTTTATTAAGCTGTGGATTTTTCGCTGTTCATATTTTTCTCACAATAAATTGGCAAACCAAGATGTGTGAAAATGAATTGGAGTTTTGATAAAATTGGGGGGGGGTTAGGGATATTTTCAAAGCCTAATTAGTTGGATGGGCAAGGGTAGCAATTAGGTGCCTACACGTGTTGGGATGGGCAAGGGTAGCAATTAGGTGCTTAAACGTGTGTGCCTTAGTTGTGTGCAGCAGAGAAAGCAGACATTACAGACATTTTCCAGTTCCAGTATGCACAGTTATAGTTTCTGATTGAAGACTTGTGGTTTGCAGGAAGTTTCCATTGCATTAATATTTCAGTAGCCAGACAAGAAAAACGAAAGAAAGATGAAGAATATTTTGGCTTACACGAGAAACATCTGCCTATCGACGGAAATCAATCAGTAATGAGCTTTGCGCCGATTGTAAATTGCCTTAGAAGTATTTGCAAATTCATGAAAAGAACATGCCGCCGACATAGAAGAAGAAAGCCGTTCAAGCGCTCCCGGCGTTTATTCCCCTGCGCCAGATGCTATTACGACAATTGCTAGACAAAACAAGACATCTTATTCCAATATCAGAGGACGGAAAGGGAGGAACATCGAGTTTATTTTAGAACGCTGGCAATTATTAATTGTAAGGAGAGGAAATATATTAAAGAAAACAATTGACAAATGGCAATTAACATATGTAGCTAGAGCTTCACGATTTTCGATTTCGCTAAATTATCTTCGAGTATATGAAACAGAAAACAAACGTTTTAATGTTATTTGTTCAGTTTTTTCATGGTATTTCAATGTTTACGTATTTGAAAAACAAACGTTTTTATGATTAATTTTTGGATTGATTGAAAACGCGGTCACTGCGTTGGCGCAGCTGTTCATGCTGTGATAAGGAAAACATGTGTTTTCGCTCAGACAGACATGCGGGGCAGCAGTCAATAATAAGCATTCACTAAACACGATAATCTAACTCATGGTACCTGTTTTGGCCTTTATCCCAAATCGACCAATCACGTTTTGCGGTTTGTATGGAGGCGAGGCTGAGATCCCAACATCGCGAGGGCTGCTGTTGATTCTATTATACCAAAGTCAGACACCTGCTCATCTGTGGGATGCGGCATTTATTGTTGTTGTGAACATGTTCGGTCGCGAGAGGAAAGCTGGTAGAGACGAAAACTTTCTTTTGGTCGTGGCTGGTGGAATAACACACAACGCTCTCTAGTATTTATCAAGAGGACTTTCTTCAACTTCTACCAGCAGTCTTGTGAAGTATAATGGCGGAAGAGAAGCCAGTCGATGACAACACTGCTATATCGGCTGATAGCAAACTTCTCTCTGAAAACGAATCCGGGGAAAGAGAAAATGAAACGCAGGATCTCTCACTGCCTGAAAAACTTTGCAGATTCTATATTCAAAGACCAAAATTTGCTTTTGGTAAGTCGTGCTTTCTTGTCGTTCATTGTCTTCATTTCGCTTTTGTTCACCATCACAATTACATAAAACGTTATCGTGAAATTGTTATAGTTCGTAATTATTTTTTGTGTTCGTATATATGCAGACAGAGGCCTCCCCACTCAGGGAATTTTGCTTGTCAAATCTTGATAAAAAAAATTGTTTTGTGATATTAAGCTGTTTAATAAATATACAAACAAGAGGGGTATTTATTGGAATTGTTAACAGGCAAATACACTCGAAGAACTTTTGAGAATATGGATGATTATTCAGGTGAATACATCGAGAATAAATTTCGATTTCATGGCAATATAAACCGGGTGTATAAAACATAAGAACGTATGTAAGTCTGCGTACCTTTGAAAATGAAAAGAATGGTAATTGCATGTGAAAAGGTATTAGTTGAAAAGAAAAGCTCTTCGTGTTTACATGGTCTATCACGATCTTCATATGAAGATGTTTGTTCAATCTTGAAACCTGGCAGCTTGTTTCTACTTTCCCAGGGCGGTAAGAAGAATCCTTTGGGTTTCTCTACCTCAGAGTTGACCGAGTGAAGTTCTATCCGTGTAACAACATGGTGCATGGGATTCTGATGGGAAACCCAGCATGCGATGTCTGTTCTACACGGTCGCACATCTACCAGTCAACCGATGTGGGAAAAACCGTCAATAAAAACAATTTCGAAAGGTGTTAAACGGTGATGATATTGTATTTGAGCGAAATTTGTCAAATTTTAATCACACAACACACACATATTACATGTACTTTCTGGTGATAATTTCGCAATGTGATATAGTCGACACATAACAGGTGCTGAGGGCTGAGGAACAATACTGTTTGCATTCTTCAACAGGGTTCAAACACGGGAATCTTGAAATATGGTATAAAGAAATACTAATCGTATTATATACGATAGTCAATAATTAATTGCTCAAGTGCTTTGTTAGAGATAATCTCTTTATTTGTCTTGAGGATCCACGATGGAAATTTTCTGGCCAAGATTCTTATTATTACCCCTGTCGTCAATTAGAATTACCCCACCTGTATATGCAATAACATGCCCTTGCATATGCAATAACATGCCCTTGCATATGCAATAACATGCCCTTGCATATATATGACCCTTGTTTTATCGTGACTATTGGAGATCATAAGGAGTTTGGGTGAGCAAGTCTGACCAATAAACGCAACACGTTTATGGTTTGCGATTGAGGTTGCAGAGCCTTCCCGTCACTGTTCTTGGTACTTGCTGTTAAGCCTACGTAAGTACAGTAGAAACCCGCGTATAAGAAACTTTAAATTTCCATCCAGTCTATTGTTCCAAGACAATAGGCTATTGTTTCTTCTATTGTTTTGAACGGAAATATCACCCTGAAGTTTCTTAATCCATTGGTTCTCACATGCGGATTTTTACTGCACCTGGTTTATCGTCGTTTATTTTGCATTGACTACTTTCCGTTGACGCCAGAAATTAACAGGTTGTAATAATGTAAACAGGTTTATATGCTTAGTTGTGCTGTTTGGCTTTGAGAATAAGACAGACAACAATGGGTTATCATAGACTCTTTCGAGCATCAACTTGTATTCAACGCTAGCTGCATATGCATTGCTCCATTGTTCTTTGCGTGGGAATAATGAAAAACGCTTTCCATTGTGAACAGTATTTTGACATCGAAGGCCTCGTGGAACTGCTGTGAGAGGCTCTTTATTCTCAAGGGCCGCCACTGTATACTGAAGAGTTTTTGTGACGTAAAATTTGTCTTTTTTCTCAGGACTGACATTGTGCATTCAATTGAGCACGTTGTTTGCGACGGTGATTCTGTATTTCATTGGCTACGACATTCTCCCGTATGATTTTGGTCAGGTGCCGTTGAATCTGGAGAAGGACCCGACGAAACTCAGAGCAGACGCGTTCAACTTTGTCAACCAGGATTCCAGGATCAATCTTTTACCCACCGCCATGTTGGGGCAGCCGGAACGCTCCTTCAGACATTCACCCATAGAACTCGTTTTCAAATTGAGGCACGGTAACATATTGACCAAGCAGAATCTCAGAGACATACATCGCACCGAAACGGAGCTATTCAGCAACAGGAAATTCAAGAAGATTTGCCATTTGAACCACGCAACTGGAAACTGCAGCCTGCCTGTTTCTCTGATCAGGCTATTTGACGGAACGTACATGCAACTGAACAAAGACCTCTTCGACCCGGACTTCACAAACATCAAACGCGTCATGCGCATAGCTAACACCATCAGTTTGACGCGTGCTGTTCTGGCTTTTAGCCTTGATACAAAGTCGGTTATAAACAGCGATGCTGTTACAGCCACGTGTGTCCGCTCGTTGCTATTCAACGGGCTACCGTTGCATGGATACAAGCATTCCGAGGACCGAAAGACAGAACAAGAAGAGAAACTCAAACTTTATGTACAAGAAGCGTTTGCTGATCAGCTTGCAAAGAAATACGAAACAGGCGTTGGTGATATGGACATGTATTATTTAAGTCTTCCGTTGTTTTTTGATGCTGTTGATAAACAGGTTATTTATGATCTCCTACTGGCCGCTGGGAGTTTTGCATTCATATTCTGTTTCATTTGGATAAACACGGGCTCCCTGTGGATCACGTCATGGGCATTACTCGGAATACTGACCAACTTCTTCGGTGCGAATCTCGTCTACCGTGTTCTCCTCGATTTCCAGTACATCGGCATATTCCATGTTTTATCCGTGTTCATCATCTTGGGCATCGGAGCTGACGATGTCTTTGTTTTCTTCAACACGTGGAAATTGATGGAACAGAAGAAATTCCCCAACCTCACCATACATCTCACCGAGACGTTTCGATGCGCTGCCAGTGCTATGTTCGTGACGTCATTGACAACAATGGCTGCTTTTTTGGCCAGTGCTGCTTCGCCACTTCTTGCTGTTTCCTCATTTGGTGTTTTCTCAGGTAATACTAACCAAAGAAGCACGTTAAGGGGGTGTTAATGTCACACTTCTTCCACTAGTTTCCGAGTTTCACTATTTTCTGACTCAATCCAAAAATTGTCATATTTTTGCTTATGGTCTCAAAAAGATAGCATAAGAGAACCTGGTCTCAATGAAAAGCTCGGTGGCTACTTTATTGCCACCAGTTGGGCCCAACGAGTAACCAGCTAGTTTACCTATGGTTTATTATATCCCCCTCTGACATCACTGCTCTACCAGCTACCTGTGTAACGTGCTTCCTCTGCTAGAGGTCACACATCAAAATTGAATTATCTTCGCAACACATGTACTAACTATTACTGGGGCTAGATTACATTTACCTCAAGAAACTCAGCTCACACACCTCAATAGATTTTACTACACACCGAGTCAAAGAAAATTGGCTAATTTATCTGATATACATTTGATTCCTAATCATTCATATCTTAATGGATGGATTTTCTAATTAATTAATGAATTCTGGGAAGAAGAGAATAACAGGTCTAATCGCAATTTGTTTAAATGCTCCCAACCATATTTGTTCCTTTTGAGATAAAAATTGATTTAATTCTCTATTTATCTACGACTATGTGTTGTTTTACAGGTATTCTCGTTCTTGTCAACTACATATCTGTCTGCATATTCTTCCCAAGCGTCGTTGTCACGTATCATTTCTATTGGGGGGATTGTAAAGCCAAGTGCCCCGAGACAACACAAGAGACTCTCCAAAACAACGAAAGCGAGAATGTGAAATCCAACCGCAGGAAATCCAAGCTTATCAAACCGATCGGCGAAGTTTTCAAGTCCGTCGTCCGCTGGTTCGAGGGTCCGTTTGTAGATTACGTCGTTCTCCATCCTGTTGTGAGATGGGTCATGTTGGTTGCGTTTATTGTTATGAGTATTGTGTTCGTGTCGTTTGCTGTGCAGCTTCGCCCGGATGAAGAACAGGTAGGAGATAGCTCTGTCGTCTAGGGTAGATTAATACTGTTGATTCTGCAGAAAAAGTCTCGCAATGCAAGAGATGTCTTCGTGTAAAGGCCTTTTTATTGCGTAGTATTGAGCTTGGTTTTTTTTCATTGTTGTGGAACATGTTTTCGGTTTGTGAACTTTTTTGAAATGTACGAGTTATATATGCCCAGGGAGACTAGAGTAGCTGAATAAAAACCAACATATGAGAACATACTTTAATAAGAACCTTTAGGCCAAAAATGTCTTCTCAAAGCAATAGAAGAAACAGTAGCTTATTGTGTTTGAGTTTGAACAATAAACTGGATGCAAAATATGCAGGTTCTTGTATGGCTTTTACTGTACTTGTGTGTATTTTAATGAATTCTTGTGTGTCTATTGTAGGTCCAAGTTTGGAAGCCTGGAACCAACTGGCATGATATACGAAAGATTCGCGCGAATTTCGAAGAGTCGGGCGCCGGAAGCAACGTCATTCGTGTCTACACTATTTGGGGCCTGGGTCTGCAAGATCGTAGAAAATGCCACTTCACTGATTACAAGTGCAAAGGACAGACTGTTCTTGATGAAGACTTTGATTTGAATCCACCAAAATGCCAGCTTGCTCTTCTGGTAAGTGTAAATACAGCTTGCACCTTAGCTTGCATCTTAAAATAAACAAATACAGCTTATCCCTTGGCTAAAGGTAAAGAAAATGTCTAATAACTATGGTTGATAGATTCTTAACAACTCAAGAACTTTACTAAAGAATAAGATTAGTTTTAGGTGATAGTTACAGCTTGTTGTTTTGACTATTTATTGCACTTGAATCTTGAACATAGATGAGGTTCCAGATTATTTCTTGATTTTTAAGGCGTCGTTTTTCCCAAATATTACAATTATCTTATAAAATTATTGATAAAAGTAGTTTTTGTGTATTCAGGGTTTATCACTGTTTTTGTTTTTCAGAATTTTTGCACGAAGTTGAAGTCTTTGAGTAAGAAAGAAGCTGAAAAATTGAAAATTCGACGAAGCATAGCCACTGGAGAACTTGAGGTTTCGTGTTTCATGGAAAAGCTTCAAGACTTCTTGTCGGTGAGAAATCAATTAAAACGAAGTAATAAATTATTTAACCCAAGATATGTTTTTCCAGAGCTTACTTGTTACAATCAAAACTTTCTGTTTCTCATCTGATAGAGAAACAGAATCGTTGTTTTTTTTAATGATTATCATTTCTTTTCATAGTTGTTATCAAATGACTAAACAGCACAGCTAATCAATAAAATTTTGCTTTCTTTAACAGGTAGAGACAGCCCGATCCAAGTATCCAGCTGGAACGAACCTTTCACTGCCTATAAACATGAATGGTGTACGCGCTGTCATGAAAGCCAACCCAATCGTCTACAACGAATCGATGATTACTAAAGATTATAAACGTTATTTTGAAGTCGGCCTGGGCTATTGGCTATCAGACGGTGGCAATCCCCGCCCAGGCTATAACTACTTCAAATATGGCAACTGGATGGGTGGATCTCTGGATCCAACTGCCAAACCCATAATGGCTGATCCTCGATCGAAGTTGGTCGCAATGGCACAAGGTTGGTGTGTGCAAAAACGTTTCCTCTTCAGCTAATATGCTGACAGTAATCTATCTACTTTCTGAATCTGAATTCATCTTAAAAAGCGTCCAGTTTCATCTATAAATCATAGATCAGTAGACCACTTTGGCATTTGTATGAGTCATAAACTGACCAAAGGATAACTAACTGCGGCTTAAAGATCGTGTTTAGTTCTCTTATTCCGCTAACACTTTACACTGCAACAATCGTACCAGATAAATCCTTTGTTGTTATACTATTAGTATATTAGTGACATTGAATGTTTTGTTAAATGTTATTGCTGCTAGTAACTTTGCTTAGAATGCAGTGTTACAAGATCAAGTGTTAGGTATGAAGCTTCGTGTTTTTTCATTTTTCAGGTGGAAAATACGGCAATCGTCTTCGTTACGCAGCAGTGGTCGTAAATACAACTCTTACTGGGGCAACTCTGAAGTACAAAGAAGGAAATCAGGTCTACAAGAACTGGGAGAAATTTCTGGAAGAGCAAGTATGTCATGGGATCAAACCGAACCCGAGTTTTTTTATGTTAGGATGTCACAAAGCTCAGATTCAAGCACATGCATTGTATTTCTAATGCATCTAAGAGATGAAATTATATGTTGGTTAAGTTCAACATGCGTGCTTTTCGTTGTCATTTGGCATATGTTGACATATCGTATAGCTATTTTGTTGTATTTTTTTACAGACTTCAAAGATGCCTTACGAATGCAACAGAGCATTTCAATGCACTCCTGAATGGAACAATTGGCATTGGCTTAAAGTGCAATGGGTGTGTACAGCAGAAATTTATCCTTATACAGTCTTATGACAGGCTTAAAGGCTTATGACAGGCTTAGGGAATATCTTGCAATATAATCGCATTGTAACTCTGGTTTTAGGTGCTTCTGGTAGGAGCCGTACAAGGAATCTTCATTGGTTTATGTCTGGCCTTGCCCGTACTTGTGTTCACGACTTGCAATTGGAGAATAGGTTTGCTGGCGGCTTTGACAATCGCCTTGATAACAAATGCCGTCGTGGGCCTAGTACCGATGCTTGGTTGGAAACTTGGCGTCATGGAATCACTCAATCTGACTCTGGTTGTCGGTCTGGCTGTGGATTATTGCGTTCACCTGGCAGATGGTTACGTGCGGTCAAAGAAAACGAAACGGGTGGATCGAATACGCGACATGTTGAGATCGGTTGGAGTTTCCGTTCTCTCCGGAGCTTGCACTACACTCGGAGCCTCTTCGTTCATGCTCGGCTCGAAGATATTGTTCTTTTTCCAGTTTGGTATGTTCATGTTTTGTACCATTGGGTTTTCGATTGTTTTTGCACTCTGCTTCTTTACCGTGGTCGTCGGAATGATAGGGCCTGAAGGGGACGATGGGTCGCTGAAGAATATGATCACGTGTCTGCTGCCGAAGAAGCCCGACGAACAAGACGCGGCAGTAGCCTCGTTTTCAAGTAAGGATATGTGCGAACTCACGCCCGGATGTAGCAAGAAAAGATTCACAATCAATGTCAGCCTCGATCACACTGCCTCGCCAACTTTATTGAAACATGATTCAATTTGAAGTGAAGTGTGATTAATTAGGAGGAGGAATTTAATTAATTACAGTAAAATTACGATAATTCAAGCTTTTAAGGGACCGATGAAAATTGCTCAGGTTGACGAATGCTTGAGTTATTATTGAGGGTTAGAAAGTACGAGCTAAGCTTTCAAGGGGAATAAAAATTGGTTTGAGTTAACCCATGCTCAAATTATCGGGGGCTCTAGCTATCAGGGATTTTACTATCGAAGGTGTTGAATAAGATTTAAATCTTATTAAACACCTTGAACCACCGGATTTTACGGTTATTGAGAATATTGTAGATAAGGACTGCAGAAACGCCCAGCTTTTGCACAGGCGTTGTAGAAGAGTGCAGAAGTTACGTAGTTAGATTAGTAGTTACGTAGATGGTTTAGAATTCTTGAAGGAGGTGGGGCTTGTCTCTCATCTCTCTAACCCAAGGTACGCGGTACCTCTAATAAGCCCCTTATTTTGTGGTCTCCCCATCCAATGTTAATTATCAGTTGCAATTTAATGCAGCTCACTTTAATTATTCACCAATCACGGTCCAGCTTAAGTTCACACCCTGCCCTCAATCCCAAAACTTGGATGTGTTGATTGATCATAAAAGATTGTTGTAGTTATTTTGCTGGTCAAAATAATTGTTATGGGAAAAGCTTGTTCATATTTGTGCCAGCTAGTCTGGGAGTCTCCTACTGTCATACTACGAAACATAATCCAACATAAAGGTGTATGGCGTAATACATGGTCTATAGGTGTCGCCTGTATAGTGGACATCTATCGGATCAGGCCAGTGCCCATTTCGATTATACAGGGGTTAATGGTGTAGGAACCAGTGGGGCGGGGGGGGGTGCCCCTCATGCAAAACATGAAACATGCCTCTTTTATGGATGAAAAGTTGACCCTCTTGGGATTGAGCGTGTCACACTCTTTTTCTTGTGATGTCACACCCTTTTATTGTTGTGCCCTCCCCTTAGTTTTCGGACACATCTTCCAGTGCCTTCTCTGCCACACTGGAAGATGTGTTTTCGTTGTTTAGATATTAATGAACATCTTTCCACATTTGATAAACATAAACCTGCATATTTCGTTTAAGAGAGTTACCTATCCGTTATAAGGAGTTGTTTGGTGACCAAGGTTTCTGAGTGTGTGTAGATTTCTTGGAAAAATTAGAAAGTTTATCGAATTTCGAAGCATTTTGGGGCGTAGGAATGTTTCACTTTGTCTTAGCACCATTTATTGCAGATTTTTTGGTATTATATGTACAATGTTTTGTTGTAAATTTAATATATGATGACGATTATTTTTAGTTCTACAAAGGTTTAATGAAAAGTGTTGTAATTGTTGTGTGGGAACGGAGCGTGATAAAACTGTGAACTTCAGAACTTTAAATTTGTGAATTTAGTAAAAATAGGTAATTTATTCGTTCCGTATGCACATTCATTTATGTTAGGTAAACTATATGACTAACTCGTGTTAAATTATAGCAATGTAGAGTGTCAAACACAGACCATTGTGGAACAAATTACAATTTTTGAAATTAATTATTAAGTAGAAATGGAAATATTTTCTAACAAGCATCTCCAATTCGATTTATTTACACAAGCTTTAATATTTATTCCTTTTCAATTAATATAGATGTTTGAATTGTATTGAATATACCAGAACACTTTATTTGATTTTTGCCATGTTGTTTTTGAAAACCAGAATACTGAATCTGAATGGATTTGTTCTTTGAAGCGAGATAATTATTCAACTTGCCATCCGCCAGGTATTAAAGGTTGAATTGCAGGCATTTGCGGTAAGTCCTAAATGTATGGAAATTCTATGTCCTGAAACATAATATAGGCTAATAGGTGTGTCCAGGTTTATATATGTGTGGGGCCCTCTTCTAAGGTATTCTCTGTAAACGACGTGTATACTTTACTTGTACACACTTATGCACACTGTAATGCTACAGCTATCCACTATATACACTATAGTCCTATACATATATATACTCGCACTCATGTATGCTTTAAAAACTATTTTGGGCTCTTTCTGTTACCGCATTTGCAGGTGCAAGAGAAGTTAATGCCACGCGCGCATATATTCTATAGGCACATCGCTGACCTTATGAAGCTCTTACTGCAGACTAAAGTAGCTCTAAATCCACAGCTGATTGGTGTATCATGCATATGTCCGCATCACCTATAAGCTAACTTGAGACGTGGAATAGAACACCCGTGTTACTGTGTGAAAATAGGCCTAAGCGATACTACCAATGTCCAGCATTTCAATATGCTGTTGTGGAACAATCTATCAATCTATGGTCGTTTATAGCAAGATGAATCTAGAGACAGGATGGCGGCATCTAAAAGTCAAGCGCCTGAGGTAAAAACTCAATTTTGCACGAAAGAAGGATGCTATAAGCTTCTACAGTTGGCAGACTATTCTAGACCATTGAGGCCAGCTACCGGACCTGGACCTCCCAATAATATACCCGTTAGATTATCTTTTGTCACGCTGAAAGATGGAACAGAGTGTGAAGATAAAATTGCATTTAATGTCGGAAAGGATATGTTCTTTTCAAATTTCAAGGGAGTCAAAAAGGTAAGCAAGTGAAAGTAATATTCTGTCGCAAAGTAATCTTCAGTTATGCACAAGAAAAAGCTCAAAATAGTTCAAAATGGTAATCTTTTGGGCAAATACATGTGTGTTTGATTTGATAAGGAAACTTGAACCTGAAAGTCTAAACCATTGTCTCGAAAACGAAAGCAGAATTTTAACCCCTGCTCAAATCTTTATTAAGTTACAGACCTTTTCAAGATTTCCGCAAAGAAGCCACTTCTATTCTGCAATTCTTTTGTCAGAAAACAATAGGAAACCCCTCTGAGGCTATTTCAGTTCAGGGCAATTGATTGTTTTTTTTGCTTACTTCATTTCTAGGCACCAGATCCTAGCCACCCAATTGATAGACGGCCGTATAAGGGCCCCCAGCCATATTGTCATGACATCAATTTGATGACCAGGAAAAAGGATAAACTTGAAATTCTTGTTGGTTTTACCAGTGGGCAAATTCAGCTGATGGATCCGTTAAAACATGAATACATTACAGGCTTTAATGAAGAGGTAATACTTGTATTTCAATGTCGTAAACCTGTGCAATTCTACTCATAGATGCTTATCCTTGCTTGCTAGTGGCAGTGGGTTTGATTAACTTCATCTTGATGTTGACTTTTTACAGAGAACTATAGACAAGGGCATTGTCACGTGCATACGATGGGTTCCTGGTACGGAGTCAATGTTTTTGGCCTCTTACAGCACAGGAATAGTTTATGTCTACAACAAGGAACATCCACTTTGCATAACAGAACCAGTTTACAATGTGACAAAGCGTGGAAAGGGCTTTGCCATTGAGGTCTGTAAAAGCAAAACACCATGTAATCCAGTGTTCAGATGGATCATTGGACAAGGCTGTATTAATGATATGACATTTTCACCTGATTGTAAACACATCGCCATTCTCAGTGAAGATGGATATCTGAGAGTATTTAACTATGAAAAACAAGAGTTGGTTGGATTGATGAGGAGTTATTTTGGTGGATTGCTATCGGCTTCCTGGAGCCCTGATGGGAAGTACATTGTGACCGGGGGAGAGGATGACATTGTTACGGTGTGGTCGTTTTACGAGCAGCGGGTAATTGCAAGGGGTGAGGGGCACAGATCGTGGGTGAATATTGTTTCTTTTGATCCTTACACAACCAATATTGACGGGGGAGTGATTGATGACAGTGACGAAGAAGAAATTGAGAAGAACGGGGCAAGACGCAGGACTGGTACATTTAGAGATCACACAGCCGATAATCAAAAGCAGATGATCTCGTATCGTTTTGGCTCAGTTGGTGACGATACACAGCTGCTGCTATGGGACCTTAGCGAAGACATACTCAGACCGCAACGCATTCGGACTCGTAGCACAAGGACTAGTACGCTGAATCAGATAAACCAACCTCAGTGGACATATGCTAATAGTACAAAGACTACTCGACATCAATCGGAAAGTAAAAATAATAGCCAACATGCTGTGTCATTAAAAGACTCTTCAGGGCATAATCATAAGTTGAACGATCGTGATAACGATTCATCATCGCATAATCATCATAAATTCTCGCTAAAGAAGCATTCGTTGAGTTCAGTATCAACAAAAAATCACAATTCTGTCTCTAGCTACACACCAAGTTTGGACGAAGAAGACGTAGTATTAGGAACTTCAATTTGTCCCAGATTAGAAGATGTACCAATGTTAGAACCACTAGTTGCTAAGAAAATCTCCCAAGACAGGCTATGTGCTTTGGTGTTTAGAGAAGATTGCCTTGTTACAGCCACAAATGATGGTTATGTTCATGTGTGGGCAAGACCCAATGCTCTGGTATGAGGTTGCTTATTTCAGCATTCTTTATTGTTTACTGAAACTCATTTGAAGCCATATTTGTTATCAATTTTCCAATTTACATGCATCTTACTCTGCTTTCTTTTTCTTGCAGGGCCCAAAGCCTGATTCGAGTACCGTTATTCAATGATGCATGTCTGCATTTTGAGGTAAAAATAGTCTGTATTTTCTATATCCATAATTATTAGAAAAATTTGACTCATGGCTACCAACCCATTCCCAAAGGTAATTTGGCTCGCCATCTTATATCTTACTATTATGTATCAATATTTTTCACATGGAAATGCATTCTGTGAGTAGTTTTAATTACCGAGTTACGTTTAAATCCTGCACACCGAGATTAAGATTATTTTCCTATTATATTTACCCCTGATGCAAATGCGACTACGTTGCTCCAACCCTCATGTCTCCTTAAATCCTTGGATTGCTCATTGTTGTCTATTGGCTAGGCTGTGCTTGCGTATTGTTGTGTCTATGCATTAGCTAAATCACCTGGTCTTTTCTATAGATCAGTCTGTTTACCAATTTTTGAAAGCTATTAATACCAGCGTAATTAAAACGTAGAAAAAATTCCACCGCAGGCTAAGTAGCATGTCAAATTAAAATTTTACAGGGAGCAACCAAACTATGTTCTAGAATGCAATCTTGATCAACAGAGGCAAGGCAATACCTCTCTCTCTATCTTGTCATCATAATTATCATAATTGCATTGTTATCACAATTAGCACCATTATTTTTAACTTCGAAAATAAATGAATTTCAATTCAATGAGTTGACATTTCTGCTTAATTTTAATGAATCGTGCCCGCGTCTCGTCCCGCGTCTCTTCCGGGGGAGATGCTGGCTTTAGTCGAGCTCGTACGTGTATAATGATTGTAAGTAGAATGTCATTCAACAATATATAATATCTTATTGCGCTAATTTATCACTTCGAATATATAGGTTGATAGGTATACAATTTGTAAATTCATTTTTGTTGCTTACGAAATGAATCATTTGAGAGCTACAATTTGAGTCTCACTCCTGTTGCCCCCAGCACCACTTGATGTCCCGTTACCCCCTTTGTTTGTCCCTTCTTTTAAAGCATGCAATTTCAGTGCCCTTCCAGTCCTTTTCTTACAACATCACCAAACCATACTTTACAGGCTCTGCATTTTTAATGTCGCAGCAAGAGTATGTTTATTCTGTTTTCTATTCGTACATAATTCATACTCGTCTATTTACTTGCAGCTGTGATTGGGGTGTGAATATTTGCCTTGGTGTGCATGCATATTCTTCTGTTATATTCAACAGTTCTTCAATACCATCAATGGCTATTCATATGCTGCCTTTCCTTGTGCTAAACAACTTGGCTACGTACTCTGAGTAGACCCTGCACAGTCTCGAAAAATGATTCCTCCTCTCTTTTTTTTTAATTTTTCCCTTAATTTTTTCTGGATATTATTTTTCGATGCCATATGTGATGTTCATTCTTCATGATCAATACCAATGTAATATTTGCTATTTACTCATTTACTTTTTATTATCTATTTTTTGCATAGCTGCCCTTGCTTGCATGTTGTATTTGCTAAGAAAAATCTTCACCAACATGGAATGATTCATTTCAAGAAAATTCTAAGCAAAATTTACTCAGGTATCGAAAGAAATTGAACTGTTAGGGAGATACTTTTGTCCACAAATGCACACCAAATTAATATTTACCTGACAAATAACTGTCAGCGTTGATATCTGTTTATTTTGCTTTCCTACAATTCAATAGCCTATTATTACATTATATATTACAATTTATTTTGTGAATAATTGAATAAAATAAACTTTTTCACCAAAGTGTGCACCTGCTTTGTTAAATGTTGATTATGTTTTTGTTAGTAGCAAGCCACTAACATTCACGGCGTTATGCTCTTTCAGGCATTTTATAATTACAGGTGCTTGTATTGTATCATTTATTTATTTGTCATGGTCAAATCTTTTTAATACATGAATCTGGATGTCAAGAAGATTGTTTTCTAATGAATTTATCAGCCTGGGGTCTGAGAGTTGTTTTCCATGGATAACAAAGTAAGATTATCTTTTCTTATCAAAATTTGTTGACTATATTTTCCAGATAGTTATGTATTATTGTCTTTACATGGGATTTACGGTACCTATACCTTAATGATCTCAACTTGTATTTGTCGCTTTTGTGTAAGCATTTGTCAAGGTGGACGACAACAAATGTCTTCAATTGCCTTTTCAAGCCAAGAATTCTAAATCATAGAGGCTAAATAGTATTGCGATATGCACCTTGCTATTTCTCGTGGCAGATTAACTTATCAAGTTTTTAAATATACATTGAAACGATGTTTAGATCTTTCGCTTTAAAGAAATGGAAAAGTATAACGTACGGACATTTTATTCATTTAAAGGTGATGGACTTCAATCTTGAGAGCAGCGAAGACCTAAAAGATATTAAAATGGAGGAAGAAGCAGCTAAGATAAAGAAACAAGCAGAGCCAGAGCAAGACGCATCTGTTACAGGAATGCTGAACAATTTTGCATCATCGACAACAGCTCATGGTATCAGCAGAATTGCGTCGGCATCCAGCGTGCGTTTCAAAGTCGCATGGTTCATCATATGGGTTACTGTGATGGCATTCTTCATTTACTTGGTTGTTACTTTGGTATTGCTCTACAAATCGAAGCCGGTCAGCACCAGCATCAATGTGAAATACGAAACGGTAGACATTTTATTTTGTTTTATTTTTTATTTTACGCATGGGGATAAACTTCTTGCGTTTTTCCAAGCAATGCTATAAGCTAACATATTACCATATTACCGTGCTAATTCGATTAAGCCCTCCCCCCGAGGGGGGTATTACTCGATGCTTGGATAAGTGGTTTATTCGAGGTGAGCTTATTCACAACTTTACGTATAAAAAGGGGGCTAGACTTTACGGTATACCAATTGGATATTGTATACCGTAAAGCCATTTGGTATACCGTAAAGGCAGATGGTATACCGTATGAAATGCCGAATTATGGAATATGGTATATCCCATATGAGATTGTGATGTGATAGGCGGACACTTAGCTTGTTCAAGACTCTAGTGCCTTCACTTACAACTCTCTATTACCTTTCTCTTATCTCTTTCTACATACAGTTGATGGTATTTCCTGGTGTAACAGTTTGCAACATGAACATACTTCGTAATTCTCGCCTAAGAGAATTGAAATCTGGCAACGAGAGCATATTCGTAGCAAGAAATAGCGATAATGATGACGAAACTTATTCGACTATTCAAGTCCCTACAGTACGAACGTCATCATCACCAACATCAAATGCTTCGAGCATCAAAAGAGATGCAATGCAATCTTCACAGGATGATTATTTTGCAAATATCAACGATTTGTCAATAAAGACACGGTATGAAAGAGCCTACGCGTTTGAAGACCTCATCAAATTCTGCACCATCGATGGACTAACGTGTCACGATGAAGGGTAGGGATTGTGTTGGTATTTTGCATAAGCGCTATGGGCGCTTCTTAAGTTATTGAAGCTACAATGCATTGGATAGGACACTTAAGTTGGGCGTTCATAAGGCCTCTCATTGAAAGACTTTATGCATCTCTCTGTTTTGAAAATCTTGCTCGAGAAGAAATAGGCACATGTTCTTAGAAATTTCAGATATTTTTGAACAACTATAGCGATATACAATTAGTAAGCACGCTCCTCCGTTGCGCGCAAAAGATAATCAAAGGTTTTGGGTCTACACGATCGAAGTGCGAAGGAGTGAGAAAAGGAAAGCCTTCGCAGAGGCTTTCTTTTCCTTCCTATACAGCGGATGCTAAGCGCAGGAGAGACTTACGACATGAGTCTATTTACAATGGAAATCGATCAAATATGTGACTGCATAACTTCATTGGCAGTTCTTTTATTTATTTGCATCATGTTCATGCTTGGTAGTAACTCCATTGTTTTTTTTGCAGCTATTTGAAAGAGACTTACTGGAGAAAATCCTGGAATTGGCGATACGGATCATGCTACACATTCAACGGATTTACCCGGTCACGTGATAGCAAAGACGAAATAAGACCCTTGTCTGTAAGTTCTGATTCGTCCGGTGAGTCTTGACTTTGCTACTCAGTCACATATTTCTTAATCTCTGGCCTGCAATCTTGGGAGACAATGCTGTAATAACCCGCATATAAGAGCCTACTTTATTAAGAACCTTTATGAATGACAATGCAGAGGAGAAAGGTGGTGAGAATGTGCAGTAGCGTAACTATTGGTAAAGCTTTGGCATAAAGAACCTTTATGCCAAAGCTTTTCTCAAAACAATTGAAGACACAATAGTCTTTTGTTTTCGAACAATAGGCTGGATGTAAAATCTACGGGCTCTTATATGCGGGCTTTTGTTGTATGACCGACACCCTGTGTCTCTTCATAAGCAGGGTTTGGTCTTGCAAAACATATAAAAGACAATCTAATATGGTAATGGTAATGGTAATGGTAATGGTAATGTTGTGATACCACTGAAAAAGCTTAATTACGCATATGAGTAACTTGAAAATCTTAGTATAGCAATTTTGTCTGTGCAGGACTACGTTTGACTCTCGATATTATCAAGAGCGATTATGTTGACAAACTTGCCAACGAGGAAGGTGTGCGGATTCTTATTCACGACCAAGACACTGTTCTACAGCCTTATGAAGACGGCTTCACTGTGGCCCCTGGTGTTATTGCAGGAATCGGTTTGAAGAAGGTGTAATAGCGGCGTCACACTAGTATTTTATTCCTAAATTCATTCCAGCGGTTGCAGCATTTTTTGAAGAAATTACTAACAATGTGTCTTCTTACAGACTGTCTTGACACGTGAAGATAATTTCAATAATGGTAGTTGCAGAAGTGGAATGACCAAAAGTAGATTAAAGTATTCTTTAAAGGTAACATACTAATTTTCATTTGTACGTTTTTAATTTTATGTTTTTGTAAAACATTGAAGGCTATTTGCAGGTGTATTGCATCATAGTCGAGCCTGGCTATTCAGCTCAGCCAGTTCGCATTTTATTCTTGTTTGTGTTTTACTTACTGGATAAACAATTCCTTTTTTAACATTTTAGAATTGTGTGCATACATGCAAGGCGAATACACTGCTTCGCCTGTGCAGCTGCATTGTTATTCGCTACATGGCTCTTTATCCAGAAACCAAAACGTGTTCAACCCCCGCTGAGAGTAAGATGCCATGTTTTTATTATCACGATACTGCTTATACTTTTCAATTTTTTTTCGTCAGTTATTTTTATTAGCTACTCAAACAGGCATTGAATTTTAGAGTTGTATATTATATTCTTCGTGTGATTGGACATCTAATGGATATCATCTTTTCTATGCTTATTTCTTTTCAGAGCAGTGTTTTACAGGCTTTCAACGAAATTTCAGCAATGGAGTTTTGGATTGTTCGTCAAAATGTCCTCAACAATGCAGGTATATGTTGCTTTGATACTTCCTTACTCACTTTTTATGCTGCTCTGCTATTATACACTTTCAACAAGCAGGTAAACTTTAAAACAGCTGCTATCACCCTCTTTTGGCATAGCACAAATCTTAATAGAGCATGTGCAATTTCTTGTTTAAAAGGAGTGACAATATAGCCTTTTATTATCTAGGAAGTCTTGCACACTTTTGTATGAATGCTAATTTTTTGTAAAAACTCAATTTTCTTAAAAGTTTGTCGGCTTGAAATTATTATTAAGCTATTCTCATTCTTTAGCAATCCTTGTATTGCTTTTTGAGAGATCTCACTTTTACCTTCATTGACTTTATTCTCATATTCTTCTTAAATTTGAGAGAATTCGAAGTATTTTGTAAGTTATATTCTTATGAAAAGCTTGCATTGATCTAGTTTGCATATATTACGTTTTGATTTCTGCTACTACCATAGAGATTTGACTTTGTAATGTCTATTGTTTGCATAGGCAAGTGCAATATGGCAAGACAATTACAAATGGTAAAATTTATGCTGATGCATATTTGGTAAGATTCACAAACCGCGTATCTTGATAGCATTTTCATTAACTATTTCATCAACTATTTCTTCTTGCTACAATGGGAAGCCAAATGCTTTATAATTGTGTCTTGAGGAAGATTTGGAATATTTTTCAAAAGTCATTTTAATTTTAAACTTCTGTTGCAGTCCACTGTTGGTAGCGTTACTACAGTTGGAAAGAACAAGAACAAGGCAACACCCGCCTATGTTTTGTAAGTTTATAAAACATATCTATTCAAGGATAAAGTGATTGTGGGCTAGAGAAGTTGGTTAAAGTATCAATCTATTCGTAGGCACTATTAGAATTTTCTGGGTTTGTGCCAGAGGTCCACTCAGGACCCCCACGTGTTTTGGCACCAAAAAGGTGGACGCTGTAATGTTGCATTTTGCAATGCTGATTTAGAATGATATTTTATCCTGATGCATTGTGCAATAAATCTCAGAAGATGGGGTGTTAATGACAAAATATCGTGACGTCAACATTCGAATTTATTTTACAGGAACAGCATCGTTCAGTTGAGAATTTATTTCACCGACAACACGGTTCAAGAGATCAACACAGAAACGTACTACAAGGTATAATACACGAACCATCCTGGGAATATTAATTCTCCATACTATACAGCTATTCAATCAATAGACAAAACTGCGCTAATTATGAGTTAATCTATGCTCTACGTTGTAAGTTTCTGCTCTATATTCCCAATCAGGTGCTATAATAAAAAAGATAGGTTTATCATTGTCTGCTACATCCCCAGCTGTAACAGTTTCGTACGTGGATGTATGATGATGTCATCATACTCTACATTAATGATGATGTTTGTTTTTGCAGTTCGACAACCTGATCTCGGATATTGGTGGACAGTTGGGACTGTGGATCGGCGTGTCGGCTGTTACGATTGCCGAGTTTCTGGCATTAACGTGGAACCTCTTCAATTACCTTTGCAATAGAGGTAAAGTCGACAAGCAGAAAGTGAACGCCAAGTGAACTAACGCGAGAACTGAATGTTTCATTTGTATATGTATACATCTGGTCAACATTTGTAGATTGGAGATGCACCACTTGAGTGAGCACTTTTACACCGTAGCAGAAATTGTATTTACCGACACTTTTGTTTCAGAGAGCACACACAAACCATGTCAAATATTTTTTTATTAGCTCTGCTTCATTACGATACTATATAGTACAGACTACCTTTGAAGTAATAAGTTGTCAGCATTTTTTGGCAGCAAGTTGTATCTATTTGGTAGACATAAGAGACTTACTGTACAGCTATAAAGCAATTATTGTATGAAAATTATATACTGTAGATCACGTTTTTTTAATAAGAATACTTGGCCCCAACGCTCCAGTTTCAGTTTGGAGTTTCTTATTTTTCCACATAATTTCCGCCTCAAGTTTTTCCGTTTGTGTAATTCGAAATTCATGTGCACACTAGACATGACATAACGATTGCAATAAGTTTGTTTAATCGTTCTTTTGATGTAATGCTTTTATCGCTTTCTGCTGTTCTGTTACTATTTTATTATTTTTCCATTCTTGCTGGTATTTTATTCCTCGAGCTTTTTTATGCTTAGCTGGTCTTGTTTCTTTTTTGGACAAGTCTCAACCAAATGCTTTAAATGTTGTTCTTATAACAAAAATGTAAACAGCAGTCTACCCTTTTTTGACAAGACGAATCCACTATGTATGGAACCTACATATGTTGTATATATATGCTCACACAAAATACTTTAAAAACTGTAAATAAATTGTTGCATAATACATTGCTACCAGAGAGTTTGCTGGTAAGCTATATTAACCAGAGGTTGATGAAAAGTTTACTCGAGGTATTCAAAGTGTTTCCCGCGCTTTTATTGTTTTGGTTCTTCGGTTGATCCCTCGTGTTGTCGTTTGAATAGACGAATAGTTGACCGACAGACGACATGACACGACAAAACAACAGATCACCAACCAAACAATAGGTGCAGGTGTTTCAAGTTGATCACAATGCTGGGTGGGTGACTAGCAGCACAGCAGCTTGTGAGAGCAACACAAGCCTCGTCGGGTTACGGTGGCTTTGCAAAGTGTTTTTATTTGGAAACATTGTCGTGGTTTGGCGGTAATTAACGATTACGATATATTGTCTTTTTCTGTGGCTTGTGTTTAAAGTATCATTTGTCTTTCTTTATGTCATGGACCTGTTTGCTAGCAAACTAAATTCATTTATAGTTTTGTTTTTCTCAGGAATTTCATTGGACTGGCTGACAAACGAAGGAGGCGATCAGCAGTAAGAAGTAGCAGGTGTGTAATCATCAAACCAAAGTTATCAAACTAAGGCTTTAAAGGATACGACTGCCATTACTGAGCCCAGAAGGTCATTCTTTATAAAGTTACAGTCAGGCAGTATTAGATCACAAGCTCGTCAGCAAGCGCTTTTCTAGTTTGCTTGCACTATCTAACAAGGTAGTTCGATACAAATTATCATTGGATTAGATTTTTAAAGTAGGTGAGTTTTTTAGCCATGAATTTCTCTGCTTAACAAATTAATTAATTTCCGTTTCTCGGCAGGTTTTTCTGCGTCTTTTCTTTGGATTTGTTGTTTAAAAAATAGCTTGCTGTTTTATCAGCCAAGGGTTTGTAGATTCAAAAATTTCCATTATGAACTATTTGTTACATGCATGAAGTTTTGTCTCAAAAACTAAGGCGCAATCTAGAAGCTTTTCTCTGTTCTTTGGTAAACAACAATGCTGCCTTGCCTCATGGCGTAAAGGCCGCTTCTTGAATAATTTATAAACACATGTACACTCTTTTACCAGCTTTTCAAGCAACTATAATCGTTCTTCATACATGTGCGATGTGATAAATCAATGACTTCATTGTGAGAAAGGTTTTTTTTCGAATTTCAGAAAACATGGGTCAGAGTGGAAGCACAAAGTTGAAAAAAGGTGCAAGTTTGTCAGAGGTTACAAAAGAAATTGACATAGCAGCAGGTACTCACATTAATATTAATAATCATTATTTACACCTTTCCTATAAAATTTTTGCATTTAAACTGGTCATAAAGCCTAATATTTTACTTTTACACCATAATTTCTTTTTTAAATTTTCCACATTTAAATTATTCGACTTTCCCAGGCTCAAAAATCCATTATATTGAACTCCCTTAACTTTTTAGGGAACCGAACACAACTTTCTTGAATAAACTTTCTTATAAAAAAACTTTTATCAATATTCAGTTATTGTAATTGACTATCGTCTAGAGCAGTACTTACTAAATAACAAGGAAACAGAATTGTTGCCAAGGATAATACTGCAAGTTGCCAGACCTCCAGCCTTATGCCTCCCACCTCTATAGTTTTTTTAAGATTATCACCGATCTCCAAGCATTTTGAGTTGAGACATATGTTTCATGTAAGAAACCTGTACCGACTAATCTTCTCAAACCGTCGTATGCTTTGAATAATTGATACTTGTAAAAATAATCTAATGTATGACACATATATAAGGGCGTTTATGTTGGAAATTTTTGCCAGTTAGTGTCGCAATTCAGCCACTATCAGTACAGAGACTGAAAATGTCAGGTAGCCATCCAGCTTTAATAATATTGCAACTAAGCTAGTCAAATGCGTTGTGCCTTTCTTTGGCCAAGTGACATTACAGAGACCAACGTGGACAAACGTGAATTTCACATTTACTTGAGTTAATGATACACACTCTATTTTAGTAAACATTTCAACAAAAAGCCTGAACGTGTTTTGATATCAATGCGATGCGCGAATGTAGCTATTGTTTCAAATCGTAATGCGTTAATCTACAGATGTTTTTATTGTCATGCTATCCTGTGTTTTTCTTTTCACAGGACAATTCGTAATAAAAACAGCGTTGATTGTGATCGGAGAGCCGCAACAGCAAACAATGGCGACAACACTGAGACTGTGCCTTGAGAATACAGATGCAGGTCGTGTGAAGGTGTCAGACTTGGAGGACGTAGAGAAGAGCGAGGGGGAAAATTTCGATGAAAAACTCAGCAGATATCTAAAGCAATCGACAGGGGTTGTGCTCATGTTATCACACAGCCTGAAGGATTGCATTGACGAGGAGAAAATCGTGCAAGTTGACATCAACAATACGAAACTGTTGCTAAATGGTAAGCTTGTGAATGAAATTTTACAAGACGAGAAGTTGAATAAAAAGTTTATACCCGTGTCGTCAAGCAAAGACAAGCTACCCAAAGCTTTAGATAATCATAAACTGATTGCTGTTCCGGACGGTGAAGTTGATGATGCTGTAATTGAAAAAGTTGCTGAAGAGCTGAGACCAATGCTAGAAGGATTCCACCATATGTAACACTATATTATCGATGTACTGTACAAATTGCATTGAATGAAAATATACAATAATTCAATTGGACAATTAAGCAATTATTTATATTAGTAAATTAACGTAATACTAGTAAAAAATGTTTTGTTTTTAGAAATAGGCATATATTTAAATGAATTAATGAATATTCCTTGCCAGTAGCTACATAGTTTATTAATTCCGATAAATTCCATAGCAAATCCAGTTCTGTTACTGTTAATTTTTGTCTTCTGTGAAGTCTAACTTGTTTATTGAGAATGTTATGCAATTCATAACAATGATAGTAACAAGGTTGCGAGCTATTTCCTCTTGTTTTATCTCTCTTGATTATTATGTGTCTCAACTTTGGATCACAAATTTAAACTTCAGCAGATATTTTTCAGCAACGAACGTTACATAAATTCATTCAAATACAGACAGCTGCTATTAAATACCAACCATTAAATCAACGCAAATTGTGCGCTGAATAATTAACATCGAATTACTAAATGACTATATTTAGAGACATATGACATGAAATTCTCTGTTTGGAAAGCTTTCGCCCTCGAGCTTTGGGCTGCAAAGTACAGCGGCTTCTCTGGCAGGAGTTTGCGCACAAATATAAGACGTGATTACTGAAGCAGAAAGAGTAGTACTAGAGAAAGGTGGCAAAAGACCTTGTGACTTAAAATTATATTGTACAAGAGAGTTTCGCCAGTACTTTGTTGAATTTACGAATAGTTGTTGCTGGTAAAGGAATGCAGGAGACCTGAAGGTATAAGCGAGCTATTAAATGATGTAAACATTAAAAGGCTTAACTTCGTATTGCATGTGTGACATGGAATTGCTTCCTTGATATTCAAGACGAATTTAGGCCCAAACTTGCAGGCTGGTCAAACTAATGGACGTCTAGTTGAAGTTCTTATTGCACGTATTGAACGTATCGAAAGCATTATAACACATTCCCGGACCGTCGGATAGTGTCAAAGGGATATAATAAATACTTATGAAGATGGAGAATGAAGCAGGTGTGGCGTTTGCTCCTGCCAAAAATACAAACGGAAACATTGAACAAGAGCATCGTTCAGTCTACAGCATCCCAGGAATTTTGCATTTCATTCAGCACGAATGGACTAAATTTGAAATGGAGAGAGCACACTGGGAAGTTGAGAGAGCAGAGCTTCAGGTGCGACCCATCTTACTGTTTCACTTGTTTTGTTTTTGCGTTCACGTAATGATGCGATGCCGATGCGACTATGTTGCAAATTTTTTTCTTGGATGGAATTATCCACACAAATCCAATTAATATTTTCATTTGAGCAAAAGCCAAAAGAGCTAACCTAGCCTTCTTCAAAAACTTCTATGTCTGGTAAATATGTTACAAAAAACCATTAATATTAGTCAGTGAGTGTATAGGATATTGTATTTTGTTATCTGGCTGTGTGTTCCATACATTCAGAAGCAGAGAGGGATTTTTCATAAGCAACTACAATATGACTAAATGTGTTTACTTACCTATTATCTATTGAAACTTGATTTGCTTCACTACCTTGCCTGGCCATGAATAATAGAGCAATGCTTTAAGGACATCTGAGGATTGTTTTTAAAGATCTCAGAATGACACAACAAATCATGTCCTGTATTTTAGCAATAGTAACAGGACGATAATTGAAAATTACAATTGCAACTTAGTATTAATAAATGTGAGAATCATATGACCTGAATTGATGTAGCATTGATAATAACAACAGCAATAATAATGTTGAGTTCTTGACATTTTTGCCACATATACTTTCATAATTAAGAACTGTCATAAATGTTTTGTTTTGAGTTAAAGAGAAAGTTAACCATTGTTTTTTTCTATGCAGGCCAGGATTGCATTTTTACAAGGAGAAAGAAGAGGGCAGGAAAATTTGAAGAGGGATTTGGTCAGGAGAATTAAAATGTTAGAATATGCACTTAAACAAGAAAGGTACAGTGATTATCATTCATTTTAATCAGACATTCTAATTAAAAGCAATTATAATTTTTATTCTGCCTCAATCTATAAGGCATAATTTCAATGTTTTTGTTTTCAGACAAAAGTATCACAAACTGAGATATGGAAACGATCTGAAATTGCCAGAGGTTAATGATGACATTGGGGAAGAAGACCAGGAGGCAGGCTCAGCAGAAAATCTTAACAAAACAAATAATTTTAATTATAAACAGGGCAGACAGATTTTGAGACAGTAAGTTTGTTTTGGTGGATGTGAAATTGTCATGTCCCCTTGTGTTTGCCTTCTTTGTGAAATTTTGAGATGTGTGGCTGGTTGATTTGCGTTCGACAATGTAATTTGGCTAATTCTTCATTAGATATTTGCAAGAAATCGGCTATGCGGATAAGGTTGTGGAGCTGAGGTCAGCTCGTGTGAAGATGCTTCTCGGGGTTTCTGCAGAGGAAGGAAGCGACCAAGCAACTGAATCAGGAGATTTACAACAACAACAACAACAGCTGGCACAGCCACCAGTGAAACTCCAATCTGCTAAAACAGGGCCACCACTAGATACCCATGAACCACCGTCAAAGGAAGAGCATGTGCCCCTTAAGAAGAGTAAACCACCTCCAGTCGCAGCCAAGTAAGAATATACACTAATTTAACACGTCTACTACTTTCACAACAGCTCTTTTTTGTTGAAGTTGCAATATGAGCTCTATTTGCCACATCTTGGCAGGCTCAGGCTTGTGCCTTTCTTCATAAGTAAACCTGAATCTTGGAATATGCCGTATGTATGTCTGAATTGATTGTTACGATCACTGACTTGAAATTTGATTCTGTTCAGGCATGTGGTTAAGAAGCACGATGCAGCACAAGACGAACCGGTTAGCGAGAGTTTTGATTTCTTGAAACGGGATAGGAACGAAATGGAAGTGAATGAAGAAGCAGATGATGGCGGCAATGCTGATGATGAATTGGATGATAAGGAGTATGATGTTGGCAGGATACCCCATAAAACTGCCAAACATGGTATGTGGGCATGATCTTGTATTATATAGACCTGATTGTGCATATATCTGCTTTAATTTGGATTGAGTAAAATGCTACATATGAATCTGAAAATGCTATGTTTGTGATCTTTCAGAACTTCAGAATGATCTGATTGAGAAAGGAATTCCTTCATCAGAAGGTCAGGAAATCATGAAAGAATTTGACTTTCTTTCTCAAGAAGAGCAAAAGGATGAAGCAGGTTGAACAAAACTTATTGTTTTTCTTGTATTCAATACTTTCATCTACAATTGCAGCTGCTATTTTTTTGTTAATTTAATTTTTTATTTATTGTAAGATTTGCTATTGTTTTTTAGCTGATTTTGCGAGTCATACTAGAGGCCAGGTAGGTCTAGCACCTCTCCTCTTTTACATGGATCACAGTGTGTGTCTTGATCTTGATTCATAGCAATGTGAAAGCGCAGTGGATTCATTTTTTGACATTGATCTATTCTGCTCTTGAATTACAGGAGGAATGGCCTGTGGATCAAGGTAAACTGCAAAAGCAAATTGAACAATACAGAAATGAAAGGAAGGCAATGGGAAAGAAGGGCAAACGTAAGTCAGAGAAAGAAAACCTCAGCTTTTGAATAAACATTGATGGAGAAAGCAGCTATTATTCTAATGCACATTTTTTATTTTATAAGAAACCTAGTGCAAGCCCTACTAGTAAGAGTTTCTTAAATTTTCTATTGTTTTCTATTGTTAAGGAAAACAATAGAACAAAGGAATCTATTTAGCACATAATTTAGCACAAATTCTACTAGTAAGTTTCTTATAAAGTGGTTTCTTATAAAAAACGTGCAAGCTTCAGTAATATTCCCCATGCCCCATAGAGTGGATAATGCTGTGAGCTTCATGAGGGAAGATGAACGAGTGAGCTTCACACTGATTCATTTATATATGTCAATTGATGCAGGACCAAACAAGACAGCATTGCAGACAATGTTGGCCAAACTTGATGGAGAAGGAGACGACATTTCTCTTCCTGCTTCCAATACATCACCTGCTGCCCAAGGAAATCAGAATATCAGCAGACCGAATTCGACACCATTCGTCGAAGACGTGGCTCCCCTAGGTTTGTCATTACTTTACCCTCCACTATCTATCATCACATTAACTCGTGTCTTTATCTGTATCTGCTTGTTGGGGTATATTGCGCAGACCTGACAATAAGAATTTGAGCAGGTAGGCAACAAGTCACCCTCCTCATTAAAGTCAGGTCGGCTATTCTTTAGTGAAGGAATACATATATCGGGAAATTTCTTTAACAATTAATTAAAGAGGAGAATGGCGTATTGCTCACCTTAAGGGGACAAGGGGGCGTTGAGGGGGGAGCAGGGCAATCGCCCACCAGAGTTGCCAGTATTTTGTAATCAACATGTTTCCTTTAGGTGATGTAGTTCTTTCGAGTAGCAATTTTGCTGCTAGGCCTGTCACACCAGGCCAGCTTAAAGACACAGCTGCTACGAATGATGCCATGGACGTTGCATTGCGATTGGGCGAGCTTGCAGATCTTACTGTTTCAAACGAAGCTGGGCCATTGTCTGTAGATGTGAGTTGCATACTGTATCATTGTATTTATGTATTAGACAGATCATTGCACAACTAAAATGTAATCGAATACAAGATTGAAAAGCAACTGAAGTTAAACATAGACCCCATTGCAGTATGACATGTGTGCTGTGTTATGATTGCAGTGGAAGCTTCTTATGACGGGCATCTATTGGGCCCATGATTTTCTGCAGATGGTGTTTGCAAGATGACTAATTTTGTAAAATTTTGGCACAAAAATATTTATCGATCGTGGAGAGGTGCTTGTTGATAGAGGCTTTTACTGCAGTATATATAGTCAAGAGTTTCTTTAGAGGCTATTACTGTTTATTCTAGCAAGTTATGCTTTGTTTTTACTGTATAGTAAAAACAAAGCATATTTGATTTGCATAGTCTGGTATGTTTGATGTGCAGCTGGATTTACCGTTATTGCAGGTGTGAATGTTCCACGCATCTGTGTCGATTTTCGGTGCTCCCTTGTTGCATTATTGATTGTCTTTAACTGCGGGTATGCGGCTTACGTTGCACTGATGTTCTCTTTGTGCGTTGTTATTTCTTTGCAGATAAACTCCAAAGAAGATGTCAGAAAGACGTGGTCTCCAAAATACACACTTCGCAGGTTTGTATGGGCTCAGCATTCTGTTACAGTAAACACCGACATGTGAGAACCAGCAGATTAAGAACCGTCCGTGATAATGTTTCTTCTTAAAAGAACAGAAGAAACAATAGGCTGTTGGATATCCTGCCCATTGTATTTGAACAATGGGCTGGATGCAAATTACAGGCTCTTATATACGGGTGTTTACCGTACTTTCTTCACGCAGACATCAGTCTACTGGTAACTTAATTTTTACCATCAAGAACAACAACGAGACTCACTTATCTGGTGATAAGGTTTTTGATCTATGATCGCCCCGATATTGCACATTCATACAAGTGTGTTGTTTAAAATACACGTATGATGTATTGTACACAAGATCAATGTATATTTGATATTGTCTTGATATACTTGATCTATGTTTAAATCTTTGCAATTGATCTATCTTTGATCTATCATTGATCTAGAATCTATCTTTGTCTCTTTCAGCCATTTCGATGGTGTGCGATCATTGGCCTTTCATCCCTTCGAGTCGGCTCTGATCACCGGATCTGAAGACCACACTCTGAAAGTATGGTCATTGCAGAGAAACTCGCAGATGAAGAAGTATGCACTGTATTTGATGCATGTTATTATCATTTTGTATCATGTCTAGCACCACCCGTGTGCAATATTCTTGAATGACTTCCACGTACCACACTCATTTGCATTTTCATATAACAATACCACTTTAAATTGCAGAGGAAACATATCAGACATTGAGCCAGTTTACACTTTCAGAGGACACAGGTTGGTTTCTTTGTAAATCGATGCACACAATCCTCGAATTACCCCACTGTAACATTAATCCACGTATAACATTGTACGTAACTGTATACAATTGTTTTGCAGTGGTCCTGTACTCTGCCTGACTTTGAATGGCAACGGCAGCGTTTGCTACAGTGGTGGTGTTGATGCAACTATTCAATGGTGGAATATACCTCCGTTAATGCTAGATCTCTTCGGCTCTTATGGTGAGTACGTTAATTGTTGCAATTCGGTTTGAATACAGTAAATGCCTTCGCATAAGAACTCACTCTTGAGGCCCCAGAGAGTTTCTTACTTAAAGAGACTTTTTCATGATAAGTTGGGGTCAAAGTTTCTTATGCGAAGTTGCATCTTGCTTAATGCATCTTCTGCATTGGTATTCTCTTTTGAGAACGCCACATTACACGGCAGTGTTTTATGGGAACATTTGTTGGCAATGTGTGTGGACATCCATAGGCATACAAAGAGTCTCCTTTCTCTCGTCTAGACCCGAGTATAGCTGGAGAAACCTTAGTGGCCCATACCGATGCTGTTTGGGACTTGGCATTGCAATTAGATACAGACAGGTTACTTTCTTGCTCAGCTGATGGCACGTGTCGTCTGTGGGATCCAGCCATCAAATCTCCGCTGCTTTGCACTTATAAAACCGAAAACGGTAAGCTGTCTTTTCTTACTTATTCAAATTTACTATTTCAGTGGAATATCTCCATCTCGAACGCTCTCCACGTTTAAGACTCCCTATCACGAACACTCTTGTTTACTAGCATGCTACTAACAACTAGCTACTGATATTTAATCAGCTGGGTGCAATGCTCATGTATTGGTTGACTGTACAGTATTTGTTAGATATTAAGTAGACTATATATCTTAAACTGGTCCCATATAGAGCAGTCTATTTATGGGACTAATTTATCGGTGGTTTGCGAGTTTCGGAGAGTTGACAGTCACCTCGTGAGAGGTCACATTGGCTACCAATGCCTTCATGATTAAATTTGATGGGTTCTTCTCGAACAACTTTCAATTTTCCTTCAGAGTTTGAGATGGCGGATATCAACTGTATATGCAACAATAACATATTAAAGGCAAAATGCCCAATGATGTCTGTTAAATTTTTGTCAACAATTGTCACAATATGTAAAAACCTTTTTGTTTTAGAATATGGTAATCCCACGTCAGTGACATTTAGCAGTGCAGACGTGGGCCAAATGATAGCCTCGTATACGACGTCGGAATGCATTTGCTATGACTTGGAAACTGCTAAGACAATACTAATGTTTGAGAGTGCTAAAACGTATAGTAAGTATCTACGATGGGCTGCTTTTAACGAAGAACTGTAGAGATTTGGTCAGGTTTATGGTCATTAGCTTGGAGGATGTGCTTTTTGCAGTCCAATGCTTTGTAAAGATCTGGTCATGGCTTTATGTGTAGTCTATTGTATGGTAAATCTACGAAATATAGCTTTTTTCCCATAGTATACCAATTACATTTCGTATACCATAAATATCTCATGCTTCTCTTCCACAGATGGTACACCAATGACGCAGATCAACAAGGTGCTATCGCATCCCACTCTTCCGATGGTCATTACTGCTCATGAAGATGGGCATGTTAGATTTTTTGATATTAATTCTGGTAAGCAAATTCACACTATGGTGGCTCATCTAGACGCTGTAACAAGTCTGTCTGTCGACCCAACAGGATTGTACTTGCTGTCGGGAAGTAAGTTGCATAGCTTTCTCGCTATTTTCATTATCTTAACAGGCCTTATTAGCTATGTCTCGTCCAATGTTCAATGTTTAGCTATTCTGTTTTATGCAGTGAAGGAGTATCTTTGCCTTCTTTTCATAGCAGTTATCATAGCTTTGTTTGAGTGTCTTAATGAAATGATACAGGCTTATGATGATCCACTGCGCAGGTGACAGCAAAGGCTTTTTGTGTTTACCTTGTTTTCAAGGATTGAACGCTGAAGCTTATTCTTTGCTGGCATGATCGCGAGTTTTCAAGCTGAAGCCTGGTTATATTTTAGTGTTTAATTGTTATATGTTTGTGTTATACTCCGCGTCTTGTGCTCGCTCTGTACTCTATTGATGTTTCGTACACGTTGTAGTGTTTTATTATAGTTTTATTATTTCTTTTGTTTTCAATTTCTGGCCAATGATGACTAAAGGCGAATATGAAATTCTTGTGAATTGAGTTATTTTCCTGAGGCCTGAAAGTTGCTTCAAGGTTTTTTCATTAGCTCTTACGAGCGCTCAGCACCTCTTTAAATCACGGTTTATTCATAGCTGCCCACTGGTCAAAACTAACCGGCTGTTACTGCTATTTTCAGGTCACGACGGTTCAATTCGACTATGGAACATGGACAACAAGACCTGCATTCAAGAAATCACTGCACACAGAAAGAAGTTCGACGAAGCGGTATTCGATGTTGCATTCCATCCTTCGCAGCCGTTCCTTGCCAGCGGAGGAGCTGATGCAACGGCAAAGGTATTCGTCTAGAGAAGATATAGAGAGATATAAAAGAATGAATTACACATCTAGTTACTATTTGTAAACTATTGATTTGAAGAATGACCGTCTAGTTAGAGATGTCACAAAGTTGAGATGTCACGGCTGAAAGAGAATTACGTCATATGATAATGATGAATGAGGCATCATCATCATTATTATCACCACGAACTTTTTTTACTCAGGATATAGAACTAAGTTTAATAATAGATGCAGGGGCGTTCAACTAGCCGACACTTTTGTTATTATAATTAATGCTTTGAAAGGTGGATAAAGATACATTTCTGCTGCGCACATCATGAAATCTGTAGTTATTGATACTGTAAGCTGTAGGATACGATTGTTATAGTCACAACATGCCGGAGGGTGTAATTTAATTTCAGCAAATGAATTGTACGATTTGTTGCTTTGGTTATAGTAAGCAATTGCACACTATGTAACATACTCTGTTGAATGATCGCCGGCAAGTATCCGCACTCTCCTCTCAGCTTTAAAAATGAGATGGCGATGATTTGCTGAGAAATCTGTGTTTCATTATTCAGATGTCTCAATTTATTTCGTATTTCCCCCATCCAAATTACTTAACGGTGCAATGTTTAGCGATGCACCACCCAAATATAATGACCAATTTTCTAGGTTTTGTCTTCTCCAGAAACATATACGATTGGTTTACTTGTGCTTATATTATTGTAATTTAATATGTTCAGTTTGATGGTTTGATAAATTACCACGTTAACAGCCTTTTCATATTCTTCAATTATATCCAATGTATGTAACGTACTGTGTACTGTGCTAAGAACAAGAGTACACGAATTTGTCATGATATGAAATATTTTAGTTTCCAGTAGATCGTATAGTCAATTCTGTCGAGAAAAGAAGACTATTTTACAAGTTAAATAATTTTATGACTGATTGATTATTCACAAAAAAAGATTTCGTTTCCTACAGCTTCGTTTAAAGTAATGAGTTCCAATGTTCTGGAGAAAGACAACGCTACAAAGAGCAATGCTCCTGGGTTTTTTTAATTAAGAGAAATTGGATTTATCTTCATGTTAAGTTGATGAAATTTTCTTTTAATACATGGTCTGGTTTAAATTGGGCGACTTGCTGGAAATATTGAGCTAATAATGCTTCGAGTTTTTTAGCTGAAGCAACTTGCTGTCTGATCTTGGTCAAGTAATCCGCGTAGCTTGTGATGCTTTGGCTGGGGTCCTGTGACGTTGAAATTCCGCCGACTATTTGGGGAGAAAACTTTGCAGACATTTGTGTTTGCTCTGAAGTAGCTATTGCAAGATTCTAATCGAGAAAAAAATAAAGAAAACGATTATATTATGTTGTTAAATCGTGCACTGTACAATATAATTCCACTCGCGTTTGAAGATGAGATACCTATTTAATTCTTACCAACCAAATTTGCACTTGGTCACATATGTTGTGAAAGTCTTCAACGATTTTCAGCAGTCCTTGTATTTGGACTGGCAGATCGTTCTTTCTAAACAGAAAAGCACAGTAAACAATAGAATTAAGGAGTCGTTCATTATGCACCAAGTTTCTGGTTTGGAGGCGTGGGACAGGCGAAAAGAAAGCTTGGTACAAACATGCATAAATGTGAGCAGAAATGCATACCGTGTAGTTGATTCAGAAGATGTATTATGCAAGATATAAACTGCGTGCTGGATAACATTCTAAAGGATGAGATATTCAAGAGAATTAATCTAAAGAATAATTAATTGAAAGATAATTAAATCAATTGTATCAATCAAATTCTACTATACAAGCATAGCATGAAAATATTGCCTAGGCCCATTAATAACTTGGCTCCAAGACGATTTCTTGATAATTATCAAGGTAATTATATTGTGAACTGTTGCATAAAGTGTGTGTAAGCATACCGATACGGATTCTCTTAGTATTGGTACCAAGTTTTGAAACTTTACCATGGGATCTTGATCAAGACCAAGTGCTTGAGCTGATTGTTGGTTCGCCATTTTGGATTTTTTCTCTCTCATGGTTTGCTTTGTTTTCATATTGGTTTGAGATTAACCAATCACGTTATCGACTTATAGTCAGCAGCCAATCAGAATGCCATGTAGTGTTTGTCACCTTGACCCGCGTGCTGACTCAAATGCATCAACAAATACTTTCCTGTCTCACTTCCAAGAACATCATGGCTTCCGCAGAACACGAAGGAATTATAAAAATATCTCCGCAGACGTCTACAGCCTATTTGCAAATATCATGCACAAATGAATACATTGCTTTACCTGCTACTGAAAATGAAGTTGGACTTTGGAGGCATGGAAAATTAGACAAACGTGTAAGTTTGCAGATATTTTTATTAGCTTTGTTTCACGTATCTTTTCCTGTGTGCCTTGCATGGCCCACGTCGAAGAAGTTATTTTACGTATGCAATAACACATGCTTAGTAAGCTGGTTATCTTAGTTTATTGTGCCCCAACTCTATTACTGATAGTTTCAGCTCTTTGGGCAATGACTCGTGATAACCTAGCGATAATATATTTTCTATCCTTTCCACCACTGCTGCAATATATAATTTAAACATGTATATGGATAACTGTCTCAAATTGATTTTCAATTTCTTAATTTTTCTGGAAATAACAAACCATACTTGGCATTTTGTTTATTACTAAATCTGTGACTAACCCTTTTGTATTACTAAAAAGTTGTCATGGAATGTATTTGAATGAATTAAACAGTCTGACATAAAATAAAGTTAAACAGGTGGCATAATTCATTTTAGTCTGTTTTATGGTGCTCCTATGTCCTTCCTTCACTCAACTATTCACGCAAAGAGTCAATCATATCTTATCATTGATTGAAAACATGTAAATAAAAAATGATCTATTTTTTCATTGTGAACACTATGCCTATTTGAAAACAGGTCTCTCTTAATTATCCAACCTGTTTTGGCAATGAAGAATTATTAAATAATTTTAGTCACCAAAGACTTAATTAAGTTTTAGATTATTACCCTAGTTTTATACCTGCTGCTTCAACCAAGTAATTTTGAAAATCTTGAATCTAACTAGCAATTTTATCAAGTTGATGTGTCACCCCTAAAATATGATCCTTATATTATAAATCTTATCATTAATTTCAGAACAATGTGTCATTTTTTGTAGCCTCTTCACTTGAGAAGTCACAGTTCAACCATCACTGCACTTTGTTTTGGACATAAGAATAATCCATGTTATCTATGCTCAGCTTCAAAAGATGCCATAATCGTTTGGAAGGCAGAACAAGCATTTGTTGATTACGTAACAGGTTTATAAACAAACAAATGCTATGATTAAACATACTGTATTCAATACCTTGTCAACGAAGGGTGCACGTATTGCGTAAAACGTTTTATTTTCAACTGTTTAGTACCCCGCTAAATGCAGGGCATTGCAAAAATTGCCTATAGGCTCATTGACTTGTCCTCCTCCACGGAAATCTTTAGTAAAAGGCGAAAGATTTGTACGATCTGAAGGAAGACCAGAGCATGATTGACGGGGTCCGCGGACAAGTACCCGGCCCAATTGACCGATCAGTGTGAACGTGGGATGCTTACGTTGTGCGCATGCGTACTTGTAATATATTATTTTGCGGATAATTGTCACATTTACACACACATTTAAAGTCACAATTAATATTATTTTGAACTTAATTGTAGAAGTTTTAAGATTAATTTTTGTTTTTAGGAACTCCATCAGTTGGTGTGAAAATCGCGAAAGATCTAGGCCATTGTTGTCATCTTTGTTTCAGTCCAGATGATTTTTTTGTTGCTGCTTGCATCGAGAAAGAAGTTTGGATCATAAACATTGAGGTGATATGTCTATTGCAGAAGCTGCGTCACTCAATTCTTGATAATTCATGTTATTTAAGAGAGCATTCTCTTTTCGTAACAACAAGCAAATTAGATGATTCTTCGTGCCTTTTTCCTTTATTCATCATCTTTAATATTGATGTCTTTCAGAATTGCAAACTCGTAGCTACTTTAGAGGGTCACACTGGCCAAGTAACTGCTTCGATTTTCTGCCCTCATGACATTTCAAAATTTGTCACAATCTCTGAAGATCGGACATTCAAAGTAGGTGCTCAGAATTTTCAATTAATATGACTGACATCTCGATTGCTACGTAAAGCATTCATCAAACAATGCATCAAGTTCTTCTGTTTTTCTTATAGATATGGGACATAAAGAAGGCTGCATTGATATACCAATCATCCATAATATCGTGTAAGTAAAGGGCGAGATACACTCATTAATTAGATCGTTGTATTCCACCACATTGGCTGGCGTATAAGATTGTTTGGTCTGCAAAATGCACATTGCAATTTTTTGCTGCATGCAGCTAAAGTAAGATGAGAATGCACAGCTTTCTTATACCGTATATGCGTTATCGTATTAAAATGCGGAACAATTGCGAGCTGGAAAGAATAATGTGTATTCATGTTGTATTTTGTTCGCAGCCTCGCCATTCTGGTCAGTTGCCATGCATCCTGAGCACATGCATTTCTCGGTGGGATCAGCGGATGGCAAGGTAAATGAAAACAGCAATCGATGCTTGAATGTCTCTTGCATTAGCTGGCTTGAATGTCTCTTGCATTAGATAGCATAGAAACGTTTTATCACATGCAATGTATACCAAGTTTCTCCGCACGATTTTTTCCCTGTTTAGGTTCGTGTTTACGACATGGTGAGTCATCGATGCTTACATGAAGTAGATATAATGAATGCCTTGGCGAAGAGAAACTCTGAGAGGAGGGACAGCTCGGCTTCTTCTGATTCGGGTATGTTATGGACACCCTATGATACCATTGTCTAGGATAGGATAGTTCATAGTTACAGTTGTTGGAGTTAGAGTTGAGTTATTATCCACTGTTCAGTGTTATCATTTGTGGTTTATTTCTTTACATGTCATGCACGAAATATAACAGGGGTACATTAAACTGGTTCTGACTGTATTCCATTCTATACAATGCAGCATGCGTGGGGAAATTTTGATAGGTGAATTATATAATATTTCTTTCCAGACACCACTATCAGCACGGTAGCAAGTTTCAAACAACGTGGGAAGAAGTTCTATTCGAAAGATGATGATTATGGCGATAATGATGATGATGATAATGATGATGATGAGATAGAACACAGTTTTCATGTTGCATCTCTGATCTACTGGAAGGAAGTAATCTGCCCAGACGATTATGTGAAAGAGATTTCTGACCCCACTCTTGAGTATAACGAGACTGTAAGGTAATGTTTTTGCATTGAGCGCAAGTTGCATTGCAAGTGAAGTTCTTCTATGCAGCGCGTCTTATTATGATACTGTCTATTACTTTCTTTCAGAGAGGTTTTCTTATTCTGTGCAGCGCGTCTCATTATGCTATGTTTTCCTTTCTTTCAGAGAGGTTTTTTTGTTCTATACAGCGCGTCTCATAAAGATACGTTCTAATTTCTTTCAGAGAGGTTTTGAAAGACCCACCTTATCTTATCGCTGGTTGCACGTCTGTTATTGCAATGTTTGATGCTAATACAATGGATGTTGTCTTCAGTATGGATCTAATGGGTAAGTTAGGCTACTTTTTTTGCCTTGGTGCTCTCACTGTTATTTGCAAACCCGCTGTTTATCTTATATATTTTTGACTTTGGCATTCTTTCTCATTGCTGTCATAATTTATGGGTATACCATCATCTTATAAGAATGTTTTGTTTCATTCTAGAATCTATGATATGCACAACCAAGTTAGACCCGGTTGAGTATTGCGTTTCAAGTGCTGGCTGCTTTGCCTTCTCGACATCAACAGATACATTAAATGTAACAAGAATGATATATATATTTTTTGCTATCATTATATTTTATATGCCGTGTAAGCTAATCAATAAAGACAACATTGTTTTTAATTCAACAGATTCATTGCTTGGCTGGTAGCATGTTTGAAAACAACGTTCATGCATTGACAATCCAACCAGATAGAACACAGAAAGTAGATTCCGTATGTGAGCTGATTTTTCTATTTCTCTCTTAATAAGGCTGCTACTTCATACTTGACTGTATTCACTAGACGCTATTATACTTTATCATTGACGATACGCTATTATAATGAAGTATAATTATTATTTCATATATTTGTATGTGGAAATAATCATTCAACTTCAATGTGCTTCACTACTTCAATATGTTTCATTGTTTTTCACTGTACTTCACTGCACCCACTGTATTTTATCATGCTTTACTCTGTTTCATTGTGCTAAATTATACACTTTCCTCCACTTTACTGCACTTCACTGTTCCTCACTTTACTTCATGCTATATGCCTTCGGCCGTATTACTACAAAAGGTGATACATGACTTGGAGCAGCGTATCGAACAAATTGCCACCTTCGTGAAGATGAACGCGAAGCTAAGATGTTCTTTTAGGTTGCACATAATAAATTCTTTTCTACTTTAAGGGTTCTTCTGAATCTGAAGCAAGTGATGCTTGGTCTGAGAGTCAAGATAGTTACGTGGAAACGAAAAACCCAGTGCCTGCCGAACTTACTGTTTTATCGACGTATGCTTTGTCATTTGTTCCTTTGGCATTGTTTTTGAGGAATGTATCTGTTCATCACATATACATTCTAATGATAAGGTTTTATATCACTCAGGGCTCCACTTGTGAATGGCTCACCCCTTCAAGCGATGTTGGAGTCAAAGCAGTCAACGAAAAAGTCTCAAAAAGGTGACACAAGTTTCAAGACTCATGCTTCTCGATAGACATATCAGTTAGGACTCATTTTGTAAACGCACTCAACGTAGCATTATTTAGTGAAAGCGAAATTTCTTCTCAGGTTCGAAAACGCCAAGAGGTTCAAGCCAAATGGACCAACCATTGACGTTCAATTCTAAAGTGAAGTCGTCTGGATACAGCGCCACTTCAAGGTGTGACATTTTCCTCGTCTTCCATGCTACTCATCCACGTTTATAGAAGAAGTGACATTACCCTGAACTGGATCATCCATCTAACGATTCACTCTCTAACCACTTCGTTTTCATGCTATTTTGTTAATTGTCTAGGTCTGCAATGTTCACTCCAAAGACAAATGCTTCTTCTAAGAAAAATGGATCAGCGGTCAGAAAGGTCTCTGATGCAGAGAAAGCAAAAGGCGGTGTATTATCAGGGTTAGAATCTATTGACAAATATACCCATGTAGATATATACTTGTATTTGTGTAGATGCATGGTTTTTGAAGGGTCTTTACATCATATCCTTTATAATTTCTCGAAAGCATGTTTTGCGTATTTTTGCAATGTCCCACTCGACAGCAGGTAAGAGCTTTATTCGAGAACTGAAAATGTCAAAGAACTGAAATGAAACTTCGATTCTTGTAGCCTGTTATCAGATTGCTATCCCATGAAGAGTGACCCTCCAGTTCAGCTTGTGCACAAGTCAAAACTGCCTCCAAAACCAACATCGATTGTCTCACTGGCCTTTTCAGGTATTTTCAAAGTTGTCTTTTCAAAGATTTTACAACGGTGCAACACCTTATGGATTCACTTTTTGTCACATTGCTCACAAATGTCTCTTCTTCCCTCAAGATGACGGCAAGCAGATGTCTAGTGCACTTGGTGATAAACACGCTTTTATGTTCAAGATTCCCTACACAGGCAAAGTCTCGTCTTACACTGGTAAGTGTTACTGTGTAATACTGTAATGTCACGGGGCTCCACAGACCAGAGATTCAGAAAGTGTCATGTGTTATATTTGTCGTAGCATTGCTCTATACCAAGCGAGAGTGAATCAATTGTATTGCAATCATATTATTAAGCATGTTACATTCCATATATTGTATACTAAATGGTCATGCTACAATCACATGCTCATGGCAGATAACTGAGGCGCAAAATATCACAATGTATTACGATAAACCAGATGACATGCAAATACAGCATTGCATTACTACACGTTTTTTTATAAGAAACCACTTTATGAATAACTTACTAGTAGAATTTGTGCTAAATTACAATAGATTCCTTTGTTTTATTGTTTTCCTTAACAATAGAAAACAATAGCAAATTTAAGAAACTCTTACTAGTAGGGCTTGAGCTAGGTTTCTTATAAAATAAAAAACGTGTAGTTGCAGTTTTAAGGCTGCAGATGCCGGCTATGCTAGAATTTAGATATAGAACAACTCCTTATTTCTAACTATGTATTTCATTATCTTATGCAGGGCATGACAATGTTGTGAATACTTCCCAAATCAGCCATGATAATTCCTTTCTGCTCACATCTTCTGATGACAAGACAGCGAAATTGTGGAGCAAGAGCCACTCAAACGCACTGCTCACGTTTTCTAATGTCAAACACAACTTCCAATCAGAGAAAATCAACGCAGGGTCTGAACAGGTAGTTAACACAAGTGCTTCATACTTCATTCTACAATCAAATCTGCATTGTTTGAACTCGTGGAATTCGAACTCTATCTGATTCGAACGAAATTCTCTGTCCCTTCAAGGGTCGCTAATGAACCAATTCTTATAAAACAAACCTCTATAATTTGAATTCTTGCAATTCGAACATTTCCACTCTTCCTCAGAGTGTTCGAATAAGACAGAGTTGACTGTATATATAGATATCTACTTTTTTATTTTATTTTGTTTTTGTTTTTTTATTATTTATTTACTTATTTTTAATTTATTTTGTTCTTCATTTCATACTTATTACTTTATTGTTTCATCTTGGGCAAGATGAAACAATAAAGGGGGCGAAGCATCTTTTTTGTTAGAGCTATGAATCTAATATGGCTCACTGCTGCCCGTATACAAATCAAGATCTTGCCATGCTGTCTCACCTCAACCTATTTTCTACATTTACAGAGCAATCCTTCCTTTCCTAAAGAAATTACCAAAGCCTCATTTTACTACGTTGATAAATTTGTTCTGCTAAGCTGCCTGAACTCTCTCTACATGTACAAGTATCATATAGGCGAAGAAAAGAACGATATAAAAAGGTTTGAGCCATGCATTATATCTTATGCCACTGTCCTGACTAATTTACACTGGGTTATACCTGTTCTGAATCTAATAAAGCTTTATGTATATAATCATTTTCTTGGCATTTCGTGCACAGGTATCACACACAAAACAGATACAAACTTGTACGTGATTTCAAGATCAAAGGAGTTCAAAACATCAGTACATTCTCCTGCATCAATGGCTTCTTTTCCTGTATCCTTTTTTGTGTAACACATTGATTTTTAAGAAAAATAGGAGTTAGTTTAGCAACTTTAACGATATCTTTTGTCATAATCATAATCATAATTAATCATCATTATCATCATATCGTAGACGTCTGTTGAACTACCCTTGAATTAAAAACTTTATTGCATTTCACCCCTGGAAGAATACTAAAATCCGTTAGTGATGCACCTGTAGTGCCTCTTTCACAGGGTGTCGGTCGGTCCGTGTATTGCTTTGATTAATTAAGAAGTATATTGTTTCTTAATGCATTCCCTCAGACATTGTCCTGGCAGCTTGTTCGGATAAGAGTATAGCAGTTTTCGACATGAACATTGGAAAGGTGGCACGAACAATGAAAGATGCGCACACCAGAGTTGTTCATACAATCTGCCAGAATCAAGTAAGAAACCTGTCATTCATCCATAGCTAGCTATCTTCTAGTGTCAAGCAATGGATCTATAAAAATTCGATTATTTATTAACTCGGGTTTTTCATTATCTTTGTCTTTGTTTATTTTCAGGGTTCACCTTATGTGTCGCATCCGTCAGAAGCCTACGATTTGTTTCTCACATCTGCCCCAACAGATGGCATTAAATTATGGGACTTGCGTGCTGACAGGTAATCTATACTCCTGGCTTCGTTCGCTATTGCTTGTCTTTATTTTTTCAATTACAAAAGATTTACTTCACAGTGGATTAAAATTCCAGCACCCAACCTTTAGGCAATAAGTTATTTCTTGTGTAACACTCTGTAACATTAAATAGTGGACCATTTCGTCCATCTTGGCATGAGAAGATGCATTTGTCTTTCAGAGAATACATATAAGTAGCTATACTTCATATAGCTACTTATACAAATTATATACATATACTTTTGTATAAGTAGTTGTATGAAGCATTCTTTTCTTGCCCTTTACTTACTTTATTTTGGTATTTTCTTTATATTTCTATCTGTTATTCATCAGTAATATTTTTCTTTTCTCAGATGTGTGAGAAAGTTTGATGGTCATGTAAATCGTTCTCAGAAGGTTGGTCTGGCTTACAGTCCCTGTTCAAGATACATTGCAACTGGGTCTGAAGACCGATGCGTGAGTTATTAACGACATGTTTTCCTTTTTCATCAACAACAACAACAACCTTTTTCCTCGTCTCTCGTCAAAATAAAGGAATAAAATAAAGTAAAGTGCTTGGTGTAAACTTACTACATTGCGTCCTTGTGCCTCGCTCGTTTTAGGTAGTTGCGAGCGAGTTCCTTGTGTTGAGCTAGTTGCGAGCGAGGCACTGGGACGTAATGTAATGAGTCTATGCTTGGTGTATAGATAGCTATGTTTAACGAGGAATAGGACAGTGAAAGATAACATGCCGTGGGGTATATACGACCTCTATCTGTTTTCGTTTCAGGCGTACGTTTTTGATATACGAAATAGTGCGTATCTTCACAGACTTGCGGGTCAATCTGGCGTAGTATCATGCGTGGATTTCCATCCACAAAAGCCTATGGTAAACATTCGTTATATTCTTATGATCCTGCGTGTGGATAGCTTTCTAAAGCGTAGTGAGTTGGTAGTACGCATGCACGCCATTTCTGGTCCTCGGATTCCATGTCATCCACCCACCAGCGCCCAAGGTATCCTGAATGTCATTACGTCATTGCATTACGTCATGTCCCACGTTAATTCATCCCAATTTCTCGTTTTTTGTAGCTTGCTACCGGCTCTTTGGATGGAGAAATTCGATTCTATTCTGATGTAGTCTCCTGATGGAAAGTTTTGTGAGTTTCAACTTATTTAATTATTGAAATCCTAGCGATTCTTAGCAAACTATAGTTTCATCTTTTGGACACTTTTATTTAAATATGTTCACAACTTATTCCACACATTATAAGATGAAATAATTTGTACAGACCATCTGATAATGAGATTTATATAATTAATGATGTAATTTATTGCAGAAAATTAATATATTTGTTGTATCTTATAACTGAGCGCACATGGGTTATAATTTAAAAATATAGGGTGATGTTCTTGTTTTTATTCTTAACTTTATTTGATAGCAATTTATCAAGATCTTTGTAGGCTGTTTGAGCAAGAGATGGTGACAATTTATAATTGATCAGCCATTTATAATCAGAATGCACAATTGAAGAAATCATGACGTCACATTTGAATATGATAATTGCAACAGATGATGATTATAGAAAAGGTATAAATGTCATATCTAACATATGATGCGCTGAAAAGGTAATAGACGAAAGTAACTTGTACACTTTTTTCTTGCCTTATATGAGAGATTTATGTAATCAGGCCTATTGTGAAATTTGACAAATCATGCAGTCGACATTTCGTTCAGTACGTAATGCAAGTGTGTGCATTGTTCCTGGCCTAAAAGACTTAACTGATGAACTTGGAGGACCGAAGGTTTCCAGGATCTATTCAGGTATATCATGCTCTTTCAAGATTTATCACTTCAACAAAATCACTCCATAACAGGAGTAGCCCCTGATATTTTTTAGGTTTCTATCGAATATTAGCTGACAGAAACATAACATCTCCTAACTGTTGAATCCTTTTGGAACACAATATGCCTTTGTATTGTGTTCAAACTATTATGATCACCTTCCAATACAACAGATATATCTTCCTATTGTGAACAGTGGTGCTGTCCCATAGGCGATCTGTTATAAGGAGGTTCGTCAATTGTGTTAATGTTAATTATTCATTATTCTTGCAATTTTTCTTTTCTAGACGATGATCTATCAGGAGAGACGGTGGTTCGAACGAGCCACAGTTACGATCGCAACGTGATTTGCCAACTGTTGACCCATATTCCTGACAGTGTTATCAATTACAACCAACGAGTGGCAATGCCTGCAAGGAAAGAGAGCATTGGAGTTGCTATGTTCGCTGATATATCAGGTATTGTTATGCATTGATGCATTGATGATTAACAACGCACAGACATTGAGCATTTGTCGAATACAGTTTGATGTCAGGCACAGTAAATGTTCGCATATAGAAACCTGCATATTTTGTATCCAACTTATCGCTCAGACACAATAAGCTATTGTTTCTTCCATTGCTTTGAGCAGAAATATCAGCTTGGAGGTTCCTTTTTTTGCTCCTTCGTGCGGACTTTTGCTAAGCTCAAAGAAATTGGAGGAGACTGCATCAATTTCATGATACCTGTAAAGTTTCATACCTTTTATGTATGAAATTGTAGTATGCATATTTGTGCAAGTATTATTCAAAGCAGGCGGGAAAATGTATCATTTATCAAGGGCTTCATGTCAAGGACTTCTCTGGAAGCTAAAAACAGTTTTAAGCTTTGTTCTAAGTTCTAACACTGTGTTCAGTTTACAGTGCTCAGCTCTCTGCACTGTAACACTATACAGTACTCCAGTATCTTTCATTGTGATCACCACTTTATGTATCCATGTGTTATAGTTTAGCTAGTCTCATTAAATAATCCCCTTGCTTCCCCGTTCTCTATTTCACTTTCCCGTAGCGATATGAAACAGAGCACAGGGAAGCAAGGAGGTTATGTAGTGAGACTATAGTTTAGCTTCACTTGTGAAGTTGTCCATTCAATTCATCGCACAGGGTTCACTGCTTTGTGCGAGAAGTATGCTGACATGGTAACGCAGGACTCTGCTCTCGGAACAGACAAACTCACTGCCACATTGAACAACTACATCGGACAAATAGTCGATGGTAAGCAAGAGAAAACTAAAGCCTGCTTCGTGCGAATCCTTATTCATTCATTACTTTATAGCTGATGTTCATTACTCTGTAGTTCAAAGATGAAAATTGCAAACGAAGCCCCCCCGGGAGAAGCAGTGTAATTGATCTGAAATTCCATTAGGATTTAAGAACGTAACAGGGGGTAACTACTGAGGAATTTATTTACATATTAAGTATCTTGTTTTCTTTAGGAATAATTAAAGATGGTGGCGATGTACTTAAGTTTGCTGGTGAGTAAACAGTTCTAATTGTGTAATATTTTATTATGTATTATGTAATTAGGTAGAGTCCTTCTATCTGTCAGCTTGTTGTTTCTGAAGTGTAGATGTGTTATTGTGTTAGCTGATGTTCATCTCGCATTGATCGTGAAGGTGATGCCATCCTAGCATCGTGGGTATTCTCTCATTCTGGCCACAACATCAAGACAGTGCTAGCCAAGGCCATACGTTGTGGTCTTGCCATTCAAGACAAGTGCGACAACCAGCTGACTGAAGTTGGCGTTCTGCTGCGCGTGAAAATCGCCATGGCTGTCGGTTCGATGATCATAACATTCGTTGGCGAGGAAGGCTCGAAGCAGTTTGATCTGTCTGGATCGGCAATCGACGAGGTTGGAGCTGCTGAAAAACACGCCAAGCCGGGGGACGTGATTTTGACTCAACTTGCTTGGTCTAATTGTGATCAGGATGCTTTTAGGGTCGAAAAACTGGAAAATTTGGATTTATTCAAGGTCAGAGCCCTTATTATTAAAAACTATTGCTGATGAGATCACTCTGATACAATGCTTGCATGCTAAGAATAGATGAATTAGTAGATGACTACATCAGAAGTTCATCAAAGCTCAAAGTTTGTCTGTTCCCAGCTCGAACATCACGGCTTGTTAAATCAGAAGCCCAAACCCAAAAGCTTCTTGAATCTGTTTTGCAAGAAGACTTTGGAAGACTCTGCTATTAAGTGGGCGTTACTTTTTCTTTGCGTGGCCATTCTCCCAGTTATGAGTCTCTGATGAATGCGTTTCAGCATATACTTCTGGCCTGACTTAACTTTGTAGATACAACATTTCTCCTTTGTTCTTTATCATCAGGTTTCAGAGGATAAGCGAATCGTGGATGTTTTAAAAACAAGCCTCAGTCTTGCAAATAACATCACTGGAATGTTCTCCGAGATGAAAAACAGTACACTGGCACGAAGTAATCACGTTGTTATCTGTCCGGAGATGGATGAGCTCATTGCTCAGTGCCCGGACTGTCATTATGATCTACCGAAGGCGTTGTTACCGGATTCAGAAGATTCCGAGCTGCGGAGATTCACGCCAACCCAAGTTGCGATTGAGAATTGGCGATCAAACTCCGAGAAAGACAGAAAGTTTGGTATGCTCTAGTTGTGCAGTAATCCCCGTGTTTTGTAGTACTTCTATGTTAAATAATGCAGTAAAAATATTTCCATTCTACGACTTATGCCGTGATGCATTCTAAAGACGCAGATAAGAACTGCATATTTTGAATCAACATGATATCAGCTCCATGAATTCAGCTTCTTAATGATAACATGCTCCTTTTTCAGATCGCCAAAAGATGAATTTTAACCTAGACGACGAACAAGTACAAGAATTGCGATCATATGTTGCTATTCCTGTTTTAGATAAGGTACATAACACGCATCCAATTATTCCTGCTTATTCTTTATTCTCCATCTCACCATGCTTTGCATTCAATCTTATTAACAATTGGGCTTGAACACAATCTCGGCACTAATACATCAGTACTTGGTGTAACGATGCACATATTATCCACGCCATTCCATTGATAGCTCGACAATGGCCAAGATCTCGAATGGCTATCTGAAATGCGACAGGTCTCTGTCCTCTTCATCAACATGAGGCTGCCTGTTGGCAGCGATGATGCTGCATTTGCACTGCAAAAAGCATTTGAAGTCATCTACGAAGCTGTCCTCAAATTCAAAGGTATGACAAGTGCTCATAAAGTGATACCTTTGTGCTTTGTAATCATTTGCAGATATTGATAATTGCAGTAAATCCTCAAGAAAGTCCCCACCTCCGAAGTCACCCCCATCCCCGAATAAACCCCCACCTCCGAATAAACCCCCATTTCCGAATAAGCCTTGATCTAAAACTTTAATTTTGCAAATAACTACCCGGGTGCTTATTCAACAGTATACGGATTGAGCTATTTTTAATTGTTACAAATGCTTGGTTAGCTTATTTTGTTTTTAGCTGCACTATGCATTATATCATTTTAAATTTATCTCCAGGAAATTTGAACAAGGTGTTCAGCTTTGACAAGGTGAAAATCTTCTTCATTTTATCGCTTTATCAATTAATAGATGTTAGCTGTGTACCTTTTTTGGATTGTAAAGTTCTCGTTTTTGCGTCTAGGGCTGCACATTTGTTGTCATATTTGGTCTTCCTGGTTGCAAACACGAAGATGATGCGGCCAGAGCATTGCGTTCTGCCCAAATGGTCTACGAAGCATTGCATTCTGTTCCTGAAATCACGTGCGTGATTCAAAAACATGTCTTCACTCCATATGCAATTTATTATCACGCAAACTGAAGAGGCTAGCATTTGACGAAAGCATCTGCATTAGCCATGGAAATTGAAATACTAAATACTAATGCTAATTGTTTTCCAATTTTCATGACTAATGTAGATTGTTTATCAATTTTGATCAATGTTGATCAATGTTTGATCAAAATTTCTTATCACCTGCTGCCATACAAATGGTTTATTGCGTTTGCCATGTAGAGAGACTTCACGTAGATGTCAATTAAATTATTAAAGATGCATCAATGACTTGTTTTCGATTTTTGCAGAGATGAAAGCATTGGAGTTACAACTGGCAAGGCTTTTTGCGGTGTTGTTGGACACAAAGATAGGCATGAATACACAGGTAACTAACTATATGTTATTGCTTTTAAAGTATAGAGTTAATGCCAGCAGAAGGGTGACAGGAGACGACAGTAAGATGCCACAGACAGCGAATAGGTAGATGCTGATATGGGACAATAAATGCAAACTTTATTTGTATATCATTTTGATCTTTATTTTTATGCGTTGTTTCGAGTTCAATATTTTTTATAGTTATTGGAAGAAAAGTGAATATGGCTGCTAGGCTCATGATGAATTATCCAGGCATCGTTTCATGCGACCCGGAAACGTACGAAGCAGCGAAATCAAAGTTGAGAAGACTCGACTTTACTACTTTGCCTTTCAAACTACTGAAGGGGATCAAGGAACCTGGAATTATCAGAGAATACAATCCAAGTGCAAAGTTAGTAGGCAATCTTTTCTTTAATATGTGTTCTGCTCCTACAAATACATTCATTGGTATTCGCTGAAGATTATCTTTGTCAATAGGATCACATTGAGGACTCGAGCGTAAACAGGCCTTTGTCTTAAGATTGGATCACATAATTTACATGTACAAGAGTTAATTTGACTCTTTCTTCTTTTATAGCTCTAATGAGGAAGAGAAAGAATACGATTACCCCATTTTAGGTTTGCATGCATTTAAGCATCTGCATTTGTCAGGGGGACGTATAACAGAAGTTGAATACTACTAATGTGTTGTTGCATTACTTCTGTTGCATTGCTTCATTAATGTTTCTCATGCAGGCAGAGAAAAAGAAGTCTCACAGATCTCAGAGATCCTGCAGAAAGCGAAAGAGAACACAAACGTCAATGCCGTGGCGATTGAAGGCGAGGCTGGCATCGGTAAAACGAGGCTGCTCGAAGAAGTGATGGATATTGCAGAAAACGAAGGATTCAGGTATGTCTTTACATTACATCAAATATAACGTTCGTTTGATGTTCCAGTATTTGAACCCCCTGTCTGAGTAGCTCATCTAATAGGTTGGCAATACAGAGGTGTGGATTTCTGGGAGGTAACGCTTGGCGTTTTATTACGCGGAGCAGTCAGCTTTGGCTAATAATGTTTTTCTTTTGTTTACTATACAGGTTGCATTACATAGAGGTGGATTCATCACAGTCATTGGCACCTTTCAATGTAATCGGGATGCTCGTATCCAGTCTACTTGGCCTTGAACATTGTAGAAGCAGTCTGGAGAAAGAGCATATCCTATTTGATATTGTCAAAGATAAAGAAATTCGACAGGATTTGTCTCTTCTTAACGACCTCATCGGCACAGAGGTAGAGCTTAATATCTATGCTATTTGTTGTTGACCCTCTTACTGTTGAAGATTGCAGAGCATGGCTGTATCTATATTACAGTGATATACCATGGTCTAGTATTGACTGCAGTCCTAGTATGTCCTAGTTTTACCACCAATAATGTCAGGAGAATGCATGTGGAAGTTGTTATTGAGACGATTGGCTATGCTTATTGTACAGGTGGTGGCTGATGCAAAGTTCACTGATATGGACAACGATGAAAGAACCTCTTGCTTTCATGGACTTCTCTTCTATCTGATTCAATCGGTAAGCACTAATCTCTATATTTCTAATTAATTATTCTTCTTATGATTATCCAGCTTTCCAATGAAGACCTAATGTGAAAACCAGTCCGTAAATTAGCCCATTGCACACCTCTCTGTTGCTTTTACACTGACCCTTCAGAGTAGTGCTGCTTACTTTGCACAGGTAGCTAAAATCCGCCCCAACATCTTCATCATCGATAACGCGCAATTCGTCGACCCTGAATCCTGGGAGTTCTTCTCTGATTTTCTGTGGGAGTCACACACAGTGCTTACTCTTGCCATGCGGTCATTTTCTTCTTCCAACCCTGCTCCCTGCGAAGAGGCAATTAAGTTGTTGCAGAATGAGAAGACGAGAAGATTTATCCTAGGTTAGTATCTTATTTGATTTCTCTTGTATTACTCTGGAATTATATGACTAAAGGGTGTAGACCTGGGTGGGTCATCGAATTGTTTATGTAAAGGGATACTCAGTTCTACTGGAAATTCTGGGGTTGGGAGAAGGCTGATAATTACCTCCTGCTGCCCCCAGTTTCTGTATCGAAGAGACTCTTCGATGTTTTAGTTGGTTGTCCATTATTTTTCACTTTGTCGCTGAATAGTTTGTCCCTAAAGCTACAAAAGGGGCTAAAAGTTAATGGGACACTTGCAAAATTGCAAAATAAATTGGGACATTGGGACAAAATAAATTGGGACGCTGACAGATTGGGACATGGGGCATTAACCAGCAATTTATCTTTATGGGTGTTATTCAAGCCTGCACTCCTTCTAAAGCAATGTTGCATACGTACTTAATTTGCGATGATTGCAAGTTTCGCAGGACTTTTGTGCTCTATTTTAAATACTTGGCTAGATACATCTTTACATCTTTTCATTTGCTTGCTAATTTTATCACAGAGGGTCTACATGAAGACGTCATGTCAGATGTTGCCTGTCAGCTGTTGCAAGCGTATCGCATACCAAGGAAGCTGGATGACATGCTACGTTCAAAAAGCAACGGTGTTCCATCGTGGTGCGAGCAGCTGGTGAAAGAATTAGTGACGACCAATGTTCTTAAGGTATACACGCAATGCAATTTCTATGCTCTTCACTTGCAACAAAAGCGCAAACCACAAGGTGATTTGGCAGTAAGCTAATGCCTCGTAACGTACCTGCATATACTTATACCAGGTCTCAACAACTTACTAGCTTATACCAGATCTCATCGTACTAGCATATACTCATACCAGGTCTCAACGTACTAGCTTATACTCATACTAGGTCTCAATGTGCTAACTTATTATCATACCAGGTTTCAACGTTCTAGCTTATACTCATACTAGGTCTCAATGTGCTAACTTATTATCATACCAGGTTTCAACGTACTAACTTATACTCATACCAGGTCTGAACGTACCAACTTATACTCAGACCAGGTCTGAACGTATACTAGCATGTACTCATACTGGGTCTCAACGTACTAGCATGTACTCATACTGGGTCTCAACGTACTAACATATTATCATACCAGGTTTCAACGTTCTACCTTATACTCATACAAGGTCTCAACGTACTAACTTATTATCATACCAGGTTTCAACGTACTAACTCATTCTCATACTAGGTCTCAACGTACTAACATATTATCATACCAGGTTTCAACGTTCTAACTTATACTCATACTAGGTCTCAATGTGCTAACTTATTATCATACCAGGTTTCAACGTACTAACTTATACTCATACCAGGTCTCAACGTACTAACTTATTATCATACCAGGTTTCAACGTACTAACTTATACTCATACAAGGTCTCAACGTACTAACTTATTATCATACCAGGTTTCAATGTTCTAACTTATACTCATACAAGGTCTCAACGTACTAACATATTAGCATACCAGGTTTCAACGTTCTACCTTATACTCATACAAGGTCTCAACGTACTAACATATTAGCATACCAGGTTTCAACGTTCTAGCTTATACTCATACTAGGTCTCAACGTACCAACTTATACTCATACCAGGTCTGAACGTACTAACGTATTCTCATAGGTTGGCCCAGATAGCATGCAACTTGCGGAACTGGTTCAGTCAAGCCAAGAGTATAACAACACTTCTGAGACACCAGAGACTGCCACTTCACAATTGCAAAGTTTAGCTCCAGAATTCTCCTCCGCAGCAAGTAAGAGACGCTGGAGCATAGCGAGAAACGTCACATTGCCATTCAAGCGTGGAAGCCTGGGACGGTCAACCGATGGCTCGTCAGACGGAGATTCACGCCGTAGCTCAAATAATTATCCATCAACGATTATGCGCTCGAGAAAGACGAGCGATGATTCAGCGGCGAGTGAGAGAACATTCAAATTGTACGATCTCTATAAACGGCGCGTGAGCACGGATTCAGTTAAAAGTGTCAGGATATGCTTGGAAATGAATGAGACGCTGGATCCTGTTTGTGAAGATTTGGACGAATTCGAGGAGGATTTTCACTCCAGAATGCAATTGAAGCACAAGTTCATTGAAGAGTACTTCGTGTATGCGAGCGAAGGTGCTGTACCTGATGACGTGGATAATACGTGTATTGTTACACCAGGTCGTGAGATCAGTGATGAGATCGTGCCCATTTCCCTAAATGATGTTGTCGTTGCGCGGTTGGACAGAATGTCACTGAACGAGCAGCTGATCCTGAAATTCGCTTCCATTTTGGGGATGAATTTCAAGCGTAGTCTCTTGAGCGCGATTGTCCCGCGCAATGTTGCGAGTGTTCTCGATGCTACACTGTATAGATTGTGCAAAGAGAGGCTATTTGAGTGCGGGAGTCTCGCGCTACTGCAGTCACACCAGCACAACAATCAGAAAGACGAGCTGCAAGCAAAGAGCTCCAGTCATCATCATCATCATCGCAAACACTCCGTTGACTTAAATTCAAAGTATAAACATCACGTTTATTGCGGCTGTTATGCAGACGAGGACGAAGCTCCCATTGATTTGTCGCAAAACAATCGAATGTCGAGTGGCAGGAAGAAGTTCTGTTTGTATTTCCATTTCTCCAATTCGTTTGTTCGCGATGCAGCCTACGATCTGTGGCTGGAAGATCAAAGAAAGGCGCTGCACGAGCGTGCTGCAATGTACTTGGAGACGCAGATTCATCTTTGCAAATCATGCGGTGGTGATTCATTTGTACCGGGAATGAAAAGCAAAACAATCAGCAGACACCTGTTTGTTTCCGACAGCCTGGGTAAGCTCTACACTCTATTTTACTCCCCGATATTGTTTTGTCTTGGGTGCATGCCTACATGCATGCTACATGTGTGTCGTGTATGTATGTCGTGTATGTATGTCTGTTTGTATGTCTGTCGTCTGTCTGTTTGCCTCTCTGTCTGTCTGTCGCGTAGTATTTATGGAAGAATTTTTAATGTAACTGTTGCTTCGCAGGTAATGACCAACGTCCTTTCAATATAAGATTGTCATAAAAACTGCTGCTTTGTTTGTAACTTCCAGGTAAATCATCTGCTCGAATGGAAAGGAAGAAAATGCAGGCAACGGCCCAATTCTCAAGAGTTGCGCAACCGAAAGGAACAATGTTTAGCAAGATACTACACGGTGATAGTAGACCGAAAGGTACGAAGGAAGAGCTTCAGAACGAGGCTGGCTACTTTACCAAAAGGAGGCAAGTCGGGACAAGAGGAGATGGAATCGGAAGGGCGCTTATTGACATGGCAGGTGGGTGGGACTATAATTTTTACATCATAAAGTACTCAACCGGTATCTTTGTCAGATAAAGAGTGCTCAGTGGCAGGGCATTTATCAAGCGATTACTTCGACACGCCAAGATTGAGGTCTAACAGAACGATTTGCTTTGATTATGACACAATTTGACAATGATGTTATCTGCTCTCTAGGAATTATCAACCAGGGTATCATCAATCAAAGTCAGTCAAAAAACCAATTCAAATCAATTGTACAAAAGCTGCGCAAGAGCAAGACAACAGTTGCTCCGAATGCCGAATCAGTAACCATGGCTGTTCTTGCCCAGTTCCAAAAAATGATTTCCACATCTGATAGAAATAGTTCTATTCGAAGACCCAGTCTGTTGGCAAATAAAAACGATTCTGGTAAAAACAGGTATCGAACCGTTTAAAAACATTGCTGCATTGTTGCAAGGATTTCTAATTCTTTAGGACAATAACGTGTTTATCATCATTTTGATCATTCCAAGATCTTTAGTACATACGAAGTGGTAACATGTTATTTTGCAGGGCCAAAGCTGTTAACATAAGCGAATGCTATTGCAACGACGTTCTGGCCATCACCTACCCTCAACTAGTTTATCATTGGAAATCAGCAAAGAACGATCTGAAAAAATTCCATTACATGATCGAATCGGCCGCTGCTTTGATTTCCATTCACTCGAATATGCAAGCTCTGTCCTATTTGAATGAAATTGAGACAATCATAAAGATTAACGATTCTGCTGTTGATAACGAAGAGGCATTTTTTATCACTGTTGAAGACAAGGCAAGAGTTGAGCTTCTAAATGGACAGGTATGCGTGCGATGTTATTCTGAAACTTCTTCCTTGTTACTTATGTATTGCATTGTTGAAGTCGTTCTCTTCCTTAAAAAGTCAATTTCGTTCAAAGAGAAGGTGGAAGTTGTTATGAGTTGCCCATGTTTTCGAAGAGGACCTTCTCTCGAGTCTCCTGTCTAACTATTCTATAATTGAATGCTAGCATATGTATAGCTATTTGATTTATATTTTTCTAGGCTTTGATGAACATGAATCGAATCAACGAGGCAATAAAGCATTTTATTTTATCACTGAAACATCTTGGCAACGTGCATCCCACGTCTACGTTTGGTATAATGGTTAGAACCAGGGCAGCATACATGACTCAAATATTGCACAAGAGAATGCCAGATACTTTTAAAGAGAGGAGCGAGTAAGTAAAACAGTAACAGTGGCAGCAACAACAGTAGTAATAATCATAGTAATAGTAGTAGCAACTGCAGTGGTAGTAGTAGTAGTACAGTAAAAGTCCGCGTATAAGAACCGATGGATTAAGAACCTGCAGACTGATATTTCTGCTCAACACAATAGAAGAAACAATGGCTTTTTGTTTTTTAACATTAGGCTGGTGCAGAACTTGCTGGTTCTGCAATGCGGGTTTTTACTGTAGTAGTAGTAGCAATTTTAGTGGTAGTAGTAGTAGTAGTAGTAGTAATACTATAGGAGCAACTGCAGTTGCAGTTTTAGTGGTAGAAGTAGCACAGTAGTATTAGTAGTAGTAGCAGTAGTAGTAGTGGCATTTGGTTATAGGGATTTACAGGGATGGAGTGAAGTAGACCTAACCTGCAATTTGTTTTATAATTTTAGAGAGACATCTCACTTCTACATTGAGCAAGCTCGCTGTTTCACTCAGTTAGCGCATGCGTATCACCTTCTTCACGACAAGAAGAGATCATTCATGGTTGCTCTTGAGCACCTCAACGCTGTAGAAGAAGCCGAAGATGACTGGGTTGAGGTGATTAGTAAAATATCTACTTTCTTTCCGGCAATTTCTAAGGCAATCCTGTTTTCAAATACAGTGGAATCCCGCTATAACGAACCCCACTTATAACGAACTTCCCGGTACGCAGTAACATGTTCAACTCTGGTGGCTCAGTGGTTAGCACTTGTGTTTGCCACGCATGAGATAGCAGTTCGAATCTCATGCAAGCCACTAGGAATAGCTGAGCGACATAAATGAGGGCCGGTACCCCGGGTATCTATAAGAGAAAGTAGATTCCCGGGGTATCGGATTTTTCGGCTTCATAAAAAATGTCCCTTCTGTACAACGAACTCCCGCTATTGTGAACTATTTTCTCGGTCCCCACAGAGTTCGTTATAGCGGGATTCCACTGTAATGTGTTCTTTGCTTCGTTTGGAGATGGTTCTTTCACTGTATTGACTTTGGAATTGCATAGCACTTTGAATATATCTATAATTTTGCAACGGTTTTATGACTATTTTGTAACTATATGAAATGATCCTTGGTGTCTTCTCGTTCAAACGTTCTCCCACTGCATTATCTATTCTTGTGTGTTAATGAAGTAATGTTACATATCTTTTAGTTGATGCTTGCACTTTCATCCATGATCGAATGTTGTCAATTGACGAATCGAATCAAGCTTGGGAATGAATACGAGACAATTGCCCTTGCCAAGTCAGTTTTCACTATTATCAATCACAGTGCCGCATTTACCAATGGGCCAACTGGGCCCGGGCCCAGGGGCCCCCTAAAATTCTTAGATTTAGGGGGCCCCGAGCAAAATTTCGAAAAACCTATGAACTGTTGTTGATTTTATTCTTGTGTTTGAATTGAGAAGTAATGTCTTCAAACAACACAGTTGCTTCATTTTTCAACAGTATGTGATCCTCTAAATCATACATGAACCTTGAAGCTGGATGTCATAAACTGATTTTGACGCCATCAGCCAGTAATCATGATTTTCTTTTAATTTTATTTCCGTTCCGTTGGCAAGTTGTTAGTATACCAATAAAATTATGCAGGGTACTGAGGACTATACACGTGACACGTTTTTTTTTTACATATTTCAAGGGGCCCAAATCAATTTTGGGCCCAGGGCCCTAACTGACTTAAATGCGGCCCTGATCAATCACTGAATCAAACAAGACTTTATTTTGAGCTTTCACTATATCCATACCCTGATATCCAAGAAGTAAAATGATATTTTAAATTCCCGAATTCCTAATTTTTGATTCCTTAAACTTCTGAGCCTGATAAACATGTTATTATATGAGCTTAATTGATTACCTGTTTAAAATCACGACGTTTACATTACTTCTCGTTTTCTAGAGTGAGGCCAGAATACAAGACTGTAGAAGAGGTCCTTGCTGCCATTCAACTTTACTCAGTCCTTCTGTCATTCAGATTCTACAAAGGAAACATTACATCTGCTACCAATGCAGGTTAGTTAGAGGGTGATCACTTGATGCTCTGTTTTACTATTGTCACTATGTATCTTTTGTCTTAAAAACCGATAAGAAGCGCGAAGACCAAGTGAACCCCTGTTCTTTTAATGTCTTTCTTACTCTGTAAGTGAACACGGACTTGGAAATTAATATTCTGTCAAGCCCGTTATCTGAGATTTTTTGTTCATTCAATTTCAGGCTTTGAAGCATTGCACCTTGCAAACACCATTGGCAATGTGAAAGTAAACATCACAGTCATTCCACTTCTCGCTCAAGCCCTGCTACTTCTTTCCAGGTAATTGCCAACTTCAGACTAACAACAGATGTTAAGTATATAATTCATGGGAATTTTATTCAATCGTAAACGATCTAGCTAATCTAGATTAATCCGGCTTAATCCACGTCTTAGCTCTTCATTGATAGGGTACAGGCTAGCCATGAAGTACTACAAGATCTAGTTAAACGATCTAAGTGATCTAGTTAATCTAGATTAATCCGACTAAATCCAAGTTTTAGCTCTTCATTGATACAGTCTTGTCATGAAGTATTACAAGATCTAGTTAAACGATCTAAATGATCTAGTTAATCTAAATTAATCCGGCTTAATCCACGTCTTTGCTCTTTATTGACAGGGTACAGGCTTGCCATGAAGTACTACAAGATCTGCGCAAGGCTACAAGAAGCTTGGAAGACATTTACGGCGAAGCATTGTATTATTGTTGCTGTCTTGATCTGCTTATCGAGCCAGGTTGGCTTGCTCAATACACCTCTGCTTGTTAGCGATTCTTATCTAAAACAAGCCTTGGATGTCGTTACTTATGCATATTACTTTTGCAATCATCAATATTATATTTTCAAGGTCGTCCCATTGAGTCGCTAAACAACTGCGTCGAGTTTGCAACTAAAATCACCAATGATCCAACACTTTCTTCTGATGTCATACCGAGGTTCTCATTAAATGCTTCTCTTGCACTGATGTGAGTGAAGCATTAGTAACTGCTTGGCTTTGTACTATATACAGATATGCAACCCTTACTTTGTTTACTACTATACTCACGCTACTATACTCACGCTACGTAGCCTGTAGCCAGATGCGTCTATGTCACTGCGTCACTTTCAAATGTACTTTTATGAGTTCACGCGAACCCTTTTGTCCTCTTTTGCAGGTTTGCAAGGCAAAGGCGATGGGACATTGCGCTGTCATACTATAACCAAGCACTTAGTAAGACATTGCTCTTACCATGTTGCACTTCACTTAATCTGCTCAATCTTCGTAAACAATGAAATTTTTGTCTTTCCATTACTCGTCGAATTCTCCCGAGTTGTGCTGTAACTCCCTACATTCATTCAATTGTTTCTGTTTACAGTTTTAGAGCCAGGGTACTCTGAAATGTTCCTGTATTGTCGTGCATATGCCAAAATCGTTGAATATAACTTGTTGCACTTCCGAGAACATCGCAAAAATCCGAAGGAAAAGGCAATTTGCAACCAGGTAAGCTGATAAGCAATGTTTTGTTTTGTTAAACTGTAGTGTAGTTTATACCCCAGCATAATTAACAGCTATTCAGACTGAATTCAGAGCTTATTCAGAGCTATTCAGTAACGCAACGCTTTAGTAAACACTCGGTATTGCCAGCTCAAGCCTCAATTTCGAGTTCTTAATCTTGAATCATAATTTTAAACTCGAACTCAATCCTGAATGCCACGCTTGCAGGTGCTAAAAAAATTCAAAACACTTGCAAAGAAGTACACTGTGCTACTGCCCAGATTGTATCACTTGCAAGCCTATTTCGCATACCTTCGCGGCAAGTCATCCAGAGCGAAACTTCTGATCGAGGATTGCCTCGTTGCCAGTAATAGCCTCGAGCCGATGTTTGAAGTTGATTGGGCCATGTCGTCTAAGCATGATTGGTTTTCAAACGAGGTTGAGAGGCATGACAATGATGAAATATATGACGGGAAAACGAAATTTTACTTACCACGATAAGACTTGGTTTGACTCTACAAGGATGACAGTTTTATCTTTAAGACGACAACGTATACGTTTTATTCTGATAAATATGACTTCTTAAAACTGTTAATAAAGCTACGTTGTATTTACTTTCATAACTGTAAGAGCTATATTATCTTATATACTCGGTATTTTGACTATATGACGTTGTCTGTTGTGACCTTTACTGTTTACGCTGTGCACACGTGACTGTAATACTTCAGTAGTGGACAAATGTCCTGGGACACTTTTGACTAGCAGGGTAATGCAGAAACAAAACAAAAACAGCAGTTACCAGAACAACGAAACTCAGAATAATTCTTTTTATAAATAATAATGATTTTCAGATAATTTCACATGACTACAACAATATCAAAAAACAATAATAATTAATACATGTCAATATATAACGCAAAAACCCTTTTACATATATTTCATATTTTAGAAATCTATTTGTCTTAGCTCATATTTGTTAACGCAAAAAAGAATATAAACTTGCAACACTTTTAGACCTGGCAACACCTTGCCACTTGCACACTGGCAGCATTTATACCTATGTTTGTGCACTGTTTTTGACGATTTTTTTTACAAAGATTCATTCCGATATTGGAATATTATGGCAATATTAAAACTAAACAGATAAAAAATGAGGGTACTACGTCTTCTTGAAGCCTTTTAACACTGGGTAAATATTTTCAAATGCTTCATAAATCTCTGATCGAACCTTGGCACCTGAAAATTTGGCATAGTAAGTTCTGATAATATGAATAGGCTTGTCAGCTGCAGACAGTAAGAGATGCAGCCAGCTACTTTCAAAATGACATTATGTAGAACGATTTACTAACCTGTCAAAACAACTTTTCCTGAAACGAAAATAAGTAGGACAATTCGAGGCTTCACCATCCGAAAGATTAATCCAGGAAACAGCTCAGGTTCATAACTGAAATGGGATAATATTGTGTGAGAATGTTAATAGCATAATGTTTAACTCAAGAAATACTTGAGCTGCTCAGTTACAGTGTGACAAAGTAATAATCTATACTGTCACACATGCAAGTGAACTACTACTTCAATCAGTATGATACTAATATGATTAAAAACTGACCTGCAAAATTGTGCATGAGCAAGTACAAGGCCTTCAAGTCTGATTGGAAATTTCACATCACAGCTTCCAACAATGTTCTGGATCTTAAAATCAACAAATTTTGCCTGAAAAAAAAACAATTCATAGAGTCAGCAATTTATAATGGATGGAAAAGATCAGATTTTCAATTTTTAGTTGACTTATAAAATGAAAACTCACAGGAAATCCTAATTTTTGAATGACTCTTGCGTATTTTCTGGCTGCAAGTCTTGATTGTTCCTCACTGGAAATCAGATTAACAATGAGATGAGCATAAACCTTCAATCAAACCCACAGCAATAACTAACTTTAAGAATTCTTCGTCATGCTACATACTGCTGTTAAAGGAACACTCCCTCCCCCCTCAAAGAGACAGTGGAAAGAAAAGAATGTAAAGAAACAAGAAACTGAATGTAATCTTAACCTCTTTGCTCCAGTGCAAACCATTTTTCCTGAGCTGAAGATAAGTGCTGTGGTTCTGGGATCCCTAATTCTCATGATAACAGCAGCAAATCTCTGGGAGAATATAAAACTGGTCAACAAATAGTTCCTGTATACTTGTGCAGTGAAAGAGGTTTTGATTCAGCAGGAAAACAATTGACAGTTTCGCAATACCTTTGGGTTATATTCTGCATTTCTTGCATGAAGTGCAATTTTCTTTAAATCGAGTTTACATCCGAGGTTTACAGTTGACACAATATTTCTACAAAAAAGTACTCAATTAAACACGCTTAAGCGTTAACATATCTATAATAGATATAGCACCTAATGCAAACACTAAAAACAACTCTGACAAGAATGTATATATGTAGAGAAGCAATATAAATAACATGTTATTACTGTAATTGGGGAATAATCCCTGATGCCTCAGCTGACATTGGGGTCATAGGGGTCATTGGAGCCATTGTCAATGGGGTGTTGGGTGGCAAAGAAGGGTTTGGGTAATATATTCCAGTAGTTGTGCCAGGCATTGGGCTTTGAGTTGCCACAAGTTGGCTGGAATATGACTGCGTCGCCTGAAAGAAGTACAAAATATTGCTTAAATACTTTATGTCTATTTAAAATAAGACATAAAATGCTATAATCACAAAATGCTAGCACATCTCAATCAGAACTGAATGTAAGAACGCCGCTGAAAATATAACGATAGATAGTGTTTTCGTGTGCTTTAATTTTGCACTGCAAAGATGCATTTTTATCATTGGCATAGCCATTTATAAAAAAGGTGGGCCTTTAGTTGGGAAGCAAATAAAAACTTCCATAAATTCAATTTTCGTACATTTTTCCTGAAATCTTCTTCAGAAACATCGATAGAAGCATCCATCTCCGCCATTGCTGCCATATCTCTTGGCTTTGCTGAGAATTTGCTGCTGAAATGAAAATTGTGTGTGATCAAAAAAACAAAGTGAACGATTAATCAAAACCAAAGATAGCAGTAGCATGGAAGGATGAAGAAGCTGGTTTTGTGATCATACTATTGTCGGATATATGATCAAAGCAAAGAGGATAAGAATTTACGAAGTATACGTCATTTTGAGTGTAGGAGCTGGTTTTGATGCATACTATTGTTTGAATATTTGATTGAATTGAATGAAGGATAAGGATGAACGTGGCAAGCTAGTGGCAAGAAAGAATTTTTGAAAATTGTTCCAAAATGAATCTGCAACTCTCGCCGAAGATTATTATCATATTAATCATACTTGCTGTAAATTTCAATCAATACAGTGGAGATCTTGCTGATTCTAAGTCGAAGAACTCAGCTACAGAAAAAAGTATGTCGGTGTCAAAATCACCACAACAGGGTCATTCACATCATTTGTATCAAAGATATTACAAAGATGATTTGAACTGGTTCCAAAGTTTAATTTGGAATCTCATCGGCTATTCTACTGTACTGGTGCCCATATTCTTGCTCGTTAGAATGGTAAAATACTCTAATTTTTACGAAAAAGATGGTAGGTAATGAGTGATATTATGATTATTATTATTGTGGAACAACTTTCGTTTTACCTTGTTGTTTAAACTACCTACCTAATTTACATTGAAAATTTGTTTGATTTATCTAGGCAACGGACGTTTGTTTAAAGCTGTTGAATTCTGTGTCTTTGGCTCAGAGACAGATGAACAACGGAACTTGGAAAGTGGTAAATTACAAGAATCAGCACCAAAGCAGCAGGAATTGTCTAATCGGCAATTTGCGATAAGACTAGCCTTTTGTGCTGTGGGTCTTCAGATTACTTACCTTACCTGGGGAGTTCTGCAAGAGAGGGTGATGACAAAGAAATACGGTACTGGAACAAATGCAGAGAAATTCAGGGAGTCTGAATTTCTCGTCTTCATAAACAGAATCTCAGCCATGACTGTTGCATTCGTTTGCATGCTGGTGAAGAGACAAGGAAAGCATAGAGCACCGTTTTACAAATATCTTTTCTCCTCATTTTCTAACATTCTAAGCAGCTGGTGTCAGTATGAAGCCTTGAAATTTGTCAGCTTTCCAACACAAGTGCTGGGCAAGGCGTCAAAGATGATCCCAGTGATGCTAATGGGGAGAATAGTCTCACGCAAATCATATCAATACTACGAGTATTTTACAGCAGGCATGATCTCCGTTGGAGTCAGTCTGTTTCTGTTGTCAGTAGCATCAGGAAAAAACACTTCTTCACAGACCAATTTAGCTGGATTGTTCCTCATGGTCGGCTACATGGGTTTTGATAGTTTCACATCAAACTGGCAGTCAAAACTATTTGTGCAGTATAAACTCACCTCTCTACAGGTGATGTTTGGAGCAAACGTCTTCTCCAGCCTGTTCACTGGTGTTTCATTGTTTTTAAATGGTGGTATGATTGCAGGATTCAGCTTCATGTACTATCATCCGGAATTTGCCTACCACGCCTCGCTCATTTCCATGGCCTCAGCTATTGGACAGTTATTCATATTCTATACAATTGGAATGTTTGGGCCCCTAGTCTTCACGTGTATAATGGTGACAAGGCAAATGTTTAGCATACTGCTCTCTTGCATTGTGTACCAACACACTTTAGCACCACAAGCCATTCTTGGTGTCTTGATTGTGTTCATGGCACTTTTCTTGCAAATTTATGCCAAGTGGAGAACAAAGGCAATTCAGAAACGCCAAGCAGCAGGTCAACAGCCCAGAGTTTGATCAGAAAATTTGTTTTAAAATAAAGGTTTTGATGACAATGCAAATAAATGACAGCACCATTATTTATTCTATTTTTCGTAAGGTCAGATCTATTGAAACATGAATGGTGGCTCACAAAAGGGAAGCATTGTAGAGAATGCTATTTGTAAATAATGCTACTAGGGCCTTTCAGAATATAGCAGATTATATTAATTTTTCATTCTTTTAGTTTGTAGATGATTAGTATAGTTGTTCACAAGAAAGAAAAACTAGATTAAAACTCTTCAGTAACACAATTTATTATTTAAATTTGTGTTTGTATGAAATCAATTTTTCAAAGAAAAATTCATTCAATAAAATGCTCTATTCACTGTGCAAAATTTACTGATTGTAGATACTCAGCTAATTTTAAGTTCATTAAATTTTTTCAGATCATCAACTTCTTTGATATCCTGCTTCACTACATCTTCATCTTCAACTTCATCATGTGAACCTTCATCTTCTGAGCTACTAGATTCGCTGTCTTGAACAAATTCAAATTCTCGTCGATTTAGATTCTTGAACAGAAGATCGTCATCTTCATCATCTTCCGAACTTTGGCAATGCTCTTCTCTTCTGAAATAGAATCAAAATCACAATAAATCTGCTTTGCATCAGAAATAAAAGGAACAGCATGAAACATCTTCATTGCAATATGTGGAATACCTTTGGTTTTCTTGTGATTCCACTAAATGGCCTTCGTCTGAAAAGGACTTTGGCCTACAAAGCAATAACAAACATCAACAAGTATATAGATGTGGAGAATAATTTGACAAAGCACTTGGGGGTTGGCTGCATAAAGACTCACCACAGGTTTTGTTGTTCTAAGTATTTGATTTGTTTGTTGTAAAGAACATAAACAATCTCTGCTTGGACTTTGTTTCCTTCTTTGATTGGGCTAATGATGACAAAGTCGCCTGGAAAAATAAAATATGGTCCATGCAAAGACATTCCTCTCATATGCATCTGTTATCATTGTTATGTAATAAGATCAGTTTTATACTTACCTCTTTTAATCCACAAATTTTTCCTGAATTTTGTTGGCATGCTGACAAGAAATCTTTTGCCATCAGAAGATTCAACTTCGTGCAAGTTGTTACCCTTTCCTGCAACGATCTAATAAAGGTAGAGATAAGATTAATATCAAGAAAATGAAAATAAGAACATAACTATCATTCCATTCATAACTCTAATGGTCATTACCTTCACAATTTCCTCTTCTCCCTCTGGGATATAATATTCATCTAATGCTTCTTTAGTTACGTGCTTACGTTTTGTCGTCTTTGACATTTTGAAGCTTGTTTTAAAAAACAATATAGCAAAATTTTTGCAATATTATTTTGCTTCTTCGTTCCACTAATGCTATAATATAAAGCTTTATGGTTCCTTGGTTGTTGAATGCAGCTCTTTGGAAACCTTTTATTCCTATCCTGCAGAATTTATGTCGATATCCACAGTCTATTTTCTTATTGATTTAGATTAAAACAATTGGAAATATATTTTCTCGTATCAGGACCTGAAACCTGCTTTGTTATAAAAAATAACAAAATAAGCAGAAAATCCAAACTAACAATGGCAAACCGCCATGGTTGTTATATGTAGCTCATGTTCAATAATCCATTCATGTAAATACGTTATCGAATAAGAGATCTGGGTTGCTTTCTTGCTCAGATTGTGTTGAAAATCGGACGGAGTGAAGACACGAGTAAACGTTGCAAACGGCCATCACGAAAAGGTCGAAAAAGTTCTCGGAAATGGATAACATGTGCCAAGATACTTTCTAAAACAACAACAACAACAGCGCAACTGCAACATGCGGAAGTATTCAAAATGGCGGATGAAATTGAGAGGAAGGAACAAAATAAACCAGATAATATCCACTCAAATTTCCTGTTTAAAGAGATTTATTTTCTCAGTCTTGCTTCCCAATCGAACATATACTGTTGCGTGAAGCTGGAGTCAGACTTTTCAGGGTCTGAAAAACTGTTAGTCGGCTCACTTGGAGGCAAAGTTTCATGCATTGATTCAAGAGAAAGGTGCAAGCCCAATGCAAATGAAATCTATTTTACCTACATACCTGGTACGTTTATTATTTAGCATGAGAAAAATGAGAATGAAATAATATAATATTCAATTATTAATATACAAGGTTTTAAATTTCATCCTTATTTACTCATCCTGGACGTAGTAATGATGTTTATATTTGTTACCTTTACGTTTTTTAGGTGATGCAGAGATAATATCAATGGATGCAATTTCAAGAGGCCAAGAATTGCCAAGAATCGGCTCTGTTATTGCAATTTCTCTTGTTTTAGTGAAGGTCGTATATTTATTAGATAAAATATTTCAATCATTTTTTAAACAATGCTATCTATTGTATTTGTATTCTATATGAACCTTCTGTATATATATTTTATTGGTTTTATATTTTATCATTTTTTAGGTTATCAATGGAAACAAGAAATATCAGCACTTTATTAATTTCTATACTGCAATGGAACCAGAGAAGAATGATAAACTAACAGATATCGCAAGTAATGCAAAATAATTTTTGCAATTCTTACTGTAGGGGATTTAAAGAGTACTTTCAAAGTTTTTCACAAGAGAATTAAATCTAACTCATGGTTGAACATATTTGCTATATTTGCTTTTACCAGGAAGCTGTCAACATATTGAGCTACATTTTACACCTTACCAGCTTACACATGCCAAGTTAGTAGCCTTTATTGAGTTTCCTACAATGTAAATAGCTAGCTACATTGGAATAGCTACATAATATAGCTGTGAGGTCTGTTTGAAATAATATTAGATTTTTATTTATATACCTTTCTACTTTAGCATTCTCAGTTCTGAGAAAGGTGGAAGACCTGTGTTTTTGTTATCTGGCAGCGATAAAAAAGTGCACATGTTTAAAGAGGTATTTCATTTTTCTTAGTATATCATGTCAGGTTGCATGAATAATACATTTATTGATCTATTGATTTTTAAATTTTTTAAAGGATAAGGAGCTTCAGAGGTTTGTAGAGTTTCCATGTGAGCAGTTTTTTCCTGAATTTAGAGACCTCCCAAGCAGGTAGGCTTGTAACACATTCTCATTGAATTCAAGATAACAATTATATCTATATATGTAATCATTAAGCAATTAAATAATTAATTTTTTAAATAATTGCTTAACACAGTATAACTTGGATGGATGTCAAAGAAATGGTGGACAATAAGAGAATCACTGCTTTTGGATGTCAAGATGGATACCTCTTTCTTGCAATTGTCAATTCCAACTCAGGTATAAATGGAGTATTTATAGTAAAGTTTACAGATTTTTTTGGCAATAGATATTACTATTTATCAATGGATCTGTTTTGATAATCCTCCAGAGATCTTGCAATCGTTTGCTACGAATTTAGAGGGACCAATTTCATCAGTTTGTTTATTTACACTGAATGCAAGAGATAATCCAACAGAAATATTCAAACCAGATCAAACAGACTTTCAAGAAACTTCACCAAAAGGCAACGTATTTTAATGATCATAACACAAGGCCTTTATTCTCTCTGACGTAAACTGTAAAACTAAGTGTATCTTTCAACTTTTTTTGGTCTAATGCATGACACAATTGCTTATGAATAATTAAAGCAATTATTTTGCATTTTAGACAACGAAAATTCCGAGAGTCGACTTGAAAATCCTTCGTTTTCTCAAGAGTTTTGCTTGCTTGTTACAAGTGCAATGGGGATTTCGGTTGTTTTCCTGTAAGAAGTCATTTTTTGATTACGTTGTTTTGTTTATTTCACATTCATCTGAATTTCAACTCATGTAAGTCCATTCTTTGCATGATTGATAAGTTTAACGCCCCCGGCACTTAGCTAGCATGCGCTCAGCTGTTTAAATGATTTGAAATTATTTGAAGTGTTTACTTGGCTACTTGGCACCCACGTAACCAGTGTCCAGGTCGTCAAAAATATCTTCTCGCACACGATTAAGTTTTCTACTGAAACTTTTCCTTTGCATAATTAATCAAGTTATGTGTTATGATATTTTCAGTGACGTTGTTAAACAAGGATTCTCGAACATGGCCATCCTTCCACGCTCTGATCATTTTGATTGTGTCACCTGCTCATTGGTTGCTGATTTTGATTTGGATGGTAAGAATGAAGTCATTCTTGGAACTTATGGTCAGGTAAATGGTTTATCTACTTATTGGTTGTTTTTGTTTATTTACGTTTTTGTTCATTTAGGTGTTTATCTTTATGTTTATTTCCGTATCTTTTTTTGCTTATCAACATATTCCTTTTTATTTATTTACGTATTTATCTTTTCGTTTATTTACGTTTTTTTATTTATTTACGTTATTATCTTCTTGTTTATTTACGTATTTACGTATCCTGGCCTGTTTATTTGCTGAAGTATTTGCCTCTTTACTTCCTCGTTCGTAATCTTTTTTATATCTTGATGTTTTAACTTCTTAATTTTGCGGATTTTCATCTCTTCCTTGACACCACTTGTTTATTTTTGTTAAGGAACTGCTAGTATACAAGTTCCATCCGTCCAGTCTTGAAAATGGAATGTTGCATTTTGAACTTCAATGGACGAAAACCTTTCCCAAGCCAATATTCAGAGTGGAAATGCTTGACGTGTTAAATGATGGAGCCAAGGAACTGATTGTAGTGTCTTTGACTGGCGTACACATATTGCAGGTGAGTTGGAATTGCAGTAACTACCTCCGTGAGATTGGCCTATTGTTACATAACTGGTTGTTATTTTTTATATTTGTCAAGGGGTATACATGATTGCATATTTGTCATTAACAATGACATGTGTTTGCATTTAATTAAAGCAAATATTATGGCACGCTAAACCCATGGTATTCCTGAGATATGATAAGTCACGAGTTGTGAGTTGATGTCATTTTTTGCTTCATAAGGCTTTTAATAATGTCAACAACCAGTTTAGCACAGTTGTACATTTGCCATATCCGATTTTCTTTCGGCAACATTCTGCATTCGAAGTATATTATTTGAAGTAATTTGAAGTATTAATATACCTTTGTTCAGTTGGCTGACAAATTTGTACGAAGCATTATTCTATCATTTGTAGCTTGAAGCCGGCCTGGCAGCTGATAAAATATTAGAAAATATCAATGTTAAATTTGGAAATTTATTACAAAGCAGCGAAAAGTTGAACAAACAGCTTTGCTCGGATAATCCTGACTAAAAGGTTCACTCTCTGAAGGTAGGATTTTATTTCTACATTTATTACTACCATAATATTGTTACAATTCTGCTGAATTTTATGCTATTTTAATAATTTGTTAAATAAAAAGATGTGATATGAAAGGGGGGGGGTTTGTTTCATGAACCAAATAGAAAAAAGTAAGGCACTTTCAGTCAAACACTTAGGCTTTCTGTTTTTGTGATGTCCTGCATCAAACATTAAACAGCTGAATTTCCAATTCGCCTATCACACTGTTTGCAGCAGAATATTTTCTTGTTTCTCTGAAGAGGAATAATATTCTTGTTTCTCTGAAGAGGAATACTTTCATTTTTCGACTTGTTAATCATTTTATTTACACATCCCCGCTTGATTGATTGACTAAGAAGAGCAAAGTTTTCACCTCAACACTGCATTTGCGAGAAACTTTCGGACAATATTGCATGTTTTCTGGTGCTTATGTTTGCACAGTTGATCGCAAGAATGTTTGATTATAAACATAAAAAATCAACATTTGCTTCTTTTTAACCTTATCGTTTACCAATGTTCTTATTTTGTATTTGTATACGGGTTAAAAAGGGTGGGTCTTCGTTCAAAAGCAATTGATTGAAACCCAGTAGTTTTTTACTTTTTTATCTCAATGGATGCAATATGTTGAACAGATTTCGTAAATAATGTTTTCTTGTTGTGTGGTTATCTTTCAAATTTGTGCCACCGATCTGAAATCTGAAATTTGGCTTATACTAGGAAACTATTTAATTTTTCTGCATCTACTTTGGCAATGGTCTCACCGAAAATACACCACGGCATTTGACACACAGTCTGATGCATCCTTTTTGTTTCAACCTTGAAATAAGATGACGAATCAAAAAATTAATTTATCCTGATTTATTTTTTGCAGGGGTTTTTCCATTGAATGGTACGAGTTCACCAGCTTGGATACAGCTTTTTAATAAAAGGTATTTATTTTTACGCGTTAAAGAAAGACTGTACCATATTGCTACGGCGTTGTTGATTGATTTGAGCAAATTTTATGAATATTTTATATGCTGCATTCTGACTTCACACAAGAGACGCAACAACCGCACCAATCTGTTGGCACAACGAAAGTGGGCGCATGATCGTTATAAAAAATCAGTGAAAGCCAGTTTTTTCTCAGTCTGATCGCGTTAGCTCATTTGCGAGGGAAACTAGTGGACTGCAAGTACAGCAGCAAAGAAAGGCCACGCAAAAGTACAACATTCGTTGAAACTACAACACGATTTTGATAGTTGAGTTACTCATGGACTAATCTAGTTTACGAGGTAATTTCTCTTGGCAAATATGAATTTCCAAACAACGGTAATGCAGTGAAATTTTATCAGAATATTTACGGATAAGATTATCGAAGCTACAGTTTTGCAATCAGAACCGCCAGTCTCTTTGTACAGCGCGATAATAGAGAACCAAGCAATGGAAAGGCTGCTGGAAAATAAAAGTGAAAATTCAACGGTCTATTGCATTCATAATAACAACACATTACTATGTAAATTGGCGTTGTTCAGTACCTCAGCGTTACCACCAACACCCTTGATTAACATCACAAGCAACAAGACGGAGATGGCTATATGGGTACCCTCAAATGGACTGAAAATTACCCTTTATATTCTCTATTCATTGATATTTGTCTCTGGCGTGTTAGGCAACGGGCTTGTCTGCTTTGTACTTGGCATCAAAAATAAAAAAAGGAATCCTTATGATGTGTTTTTGATTTCACTTGCCACGGCTGATTTCCTTGCTTCGTTTTTTGGGCCCCTCATCATGATCGGTGATTTGGCTGGCGATTTGAATCAATGGTATTTCGGCGAGCTGATGTGTAAGGTTCTCCCTGCCATTTCTCCTATCACACTGATTGCTTCGTCTTGGTCTTTGGCAATGATATCTTACGATCGTTACAGGTAAGAAAGCGTTTTTGAATTTATGTAACATTCGAGATCCTTTCTCTAAAAACAACCCACAGTCTGATATTTATTTTTTTATTTAAGAAATTGCTGGCCTCCACTTTTAACCAGTTTATTATCACCACAGATAACAAAATTATACCTCAATGACTGAATAACGTCTTATTTTTAGTTTTTAACACTAAATAAATAATTTTTTAGAATATACTTTATTTAAGAACTTTTCACCCAGATTTCATAAATTTTATTCTTTAATAAGAACTAATTAAACCTGGTTTCAAACATTTTGTAGCTACGATGGTTTTCGCTACTTTATTTTAAAGCGAATTTCTTCATTTGGATCATGAAGAAATTCACCATCAATGGGAAAATTTGAAGCCCCATGCTTTTGACCCAGTGGAAGTCTGATCTGTTCAAAAGATTCTTCTTTTTTGAAATAATCTTATCATACAATATTAATGAAATATTTGTCTTTCCTTTTTCAACCAGAGTTGTAACCGAAAACCGAGTTTCAAACAAGATGTTGAATAGCAAAACAGTCGCACTGCAAGTAAGTGTGATTTGGGTCATTGCCGTATGCGTTACTTTGCCGTACGTAATCGGAACGGATCTATATGGGAAGAAGTGCCTTACAAAACCTGTCCTCGGCAATGAACACTTGGTTCTCTATGCTGCATGCTGGGTAATCATAGGCTGGGGAATCCCCTTTACGGTGATATCTGTATTCAGCTTTTTCATCACGCAAGTCCTTGGGCGCAGCGCGGGAAACAGTTCGAATTGCTCTATCGCCATGCGACGAGTAGCGCGAAACCGTAAAGTCTTCAAAATGTTAATCGTTGTGTTTCTGGCTTTCTTCCTACTCACGGCACCGTATTCTATCTTCTACACTGTTGGAACATATCTGATGTACAGCGAACCGAAGGAAACAGATTTAAACTCACTTCAACAGCTGAATTATGCCTTGTTTGTGCTGATGGTGGCGAATTCCTGTGTCAATCCTATCATATACGCAAAGATGCACAAGGAGATCAACAAATATGCAAGACAGATATGGAAGAACATCAGTCGTTTTAAAGGACATCGGCCTGGAAGGCATGTTTTCTCTCGTCATCGTGATGAAGGTGCTTCGTCGTCGGTTGCCGTTGAAAAAGAATCCCATTTTTGTTTTGTGTGAATTTGAACAAGACACTTTCAGGTTACTTGAAAGAAACTTAGGTTATCTTGTCTTAATTTCAATAATTGTAGCGAACAAATAATACGACTCAATGTGCTACACATTTTTTTTATAAGAACAAGCCATATAAGAACGTAAAGCTTCGAATGAAGAAAGTCTAGAACGTGCTATGAAGGTTTTAAGACTTTGTGAATGTGAATATAAAAGAATGCTTGAATATTTCGAATATTTCAAGAACATTTTTGGCTCAGATCTTAAAAGATTAAGAACATTTGAAGGATTACTGGAAGTTGGATGTTCTTATAAAAAGAATAGGCACTTGGTTGAGTTTCAAGGCAGTATGTTTTGTCTTTTTTCTTGTATCAGTATCAAGTAATTAAATAATTCATTATACTTTGTTAGTTACATTTCTCTATGTGTTGTGACAGTTCAATTACGTTAAAACTTTCGTATTCCTTTCAAAGTTCTCGTTGTTTGTGCAAGACGTCGGGTCGCCACCTGTTCTGTGCAATACAATGCAAGAACAGCTGCGCAGGAGCTTTGTGGGTGTGTCTGTTCAGTTCAAGTTCAAAACCATGCTTTGGATACTGAATGTTGTCTTTGTGAAGCACTTTGGTTGCAAACTGTCGGAACTGGCCTAAGTAGAGAAGTCATGGTTGATAAAACAGCGCCTGCATCTCAGCTTCGCCTTGACTGGGTCTATGGCTACCGTGGACATCAGTGCAGGAATAATCTGTTTTATACGCAGAATAATGAAGTTGTGTACTTTGTCGCTGGGGTGGGAGTGGTGTACAGTTCCAGAGAAAAAAGACAACGCTTCTTCCTTGGACACAATGATGATATCATCAGGTAGGTTAGATACCTACATTAGAGTAGACCTTCGTCATACAACCTTACACTAAGGTATTGAGGTATTGTACGCAGCAAGGCTTTCAATTGTTGATATTTATTTTGATATATATTTAATATAATTTCTGATTTGATAATTTGCCTTTTATTTTGCTAATGCATATTTGAATTACCTGCGAATTAACCTGGATGAATTTATCACGTTCTGACGTCATGAAAAACAAAAAAGACTTAAAGGATAATGTAAGACATGAAAAATTAATGTTAATTAAAGTGGTACCAGGCGTTTTTCTGTCAAGAATTTAAAAAACTTTAGCTGCCTGCTGACAAGATTTAGCAATTGAAATCTTTTCCAATGAAATAGAATTGTTTCAACTGTTTAAGGAAATTACTTTGCCAAATTCTCTCCACGTGAAAACAAGAAATAATAGGGAAATGTAATAAATTCATAACCTTGATTTGTGACTTTCGTTATTTCTTTTTATAATTAAATTACTTATAACATGAATTATTAAATTATTCATTATTTTTTGCGAAACCAACCATTTGGTTTTAAATTCGACTTTGTGGCGTATGGAACAAATGATTGAAAATTTATGCTTATCATTTATAATTCAAGAACATGTTGAGTTAACATCTGCATCATGGCTAGAGTTTTGTAACATTCCCCAAAAGCATGGAAGACAATAAATGTTTGTTTCATGCAGAGAACAATATAAAGAAACAATTGCTGCATCTTTTGTTCAATTCATCTACCTGTTACCTGCTTCTTTATCAAGAATGCACAAATTTCTCAACTGAATCTTTCAACTGAGGGATTCAGATTCCATTCTGCCAACCTTTCTTATTCATCATGCTGTATCCTCTTGCTTTATAGTTTGGCAATTCACCCTGAAGGAAATTTGGTTGCTACCGGGCAAGTGGGAAAAGACCCATACATTTGTATATGGGACACAAAGACATGCGAGACTGTGTCAATCTTAAAAGATGCTCACCAAAGAGGAATTTCCTGTGTCACTTTTAATTCTGTTGGGAATGTGAGTTAGCATTATATCGGCTACTTGGTGATTTAAAAACTACCAATTGCTCAGTACTAGAACTTTGAATGCCTTGATACCCTGCTGCCTCTCTCTTTGTATAATCTGCATTGTTTTATATGCGTGTAACCGTTTTTAAGGTGTGCGGAGGAGGATATTGTAGCTGCAAGGTAATTTCATGAAATTGCTTTTTTAGCAAGTTGCTTCTGTTGGACTAGAAGACTATTCACAGCTTGCAATATGGGATTGGAAGAAGGGCAAAGTTTTAGCATCAACCAGAGGCCATACTGACAGGGTAGGTGTTTCAGAAAATTAGCTTAAAATTAGTAGCAATTACAAGTCTTCATTTCTGATTATAGTTTTTTCAATGTTACTATTTTTTGAATCCATAGATCTTTGATGTTCAGTTCAATCCATATCAAGATAACCAGTTAGTGACATGTGGAGTGAAGCATATCAAATTCTGGAAGCTTTGCGGAAATTCCCTCACATCAAAAAAAGGTAAATTTAACTCCGTGAACTGATTCAATGCATTTGAAATAGAATTGTGTTGTGTGAGATTATTCAAACCCCTTTTCCTCCTCTCGCAGGCATCTTTGGAAAGGTTGGAGAACTACAGACGATTCTCTGTGTGTCTTATGGACCAAATGGAGTTCTGTATTCTGGCACCCTTAGTGGAGACATTTACAAATGGCAGGATAATAATCTAGTGGCCACCATACCCAATGCACATTCTGTAAGTATCAATAAACTCGTGATTAGCTGCCTTAGGGTGCAGGAGCACTTTTTGGTTGGCACTTATTTGAGGAAGGGCATTTAATTGAGAAAATAAAGTAATACTTGAGCCTTCAATTCCTTTGTTCCAGGGTGGAGTGTTCACAATGCATAATTGCCCCGATGGCTATGCAACTGGTGCAAAAGATGGAACTGTGATACTGTGGGACACAGAATTCAAACCAATAACAAGAGTGGAATTGGCAAATAATCCAGTTGGCTACCAAGGTAAATAAATTCTTCACGTGTGATGTTATTTGCAACTGTCTCCCACTAACTAAAGCAACTTGATTGCCAGCATGCATGTTATTGCAGCTTTGCCCTATCAGTAGAGCTTTTACGTCTCATGTTATTGAGAGAAAGCAGTCAAATTTTCTATTATTAGTTCTAGAAGTGAATGATCTTGGATTGTTTTTGTTTCAGGTTTGTCCGTGAGAAGCGTCTGTTGGGGCGGGGAGCGAATCCTTGCCGGCACAAACGGTGGAGAAATATTCGAAATCGTGGCTGCTGACAAAGAAAAGCCCATTACCCTGGTACAGGTATGCGAATCGCCGATGCTCACACGTTGACTCAGTTTTGCAGCTGGCTTTATTCCTAGCCTGAGCCTTTGACTCTTATATGGCTTGTAATATGTTTGGCTTCATTCATATATCTAGGGTCATGCCGAAGGAGAGCTATGGGGACTGGCTTGTCATCCAAGAAAACACCTTTTCGTCACTGGAAGTGATGATAAAACTGTCAGGTGATATGAAAATCATGATACATCCATTCCTTCGACAAGTGAAATCAATTGTGCTTTCTTTCACGCAGTTGTACTGTTATAGAATTTCATTATATTGCATACTTTACCCGGCTTCATAAGTTGTTTCGCTTGGTTTTAAGACTTTGGGACATGACCAGTAGAAATTTGATTGCACGTGCCCATTTTGATGTCAATGTTCGATCAGCCGCATTCAGCCCCGATGGTGCTCACATCGCAATTGGACACGGCGACGGGTCGTTTAGAGTGCTGAAAGGAAGGTTTGCAGTTGAATCAATGTCTTTATCACACCTTTTTGTCTATTTTTGTACATGTATTCCTGCGCATTCGTTGGTGTTGGTTGGTACCTGAGTTAACAAACACAAATGTTGAACTGTTTTCTAGATATATATCAAAACAAATTATTTTTTGAAGGTTTTTCTTATCGACTTGGTAGCTATTTAGACTTTCTAGATAACTGTCCAACAACATCACAAAGGGACTATTTCTCTGTTTACATTTTGCAATCTTTGTGTTGCATGCTTCTAGTTTTCTTTGGTAGTTTTCTAGTTTTCTTTGGTGTGACATTATCTTATGGTATGACATTGTGACATTATCTTATGGTATGACATTATCTGTGCTTCTATTTTCTTTTTTCCCAGAGATCTGTCTGAGCTTCTGCAGATTAAAGACAGAAAAGAAGTGCTCCACGAAATGAAGTATTCCCCGGATGGCTCACTGCTTGCTGTTGGCTCCAATGACAATTTCGTTGATATTTACTCCGTAAATGAGCGGTACAAAAGGGTAGGCAATTGCAAGGGAAGTTCCAGTTACATCACCCACCTTGATTTCTCAGACGACAGCAAATACATTCAGACAAATTCAGGTGCTGCGGAAAGACTCTTCTATAAAATGCCAGGTATGTTCTTACACCATGTTTTTTCCGGTTCGTTTTACCGATTAAACAATGCTGATATGATGGAAATCCAGTATAGTTAACCACATTTAACTGAGCAAGACTGCTAAGCGGAGTCTAATTTATCTTATGAAGCATTTCATTTCGCTTAGGTTATTGTTTTGTATGAGAGGGTTTGCTATAATGTTGTTCAGTTGTAATTTAAAAATAAGCCCTGTATGTTAGGTGCAACGCAATCGTAGATAATTAAACTGACACTGTATGCTCGCATTTATTAGCAGTTTGTTGCTTCTGGTTATTTGATGTTTTGCAAACGCTCAATTTTTATTTCTCTAGTCGGTAAGAGAATAACCAGGAAAGATGAAATCGATTCAATTCATTGGTCGACTTGGACATGCGTTCTCGGCGATGAAGTGAATGGAATTTGGGAAAAATTCACAGACACTACGGATGTGAACGCTGCGGAGGCGAACTTTCAAAATGGAATCATTGTTACAGGGGATGATTTTGGAAAAGTTAAACTCTCTCGATTCCCGTGTATCAAGAAAGGTCAGTTTTTATCTCTCCCACCTTTGAAGTAGTCTATAAGGGTCTTGGATAGTTTCATAAGCTTTGCTTGAGAGGAAATAAGCTCTATTTTGTTAATAGCTATTTACCCCCTGGAAGTTCACGTCGCTCATTGATAACGTTGCAAATGCAGTATTTTTCAGGGGGTGTCATTTGTTCTGCTTCAAGCGCATTTTTTGCTTTCGTCACTCTGCAACTTTCGTTAATGCACACTGAATCATTAATAGCAAAAGCAATATGCTTAAAAGATGCTTAAGCAAGTGGAGCTTCAGTTACATATTGCGAGACCTCTTGTTTGTTAGGTGGAAAGTCACGACGATACGTTGGACATTCAGCCCACGTAACGAATGTGCGATTCTCATGTGACAGTTCGTATGTAATCAGTACTGGCGGAGCTGATCATGCGATATTTCAATGGAGGTTCGTACCTGAAGGTGGGGCAAAGGAGATAGACGAAGTAGCAAGCACTGTTGGTGATCATGGTGATTCCCTTGATGAAGCCAGTGATTCTGATTTGTCTGATGTTGATCCTGTTGATAGTGATATTGAACAGGTGATTATCTATTGATTGATCGATGTGTGGTTGGTTTAATTGTTGATAAGCAATGATCGATGATTGGGTGGCAATGATTGATGGTTTAGCTGTAAAGGTCAATGATTTCAGCTAAACATGCAATGCAATGATTGATCTGTCATCATTGCATTGCATGATGATCAATGATTAATGATTGATCATTGATTTTTTGTGATTATGTGATTAGTCACTGATTTCCAATCATAAATATGCAACATGAACTTCTATAGATCTCTTTCTATTAACTGACGATGTTCATTTGGTTTTTTGTTAGGAGGTGAATAAGGATTATGGAAGATCTATTTACAAGGCCGACCTCCCAAAAATTCAGCGAAAGATAAAGGAAGCTGAGAGATCAGGTTCTTCCTCGTCGAAATCTGCCACGAAGAAGGCCAGATCAAAAGCCCCATCAAAGGGAGTCGAACTTCAATTTGTTAACGGGTTTGTCTGATTTCATATAAGATTTCTAGGAGCTTTAATTATCACTCGGCCAACTCTGGCATCATTTTGAATCCGTCTCGTTTTCATGCAGGTATAGAGGCTACGACTGTCGCAATAATTTATTCTACATTCAATCTGGCGACATTGTTTATCATATTGCAGCTGTTGGTATTGTTTACAACAAGCAAACACACACACAGAAGTTCTACTTGGGCCATGATGATGATATTCTGTGCCTTGCTATTCACCCCGTGAAAGATGTCATTGCCACTGGACAGGTAACTTGTCTTTACTTCTATTCAGCTCAGTTCTGTTCGCTTTAGCCCAGCTTTGCGCTTTTATCAGCTCGTCTTCCTATTTTATTTGTTGCACATTGTAAGTCAAACGCATTGCAGTTTAGTTCAGCTCACCCCAACGTTATTCTTGTCAGCTCTGCTGGCTTTATTTTATTGGATTTTTTCTTTACTGTTCATCATGTTAATGTGCTCAAGCGTTTTCTTTTCAGGTTGGAAGAGATCCAACCATTCACATTTGGGATGCAGAGAAATGCGAAGCTCTGTCTATTTTGAAAGGCCAGCACGAGAGAGGAGTTTGCGCTGTCGATTTCTCGCGTATGTTTTAATACAATTTACAACAGACTACGCAGTTAACAATACATCAAAATACAATTCTAATACAATGATTATACAGTGTATGGTGAAACCTCAGCCCTATCACTACTGGTCATTGAGAGACAGTGGAGAATTGTTTGTCATGTCTGCTTATAATACTTTTTCCGTCATGTCTTTAGTACACACTGAAGCTATTTTTGTTGACTTTTTTATCCTTGTAGCTGATGGCAGGAAGTTAGCAAGTGTTGGGTTGGATGATAATCACTGTATTGTTGTATGGGATTGGAGGAAAGGAGAAAAACTTGCTACTACCAGGTGAACTAGTCTACTAGCCCATCATCCATGTACATTTAAGATAAATAGCATTAGTTGATATGCTGTAAGCTTCCTGGGGGCTTAATTCACTTTTGAGGCTCCAAAAGGGGGCTTGTTAGAGAAAAGGCTTAATAGAATTCTCAATTAAACTTCACAAAGGTATTTTCTTAATTTGGTTTGTATTCTTTCGTTCACGAGCACGTTCACGAGCTGTGGCTGCAAGTAAAAACATGAGGTCTGCAATATTTTTGCTACGAAGCGCACTAATTGTAAGATTTCTTATTACAGAGGCCACAAAGACAAGATATTTGAAATCAACTGGGACCCGAACATTGCTGATCAATTGGTGACTGTGGGCATGAAGCATATTAAGTTCTGGACGCAGACTGGAGGTGGCTTCACATCAAAGAGAGGCACATTTGGAAAAGAGGGCAAAGTAGAAACAATGCTGTGTGTTTCGTATTCTAAAACGCCAGGCATGGTTTATTCTGGTGCTGCCAACGGGCATGTTTACATCTGGGAAAAAGAGGTGCTAAGCACCACTATTCAAGCACATACTGGACCCGTGTTTGCTCTTCATTGCTTAGAAAAGGTTTGTGTACCAATATACTTATGGTTCATAATTTTTACGTTTGCCTCAGTCAATCCTAAGTGGAACTTTATTGAAAATTTCCCAACAAATTCGAGTATTCGAACAGCCAGTGTAGAAAGCATTCTCAATACGAATATTGATTCAGAAATCTTTAGTAGATATATTTAACTAGTGTTTCCTTTCCATCGGCGAGGTATCCACTTGCTTATCAGATACCGTTTCACCTTAAGATTCACTGCATTTCAATACGAGTTCGTGAATACCGGTCCAGTAGTCTTTAGTATACAGACTCACTGTTTGAAATTGTTTTTCTTTTCAGGGATTTGTTTCTGGTGGTAAGGATGGTGTTGTTGCGCTGTGGGATGAAAGTTTTACTCGCTGCTTGAAGACATATGCAATCACGAAAGCTAATTTGCAAGCAGGCTCAGTACTTGTTAGTGACAGTCCATCAATCCGAGCAGTTACTCTTGGACAGGGGAAAATACTGGTCGGAACTAGAAACAGCGAGGTGAGAATTCAATTGACAAGAGAAAACCAGCTGTCCTAGAGAAAATTTACTGCGTATCTCTGTAGACTTAGGTCATACCTCTTATGTATCTTCTTTCGATCATAGGTTCTAGAAATTGACAAGACTGGACCAGTCACTGTTTTAATCCAGGTACAAACCTTTGTGCATTGCAAACATTACTCCATATATGAACATGTTACGCAGGACTCAAGCAACAAAGATAACATTGTAGTGTTGCAGCTGTACTGTAGAGTATATGCTCAATTAACTTCACAATATTTCAGGGACACGGAGAAGGAGAGGTCTGGGGCTTGGCTCAACATCCATCTCTTCTTGTTTGTGCAACAGTCGGTGACGATTGTACGCTCAGGGTATGGGATCTAGCGGACAATAAAATGATCAAGGTACGGAAATTGGGAAAACCTGGTCGATGCGTTGGTTATTCCCCTGATGGTAGAGCAATTGCTGTTGGAATGAAAGACGGTAAGACTTCGTTTAGTTCATGCATATTTAGAGACGTATACATATGTATGCGTATGTTTATTGTTTGTATGTATGTATGTTTGATTAGTACATCTCCTGATGAGTGGGAAACCACGAAACAGGCTTGTCGAAATGCAGAGTTCAGTCTTTTGACTCTTTTCTCTTCCACATATGCCTAGCTCTACTTAAATGTATTGAGCACTCTCACGGGTAACCGATATACAGACTTCGTATTGTTTGTATGTATATCTGTGTGTATATTAGAATCTGTGTGTATATTAGAATCTATACAGGTTTATAGAACTCCTGTGTCTGATCAAGGAATTTAACTGACCGTGAATGTCGTTTTCTTCCAGGAAGTTTTACTGTTGTTGATGCAGAAACATTGAATGACATGGCTGGCTTTCATCATCGTAAAGAAGAAATATCTGACATCAAATTCTCACCAGGTTTATATTGTTCAGCTCTGCTATGCTTTCTTCTGTCTTACTCTGCTCGATTTTGCCGAACAAAGTAATCTCATTGCTTATTTTTTTCACTTTCTTTTATCGCATCATTTGTTATATTTAGTTTTTCTGTGCTTCATTCTATTACCCTCGTTGCTTTTTTAGGTGAAGGTAAATACCTGGCAGTTGGTTCACACGATAATTTCGTCGACATATACAATGTTTTGACCAGCAAACGTGTCGGTATCTGCAAAGGAGCATCCAGTTACATAACACACATTGATTGGGACGCAAGAGGTATAGCCTAACGTTCTCATCCATCAATCAACATTGCTCAAACGTCCAATCATTCTTCGGCATTATCAAACATGTGATAGCAATTCACATAAATGACTTTGTAGCCAGAACAAATCTTTATCCATATAGCGAATGTTTCGTGCTGCAAAATGAACATTTTATAACTTGAATTGCCCCATAGTACAATTTACCTTAGGTTACATGAGCTCCTGTGTATGATTCATGAACCCTTTGAAAGTTCCTTATACTTGTGTTTGAGTAGGTTTCTTATGTTACTCTTTATTTTGCTCTGCAGGCAAGCTGCTGCAGGTTAATACCGGTGCCAAGGAGTTGCTCTATTTCGAGTCCCCAAGAGGCAAGCGTGTCACGATAACCAGCTCTGAGTTGAGCAAACTCGAATGGTCAACTTGGACGTGTATTCTCGGCAAGCAGTGCGAAGGAATTTGGCCGAGGCAAGCTGATGTCACTGATATCAATGCCACTGACGTGAATAAAGATGGCTCAATGATTGCCACTGCCGACGATTTCGGGTATTTGAAGCTGTTTCAGTTTCCATCTCAGGTAGGGATGTCTTTGTTATTCTAAGCAACATCAAATAATAGTTGTATCTTGCACAAGTATTGTGTTTGCAATAGCTGCGTTTTCTCATAAAAAATGTTTTAGTTCGAGTTTTCTCCTAAGCTTAGCCAGATGTATTGATCATCTGTTTACGCTCTTTTTTATATGAATACATTAACTTCTGTATGCTTCGATCTTTATCATTGTTATTCTTAAATTTCCATTTTTTTGGCGATTTTGAGCCTCTAGTCTTATAAACATTATTCTTATATAAAAAACAGTGTAGTTGTACTATAGAGTCTTGGGACCAGTACCATTAGAGATTGATGGAATTTTGTGAAAGCATGTAGTGATTGCTTGGCCTTACATCGATTTATAATACAAACCAATTGAGATTAGACTGTTTTAACAGTTAACTGTTTATTGATAGGGTTCTGTGTATTTTTTTTGTCACAGGAACACCTTGCCAAGTTCAAGAAATACAATGGCCATTCTGCCCACGTCACCAACGTGAGATGGTCGCATGACGACAGCTGTCTGGCTACTGTCGGTGGCGCTGATCTAGCGCTGATGGTTTGGACGAATTTGGACGAGGAGACTCCTCGAACAGGCCGCGCTGCACCTGGGGACGAGGAAGATGATGACACAGATTCTGAAGAAGAAAGTGGATATGACAGTGATGTGGAGAGGGAGAAGAATATTGACTACACCACAAAGATTTACACGAACCCATTGAGAGAAAGAACGGGAACAAAGCCTCAGAAGCAGAGTGTCGAGGAGAAGCGCAAGTATGATATGTTCTAGTGCCAAAGCTCATAGCTTCTAATTTTCTAAAGTACAGTAAGCACCCGTATAGGAACTTGTGAATTCTGCATCCAGCCTATTGTTTAAATACAATAGTCTATTGTCTCTTCTATTGTTTTGAGCAGGGATTTCAGCCTGGAAGATTCTTAATTCACCGGTTCTTACACGCTGGTGTTTACTTTACTCCTTAGACGGAGAGGCTGAACCGTATTGCTTGTATGAAAATGTCTGTGAATTTTTGTACAGACATCTGACTAATATTGATTTCTGTAATAGGCCTGCAGTCAGTCGTGGTTCATCCTCTCGCCAGCGTGTACTGGGAAGGGAAGCAACAACGTCTGTGGACGGGAAAAAGAGACGACAAACTGATGTACAAGTCAGTATCTTCCTTTGTTACTTTGTTACATTTATTACAGAGTTATACGAGCTATTATACGAGCTTAATCATGTATGCATGAGCAGATATGGAGCTATGCCGTTCATTAGCATGGGGCCATAGCGTTGCCATTTATTTCTACGGTCATTTTCAAGAGCATTGCAATTGAATGTCATGAAACTATATTTGACATCATTAGTATAAGAATCGTGTAAAGTGGTACGGTGTTGTTAACTGTTATTGGCAGCTACTAGCTCTCACTTAGCTTTTTTGAGACAACTGTAGCTCTGTTATTAGTAACTAATTCCGATGAGCTATGTTGTACATTGAGGGTCTTTGAGACTCAGCAAAGTTTCATTTCCATTCCAGGACTTGAAGCTTGACTTTATTCATGGCTACAGAGGATTTGATTCTCGCAACAATCTGCATTACCTGAGCGATGGCGGCATTGTTTACCATGCTGCCGGGGCTGGCATCGTTTTGAATGCCTCGAAGAAAAGCCAATCGTTCTATTTGGAACATACTGATGACATCATCTGTTTGGCTGTCAATCAAAACCCGAAATATAAGGTATCATATGTTGACTTCATGATAGAAGCTGTTACATTTTTTTAGTGCGAACCAATCGTGCGTGAGCATTTTTGTATCAGTGTCAATCAAAGCTAGCCAGTGTTGTAGAGAACCATCGTAGCAGCTAGAATTTAAGATGTAACTGTACTGCATATAGATGTGCTTGCATGTCTTGCTGTGAGACCAATGTTGTTATGTGTATATGGTTTGATTCTTTAACAGAATGTGGTTGCAACTGGACAGATTGGAAATATACCAACTGTTCACGTTTGGAATGGCTCAACTATGGAGACACTCTCCATCATTGAAGGATTTCATGCGAAGGGTGTCTGTGCTGTGAATTTCAGCTCGAGTGGGCGATATTTGGTGACTGCTGGGTTAGATGATGACCATTCTCTTGCAGTCTGGAGGTGGGCTGAAGGTAAGAGTTGCCATCCTAATCCACACCTTTGTTCTTCTTTTGCATTCAACTTCATTCTATCTACTCCAATATGCTGATAGGTATATCTAAGGTATAAGTGGTGGCCGATGCCTTAAATCTACCTATTCCAAGGTATTGGTCACAGTTTCCGTCATCAATTTCTTGACCAAGTGTCCTCTATAATAGATGATTGTTTGCAGTTCTTAATAGTTGCAATTTGATAACAGAATATCAATGAATTTGACTCACTTTTTGCAGGTGGCAAAGTCGCTTCAGCTGTTGGAAGCTCCAAGCGTATTTTTGTAGCCGAGTTTCGTCCTGATTCAGATACTGCCTTCGTAACTTGTGGAGTGAAGCATGTCATGTTCTGGAATGTCACAGGCGGCAGCTTGGTTGGCAAGAAGGGCATCCTGTCCTCCATACAAGGAAAGGACGTGAAAATGCAGACAATGTTGTCAGTGGCATTTGGAGCGGTATTGTATTTGTTTGTCCTATTGTTTTCCTCGTTAATGTATATACACACTTTTTTTAATAAGAATATAGTTTATAAGAATTGCCAGAGGCTCAAAATTGCCAAAAACAATGGAAATTTAAGAATAACAATGAAAAAGATCGAAGCTCAGCATAATTTAAGATATTCTTACAAAAAAGTGTGTGTATGTCACAGAGGACCTTTGGGCCCATGTACAGTCATGCTCAAGTCAAGAAAACTTGCATATTTTCGGGGATTATCCCAATTATCGCCCCAGGGTTCTCTTGCTCAGAACTGTAGATGGTCATCTCTGGCCTGAGCAACACCCCGCAGCTTTGAGCACCTCGCGAGGTGCTCAACTTGCTCACTTTAATTCCTCCTGTCATTGCCAATAACATATTCGCTGTTGTGCAAGAAAGAAAGGCAGGTTTTGTTTTCATTTTGTTGTTGAGGTCACGCATGCAATTAAAAATGCCCGAAGAAGAGAAAAGGTTTTCTTTATATTTATAGTTTATTTGCTGGAAAAAACAACAGAAAATGTTTAACAAAAGGACTGCTTGAACATTTTCTATATCAATGCAAGCATAAATGAGATTGGCCTCAGAGTGCTGCCTGTCAAACATGTAGGACTGAAATGATGAAGGGGGCATTCGTAAACGTGGAGCCATTTGTTGCCCAAAATATGCCAAAATATAACGGCAAGTACCGTTATATTTGCCCAAAATATAACGGTACTTGCCAATGGAGGGGCATAATTCACAATTCATTCAGAACATTTCTCCTGTGCGTTTTCATAACATGTAATATTGATCTTGTTCTGAGCTTCGAAAACCAGCCATGTTGTTTTCGTTTATTACTGTCATCAGGCAGTTACATGATCAATGCATGATGACAACTTGCTGCTTTTCAGCGTTGAGCAAATTTCTCGATTCCTTGCATTCCAATTAATTACCACCACTGAGCTAAGTCCGCAGAAAGTCGACTGTACATGGGCCCTTTGGCGCAGTGGTCCAAACAATTAAACCGTCTTTGCTCCCACCACACCACCCTTCATACTCTACTTATCCTTTAAAATTCTTCTCATCTAAGCTCTCAAATTTTTGTCCTCTCTTTTTTCATCACTCTTTTCATCGCTCAACAATCTTGGTCTTGTTGAGTGGTGAAAAGACCAGTGGTGCAGACCGGTCTTGTTGATTCACACCGATAATTCTATCTACTGTGACTGGAGCTGTTATGTTAACATTTTCGTATTCCACACTTTCAAAAGTTCTTCTATATATCTGTAGCGTGTCCATTGGAAAGCAACGTTCGTTGGATAGTCTCTGGACATAGAGGAGAAGACACACACGCAGGCCTCTTATATTAGGAGCACAATTCCTAAATATCTCTCTTTATGCATAGATAGACTGGGCTTGCTTCGAGTTCCTGTTTACATAGTTATGGAGCTTTACCTTTAAGTAATCCGAAATGTAATCCTTTTTAGAGCGATACGACTTTCACTGGAGCGGTGAACGGTGATGTTTACGTTTGGGTTGGGGCAAATCTTGGTACAGTCGTCCAGGCCCACTCTGGTCCGATTTTTACCATGTTCACTACCATAAAGGATGGATTGATTGTCACTGGAAGTAAAGAAAGGTAAGCATGTGGTTATAATTGCTTATACAACTAATACACTATGTTACCAGTTAGTAAACTGGTTAGTTAAGTCTGAGGAAAGCTGTGTGGTATTGCTCTGGGTTCCAAGCACTGTACATTTATATGTTCAGTTTTTTTCCGAAGCCGACAATGTAATTGAAGGTAATTCTTTTTTCAGTGGAAAAGGAACGAAGGAGAGTGCTCCTGTGAAACTTTGGGACCAAGGCATGAAACAACGTCCCAGGGTGTTCCAAATTGGATCGGATTCAAAAAAGTCTGTTGTAAGATCCGTTTGCAGAGGAGGACCAAAGGTTGGCAATTATCCTCAATGCATTCTGTGCAATTTGTCCCTTTTAGTTTTTGTTTATTTTTCATTTCCATGCTTTGCTTGTTTTATTTCTCTTCAAGGGCACTTTGCTGGTTGGCACACAGGAAAGTGAAATCATCGAAATTGACGAAAAAACAGGATCACAAAGGGTAAGCAAAGGCCTATTTAATGCGCGTTGCTGTACCACATCAGCAGCCTGTGTCAATCGTAACTGTGAGTGATGTAAACATTTTCAATAATACCTCTTCAGGACCTTGTTCGTGGTCATAAGGAGGGCGATATATGGGGTCTAGCAACTCATCCTACCAAAGAGATATGTGTCACAGCCAGTGATGATGGTACTCTGCGTATATGGGACTTAAATAACAAGGTAAGTTGCCCTATACTGTAATGACTACTCGAGACTTAACAACGATTTAAAGAGCGGCTGGGAATATATAAATCTTGCGACTTCTTCATGTAACATACCGTGAACAATGCCTGAGACATCAGTACAATTCAACAACTTTGTTTATAGTTTTAGCGCTACCGTCATTCATCGAATACTCTCTCAAGGGCTTATTTGCAAAAACGAAATATTAGCTGGAGATTTATTTAATAATAAAATTTGTAAGGGTTATATTATGCATTTAATTAATAAAAGTTTTGGCTTAAGCTTGCTACTAGTTGCACCACATTCACTACATTACTTCAATGTCTTGATACTGGGACTCAATATCCTTGCAATTGATCATCAGGGTGGGGCTTATTCGGATGGGGGGCTCACTAGGAGGTTTTTAGCTTACAGTCTACTCTCGATAAGTGGAACCCCGGATAGGTGGAACTTTCGTTTAATGGAACCAATTTTTTCGGTCCCTTGGATTTGCATTAACAAACCTATAATTCGGATAAGTGGAACATTCGATAAATGGAACCATTTTTTTCGGTCCCGTGCAGGTTCCATTTATCGAGAGTAGACTGTATTTGAAGATTCGCGGTATTTGCATCTAATTAAGGAGACAGAGCGTACCTTGATGCGTCCTAATCATTGCTATGTTGTTTGTCTTTCTTACTAGACGATGCTGAATATGAAATCACTTGATGGGGCAGCAAGATCAGTTGCATATGCACCCGAGGGTGACAAGATCGCCATCGGCATGAAAAACGGAGAATTCATCATTGTTAATGCAAACAGCTTGCAAATCTTTGGCAGAAAGAGAGATCGACATCAAGCCATTCACGATCTTAGGTACGAGATTTATTCTATACTTGATTTATCTGATGGATAAACAATTATTGATTTATCATGTCTGGAGCTTACTTAACCAGAGCGGAGTACATTATGAATCGATTTCAGGCTGACGTAGCATATCAGTAGCCAGTTCTATGCATTATGAGATACAACCAGATATTGTTCGGATTAAATAGGCAGCAAGTGAAAGCAACAAAGGCTGCTACATCTGGTTGTATCTCATATCAGTAGCCAGTTCTATGCATTTTACACCTGACCAGAAGACAAACTGTGACACTTGCTGCTTAATTTCTTTAGGTTTAGCCCAGATGGAGGAATTCTAGCTGTTGGCTCAGATGACAACACTGTCGACTTCTACAATTGCAGAACTAGTTCGTTGTCAAGAATCGGTTATTGTAAAGGAATACCGAGTTTTGTCATCCAAATGGACTTTTCTGCTGATGGGAAATTCATACAGGTAAATAGCTATTCATACAGGGAAATCCACTTGGGTGTGGATTTCCTACACTGATCTTGTATCTGTGCTGTTTTTTTATTATTGCCTGCACTCTAGCTTGTAAGTTCTAGACAATCTGCGCATCAATCGTTTCTAGACACACTTATTGCATTGCGGCTTGAGAAGTAGACGTTTTAGTTTCTGTCCTTGCTTTAAGATGTGTTGTGTATTTGGAATTGCAGGTGGCAACCGGAGCGTACGAAAGACTTGTATTCTCTGTGCCTGGTGGACAACACATAAGTGCACAAGATCAGATCGACTCAATTACATGGGCAACCTGGACGAGGTATTTTAATCAATCATGCATATCTCAGTCATCTTCTAAGGACTGTTCTTATCATTATGGATGAACACACATGTGCTGCTTCCCTACTTGTCCAACTATGTCTTGTACAAGCATGGTCCTTTTATTGACAGTGCTTGAAGGAAGAACTGGTGCTGAGTTTAATAATCCAGACACATAATTTGCTTCCCTACTTGTCCAAATATGTCTTGTTTACAAGCATGCTTCTTTTATTGACAATGCTTGAAGGAAGAACTGGTGCAGCGTTTATCAAATAATCCAGTCGTCATTTTGTAATTGATTTTCTTGCCTTTTGTAGCATGATTGGAAAAGAAGTATTCGGCATCTGGCCGAAAAATGCTGACAAGGGAGACATCAATTGTACCGATGTCACTCATGTTGGCTCGATGATGGCGACTGGTGATGATTCGGGATACGTGAAACTGTTCAAGTTTCCATGTCTTGAGAAATTTGTACGTAACAGCCTTTGTTGCTTTCACTTGCTGCCTATTGAAACCAAACAATATCTGGTTGTATCTCGTATTGTTCGTTACTGCAGTAGTTTCTTGAATCTTGAATCTTGAATCTTTATCGTGTCCTCTTTGTTGTTGCCAACAAGCACCTCTCTTCTATTTCCTACGAAAATGTTTCAAGGTGCAAGACATAATCTTTATCCTTTCTTCTTGCAATCAATTATTTTTGCCCATTTATTTTCTGTTTGTGACAGAAAAACTAATTGTTTTTGGCTTTCATTCGTTATTGTAGACTAAGGGTAAGAAATTTGTTGGACATTCTGCGCATGTAACGAAAGTTCGCTTTAGCCACGATGATCAATTTCTCGTCAGCACTGGCGGTGATGACTGTTGGTAAGTTCATTTCTTCTCGTTTTTATTTCTTTTCTTTAGTTTTCTATTCAACTTTAAGCTTATTTAAATTGATTGCAAATGATACGTTTTCAAGCATTCGTTTCATTTTCGTCCAGTGTCTTTGTCTGGCGATGTACCTAAAGAGAAGAGAAAACGTTACAACTGCATACCAACTAATTCATCTCACGCAGGCAAAATTAAATAATTTCAAACACTGAACATTAAGCAAACATTTAGCTTGGCATTCGCAATTTATTTCTTAATTCAATGCTTATTTTCTGTCAATTATTTCATTCAGTAATTCGTATTTAATGTGGTACAGTAGAAGTCCATTACCATTGCTAATGAATGACAAGCATTCATGGATTTGTTGTTGTTAAAAGTACGTTTGGTAGAAGTTCTAATATTTTTCTAATTTATATAAGATAATACACGTGATAATGACTATGTTGTTTTTCTTGGTTTTCATGTTCATCATAGTTTTTCAAAATTAGTTTGTTTTTAGTCGGGGCCAATAAATAATACGGGCAGTCGGCAGACGCAGAGGTAAGACCACAGGTATAGAGTTAGATAGTGGACATAATAGTGTCTCCGTGAATGCGAATGCGACATTGAGTTGAATGCGAATGCGATATTGAGTTCGCATACTCTAAGAGAATGCGAATACATACTCGCATGAGAGGAAGTCTGATCGAGACACGACTCGATGAAGTAATTTTGTCCAGTGCATAACGTTGTAATGCGAGTGTCTCATTTGATTGACACTTAAAACAATGGGTGGGAGGAGATAGGTGGAGTTAATAAAGAACATGCTACAAACCAGATGCGTCAATGACAATCTGGTTGTGCTTTGAATGGGGGGTCGTACTATTTGATGTATTCCTAACGTATGGCATGGGCTACCTCTGAATTTGCTTGCAATTTTGAGCATCGCATCATTCCAGTATGCCTCAACAAGAGTAAAAAAGTATAACCGATAATGATCTTAATTCTCGGGCAAGAATTGTTTTTTTAACAATTCTTGTCATGATACAAGTGCATCAGTAAAGCAAGGAAAATTAAAAGCACGCATTTACGAACAGAATTCTTAGTAAACGTCGCTGGCCTCAATTTCACTATGAAACATTTAGAATAATAATTAGACCCTATTATCGGACAGAGCTAATCGGATTATTGAAAACAAGAGAAGTACATCTCCTAAGCACAAAAAGTAAAAAGACAAAACCAAATCTGGCCTCCGTAAGCCAAAGCTAAATTGGCACTCTTAATGTCATCACGAGACAGCCAGCACTTCTGTGCTTTCTTCAACAGGCCGAGGATATTTTTGCATGCTGAGAATATTGCGTGAAACAAAATCAAATCATTTTTATTTAACCAGTCTTTTAATTTATCAGTTACTTTTTAATAGCACTTAATTTTCCTGGCTTTATTGATACATTTGTACTAGACCAGCGATGTAGTCCCAAAAAGGGGGCTAAAAGCAAAGATTTGAGCAAAGGTGCAGCATTCAATAAGAGGCAGAGTGGAGTAAATTTCTCACTAAAGAACATTTTTGACTACCATTTTTAGATCATTGATTTCAATTCAGAGGTAGCCCATGCCATACGTTAGGAATACATCAAATAGTACGACCCCCCATTCAAAGCACAACCAGATTGTCATTGACGCATCTGGTTTGTAGCATGTTCTTTATTAACTCCACCTATCTCCTCCCACCCATTGTTTTAAGTGTCAATCAAATGAGACACTCGCATTACAACGTTATGCACTGGACAAAATTACTTCATCGAGTCGTGTCTCGATCAGACTTCCTCTCATGCGAGTATGTATTCGCATTCTCTTAGAGTATGCGAACTCAATATCGCATTCGTATTCAACTCAATGTCGCATTCGCATACGAATCGCATTCGCATTCACGGAGACACTATTATGTCCACTATCTAACTCTATACACAGGGCACCAACCTGTTATTCCCTTTTTCATTTAGGCCCATAAGCAAAGTGGAAGGGTTCTTTTCTGGAAGCAACTCTTTGCAGCATGAATGATACAACAGCTTGCTGTGTATTGCAACATGGGAGTTCGTAGATAGTGTCCCAGCTGTAGCCATGAAGAATGTTCGACCTTACGTGTCTAAGCGTCTAAGGCAAAGTCAAGAAGGAAGCATTGCAGGTGTTGGTGAAGAAAGGGGGCGTGACAATTCTTCCTCGAAGGAAAACAAGATCATTGATGCCATTCATGAGGAAGAATGTGTGTCTGCTTCGTCCAGTTCACCACAAACAATCCCCCACTCGGCAAGCGAAGCCACAAAGTCTGCTGAACCGAAATGTCAGGCAAGTATTCAACCTGCCAAGAATTTCCTTCCAAAAACTTGCATAACTAAGACCAGAAATCATAAAAATGCCGTCAACTGTATCCGTTGGAGTGCGAGTGCATCGAATTGCCTTCTCCTTTCTGCAAGCATGGATAGCACGGTTGGAATTTGGAGCTGTTCAAGGGACAATGCAAAGCTTGTCAAAGAATTAAAAGTACACTGCAGTGCTGTAAAGGATGCCAGGTGGGGAAAAACTGGATCAGATATACTCAGTTGTGGTTATGACAAGACTGCAAGGATAACGGATGTTGAATTAGGTAATTTAGTATTCTCGGTAGCTTTGAATAGAATAGGAGGCACATATCTGTCTTTGAACCTTTTTTCTGAAATTTGGAGGAACAAGAGCTTTCACGTTTTCTAATCAAAGTCAACTATTACTTGGTAGTGTAGCCTTCCTTTTCTTTCAGGAAAGGAGATGTCATGCTATAAACACAAAGACTTTGTCACAGCTCTTTTATACCATCCTGAAGATAGCAATGTCTTCTTGACTGGGACAGGTAGTAATGGATTGTTTGCTTGGGACATCAGAGCTGAAAAGGTGACAAATATCCTTTGTATACATAGTAGACAGTTTTTACTTGTGATTTACAGGAAAAGAAACCTGTGATATTTAAAACCAACATTGTTTCTTCTTTTTCAGTATGTACGTCAATACAAAGCATTCTTTGGGCAAATTCAAGATATCCTTTTTCACCCTGATGGCAAGATTTTTTTCTCTGCTGCCGAGGTTTTGAAAAGAAACTCCCTTGACAAAGCAATCATTGCTTGGGACTTTGAAACGGCTGCTGTTGTGTCTAATCAAATATCCCAGGTCAGATTTCCACCGATGCATCATATTTGATAATGCTGCATCACATTGCATTTTATACTTGCTCTACATTGTTTGCTTACGTTATTGTGCTTTTGTATTGTGCAGGAAGCTTTTGGTTGCACGTGCCTGCAAAGTCACCCTTATGCCGATGTATTCTTGGCACAATATGGTACTGGATACATTAGCATATTCTCAAATTCACCTCCTTACAAGCTCAATAAATACAAGCGATTCGAAGGCCATCAAGTGAGTCATTTTTACTGTTTTTTCTCTGTCAAGCACCCCCCCCCATCCCAACGGATCATATTTTGAAATAAATGACTCCTTTGAATAAATCTCCTCTTCTCAAGTGCCGAGTTGAGGTGATATTTTTGCTTCAAGATTTGTTGACAATTTTTTTATTAAGAATTATGAGTATTATTTGATTTCAAAATATGTTTTTCCATTCCTTGAAATGGCAATAAGCGCCCCCTAAAAAGTCCTGGAATTAATAAGCACCTGATCAAAACAATGCACGCGACATGTCTATCATCTCCTCTTAAAAAACCTCTAAAATCTTCAACGTTTAAGTCCCTTGTTTAGTATTTATCAGAAAAGCGAGTTAACTTTCCCGCCAATTTTTTACAGACTGCTGGCTTTCGCGTCGGCTTTACGATCAGCCCCGATGGAAACTACGTGATCAGTGGTGATAGAATGGGAGGGATACACGCATACGATTACAAGACATCGAGATGTTTGATGACGTTCAGCGATGCGTATAGCAGTGCGTGCATGGATGTCGCATTTCATCCTTTCTTGCCCAGTGTTATGGCATCTTGTTCGTGGGATGGTGAAGTATCGTTTTGGAGATGACTGAGTGGATTCGCATACCACCGGTGAGCCATTGATTTGTTAACACCCCTCTCCCTTTTCTATTAAGCCATGCAGTTCTGTATCACCAGGGATGCCGGAACAGGGGGGCAAGGGGGGCGGCTGCCCCCCTTGCCCTTTCATGAGGGGGTGCAGGGGGGCGAGAACTGCCCTTTTTGAATTATTACGGCTTTTTTGCTTTACAACAAGACGTATGTGGTCAACGATCGCCATTTGGTATTTAACTGAAACAGCAGATTAGATACAGCATAGCACCATGATATACAATATAATAAAGCAAATCATTGGATGTTAAAGACAAAGGAAAAGGTGTCAAAACGTCGCAAAAGAAGTGAAAGAGAATCGTTTTAACCCAAAGCATACACGGTTTTTTTATAAGGAACCTAGGTCAAGGACTAGTTCTTAACGTTTCTTGTTTTGGGACCTCTCTTGACCAAACGGTAGTAGTGAAAGGTCCTTAAAAGCTCTTTAAGTTTTAATTGTGTGTTAAGTGGTTTTATTTTTATGGGAGCACAATCATGATATTGATGTGCCAGAGGTTGCAAGCGAGTTTGTCGGAAAAACAGAACAAAGAAGAAATTACTTTGGTGCATTCAATTAGAATCGTTTTGCCCGCTGTACTTCTTATTTTCCTAATTTAGTTACAACATTTGTTATAAAACTATCGTTCTGTTCATTCATCAAATATGTTCAACACAGGAGCGCTGTTAAACAATTTGCGTTCACAGTTAACACTATATAGCGTTTCGTTTTTAATATGCCACGCCCAAATTTTTTTCGTATGCCACGCCCAAAAGTGCCCTTTAAAAAAGTTTGACCCCCTGTGCCCCAGTGTGCTTCCGGCATCCCTGTGTATCACAGTTCACGTCAGCTATCGCAGTTCATATCAACCACATAGCTGCCAGCCTCGTTCATGCTTTTGACTAGATCCACTACATGAAGTCTCTTGTCTCGCTTTTGAACTGATAGTTCACTGCCCAATTTCGCTGCCACAGATACATTTACTTACAGATACAGATACTTTTTATTGTTAAAGATAGTTATTGTTGCTGTCATAAATTCCTCATAATATATCGAAAGTAGTTGACATGTAAAGTTAAGTATCTTAGATCTGAAAATTGTCTCAAACTATTCAGTTTAGGATATTGTTGGGGAGATGAACATGGCCATCCTTTGTTTCAGTCCTTTGTTTTAACGGTTTTGTTTTACCAATCGAAACATTCCCATATCTGCGCAATTGCGCATCTTTCAGTAATGACGTAATGCAAATTTTGAAATTAGCCAATCAAAACTGCCAACCAAGATTAATCTCAGTTCACATTTCACAAGTGATCACGGAAGTTCCATTTCACTTCCGTGATCGTGCTCAAATTTGTCTGTAGATGAAGAAACACAGCAAACTCGGAAAACACCATTCCGTGTTATGTTTCGTACAATCAAATAGCGATACTCTCTGCTCTGAAGAGTTGTTGATTCTCAAAACAAAACAAAATTTGATACTCCTCACTGAATTACTTTCATTAGCCTTTCTATACACTACATATAATGTACATAGATCTTGTTCTGTTCAGGAAATGATATGTTTGGAATTGTTGTGTTTCATTTGGTTCAGCTGAATTCCAGTTTTGTTTTTACCGTGCAGTCTGGTTTGTGCACAGAATCTGTTTTAAGATAATGTGTAATATATTTGTTCTGCACTAATAATTCAAGTTATATTTAAACTTCTGTTAGAGTGCTCCTTGATGTTGTTCAGATTTGTTCGTAACTTAGGCCAGCGCCCGGTCATGCGACCCTAGCTTGAGGGCTTAGCTAAAGTTTGTGACCCAAGCATCTGTCCAGGCGTACTTTTGGCAAAGTACTTACTGCTCCGGAGATATTCTTAATATTCCAAGAATTGAAAAAATAATTTTCCAGTTGAAAATTTCAGCGCAAAGATGCCACCAAAAAGTTTGGCTCCTTAGCTTAGCTTCAAGGATTTCCTCCACTCCATTGCGTTGATGGTGAAATCTGAGTGATTTTCAGAAAGCGTTAGTGCGGTTGCGCAGATATGGGAATTTCTGAACAACCTGAAAACGAACGATGTTCATCTCCCCAACAAGATATTATCCATGCTCAGGTTCTCTTTGAGCCAAGGTAAGATCGACAACGAAGGCGACACATACTTTCTCAATTTTACATAAATGCGTCATTAATTGAAGGACATAACATATGGTTTGGTGTAAAATCGTGCATAACATTTTATATACATTTCGTGCATAGCATAATTATAAAAATACATGCATAACATTTTCGTTCAAATGGCAGAAATTCTCACATTAAAGCGTTTTTTATGTACATATATACAAAAAGCAAACTGTATAGTTTAACTGGCTGAATATTGGCAGAATAATACGTCTTGGGTTAATACGGAAACTTGATGTGCATCTCTTAGTGAAGGTGTGCATTTGTCCTCATATTTTCGTTGAATTACACTATGATTTGCATGATAGTTCCCATAGTTGCATGACTTTCCCTTGATATTCTTTGCATATTTCATCTGGATCCTGCAGAACTGCAAAGTCACTCATGATTCCAACGGTCAATTGATTTGCGTAGGTGGCGAATGAAAAAGACAGACCCATGCTATCTTTTGGCGGCGCCCAGAATGTGAGCATCTCCAATTGCCGCCCGGCTATGTTCAGGCGATTTTGCGGACCAGGAACATTTGACATAATACCAGTGGTCTTGTCGCAAATGAACTTGTTCGCCGGTGCAAGTAATTTGCCTGGTAGGATAACATTGAACATTTTCATAAAGGCACGGGTAAAGAATGGTTCACCGGACGTCTTCATCTCATTTAATCGTCTTTTCGTGTCGTGCAGCATTGCCGTTAGATCCTTGATACCTGTGGCAAGTTGCAGTGTTATGACGGAGAATTTGTTTTCAAATTTCATCGCTGCTTCCTCCATGTTTGCTCTGAGATCAACTGGCAGGACAATATTGACGTTTTCCGGTGATTTGATTCCTCTGTTCTCATAGAAGTCCCTGATAGCCGCCGTAAGGCAAGTAACAATAACATCATTCACGGTACTCGACGTTCGATTCTTGATTTCTTTGATTATTGACAGGTCGATTGGCTCGGACCACGTGGCCATTTTTTGCCCGCTCAATTCCCTGCCGTGCAGCAGTGATGAGTCAGCCGGCAGTGTCAACATGTTCAGCATGTAATAGGGTGTCCATAATAGGCCTTTGAGCATCAAAAACAGTCTGTCGCGTTCAGAGAACTTTCGCAATGGCAAACTGACTGCCTCAGTATCTGGCAGCTCTTTTATTAGGAATCTCGCCAAACTAACCCCATCTGCCATGCAGTGGTGTACGCGTGCGAGAATAGCCGACATTTGTACCCCCGTATCGTCGATGTAAGGTATCACTGCAAACTCCCAGGGCGATCTTGACTTATCAAATTTGCGACTAGACAGTGTTGAAATAAGATGGCGTAGTTGGGATTTTGAGCGAATCGTTTCCCGCCAAATCTGGAAGTGGTTTTCCATGTCGAATTTCTCGTCATCTGCCCAATAAGAATTGAAAAAGCCATTGTGGATGCGTTTTTTAATTTTTTTATACGGGTTATTATGTTGATTTTTATCGTTTAATCGAAGTTTTTTCACCAAAATCCCTCGCAAATGTTGATGGTCCATTTCGCCCTTTGTCACGAGTAAAGCGTTGATGATTATCCGATTTTTAGGCCCGTCGAACAACCACATCCCATCGACGCTATCAAATGCCTCGGCATTGTACAGCCATTTGTACACGATTTGCTCAATAGTTCTCGCAGCGAAAAACAATGCCATTAAACGCCATGTCCAAGCAATAAGGTAGTTAATCATGAAATGCCATAAAGTTATACATGTTAGTACCTCTAAAACAAGAAAAAAACTCACAGCTGGCATTTTATTAACGATTGCTTTCATTTTCATTTCTGTGCTTTTCTCTATGAAGAAAGGATGCTAATCTTGCACCAGGTTTTGTCTGCGTTTGGTCACTTGGCATTTGCTGAAATGAAAAGATGCGAAAATATGATTTTGTTTCAAGTTGAAGTAACCTCTAAATTGCTGAAACTCATCTTCATTGCCTGGAGAGTTTACTTCAAGCATCAACTGTGTTTATGATAGGTTTCATTAAGATGTCCACACATGCAAATAGCTTGTATGGGCAGAAATATTAGATCGTGAAGCTGAATGCGAAGTTTTGAACTCCCTCCGAGCAAGCTAGAGCACAAATTTGTTATTTGTTACCTTCTGAATAACATTCAATAACAATCTTCAATCCAGTTTGGCGATATTCGAGTGATGATTTACGTTCATTGTGTTGTAAACCGTGAATTACTATTTACCAATGTAAATAGGCGCATTTGTCTTAAGGCGGATTTACACGGTACAAGTTGGCTACAAGTTTTTTCGATATTGGACTGCAAACTTGAACTTGTATCGTGTAAATGCCCTAAAATTCTGTTCACGCCTGTTGTTTTGATTGACGTTAATCCTCCATCACAGTCGAAAAATTTCTGACTCGATGTCAAAAAGTTTTCAGTTCACACCATTTTTTCAAAGACGCCGCAAATCGCTACTTCACGTAAGGTTTGTTTTGATTCGCGAATCGCAAATTTTGGGAAGGAAAACTCAATTTTCGCAGCAAAATGGTTCTGATAACGGATAAAAGTTTATCTCGCGTGCGTCAACTTAAATTATCAGATTTATGAAGAAATTTATGACAAAATTTCAGCACCATAATTAATTAAATACTCAAAACAAGCAACAACATTGCCCCATGCCATGAAACGCGTTCTGGGCCATAAAGATGGTTTGCAAACGTCTCTCAAACTGTTTCTCAAACTGTTTCCTTCATATTTCAGATGACCATGCCAAAAACATGTTAGAAATGGATATATACAACGCTAATTTGTCCAAAAGCATATTAGGCCCACCGCAATACAAGCAGCACCATAATCAGCAATGAAAATGCAAATAATATTGTAATAAACCTTTTGATGGATAATGATTATTATTATTATTTTATTATACCATAATTAATAATGGCTTGTTTTGAGTATTTAATTAACTACTGGTGCTAAAATTTTGTCATAAATTTCTTCATAAATCTGATAATTTAAGTTGACGCACGCGAGATAAACTTTTATCCGTTATCAGAACCATTTTGCTGCAAAAATTGAGTTTTCCTTCCCAAAATCTGCGATTCGCGAATCAAAACAAACCTTACGTGAAGTAGCGATTTGCGGCGTCTTTGAAAAAATGGTGTGAACTGAAAAACTTTTTGACATCGAGTCAGAAATTTTTCGACTGTGATGGAGGATTAACGTCAATCAAAACAACAGGCGTGAACAGAATTTTAGGGCATTTACACGATACAAGTTCAAGTTTGCAGTCCAATATCGAAAAAACTTGTAGCCAACTTGTACCGTGTAAATCCGCCTTTAGAAAACAATAGCAAAGCAGATTTCAAAAGGCAGGCAGGTTTAATTAAACAACATCTGATCACATATTTCCAGCATATTATATATCATCCGAGCTTTGTGCCACCCGCGTGTGGATATTTTCTTCTCATCCAAACAAACAAAAGAATAAATCTATATATGATATGATATCACGCAAATATACGCCACACAATCAAGCAAAGTGATTTTGTTTTGTTTTTTGAATAAATTTTTCAAGTTGTGTTTTGGATAGCTTAACAAAGTGATGCAGTGGTGCGAGCCACGAAGCGCGAAGCTCGCTCTACACACAATTGCTCGATTATTGGAGTTTTATATTCGCTGTTTTATATTTTATATTCGCCGTGAAGCACGCCAAAAAGACAAGGACCTTGCTTACATAGAGTTCGATAATATATATATGCATATACCCAGTAGAGAACAAACAATAGTAGCCTATATCATGTGTGAACAATAGCTTGGATGCAAAATTTGCAGGTTCTTTTATGTGGGCTATTAATGTAGTCATGGAAACTGCTTACTACATTACGTTCCAGTTTGAATCAGGAATATTTTTATTTCCTTCACTCACATTTTCATTTACGTATGCATCTTTAATGGCGTAAACACATTCTTCGTTTGAAAACAATGACATTGAACATCTTAAACGGTTTCTTCCAGTTTCCAATCATTTGACTATATATTTATTCAGCTTGTGTTTGTGTCATTTGTATGCAAATTCTCCTCATTCGTGCTTCTCACTTCAATATTGATGTTAAACTTAAACAAGCAGGCTAGGAGCAGAGTATTTTCCCGCAACATTTGCTGAACTTAATATATATTTCCCAGGAGCGTGTTTGTTTAATAGCTTGCCAGGGCCGCGGAGAGGATTTATGGGCCCCGGGTCAAAACAAAAGATAAATAGCGAGTCACGTCGTGCAGATACAGTGGAATCCCGCTATAACGAACCCCGCTTATAACGAACTTCCCGCTATTACGAACTAAAACTTCGGTCCCTTGAGATTCTGGGAAGTAAATCCTACTGTAAATGCTCCCTGTATAACGAACCCTGGATATAACGAACTCTCGTTATTACGAACCAAACTTCCGATCCCCTGACCACAAATACGGCTATTACTAAAAGCGGGAACGGGGAACGGTCGGGGAACGACCGGGGAACGGAATAACCTGGGAACGACCGGGGAACGGTCGGGGAACCGTCGGGGAACGGTCGGGGAACCGTCGGGGAACCGTCGGGGAACCGTCGGGGAACGGAAGTATGAAACCGTTTGAAATTTACAAGTTTTTACACGTTTATAAAACGTTACGAAACGTTTACCTATCATAACTGTAAATAAAATCTACAGTCTTAACAGGTAAACAAGGTAAACTTTATAGTTTTAATATGTAAACAACGAAAGACCAGATGCATTTTGTGAATGTTAATATCGCCCGCTTTGATGACTTCCGATTCGCTGTTTGTATCATCACTCCGTCCAATGCGAGCTGTCAACGATGTCAGTTCAAAACCAATAATTTAGTGGTCAGGGGGTAGACTGTAATTCAGAATTAATGACTCATGTAACCAATAACATATAATGAAAAAATATACTATGCCCCATGAAACAAACTCGAAGAATGAAATAACAAGAAATACACATAAAACAGAGAATATACAGAATTCAATATATAAGAAATGTAGAATTAAAAAATGTGATTGAGTATCATGTAAGATATATAGAATTAGAATATAAGATTTTTGAAAATTTATTGAGATTTATTACATAAGAAAATGTTAACAGAACAGAACAGTATAATAAACGAAAATATGAGTAACCAGAACATTAGATTAAACTTACACCAGAAAATTAACATCAAACCCAAAGTCAGAAGATAACCGTTGAAAGTGTTTTGCCGAAAGAAATGCAATGCAATCTCTGTTTATGGCAGTCATTTGACCACAGAAATTTGGGTATCTTAACAAAATGCAATTAATTTTTAAAATGAAAATGAACATTTTGCGGATGCGGGCTGCAAACCAATTGTCCTGATGTTCGGTCACGATAGAACCTGTGGTCTCGGCAGAATACAACAATATCAACAAACGCAAAAAGTGGAAATATGAGATTAAAAACCCAACGTCCGGTCCGCCTGAAGATGTTGTTGTATTCTTCAAAAATCCTATATTCTAATTCTATATATCTTACATCATACTCAATCACATTTTTCTAATTCTACATATTATAAGATGGCCCAGAAAAGATAAGATGGCGCATCCTTTCTACATTCTTCGAGTTTGTTTCATGGGGCATAGTATATTTTCTCATTCTATGTTATTGGTTAGGCGAGTCATTAATTCTGAATTACAGTCTACCCCCTGACCACTAAATTATTGGTGTTGAACAGACATCGTTGACAGCTCGTATTGGACGGAGTGATGATACAAACAGCGAATCGGAAGTCATCAAAGCGGGCGATATTCACATTCACAAAATGCATCTGGTCTTTCGTTGTTTACATATTAAAACTATAAAGTTTACCTTGTTTACCTATTAAGACTGTAGATTTTATTTACAGTTATGATAGGTAAACGTTTCGTAACGTTTCATAAACGTGTAAAAACTTGTAAATTTCAAACGGTTTCATACTTCCGTTCCCCGACCGTTCCCCGACGGTTCCCCGACCGTTCCCCGACGGTTCCCCGGTCGTTCCCAGGTTATTCCGTTCCCCGGTCGTTCCCCGACCGTTCCCCGTTCCCGCTTTTAGTAATAGCCCCACAAATACCCTCGATATAACGAATTTTTGAGAAAACTTATCACCAAGGGTGAAGTTTTTCAAGCTCAAGGGTGAAGTTTTTCAAGCTCTGGATGGACTTCAAACACCGAGCCTTTTTTGTGCGGAAATAGGGAACGAAATGCGAAGAAGATCAATTCCCTCTCGAAATTATATGACGTAGCAATGAGAAACAAAAAGCAACAAAAACATATCACTGATTTTTTTGTTTAACAGAGCAGAAAGAAATAAAAGTAGATAAAATAGAGATAGTAATTAAAAAATTGACATCAAGTGGTAATATCGACTTTGCTTTGTGATGTTTCATTGTTAAACATGTTTGAGCGTTTTTCCTGTTGCAACCTATCAGAGCAATAACTGTTGTCATCCTGCAAACTGTTTTTTGGAACAATATAGTGTGCCATTTAAGCGCGAATACTTGAGGGAGGGTCCAACAGACATTCTGGCCCATTTGTGTTTGGAATTCTTCATAAAAAAATGTCCCTTCTGTACAACGAACTCCCGCTATTGCGAACTATTTTCTCGGTCCCTACAGAGTTCGTTATAGCGGGATTCCACTGTACGTCCGAGGCGGGGCTCTTCTAGGGGGTCCGGGGGGAAATTTTTGATGACGATGGTTGCTGAAATTGCTCTGGTGGCTATTTTGGATGATAAATTGCTCTTTTGGCTATTACTTCTGTTTGTTATTTTAATTCAATTTATACATAACTGATATACTTCACCATAATACTTTTGTTACTATTGTTTCAATTATGGACATGTCATCATAACGAATAAAAGGAAGGAATTATTAATTATTAATTTCTTTATTGAGTTATTATTTATGGGCCCCTAAAGCCATGGGCCCCCGGGTTAGTGACCCTCCTGACCCCCCTCTCCTCAGCACTGTAGCTTGCTGTTCAATGAATCGCATGCTCAAACAAGTTTGATATCTGACCTTTTAAAGGCCAGATGAAACAACTTATCAACAGGCCCCAGGCCGCATTTATGTAGGTACGCACCATAAATAAAGTGAAATTTCTTTCTTTCTTTGCTTTCCGTTTTTTCATGTTTATGCATGTTCTGCAATTATGTGATCACGTTAATAATATGTGAACATGTGGTTTCTTGTTGTTTATATCCTATTAGGATATTAACATCATATATCATCCCAACCCTAATCCTTTTTATTTAGAATTCATGAAATGCAAGATCTAAGAAAGATGCTATGTTTTTGTCACAAAAACGCAGAATTGAAACAAAGATAATGGACTATGACGAAGGCAATAAACAATAATCTAGTGAACAGGAAAAATGAAATTAGTTGGAACATTTTTTGAAAATATGGCCCCCAGTCCCGGAACTAGATGCTTGGTCGTCATCTGACTGTAGATTCTTACCCTGGACAGGGGCGGATCCAGACGGACGCAACAGACGCAAATGCGTCGGTCAGATTTGTTGGGAAAATATTAAAAATTTTACCATTATTTTCACTTTGAAAAAGAAATTAAAACTTTTCATCCGAGTTTGAATAATAACGTTTTGCCCGGAGTCTATTTATTCGTTTCCTTTACATCGTTTCCCCCCTATAGACAGAAGTAAATATTTCATTCACCCATTTATACGGGCTTGGGGCTGTTGACAAATAAGTGGCAACACTTCTCGCCTTGCCACTGAGCCCTAATCCTTCAAAACGCAAGTGTGCAAAGAAACAGATGCAAACCAATCAGAATTACGGATGCTGCTTCACGACAAAGTGGCGGGAGCGTCTGTCAATTTCAAATAACTGATGCAAACCAATCACGTTTCTTTCTCAACTGATGCAAGCCAATCAGAATTATCAATGCTGCTTATGAGATAGTACGGGGAGCGTTTGTCAATTTCAAAAAACTGATGCAAACCAATCAGAATCATTCCCTACTGATGCAAACCAATCATTTTACATTTCAAATGATGCAAGCCAATCAGATGAACGCTGAGTTCTCGATCGATTTTATTACACTAACAGATAAACATAAACTGTTGTGTTGTGTTGGGTTTTTTGTTGCAAAATGTATCCTTCAAAATGGCGTTGATTTGAACAAGGAGTTAAATTTCTCTTTCTCCGTCGAGAATGAGCTATACGAAGAAAAGCTTCCGAGAAAGATGCTTCCAATTATTTACTAGCAAGTTCTCAAAGTATCAAGTTTGTAGCATCTTTGTCGTATCAGTGTCATGTATTTTCCCTTTAATAGGCCCATTAGCAAACACATTGCAATTTACAATATAAAAACGTTATACGTATATAGCCAAAAATTTCAGGATGAACTGCGTAATTTATGGCATAAGAACACAAAGTTTCAATTTAACCTAGTTTTGAATCAAGTACAGCATTGAGATCTTGAACAAAAACAAATTCTCATGCTATAAAAATTCACATCATCACTGCGTTGTATCTAACTGTCCCCACAGCACAGCTGGAGATGGAAATTGTCTTATTCAATAAGAATTTGACTCCCATACAGAAACATCGTCTGATGCTGATGAGATAATTGTTCTTTTACGTTTTGTTCAATTTAATAGTTTAATAATTATGTAGGTTGTAGTATGAAATATTCTGATATATTTTGAAGCTGATGTTAAACAATAAAAACGGTGCCTCGTTTACATTGAACTTCATTGTATTCTATCAATGTTTTCACCGCCCACGTTGAAGCAAAATTTGATCAGCACAAGAGGTGCCAAAATTGTTAGTAGTTACATTTAATATCTAGAAGGGCGTGGCCAACGAAAAGTTTATGAACCACGCCCAAAAGCCTGCAATAGAGCGTCGGTCAGATTTTATGCTGGATCCGCCCCTGCTGGATAATGTTAAGGTTGCTAGATTCAAAGTTTGCGGTCCAACTCCAAGTATTTATGCTAGAAAGACCGGGTACATTTTGACCCGTGCAGGAGCTTATAGTGAACAGGGAAATCGAATATAGTTGGAACATTTTTAGAAAAAGTTGTCCCCAGGCCAAGAGCTGGACGCTTAGTCGTCACCTGACTGTATATTTTTGCCCAAGGTAATGTTAAGGTCGCTAGATGTAAGGCTTGCGCTCCAAGTATTTATGCCACAGAGACCGGATAAATTTTGCTCTGTGCAGGAACCTATTGGGAACAGGAAAATCGAAAAGAGTTGGAACATTTTTAGAAAATGTTGCCTTTAGCCTCAGAATTAGAAACTTTGTCGCCATTTGACTTTAGATTTTTGCCTTAGGTAATGTTAAGGTCACTGCACAAATGCAAAATTATCACTGCACATTTTTGTTTCATCACTGCACAAATTGGTCATCACTGCAACTTAGATTATTGTCTGCTATGAGGGCATCTTAAATATGTAATAAATAGTACCAAGTTTTTGCTTTCAAATGATAGTCCACCAATTTTGCTTTTCCCAGACGACTATTTCAAATTCCAAGAAGATCAGTGTTCGTGGTAAACACCCTCAGATTAGGCAGTGGTTTCGCATTCTGATCTCCTTCTGAGGAATAGTATGCATGATGGAGAAGCCCAGCTCCAAGAATTCATTGCAGCAGGTATATGGACTTGCAACATCAGCAATAGGACTTTGAAGATTTATAGCCCAAATTATACTTCTAAGGACAGTAGACAAGATAAAGAAAATACACCATCTCATCTTAAGACATATACAAAAATTAAATCGTGATCTCCATCAGTTTCGATGTCTATCATGTTTAAAAAATTTCAAGAACAACCTCAAGGGCAATTTAATTAAAAAGTCGATTCTTTTTAAATATATAAGTATAATATAAAACAAGTTGTAACAAGTTCCCGTTATTTTATACCCCACGTTGGTTTTTTCTGCAAAAAAAACGTGTTAGGAATTCTTGGAAAACAATGCTTTGTTCTTGATGAAACCGAATTGTTGTGTGAATAATTTACTTTGAATTTCGAGAATCTCGCTGTGATTAACATTGATGCCATACGAAAGTGAAATACATTTTTGGGTGATACCCCAGATCATACCAGCGTTGACTATATAAGTAGACACGTTTGTCCCGCCCGATCTCATCACTTTGGCTGTTCTTGTTCTGAAAGAGACACGACAATTTTGAATATCAAAGATTTCAAAACAGACTTAAAGGTAATTTGAGATTTTTAATGCGACCACAACAGGCCCAGCTTTTTGGAACTTCTGGTGGAACTTTAGTGACAGAAATATTAGTTACTCTTTCGTATCAATTGACTTTGTAGAAAACGTCTTTTTATTTTGGTTTGATAGCAGTGAAGTTCCAGATTTTTTTATTCTAGACCTTTGAACGGTTTCTCACTTCCAAGAAAATTATCTGAATGCATTATTTTAGAAAATTCTGTAGTTTTGATATCACACAAAACGGAACATGATAGTTCTTAACTTCATCTCAGCAGAAAGATATTATATGCCGAGGTTATTTGATTTCTTTTGAAAATTTTTGTGTTTTAGGCCGAAATGTCTCCCTTCAACATAGAAGAGGACAATAAAGATGTGAGAGAAGCGGTACATGCTGCGAAGTATGGCGACTGGAACAAGGTATACAACATAATTGGCAAGAAGAACTATCTTGTCAACTGCATTCCAGAGGGAAGATCGTGGGCAATGCTGCATCAGGCGGTATACTGGAACAACAAAACCGCAGTGAATTTCCTTTTAAAACTGAAGACCTGTGATGCTTTGATAAAGACCAAGCGTTGCAGAGACGAGTTGGTGCCTCCGAGCAGCACTGCAATTGCCATTGCAAACAAGATGGAAGGGAGGGAGGAAGTGAAGAACCTGATCCAACAGAATATCAACTATTCTAGGAATGCTCGCTTTTCCCAGCATATATCATACAAGTTGTCAAGAAAAGATGGAAAGAAAGTCATGGATCATTTGCCCCTATTTGTAAAGGAAATTGCCATGTACAAGGACACACTGGTTGGCGAAAAGAAACACGTAAAGCAGCATCTGATTGACATCTTGAACCAAATCTTCAAGAACGAACACGAACAGCACCATTGGGACAAAATTGAGGGCCAATTGCACCAGTCGCTTTACGGCTTTGATAAAGACGCGGCCGATAAGATCGGAGAGGCAGCCAGCGAGGAGAAGTTTTTTGACGAGTTGATCCGTCTTTATACTGGTAATTGGGTGTACAATGAAGTGAACAAAGCTATTGCAAGAGAGTTCAATAAAGATTATAATCCATCGGCAGAAGATCTTGCTTTGGGGCTGTACGCAATGTTGCTTGATGTTACGATTACGTTTTGGTCGAAACTTGGTACAACATCAGGAAAAACGTATCGTGGTGTGGGAAACCAGTATGGAGAATACAAAGTTGGCGACGAGATTATGTTCACAACCATGGTATCATGCTCTGGATTAGAGGGCGTGGCACGTGGCTTTGCTGGATCTGATGGAACTCTGTTCACAATCTACAATTCTGCTGACGCATCTACAAGACCAAAGTACATACGTGGTTATTCCGATCATCAATCTGAAGATGAGTATGTGTATGCTATTGGCACTGAATTCCGTGTCAAGTCAAACACGATGGTTGGTAAATTGCGTCTAATTGAGCTTGACCTTCTCGTGGATTGTGAACTGTGCAAGAAGCCTTAAAGAAGCGCTCTGTGAGGACACACAACTTTTGAAGACTTTTTAGCTTCTCTCGTTTTCATTTTGTCTCCTTGCTTATTTCGATGACAATATATTTGTTGTAATGAACTCATTTTGGTTAAAGTCAGTTTGTACTATTATAATGTTGTTATGATGACCTTTTCGCCAGCAGTTATGAAATTAATTTTGAATAAAATAGCAGTTATGAAATTAATTTTGAATAAAATAGCTAAATTGAACTTTAATTCAGAGTGAACCATGCAGTTTTCTTTTGTCCCATTGCTTGCCACTTTGAATCTTTGAAACAACAACAACAACGACAAAAACACAAAACAACGCACAAAACAACAGATCCTTCGTCAATGCAATTCAATATACATCCTTTCCTTCTGGGCCATAATAGGCCAAAGAAGGTCTATTTTTGGTCAAATACCAAATTATACAAAATGAGCATTTGTGCCATTTGGGTGATCTCTTTAAACGACAAACAACAACATCATGTTATATTTTCAAGGTAGGACCGATCTTTGGGAGAAATTTTGCCATAATGAATTTTTTCGCTTTTATTCTTTGTTGACCTTTTTTTCTCGTTTTGTTGCTGGCATTTGGGTGGCCCTTTTGGTTCACATTAAATTTTAGACGTGAGCCCAGCCAACCTTTTGCTTTCCATTTTAGACATTACTCGACTGTAAAGAAACGAGCACGAAAAAGCAATGCACTGCATTGCATTTCTGCATTGCCCGACGATGACCAAGTATCAGAAGCAATATTGACTGAAATGCAAGTTGATCGAAATAGTGACGAGGTAATATATTTTTTCATTTAATCCTTGTTATCTTAGCACTAATTATATACATTCTGTTGTAACATCCAGGGTGCCATTGTATTGTATTTGCCTATGTTAGCAGCCAATAATTGCTTTTACGTGTCATTTTTAGTTTATCAAAGAATATGATTCATGTAATGTACAAAAGCAGACTCCAATGTATTCTATTCTAGAGGGTAAAATTTGGCCAATTGTTGCAATAATTAAGGTATTTGATAACCATAAGCATCGTTTTATTAATTATTGCTTGGTAAAATTGATTAATCAATCAATGCTTATCATCTACTAACAGAACAATCTTGTATTTGCCTGCTTGCCATATTTGGAAAATTTAACAAAAGATTTATTGAAAATGGATTACAAGAAATTGTAAGTTTCATTTGCAATTAATACAACATACAACAATTGTTTTTATCTTTTAAGTTCCAGAAATTTTGATTTTGAGCTTTGAGTTCAGAAAATGTTGAGTGGAGTTTTTATAGTAATGAGCTCGTGAACTATTGTGTTCCTTGTTTAAGTACCCCCAACAACTAAGCACCCCTTTATGTAACAGCACCATCAACAGATCATATTTTGAAGTAAGTGCCACCTCGAATAAGCACCCTCTCCAAGAATTCAACTGATATTTTTTCTTGAAGATTTTTGACATTGTTTGACTAAGGATTATAGACACTGTTTAATGTACTAAGTCTTTTTATTTCTTGAGGTAGCAATAGGTAATTCCCCCACTTGAGTAGGTGCCCCTTTTCCAGTATGCCCCCTTTAGAATTGCTGAAATTATAAAGTGCTCTGTCTGGGGTGTCCAATCGAAGTAGTATAATGATGATGACTTCTAATTTTTTAGATATTGCTTTTATCTATGCTACTTTGTGTTTTATCATATCATGTTTTATTCTAGAGGACCAGTTGCCATTGCTTATTCTCTCTTGCATAACATGGCAGATGTTATTGGTCCAATTCAATATGGCATGCAGGTACTGCAACATTGTGATCCTTCTGTAATCTTTTGCAAAGATGATCCATAAGTTCTCTGTGAAACAGCAATTGTAATCAACCTTGAAAGACTCATTTAATACTTTGTTATATTCAGAGTTTGTTCAACTGAACAAAACTGTGAATTAAATAAATAAATCAGATATTCAGTTTGCTTTATTGAATATTTTGTGATCGGAATGTTTGTAGTATGGAGGTTGATCCATGAAGATTACTGATAATGTAATTTTTTTATTTTATGTTAAGGTTCCCGAGGAGAAAATACAGGAGTTGTGTGACTATCTTCTTGTCTGTTCACCATTTGGCACACCACTGGAAATGGATCCTGCTACTGTGCGAGGAATATTAGCCTCAAAAGATTTTATATTTGTGCCAAAACAAAAGGTATACATCAGCTTACTGTATTGGTTGCTAAAACTCTTTGCTTTGAATGTTTTGCTCATTATAAAACATCTAGGCTCTTCTATCTTCTTCATTGTCTATAATTTGTTATAATTGTTTATGACTTCAGTTTATTGAGATTTTCCTGTGTTGTTATCAAATTTTACCGTTATTGTTTTATTCTAGGTTCCCGCTTGGCGACCAAATACATTTAAAGGAAAGCAACAGATGTCTATTTCGATACAAGAGCAACTAAAGTGTATTCAAGTAAATATTTCCCTTCATGTCACCTTGTTATTTCAATGCACATCTGAGATATCCCATGGTGCAATTGCTGTTGTTTTAAATGAGTGATGGTCAGAAGTTTAGTTATTTATTTTTTAGTATAACAAGTCAAATGTGCCAGATGTGTGCGAAGTATTTGGAACAATCAGCTGTAAGGTAAGGGAATTTGAAGTAGTTCCTTTTCAAGACGAGGCTTAAATTTCTTGGTTTGATTTTTTTGTTATCTTTACTCTTTCTTGAATCTTTGTCTGAGCATAATCAATAGACGTCTTTTGAGTATCTCTTTTTGACGTTTTTCCAGAATGCATTTGAGATTTCATCTGGGTTTTCTTTCAGGCCGACTTGGAGGGAAGTCCTGAGGTCTCGTTGGATATTCTTGCCACAAATGAGACTAACACTGCTTTGACGAATATGATTTCTCATTACTGCGTTCACCAGTCGGACAGTCTGATCCCGGCCATTAGCAGCACAGAAGAAGATAAGACCTATTCGAACGCATGTGCTGTACGCTCATTCAGATTCTGCCCGCCTGGTGAGATTTTCACGTTATGTCAATACAAACTAATGCCAACAGCTGATTCTATGCCAATCATGGGCTATTATCAAATGACAGTGAGTAGTTTGCTTGCTGCAATGCCAATACTTTTGTGCTGCTTTATCCTTGCATGAACTTTATATGAATTTCGCATAATCTCCAACTGGCATGGAAAATTAGAATTTGTTCCACATCGTTCGTGTGACTTTTTTGAGATAACCGAACTCGAGAAAGTGAGGTACAACTCTATGTTTATTGGCTATGAATTTTATGTCACGTCAAACATTGTGGATGGTGGTTTACAACCTTGAAGCTTCTCGTGTTTGGATTGTGTTTTCTGAAGATTTTTTCATTTCTTTCATATTCGTGTTATCATAGCTTATTTTGATTACGATATTTCTGTTAGAATATGAATTTATTCGGAAATATTCATATTAAAGTGCGTTTTTATTTTATTTCAGAGCGAAGGCAATAAAGTAAATTTCAAAATCCATTTGAAACTACTGAAAGGAGTGAAGAATAATTTCGAATATCTAAATGTTATTATGCCCTTCTTTAACAGGTAAATACAATGATATAATATGATATATATATATATGTTTGATACATGATCTATATGTTTTAGTGTTTTAAGATCTCTAGGCAGTATTGAACATGGAAAATGCTTTTTTTTAGACCACCGATCGCAAAATTTGAAACCAACCCAACATCGCAGAATGTGGTTCTTTTAAAGGACCAACGAACACTTCGTTGGAACCTCGGTATGCTCTAACACGAACTTGTTTACACGTCGAACTTTCACTTACTCAAACGAAATTTTATTTCCCCTCACCTTCAAGCTTGCCAAAGGAAGCAAGCCAAAGCCTACACAATTCGAACATTTTTGATTTGAATATTTCTACTATCACTGAGCATTCAGGTAACACGGACTCGAGACTCAACTGTACCATATATTAACATACAAAAACTAGTTATTTTTTTTCTTTTTCGCCCAAGGATCAAAATTTCCCAGCAAGTCGCTGGATGCAACACTGGAAGGACAAGTACAATTTTCAGACAAAGGAGAGCCAATTATCATGCCTGATCAATTCTGTGTTGGCTTGAATTCTTACATCCAGGTAATTAGGAGTTAAAACTGCCTGTGTATCTTGTTAGGAATCTAATGCGACAACATCTTTATTGTTATTGTAACTGATGAAATGTTTACTCTAATTTCTCTTTGTTTACTCCCGTTTGCAGATTTCTTTCAAAGTTGTTGACTACACGTGTAGTGGCATGCGGGTCGATGCACGGTCGATAAGCTTGGATCCGAACACAAAACTCAAAGTTTTCACCGGTAAGTGATTTATCGATAGACATTATGTTGTTGATGTTGTTGATGTTGCTGTGGTTGTTGTGGTTGTTAGTGCTGTTGCTGTTGTTGCTGTTTTGTGAACAATGTTTGTAATAAATTGTTAGACTCTTATAGATTGATTGTAATAGATTGTTAGAATTGTTAGTTGAGAATTGTTACATTGCGTCCTATTGCCCCGCTCCGCTCGCAACTCGCTCAACACAAGGAGCGAGCAAAAACGAGCGAGGCACAGTAGTGAGTCTAATTAATTGTCGGATCATCTTCTGTTGCTGTTGTTTCGAGTGTCATAACCAGAGGGTCTGTTGGTAAGCTCAAGTCCTACCCTTGTTATGTCTGCTCTGGTGATACATCTTGGTCGTTCTGCGCTGGCCAGGTTCATTTGATTCGCCGCGACACGAGCATGCCTTCTGCATAGTTTATTCAAAACAAATTTGCGACATGCTCTATTTCTATTAATGAATATAACGGCACTCAAGAGCGAGCTTGTGTAGCCAAACTGAAAGGAGAGGTAGTTGACGAATGTTCGTCTCGATGACGATGTTGTTGGTACTGAGTTTATAACAGTGATCAGACCGATGATCAGTAATGGAAAATAACATACGAATAATGCCGTCAGTATTGAAATGACAGTGACGATCATTGATCTGACGTATGTGATGCTGTTAGTTGAACGCATGAATCTTTTTCCAATTTCACCACGATGCTTCTGATCTGGCGGTTGTTGCAGCACTCGATTATTGCGCCGTTGGTAGCGAGAAACACTGCGATATGACAATATGTACAACAAGAATATGCCAGCAAGGGCGCACAGCTCTGTGAGCTGTATCGACATGTTAACCCAAGCATATCCGGTCATGTAGGTGCCTAGGACATCCAATGACGTAACTACCAGTGCGATTGTTAAGGAAAGTAGCATGAGATAGACTGGACGACGCTTATTGCCGTTGAATCGTAGTCTCATTGCTCTCTTGGTCTGCGTGTATCGATCGATGGTAATGGATAGTATTATCATGCCGGATAGGTTGCAGAAGAATGTACTGCTGTATTGTATCGTGAACTCGAGGCTGCAACTGCGGCCGTTCGGATACAGTGTGAGAATGAGGAGCGTCGCGAACTCGCAAATTGATGCCACGCAGAGGTCGGATACGCTTAAGCAACAGAACATGCCGTTAGCGCCTGCGCCGAGTTGCTTCGTGCGAACCAAGCTGTACACGACAAGACTATTTGCTGTTATGGTCAGCGGTATCAGCAGAGCATTAAGGCTTATTAAAATTACGTATTCTGCCTCGTTCACAAAGTATATCCATTGGAATACGCTGTTGTTGCACGGAGACGAGGCTATCATGATTATAATGAAGTGGCGTGACGGAATAAAATCTCTTTTTAGTTCGATTGTCCCGGCTGCTTGCGTTACGCCAACGTTCTGATAACTGTTGCTATTTCTATGCTCAAATTTTCTCTGCTTTGCTATATAAATCAATGCACCAAGTGTCTTGTTTGGATGTAAATTGGACCTTACCTACAAGATATAGGGGGTCTGTGTAGTTCCGTTTTTGATTGATCTATTTTGCGATTTGTGGACCTATAATTAATAATACTGTGCCTTGAATGCGAACATCCATGTTTGGTTTCTCTATGCTGATGTAATTATTCTCTGCATTTATGCTTGCCCTTGGTGTACCATTCTCCATTGCTCTTTCCACACTGCCTTCCTTGTTAAGTGCGCTTGCAGAAGCCTGCTTTGCCAGAGCGTTCACCAGTGTTTGTACTTCGCTTCGTCTTGGAACATGAATAATGTAGGTCTTGTATCGCAAGTCTTGATCTCAATGGCAGAACAGCCCTATGATATTGCTTTCCAAATGTGATAGTTGATTTGATTCAAGTCAGTGCTTAAATTCCTGGCTCGTGTTTCCTTTTCGGCAGAACTTGTTCAGTTGCAGTTGATGTATTTCGTGATTTTTTCAATTGTTTGATTTACGATGTTTGCTCGGGACTACACAGTGTGTGTATTATTTCACATCCACTTGATACGTGCGTTTCTGATGAACCACCTGTATGCACATAGGATCGAAGAATATTTACGTATATCTTGAATTAATATTGTGCAAGACAGCAGTGTTATTTTCTTCTTTTTCCATCTAAAAACAGCTAACTAGTTATTCTATCTTTTCCTCTCAGATCTTTGCTGGATCTTGCCTGGATATTTGAAAATTTGTTATAGAGTTTGCACCTATGACCAGACCAGTAACGTCAACGTTTAGCAGACTATATACAGCCAATTATCGAATGCAGCTTTGACAAATTGCTTCTCCACTTCTCTCTGTGAACGAGAGCTGTCTACCTTTCATGAACTTTGAATTTTGTTTTATCCACGTGCCACTTTTTTTTCTTTTCACAGATTTCTTTAATCAGTCTGAAGCTCAGAGATTCACTTCATTCACTATATTCCTATCCTTTTTTATATATATTAATCTATTTTTTCATAACTCTATATGTCGATCTGATTCCGTGTTTCACTAATATGCAATTGATGGAGTCATTGCTGCCGTAGTTAAGTTTGATATTCAATCTGACAATTGGTGTAATATTCGGCTTCTCTTTAGCTTCTCTTATTCATTTCTTCTTGAGACGATTCTTGTTAACTATTCGTATCTTCTTTCTAATGCGATTGGTTGACACTTTTTGTAAAGGTTGTGGTGGCTGGGCTGGGCTACTTCACAGGTGGATCAACCTGTTTACAAATGCTTGAATATTCTTTGCTGATTAGTCCACTGTGGGTTGAAAGTGCAAATTTAAACAGTTTTTGCAAAGACAAATTTTCATGTCCATCTTTAATTTCCAGCCAATTATTTTGTTGCTGCGTTGCTACAACCAACGTCATCTGATCAGTTTTGCTTCAAAACTGAAAAACTGTAAATGTGTTTTGCTTGTTATGATATAATGTCATACGACGATTTTTCTTCTAAGTTATCGAATTTTTGCCTCTCGCAATTAATTCTTTTCCTGGACAGTGTAAATACGAAAATCCAGTTTCTATCGAAAATTTCTATTTTATGCGACAAAGTTTGGAAATGCGATTAACTTTGGTAAATATTTTGCGAGAATATGATTTTCTTTGAGGATTTATCTTATCATTTTCAATAAAAATCTTTGATTACTGCAAATTGAGTTTACTAAATCGACTCGTAAAGTTCAACTTACTGCGATAAGGCGATTTTCTTATCGCTTAATAAATTCCGCCCCAAATTCGTTTGACCTGATAGTCAGAGTAAATGTTTCTAGCGTTTTAGCATAGCTGAATATCAACATGAATTTACGGGAAATATAACGGCTTTTGTGGTGTGCGCATTGGTGTAATAAGACCTGCACAAGCAGAACCTCCCAGAACTCCGTAACGCCCATACTCTATTATATAGTTTTACATCAGCATTTTGTAATATGTTTAAAGAATGTTTTCTCTATTTACTTTTACAGGAGCAGAGTTTATCGCGAATGAGTTGAGAGTGTGGAATGCACTTGGCGATGTCTTGGGCTACGAGAGAAAAGGAGAAGACACTAGCTGATTAATGAACCATTGCGAGAAACCCATCACGTTTCTGCCCAGGTAACCTCACGAGTTACAAGCAATTGAAAGAATGAATATGCACCGATAGGCATTGTGAATATACAGTCTGTTGTTAAACCCGAAGTTGTAGGATTTAACTTGCCGGTTCTAATGTTAATAGAGGCGAGTTTGCTTAGTTTGCAATTTAAAGTCATTTGTCGGTGCTTGAAACTAGTTGTCAGCTCGACGATAGGTTTTTTTTATAGCCCTGCGGTCCCACTTTCATCTGATATCTGCATTGTCACAGTCGAAAGCCAACCATGTATGGTGGCTCAATAACAAATCTGCGCCCATAATTACCTTTACTGTGAAAATCTTCAGGGAATACGGATCTGTGATCTGCTTTCTCAACAAACCAGTGACGTCAAACAATGAAGTAAGATGGAATTGTGGTGACCAAGAATCATCTGTTGTGGCGGGCGCTGTTTAAAGATTCAATTCCCTTCCACTGGGACGTAGTGGTTTAGAATTGGGCCCGATTCAATGGTGTGATGGCGGTATTATTGAAGCACGAAACAGGTTTTATTGATCGTTTGGGCAAAGTCCTGGGTGAGCAGACTGTTCTCGGTGTCAAATGCGAAATTGCTTCTTTTATGCTTGGTTATTAATGGATTGTTCGAAGAGATGTTTTTGTTCAGGCTTAGTTTCAGTGCTTTATTCTATGGATTAGATTGGGGACTTGCAGCAGCCGATGAACAGCGCTGTGGAATGTGTTGTAGTTGTTTGATATTCACGATCATCACTTATTTACGTTGCCTTGTTATTTGCGGGCAGGTTTTTTCATGCGCTCTTCTGTTTGCATCGTTATATCGCTTCATTGTCTATCTGTGTCTTTGTGAGCACTGTTTTTTTTGGTGTCTCAAGTCTTTTTTTGCCGTGATCAAGTAAACAAGACTGCAAAGACAGGTTCTTTTTGGATACGAACTAAGACAGCGTTTTATTGGTGAGCTAAAGTTAACATCCAAAAGCCATCAGGTAAATAACGTCAATTGACTTTACCTTTTTTGGCATTACAAGGGTATAAATACATTCTTTTTTTATAAGAATACCTGAACTTTTGTTGAGGCTCGATCTTCATCGATCATTGTTTTTTGGCGATTTTGAATCTCAGTATTCTTATAATCATTTATAGAAAAAACAGTATAAGTCGTATAATATTATAAAGCCCACAGTGTTATACAACGGTTTGGAATTGATTTTCAAGTTATTGTTTTTTAGGATTGCTCCTGAGAATTCCACAGAGCCGTATTTATCTAAACCGGTTGAGTAGAGTGCATATTGACATGAGTGCAAGCACAAAGAAATGCAACCAGATCCTAATGAACGGTCACGACAAGCTTTGCAAGAAATCATTACTTGACAGATACTTGGAAGAGCAAGAGATTTACAACGATTGTAACTATAATGACGTCTTCTTACCTGAAGAAATTGATAATAACAACTGCTACGAAGGTGATGATGATAACAATGATTGCTATGAAGATGGAGGAAGAACGATCTCTAGAAGTCAGATTACGATTCAGTTAAGCGATGAAGATAGTGCCATTAATGCAGGTGTCGTTGGCGATCGTGGCATGATAAGGCAGTGTAGCAAGCAGCCTAGAATGCTAAATCGCAGAAATAAAGATGCGAACGTTTGTAGAATAGTGGATAGCAGCCACTTGAATACAGCACATGATTACGGCATTTCCAAGAGTATGGATGAAGCTCAATTCGTTAAATTGGGTCTGCAAAGATTCTGCTCCAGTTCTACGATAACGAATGACGATGAACGCAAAAATCGCAACGATTATGCCGCTAACAATTGCATAAGCAACCCCGCGTATACAAGTGACAGGCTTGTTGCATTGAGACCTGGTTCCCAGAGGAGGTTGTCAACGAGTAGTAATGGGTTTTTCGACTTGAGGCCTGCCAGAAAACCTCGTTCTTGTAGCAGGCCATTCAGCACTGGGCATCACCACCAGAAGAAGAACTACTGTGACAACAACAACAACAACAAATTAGCAGCAAAAATTCACAATCGCAAAGCCTCGCTTCCATTTGCTGGCATCAGGGAGATCAGAGATTACGTCAGTGCCGCTGAAAAGTACCACACTTTCGGACAGGATAATGACGATATCGATGATTGTCACAGCGCAGCTGTTTCAAGAATATGTGCGCAGTCTTCGCCAGTTGTTGCTGTCTCCTCCGCAGAACTTTCCTCGCCACTGAGCGGCAGCACAAACATGCTCCGCAGGGTCAGTCTGACGTCATCGAATGTCAGTACATCGAGTAGTGTGGCTGATTGCTGCAGTAGTGATGCGGAGCTCAGGAGTGTGACCAGTTCAACTTTATCTGCTGCCTTGTACCGTTTACCTCCAATCAGAACATCCCAGAACTTACCAAGCAAATAAATGACTGAGTCTAGTATCAGAACGTTCTGTAAGTAACTGTGTGTGTGACCAGAATTTAAGTGTAACACAAAACTGAAAAGGAACAGATTTGGTTGTTTTCAAGAATTTTCTTGTATTTGTAATTGTAATTTTGACCATTATAGTTTAATCAAAATGTATGAAGCAACTTATCTATAATATATAGGAGCTGTTGTCACGTGACGTGCTCTAAACAAAGGAAAACTCGCCCTCCGTTGTCAATGAACTCCTCCTACAGTTTTCGGTCTAGCGCCGCGAAAGACGCACCAAACTGCTCCACGTATCCTTGGGAAAATAATGAAAATTGCTTTCTGTGAATTTCTTTTTCGTTTTCGAGATATTCAGCTTTTTCTGAATCGAAAACTTTCCCAGGAAGTCTATTGTTTTTTACAAAAGAATCGGCCTCACTTGCCACAGGAAGCAAATTTCCACCTCCATTCTCGAGTGGTTTTCTCCGCAATTCTTCCTAAATTCATTTCGAAAATTCCACATAACGTTAGCATCGAGCTCGCCCAGCAGCTCGGTGTTTTTCGCTTTTCGATGTTCCCATTATTTCGAGAGATGTGCCCAAGTTAAACTAAGCTACCGAGATCTCATCTCTAAATGTTGTTTCCAGCGAAAGCCGTTCTGCCCTTGAGTCAGGATTTACGTCACTGTTTGAAATTTGATATATTTTGGTATTAGTCATTCCAACATCGGAGACGGGCTATCTTTAAAACACCGAATCCGGAATCTGGAATACGGACTTTATGATACGGAATAGTGAATAATAATAATCATTATTGTCCTTCAACTATTTAACAAAACTATAAAGATATTTACAACAAAATCATAATTTGCAATTGCATTCTTCCCCGGCCCATTTTGTGATTTTTCGCCAACGGGAAGCTATCTGGTATGCTGTTCTAGAGTATGCTACCCCCAACACGTATAGAATTCATCCCGCAGGCCGCAGTGGATGTGCCAGGAAGTAGAATGGTGTCCTTTGTTCTGAGATTGCATCTTCCTTCTTTGGAATAGTTCGGGCAAAACTACAGGGTTCTGATGACGCAATGTTTTGCAATGTCCCATGAAAATCAGAAGAGTTGTTGGAGTGAAAAGAACATCAAAGAAACGAAAGCCAGTTGGACTTTTCAAATAAATATCACGATGCCTCTGCTGTATCCGTGACTTTAGCATTTTGTTCCTCTTTGCAGCGTTAGTTTCCGTTGACTGTAATCTCTTCAAGCTTCACACAAACGACTGTCATGTATTTCTGAATATTCCATCAATCTATTATAATTTTAGAGCTGCAACCATTTAACTGGCCGGATTCCCTAGACGATATCCAATAACAAGATACGTGTCCGTGATTCCTTTCCAACTCGAACCATCTATAAGTGGAGTAAGCACCCCTATATATACCCTCTCCTGGGGAATTACCCTACTAAGTAGTCAAAGTCATTTACATTATCAATTAAAGATATAACTACAACAGCTTGATTTCGTCCCAACTACATGCAGTTTCTGGTACGAATTCGGTTGGATGTACTTTACTTTTACAACAACTTAACACCTTAACGAGGCCATTACGTCATTGTTCTCGCACTCCCCCTTCAGTCGTGTCCCTTCGCATGCGTCGCTGTTCTAGCCACTTCGATCAGCCTGCTGTTACTCGCTAATCAGCACACAGCCAGAAAATAACAGCAAAAAGCTGAGCTGACAGCTGTTCATCTACGGTAACAATAGCTTCCTGTCGGCAAACAATCACAACATGGGCCGGGGAGGAATGCAATTGCAAGTTAAGATTTTGTTGTAAATATCTTTCCAGTATGTTAAATAATTAAATAACAATAATTCTACCATAGTCTTCTACAGAGAGCCGATCTGAGACAATATATGTTAAAACATCCAAGACATCGGAGAGAGAGTTCCTCTTCACCCGATCGCTTTTCCACTCGCATCGAAACCCACTCCACTTTTGTTGAAGATCACTATCCAACTCGCATCGAACGCCAAAACAATAAAAATCTACCCCACTTTTGTTGAAGATCACTGTCCCACTCACATCAAAGGCCAAAACAATAGAAATCCACCCCACTTTTCTTCAAGATCACCGTCCCATTCACATCGAAGGCCAAAACAATAGAAATCCACCCCACTTTTCTTCAAGATCACTGTCCCACTCACATCGAAGGCCAAAACAATAGAAATCCACCCCACTTTTATTGAAGATCACTGTCTCACTCAGATCGAAGGCCAAAACATCAGAAACCCACCCCACTTTCGTTGAAGATCGCTGTTTCACTCGCATCGAAAGCCAAAATAAGAGAAACCCACCCCACTTTTGTTGAGGATCGCTGTTCCACTCACATCGAAGGCCAAAACAATAGAAATCCACCCCACTTTCGTTGAAGATCGCTGTTTCACTCGCATCGAAAGCCAAAATAAGAGAAACCCACCCCACTTTTGTTGAGGATCGCTGTTCCACTCACATCGAAGGCCAAAACAATAGAAATCCACCCCACTTTTCTTCAAGATCACTGTCCCACTCACATCGAAGGCCAAAACAACAGCAAACCCACCCCACTTTTGTTGAAGATCACTGTCTCACTCACATCGAAGGCCAAAACAATAGAAATCCACCACACTTTTCTTCAAGATCACTGTCCCACTCACATCGAAGGCCAAAACAATAGAAATCCACCCCACTTTTGTTGAAGATCACTGTCCCACTCACATTGAAGGCCAAAACAATAGAAATCCACCCCACTTTTCTTCAAGATCACTGTCCCACTCACATCGAAGGCCAAAACAACAGCGAACCCACCCCACTTTTGTTGAAGATCACTGTCTCACTCACATCGAAGGCCAAAACAATAGAAATCCACCACACTTTTCTTCAAGATCACTGTCCCACTCACATCGAAGGCCAAAACAATAGAAGTCCACCCCATTTTTGTTGAAGATCACTGTCCCACTCACATCGAAGGCCAAGACAACAGCAAGCCCGCCCCACTTTTCTTCAAGATCACTGTCCCACTCACATCGAAGGCCAAAACACTAGAAATCCACCCCCACTTTTCTTCAAGATCACTGTCCCACTCACATCGAAGGCCAAAACAACAGCAAACCCACCCCACTTTTGTTGAAGATCACTGTCCCACTTACATCGAAGGCCAAAACAACAAAACCCCACCCCACTTTTGTTGAAGATCACTGTCCCACTCACATCGAAAGCCAAAACATCAGAAACCCACCCCCCATTTGTTGAAGATCGCTGTCCCACTCAGATCGAAGGCCAAAACAACTGAAACCCACCCCACTTTTGCTTAAGATCGCTGTTCCCCTCAGATCGGAGGCAATGACAATGGAAAACAAACCCCACTTTTGCTTAAGATCGCTGTTCCCTCAGATCGGAGGCAATGACAATGGAAAACAAGTCCCACTTTTGTTCAAGATCCCTGTTCTACTCACGTCGAAGGCCAAAACAACAGAAACCCACCCCACTTTTGTTCAAAACCGCTGTTCCACTCAGAGCAAGGCCAACACACTAGGGAGGTGGCGCGCGAAGCGCGCCAGCCTTCCTAGTATTTATATATGGTTTGTTGACTTTTTCAAGTTTTGAAAAGTGGTTTGTGCATTTTTCATTAAAAAAAGGAAAAAATAAAAAAAAGCACAAGCAAGTTCGAAAACCAGATTCTTGGCATGCCAAGCTTATACTATGACCATGGCAAGTTTATGGACAGTTGTAGTCGTTCTAAAGTCATTTATAGTCCATAAATATAAGAAATCAACTGTTCTTCCAAGCTTCCAATTCCTCTATATACTTTTCTTGTAAATGTCTTTTCTGTACTTTCAGCTCATCCTTCTGACTTTCTGGCAGATTTCTCCATTTCTCACCAGCTGCATGGAATAGTTGAGGACCCTTCAAGCCTTTAAATTCACCTTTCTGCAACTCCTGTGTAATGAACATTTGGAAAGTGCTTCCAGGTCTTTTAGGCATTTTTAACAACGCATCATCTGGTGCTGTTTTGGATAATTTTCTTCTTTCTTTTGCATCAGCTTTGAGCATGAGCTCTTTGAGTTGTATTCTCCTTCTTTGCACTTCTGACAAAGAGTCGAGGTAAGACTCGTAATTCGCACATTCTTTATACCAACTATCCTTTTCTATATCCGATCTGAAATACGAATTTTGACGTTATTTACAAGCATGGAAGCAGAGAGGAGCGTCTTGTTTTGTGGGACATGTCCCATAAGAAACTGTTGTATGACAAAGTACCTATGAAGAAGATGAAGTGATGACAAACTTTTATGCCTCTCACCTCTCATAATACGGACTTTTCTCGTCTTCACTCAGTGATTGCCATTCTACTGCAGCCTTTCGCAGCATATCAGTCTGTGGTCCGCTAACAGGGCTTTTGTTCGAGAGTCTTTCCTTCATGAAGATTTGGTATGCGGATAATGGCGCCTTTCTTGGTTTTGTTGGAGTTTCACTGGCGCTTCCTGCATTCGATTGGAACTTTGCGAGATTTATTACATTAATGAATGTTGGCAAAATTCTGCTATGCAAAACTTGCTTGTTGTTCCACAGCCCCAAACATCTAGTACATCTTCTTGCAGCTAACCTGAGCGCCATTTTGAATGCGCAGTAGCGTAAATACTGGTGCTGTGCAGGAGCGTATGTGACGTATGGGTGTCCATATGGCTGAGGCATTGGCCTTAGGGTTGGGGTTAGGGTTAGGGTAAGGTTATGCGGAGGAGAAAGGTGGTGAGAATGCGCAGTAGCGTAAATATTGGTACTGCGTAGGAGCGTATGTGACGTATACGTGTCCGTATGGCTGAGGCATTGGCCTTAGGGTTGGGGTTAGGGTTAGAGTAGCGTTATGCGGAGGAGAAAGGTGGTGAGAATGCGCAGTAGCGTAAATATTGGTACTGCGCAGGAGCGTATGTGACGTATGGGTGTCCATATGGCTGAGGGATTGACCTTAGGGCTGGGGTTATGGTTAGGGTAACGTTATGCGGAGGAGAAAGGTGGTGAGAATGCGCAGTAGTGTAAATATTGGTACTGCGCAGGAGCGTATGTGACGTATGGGTGTCCGTATGGCTGAGGCATTGGCCTTAGGGTTGGGGTTAGGGTTAGAGTAGCGTTATGCGGAGGAGAAAGGTGGTGAGAATGCGCAGTAGCGTAAATATTGGTACTGCGCAGGAGCGTATGTGACTTATGGGTGTCCATATGGCTGAGGGATTGGCCTTAGGGCTGGGGTTATGGTTAGGGTAACGTTATGCGGAGGAGAAAGGTGGTGAGAATGCGCAGTAGTGTAAATATTGGTACTGCGCAGGAGCGTATGTGACGTATGGGTGTCCATATGGCTGAGGCATTGGCCTTAGGGTTGGGGTTAGGGTTAGGGTAACGTTATGCGGAGGAGAAAGGTGGTGAGAATGCGCAGTAGTGTAAATATTGGTACTGCGCAGGAGCGTATGTGACGTATGGGTGTCCATATGGCTGAGGCATTGGCCTTAGGGTTGGGGTTAGGGTTAGGGTAACGTTATGCGGAGGAGAAAGGTGGTGAGAATGCGCAGTAGTGTAAATATTGGTACTGCGCAGGAGCGTATGTGACGTATGGGTGTCCATATGGCTGAGGCATTGGCCTTAGGGTTAGGGTTAGGGTAACGTTATGCGGAGGAGAAAGGTGATGAGAATGCGCAGTAGTGTAAATATTGGTACTGCGCAGGAGCGTATGTGACGTATGGGTGTCCTTAATGGTTGAGGCATTGGCCTTAGGGTTGGGGTTGGGGTTAGGGTAACGTTATGCGGAGGAGAAGGGTGGTGAGAATGCGCAGTAGCGTAAATATTGGTACTGCGCAGAAGCGTATGTGACGTATGTGTGTCCATATGGCTGAGGGATTGGCCTTAGGGTTAGGGTTAGGGTAACGTTATGCGGAGGAGAAAGGTGGTGAGAATGCGCAGTAGTGTAAATATTGGTACTGCGCAGGAGCGTATGTGACGTATGGGTGTCCATATGGCTGAGGCATTGGCCTTAGGGTTGGGGTTAGGGTTAGGGTAACGTTATGCGGAGGAGAAAGGTGGTGAGAATGCGCAGTAGTGTAAATATTGGTACTGCGCAGAAGCGTATGTGACGTATGTGTGTCCATATGGCTGAGGGATTGGCCTTAGGGTTAGGGTTAGGGTAACGTTATGCGGAGGAGAAAGGTGATGAGAATGCGCAGTAGTGTAAATTTTGGTACTGCGCAGGAGCGTATGTGACGTATGGGTGTCCTTAATGGTTGAGGCATTGGCCTTAGGGTTGGGGTTAGGGTTAGGGTAACGTTATGCGGAGGAGAAGGGTGGTGAGAATGCGCAGTAGCGTAAATATTGGTATTGCGCAGGAGCTTATGTGACGTATGGGTGTCTTAATTGGCTTGGCTGAGGCATAAGGGTAAGTGTTTTGGAAAATGCCGGGAAGGATTCGATTCGAAGATGTCAATATTTTTCTATTTTGCTGAACAAGTATTTATTTTTTTGAAAAGAAATATGTAAATGGTCGCATTTCGATTTTTTTATTTGCAAGTATAGAAAGAGGTAAGTTTCATTTTTAGTATCCAATTTAGCTCTTTTTTTTGGATTTTGCATATTACCAGCGGTTTTTTAACTTTTTTTCCTGTGTGATAAATATGTCTAGGCCTTTCACGAACCGACCAATTCGTTTTTGTGTTATTTTATGAACAAGGAAAAGTAATTATATTCATTGTTATATTCGCATATCAAATCCCATATTCATTGTCAGCTGAAGGACAAAGAGTTAGTATTTAATGGTAAGTTAATAAATTTTAATAATTTCTAACTTTACTTTTGTTTGCTGATTTGGAATTTTGATATCTGAATATTTGCCTTGAATTGATTAAGGAAAATTATTTTATCTTTAAAGTGTACATAACTAAAGAATAATTGTTCTTGATAATCAGATTATTAGATATCTAATGATACATGAAATGCTTTCTTAAGTTATTGTGATTACACGCAGATTACTAGCAATTTCTTTTTTTTTCATTTTTATAGTTTGTTCAAAAGCCAAATACTTTAATGTGGATAGAGCGGACAAAAATTTGTTGGGAGAGGAGATTTTTGCCAGTTTTTGAGCTGTAGGTCCATAAGTCCTTCAACTGAGCGAGCAAAACAAGTGAGGTACTGGAACACAATGTACTGAGTCTAGGACACCACCAGGTGGAAGCTAGACCACTAAACTCCTTGGAAGCAAAGGTCCTTTGTGAATCACGTTGAGAAAGGCATTGACATGTTGCAAGAAAAGACACAGATGCTAAACAAAGCAAAAACATATATAATCTCACTCTACAACAATTAATCAACTACTTTGCATGAACTGTTTATATTTGTTTTCATAAATGTCCTTCAACATATCTTCAGATTGATTAATGCGTCTTCGAAAGTGACATCTATCAAGTGCATACTGGTGCCAATGTCCTTTCCTAGCGTCTTGGTATGCGTGTGCCCAACTTATCATCGGATGAATAGTTACTAATTGTTCATCTGCAGCAAACATAACGCTTTTCTTTTTTGTATTTTGTGAGGCTATTTGCTCAGCTTTGCTAGAGGTTTGAGGTTTCTTTTGCTGCTTCAAACTTTTATCACAAGTATCTTTGCAAATAATGAACTCACGAATATTGTTCGCCAGAATATCATTAATTTGATTATTGCTTAGACCTGGCTCATTGCAAAAGCAATCATCCTCTGAGATATTGCAATATGAAGATAGCATTCCATTTAAGCAAAACCTTGATGTGTCTTCGATAAGCAGAGAGCTGCCATTTGGTTGAAAATTCATGACAACATTGGATTGGATGATCATTTTTGCTGGGCAATCTTGGCTTTCGTGATCTTCAAAAACGATTTTAAGATCTTCACTTGATTCATCGTCAAAACAGATTGATTCGTCGTCATCATCTTCAAACAATTCTGATTCAGACTGGGATGCAGAATCTGAATCAGTGGCTTGGTCATGGTCTTCCAGTAGGTCGCAGTCAGAGAAAGAAATCTCAAAACAATCATTTTCAAGTGCAGTATCACAAATAATTGAAGATCCATCCTTTTCAAACCCGTAAGCAGTTTTACTCGAAAGGCAGTTAATGCCAATTGGAAGAGCTGGACTGGAATCAAGATCACAATCAACGTATTCTTCTTCATCGCAACAGCAAAAAAGCAAGTCTGACCAGCAATTAAAAAACTTTTGATTGGCAAGCAGCTTAATACTGGGATAATCACAGGCGCAATTCGAGGGTGAGTCACGTTTGTCTTGTTTAACTTGCGAAAGTGTTCCGGTGAAGACAATGTTCCACGATGCCCATTTATCACATGCGTCGGCATGCAATACAACAAACTCGGATTTTGATGGAAAAGAAAAATCCGTATTGCCAATTTGAAGAGCTATAAATTCACCACCAAACTCGGTTTTCTCGGGCAAGGCTTTCTCACCACTGCCGATACAACGGGCCCACACAAATCGGCCCCCGAACAACTTCCACAAGTTGGTCATTATGAATGCCAGAATCATGGACAACAGACGATTCAAGTCTCTTTTTTCTAACCATTCCATAGTTTTTTGGTACATGACTGATATCACCAAGATATTGAACGCGTTTCCTATTATAACCAAATGTCTTTGAGTTGTTAAGATGATGAAAACAGCTTGCCTTGCGTTCAAAATGAAATTGATGGCCTAATGGGCTCGGGCTCAAATTTCCGCAATAACTCCAACAACGTTTGAAGCTTTTTCTGTTTATTAAGCAGTGATTACAAAATTTTGGTTTCTTTACTATATATTCAGCGTCAAATAGCCAACTTCCAGGTGCGTATGGTATTTTTTCTCCAATTTTATCTTCAGCAAATAAGTGTTCTCTCCAATAAGATTCCTCTTCGCAATCAGAAGGCATATTGCTTTCTTCAACTATAATTTAATTGATCGCGACTTTCTTTGCCCGTTAAAAACTTACATTAAATAACAAAATAAACTCCGTATTTCTTTCTATACTTCAATTTAAAACATTTTATCGTGAGTTTCTCTCGTAAAATCTTATTTCATTCATTGATATAACTTTATTTGAATGTCTTTTTCTCCACGGCGTATTTATGCTAAAATTTAATCATGTGCATTATTACATCAGACATCTATTTTGGAGGCTGGATCGAGAATATTCTGGAAAAAGGCTGACGTATTTCCGGTTGATTGGAGAGTGCCTCTTGTCCTTTTCACGCATGTGCAGTGAGATATTATTTTGGGTCATCCTCAAAACATTTTACGTGGCATTGAGGAGGACGACTTGTGACAGCAGACCAGCAGCAAATAGGCAATGTACCGAGTACACTAGAGATGGAGGAAGCAGCAACTGACTATTATTCTGCAACAAGTAATGGCAACGACGAAGGAGGCCCCTCTATTACTAATCTGACCATCCCTTCGGAGCATGAAGCAGACATATTACCCGTTAAAGCATCTTCTGGCAATGCTTACATGTTTGGCCTAACTTTGGAAGAACTCTTTCACCTTTCATTAGAATATTACAAGAAAGGTATTAATTAATGATAATATATTTATTTCCGCCTAAATAAGTTATCATTTACTTCTAAGATAAAACTAACTCTCTTCTTGTAGGTAAAAAGGTGCTGAAACTTGCATATGAAGACAAATTGCAGCTTGTAGCATACTATAAGCAAATATCATGTGGAAAATACGACAGTAGCAAGATGCCAGACATTGGATATTTTGATGTCGTTGGTAATGATAGAAGGTGTGCTTAAAATTTGATGCATGTGATTTGAATTGCTAGATCTAATCAGTTATGCAGTTCAGATGTTGTGTTGATGAAATTATTTGTTTTTGGTACAGTTTTAATGATTGATCATTTTTCTTTGTAGGAAGGCATGGCAAAATTTGGGTGATATGTCAAGTGGAGAAGCAATGAGGAACTTTTGTAATACTCTGCAAAAAGCTTCAGATTTGTATGAACCATATATGGAAGCTCAAAAAAGAGACAAAGAAGAAAGAGAGAGGAAGATTAGAGAAGAATTGGAAAGGAGAAGAATAGAAGAAGAAGAAAGAAAAAGAAAAGAAGAAGAACAAAGAAGAATTGCAGAAGAAGAACAAAGGCAGAGACAACTAGCTGAAGAACTTGCAAGACAAAAGCTTGCTGAAGAAGTAGAAGCCCAAAAAATTAAAGAAGAAGAAGGCAAAAGGTATAAAAGTTTAATGAGTCTACTCCTTTTTTTTAGGGATTGTGATCTTTATTTTTGCAAATAGATATTCCACAGTACTACCCTAAATTCTCGAATAAGCCCCCACCTCCTAATAAGCCCTCCCCTGGGATAAGCCCCCATCCTTGTAATCAATTGCAAGTATATTGAGCTCAAGTATCGAGAGATTGAAGTTGTTTAGTGAATGTAATGTAAATAGCAGCAAGTTTAAACCAATAACTTTATTGATTGGCTGCATCGTATAGCTTTTATTTTGCTTAATATTGATTAATAATCTGACTAAAATTTTGTTTTTGCAAATAAACCCCCGGGGGCTTATTCGAGGATTTACGGTATTTTCTTGTCTCAGGTCTAACAAGAAGTTAACTATGCCTGTTTGCTATCCTGTCTCTAATCTTTTTTACTTTTACTGTGGTCTTGGAGCATGTTTGTTCATTATGTAAAGAATTACGAATGCAGATTAAATGATGGTTTTGCTCTTTTGTGTTGTTTGCAGGAATGAACAATCGCAGGTGAACAATGATTCACAAGTAAGAATTATCACCTTCATTTAAAAGTATACTTTAAAGTCATGCTGCGTTTCAACTGTGCTGTCATTGTTTGCCAATAATTCGCAGACAATCTTCATTCAAAGATATCAAATATACCACAGCCTTCTATACTTTGAACTAATACTGCATGCTAGACTCTGTTTCAACTGTGCTGTCATTGTTTCCCAATTATCGCTGTTGTTATTCGCTGATGAGTTCTTTGTTATCTTCAGAGAGTTGAGGAAGCACCGGTCTTGTTGGGCTCAGTAGTAAATGGAAGTGTGGATCACAAGATTGCACAGGCATCCCTGTGGACACGGCCAAAGCTTACTGAATTTATCCAACACGTAAAACGTGATGCAAGCTCAATCATAGTTGTCGGTCGTGGAGAGACCGTTACTATTCGCGTTCCAACACACGAACATGGTAAGTTTGATCATGTCATGTTATAAATGATTAATAATGGATGGTCAGTGGATTGATTAGGGGTTGAACCTTGGATCTCTTAACATCCGAGACCACATCTAGGAAATAGTGAACCTCAATGTTATCAAGTCAGATTTGCTATATACGTTATATAAATTTTTTTGTAAGAAAGTTTTTGAGAGCAGTATTCAGTTTCTTACCAAATATATATTAACAGAGGTGTATGGAACTTACCTAAGTATTTGACAAGCCAAGTACTGCTTCATTGTCAAGAATTTTGTTATTTCTTACAAAAAACGTGCAAGGGAAGCTCAAATTTTATTAAGATGTAACTGGGTATATATCCATCCAAAGAGCTTAACCTCAAAGCAATGAGGTAATTTTAGGTTCTCAAAACGAGAAACCAACTAAAAAGCGTTTAGTACCATGAACTGAGTTGAGTCTCTTATGAAAGACATGTATGCTCTTTGCTAATGTATTGAGTGATCTATTTAGCATCTGATTTTAATTCATACTTCTTTAGGCTCATGTTTGTTTTGGGAATTCGCCACTGAATCATATGATGTTGGATTCGGTGTTTACTTTGAATGGTCGATCTCAACAGACAAGACTGTTCTCGTCAGCGTCGAGGATTCAGACGAGGAAGACACCGAGTCACCGAATTCCAAGAAAAACAAGCCGATCATCGAGGAAGTATTGCCAGTTCTGAGAAGAAACTCACACGAGGAAGTAATTGTCGGCAGCCACATGTACCCTGGCCAAGGCGTGTACCTACTCAAGTTCGACAATTCGTACTCACTGCTAAGATCGAAGACCTTGTATTATAGAGTTTATTACACGCGGTAATTAAAGAGTTTTTGCACGTGCGTGACTGTAAGTTAAGCATGAATTTCGTTTTGATTAACTCATGTTCATGGGGGATTCATCATCTGCCCCATATCACTTTCCAAAACGGTGCAGCTATGAACGTAATGATGTTGACAGGGACTATTTAATTCACATCGTAGTTGCACGTGCAATTGCTCATAATATGGTATAGATTTTTAGCCCTTTTTAGCCCATGACAACACTCTTCATCATTTAATTTAAATTACAAATTTCTAAGCTATCCCTGCTTTACAACATCATAGATACAGTATCATTAGTCGATGGTATCAATAGTCAATAGTCTAGAATATCATAATCCAGGATAGATTTTAAATAACGTTTTAACGGTTTGTTTATTTTTGTGTTCAAATATATTTGGATGCACGGAGTTTTGAAAGCATTAGGTAAGCGTTTTTTATATTTAAATTCTAAAAGTATTATATCGTAGCTCATTAACAACAGATTTAGTTGCAATACTAATTAGGTGTTTTTTATATTTTTAGATTCAAATGGAGGAACAGTTATTTGAAATGGAATCGGAGAAGGAACTGCGACACTAAGCCATTACCAATTTTCCCATTTTAGCACCCTGTGATCTCGATAATTTGACGGGTTGCATTCTGGGACTGAGGCCTGGGAACGAAGAGCGTGCATGCTTTGAACTTGCCTTCATCTCTCTCTTTCCTCCCATGCTGATGAAGGAGTGCAACAAAAATGGCCTGTCCAGATTTAAAAGAAGTTGAACTATTAAAACTATTCGTCGAAGATTCGTATGAAAAATTTGGAACTACTATGAGGACACAGAAGTGGTTTATTTATTTTTAATTGTAAGTTATCATTTTTGTTTTCGCACTTCGATTACTGTTGATTACTGTTGCAATGTGGGTTTCATTTAGGCCAGTTTTTGGCCTTCTTCCTTCGTTTGACAATTTTTTATTTTGGCACTAAATTTATTTTCTTTGTTTATAGGTTTAAATGCTTATGCTTGCATTTATATCAAAGCCAATAATGGAAAAGGTAAATATTAATTTGAGACTTTTGGAAATTATTTATTAAATCAGATGAATTTATTTGCGAGAAGGCCATATTAGATTTGCGTCAACCTGACATAATTCTATTTTCTATTCAGCTGTTGCTATCAAAATTGGTTGAAATGCAAGTATTACTGCTATTTATCAGTATTTATATTAGTGAAATTAATAAATTAATTACGCGGAGAATAAATAAAGTTGAAAATGAACATAAAAGACGAATGCAGGGCTTGAACTCGAGTTATCATGTAGTTACTTTCACGCGGTGTCCTATCAACTAGTCTATTCCACAACTCTTTACACTGCAGCTTTTTGGCATCAATTTTATACTTTTTATGCTAAACCAGTCCAACACGAGGACTGCGACTTGAGTTTTTTTCGCGATGTGATTTACTTGATTAATAATTTTATTTGCAGCCCGCGGGGAAAAGATTCGTAAAGCATTTCATTGGATAGTCACGTCAAGGTAAAAAAATTGTTTTTACCCCTTGATTTATAACCTCTTTACACTCACTGAAAAGTTCAGATATTTAAAAAACGAATATAGACAACTTACTCCTGTGGATTTGAATGTGCTATTGTTACACAAGAACCTTTCAATCTTGTTTCATATATAGTTAATTTGTGGATTTTGGTTGATAAAACAGAATAAGGCATCCTGGGGTTCTGTTGCTTCAATTTCCTAAAGGTGGGAGGAACGTTTGACATATCAACCTTTGCTGGTCCATACGACTGAAGCATCAAATTGGGAGCTTGGGCCCGAACCCTGTTCCGCCTTGATAAATTGTGTTCTGCGTTGTCATTGGCGATCAAGAAGTAGCTCGAACGCACATTTTTTATTTCGTCAATGAACGCGCATACTTTTGTTTCTTCATTTGATTATAATATTAATACGTTTTGCTTTTAGATCAAAATGGAATTATCACGAAATCTGGTCAACTGGCAAATTATGCAAGGTAATTTTTGTTTTTCTGGTTTATTTAACTTTAAATCAATGTAGGAAGTTATTGTATTCACTGCCCAGGATTTGAACCCATTCAGTTGTTTAGTTTGACTTTTAAGATCATCTATTGATCGCTTTATCTATTGATCTATTCTCCACCCATCACTTTTCAAAGAAAAATTTGACTATTTAAAAACGTGCATTTGAAATATCATATCCATACTGATTTGAATCAGGGCCTTCAGCTTTTATTAAGTTAAATTTGAAGAAAAACAAAAACATTAAATTCGCAATCACATATGCAAAGTAAAAGTATTCAAGTTTTTGATTTATGCAATGTTCAAAATTTCATTTTTTCTTTGCTCGAGTAACTCTTGGGACGTCCAAGGTTTGACTATCCGTCTAAGGAGAGCAGTCGGATTCCTGAAATATATAAAAAGCTTCATTAATGTTGAGTTTAGTTACAGTATAATATCAATTACTAGTGATATACAGTATTAAAGGTTTACAGCTACGTAAGTCAGCAAGTGAAAACGTCTAACCTGACGGCCTTCGTTCATTGGTCTTACAAAAATGAGTTGATGACTGGCCTCAATAGATGATTGTCGTGGGCCTTGTCTTTGATTTGATGCGGTAAACATATCCACCAAGTGTCTCTCGGTGGCTTTTCGTTCTCGTTCAGTAACGATTTGTCTTTCGCTTTCTTGAAAATTTTCATTAACCTGTACGATTTCTATAAATCCTGGGTTTTCCTTTTCCATTGCACTCCTTCTCAACGTCGTTTCCTTCTGCGCAGCATCCTTTCTTGCAATCTGCGCATCTTGTTGTGGTGCAACTTTGCCTGACTTTAAGCCTCTCACCTTTCTGGCTCTCTTGTCTGTCGTTGGTTTGCATGAAGTATTTTTATGTTTATCTTCCAAAGATGAACATTCCCCATCCTCACCCCATGCACTTTTTACATCGACGTTCTTTCCAGCCTTTTTGGTGATCTCAGTTTTTTTGCTTTTTTTAATCTTCTTTTTCTTTTCCTTCTTCTGCAATGTTCCGCTGTCTTCAACTTTCAGTGCAGCCTTATGCCAAGGAAATACCCGATTTTTTGTTACATCTTCACTCAGTATGCTATCAACGGCCTTGTTCCATTTCCTTGACAATTTTCGCTTGCTACTGCCTGTTTCTGTTTGAACAATTGAAGGTCTTTGTGATAAACTTGGGAACACTAGAGCCGATGAAGGCACAGTGTTTGGAAGATGACTTGAGGAAGACTGTACTAAATCATGCTCTATCTTGCGACTGCTGCCTGGCGTCGGTTGATCATGCATGTTCAAGTTGTTTGGCTGACCAGGTATCACAACAGGTGGTTGCGAGATGCTCACATCAGATGCCCCATCAATTTCTGGCATGGCATCTCGCAACACACCCTTGTTATTTCTCCTTTCATCTTCTCCAACATCTTCATCATGTTGCATTGCAACTTCCTGCAGGCTTTCAATCTCACTCTCCTCGGATATCTCCTGCACCAAACTGTTCTGAGACGGCCTTGGTATTTTCTTCATGAACGGTGTGCTGCACCTAACTTTGCAAGTATTGAGTTCCCTGCTACAAGATGGTGCGCTTTGTTGTTTTACTGCCCTTGATCGCTCATAGCCAGGAATGTTTTTCAAATCAATCACATCTGAAGACGGGTGAAGACGAGGGGTTCGGGTTTCTGATCGAGGCACACGCTGTTGTTGTTTTGTTTCTTCTTCGCTTAAAAGAGATCGAATCTCAGGTGATGATGCGCGCAAGGAGATGCTAGACGATGCAAGACTGGCATTGTCTTCTTTTGCATCTTTGGCACATTCGTGGCTGTCTCTTGCGTTCCCAGTCTTTGTAACACATCCAACAGATTGGTTATCTGTGACTGAGTGATGGCTGTCAGCTTGCTTGAATGGTACAACATCGGTGACATTGTAACTGCAACACATCGTGCTAAGAACAGAGCAAGCGAAATTGTAAATTTGCTCCCCCCAACTCAATCTTGGTCTTGGACTTCGCGATCGACGATTTAAAACTCGATTTCTTGGAAGCGAAGGCATGTTTCACTTCGAAATCAACTCTTGAATGTAACTTCTATATAATTCACTATCTAAACAGAGAATATTTCAGTGTCTCCAACTCAAGGTAAACTGAAAATGTTTAGTGTTTCTTTGAAACATTGCTTCATATCTGTCCAAGCGATTCATGTGACGTCACATTTACTAGTCATGTGACTTTTTTCAGCGGCATGTTATGCTAATCAAGCAATGTGGCAACAATAAAACTGTTGTAGAATTTAAGCTTTTTTGATGCCTCCTTTTTTGTAGTTCAAAATCCAACTGCCAAGTCGGAACATTAATTTTATAAGCTCGTGATGACTTCAAACAGAATAATATGTTTTGAAATAGGAAATTCGTCGCCAGTTTCGAAAACCGTGAATTTTTTCAAGGAAAAGCACCCACATCTCTATCAAAATACCCAACAAGTGTTCAGCTTTTAACTTTTCTAGCAAGTCGAATAATAGTGCTTCTTTAACTTATTAAATATAAAATCAAAATTATTCCAAACATGGCAGCAAAGTTCTCAATACTTACAACAGACTCTCAAGCAAGTTGTTCTATCTTTGAGATAGCTCAGTATTCTATATCCACTTAATTTTTTTTCTTATAGAAGTTAAGATATGGCGAGTACTAAGAACGCTTCAATATTATAAAGAACAAGGTTATTCGATCCTTCCCTGTGGGAACACCCCCCCCCCCGCCTCATTTTACGTTCCTGTGCATCTTCTACAATATTTTAATGAGTGTCCCCTTTTCCCATACGAGTGCTTTATAAAAGAGGGTGTTTATTCGACGTTTTGAGGTTTACCTTGGCCCCTCGTAATTCTTATTATTAATGACTATATTACTGTATTAATTTCCAGAGTTATGCATACAGTTACTAATTTAATTAAAGACGTTTACTTATTAATTGAAATGTTAGCTTAGACAAGAGATCAAACCCTTTCTTTGCCATCATTTTTCAGTTTAATAAAAATCCCATTTTTTATAATTTGTTTCACTTCTTGTCCTGATGTTAATTAATCTATTATTGATTATATTATTTATTTGTAGGTTCATTTGGAGAAATTATATATCAGTGGATCATATGTTAATCAAAATAGGTATGATTTAACTGAATTTGTTTTCAATTTACTATCTATTCAAATCGAGAATAGAAAATATCTTGTTTACAAATGGACTCGAAGTTATGAATCCAAACTATTGAAGATTTCGCGACAAAATGAAGCTCATTTACATATCAAGTACAACTCTTACATCAACGAGATTGGATAATGGAACAATTTAAACTTCACAGATTATTTTACCATTTCCTGATATATTTTCTTTTTATCTATGTGCTTTAAGGTCAGACGCTTTGTCTATTCGACACCCACCACTTTTCAGTAACTTTGACTTTTTAGAAACGTTTATTTCAAATACCATATTCATACTGAATTGAACCAGGGCCTTCAGATTAATTTTTTAGATTTTATACTCTTTCTAATAAAATCATTTTTATCGTGTTGATTTTCCTAATGGCTACTTTTACGCGTAGATTAACGAGATTTCCACTGTTCCTTCGGGATGATGAAAGGATGTATTGGGGTCTTATAATTTGTTTTACTTCTTAGCTTGATGTTAATTAATCTATTATTGATTATCTTGTTTATTTTTTGCAGGTTCATTTGGAGAAATTATATGATGGATCATATTTTAATGGGTATGATTTTACCGATTTCTTTTTCAATTTACTATTTATTGGAATAGAGAACCCTTGCTTATAAACAGAATCGAACTTATGGCCCCAAATTATTGAAGATTTCGAGACACAATGAAGATTTCCTTTTATCTGTGTACTCTAGTATATATACAGTATTTATTTTTATCACTCTATCATTATTTATTGGATATTAACTTGCCATTTACTAATAACTTGCGTCTTTTTCTAGGTATCGTCTTTTTGGCCTGATGGATATTAAAATGGTGTGCATTATGGGTTGAAAGGAAAGGACTTGACAGGAGAATTAAAGCAGCTCATAGCCAAAAGGGTATGAAAATGTTTGTTTATGCTTTAATATTTTACTATATTTTTCATCACGTGCACGAAGATGACAACAAAAAAATCAGTCTATAGCAATAATGAATTAATTTCTATTATATATCACATCTTTTCTTTAGTTATTCTTCTTGTATTTATTCATTTCGTAACCTTCTTTACTTTCATTGTAGGACAAGAGAAGACCAAGAAGATCAAGAAGGTAAGTATGACCCCAACCCTCAATCCCTACAGTATGCAGGGTTTGAGGGTTGGCCTTAGGGTAGATAGGGAGAGTGTGGGTTAGGTAGGTAAGGGTAGATAATAGGTAGGTAAGAGGGTAGTGACAGGGTAGGTGTAGTAAATAAGGAGATAGAGAGGGATAAGGCAGGGAGTTGATGGGGGTAAATAGGAGGGTGGCGAGAGTAGAGAGGGATGGAGGGATAAAGGGTTGAGAGGGTAGGAAAGGAGGGATGGGTTGATAGGTTGAATAGGGCTACACCCGTACATACCCTGTATTATCTATCCCTGTATTATCCCTTCCCAACCATGTCCCACCCCCATATCATTATAGGGGTGGGGCCATACCCTACCCCCCTTGAAGATGAAGAGGTACCTCTCAAGGGGTACCTAGTGGTCCCCCTGAGAGGTAACCCCCCTTCCTAACCCTCCCTGACCCCACCTATCCAACCCTCTATCCCCTACTATTGTAGCAGGGGATAGAGGGTTGGGGTCATACTTACCTTCTTGATCTTCTTGGTCTTCTCTTGTCCTAGAATGAAAGTAAAGAAGGTTACGAAATGAATAAATACAAGAAGAATAATTAAAGAAAAGATGTGATATATAATATAAATTAATCCATTATTGCTATAGACTGATTTTTTTGTTGTCATCTTCGTGCACGTGATGAAAATATTATATATATAGTAATATAGTAAAGTAAAATATTAAAGCATAAACAAACATTTTCATACCTTTTTGGCTATGAGCTGCTTTAATCCTCCTGTCAAGTCCTTTCCTTTCAACCCATAATGCACACCATTTTAATATTCATCAGGCCAAAAAGACGATACCTAGAAAAGACACAAGTTATTAATAAATAGCAAGTTAATATCGAATAAATAATGATAGAGTGATAATAATAAATACTGTATATATATTAGGGTACACAGATAAAAGGAAATCCATCAGGAAATGGTAAAATAAGATGTAAAGTTCAAATTGTTGCTTTATTCAATCTTGTTCATTTAAGAGTTACGTAAATGAGATTCATTTTGTCTCGAAATCTTCAATAATTTTGATTCTGTTTATAAGCAAGGGTTCTCTATTCCAATAAATAGTAAATTGAAAAAGAAATCAGTGAAATCATACCCATTAAAATATGATCCACTATCATATAATTTCTCCAAATGAACCTACAAAAATAAATAAGATAATCAATAATAAATAAACTAACATCAAGATAAGAAGTAAAACAAATTATAAGACCCCAATAAATGCATTCATCATCCCGAAGGGACAGGGGGAATCTAGTTAATCTATGCATAAAAGTAGCCATTAGGAAGATCAACACGATAAAAATGATTTTATTAGAAAAATAGTAAAAAATCTAAAAACCTAATCTGAGGGCCCTGGTTCAATCAGTATGGATATGGTACTTGAAATAATCGTTTATAAGAAGTCAAAGTTACTGAAAAGTGGTGGGTGGCGAATAGATCAATAGATAAAGCATCTGATCTTAAAAGTCAAACTTAACAACTCAATGTGTTCAAATCCCGGGCAGTGAATATTATTGGCAATCCATGTCAGAATTTTACTTCTAGCTTCATTGATTCAAAGTTAAAGAAACCACAAAAAATATCTTCACAAATTACCTTGCATACTTTGCCAGCAGACCAGCTTTAGTGATAATTCCATTTTAATCTAAAAGTAAAACGTATTAAATTATAATCTCTTGAAACGAAGAAACAAAAGTAGGCGCCTTCATCGACGAAATAAAAAAATTTGCATTCGAGCTACTTCTTGATCGCCAATGACAACGAAGAACACAAATTTATCAGGGCAGAACAGGGTTCGGGCCCAAGCTCCCAATTTGATGCTTCAGTCGTATGGACCAGCAAAAGGTTGATATGTCAAACGTTCCTCCCACCTTTAGGAAATTGAAGCAACAGAACCCCAGGATGCCTTATTCTGTTTTATCAACCAAAATCCACAAATTAACTATATATGAAACAAGATTGAAAAGTTCTTGCTGTTTTAAATATCTGAACTTTTCAGTCCCGTGAATCCTCGAATAAGCCCCCATCCTGAAAATCATTTGCAAGGATGTTGAGCCCAAGTTTGCAGACATTGAGGCTGCTTAGTGAATGTATTGCAAATAGCAGCAAGCTTAAACCAATAACTTCATTGATTGGCTGCATCGTATAGCTTTTATTTTGCTTAATATTGAACAATAATCAGGCTAAAATTTCGTTTTTGCAAATAAGCCCCTGGGGCTTACTCGAGGACGTACGGCAAGTGTAAACAGGTAATAAATCAAGGAATAAAACATAATTTTTTTACCTCGACTTGACTACCAAATGAAATGCTTTGGTGATCTTTTCCTCACAGGCTACGAATAAAGTGGATTAAAAAATTTATAATCAAGTAAATCACATCGCAAAAAAAACTCAAGTCGCAGTCCTCATGTTGCACTGGTTTAGCATAAAAAATATAAAATTGATGCTAAAAAGCTGCAGTGTAAAGAGTTGTGGAATAGACTAGTTGATAGGACATGGCGTGAAAGTAACTACATGATAACTCGAGTTCAAACCCTGCATTCGTCTTTTATGTTCATTTTCAACTTTATATTATTCTCCGCGCAATTAATTTATTAATTTCACTAATATAAATACTGATAAATAGCAGTAATACTCACATTTCAACCACTTTTGACAGCAACAGCTGAAAAGAAAAAAGAGTTGTGTTAGGTTGACGCAAATCTAATAATGGCCTTCTCGCAAATAAATTCATCTGATTTCAAATAATTTCCAAGAGTCTTAAATTAATATTTACCTTTTCCATTACTGGTTTTGATATAAATGCAGATACCGATCCTATAAACAAAGAAAATAAATTTAATATTCAAATAAAACAATTTGTCAAGCGAAGGAAGAAGAAGGCCAGAAATTGGCCTAAATGAAATGCATATTGCAAAAGCGTATCGCAGTGTGGTGAATAAAAACAAAAAATGACAACTTACAATTAAAAATACATAAACCACTTGTGTCTCATCATAGTAGTTCCAAATTTTTCATACGAATCTTCGAGAAATAGTTGTAATAGTTCAATTTCTTTTACATCTTGAAAGGCCATTTTCTTCATCAGCATCGAAGGAAAGAGAGAGAGAAGAGAAGACAAACTCAAAGCATGCACGCTCTTCGTTCCCAGGCCTCAGTCCCACAATGCAACCCGTCAAATTATGAAGATCACAGGGTGCTAAAATGGGATAATTGATAATGGCTTAGTGTCCCAATTCAACCTCGAACCCAGGGCCCTTCCAGCTTCGCTGACATGGCCCTGGTACCTACCTCGCAATAATGGACTGTGATTGGCTAACCAATTAACAATAGAAATTGCATAAGTTAGTGACCCGGGGAACTTCAAGAATTAATTTTCAAGAAAGGCAAGGAAAACAAGGGAAAATGTGCCGACAATGTGAGAGAAAACGTGACCCTGCATTGTTGTTATTTACTATGCTTCACGAGTAAAACCCTAACAAGAATTTTAAAAACTTTTCGATGATGACAGGAGAAAATTATAAACAGGTGATAGCTTCATTTCTTTTTTCAATCCGAGATATTTTCAATTTACTTCGGCCTGTCTGCCTGCAGCGCCTAGGCCCAGCAAAAACGTATGATTTTTGGACTGATTTGTTGTTAATTTTGAGGCTTAAAGTTTTGAAAATGATTATTAACATCAAGTTTAAAGCTATATATAAATTTTACGTTTAATTCAGGCGTTATTTTGCTTTTTACACGTCTGAAAACAAATAGTTCGGGGGCATAGGTGAAGGCCAATTTTGCTCAACATAAATAATTGTTGTACTCCTCTAAAATGAAACTTTGCTTTGTCAATTTATGAAATTCAGTTTCAAGCACTTTTGATAAATATTCTTTCCGGTCTAATCTTCAACTTGGAATGTTATTTTTAATTATGTGAATTTACATGCACCTGTTGCCCAAAAATTACGATTGAATTCGGATAAAACCGATATAATCACTTTCAATTTCCGTGTGTTTGATGTCTTATAAAAAATTCGCACAGCAATATGCCCGGATGAATTCAGGAATTAAAAAAAGGACTCTCTGACAAACATTAATCCCAAATAATTCTAAAATTGTCACAGAGAAAACTAAATTGTAGACGAAACAAAATGGCGTGGAGGCACGAGCGACGCTAATTATGTAATAATTACCCTGATATTTTAACTTCATGTATGTTTTTGCATAATTACATGGAATAAATTCCCAACAAATCTGGAGGTAGGTACCAGGGCCATGTCAGCGAAGCTGGAAGGGCCCTGGGTTCGAGGTTGGTCCCAATTCCTTCCCCGATTCCATTTCAAATAACTGTTCCTGCATTTGAATCTAAAAAATATAAAAAACACCTAATTATTATTGCAACTTAGACTAGCGTAAAAATGTATAAATTAATAATCTTTCTTGTCAGTATGCAAGTATTTATAATTTTTAAATCAAATGATGAGAAATGCAGAATCTTGAATTAATAAATTATACAGAAAACACATACCTTAGACTTATTTCATAGCCGCAACACACATGCGTTTTAAAAGAATACTTGATTCCTAAAAGATCTCAACTCAATTGACATAAAAAATCAAAAGATCATGAAAAAAATTCAATGATTAATAAAAAAAACTATACATGAGTTGCATTATTCTACAACGGTTATAATAATTATCTTGACATTGAATAATTACATTTCTCAAAAACGGAAATGATGAAACAGAAATTAAGCTTTATTACCAGCCTGCTAAACTATTACCTGTGTTACATTAGAAAGTAACTTATTGTCTCATCCTGGCAGAGACTTCTGGCGTTCCCTCACAATCAGCAACCGATTGCTTTTCTCTGCCTAGTGACAAGCTGTTGGATATCTCCGCTCACCCACTGGTCGCCTCGTATGTAGCAAGCGAAGTGGAGACAAATATGACAATATATACTGCATTTCATCTCAACCACAGTGGCACAGTGGCCATGTAACAGCGGGCGTTGTTCATAGTAGCAACGTCTTTCCACGTGTCCTGACTTGGCTCATAGCACTGAACAGTGCTAAGATACTTGGAGCCATCGTGGCCTCCTATTACGTAAATCTTATTGTTTATAACAGACACACCAAGGCCAGTACGAGGCGATTCCATCATGCACACCATTGACCATTGGTTTGACGTGGGGTCGAATTTTTCAATACTCCTCAGATACGTTACACCATCATGACCCCCTTTAAAAAACCGATAGTTGTGACATTATACTCATTGCAAAAAAATGCCTATCGACATTCTTGCGCATAAAATTCAGAAACTTACCAACGGCGTATATGAATCCGTGCAACGCGCATGCTCCGAAATTATTCCGTGCTGTACTCATTGCTGGCACCATGTTCCATTTGTCTCGTTTCGGATCGTACCTTTCGACTGAGCTCAGATGTGCTTTTCCATAGCCTCCCATGACGTATATGAAGCCGTCCAAAGCCACGGCAGCAAAACAACTTCTGCTGTACTGCATCGGTTTCAGCAATTTCCATTGTCTTCCATACTCAGTGTAACATTCAACAGACTACGAAGCAAAATGCAATAATTTTGTTCCCCCAAAGTTCATCCAAATAGTTCAACAAATAAGCTTCAATAGTGGAGAAAAGTCCTTGGGCACTTGTAAAGATACGAAAAATAGGCAATCAACCCGTTGACTTGTCCTTGTGGGCTCTATTCAACCTGCCAAAATTGTCCCCCTTGAAACATAATTTTGTTCTCTCAATCAAACTCCTGTGATCATTGTGCAAGAAAATTGTGTTGAAATTGCGTAAGACAGTCTCTATAAATAGCTTGTTTAGGAGAGGAGGGAGATGAACGATACGCGCAAGATTTTAAAAAGTTGCAAGCATCCAAATAACTTTTGTCACCTATTGTATATTCGAGAATCATGGAGTATCTATCCCTCAGTATGTTGAAATGGGGGAAGTTATAGCGAAATACAAAAGTTATCATTGTACAGCTTTGTAGCTTTTATGCAGAAACCTGTACATGTTAACGCACTGTAGATCACTCAGTAAAAATTAACTATAAGAGTTGAAGAAAACATGTGTCATAGCCAAAGATCACTGTGTCACTCACCCTTAGACAGTGCTGTCCATTGTAACCACCAAGAATATAAAGAACAGAATCTGTAAAAGAAAAAACAAATTATCTTCACTACTACTAGATCATTATATACTGGTGTAGAATATAGAATTGATGTAAGTACCTGATCAGTAAGTAATTGATGTCAAGAGATAGGAAAATAATAAATTATTAAAAAAAGGTGAGATTGAAAATCTGTGTCAAAGCTTACTTAAGGCAACTGCTTCGTGGTTGTATCTTGGCTCATTCAAACTTGCAACATTGTTCCAGACATCTTTGGATGGATCATAGCATTGAACTTTTCCATCACAGACTTCTCCTCTGTGGTCACTATTCTCCACCAAACCACCAACCAAATAGATGTAACCTACGAATTAAATAAAAACAAATGAAAGAAACAACTTAAACAAATATGTGCAATACAATAAAGTTGCGCTTATAGCATCCAAGGAACTCTTGATAAAACATTTAAGAAACTTGTGGTATAACATTTAAGGAACCCTTCATGTGTATTGAAGTACTCAGTGTAGAAAACAAAGCTTGTTTGTTGATATATTCCACAGTACAATCACCCTTGAGTTACACAAGCTTATCACCAGTAACACAAAGAAGATGAAGAACATTCAATGACGAAGAGCTCACCATTCAGGGCAGCTGCGCTTGTGCATGTTCTCTTGCCTGTCATCTTACCAGTAACATGCCATGAACCCATCCAATCAAAATATGATTCGCAGCAATCAAGAACGTCAAATAGCCCTGTCTTTCCTCCGATCACAATAATATGGTTGTTATCTCTCCTGCATGCTGGAACTGTTTGAAGTTTGTTGTCAGTGGTTCTGCTTGGATCGGTCTTCAAGAGCAGCATTTCAGCAAACATCTTCTTGCAGTGCGTGCTGAATGATGACAGAGCACCGTCAATGGCATAAGATGATATGAAACTTGTGTCAAGGTGGAAGATTCTTAGACCTTCAAACATGAGCTCCGGGATGAAGATCCTTCGTTTATCAGCATCGTAAAGCACCCACTCTTCCAAAGCGTTGACAACGTCTTCTTCAGATGAAACATTCAAATTACTGCTCTTCAATATCTTCTTCAACAAGTTGGCGTTTACTTTCAGAAACTCCTCAAACAAAATAGTTTCCATGAAGTGATCCTCAATATACTGAAACGCTTGTGTCCATAAGTGGTGGCAAGAATGCAGATCAGCCAGATTCAGAATGCCAATGCAATTGCTTGGGTGAATATGCAAGATCAGAAACTCGCAGCAGGCATCAACAATCTTTTCCAAGTGGAGCATTCTTGCAGTAGCAAGTAGATCTTGCACATTCTTTTGCGTTATGCAGATGTTGCCAGTATATGCAAAATTGATGATGTCCTTCAGGCATTCGGGATCGATTTGATAGAGATTAACCTTGTATTGGTTGCTCTCTTCAAGCTTCCCTGTAAACATGGCTTTGAAGTACTTGCTACAGGCTGACAGCACAGCTTTGTGAGCATGAAACATAAAGTCAGCAACATGCAACTCCACATCACATAACGATCCACGCTTCCTCAAATCGTTCAAACCTGTCAGCAGGGCCTTGGAGTATTCTTCATCGGCATACATCACAAAGTCTATAGTGATTTTGATAACTCTGCTTTGGAATAAAACTCCAACGATTCTCAACGATTGCGATTCTCTTTTGTGAAAATTTTCTTGTTTATGCCATAAAAATTTACGCAACCTAAAAATAACTTTAACATTTAAAGGTTGGCTTTTATATAATAAAACTTCCGATTCATTGCCGCTGATCGCTGATCAGATCAGAGGCTTTGAAAGTTAGTGCAGGCCTTGGATTTTAGGCCTAATAAAATTAATTTTATATACCTACCTTTCGTGGCCGGGCCACAGTAGCAATTGAATAGAAATCGAAGAGAAACGCAGTAGAATTGAGATCCCAATTCAGCGTTGTATCTTTACGATTCCCTGTAAATAGGTAACTTCAACTTTGCAGCAACTGCTTAAAAACTTGGAAGCAATCCTTGCAATCCTCTAGTGCAGCAGAAAACAAATTAATCATCACCCATTCTTCAATCCACTTCAATCTTATTGCGAAAAAAACTTAAACCAACTCTGACGTCATAGGCTTTTGAAATTTAGATGACACTTGTAAATATTTCATGTCTTGATCCAAAACCAATTAAATACAGGCTTGTCGATATAATAACATCCATTTCAGAAATAAAGGCGAAAGAACGCTTTTCATAAGAAACTGGCTTATAAGAAATTAGAACAAAGAAATTAGAAAGAAACTTTAGTACCATGTTCAAAAATTAAAAAACTGTATAAAGAGTTCATTGATTTTAGTATGTGCACAGCATAGTCATTGCGAATATCAAGAATCTTGTTAGCTTTTGTCTGGAAAAGAATGTAATTTTTGATTTCCATCTGTAAAGAAATTCAGCAAGAAACATTTTATACCAACTCTTTGCCGAGTCTCCTATTTAAAAAAGCGTAATTTAAATGACGCCCCCCTCCCACACCCCCAACTAGACTCTTTGTAGCTGTAAAATGAAATCTCGGGGGAACTGATAAAAACAAAATTGACGCCTTTCATGAAACTGTGATCTGTGTTTTGTATTTAAAAAATACCTCATTAAAACAGTGGATTAAGTGATAAATATTATTATCGTTTGTTTTACATATTTACATGAGATTGATGATGGTTGTGGGCAAATTAAATGCCACAATACTTTCACCAGATTGGACAGCGAATTACACAAAAACAATACAGTAATATATCGTGTTATATCTAAATTAAATCAATTCCTGGTATTTCTATCCACTAACAACTAGACAGGATTTCCTTCGTTATACTGTTGTACTTGATTTACAATGAAAAGTAGGCCTGACCCGAATTTGTTCACGTAGAAAACAAAATAATAGAGCAATTGGCAAGGAACAATGCGGATAAATGAAGTGAAAAAGCGAAGTAACTTGTGTGTAGCTGCAGCAAAATGAAATAGACTATGGAGGGCTCAAACAGCCTCAAAAACCTAACAAAAAAGACAATATTTTGTGTTGTCTTTTGTCACTGTCACAACAATTTGCAAGCCGAGTTTGAATCCGAAACTTGAAACAATTCGGTTTCTCAGTCAGACTCAGAATCCTTGTATATCAAGATTCTACACTATTGCGTCATTCAATCCACGACAAGGCCTGTTTTGAAACATTCAAACTTGCATAAGATCCCCAAATTATGCTGTATAGAATGCCACAAACTGTGCCAGGACGAGATTAACCGTTCGTGTTAGTTTTCCAAAGCTGGGTGCGAGGAAAGGACTACCCTATCATCCTATACCCCCAAGGTCTCAGGTGGTTCGGACAGTAGTTGTCACTACTTCTATTGCACTGCTGCTGTACACAAATGTGTCATAAACACAATAAACTACCTCGCCCTCCTTATCATTTATTCCGTACAAATATCCACTTGCCATTCCTCAAACTTCTACTTTCCGCGTGAACATAAACAAATCTATCCTAAGCCTGCTTTTCAAAACTCGTCCACTTAACCATGCAAAGAATTCAACAAATCCGTTAAAAAACTAAAAACATTAAAATTAAATATTCTGTCTACTCCGCCATAATAAATAGTCGGCGGCGTGACAATGACAGGATTACATCATGTAATACCTGAGTTTCTTGGCCATCTCCTTGCTTTGGTTGGCCGCTTCGTCATAAAGAGATTCTCCGTAGCAAATATACAGCTCTTCACAGAGTTTCGAGGTTGCAGTGTTCAAATCGTTCCTCGCATTGGCAGCACTGCCGCTTTTGGGATTGGAGAGCAAGTGCCAAAGCACTGGGAATATTTGCGTTTGGATTAAATTCGGTTTACGCTGAAAAACCGGAGTTACCAGATCTGTAGAAATATAGAGAGAAATATTATCAGAAAGGATCATAATTAGAGAAACTAGCTTACCAACTAACTATCTAACTATCTTATTAACTAACTAACTAACTAGCTAACTAACTAACTAACGATCTAATTAACTAATTAACTAACTAATTATATAAGCAGATTGTATGTAAGCTGACCAAGTTGCCTGCATAAATATAGATTATTGTTATTATTTATAAGAAATTACAATTATTTATATTATACGGTATGCCATATGTTGAATTAATATATTAGAGAAATAGCTCTTCTAGCTTTGTATTGAGTATAAGTAGTTTGTTTATGAAACATTTAAGCAATTCGCATTGACTGCTCCTAGTGCAAAACTTTCAAGTTATCTATCTCACCTGCCAGCCTCATAGCCATTTCGGGCTTCACTCTCGTGTTACCATAGCGAACAGCGGAAACGAGTGGCTGCAGAAGTAGCAAGTTGTCTGAAAAGAAAGCAACCACGTGATTGTAACAGATTTAATAAACGAAATGCCAGAATGGTTCAAAGCAATGAGAGCAAAAAAGCAGTCTTGTAAATGTTAGAGGTTTAGCCAGTGAAAATAAATGATCTTACCGACATATTTGGTGAGGGACACGAGCACCTCCATAGCAGAGTTGTAAATTGAATTGTTCTTCGATGCAACACATGAAGTCAATGCCTGCATTAACATACTAATCATGGGAGATAGTGCATCTCTTAGTATTGGAATTGATTTGTTCATTGTTTGAAGTGCTTGCAAGTTAACCTGCGAGTAAAATCGTCATTCGTCAAATATAAATCTTTTCTTAGAAGTCGATCAATCATGAACATATATAACAAAATATTTGGCATTAAAAAGAAATAATATATCTGTGGATTGTTCATGCTACGAGTAATAAGGCAAAGATTTAGGCTCATGACTGTGACGTAACATACCTTGCTGTTTGAGTCTGTCAGTCGTGGCATAAAGTTATCGAAAACCTAAGCCAAACAAAAAAATACATCAATACATTTAACATCTGTTTAAAAAACTGCCCACCATCTTAAGGCCCCAGTGCGCTGTATATACATTAAGCTCACTACATTGCATTCCCGCGACTGGTGCGTTTTGCTCGCTGGATTGCATTGAGCGAGTTACGAGGCACAGGGAGGCAATGTAGTGAGTCTCTATATATACAGTGTCTGTTACTAATCACTTTTTCCCTCTACCCCCTACCTTTAATCACCTTAGGTTCCTGGTTTCAATGTAACACTTCTTCACGTAGAAGACTGTAGCAACTGTACTTACCTTGCTGACATGCTTCTCTACTCCTTCTGGATTCGTGCATACCATGTCATAAAGATTCTCAATAGCTTCAGACCTCGTCTTCCAATCATTTGCATTCAAGCCGGCTATGGAGTCCATGTCAACTTGTTGTCTTCCAGCCTGAAATTAAAGCGATTCAACCGTCACATAACATTCCAGCACATGCTCCATTCATCTGACACTGTCATGATGAATTGTTTACACTGGTAAAATGGAAAATTGTTAAGGCTTGAAGAAAATAGCTGGAGCATGTAAAATAGCTCGTTAAAGAATCCCTGAGTAATAGTTTCACTAGGCCTTAGGGCACTCAAAGAGATCAATCCAAAAATATCATTACAACGGATCACCCAAAGGGTTCATCACAAGGGATCATCCAAAGGGATCACTCTAAGGGATCCCTAAATGCTCTTTCGGGAGAATCCAATGCCCTCAATAGTATGGAGATCGAAGCAAACAGCAAAACGTCCCCTCTCTCACCTGATATCCTTCGACTTGGGAAGATTGACGTGTTGTTCTCTTTGTGCTTGCTCTACGAATACAAAAACAATCAGATTTAACAGACCCCTCAGTAAACCCTTTGCCAGACGCCCCCCTCTTAAACAAATCCCCTAAAAACGACCCATATATAATGTAAATGAATTAATAACCGCCGTGGGCGTTATTCTCGTACCTTGCAGATGTTTTTGATGCGATGCTGTGACCGACGTCAGAATTCTTACGACTATTGCTGAATGCCGAACTTCTCACTTCCGAGTTGCGTGTCACTCCACTGCCTGTATATCGACCTGATCTTCGCACTGCAGCAGATCCGTGCTCACTTGGTGCCTCTCCAGGGCCCTGCATTCGTGCAAAGACAAATCGATTGAATAAAACATTGTCAAGCAAAAACAACCTAATGCATAATAATATTATGGCGGTAGCAGTTGTGGGGCAAAGGTTCACTCTAAAGAAGTATATAATGTATTTAGCATTGTGTAGACAGTCTATAACAAGGTGTAAAAAGTCTATAACATGGTGTAAAGAGTCTATAACATGGTGTAGAGAGTCTATAACATTGTATAACATGGTTTAGCGAGTCTATAACATGATGAGAGTCTATAACATGGTGTAGACAGTCTATAACATGGTGTAGAGAGTCTGTAACATGGTGTAGAGAGTCTGTAACATGGTGTAGAGAGTCTATAACATGATGAGAGTCGATAACATGGTGTAGACAGTTTATAACAATGTGTAGAGTGTGTATAGAGTGTGTATAAATGGTGTAGAGAGATTTTAACATAGTGTGAAGAGTTTATAAAGAGTCTATAACATTGTGCAGAGAGTCTTAACAGAGCCCTGTGGGTCTGGTTGTGCTGAGGAACATACCATAGCATGTCTGTGATAAATTCAAAATTTGATCAAGTTTCTTCTGACATCTTTGAAACTATGTTATATGAGTTTACCTTCATCTTGATGTTCTCCACGATGTCCTTAACTGGGCGAAGATGAGTCTTCGGTAGATGTTTCTCCAACAGCTTATCAAGTTCAGGATGATTTATCATTAAGTATAAAATGCATCGGCCATAATGCCTTCAAGGAAAAAAGGAAACATTTGCCGTATGCATATCTCAGAAGCAACACTGAAGGTATCAGAACAAAGCTTATTGATGTAAAGGTTTTCCGACAAGGCCAATGGACGATACCTTGTTTCTTGGTTTCCGTCAATGGCGAACTGCGCAGCAACAGGTAGGATTCGGTCTGTAATTTCCTTGCTGCCGTTTAGGAGCTTAGCGGGGCCCATTTTCTCGGCAATCTTCGAAAGAAAACGTGCGCACATCTTCCTGACTTGAGCATTCTTGTGGCTAAAAACAACGTTAGAGTCGCGTAAGAAGGTAATACGTTCGAGTATTTCTTATGAGACGACAGCAGCACAATCAATGAGTGCCAAAGCTTTGAATGGCAAGGGAAATCACTCACCCTGCTCCATTGTTGATAAAAGCACCCATGGCTTTGACAGAATTCATATTATCAACAATAGATTGTAATGACTGTTCTACATCTTGCTTGATAAATGAGTTCGATTCTCCCGACTTACTCAGCAGATTGTTCACTATCAAATCCAGCTCCTGGTAACAGAAAAAAGTATTCATCAGATTAAAGAGCAATATCGTCCAATCAGTCATCATTCTCTAGCCTACCACTAGGTTAGCTTGTGAAATCAAGAAATATCCAATTCGTTTCAATTAGCATACCGGTTCCATAGGTTTCGGAAGGTACATTACAATTTCACCAAGGCACGAGATTGCACTTCTTGACACTTGTGAGCGAAGATTGCGAACCTGAAAAAGAATAAACGCACACTGTAACTAATAATGTTGCGCTCTTGTGAACGTAATGTTCCGTTGGCTAGCAATTCGTTAAATTTTTGACCCATGGTCCACCGAGCAGAAAAAGTAATAGTCCACCGAATGCAGAAGAACACATGGTCCACAAAACTGGGCGCATACGGTCTGTTGTCGAGTAGAGTATTCTTCGCCGTTGTCATATAGTCGACTAATGGCAACAGACGCCGCAACTGAGTGAACAAGTAGCTTACCTCTGTGGAAATAGCAAGACACACAGTATGAATCTGCGCTGCCAAGAAATCTGGATGATGTTTCGCCAGGCGACGAAACGAAAGAAGACCAGAACACTTTGTTTCCCTGAAAAGCAAAAACATATGATGAGTTCACGACTACAGAAAGCAGCTAGATATAATAACAGCTCATTGGCGGCACAAGATAGAATATCCAAAAGAAAGCAAGTATAAACGCATGCCATACCAGTCTTCGGAGCTGGCTCCTAAACTTCGTAGAGCGTCTCTGATCGCTTGATCGGGGTTTTTGTACGGATTCAAAAGATCTTGTAGAATGTCTCCCTCTGTGCTGGAACGTGTGACGATGTTGGCTGAGTCGACTTGATCCACGATATGTGAGCCGGAATGGGCTCTTCCCCCTCGCCTGCGCCAAAATTGAAACACATCGTTTACAATATATACTATAAACGTCACAACAACACATGTCGGCACAAAAGCTTAACCCAATATGTACAAGAAGCAATGAATAAGCAATGGAAAGGCAATGCATTAAAAAGCAAGCATGCTTAAAGCAAAATCTCAAAATCAAATATTAATATTCTCACCCATTATTCGCTTTTCTTCTGGGCATAGGTGACATACTTTCAGCTGGCTTTGCTGAAAATAAAGCACAACAAGTAACAAAATGCGTATATGAAATACATACATGATTGGACATGACGCAACGCAACAAGTATGAAATATACTTAGCAACGCCAATAGTCATTGAAATGTACTTACTATAGTTATTATTGGTATCTTCCAGAGTAAGTAGTTTATTTTTCCTATCACAAGAGCCTAAATTCACTTCAAACGCACCAAATTGCTGGCCTTGACCTTCTTGTGCTTCAAGCTCAATAGAATCAGCTGTCATGTCTAACTGTGCTCTCCTAGCTTCTTCCTCTTCCCTTTCCCTTGCTTCTATTTCTTGTTTCAATTGTTGTTCCTTTAACCTTCTTAATTCTGCCTTCTTTCTTCTTGCTTCCTTCAACTCAGCTTCAGCCTTCTTCCTTTTCTCTTCTTCAATTTCAAGTCGCAATTCTTCTTCTTCTTTCTGTTTTCTTAATTCTTCTTTCCGTCTGAACTCTTTCTCCTCTTCCTCTCTTTTCATGTCCTCTTTCATCTTCCTTATTTCATTTTGTCTCTTCTCTTCCACTTTTATCATATCTTCCAACTCTTTCATCCTCTCATCGCGTCGAGACATATCCTTACTCTTCATTTCTTCTTCAGCCTTCTTCATTTCATCATCGTCCAGCTTTGCTTGCCGCTCTCTCTTTAACCTAAGCTCTTCCTTTCGTCTAGCCTCTTCAGCAAGACGTTTCTTTTCAAGTTCTTCTTCCTTCCTTCGCTCTTCCATTTTGATCAAATCTTCCAGCCTCTTCATTTCCGACATTGTCTGCTCAAGCTGGGCCTTCTTCCGGTCCTCAGCCTCTGCTGCCTCTCTTTCGATTCTCAGCTTTTCTTCAGCCTCCTTTTCGCGCATTTTAATGACAGCCAACTCGCGTTTCTTTATCTCTTCACTTCGTTTCTTCTGAACTCTTTCAAGAGCAGATTTCGACAGCCCTGAATACGACTTCTTCCAATCCTCAGAAGAATTATCACGCGACGTTCTCCCTAGATCTTCCGAAAACTGTCTATGAATATCCCTGTTTCTTCCAGCATTAGCAACAAATGCAGAATCCATACTTCTAGATACCTCATTTGCAGCATTTCTATCGCCATGCAGTTCTTTCTCCATACCATTATCTAGACGTAAACCATCAAATTTACCAGACAAATCCATTGAATTCCCAGCATATGCCACGTCCTGCCTCGTAGCTGACGCTATCGGTTCATTTTGCTGTCCTTCTCTAGGACTCAAGCTGTCACTGGCGTCCGAGGAAGAATGGTCGGCAATCTTTGCTCTGCTCTTCAATTTACGAGCAGAGGGGCTTCTTGCGATCTTTGGTCTCGACTCAAACGGAGACGCGAAGGCAGATGGTTGACCACCGTGGAACGAGCTGTTAAAACAATAGATTGTATTGGCATAGTAAATATATTATCTGCCTTCTCACTCGGCAATAAACCTTAACAAAGCCGAAGCAATAGGTCTAAACAAAGATGAGACAATTAGCGTAAATAAAAATAAATCAATACGCCTAAACAAATCTGAATGAAAACATAAGCCTTACCCTTCCTCCTCCTCGCGTTTCTGTTGTTTTAAGGTGGCTGCTTGTTGGCGTATGTTAGCAAGAGGATCAACAGTTTTCCTTTCTTGATTAGCGGACTTTTTAGCCTGGTCATCGTTTTCATATTCGGCCTTGACAGCAGGGGGGCTTACCCTTTCTGGCTCTGAATGCGATGACCTTCGCTTCTTCGAAGCAGATTTGGCAAGCGTCGGCTTTACGTGCACGGGACTCTCAATGTCTCTTTGAGAACCTTAGAAAGCAATGCATGATATATTAAAATGGCATGCTTATGTGATCTGAAGATAGAACGGATTACCCAGTTCAAGGTTAGTATAAAGGAAACAGTTCCCCCAGAGTGGCAAAGATTGGGAGAATTCACTCTTCCAGAGGACGGATGCTTTGGAGGATCGATACTTCCATAGTTCCAATGCCTTGTAGCATCATCCCTTTCCTAACACACTGATACATTGATAAAGATACAAAAGGGAAACAGGCCATACCATTTTCCAAGCCATTTCCGAGCGGTACAAGATCAGATGGTTTCTTGGAATTCTGCCATCCATGATTGTCACCGAATTCTGAACCAGCCCACGAGGCTGAGAGTTGCTTGTCTTCAAAAGGAGGCACCGGTGAGGTGTCAGAAGTACGCACAGGACTCAGGCTCGACGGTGCAAGAATCGCATCCCTTTGCACGCTGTTTTTTCGCACGACTTGTCGCTTCGTGTGCAATGGATCAAGTGTCGCTAACGGACTAGCCCTAAGCAAAAAACCCCACCAATGTTGATTGCAAGACATGAAATAATACTAATATATTAACAAGATTGAGATAACGAACAATGGATGCATCAGCTACCTTGAGTTTGCGAGTGTGTTGATCATTGTGTTATCAGCTTGCAAGCCTGCTTGCTTAAATTTCCGCATTCTCTGCTTATACATGCGAAAATAGGACCCAGCAGTGTCATTCTTCTCCGTCTCTGAAGCAGCAGTGGCATTATCTTGCGCTGTCGGCATTGTATCGAGTCTCCCTTTCAGTTGAAATTTCTCAACGGTTCCACCCGCTGCCCAGGAGCTTCTTGGTCCTGCGTAGTCGGCCTGCTTGCCCACTTCTCTATCTTCCTGCTACAAAAACAGACAATCGCTTTTAGAATTTGTGTGTTTACATACAGTGCTCCATTGCCGCCATGAATATACGACAGGATATAAACACTTTTTTGGAAGCATAAAAAACTGGTTTATAAAAAAGTGGAACTGAAATGGTAAACCAATTCAGAAGCGTGTAGTACTAAAAGTTGATACAAATTTATTACGAAAAAAGTGTTTGAACAGTCAAGCATCATGTCGTTCGAAGTATTTCGTAGGCTAATGTGCCCTCGGTTTTATGAGCTCACGATATGACAAAGTATTCATTGTATGTACATAAACTCTAAATCCATTAAACTATCAAAATTCCAATGTTTTATCGAGTTGTTCTAAGGTTCATTGAATCTACATCCAATTACATAACATGACCTCATAACAAGTCGATTATCAATATACCAAAGATAGCCAACAGCTTATCTGGCTGATAGGGTATTATCAAAAGGCTAAAGCAAGGCTGGTGTATTCAAGGTTTGAATGGTAAACACTACCTTTACGCAAGCATAGATTTCAATTAAAACAATATAGCAAGATATAAACCAACCTTCATTACAGATAAAAAACTAGGCATGTCCCAGCAAAGTTTTATGTCAATGTATAAACGACGAAATATTTATCTAAGCCAAAGAATTGGATTAAGAATCCATCCATCCTGAGGCCACGTCGCAAAACTGTATTTACCTAAGCACATTATTAACGGGTGTTTTGCTTGTTGTGCAAACAGTAAACATTTTATTGAGCTGCAGAATATGAAACATCAAATCTTTTCTAATCCCACTCGGCAAAGATAAACAAACATAAAGCGTACTTTCAGCCACCAGTTTTCAAATGCTTTTATAGATTTCATCCACCACTGCCCAATCAATAAACCATGCATTATTTAGTACGTTTTAATTGCAATCTTCCATAGCTACTCAGCACAACGCCACGCATTATAGTGTTGGTCATTCAACTCAACCGAACGTGGCAATATGAATCAGAAAATACAACCCTAAACGTCATAGAGCCGCCTTTAATAGTGAGAAGAGTGTCTTCAGTGTGGGCGTTTTGGGTTCATTGCATACATGATTAATCTCGCACTGCACATTGTGGTTCTATTCATGACAATGAAGGGCAGTGTTATAGATAAGTTCTGTTGTTGACATTTTCAGTAGAAGGAACAATGCTATTGTCATGGTTGCATAGCCTACTTATGTAGAGCATTGATATGGCCTTCAAGTTTAAAGCTGGGAAATTTGTGCTGCATTTGACAAAGTAAATCGCTTTATGTTTCGGGTCCGTATTCAATTTGATCATTCGAGCTTAAATACGCCATGTTTTCATTGCAATGCTGCTCCAACAAAAACAAAATTGATCATTTAGGGCAAGGACTTCATGTATGTAAACTATAGGTCCCGAAATACAATTATGAGCCAATGCATGACCAAGGGGTAGTATGTGTGTCCCTACAATGTATATGTAGTGTATAACACATGTATAACACATGTATAACATGTATAACATATGTATAACACATGTATTAGTGCATAATCAGTGTGCATCTCGGTGAAAACATGTAAATACGGTGAATAGCAAATGTATAAGAGTGTGTACAAGTGAAGACAAGTGTATTAGTGTATTATCAGAGTGCATTTGGGTGAAAACACGTGAATACAGTGAATAGCAAATGTATAAGAGTGTGTATAAGTGAAGACAAGTATATTAGTGCATTATCAGAGTGCATTTGGGTGAAAACACGTAAATACAGTGAATAGCAAGTGTATAAGGGTGTGTATAAGTGAAGACAAGTGTATTAGTGTATTATCAGAGTGCATTTAGGTGAAAACACGTGAATACAGTGAATAGCAAGTGTATAAGAGTGTGTATAAGTGAAGACAAGTATATTAGTGCATTATCAGAGTGCATTTGGGTGAAAACACGTAAATACAGTGAATAGCAAGTGTATAAGGGTGTGTATAAGTGAAGACAAGTGTATTAGTGTATTATCAGAGTGCATTTGGGTGAAAACACGTAAATACGGTGAATAGCAAGTGTATAAGAGTGTGTATAAGTGAAGACAAGTGTATTAGTGCATTATCAGAGTGCATTTGGGTGAAAACACGTAAATACAGTGAATAGCAAGTGTATAAGGGTGTGTATAAGTAAAGACAAGTGTATTAGTGTATTATCAGAGTGCATTTGGGTGAAAACACGTAAATACGGTGAATAGCAAGTGTATAAGAGTGTGTATAAGTGAAGACAAGTGTATTAGTGTATTATCAGAGTGCATTTAGGTGAAAACACGTGAATACAGTGAATAGCAAGTGTATAAGAGTGTGTATAAGTGAAGACAAGTATATTAGTGCATTATCAGAGTGCATTTGGGTGAAAACATGTAAATACAGTGAATAGCAAGTGTATAAGAGTGTGTACAAGTGAAGACAAGTGTATTAGTGTATTATCAGAGTGCATTTGGGTGAAAACATGTAAATACAGTGAATAGCAAGTGTATAAGAGTGTGTACAAGTGAAGACAAGTATATTAGTGCATTATCAGAGTGCATTTGGGTGAAAACATGTAAATACGGTGAATAGCAAGTGTATAAGAGTGTGTGCAAGTGAAAACAAGTGTATTGGCCTATTATCAGAGCGCATTTAGGTGAAAACAAGTAAATAAAGTGAATAAAAACTGTACACCCGTGTTATCACAGTGCACCTCTCTGAACAGTGTGTAATTCGTTATTGCAAATAGTGCAAGTATTGCCTTTAGGAATGTAGCATCTTGCAAATGTTTATTTTACGCTTTCATGACAGTCGCCAAAAGCACAATTTCGTGTGAGTTATGCCTTGCATAATATGATTTCTAATGCACTTGTCTTTACTTGTACACACTTTACACTTGCTATTCACCGTATTTACGTGTTTTTACCGAGATGCACACTGATAATGCACTAATATACTTGTCTTCACTTATACACACCCTTATAGACTTGCTATTCACTGTATTTACGTGTTTTCACCCAAATGCACTCTGATAATACACTAATACACTTGTCTTCACTTATACACACTCTTATACACTTGCTATTCACTGTATTTACGTGTTTTCACCCAAACGCACTCTGATAATACACTAATACACTTGTCTTCACTTTATACACACTCTTATACACTTGCTATTCACCGTATTTACATGTTTTCACCCAAATGCACTCTGATATACACTAATACACTTGTCTTCACTTATACACACTCTTATACACTTGCTATTCACCGTATTTACGTGTTTTCACCCAAATGCACTCTGATAATACACTAATACACTTGTCTTCACTTATATACACTCTTATACACTTGCTTATTCACGTATTTACATGTTTTCACCGAGATGCACACCGATAATGCCACTAATATACTTGTCTTCACTTATACACACTCTTTATACACTTGCTATTCACTGTATTTACATGTTTTCACCCAAATGCACTCTGATAATACACTAATACACTTGTCTTCACTTATGCACACTCTTATACACTTGCTATTCACTGTATTTACGTGTTTTCACCCAAATGCACTCTGATAATGCACTAATACACTTGTCTTCACTTATACACACTCTTATACACTTGCTATTCACTGTATTTACGTGTTTTCACCCAAATGCACTCTGATAATACACTAATACACTTGGTCTTTCACTTATACACACCCTTATAGACTTGCTATTCACTGTATTTACGTGTTTTCACCCAAATGCACTCTGATAATACACTAATACACTTGTCTTCACTTATACACACTCTTATACACTTGCTATTCACTGTATTTACGTGTTTTCACCCAAACGCACTCTGATAATACACTAATACACTTGTCTTCACTTATACACACTCTTATACACTTGCTATTCACCGTATTTACATGTTTTCACCGAGATGCACACCGATAATGCACTAATATACTTGTCTTCACTTATACACACTCTTATACACTTGCTATTCACTGTATTTACATGTTTTCACCCAAATGCACTCTGATAATACACTAATACACTTGTCTTCACTTATGCACACTCTTATACACTTGCTATTCACTGTATTTACGTGTTTCACCCAAATGCACTCTGATAATACACTAATACACTTGTCTTCACTTATACACACTCTTATACACTTGCTATTCACTGTATTTACGTGTTTTCACCCAAACGCACTCTGATAATACACTAATACACTTGTCTTCACTTATACACACTCTTATACACTTGCTATTCACCGTATTTACATGTTTTCACCCAAATGCACTCTGATAATACACTAATACACTTGTCTTCACTTATACACACTCTTATACACTTGCTATTCACCGTATTTACGTGTTTTCACCCAAATGCACTCTGATAATACACTAATACACTTGTCTTCACTTATATACACTCTTATACACTTGCTATTCACCGTATTTACATGTTTTCACCGAGAATGCACACTGATAATGCACTAATATACTTGTCTTCACTTATACACACTCTTATACACTTGCTATTCACTGTATTTACATGTTTTCACCCAAATGCACTCTGATAATACACTAATACACTTGTCTTCACTTATGCACACTCTTATACACTTGCTATTCACTGTATTTACGTGTTTTCACCCAAATGCACTCTGATAATGCACTAATACACTTGTCTTCACTTATACACACTCTTATACACTTGCTATTCACTGTATTTACGTGTTTTCACCCAAATGCACTCTGATAATACACTAATACACTTGTCTTCACTTATACACACCCTTATAGACTTGCTATTCACTGTATTTACGTGTTTTCACCCAAATGCACTCTGATAATACACTAATACACTTGTCTTCACTTATACACACTCTTATACACTTGCTATTCACTGTATTTACGTGTTTTCACCCAAACGCACTCTGATAATACACTAATACACTTGTCTTCACTTATACACACTCTTATACACTTGCTATTCACTGTATTTACATGTTTTCACCGAATGCACACTGATAATGCACTAATATACTTGTCTTCACTTATACACACTCTTATACACTTGCTATTCACTGTATTTACATGTTTTCACCCAAATGCACTCTGATAATACACTAATACACTTGTCTTCACTTATGCACACTCTTATACACTTGCTATTCACTGTATTTACGTGTTTTCACCCAAATGCACTCTGATAATGCACTAATACACTTGTCTTCACTTATACACACTCTTATACACTTGCTATTCACTGTATTTACGTGTTTCACCCAAATGCACTCTGATAATACACTAATACACTTGTCTTCACTTATACACACCCTTATACACTTGCTATTCACTGTATTTACGTGTTTTCACCCAAATGCACTCTGATAATGCACTAATACACTTGTCTTCACTTATACACACTCTTATACACTTGCTATTCACTGTATTTACGTGTTTTCACCCAAATGCACTCTGATAATGCACTAATACACTTGTCTTCACTTATACACACTCTTATACACTTGCTATTCACTGTATTTACGTGTTTTCACCCAAATGCACTCTGATAATACACTAATACACTTGTCTTCACTTATACACACCCTTATACACTTGCTATTCACTGTATTTACGTGTTTTCACCCAAATGCACTCTGATAATGCACTAATACACTTGTCTTCACTTATACACACTCTTATACACTTGATATTCACTGTATTTACGTGTTTTCATCCAAATGCACTCTGATAATACACTAATACACTTGTCTTCACTTGTACACACTCTTATACACTTGCTATTCACCGTATTTACATGTTTTCACCCAAATGCACTCTGATAATACACTAATACATGTGTTATACATATGTTATACATGTTATACATGTGTTATATATGTGTTATACACTACATATACATTGTAGGGACACACATACTACCCCTTGATCATGCATTGGCTCATAATTGTATTTCGGGACCTATAGTTTACATACATGAAGTCCTTGCCTCATTTGGCAACCAAATATTCCACGCATGCGTAGCGTAAATCAGATTACACCCACTTTCGCAACAGCGACCCAGGGAATTACTTTCTGCTATGGACCTCGCGTAGCCTGTGGATATATTTGCTGTGTACACAGTTGTCTTTCCTCGCATGGCCTGTATTCAACTGCTTTCAACCTCAGTTTTATAAATACCAGTCAGACATAGGAAAATAGCTGATATCGCTAAATTAATGGTCGACATTTTTACAAACCACAGCCCGGAATGCTATAACAAGTTGTCTTAAATGAAACCACAAGTGTAAACATGACAATCTGTTTCCAACTGTACAACTGCTTACAAGTCAGACTGAAAACAAATGTGCAGAAAAGAATTATGGAAATGCCCTTTGCAGCAGGTAATCCTGCAAACCATCACTGATTTTTAATAATAAATGGTAAAAAAAAACAATAAAAATCCGTGACTTTTTAGAGGTTCTTCACAGAGCACCCCTCTTCTGCTAGATTTCGCAATCTCAGATTGAGTAATAAAGAATATTGAAAAAGACCTGCTCACGAGGAATTACTAAGAACCTAAGATGAAAGATGAAAAATACTCACAGATCTCAGTGGTGCACTTCCAACACTCTTTCTGAATGGGTTGCTATCTGCAGTGTCTCCATTCTCCCAGGGCAACCTCTTCTTACCAGCACTGCAGTATCTCTTTGGAGAACCGTCACCACTCACCTTCACAGGTTCCCCATTCACAGAGCTGTAAAGAATCCAAGAAACATCAGGCGACAGTGGCAAGGTCATTCTTGTAATGGACGAGATTGGCATTGAATACTCCAGTGTGCAATCAGTGGTAAGCTTTGGCAATCTTCTTCTGGCAAGCCGTGCCTGCACCGCCTCCATGACACCCTCTCCGTCGGTGCTCAGCTCAACCATGTCCACAGCTGAGACAAGAGGCTGCATGCGACCAGGTCCCAATGCCTGTGAGATTACAGCAAAGCATTCGAGCACTGCTTGACGAACTCGCCTCTTGGGATCAAGCAACAGATTGGATATGAAACCAGGCAATGTTCCCAGCTTGAAATCTGAGCTTGGAAAGGTCAATAAAGCTGCTGTGATAATGTTCACTACATCTTCTCTCACTTTGGAATTGCGATGTTTGATGATCGGAATCATGGCATTGATTACCAGCCATGGCTTGGCAAACTTCATCAGCTTCAAGGCAATTTGAACGTTCAGTTGTTTGACAATGGTCTTTGAGTCCCCTAGTTTATTTTGCACGACCGCCAGCATGAGTTCAAGATGGGGTCGGATTTCTTCTCCAATTATCTCCAGCACGTTGCATAGAATCTGCAAACTTGTGAGGAGTATCTTGAAGTTGTGATCATGTACAAAGCGAGTGATCATCTCTAGAAAATCTCCAATATTTGATATTGCTGACCTGTCCTTAATCCCTTCGATGATGAACTTCAACTCCTCAATACCACGAGCTCTTGTCTTCCAGCTACTATCCTCAAGCTCAGCCATTGTGCTGCTTGGGATGAAGCCGTAATGAAGAGTTTCCTTACCGGAGTGGGGGATTTCCCCAGTACCATAGCCACTGTCAAAGAGTTCTAGTCTTTTAGGTCTTTCAGCATATTTTCCTTTTGTTGTTTTTTCAGTACTTCTGGCCCTAATAAGACCAATTCTTTCTGCACTGTTCACAGGTTTTGGAGTGTTATCAAGGGTAGTTGATGGCTTCTTTTCAATGGGCAGATGTTCTGAGCTGCTACTCCTTGCCACGTAACTGCAATTCTTTGTTGACTTCAATGAATGGTTGGAGTTAGCCATACTCAAGGAATTCGATGAATTGGTTCTCTCTGCTTCAGCTTTTGAATTGGATGATTTTAGAAGTCCATTGGTGTACTCCCTTTGCAACCTTTCTGGCAAACGGTTGATATATGACAAAAAGATGTTCTCACCTAGCACTGACTTAATCCTCTCCAGGCAAACAAGGGAGGGCGGATTGTGCTCCGTCTTGACAGAACTAATTTCCAAGCGATGTACTAAAGAGCTGATAAATTCGTAAATATCTTCCTCAGCAAACGCTGGTGTAATGATCACTGGCAAGGCAACCATTAATTCTGTCCTCACTTTGGCATCGTTGTCATTTATCTTCTGAATAATAATTGAAACGACATCGCGAACGTGAAAATGTTTCATGTAAACGTGTATCGTCTGCACAGCAGACTTCTTTATTGCCGAGTTGAAGTGGCAAAGATTTTGAACGCATCTTGGAATCAATTCTTGATTAATTAACATTGCTGCATCTTGTTCTGTCTCCAGGCATGGAATAATTTTGGCAGCAAGTTCGAGAGCGATTTTTCTTGAATTTAACGACGAATCTTCAAGGCCAATAGCAATTAATTTCACAGCAGATTTGTGGTTGTCTTTGATATAGTCATTTCCATAATAACCATAAGTTTCTTGTAAGTTAATCAGCGCATCTAATGCGTTGTTTTGTTTGGACGAGTCTTGAATGTTGATTCCGTCCATTTCCGAACTTGGGCCTAAATTTTCATTTGCAGCTTTTGTATCAACAATCATAGCGAAGCTATCCGACAAAGGCTAAAATTCTGAAGATAAAGAATATTTCTGAATCGTATCTCGATCCTCGAAAAATTTTGTGAATAAAATCCATTGATACCATGGTAATTAATGTCTTGATTACTCTATTATATTTGACGTCAAATTGTTCACATCAAAAGCTTTTTTCGCCGATACTGGGACACTTGGAAACAACACGGCGCAATGCATTAAATTCAATTCAATGCAACATTTCAACAACTCACATCCAATTGATTCATGACTTATTAACGCATAATGTTTACCACTGTTTACAGACCACGCACCTGGAAGTTGCGACAGGTAATCTTGGAAGACCTGTCAAAAAGTCCTCACATTATCTCCATCAATGTCAGCCATCAATCCTTATAGTTGTGCAGGTAATGTTCTCCGCATTCGAATAAACGCCCACAGCGGCTTATTTGCAAAAATAAATTTGTCGGCAGGGGCTTAGTCTACACTTAATGTGGACATTCAGAAAACAAAAAACCAAATAAGAAATTCCAAAGAATAACGTCAAGAAGTTACTGCTACTTAGCATCATATATTGCAAAGCAAACATTCAAAGATTACAGGAAGAAAACGGGCAAAATAGAAAGCAAGTTACAAAAACGACAAAAACAGAACCTAATGTGACACTTAAATACACCTTAATAGTGTGTTAATTCATATATTGCATAAACTAAGTAAGATGCATGCGTTTACACTATTTCTATCTATAATATAGCAGTGCTTAAAGCTAGAGTTATTACTAAATATTTCATCATGTGGTATTTGTGTCTGCAGCAAGGATAAATCGTGACTTTATGAGTGTCCGCATATTTAGATAAGTTAAAGGCTAACGAAAAACAGTTGCACTAAAGCACCATTTAATAATTTAATTCAGTTTATATGCTAAACAGAACAAAAAGATATTCTTCTCAAATGGTCATCTATAACATGTTTAATAAAGTTCTGCATTTATTTTCTACCGGTTTCAATAACCTTTCCAAGCCAAACCAAGATTGTTTGTCTTGCAATGAATTCAGCCGTTAAAGAAAACATTAACTTTCCTCAAATCTTGGATCAATCCTCCTTGGGTTTTCCAAACTTGAGTTTTTCAGGCAGCTTGTCTTGAACTCTACGATGTAAATGAAGAATTGTTAAAACCAAACTGGTTAAAAATACAATCATATTAAATACAGTCAACTCTGTCTAATTCGAACAGCCTGGGGAAGCGTGAAAATGTTCGAATTACAAAAAGTTCGAATTATAGAGGATTGTTTTATAAGAGTTGGTTCATTAGTGATCCTTGAAGGGATAGAGAATTTCGTCCAAATTAGATAAAGTTCGAATTACACGAGTTTGAACTATGCAGATTTGACTGTAAATCGAACTAAGCATCTGGTCCTTAAATGCTCCACGGTACAGTTCCTCCTTTATTTAATAAGCTATAATAAAGTAGTATACGATTCTCTTCAAAGGTCTTTATACTGGGAGTCCACTGCATGCACATACTTAGTAAACGCATCCATAGCTTTGTTTTTCAACGATGCAAGACAGCAATCAACTTGTTTCTAAACGAAAAACAAACAGAACGTAAGGATAGTGACGCAACGCAAGCATAACCTACTTATATTAATTAATTCACACATTCCTCCATTAATTTGCTTATTCATTCTATTCTTTATTATAACATATACCTGATGCCTTTCGTACAAACAGGGAACCGTGAAAATGAAGATGCATGCTAAAAGACAAAAGCCGGATCAAAAATTACAAACAGATAATTGCAAATTAGCAGCAGATGACTATTCGTATCTTAATTTTAACAAATGAGGTTTAATCCTGTATAATAATTCCATAACGATAATATAATTAGATAATGTCATAACTTAAAAACTTTTCATGCTTGCCTTTATTCATGAGAAGGGCTCGTAAAAAAGCCTTAAAAAACAGTGAATGTTTTAAGATGGCAAAGAAGGGTGCTTACTCAAAAACGCAATGCTAATCAGCGAGAAACACGAGCCGACATATGACACCATCCACAAAACGATTCCGAACTACAAAAGATATAGAAAATTCGATCAGTACTTGACACGAAAAAGCAGATGTTATTTGACTGTCAGTTCATCAGCATAAACTTACGCAGAGTAATTCGATTCCATAGCACGAAAAACGATCAAGGAGCACAAATTTGATGACGCAGGCGGAGGGGTCTAGAAACTGCGCAGCACATACAGACCTGTAATTTCAGATTAGAAATGCATGTTTACGTACCTTTAGTGACTCGACAACATCTTCAATTAAGAATAGCCTTTTCATTGTCTTGATCTTGGAATTGATGCACAGTCTTGTCTCATTGGCCCATCTTTGCACCTAAAGGATATTCAACAACAATTAGCGACAATACAACAATAAACAACAATTAGATTAAAATTTATTTATTTATTTATTTCATCAGTGTGATACCCATTGCGGGTTTTACTGATTATAATGATAGATGTAGATGAATATCAATCAATGAACTACGCCATTTGAGTAATTATAAACATCAACTTCAGCTGAACAATTTAAGGAGAGAGAAAAACTCAACAGCCAACAAGGTCCTGTGTGGTCTAGCTAGAGACAAAACAAGGTAGATTGCACCTAGGGGGGTGGAGGTTCCTCCACTGCCAGTGGGGTTTCTTAATAAGTGATTTCTTATTTGCAGGGTCTCACTGTATCATATACTTGCCGATTCTTCCGACAACTCGAGGTCCTCTTCCAAACAATGTCTAAAATAAAGGCATAATTTTATTGTTTATAGTATTGTCAGGAACTTAGCTAAGTTACGGCAGATTATGTACACCAAATGAAATAGTGATAAAGCATGCCTAAAAACTGAAATCTACCACATTAAAAATACAAAAATCTTGCAAACAAAGATACTCATAGACAGACAGTGCAAGAAAAAGAAATTTGAATCTACCTAAAAGGGTGCTCAGAAGTTGTCTTCTGAACAGCATTGAAAACAGTCATGCCAATTCGGTAGAGAAATGCCACTGCCAAAATGCACATTGACAGACAAGACATCACACTGACAAATGTGCAGCATGTTAGCGACCAAAGAATGAACAGTTTTGCAGCAAATATTGCAGCAGTCTTCTTCCAGCACTTCCAATAGATGAGATCAATAACTGAAGGAAAAAATACGCCAAATAATTATCACATAAATCAGCTGATTCTCTGTCATTAAGGATGCGCAAGACAGCTGTTGAGTGAACGATGTTTTGTATTGAAAGAAAATAAAAACTATTCTGTTTAAAATTAACATAAACAGCATGATATCAATCAAAGAAAGCATAAATCCATGGTTTGGTCAATAAATAATTGACATGATCTGATGTGGGATTATAATAAATGATCTGATAATTATTGTCCTGATAAAATACGTAAACAAGCTCAAGTGAATGACACTAGATTAAGAAAACATGTTGAACAAGATTTTGCGCTGAATCTTAAAAAGTAAGAAAGTTATTACTTACCACGTTGGTCAACATTGTTCTTTTTGAGCCATTTTGCCATGCAACTTGTCAGCTCTAAAAATGTAACAGAACAATTTCCAATTACTTTTAAGCATCAGATTCAAGAAAACTTGATTCAACAGGTATTTATCTGCTCATAGCTTGAACAATTTGCACAAATAACATTCAGAATACTTCTACTTGAAAAGAAAAATCAGATTTCTTGGCAGCTGTCCCACTGATATCACTGGATATTAGCATTTGTTTTGTTTAAACATCAAAGACTTGAATTTCCGACTAACATTGCAGGCACACAAGCATCATTTTAGCTAGTAATTTATTGCCAAACCCAACCACTCAAAACTATGCAAACTTGAGCATTGTTCTTCATTTTCTTCACCAAAAAACTACTTCTAATTTCAAATTAAAATAAACTCCACCACAGTCATTGCTTTTCACCTTCATTGCAATGATAGCTGCTATACTCCCAACAGATATACAGCAACTATCAAAGATGCTGTTGCTCGAAATGATTAAATTTTCATGAGAATTCCTTTGCTTCACGCACAATAATAAGCCTTGACAATAGTTTTATCTGCAGCTGCTAGGAGAAAAGAAGAGCTATCACAGTGTGTTAGTTCTTCTATTCTCAGGGCAGCTGAAGAGCTGATGCATTTGAGAGTAAACAATGAAGAAATACTATCCTACTCCAGCACACGAAGAAGGTGTGGCAACATGACATGGTTAACCTCCAAGCATATGATGCAATATATTACATTAAAAGGTGATAAGTTGGTAGTTTTTAAAGTGACATGTCCTGAAAGTGTCTCATTTGTGGTCAATGTTCACTATTGGGGTCAAGGAAAATTGCGAAATGATTATTAACACACGTGAGGCAATTTCAGACGCTGACGAAATAGTAAAAAGTAAGGTCCAATTACACGAAATGTCTTCAGTAAGAAAACACCTCAAAACTAATAGTAATACGGTTTATAGTTCAAAACTAATTATGGCCTTGGCAGAAGCCATAAAACGACATGAGTGAACAAGTCAGATTTTTCGGGTCACGTCTTTATCAGTTGACACAGCTTTCTACCTGAACTTCACACTTTTACCGTTAATTTTTGCGAATAAAAAGTCTCCACTTCATACTTACCCTGTCTAGGTTCTTGTGCTTGTACAGGTTCTTCACTTGTTTGCTCAGTTTGAGAAACTGCTGGTGTTTCTTCAACAGCAGTCGAAGTGACTTGCTGTTGTTCGACCGTTTCGTCAGCTTGAGCCTGTGGAGGAATCAATGAGCTTGAAACTTCTTCTACCTCTTGTTGCTCCGTTGCTTCTGGTGTATCTGGAGTCATAAAATCCAGGAGTTGGTCGGAGGTTGATGAAACGGGTTGTTCATCTTTCTGGCTGAGCTGTGGTACTTCAGAGAAGTCCACAAGATCTGCAAAGTCCTTTTGAAAGGGTTCTGCTTCGAGTTCATCCGCCATTTTCTCAACAAGTATTGCTTCCTCTGTATCGCTCATGCTTACCAGGATATTGCCTTTGTTATATAGGTTTGTCAACAAGACGTAATTGCCTATATTTATCCACAAATGATTGGACAAGGTTGCGTTGTTTATGGTCAATTCTCAACGGGCAAAGTGCGAGTTGGTCTGGCCGGTCCGGAAAATGAAAAAAATTAGATTTCCTCCAGCTAAGGGTCAAAGAACATGCACATCCATATTTAGAGGCAATTACCGGAAATGAACTTATTTGTCGTTGCGAAGTAATGACGTTATTTACCTGCGAAGGAGATAACACCTTATTGTCAAGCGAGAAGCGAATGTGCATTAATGCTCGCTTGCAGAAATTAAATCTTATTGCAAATATTTCTAATACCATTTCACTAATCTAATACTTGGTTGTATACGGCGACATAATTTTTTTATCATGTATAAACTGCAAAATTTACATGCCAATTGTTATTCTAAGCTGGATTTGCTAGTGTTTCCTGGAGTTGACAAATTTTTTGAAATTTGGAAAACTAAACTTTCACCAAATTTTCCCGCCAAAAATTGCTTTTCTATAGTTGGAAATGGTGAGATTTGCAAGGAAAACGCATTCTATCTAATAAAATTATAAAAAGTACTAGGCATCGTTCATATTTGATTGTTTATCGACAAGTTTTCGGAATAGTCCGTCATCTTTCTTGATTAATGCATCGTAGGTACCTGCCTCCGCAATTTTACCATTGTCAACAACAACAACTTGATTTGCTGCCTTGATCGTAAACAGTCGATGAGCAATGATGATTGTTGTCCTGCCAACCATCAGCCTTTGCAATGCATCTTGGACCAGGTACTCGCTCTCTGCATCCAAAGCACTGTGTTGTGATTAAATATGAGAAATAGGTCATGCTGTGTGGATATGTATATATAAATATAAAGTTAAGATAATATGAGTCATCACATACGGCAACACACAGTTTTATATGGTAAAATCATTAAATCATTAGTAGTAGTATTATATTATATAGTATTATAGCAGCAATACTATATAACATTAAGTATGGTAAAACATAATATAATATAATACAGTGTAACATAATATAATGTAGCTTAATATGACATAATTAAATTGAATTCTCACCTTGTTGCCTCGTCCAGCAATAGAACTTTCGGATCCTGTGACAATAAAACTAACAATTAATATACATTGGAATGATAAAAAGGACTTTTACAACAAGTAATCAAGTATTTTATTACTTTTAATATCGCTCTGGCTATTGCAATTCTCTGTCTTTGACCACCTGTAGGCGAAAGATGGGTAATGGCATTAAAGCATTTTATGAAAGATGAAATATAAAGATATACAAAGGTCGGTTTTTGAGCATGGAGTTGAGCCTCGTCGCCAATACGAGAGCCAAGGAGAGAACATTACTCATCGAGTTCATGAAAAGTGAAGCAATGGAAATCAAGCCTGAAGCATGCATAAAAATTATCAAACTTGAAGAAAAGAAGCAATGCTCAAGAGATTATTAATGAATTCAGGTTAAAGGACAGTCGGTTTTATTTTATCAAGGTTCACTTCTATCTACTGATCATTGTCGCATGTGATGAAACTTGCTAATCACATTGACAATTTCAAGATAACATTACCTGATAGCATCTGGCCACGCTCCCCAACCACTGTTTGCAGACCATCTGAAAAAGATTGGATGAAGCCCATTGCATTTGCCTTCTCAGCTGCTTCGATTATTTTTCTCGCATCCAATTCAGACGGATCAGCACATCCATACGCAATATTATCAGCAATAGAACATGAAAACAAAATTGGCTCCTGAAAACAGAAGCGAAAACAAAAGTATTATAACAAGTAACAATTTTCGTCTGGATAACAAGTAGAACATGATTGCAACGTCAATCTAAAGGCAGATGATGGACGCCCAGGTGAAAACCCACGGACCAATTTCATAGTAATCGTGAAATTCAAACATGAAGTACCTGATTGACAGTTCCAATGTATTGTCGCAACCACGATGGGTCAAGTTTTGCTACGTCATATCCACCGAGACCCACGTGGCCACAGTCGGGGTCATACAGCCGTAATAGAAGAGAGCCAATGGTGCTCTTCCCAGAGCCACTTGCGCCAACAACCGCAGTAACAGAGCCTGATGGGACAGTGAAATCGATGCCCCTGAGCACAGGTGTCTCCCTTCGCGTTGGATAGCTAAAGTGGACGTTGCTGAAGGTTATGCTGATGTCTTTGAGAACATTAGGCGGTATCAAGCCACCTGTAAAGGAACAAAAACAGATTCGATGCATCTGATTGCTACGAGAATATCCTGGTATCATTGGAGTTAGGGGCGTATTCAAAGGTTGGCAGATCAAAAGTACTCAAGAATTAGCTCACCTTTAACGGGTATCTCTGGCTTTCTATCAACCAATTGCCAAATTCTAGAACTGGCCCCCACTCCTTTCATCAGCTCTGAATAAAACGAGCTCAATCCTGAATAAAAATAACGGAAATCAAATCAGCATAATAGGAAATAGATTAAATTGGTGGTGGAGGAGATATGCTTGGTCGATCATGCATGGAGCTATAGTTCAGCGTATTACCAGCTATAGATATGCCAACATAAACAGTATATAATAGAAATGATGTCAGATCTCCGACAGTCATCTGTGCTTCACTCATCATGTGGCCGCCACTGTACAGCACTGTGACAACGATCATGTTGCCAGAGAAACCGGTCTAGGAATATGAATGAGAAATGTATCGTGTTAGGTTCATGATGGACAGGGTGTTACTGGGAACTTCTATTGGGAACAATTCTACAATTGAATAATATTATGCTTACAAATCCAAAAAAGGCCGCTCTGGCCAAGGCTTCTTTGTAGGCTAAGCTGAGGATCGAGTCAACTTTATCGTCATATCTACAAACACAATAATCATAGATAAACGCATGATAGATTTCTGATAAAACGTGTTGCAATATAATGGTGAATAATGCAAAACAGATGACTTCAAACCGTTTTGATTCCTTCAATTCTTGAGCAAAGGCTCTTACTGTTCGTATGTTGCTGATTCGCTCTTCAGCTACCTGTGAACAAGAATCTCTTTTTATCACACTCAGACTCACTACAATTAAAATGTGGCACAAGGAACTATGCAATGCAAGCAAAACATAGCACAAAGGACTAAACAATATGAGCAAGCAATCGAGACAACAGAAACAAATTATACTAGACTACAAGTCACAAGTACAGTTGCAAAATAAAATTTAATAAATTGTTATCATTTTTGCATGTCTACCTGGTTAGCACCAGCAAGTGAATCTTGAACTTTCTTTGTTATACTACGAACATATCTACCATAAATGACAGTGCAAATAACGACTGGTGGCACAATACTTAGAACAACTCCGGCAAGTTTTGGTGACACAAAGAACTACAATAGAGAAAAGCAAACTGCAGAGATCAAATGTGGATAATTTAGAAAGAAGCAGTAATTCATACAAATTGCTCACAAATGAGACAAAATGATTAGTAAAGTTGAGAACCCATTAACTGGCTGCATTCTTACCATTAATGAAACACCTGCTACGCCCTGGGCAAATGATCGTAAGCCATCAGAAACGTTATCCGTTATCGCCTTGCCAACAAGTGTTGTATCAGACGACAAACGATTGATCAGTTCCCCGGTTGGATTTTTGTCAAAGAAAGCTGTCTCCTGCTTGATGATGGATGAAAAAACCTTCTGTCTTAAGCGATTAACAATCCTTTGACCTTCACAAAAAAAGAGCATTTTAACTTGTACCGGATAATAGCAGCAGAGATTCGTTACTCAGAGAAGCAAATAAACTTTCACAGGAACCTTACCCGAAGTTTGAACAATGTAAACTCGTCCAAGATTTGCAGCTGCTCCAGCAAAAAATATGAACGATAAAACCACACAGGTCAGCCGCAAATTTCTGAGCATTTCAGTAAAATCATCACTTGATGTATAAATTATGTCGATAAGTTTACCAATGCAAAATGGCACAAGCATTGTAACTGATGATGATAAGATGAGTAGACCCAGAGCAGCTGCAAAAAGAAAGACACACAGATATCGTTGCAAGATGTTCCAAGCTTGTATACATTTAAGTTACTAAGAATTCAACTTGCAGACAACATTTTCCTACCAGTCAGCTTTTTCCATTCAGGTTTAGATAAATTGATAAGCCGTGAAACTTCATAGTTCTTTCTAGTCGTCTGTTTAACAGATGAAAATGGTTTTTTGAGGGAAGAAAGAAGCAAGCTTGCCTTGCTATTGCTAGGGGAATTGCTCTGAGATGCAAATCTTAAGGAATGTGCATACAAAGGATGTCTCTTGTGCTTGGCAGCAATTCTTGTGAATGACAAACTCTTGGTAACTATTTGTCTGGATCCTTCATATACTGCATTATTAGACTTGTATGTCCTGGCAAATCCATTTGTGAAACTTGGAATACGAAACTTCAAGCTCTGAAATCCAATCTGGCAAATGTTGAGCCCGAATGAAATGGGATGTATCCTTCGGCATATGTTCATTCTTCCGTTTAATAAATGACATCATATGCTATTATTCGCAGCTGGAACATATTAAAAGCTGTTTTGTTTTTAACAATAACTTACTATCTATGGCACTGTTCAACATTGAAAACATCTGCTCGTTCCATGTGGAAAGGAAGTGGCATAGGCCCCTGGAGCAATTCAATTCAGCAATTCAGTTCAGTTCAGTTTTGGACTTTTGTTGAAGCAGCAGAAGTTTTTTGTAATGGAGAAATGTGAGACGACTCGGGTAACATTTCAGGAAACATTTAAACTTATCAGCCGAAGAATTGTAGTACACTGCATTGATGATACAGAATTAGAAGGATATCTCTACACAGTAGATCCAATATCCGCTACCTTGGTACTAGTAAGCATTTGCGACAAGAGTTGCGAATTAGGCCCTCCATCTGCACAATTTGTTAATCATGATTATGATGATGCTGATCACAAATTTAAAATTGACTTTGTAATGGACCACGCATTATCAAATGTGAAAGAAATATTTAGCGAACATCAGGAACGAGAATGGAAAATAATTAAACAATATATGGATGCGAAGCTTTCCAGCAGAACAACTTCACTTGATCTGATTAAAGATGAAGATGCGAGCAAGATGAAAGAAGACGTTATTGCGTTATTAAAACTTCACCGAATACCAGTGCAGTTGGATGGAAATTCAATTTTAGTTTTGAACGGTGCCGCAAGAATTGAACCACCTTATAATGCTGACTCTTGTCATAGTAGTAATTCTATAGTACTTGATAAAATTAGAAAAATACTTTTAGATTCTTGATATTGATCTTGGTGTGTATATTTTGCAGAATTGCCAAACATATTAAAATTTTTGGCTTTTAAAATTTTTGGTTCGCTTTTTATTGGTTGTTGAACTTTCTTTTTCACTTGCTTCACTCGTAAGGCTCGAGCCCTTGAGTGTTCATGCGGAGAAAGTTAAAGAAAATATCACTCGTCCCTGCGAGGTAGCATTTCACGAAGTTGCTGCTTTTTGCATCGCATCGCAACAAGAAAGCAAACATGGCGTCCGAAGGCGAAGCTGCGGCAAATGCCAGCTCTGATTCAAATCAACTGTCAGCTCTTAGTAAGTGCCATTAAGCAGTTTCTTTATGTAATAAATGTTACATAGTCTCAAAACGTTCATACTCTTTGCTGTTTTTATCATTTGATCATTTGCCTTAGGCCCGTAAAAACCTAAACTGATTTAGGCCCTTGAATTCCGCATGTTTTAAGACAATGACTTGAAAGTATTGAATTGAATCATTTTCAGGTATGGACGGCCAAAATAAAGATGACTTGGTAAGTCTGATTTGAGAATGAAAAATATCCCTCTTTTTAACCTTCCACATCGAGACTGCCACTGCATTATCTACATTTGTTAAGTTAAGCAAAGTTGTTGTTGGCTTGTCCATGTCCATTGAATTCCATTCCAGGTAAAACAAGAGCCATCACCATTCACTGAAGCTGGTTTGACAGAGGCTCTACAGGTAGTAATTTAGAACAAAAATTGCTTATATACACACAATTTGATCATATTTGATTCTGCTTTTACAAAAATACCACCATTTGTTTGCTCACAGAAAGCAATAGCCGATGAGAAAGACGGGTCAGATTCAAAGAAAGCCAAAAGAGATGTGCGTTGGATGAGCACCAGACCTTACCTGGATCAAACTGTAGTCCCAATTCTTCTTCAAGGATTGATTGCCCTTGCAAGAGAAAGGTAAATTTTTATTGTCTGTTTTTTTTCTTAATTATCTTCCATCTCTTACTGCCTTTCATCACACTGCTGTCATGTATAATATTGCTGTATTCCTGTGTTTCTAGACCGCCAGATCCTATTGAATATCTGGCTGCCTTTCTTCTGCGAAATAAGAAGTCATATGAAAGCCAACAGCCGTCATAAACGTAACTTACCCCACTGCTGAAAAGGCATGTTACAGACATTTGTATCATATGATCATACAGTGCACAATGTAAGATACTCAAGCTGCCACTGCCAGGATTACATCAATTAAAAACAATTTTTTAAGTATATGTTCAGGATATGATGACATGTTGTCAATGATATTTAAGTTAAAACATTTCTAGAATCTTGAAAAGAAAATAATTTTCCTTCATTTGTCTAATTCTACAAAATTTTGTCTCTTTTACCTCCGTTTAAAAATTACCAAATCACACAAGTAAACATGGACAGCCAGAAAACTGGATTGTAAAAATCTCAAATGACAGCAAAGTAATATACCTGGGTAACAAGCCATGGATAAACAGCACTGACAAAGTCAAATTGGAAAATTAAACATAATTAATAACATGGATGGCTTTCCTGAAAAACAGTTCGAAGTCTAGACTTTGCTCCTAAAAGCAGACTATATTCTAGAATAAAATGGATTTCATTGTGTATTTACCTCGATTTGAATTTAAGCAATGAAAATGTTTCTGATTAATTTACTTCAAATTCCCTTGTGATCATATTTATATTTTAATCATATATAGAGTAGCTACAATAGTTAAATGTTCATGATGGCATAAAAAGAAATTATAATTTTGAAAATGTTTATGAAGCAGATTATCTAGAGGAGTCCACTAACCTTCCTTTAAAGCTGATAAGGTGTTTTTCAAATGTTGAAGTTCAGCCTATAATCAAAAATAAAAATGAGAAATACAAAAAATAAAATAAAATAGAAACCAAAACGAAAAAATAACATCAGAAATGAAGATGGAATGATCATCCAATAAACATTAATAATAATATTAAAAATATTAATAAATAATTCAATTATTTCTCACTTTAGAATGCTTTAGTTGTAACTCAGCTAATTCGGTCTGAAAAATGGAAATAAAGCTTGAAAAACTACACCTATGATTTGCACTCCAACTTGTGCAATGCTGTGAGCTATAACAAGGAATTCGTATAAGTAAAATGCAGCTAGATTTCATTTGCTAAAATAAATTACTTACTAGATTCTTCTTGAATGCTTGAACTTTATTTTTCTTCAGTTCAGTGAGTTCTGCAAAATAAGTTACAAATGAGAAAATATTTAAACTTCAATTAGCAAAATAAAAATTGCAAAAATATGATTAAAGAGATGTTGTAATTGCATCTTTTCATGCTTGAACCACACTACCTTTCTTTGCAACTTCAGAAATGTGATCATACTTTTCAGTTGCTGTTTGCTGGGCCTTTTCAGCCTGAAAGATGATGCAAAAACAATGACAGACGATGGTCTATTGTTCAAAAGCAATCTGCTGCATTTAAAAATATTGTTTCTCATAGACAAAAACTTACTAAATTTCATTAAAAAAATGAAGCAAGGTAAGATGTTTCTTACCTCGGGAATAGCTTTGCTTTTGGATCTGGCCTTGTCTAGATTCTTATTTGCACTCTCAAGATTATGAAGACATCTGAGACGACGGTAGAGGAGACATTTCGCTGCTTCAGAGTCTCTCATGTGGTAACGAAGAAGATCTGACAGCTTCAAGTCTTTATCAGTGGCCTTTCGGCTCTCAATTTTCTGTGAACAAAGGGCAAAAAGCATGAAAGTTAAGAGAAACAAAGAGGCTTCTTTAGAGATGGATAAAAGTGTTAGAAACAATGCAGGATAATAAAAATTATTGTGATAAAAATAATACACAAGATAAGTATCACAGCCTACCCTAAGCTTCTCCATAAGCTCTCCAGTTTTGTTGAACAACCTAAAGTAAAAGTTACAGATGATTGTTAGACTTTATTTAGCTTTGAAATTTGGCAAAAATTTAGTTTAGAACAAACTAAATTGATCTTACTTGTCCAGCTCAGTGTTCTCACTTGTTCCCATTGCAATAAATGATGTTGAGATTTTAATCAAAATATCAGCCAATCTCTTCTCACTGGTTGTCACTTTGTCACTTTTATTTGTAGTATCTCTGACTCTGTCGTGGTGAGAAAAATCAACAATTTATTTGTGTACTCTGTGAACATGTTGAACAGTTCTTCTAAGCTTTACAACGATGATGATTGGTTTAATTATACATTCTTCTTCTTACTTGTTGTGGTACTCGACTTGTCCCTTCTTCTCTGCCTCAAAAAATTCATCCTCATCCTGCAAAAAAACAATTTATCATTGCTACAAGCAACGGGTAGCATTCAAGCCAAGATCAACTTCATTACAAGAAAACCTGGAACAGAATAGAAGAACTTTGCAAAGCTTCTATTATTCCAAAGTTCACATTTTCTGGAGGGAAAAATAAATAAATAACATACTTTTTGTCCTGAAAGTAAAAGCTTTTCATCAAGTCCTTTGGCAATTCCTTTTGCAAAGCCTTTTAGGAAATCTTTTGCACCTCTTCCCTTTACACTGAGCTGAAAAATAAATGAATAATCAAATTATTAAACAATTAAACACACTCAAATGATAATTACATGTTTGCTCTGATTCTAGTTCAATTAAATTCTTCTGTGAATTTGGGTTCTGATTCTATGAAAGAATGACTGAAAAAGCTTACATCTTCCTTATATTCCAAGAAAACTTTGAAGTTGTGATCATTTCTCAAGCTTGGGTGAGCAGCAATTCTACACAGGAATACTTCGTGCATTGCAACTGTCTTTTTGAAAGTTGCAAGATATTCGCTACAATCAAATAAGACATAATACACTAAACAAAAATTGATATTAACTATTAATATATTGATATAATTACTGAACTCCATTGTACTCAGACAAAGATCAAAGCTGGAAAGCATTAGTGAGTGTATGCAGAAAAAGGGGCTTAATACAGAGATCAGCTTACGCTTCCAATTCTTGCTTCATTTTATCAAACTCTTCCTTTGTCATTGTTGATTCACCTAAGAAATTAAAAATATATCCGCAAAACATATATGAGGAGCATCTTCTATGACATGAGAAATATATTCGATCATTGCTAAGCAAACTCTAATTCCTACCTTCACTTAGCTTCTGGAGTTTTTCTCTGCTTGCATCAAAGTCTGGTTTTGGAGGAGTGGGTGGGATCTTGCAATTGAAGAAGAAGAGCTTAATAACCAAGATACAGGCTTCAAATATGGCTTTGAAAATATGAAATCTTGTAAATCAAAACCAAATTTCTTATTCTGATAGTGACTTAACATAACAAAGCTCGACTTTTCTTCAAATTTACAAATAGAGTTAAAGAAAGTAACTGGCAAAAATCTTACAATAATCCCAGCATATTCCTCGTTCTCCTCATATCTATCATGCAGCCAGATAAATTCTTCATGTTCTCTCACAACAGAAAAATCAGGTGAGGAAAAATCTGCTAAAGTGCTCTGCAAAACAATTGCTTCAAATTATAACAAACAAGAATACGTGAAGACACAAACAAAGTGGATGTGAATGAAGAGCATTAGACACATTGGGAAAAGTAACATGGTGAAACAAACAAACCTTTGTGTGCACTGTAAACTTCACTTTGTCTTTTTCACTCAAAGCATCTGATATCTCAACAAATAAAGAACTGTCTGTTGTCAAGTCTACTGTTGTTGCTCTTTCCTTTGAATAAAAAATAAATAGTTTTTACATATAAACATTGCTGCATTATGCTTTCTAGATCATTCGCCCAACCACCATTACGCCCAACAGCCGTTTCGCCCAACCTCTAAAGACGATTCGCCCAACTGCTTTAGACTATTCGTCCAGCCCCTTTGGAAACAGTTGTTGGGCAAAATGGTGGTTGGGCGAAACAACCTGTTACCCTGTATTATTAACTCGAAAGAAAGTGTGACAAGATATGAATGGGCTGTGAAAACAAAAAAGTATTCAATGCCTTTGATGGTGCTTCCTCTGGCTCATTGAGCACATTCTGGCTGTCATCTTCTTCCTAAAAAAAAGAACAAGTTAAACACAATTTCATTTAAGATCAGTTTCCTTCATTGCCAAATGCTAGATAGATGCTCTTTATGGTGAGGATAATTCTTGCATCTAAATACTTCTATGGGAATGGGACTAGGAAAATTAGAATCTGCCATGTACACTTCACAATGGTTTTGAACTATATGTGAGATAGGTCACCAATAAAATTAAATATTTCCCTGACAAAACCAGGGCTTCGATATTATGGTAAAGCGGAACAAGACGTTAGTCCTAAGTGCGACCAAAAGTGGCATTTATTAGGGAGTTTTTAACAGTAGAATAAAAACGCATTTAAGACAAAACATGAAAATCTATACTTTCGTTCACCTTAAGAAGATTAAAGAAATTAAAACTTACCATCATACTTGCAAATCTGGAAGAAATTTGCCTGCAAAACCTTTACAAACTAGGCCAGGCCAAAATCAAGCGAAAAGAACGCCCAATATAATTCACTTGGTAAGGTGAAACCGACGGAGCAACAGAGATGCGCTGCGCAGGAGCATGTGTGAGGAAAGAAGAGGGAGAGAAAAATAATGAAAAAAGTGTGTCAAAATAATCACCATCATTTGAAAATAAATTGACAACCCATAAAATCGAGTTTATAAAATTATTACTCTAGTTTACGGCAAGCATTCTCAAACATGGTTCATAAATGTTATGAAAATGATAATTAAAAAATAATCAGTTTGTCAATTCAATATGCTCAAAATCATGAACATCTTTTGTAGTTGGATTCTCTTCACATGCCATAACCAACATTTCTTCAGTGTAGTCCATAAAGTCTTTAGCACCATCTCTACCAACATATTTCCAATTGTACATGCAAGCAAGGAATATCTGATCCTTGTGATTTGTTGCTGTGACGAAAAATGGAAGTGGGTACTCTTGAAAACCCTTTCCACAAAGCCCAAAATACATCTCCTTGGCATCAACAAACTTTGGCATTGTTTCCTCCAAGTCTGGACCGGGAGAACACTTACTTAAGTTGCTAAATGTAAAATAAGGCTTGAAACCCACTTCAACAAACATCTTGTTGATATTATCTGCATTTTTTAGTTGCTCAATGATGTACATCATTGCTTTAAGGCCAAGAAATTCATTGTCGTCTCTCTGGTCCTTCTTCACGCTGTCAGAAATATCTTTTGCTTTTTCCCAGAATACATCATAATCAATAGAAGCATGTTTTGGAAGTTTCATATTAGATACCCCACTATTTGGGGTGAACATGCCCAAGGGCTGGGGACTCTTGAACTTGGCATTAAACTTTCTTGAATCCTTTGGCCAAACACTATTAATTGCATTTGGTAGTGGAATTTCATATTTGAGTAACAGCTTCGTAATAGCAAAGGATATTGCAGTAAGAATTATTGAATGAACACCAACATCTTTCTCTTTTCTCTTTTTCAACATTTTCTCCAATAACTCTTTCTTTATCACCTTTCCATATGGGCCTGCACTATCTTCACAAGGAGGAACATTAGCTTTGATCAATGGATCATAAATGTTTTTGCCAAATAAACGGGTTTTAGCCCTCAAAGCATTAAACAACAACCGTATGTACCAAGGTGCAGTTTTTTCAGTAGAGTCAGACATTTTCAAGAACTCTTCTTCGTAACACGGAGCAAGAGGTAAAGGATGCAAGAATTTATCATCAATAGCAATTTTGTTGATCACACTGTTCAATATTGGCAAAAGTTGTCTATAAAACATGTCATAGCTACTCACTGCATCAACAAACGCATGATTCATGATAAATACAACATCATACTCATAACACGGCTGTTCTTCCGAGGACGAATCTGTTGATTCTTGTCCATCTTCCGGCATCGAGAGAACAACTCTCCATTCCGGGCCATCGCCAAATCGTTCTTCTCTCGAGAGGAAATCTTCTTCTTGCTTTATTATCTTCATCCAGTTATTATCACTTGATTTTTGACAAACTCTGAAAAGCGAACAAATATCAACTTCATCGCAAGGTCGAAAGAAATAACCCCCCTTTCCTCCTCCATGTTGGCTTGCTGTGGCAGATTCTTCATGCACGACTTTCATTCGCAGGAAAGGCTGAAAGTTAATCAGTACTTTTAAACTTTCTTTAAATTCATCCACTGTGAAAAGACAGTTGGACTTCAATGTTCCAGCTTGAAAGTAAATGTTGGCATTGAACCTCTTTGTTAGGTAGAGATACATGGATTCTAAAAGGCCAAGCTTTCTGCCGCATTCAGGCTCACCCATCTTTGCTTTTAGTTTTTGCCACAGAATGGAAAAGTCTTCCTCTATATTTTCTGTTTGTGCTGTGCCATTGTAGTTTGGACACATCATTACCTATAAAAACAAAAATATTGTAATTAGGCTATTGATTGATTATTATTAATTTTATTATTATATCATTGTTTGCATTGCAGCAGGGTTGCCAGATGGAAATTCAAGCTGATTGATTGATACCGTATTTCCTGGATTAGGCGTCCCCGGGCGTTTATTACCTCCAACACTTTTAATGTTGGAGTTAATAAACAAGACCAGGCCAAAATCAAACGATAAGAACGCCAGCAACAGAGATGCGCTGCGCCGGAGCATGTAGTGAGGAAAGAAGAGTGAGAGAAAAATTAATGGAAAAATTTGTCTAAATAATCACCATCATTTGAAAATAAATCGACAACCCATAAGATCCAGCTTATAAAAATTATTACTCTAGTTTGTGATAAGCATTCTCAAACATGGTTCATCAATGTAATGAAAATGATAATTAAAAAATAATCAGTTTGTAAGTTCAATATGCTCAAAATCATAAAAATCTTTAGTTGGATTCTCTTCACATGCCATAACCAACATTTCTTCAGTGTAGTCCATAAAATCTTTAGCACCATCTCTACCAATATACTTCCAATTGTACATGCAAGCAAGGAATATCTGATCCTTGTGATTTGTTGCTGTGATGAAAAATGCAAATGGATACTCTTGAAAACCTTTTCCACAAAGCCCAAAATACATCTCATTGACATCAACAAACTTTGGTGTTGTTTCCTCCAAGTCTGGACCGGGAGAACACTTACTCAAGTTGCTAAAGGTAAAATAAGGTTTGAAACCCAGTTCACCAAACATCTTGCCAACATTATCTTCATTTTTCAGTTGTTCAACAATGTACATCAATGCTTTAGGGCCAAGAAAATCATTGTCTTCTCTGAGGCCTTTCTTCATAGTGTCAGAAATATCTTTTGCTTTTTCCCAGAATACATCATAATCAATAGAAGCATGTTTTGGCACTTTCACATTAGATAATCCACTTTTTGCTGTGAACATGCCCAATGGCTGCGGACTCTTGAACTTGGCATTATATTTTCTTGAATCCTTTGGCCAACCACTAACAATTGCATTTGGTAGAGGAATTTCATATTTAAGTAACAGCTTCATAATAGCAAAGGACATTGCAGTAATAATTATTGAATGAACACCAACATCTTTTTCTTTTCTCTTTTTCAACATTTTCTCCAATAACTCTTTCTTTATCACCTTTCCATATGGGCCTGCACTATCTTCACAAGGAGGAACATTAGCTTTGATCAATGGATCATAAATGTTTTTGCCAAATAAACGGGTTTTAGCCCTCAAAGCATTAAACAACAACCGTATGTACCAAGGTGCAGTTTTTTCAGTAGAGTCAGACATTTTCAAGAACTCTTCTTCGTAACACGGAGCAAGAGGTAAAGGATGCAAGAATTTATCATCAATAGCAATTTTGTTGATCACACTGTTCAATATTGGCAAAAGTTGTCTATAAAACATGTCATAGCTACTCACTGCTTCAACAAACATATGATTCATGATAAATACAACATCATACTCATAACACGGCTGTTCTTCCGAGGACGAAGCTGTTGATTCTTGTCCAACTTCCGGCATCGATAAAACAACTCTCCACAATGGTCCATCGCCAAATCGTTCTTCTCTTGAGAGAAAATCTTCTTCTTGCTTTATTATCTTCATCCAGTCGTTATCAATTGATTTCTGACAAACTCTCAACAGCGAAGAAATATCAACTTCATCGCAAGGTCGAAAGAAATAACCCCCCTTTCCTCCTCCATGTTGGCTTGCTGTGGCAGATTCTTCATGCACGACTTTCATTCGCAGGAAAGGCTGAAAGTTAATCAGTACTTTTAAACTTTCTTTAAATTCATCCACTGTGAAAAGACAGTTGGATTTCAATGTTCCTGTTTGAAAGTAAATGCTGGTATTGAACCTATTGGTTAGGTAGACATACATGGATTCTAAAAGGCCAAGCTTTCTACCACATTCAGGCTCGCCCATCTTTGTTGACAGTTGACAGAAAAGGAAACGTTTTCCTCAATTTCTGTTTGTGCTGTGTCGTGGTATGTTATTGTTTATTGTTTGAATTGCAGCAGGGTTGCCAGATGGAAATTCCAGGGAACGGCCCAAAAGATATTTTTGAGTTGAAATGCAGCCTGTGTGTCGACTCACCTTGCTTATGCTATGCTTTTGGAAATTTGAAAATGTTCCTTCACAAAAGGGAACAGATTCTGTGCCGCAGGCGACGAACATGAAAATAAAATGCTGATGTCAGTGAAGAGGTTTTCTGTGACTTATTCGCAGACTCGCTACAGGGGATGGCGGAGCATTGGATTTTCAACTCAACTAAATTGCTAAAAAGCATTCAGTTGAGTCTGCACACATGCAATGCAAGTTGAAATGTTGATACATACCGTATTTCCTGGATTAGGCGTCCCCGGGCGTTTATTAACGCCAGAAACAGACATGCGCTGCGCAGGCGCATGTAGTGAGGAAGAAGAGTGAGAAAAAAAAGGAAAAAGATGTCTCAAAATAATCACCATCATTTGAAAATAAATTGACAACCCATAACATCCAGTTTATAAAAATTATTCTCTAGTTTATGATAAGCATTCTCAAACATGGTTCATAAATGTTATGAAAATGATAATTAAAAAAATAATCAGTTTGTCAATTCAATATGCTCAAAATCATGAACATCATCTTTGGTTGGATTCTCTTCACATGCCATAACCAACATTTCTTCAGTGTAGTCCATAAAATCTTTAGCACCATCTCTACCAACATATTTCCAATTGTACATGCAAGCAAGGAATATCTGATCCTTGTGATTTGTTGCTGTGACGAAAAATGGAAGTGGGTACTCTTGAAAACCCTTTCCACAAACCCCAAAATACATCTCTTTGGCATCAACAAACTTTGGTGTTGTTTCCTCCAAGTCTGGACCGGGAGAACACTTACTCAAGTTGCTAAATGTAAAATAAGCTTTGAAACCCAGTTCACCAAACATCTTGTTGAAATTATCTTCATTTTTTAGTTGCTCAACAATGTACATCAATGCTTTAGGGCCAAGAAAATCATTGTCTTCTCTGAGGCCTTTCTTCATAGTGTCAGAAATATCTTTTGCTTTTTCCCAGAATACATTATAATCAATAGAAGCATGTTTTGGCACTTTCACATTAGATAATCCACTTTTTGCAGTGAACATGCCCAATGGCTGGGGACTCTTGAACTTTGCATTAAACTTTCTTGAATCCTTTGGCCAACTACTAACAATTGCATTTGGTAGTGGAATTTCATACTTAAGTAACAGCTTCATAATAGCAAAGGACATTGCAGTAATAATTATTGAATGAACACCAACATCTTTTTCTTTTCTCTTTTTCAACATTTTCTCCAATAACTCTTTCGTTATCGTCTTTCCATATGGGCCTGCACTATCTTCACAAGGAGGAACATTAGCTTTGATCAATGGATCATAAATGTTTTTGCCAAATAAACGGGTTTTAGCCCTCAAAGCATTAAACAACAACCGTATGTACCAAGGTGCAGTTTTTTCAGTAGAGTCAGACATTTTCAAGAACTCTTCTTCGTAGCACGGAGCAAGAGGTAAAGGATGCAAGAATTTATCATCAATAGCAATTTTGTTGATCACACTGTTCAATATTGGCAAAAGTTGTCTATAAAACATGTCATAGCTACTCACTGCTTCAACAAACATATGATTCATGATAAATACAACATCATACTCATAAGACGGCTGTTCTTCTGAGGACGAAGCTGTTGTTGATTCTTGTCGATCTTCCGGCATCGATAAAACAACTCTCCACAATGATCCATCACCAAATCGTTCTTCTCTTGAGAGGAAATCTTCTTCTTGCTTTATTATCTTCATCCAGTCGTTATCACTTGATTTCTGACAAACTCTCAACAACGAGCAAATATCAACTTCATTGCAAGGTCGAAAGAAATAACTCCCCTTTCCTCCTTGGCTTGCTGTGGCAGATTCTTCATGAACGACTTTCATTCGCAGGAAAGGCTGAAAGTTAATCAGTACTTTTAAACTTTCCTTAAATTCATCCACTGTGAAAAGACAGTTGGATTTCAATGTTCCAGTTTGAAAGTAAATGCTGGTATTGAACCTATTTGTTAGGTGGACATACATGGATTCTAAAAGGCCAAGCTTTCTACCACATTCAGGCTCGCCCATCTTTGTTGACAGTTGACATAAAAGGAAAGGAAACGTTTTCCTCAATTTCTGTTTGTGCTGTGTCGTGGGTATGTTATTGTTTATTGTTTGCATTGCAGCAGGGTTGCCAGATGGAAATTCCAGGGAACGGCCAAAAAGATATTTTTGGGTTGAAATGCAGCCTGCGTGAACGTATTTATACCCAAAATAAACTTATCATTAGCGAAACGCAAATAAACGCAAATCTGAGAATAAATAACCAGAATAAGAATTACACTCTTAAATAAACACCCATAGCATTTATTAATCAATCGTCTACAATATTTAAAATGACAACAAAAACTTACCATTGCTAAATACCATGACATTCGATGAAGCCACAATCAGAATAAACCAGAATACAACCAAATGTGCAAGCCACAAACAATAATCCCCTTTCTTACGCTGTCAAACATCAATGTGACGGCTCCTTAAACTCTTTTGAAGCAGAGAGCTTCGGTCCAGCAGCTTGGTTCGTTCCAGATGCAACTCTGTAGCGACGAATCCTTCAAAGCAATTAATTTAATAACAAATATTACTTACAATCATGTTATCATCAATGCACGAGGAGAAGTGCTCAAAATAAACGAAACGAATCAAAAAAGGCAAACACGGCTGACCTCCCCAGAACAGGACGATTCTTTGACTTCCCAGTTGGTGGTCTTGGCACAATCAATGGCTCCTTCTCTTGTCCATGAAAGCGAATTGGATGGACATGCACTTCGGAAGGGAATGCACCACGGGACAGTGTTAAGGGACAAGCAACATTACCTTGTTGCTCCTCCGGGCTCAATTTATTTCCCTGTTGCTCCTCCGAGCTCAATTTTGCAGTTGACAAATTCTTGTTATCAGTTAAATTAGTTTGACTCAACTCATTCTTTGAGGCTCTATCACGCTGCTTTGAATTTGGCTTGGAATCGTCAAACTGGACGGCCGGCGGAGTATCACTCTTGTCTGGACTCGAACGCTGATCTTCTCGTGAACCTACCTTCATCACCAACTCGCAACCAATATCTGCATTTTCACCCGCAGGATCTAACTGGTCCTTCATGCGGCCACAACTCAGACCATCATTAAATTCCTCCTGATCCTCAGAAACTTCCCTGTGATCAGCCGGCAACTGGTTACAACTCACAGGCTCTCTGACAACCTGGGGCCCATCACCAGCAATGACGTCACACGCCTGAGACTCCACATTGTGAGGTTCCACATTCTTTTCACTACAATCACGATTACTCATAAGCGATGGTGAATAATTGTTATCACTAGTCTCTGCAGCTCTTTTCAGTGTTATTTTCACGACCATGTCAGATGCAGAAGCAGTTTCCGTAGTCTTGACATCAAAGCCAATGGGACTGAGATTCGTTCTGTCATCCACGCGATTTGTTGTCTCAACGACGCGTGGCACCAAATTCAAACTCGTCTTGACATCGACGTCAAAATTGTCTGTTTTAAAAGTGTAGTCAACCTGAGGCAGCTTCTCACTCCTCATCGCATCACTTGTGCCAATACTTTGCGCCTGATCATCTGTACCTGACTGGATTACTCGATTGCCACCATAACTCGCACGAGGTTCCAACTCTTTCAACGCCTCCGTGCTCCCTACGTCACCTACATAAGCCTGGATATTCCCACCGTTATCTTCCTCGTGGCTAGAATCGGCTTTGGCATCTCGAATAACAGTGTCTCGGCCAATAACAGCTTTTTCAGCATCGAATATTCTATTATCATCGATGAGTTTTACTTCGTTTCTTTTATAGTCACATTCCATTACACCTTCCACAACCTCATTGCTTTCAGCGCAAGGCAGTTCAGTTGAATCATCGTTGTCCTTATTTCTGTGCATACTTTTCACAATCTCCCCGCCTGGTCTAATGACTCCATCATCTAACAACGACACGGCTATCTTGTCCACATCCTTTGCTAAATTCTCGTCTTTAGCTGAAGTGCGACTCACTTCTCGCACTACGCCGGCTTTGTCAAACTCCACATCATTAGACGGAGGACTTTTCCGCTCGCATCCATGCTCAGCAACTTTCAATTCGTCGTGAAGTTCACATGGACCTCTTTCATTTCCTTCAACCTGATCAACAACCATTTGGTTTTCCGCAGATGCTACACGCTGCTTTGAATCACCTACTGTCGCCTTCTTACGATCCAAAGACTCAAAAAACCCTTTCAAGACGGTAAACGCCCTGGAACTGTCAGGTTCTGATGATGATTTCAAACGCCTTCTGCCGATAGACTCTCTACTGTGACTGCTTTCACTGACCTTCGAGTCATTTGAGTCATGACCCATCTGATGCTTATTGATTGAACTTTCTCTTTTTGTAGACATCAGATGACTAACTGGTGGACAGTATTCATCTACTTGGTCCATTTCAATCAAAGTTGTTCCTCTAATACTCTTATTATCACCAACTTTATCCGCATTCTCAAACTGTGCATAAGCACCAAGCGAAAATTTGGTAGCAGTTCCCTCGGGCAGGAAATCTTGCGTCAAAATACCTCCTTCTTGTTTCCCCCTGGAAATAATGTTTCCTTCACAATTGTCTTCTACGATTGCAGCATTCATAAGCAACTGTTGTGGATCTTGATTATCAAGTTCTTCATTATCTTCACGGTTCACATCCAAATCTCGAGAATGATAAGTCGATTCATCTTTACCAGTGAAATCAGTTTTGCAATCAATTGCAGCTCTATTCAAACAATTCTCTTTTGAATCTGCAACTCTCTTCGATGAATTTTCCTTTGAATCTGCAACTCTCTTCGATGAATTTTCTTTTGAATCTGCAACTCTCTTCGATGAAATTTCTTTTGAATCTGCAACTCTCTTCGATGAAATTTCTTTTGAATCTGCAACTCTCTTCGATGAAATTTCTTTTGAATCTGCAACTCTCTTCGATGAAATTTCTTTTGAATCTGCAACTCTCTTCGATGAATTTTCTTTTGAATTTGCAGCTCCATCGCTTTTCTCCGGAGTTTCTATACCAACACGCATCAGTAGTTGCTTACCAAAGCCTTCACCATTACCACCATCAAACAAACTATCCATTTTATTTTTATCAACATCGAATTTCCTCATTACATCCTCTTTTTCATGATCACCATTAGTAAGCATTCCATCTCCAATTTCAATAACACCTCCAGCATTATCTTCCTTAATATTGGCATCACATTCATCCTTGGGCATGTTGCCACCTCTATCCCTGCCCTTCTGGATGTTTTCTGGCTCTATTTCCACAGGCTGTTGCTTAAATACTTCATGAAATGGGCTTAATATTCCTTCTTCTCGTCCCCGGTTCCGAGAATCATCAATCTCATCAACCCCTTCTTCGTGATCGGCAAGATACCCTTTAGAATCGTCGTGTTTATCTTCGTGAAATTCATTCTCCTCCACCTGCTTCTCTCTGATGACAGTTATCTCTCTTCTATCGCGCTCACCATCACATACCGGTATATCACTATTCATATTTGCCAGTATATGATCATTCTTAACATCATCTCGACATGATCCTGATGCAGTCTTGTCCTTTAATTCTCGTCGTTGCTCTGTTTTCTTGCCCTGCTCAAGGTAGTCATTTAATACATTGGATTCTTCAACGACATTTCCTCCACCTTGGGCAGTGTCGACACCTTCCAGTTTGCCATTTTCCTTGCGTCTACCAGCAGAGAGCCCGTCACTCTCTTTGCTTTTGCCAGCAGAGACATCAGTTTGTGGCTTGAGCCTTACCTTTGAATCTTTCAGTATCGTGCCCTTCATTGCTTGCAAAAAACTTTTCGGCAAACGAACCGCTCCATTCAGCTCCTAAAAAACAAACACCAGACATTCAATGCATTGGTGAGAATTCGATAAACATTTTTATCTAGCATAGTAACCAAATAAGAATAAAAACGTGAAAAGCAGATGTGAAGAAGAGAATTATAAGATACTATAAGTTAAACAAACAAAGAAGCAAGTATAAAAGAGAACAATGAACAGTTGTTTAATAAATACCTTCTTTGTCTCCTTCACTTGTGGCCTGGTACCTTCCAACAATCCATCAAAAAATTCCTTCCTGAACATCTCTTGACTTTGCTCTGTTTTCCGAGCGTCCTTTCCAACAACGACGTCTTCTTCGTCGTCATTATCCTTGTGTCCCATCCCAGTCTCCGCAAAGCTCCATCTTCGCTTTTCACCCTTGACTTTCGCGATGTCATTACCAATACTGTCATCCGCAGGAATCTGGTCATTGGTTCTCGGCATGTCGGACACATTCGTCACAGCAATGTCGGGTTTTACACCGAGTGGTGTCGGGCAGTAGTTTCCTTGAGTGCTCGAGGCTGTCGTCGTAGTTAACGAGCCGTCGACTGAGGACTTCTCCCAATCAAATGGGTCGTTCTCACGGATACACTTACGTGACATGGCATCGTCGAAACACGAAGACAGATACTACAAAACAAAGTCATTATTTTTCAGTATATAACCATCGTACTCCCATCAAAATCATGCCAATCTAGAGCTCAATGTAAACCGTTCTCTACATGGCACATCAACAAATGAACTCGTGATAAATGAATTTGTTAAGCATGAAGCCGCGCGAATAGGTTTTAAACCTTGTTTCAGGCTCGACAATAGGAAGTATACCTCGTAATCAGGCCGGTCCATGTAATCCAGTCCTTGAATGTGATCGAGAAAACCTTTAAATTCAACTGGAAGTTGCTTCAGCAACGATTTGTGATTGCAAGCCTTTTTGAATTTACCAACTTCTTCCTTCAGAGAAAAAACAACATCAACAAAATTCAAAAATGTTTTATTCAAAATTCTGCGTAAAGCAACTGGTCGAGTTATTGTTCCGTATTTTACTACCTTGTCTTTTAGCTTTCTCCACGGCAGTCCACCTTGCGCGAATTCGACGAGCATATAAAAGACGGACCACAAATCATCTCGCCGACTCATCTCCTGCATAGAGAAACGTCATTGGTTAATAATCACGTGGCTGCAATGCCCATTTTACAACCTCTAAGCTACAAGCGACTTCAAAAATCAGGCAGATTCATCAGGTTCACATATTTTGATTTGAATAAATGGCAAAAGTATGGTAGTAAAATCAAATAATTTGCCGCATATCTACCTTGTTCTCGTGGGCGTTTATCGAGGCATAGCGAACTGTCCCTCTGAACCCTGCGACTGGTCTGGGCTGAAAAGAAAAAAATTCAAATGCATGCCTTCCGCCAATTCAACCCCACTTCAATACCATACATACACCACCGTACATACACTACCATACATACACCACCGTACATACACTACCATACATACACCACCGTACATACACTACCATACATACACCACCGTACATACACTACCATACATACACCACCATGCACACACTACCATACATACAATATCATATATACACTACAATGATATACGGGAAAAGGCGAGACTTGACTGGGAATGCTTACCGTTCTTACTTGTCCTTCGCTATTCACATACTGGCGACTCAACCCAAAATCAAGCATGTACACTAGTTTCTTAGCGTCTTTCTTATTTCCCATTGCAAAATTTGACTACAAAAACAAATAGGAGAGTACTTACAACAAATAACATGTAATATAAGCAGCTTTTATGTATCAATACAATCGGTATGACAAACTTGTACTAGGAATAGAGCAACTACCAAGAGCTCCAATGCATGGTGTAAATTTTCAAATAAAATGATCCTTCCGGGAGAAGAACATGAAAAAACTCTATTAAACCCTGTGCCTCGTTTTTGAAATTGTCAACAATGATAAAATTGTGGTCGATCAAACCAGAAAAGCCCATAGATTTAATCTTGCTTTTGCTTCTGATTTACTTGAGAATTTGATTGAGCCCACTCCCTAATAAGCCGTCTCTGGAACATGAAAAACTAAATAAGCCAAATTTGGGCCTAATCAATCTTTTGATATTATGGTTTTAGAAACACACCATACTGTAAGCAGAGCAGTAAAGAACTATTGACACGTACTGGCTTGACGTCTCTATGGAGAAATCCACAATCATGAATTGCTTGGATACATTCAATGATTTGAATCCCAAGTCTGAGATAAGTGCTTTGAGTAAAAAGTCCTTTTGGCTGACTTCTCCGCAGCTCTGCAAGATTTGACCCGACCAGTGACATTACAACGTAATTGAACCTGTCATTTCTGCCACAGCTCACAAACTGGCAAACATGAATATTCCCTGAAACAAGAAACAATGAGATCAACTACTTTGAAGTCACCAATAAATAACATGCAAAAATATCTCATGCAAACCTATCACAAGTAAAAAGAGAAAAAGATACTGTTAGAAGTAGCTAGAGAATTAAATATCAGACATGATGATCAGAATTTGTCATCATATAGTGGTACAATAGTGGACAAGAGTCCTTAGGATACCTACATTCTTTGTGGTTGGCTTTATTCAATTCCCCCACTCCCCCCAAAATTGTTGCTCTCTCAATCATACCCTTGTGGTCATTGTGCAAATTATATTTTGTCAATATTGTACAAACTATCTCTAGAGGCAACATTTTTTGGGCGGAAGGGAAGTGGAAGATACTTGCAACATTTTCAGAGGTCCTCCCCAGACTTTTGTAGGTGTATTACCTTGTAACTTCTTTATGACAGCCACCTCCATTTTGAGAACTTGTTTTGAGGTTGTAGCAGACTCCACTTTTAAAGCAACCATTTGCTGTGTGTCGGTGTCGTGAGCTTGATATATTTCTCCTAGGATAGCCATTACATAAATTAAAGCTATAGCCTTTTAAAGATTCTTGACCAGTGCTATAATAAAGGTGAGTATGAAATTTCAAACACTTACCAAACCCACCACCACCAACTTTTTTTATCTTCAAAATGGAATAAAATATGAAAAAAAGTTATGATATATTCATGGATTCATGGTAACATCCTGGTCTGATGTGCTTAACCAAAAAACCTCCATGTCTGAGGTGCTTGCTTCCAGTAAACATACCCAACAATGCAATAAAAACATAATGCCTTATTATACTTACAATTTTCCATCTCTGTCTCACATATTCTCCAACCTTGAGCAAATCATCACTCATTGCAGTTGCTTTCACTTAACCATTTTCATATAAACACAATATGCAGTCATCAACATTCTAGAAAAAAATAAGTTATATTCTCTTTGAGTGCAAAACAAACCCTGACCCTGCGGGTGCGGGAATAAAATAACTTGGTGATTATATGTAGTATAGCCTGGGGACTTTCATGTCCCTGGAACCAGATTCAGATTCAGATTCAGAATTAGATTCAGATTCGACAATAACCAACAATTGATTGTCCATAAATCTTTGAGTTGTAAATATTAAAATACCAAACCTGAATTATAGCCATCCCGATGCAATTACCTGTATTTTGAAGATTTTTCGAAAATTTTTCAGCCAGGGGGTTTGTCTATAATTCAACTCATACAAGCAACTACGGAAATTTTAGGCCAAGCCACTTTTCTGTAAATCTGTCTCAAACAACTCATAAAATATATTTTCGTCTTTCAAACCTGAATTATAGCCATCCCAGTGCAATTACCTGTATTTTGAACATTTTTTGAAAATTTTTCAGCCAGGGGGTTTGTCTATAATTCAACTCATACAAGCAACTACGGAAATTTTAGGCCAAGCCACCCTTGTGTAAATCTGTCTGAAACAATTCGTAAAACAAATCTTTGTCTTTCAAACCCGAATTATAGCCATCCCGATGCAATTACCTGTATTTTGAAGATTTTTCGAAAATTTTTCAGCCAAGGGGTTTGTCTATAATTCAACTCATACAAGCAACTACGGAAATTTTAGGCCAAGCCACTTTTCTGTAAATCTGTCTCAAACAACTCATAAAATATATTTTCGTCTTTCAAACCAGAATTATAGCCATCCCAGTGCAATTACCTGTATTTTGAACATTTTTTGAAAATTTTTCAGCCAGGGGGTTTGTCTATAATTCAACTCATACAAACAACTACGGAAATTTTAGGCCAAGCCACTTTTCTGTAAATCTGTCTCAAACAACTCATAAAATATATTTTCGTCTTTCAAACCTGAATTATAGCCATCTCAGTGCAATTACCTGTATTTTGAACATTTTTTGAAAATTTTTCAGCCAGGGGGTTCGTCTATAATTCAACTCATACAAGTAACAGGTATAAAATACAAGTCTCAAGTCGCTATTGTATGTACAATTACATTAGATGAACAAAAGTTTTAAAGGTTTAAATTTCAAACAATAATCAAAGTACCGTAATGCTTCGATTAATTTTTTTGATATATTAGGGTGCCTCTATTCGAGGGGGCGTTTAAAAGAGGCAGGCGTTTATTAATAAACATCTAATGATGATCGCACCTAGCGTGAAACTCTGAGTTAACAACTGAAAAAGTCTGGTTCCAAAAGTATAGTTGAAAAGAAGAACTAAATATCTAGTTGAAAGTCATGATCAAAATCATCTTCCTTGATGATGTTAAAAGAAGGAGCAGCTTCGGTTTTATGTGTTTCGAATACACGCCCCTCCACAAGGGGGCGTCCTTTCGAAGGAGGCGTTTAATAGAGAGGGGCTTTCATTAAAAAAAATTTAAAATAGGGGGCCTTTATTTTACGGGGCATTTAATCGAAGTATTACGGTACTTTATAATATACTTCTAAATAGGTATAGAATACTTGACTTTTATTCTACTACGATTCAGCAGGAACAAAATAGTAACCTATCGTCACTGCAGGCCATTGTTCTACTCTCAAACTGGCTAAGATATGGAGAGTGCGAGGAGTATCCCTGTGGGCGCTGCACGCAATTTTTGAAAAATCTTCAAAATGCAGATAATTGCATTGGGATGGCTATAATTCGGGTTTGAAAGACGAAAATATATTTTATGAGTTGTTTGAGACAGATTTACAGAAAAGTGGCTTGGCCTAAAATTTCCGTAGTTGCTTGTATGAGTTGAATTATAGACAAACCCCCTGGCTGAAAAAATTTCAAAAAATGTTCAAAATACAGGTAATTGCATTGGGATGGCTATAATTCGGGTTTGAAAGACGAAAATATATTTTATGAGTTGTTTGAGACAGATTTACAGAAAAGTGGCTTGGCCTAAAATTTCCGTAGTTGCTTGTATGAGTTGAATTATAGACAAACCCCCTGGCTGAAAAAATTTCAAAAAATGTTGAAAATACAGGTAATTGCATTGGCATGGCTATAATTTGGGTTTGAAAGACAAAGATTTGTTTTACGAATTGTTTCAGACAGATTTACACAAGGGTGGCTTGGCCTAAAATTTCCGTAGTTGCTTGTATGAGTTGAATTATAGACAAACCCCCTGGTTGAAAAATTTTCAAAAAATGTTCAAAATACAGGTAATTGCATTGGGATGGCTATAATTCGGGTTTGAAAGACAAAGATTTGTTTTACGAATTGTTTCAGACAGATTTACACAAGGGTGGCTTGGCCTAAAATTTCCGTAGTTGCTTGTATGAGTTGAATTATAGACAAACCCCCTGGTTGAAAAAATTTCAAAAAATGTTCAAAATACAGGTAATTGCATTGGAATGGCTATAATTCGGGTTTGAAAGACAAAGTTTTTTTTTACGAATTGTTTCAGACAGATTTACACAAGGGTGGCTTGGCCTAAAATTTCCGTAGTTGCTTGTATGAGTTGAATTATAGACAAACCCCCTGGTTGAAAAAATTTCAAAAAATGTTCAAAATACAGGTAATTGCATTGGAATGGCTATAATTCGGGTTTGAAAGACAAAGTTTTTTTTTACGAATTGTTTCAGACAGATTTACACAAGGGTGGCTTGGCCTAAAATTTCCGTAGTTGCTTGTATGAGTTGAATTATAGACAAACCCCCTGGTTGAAAAATTTTCAAAAAATGTTCAAAATACAGGTAATTGCATTGGGATGGCTATAATTCGGGTTTGAAAGACAAAGATTTGTTTTACGAATTGTTTCAGACAGATTTACACAAGGGTGGCTTGGCCTAAAATTTCCGTAGTTGCTTGTATGAGTTGAATTATAGACAAACCCCCTGGCTAAAAAATTTTCAAAAAATCTTCAAAATACAGGTAATTGCATCGGGATGGCTATAATTCAGGTTTGGTATTTTAATATTTACAACTCAAAGATTTATGGACAATCAATTGTTGGTTATTGTCGAATCTGAATCTAATTCTGAATCTGAATCTGAATCTGGTTCCAGGGACATGAAAGTTAGCCTGGGGTGGGTGTGGGTGGCCTGTTGTGGAGAAAGGCAAATCACAGGTCGGGTTGCACATACGTTATCTTAAAGTGAAAAACTGCATTCTGCTATTCAGCACATCTACCTTCCCTGGTAGGTAGCGACGAATCTATTCCCAAGTATCTACCTGCCTTCGCTCTGCATCTAGATCTGCAATATGTACCTATGGTATGTATTGTTACATGTTACGTTACAGAGGTAGTAGCGTCAGGCGAAAGTCAAAGGTTATCATGCAAGATGAAAAGAGAAACAAAAAATCAACCTACCTTGAAATGATATTTCTTCACTTGTTTACTTCATAAAAAATCAAGGAAATACATATCCTTTGACGCAGTCTTCTCATATTCGCTTTGTTGTTTGAGGAAATCGCGACTGAAAAGGCTGGTGGTGATTTATATCAACATTGAAAACCAGATTATAGAGTTAAATCTGCATAGTTCGAGCTCGTGTAGTTCGAACTCTATCTAATTCGAACTAAATTCTCTGTCCTTTCAAGGATCACTAATGAACCAGCTCTTATAAAAAAAACCTCTATAACTCGAACTTTTTGTAATTGGAACATTTTCACGCTTCCCCAGGGTGTTCGAATTAGACAGAGTTGACTGTAATGTTGTTTGGAACTGCCTCCAAACAACATTATAATCTGGCTTCTTTTTCGTCAATATGTGACAAAAATTAACAAATATGTTTATCACCCCAGTGAACCCTGGCAAAAGGGCCAGGTGCTCCTTGCTCTGTCAACATAGTAAGGACACAGCCCTTGCATGCTCTGTTGAACCAGTCAGCTATTTCACTATTAAAAGGAAAACTAAAAATAGGAATATCCTAATACTTTATTGATATTTAATCAGTCGAGACTAAGTCGCTGAATGCAACAGTTCTGGTTCACTCGTGCTAGACAGATCCAATTGGTTTAACTAAACAATGAATATTATATAATAAACCTCTTTGGCCTACAGCATCCTCCACATAAACAAACTGGGTTTATATGAAATATAAAAATCCCAAAACGAACATTCAATGATTACAAGGCATTAAAAATAATGAAAAATAATTCCCTGATTGAAAAAAGTTTGCACACCAAACCTTTTGGTTCATCAAAATTAAAGAGAGAAGAAAACAAGAATACAGTCTATATTGTCTATAGAATAGAGTCTATAGAATACAGTCTATATAGTGTCCCAAATTAGCAAGTATGCTAAATTTATTTGACACATAAATAAAGTTATGAACTAATGAATGAATATACCCAGTCTAAAGTTTCAAATTCACGCATTGGTTTTTACGATTTCATTTCTGTGTCCTCAAAGTAACGCATTGTCTTATCAGACTTCATTTCTGCTCTGGCTCTTTAAAATAATGCATTGCCTCATCAGACCTCATTTCTGGGTCCTCAAAGTAATGCATTGCCTCACGAGACTTCATTTCTGGATCTTCAAAGCAACACATTGCTTCATGAGACTTCATTTCTGGGTCTTCAAAATAACGCATTGCCTCGTTAGACCTCATTTCTGGGTCTTCAAAGTAACGCGTTGCTTCGTGAGACTTCATTTCTGGGTCTTCAAAGTAACGCATTGCCTCACGAGCCTTCATTTCTGGGTCTTCAAAGTAATGCATTGCCTCACGAGATCTCATTTCTGGTTCCTTCTTCTCTTCATCCTTCTTTTCCTGTTTGGGCTCTTTCTTCTCTTCAATCTTCTTTTCTTGCTTGGGCTCCTTCTTCTCTTCAACCTTTTTTTCTTGCTTTGGTTCTTTCTTCTCTTCAACCTTCTTTATTTGTTTGGGCTCCTTCTTCTCTTCAACCTTCTTTATTTGCTTGGGCTCTTTCTTCTCTTCAACCTTCTTTATTTGCTTGGGCTCTTTCTTCTCTTCAACTTTCTTTTCTTCCAAATCATTTTCATCATCATCGTTCTCGTCTTCATCGCTGTCATCCTCGTCTTCATCGCTGTCTTCATCTTCCTCGTCCTCCAAGTCTTGGCTGAACTCATCGAGCTCTTCGTTGTCTAGCGCTGCCAAACCATCAGATTGATCGCTAGAATCTTTCAGCAAGAAAACGAAAATTACAACGACATGGCGTGAGATAAATCAAGTTAGTTTCAAAAATAATTGTCAACAAAAAGGCCCTCCGTTTGTGGGAAATGAAGTTGCAAGTCTGCAACAAGCTAAAACCCGAGTCGTATGCAACTAGTTGGTAACGTTTAAAAAGTAATCACAACGTAACAATCAAAACAAACAGCATTCTTGATGAACTTTGCTGATTTTCTTAGTAAATGCAGTAATAGCTACTTGCCATCATCGACTAATGGTAAAGAAGATGCCACATAGAGAAAGGCAAGAAGGACAACAAGAAGAATCTTCATCTTGAAGTGTGCTTAATCGAGAGCTTAGCTTAAATGTCTTCTGGCAACTTCAAACGAAGCTTATGATGCAAAAAATGATAGAAGTTGGTTATTTCACGCTCACTGGTTATAAGTCTTATAAAGTTAAAGTAAACTCTTCCCGTCACGTGGAGGGATACTGATTGGGCCATAATGTTGGCCTTTTTGTATATTTGTTCATTTTATTCAATAGAATTTTTGTGGTGTCTGGTGTATTGCTTCTCGCCATCCAATTGTACAGTTATTGTTTTGTGGTTGGTCAGAACAATTTGATAAAGACAACAATGAGTTTTGTTGCGGAAAGCCTCACGAACACAATACACGTTTTTTTTATAAGAAACCTGGCTCAAGGCCTAGTAGTAAAAGTTTCTTAAATTTTAGACACATTTTAGTTCTAAAAGTTTCTTAATTTAACGAAAAAAGTTGCAGTGAAAACGAAGAAAAAAACGTGGATGTGGCAAAGTATTAGTATTATAACAAAGAAAAATCGTCATGTGGAGCCGACAATGTTATGCTTTGCACATAAAACACACTTACTGTAGTTGACATTTGTTAAATCCGTGAGGGAAAAACCTGTTTCCGAAATTTCTAATGTTTCTTAAATAGTTCCTTGTAGCTCTAAAAGTTTCTTAAATTTTAGGGCGTCTAGATCTAGGTTTCTTATAAAAAAAAACGTGTAGTTTGCATCGCAAGACAAAAATTTAGTTCAGAGGGAGACTTACTTCAAGAAAATGGGAGTTAATAGAGCTCTTATGGTAATAAAAATAAACTTGGTATTGATAATTAGAAGGCTTCTTTTGAGCCAAACTGATTACAAATACAATACAAAAAGGTTTGAAATCATAGAGCTGGGTAGTGCATGATTGGGTAGATAAAAATGGTGAAAATAGATTGATGGGAAATAATTAAAAGCATCCATCTATTAAATGCAGCAAATAATTACCTTTTTTCTGTAATGATTTCCCTCTGTTCATTTTTGGAATTGTTGTGCAAGCATCTCTGCAACTGCTTCAATATACCATCTTCAGAGAGATGTGAGCATCAGACAAATACCACAAAAATACCTCAAACTTTAAATGCAGTCATCATGATTATAAAAAAAATCCAATTCCACAAAAATTCACTGCTCATCCATGTAAATTAAATACAACTGCTCATATAGAAAAAAGTTCATAATGCAGTCTACATGATGGTTGCCTCCTCTGCAACTTCTGGATCTTCTGCTTCATCATCGTCTTCTTCTTCTTGTGGATCTTCCTCGTTTGCATCATTTTCAGAATCCTCTTCTTCTGTTGGTTCATTCTCGTCTTTTGAATCTTCAGAACTCAACTCAGCCAACTGCTCCGCAGCAGAGTCTTCGACTTTCTTTTCCTCTTTTGGTTCTTTCTTCTCTTCGACTTTCTTTTCCTCTTTTGGCTCTTTCTTCTCTTCAACTTTCTTTTCCTCTTTTGGCTCTTTCTTCTCTTCGACCTTCTTTTCCTGTTTGGGCTCTTTCTTCTCCTCAACCTTCTTTTCCTGCTTGGGCTCTTTCTTCTCTTCTACCTTCTTCTCTTTTGGTTCTTTCTTCTCTTCAACCTTCTTTTCCTTTTCAGGCTCTTTCTTCTCTTCTTGCTTGTCATCTTCGTGGTCATCATCAGAGGTGTCTGCTTCCTCTTCATCGTTGTCTTGGGATTCATCTTCTTCTGGTTCTTCTTCTTCGTCCTCCTCTTCTTCTGGATCTTCGCTGAACTCCTCGAACTCATCATCTTCAGGCAAAGCATCTTGTTGGCTTTCATCTTTCTCCTTAGCAGCATCAGCTACAGGAGCGTCAGATTTCTCTGGAACAGCCGCATCGCTGCTGACATCTGCGAGAAGGCAAAAAATTTCCTGTTATCACTTTACGGAAGCACCCAAATAGGCCGCCATTAAAAAGCAAAACACACCGTGCCATCAGAATGTCGGAGATCAAAATGTTTTCGATAATGTCCACTTACTAATAAATACACGGTACCAATAATTAGGAAAGACAAAATTCGGTTCTCCGATGTGAAAGCACAAGAGACAAACTGGCAAGCAACTGGTTAAAGTTTCGAAAGTCTGTCACTTTAGTGACAACGAAATAAACAACATTCTTCGATAGTTTGTGTCTGAAATTAGGCAGCTATGCTGTACTTACCTTCCGTAAATGGAACTGAGTGTGCCACACACAGAAAGGCGAGAAGAAATACCACAACAATCTTCATCTTGGTTTGAGTTAAATCGAGAAAATTCAAAGACTAGTAAATGAGCAACAAGCACTTCGAATAACTATCGATTTTGGGATGGGAGAGAAAGAAGGCAAATATTTATATGCCCTCCATTCACACACACAATGAGGATTATCAACTGTTCCTGTCACGTGGATGAATGCTTATTGGCCAATCCAAGTAAAGCTAAGCAATGATTGGTTAGTGATGACATCATCTTGACCGCTACACTTAACAAGAACAATAAAATGTAAATGAGTGCTCAAGGGACCAAACCTTCAAAATTCCTTCCATTCTTTGCGAAAGTGAGCTGTCTTTATTAGGTAAAGTTGTAATTCTTCCAAATAAAGTTTCGTGCTCATTCCAAGACTAATAGCATCCCATCGGATTAGGTTTGTGAAAGTTAACAAAAAATAAAAAGCACATTCATTATAATTCACAATGGCATTATTGTGGCATTATCAACAATTGTGGAAGAAAATGTACAAGCTATCTTTTACTTTGTTTTCATAATTGATGAGGAATCTTGCATGCGTGCATCTAACGTGCAAAACATCAGCTTTGTCCTCCTTTATTTTCTAAAAGCTTCTCTCTCGCTTTCATAAACGCTATTATTTCTGCATCTGTTCGACTATCTCCAGTCAAACGTATCCCAGAAGCCAATTTTTTTTCTTGACTGCCACTGCCAGAAATAAAACATCAAGTTCACTCATTTATAAATCCATATTTTGACCATTTATTACTTCTCATGTATGCTAACCTACTAAAGAATGTTGGACACAGATTTTAGCACCAAACATGTAATACCGAGTTTACAAAAATCAAGCATGTAATACCTTGCGTTAGCCTGCTCCTGTTGCATGTTATGCGTCACTTGCGTGGATGACAACGAAAACGATCTGTCTTGTTGAGCGGTAAACATGGACGATGCCAATTGAGCTTCTGCTCGCAATCTGCTGGCGAATTTCCCAGAATCGTTCCGCTGACTTCTGTCTCTAATAGACAACGAAGCAACGCGCTCTTTGCTATTGGGGTATTGCTCCATTGCATCAGAAACACCTTCCTCCAATCTGCTCTTGGAGCCCTTTCTACGCGCATTTTGGAGTATTTCTTGCAATGGGCGTTCTGGGGTATCAGGAGGGGTTCGCCATGCTGTCTTCGTTGATGATATGTGGGCCTACAAATGGTAAAAGCAAATGTTAACGTAAAACACCACATTCAGCGTATGGACGAATATGAGAGACAAGAACCTGGCTATATGGCATGCTCACTGCCCCCCCCCCCCCCACAAACCACAGTCAGCATAAATCCATTGATATGAACATAGTAATTCAAAAACTCAAATCGGTGCTACTCATTGTCTTCAACTAAGAACATAGTTTATGTATATGTACACCTGCGACACTGCCAGCCTTTTAACTGAAGCTAATAACCTGCATTCTGCAAACTGTTTGGGCAAAGGCTACGGAAACATATGTGCTAATGTACGTTGTTTTACTAGCTATTCCGTATCCATTTCGACAGCCTTCGCCCAGCCCAAACAACGATTGTATACAATGACTTTATACATACATGTTTCATGATGAATAATAGAGCTTACGTTGTTTTCGTGGGATCTTTTACCAACTGATTCCGACCACCAAGTCTCGAAGTCTTTTTGCATTTGAACTTTCGATACCTCGAGAAGATGCTGCAAATGCTCAATTTCAGTCTTCATTGCTTTGAGGTTGTTGAATGAGTCTCGATACCTATAGATAAAGAGCCAGTAATGAACAACTGAGAAGACTAAGAGTTAGTATTAAAGAGTATACTTACTCTCACAACTATCTCCTTTATATTCAAAGCATAAAGAAGGAAGAGCAAAGTTGGCATAAATTGATTGGATTAACATGGATTGATTCGATCTATATCAATCCATCACATGGTTTCTATGGTCACATACAATGCTTTTTCTTTGTTCATCAACTCTCGTAGCATTTTCTCCTCTTCGTCGGGTCTGTTCATGTCAACATCTCCAGTTAGACCTTCGAAAATGAAATAACAAGGTTGATTTGCCGTTCAAAGTTCAAAGTGTTGTGAAACAAACGAATTCACTGCCTCCCACCTTGCATTGAATGACGTATTCTCTGCTGTTCGATTCGAGATTTTATCGTATCTGAAACAGAAGCAATGCAATCCTATATCAGTGTGTGCAGTGAAAATATTTGAAACTGGAGAGATTTCACTCAGTCAAGTTAAACTTGGACAAATAAAAACAACATGTACCAAAGAAGAAATAAACAACAACCTTGCTGATAATAAAATAAAAGAATGAAAAGAATACAAAAGTGACTAATACTAATAAAATAAAAGCAATCTAGAATACTACTTACTGATTGACTTTCTTGATTGGTTCACTTGTTCACCAAGAGTTCTCGCCTCAGTATACCTGCAAGAAAACAAAAATAATCATCCAAGCAAGCAAAAGTAACAAATTTATAAATATACAGGACGAGGTTTTTACGATAACAACAGAGTAACATGAGTATATTATATAGATAGAGATGAGATGATAATGCGAAAATTTAACAACAACTCACTTTTCCTTGAGTAGTCTCTTTTTCTCGTGAATGGCAGCGTTGCTGGAATAGTCACGTTTGAATATCTCGAATGCCTCTTGTCTTGCCACGGACATGTCTGCAACACGAACACGAACACGATAAATCAACACGAGGTTATAACAGGCTCGAAAGCAGTCACGTACATTGCTATTCTCAACACGATGACTTGAAAACAATCACTTTAGCTTAGCTAGTAGAAGCTGCAATCTACCTTCTTGTTGACGACGGGCAGAATGCTGACGAGATGCAGATCGCGGACCTCCTTTTGTCGAAGGCTTCTGCGAAACACAACAACAAATATAGAAATAAATAGAAGTATCACTCTGTTGCGAAGTTACGTAACACGAAACGTCATCAGAAAATGCAAGCTTACTTCTTCTGGTGCGTGTTTTGCATGCCTGTGGGCATCGCTTGCAGCAGTAGCCACAAAGTCGTCATCATTTCTATGTAAAGTGGAGAGATCGTGGAGAGAACTGTCGGTGAATGAAGCTTGCCCTTTTGTCCTTGGTCGATGAACCTCCATGGCATCAGCGTTCAATGCTGAACCAATCTGCTGCACTCTTAGATCTCTTCTTGCATCGGCAGTGTTCTTTTTTTCTTTTTTCAACATGCCAACAAGTATGTCTAGTAGTGGTTAATCAAGGAAAGCTATCACCAAGGAAAGTATGTTGTTTAAAATTGTCAAGTATTGACACAAGATTTAGCAATGTTAAGCATTGATACCAGAGTTAACAATGCCAAGTCAAGCTAAGCACTTGATACATGAATCCTAGTCCTAAGATCCCACACATGGACACATTACAAAGTTCATAAGGTCCGTGTGATCGGCCAAATAAAAAATCCTTGGTACAAGAAATCTCTGATTGAAAAGGATACTGATTTCATTGTCTCGCTGCAGAATCAATTCTTTCAATCTTGCCTCGTTACCAACACTTGCAAGGTAGTTGCTCTCTGATCTATCTGCAACGCCCTCTGCTTCCCTGTGATAAGCACGAAAAAGCTAACATCAGCGAGGTTAGAAATGTTAGTGAATTCATCCAACAAAAAAAGTCTGCTGGATCCCTTTATTCAAAAACGGAGCTAAATCGAGATTACAGTTGTCAAAGGTGTTTAATCTGAATGATAATAGATTATCTATTACCTTCAACATATTAGCACTCTTCGAGAACTATTCACTACACAAGTAATCCTAAGTTTTCGTCATACTTCTAGCCTTGTGTTAACCGTGACTGTGTTAACCGTGACTGGTCTAATGCTATATTTTTGACTATTTCTTTACCTGTTTGTTCTGGCCATGAGAGATTCCATCTCTTGCAATTTGCTCTTATAATGAATCTAAAATTGAACAGACATTGCGCAAACAATTAAATGCATTTGTAAAACACGACTCAATGACTTAACATAACGCAGCATGATTGATAAAAACAATACATGTGAAAATACAATGAAACAGGTTTGATATTATATGAACCTTCAGAAGCAAAAAGCAATAGTTGATTTTTCTCATGTCTGCTCCGACTGACAGGGTTGCCTCTTCGTCAGCATCCTCTAAGTACACGTGTACCAAATTCTTCAACCTTTCATAAAACATTGACAACAAATTATGAGCCATGTACATTTAAATAAATATTCCATGTTAAATGACTTATCAAAAGGCTGTTAAATAAAGAGTTGGATGAAAGAATAAGTGAGACAAGAGGGGACCAAGATGGAAGAAAATTAATCAAGTTTTGATTGAGAACTAGACTCACTACATTGAATCCCTGTGTCTCGCTAGCAATTCGCTGAATACAAAGAAGCAAGACTCCTCAACCAAGCGAGCAGAAACGAGTGAGGCACAGGGACGCAATGTAGTAAGCCCAGTTGAAAACATCCTTTCTCTTGCTTCAGACTACTGCCCACCTTTTCAACCCTAATGCTCCCACATACTGTACTTACCTTGATTTATCGTCATCAGTCAAAACTCCAGTGTATTCAACACCGGTTGACATAGCTAATTCGTTTTTCAATTCCTCAATTTCCCTCTTCAGTCGAAAGATCATCTACAACAAAAGCAAAGAAAATTCAAAAAAGAAATCTTCAATGTAAAATACGTCTCTTGCAAAAAGAGAGATTCAATAGATTAGGTAAATATCTTATCCGATTACAAGCTTCGGATCGACTTCTTCGTTCAATACTGCATCATTCTTGATCATTGCAACCCTCTGCGCAAACCGACACGTCGAAATCGATTCCTATAACCCAAAGCAATTCAAAAACACTTCAATACAAAGTATCAATCATACATACAATATATGCAACATACAATCGTGGCATGTACAAGTACACAAGTAATAAAAACAGCATTAGCAGTAGCACCTATACACAACATCAGAACTTACATCGATATTTCGCTTTTCCACGGAACATGTAGCAACCATACTTGTCATGCAATTGCCACCCAAGCTAAAAAAATCAACAATAAAGGCATAAGTGTTAGTACGTAAGGGAAAATTCCCTCCTTAAGTGGCCATATATAAACAACGTACGTACACAACGTAACACATAAATACATCGAGTCGGAGGCAAGAAACAGTACCAAGAAATGTGGGGAGGGGGAAGGTAAAACAATAAAAACGGCGTCACACGCTCAATCTCAAGAGGGCAATTTTTATCCATAAAAGATATGGCCCCCTTGTTCATGCTTATAGGGGCCAACGTGCCCGCGGGGCCCACGCCATTACATCAAGCTGCAATGCACCATACCTGTCTCTAAGCACTGACGTCATCATACTGTTTCTGTAAGGTATGTGAGACCGGGACTTTTCTGACAAAGCGATGATTACCTGTATGAAAGCAATCGAAAATATTTCAGCGGCAGAAAAAGTGCGGACTTCTAAGAGCTCCTAAGAATAAGGCTATATAAAGGATAGGCTGTTATGAATAGAAGCTAATGCAGTTCTTTGCAAACAGTGAACAAGTGATTAAAGATAAAATGAACCTGTTCCAAGTAATGCAAAGACAAGTTGATGTACTTCGCTTCTGCGAGCAACGTTCCTCCGACTCCAGTTTTGCTGACACGTTCGGACCTGCAAAAACAATTATCATATTATATTGCAGCATACTCACTAACACGAATCTCGACAAAGTTCTTATCAGTAAATAAATCATTTCGTAAATCGTACAATTTTTTAAAGTATCCAGCACAGCAAGGTTTTCAAAAAAATAAAGCAACGTTCTTAAGAGCATAAAACAAGCCTCATATGAGTATTGTGGTAAAATTTATAAGATCCATACGCGCTGCACACTGTAAGGGATTGTATAAAGTGAAGCCTAGCTTATTTACCCTGCCAAGTCGACCAAATGCAGCTTTGATCTTCTCATTTTTGCCGACCCGGGGTCTTTTGCTGTGATGTGAATGGTAAAAATGCAGTGAGATCTTGTCGATGCTTGGTTCATGGGAGTCTGAAAACGCGAAATGAAAGGAAATTAATTCAATTCGTTGATTAGCGATTTCCATTTCTGATTTGCGCAAAAAACGCACGAACATTTAAGCTTAACTCTTAAATGGTTAAATTAATCAGCTGCAACTTACTTCTGCTATCATTCGATTTGTGTCCCCAAGAAATAGAAAGTTCAAAGCTAAATAAAAAATGCTCCATTACAAGATCTTCTTCAAACAACAAAAAGGTTCTAAACTATAAACTGTGGTAAGCACATAATAAGACATGGTAGACATAAACTACATACTGTAAAATCCCGATAACTCGAACTTTCAAGGGACAAATGAAAGTGGTTTGAGTTAACAAATGTTTGAGTTAACCGCGCGTCGCAACGTTGGCGTTAATATCACTGAAAACAAGCAAATGCAAGTGTATTTTACTTAGTTTCAGCTGTAATAACGTGGATTCATTTGCGATTAGTGCGCATTATTGTTAATACTAGCCGGGGGCGCTCGCGTACGCTCGCTTCCCGGAGGGGGGCAAGTCAAAAAAACTTAATGTGGTTGGCGCACTTCGTGCGCTGCATTCGCTCCCGCTCATGCCCCTTTCAACCCCACGTACAATGGGTTGAATGGTCTGGCGAGACCTTCGGATTGGCGCCGCCTCGGCCGGCAACGGCTGAAGCGGAAAGCCGAGAAGTCGTTCAAGTTCGATCATTTAGAGGAAGTAAAAGTCGTAACAAGGTTTCCGTAGGTGAACCTGCGGAAGGATCATTCGACCACTGTGAATCTAGCAAAGGGTTCAAAAGGGTCATCCAAGATTCGAGTTATCGCAGGTCTCAGTCATAGGAATATTATTGTATTTAGATATTTATGGTGAAACACAAATTATCTGAATAATTTTTAGTAATACATAAAACAGTTAACAAATAGAAATGTCACCTTCTTCTTCGTTTGCAGCAGAGTGGACAGAAAGATTTCTAAGATGAATATTGCCATCATTATCTTCAAGTAGGTTGACCTTTCTGAAAAGCAAAACAGTGAATACATCTTTAAGACTGTAAACAAAAGATACATCAAAATGTGATAAGATAAGGAAAACTATGTGATACACAACTTACGGAAGATCTTCAAGCTTTGTTGCCTCATGCCTTGGGTCGAGAAGATCGTATCCATTTTCATTGTATATTTCCAAGTATGAAACATGAGTTGTGTATTCATAGCTTGAATTCTGCAAGTGTATAAAACAACTGAATGACTAATGAACATGCATAAAAGATCACTGGTCAAGAGTTGAGCAATCTAACCACTAAGCCATCATTACCCATGATGCAAGATCATTAAGTTGAAATAAAGAAACCACTTCTCTATTTGAATTTGGATACAAATTACCATTTCGTATTGAGCAAAGATGTAAGACAATGCCCTAGGAATAATCCCCCTGTCATTATAACGTTCAGCTCCGCCGGTAATTGTGAATGTTTTTCCAGATCCAGTCTGTAAAAGCAAATCTTTCATATCAGAAATATAAATTACTCAAATACTAAGCCATTATAAAAGTAAATGGTTATTTAGTGATAAAATTACTTAAGACTTACCTGGCCATAAGCAAAAATAGTTCCATTATATCCGGCAAGGACACTGCAGCAAAAATAACTCAATTAGAACATTATCAAAAATTTCATGGATAAGAAAATAGGAAATCAGTCTATTCTAATTTATAATTATATTTTTTGGAATTTAAGAAGGGGATGGCTAAACATACTTGTCAATAACTGGAACTGAAATTGCCTCGAATACTTCTTCCTGTTTCACACTCTGTTCAAATACATTATCAAATCTATAAAATTAAAATGCAAGTATCAACAACTAGGTATATAATTATAGTAAATTAACAAACTATATAACCTCAAAAGGAATAAAAGCTACAGTTCAACAGTGTGTTAATAATAGTGCTCAACAAAGTCAGTAAGACAGATCTATACTAAACTTAGTGGACAGAAAACAATGGTATAAACTAAAACTTAAAATTTCATTAGTTAATATGATCAGGAATATATCATTATTACACCATTTTATTAAGTTAGGTTACATGAGATGGAATCATTGTCTTACCTAAATCGGTACACTTCTTTCTTGTTGTTCACAATACCCTTAGTGAGGTCTTTTGGAATATTAAATGATACGATAGAGTTGCCATTATCATCTTCTTCAGTATCATAAAGCTGAAATTTACAGAAAATGCCCTTCACTATCTCAACAAGTTTTATTTGCACAACCTCATCCTGTAAAGTTTGGCTTTTGTGCTATTATGATGCTGCACTTCAATGGTGACAAAATGTAAACATACGCCTGTATTTTGCTTTGTTGGCTTTATCCGGCAGTAGATACGTATTGTTTGTTTCACCATCCTCAAGTATACTGTCTCAAAAGCGATAAATTAGTGCATTAAAAAGTAACATTTGATAAAACTTAATGTCTGAATTCATTCAGCAAAAAATGTAAACACACAACTTTTACAACAACAACAACAGCTGTTCAGTTTTTGTGTCGTTGTTGTTGTTGCTCGGTTGTTTTGACAATGGTTGTGAACGAGGCTAAATAATAAGGAAGTAAAAAAATTATAAACAGCCAGAAAAATAGAAATAACAAGAATAGACAACACGACACCAATAAGTGAAAAAATAGTGTTGTATATTACTTTGCAGCAATTACTCTGAAGTTATATAAACCTATCGCGAAGTCCTCAATTTTAATCATGGCAAACGCATTAGCTTGAGTGTTAAATATCAAATGATGCTACAAGAATAAAGGTCTTCAGTTCACTTGTCACAGGAGATTACGAACATTTTTCCTCAGATATTCAAGCTCTTATCAATCAGCAAGAATATGGAGGAGGATGATGAGATCGCTATCAATCAAGCGTCATTCCAAAGCTTGCCAACTTGTTATCAGGAATTCGAAAACGTATGCACCACATCTTTCTTTGATATGTTTGTTCTACATGTTTGTTCTAACAACAGGTCACGTTTGAAGTTTGAGCTCAAATGACTCACAATCTAAGTGAAACTAATGTTTAAACTTGTGTTTTTATTTCAGGACTGGTCCTATGCAATGAGGAGGTCAATGCAGGTAGTTAATTTAGAATTTACTTTAGATGCGAATTGCTTCAGGTCTTAAATTTGCTTCATAATTGATATTCAAGATGTATTATTTCTTCAATTTTCAAGGAGATCGTCCCTGGCGTTTTTCTAGGGCCATATGCTTCAGCAACTAAGAAGATGGTGAGCTGACAATTTTCCCATTTTCTGTTCTTAAACTACATATTATTTGCATTTTATTGCTATTTACAACAGCCAGCCAATCAACAATCACCTTGTATTATGTTTTCAGCTCGAACCTCTCCAGGAACAAAGCATAACACACATCATTTGTGTCAGGCATCCTTTGCAAGCTAAAGCGATAAAGCCAAACTTTCCTGACTTATTTCAGTAAGGCACAAACAATACAGCTTATTTCAAGCAGTAAATATGGAATTATCAGTGACATTTCCTTGATGTATTATAATGATTCAATTTCAGGTACTTTACCATTGATCTTGCTGATCATCCATCGGCATGCATACTGCCAATGTTTCCAAAGGTAGAAACATTTGACTCTCATGGAGACATATAATTTGTATCTCTTTATGATATACGTCATTAACTGACAAAGGAAAAAGACTATTATAATAACATGCTCGAGCAGCCTCTACTTTTACGGAGGAAGCAGAGTACCAGAGTTGAATATAGAATATACATAACATACATAACATACTTTTTACAGGTTAAAGAGTTCATAGACAGTTGCCTGCAGGCTGGAGGTCTGTATGCTGCAAATTTATTCATGCATTTCACAGTCAACCAATACTCTCTTTCTTCAACCCTCATTATATACATCCCTTATCTTGTGCCTTTTGCTTCCAGGAAAAGTTTTAATTCATGGTAATGCAGGGATTTCGGCAAGGTACAAAGGCCAACATTGTTTGATTATCAATGTAAAATGAGCATCTCAATTTAATTTCAAGCATCAAAATTATTTATTATTTATCAAGATGTGAGATATTTTATCTGTTATCCTTAATTGAAATTAACCAAAGTCTTTTTGTGTTTAAAAGTGCCACATTTGCAATTGCCTTTGTCATGGAAACCTATGGTCTTAAATTCAACGAAGCTTATCAAGTTGTCCAACGAAAACGATTCTGTGTGAACCCAAGTGAAACATTCAAGAGGCAGCTCATGGTAAGGCACACTTTCAAATCTGTTTTTAGTGCATGATTATATTGTAGATTAGTAGAATACATGTGCAAATACAATGCTTTAGCTATATAGTATTGTATATTAGCTTTAGCTATATATAGTAACTGAAGCTTATACCATCATATACTTTGAGATAATATATTGATGTTAAGAGCTATTATGAGATTTTGAGATTATAATTCACCAAGATTGTTTTTTGTTCTTAGGAATATGAAACATTGTATCTGGCAAGATTGCAGCTGGCACATGCACAACCTTCAAATGGTATCAAAATTCTTTACAAATATACTTATCTGTTGGTGTTATAGCTCTGAGCTCTGTATTCAGCAACATTTGGTGTTTGTATTTTCTTCTCTGTTAATGTTACTTCTTGAAAACTACTTTCCAGGACTAAAACGGAACCGAGATGAACTCGATGCAGAACTGCTCTCTGAAAACCCATCGAAAAAATTAAGCTGATAAAAAATTGCACATACCGAAGAGTGATATTCAAACTGTTCTAAACATCTTTGTATGATTTTATTTATGTTCCTGTACTCAATTATTGTTAATAATGATGATAACGTTGAACATAACATTCATCATCGTGAAATGAGGTTACCAGAAAAGCACCAATACATTGGGATTCTCACAAGATTACAAATTTTGGTGAAGGAAACAGACTCTGTGCAATAATAATTGCATCTGCATTGAACCTTAATAAACAACTCTATGACAATACAATGCCTATTAGCAACACCTTCATTTCTCATATTATAAGATGCTACAGTAATTTAAGAATATGTTTAGGAAATTGTTCCCAATGATAAAGGCATGCTAGGCTGTGACAAATAGTCAAAATTAATTAATTACAAAGAATTATGAATAAATGTTTGCTAGGAATAAAAATTCTATTTCGATTGACCCAGTAGTCTGTAATAAAATATAATGGTGGGAATTGAAAAGAGTTGAAACAATCTTACATTTAAAAATTCTTGAGTTGTATCAAAAAAGCAAGTCTTCATCAGCTTCATCTTCCAACATACTTGGAGCATGATCTAATGATTCCGCTGCAAAGTAAAGACAACCAAATTGCAATGCAAGTATTCATCACCATCGGGTTAATTAACAGAGTTTTAAATGAACAAACCTTCTACTCCTCTGTTCTTTAGTTGGTCTTCCTTTGCTTTACGATTAGCCTTCTTTTTCTCTTGAATCTTCTTCAACCTTGAAAAGAAACAAAACAAAAAGGTATGTATGTATGTATGTATGTATGTATGTAGGTTATTTATTACACCTATGCTATTGTTTTTCACCCAATAAAACCCCAACAGTCTGATAAAAGACTTGAGAGTATAATTCCTGAAAAGGCACCTCATACTGATCTTAACAACAACATTTGAAATCAATTTCTTCCTGTGCTACATAGGAAAATGCTCAAATATCAACATACCGATAAAACTCTTCTCTTTCCATTTCATCTAATTCACTGATGATATACTGAATTGTTCTCTCAAGCTTTGGAATGATGACTGAAAAGGAGAAAATCGAAATCAATCAAAAACGAAACACATCAGTTAAACTTGAATTTGAGGAGATGAATAAATGCCCGAAATGTGTAAATACCATGCTCAATTGCATTTACTCTTCTGTTTGTTACTTTGATTGCTTCGTCCAAAGTTACAAACGATGTCTGGAAAGTAAAAAGATTTCTGTCAGAATCACTCATCCCTGATTACAATTCAACTTCACTAGTAAATAGTTAAAATTCCAAAAGCATAATAGCATCTGTGTGAAGGAAACATCATTGTTAGTGGTATCTACCTGAAGGGAAGCAAGTTCAACTAACAGTTTAACAGCCTTGTTGAACGTCTGTGAGCAATTGTTTACTTGCTGACCACCTCTTGACAATCCAGTCAATTCGTAAGCTGTAGTATAATTTAAACAAATAATAAACAGCTGTAATCACAACACGGTGTATTTGAGTAATGGAGGAATATGAAAAAGAAACATATTTTGTCTCAAATCTGGTATACAAGCATAAACAAACTTTTTAATTGACTTCTCTAGCAATACATAAACTGGCAATATGTTAGCAATAAAGCCATTATCAACTTTCCTTCTTAAATTATAAAAACTATTAACTCACTGTTAGCTCCGTCATTATAGGCTTCAAAGATGGGCAGCAAGACACCTGGGATTTGAAAAAAGGGTAAGTACTTCATTTAACCAGCATCTTGTTTTTTCACAATGATAATTTTTTCAAACATTCTAACCTGCAACGTTATCCTTCCTTGTTTTCACTTTTGTCCAGGCTTTGTCAACATTCTCGCAAATTACAAAACTAGAAAGAAATATCGTACAGACAAAGAACAGATAAATTTTTTGCGTCAATAAGAAGTGAAAAAAATCACATTAAAATTTTGGTGGAAAACTGTGTAGCAGAACATTTTAGCATCACTGGAAGTTAAAAAACTTTGTTTTTTGTCTTAATTTTAGTTTAAATATATGGGCAGTAATAAAAATACAAACACATACCTAAAATCTCCAGCAGTGAAATATGCTTCAGCAAGAGAGAATGATGCTTCCTTCATGACGTCTCCCATCATGACCTTTGTCTAAGCAGAAAAGATCATTATTAGCTTAAAGTGGTTGGTGAAAGCATTTCAAAAGCTGGGAACCTTGAAAGAATACTTTATCAAAACTCCATGATAAGAAATTACTTCAATGATCGTTTTTAGGATTCTTCTAAATCTTATCACAAGAGCATCTGATTTCTTCTTCAGCAAGCTGTGTCCTTTCTGGGCACCCTTCAACCTTGCTTTCATCACAGTCATAGCCCTAAAAAGTAATAGATTGTTGATTATAATGGTATGCAACAAATCCTACATTAAGAGGGATAGGTACCTCAGGAGATTTCTGACCCACCCAAACAGGTTAACAAAAATCTGAAAGTTCCTTATATTAGAATAAAATATCTTTTTTTAAACAAACACCCATGGTGAGAAATTGAGAAGAATTTTCTCAAATTATAAATTATTTTTTGTAGCATTATGCTACCAGTTTCTAAATGCTAAGTAAGTGGCCTAGAAAACTCTCATCTTAATACTCTAATATGCCCTAAAATACCCACCAAACAGGAATCTAAATATTACTGAACAATAATACTCACATCCGAGAAGGAAAAACATTGATTCGGTCTTTGCTAGACATCTTGGAGCAGTATTTAATTAAACTAAAGCAATTAAATAACACTGTCTTCAAGTCAAAAGAATATTTGATTGACCTCTCGCAGGTCAGGTGGTTGGAACGCAACTTGGTTACTGCGGTGGCGCTGACCAGTGGTTCCCACTGTGAAGCAACGTGAGGTTCACTCCCTCCCCAATTTTCATGGCAGGTATTGGAGGAGAAGCAAAGAGCAAGAAAGCAGTACAACAAAAAATACCAAAGGAAAATAGCAATACCTATGTATACAGAGGCTTTAAATTTAAACAGTTTGCTTCATATTGTCAGGCAAGATTGTGCTACTTTTAACAGATTTAGTGCCAACATAAATTTCATTAAAGCAAGATCAAAAAGTACACAATAGCAACAGACAAAAGAAATTCATGTAGAAACATAGATGGTCTTATCACAATTAAAATCTAATTTTCTATGAGCTTCTTTGAAATGAAAAATCTTCTTAGGTAAAAGATTTGCCATGCAGCAAGTCCAATCAAACAAAGCATTGAGAAAACACTGAAGTATAAAACTCTTGCATTTGTAGATTCTAAAAAAAGAATATTTTAGTGATTACACAGGTATGGAGAAATATATGAGAGTTGAAAAATATGTCAAAGATAAATCTGTGAATTTCAGAAGGCTATTTACCATTTGTATCTCTCATTTCTTCTTCTCTTGCTCTCATGTAAGCAAAGTCGTTTACAACAGCTTCAGATAAATCTTCAAGCTTCTTCAATTCAAGCTCCATTGGCTTCAGTTTCTCCACCTTTGCAAGCTGAAATCAATTGAAAATATCACATGAACGAAGTGAAAACATTTCGTTTCAGAATTTGAACTGAAACAGTCAATAGCACAACTGAGAAATGATGCAACGAAACTCACATCATCATAATTTTTGGCTTCAACACCTGTCTTCACACTGAGAAAAACTTCCCTGTCAATCCCCTGTCCGTGCTTTCCTGAAAAAGCGAAAAAACTGAATGCTGCAGTTGCATTAACATCCAGTGACTTCATTATCTTTCAATATCCATATATCACACAAAAAACATTAAAAAACATTATTACAAACCTTCACTTTCAAAGCAAACATTAAACATATCATAGTCGTCAGTAGTGAAAGCGAATTTTCCTTTTTGAGCATCTTCTTTTTTGTAAAGCACATGACCATTGGTGTCGACCACCTAAAATTAGATAAAAAGATCAAATCATAATTCTATTGTTTATCATCACACGGTAAAATTCAATAATGATGAGCATAACATTTTATTTCGTCGTTTTTAGTCAAAGTATTACTTAGCATAGCTAGAAATAATATGTACTCTACTGATTATTATTCGTTAAGATTATCATCACAACTGACCATTATTCCTAAAATATATTTGATACCACGCTGCAGTAAAGTAGGCCCGTTAGGGCCTAAATTCTTACCGAGAGGTGCGTCTTAATTGGAGCTTCAGACAGTCTGTATTCGCCAGTAACAAGGATATCCTTATGTACTTCTTCACGCAGACATTTCTTCGTAGCCGCTGATAGGGTGAACGATAGTGAATTTACATCGGTAAATAGAAAAATAGCGACGAAAGCAAGGGCTAAGAAATGTCGACAAACCACCTCCATGTTTCTTTGTTCGCGAATCGCAAAGCAACGTGGCACAGGGAAGCACAGGAAGAAATTAACTTCCATTCCAATTTAACAGTTGTTGTTGTTGTTGTTGTCAGATGCTTCTTCAAGAAAAGTGCCAGACAATTTAAATCGACAACTCAAACTCAAAATAAATATTTAAGACATTTAAATTCTTCTGTAGTATATAATATCAATAACAAAAATTTAAATCTTCTAATAATGACTCCAAAATAAATTGTCTTCTGAGAAATGGTCTAAATGTGCTTCGTTATATTATAATTTCAAAACCCTTATTGATAGCAGTTATACATTATATTCTATTACATTATAGCAGTTATGTATTAATTGTTTTGAATTAATTATTAATTTCATAATGATGTGACTTCCTTATACTCTTCTCTTGTCCCTGCTTCTAGTTGACATTCACTGTCCATTGAAGTGTCTTCTCTCTCTAATTGCTCACTAGTTTCTTGAGATAAATTTTCCAACGCAACTGGATTATCAATAATACGGCCAAGCTAAAAATTATAACAAATAACCATAAAATAAAAGAGGTTGCAAAAGCTTTTTAAGACAAGAGAACCATTGTGTAAAATAGACACTGCTATGCAAATAAGTAATTCTCGAAATTTTAGAACCTTACCACTGCTGTAGACTGAGCTTTGCTTATTGTTTCACCTCTGAGAAGAAATAATAACATCAGCCCATTATATATTTACACATTTTCATGTTCTACAAAGGGCAATCTAAATGTAACTCACGCCACTGATCGATTCCGTATGCCTAGCATTCCTTGCTTCAACCTGCAAATTAACAAGATGATTTCTAATAAGAAGTTAACGAAAGGTGATAAAAGCAACTGAGCAATAAAAAGAGACAAGCAATGCGCCATCACTGCAAATTTTGAAGCATCCAAAATGATAAGAAGAGCAAGAAATACATCAAAATAATATTTGACAAACAAGTTCTTCATGCTTACATATATATTCTACATTATAACAACGATAAAATTATGTATTCTACATATATAGAACGAAATTGGGATAAGAACTTACAGGTTTATTTTGCTTTCGTAAAGGTAAGTATCAGCAGGATCAATGTCTTTCTGGCTCAAAGAGTCCTGTCTGCTCCTAAGATAGCAAAAACATAATTCGTCATCATGGCTACAATAACACAAAGCGAAAGCCTTAAATAATAGAATGATAATTGTGAATTTGTTTGCCTGTTCAGTGATAATAAGAGCAAAAATAGAAGTTTATCATGTCGTGAACAGGAATGTTTATAAGTGCAGCGTTTCAAGAGACACTTCTCTGACCATCTTAGCATTATTATACCTTGTTGTTGCACTTTTCTGGCTTGTTCTCCTCCACCAGTCTTCATACTGATTGACCCAGTTTCCTTCATTTTCACTGGGGAAAAATGTCACAAGCATCATGCAGCATAACTACAAGTCATCATGTACATTCAAGTATCAAAAAGGCACTACTGTGCGGGCTATATCATTTAATGTTGGCTACAGTAGAATAATTCAGCTGTAAAAGTAAATTACTTTTGAGACAATTTTCGGCTCTCTAGCACATATGGTTCAAAGGTTGGTCCTCAGGGCTGGCTGCAACAGGATACATAAAGTAATTTGCTTGTTGCAGCCAGCCCTCAGGACCAACTTTTGAACCATATGTGCTAGAGAGCTGAAAATTGTCTCAAAATGATCAGAAGGCCCTAATTAGTAGGTTTCGACTATTTGTTTCCCAAATTTCGGTCTATTTCAAAATATCACTTTTGAAATTTTAACGTTCATGGAGGATACATAAAGTAATTTGCTTGTTGCAGCCGGCCCTGAGGACCAACTTTTGAACCATATGTGCTAGAGAGCTGAAAATTGTCTCAAAATGATCAGAAGGCCCTAATTAGTAGGTTTCGACTATTTGTTTCCCAAATTTCGGTCTATTTCAAAATATCATTTTTGAAATTTTGGTAAAGAGAAATAAAATGACATAAAAAGTCGAGGCACAAGTGTTTTAATTACAACAGTTTGCTTCTAACAATGTAGCAAGTGAGTGAATCGCAAAGATTAAAATCATTTAATTGAAAGAAGGTAAAACAGCACTTTACCTGAAGCGATGAGCACGTCTACTCTTTCTAGTCATAAGTTTGGAAGTTGGTGAAATAAAATCAGTGGGTGAGACTTCTTTCGATGCTTCCCTAAATAATAATCGGTATCTATCAGTAATCTCTCGGTAACTGTTTATTACTTGGATTGGAATAGAAGCAACAAAGTAGACTGGTTACGACAGATTATAGTCTGTCTGATGATTGCGAAAGCACGAAACTCCGAGTAACAGAGAACTAGTCTACTCTCTTGCTTCTATTCTATTATTGCTCTCTACTTCTGTACATCGAGCACTGTGATGCCAGTGTAGAAAGTAAGAATCTATAGATGAATACTTGGATTACATATAATAATTTTGTTATAAATATGATAATATGAATATGATCGCAAAATACATCGCCCTTATTATCAATATAGATAAATTTCCAAGGTCCATAACTTTTCAATCGATATTCAAACGGCGTAAAAGTGATGTGATATGAAAAGAGAAATATCATAGTTGGATGTAGCTATTACCTCTTTCTTGATCGAATTAGCATGCAAATTGCAAAGACTAGAAGCAATGCAAACATTATTCCAATTACTATCAAAGGTATGACGTATGTCTTCATTTCATCATTCTTGCTACTCTGGCCGCTGCTTGAAATTGTCGAGTCTTGCTCGATCTTCCATTTAGAATAAACCGACTTGTAAACAGCTTTGTTCTTCTCTATTGTTCTAAAAAGATAAGACACATGCATCATTTATATTTGAAGGTCATAAAATTCAGCAACGTTGCAGCTATTGCGCCCAAGTGGAGAAAGCTATAATCTCGATACGAGCCCTGACAAAACAAGTTATATTGTTATCATCAATTCTCAGCATTTAGAAAGATTGCATTTTGACACACTCACTTCTTTATTTCTGCTCCTTCCACTATGATGCCCAGATCTTCATTCACAGCATGGAAGATAATTTCTGACCTCGAGCTGCCATCACTTTTCCATATTTTTATGATTGATTCAAGATAAACTTTGTTTTCAGTGATGTTGCTTAACACCCTATAAAACAAGTGACCTTGTTCTTAGCTCGGTATTTCAATCTATTGACCAGCTCTCTTCATCTGTTCCTTGTTATTTGGCCATAGAAGACGTAGCAGTGAAAACAAAATAAGAGCAAATAACCTATCAACTTACTCTACAAATTCCACTTTGTTATTTTCGATCTGCGTTGCATCCACACCAATCACTAGCCAAACTCTTTGCGAATCCTTTAGAACATAGATCTGCAAGAAAAGCATCAACGTGTCCCATGGCATTTGTACCCCATTATATCAAACGATTCAGGCATTACTTGAAATAAACTATAATAAATCACTGTAATAACAAATTCTTCTTACCCTTGCAGTTGTTAAATTAGCAGCAACATTAAAAGGTAGTTTTCCGTTGTTATCTTTAGCTGATATCGTTAATTCAAATCTCATTCCTGATTTGCCAACAAAATTCGATGCTGAATAAACTTTTCCTGTAGTGTGGTCAATTCTGAACAGATTCTGCTGGTTGCCACTGACAAATTCATAGAAAACAGCAGCATTTGCACCAACGTCTTTATCGATTGCCTGCACAACACAAAAGCAGTAAAAAAATTATCACGGTTCGTAATTAGCTTCAGGCGCAAAGGTTGATAATAAAACGTGTCTAGCAATGCAATATGATAAAACATCTAACCTTGATGTCCATGATATATGTTCCAATCTGTGCACCAGCAGGAACACCTGCAAAAGAAAGCAAAATATTATTTCCGAATTCGCATACCTATTTGATTCACAACGCATTGATGTATAATAATAAGATCTATATATACTAATCTTATTGTTATCAAATCTTTACTACACATATATATTAATCCTTTTTACATTAAAAAAAGCAGTCGTTTTACCTCCAGTGAAAACCTTTCTCGTGAAGACAGGTGAATTATCATTGACGTCATCAATACGAATCTGAAAGACTGCAGTATCTGCAATAAACCTGTCTAATAAACAAGAAAGACAAACATGTTATCGAATGCAGTGGCATTGAAGGGAAAATAAACTTTATTACACCTCGGCAGAAAAAACATTGTTATAAAAGAGCATTTATAATACCTTTGCTGTTGAATAGTTCCAAGACGTTAACTGCAGATATGTTTAAATGATACACTGGTAGCAGCTCTCTGTTTAAATTTGCACTGACCGATATCGACCCAGTTTTGTTATTGATTTGAAAATGACCTGGTAAAACAACAATGTATAGGTACCATTTGTTCTCAATAATGCATGGCAAAAGATAACTCTTTGATAAGCAGCAATATGCACGAAAACTCGTAAAAATGATTGCAAGCTACCTAGCTCGTTTCCAGATAATATTTCATAAATTGTTTCTGAATTTGATTTGAGGTCTTTATCATTTGCAATGACAAAGATAACGTGTGTTCCCACAGGGGCAGATTCACTGACTGAAGTTCTACAACAGAACAAAATAAGATCATTAAACCGGGAGAGTTATATGGTCGAAAAATTATATGTTTTTTTGTCTGGTCTCTCACAGTTTCATTGAACTCAAAACTGTGAAATAAACACTCAATGTCTCTATTTACCTGACCAAATTAGTGCTAAATATCGGGCCATTATCATTAACATCGTTGATTATAATGAAGATTTCTTTTGTGCTGTTCAGTGGATATGGTATTCCATAATCGCTGACTTCAACGGTAAGCTAAAAAAAGAACAATGCTACTAACAATAAAAATTGCTTTTAAAATCGGAAACATAGCGAAACATAATAAATACTAAAGCTTTTCGTCTGACACTCATCAGAGTATTTTGAAGTTTTGTACCGATGAAAGACTGTTCTGCTACTAACAATCCTCCTCTTGCGCAAAAACATTTGTCTCAGCACACAGTTGAATGCCCATACACTATGAAGCATATTTTTGTTCCATGCAATGTGAAACAACGTAGCAGTTAATAGATGTGATACAAAAATCTCATGTATAAAGTAGACTTACTGTGACATTTCGAATCTCTCTGTCAAGAATACTTAGACGTGTTACAAGGAATCCAGTCTTCGAATTGATGGCTACAAAATCAGCCTGTCTGTCGCTCAAGTCATATCGAATATTGTAACTCAATTTAGCATTTGTGCCCTGCAAAGTACAATTGTCAAATAGGAAATAATGCAGATGCAGGTAAACAAAATGATAATACTTCAAATGATAGAATTGTTTCCACTCTTAGCAATAGAAATAAGTACGAATATTTATACTAGATAGCCAGTAAAAATATTCGTTTCCACTCTTAGCAACAGAAATGTAAAAGACAATTGTATATAAAGTAGCTTAGAATATCTAGCATGCTTAATTACTATGATTCACTGAGTTAACTGTTCATACCACATCTTTATCAGCTCCAACAATTTGCACAATGTTTGTTCCAATGTTTGCTGCTTCAGAAACTGTGCCAATAACTGTTGACTGGATTACATACGGAGCATTGTCGTTGGTGTCCAGAACGTGTATCGTAAAAGACTTTGCTGAAGCTAGGAAGGGTTTTGCTCTTGTATTATTGGCAATTACTGTAATGCTGTGGAATTCTCGAGACTCTCGATCCTATAAGCAAAGAGATTAAATCAATCTTAATCAAATATCTACAGAATGTTTTACTCTCTTTAAAAAACAAACAAATGAACACAAATACCAACTAAAAACTGCTTAATTAGAGAAGAAATGACGGTAAAAAGTTTGACACTTACCAAATCTTGTTTTGTTGTAATCAACCCTGACTTTGAGTCTATTCTGAACAACGCACTACTATCATTATCTAAAACAAACAATTAAACATCATGTACTTTAATTCAAAATTAAAAGATTAAAATCATAAGATGCTTGGCGAGAAACACGAGTCGTGCCAATATACCTGCCATTTCGAACTCCACAAAAGAATTGTCGCTTAAATCTTTATCCGAGGCTGATATTCGGCCTACTATAGTTCCATTTGGCATGTTCTCCATGATGTACAACGGACCATTGAGCTGCAACAAAATAAACAAGCATCGTATACATCAAGTATCAACAGATATAGAGCAAAAGTAGTTGGCTGCTTCTATTATACCTCTAGAAAACTAGGCTTGTTGTCATTGATATCCAGAACAGCGACTGTGACTCTTGCAAATCCAAGTAAGGGCGTGACGGATTTATCACTTGCCATCACAACAATCTATCGAGAAATAATCCAATAACAACCGTCATTATGCCATACAAATACTTGTCATTAAACCAACGTGAATTGCAAATTATACTGTCATATGATTGAGTATATATTTCATAGTTACTATCCCAAATACATGCCTGAATTATAATGAAACAATGTGTGGCAAATTCACCCAGCTTCTATTCAATATTGTGTGTCATCTGGGTTATATCGCAAAACAAACTCTTAATACTTACTGAATAGGAACTTTTGTTTTCCCTATCCAAGCTAGATGCAATGTGGATTGATCCAGTATCTCGGTCGATTTTAAACTTCCCATCAGCTCCATGCACTAAAGAATACATCAATTCTCCATTCACGCCTGCATCTCTGTCAGTTGCATTAACCTTGACTATAAACATGTCAACTGAAGCATCCTGAACAAAAGAAAAACAGCAATCGTAAACATTAAATCGTTACAAAGAGAGATCGTTTGTATTGGTATTGCATTACCCTAACAATGTAAACAATAACAATAGGAGAACTTTGGGTGCTATAAAGCAAGTCGATGGAAAGGCGTATCATCTTAGGGGTAATGAAAAGCTGCTTGAAAAGGGAATCATCTTTGGGGAAATGCAAAGCTTCAAGTTTCCTGTTACCTCTTTAACACTAATGCTTATGATATCTGGATTGAATCGAGGTGAGTTATCATTCTCATCAGATATTGAAAAAACAACTGTGGCAAGATCAGAAAGGCGAGGAGTACCAGAGTCTTCAGCAATGACAATGAACTTTATGAGACTTTTTGTTTCCCTATCCAATGGCTTCAACAAGGTGATCTCTCCAGTCGATGGATTGATTTGAAACATATCTGGTAGATAGCAAACTCAATTGTATTACAAGATGCTGCAACAAGTTTAAAATGGTAGTGTACAAAAATTTGCAGTTTTCAATTCAATATATGCAATTGCGACGACACAAATAATGCAGTAAACAAGCAACTATGTAAATAAATAAGTAGACCAAAATCAAAACTCTTTGTGAAAACTTCTTGCAAAAAATACAATACCTGTATCATTTGAACTAGCGATAGAGTAGTTAATTTTTGAGTTCAATCCAACATCTAAGTCAGTTGCTTGCACGGTCATAACCATGGACCCTACGTTGGTTCTTTCTGATAATTTTGTGCTATACTCTTTCTTCGTAAAGCGAGGCGAATTATCATTTTTATCTTGCACATTAACAGTCAACTAAAAGTGAAAAAGAAATAGGTTCAGAGCTGCGTTCTAAAGCAACATTTGATACGTTGTAAGCTACATCACAGCGTCGATTTTACAAATACCTTCACTGTTGACTGCAACCTTGGAACACCGCTATCCTTTGCAATAATGACAAAGTTGAATCGTTGAATTTTCTCCCTGTCAATGTTCCTCATGACTTGCAAATGCCCAGTTCTGTTATCAATGGCAAAGAAACTGCTTTCTCTGCTGAGACTATACGATATCTGGGGCAGAAAACAAGGTCAACATTAGAATAAATAACAAAGTATTATAATGTTTCAAGGATTAAACTGCCTTACTCAAAATGCTACTGCATAAAGCAGTAAAGTGCAGTGAATTTGCAACAATTCTTAAAGAAGTTTAACAATACTTCATTATACCAGTTATCTTTTTAAACTGAAGAGATGTTACACTATGAAGTCGTTAGGGATGATAAAAAGCTTGTTGAGTTGGGGATTTCCTCGTATTGAAAGGGGATTCCAGTGTAAACACATTAAATACCAACCTTCGCATTATCACGTGTATCAATATCTCTTACATGAAGTATCGTGAAAACGGAGCCATTCTCAGTGTTCTCTGAAATATCCAAGCTGTATTCTGATTGGTTGAATGCAGGAGCATTATCGTTGACATCAGTAATGTTTATGAGAAGTTTTGCGAACGAGGTTAAAGCAGGTAGTCCAGAGTCAGTTGCCTTTATCAAGAGAAGGAAACTCCTTTCAGCTCTCTTCTCGTAGTCGATCTGCCCAGAAACTCTCACAACACCAGATGTTCCTAGAGGAACAAAAACAATAAAATCAGCAAAGTATTTTGCATGCCAAGAGGTCTTGGTATTACTGCACTTGTTATTGTGTTGCGAACCATGGGACAGATGTGGTCATACAATAATAAGAGCAAAGGAAGGAGCATATAACAACAGTAATATCAAAGAGAAATGATATAATGTAATAGTAAAGTTATGTCAGAATACAATCACGTTAGAGTAAGAGCATGTAAGATCATGCTAGAGTAAGAGCATGTAAGATCATGTTAAAGTAAGAGCATGTAAGACCATTAATAAGTAAGACTTCTAGAGTATTACCTTCAATTATGAATTTCGATGATGGATCAGCCAATGAATATCGAATCAGTGAATTCTTACCAACATCAGAATCATTTGCAAACACTTTGAAAACCTGACCGTGTTAAAAAAAAGTAGCTGCAATTACTCGTATACGTAGTTTCGAGCAAATGCAAACCTTAAACGACAATTTGAAGGTTTAAACAACCATCTTACCTGTCGACCAGGAATAGAGTTTTCTGGAAGAACAGTTTCATAAATGGCAGACGAGAAACGTGGATAATTATCATTCACATCGACGAGATTGACTTCAAAGATCTTTGACGTGCTCATGGAGGGAACTCCATTGTCATATGCCTGGAAAATGAATAAAAAAACCCCAATCAGTTGGGCGCTTTGCGCATTAAATGTTAATGGCACTCCTGGCAAATGTGACACAATACGGCAAAATTTTGTCTCACTTTCTTGTTGACTGAACTGGTAGATAAGTTAAGCGGTTACCTGGATTCGAATTTTATACTTATTTCTCCGCTCTCTGTCCAGCGGTTCAGATACATTTAAAAATCCTTGTTCTTTTTGTAATTGGAATGGAATCCTAACTAAAAGGGAACAAACGTTTGGCAAATGAACATATCAGAAAAACACACAACACTACTTTGCTCCATAAGCTAAATCTTCAAGAGTAGTGTATGGAGATCACAGTTTTTTCTTGGGTAGAGAAAGATAACAACAATCACTCACGTATTTTAAAATCATCGTTGTCACACCCGTAAAACTCTGTTCTCAGACAAATTCGATGTTTCCAGCCCAGTGGGAAAATCCTGATAAATCTTGCACGAATCTCGGGAATGATATCTTGAGTCGAGACAGATTCAGCATCCACATTGCCAGAGAAAATCTAAAAGAAATACCCATTGACTTACAATGAATTCGCATTTGAAATGTACGTCTCACGTACCCCCCTAAACTACATAGCAAAATCAAAATAAAGCCAACAACCTTGTAAATATTGACATTTGCTATGAACTAAACGTCTGGTTCCTTAACCTACTCTGTAGCACAATTTACACATGATTAGGTAAGCTCCTTGCGCAAAAAGTAAATCATTGATTCTATTGTAGTTAATTGCATTGTCGCAACATCATATCGTGTTAAAACAACCTGTGAAGTATAAATCCAACTCTTTCCATCTTGACTGAAAGCAATGCGATATGAAGTCACGAAGCTGGATCCTTGAGGCATTCCTTGTGTGGCAATTCTTGTGACGATTTTCTTAACGCCAAAATCCACTTGCAAATACTGGTGTGGATTTGTTATACCGGAGCACCAGGTACCTGAAATAAGAGACATTTGGTCAGTGAAACTTTGCAGCAAGCAAGGGAGACGATAGGTGAAATTAAATAACTTTGAAATAATAAAAGAAAACACATAAAAACAATAAATAAAACTTTATGAAAGTAACTAGCAAGCAAAGAAAAATAAAAAATAAAATAAAATAAAAACAAAAGAATAAAGGCAACTCATATAAAATAACCCATAAGTATATGTAAATCAAGAATGTCTTTGAAATAAATTTAAAAGCAATAGAGTCAAACAGCAATAAAAAATGTGTTCAAAAAGTATATAAAAAATCATCATAACCTTGGTATTCTATGCCATTTTGTACATAGCGAACATTGTTCAGTCTGGCTTGAGTTGGAGAAAAATCTTTGTTTAACTCCACTAACGTTGAAGAGGATGATATCTGACTGGCTTGGATCGCTTGACTTGCCATTCCTAGCTCCATCTTGCAAATATTATCAACAGAAACCATCTCCCCAGCATCTCCTATAAAAAACAAAAGTTCAATTTGATTACTCTCCTGGATAAAGCTCCATTACAACGTTTCATTTATTGAAAGTTTTGCATTTTATCAAGGCGAATCGGCCCTCAAAAGAAGACTCGTCAAAGAAACTATTGTCGTTCTGCTTCAATATTTCCAAATGAAATATTAGACGCAGTACTTTCGAGATTTGAATCACTCACATTTGCACCTGTTGCAGTTACTACAGAAGAGTAATCACACATACCTATGTCAGCATGAGTAACTTTGTAGAAAATCAATCCATTACTTCCAATATCAGCATCGATTGCTTTGACAATCCCAACTTGTTGTCCAACACTTGCATCTTCTCGTATGTGCATGCTGTTAATTGAACTATCAAACTTTGGTCTGTTGTCATTGTCATCCAGAACACTCACAACAATCTAAGACAAAAAAAGCCATGCAAATAAGCAACAAAGCTTGCCATAAATGCTTAAAATATGTTGTTGAATTGTCCACCAGTTTGTCTGAATTAATTGTTCGTTACATACACAAGAGCTAACGTGTTTCTGTTTATGTGAACTATACGAGTTTTTAGTTTGTAAAACAGCTATTCAAATTCACAGTTTATGAAACTTACTGTTGTATAACCAAATCGTGGAGGGAACTCATTGTCGTTTACTTTGACATTCAATATGTGCTTGTCTTGTTTTTCTCTATCAAGAACACTGCTAGTTGTTACATTGCACTGTTAGGAAAAAGCTGAAGCATTACCAACCAGGCTACATTGGGCTCTCAAAGGAAGAGGGAAAAGAAAGCTAACTGGGATTGTCTTAAACTGTAATTAATAGTTACGGTTCTTATACAGCTATTCAAACACTAGAAGAAGCTAGAGAAAAACTGGTGGAACTCACAGAAATTTTGTCGATTACAAATGATTCCTCGTTGGTTACAAATGAATAGGTCAGCTTGCTTAGACTTGATTTCTTTCTTGCTTGTACTTGTATAACCATGCTTCCAATTGCTCTGTTCTCCATCATCGTCACATGGTATATACTTGAATTGAAGTATGGATTCTCTTCATTTATATCGATTATGCGGACCACCATACTGATGCTTGAAAACAACCTTGGTGTGCCATTGTCAGTTGCATTTACATGCACTGTGATGCCTCTTTCTGCAGTAATAACACCCTCACGATGCAAAGCAGAGTAATCAAGAGAAGTGTTCAACCGAATGACTCCCGCATCTTCATCAATCCGAAATAATCCTTTCGTATTGGCGTGGAGAGAATACCGAAGTCTGGCATTCTCCGCAACGTCTGCATCTTTCGCTGACACGATTGCTATGATCGATCCAGATGGCGTTTTCTCAAACACATCCACCAGTAATGGATCGGGATTAAGAAACACGGGAGCATTATCATTAACATCACTCACTGCTACAATAACAGAAGCATTCGAGCCAAGTCCTTCACTGTCCGTCGCAGTAACAATAAGCTCATATATCGCAACAGTTTCACGGTCTAGCAACTGTGTCGTGTACAATAATCCTGTGCGAGCATCGATTTCAAAGGCATCAGCGTGTAATGCATACCTCAAAGAATACCTCACGATACCGTAACTGCCATTGTCTTTGTCACGTGCTTGTACACGTGCTATCGATCGATTAACTGGCGTGGATTCGGGTATGGTGACGTCATATCGATTCTTCTCGAATTCTGGTGCATTATCGTTCACATCAACGATGCTGATGCCAACGGTGCATTGGCCAGTGTGAGGATGCAGAGCTCCGTCAACTGCCGATACATTCAGCAAGTAAAACGCTTTCGATTCTCGATCGAGCTCGCCCAAAACCTTCACATCTCCAATGTTTCTATCGATGACAAACTTACCATCTGAACCAGACGTGATGTAATAAGAAACTCGTCCGTATACACCAGAATCATTGTCAATAGCTTTGAGTTTCAGCACGACCCTTCCAACTTGCATGGATTCTCGTATCTCAGCGCTGTAATAGACTTGCGAGAAAGCCGGAATATTATCGTTTACGTCGAGTATTTCCACACCAACTGATGCAATGCTCTTCAGCTTGGGATTGTTTACATTCGCAGCTGTTACCGTGAAGTCATACCTCTTCTTCAACTCGTAGTCTATAGATAGATTCGCATCAAGTAAAACAACCTTCATTGTGCCAGTATTCGCATCTATGGCAAACAAACTACTGTTTTCTCCGGATATAGTGTACACTATCTTTGCATTCGCCCCGGTATCAGCATCTGTGGCGTATATAGGAGTGTTCTGGTATGGAGGTGAAAAGAAAGAGCACTGTTATATAGCTGCAAATTCATTGAAAGAGCGATGTTAGCCCTGTGATTGTCAAGGTCGATAATGACGATCATAGGGCTAACAGAGGCATATAAAACAAGCTTACCAATGGTATGGTCGTTCCTCCTGGCGTGTTCTCTGCAATTTTTGCCGAGTAACTATGCTGAGTTAGGACTGGAGGGTTGTCATTTGTATCTATGACAAGCACAAGCACGCTTGCAATTGCCTGAAAAATTCATAACAAACATGGGTGTGGCAAATTAAGAGCAAATACGCACAACGATAAGTATATGCACTGAATTGAAGCAAGTGAAAAACAACCAAGTGGGAATGATTCTACATGCTTACGGTTCTGCTAAAAGGTATCCCACCATCTTTGGCCATGATGGTAAGCTTGTAAACAGACTTTACTTCTCTGTCCAGTGCTTTCTCCACATAAATGGTGCCATGATCTTTCTGAAAAGGAAAAAACAGACAATAATATACATGCAATTGGTGAAAACATCACTCACAAAGGACCATTCTTGTTCGAGGCTTCTGATCAATTTAAAATCGCTTTCGTTTTTCAATTACAGATAATTCGAATGTTGGCAGGTCGAGAGCTCACGCGGGTACTTGCGCGCACGTTTATTTGATACAATATAGCTCAACGTATTTGGCGTTTGCGAGGGAGTTTAGGGATTTTTCAGCAACCAGCAAGCAAGTTAAACTGAAAGGAGACAAGTGAAGGTGTGACCGTGGAAGAATCAACAGTCGAATTAAACAGTACAGTTAACATGTAGAGGTTCAGTGATGTGTGACTCACTTTGGGTAAAATGGAGAATTTCGCTTCTTCATTTCCAGCAATAATGCTGTAAGTGATGGCTGCATTCTGGCCTTGATCTGCATCACTGGCACTGACATTCAGCAGTGCAGTACGATCCGGGATATTCTCGTAAATGTGCGCGGCGTAGATTCTCTTGCTAAACACGGGAATGTTGTCGTTTGTATCGCCAACTGTTATATGCACGAATGTCTGTTGGCGAAGAATAAGCATCGAGAATCAATCAGCACATATCCAGAAAGTAGAAAGCCTCATAAAGAACATTAAACCCCCTGGAGGAAGAATCAATGCTCATTAATTGTCTATATAATGGCATGAATCTGCAGGGGGTTGTGTAAAACAAACTTTCATGGAGAGGGTTCGTTGCATAGCGTTTAATACCTGTGACATTAAAGGATTGGCTCCATGATCACGAGCTGTAATTGTTAGATTATAAGAGAAGGTTCTCTGCCTATGCAAATCTTTTGTTGTTTGAATCATGCCAGAAACCTCATCTATCTTGAAGTCACCTGCAAATGTAACATTATTGCATTAAATCACCCATAACGCTATTTCTAATATCATTATACTTCTTTCCATGTCTCTTCGCCCTCTGTAACATGACTTCGGGGAAATCTACCGCTCTTGGCTGTAAAATGGTGTGTTATTCCTCGTGGAATACCTATCAGAGTCTAAAAGAGCTTAACAAAGAAACAGAGAAGATAAGAGAATAAGAAGGGTTACGAAGAAGAAATGTTTCAATCAGAGTCTAAAGGAGCTTAACAAAGAAACAGAGAAGGTTAGAAGGGTTAAGAAGAAGAAATGTTTCAAGGAAGAAGGATCATTATTGAAATCTGTTTCCTACCTGCATCGTTACCCGCAATAATTTCGTATTTGATTTTGGCATTCTGTCCTGTATCTTTATCGACTGCCTTGGCAATGGTGACATTCTGGTTGGCCAAAGTTCCTTCTGATATGAACACGCTGAAACCATTTTGGATGAACGTAGGTGCATTGTCATTGACGTCGTAAACAAAAACCGTTACCTGGAATGACATCAGAAATTCTCGCAATAATCAAACCAGATATAACCAGGTATATCCGGTATAACCAGCAACTCGACAATGATACCATGAAATCAGACATGAAAATACTTTCAAGATACAGTATGCGTCAGGGCAAACAGCAACTATTCATCCATGGCAAAACGTATCAGTTTTGTTAGAGAGGTGCTGAAATATTACCATGCTCAATAGCCATGACTATTTACCTTACCTCCTTGCTACTGGCTGTATTACATGGTAAATCTATTGGATCTTCTTGCAGACCACGGGGGTGATAAAAACGTGGAAAGTGTGCTAGAGTTGCATTAATATAAAATATCATAAAAGACTGCAGACTTACATTTGCTGGAATGGCTGACAACAGGTTTGGTTCACCATTATCAGCTGCTTGTATTGTTAATGGGAAAATCCCTTTGCCAGAATCATCAACAAGTATCCCATGCTCCTCTCTGTCGACAGCCTTTCTTGCACGTATAACCCCCTGGTAATAAAAGCAAATGGTAGAATATTGCACAAAGATCAATGGAATATCATTGCGCGAGTATTGAGCATGTAAGTAGCATATTAGTAAATATAAGAAATGCAGTTTGCATCAGTGTATAGTGCAGTAGCATAAGAGCATCTACAGCGCATAGGAAACATATCAAAGGAAAAATAGCGTGTAAATATTATGTTAATATATATATATAAAGTTCATAGAAGAATATATACATGGGTGAATGCAAAAGAAATGTAGATAAATAAAATAGCTTCCTTGTTGTAACTAATTTCAAGCACAAAAACTTACTGTCTGAGGATCAATGATAAAGGTATTGCCAATATTTCTACCAATTATGCTGTAGGTAATGTTAGCATCACCATCGTCTTTGTCAGTAGCTTTAACAGTGGCAATAATGCTGCCCTCAGTAGTAGGCCCTTCGGCCATTGTATGACTATATGATGATGGAGAGAATACGGGTGCCTGGTCGTTTCGATCCAAAATATTTATGATCATGAAAGCAAAAGCCTGTGGTGATACAAAAAAATGAAAAATTGAACAAGGAAAGTGCAGCATGGCTCCCAGTTGCATCTTGGGTCATCTAAAGACAAAATAGCTGATGAATTTGGCAAATAGTCAAATTAATAACAGGGTAAAATGATAAATATTTACTGTCTGTTTATTTCGGTCTTCAGCTTTGCAAAGGATGCCATAACTGGCTTGCCGTTCTCTGTCGAGAGTGGCATTTGATGTAGTGACCACTCCAGTTACCTCGTTCATCTTGAAAAATGAGTTCTTAGCTAAAGAAATAAATGTGATATTGCAGTTAAACTGTGATTGCGTGTGAATATATTACGCTTTACAATGCACTGAGAAAGTAGCGGTCTGCAAGGAATTGCTACCAACATGCTAGTAGATAAAAGTACGGTTTTAAAGAGGTATTTGGAGTGATAATGCAAAGTTTCGTGTGATGCAAAGATCGAGTTACTTACCTGCAAAGGAATACTTTAACACAGCATTACTGCCTTCGTCGTTGTCAATTGCATAAACATGTGTCACGTATTGACCAACTGGTGAATTCTGTAGGTCAAGCAATAACGTGGCAATTATGAGTAATGAGAAATGTTCTTAAGAGCTACCAATGCAACTGAATGGGCTCTGAGTCTGAAATGATGCTTGAAAATGGAGGCTTAAACACAAACGTTGCAGCACTTACTTCGTAGACTGATGCTTTGTACAGACTTAAATTGAAGGACGGTCTATTATCATTTTCATCCAATACTTTTACTGTAACGTTAATGGCATCAGTGTGAATGCCATCTGACACAGACACCTGCAAATGAAACCAAGCTATCATTCAACTAAACCACCTCCTAATCCTTCTAAAATGTTTGTGTTGGCAAACTTATAAATGTTTATTCGAAACAGATTACCTTTGGTTTCTAACCAATTTAAGAATACCCTAATTTTGAATATTTTACATAATTTTCACCTTCAAATTGTATACAGGAATGATTTCTCTGTCAATTGTCCCAGCTGTTTTCAAAAGTCCTTCCTCCATACCAGATCCAGAAGTCTCGATAGAAAACGAGTTGCCAATGTTTCCTTCAACTATGCTGTACGTAAGCTAAAACAACAAAGACACAAAATACGATTACATTGCAAACTACACAATGGTGCATTGTAAAGCAGCCGTTTAAGAGTGCCAGAAAAGCCTCGTCTCGAATTATCAAATGAGTAATAAGCAACCTCGGTCTCATTCGCTGAATCAGGATCACTTGCAGACATCTTCAATACCAGCATGCCCCTCGCAGAATTTTCCATAACCTCCGCTTTGTAGTCTCTGAACTTGAACCTGGGAGCCAAGTCATTGACATCCGTGACTGTAACAGTAACCTGAAAACAGAAAATGTAATACTTATAATGCATTCACTACTTTCTAAGTATCAAAATGACGCTAGCTATAGTATTTTGAATAGCATGGTTAAAATAGAAGTAAGCCAGTTTGATGACAATATAGAAGTAAGTAGGCTTACGTAGGCTTGCCCCAGCCTTGGTGGAACATCATTATCAGAAGCTGTTACTAACAGATAATATGTTGACCGCTTCTCTCTGTCCAGATGTTCGATAACAGAAATCACACCCTGAAGCAGAAATAAACAAACATCATTAAGAAAACATCCACAGACAATCATTCTGAACTTATTCAAGACAAAAACAGACAATATCGTTCCTGACAAAAACACAGCTACTTTCCAGCTATGTTTCTACAGCCCTATAAACATTCACAGAACTTGCAGTTTGCACACTCATAGATTAGTACTTACAGTTGTATTGTCAATAACAAATTTCTCGTCTTCATTTCCATTGCTGAGATGGTATCCTATCCTCGAAAAGCTGTCCTTCTCTGAGGCATTGACCCTTACGACAGTTGTACCCAATGGCGAGTTCTCTTTGACATTCACGAAATACAGGGAAGATGGCTTAAAGACAGGATTGTTATCATTTGTATCGGCAATTGTGAAGTTGATTGTGATCATAGTGCTGTTCAGCATTGGATTACCGTTGTCATGTGCGCCAACATAAAACGTATGACTACAATGATACAAAACTACATTTAATCAACAAGCGATGGGGCTTATAAACATTAGCATCATGGAAAGAGTTATTAAATGGTAGCTGAGCCAGTTCATTATTGCTAATAAAGTTAGCAAAGTAGTCACTAGTTGCTGATTTGAGTCTTGTCTGCAAGGTTGATTCTCAAGGGTTATCAGAACCTTAATATTGTGTCTTGAACCTTAATATTGTGTCTTATTGTGTCCTCATTTGCTTTTTCTTACCTATCACGGTAAATCAGGTTACGAAACAATGTGAAATAGCTGCAGATTTAACCCAGAAAACCTTATATACCTTGACTGTGTTTCGTGATCAAATGTGCTTGTTGTGTGTACAGCGCCAGTCTTTTTATCAATTTTAAATTTTCCATCTTGTGAGACGCCATAGAATGATATCTTCCCACTCTCGCCGGCATCTGGATCTGTGGCTGTTACAGTGAAGACTTGGCTTTCTTTCAACGTTGCTTCGCTTATCATAATTACAGCAGGAATCTTTCCAATAATCGGTGCATTGTCATTTACATCTGTGACCTCGATATCAACTTCAACCTCGGAATGCTTTGGATCTCCTGGAAAAAGATGAACAACTCAAAACAATACACACAACACTGCAAAGATCCAATGGCTTACTCGCCCCCTGGTAAAGTTATAAGCGAAGTAAAATGGTATATTTCCAGCGGGGGAAATCCAGTGGTAAATCCAGTGGTATACTTCCATGGGACAAGTAACTAATCCGAATTTTTCACACAACAATTATTGCCGATTGTAAAAAACCTCAATTTTCCTGGAGAGTTATCAGTTAATATCATGATAACTAATATCAGACAACGAACATGAACAGCCGCATGCAAAGGGGAGATTAAATACGTGAAATATTCTCATACCAGCTCTATCTGTGGCTCTGATGATCAATTCGTAGGTAGATTTCACTTCTCGGTCAAGCTTTCTGGCTGTCATCAGTCGTCCTGCATCGTCTACTTTGAATGCTCCATCCGCATTGCCACCTCAAAGCAATGATCAAAACTATTAGTTCGAGTAAACATCTCCAAAAATAGCCAAAAACACTCACAAACATCAGCCACATGGCATGCTTGCAAGCTCAGTTGTTCAGTCTTCAATTGCAATTTAAGGCATCGTTGAAGACTGAGCAATATGGACATTATACATGATTCGACGTTTATCAGGAGCTGTGTTGGGGTGCGCATGCGAACTAGATTCTCCCCTCACTTGCAAGCTCTGCAGACATGTTTCTCTATAAGTATACTCTCGGTCTTATACTTTCGGGACAGACACCGTGAATATATGCACTGGGTTTAGTTTCGGGAGATTTCGGAAAATTTCGCGGGGCAATCGGTAAAAGTATCTACAGCATAAAGTAGCGGTGTGTGTCCCCCGACGTACCACAGACTGAGTACATCGGACGGGTTTAATGGCTTTTCGGCGTTTCTGCTGAGAACCATTTGAGCCTGAAAGACGAAAAGTCCCGGTACGCCGGGGATCTACTTTCTCTTGTAGACCCTCGGCGTACCAGCCTTCCTTTAATTCCCTCAACTCATTGCCCCAACTCAACTCAATCTCATTGGCATGCACAAGACTCGAACTGCAGTCTCGTGCAAGGCAAGCCCGAGTCCTTACCACTACGCCAACGAAGTCAAGTTAATAGCAGATGGTTTGTGCGTGAGTGACTGAAAACTTACTTCGAAAAGACAAGAGAATGTAAGCGAGGTTGCAGATTTGAGTCCGGAAATATATTTAAAATACACAATAGTAACTTCGAAACATAGCAATAGGCTTTTTGCAGTGGCTTTCAGCTTTCTATAAGGATTATTAGCAATTACCATTACCAAACTATTACGTAATTAGCTACTAAAGGGTTGCATATGAAGGACTGTAGCCAGCTTCTGTCAGCTTGCATTCTAGATGAGTTCTGATTAGACAGAGATAATGTGATTGGACAGACTTGTGATTAGACAGATTTATGATCAGACAGATTTGTGATTAGACAGAGTGAATGATAGCTTACTTCTTATAGTGTATGATATCTCTCCAGCCAGACCCTCGTCAACATCACTTGCATTCACAACAACAGCAACAGCACCGACCTCGTTCTCAAACACACTGCTCCTATACGAGAATCTACCAAAGGCCGGTATATTATCATTCACATCGGAGACATTGACCAGCAGTATCGATGACGATGATAGCTTTGGAGTTCCTTTGTCTGAAGCAGTGATGATCAATTTGAATCCATTCGTATATTTCTCTCTGTCGATCGAATCTGCTACCTTTACCAATCCTAAAATAAGCACAAACTTCGCTTATAATAGCTATCCACCATGAAAGTAAAACAATCAAGACTGCCCTAGAGGTTTGCAAATTGTTTCGACTTGATCAGAAATAGTATGTTTGGACTAATGGTCCTTTTTTTAGAATTACATATAAATAACCATTTTTATTCCACATTTGTATGTTGTATGCTGGCTATCTCTAGGCATCTTCATTATACCCACCTGAATTGGAATCTATGCTGAATTTCCCATCACCTCCACGTATTGAGTATGAGACTTTGCCATTGTCAGTTGAATCGAGATCAACTGCTGTCACTGTTATAACAGAAGAGCCAATCTTTCTGTTTTCCGATACGACGGCATTGTAAATTGATTTTGTGAACTTCGGAGCATTGTCGTTTTCATCTAACACGTTAATGATCACAGATACACTTGAAACCTGGATATAAAAAAGGCAAGAAGGCTTTATTCAGTGGTTGAATGGATCCACGAGTTCGCTACAAAGTGCTTATCAAACTAAAGCCTGAAGACAATAATTAAACAATGATTAGATAATAATTAAACAATAATTAAGCATGATTAGACAATGATTAATATCTTTAAGTTCGTGGAAGGAAAGACAAACAGATTGATATGAAGCTACAACTAATAGTTGCCAAAATCAATCTACATTAGAGAAGAGGGCTTAAAAAAATCTTAAATAAACTTCAGCAAAATGTACGTGCAAAACAGCTACAAAATAACTTTTATGGGCTTGTATGGTGAAATAAATTACAACTTCATCATAGTTCACAATTTCAAAAAGAAACGGGAAGTCTTAATACAGAAGGTGGCTTAATTCAAAATCTTGTTACGGTTTATTAAAGAGGGGGCTTAATAAAGAAGGGGGCTTAAAAAGCTTTTACGGTATACATATCAAAGATGACTGGGGTGAAAAAAATATTCTTAATCCACCTTACCTTGGACGGATTACCCCCGTCTGTTGCGAAGACAATCAGTTTGTGTTGGGCAATCGATTCACGATCTAAAACTGCGCTGGTTGTAATCGTTCCATCGGTTTGATCGATAGCAAAGAAGTCGCTGGTCAGGTTGTACAACACCAAGCCATTTCGTCCAAGATCCTTGTCAGTTGCCTCCACCTATTCAAATTTCAAGCAATACAAGGAAATCTTTAGAACTGATGCACTATGCACTGCTTAACCCAATTAATGCAATTATAGATGGTATTAGATTGCCCAACCCACAGTACAGTGTCTGGCATTATAACCAGCGTAGATATGCCAGCTATCACAAGAAGGGCGCTCACCTGAAGAACTGTTCGCCCCACAGGAAGATTCTCCTTTATAGATTGAATGTATTGCTGCTGTGCGAAGATCGGGAATTCGTCATTTTCGTCCAATATTTCAATGTGAACAGTCACTACTGATGCTCTTGGAGGATTTCCACCTAGAAATTTAAGAAACAGCGTCACGATTCTCTGAAGTCTTAAAGCGTTGGTCATTTCTATAATTTACCTTCCAAAATGCCAATATTATCTCTTCTGTACTAAAACAAAATTCAGTAACAATTCTACGGCATAAAACATGGAACAGCCTACCATCAGATGCAGATACATGCAAGGTATATCGAGAAGTCTTTTCTCTGTCAACACCACCAGCTGTCTTTATCATTCCGGTCTTGGAATCAATCACGAATGCGTTAGCAGTATTCCCAGACATAATTGAATATCTGACCAGCCCGTTTGAGCCCTCATCTGAATCTAACGCAGTAAGCTGAAACACCAATTGATCAACAGTCAAGTATATGCCTTCCCAGTCAAGGATGTATATAGGTCGGCAAACATTAGCAAGGTTGCATTAGCAAGCAGCGAGTAAATTTCTAGCTACTCGCTATTGTAAGTCATCTGTGCTGGATGTTCTAGATATCAATATGTTCGTGACAATTTAGGTTAAGTACAAATGTTCATTTACTGGACAACTACTGAAACTATGATGGTTGTTATCAATGTGCGTCCAGTTAGTACAAGTCCCTACCCCCGGAAATTCTGGACACTCATTTACCGACCTCGGAAGGATGGACAGCTGAGTTTGCTAACAACTTGTTAAAGTTTTTGGTTCCGACTGTTATGTGGGTTCGAGCCAGTGGAAGCATCACCTCTAAAAGATTGGACCCAGTCCCTTAGGAAGTTATATAGTATACCACTAAATATTCACATGTACTCGACATACCTGGATGACTTCAGTATTGAAGACAGTATTCTCTGCTAGTTGAAGACTGAAGGATGAATTGCTAAACTGAGGCACATTGTCGTTAGCATCAAGCACATTCAACATGACCTGTGTATAATTGCTCTTTGGCTGCACAGGATCTTTATCAGAAACCTTCACATCAAGCGCATAAGATGACTTCTTTTCTCTGTCGATATCTGCCACAGCAAATATCTCTCCGGTATTCTTGCCAATATGAAAGAGATCTAGATGAAGCATACAAACTTCTATGAAACATTCAAGCAACTATATAGGGTCATAATCTGTAATTGAAAAACATCTTAGTGCATTAGAATGTCACTTATGCTTTGAAAAGCGTTGCTTACCAAAGTATGTGGATGGGTGAGACATCGGCATACCTGTCTTTCGTTCTGCACATGCAAGAAAAAATACACACTTCAGAGGCTGCTTTCTGCATAATGATTTAAAAGTGAAATGGTTTGAGGTATGAGGATGTATTAGCAGTAAGCGTACCTGAATTAAGAAAAGCATGCTTCACTGCAAAATCTTCCAGCTGCAATCTCCATATAACAAATTCTCCGATGTACAGACGTCCATAAACCTGCGATGACGTAGATAGGTCATTTGGACGTCCTAGAAATAGCTGCGTGTGCAGATCTGTCGTTCTCTGAACTTCTCGAACTGTGTAGGTCTAAAAAGGACAAAGAAAAACATCTTATGAAGACGCCAGTAGACGACTAAAAAATATAAGAATGTTTAATAAAAAGACGACTAAAGAATATAAGGGCGCTTAAAAGAAAGACGACTAAAAAAATATAAGAACGTTTAATAGAAAGACGACTAAAAAAAATATAAGAATGTTTAATAGAAAGGCGACTAAAGAATATAAGGGCGCTTAAAAGAAAGAAAAAAAAGCATAGGAATAAACGCCAGTCCCTCTTATTTACCTTCGACACGAGCACTCCATTTTCATAGTAAAAGAGTCCGTTTGCAGTACTCCATGTAAATGTGAAGTAAAACCACGAGCTTGGTATGGAGTTGAGTTTCATAACGTATTCTTTGGTCCTCGTTGCAAGACGCAGTGTGTAAAATCCGGAACTGTAGTCGAATGAGAATCCTGTGGACTGGCTTGATTGTCCGCCTGAGGAGAGGAGGAATCCACCAGCCTCGAATTTGATCCACATTGAAATGGTAAGACCACGAGAGCAAAGAGTTGGGTCACTGATACAGTCACCTATACAAGTGGAGAAAAACATTTGGCATTTCAACCAAGTATAAGTAGACACCATTGCAATTGCAGGTATTAAAGCTACTTGAAGTGAACGTACTGAGGCACGTTTCGAGCTAATAGTCAAAAGAACCTGATCTAAAGCACGTTGATAAGTCAGAAAAAGGTCTTCTTATGAATCTGACAGAGTTCTGCATTATGAGTTAAGCAATACAATTTATTGATCAAGACATACCTTGAAAGTCCCCAAGCAAAACCGAGGTTGGGGCTCCAGGTATTAACAAAACCTGGCCCATGGCAGCATCTGTGACAAGTCTTGCACCATTCAATACAGCACTGGCATTCGATTTTCTATCTTCGGTTGTAGTAACAGACGAGAGTTTTTTGAACTGCCAGTAAAATTCATAATCATAGCCTGTGAAGAGAGTTTGGTTTGCACGATTAAATCGATGTTATGCATGTATATAATCATGTAGGGTGGGAGCATTATACTTCATAAAGCTAGGATTTAAGTCGAAGCCTACAATGTGACATACGTGCATTAAATGGTTCAAATTAGCACGTGGTACTTACTAGATAAGTTGACAAAGCTGTAGGACAGCTCTCCGAATGATGATAGCACCGAGTCTGAGTCGTTGTCGAACGCCTTCAGTTGACCTATTTTGAGTCGTTGCTTCGCATAATTGCCCTAAAGATTGAAGAGCAAAGTCGCATCATATCCTCACAATAGCTTGTAATTGAAAAACGTACAGATCAATAAGCAAGTTATCCATGCTCACTGTTCGGCTTCTTAAAACTTCAAACAGAGAGCATGCTGAAACAAAACTATGATCCTCACCTCAATGAATGCATAAGGACCAGTGTACTGAAACCAGGGGGAGTTGTCGTTGACATTCACAACTTTAACTGTCACTTTTGTTGTACTATGGAAATCAAAGGAATACTTAAATGAAGTTAGGCCTGTGAAATTATAAGGGCCGATGACGACCCAAGATAAAGCCATAGCAGAATGATTAACCTTTGCAAAGCTGGAGTTCCAGAATCACTTGCTTGTAGAGTAAGCTCAAATTGACGAACACCTTGGTCATAATCAAACAGCATCGTTGTACTAATCAAGCCACTTGTTGCGTCCGCAGAAAACCCCTACAAAGAAGCAATGTCCTTGCTATGATCTCCTCCTTCTCTATGCAATTGCCACCTTTAGCAGGGTCTGTTTTGCTGGAGGTATCAGCAATAAAGAACAAGAAAAATTCTACCTGATCAGCTCCCTTTATTAGTGTGTATTTAATCAAGCCACTATTTCCATTGTCTTTATCAGTGCAATTTGGAGTGTACACTTCACTTCCTATCGGGAGATTCTCCAATATTGACACGACATTTCCATCTGCAAAAGAATGGATGGCAATTGATTAAACTGGATGGCAATCGATTGAAGTGGATTACTATGGACCAAAATAGATTAATCGGTGAAATAATAGCAATAGATTCATGCATATTACCATAGATTGACATAGATAGATGGGTATACAACAGATTGAAATGGAGTACTATGGATTAACATAGATGGATCGGTGAAATAATGGCAATAGATTCACAAAGATTACCATAGATTGACATAGATGGATGGGTATACAACAGATTGAAATGGAGTACTATGGATTAACATAGATGGATCGGTGAAAGGATGGCAATGGATTGACATAGATTTCTGGAATTATATCACAAGCTGAATGCAACGTCTTTCTCTTTCGGCAATGCACATACCTGTTAAGCATATTGGTGCATTATCATTTGCGTCAGAAACCGTAATAAAAAGCTGCAAAGGAATGCATCATAACATTAAAAGACATGTCATCATACCTGCAAGCTAAGACTGATTACATTGTATGTGGAACACATGTCCTTGCTAATTGCTTATGTCTAAGTTAATTTACCTTGGCAAAAGAAGTTCTTTGCATACTGCCTTTGTCCGATGCTTGTATCTATAAAAATGTAACACAAGTTTAATACACATGCTTAAACATTAAAATACTGAAATTCCAAACTCATTAAACTCTTAGATTCATGAACTCTTAACTCCTTGACCTCTCTGAGTCTTCAGCCTATTATATCACTATACACTGATAATTTCAAAGTTAAAGCCAAAATAAATTACCGTTAACTCAAAACCCTGCTCATTATATGGTGGATCTCTGTCGATTGCACTATGAATTGATATCCTTCCACTGTTTGGGTCGATAAAGAACCTGTTGTTCTTGTTTCCATTGGCTATGCTGTATGATATTTCTCCATTAACGCCAGAATCACTGTCAGCTGCTTTGAAACTGAAAACAAAGCTGCCGACTGGGGCATCTTCTTTCAATGTAATTGAAGACGATTCCTTCGTAAATTTTGGTGAGTTGTCGTTTGCATCCTAGACGAAGAAGTTGGTATTAATTAAAAGTAGCCTTTGCCCTAAACAAGGCTGGAAAAGACTGACAGTGCAAGAAAACCTTACAATAAAAAGACAGGACGCAACAAAATGTTACAAATAAGCTTGAGGGTATATGAATGCCAATGACCTGAAGTATTTTCTCATGTTTTTAAAGTATTGCTTACCTAAACAACAACTTTTACAGTATTTCTTACCTCAACCACAACTTGCACAGTATCGCTTACTTCAACTACAACCTCCACAGTATTGCTTACCTCAACTACAACCTGCACAGTATTGCTTACTTTGACTACAACCTCCACAGTATTGCTTACCTCAACTACAACCTGCACAATATTGCTTACCTCAACTGCAACCTGCACAGTATTGCTTACCTCAACTACAACCTCCAAAGTATTGCTTACTTCAACTACAACCTGCACAGTATCGCTTACTTCAACTACAACCTCCACAGTATTGCTTACCTCAACTACAACCTGCACAATATTGCTTACCTCAACTACAACCTGCACAATATTGCTTACCTCAACTGCAACCTGCACAGTATTGCTTACCTCAACTACAACCTCCAAAGTATTGCTTACTTCAACTACAACCTGCACAGTATTGCTTACTTTGACTACAACCTCCACAGTATTGCTTACCTCAACTACAACCTGCACAATATTGCTTACCTCAACTGCAACCTGCACAGTATTGCTTACCTCAACTACAACCTCCAAAGTATTGCTTACTTCAACTACAACCTGCACAGTATCGCTTACTTCAACTACAACCTCCACAGTATTTCTCACTTCAACTACAACCTGCATGGCATTGCTTACCTCAACCATAACTTGCACAGCTGCCAGATCTTCCAATGCACCTTTCTGTCCGTTTCTATCTGCCACACTCACTACCAGTAGATACAAGCTCTGTACTTCTCTATCTAAAGCTTTGGTAGAAGAAAGAGCACCACTTGCTGCATTCAATGCAAATGCACCAGTCTCATTGCCTGATACAATTCTATAATGCAGTGCTCCATGAAAACCACTGTCGTTATCTGTTGCCTGGGTGATAGAATCAAATAAACATTATAAATGAAAACCAGTGGAAACCTGACTTCAACGTAAGACACTCAATTCATAGTACAAGTAACGGAATGCTTCAAAAGCCCTGGGCGTTTATTAAACATTTTAGAGAGGGCGTTTATTCAAAGAAACATTCAATAGAAAGAGCCCCTTATTCGAAAAAGCGTCTAGCAGAAGGAGGCGTTTATTTGTTGCAACACGACAAAAATTACAAGGGATAGGAAAATAATGGCACAGCCAACAGCATACCTTGAGGTAGCCAATGACATGAGGAATTCTATTCTCCGTGATGTTGTATGAGTAAAATCGAGAGTCGAAAACAGGTTTATGATCATTAGAATTTATAACGTTCACAGTAACATTCGCAATGCTTGATCTTCGTATAGGAATACCATCATCAGTAGCAGTGACCTGAAAGTGGTATTCTTGAATTCTTTCATAATCAAGTGCAATTTTGGTCTTCAGAGTGCCAGTTCGAGAATCCAGCTCAAATCTAGACAAAAAATAAAGTAGAACGAATTTAATAAGTAATTCCAAAGTTTTCTGCTAAAGAAGAAGCTAATTTTGAGATTTTTCTGCTAGAATACGTGTTTACCCATCTTGACCACTGGTGAATATGTACGTGATGTTAGAATTCGACCCATAGTCAAGGTCTGTTGCCTTCGACGAAAGAAAATGTAGATTTTTTAAGAAAAAACTTCATCCAAGTGGTGAGTGCATTAAATGGGTACTCTACCTCAATGAAACTCACCTGAACTTGACCAACAACTGCTCCACTAACCTCTTCCATAACATAGAAATTATACGAAGGTAGACTAAATAATGGATCATTGTCATTGATGTCCAAGACTTTGATGCGAAGTTTTGTTGTGCCATTCTAGCATAGAAACATTTGAAGAGCCGAATGATGTTCAAAATCATTTAAGATATCATTGAAAAAGTAGGTAGTATGTGTGCAGATAACACGATAATAACAAAGAAGGCAACATATGTGTACATCAGATGTTACCTTTCCTTTCGCATCCTTTGCAACTATGATCATTTCATAGATTTCCTTAGCTTCTCGGTTGAGCTTTGCTTTGATTCTTATTTCTCCACTGCGAAATTAGATTTTCAGTACGTGTCACACTGAATTCACACTGAACATTTCGAACTAATGAAATAGCAACGCGACAAATGCAAAACCATGGAAAATAGCGACGAAACTTGGGGCTAGATATTGGAAAGCATACCTAGACTCGTTGATGTAAAACTTCCCAGCCCCTCCTGATATTATCTCGTACGTCAAACGGGCATTTGCAGCAACATCAGCATCAACAGCCTATACAAGAAATTTCGGTTATATTTAATTTGAAATTATATTTAATTTGTTTTTAATTCCATATAAAAACATTTCATTAGGAAACTATAGCATCTTTTCTACTTACTTTCTCTTTGAAAATAAGAGTATCCAATGCCGAATTTTCAGTGATGGATACATCAAACAGGCGTTTACTAAACACAGGACTGTTGTCATTTTCATCTTTTACAATCACCTTTAAAGCAACTTCACTAGATCTACAACACAAAAGACTAAAATTAGATTACAACAGAATATACAATCAAATCTACATAGTTCGATCTCGTGTAATTCGAACTCTATCTAATTCGAACGAAATTCTCTGTCCCTTCAAGGATCACTAATGAACCAAAAAACAAATCTCTATAATTCGAACTTTTTGTAATTCGAACATTTTCACGCTTCCCCAGGGTGTTCGGATTAGACAGATTTGACTGTATGAAGGTATTATTTTATCTTTCATATTACATTGCTAATAAGCAACCATAAAATAAAATAACCTATTCTACTTACAGATGAACATTGCTTCGGCTGTTTGTAGCAACAACGTGAAACGTAAAAACGGGCGTTACTTCTCTGTCCAACGGACTCAATGTCTGTATATCACCAGTTTCAGAATTGATGGAAAATTTCTGCCAAGTGACTACTGATGCATTGTGTTTGATCTTGTAAGATATAAATGCATTGTCCCCAGAGTCTTTATCAGTTGCCTTCACCTTTGACGAATAAGAATACTGAATATGAATATAATACGCAATACAAACAAATGGTTGGCACATTATAGGAAAGAGACAGCACAGCATTGAAAAACGGAGAGGATAGTGGCACATAATAAAGAGAACCGTAAATTTCTCAAAGGTAAAGAGAAGACACGTACGTGTTTTGGTACCATTCCAACATGTGGCAAGGCATCTGATAATGTTGAGCATAGTCAAAAAAAACAATGCATTATAAAACTCTTACCGTGATTATGGACGTACCATACGGTAGATTCTCTTTTACAAAGACAGTGTAGTTGAGCTGGTCAAACTGTGGTGCATTGTCGTTTATATCTGTGATTTTTACATGCACAGCAGCACTTGTGTCGTATTTTTCAGCGGTCTTTGTCTCTGCAGCGACCACCTGTTATAGAAACCAATCGTAACTACAATAGGGGATAACAGTGTGTGGGACACTTGTGAAATTACAAAAAAAACACACAAACCATCCCAACAAGTCTCTCTTTTGGCTCTTTCTACGCTCAATGGCCCTATTTATCACTAATATAATAAATATTTTAAATTTTACATAGCATACCACAAAACTGTATCCACTTTGCTGCTCCCTGTCAACCGTACCAGCCAACATGACGGAGCCATTTTGAGAAACAGAGAATTTAGCATCACCACCAACAATTGAGTAGCCAAGTTCAGCATTCACGTCCTGAAAATATCACATAAATATCAACGAACTATTATCAATAAAAGCATCCACAGTCTTACCACTTACTGGAATATATGCTTGATGCTAACCTTGTCCTTATCATGAGCTTGAACTCCTAACAACATTGTACCGGGCTTCGCGTTCTCGCTGATAGCAACGTCGTAACGTGCTTTGGGGAACGTTGGACGATTGTCATTCACGTCAGACACGGAGATGAAAACAATGGCGTAATCTGGATTGAACATTGTTGATGTAGCCTACCGATGAAAACAACATTTCCATCAATATAAACATTTGCATGCAGACAGATACAGATACGGCTATATCATAGCTTACAAAAAAAGTTTTAAAAGAAAAGAAAGATGCATACTTCTGTTTCATTTTCTTACAGTTCAGGCAAATTTATTTTTCGAAAATTTGATTTCATTAACAAGCTATTCAGAGATTGATAGGTGAAGCGACTTACACTGACTCTGAGCTGAAGTTCAGGTGATGTTTCTCGATCAATTGATGCGTTCACAGTGATAACACCAGTAATATTATCGATGGCAAATACATATCTGGTATTAGAATCTACAAAGCAAAGAAGGTCCAGCTCTCGCATAGCTACAAATGGCAACATCTGCAGGAGAACTGCGATGCTCAATTAAAAGCAGTGAGAGCCCACGAGGGAGAAAGAATAAACAAACCTTCCTCGATGTCGTAGTAAACAGGTGAATTGATGGCCAAGTCCATGTCAATAGCTTTAACAGTCAGAACAACGGTACCCTATTGATGAACCATCCAAACATTTTAATACACTCCTTCTATATACGCTGATATAAATTACACGTATCACGAGATTGATAATCCACAATGAAAGACATATTGCAATCTACTGAGTAGCTTGCACATGTTAGATACCTATGTGGTTAATAATGGGTTAATAATGCACAACGTAATACGTACCATGGGGCTGTTTTCTGCAACTGTGGCATGATATCTCTTCTGCAAGAACTTAGCAGGCTGATCATCATGGTCTGAGACTTTAACTCGAAGCAAGGATGTGTTACTTTTAGTTGAATTTTGACCACTATCCTGTGAACAATGTGGACATCAAAAATAGTTAGTACCGTAGTATGTAAGCGCAAGTAATTTATTAATACGCGGACATGCAATGGCTGACGACTAAAAGCTTCGTGTACCTGAACTCTCAAAGTGATGTTGTATTCTCCAGTTATCTCAAAGTCAAGTTTTGACTTGATTGAAATCTTTCCAGAATATAAGTCAATAGTAAATTTCTCCTCCTACGATATTAAGTAAATAAATTTTGTATAAGAGACGCCACTGTCAGACGCATGGAATCAAAGTATAAAATAGTTATGAGTATTCTACCTTGTTGCCCTCGATAATGGAGTACATTAGCAGGGCATTACGAGATGTATCTTGGTCTGTGGCAGCAACTGTGTACACAACTGTACCAACGTCTATGTTCTGAGGAATAATGGCACTTGTGAATCAGAAACTTTCGTCGCAGCATTTTAGATCGATTTAGATGATTTGTTTCAGCATGGGAATAAGAGAAGAGTTTCAGCATGAGAATAATAAGAGGAGAATTCAAGTTACGTGTTTATACCTCTCGTAGTTTGACAGTTGCTGGAAGATTCAAGAAAGCTGGCGTGTTATCGTTCACATCTGTCAGATGCACAACCACTTGTACTTGACTCTGGGATGAATTCAATTTTAATTTCACAATTGAATGAAACAAAGTTTAAAACAACGACACATACGAAGAGCAGCCACGTGAAGCATTTTAAACAGCAATTGGCAATAAAAAATTACATATAAGCAGCATTTGTATGATTGTCTTACGCAAACTTCACAGACACACATACTTTTGATGTCTGTTGTAGACATGCTCAGAGATGCGATATTGAATTTCAAATGGGAATTGAATAGCTTACCTCCAGACCATTAGCCGTGTTTTTGGCGTATGCATCAAATCGTCTTGTATCTGAAGCCTGAAAACAAAACAAAAGAACCAGAAGACTAATACAAGTTTAGAAGACTATGCAGTGGATGGAATGGGTGGAAGAAGCGTCTCTAGAAGCATAATAAACTACCTCTCTGTCGAGTCTACCGGCCACTGATATCCAACCGGTTGTTTGATCAATACTAAAGAGTGTTACAGTTGAATCAAGTCGAAATGTTGCAACACCACCATCCACTATTGAAGCTTTTAGTTGGATTATTGGCGAACCTATAATATAGAAAATAACCTGATCGTCAAGCATACTTTTAACTTCATCCTTTGTTGAATTGCCAAAAATGCCTATGAATTAGCTTCGATCTACGACAATGCTCAGTATCATTGCTTTTGCATTTTTTCAATAAGCATGGCGATTTGAAGACGATATAATTCTTGGTGTTTTCACCAGAATAAAACGAAACATACTCACCTACTGCTTGCTCTTCTACCATCTCTGCAACATAGAATGTTTTCTCAAAGATAGGCCGCTGGTTCTGAGCTGCAAGCAAGAAAGTAACAAAACATCAATTGATAGATTAGCAAAATCGAAATGCAATAAGTAAATTTATCATGTTCCTTAATTGTAGTGGAAACCAGCTTATAATGAAATACCCTGCATTAGGCGAGCTACCGGACGCGTGAAATATTTTCCATAAGGTTGCACATCATTGGATAATTAGATTGACGATAATATAAAGAAAAATAAACTTACCATTTGCTGCTTTGAGCAAGCAAGAAGAGATGACAAAAGCTAGCAAGACGGTCTTCTCCATATTTGAAGACAACAACTTTTACAATTGACAATATTGCGTACGGGATTGAAGAGCTTGAAGATTCGAGCATCCGTTACTTTAAAAACACGTCGATATCCACTGAAGAGCGTGAAAGAACTATTTATCTACAATGGAAGTTGATCAGAATTCACAAATAATCATCACATAGATTCATTGGCATGCACATAGCGTTAATATGAAGAACCATCTCATCACATTGAGAGCGCATAAATAAAAGCAAACTGTCCACTATATGCAATGACTATAACCGACTCATTGAAATACAGAACAACATGCATCTACAATTTCAGGAGGAAGAAGCAATAGCGTATAGATTTTGAGGAAAACGCAATTATCAGACCGCTATCTGAACACCTTGTTTCAGTCTTCAAATGCATAAAATATTCAACAATCACTGCCAAAAAAGGGGAAACAGATCAGAAATAAACGCAGTTTCGTCACAATGCGCGACGTGCAGTAACCGCAGATAGGCCGCAGTTTAATGAGTCTGGTCAGCAAATGAACAGAAAGCACGCATTTCTAACACAATGCTGCGAGCTCACGTTCACGAGTGTGGCTAAAACATCGAGAGGTTCCCAATAGAAAGTATTCCCACTGCTGCCGTTACCTACAAATATTTAATGTGTTTTGATTGACATGCAGTATAATCTCAATAGAACAAAATACAAGTATGAGGAGTAACGGTTTCCTTTAACTGTGTCACCCTTAATAATATATAATGTATATAGCATATAATGTCCATGGTGAACCAACGATATGATGAAGTAGCTTTGTGGAAACAAATATCACATCGAATAGCTCTTCGGCTTCTTCCAAGATTCTGGCGAAACTCCAATAAAGAAGCAACATGCACAATTACCTTATGCTCTCCTTCATTCATCATCATTATCATCATCATCATCATCATCGTCATTTCTCTCTTGCCAGCGTAAAAGAGACACCTGCTCCAACTTTACTGTACCGTTGGCATGAACAATTGCGACCAGAAAGAGGCCACAATTCACCATTCAATATCAATCCTCGATTTAACAATACCTTAATTTAACAATAAAGCAGGCAATAATTCAATGCATCTACTTCTGCTCTCAGTGATAACTTTCGTTTACACTGAAAAGCCCACATTTTTACATCCAAATTGTTACACCCCAAGTTCATCTTATGCCTTGGGTAAACAATGCATTACAGCTCTCGTTCCCAACCATTTGCAATTAATAGCTTAATGCCAATACAATGTTACGCTATAATGCATCCATTACTGCTTCCCGTAGTATACCCCAACGTGTATATAGATACACGCATATATATTAAATATAATTATAACAACTCAATATCAAGGAGAAATTCAATAGTAGATCAGATAATGGTCATCATCATCATGGTGATCATTACCGTCCTACTTTACCAAGCGATTGGTCTGTTTTCGGATCAGCCGTGGACTTTTGTACGGAAACGATAGCCTGGTTGATTCTCGTCTGCAGGGCTCGCAACTCGTGGATGTGCAGCAAGCGCAGAATTTTAGCAGCTTCATTCACAGCGGAATCTCAAACAAAACAAAAAGACAAGATTAGATACATTACGGATCACAAGCTGTCGAAACGGAGCCGCGAATAACCATGCTCGTGCGTTAAAGAAATGTGACTAAAATTACATCATGCATGCTCCTTCGCAGCACCCAGTAATGCGTGGACAATCCACCTTTCAGATAACTTCGAGTGCGTGCGTAGCGCGAAAATTCTTCTTTCTCAAAACACACACATCACAACACTCTGAAGTTGTCTAAACTTTGCAACAAGCCAATCAAAACGCAGAATTTTCGAGCCACGTGCGCACTCGAAATTATCTTGAAAAGGTGGATCCAACTTACAAAGATATCAATTGTCTTCACTCAATCTATCTTGTAGAAGTTAAAGCACGTTACATTGTACCGATGGCACCTTTGGTGCTCCATCGGCTGCATTAAGATCCCATTAGGCTACTGCACTTACCATTTGTGTTAAAGCCAAGGGTAACATCGTCTAAAAGCAAATGATCTCCCTGTTTAACCTTGCTTCTCTAGAATGATAAAAAATAACGACATGAATGCTACATGGAATTTAGCTCCCTTTATTTGTCACCCACACTCTCTCTCTAGCTCCCACTCTTTCTACCTCTCTGAACCTTCATCTCTTTACTGACAAGCAAAGCTGTGACAAACAACAGTTTGATGGTTTCAACATTGTAATCAGTTGGTAATCAAATAACCTTCAACTGGTTGAAGTTTGCATTAATTGGTATATAGAATCAGTTGGTGAAATAAGGAAACAAAAAAGAATTATACCTTTTCCGAAGACTTTTTAAAAGATATGATGCCATCTTCAGACAGTCTCTGCTCAACCAAAGAGCCAATAGCCTGTAAAAATCGAGAGAGCTCAACATCGTCATCACAGATGGACATGATACAACATAGGAATGAAACTATTACAAAATGCACCACACAAACAAACCTGCAAAAGCGTCACATGATCATGGTGTTGAGGAATGTTGAGCAGTTTTGATATTGAGGCTATGCCTGCCTTCAAGTCTGGATTGTCACCTGAAACAGGAGGACACAGCAAGGGTAATATATTGTCCTGCTTCATGTTGCTGTACATGCATGCTCGTACTCGTTCGTTCTTGAAATGGGATTAGAATTTACTCACCGGTAATGTCACTGAGACTGTGGCTATCAGCAGCTCCATTTCCACTCACGTTTTTCCTGTTCTGTCTCTCACTGTGTTTGGCATTGAAGTCTGTAGCTAAAAACAAAATGAAACAACAATCTAAACGATCATTTCCAATCGGATTTGTTATGCCGACATGTGTAAAGCCAAACACAGTTAAGTTACAAGTTAGAAGACATGGATCTAAACAGCATAAGAGCGTCAACTTAAAGTCTTCACATATATTCGAAATCCTTACAATTCTCATTGTACTCAAGTCGCACTGCATGGCTAAGCAACCAGTTTATCGCATGCGATTTTTCATCTCTATCCACTGGGCAGCGTAGATCTTTTAGGTACTGAAATAAATGAAAAATGCCTCACTTATATACCAGGTCTGTGATGGCATTTGCTTAACCACACTTAAACATTACTGAATCTGTAATCATCAAAGACTTCAACATCAATTTTGTGCACTGTTTCGGGATAAGTATAGATGGCTTTTCCTTCACCAACACAAGTCTTGCCCCCCTAGACCCCCACCCACATCATCTTCAATACAAGACAGCAAAAAAGGAGAAAAATCTAATTACATTTTCATATGCAGCTTGCCACATTTCACTTTCAATATCAGCTAAAGATCCTCTGTCTTCAACTTTGTATAGCCTGATCTTTTGATTTTCCAACCATATTATGCAGCTTCTGAATTCTTGTTCATCTGGGATACAACAAAATAGGTTGTCTCAAAATACATCAGACGGCAAGCATACGGCAGTCAGCAGATAATGTAATGATACTACAGTAACGGTGTTATTTGGGGGGAGTGGCACCTTCCTTGTGACGTTTCAACGTTTATTGTACAAGTGAAAAGCAAGCCACTTAAACAGAGCTTCACTCCCTCCCAACTGAAAAAAGATGGAACATAAATTTGTACATAACTATATAAAGATAAAATGTGTACTTTACCGTGTATATTAAAGTCTTCAGGGTGATGATAGCCAAGTGCTTTTAACTTTCTTTTGAACATTTTTAATGCTCCTCGTGTGGCCAAAAAGGCCTTTACTTTAACGAATAGCAATTTTAACATGCACCAGAATCAATGGGTGCAACGTCATCAACATTTCCAAACTTTTCTTCTCCATTTCTTGGAATTAACTTGAGCACCACTGCCCGAGTGGCATTGTACTTTTACTTGGTATGACATTGATAAGTTCTATCAGAACCGATGCTGTAGAATAGTTGCTGATTAGAATAAATAGAGAATTACTCAGAAAGACAATTCTTCCGTGCATTTCGCATTTGAAATCTCAATTATTTGTACTTCCCCTTCTACAAATTTAAAGTCTAATTCTATTATGCATCGCAAATAAGATGTCATCCACTTAAAATAATACAATTTTTTATAAATTTCATTACGGCTAATTTTTGGATATACACGAGATAAGATGAGCAAAAAGTACATGCTATAATAAAAAATCTGTAGAGTCCTTCAGTTTGACAACTTCATAACAAAGACTTAATAATGCGAAGGGTTATACAACTGATTCTCCAGTCTTCTTAGCTTCCTGCTTCGTAGTATTGTCCACGGGATTTTGTGCGTAGAGCAACGTAGCATAAGACACAATTGCTATAGCAATGACCGTAAACAAATTAACTTTGATGCCGAATATTATCCACGATAGCAATGCGGTGAACATGAGCTCTAGGGCGCTGGCAAACGTCTTCAGGATGGAGTTCAACGAGCGAAGAAACAGCGCGGTGACAATACCGATAGCCGCATTATTCACAATGATGCAAATAACCTTCACCTGGAGAATTGAGGAAACGCTTTTGGCTGTAAGAGCATCTTGCAGATGCCCAGTCACGCCCAGCACGGCAATATTACAGAACATGGAATCGACATACATGAAGACGTTCTGCAGCATGAAGGGAACATCGCCACCTTTTCCTTTCAAAAGATATTCGTTGTAGACGCCGGCAAAGCACGAGCAAAAAACTTGGACCAGAATCAAGGCAAGGTTTATGTTCAAATTGAATGAGACAGATGAAATTTTGTCAAAATTCAACTGCTTGATGATGCAGCCAAGTGTGAGGAGGAGAAGAGAAAACCATTGAATTCCGCTCAGTTGCTTTCTGAATAAGAACTGAAAAAGAAAATCTCTGTCAGACGTTGCCCAGTGGTCAAGCTCATAGAGGTAGCTTGGTAGAGCATATTGGGGCCTTGAGAGAAGCATGGTGCAACATGACAGTTGAATCGCAGAAGAAAATATGAAGGGGGAAGAAATAAAAAAATTTCATCAATTTCTGAACAAGTCTCAACCATATATGTGAATCCTATATTCTAGAAGTTTATTGGGGGAGGGGGTAGACTGTCCTATCTCATAGTTGCTATGGGTCTGGATAAGCGGTGTCAACCGACAATTAAACAGACATTGTCTTACAGGGTGTATTTGGGTCACTGTCAGTACCTCCTATACCTCATTGCTAACATGCTCCCACAAAACTGCAGTCAATCAAGAGGCGCATTAGAAACTTACCTGGAAAATGACACCAGTAACAACAACTCGAAATTGCAGAAGAAGATAGTAGGATGTTGGGTCATACGCTCCAAGATTGATAAATGTGAGGTTGTTGTATAAGCAGTACAGGAAAGAGGGAACCAAATACAAGATCATAACTGCAAAATATGATAAATTAATCAGAATCAACTTGATATTAACACTTTTTATATCTGTGATGAGAGCAACATATTCATTTACCTTTTCCATTATCCTTGACACCTTTGATAAAGTCAGATACAGAGGCACTGCAAACAAGAAGACAATAAAGTGCTACCCATTTTTTATAATAAACGAGTACTCAGAAAACAGAAAATATTGAGAAATTGCAGTATTCAAGGCAAAACACTTAGGAAACTGATTTCACTTAGAAAATATATTAAAATCCAGAATTCATATTTTTCATTCAATATTTTGGCTATATTGAGTAAAACTTGCAATAAATAATATAACCACAGAGGCTTAAAATACAAAATTACTCATGTGGTACTTTTGGGATGACAATAAAAAAATTCTAAGAAACTTGAGCTTTGTAAATTTTTGATGCCTTAAGAAACTGGGGTATTCAATGTGGAGGTTGGCTCTTTATAAAAAAATAGATGCATAAAAGTTTTAATCTTATAACAATTAAACAAAAGTTTGGTGCCAGAATTAAGGTAACTTACTCCTTGATGAATAAAGTTGAAGATACAAGGAGCTTCAGGAATTCCGATAAAAGAACCGTGGTTGTTGGGTTGTAAGAGTAATGATTTTCTTTGTTTTTTGTTGCAGTCACCAGTATTCCTACAAAAAAATACAAAAGAAATTGAAGCAATATATAGCGCTGGGGCAATAGAACATAGGTCTATATTGTGACCTGTTATAACATAACAACGGCAATTTTCAAATGGAATTCCTAGAAACCAAAAACCTAAGCCGTCTAAATGCCTACCAGGGTTATTGGTTTCTAGGATTCTTGGAAATGTTGGAGATTTTTATAAAATTTTTAGATTCTGTTTCTAAAGGCCTGATATAGAAAATTTAAAAACTTTAAGTTTTACAATACTGCAAGTGCTCTTATATTTAGCACATCTCCAGTACCATATTTACAAGCAAAACATGCGTTCTGATCAAATTAGTTTAACTTTAATATTCATGATAATAAGAAAAACAAAAAAACCTTGATTTATAAATAGGCCCATGTACGCCACAAAGATGACTGCATGAAGCTTCCTTGGAAAAAGGTTTTGCAGATCGTTGATTTTTACGCATAACATATTTCTGCAGCTGACAATTTAGAGCTTGGAGTCTGTTTCTTTGTTATTGTTTGCCAGAGGCAATTTTTTGTCTTCTGAAACTCTTTTTTCAAGGCAAAAAAACCTCACTCCCTCACACGTCAAGCACAGCCAACCAACCAGGGTCTTACAGGGTCATCATCCAATTCAATTACGAAACTGAATACCAAGTTAAGTTGAATTGAATCAGTAAAAACGTTAGGCGGTACTCACGCAAGCGTACTATAAAATTTCCATGGGATTCCCCTTTTTTAAAATACCAATTTTGACAAACTTCCATTTAATCTAGTTAATTAACAGAGATCATCATATTTGCAAATATTCAGTTAGGATTGTCGAATTAATTAAAATCACATAGTGACCAAGAGTGTAAGTGATTTTTGAAAATTAAGGTGGGCAAGACAACCTTACTACTGTTCCTGACGACAATCAATGACGTCATGTGTTAATTGCATTATGCAATGCATACAATACATCATGAATGATTCATCATGTGTTCGTGCATCAAAAATTCATTTGTTCAGGTTCACAAAGACCGGTGGTGAAGAAACAAGTTGCTCTCTTTATGCTTCGCGATAATTAAATAATATCTTTCCAGGGATATTCACAATAAATAATAACTTTATTACTTTAATAATTTATCAAGGAGATACCAAATAATCGGGCCATATGATGGTCGTATTTTAAGAAACAACGTCCTACGAAAGATCGCTTCAAAACTAGAATATAAACAACAAAAATTCGTCCCAAGAAAGCGAAGAAAATAACGTGGGGATAGAGAATATGGCTACGTATCCAGTCTTACTTCATGTTTACGACATGGTAAATAGTATTTTGAATTCTTGTTTAAATATTCAAGGTAAAAAAGAAGTTATGGGCTGTTTCTGTTTTGTTTATATGAGCCGTGCTCGTTGTATGTATCTTGCTGTCGGTTCGGGTGGCATTGAAAAATTCAACAACAAGCGACTTCATTTTCGCTTCCAACTCTTTTTTCAGCATAAGTCGTCATTTTAGATAGAGTTTATTTTTCTAGAATATTTCTGTCTTTTTTCTAGGCTTTCAACCGCACTATTTTTTCGCAATTGTGTGCAATGTGAGTGAGATGAGAGAACTAAAATTTAAAAAATTCTTCTTCCTTCTTCCTTTCCTAGTACTGGTTAAATGACTATACATCGTCCATTGGACTCGGAGTTTATCATACAGGCATTGAAGTTCATGGAAAAGGTAATGTATATTGTCAGGGAAAGTTCTATGGATCCAGCTTAGAGTAGAGTTTTATAGGTTGCTAAATTTCAACAGATGTTTTCAGGTGTTTTATGACTGCATTTTTTTTTACCCAGTTCAAAGTTTCAATTCAATACTCATCTTGGTATTCTTGTCTTCTCAGAACATGCTTTTGGTGGCCATCCTTTTCCATTCACTGGCATATTTGATATGGAGCCAAAAGATATTTCAGAGCTAGGAGAAGGATTCAAATTTAAGTATGTTAGATGCATTTTCTATTTTTTTAATGATAAGTGCAGTCAAATTGATTTTAAATCTCACACTCAGAAACAACCGATTCTTGTATTTTTTACAGGGAGACATTAGCTATAGGTTTCACAGATTTATCACATGATGATGTGGAACAAATTTTGGATAATCTTGGCAGAAAATTTAAGGGACCTGCCTATCATTTAGTTAAAAAGTAAGAACAGACAATGAATATGTAAAATAATAGTCAATGCATAACATATGTGTGTGCCAAGAAAGCCATGTAAGATTGTTTTTAATAAATTTATGTTTCCTTTCTAGTAATTGCAATCATTTTACATCTGAGTTTGCAAAGGTAAACTCTTAATTATATAAAATATAAATATATAATGGCTAATTATATTTTGCAAGTATAATCGAGCATCCAGTCTCCAAATCTTCCAATGTAATGTTTACATTGTTTTAATTTTGTATGTAGATTTTATGTAGTAAAGAGATCCCGAAATGGGTGAACAGGCTTGCAGTTATTGGTGCAAAGTTTCCATTCTTATGTGAATGCATCCCAAAGGAATGGCTGACACCAGAAGGAATACCATATATTTCAGATGCAGACCTCAAGGAATGGGTTGAAGTTGAAGGACCCTTACCAGGTAACATGACAATATTTATTTACAAACATCGTTTTGCACTGTTTGTGTACCTAAACATGTGTGAAAAACTTGCTTTTATATCATTAGATGTGAAAGAACATTCCCTGAACGAATCTCAGCCAACAAAAAGAACAATTGTAAGAGTTAAAGCAGGATAAATCTAGGATATTAAATTTCAGTTTTCATTATCTTGTACAGAAATACTTATTGAATGTACAAAAACATGTTGAAGCTAGAATAATATAAATTACTTTAATAGCAGCAAATATGCTTTTAAGCCTTAAAAGGGTATGACAATTATTTCTTGTTAACACGTGTTCAAGTTCTAGATTTTGAAGTTTCTTTTCGTGCAACGTTTATTTTGAAAATAACTAAGTGCTCATTTTTTAAAACTGTATTACTTAATTTCAAAACTTATGTGTGACATTGTCATACCCGTGGATGTAATTAAATAATTAAGATGATTAAGTTATAGTATTGTTTTCATAATTTTATTTATTGAGGAGTATGATATTAACAAAGTTATTAAAATTTGTGTTGCTCATTTCACAGAGGAAATTCTACAGGTCATTATGCTGTATAAAAATTTTTAAAATTCAAAATATATAACTTTGAAACCTCATAAAATTCCAAAATCAAGGATTACATAATTATCAATAAAAACATAGATAAAATACAATATTGGCATCTTTTGAGGATTAAATATTAAATTATATATATTGGGTGTAATCCCAAATATGATCAACTCTCTCTTAAGCAGCCAACTGTCTTCAAGTCTCCAATCTATTCTACCTATACTGACTTATATACCACTATTAACAAAAATCAATTTAGCATAAATTAAAAAAAGATTCATTGCTCAAGAAGACCCCATCTCATAACATATGATAAAAACTAAATAAAATGGTTTTGTTATATTCCATTGTTACATGAAGGTTCGGCTTTTCAAGTGACTATATACATACCAAAAAACAAGAGTTCACCTTGTTCAATTGTTTAAAATTGTCAACCATCCATTATCCGGTCCAAGTAGTGGGTTTAGTGGTAATGTCTTCGTAAGCAGGTGGTGGTGCAGATGGAGGTGCATTAATATCAGATGAGAAACCATCCGGTGGAGGAAGGGGTGGTGCTTGTGGCTGCAATTCCATTGGGGCAGCTAAAATAGAAACAAAATTGAAGAGTTAAATCAGAAGAACATTCGCAATAATGTAAACATTATAATAAAAACTATATCTTGTTTCTTTCCACGTGGATTATATTAAAACATAATTGCAAATATGAATAATACTAACATGGAAATGCTTGAGATGATGTAGGAGGTTGGGGTGCTACAGGCATACCAAATGTTGATGCTGGTGCAGCAAAAGTAGTTGGATTATTTGCCATACCAAAATCTCCCCTGAATGGCACATTACCAATTGTCACAGGTAATTTGATATCCAAATCAAAGCCACATGGAACATCAACTTCTATTTGAACAATATAGTGGCATTTTATCACGTTGCTCAGAACTGTTGGTTCTGTTGCTGGAATGGTAAGTGCTTGATCTACGAATTTTCCAATGTCTCCAGCCAAGATCTGTGGTCCAGTTATTGTACTCAAAACATGGCTCTCTCTTCTGGTTTTGGAGGTGGCATGATATTCAATAATCTTGCAAAGCTTTGCCTTCAATCCATTCATCTTTGTGCGCGATTGGTTATTTGCTGTTGCGTTTATCATGATCGACTCTCCGGGACAAAATGCAGACCGATAGAAATGGGCATCCAAAGCCAGTATACCAGATGGAAAACAGCAACCGATCTCCTTTGAAACTGAGCCACCAGGATTTGCAAGGAAATGGGGTTGGTTTGTATCAATAGTTTCAATTATCTGCAAAGGTTGTTCAATGTCATGGTCAAATTTCCAAGGTCTGTCGATGTTTGCTTTGAGACCATATTTGATGTGACCGTGAGCTGCCACAAATGAGCTGGGAAGATTCAGTGGTATGACAAAAACAAACGGGTAGGAAAAACGACCACTTGGATGCATAGAGCTCTCACTTCCTTGCCCATACAAGAAACTCGCCATGTTGAGTAGTTCCTGCCTTCCTGTGTAGGAAACTGTACGGCGGTTATCACCTGAGCCTTGTTGTTCAGTCCAGTGGCAGTAGGCCTGACCCGTCAGTTTCAGCGTCAAACCTCGCATCTTCATAGGTTCCTTCAAGTTAAGAATAACTTGTCCAGTAATATTTCTGCCATTCTGATTCAGAGTTTGACTTTCAACAAAAATAGCAAACTCTAAAAGTTTACCCATTATTCCACGATGAACAAATTTATTTCACTGCTTCCAGTAAAACGACACTCCGCCCTTTTCTACAAACAGCCGCGTAAGGTTTACTTGGTTTTGGTTTAGTTGGACAACTGACTAATTAAAACGAAAACTGCAACGCAAGCATATCCGACAGGCATATGTACATGTACTATAACGCATGTAATTTATATTTAACGTGAATTACAGGACTAAGCAATATGTACGTGTTTCCAGCCTGCTGGTTCACAAATTAAAGTTCTAACAAATATATTAAATATTAAATAGACTTAAGTAGTAATTATTGGAAAAGACGCATGATTCGCTGCACCCCTGAGTTTCGTACTTACGCACTGATCAAACTCATTACGCACGAAACTCAGAGTTGCAGCGAATCATGTGTCCTTTTCAATAAATACTACTTAAGTCTATATACCGCTCTACACAAATGTGTATTGAGCACTATTGAACTATTCAACGATACTTGCCAAAAATTCCTCTTATTATTATTATTATTAATAAATATTAAATAAAAAATATAAATACTAAAAATGCATAGAAAATTGTTTCAGAAAACTAATAAATCTAAAAATATAAATCCAGTAAAAAGTCATATAATGAGAAATATGCACTACAGTTAAATACATACAGATAGAAACAGACTCCATTCGAAGGAAACTGGACAAAAAACAAATAAACTTATTTATCTTCATTGATACACTACTTATATTCACAAAACTTTACAATACTGCTTGGATTCAGGAGTTTGTGTAGATGTAGGTTGGTTTAGTAGTGATGTCTTCATAAGAAGGTGGCGGTGCAGCTGGAGGTGCAATCATATCTGTGGAGAAGCCACCCGGTGGAGGAAGCGGTGGTACTTGGGGCTGCGTTGCCATTGGGACAGCTAAAACACAAAGAAAATTAAATAGTTAAATTAGAAAAGCATTCGCAACATGTAAAAATTATAATAAAAACTATATCTTGTTTCTTTCCATGTTGCTAAACATAATTACAAATGTGAATAATACTAACATGGAAATGCTTGAGATGATGTAGGAGGTTGGGGTGCTACAGCCATACCAAATGTTGATGCTGGTGCAGCAAAAGTAGTTGGATTATTTGCCATACCAAAATCTCCTCTGAATGGAACATTACCAATTGTTACAGGTAATTTGATGTCCAAATCAATGCCACATGGCACATTAACTTCTATTTGAACAACGTACTGGCATTTTATGACGCTAGTGTCAATGGTTGGTTCTGTTCCTGGAACAGTCAGTGCTTCATTGTCAAATGTGCCAGTCCCTCCTGCCAAGACCATTGGCCTAGCTATGATGCTAATAACATGCTTCTCTATTTGTGTTTTGGTGGTAGCATGATATTCAATTATCTTGCAGAGCTTTGCTTTCATTCCTTTCATAGTTGTGTTCGATTGATTATTTGCTGTTGCGTTTATCATGATTGACTCTCCGGGACAAAATGCAGACCGACAGAAATAAGCATCCAAAACCAGTATACCATCTGGAAAACAGCAACCAATCTCTTGCGAAACTGAGCCACCAGGATTCGCAAGGAAATGGGGTTCGTTTGTATCAATAGCTTCAATTATCTGCAGAGGCTGTTCAATGTTATGGTCAAATTTCCAAGGTCTGTCAATGTTTGCTTTGAGGCAATATTTGATATGACCGTGAGCTGCCACAAATGAACTGGGAAGATTCAGTGGTATAACAAAAACAAACGGATAGACAAGACGACCACTTGGATGCATAGAGCTGTCACTTCCTTCTCCTTGCCCATACAAGAAACTTGTCATGTTAAGTAGTTCCTGCTTTCCTGTTTGCGAAACTGTATGGCGGTTGTGCCCTGGGCCATGTTCTTCAGTCCAGTGGCAGTAGGCTTCTCCCGTCAGTGTTAGAGTCAAACCTCTCATCTTCATAGGTTCCTTCAAGTTAAGAATAACTTGTCCAGTAATATTTCTGCCATCTTGATTCAGAGTTTGACTTTCGACAACAATTTTGAACTCTAAAAGTTTACCCATTGAGAAAAATTTGTCTCACTACATTAATTTCACGTGTGTAATATCTCGCACCATTTAAAGAATGGTATTACCCGTTGCATTGCACGCTCATGTATACCGTTGCTTGACGCAATGAGTGAAAAGCGAATCAGTCAGAGTTATTTTCAGAGTCGTTCTATTCTAATCACATCAATGGACAACAATACTTATATCTACGTCAGCATCAGCAATGTTTTAATGCCCACGCATTGTGGTATTGTGGGGGAAATAGCAATGCAAATTACAGGTGAAGGCCTGTGTCTGAAAGCACGTTTTCCACAAATATGAATAATATTAACATGGAAATGCTTGGGATCATATCGGGTGGGGTGCTACAGGCATCCCAAATGTTGATCCTGGTGTTGCAAAGGTAGTTGGATTATTTGCCACACCAAAATCTCCTCTGAATGGAACATTACCAATTGTCACAGGGAATTTAATGTCCAAACCAAAGCTACATGGCATGGCACATCAACTTCTACTTGAACAATATACTGGCATTTTATGACGTTAGTGTCAATGGTTGGTTCTGTGGCTGGAATGGCCAGTGCTTGATTATCAAATGTGCCAACCCATCCTGGCAAGATCCTTGGCCCAGATGTGAAGCTAATAAGTTTCTTCTCTGTTCGTGTTTCGTTGCTAGCATGATATTTAATTATCTTGTAGAGCTTTCCATAAATTCCTATCATAGTTGTGTGCGACTGATTATCTGCTATTGCGTTTATCATGATCGACTCTCCAGGACAAAATGCAGACCGACAGAATTGAACATCCAAAGTCAGTATACCAGGCGGTAAAACACAACCAATCTCCTTCGAAACTGAGCCACCAGGATTTGCAAGGAAATGGGGTTGGTTCGTATCAATAGTTTCAATTACCTGCAGAGGTTGTTGAATGTTATGGTCAAATCTCCAAGGTCTTTCGATGTTTGCCTTGAGGCCATATTTGATATGACCGTGAGCTCCCACAAATGAAGTAGGAAGATTCGGTGGTATAACAAAAACAAACGGGTAGGAAAAACGACCACTTGGATGCATAGAGCTCTCATTTCCTTGCCCATACAAGAAACGTACCATGTTGAGTAGTTCCTGCTTTCCTGTGAACGATTCTGTATGAGTGCTTTCGCCGCAAGGACGTTCTTCAGTCCAGTGGCAATAGGCTTGACCGGTGAGATTCAGAGTCAAACTTCTCATTTTCATAGGTTCCTTCAAGTTAAGAATAACTTGTCCAGTGATATTCTTGCCATTCTGATTTAGAGTTTGACTTTCGACAAAAATTTTGAACTCTAAAGGTTTACCCATTAAGAAAAATGTGTCTTAGTACATTAATATAACGTGTGTCATATGTCGCACCATTTAAAGAATTGGATTACCCGCTGCATTGCACGCTCGTATACGGAACTTGACGCTTCGAGTGAACAGCGAGTCAGTCAGAGTTATTTTCAGGATCATTCTATTCTGATCACATTATCAATGGACAACAATACTTACATCTACGTCAGATCAGCAATCTTAATGCCTGCGCATTGTGGTATTGTTAGGAAATAGAAATGCAAACCACAGGTGGACGCGAACCCCTGTGTCTGAAAGCACGTCTTCTTGTGAAAGAAACGGGTGGAGATAAAATAGATAAATGTACGACTTTGGCATGCCTCAAAATTCAAAGCAAAGAATTAAACGGCATAGTATAAAAACCATACCCCAGGACCCAGGACCCAGGACCACAAGTATGACCCTTAAGTATGGAAAATCAAAAATGACCCTTGACTATAGAGTGGTCATCCCCGCTAATGATTGACATCGATCACGTTTCGAGAGATGATATCATGGATTTCACTGCTTGATTCGCCACAAGGTTTCCGGTCGTAAATAAAACTTGGGAAATTTTTCTTGTTTCATCTGACCAATCTGACAAAATCTAGTGAGATCAAATGCACATTTTAAAAACATTTTAAAAAGGACAGCACTGCTTTGTAAACAACTGACACAGCATAAAATTAAGAAGGAAGTTTGTATTAAATAACAGATCTAGCTACTACTTATTGGTGCCAGATAGACGAAGGGAGGGGTGGAATAACCGGAGAGTTGGAAAACAGAGATTAGAAAAATTGTAAGCAGAGTAAAAAATAAGCCCAGGGATGGGATATGCGGGGAAGGTGAAACATTTAGGAACGCCTATTGCGCCAAAAACTCGGAAAATTTGGTCGAGGCTCAGATCAGATGTTTTTATTTTTGCTATTGTTCTAAGCAATAAACTATTGTTTTCTGTATTGTTCTTCATTTGAAATCGAGTCTCAGTGTTTTCATAAACTTTGTTTTTATAAAAATAGTTCTAAAGTAGAACTGAGTTTCTAAAATTTTATGCGCCTTTTTAGTACCAGTAACGTCCTTAAAAGTTTCCTAAATTTGAATAGCCAGAGGACCTGGCCACAAAATTTTAGGGGCGGAGTACCCCTGGATTCAAGCAGTGAAATCAATGAAATCATCTCTTGAAACGTGATCCGATGTCAATCATTAGCGGGGATGACCACTCTATAGTCAAGGGTCATTTTTGATTTTCCATACTTAAGGGTCATACTTGTGGTCCTGGGTCCTGGGTCCTGGGGTATGGTTTTTATACTATGCCGAATTAAACATTCAGTGGAATCCTACATGTAATCAACTATCTTTTAAGCAATCCAGGAAGGGTTGATCTCATAAACATATGATAAATATAAATCAAAAAGAATTATTTTGTTATATTGCGTTGTTTCATCAAAGTTCAGCTTCACCGCGCGACTTACCGAATACATGTTTTAGTTTTGTTCAATTGTTGAAGACTGACCGTAATCTCATCCTTGTTTACTCAGCAAGTGGAGGTGCATTATTATCAGCTGAGAGACCAACAGCTGGAAGAAGGGGTTCTGCGTCCGATTGCGTTCCTACAGGCGGAGCTAAAAGAAAAACAAAAGAGCTTCATTGTAACAACCTTTACAACATGTAGTCATTATAATAAACATATACCCTTTGAAGCAGTGGGATTTTCGTTTCTTGGATTGCTTTAAAGTTAACTTAAGGCTCTTTCATGATGTTTACATTTTCATTACAGCTAATCACTCTACATGCATATACAACCCCTCCTTTAATGATTCTGTTCATCAATAAACGCTCGACTCAAATAGGCAGCATTACGTAATGCAAAAATCTACAGTAAACTGAGGACTGAGTCTCTGGTTCTCAAACTTGCGACCAGAATTTGTTCTTGTTCCCCATAGGCTACTGCACAGAAAAAACTCATCTGGTCTCTCTAGCATAAATACTTGGAGCGAAAACCTTGATTCTAGCGACCTTAACATTATTTAATGCAAAAATGTACAGTAAACTAAAGACCCAGCCTCTAGTTCTAGGGCTCACGGCCATAATTTCTAAAAATATTCAAATTTGTTTCTATATTCCTGTTCACCATTGCCTACTGCACTGAAAAGAAATTATCCCCGGTCTCTCTAACACAAATACTTGGAACGCAAGCCTTGATTCTAGCGACCTTAACATTACTTAATGCAAAATATACAGTAAACTAAGGACCAAGCTTCTAGTTCTGTGACTCACGGCCATAATTTTTAAAACTATTCAAATTTTTTTCGATATTTCGATATTTTGATGTTCACAATAGGCTACCGCACAGAAAAAATCTTACCCTGTCTTCCAGGCTCTCAAATCAACAAGACCCCCTGAGTGGGGCATTTATTCAAAACGAAGATAAATTCAAAACATTTGAAGAAGATATGTATGACGCTAATTACAAGTTAATTTGCCAATGATGTTAATTTACACTCACCGACAGCTACGTGATGGCAAGGTGGTGGAGCAAGTGGAGGTCTATTATTATCAACTATGAAGCCAATCGGTGGAGGAACGGGTGCTGCTTGAGGCTGTATTCCCATTGGGACAGCTAAAATAAAAACAAAATATGAGCGTTGCATTACAACAATTCTTGCAACATGTGTAGATAATCATGTCTTTGTTGCAGTGGGATTCACGACTTTTGAATTGCTTCACTTTGGAGAATTTATTCGTGGCTTAACAAATCTCGCGGCTTAACAAGTTTTTTAAATTAAAAAAATAAAATAGTTTTGGCATTCTTTGAAGTTGTTTAAATGTTGATTCCATTACATATGTATGAAATCAACATTTAATTATGCATCCTCGTGATTATTATAACTTCAAGAATATTTGGATAAAATGGTCCAAGCATAGAGTAAGCTGGAAGCGATATAAACAATTGGTGCATCTATTGCTAAATGAGTCTAAGGACTGATGATTTGATGTTATGCGACGAGTAATACGAGATTTTTTATAATTTGCAATAGCAATGCAAGATAATGATTTGCAAGAGGAAGGGCAAAATTAAAAAAACTTTATTCGACATTATCTAAGCTCGATAGCTGAAATACTACTAACATGGAAACATTTGAAAGGGTGGCGGTTGTGGTGCTACAGGCATTCCAAATATTGGTGCTGGTGCGGCAAAAGTAGCTGGATGATTTACCACACCATAATTTCCTCTGAATGGCACATTACCAATCGTCACAGGAATACTAATTTCCAAGTCGCTAGCCCATCCCGCATCAACTTTTATTCTAACCACGTAGTAGCATTTTATGAACTTGTTGTTGATTGTTGGTTCTGTCGCTGGAACGTGAAGTGGATGGTTGACAAATGTGCCTTTCTCTCCTTTCAAGATCTTTAACCCAGTTGTCTTGCTCAATACGTATTCCTCTGTTTGTGTTTTTGACTTGGCTTGGAATTTGATTATCTTGCACAGCCTTGCCTTCAATCCTCGCAGGTTTGTGCGTGATTGATTATTCGCTGTTGCATTCAGCATGATCGACTCTCCCGGGCAAAACGCAGTGCGGCTGAGATGAGCATCCAAAGACAGCATACCAGATCGAAAGCAGCAACCGACTTCGCTTGACTTTGAGTCACCAGAGCGTTTAAGGAATTCTTCTTTATTCGTATCAATAATTTCAATTATCTGCAAAGGTTGTTTAATGTCATGGTCGAACTTGCAAGGTCTGTCGATGCTCGCTTCGAGGCCATATTTGATGTGACCGTAGGTTCCATCGAAAGAGGTTGGAAGATGTTGTGGTACGACAAAGACAAATGGATAGGAAAAACGACCACTTGGATGCATAGAGCTCTCACTTCCTTCCCCATACAAGTAACTCGTCATGTCTAGAAGCTCCTCCTTCTCTGTGAAATGAAAAGTACGGCGGAGTTCATCTGTGCCACGCTGTTCTGTCCAGTGGCAATAGACTTCACCCGTCAGTTTGAGAGTCAAAGCTCGCATTTTCATGGGCTCTTTCAAGTTAAGAATAACTTGTCCAGTAATGTTCTTCTTGCCCTCCTGAGTAAGGGTTTGACTTCCGACAAAAATAGCAAACTCTAAAAGTTTACCCATTGCACACAAATACTTGACTACTTAATTTGAAGTAATACCACACCCTCGTTGAAATATGCCATGCGTACTGTAGATCATATATTTCATAATTACAGATCGGTTTATGCCTCATATGAAATATTTATCAGCTACTAGTTTTTGAGGTAATAAATACTTTATAGGCTATTTTAATAACAAGAGGATGTTTAAACATCTCTTTTTTAATTTTCAAAAACAATTGGAATTGTTTCAACAAATTGTGCTAGAGAAATCTTGTTTGAAACAGATGCTATGTTTTGAAAATGTGCATATATGATGTTTCATTCAAAAACCAGAGAGCACCTGCATGTAAAAACCCGTTACTGTTTTGTAATTTAGTGAAAGAAAACTAATGTATAACATAACATAAACATTATTTCAATAGCATTATTAAGAAACCCACAGCATGTATAAAAGTTAATTAAGTTTTCTAGATAAAGCTTTTCTAATCATGTTTCTAAAAAGACAGCTGAAAATGTCGCAAGATTGCCTTTGGGACAACACAAACACAATATCGTCATCGTTTCAGAGTCGACAATTGACGTGTATACGTAATTCGTTATCTTGTTTTACTTCTGTTAAATTACAAGATACTATTGAATGATTCCTAGCAGAGTCTGATCAGTGGCAATACACAGAATGATAAAGAACAGCTGATTTGCTGCTGGCTGCTATAATTAGCCCGTATTTCACGAAACTAGATTATAGGCAGCAAATTCCAAATAAAGCAAAGTAAAACATGTATCAACATTGATATATACCACCTCTTTGTCATTGCCTATTTTATTGTTTTTGGAGTTGAATATTCCATGTTTGTGCTGCAAGAGTCGACAAAAGTTCTTGAACACTCGTAAAAATACAAAAGAAAGTTATCAACCCATAAACTTCTTTAGTGGGCTTTATTCAACCTCCACGTCCTCTAAAAATGTAATTATTTCAATCAAGCTCTTTGATCATCGTGCAAAAAGAATTTGATCTATGTTGTATAAAGCTGTCTCTAGAGAAAACATTGTTTTGGAGAAGAAGGAGGTGCAGGATGCGTGCAAAAGGAGTTAATGCTCCAATAATTTCTTCCCCCATTGTAGATTTTATCTTTTCTGCCCATCCTTTTCAGCATTTGAAAAACAAAAAGTTATTATATTTCTTAAATCTCTTTTCTAAATGCCTGCCGATACTCCGGCAGCATCTGTCCCCATTTTTGTTGCATAAACCGTTCTTTAACATAGCTGTCACACTGCTGGTACCATATTGTGTATAGTGATATTTCAGGACGTTCAACAAATATTACTTCAAAATAGCCCTAGCAATTTTGCATAGTAAAAAAAACGTGGCCCAAACAAACTTCACGGCACGAATGTGGCAAAAAGGTATTCATAGTATTGTTTTTGAATTTTTCCCATCTTATATTGCATATACTTACAAGGAACTGCTTTAATTAAAGCAGATGCCTCATCTTCTTCAGATGCTTCAGATGCCCCGTGTTCCTCTGGTGCCACAGATGCCTCGGGTGTCTCTGATGCCTGAGATGCCTCATGTGTTTCTGGTGCCACAGATGCTTCGTGTACCTTATGTGTTTCAGATGCCTCGTGTGCCTTTGATACTTTGTGTGCTCCCAGTTTCTCATGTGCATCAGTTGTCTTTTCTGTCTCAGGTACCTCTGGTGCTTCAGATGTGCATAGAAGTGGAGTTAAGATAGTTGCATTTTTCACAACAGCAGAATCTCCACTGAAGGGCACAGTACCAATAACCACGCGTATGTCTATCTTCAAATCAAAGTCATATGGGACACGGACTTTTATTCGCACATTGTAATAGCAACTAACCACATCGTTGATAACTGTTGTCCCTGTTTCAGCCGGAATGGCTAATGGTTCATTGACAAACATGCCAATTCCTCCACTTGGTATTGGGGGCCCAGATATACTGTTCAAAAAACATTTTCCATACTTCCTTTTGCTCCCAGAGTCACATTCTGTTATCATGATGAGACGTGCTTTTAATCCTCGCATCAATCTACCAGACTGATTATTTGCTGTTGCGTTTATCATGATCGACTCTCCGGGACAAAATGCAGACCGAGATAAATGAACAGTCAACGACAGCTTACCGAATGGAATACAGCAACCAATGTTGCTTGAATCCGTATAAGTAACATTGTCAAGGTACTCTGGAAGATTGGTATCAATTGGTTCAACAATGTCTACATATACAGCAACGTCAAAATTTGACTTTCCACTCCTTATAACAGTCGCTTTAAGCCAGTAATTGATACAACCGTGATTTGTCGAAATGGATCTTGGAAGATCAAGTGAAGTTTCAAAGGCAAACAAGTAAATGAAGCGACCATTTGGATGCATATCGCCCTTCTTCACTTGTCTGAATAAATATTTTTTTAAACTTACAATTTTTTGTTTTCTTGAGTAAAACTGGTTACCATCGCGCCACCAACATTGCGCAGAACCTTTAAATACCAACACCAAATCTTCTATCTCCATCGGGGTTAGCAAATCCAGAACAACTTGTCCCTCGATAGTTCTACCCTCGTTGGTTATAGTTTGATCTTTAACAACAATTTCGAATTCTTGAGGCTTTCCCATTATGTTTCAGCAAAATACGGGATTTTTGAAGCAGAACCGATGCTTTGAAACTGTGCGTTGAAACCTCTGACAGCATTTAATTTATTATGCACATTTTAAAAGTACCTGCACGGGCAGATGATATGCTGTTTTGTAAATTAGTTTATGAAGATAATCATAACATAGACAACACTTACAATTCAAGAATTTTATAACATGAAAAAACCTGCAACAGCTCTAAATATTAATTGAGTTTTCTTGATCAATTTTTCTCTTCGTGATCCTCTTTGGACGACAGCTGAAAATGTTAGAAAGGCCGTCATCACGTCAGTCGTCTGAGCAAAGTCCCGCCAAAGCTAGTTCCCAGGCCACAAATCAATCGAAATCTGCTTCACGGTCGAGTGAAAATGAAATAAAACACAGCAGAAGTAACACTTACAATTTAAAAATTATAATTATATTAAGAAACTTGCAGCAGGTTTAAAAATCAACTTAGTTTTCTTGATAAACGATTCTTCTATTAGAACAACGGCTAAAACTGAGGTGATATCAACTTTCGATACACAACACTACATTATCATTACCTCAGTCGAAGTCTTTTTCAGTTCAGGCTTCTTCACCATCTTTCCTCTTGTCTTAATTCAGCAAAATTAAGAAAATACATTATGACTTCATTATTAACAAAGTCTGATGATAAACAATGCAACAAAATAAGAAAAACGACTATTCATTTGCCATACTTAGGCCTTATCACGTCAAGCTATTATATTACAGCCACAAAGCAAGTACAAATTTCTTCTCATTGAAATGACCAAACAAAGAGTTTTGTTGTAGCCTATTGTTCTATCAAACAAAGACCATTGTTCTCATGCTTGCCTTCAGTTGACGCGGAAGCTGGAGGTTCTAATATGCGTGCTAAATTACAGCTCAGGAAATTTCCAGAAAACAAAGTAAAGAATTCATCTTCATCTGGTACCCCCATTTTTGATAAGAAAATATGCAGAATCCTTGTACCAGAATGGGTCCATGTATTCATATAAAAAACTGTTTAGCTGATGCAGGCTGATGCAATTGCAGATGGAAATGCCACTGAGGACGTTTCATTACTTGCCACACCCAAAGCACCTTCAAATGGCACGCTGCCAATGGTCACGGGTATATCCACTTTTAAATCAGAACCACAGGGAACACAAACTGTTATTCGCACAAAGTAATTGCACCACATTAGGCAGGGGCGGATCCAGACGGACGCAACAGACGCAAATGCGTCGGTCAGATTTGTTGGGAAAATATTAAAAATTTTACCATTATTTTCACTTTGAAAAAGAAATTAAAACTTTTCATCCGAGTTTGAATAATAACGTTTTGCCCGGAGTCTATTTATTCGTTTCCTTTACATCGTTTCCCCCCTATAGACAGAAGTAAATATTTCATTCACCCATTTATACGGGCTTGGGGCTGTTGACAAATAAGTGGCAACACTTCTCGCCTTGCCACTGAGCCCTAATCCTTCAAAACGCAAGTGTGCAAAGAAACAGATGCAAACCAATCAGAATTACGGATGCTGCTTCACGACAAAGTGGCGGGAGCGTCTGTCAATTTCAAATAACTGATGCAAACCAATCACGTTTCTTTCTCAACTGATGCAAGCCAATCAGAATTATCAATGCTGCTTATGAGATAGTACGGGGAGCGTTTGTCAATTTCAAAAAACTGATGCAAACCAATCAGAATCATTCCCTACTGATGCAAACCAATCATTTTACATTTCAAATGATGCAAGCCAATCAGATGAACGCTGAGTTCTCGATCGATTTTATTACACTAACAGATAAACATAAACTGTTGTGTTGTGTTGGGTTTTTTGTTGCAAAATGTATCCTTCAAAATGGCGTTGATTTTGGCGTTTGATAACAAGGAGTTAAATTTCTCTTTCTCCGTCGAGAATGAGCTATACGAAGAAAAGCTTTAAAACTTCCGAGAAAGATGCTTCCAATTGTTTACTAGCAAGTTCTCAAAGTATCAAGTTTGTAGCATCTTTGTCGTATCAGTGTCATGAATTTTCCCTTTAATAGGCCCATTAGCAAACACATTGCAATTTACAATATAAAAACGTTATACGTATATAGCCAAAAATTTCAGGATGAACTGCGTAATTCATGGCATAAGAACACAAAGTTTCAATTTAACCTAGTTTTGAATCAAGTACAGCATTGAGATCTTGAACAAAAACAAATTCTCATGCTATAAAAATTCACATCATCACTGCGTTGTATCTAACTGTCCCCACAGCACAGCTGGAGATGGAAATTGTCTTATTCAATAAGAATTTGACTCCCATACAGAAACATCGTCTGATGCTGATGAGATAATTGTTCTTTTACGTTTTGTTCAATTTAATAGTTTAATAATTATGTAGGTTGTAGTATGAAATATTCTGATATATTTTGAAGCTGATGTTAAACAATAAAAACGGTGCCTCGTTTACATTGAATTTCATTGTATTCTATCAATGTTTTCACCGCCCACGTTGAAGCAAAATTTGATCAGCACAAGAGGTGCCAAAATTGTTGGTAGTTACATTTAATATCTAGAAGGGCGTGGCCAACGAAAAGTTTATGAACCACGCCCAAAAGCCTGCAATAGAGCGTCGGTCAGATTTTATGCTGGATCCGCCCCTGTTAGGTCGTTAACAAATGTTGTCTCTGTAAAATTTGGAATGGTTAATGGTTGGTTGACAAATGTACCAGTTTCTCCTCTTGGGATTGGTGGCCCATATTTGCTGCTCAAAACATGAAACTCCTCCATCTCTCTCTCCTTATATTGATAACCGATCACCTTAAAAAGTTCTGCTTTCAATCCATTCATCTTTGTGCGTGATTGATTATTTGCTGTTGCGTTTATCATGATCGACTCTCCAGGACAAAATGCGGACCGACAGAAATGGGCATCCAAAGTCAGTATACCAGATGGAAAACAACAACCAATTTCTTTTAAATCTTGCCTAACATTATCGCCAAGGTATTCCTCAAGATTAGTATCAACATGTTTGACAATCTGTAATTTACATTCGGTTTCCTTGTATGCAGACCAATTTCCCACAATAGTTGCTGTAAGGCTGTATTCGATATAGCCACACCTTCCATGGATAGAGCTTGGTAAATCAAGTGAGGTAACAAAGTCAAACGGGTAGATGACGCGACCACTTGGATGTACATAGCCCTCGCTTCCTTCTGCTTGTAAATGTTGTATCATATTTACAAGTTCCCTTCTCCCATCTTTCCAAGAGCATTCAATTTTTCCTTTCAACTGCAGACTCAAGCCACGCATTTTCGTCGGCTTTTTCAAGTCAACAATAACTTGTCCCTTGATGATTCTGCCTTCCGTAGTTATAGTTTGACATTCAACAACGATTTCGAGCTTCTTGCTTTTTCCCATTTTTTCTAACGTCTGTTTCTCTGATTACTGAACTTTAATCCTTGACTCTTCACCCAATTTCGATAACTGAATGTTTGCGTTGCAACGAGGGCACCTTTAATGTAATATGACGCGAACTTCATGTCCGCATACTTTGCAATGCTTGTTCTATAACTTATTTCCAAGAAAATGATGTATTTGAAACAAAGAGGAAGCTCTCCGAGATTCGTTCAGATTCGCACGCAGTTTTGCTCCTGTTTTACCGCAAAGAAGTACATGCGAATATCAAATTGATAAATGTTTGCAACGCTGAGTACTTATGAGACAATTTTAAGAAACAGTTAACAATCTAAATCTTGTAAATGATGGATCTTGTTTGGACAATAGCTGAAAATGCTGCGAGATGTGGAATGATTGACAACACAACATCCTCATTATCTCATCAGAGTTCCAGTCACACTAGTTCCCAGGCCACAAATCAGTCGAAATCTGCTTCAGCTTCAGGGTCGAGTGAAAATGAAATAAAACACAGCAGAAGTAACACTTACAATTTAAAAATTATAATTATATTAAGAAACTTGCAGCAGGCTTAAAAATCAAATTAGTTTTCTTAATAAACGATCCTTCTATTAGAACAACCGTTAAAACTGAGGTGATATCAACTTTTGATAGACAACACAACATCATCATTACCTCATTCGAAGTCTTCTTCAGGCTTCTTCATAGTGTTTAATCTTGTTTTAATTCAGCAAAATTAAAAAAACACACCATGAATTGATTATTAACAAAGTCTGATGATAAATAATGCAACAAAATAAGAAAAACGACTATTCATTTGCCATACTTAGGCCTTATCACGTCAAGCTATTATATTACAGCCACAAAGCAAGTACAAATTTCTTCTGATTGAAATGACCAAACAAAGAGTTTTGTTGTAGCCTATTGTTCTATCAAACAAAAGACCATTGTTCTCATGCTTGCCTTCAGTTGACGCGGAAGCTGGAAGTTCTAATATGCGTGCTAAATTACAGCTCAGGAAATTTCCAGAAAACAAAGTAAAGAATTCATCTTCAACTGGTACCCCCATTTTTGATAAGAAAATATGCAGAATCCTTGTACAAGAATGGGTCCATATATTCATACAAAAAACTGTTTAGCTGATGCAGGCTGATGCAATTGCAGGTGGAAATGCCACTGAGGATGTTTCATTACTTGCCACACCCAAGGCACCTTCAAATGGCACGCTGCTGATGGTCACGGGTATATCCACTTCTAAATCAGAACCATAGCAAGCACGTACTGTTATTCGCACCAAGTAACAGCACCAAATCACGTCGTTATGAAATGTTGTCTCTGCAGAATTTGGAATGGTTAATGGTTGGTTGACAAATGTACCAGTTTCTCCTCTTGGGATTGGTGGCCCATATGTGCTGCTCAAAACACGACACTCTTCTATCGACTTCTTCTTAGAATAATAACTGATCACCTGAAGAAGTTGCGCTTTTAATCCTCGCATCTTTCTGCCAGATTGATTATTTGCTGTTGCGTTTATCATGATCGACTCTCCGGGACAAAATGCAGACCGACAGAAATTAGCATCCAAAAACAGCATACCAGATGGAAAACAAAAACAACCAATCTTTTTTAAATCTTGCCTAACATTATCACCAAGGTATTCCTCGAGATTGGTATCAACATGTTTGAGGATTTTTAATTCATTTTCAGTTTCTTTGTATGGATACGATTTTCTTTCAATAGTTGCTTTAAGGAAGTATTCGATATAACCGTACTTTCCGTTGATAGAACTTGGTAAATCAAGTGAGGTAACAAAGTCAAAAGGGTAAATGACGCGACCACTTGGATGTACATAGCTCTCGCTCCCTTCTCCATGTAAATATTGTATCATATTGACAAGTTCCTCTTTTCCATAGTATGTATAGTCACCATCTTTCCAAGAGCATTTAGCTTTTCCTTTCAACTGCAGACTCAAGCCACGCATTTTGGTAGGTTCTTTCAAGTCAACAATAACTTGTCCCTTGATGATTCTGCCTTCCGTAGTTATAGTTTGACATTCAACAACAATTTCGAGCTTCTTGCTTTTTCCCATTTTTTCTAACGTCCGCTTCTCTGATTACTGAACTTTAATCCTTGACTCTTCACCCAATTTCGATAACTGAATGTTTGCGTTGCAACGAGGGCACTTTTAATGTAATATGACGCGAACTTCATGTCCGCATACTTTGCAATGCTTGTTCTATAACTTATTTCCAAGAAAATTATGTATTTGAAACAAAGAGGAAGCTCTCGAAGATTCGTTCAGATTCGCACGTAGTTTTGTTGGTCCTGTTTGACAACAAGGAAGTACATGCGAATATCAAATTTATAAATGTTTGCAACGTTGAGTACTTATGAGACAATTTTAAGAAACGAATAACAATCTTCATGTTGTAAATGATCTGCTTTGAATTATCGAATGAAAATAAAACACAACATAAAAGATACCATTAAAATACAATAGTTTAAGTACATAAGAAAGGAGGCAGATCTATGAATCAGTTAAAACTTTGTTCATAAATGTTCTCTTAGAAATTAAGATTCTCTTTGGACAAAAGCTGAAAATGTTGCGAGATGTGGAATGATTGACAACATAACATCCTCATTATCTCATCAGAGGTCCAGCCATACTAGTTCCCAGACTACGAATCAGTCGAAATCATCTTCATCACTTGTGTCAGTCAGCAAATTCATCTTATCTAGTCTAACAAAGTCTGATGAAGGCTAAAATACAAATAAAACATATTGAATGATAATTGTATTGATAAATAATTAATTATGGCATTAATACAATAAGGGACCAAAGTCCCTGGGACACGTGAGAAATTCAGTTGATAATGCCATGTTTCTACATACTTTGTTCCCAGTGAGCAGAATGCGACCCCCCCCCATTCCCCCAAACAATGTTGTCTTATCTTGTGCACCAGTCTTTTCTCATCGCCGGGCTCCAGAGACAACATTGTTTGAGGGAGGAGGGGAATGAACAATGCGTATTAAACTTGGAAAAGTCCCAAGTGTCCCAGGACTCTTGTCCCCAATTGTTAAACATAAGCGTTAACGTAATGTTGCTCTAAAAAGCTTTAGCTAATAGAAAATCACAATACCTTTCCCCCAAAATATCTAACTTTCTTTAACTTTCTTCTTCTGCAGCAACGAAACAGCATAATGGAAAACGTGATTAAGAGTGCACCAGCAATTCCCGAAACAATTGGAAGTAGGATATTGAGATAAACAAAGCTGACTTCCTTTAATAAAAAAATAAGATCATTGTTATGAAAGATCATACTCCATTCAAGCTGCAGAATAAAGAAGCTACCTAAGACAGAGAAGATTGTGCCTGGCAGTTCGAAAAAATTCAAAGTCAAAAACAATACTAACCTTTTCCTTGTTTGTCGTAGGCAGCTTGTAAACTGAGAAAAAACAATGGATACACGATCAGCCTCGTAATCATGCCCTAGTATACAATAATGGTCAAAAGTTATGGGGCACTTTCGATTTTTCGAACTCTGCACCCATCCTTTTTCTATTCCTCTCTCACTCAACCAATGTTGGGAGAGGAATATGCATATGAAATAATGACAAAGTTCAATTTGCGTGCCGACCACAATGGTCTGAGTTACAGACCGTTGTAGGGAGAGTGAACAAAGTTCGGGAGAAAAGAAGTGTCCACCCGGACACTTTTTCTAAACTCCGGAGGCTACCGTCACTCCAGAGAATACCGGACACTCCCAGAGGCTTCCATCATGTCCTAACATCATTTTGCCACTATTGTTGTCGAAATATGTATAATGCGTTGGAAGCAACCAAGATAATGTATATACCACATATATACCTGTATCGCCAAAGCCCTTTTCGTCTGGTAAAGTAGGCATTTGAGTTTCTTCTTTTGCAATCCAGTCTGTTGGTTTTGTGTTGGGCTGGTCTCTCTTCCCTGGGGGGCTACTTTGAGGGCCCACGTCGGAAAACAGCACACGTGTTGAGGACAGTCTGTTGCTGGCACTGCTACTGCTGAAAACGGTTTGCTGCTGGGTCGCTGACGTCAGTGGAGCCGTGTCGAGTAGGGGAGGGTAGCGAAGACGGGGTGATGGAGACGACGGTGAAGGTAGGGCAGCGGTTGAGATGATCATTGACGACACGGGAAAATTGTTCGTAATCGAGGCCGTCCGTGTCTTATTCGAGGCAATGACGCTGTCTTTGAAGATTGACGAAAAACTTGACTTGAGTAGCACACTTGTTGGAGAGGTGAGTAATGACACAGTAACGGTAGTGCTTGAAATAGTCGCAGCTCCTGTTGCGCCAATGGTTAACGACGACGTCGATGATGACGTCATCTTTTTGTTTGCATGCGAGGCTGGAAGTGAAACCGAGGATGAAAAATGTGTGGTGGTGCTTTTCGTGGCATTTATCGATGAAGATAATTTGATGCTGCGCACTTCCACGACTGGTAAAAATGATGATGAGCTGCGAATGCTGGACATCAGCGGGATAATGGTCGCTGATTTTGATGTTGATGCTACGTTTTTCAACAATTGTTCGTCGTGTGCTACGTGTTGTGCTGTGGCATCGTCGTTAATGTGTGTCCCTTCTTTACTCTCTTCTACTTTCTTGTCGTCGCTATGCTGTTGCTCCGTCTGGTCATTTGCGGAGGAGCTTCCACCAAAAAATGGAATGTGCTTCAATATGCTTTCGAGAAAATTCTCCCTTTTTAATCTCTCCAACTGCTCTTCGTTGTCCGTGACGTAGTCTTCTGGTAGCAAACTACTGCTACATGTTGCGAGGAATAAACTTAATAACAATGCAAGAAGACTCACACTCAAAACAAATGCACTTTGATTTGATAAAGCCATGATGATTTTGCGTAGATTCAGCTTTGACAATTTTCCGCTTTTCTTCGATATTCAAGAATATTTTTAAACCATCAGCTCCAGTATTAAGTACAAAAACATGAGTGCAAGTCGTATTTTTATGAAAGAGCTTTGCTTTAAGAACTTCGTACTTGTTTTCAAGAAAAATTACAAAATTGATTCCTCTTGATCTTCTCTTTGGTTCTCTCCTTGATTCCTTTGGGTTTTTCTTCAATTTCTCGCAACTATATCGTGCGACTCTTGAACCAATTAAAACGTTTACGGCTGAAGTATTTTCAAAACTTTCTCGTTCGTTCCCAGAAAGCAAGTTCATCCAACCAAAACATTAGAAAATCGATGTATGGACTCGGCTTACCAATTTCCACAACTTCAACAATACAAGCGTATCTTTCAAAACAAAACAATTGCAATTTCGATACAAATAAATGCTTTATTCTATTTTATCACTCTCCAATCCGAAACCTTTTGCTTTTTTTCAAAAGAGCAAGACACCAAAACACTCGTTGCGCACCAGTTAACCAATTACGTTTTCTTTCAACCTTTTGTATAAGAGATCAAACTTCATGAACATATCTAGTATGCATCCTGATCTTACTTGTTCGTTGTTCGTCTATTTCTATCTGTCCACAAAACCGTCTGGACACAAGGTGTTCTCATTAGCAGAAAACAAAGAATCGCATTCAAAGCACTCGTGATATCCAACTGTATAATTCAATCTGTTTGCGTATGTGGCGTTTGACGAAGCCGTTTGGAATATAAACGATACTCTATACGAAATAATACCATGGAAATTCTGGTTAGATCACCAGAGCATGTAGTCACCTGTTACGAAAACAATAAACCAGCAGCACGTGGTTTGGTGGTGTCGGCGGTTGCGGAGCTCGTGGTAGTGCCGTTGCGGTGGCGCACGGATCAAAATAACTCCGACAAAGACGAAGTTGTTTTGATTCTAGCATTCAAGATAGCATTCAAGACAAAACAACTTGAGTGCAATATGCTTCAGCTCTGTTTCAATTTCGATTACTTATTTCAAAAGCATAAGCATACGTCTATAAATACACCCGGAATTGAAATTTAATTGGGAAGAATTTTCACACTTTTCTGGTCTGTTCCTAATTTTTATAAGAAATGATACTTTATTTATACTCCATCTTATTTAAATTCACTTCACCCTTAAATAGCAGGTTGAAATATTTTTTTAATAAAACATCTATTGAGAAAAAGAAATAACTGATTATAATGAACTTAATTGGATTTGATAAAATTATGAATTGCTCATGCTCCTGTATACAATGAGAAGAAATATATATATAAAAGAAAGACAGGATAGAATAACAAGAGTCGTTTGTTTTTAAGTTCCTCTTGTATAAGTAATGAACCAGCACTGTAGGAAGCCCACACAACACCGAACATCTGTCAAACATAATGGTAAAACAACTTAGCAGAGTTGCCTGTTCTGACTTAAAAACCGGCAGGCCTTTCAACAATATTGATAATGTTTGAAATTTCGATTTTAGAAATTTAAATTAAACACTTACCTTTAGCAAGAGACTTAGAAATGAAAATGCTTTGACAACTGGGTGAGCCAAGCCGACAATGATCAATGGCAGAACACAATAACCGACAACACCAAGGCATTGTGAGTAACTTACCTGAAATGGCAATAGATGCTGTGATGAGAAGGTTTAAGAGACTCTTACTTACTTAACACTTACCTTCAGCATTGACTCAACAAACATTTTAAAATTGTGTAAAACAGAACTTTGACTTGCAAAGCATCCTATATTGTCTTTATTAACATCTTTATTTGAGGTAATGTCACCTCTAAGTACTGTGATGTTGTGAATAAATGCCCCCTTTTCTATTGGATGCCCCATGAAATGTATACCCTTTTAACTTAATAAATGTCACAGGTTTGCATTTGAAGCATTACAGCAAAAAAAGATGAGTTGTAAAAGCAAGATGAACATTAGCATACCTCTCCACCCAGAGCTCTTGTGAGGACAAATATGACAAATGAACCAATGAACCAAATAGTTATTATCCAAGATACAACCTAGTAAAGAAAGCAAAATAGACTCATATTTTAAAAAGAAAGCCATCAAAGACGTTTACAAAACTCTTCCAAATGCTCAAATATTATATAAGATTATTATATAATATCAAACTTAGCATTAAAGAATTATCAAAACACTTCTTACCCGAAATTGACCGTAAAGAGACAGCAAGGAGAAGGCGAGAACAACAAAAAGTGGTCCCCAGAAATCCGGACTATCTTTAACGACACTGTTCTGGAATCCAAGAGATGGAATTGGGAAGAGCACACACCTCAATTTATAGTAGATATCCTGCACGTTTATGTCCAATTCCTCACTACAAAAAATAAAACAATCCATGTTAATTATTCGCAGAGCTGCTGAAAGGGTATGATGATCATGGGACTCAGATAGAGACAGAGTTACTTAGTGAACATACTCCCTATATGTTTCTTTAATAAATTAACCCCAATAACATACATAAACTTGACCATAATACCTCTAGAATGAGGCCATGTCATGTATACAGTTTTATAAAGATAGAAGATATAGAGTACAAGTAACTCAGAACTATTAATAAAGGATAACATAACATATAACATACAGTAATGGTTTATCAAAGGCATATTCGTCAATCTCTTCCACTTCCATCAGCCACCCAAATCCACGATTTTTAAGCATACTTTTCGCCATTCCATCATCCTCTAACACTCCAAATGCGCTGTCTTTCGATCTCGGTAGTTCAGAATTTTCCATCATTCCACTGTAATTATAAGACTCGTTGCCTGCTTCATTTGATCCATCAGTATTAACAAAAGAGAGGTCATTTATCTCCACTGTAGCAGTAGATCTTTTCTCTCCCTCCATCATAGCATTTGAAAACTATGGGCTGGTTGTTTGAGAACTTGTACGCGGTGACAATAAAGCAACAATATCAAATTTTTATCATAGAGCAATGGCTAGTGACGTCACGATTTGGCTAGGCCAAGCCGAGAGAGGCATCGATCGGTCTGCTTTGTTGCTTCTCCTTCAGGCTTCTTCGAGGGCTGCAAAACAAAAATTTCCAAAATTACTCAGCTCTACATTGGCAGATATATTTGAATTCTTTAAGTAGAAAACTTACGGTTTCAAGCTTCAAGAACATTAATTTTGAAAGTCTTAGTGTTGGCTGGGTCGGCAAAGTACGTGGAAGATTTTTATGTACACTTCTGACGTAATTTAGTAGCAGCAACAACAACATTGTTATAAAGGTGGGCAGTAGAGCAAAGCAAAGAAGGAAATATCTCACGAATGACGTGAATTTTTGTTTTGTCCGTCACAGTGGAAAGGAAACAGCTTGAGGAAAATTTAAAGTTGAGCCCGTTTTTCATGCCCAAAAGATATCCCAGCAAATGAGAGGCTCTGATACTGACACTGAAGGTTTATCAGCCGACGAGTCAGCAAAACTTCTAGGACGTCGTAACAGAGATATGGCAGCCGAAAGAAATTCATTTTCTGCAGGCCTTGGCCAAGGAAGCACTTCCCAGACTGATGTGAGGAGCGACCTTGTTTTTCGCTTTATGTTTACATATAAAACAAACAATTCGAATTCCAGTGTTTATCATCTCATTTAATGTATCTTAGTTTCGAAAGTAATTGGTTTTGAAATATGGTTCAACAAAAGTTAAATGCTTTTTTATTGACATCACACAAATTTTATGTTCTTATATGTTGCTTTTTCAAATTAGGAGTCAAGCAGTAGCAAAAGGGGAAATGTGATAAAAAATCTGTTCAGAAGAAAACGAGAAAATAATGATCAGGATGAGTCAAGATCCCCACAGAGACGTATTGCAAATGAAGAGCGTAATAACGTTGCTCCTCCTGGGGAAGAAGACGGCCCTGATGGTGAAGAAGAGTTACATTACGGTGCAAAAAGTGTTCTCATGTTAATTACACCGGTATCAGTTTGCTTACTGGTAGTTGTGGCAACAATATCATCTGTGACGTATTATTCAACAAATTATGAACGAACCTATTTGTAAGTATGCGACAATTGCAGGTCCAATATTGCATGCTGTTATACTTGGTATTTCAGCTAATGAGTTATCAAGCATCAAACCTAAAACATAAATCATTAAGTCACTTTGAACTGCATCAACGTATCTCTCGTCAAATTTTATCAAAGTTCAGTTGTTTGGTTATAGATATACTCAATTTTGAGTTCTATACAGCTCTGCGGCTACTTTAGATTTTTCATGCTCTTTGCCAGGATCTACACACCTTTTCGAGAGGAAAGTACAAAAACAGCCGGTGAACGTGCAGGATTTGCTATGCTGAATGCATTGATTGTGATTGGTGTAGTTTTGGTCATGACAATTTTCCTTGTGCTACTCTACAAATACAGGTGCTACAAGGTGAGATAATAAAGCCCTCAATAAATCCTTTTCTATTCCTATGAATAATCTAATATTGTATCCAAACAAAGATAACCAATGCTAAATTATAAGATCAGAAATAATACCACAAAAATAGTAAATGAATAGATAAAGATGCAATAGACTATTAAATTGATAAAAAAATAGACTTTTACCCAGTCAAGATAACTCTCAATGATGGGACATTTCCCAGCAAAAAGGTATCCTAAATATTGCTAATTTGTGTATTCTCTTCTTCACAGTTCATCAGTGGCTGGCTCATCCTATCATCTCTGATGTTGCTTTTCATCTTCAGCTACATCTATTTCATGTAAGTATAGCAGAATTTGAGTTTCAACATGTCAGCTTAGACACACTTAAAATCACCCAAATTCCAAGATCATCAAACCTATTATCACTTTTATCACATTTTCTTCAGGGAGCTGTTCAAGCTCTACAATGTGGCAATGGATTTTTTCACCATGGCTTTATTCCTTTGGAATTTTGGTGTAGTTGGTATGATCTGCGTTCATTGGAAAGGCCCACTGCGGCTACAACAGCTGTACTTGATCTTGATCAGTGCCTTGATGGTAATAAAGCATGTCAGATAACCTTGTATAGCAAGAAGAAATCATTACTTGTAGTCTTTTGATAAATATGTGATGCTAAATTTATTATCTTGTATTGTGGGGTATTTTGTGAATGTGTTGATGTATTATCTTTTCACAGGCTCTTGTTTTCATTAAGTATCTACCTGAGTGGACACTGTGGTTTATTTTGGGTGCCATTTCTCTGTATGGTATGTGGAGTAGTTTATTTGTTATCAAACTAATGTTTCATTGAATGAAAATGAGTCGTGTGAAAGAGCTAGTACCTGTTCAATATCAGCTATTTGCTTTGTTTATCCAATCAATTTCACTTTCATCATTTTTTGTAGATTTGCTGGCCGTTTTGTGTCCAATGGGACCACTAAACATGCTTGTTAATCTTGCACAAGAAAGAGACGAACCACTGTTCCCAGCTTTGATCTATTCATGTAAGTAACACCACATTCTCAACTGCTGATTCAATAAAATACCCATAGGCGGTATGATTTTTTGAGTTGGTTCCCAATTTGAATCTGATTATTTTCAAATACAGTAGAGCATGTATTTGTTGACTAAAATTGAATTTTAAGTGGCATTGAATTTTAATCTTGATATAGTGCTACTTTGATGCAGTGCTAATTTCATACAGTGTTATGATGCAATGTTGCCTTAATACATTGTTGCCTTGATACATGGCTATTTACCTTGATACATTGATACCTTGTTGCATTGATACCTTGTTGCCTTGTTGCTTTGATACAAGGCTACCTACTTGGATGCATTGATACCTTGTTGCCTTGTTGCTTTGATACATGGCTACCTACCTTGATACATTGATACCTTGATTCTTTGAATGCTTCGTCTACTGCAAAACTAAACTACGTTTACGTTTGATTGATAATAGTCGTTCTTCATGTTTACTGAATTACAGCTACGATGATGTGGACTGTGGGTATGGCGGACAGGGCTGACAGAGACGTCGAGAGTAGGCGACAGGAGTATGATGCAAATGAAGGAAATAGACAGGCTCACAACCAAGCGGCAAGGGCTTTGAATGGTCAACATCCTCCACCACGTCAGGAATATCAAGCACAAGAAGAACGTATGTTCATCTCTCTCTAATTTATCTTCTGTTTACTGCCAGTCGTATCGGTCGTATCTCACTACTCTACTGGCTTATCTTGATCCAAATTGTTCCTTGTGCTGTCTTATTTGATTCCAGCGCTATTTAGCATTCTTTTTGTATACATTTTTCGCATAATCAAAATCATTTTTTTACTAATCTCTTTATATCTTACATCTGACGTTATTTTCCACGCTCTTCAAGTTGATCAAAACAAATCGGGGCTCCTCTTGAAGCAATATAAAGCGTCCATTAGGAAGACTTCATATTTGTTGACTTTTTGTTGACTTCATCTTTGTTGACTGTTTGCCATCTTTGTTGACTTTTTTCTATAGGCGGTGTCAAACTTGGTCTGGGAGATTTCATATTTTACAGTGTTTTAGTTGGAAAAGCATCGTCATACGGTGACTGGAACACAACGATTGCTTGCTTTGTAGCCATCCTTATCGTGAGTAGCTTTTGTTTCAATCACTTCTATTCATGTCGAGACTATATCGGAACTTTGCACATCTACCTATGAATGGTGCAGTAAGTACTGCAGTACATAACTTGACGTAATGAAGCTTGTCTGAGTCTGGTGGATGGAATCTAGTGTCCGCTTTCTTTCTGATACCACAAGCTGAGTTTAAAATACCTTTGAAAATCGGAAACATAGCGAAACATAATAACTACTAAAGCTTTTCGTCTCACACTCATCGGAGTAGTACGCCAGAAAGAGAACGAAAATGATTCCAATCTCGATCCTCTTCTGGGTATAATTATTCGTTAGGTTTTCATTTTCGTTTTCTTTCTGACGTACTACTCCGATGAGTGTTAAACGAAAAGCTTTAGTAGTTATTATGTTTCGCTATGTTTTTGATTTTCAAAGCTATTTTGAAGTTCTGTACCGATCAAAACTGAGTTTACTGTTACTTGTTTTACCTGAGACTGCTTGTCTTTCTTCAATTCTCCTTATCAATCATGTATTACTGTTAATAATTGGTATTATGTATTTTATATTTATTGTATTTTATATTATCACCGACAGGGCTTATGTTTAACTTTACTGTTGCTTGCGATCTACAAGAAAGCACTGCCAGCCTTACCCATATCGATCACGTTTGGACTCATCTTTTACTTCGCAACCAGATCAGTTGTCAAGCCATTTACAGACACGCTAGCCAGCGAGCAGGTTTTTGTTTAGCAACGATGGGGCTCTGGGCCAAGCAAATTAATCATGTGGAGCTTTGATAAACAGTTTAGTAGAATTTTTGCATATTATTTCCACATTACTCATTAACTGTATAGTTTAAATTTATTATGGTAAATAACTTGTATTAATTAACTGGCAGTATTGCATTATGTACTATAAAATAAGCAATTATGATTATAAGGATTATAAAAATACTACCAGGTATATTCTTTGCATCATCTATTTGTGAATATTGGTCTAAAACTTAGACTTTCATAACTTTGTGAATCTATTTAAAAACCTATATAGCCATCATGGTTTTCTTGTAATAGTTTCTTGATTAGATTTGTATAAGGCTTGGAACAATTGCGTCTATTTCTTTCTCTCCCCCGACTCCGAAATGTGAACCCCCCCCCCCCATCTAGCCTTTCTCTCTTGGAATAATTCTTTGAAATCACATGACTTTGGGATTACGTCATTCACCAAGAACAAGTCATGTTGCTGTTGTTGTCAATGTCTCTATTTCTTTTCTTCTTGTCTGAAAGTGAAGAGGAAAGGAAGTGGGGCATAAATGCTGCAAATATTCCTTCATTTTTACATCTTCCAAAATGCCAGAGAAAACGTACAACGTTTCAATTCTTTCTCCCAAGCTTAGGCATGAAGAATTCATGATCAATGTTGCAGACACTCTGGAGTATCTGGAGAAAATTTCCGAAGACATATTTGGACGAATTAGCGCAAGAGCTCAAGAGTACAGGGAAAAAATCAGTGCGATAAACAAGCGCACAGAACTCGCACAGGCGAAAATCGACAAACTCAAAGGCAGCAAGAAGGCAATTCAAGTTTTTTCGTGCGCAAAGTATCCAGCGTCCGATGAGTTGCAGCCCTACACATCAATCTTTAGTGGAGAGAATAGTCTGAGAGACAGGAACGCAAGTCACCGTCACGTGAAATCAAGACACAGGGTCGTAGATGGAAGGGTTACTCAAGAAAGACTTCCCCATCATCACATTAATACTAAAAGCAAAGACAAGGACAATACTGACATGGGAGATGGGCTAGGCAAGCTTCCTAAAAATTTGGAATCAGTGAGCTCTCTGTTGTTGTTCAATACAGCCGAGAATCCTTACAAGAAGTATGTGATGCTCGATCCTCTGTCAGGAGCAATAACAAAAGTTAAGACTGCTGTAGAGGAGGAAGACAGCAGTCTTGGGGCTGCCCCAAGTACGATAACGAACAGAGAACAAATTGAAAGAGGCATTGCTGATAATTACCTTTACATGCCAGGACTTGGAGAGGTTCCAGAGATTGATGTGCCAGCATATTTGCCAGATCTGCCTGGAGTTGCAGATGATTTGTCTTACAGGTTCATCTCCATCCATGCTTCTTTACTTGTTATTGTAATTTATTTTTATTATAGGTTTTCTCCAGACCGGTGTTTAATATGATGTTTTTCTCTTTTAGTGCCGATCTTGGCCCATCTATTGCTCCATCATTGATTCCTGGTCTAACCATTCCAGATCTGCCATCTGTTGATACCAGTGCGCCTGAAGTAGCAGCTTCAAGTGGCTCTGCCATGCCTCCACCACCACCGCCCCCAGCTGGTGGAGCACCACCACCCCCTCCTCCTCCTCCAGCAGGGGGACCACCTGCACCTCCACCTCCTCCATCAGGTGGAGCACCTCCTCCCCCACCACCACCACCAGTATCTGCAATGCCACCCCCACCACCTCCTCCAGAAGCACCCAATGCTGCAGAAGGTAAGTTATATTTGTATCACAATTTTACCCATTGCTCATCCATCCTCGATGTAATTTATTGTCTTTATTCACTGTTTTTTAATATGACAATTCTAAATACATGCCAGGGTGATTGTCTGGTCTTTCTGCTTTCGTTGTAGCCGGTTCGAATGGAGCAAAGCCTGAGAATGTTCCAGAAGAGGCTGGCTCTGATGGCAGATCTGATCTGATGGCCGCCATACGAAATGCTGGTGGCAAGGGAAAGGCCAAGTTGAAGGATGCCAAAAGTCGGAAGATCGAGAGGAAGAAGGAGAAAGAGAAGACCACATCTGCCTCTGGGGGCGGTGACTTGATGTCCGACCTGTTTTCAAAGTTGAGCATGAGGCGCAAAGGGATATCTGGTCAGAAAACTGAATCTGCGTCTGCAAGTAGTGGAGACGTATCTGCAATGGATCGCATAGCAGCAATGATACCACCACCCAAACCAAGGGCTGAAACAGCTGACAGTGGAGACTGGGAACAATAGATTTGACTTTTAGGTAGTCCTTCTGATATATTCTTTGTTGAATAAGCCTAACATTGATTTATAAATCTGTTACATCATATTAACTTGTCAAATACAATCATTCAGTTTTGATTAATAAACATGTAATGATTGGTTAAGCATAAAATAAAGAGAAACCAATCAAGGTATCATTGTTTAATATTCAACATTTTTAATCTATTTGTGTTAAAATTTATAAAAATACAATAATTATCAGAATTTGGCAGGATATTTGAATGATAATTAAAATAGAATAACAGTTGTTTTGGTCTAAAGAATAAATGGCAATATTGCTTTGCGTTCATGTGGATAATCTTCAAATTTCTCTTTGTACCACCTGAAATAAAAAGAGAATGCCTTAAACTGAGCAAAGCATTGTTACTATCTGCATTTTGCAGAAAAATTGTTTTAGTGTGGAATTAATTATGGTAAATTGCAAACCGGTGGTGGCTCAATGCTCTTGGCCACAGATTGCAAACAGTGAAAAACGAGAAGGCACATGCAGCCAACGTTTGAGTAGCCAGAAAGAATCCAAACCACTCTAACGATTCTCCAAAATAATTAGCTGCTGATATGTACTCAAAAAAACCACCTAGAAAAAAGTTGAAGTTGTGTGACATTGCGTAAGCTTATATAGATAAAGGTTAAATGCTGGTCAGATGATGATTTTTGTGAAAGGTCCTGGTTGTGCTCACCTCTGGGAATTTTGTAGCCTACTTCACCAGGTTTTCTGAGGTTGCGAAGGACATGATCAGAATGGAGATTAATAGCTAGCCCAATGAAGAATATTATAACTCCAAGAACCACAACAGGATTCAACAGCCAATTGGCTGGGAAATGCTCGAGATGAATGCTTCTAACTTGAACGTATCCATTGACCGTGCAAAATGCAAATGCCAAAAACCAGATAGGGACTGGTGTTGGCTTTCCACCTTTGATTAACAATGAGTATAAAAATGATCTACAAAAAGGATTCAACAAGGAATGAGTTAAGCATTATTATTGCTGCCCCGCAAGGGTGTGATTGCTTGGGCGCTCTATCGATGAAAGCCCTGTGTGCAACATTGCTCGACGGACAAAAATTGATCTGGTAACAACCAATATGAATCATGCAATAAAATAGTTTGCTTTGATATTTACCTTTGCCAGTAATGAAGAATAAATAGCCCTACCAATGCTAATTTTGTTAAAGATAAAGGATTTTGATTATCGATCAACAAGAATGCCACAGGGATACCAAAGGCAGGAACTTCCTGGCTGAACCAAGCCAGTTTTGCATTGATTTTCCAGTTGAACAAGGGAAATGAGGATTGTGCGTATCTTCCATAGCAAGCCTTCATGAATGTTAGTACAATGGCAAAAAATGCGCCCAGTATAAACATTGCCAAAGAGAGAAGATCAATGGTCTTGTGTTCGAGGCCAGCGTCACGAGAACTGAAAAACAGACCAAAATGCGTCTTTATTGCTGAGTGTGCAGCATAAACAAACGAAGAGACGTCCATCGTGTATTTAGCATTAGATTTTCCAATAGTTATTGGCGTTTGATAATTATTATTCTTGCTATGGCCAGTATTGAATGGTTGCAATACCAGAGATGTAAAATCTGGTACACGAGGAAGTAAAGTAACCAACGTGAAAGGTGAGAGTGACACGTGCATGCGTATGTCGTGAACATGTTCTCCACAGTTGAACAAGCCTTTTGAGTACCACTAATTTTATTTTGTAGACTAGAACACCAATAATCTTTTATTGCTGTCATGAGGACAATTTACCAGTCAAATAATATGTTTGTAAAAAAGACAACAAAATTTTTTATGCCAGAACACAGTTTTTTTCAGCAAATGAATATCCAAGTATTTTATATATAACTTTAAATAACTCTAAATAAATGTGATCTTGGCATTGAAACAAATTGAATTACACTGAATGAAATAAAACAATGAAAGTCAAAAAATCAATCAAAAAGTGCATTTACTAAAATATATAAAATGCTCAACTCTTGTTGTTCACATTTATTTATGAGACAAAGAGGCCCAAAGTGTCATTTCAGTATGCCACATTACTTTTGCCAGCAACTTTGGCTATCTCCTTGAAATCAAGATCTGATTCATCATTAGCCTGAATGCTTGTGGTTAGTCCTTCCAAAGCTTTAATCAGTGCATCTTTCGAGCTTGCTGCCAGCATGCGCTGCCTCACTGGTAAATCATCTCTCACCCTTTAAACACAAAATATTCACATACAAATCAAAATAAAACAATGTTGATGTTTCAGAGTAAAAATAGTTTTGGAGTAAAAATCACTAATAATATACCAGGCAATAAAGATGATTTTCTCTTTCTCTTGGCCATCCTTTGCAGAATACTTGAACTTGACAGTTGCATATCTTGCAGAGGAATCTCCCTTGGTCAAATGGTATCTCAAACATGCATGTGAATCTGTTTCATATGGTTTTTTCTTGAAATCCTTTGCTTCATGACTGGCCAAAATGCCTTCTACTTCATGAAAATCCACGGCACAATCTACCACTATATTTTCATCATCAATTTTATAAATGACAAAAGCAGTGGTGCTGGTATTCTTCTTGAACAAATTGTATGTGTCTATTGATCCTTGGGTGACGGTAATACCCGAGAAAGCCTAAAAACAGACAAAAAACGTCATAGTGTTGTCAAAAACCAAAACCACAAACCCGAAATACTGTTCTATTGCAACCGATGTGGCTCGGAGCGCAAGAAAATAGGGAAATGCAAGAAAATGGGGCAAGAAAATAGGGAAATCGAATATATGGCTAAAATAGGCCAAAGCAATGCATAAATACATTAGATATTGTGTCTAGTAATTAAATGATGCATTTGCAATTATTTTTTAGCCCAAAAAACCAAGTATAAAGTGTTTTCCTTACTTTTTGCTGCCGATTTTCTTGTGAGATTTAGGCCCTCAAAATATTCATGCATGATGTGCATATGAAAAGGAAGCTGCGAACCGCGCGGAAACGGAAGACACAAGGAAAAATGTGCGCGCGGGAAACGCGGCGGGCTTGAGATGACGTTCAAGTTTTAATTTGATTGGATATTACTTTGTGCAATTATTTATCAGTTATCATCGCAGTTATATTACCGTCATTGCAGTAGACTAATAGACCCAAGCACAGTCAGTTTTGACTACCAAAAACTAAGGCATAAACTTGTGGATGTTTATACAAGAAGCTCCTTCGATGATATTGAATTCCAAACGGTACCTGGTAAGATGCAGAAGATTTTTTTCCAGTGGGAGATCGAGCTTTACTGTCATTGTAAAAAACCCTTCATGGATGAGCCCTTAACAGAATGCTCCAAATGTAAAAAGTGGTTTCATGACCGATGTGAATCTGGAAACGTGAATGATAAAGATTGGAAATGTACCAATTGTACAAGCATATGCAAGAAAAGAACAAGGAAAAATGGTTCCCATGAAGAAGAAGAAGGGCAAAGCAAACAATATTGTCGCAAGCTGTGTAAGTGATATATTTTTATGGTGCATTTTGCACCATTGCCGTATTTTTTTGCTAAAGTTTTGTTATGTTATGTGAGTTTTTTGACTCTATACATGGAACTAAAAGTTTTATGCATTATTTTTGTACATGAACGTCATCTCAAGCCCGCCGCGTTTCCCGCGCGCACATTTTTCCTTGTGTCTTCCGTTTCCGCGCGGTTCGCAGCCTCCTTTTCATATGCACATCATAAATATTTTGAGGGCCTAAATCTCACAACAAAAACGGCAGCAAAAAGTAAGGAAAACACTTCATACTTAGTTTCTTGGGCTAAAAAATAATTGCAAATGCATCATTTAATTACTAGACACAATATCTAATGTATTTATGCATTGCTTCGGCCTATTTTAGCCATATATTCGATTTCCCTATTTTCTTGCCCCATTTTCTTGCATTTCCCTATTTTCTTGCGCTCCGAGCCAACGCGGCTCTTCTATTGTGACGCTCAGTAAAATACACATGGAGACAACTTTCCTTATTTGGACTACAAAACAAATGCCGAATAATGAACTACATCATGGTTATTTTAGTTCAAACAGGTCAATAGAATTCGCATGATAAAATTATCTGTATATTTGTGCAGATGGAACAGGTATGTTTTTAACCAAAATCAAATTGCGAGCAAAGAATTTTCAACGTGAATCTTTTTTTCTGCTGCGTGCGGCGCCACCATTATCAAAACAAATATCGTCGACCTCGTTCAAAATCAGGAGCCATCGTTTGAATTTGAGGTTTTTATTTGCCTTATATGGTAATTTCAACAAAAACATAGCACAAGCTCAGTCACGTCATGTCTTCCAAATTACTACGAGTTTGAAATATATTTAGTTTTTAACACGAATACTTAGTTTTTAATTATTGCATGTAAAACTCACCATATTGACGATAAGATGGATTGAAAACTTGAGTAAATTTCTTTGATGAATGAAGCTCAGAGGCGATTTTCTTGTCCTCTTTCGTTCGAAATGAGGCTACTTATATTTGAGGAGAGACTTGCCACGGTCAGGGAGACAAATCAATTGACCAAATAAAAAAAAGTTGACTTCTTTGCTTTTTTACCATTTTTAGTTTTAACATGTAACCCCAGCATTCGTCAAGGCAAGTATGCCTTGATGATAAGACAAATATGGAAGTATTATTTTAACATGGCCAATGATGCCAAAATTTAAAATAGCAATTGCATAATCTTTGGAATGAAAATACTAAACCTCATGCAGTTTTAACGAAGCTTTGGTTTGTTTTGTTTTAGAACGACAAAATAACTTTTTAAAATCTAAACTTGGGAGGACAATTGTTAACGAAGTTAGATTCTAAGGAACGCCATCGATCTTGTCAAATTGTTGTGTATTAAATATAATATAAAGTTATAGTCTTTTGTGGCGAATTTAAAACACAAACTGTCATCTTGAAAAGCAAGTTTCATGCATATGGTAAGGGCTCTATCAAACCCGAGTCAAGCTTTTTAATAAGCCTCCTCTTTGAACTCTTTGAAACAAGAGCTTGAATTAAGCGCTCCTCTTTAGCCCTATCCTTCTTCTTGAAATTGCAAAAGATGATGAAATGATAATTGATTACACCGTAAATGGTATGACAGCTATATTACAGTTATATTACACCAATATATTGCACCTATTTGAAAATTATAATAAACCTGTTTCTGAACCAACAAGAATTAAGTCCCCTCCCCCTGGGGGGCTTCATTAAACTTTTTTATTTAGATCAATACTCTCGGGATACCTCGGGATATCTCGGGAAGATCGCGGAACAATTTATTGATAAAATGAAAGCGAGGCGATTCAAACAGGCTGGAAAATTTAAGCAATTTGATTTAAAAAGTATAAAAGTGAGAGAGAAAGGAAGAAGCTAAAAGAGCTCTTTGTATTTCGTTTTGTGCTTCTAAAGATCACAGAAGGACAATACCATCCTCTTATCTTGGCTGGAAATATTATAGACGTACAAAAATATCTTTGAAAAACTCATTTTTATTGCTTGTACATTTTGAGTCTTGTAATTAAAGTAGGACCCGCACGGCCAATGTCTCTTTTGAGTTGCCCTTTGAATGACATTCACTGGGTAACGTTGTTAAACCTCATCTATTGAACGTTAATTTTATATACAACAAGTAAAAAGGATTCAACATGATGCATCCCTTAGCACAACAGGTAAATTCTTTTTGATTTTATTTCAAATTTTATTTCATGATTAAAAATGACTGTGTCTTGTATAACTATCAGTTTCTTCTGCAGTCATAAACTTATCTTGATATTGAAATATGTCTTGTAATTATGTTTTTCTCGCCTGCAGAGGTTTGGTCAGCCACAGCAAGTTGCCCAACCATCCACCCAGTTGTCACCAGCTGAAAGAGAAAAGGTTTACAATTGGATCCTTGAGCTTTCAAACATGAAAACAAGGGAACATGCTCTTGTTGAGCTAAGGTATACATATTTTTGACTTTTTAACAATCCATTATACATTGCCAGCTCCTATGAACTTTATTATGCATACTTAATTATGCGTACTTTATGCATACCCATATAGTTGCTTCTGTACAGTACTTCAATAAATTAGCAGTTTTACTAAAGCAGGTTTACGCGTGTCTTCTTTCATATTGCAACATACTGCTCATATTGTTCATATTATATGCTGTTTCTGAATAATCATATTTTTGACTCTACAGCAAAAAGAGAGAAGTTGTATCTGACCTTGCACCCATGCTATGGCATTCATTTGGTAAGATATCTCATGTATGCTATGTAGTCATGATAACAGCTGTATTGCTAAAGCTATTAGCTTAAGCTTGCATTGCTATTGTTTTGCTGGTTAGCAATGTTTATTTTAAAATTCCATTGCAGGCACAATTGCTGCACTTCTTCAAGAGATAGTAAACATATATCCATTGATAAATCCACCAAATTTAAATGTAAGTGTTTTGCTATATTGTACATGGCATATCGTATAGCATTTTGCAATATTGATTTGGACATTATTATCCTTTTTATGACAACCAGAAAGATACGGAACTTCAATGTTTGCCTTTCTTCCTTTGAATAAACCCTCACATCTAAAACGTTGTTGCAATTCCTCAAGGATCTATGATACTTTGGATTGAAATGACTTTGTGCTTATTCCAGGTAATCTTTTTCTTGTTGTTTTATATTCAGGTTCAGCAGTCGAATAGAGTTTGCAATGCTCTGGCGTTGCTGCAATGTGTTGCATCTCATGCAGAAACAAGATCAGCATTTCTTCAGGGTAACTCACAGATTTTATTTCCTGTAACCAATTAGTTTTTTCTTTCCAAACTTTCCCTCTCATGCAGTGTTGTTACCTTGAAGTATTCTCTTAGACTGCGCTGACTTTTAACCATGGGAAAATCAAACCTCACAGTGAAATACAATGAAAGCAATCAGACATTTGGATATTTAGAATCTGTTTTCTTTTCTTTGCAGCTCAAATTCCGCTCTTCCTTTACCCATTTCTGCACACCGTTAGCAAGACACGGCCATTTGAGTATCTTCGCTTGACAAGTCTTGGCGTTGTTGGTGCGCTAGTGAAGGTATTTACAAATCTAATCCTTCTAATATCCAGGATTCTTTTCCTACCCTTAGTATCGACACTTTAACATTATAAGTCTGTTCTTTCTTTAAGGTAACACAGATGAGTCTTGCTTTTATTTATTGTGGGTGTTGTTTTTTAGACTGACGATACTGAAGTTATCACGTTTTTGCTGTCCACGGAAATCATCCCGCTTTGTTTGCGAATCATGGAATCGGGCAGTGAACTATCGAAAACTGTAAGTAAACCTTGTTGCATTGATTTCATTAGATCATCATTGACCAAAGCCATGAAAGCCAATATGCATTGTGTTTTAATTACAAGGGAATCCAAGATCAGCGCCGTGAAGATTGTAAATGTGAGTGAGTTTGTCAGCTCTTGTTGATTTCAGGTTGCCACGTTTATACTTCAGAAAATATTGCTCGACGAAACTGGTCTGGGTTATATCTGTCAAACATACGAAAGATTCTCGCACGTGGCTATGATATTGGTAAGATCTATTTATTGACACATACTGTATTTTTTTGGTTAAGCACCCTCCCCCTCGAATATACTCTCGGTTAAGCGCCCCCTCGATATACTTAAGCGCCCTCCCCCTCTCGAATATACTCTTAGTTAAGCGCCCCTCGAATTGTGCCATAAGGCCGTTGAAGGGACCAGCTCTAATTCTTCACACAAGGAAGTTCGCTAAGCGCAGCAATGTTGTGTATCAAGGTGGATGGCAGTGTTGTGCATAAAAACTATCATTGTATTTTTGCACTACTGTGCACGGTTACAACTGTCTAATTGTGTGTGGTTATTGTCGACAGGGTAAAATGGTTCTGGCCCTTGCGAAGGAGCCTTCACCTCGTCTTCTCAAACACGTGGTTAGATGTTATCTTCGATTGTCAGAGAACCCAAGGTGAGGCATGTTTCGACGTACAAGTCAGGGACTCTATTTTGATGGATACCCTTACTTTGTACACGTTCTTGGAATCACAATATGATAATCATAATGCTTCGTCAATAATTTCATCATTGTTTTATCCTTGCTTTGTCGAATTTTCAACCTGTGTTCTATTGCTATTTTCGTATTTCAGAGCAAGAGAGGCACTTCGCCAATGCCTGCCAGATCAGCTGAAGGACAACACATTTGCCCTGTGCCTGAAAGATGACACGTCCACAAAGCGATGGATGGCACAGTTGATGAAGAACCTGCAAGAATCTCCAGCCCCCAACGACCCCAGAGGTATTCCAATGCCACCGTGATACCACCGAAGAGTCCACTGTGCTGTAATATCAGTATAGCAAGTACATAGATATACCCGAATAGTGCATCAGAAAGAACAATGACGCAAGGGCGATGCTTATGGTTGAAGACGAGGCTTTGTCGTGGATTGAAAACGAGGACGTTTATTTCTCACAAGACCCGTCTGGATGCTCATGCTATTATTATATGAAAAATAGGAATATTTTAGATTTTACATTTGTTCTTCACATTAGGACTTTACAGTATGTTTTTTAATATGATACCCTGTGTGCTTCATTTTAATGACGTAACAGCCACTCCGTTTGTTATTATATCGTAGTAGTTGAGGGGGTGCTTTCTCTGATACATGTATATCGCTTTTAGTATGGAGCACTTGTAATACTACGCGTATAATTGAGAATAATGATATGATGATAATATTATAGTTGATAAAGATTATTTATTGTGTCGCGCTTGCAAAATCTGCATTTCCATCAGGATGGGTCGATGTGTATCCAAAGGCAATGATCTAATAACAAAGTGACGTCATGACATAGGACGGAGGAAAGGAAAGGAAAGAAGCCATTACTGTGCTACTGTGCTGTAAAGAGAAATGGAAGCAGGCCTTATCTGATAGCTTTTGAAGGGTTTCGTAAACATGTTATTTCGTACAGCTCATGATCTGTTATTGGCGGTGAAAAAAAGAATATATTTAGTTCTCGCTTTGACTACAGTAGTGATATTCTTGTCGACGCAGATTCGCGGATATTATAGACAGAGACAAGTTAAGGCTGATATGGACGATGTTGTACACGTGCAAAACATCATTGCGGGACTTATTAATGGAGGTGAGGAAGTGGGCTTCAAGTATTATCAATTAATGAATAAATACAACGCCATGAGGTTAAGCTACAATTACACATGTCCTGGTAGAAATCGAGAGAAAACTAAAGTTAATGACCGTAAAGGGAAGTTTGTTGTTGTGACTAATTTTATACTGTTGAGTCTGGAAAGTTACAGGAAGAATCTTTTCATAACATTTGGACTTCAATTTAACGAAACAATGCTGCAGGCAAGAATCACTGAGGTGGTAAACGTATTGGCAAATAATTTACAGCATCCTTTTATTGATGAGATTCATATCTTGGTGAAAGAGGAGGAAGCTGTTGATTACCTCAGACGTTTGCCACTGAAAAATACTGAAAAGGTTGTTATAAACTTCATGCAAGGCAATACTGTTGACATGAAAGCCCAGCTGCAATATTCCGGCCATTGTCTGAAGGATAGGATTGTTGCTATCAGCCACATGGATAATTTGTTTGGGAAAGGCTGGGACAAATTGGATGCTGGCATTCTGCGAAATAATCACATCATGTACGCATTGACACGACACTTGGCAAAGTACATTCCTGGTTGTGAAGGCTTGCATCCGGCTTGGAATTGCGACTATCCGTATCATGGCAGTCATGATGTTTTTATGTTTCATGTGAAAGAAGAACTTACATCGCGAATGCTGAAACCTTTAGATGAAGTGACTCCCGATCTATATGGAATGGAAGCTGTTATGATATGGTTGTTCAAAAAGAAACTGAACTATAGCGTCATGAACCCATGCTTGGTTCTGTATGTACATCACCAACACTGTATACCCATACGTAAAAGTAACAAAAGGCGAGTCAATTCTGACGACCAGTCTGCTGATACTCCGTTTACTGATAAACTAGAACCAGGTAAAAATAATATTTGGAACTTGTGGGCTCTACGAAGAAGTTGATCTATCCAAGCTGATAGAATTATTATGGAAAAATTTGGACTCTGTAATGGAGTGTTTTCATGCCATAAGACCTTGGATTATCCTCTGGAGTGCTTTTTATCTTTTAGATTGACCCTCAATACTATCTAAGATTTGGAAAATTATTTAAGACATGTATGAACATTTTCATATTTTCATGAACATTAACAAGTATAATTTAAAAATAACAAATTAGTAAAACCTCAGTTAGGGGTGGGGGCTGCTTATTAATGATTTCTTACTGTCTGGTGGGGAATAATTTGAGGGGAAAACATATTCAAGGATTTACTGTATATACATGCAAGCATATGTTAATTCATACATACAAATGTTAATGCTAATTTTTTTTCCTGTGAACCATGTCCTGTATTTCATATTCACACTTTCTGCAGGCTTTCTACACAAGAAATGTTTTAAATTTTATGCAACAAATTAATTGCGCCAGCCAATTAATAATCAACATTTTTATTTACATATTATCCATTCTTTAATGTGATTGGCTAGTAAATCACCAAATGTAAACAAATTTACAAGTTCAATCTCCTGCTCCATTCATGTGCTTTTAATTTCAATGTTTCGTTTCTTTGAATGTTTAAGAATATCAGGACTCTTGACCTTTTATCTCATTTAAATGGACACTTCAAGGGCCAGTCCGACTCAGAGCTGCAACATAGCTTTGAGAATCAGAGCTGTAATATACAATACGGGACAAAATTCCATGGGGCATTCGAAAAAGTGCGATAACAATGCATTTCCATGAAAAGTTGATATTCTGTGGGCACCATTCCATCCTTCCACTCTCCCGGGGATGAAGAATACATGCAAAATTTGAAAAAATCGTAAATGTCCCGGGAAATTTGTCCATTATTCTTGCTCCAAAGAGACTGAAAGTTCTTATTTTGGTTTTGCTTGGCTGAACTTCGGTGATCATTCAAATTAAAGCGGGTGTTTCAGTTTATTTAGCTTTCGGTGAAGAAGTCCGTGTTTTTAACTGGCCGCATGGCGTGGAACAAGCTTCATTTTACTTTTAATAAAGCAGCGCTAAAATCAAGTAATTTAAGAAAGAACGTTGTGCAAAGAAAGATGAACATGTTGCAATAACGGTGAGAACTTTTGCTGTTTAATTGTTTAGATGTTTCAATAATTACCCCAAAATTTATTTTTGAATGTTGTCTTGGGGATTTCGTATCGAAGTTTCAAAAGATATCTTTTGACTGTCAATAGTTCTTCAAAGCAAGCAATTTGGTCATGCTTTGTTCTGTATCTGTTTATCTATTGAGAAATGATACGGTTTTCATGCTTTGTATCCTAAAAACTCAGCTTGGTTATTATTTCTGCAATAACAAAATTTCTGATTTCTGGATATTGTAGTGGAGCGGAGTAATTATTACGTGTGATAGATTTCGCTATCGCTACATCAGGCTTGAGCAGTAGTATCCTCCGCATTCCTGGGTATTGCGGTGGAGCAATCATTATGTCAAGTGCAGGCTTGCGCAGTAGTAAATTACGCAGATCTGCCCACCTTTAAGGATTGACACATCACGCGTTCCCAACTTCCAGACTAGAACCTACCACCTATATATATGTTTGACTGGATATCCCAATGGTAGGGCGTTGGCGTGGCAGGCCGAGGGTCGTGGGTTCGAGTCCCACCCAGGCACCGGCTCGGTCAATATTTTGTAGTGCCAGTACAGCATGATGGACGCGCTGGTGTGAGAGACCAGCCTTTGGGCAAACAAAGCCTCCAATGTATTGCAGCGGCTCCGCCATGATGCTCGAGAGTTAGACTTCATCTCGCTCCTCCATCGCGTCCAATAATGACAAATTCGCAAAACTTCGACAATAATTTTATATTTAATTAAATTAAACAAACAAGAGTGTAGATTTATTTTTATGTTTGAATTTTCAGATTGAAAGGCGGTCTAACTAAAAAGGTTTTTAATTGAAATTTCTGGAAGCCAAACAAAATTTTTAAGACACATTTGAAGAGTAAATATTTCATACTTTCAAATAAGATTTTTTTAAAAAATTCAAATTGAATTAAGCCACGACACTAGTTGTGATTAAATATTTGATTCACAATTCAGAGAATTCATGAGACCAATGACAAATACATTGGAGATACACTTGCGCAGTGGATAGAGATGTAAACACAATTTTGTTTTACATTTCTGCTGTATAAATGGGATATAAATGTCACTCATATTGTACACGAGCTGTGCACTGGAAAGTTGTTACTCCGCGCTGTACACTGGAGCGTTCTACGTATCACCACGTATTATGTATTCCGTATTGTTCATTTCATGAGCTGCGCACATGGGAAGGCAAAAGGTACACGTGCTGCACACATGAGCTATCTAATCTACAACATGTATTTATGCCTATAAAGAGTATCAATCAACCATATGCAATTCATCAATATGGTGCAGGACCTTATCAACTAGGGATACACCTTTAGTAATACAATATAATACAATTATAATTAACTGATAATATAAATAAATAATAAGCATTACTACGCTACATCAACATTTCTCAAATAAAGCCTCGAATGTTCAAATTCAGGAGGACATTATTTTTTATGTCATTTGTTATTTGTGTTATTTCTTGTCCTTCTAACTCGTCTATTGTCTAAAATTATTGAAGAACTGAACTCGTGAGTTTTCTGTTGCTTATGCCAGCTTGTTTCTTGATGACGTATGCACGTTTCGTGACCAGATCCCTCTATTGGCTATTATTGAAAAGCATTGAATTGCATTTACTAACATTGAATTGCATTGAAGTCATGTCAGATGTGCTCTCACTTCATCTCTGCATCCAAAACTGCGCCTGGAAGGTCTTCGTACGAGTCAATGACTTTCGCATCCTTTGCCGACAGTGTTTTGGTCTGTTGTGCCGTCACAATGCCGTTTACTTGCCTTGTTTGTTGTTGCTGGCTTGTCGGAGAAAAAACCCGTGTCCTGTTAGCCGCGCGTTTCCATTTAGCCTTGGCACTATTGCCTTGCATTGCCTGCACTTTGAAGTACTCTGATTTGAGCAGTTTCTCGATGTTACTCAATGCCGTCAGCTCCGTGCTATCCCCAGTTGCGCTCGTTTCCGCTTGCGTCTTCAAGCGATCCAGTGCAACTTGTATGGCGGCAAACGACCCGAGATCTTGGCCTTCACCATCGCTCAACATGCTCATTCGGCTCACCCTGCCATTGCGGGGGCCGCGGAACCCTTGGTCTTCGCTGCGGCCGAGTCAAACGGCTCCACTTGGATGTTCAAACACGGGCATGCGTACTTCTTGAATTTGCTGATGCAGAAGGAGAGAACGTTTTTGAAAAAGTTGGCCTGCAAGTTCAGCACGACGTAAATGAACACGACACCTATTGAAATCATGAACCAGTTCAGCATTCTATAAGCATTGTGTACATTATGCCCAACACTTGTCTTGATTTTTCCCGGCACATAATCCCCGAATCCAACGGTCGAGCAAGCAACAATAATAAAATAAATCGCCTCGAAAAACGTCCAGTTTTCGACAAAGGCAAATATCATAGCAAGTACAAGACATGCTATCGAAAACATCACAAACGAGGCTACGAGTATCTCTCCGAGAGGGAGCTCTTTGGGGCCGGGGGGCGAGAAGAACTTGTTCCTTGGTATGTAATCGTAGCCCTTACGCACAAGTCTGGACAGCATTGTGACAACCTTTTGTAGAATTGTGTTTAGGTACAGAATGTTGATTGGGATTCCAATCAAGGCGTAGAATATGAAAAATATCTGTCCTTCCAATGTCGATGGAGCCGTCAGTCCAAAACCTAAGAGATTGAGCAATATTTTAGCGGTGGTCGTTATTGACTGCACAATAAGATAGATGTAAGATAGATTATCATGTTTTGATTATGTTGATGTCTACGAAATTGTGTAGTTCGAACGTGTGTAATTGAAACTCTTACTAATTCGAACGAAGTTCTCTGTTCCTTACAGAGCTTCTTTGAAATAAAGCCCACTTCAACTCAAACTTGTTGTGACCCAAACATTTGCATGACTGGGTCACATTTGCCCCCAGATGTTGCTGGTAGCAACATTTGTCCCCAGGGTGCTTAGATTACACAAAGTTGGCTGTTTGTTTGGTTTCCATTATTGATGTAATAACGTACTACTACAGGACTGGTACACACTGCCAATTCCTAAGAACTACTTCTTTAAAAACATTACAATAGGATTACAATAGGATTAGAATAGAAATCATGATGCCTATGATGAAAAAATGAGAATAAAGAAAGGTTGATGAAGACCATTATGTTTATGACGATTATGATTCGTAATAAACTTTTTGCAATGAAGCAAGAGTAAATTGAAACAGACGTTTTATTACAACAAAAGTCGTTAACTTGTACGGCAAATTTTGATGGTAAACAGGATGCGGCAAAGACCGAAAACCACTTTTCAATTCTCATCTATGACAATAACCACTCTTACGCTTGCATACAGCTGTGTACACAAATAGGGATTTTAGCTTCATTTTTTCATGAAACAATACCGGAGTATTTGGATTGACTAGAAGATTTTTTCTTATTATTAGAAATTCAACGTGTGTAACACTTATCAATGTTTTTCAATTAGAAATGGATGTGGCATAGCTGATTAGGCCAGGCCATCCACCAACCATCTATGTCACATCCATTGTTCTCTAAAATTGTGTAGAAAATGCATTGTCAGCAAGCATATGAAATGTATACGAGTTTGTTTGGAAGAGTATTTGATTGCCTTTATAATGATAACAATAACAATTTAATGATTTGAAGTTTTTGCTGCTTTGATTTTCATATTGAATAATGCATATAACAAGGAGACTTTTTAATTCTCCTTTCTTCCCGATTTGTTTTTCCATATCATCACAATTTTCCCCAACATTAAAACCAACTTCATAAATTTCTTTGAAAGTCCAAAAAAGAATGAACAGCAGTTTATATTCGGTGGTTAACTAAATTTGGTTGAATATGTCAAGCATTGTTTTGTGTTGCTCTGTTTTCTTGCTGCCTTGCACAACAATGGCATAGTTAATGCAAGATGCTACGCACTGTAGTCAATTCAATTATTAACAGAGATCATTCAACTGAAAACAGAATGTGGCCCACCCTTTCTATTGTCCCATCCCTTGAAAAAACCTCATCTTCAATAAAGATCGAACTTTAAATATGTTATAGATTTGCTTAATGAATTAGCTTTGAGTCGATCTGTCTTATCGATAGTCTGATTTATCAAGACTCAGAATTACATGTGTCAGCTCCTTGGCGTGAATAAAAGCAGATATTGGTGGCCATAACTACCCGGCAATATTGCTTTTGCCTCGTTGATGTAACACATATCAGCCTAAAATCCGTTGAGAGTTGAAAAAGTTATTAGATTAGAATTTCACTGCAGGTTTAGTTTCTATGAAGAGAAGAAGTTTGGAAAGCAATATTGTTCTATCTACCTAGCTGCTAGAAAACTAAATAAACAGATATATTCATAGCTTTCGTAAACAAAGAGATTTTGAGGAGTTACCGAATGCAAAAGAAGTGGAGAATGCTTTTGTGCACTGTAAACGAACGGCCTCTTTCGGCTGACAAAGCAGTATTTGTTGAGAATTGTAAACAACTTTAACCTGTCCATATCTCTCGTGTTTATTATTAGGCAACGAAATTACTTGAAACGATAAATCAATATCGGCAACAGAAACTGTAAGGCAAGTAACATCTTGTCAATTTAAACTAAGATAAGTAATTAAGTCTTGGAAATGTTAAATTTTAGCTTCTTTGTCTGTTCTATATCCACTAACGAATCATATATGATAGGGTTTTTGGGTAGGTAGCAACTAGCTATCATTCTCAACTGTACATATAAATTTTGACTCAATGTGCCGTCACAATAGCTGTTTAAACAGTTTATTATAACTACAGATACGAAAATATAAATACGACATCATATCAATAAGAACCGTTTTATTCAAAATGCAAAACTGAACTTCATTCAAATTTTGAGAGATGTAATCTCTTTTTTCGTTATTGTTATTTTTTCTTTTCTAAATCTTTATGTGTTGCAAGGTGAATGGAATTGATTTCCTATAGATTTGAAACTAATAAAAATAATAAAAATATGGCATCAAATATCTAGAAAAGAAATAATTGCTCGAGACTGTTCTGACGTGGTAGCATTTTCAATTCTCAAGTTCGTCTTTAAACGACGATTTTTGCAAAGGTCGAAAATCAAAATGTCCAGTCCGAATTAAATCGATGGATTCCTATTACCATTTATTTACCTAGTTGTTTACTTATGTGAACTTTTGTTTGTTGTTTTGTTTATTTTCTAATCCATACTTTTAATATAAATTTGCTATGCAGTAATCAGTTATACGTTTGTGCAAGACAGGACTGACTTCATGAAAACATTTTTCCACAACAAACCATGCCTCGAGCTATAAATTTTTGCAAAACAATTTTTTGTCCGTTTTAATTTTTACTTTTTCATTTGTCATCTTGCCATGAAACTCTTTTCTCTGAATGTAAAGGTGTTTATTCATCTAGTAACTGACATTCGTATGCAAGCAAAACAGAACAACATGCATGCAGCAAAAGCTCTATGTGAGATTTGACTGCAAATAAATAGAACCAGCTTCCTAACTCTCAGTCATGCATGCACTGATTATTTAAAATTGAAAAGCTTCTTAACGATTTTATCTTTAGCAACATGAGTTCTTTAAATTTTTCGGTTATCTACATGTGGGTTCGTTGTAAAGTGTTTCCTCGTAAAGGGCGTGTAACAAAGTACTCGTTTTGCTTTGCTGTGGGAAAAATTGCAAGCAGGAGAAAAAAGCAACAATTAAAAATTGCAAAAACTTTCTTCATTAAGGCGAGCTAAAGGCTTTCGTCATGCTTCTCTGAATGTATTTTGATACTTTTTCAGACAAACAGCTACCTGGAGATGTCAATGTTTCTTCATTGAACTGATTATGAAGGCTGGTGTTTGATAATTTCTGTCGAGATATTGGGACATCTCGAGCCAGCTGCCAACAAATCAAATATTTCCAGATAAATATTTCCCTTTTACATTCAAATGCTTCTGGTTTATAATGGCGCTGCAAATGCATATTTGCTATAGGCCTATGATCGCACGTGATACCATGAAAACTCATCAAAATGGTCAATCGATGTGCAATTACCTTTGAAAATTTCAACAATAAAATGTCAAGAGGAGACGATATAAAATGATTTACTGTTTCCATATACCGTATTTCCTCTATTAAGCGCCCACCCTCTTTTAACCGCCCCCCTCCAATAAGCGCCCACCCTAAAATCAAAAAGTGTGAAATAAGCGCCCCCCTCTATTAACCGCCCAGGGCGATTAATAGAATCCTTGCATTTTCACTGTTTGGTTCAAATAGTAATGTAGAAACTCCCTAAGGCTGGAAAAACACTTTCATCGGGTCGTGAGCGTTTGGAAAATGCAATGCAGTCAAGATCAGCAGTTTAAGTTGATCTTGCCTGCTTGATATTGGATAACATTCGGAACTATATAAGATTATTCTTTTGATTTTGATGTTGTTTGATTTTAAAATTTTAGGACTGTGAAATAAGCGCCCCCCTCTTTTGAGCGCCCCCCTCTAATAAGCGCCCACCCAATTTTGCAAAATATTTAATAAGCGCCCGGGCGCTTAATAGAGGAAATACGGTATATTTCCGTTGTAACTTTCTGCTTGGTCAACACCATTTGTTTCGAAATTAGCTACTAGGCATATAATAAAGGATTTCTCTCAAACAATCTCTCTTACATAGCTTCAACAATGTTTTTTACCCCCAATCAACCCCAAGGCAAGCAAAAAAACTTCACAACAGCTTCATGGAGTTTGTAAGACGAATGTTGAAACTAAGCGGAGGAGGTTTAATTGTTCAAAACTGCTTGGTTATATATGAATGTTTTGGTTTTGTTAAACTTGGAAGTTTGTTTTCTCAGGGGTCGGTTTTCATTATGCACTTTTCTGAAATATTAATGACTAACCAAATGAGAAAACTGCTGAAAAATACTTGCTTATACCTGACCGAGTTTGTGCTCCATTTTATCAACAAAGAGTTATAGAGAAATCTCAAAGTCTTGTAATATAGTTGATCCATGAATCAACACTCAATACAAGCAAATAAAAAACACTCTTTGCTTTATTTTCATGTGGATAATCTGGCCTTATTATGAATATCTTAAAGGGTGAATCTTTGAATGAACCATACAAGTCTCGAGTAGAAATTCTTTAAACAACTATTATAGCTACGAAAACATCTTTAAGCAGACATTATGTGCGTGTTGTCTTGCCAACTCTAGCCAAATTAGAATATATGTAAAGTGATTGCGGAAAGAGGTTCGAGCCCTGTTTATGTGGATGTCCGTTCTGTGAAGTCTACGAGCACGTCAGTAAACACGTTCTCTAGTTTTATCAAATCCCTTCTCGGAAAAACACCGTTTGAGCTCCTGTCCACGAACGAGGAAGCCAATACGACAATGCTACTGAACACAATCAAGTCGAAGAGATGGTTGTGCACAGTGTTATCATGTTGTCGGGAAGGGTAAATAAACTCAAAACAAATCAAAATCTAAACAAACCACGAGTAAGAAAGCTATTTGGCATGTTGTAGCAGAGTATTAGCTTTGCATTTAGCAATGCTTAAACTCTGCTTTCAGAAACTGAATCCTAAAATCATGAGAAACTTTGTACTCAAGTGACCTTACCTATTGTCGTCAAGACAGTTCCAGTAAAATAAAACGACCCAATAAAGTCCCATCTTTCGAAACCATTTACTCCATAGCCAAGTAGACAGGCTTTTTCGTGAGTAGTAAGCAACGTTTTCATTGCTGCACTTGTCAGGTTGTTCTGCTTGGCAAATGAGTTAAACTCACTGTCGAAGTGAGCTCTCCATTTCAATTCGTTTCTTAGCTCCAAGGCATTAAATATCCCAGCTCCAACAACCATGTAGATCAGAAGAAACAGGGTTAGTACGATTAGCTGCAGTGTATCTTCCTTCATATTGCCGAAGGTCTTCCTGAAAATATTCATCTAACACTGTGTTGCCGAGTTGTTGTTGATAAACGTCGTTGCTCGTGCGATTCTTTGTGATGTACCAAAGAAGAGAAGAGTCGTGCCAAACTCAAACTTGCATTTATTTCTATGAATTACTGCATAAAACTCTATGCAATAATCATTCAGAGAGTCCTCATAGAAGTAGGCAGCATTTATTGATACTATTGAACAGTTATATGCACTGAAAATGCCCCGATTAATGCTGCAAGCACCATAACAACACTTTGGGACCTGTTCCTTGAACAACACTTTCAGTTTGGTCAAACACCAGTCAACCTTGTACACGTTTTATACCTTGGGCAATTACTAAACGATGAGTAAATTCGTGAAAGTGTTTAATTACGCTTGGTACACCACAATAGGACTATGAGACGAACGTAATTGGCCAATTCACTTGTTATTAAATGTAATAATAACGCAACTTGGATGTGATTAATACAGAATTCGATGTGTTACCCGCAATTGATTTGTCTAAATTCCTTGTCACTTGAAGGAGATGCACACTTTCTCCACACCATTACCGAGTAATGAAACAATAAATGATATAGCTAATAGCACAACACACAACTTTACTCGATTTCACGCACAGTAGAGAAAGAGAGACTGTACAGGAAATAATTCAAATATCCACTGCGTGTTGTATTTGCAGAGAGACGTTATCACATTCTTCTGCTTTGATAATGGCTCGCAATGAATAATAGGAATCGTTTTTCCAAAGTCAATTTACTTTCTTCCAGCGGACAGTTAGCTGTGGACTGAATACAACAGAACGGCAAGACGGATGGAGTTTTTGTTTTAATTAGACATTGTTTTCGTGTTTGAAAAGAAATGTTAATAGCAATCGGCCGTAGTGGGTCGGCAATAAAAATCACATTGTTGTTCCTTAATCCATAAGCAAAATAATGTCCTTTGCAAACAAGGAAAACACAGGACAGGGAGGTTTTTTTATGAAGCATGTACAGCGCATTGTGCAATTATGATGATGATTATTACAGCTTACACTCAACATCTTAATTGTACACTTAGCTACTCCAACAAACAACTCCTGATCCGGAACAATCTCGAACTATTTATCTCTTCTTCTACATTTTCCAAATAACAAAATTATCTTCTTATCTCGAAAAAATTATTTTGCCATGTCTATCTCAGATAAAGATAATGCCCTCAAAGTAAAACTTAAAAAAACATTGGGGCTCTTGAAAATAAATGGGGCTACATGTGTTGTAAACGTGATGATGAGGGACTTATGTTTAAGTGTTTTCATGCCTTTTTAATTTGTTGTTATTTTTCATTTATTTTTCATTTATTTTTCATTAATTTTTCGTTATTATTGTTATGTTTCACAGGTTTCGCATTTGCCTAGATACAAGTTTTCAACTGCTAAAATCGCACTCTAAATTGCATTCTCGCTCTGAATTGCACTTGAATCTATTAAATTGCGTGATCATTCTCAATCTGAATGGCAGGCATTTGGCGGCACATGTCATGTACTTTTAGGCCTAAGGCCAGTCGCTTGTATTATACTGTGCCTGTCGCATGGTTTGAAATGCATGTAGATAAAAAGAGCGGTTCCCATTGAGGTAAAGAGGTATGCCATTGCTACGTGGAAAACCTTTCACTGTCAAACAAACGCCAAAAAACTTAAAAGGAGAAGATAAAATATTCTTTTTCGAACTTACTGGTGAAGTTTTTACAGATTATGAGTAAGTTGTGCTAAGTTGTTCTCATGTTTTGTAAATGCAAGGTCACTTAAAGAGGCCTAAAAGTGCCTCATTGTTTTCCGTATCTTTTTAGTTTGTTTAAAATTGAGAAGAGTTTGAATTGAATTATGTTGTTTCATCTGCAGTGAGTTTTTCGAGAGGGTAATACTATGCAATAGTCTTCTCTGGACCTGTGAATGTACAGGGAAAAATGGTTTGACGTACAAAGAAGCGTGCGAGTCAGAGGAACAAGCTAGGCAGCATCTCAGTGCAATACCCGACCAGACCAAAAGGGCAGTGCTCGAACTTGTCCATCAAACCAGACGGAGTCGCCTTGCCGATATCACTGACGAGATTATAGATTATCTGAAAACGAGATTTCAAGATGGGGAAACAGTAGAACTCAAGATGAAGGATGAATGGTATGATTTTCTTTGAGCTTGACATGTTTTTTAAGGCAAGCAATTAACAATTCCTCAATGCATTGCTGCCTTTGAAAGATTGAAACTTGGCTGCCAAATTGCAATGCTTCAGGAGAAGGTCAACAAAGCATGTTATTTGTGAGAGTACCTATACTTGAAGGTGGAGGAGAAAACTCTCCTTCCTGGGTAACATTTGCAGCATCTTAGATTAATCATCTCCACATTCAAGTACTGTGTAACTAATGCAGCTTATGTTGAAGGAAAAGATGCTGTCTACTGTCATCATTTGCTTATCATCATTATTAATTCATGTCTCCCAGGAAGAAGTGCACAATACTGAAGTCATGCTCGAGAAATGGTGCTGTTAGATGTCCGACTTCTCCAATGTCACCAAAAGGAGCAGCTAAGAAAGCTACGTTTGATGATGGATCAGCAAAAAAGACAGATTCCAATGGTGTGGTATCTTTGGATGATGTGGATGCTGGGTCCCGGTCAAAGACATTGGACTCTGAGTATGATATTCAGATAGTAAACACTGATAGCCCTGGTGGTTCTATGAAGGTGAAAGGCAAACAACTAAGGTTTGTATGCTTTCAGAATGGATAATAATGCAAAGAGTTTTATTATGTGTGTTTCGCATTTCTTGATTTTGATGTCTGAATTTGAAAGATGAATGATTGAAAATAAATTGTCTTAAAAGATTGATGAATTGTGATTTATTTTTTAGGAGGTTAAGGGGTAGCTTGAGGAAAGATCTTGTGAAATTATTTTTGAAACAAACGTGTAAGCGAACAACATCGCATTCTGATGAAGGATACTGGGTCGTAGAGGTTTTGTAATCTTTATTATTTATTTCATTACTTTATTTTATTTTTTATTCTTCTATTCTCACTGTAACTTGCTATTGTATCGAAATTAGCTCTACAGTTAATTTCAAAATTAGTTGTTGTTGTTAGCTGCTGTTGTATCGAACGTAGCTCTAGATCTAATTTCAGAACATCTGCAGCTCTGAAATTAGCTCTTGAAGCAAATTAATTTTTTAAATTGCAGCCAGAATACGTGACCAGGTTTGCACTGGGAGAATCTTTCGTTCAGGTCGGCCCGTTACCTTTGGAGACTCCGTTGAAAGTCAATCAGAAAAGGAAGCGTTTGTCGAGCCAGCAGAACGATGGCCAATTAGGCAAATCTCCAGCAAAGAAGCGCAAATCAATGGACAGCAAATCTCCAAAGATTTCAAAAGAAGATAAAGGCGCGAGAAAAAAACAAGGAAAAACGAAAAATGCGGCGGCGAAAGGCAACGCAAAAACTCGTGAGTTTTGTACCTTTTTTCTCTTATGAAAATGTTTTAGTTTTTTTCTGAAGCGCTATTCATCACAAAGACAGCCTGGTTCAGCACTATATTCCAAATAGATCTGTTTTCGCTAATTTTATTACAGTCAACTCTATCTAATTCGAATTACAAAAAGTTCGAATTATAGAGGTTTGTTTTATAAGAATTGGTTCATAAGTGATCCTTGAAGGGACAGAGAATTTTGTTCGAGTTAGATGGAGTTCGAATTACACGAGTTCGAACCATGCAGATTTGACTGTATATCAAAAGGCGAATGAAATGCTAAAGAAATACGTTTTGAAACCCTTTATCAGTTGTCACTGTTTATTCGAGTTTGTACTCTTCATGACTAACGTAGATTTTCTTATCAATTTTGATTAATGATTTCGTCTTGCAATATGAAAAAATCACCATTTGCCATAAAGGAATGCATTACTTATCAAAGAATCTGTTAGATGGATGATCGAATTGGTGAATGAAAAATCTAACTATTGTGTTAAACTATGAGTTACCTGTGTACGTACGAATGTGTGAATATGGAGAAGGATGTAATGTGTCTGTGGAGTGAATTATGAGGATATGCATGCATTTCGTCGTAGCTAAGAAGTCCAAGATTAAAGAGAAGGAACAGACACTGGAACAGAAAAAGAAAATGATGGAAAAGATGAAACAGAAAGAGCTGGCCAATAAAGAGAAGTTGAAGAAGAAGAAACTATTGCAAAAGGAGAAAGAAAAGGAAAAAATTAAGAAGGAAAGAGAGGAAGAAAAACAGAGGAAAAAATTGGTTAATTGAAGCTTACAATTGATAAACTACCCTCTCATTACAACCTTGCTTTATAGACATAGAGATTTGTCATCGATATAAATTGTAAGATAAATGTATCGATTTAAAATATATTTTTAATTTTATCTTTGTTCAGGAAAAAGAGAAAACGTCAGTTCTAAGGAAAGTCGAAGTTGACTTCTTAAAGCAATGGAATCGAAGCAAAGATGATCTCATGTTGGAAGATTTAAAAGTAATTGCTTGGTTTATTTTTTATTGTTTTATATTACGTCCATATGTTTTTATTTATCTCATAGGGATAATTGTGTTTTGAGCCAAGTGGTACCTAATCCGGCGACAATCGGGGATAAAATTTCTGAAATACTTTGGGTGATAATTTAACATAATTGTATCTTAGTTCATTACGTAGTTACTTAAAATGTTCTATGATTTTCCATTAACATTCAAACCGCCTACAATCGTGGATGAAATTCCTGAGACACTTTGGGTGATAATTTAACATAATTGTATCTTAGTTCATTACGTAGTTACTTAGAATGTTCTATGATTTTCCATTAACACTCAAACCGTCTACAATCGTGGATGAAATTCCTGAAATACTTTGGGTGATAATTTAACATAATTAAATGTTAGTTTAATTTACGTAGTTACTCAGAATTTTCTATGATGTTCCATTAAACCTTAACCCACATTCAATCGTGGGTAAAATTCCCCAGACACGTTGGGTGGTAATTTAACACAATTATCTCTTAGTTCATCTTACTCAGTAACTTGGAATTTTTTATGATTTGCCACAATTTTGTTTTGTAGACTTGTTTTTCCACTGTGGTATAAGCTTTTTACGTATTACAATATGTACCGTAAATCCTCGAATAAGCCCCCTGGGGCGTATTTGCAAAAACGAAATTTTAGTCTGATTATTGTTCAATATTAAGCAAAATAAAAGCTATACGATGCAGCCAATCAATGAAGTTATTGGTTTAAACTTGCTGCTATTAGCAATACATTCACTAAACAACTTCAATGTCTCGATACCTGGGCTCAATATCCTTACAAATGATTATCAGGATGGGGGCTTATTCGAAGGTGGGGCTTATTCGAGGATTTACGGTATACGAATGTATCAAGTTGTATACTATAAAGCCATATTGTAAGAACATGTACATTAATTATATATTTTATTAAAGGAATTGCCAGAGACCTCTAAGATCTTCTCTCGGATCGATGGAGAAATTTTTGGCGATGTGTTGATGGTCGTGGAGTTTCTCAATATATTTGGAGCATACTATGACATAAAGGAGTCGATAACTCAGAATATTACATATGGTAGGCACTGATATTAATGACGGATTAATCGAGGAATCATATGCACTGCTCTTCCCAGTCCCCTCAAGTTTGCTTTCTGCGTTTTATTGCAGCTTGGGTTTATAGTAAACAATGCCTTCTGCTGAAGTTGATTTTCTACTTAATGTGCTTTGTAGTGAAGTTTGCTTTCTGTCGGAGTTTACCTTCTGTTGAAGTTTACTTTCTATTTAAAATAAATAAAAGTAAACTTCAACAGAAGTAAGCTTCAACAGAAGGAAGAAAGTTTGCTTTCGACAAAAGATCTCTTTATTAAATCAACTAAAGCTTGGAAATTTGCTTTCTATTAAAATTTGATTTCTATTGAATATTTTTTTGTAAGAAAGTGTTGTTATGCTTCATTTTCTAGAACTGATCGAGAATGCTTTACTCGAACATGACGCAGAAGGCCATTACTATGACATAGTGAAGTTCTTGGTTCAAACCTTTTTGAGTATATCGAAAGAAGAAAATGAACAGGTGGGAAATGACGACGACGAATCATCGAACGGTACAGCCACTCCGGAGGAGCCAGACGAAGCTGAGCAAATGCGCGAAGATCAAGGAAAGCAACAACAACAGGAAGAGGAGGAAATGAAATCCGGGACAGTTTCATCAAACGCAACAGCGGCCGCCGCGTGGCCTATGCTACATCAAGGAATGGACCTTGACGAGCTTACCATTGATCCATTTACGTTGTCAGAGATACTAAGGCTGCACATCCTGTCATCTGGAGTGAAAATCGGTGAGCGATCATCAACTGTAATCAATCATTACAATTACGAGCAATTAGGCATTTTTATTATTACCAATTAATCACCTTAATCGTCACGAGTCAATCAGCATGATTATGATCATGGTTTATAGCATTCGTATTACTTGTTTGCTTATTAATTGCAACATTTTGCATGATCACATGCACCGAACATGCACCGAACTGTGCATGTGATCAGAGGCTGTGCATGTGATCACTTTATGGAGCGAGTAATACACATTGTGCTTTTGCATGTGATCACATGAAATATATTATTTAATGCGCGTTGCGTTTTATTTTTAGCACGAGTCGACTTAGCTTCTTCGTATACCTTTAAATGCTCACCATACCCGGATTTTACTTTAGTAGCTAACAATCCGTCTACCTTTTAGTAATGATTAATTGGTGTTGTTATGGTTATAGGTGGTGCTCTCAACTTGTGGCAAAAACGAGGAGGTTTCCAGTTCACTGATGATCCATGCGTTGATTTTCGTCATAAAGAGAAATCATTGCTGACCACTTTGCATACAAGTAGTCTTTATGATCTAACCGCTGAGGAGAAGCTTAAAGTACTCTGTGTTCTATGCAACCAAATCTTAACACTCACAACGACCAGAGACTATATCGAGGAGTCATTTTACAAGTATGTTTTGTTTGAGTTTGGGGAATTTTGGAAGTATGTGATTGTGTTTTTCTTTCTGTTTGATTTTCCTGAAAGTTTGTGACTGATTTTTTGTTTGTTTCTTCAGAGTCAAGGAGCTTAAGAGAAGATTGAGGGAGTTGCAGAACAAGGAGCAGAGAAGACTGAAAGTTCAAGCGGCTGAAAGATGGAAGAGAAGAATGGAAGAATGCACAAAGAGAAAGGAAGAAATTGAGAAAAGGAAGAAGGAAAAGGAAGCCAGAGAAGGTGAAGGGAAGCCAGAGAAACCAAAGTAAGTTTATGCACTACAGTTTATACAATAGAGTCTCAGCTTAGCGACACGTTTTGAAGAGTAACCAAAAAGCTTTTTATGTGACGTATAGTGTAGTTTACTGATTGGAAATTAAATTACGAAACTGTTTAAGGGATCAGATGCTCAGTTTGTCTTAGGAAAAATGGCGAGAATTCCTTCATTTGAGGGTTTGTTTTAATAAGGTTCAATTGCAGCGATGTTTTATTTTGTGTAAGCTGCACGATTTATCTAGTATGTGATGCGTTTGTTTTGTGTCCAGGACTGAAGAGCCTGGGGCTGAGAAAAAAGGCGGTCGTGCCGAACCGCAACTTCAGGCATCAGATAAAAAGGATGAAGCAGAGCCAGGACCCGAGCAGGCCCAAGTATCCAAGGAAGAACCCGGCGCGGATGGTTTTCCAGAAACGTTTGCCAAGAAGGAAGAACAGACTGCGGAAGAAGAGCTTCGCATTAGAGAAGACTATGAAAGAGACGAGAAGGCATTGGTTAGCGAGATTCTTGACAATGCAGTCGTGTACTCGGAAGTACCGCTTGGTATGGATAGGATCTATTCGAGGTACTGGTCATTAAAGCATGTAGATGGCCTGCTTGTTGAGGGCGACGAGCAGGGACAGAAATTGGCTGATTATGTATACGACAACAAACAAAATGGTTTTGATGATGGTGATGATGATCATGATGATGAAGATGACTGCATGGAAAATGGTACCGCTAAAGTGAGTATGATTGGTCTGTTGTTTTTGTCGACTTCAAGCGAGACAAAGATGAGGAATCTTCGTCTTGCTTGTTGCTCTGTTTCAAAATGGCGAGGATGCGTTGTGTAGCATTGGAGGCGTTTTGGGAATGCAATTGAATTGCGTTCAGTCGTATCCCGTATGTCAGGCTTTCACTGACTAGAACTGATTTTGGATTCCCATTGGATTCGACATTCTTACCAGGGGATTCGCCTAAGTCAGACAATCGTTAATTGGGCCAATTCCTTACCCTTCCGACTTAGCAGGATGGGGGATTCTGTTTCATCTCAACTCTGCGCGCATGTACGTTGATCAGCATTAGGAGTTTTTAGAAAATGTGTGCATGTTTGATGATGCTTGGTTGTTTATTTGAATATGTAGGCTGATGAATCAAGCGTTGCAGAGCAAGCAAGCGAATGCAAGGAAGCCAGCTATCCACTGGTCTCATTACATGACATCATCAACGCAAGGACATCGCAAGAGCAGTTGTGTAAACATTTGTTCATGCGGTATTGTAATTCCGACTCTGACGAGGACCAACGCAGGCTGATAGCCGAGAGCAAGGTACTCAGGCAGATTATCGAAGGGGTCAGCGAGGGAGTTGATCCTGGCTTGTATGCAGATAAGCCGATGCATAGATGGGCAACAAGCAATAATGTACAGGATGTCGTTGCCGCTCTTAACAGACGAGGCCTGCGCGAAGGCAAGTTGAAAAGCAGGCTGGAAAAGTTGAAAGAACGGCTTGAATCTACAATCGAAAACTGCTCGTTTTTACACCAAGCACCGACTGGCCTCGATGCGAAACCTGTGAAGTCTCGAAGCTCCAGAGGCTATGCGGTTGTTGATAAGTCGTTGTTTAAAGCGATGAACGATTTTCTCGAGGTGAATCTATGTGATCAGCTGCTTGATTTGGAAGAGAAAGCGTGGCAAGGGGGTTTGGGTATCGTAAAAACAGAGAGCCGGGACGAATGGCGGGAAAATATATCGAGTCGTATGAATCTGTTGCTTGCCGGTTATAATGGGTCTGAGGTTGTGCAAGGTGAAACTGGAAAGATGGAGGACTTGAAATTACCGAAAGGGGCATTAGCTGCTAATGGTGTTGAAGATGTGAATGGGTTTGCTGAGAATCGTGCTAGCACGGTAAACAATGTTGATGGAAGCGTACACGATGGACACGCTGTTGTCGATTCAACGAATGCTGCTGAGAATATTGCAGGGAATGATGTTCGCGCATCTTTGAAAACATTGCCACTGAAGTTTCTGGAGCAGGGTGGGTTGAAGAGTGAAGAGAACTCCAGGTGTACAACGCCTGTTAATGTCTGTACACCTATGGTGAGTCCGAAAGTCAAGGAGCTGGCAAAAATACTACTACAGGTAATGCTGCTTGAGGTCCATTAGGTTATTTTTTGTTTGTACAGTTATCTCAGCATCGATATGCATAATTGAGTCCTGCTGATGAATGCAGTTTGGTCACTGCATACATAGCTAGCATGCAAGGTACACTTGTATACGGTACAGTAAAAACCCGCATACCTGTAAATTTTCCTTCCAGTCTATTGTTCCAAGACAATAGACTATTGCTTCGTCTATTGTTTTGAGCAACAAAATCACCCTGACGGTTCTTAATCCATTGGTTCTTATATGCGGGTTTTTACTGCATTTGATGCCGTACATGTATGGCATACAGTATTATCCCGCCACTTAGAGCTTGGTTATTCGGACCATTTCGGGTATTGTTTAAAAACAATAGCCTATTGTTTATATCTATTGTTTTCAGAACAATTTTAGGCTGAATTTTCTTATAAGTCAGTTTCTCAGTGGCGGGTAATACTGTATTAGTTTGTAACATTATAGTATTTAAGGCTCTGCATAGTTTAGTATTGAATCGCACGACCGAAATTATTTTCATGCTTTGTGTGATCTTTTTTAGATTGAGCATGGCATAGAGAGGAAATATTTGAAGCCACCTTTGGGTGAAGACGAAGATACGAAGAAAGAGAGAATCAGAGAGATGATCGAAGCAGCACAGGTAGATTTCGCAAACAAGAACTCCAAGGTTGAGAAGAAGGAGGCTGCGAATGATAACGAGGATAGTGAATGCGTGACGTCATGTTTGGAGAGATGGGAATCTTCGTTGATGTCTGCCACTAACTTCTCTCAGATTTTCATCCATTTGAACACCCTGGATCGCTCTATCATGTGGGATAAATCTGCTTTGAATGCCAAGTGTAGATTGTGCAGGAAAAAAGGTAACAGAAACGTGATCTAGTGTAGTGGTTTTATCAGTACTGACTTGCTCAAAGAAAGTTTTCACTAGTGAGTTTTTTTTCAATCTTGAAAGACAAGTCTGCTTTTAACTGACGACGCAATGTAGGGTTTGCCTACAATTTATTTCACGTTAAAGGCGGGAGAATCAATTCTCTTACTGCTGAGCTTTACATTACCTCATTCACGAGGCCTCACCAAAAAGTTTCCTCAGTCGTGAGGCTTTACTGTCAGTTACCTAAATCTTGAGATTCAAAGACGAATATCTTAGGAAAAGAAAGCTAGATCAACGAAGTTTGATAATGCATCTTTATGATGTATTTCTCTGGGTTATATCCTTACACAGTACAACCCAATCGGTCTGTAGCCAATGCGTGCGTATCCATGCTTTTGAAGCTAAGAATACCTCCTTGAAATGTCGTGAACTTTTTCAGGCGATGCTGTGAAGATGTTACTGTGCGATGGTTGCGATCGAGGTTTTCACATGTATTGTTTGAGGCCGTCTGTTAGAAAGATCCCAGAGGGTGATTGGTTTTGTATTGACTGTCGACCAAAGGAGCAACGGCGTGGTCAACGGGCCAAGAAGCGACCCACGAAACTGAAGGAATTCGTCAGTGCCCAGGTGGATGAGAGTGACAATGAAGACAATTTTGATGGTATTGAGTATAAAGATGAAAGTGGCAAAGTTGAAGAGAGTGAGGACTCAGACAGGTCAGGTAAGCAAAGAGATAAGCTCAGCAAAACTAGACTAAGTTTTAGATACCGTAAATCCTCGAAACGAAATTTTAGTCTGATTATTGTTCACTATTAAGCCAAATAAAAGCTATACGATGCAGCCAATCAATAGAGTTATTGGTTTAAATTTGCTTTTATTTGCAATACATTCTCTAAACAACTTCAATGTCTCGATACTTGGGCTCAATATCCTTGCAAATGATTATCAGGATGGGGGCTTATTCGAGGACTTACGGTATACGACAGAGAAGCACTACTTCAACATTTGAACCTCGATATTTTCTCTGTTAAGCCCTTCCTGGGGCCTATTGTTTTTGAGCTTTTTAGGGCGGTATATGGGAGAGGGGGCTAAATTATGGGCGAAGCTTCCATTTTCTCGAAATGAATCTGATTCTGGATTGTCTTTGATTTGTTAGACGAAGAGTCGGTCGATTGCCACAGTGACTTTTGTTCAGTCTGCAACAATGGTGGGGAGCTACTGTGCTGCGACTCGTGCTACCGATCTTATCACACGGCCTGCGCATATCCGCCGATTAGAAAGGCTCCGAAAGGTGATTGGTCGTGTCAAGTGTGCACTGGAGCTGACTTCGATTTGCCAAAGGCAAGAAGGGTGTCAACACTGGAACGCAATAAAGGTTGTCGTGATTAACAGTTGTTTATGTATCCTCAACAAGGAACTCGAAACGAAGTCCATCATCCAACACTTTTCTCTAGTTTCTTGCAATTTTGTATTCCCCTACTCAATCGTAATCCAGCGCAATATATTTGTTTATTCTATTACCTAGACTTTTTCAAAACGATTTGCCAGTATAGCTTGGCTTTATTTGGACCATTTCTCCCCGTTTTCATGACCCCCATCTGTACGTTCAATTCCTCCTCCCCATCTGTACGTTCATCTCTTGCCAGTCATTTTAATAGCTGTATTTATTTTCACAGAAAAAATGGACACATTGCTGGCCAAGGAGCTTTCTAAAAAAGTCAAATCATCGAATTCTTCCAGAAGTAATTCCAACCAAAAAGGCTCGAGAAGGAAGAGTCAAAGAGGAGGCAATTCTTCACCTGGTCCTGCTGCAAGCAGGAAGCAAAAACAGAGCGACAAATCAGGTATTTCATGCATCATTATTGTTGCCAACTATGATGTCATTTACGAATGCCATTACGATGTATCAGGAGTTATGGAATAGCTAGCATTTCAGACACTTCAATTTTCAGCAGTTATCTAAATAGTGACTATCCACGTAAAATGTTTGGATTTTCTCACTTCACCACCTCGGTTTAATCTGTTGAGAAAGATGAGAAGACACCACTGAAATTGTATTGAGTATTGCGTCGTTTTTCGAGCAATGTACCAGGACTCAACTATAAAATTAAACCATTTTCCAGCAACTGTGTTAACCACTTTCACGTTCCTTTGCTAATATAAGATACTTGGATCAGCACTTGATACTTTCACATCTTCTTAATTTGGCATGGCAATTTTGGCACTTTAGTACTAAACGTTTTTTAATCGGTTTCTTATTTTTGGAATTCAAAATTACTTTATTGTTTTGAAGTTGAGTATTTTGCATGGATGTAAACTCAGATCGTCACGAAAAAAGCCCGTGCAGATCAAAATAAAAAGTCAATGCATAACCTATTTTACAACTTCAGATATTAAACTTTTACGAGAGAGAAACAATGAGTTGATTAGACTAGACCAATTGGGTGTCCCTAAAAGGCGATCTGATTTAACGTGGGATGGACTACAGTAAGCACCCGCATATAAAGAGCCAGTGAATTAAGATTCTTCCAGGCTTAACTCCCTGCTCAAAACAATAGAAGGGACAATAGGCTATTGTATTTTAACAATAGGCTATTGTATTTGAACAATAGGCTGGATGCAGAATTTCCAGGTTCTGATAAGCGGGTGTTTACTGTACTTCATTGTACTAACTATCTCTGATTTCTTTTTTTTTCTTTTTGTAAGTTGATGGACCCAAGAGGCAAGCCAGGGCAGTAACAAGACATTCAATTGGAGATCCAACTTCAAGAACCAGTCTCAGGCATGCGGATGGATTTGGAAGATACGAAAGAAGGCTCTGTGGGAAGATCACAGAAGAATTAATGGCAGCAGACGATGGAGTACCCTTTCTTCTTCCCGTTGATATTAAAGTGGTATGCAGTTTGATTCCACGATATGTATTTTATCTTCAACTCTTTTCTTTAGATTTTTCATTTGCTTTGGATTAGTATGCATTGCTTGGATTGACTTAGTGTGGTGTGGATCGGACTTTGGATTGGCTTGGTTAGACTTTGGATTAGTATGCATTGCTTGGATTGACTTGGTGTGGTGTGGATCGGACTTTGGATTGGTATGGTTAGACTTTGGATTAGTATGCATTGCTTGGATTGACTTGGTGTGGTGTGGATCGGACTTTGGATTGGTATGGTTAGACTTTGGATTAGTATGCATTGCTTGGATTGACTTGGTGTGGTGTGGATCGGACTTTGGATTGGTATGGTTAGACTTTGGATTAGTATGCATTGCTTGGATTGACTTGGTGTGGTGTGGATCGGACTTTGGATTGGCATGGTTAGACTTTGGATTAGTATGCATTGCTTGGATTGACTTGGTGTGGTGTGGATCGGACTTTGGATTGGCATGGTTAGACTTTGGATTAGTATGCATTGCTTGGATTGACTTGGTGTGGTGTGGATCGGACTTTGGATTGGTATGGTTAGACTTTGGATTAGTATGCATTGCTTGGATTGACTTGGTGTGGTGTGGATCGGACTTTGGATTGGTATGGTTAGACTTTGGATTAGTATGCATTGCTTGGATTGACTTGGTGTGGTGTGGATCGGACTTTGGATTGGCATGGTTAGACTTTGGATTAGTATGCATTTGCTTGGATTGACTTGGTGTGGTATGGATCGGGCTTTGGATTGGCATGGTTATGGTTTGACTTTGGATAAGCATGGTTTGACTTTGGATTGGAATAGTTTGACTTTTGAGTTATAGAGTTATTTATAGTAGATGCACAAAAAAAGACCAAACCAAATCTGATTCTGACTTTTGTGCTGGAGCACTCGTCAGATAAACCAATGTTTCAGCACGTTTTGCATTTTGCACTCTCTACATCGAGCACTTTACGCCTGTGTAGACCTTTTTTATGGTGTAGACCTCTTATGATTTATTCATATATATTTTTTACGTATTTATCATCAATTTTTGTTTTATCACGTTTTACTTTACTGTTTCTTATTTCTTCTTTGAATAATGTTGGTGTTTTGTTTCAGGTTAAAGATTACTTAGATTTCGTTGACAGCCCGATGGATTTAAGTACAGTGAAACAGAATTTGAACAAAGGTCTTTATGATAGCTTGGAGAAATTCATACATGATATCAGGTTGATATTCTCAAATTGTGAAGCCTATAATTCATGTCACTCCAGGGTTGGTCGGGCTGGCTCTCGCTTATCAAATTACTTCGAACAGAGATTACATGAACTCGAACTTACGAGAACCTAGTTTTAGCCATGTTGTCAGAATTATTATTACTTAATTCGTTTTTTGTTTTCTGACCAAGTTTTTGCAACATTTAAAAAACCTAAAGCAGTCAGTTGACTGAGCAAAACAGTTATTATTTTCTCTATTTTCTGAAAAAGATTATTTATAATGGAAGTGGCAATTATTTGTCTTGCTTGACTGTTTTTACTTTTATCATGTTTTTTGCTTTTGGATAAAGTATTTTCCTTCTTCCTTACCCACATTACACACTTTTTTATAACAGTAATGTTTACCACAATAACTGAGACTCAAAATTGCCAAACAAACAGCGAAAGTTTAACAATGACAATGGATAAGATTGAGGTTCAACAAAAGTTAAGGTATTCTTACGACAAAGTGCGTATATTAAAGTCAAATCTGTGTGGCTATTCATAAACCCACTGTTTGAGAGGCATTTTGAGGACAAGAATTAGCCAAATCCTTGAATAGTTTACAACACGTTGAGAAAGAACATTGAAGATTTTGGATGTTAATTAATATATCAACCACATTGGGTTAAATTTAGAATCCCGTTGTTCTATATTTACCCAAGATCCGTTATATGCCGTTGATAGGTCTTCCCTATTAATACTCACAATTGTGTCTATTTTTAAATTCTATATTTAACATCTCCTGCTGAGCTCTGAGAGGCGAGAACATTTTTAGCCTTTCCCTTCTCCACGTCATTGACCCTCAAGATGTGAATCATAAATTGCTCCTTCGCATCGTTGCCTCATGAAAGCTGCATGAGGTAAGTGAGTGCAATTCCTACCATAGAAAAGTGCAGATGAATATTTATGTGGAAATGCGGGTATCAAAAGCTCCTGAAACTACTTCTATTACCTCGAGACGCCATTTATCTCCATAAACTATTGTTTATGCTTTACCATGGAGAGAACCTACGCACATATTCCGCATGAGCAGTCACATGATCGTGCCCAGTTCCCTTTGCCCGAAACCGACAAAATCGCGAGTTTTCTATTTTGATAAATTCTTCAAGGCCACAATTGAGTACAATTCGAGTTGAATGTGGAGCAGAGAGTTTGGCTGTTTTTAAACCAACATATTTTATTTTAAAGTTAGTTTATTGTTGGCTTATGTGGTGAGCTATGATAAGGATGTTATAAGATTATCATCTCTTTACAAAACGCGTCGTGGATAACTTTACACGTTGTAGAATTCCGGAAACAACACAACAAAGTAGAAGTACAACAAGTTGAACCCAGACTATTTGGACTTCGACTGCAGACAGACAACGAAAGAGTATTTTATATAAGGAGAATCTACAGATAAACAAGTATTACATATAGTTCACAAGTATATTATTGGTGTAAGATTAAAGCTGTATAGGTCTTGTTTTTTCAATCTATCTGTTGTCGGCGAATTTATGAAATGAATTCTCGCGATTACAAGGACGACGAAGCCTGCTGTTTCAATAATCATTTTGCATGAATGATTGAACGTTTTTATTTTCGACCAAAATGTCTGATAATACGAACCCTAAAACACCACGACAACTGTACACGGTAGTTTATGGTTATGAGGCTAAAGAGGAAGACGAGCTTGGCTTACAAGTCGGCGATGTTGTGGAAGTATTATCGAAAGACCCCAAGATCAGTGGAGATGAAGGTTGGTGGGTAGGCCGTATTCAACACTCGGATTGTGTCTATCACGGTGTTTTCCCTGCAAACTATGTCGTATTTGAGCAAACTATCACCAGTCACATTGATGATATTGAATTCGAAGAGTTGAAACTAGAAAATGTTATCGGAGTTGGTGCTTTCGGTCGTGTTTACCGTTCAAGTTGGAGAAGTCGAGAAGTCGCGGTGAAAGTTGCTCGCATTGATGCCGCTGATGATCCTCAAAATGTAATCAACTGCATGGAAAGTGAAGCGGGAATTTTCTCCCTTGTATCTCACGCTAACATTGTGGCACTGCTTGCAGTGTGCAGAAAATTGCCAAACATGTGCCTGGTTATGGAGTACGCTCGTGGTGGAGCGTTGAACAGAGTACTTGCCAGTCACAAGAACCTTCCACCAGGCTGTGTCTTGGATTGGGCCTTACAAATTGCCCGTGGACTAAATCACCTTCACAATGAAGCTCTCATGCAAATAATTCACCGGGACCTCAAATCAAGCAACAGTAAGTATATATATCCAGTGTTTTTATGTTATTTTCTCAAATAATAATGCATTAAATTCTGTCAATGGCAGGGCCTATCACTTGCAGAGCTTAAAAAGGCCCCTAGAATGTTTTTGTTTAGATTTCCAGCATAATCACTCTAACTAATCCAGACAATACTTCAGATCACAATTGTGTTTGGAAAAATAGCCATTGGGTTTCTCTGAACGCACTGAATTTACCTCTTCCGACTCTATGCAATGCCTACTGGAGCGCTACGGCGATACAAACAACAACAGAAACTAATTCGTTTGAAAAAGTGCTTCTTGTTTTTGACACATTTTTCCAGTCGGCTTAACGAGTGATGTTATTCCCACTTAGCAAATGATTGCAACTAAAGAGCGTCACTTTACCAAAGTGATATTGCTGACGTGACAACAACAATTGGAAATTTCTTTTAAATCACTAACGAGGGGAAATAATCTGCTTACTGGTAAATTCGTCGTTATTATGACATATGGGAACTGCAGGCAATTGGAAAGTAGTATAGAAAAACGTGGGAGGGACTACTGTGGAGTTTCCTTCATTCCATACACTTGTCTGGATTAACGTACTGAAAAACGTGTCATCAAATGCATTGGACTTTTGAGATAATCCCTCCGTACTATCATATGGTGTGTATACCGTAAATCCTCGAATAAGCCCCCACCTCCGAATAAGCCCTCCCCTCCATTAAGCCCCCATCCTAATATGTAATCATTTGCAAGGATATTGAGCCCAAGTTTCCAGACATTGAAGTTGTTTAGTGAATGTTTTGCAAATAACAGCAAGTTTAAACCAATAACTTTATTGTTTGGCTGCTTCGTATAGCTTTTATTTTGCTTAACATTGAACAATAATCCAGCGAGAATTTCGTTTTTGCAAATCAGCTCCCGGGGACTTATTCGATGATTTACGGTATTACCATTCCTGGGCCTATTATCCTTTTGCATTCCTCTTTTTCTGTATATTACATGAAGGAATTGGTGTTTATGTGGAAATTTTGTCTGATGTATATCGAAAGGAATTCTTGAGAAATAAGCCTCTTGTTTTCTGATAATATTAAATAATGATTTTTGAGGGTGGTTTGTTTGTAAAATATTCTACAAGTTGAAGAATTGAATTTTTAAAATTCCACCTGGCTTGTTCTTCGGAGGAATTTATAATTGCGAAACTCGGATCGAAAGCATGCATCACCCAACTGAGACATGTTTGAATATTCTTTCCAGTCTGATTACGAATTTATTACGGATTGCAGTTTCTTATGGTTTTAAATGTTTTAATTAATAAAACTCTGAATAGACGGTTGGTTTCGTGTTGAATAATGTATTTTGATTATTCATCGTGTTTCGCATGAAATATTCATAAAACAAGCACTAGTTTCGATGGATAAACCAAGCTAAATGTTTCTCAGCTTTTTGAAATTTTCGAAAATTCATCGTTGCTTACCTTTCTAAACAATTCTTGCGTCAAAGCCAAGTGCAAGACACAGCAGCAAGCATGAAAAAGATAAAAATAGCCCCAGTTAATTTGAATCAAGGGAAATAATTGAAAACAATGCAATTCAACACCAGGGTACGTAAGATCATCATGGAATTCTTGGAATGGTGGACCCTCATTGCATTGTCTCTGTTATTTTCACCACATATTCCCTCGTGTTTTTCCGCTGAACTGGGCGCAAATCACTTCCCTGTTTCCAATTCCCCGTTTCAATATCCGTGATCACAAACCTTCCATTTAATGCAATTAGTTCGATACAATTTTTGTTTTGTTCGAGATGAATACAGTTCGTGTTGTTTTTGAAATTGGTTGTGTGGGCAGATCTGATAATTTTCGCGTGGGCTCTGTGTGGGTTGTATTGTTAACTGTTAAATGCATTATTGAGCTGATTTCCCTAAAAGGAAGGGATGGAAAGATCAGTTTTTTTCATGTGAAAAGTCCCACACGGAACTAATGGTCAAACTGTTCCGCCCCCACCCCCCTCCACCTTCCAACTCCATCTTCATCTTCTAAGCAGACCGAGAATTGATTTATATTGTTTCTCTTCTAGTCTTGCTAAGCAACGTTGTAGAAGAAGGCCATTACACGGGCAATGTTTTGAAGATCACAGATTTCGGCCTAGCCAGAGAGACGGACCACACGACGAAGATGAGCACTGCTGGCACATATCCATGGATGGCTCCAGAAGTCATTCGCAGCTCTCTCTTCTCCCAAGGAAGCGATGTATGGAGGTAAGATAGCACTACTATATATAAGCACTATACACACAGCTTGCTATGTATAGTGAAAACCTCAGTGTAAAACGAACTCATATGTTACGAACCATTCTACACAAGTACACCTCGTTCACCGAAGTGCTTCCATGGTAAAAATACAAGTTATCCTTGATTTAACGAAGTACCCTTTTGTTGAAAGTTGGACAGCCCTCTTTGTAGGCTCAATAATCTTGAGCAACAGAATGAAGTGTCGCTTGTTCCATCCAAGGCTCGGTTCATTGAAATTCCATTCCACTTTATCTAAATTGCTGTACTTAATCTAAATCTTATCAAATCTAGTGCCATAAACCCTCGAATAAGCCCCCGTTTTGGTAATCATTTGCAAGGGTATTGATCCCAGGTAGCAGGACGTGCATTGAATGTATTGCTGCAAATATTAGCAAGTTCAAACGAAGAATTTTATTAATTAACTGCATCTATTGCTTTTATAAAACTGATTATTGAACAAGAATCCAGGTAGAATTACATTTTTGCAAGAATCCACCAAGAGCCTCGAGGCCTTACGGTTATGTTAATCTGCAGACGGCTGCATACAACAGCGTTTCGAATTGCAGTTGATTGAAAGCGAATAACAAGTAACAGTACTTGTTATTCGCTTTCAATCATGACCTGTGTCGCGAGCTTGACAAACACGTGGCACCGCGGACCCACAGCGTCAAGGCCGCTCCCCTTCGCTCCATGAATTCCTACTGTCGCGACGGACGGATCTGTATGCGATAAAGGAGACAAGTTATCGCAGTATGCTTGCATCATCCAATCCAAAGGTCTTTATTACATACATATTCAAGACCTGCGAAGTCAAGATAAAATTGTTTGATTATCAGGGTTATGCGTAAATCATGGAGGAATAGAGTAGAATTTACATCAGACAACCTCCTCCGTAGAGTACTATCTCTCCTTCAGTCTTATTTCCCTTTGATTTCGCCCGGCATCGCTGTTTATAGCCCCACAAATCGGTATAATAAAAGCCACTTTATCATTAATAAGCATGATTGTTGAGTTTGTTATCGAGAAAACGTTAGCGTCTTCTATTCTGAATTCACATGCAGAGTGTAATTGCAAAGCATGGCTGCACTCTCTGTTTGGAAGTTTGCCAGAGTCTTCTCCATCGGTGATCAATAGTGCTGATTAAAAAGGCTTATCTGCCAGAACGAGCACAAAGGAATATGCCTTGAGGCAAAGCCACCATACAATAAATCAGGTGTTTTCGGTTAAAAACACCGGGATTAAAGGGCTTTTGATTCCGCGATGCTTTCATTTCACATGAATTGGCGATTGTAGTCTATGTCAAGGTCTATAGCATTGTTATTCACGTCTGTAAGAGCAATTTAAAGTACACTGCAAATGCATTATCAGGCATTGGTTTAAATCGAGTGACAGATTGATGCGATATGGATTGAGATGGACCAAGCATGTAAGCACGCGTCATTTGATTATTATACCCACGCTCAATGGCTCAGCACTGTGCTTGGAGTATAGGTCTTATTTGGTTCATAATTGCAGGGCAAACTCTTTCTGCTAAGTTTTTCTTGTTTTTATTGCTATGTATAAAACCTGGTGAACAATCAACAACAGAAATGCAAGCAAAGATTTTCGCCGATTTCCCATCCGAACAGTTGTGTTTGTATATGCGTGATTGCTTGGCTATTTGTAAAACATGGAGCATGGAACGGTGGAATGAGATGGAATGGAATATTTGTTTGTTTCCATACGGAAGCATGCTATTCCAATTCACACAAACTCAATCGCATTACGTAACAACCTTTTACCATTATAAGTGACATCCGCTCTCTATTATCTCCATTTATTGTGAATATTTTGCATTTGCAGTTACGGAGTCGTGTTGTGGGAGCTGTTGACCGGGCAAGTGCCTTACCACGGCATTGAGAACCTGGCTATTGCTTACGGTGTTGCAATGAATAAACTCACTTTGCCTATTCCAAGCACGTGTCCGCACGGGTTTGCCATCATCATGGAAGGTATGATGTCTGTATTTCTTTATGATCCTTTCCGTTGTTCAAGTTGTGTCCCCCTTGTGAAGTTCACTAAGTCTATTGATAAGCAATGGAAAAGTGTTACAGTCGAATCTCGCTATTTAGAACTCGGTTATCTCGAACAACTCGCTATCTCGAACAGATTCCCATTTCCCCTCGTTCTCTAGTTGGGTGAATTGATATTTCGAACTCCCGCTACGTTCAACAAGTTTTCATTTTCCTATCCCTTAAGCCTCACCCATAGCACTCTGCATATAACTACGTCATGGACGCTCCTGCGCAGTTCGAGATAGCGATAGTCGATTGTATGCTGAAGGAGGTTATGCGTAGCGAAGCGTATTTAGTTGTTGAACTTTTTCGGAAGATTTTCTGGGTGCATTGATAAAGAATGGAAAGCTGTTCTTCGAAATGGACTGTGGTCAGAAACATTGATAAAAAGCATGCTATCATTGTCAGATTATCTTTTGACTATCATTGTCAGATTAGCCTTTGGTAATTCGTTTGCGTGCAATCATTGTAAAATCATCGTTTCGATATGTACAATTGTCCTATCAGTTTTTGGTTATCCTTTTATCCCACGCTTTTTCCACGCAATTTAATTGCTATAACAATTGACAATTGGCTATTTGAATTGACAATTGAAGTTGTGTGATTGCTTTCGTAGACTGCTGGAAATCGGATGTTCACGAGAGACCTCTAGTTCCTCATATTCTGCGAAGTTTGGAGAAGATTGCCAGCTCAGATTTCCCCATGACAGCTGTCGATTCGTTCAGATCAATGCAGGAGTCTTGGAAGGACGAAATCGAAAGGATATTCGAAGATCTCAAGGAAAGGGAAAAGGTAGGAGGAACATATGCTTATTCCATTTACTTTGCTTGCGGTTGGAAAGAACGGTGGCTGAATGGGAGTGAGGCTAGTTATAGTGACGTATATAAGTAGCATTGTGAATGTTTTTTTTATTTCTATAGGAGTTAACGAGTCGTGAGGAAGAACTACTTCGTCTTGAAGTAGACCAGAAAAAGCAACTGCAGACATTACAGCAACGCGAAGAAGAACTGAATGAACGTGAGCGAATGCTACTCGAAAGAGAAATTCTCATGGTGGCTCAGGTATGTTATAATAACAAGACTCCACGTATAGCTCTGTACCTGGCTCTTCGTACACGAATTGACACCCCAGGTCTTTCTTTAAGGAACACTCTCTTATTGTTGTGGGTGATTAACTGGAGTAATGTTGCTGATGATGCCTTTCTGTTGTTTAGGAGAAGAAACCTGTACCAAAGAAAAGAAGACGGCTGTTTAAATATAGCAAAACAAGCATCAGTGGACCAACTGGTCAGTCCATTTTGCTCAATTAGTTTTTGTGGGTTCTCGAATTATTTAGTTTCTTGTTTTTCTCCACTTTACACGACTTTCTTGCATCGATTTTCTGCACATGAAAGTCCGCTCATCATTTCAAAGCTGAAAGCTTGATGTGATAAATGGTGATTAACATTGAAATTTCAGGCTTCAAGCACAGATACACCGTGACTAGCACGCCAACTGAGGAAGGCAATGATAAGAACTCCAAGACTCTCAATGGAAATCACGTACCTCCGAAATCTCCAGGAACCAGCAGACTTCGATTATTGTCATGTTAGTATTGCGAAGTGTTAGAGTTGTTTTACTGGCACCAGTACATCTTATTATTAACTTCTACTGCTACTACTACTATTAATACTACTTGCTACTACTACTATGTCTGCTACTACTACTATTGCTGCCATTACCATGCTTATTATTGCTGTTATTGCTACTGCTCTTACTGATGCTAATTTTCAATGCCATGTGTTTGCTTTCTCTCCAGTGAACGCCGCGAACGAGCAGTCCTTGAAAAACGGCTCGGCTAAGAAAGGACGCACTTGGGGCCCGAGCTCAGTTCATCAAAAAGGCAAGGACAATAATCGCCGCATCAATCGCTCCAAAATATTTTCTGATCATAATGGACGAGCATCTTCCTTTCCTAACTTGGGCATCCTCGATAGAAATCTCATAGATTCAACAAGTCCCGGAGACTTAAGTAAGTGTGATTTAATTACTTAAAACTTGTTAGTTTATTTACTATTTATACTTGTTCATTCGTTCACTGACTTTACTTGTTTCCTTTTTCTCGATATACTTAGTCCATTTGCACGATGCACCACTTTTTTATTTATTCAAGTATTTATTTGTTCATCTGTGAATTCATTCATTTGATCATTTACTCTTTCGTCTACTAAAATTTTATTTATATTTTCTGCTATTTTGTTTATTACTTTGTTGTTAATATGCTTTCATTTATTCACTTTTTATTTCTCCTCCGCAGTGGACAGTCTTCCATCAGACTTCTCGTTGCACGACCAATCAGGAACGTCTCCTTATTCGGCGAAATCTTCGAAATATCGATATCGCGCGGTATGCATGGCCGGCGTAATAGCGGCTGCCGCTCTCGGCATCGACGTTACGCCGATGATGAACGAAAATGCCGAATTCCAACTGCGCAAACTGAGCAAAGGCAGGAGTCGCGACCTGTCGCTCTCATCGCTCAATTTCTCGTATCGATCGCGCAAGAGCTCGAACGGTGATAAGCATAAGATTTCACTAGGCGATACATGCTCGATGGTTTACGGCACGTATCGCAAGAACAGCGAATACGATAACAGACAGTACGTTGTATCGTCGCATCCTAATCTTATCGACCTAGACGATATATCGTCACCGTTACGCAGTTACGACATCATTTGCGACAGCGAAGATTACGACCCGTTCGCCAGCCCGTCGCAGGCGAGTCGAAGTAGCAGCAACAACGATCACAACATGTTTCGCTACTCGAATCCCGAACTCGACTCTATTAATCGCAACACGTCGAAAGGATCTCTTCAGTGCTCCTCCGCAGCGGTTTCGCCTTTGCACATGCAGGACGAGCAGCGTCCGCAACGACCGAGTACGCTCGACCTCTTAGACTCGGCAAACGAGCAGAGGTACCGAAAACATGGAACCGTGCCGAAAATCGCGAACTTAATGAACAGTTCGGCGTTTCCCAATTCCTCGACGAGCTCATCGTCGCAAAGTCCCGCATCTACCCCTTCCCCGAAAACCATCCAGCCAATCGGAAGGAAGCTAACTCTGCTCGACATGGATCTTGAACAAGGGGGCGACAGGCGCCTCCCCGCTCCCCTCATACAGAAATCTGAGAAACAATCGCGCGACATACCCGGAGAAATGACATTTCTATGATGTCAACAGTAGAAGATTTAGCTAGCAACGCAAATTGTAACTTGATTTACAGTGGCGGCCTTATTGAGCAGTGGGAGCCTCGATATAACCGAGCCCTCATCCATTGCGTAGCTCATCCTTCCCTTGTGTAGCGACTTTCCCTGGAGGATAGCCAATTTCACGTCCACTGTTCTTCTTGATTAAATGAAATATTTTACTCTATGCCCTTTAAGGTTTGTTACCCCGGATTTCGCTGTCAACTTGCGATGTAGGTCAGATCTTCTGTCATTAATTTCAGTAGAATAAATATTTCATTATACTGATGCTATAGATTAAGCTACGTGTTTTAGTTTACTCACAATTTTGCCAGAAGTTTGTTGTATATATAATATTCATAGAAAATCAGTAATTGGTAATGTTGGCAGCGAAAATAAAATCTAACAAAGTTTATCTTCCTTGATTTTTATTTTTAGTTATTAATTTTTCTTTTTCCTGCAGTAAACACCTGCGTATAAGGACCAGTTGATTAAGAATCTCCCAGGCTGAAATCTCTGCTCAAAGCAAAGAAGAGAAAGTACAATAGGCTATTGTATTTGAATAATATGTTTATAGTGCAAATTCCAGGTTATCTAATACGCGTGTGTTTACTGTATTTTAGTAATAATGCTTTTTATCACTCAGACATGACAATACACAAGGCTAGGATCTGCTTTGAAAAATTTGTTTTGCTCATATTTTTTGCAAGTATATCGATATCCAGACTCATTGTGGTTTATTTACACAACCGATCTATCTACAAATTCTTATTGTTGTTTAGCGTTGTTACTAATGATTATTAGCCTTTTACAAGCCCCCGTTTATATCAGCCCATTGAGTGGACAAATTGACCCATCTCTTCTTACCACGCTTGTGACGTCAGCAAAAGTTCCTCACTGTCATTGTTGCTACTGCATTGCATTGCGTGCCACGCAACTTCACTCTCGATATTTTTTTCCGCATTGGACTGCATTGGAGTAAACAGCACATGACATCAACTTTTGTTTATTAGTATAATCTATTCGTAACTTGCGATTTAATTTACGTTGAACTCTAAGATGAAGAAGTCTCGTGATTGTCAGCTATCTAATGATGGAACTAACTAACAACGGACAAAGGAAAACAGAAACGCAACTTAGGCCTTTAAATTTGGGGGAAGTACTTCCTCCAACTCGTCTGATGTGATGATAAAATGGATAAGTTTGACAGGTTGATTATTTTGAGTTTATTCATTGCCTTTTTCATACACTTTGCTGACAAAGAACGTGCATCTACAAAACAACGGAGGCAAGAGGAATTTAAGAAAGTTGTTGCTTGGTTGGAATATAATGCTCCTGGTGCAGAGAAAACAAAACAAATATTTTTCGATGAAGGTTGGCTGTTGTTTTTTCGTGCCAAGTTTTACTTGGATTTTATTTGATATTAGATCTTATAAAAGCCATAGCATGCAGTGAATTGTTAAAATTCTTGGTTTAAACTTGCTATACTATTTGCAACAATGCACGAGAAATACATCTACCACAAAACTTCATTTTAATATCTTCATGCTTGGGCTCAATCCCCGTTGCAAATGATTGCCAGGATGTGGGCTTGAAGGGGGGCTTATTTAAGAACTTATTGTATTAAAATTAGGAATATGCATTGTTGTCTTTGAGTTGGTTTCCATTTATTGCATCTAGGCATTTGATTTGAACCAACATGCTGGTCTTTTATTTCAGGTATCATAGAGTTGGGACACCTTAGTCTGGTTGGTGTGGATAAATTTCTTTATCTATGTGGGAAGAATTGCTTGCATCATTCATCTAATAACCTTGCTGAGTCATTGCACAAGCTGAAAAAAGAGCTGATATTTAAATACTGGTTAAGCAAGATAGGGTTGCATGATTTGCATGCATTGCTTGCCAATGCTGGATATGATTCCTTGGAGAAGGTTTCAACTGACATCAATTATGAGCAAGCATCGGTTTTGATGTATGATTACAAGAGTAAGCTTCAACCTTTTTGGCAAGCCGTTAAGAAGCTGAAAGAAACACAGCACCTCGGATTTGATGACTATCCCGTTGGAGTTGAAGTTTCATGGTTTGATATTTTCTGGAGATATTCCTGGAGATTGTTAGTTATTACAGGTATGCACAGCTGTATGTAATATATCTTATACTGCATTGCATGGTATTTGTAGTGCACTTGAGACTAACAATAGAACAGTTGAAAAGAATAATAGGAAGAGGTCCCTGCACACTCTGAACTGTAGGGAATAATAAAAGCATCTTTTTTTAGAGTTCAAAGGAAATACGTCCATACTCTACAGAAAAAGTTCTATTTTACTATTTACTCGTACCGAAAAAGATGAATATCTCTATCAGCATGATGCCATATAGGTTTTGCTGATTAATATGTAGATGTAGATGATATTTAAAGATTATACCATATATCATATGTATTTTGTATCTTTTTTCAAGCCAACCTGTACTTGATTGCTGTTGGTCTTTCTGTCATCATCATTTGTGTTTTGGGATTCTTGGTGTTCAGGTGGATTTCAAGAGCACTAGATCGGTTATCAGATCGTTACCACTCAAGCGGCAGTTTTGCTGGATGGGTGCAACGTGTCGTCCAAACAAATAGGAGAACACCACATCAAAGTCCCACATCTCAACCAGCACTACGTCTGCCTCGGATTCCACCCCCATCTCCCCATAATGCAAACATGTTCCAGTGGGGCTCAGTGGGTAGATTTTTCACCAACTTATTTGGGCAAAGAAATGCAGCGGACGCTGGGCTGCCGTTCAATCCAAGTCAAACAAAGGTGAAGCTGTTTTGGGATACACACTCTGGCATTGTTGGCGAGATGAGACAGTTCAGTGTTACTGTAAGTTTTCACAAGCATTGTTCAGTCGAATTTTTATGTATTGACCACTACAACAATTGTGGACTGTGAAAATTTCGACATTTTGTTGCTTCAAAGCATATTGATTGCTGTCTCACGGCTTCAACATAGCAGCCTAATTGACAATTCTTTTTTTTTTACAGTTTTACAAGAATGTCTTTTTCGTTTGCCCAATCAATAGTGTCAATGACATGGAAGTTAAAATTACTGTTGGCAGCGCAGAAGTACCCTGCAGCATTGAGAACGACGATACTAATAATTCATTTCTTGTCAAGTTCACACCTCACATTTCTGGTTCGTACAAGATCTTTGTCTACGCTTGTGGGAGACATGTAAGAACAGACTTCGCTACCATGTTGCCAGGTATTACCAATATCACCGCTGCTTTTTCCTATCAGTTCGTACAAGTACAATGAAATTTCCATATAACGAGTTCATTTCATATTGACATACATCTCATATCATGTTTACTATGGGCTTTCTTACTTTTCATATCATTATCACTATCATTTGCGCTTTCTGTCCATCTATTCTTTCTTCAGTCAGGGCTTTTTGGACGTGTGTTTGTATCTTGGTAGCATTTGAGCTTTTTTCTTATGCTCTCGCTCCAAGGTTCTAGTCCTAGCACACATACTTCTCATGTACAGAAATATGTTCTTATTCACCCTTCATACCTCTTCAATTGAATACCAACATCCTATTGTATTTGCATTCAATTCGCCAAGCTACTCAATGATACTCATATTACTCTTTGATACTCATGCCCTCATATGCCTCAGGAACATTATTAGATTTCGACTACATATTTCTGACTCTTTTTCAGGACCAATTGATCCATCGAAAACAAGTCTGAAGGTCGCAATGTCGACGATTATCGCGATACAAAACGAAGCCACTGTAATTCCACTCGACGAACGCGATAAGTACGGCAACACGTGCAGGAGCTCAGAAGAATCGTTGGCGAAATACTGCTTTGAGATTCACGAGGTGACCAACACATCGCTCGTACTTTTCATAACACGTATCGTTTTCGTGTTCGTGTTCGTTTATCATCATGACACTAGCTCTAATGTATCCCTGTATCTAATGTATCTAACATATGGCTAGGGAAGCCAATTTTTGAACAGCAGTACATGTTGTATAGCTCTGAAAATTTTATTTGAATATATAGATATATTGCAATTAGCTACTTACTTATTTCGAATGAGGCAGCACCATTGGAGCTCAATGACCTGTAATGAATTTGCTTTTGTGTCTCATAGATTGTAGATGAGATGCTTCCGAGGAATCCTGACATCAGAATAATTCAACAGGCATCCGAGGAGTTTGCAGTCAGCTTAATGTTTTCTTATCGGGGATGCTACGAGATAACTGTCACCTACGATCAACGTCCAATCATGAAGAATATTTTCACTGCCCTTGTTCTTTACCGTAATTATGCAGAATGCTACAAATGATATGCTCTCTCAATCTTTTGAATTCTTTCTATCTTAAATTTCTCTCTAGTCTCAAGAGACAAGCCACCGGCTTCTTCGATTATACAATACAGTAGCTTTCTCTGTTTCCCTCTCTCTGTTGTGAAGCTCTCTCTTTCTCTCTCTCTGTTGTGAAGCTTTCTCTTTCTCTCTCTCTGTTGTGAAGCTTTCCTCTTTCTCTCTCTCTGTTTTGAAACTTTCTCTTTCTCTCTCTCTCTGTTGTGAAGCTTTCCTCTTTCTTTCTCTCTGTTTTGAAGCTCTCTCTCTGTTGTGAAGCTTTCTCTTTCTCTCTCTCTGTTGTGAAGCTTTCCTCTTTCTCTCTCTCTGTTTTGAAGCTCTCTCTTTCTCTCTCTTTGTTGTGAAGCTCTCTCTTTCTCTTTCTCTATTTTGAAGCTCTTTCTTTCTCTCTCTCTCTGTTGTGAAGCTCTCTCTATCTCGAACAAGGTCATATGTACCAATGTAACAGTCATCTATCAACATTTAATTAGGGCAAGAGTTGGAGAAAGTGAACAGTGATGTGAAGAAGCAATCCTGGAACTTGTGGTATGAAGTTTATCTTCTTCCGAACGAAGAACCGAACAATGACCACAAAGCCAAGAAAGTCTACTGTTACATCACTTCAAAAGTAAGCTTTCAAATAGATCACGGTAATTTTGTTATATTCAACGCTCTGTCATCCCCACTAGGTGTCGCAGAGACGCCTTACTCCCTTGATGTGGTCGGCAGAGCTTACTGAAACTCTTATGACATGCAGTATACGGCGGGGGGGGGCTTATTGTGCACTTTAAGACCTCATGACAATTGATTTATCTGTTACAGGTACTGACAATAAAAGATTTTTATCTGAAGATATTTCCAAGAAAGTTGCAATCTATACGAATGCGTCCTACTACAAAGGTATGAGTAGATTTCCAGGCTTATATTGTTTAGAGAGAACCACAAGATTTCTTATATAATATGATAATAGTTTATACAATCATGATAATTAATTATAATTATCATATAATTATGATAACTAATTATAATTATTATATAATTATGGTAATTAATTATAATTATTATATAATTATGATACTTTTAGCTGTAATTTCGAGACATGTAACTGTTTTTGTGCACTTTCATTGTAGCTTACTCTGCTGCCGTTGAGACACAAAGGAAGCGGGCATTTCGTCATGAGAATCGAGGACAATGCAGGGCAGCCAGTCGTGCTGGCTTGCAAAGACAGGAGACTGCTTGCTGCAACATTCACACAAATGCTTCTCGGAAAAATTGGTGAGCTGAATGCCCAGCAATATTTCTACTTGAGGCCATCTTCTAGAAGATAGCGTAGCAAAAGAGCTATGTGACCTTTTATTTATAACCTTTTATTTATTTTTTGATCATTTTCGTTGCTTCAGGTGGCCATGATACGTTTGAAAACAAAAGAAAATACCTCTATTCAGAGTTGAATAAAGCTTACCTCACTAAATCGACGTCAACTGCAACCATTTCAGTGAAGAGAGAAAGCCTACTTCATGATGTAAGTATTCTTTTGTTAATTGTGCGCGACGGAGAAGCGAGCTTACCAATTTCGAGCACTTTGGTTTATGGTTTTTGGTGGATGTCCACGCATATCTATTTTGTATATTGTTTCATTACCGCTGTTCAAATGTACCCGAAGCTCATGAAAACACGTTGTTCGTTTTCTATTCATTCGTGTACTTTACTCAATGGATGACTATCCATCGGTAATACCATTATGTCATGCGCACTTCTGGTCAGCACTGAGTAATATGCTACTGCGCATTCTGACCATCTTTAGGTACTGAGACTTTAGTTTTAGGTACTGGAGTTTTCTGAACGGAAAGTTCATCTGACACCGTATATGCGCACTTATTAATGGTTTGTTACTTCTAGAATAGCAAAGACCTGAAAATATTACAATGTCATATTACATTTTATGAAATATTTTATTTTGTACCCGAGTAGTTTTCTTGGAGGATTTGTATATTAAGATATTTATTCGATACTTGACCTTTCTCTATAGTCAATGAAAGCGACAAAGCATTTCAGCGATTCTGATTGGGGAAAAAAGTTCTCAATAGTTTTCGTTGGTGAACCAGGTATGTGCCAAATGGAAATATCATATTTTTGGGCATTGTAGACAATTGTTATTTATTTCACTTGATTTGCTTATCTCTTGTTTGTTGATAGTTTAGGATTTTTAATTTGTTTGAACTTATCGAGGTTAAGCCTTAATGAAGGTAGATATAATTAGTGAACTGTGAGATTTTTGTTTTCCAATACAGGCCTGGATTATGGTGGTTTGAAACGAGAATGGTTTCAACTAAATTGCGACACACTTTTCAATTGCAAGAATAAAATATTTCACAAACTTGGCAAGGACGACCCCCAATCATTGGTAAACGTTCGTTATTTTTTTGCATAAGAAAAAGAATTGTTTGCCAATGGTTCATACCACAATTTAGAGCACCCTATAAAACTACAGTTCTATCTAATGCTCCGCTTATAATAAGGTTTCTTTTTTTTAATTGTATTTTTTTTGTTATCACAGATTCATCCGAATCCGTTCAGACCGGAAGAGTTCAAGACTTTGAAATACTATGAATTTGCTGGAAAAATGATTGGTAAAATATTGATCGACTGTGCTCTTAACAATGGACAATGTGTCAGAGCTAGATTTTCGAGATCTTTTCTGTCTCAAATTCTTGGGTTTGGCGTCAGCTGGAAGGTATAGTTTTGCAACTTTTGCTTTGATGATGTATCCAGACCTTAAACTCGCTTGTTGATTTGTCCACGATCTTATACTCCCTAGTTAGTGACGTTTAGTGGACCCTAAAATAGCTAGTTAGTGACGTTTAGTGGACCCTATGATTGCTAGATGGAGCTTTAGCAAGCCTTTGCTGGACCCTTAACTACTCGAATGCTATTTCTACAATTTAATACTCTTTATGTTGTCACTTGTAAGCGTTTTGGGAATTCAGTTTTATGAAAGTGAACCATCCTTTATCTTGATAGCATTTTGAAACAGATGACAAAGACTTTTTCAAGACGAAAGTGAATTACATTTTAAAGAATGATGTCGAAGATTTGGAACTGACATTTACTGAAGATGTTTACGATGATAATCAAGTCTTTGTCAAGGTAACTAATATTAAATCATTCTTCTTATTTCTAGTAGCTTATTATTGATTTCAATCTGAAGATGGCCCTTACTTAATCGATGCTAGTGATAACCATCGTGAATCCACTTTTGATTAAAGACAATTGGTCTTTCGTTGTAGACTGTTGATCTCAAACCAAATGGTAGCCAGATTCCAGTGACGAATGAGAACAAAATGAAGTACCTTCAGCATGTTGCTGAATACCGTTTAGTGAACAGGGTGAAAGATGAGATTGCCGCATTTCTCAAAGGTACTTCATGCTGTGGTCCTTGTCAATACAGAGGAATTTCAGTATAGCAAACGCTATCTTGTAACGTACTTCCAACTTGGAAGTACGTTATTGTACCAAATTTCTAAAGTGTAACAAATTGGACATTTGGTTCATTAAAATGCTGCACATTACAATTCACGTTCATTTAATCGGGTTTTCGATACATTTAACTGTTTTTCGATCCTTAAGGATTTGTTATGCAAGGATTGTTTTTTTGCGAAATGTATCTTGATTTGATATTTTTCAAATTCAACTATAATCTACGCTCATACTTCTCACATGCTTTTGCAGGGCTGAACAGTTTGGTGCCAGACAAGCTGTTGTCACTTTTCGATGAAAATGAACTTGAGGTGCGTTTTACAAATAATGAGATAATATTATTTAAAAACGAAGAACTTATAGTATTATAAGTAAAGATACTTATTTTTGTTATAGCTTTTGTTAGTATTCAGTTATTTTCATTAAAATATTTTACGTCTTGGTAAAATTAAGCAATATATTTTGTCATATTGCTTGCCAATGGCAAATAAATTCTTCGAATTTCATATAAAATCATGTAAGACCTTGATTAAAATTGTTTATTTTTCATGTTTTCAGTTGCTCATATGTGGAACTGATAACATCAGTGTGACAGATCTTCAAAATAATTTTGTGAAGTGCGGAGGAGGTGGAACAAGTTTCGAGAAGGTACGTGCCGAGTTTCTACCAAATTTAATACTTGTCATTTACAACCAATGAACAGAGAACACTACATCCTTTTGTCAGGATTTAGACTTGATTTCATGGAAACAGATTGTGACTGTGCCATTCTTATTTGCTTTGCAATCCTTCTTGTGTTCCCTGATGCAATGTCTTGCGACCATAGAGGTCTTGTTTTGTTGGAGTGTTAGTAGTTTTACTCACTTTTATGTTATCCTTTCCATTGTTTAGGTACTTGTGTGGTTTTGGGAAATATTGGAGACTTTCAATCAAGAGGAACTTTCACGTTTAATTCAATTTACAACTGGTTGTTCTCAGTTGCCTCCGGGCGGATTCAAAGACTTGTTCCCAAAATTTCAAATCAGTGCCTTTCCAGGACTTGATGCCCTTCCCTCAGCGCACACTTGGTAAGTTCAGTAGTTCAGCATGGCAAAAAAAGTTGATTGATCAACACATCAAAGCCTGGCTGTGCCCTGTGGGTGACCCAAAACGTGTGGCCTCTGCTTTGTCCTATTTATATCCTGACTTTTTCCTACCCTGTAGCTGACTAACTTGTAACTATTCAGTCACAATTCAAATAAATTCATGTTTACCAATTTATTTTTTCCAGCTTTAATATGCTGTGCCTGCCAAACTACTCTTCTAAAGATGAATTTCAGAAACTTCTTATTATTGGATTGAACGAAGGTTCAGAAGGATTTGGCTTGGCTTGAAATCAATCAAAAGCAGTAATCCTCTTGAAACTGTACGTACATTTATATTTTTTATCAAAGTCCCTTTACAACTTCATACCACACAGCTTTAAACTATAGCAGAGATATATTTTTCTACTTATTCTGACAACTGCAATAAAATTCTGATAACAAACCTTGAAAGTAAGGGTATGCAAAAGTGTTGTTCACCTGAGAATGGATTGTACTATAAATAGACCATTGTTAACTTTGTTATACCAAACAGTTTGTTATATTGAGGTATTGATTACTTTAAGATTCTACTGTACCTTTTGTACCTTTTGTACTGTGCAAAAATACTGCATTTTGCAAATGATTTTTAACCAACTGATTGACAAATTGTTTGATTAAAACCATGTTTGCACAGTTAAACATGCAATGTATGATGCAACCCAGAGTTGTTAAAGCTTCTAATTTTGATGTTTCAAATGCACCCAGATTATATTGAACCCATAGGGGTAGATGAATCCATCGTCATTAATGTATGCTAATTATTAATTATGCATTACTTGCATTCTAGATGCAAATGATTTTTCAAGTGTTTTGTTGTCTTTTCCATGGTAGATTTCTCCTATCTTTTGCAGCATTGCGTTTTCGTTTCTTGCTCAAATATTTCTCCAGTTTCCCAGACTCTTTCAGATGTTTATATTTCTCAACTAGTTCTAGTTTCTTCTTTTCCGCTAATAAAGAAACAACAGGCGATTTTTTCAGCTAGTTTGGTGAACCTTTCATTGTTTACTCTTGGTTTTATCTAACGTGAAATATGTAATACTTACATTTCTTCATGTAGAACGGTTTCTTGCCTTGTTGTACAGCTTCCATTTCTTTTTTCTTTATTTCATGTTCTCTCACTCTTCTTTCTTCTGCTTGCTTTTCCCTTGTTTCTTGTTGTTCCTATGGCAAAATGGACATTAAATATATATTTTTAACGGTATGCTTATTTCACTGAGCCATAGTGAGATGGACAGATAAACTTTATTTACAGAGGTTAAACCTGGTTAGCCTAACAGCTAATCTTCCCCAGGGTCTGAGACAGTCCTATTACAAATTTTACATTTTTGAAATTAGTCCCTTTAAATTACGCACAGCAGAACACTGCAATATTCTTTACAACTAATAACTCTCAAGAATAGTCACACCATTCTCTGTAAAAGTTTACGCAATGCAGCTTTCTTCTCCAAATTCTTTTCTTTCTTCATTTGTTGTTGGATAGCCTTTAAATAAATCAACAGAAAAACATTTAATACATGGTGTGCTCATTATTGTAGCATTTCACCACAAGGTTACAACTTGTAGACTCAATAAGTATACCTTTTTTTCTTTCTTTTTCATTCCTTCTAAAAATCCGTACGATTTCTTGAATAATTCTTCGTTGAGATTGCCAGAAAGATCATCAAACCGTGGATCTCTTGTTGCCTGAGAAATAAATGCTTCTATCTTAGATTATGACACCTTACATGTTACTTCCACAAAGAAAATCATGAATTTTCTCTCACCTTGCCCTTTGCCATGACAACTCTTCGAAATCTAGAGACTCTTTTCTTTGATGACATTTCCATTGGTCTATCAGATAATTTCAAGTGCAATTCATCAGTAATTTAACAAGAAAGGGTCTTGCTGGAGGCTCTATGGGACTGTACAGTTGTAGCTTTAGATACTAGATGCATTAGATACTAGATTTGGTGATAAAGGTCCTATTGAGCAGCAGTTCTTTACCTACTATCGTGCTTTTTACGATTCTCTGCAAAAAGCTCACTTGTTTCTCTTTCTTTTTCCTCTGCTTCACTTGAAGGTGCATTTCTTTTCTTTATGCCAGTTGAACCAAAGACTGCGGCAGTGTACTCAGATGTGCTTACCCTTTCTCTAAGCTTTTCCAAATCTTCAAATGGTACATCTGCAAGCTCTAAATGAGAAGTTTCTAGTCACATATTCTTGATTTGACCTGACAGACACTGACAATATTATATCATTGTTTTTTATCTACCTTGTTGAGATTAATTGTCTCAAGGGCCTGAGGAATCAGTGTGTTTGTGTACTTACCTTTCCTGATATCTTCCTACAAAGATAAAAAAACATAACAACAACTGGGAGTACGTCCTATCGGAATTACGAAGAGATCGATGACAAATCTCCAAAACAGTGTTAAAGGCACGTGGCCTGGAAACTACAGGGCCTAGGCAAAGCAATCAATCACTCAACGCAACCCACTTCTCTCTCTTCATTTGAGCCTTCTATCTCCTCGTTTTCCGAACAATCTGAATCACTGGCACTTTCGTCTTCATCAAAATGATCCATTGCATGTGTTATTAATTATCATCCATGAAAACTGCATCGGGTAAAAAGAAACTGGAAAGCGACAACAATCAAAATATTCCTTAATCATCACTAATACGCATGCATACTTCTGACCACCTTTCATCACCAACGCGTCGGAGCAAGCAGCAGGCCTTCTCTCCTTTCTTAGTTTTGCTTGATGGCCGAAGTTCTTATCATTGGTGGTGGATTTGCTGGTTTATATGCAGCTGTAGAGCTTTCCAAAGGAAATGTTAACATTACACTTGTAGAAGCATCTGATTATCTTGGTAAGAAATATCATCATGTTTACTTTTATGGCTTTTTATTCACTGAAAGGCTCCCCCCTCCTCCGGAAGGTACATGCACAGGAGCGTATATGACGTATGAGTATCCAGAATGACTGAGGCATTTGACTTGAGGTGAGGGTTAGGGTTACGTTACGTTATGCGGAGGAGAAAGGTGATGAAAATGCGCAGTAGCTTATTTGTTGGTAGTGCGCAGGAGCATTTGTGACGTATGGGTAACCACAGTGGCTGAGGCATTGGCCTTAGGGTTAGGGTTAGGGTTAGGGTTAGGGTTACGCGGAGGAAAAAGGTGGTGAGAATGCGCAGTAGCTTATTTGTTGGTACTGCGCAGGAGCGTTGTGACGTATGGGTATCCACAGTGGCTGAGGCATTGGCCTTAGGGTTAGGGTTAGGGCTAGGGTTCGGTTATGCGGAGGAAAAAGGTGGTGAGATTGCGCAGTAGCGTATTTGTTGGTATTGCGCAGGAGCATTTGTGACGTATGGGTATCCACAGTTGCTGAGGCGAGGCATTGGCCTTGGGTTAGGGTTAGGGTTAGGGTTAGGGCTAGGGTTCGGTTATGCGGAGGAAAAAGGTGGTGAGATTGCGCAGTAGCGTATTTGTTGGTATTGCGCAGGAGCATTTGTGACGTATGGGTATCCACAGTGGCTGAGGCTTTGGCCTTAGGGTTAGGGTTAGGGCTAGGGTTCGGTTATGCGGAGGATAAAGGTGGTGAGATTGCGCAGTAGCGTATTTGTTGGTATTGCGCAGGAGCATTTGTGACGTATGGGTATCCACAGTGGCTGAGGCTTTGGCCTTAGGGTTAGGGTTAGGGTTAGGGTTAGGGTTACGCGGAGGAAAAAGGTGGTGAGATTGCGCAGTAGCGTATTTGTTGGTATTGCGCAGGAGCATTTGTGACGTATGGGTATCCACAGTGGCTGAGGCTTTGGCCTTAGGGTTAGGGCTAGGGTTCGGTTATGCGGAGGAAAAAGGTGGTGAGATTGTGCAGTAGCGTATTTGTTGGTATTGCGCAGGAGCATTTGTGACGTATGGGTATCCACAGTGGCTGAGGCTTTGGCCTTAGGGTTAGGGTTAGGGCTAGGGTTCGGTTATGCGGAGGATAAAGGTGGTGAGATTGCGCAGTAGCGTATTTGTTGGTATTGCGCAGGAGCATTTGTGACGTATGGGTATCCACAGTGGCTGAGGCTTTGGCCTTAGGGTTAGGGTTAGGGTTAGGGTTAGGGTTACGCGGAGGAAAAAGGTGGTGAGATTGCGCAGTAGCGTATTTGTTGGTATTGCGCAGGAGCATTTGTGACGTATGGGTATCCACAGTGGCTGAGGCTTTGGCCTTAGGGTTAGGGTTAGGGTTAGGGTTAGGGTTACGCGGAGGAAAAAGGTGGTGAGAATGCGCAGTAGCTTATTTGTTGGTACTGCGCAGGAGCGTTGTGACGTATGGGTATCCACAGTGGCTGAGGCATTGGCCTTAGGGTTAGGGTTAGGGCTAGGGTTCGGTTATGCGGAGGAAAAAGGTGGTGAGATTGCGCAGTAGCGTATTTGTTGGTATTGCGCAGGAGCATTTGTGACGTATGGGTATCCACAGTTGCTGAGGCGAGGCATTGGCCTTGGGTTAGGGTTAGGGTTATTGTTACGTTATGTATATTTCTTTTAAAGGAACTTAAATGTAAAAAAGAGAGCGAAGCGATTGGGTCAAGTATATGGAAATGGCTCAGATTACGGCATAATCGATCTATATAGCTATTTTCTTAAAGAATTTCCGTTGAACTTATTTTGGCCTGGGCACCTGCAATGCATTGGATTCAATTTACTTGCATCTTTTTGAAAAAATCGATTTTAATATTGTATTCCATTTATTGGTAAACTTGATTGTAATTATTTTGCTTTTGTTGTACACGATCATTTTTCTAGAATTTAATTGAGACTTGTATTCACCTCCCTTTGGGAAGGAATCTTAAAATTGTATAAACCCGCTGCTGACCTCTTACTTGTGCGTTCCTTTTCATCGTTTTCTTCCTGTTATACTTATGCCCCGTATCAACCTTTTATTGTTCTAAGGGGGAAGGGTGAAACAGATCCATCCATTTCGAGGATGTCCACTTGTTGACGTCGGTGGTGAATTTATCCATGGTGACAAAACGCATGCACTCAAATTGGCTAAAAAGCATGGCTGGCAATATGAACAGGTATAGACACTAAATGTTATATGTGCAACAATTAAATGTTAACACAATAAAATGGATTGATCATTTTTGATGTGCATTATAATTTTATTTTCAGTTAGAAGAAGATCCTAGTGCAGGAGTAAGTTGAGTTTTTGTTCAACTGACATTTTTTATCCTGACTGCTCGCCATATCAAACATTTGCTTTCCTGGTCGATTTTTATTTTCACTCATTTTGGTACAGTATAGTTGGGCCATTTCTTATTTTGAGCATTTGCTATCTCAAACAAATTTCAATTTAATAGATAGTGGATCTCAACTGTGTTTTAATTTGGTATGAATTTAGGAAAATATTCTGTTGCAAGTATTGTGCAAGTTTTCATTTTACTTCGCAGTTAATTTGCAAAGTAAACTCACCTAATGCATACACTTATGCAAATGGACACCTGTGCTGTATAGATGACAGTAATACAGATGCCTGTCATCTTCAAGAGCTTATCAACAACTTTATTGAGACTGGAACAGCATTGCGAAGAAAATTTACATCAACCACAGAATCTAACACTAAATTCAACAGCTCAATCAATGATAAAGAACCTCTTGATACAGAAGCTGAAACAGAATTAAGGTACATAAATTACTGTTGTGTTTTTCATAACTTTTCGTGCTTGATATTTGGAGTGAAGCAGAGTTGATTATTCCAACAGCAACCAAGAAATTATTAAAAAAATTTTTTATTGCATCAGAGGGGTTGTTTTATAGAGTATTGAGGCTAATGTAATGACAATTTTCATTTCTAGAAGACATGATTGTTCCCTGGCTGATTTTCTTTCTCAACATGGTGTATATACAAACAACAAGGTTGCACTTCTTTCTGATGCATACTATTGTCAATCAGAAGGAAATGATATCAACAGAATAGGAATGCTTGAGTTCAGCAGAGCAGACGAAGCCTGGCAATGCGGCACATACTTGTTTAGGTAAGGATTGCTACAATAAGGGCTATTGTATCTCTTCTTGTGACACATGGGTATTAACACTTGAATATCTTGTGCTGACTTCCATCCTCCTTATTCTCCCTAAAACAATGTTCTTCCTTCAATCAGACAATTGTTATAATCATGCAACAAGATTTTTTTTTATATAGTATAAGACTATCTCTAGAGACAACATTGTTTGGGAATGTAGGTTACATGCAAAATTTGTGAAAGCTACAAGGACACCTAGTACCTTTCCCTCATATTGAATACCATCATTTTAGACTATTAATATACAATCCTATCTTGTTGTTATACCATCCCGTAGAATCTTAGCATAACAAACCCTTCATGTAAAGTGAGTTTTCTTGTTTATCAAATGAAACATCTGGTCCACGGAATGGCTTCATCGTATACTCTTAGGTGCCTAATTGCCGTCCCCGTCCCCCCCCGCTAATTAATTTTTGGAAGTTTTTCCAACCCCCCTGCTAATTGGGACCCCCCGGCAATTAATTTTCAACAAAAATTCCAACCCCCCCGCTAATTGGGACCCCCCCGGCAATTAGGCACCTAAGAGTAGTTTATTTCATGCTTTGCTCAGTTAAGCGCTCTCTGTTCACTGAAATATATTCTTTCTATGTGACAATTCAGTTATATTTGCATTGGAAATGCTTTGATTATGATCTATTTCATTTTGTATGATGCTGTGTTTATTTATTGCAGGCTAAAAAAGACTTATCAGATTTTCTTGGACCACCTGATAGAAAAATGCAAAAATGTCAATATCAAGTTAAACTGGCAAGCCAAATTGGTTGATTGGCATGGCTCAGATTCAATCAAAGTCGAGAATCAATCCAAGGACATAATTTGCGCCAAGTACGTCATCATAACTGTCCCATTGAAAATTCTTCAAGATGGTGATATTCAATTCACTCCTGTCCTGCCTGCTTGGAAAGAGAGAGTTTTGAGCATGATGGAAATGAGAAGCGCATGTAAATTATTTTGCGCTTTTAATCAGAGCTTTTGGCCTGAGAATTTTAATATTGTCTATTGTGCGGAGGAGGGTTGGCCATTCAAGCAGATCTGGAACGAGTTAGCGTATGAAAATAATGATGGCGAACGGTTTCATGTTTTGTGTGGATTCGCAACTGCATCTCTTGCAAGTCAAGCTTCGAAAATTGACAGAACCGAACTAAAAAACAGATTTTTGAAACAGTTAGATGCTGTATTCAGGTGAGATTTTATATTGTTTTAAAAGTTAAAACTCACATTTGCTTGTGAGTTTCAACTTGTTAGCGATTAATGTCTTGAATCTCGCGAGGCTGTTAATTGAGATTGATTATTTTTACTTTACAGCACAGAGAATAACAAACAGCCTGCATCAGAGTCATTTGTTGACTTTTATTTCTTTGACTGGCAAGCGCATCCATTCATACGGGGTGGCTACGCATCACCCATTGTTGGTTCGCATGCAATGTCAGCACAGCTGGCAAAGTCAGTGGACAGAAAGCTCTTCTTTGCCGGAGAAGCAACAAACCCGACTGCCATGTCAACAGTACAAGCTGCTATCGATTCTGGCATACGTGCAGCCAACGAGGTATTACAGTGCATGCATTGATGATGCCGTCGAAGCTAATGCAGCTAATGTCGTTGTGGTTTTAGACAGACAGAGCTAGTCTCTTTATACACGAATCTTGATTTGGACACGCGGGGAGTTGCAGCTCGAATTTATGGTAAAATGCTCGATATCATTGTGTTTGTTGGCAGATTTTTAAAGGGATTTTTAAATAGAAGTTTCCTAAAACAGAATCATAATACTCACTCACAAGAAGCAAGAACCATAGTTTCCACTAGCTTTATTATTATGAATGGACATACAAATACCATGAATACATAATGCATATGATTAAAAATTTCTTATATGAGCAATACCAACTTCCCATTGAAGAAAATGGATCATTCATGTTGTAGTTTTTATTTTTCCTCATAACACTTATCGCTATTGATATTTACGAATAAAATAACGTAAAAATATTAACATATTACTGGATTTTAATGTAATTTATTAACGGTTAGTTTAGTCGATTAAAAGGTCTCTTGTGAGCTTCTTACTCCGGAAATAACAACAGCGTCCTCAATTCCCAATGCGCAAGCGCAAAACTAGCAGCTGAGTGGGCTTGTTGTTGTTGTGTTTGTTTGAATAAAAAGCACAGAAAAGGAAATGAAAGTTGTGGTCTGATGATCGAATCATCCATCAGACACAAGTTTTTCTTTTGTTGACAATTCTGGACTTTGTCTTGTATCAAATTTCTTGAAAAACATTTGAGCTTGCGAAGAAGAAAACTGAAGAATTAGAGTTCATTATTTGTCGGGTATGTCTTGTTTTTATGAATAATATTTGCACTACGTTTGGAAGTCAAGTCAGCGGGGCAGGCCTTTGTAGGCTCTAGGCCCTTGCTTCGAAGAGAGACGATTGTGACACCATTGCTGACGATATTTGTGGGTCAATTTTCCTCCTGTTAAACTGGTTAACTCGTCGAGTATTTAGAAGTTTAAAGAAATTAACAATTCGCAAGGTAACAATGGCATTTGGCAGGGAAACAAACTTTGCCTTTTATTTTTTATTTGGCATGTGCACGTTTTTTATATGGTGCGATATGAGTTTTTTTGGCGAGCTCGGCCATGGGAAGTATCAAGGGAACTCAAATAACACAAATAAATTGCCCACCGCCACGATTAAACTTCGCATGCAGGATCATTTCGGACACTACATATTTCTTCCGTTCTGCAATTGGTTTGAAGACACGTTCAAAATCTCAGAAATCCCCGGAGTAACGCCAAATTTAATCACCCTCATTCATTTTATTTGCGCAATTATCGCCGGCAAGATGGTCGCAGACAACTCACTGACTTGGCGAAAAGCTGGGGCCGTTCTTTTCGAAATACGAAGCTGCTTGGATATTCTCGATGGCGTGGTTTTTCGGGCGCAGTCTCACAACCCAAGATTCATCTCTAATCACGGCACACTTGGATGGTATCTGGACTCTGGCGCCGATGTAGCTGGCTCACTGTTTGTAGCTTTAGGCACGTTTGTTTACTTCAACCACAACCCCCCGCTGAAGGATAGCCACCACTACAGAAATGGCGATAAATTCATGCGAGATGAAGAAAGCGCAATGAAGCTACTACCGGGGGGCGGTGGTGGAAGAAAAAGCGATGATGAAGATGTCATGTTCAAAAAGCGAGAGAGGTTTTCAAGCAGGGCCATCAATATTACCATAGCTTTGTACGCACTACAAGTGTTCATGAGGAGTGGACTTTGGGACCATTTTCTCAACGCTTACGGTGACCTTTTAGAAAAACCTTTGCCTGGGGTGTCTCGGGTAAGTTAAAAATCTTTGCCAATATCATTACTAAACTCATAAAATATTAAACTCACTAATCATACTTGGATAAAAAATTAAGTACAGTAAAATCCCATGGTAAATAATTCACTGTAATAACAAGATTTCCCCATCAATAGAACACCAAATATCTAGAATCCTTTATGCTCTGTGACATTTAATGGTCATATAGACAATTTGCATTTTCTCTTATTTTGTATTGTCTTTATATTGGGATTTCACTGTAATTGTATCAGCCTTCTGACCATGAACTATTTCTAATGTTTAAAATTTTAAAGCACAGCGTTATTTGAGGCTTAGCTGGTTAGACACATTGTATGATTTAGATCACAACTTTTCTTCTCGTAGAAATTGCAAGCAGAGGTTTTAGAATATCACAGCACAAGATTGTCTCTTTGGTCATGGAAGATTTTTAGTGCAGATGCATTCATGCACTTTACAGTTGTTTGTGTATTTTTTAATGGTCTTTGGGTGAGTTATGTACCACTACTCTCTAAATTCCCTCATGGAAATCTAAAAAGAGCAGACTTTATACCAGTCTTTACCTCTGAATTGACGTTCATAGATTGATGTACCGAGGTTCAAGGCAGCGCTTTTATCTTCTGCAGGGTTGGATGCGGTTTTTTGTCTTCTTTGGGCCACCTTTACTGGCTGTGCATTGCATGATGTGTCAACTGCAAGTTATCCAGGTATGGCGGTAATGATCACTTGAAATTGATGATCTCGGTCTCTCAAGGGGAATTGAAATTCCTTTGAGATGGCAAATTGTCAAACTGATGGATGTATACCAAAACAAGAGGAAATATAAAATTGTTGAGAAAGTGAAATTTTGAGATAGCTGATAGTCAAGTTAACAGATTTCAAATGTATTTGTTTATTCTGTTACTTAATTTTGGTCTATGTGACCAAACATCATGATGGTGATACTAATGATTATTATTTCCTTTTTTAGATAAGAAGCTGGCTTGGTGTTTGAGTTTGAATACAAATTTCTAAATTTATAGTCTAAAAACATAACAAATATAATACTTTTCTGTTTGTGAAGTAATTCAATACAGGGGTGTCGTGGACCTAACTTTTAGGGGTTGGTTATGAAAACCTTTTGATAAATTTGAATTTCAGACTGGAAACTTTCCAAAAAAGTCAGTAAAACTAAAAAAATTCAGATAAATCTGATGGTTTTGATAGAGATCATGCCCCCCTTGCCCCCTAGCCACAACACATTGATTCTTTGTATGTCTATTAGAGTTTACCCCCTCTTTTCCCGACCCTCTTTCAACTGTCTGCTTCACTGAAAAAAATTTATGAATTATTTGTTTATCTGATTTATAATTTTTAAGTAATGATTTAATAATTTCATTAGTAATGTTTTCTTTGAAGATTTGATTTATTTTGCAAAATGTTATGTATGTGGAAAGGTCATTGAAATATTACCAAGCTTGTATGCTTCAGTTTTTGTTAATGTTAAGTGCATTATAACCTCGCCACTTAGAAATTGACTTTTTGGAACAAGAGTATTGTTTAAAAACAATAGACTATTGTTTTCTACTGTTTTCAGAAAATACCAGGCTGAAGTTTCTTATAGGTCAGTTTTTTAGTGGCGGGGAACACTGTAACTCATCCAACCCCAAATTGATTTGTTGTAAAACGTAGGCAATTTTCGTAATTGAAGATACACGAAGAAGTTTTGTTCGAAAAAGTGTTTTTTTCTCAGCTATTCCTGTTCTTGAGTGAAAAATTTCAGTTTTTATTGTTTATAAGGTTTAAAGTTTTACCATCCAAGGCTTCGTCTTTCGATTGCGAATGTTTACGCATGGAAAATTAATCGAGTCCCATCTGTCGAATTTGAAATTCTGTGGGTGTTCTTTTTCCCAACTGCAAAAATTTCACTTTCGTTGTCAGGTCAGGCTTATTTTTTCCTATTTATACTTAATTAAAACGGTGAAAATGGAAAATAGCAGTCAATTAGCTGATGTTTGCTTTGGTGAACTGAGTAAGAAATATTTGAAAAGCGAAAGTATATTGTGTACTTTGTTTTTGAGAGACTACAAGGCAAGTGATAAAGATTGGATTGGCTTGTATGGAGAGAAATGCAATGATCTGTCTTCTGATCGCATTGCTTATCGTTTGATGAGTTCAGCCAGTATTGAGAGCTGTGAAAGTCCATATGATGGTAGTGAAGGAAAAGACTGTATCAAGGTTGCTTTCAAAATTGAAAACTCGCGTCTCGAATTGTCCCAGAAATTTCATTTCAAATATGTTGGCAATTTGGATGATTGTGAAGTTGTTTTGGCAGAAAGTTGCACATTTGAAATTGAAGATGGCACGGTTTCTTCACAAGAAAGTTTCCTGACCATACAAGCTGTAGATTCATTGGATGACGCTACTGTTCTTGTAAACAAGATGAGCAGCGGAAGACTGATCCGAATGGAAGAAGACTTCAAGAAGATTTGCAATCAGTTAGTCGATGCAAAGAAGAAGATCGATGAACAGAACGAGTACTGCGAGATTTTGCAAGAAGATATCCGGAAGAAGCAAGCCGAATGCGAAGCAGAGAAGCAACAAAGACAGAATGCCGAACAGGCAGTCGAAGAGCTTGGAAGAAGAATGGCTGAACAGATGGAATTGATAGACGAACAGGGACGGAGTGTAGAGACATTGGAAAGAAAGGTATCGAGAGAATCAAAGTTGAATTCCGTGCTCAAAGAAGAGATGGAAGGTCATCACAGCGTCTTTGAGGAGAACTCTTTGGAATACGAGAAGATGAAGATGAAGGCGATCAGTCTAAAAAACGAATGCAAACAGGCGAAGAGGATGTTGCAAAATGAACGGGATCTGTTTGCCGAGGCTTCGTCGAGGTATGAAGAAGAGATGGTGCATTTCAAACGCAGACTGCATCAGGTGTCGACAGAGAGCAACATGAAGGTGCAAGAGGCAAAGCTAGAGTTGCATGAGATGGAGGAGAAATTGAAATTGGAGAAAGAACAGTGTGTAACTTTGCAATCCAGCTTGAATCAGATGACTGCGGAGTACGACTGTTTCCTGGCTGAATCTGAAGGCGATATGCAGGCTGCGAAGGAGAAGATTGAAGAGTTGAAGCAAGCGTTGAAGAATGAGGAGAGCAAACACGCGAAGGAGGTAAAGGATCACGACAGTGCTGTGCAAGAGTTGGAGAAGAGGCTGGGTGCTGAGAAGAAGAAAGCAGGCGTGTTCGAGAAGAAGTATGAAGAGACGCACCATCGAGCAGTGTCTGCAGAGAAAGATCTCGCCGCTTTGAGACTGAAACTTCGAGAAGCTGACGGGAAGTTGATTGAGATGGAAGAGCTCGTCAAAGGCAGCAAATCAGAGCTGGAATTGTTGAAAAGTGCTGTGAGTGCAGAGGAGATGCGCAGCGTGGATAAGGCGACTACGAGGAGTGACAGTCAAATTGAGACGACGAGAAGATTAACAGCAACATCTGAAGAGAGAACGAGTTCGATAGAGAGACGGTCGGAGATGCTTCTTCAAAGACGTTCGCTGGAGGGTTCGAACTCGAAATCCCAGCGACGATACAGCAAGTCGAAATCAAGAGAGGAGTCTAGGCCGAGCGAGAAATCGAGAAACACTGTGTGCTCTTGGGAGAAAGCGAAGGAGCACACGATACATCGCGAGGTATTCAACTACAACAATGAATCGAAACGATACCATCCGCGTTACTACGAGAAGAGAAGGCAACAGCAGCAACAATATCAGAACGATGGAAACGCGAACAGTTGGTACAATCAGAATCAGCATCACCAGAGAGGTAGGGATGTGGGACATTTGAGACAGCACCGTAACTCGTTGCTTCGAGAGAACTCACGCATGCGCTACACGGTGTCAATGTTGAGCCACGACTGCGCCATATTGAATTACACGTTGCAACAAGTCGTGCTAGAGGCTGAGCAAAAACTGGAATCGTTGTACGCAATGTACGTGAATAAAGAATCGCAGTTGGCCGCGTATGAGTCGCAGTTGCAGCACGGCGGACTGTACATACCCGATAATAACGCATATTATGGAGGTGGTGGAGGTTATGGCTATCAGTACGTTGTGAGCAATGGTAATATTGCTGCTGGTGGTCAGTATGATCAGTACATGGTGCCAAATGGTGGAGTGGTTGCAACCGGTGATTACGTTGATGGTTATATGAATTGTGCAAGCTACGTTCCACCAGTAGGAGCTGTAATGGGGACGGGGGCAGTGGTGTATCCGGCCTCGGGCTACACGTACTGCGGAGATGGATATTACGAGATCTATTCTCCACAACAACAACAACTACAGCAAGATTTCGTCAGCACAATGGTGCCAGCAGTTGGACCAGCCGTGATGGAGCAAGCAGTGATGGAGCAGGCTGAGGTGGAGCAGGCTGAAGTGGAGCAGGCTGTGATGGAGCAAGCTGCGGTGGAGCAGGCTGTGGTGGAGCAGGCTGTGATGGAACAGGCTGCGGTGGAGCAGGCTGTGGTTGAGAAGTATGCTCATCAACAACAGCCTGTCTGCGCTTCGTAGGCAAACCCAAACGTTAGTTTTACAGCAAACACTGTTTATATTCACAACGTTCGAATGGAAAATAGAATATATCTGAAGATGTCCGTTCTGTAAAAATAGAAAATAATATCGTTTTTAGTTGATTTCGAACACAAATATCGAAAGCTATTTTAACAAATTGTTAACAGTGATGTTTATTTTAGTGATCTATTTATTATTATTAAAAGATATTGCTATAAAATGTTTCGATTGTAAATAGATGCTTATGAAGATAAATGGATCAACGCATTTATATGCTGTATCAAAGTGTCCCTTGCGCTTTTTTTGTGACAACCAAATATCTATCTTTTCGTGATCCGAAGGACTTGTGGCCAAGTCCAAATTTATGGCTCAGGTTGTGGACCAATGCTCTGTCAGAATTAGAAAGGTCATTGGAGAATTTTATTTCAGTTTCAGTCTGATCTCTGACGAAATTTAACAGAACATCTTCGACTCTATTTCGTTCAACTTTGCTTGCATCAGTCTTGTGGCCGAAACCTTTGCGTCCCTTGGCACTTTCTAAAAAAACAGGGTCAGCTATACCCCCCTTGCCAAGTCCCCCAGCTCCTGTCCATCCCATTTTGCGTAGCATTTGATTGCCAATGTTAGTATGGTCGATTTTCTTGGAATTTCTATATTGTTCTGCAGTTAGTTGGGTTTTTTCGACTTTTGTGATGTTTTTATGATTAACAGTCGGGTCGCTCGCGGCAGGCTGGGCTTTTCTGAGGATGTCCAATGCTTTATCTGCGCAGTCGTGTTTTGCTAACTTCTTTGTTGCCCCCACTCCTGTCGCAATTAACTTTCCGTCTATAGTCACGGCCATTGAGTGAAATTTCGTATTTTCATCTTCTATTTTCCAATCTAAATCTTGATATTCAATCGATTTTTTCGATTTTTGGGCGCTGGTCTGAAGGATAGAAATGGAATCCATTACCTTTCGGCGGGCGGACCCATTTTCCGGTGGCTCAAAAATGAGAAATCCATTTATAATAGGCTTTTTGGCGGATTCCAGTTGCTTATCACCCGATTCTTCTTTCTTTATAAATTCAATTTTCCTAGGTTTTGAACGCAATAATATTTTGTTTACAGCCGAAGTTATATCAGTAGGCAGCTCACTATCAAGTTCTTGCAAAAGCGTTTGCACTGGCCTACTGTAAACACAGCCATGAAATCGCCAATTAAACCAGGCATTTGATAGAGCAGCTATTCTTTCAGGCTTGAACTTCTGTGTATGTTTCACTGTAAAAGCTTTCCTGGCTTTGAAATGAAAACATGTCTCCCAGGGGTACTTAGAAGTCGCCATTAAAATATGACAATGTGGTAGTAAAGGTATTGCCCCTTGTTTTTTGGATGGGTCTTGTTGCGGAGGAGCGTTTGGGGATTCTCAAAAGTGGTCGGAACAGCAACAACAACTGAAGAGAACCAGATCAATATTCTCGCACGATGATCAACTGGTGGCGTGAACATGGTGGTTTGGTTTGAAACGTGGTTTGCATGAAAGTCGAACATTTTCTTCATATTTGTAAAGTTTTTATGCGCTTATACTTACGTGAAATATGCTCTTGGCCTACTTCGTCGCGTGTAATGGTGACTTCCTGAATTTAATCACCGGATAATTTTATTAATTTATGCAAAAAGAATATAATGAAGTAAAAAACAAAAGGATTGCTTACACAAGAGACAGTAAACTCTATTGAAAATACTCCAGCCAGAGTTTATTCAACGCAAAGGACATTTATTTGATCTTCGATGTAAATTGACTTTGTTTGCCGTTGAGCTATCGCCTGCATTTTCAGAAAGGGTTTTTGGGCAGATTTTCAACTTGGATGTTCTACTTGGTTGGACATTTATTTATCAGAAGTTTACCAAATGAATAACAATATTGGGTTTGTCGACTTTATGAACTTATGTCTGGACATGACGAAAGCATAAAGGATAGATTCGGCGATTTCCTTGTATACAAAGCTGCTAAAATCTCCAATTAAATAGGACAAGTTAATAAGTTAAGAAGTGGATAGTACACGAGAACCTCGACAAAATGCAAGGAGCAAGAAGGTCTGCGGTTGGAACGCGTACAACCCCAACTCGAAAACTCATCCGTAAAAGTGCCAGTGCTAAAGATATTCGACATTTATCAGACCGGGTTCGTATTTTTTATCCTTTTTATTTGCAAGTTAATAATGGTGTTATCTACATCAGATTCGAATATTGCATAAAACAACCTGGAAGATAAGTATTGGCAGTCACAAGTTTTTAAAACATTGCTGCTTAGCCCCACCCTTAGACATGACATCTGCTTTTCGTAATTTGGAGACAGAAGTTTGTGATGATTACTTATTCATTTGCTAGCTAAGATGATTTAGAGGGTTTACAAGTACCAAAAGAGGGTTTACACTTTTAAAGTCTCAATGCTGCAAATCATTGCACTATTTGTTGCTGCATTTCTCAAAACAAACAAATCAACAATTATATAAACATTAAATAATCCTAGCAAATTAATTAATTAATAATAATGGTCTTTGATAATAAGTATTTATAATTAAGGTTTATGTCAGACCAAATGGTATAGAGTCACTTAACATGCACACTGGGTGGACAAACCACATAGTTCTGTGTTGTGTTTCAGTTTTAATCACAACATTAACCTCATTCTTAATTAACTACCAGGTTGCTCTAGAGCGTGTCCTTGGACTGACTACTTCGAATAAGAATGGATTGACATGCAACCCGTACAGTGGCATAATTGCATACCCAGCTGGGTGAGATTATCTTTCTTTTACATTTATATAATGATGAGTTATTTACCAAGGAGTTTGACACAGTTGTTTTATTTCCTTTACAGTATAAATACCATGTCAAATCTAACTGATCACTGTGCTATTTTGTTTACGAATAATGAAATGTAAAATCATATAATTTGCTTGAAAAAGTACCTCACTTGAAATGCTACCTTACTTCAAAAAGTAGGGTGTGCTATCTAAAGATAAACAAGTTGAACTCAGTTTGATAAATGTAATCAAGATAGACATATTTTCTGATAGTTGTTCTCATTATTTGTTTGTGAAGCATGAAGAATTTCAAGCTTCAGCACAAAAAATTTTCTTTATTTTTTTCTTTGTAGGTGTGTCATTGTGCTGTTCAACTCAAGAACAAACACCCAGTCACATATTATAAACCCTGAAAAGTTAGTAAACATGATTTCTTTGCTTTCATAAAATCCTTATTGTTTTCATGAAATTCATGACAGTTCCTTACTGAATATCTCATTTATGGTAGGAAAATATTGGGATAAGTTTATTGCATTACATTTATGATGTGAAAATAAAGCAATGACAAAGTAGCCTCGTTTCTAATAACAAAGCAACCTCGTTTTCAATTGTAATGTAATCTTCTTGCCAGTAAGTCGAAAGCAGAACGATATTTGACTGAAAAATAGAACGGCCAGCTGAACAAAAGTTTCTATTACGACACGCCCGAGTATTATTTAGCTGAGCTGGATTCATTTTGTAGACTATACAAACATTTCATATTACAAAGGATGCCTTATATTGCTTTTTCCGCCGTGAGTAACAATGGGTTACTCGGGTCATCTTGGTTACAATGCGTTTTCAATCATCCACATACGCTTCAAGGCATCTTTTCAGAATGTTAAATGTGTTGATAGTAGATGTCTCATCGGATAAGAATATGATGGAATAGCAACGTCTAAGCCTCTTTACGAATAAAACCAAGATTTCCTATTTAACGAACTTATTTTCTGCTTCATAGCTCAATTGAACCATCTGCTCAAAGAATTTCCCAACCTTTAGTTACACCGCGATTTAACTTTGTTACTGCGAGAAACGAAGGCAAAGTAAGGAATGTTTTCAGAATATTACACTTCATTGTCACTGTTTCTTTTTACAGAAAAACGCTAACTGCCGTTGCTTTTTCAAAAGATGGCAAATATTTGGCATCTGGGGAGGTAAGTTTATTTTCCCTTATTTGGGTAATTAAAATTATTAATTATGTAGATTATTAATAACAATATCATTTTTATAAGCGCTAAAGCGTTTATAGAAATGCCATTGTTTGATAGTGTTTTCGTCAACGGTGTTTTAATTTTGTTATCTTTGTTTTGAAACACAGAGTGGTCATAATCCGCGCGTTCGTGTTTGGGAAATCGGCGATACCTTTACCCAAGTCGCCGAGTTAAATGGTCATAAATTCAGCATCAATTGTGTTGTAAGTATAATCAGACACGTTTCTTTACATTGTGGTAGAGATCATTGAAAAGTAGTCTGGATACGTCTTAGATGTCTGATCTCGTTTTCAAACATGTTTGTCTGATTGCCTCGTTTTCACAGGCATTTTCGCCAAATCTAAAGTACTTGGTTTCCATCGGCGATCAACATGACATGCTTGTTAACATATGGAACTGGAGGGTGAGCGTGATTTTAGTCCGTAAATTTCTGTTTTATTGACGTGTTAGGCGCATAACTCTTGAAATAAACAGATCAGGCAATTCATCTTGATATGTATAATGGACGTTTATCATTCTTTTTGTAGACTGGCTCAAAAGTAGCATGTAACAAAATTGGTTGCAAGGTAAACAAAATAAACAGTTTGTTTTTGCCATGTGGCAATATCTTATCCTTATTGCTTTAGAAATTGCCTTCCGAGGTTACGTTCTAAGCAAGGCGTCTCCTATATTTCAGTTGAAATTAAGCATTGATTTTATTTGATAGAAAAAACTCCATTGTATCAATAAACAGCGAGAATGTACAGTTCTTGTTTCGCTTTTGTTTTCAGGTCCGAAGTGTTTCATTTGCTGAAAATGGAAGCTACTTTGTTACTGTTGGCAACAGGCACGTTAAATTCTGGTATTTCGACACTGAAGCTGGCCTCAAGGTAACCTTAATATCGAGACTTTTGTACTGTCTTTTATTAGCTGTGATGTGAAGACCACAAAGAAGTTGATCTGAATGCTGCTTATTTTGCTGCTGAGTGCTGAGTTATACATGGATAGTGCGGAAGATGCATTAACTATCGATGCTAGCTGATAGAGCATTAACCTGCAAGCATCAAGATGCTAAGAAAGTGTATTGTTCATTGATTTTCCAGTCGCAAGCTCCCACGCCAGTTGCTGGAAGATCAGGAATCCTCGGTGAGTTACGAAACAATTGTTTTTGCGACATTGCCTGCGGATATGGTGACAATGCAAGCAACACTTATGCTGTAACGAAGAGTGGACTGTTGTGCTCGTTTAACGAGAAGCGAATACTTGATCGTTGGGTAGAGCTAAGGGTATGTGTGTTATCATTGTTGCAATCAGACTGATAATCGTAGTTCAGTTCTCAAACATGCTATTTAATTGTATTGAAAACGATTAAAAATTTTTTCAGGCTACAGGCGCAAGCTCTCTAACTGCCAATGAGAAATACATTTTCTGTGGATGCTCCGATGGAATAATTAGGTATATCATTGCATATGATCCATTTCTGATATTTTTCATCTTAAAATTCTATTAATCAAGTATATCAAGTAAAACTATGGGTATAGTAAGTCAATTATATCACAATTTCCTGATTTTGATTGTATTTATGCAGAGTTTTTCATCCGACCACATTGCATTTTATTGCGTCTTTGCCGAAGCCTCACAATCTCGGTGTGGATGTTGCTGCCGGCTTGGATGCAAGGTAAGAATTCCTACTCGTTCTCAATACTTTTCATATTCTTGAAACGAGGCTGCATATGTTCATGTTATTCATAGCACCTCTTCATAGTATGATATCTATCGAGCTTTCTGTTTCACCCTGCACCAGAACCAACATTAAATCAACTGGCTGTCAATTTCTTCTTCGTATTCTCTTCACCATCAATTCTTGTTTTAATGCCCTTTTAATGTTTTTAATGGTCTTGTTCTTGCATTCAATGTAAATATATATGGTTTTAAGTTTTTTACGGTGATCAACTTTGCTTGTTCTTCTTAAATCAAATAATACACTTCAAATAATAATACACCATGACCATCATCAATTAACCAATCAATTAATGCACGACGTAAATTAAAGTAGAGCTTTAAATGGTGTTTGTGTACATAAGGATGAAGCATGTCCTTTGAGTCTTGAGCTCAGATAAACTCATTTCTAATCTTGTTTGCCTCTGTTCACAGCCACATGGTTGCAAAAGATAACAATGTTCATTATCCTGATGTTGTTTCTTTGGCCTTGGACGATGACAGTGACAAGGTAAGCCACTTCTTAAATACCCAAATTCACAATTAGTTGTTGTATAATATACATATTTTCCTTTAAGGTGTCCATTTTGTAAATGGACAGTATTTTATATCCCTTGCATTTCTCTAGCTATTGTTCATCATCTTCTTCTAAGTTCCGTCCACAAGGCTGGCGTGGGTTGGATGACACTGCTCTCCATCGGATTCAATTACATGCTTCGATCATTTTAATTGTTTATAAGTAGCATTGAAACTCATCCTCCACATACTCGACAGTTGCATACAGTGCGACCTATTTTCTTCGTTGCGTTAGCAGTTTTGTCTTTAATTTATGCTGTCTTGTTTGTTCCAGCTGTCTTGTGTCTATAATGACCACAGTCTCTACGTCTGGGATGTGCATAACGTGAAAAAGGTTGGCAAAGCCTGTTCATTTTTGTACCACAGTGCATGCATTTGGGGTGTCGAGGTTAGTAGTTCTCCTGTGAGGCAGCTCTCCTGCAAAGCAGCTTTCTTTACTTCATCAACGAAACGTTTGATTCATTGAAAACATTCTCTGATTCGTCTGAAAGCATTCTCTGATTCGAATATAATGTTGTATTGAATAGTGCTACGAGGTTTCTGAAAGCAAGACTAAATCTGGTATGAGAACATTTCAATAACCGGTTGTTGTTTTTCTTTATCGTAGACCTATCCTTTCATGCAAGAAAACCAACATCCTTGTTTGCCTGTTGGTTCATTTCTGACCTGTTCTTCCGACGACACCATTAGGGTGTGGAATATTGACGAAGGTATTTCAGTTTTTTCAAAGAATTCTTGTTTCTTCCGAGTTTATTTTCCATTCATTATATTATAATATTTATCATAATGTGGATCTGGATATTTTTTAACAAATTGTCACTTTTCTAGGAGCGAATTTAAATTCGACATTTCCAAGAAATATTTACAGCAAGGTATAGTTTATTACTCTGTTGCGTGCAATGCCTTATTTCGTTGTGTTCTTATTTCTGCTTCATTTTACTTCTCAATACTTCCCTTGGAGATGCTGTGACAACGTTCACATCAATTCATTAATGTTTTTAACTGATTATACAAGCTAATATATGTTTTTAATAATAGGTTTTAATAAAAATTAATTTGCTTTATATAAGCAAATTGTTTGCCTTTCAAACAATTGTGACTCTGCTCGTATTTTTACAGGAGCTCCTCAAAATCATTTACACAGATGAAGACCTTGCTAACATTCAAGACATATCTTCAGTACCTGGTAAATAATTGTCGGAATTTTTTCATTTACAGAACGTCTTTTTCGAAACTTCCTCCTTCACTTTGCTTCAGTCCAGATGATCAGAAATGCCTCTGCATTAATCATCAGCTACAAATTAATTGAATTAACGATTTGCTATTTCCATCTGTTTCATTTTTCAGTGAGCACAGCTTCTGATATGAAATCCGGAGTGCGATGTTTACAAGTCAGTGCTGATGGACAACTTTTAGCTGCCGGAGATCGATCAGGAAATCTCAGGTAACCTGCTCTTTTATTTCCAACCTCGTAGCCGAACGACAAGCAACCCTTTTTCTCTTCCAGGATTTCTCTCTCAATATCCGTGGATCATACCAAATTGTTACCCGTATTTTTCTGTGTTCACAAAGTTTGCAGCTGTGTAAAATATTTTAAGGACATTACGTTATCTTATTGCCCTACAATCCTTATAATCCTGCCTTATTTTTTGTCTGCGTTGTTTTGCAGGGTGTATGACTTACAATTCGTTGATCAGATTATGAAAATTGAAGCGCACGAAGCAGAGATACTATGTGTCGAGTTCTCAGATCCAAAATCAGGTATGCATTCAACCCCGAATAATGCTCTAACACCCATGATTGACAAGTGTAATTTCATTTATTTCCAGGGGGTGATGTATGCTATTAATACACCAGGTAATAGCAGTGAATGCGTGATTTTTCATCACTAGGCTACAGATTGCTTGCGACATCAAGTCGAGACCGGCTTATTCACATTTTTGACATAAACAAAGACTTTGCTCTTATTCAAACCATCGATGACCATGCATCGTCAGTGACAGCCGTCAGATTCAACTGTAAGTTACCATTATTCAATCACGCCCAGATATAGCATCTACTAAGCAATTTGCCATCATGTACTAACAAAGTTGTGCACAATCGCCTATCATATTGTATCAGGATAACACTACCTTCCTTTAATGAACCTACCACATTTTTAGTACAGCCTGTTCTACTATGGCTGTTGCAATGATTAGAAATCCATTGTTATTTAACGAGCAACTCAACCTTATACGTTGTTTGATAAACAGTGTTTTTTTGTCCACAGATGATCGAGGCCTTTTTCAACTTTTAAGTTGTGGTGCTGATAAGCACATAATGTTTCATACGTCACAAGAGGTAAACTATTCACGATCATTTTTACTTTGTCACGTTTTACTGGCACTATTACTACCACTACGATTTTTACTACTACTACTACTACTACTACGATTGCTGCTACTACTACTACTTCTACTTGCTACTACTACTACTATCACCACTACTACTACTACTATACTACTACTACTGCTACTACTACTACTACTACTACTATACTACTACTACTACTACTGTTGTTACTACACCACACCAGTTATGTATCGCTGACACCGTCAAAAGTGACTCTTGAGTCTGCAAGGCTAGCAGCTATGTACGTATCCTTGTTAGACGTTTTTTTAATTTTCTTGCAGCTTGAAGATGGGCGAGGCATGACGTTCGTAAGAGAGAACACAATCGTTGTTGGTAAAGCAACCATGTACGACATGGACATTGAACCAACGAGGTAAATTCACTACTATATTCAACACCGAATTTCCTTATAGCACAGATTTATTGTTCTAGCATTGCATTGATTACCATTCACTCTGTCTTTTGCAGAAAATTTGCAACAACTTGCGGACAGGATCGTAATGTAAGGTAAAAGAGCACGCGGTATATAATAGTACACGAATATATTTTATTTCTCATGCTGAAGTGTTACTTGACAAATGAATTGTTTTGTTACTTTTAGGGTCTATGATATTCAAGCGGTGAAGCAAACACAGTGCTATAAAGGATCACTGAGTGAAGAAGGCACACTTATAAAGGTAAATACATCATATTCTTTTACCAATGAATACACTCGTTTTCATAAATTTGCTGCAGCGATGCTCTGGATTAACCTGGAGCGTTGCTAAAGCTTGTAACATAGAAAGCATCGATGAGCAATGACTGGTATATTCTAATCGATTCCAATCTACTTAATCTAGATTCAGCTGGATCCATCTGGACTCTATGCAGCTACGAGTTGCTCGGATAAATCTGTAAATATCTACGATTTTGAGGCTGGCGAATGCACCGCCTTGATGTACGGACATTCCGGTAAATGTCCATCATTGTTTACTTTCTTTGAGATAATTCTCGCCATGAATTGTGAGTAGCTCCACGAGGCCTCTTGATGTTACTTGCCGTGCAATTCCTGCGTGTATAAGTAGGCATAGGAAAGCTTAGGTATTTTCTGTGAGTTTTAATGTTTTTCTTTTGTTGTTTTCTTGCAGAGCTCATCACTGGTTTGAAGTTCACACAAGATGGGTCTCGTTTGATTTCTGTATCTGGTGATAAGTAAGTTGTTCGTTGTTGATTTAATGCAGGCTCTCTATTTTAAGAAGATTTCTTTATGCCTTAAATACCAGATTCTAAATGTATCTGCTCAGTTTTTAGAGCTGCTGTTTGTTGCTAACTGTACTTCTACATTTCTGGCTTTTGTACCTTTCAGAGTAAGACTTTTCTCAGAAATATTTAAGCTGAAGTTTTCTCATTCTCTTGCAGCTGTATTTTCATATGGAAGCTTATTCCAGCATTTACTCAGGTGCGTTACATACAAGAACCTATTGCTATGAGCTGATATACTGTTGAAAAATATTAGTAACTGATTGTGAGTGGAGAGGACTTTATAATTGGAAATATTTGCATTTCTCCATTTCAACAGGCCATTTTACTTCGACTTCAAGAGCTTGGCAAACACTTACCGCCAGAGTTGGAGATCGAGACAGATCCGATGAGGTATTTCATTAATGAAACATGCTTTTTTACTTTCATATCGATGCTCAAGTGCCTTATTACACATCTACATTACCTTAATAGATTACAACGTTGCCTCATATAATATACACGATTCTCGTTTAATTGTTATTTTTTTGCTATTTTTTGCTATCAACGCAATTTTTTCCCATTTCTAGTGCATTGAAGAATACTTTTTTGCTTCCACGAAACGGTAAAGATGATCTGCTTTGTGATACAATCGAAGAAGAAGAATTTCACGCCAGTGATCCAAAATTATTTGACGAAGAACAAAATGGCAAGTATTTTGTCTTAAAAAATTGTATCTTGCATAAGTTTGTAAATTATAATCAGTAATAGTCGTGGTGGTCGCAGTGGTGTCTTAGGTTCATATCAGTCGTTGTGGGTCCATGTTCTAGGTTGTAATATCTATATTAACAGTTATTTCTTCGTTTGTTTTAGCCGATGACAAGCATTTTGATTACCGATTTAGTGTTGGTAGATTGCCAGCCTGGGCTAAGAAACAGGTTTGTTCCTCAATATTTGTGTTTACACACCCCCCTACACTTTACATAACTTCCGTAAAGGCAGCCAAAAACTGTGAGGTGTAGTGAAAATTACAAGCATTCATGATGTTCGGATTTTTTCATGATGATATTTGCTTGTTAAATCTCTGCTTCATTTTGTACGTTAGATTATTGGTGAAATTGAGCATTCCGATTATTCTGGTGCTGTTGGCGTGTCACTGCCCTCCGGACGATGGGCCCAGGTAACGTAGCGAATTCAGAAGCTTTTCACTCACTATTGCCCACTTTTTCAACCCTGAAGCTCCCATGCACATCATAGCTACATGCTATAAAGTACATTACATATTCTTGACTAAGACTGCTTTTTCAGATGACTGTCCATTTTTTTGCTGAGGCTTTCCATCTGTGATTCAATCATATTATTTATTTCTCAGAGAGTCAACGAGGCCCCAGTATTGGGAAATGCTCCGCTCACCCAGACAACATTAAATGGCACAGCATCTTTGAACACCACAACTGCACTCGATGGTTTGTCTTTTAATCTCCATTACCTTTCACAGTTGTATTAAAAGTTTAATTTATGTTCTTTATTGTTTGCCAGTGTGAATTACGAATTTTTCTATTTGAAATCTGTCCTTTCAGTCAGCCATGACATTAAATGTTTTATTTTTCTTTGCAGACAAACATTCGACGAACACTACTTCTGCTACTACTACCACTACTACGTCAGAGAGCACGTTGGCGGGAGAGTCTTTAACAGCAGCTGATGATTCTGTTTTCCAGTCAGGGATGCCCTATTCGAGTCACAATAAAACCCAGACCAAGAAGCGTGACTCAGTCCTCTACATACCATCAAATCAGGAGGAGTTCGACTCAGAAGTAACAAGGTATGATTTTATTTCTACTACAGATTTCGTTGCCAAAGCCATCAGTGTTAATTCGAGACCACCTTTGACCGGTCAGATACGCTCACTATCCAGTCAAACCGGTTCTACTGGTCAGATGGCGGAATTGGTTATGGCCAAAGAGAATTCCGAGCTTCTTGACGACTTTTTGTACAGCGTGCATACCACAGATCTAGCTGTCTCACGCTATCAAAAGGGTCAAAAAGGTTCTCGGAGGAAAGAGCAACAGATTACCAGACAAAGTGTTGAGCGTACTGAAATTCAGAGGGGTCTAAAGCCCCCTTGTACCCCAGTCGAAGAGTATTGCCCAACAGGGGCAAATAAATCCTTGTTTGGACCGATTGTTTCTTATGTAAATAAAGACGATAAACCAGGAGAGACAGATAAAGTAAACGAAGAAATAAATGATGATAATATCACTGAAAATAAAGCAACGAGTAATAACTTCGTAGAGATAAATATCCTCACTTTGGACAGTCCAAATGAGGCAGATAATGTTGATGCTTTAAGCGATAAATTGCAAGAAATCGATGATAAATCATATAAATTTGGAAATATTGTAGAAAGACTTATAAATAACGTATTTCACAGTTCACATAAATCTTTTCAATATCAGCAGTGTAACAGATTAAACTATGATAAACCAAAAGAAATAAAAATATCAGTTGATGAACTATTTAACGAAAGACATAAACTAGATTTTATTATTGATAATAATAAAAGTGAAGGAAGTTTAACGAAGTTCTTCAGCAGTAAAAAGTTTATGTTTCTTCAACTTTGTTTTTTAACTATCATGAGTATTTATTTTATGAGTCTTTACAGTTCATCGTACCGATTTAAACAATTGAGATAAACATAAATATTAAGATATAAGTTTTTGAACTTGAAATAAACTAACGTTAATTATAATTACTACACGTTGATTGAATTTAAACCTTTTATTCTAAAATTGTTCAAAAAATAAAGTTACAAATAAAAAATCTACAGTGAAAAAGAATAAACATTGCGAGAACATTTGTTTACATGTGACAAATTTTCTGGGGTTACTAAGCTTGTCTTATCTTCTAACTTCTCACTTAATGAATGATTGTTTTGACAAAACATAGCAATTAAACCTAAATGTAATGTTTTCAATTCAAGTAACTCGCTTTCTAAGCCAAATGAGACGACTGACAAGGTGGATGATGGATCAATGAATAATGCATCGAAGCAGATAAAAAAGAGTAACAGTTTAACACCTTTGAGCAAAATAAAGTCAAGGATATTGAAAAAGGCTCCCAGTGTTGACCAGCCGTCTTTTGGAAAAGGCAATAAGATGCCAGGTGAATGCAAGACGCAACGGAAAACAGGCATCGTTCATGCTGCATCGATGAATGATTTAAGTAGCAAAGGCTCACCTAGATCCAAGCGCAAGAGTGTCACAAGAAAACCAAGCTTCGATGAAAAGTCTGCATTTAAAGAACCTCTGAGCTCGATATTTTCATCAGCAATGAAGTCAGCTTCTAAGAAACGTGGTTCCAACGAGAGGAATTCTCTCAATTCAAAACAAAAGGCTGTAAGAAAACAAAGCATTGATGAACGATCGAAGCTAAGACTCGATAATTCTTCTTTTTCGAATGCAAAATCGCCAAGGCAAAGACGCTGTAGTCTGCCTAATTTGATGCAAGATGCAGGCCAAGTTAAGATCAAGAACCCTCCTACTGTGAAAGGCTCTCCCCGTCTATGCAGAAATAACCAGAATGATAATAACAATAGTCATAAATTAATTGATGATAAAGATGAGGGGTTGTTTCAGATTCATTATGTCACGTATAGCAGTGTCGAAAGAAGTGAGTCGTTTAAAAGAGCCAACGAGGAAGAAGTGCTTAAAATAAAGGAAGAAAATGTCTCTAACGAAGAGTAGGTTTGGTAGAAAGTTAATTCATTAACCAATAAATATCATAACTTTTACATTAAATTCAAATCTATTAATTTCCACCGCACGCTATTAATCTATTCAAATCTATTAATTTCATGTTAAACAATAAAAGTTTTGTCACGTTTTGTCTTGACACACTTAATTTATAAAATTTTCTTTCCTTCAAACACTTGCTTTAACATGATTTTAATTTTGATCTGCTTCACATTTATCATATTTTTATGTTTTTCTTGAAGCTCTATAACTTTATTAAACCCTTTAGATTTGCGTTTATTATCACCAATCATACTCCATAACCTTTTTTACCACCTTTGTTCATCTACATCTGAATTGTTTACCATTTATTAAGGTATTTTATTTATTCTTATTTTCAATTCTTTGTTTTCTCAGCTTTCAAGTGACTGCACGAACTTCATCGAAATCAAGAAAAGTGTCTGATGATTTGTCGAAGAAAACCTTTTACATCGAGGTATGATTTTCACACAAATTATTCTTGAGTGAAGAAAAAGCACATTAGTGTTGCTAATTTTTTTATGACAACATTATTTATTAAATCATTTATAATGATTTGTTCTTTTGAACAGGATAAAGATAAGCAAAGTAATAGGGAACTGGGTATGAATCTTTGTGTATGTTTACTCTCAATATGCTTGATACTTAACTTGTGATTTGTTGTATTGAAATTGTAATTTGTTTGTGTTTTCAGTTGAAGCTACAAAAGAACAAATAGTAGATGTGGAATCACTCAAAGGCGATGAAGAAGAGGACGAAGAAGAAGAGGAAGAAGAAGAAGAGGAAGAAGAAGAAGAAGAAGAAGAATTATCTGAAAGTGAGAATCTTCATTCCGATACAGAAACTGGTGTTGATGATGATTCGCTTCAATCTTCACTTGAGCAGCATTTTGAATGTTTGGCTGATGAGCCCACAGATGAACCGAAAGCTATAGATGGTGATGATGATGCATTCCAAGTGAATGAAAGTTCGAATATAGAATTTAAGGAGAAGAAATCGCAGGGATTTCTAAGTCGATGTCGGTCTAGTATCTCGGCAAAGTTTCTATCAAGATCACAGAAAAGTCAATCAGGGTGTGCTCATTGATATTAACACAATAATATATTCTTACTTCACTCTTATTTATTGTTCTATACTCTACTTTACTCTGTTGTATTGCAAGGTATGTTTCCTTACTCCACTCCATTCTATTCTGCTTTACTTTACTCTACTCTACTCTACTCTACTCTACTCTACTCTACTCTACTCCACTCTTCGCTACTCTAATCTGATCTATTCTACTCTAATCTACTCTATTCTACTCTACTCTACTCCACTCTGTTCTACTCTACTCTACTCTACTCCATTTTACTCTACTCTACTCTACTCTACTCTACTCTACTCTAATCTACTTCATTTTACTCTGCTCTACTCTATTTTATTCCACTCTATTCTACTCTACTCTACTCTACCTTTCTCCACCCTACTCTTCTCTACTTTACTGTACTCTACCCTAGTCTTCTCTTCTCTTCTCTGCTCTATATTGTAGTATTTTCATTTTGCAGAAAGACATCGCAGTCAGGCGACGAACAACGAAAACGATTGGATTCTGTAAGCACTTATCCCACCTTTGTGCCTCATATATGTCTTTGTGGATCTAACGTTTTGAGTTTGTAACTGAGTCGAATATGCTCGTTTTTTCAGCTTAAACGCCTCGTGGATCAGAACCAAAACTATGGTCCAGCTACGTCACGACAATTGACTGGCAAAGAAGCAAAGCGGGTAAAAAAATTGGCTGCGAAATCTGAACCCAATTTATCTTTTTTGGTAAGTGACCTTTCTAAACTGTAATATCATTAATGTGTATTTTGTTTCAGTAATAGTATCGTGTGACAAATTTGAGTAGCTTTCTCATATCATAAGCAATATCGATTAGGCAAAGTGAAATAAAGTTTGGCTGAAGCCGGTCGGCTATATTGTTCTGTCGATTTAATAACAAACAGAACAGTGTGATAGGAAATATTACGTGCCGTAAGTTTCAAAGTTTCTTGTGGCACTATTGAATATACGAGTGGATATTTTTTAACTGTTTGATCACTTTAGATGTTGCTTTTTGTTTTGTCGCTATTTTCATTGATCTACTTCTGTTTTTTCCCAGGCTCCTTCGGCAGGCAAAACATCAACCCGAAAGTCAACAGGCCTACGCAGGGGATCCGGTGCCACGGCAGAAAGCCAGCTGGAACTTCGCTCGAGTAAGGACAAGACAGAAAGTGAAATATCAGTCAGAGACCGAGTGAGACAATTAAAGGGACAAAGTCCCGGTTTGAGTTCAACTCCAAATGAGCATACCAGGTCAAGCTCAGATGTCGCGTTTCATCAGAGGAGCAGTACTCCTAAAGTAAAGCACATGAGTTTACCAATTAGCCCGGGAAAGTCCGTATCCGCAATAAGAATCTCATCAAGATCCAGCCCTGCAGTGTCTCCTGTTTCGTCACCAACGAACCCCTTTGCAGGGACGCCACATTTCAGGGAGGAACGATCGAGGTTGTCGGAGAATAAAGCCACATTGAAGAACGACGACCTCGAATCTGATTCCAGCACACTCAATAACAGTAATACTCCGGCCACTAATGTCACTGTAAAACGCAGACCACGCCGTACCGGGGAACGACCCGGAATGAAGCATAGACCCAAGTCACTTATCACACCAAAATGCACGTCTGCAGATGATCTGCTGACCAGCCATGCACCACAAGTACACTCGGATACAGAGCTCGACGACGAAAAGGGGGAGGAAGTTGTTAAAAAGGCGAGCACGAAGTCACATAGACGCTCGTTGCCATCCACTACAAGACAACGAGACCTGGGGACGTTGAGAGAAACAAATTCGCTTGTAATGTATGATATTCATATTGATGATACTACGAAGATTGATACTAGTAGCAAGAAATTGCGGATTGTCGATTCAACGGCTGGTAGTACGGTTAATGATGACGTCACTCTCACTAAAACGATCACCGCGTCTGCTAATGAGCGCACGTTTGTTAAAAAACTGGGTGATGTGTCGGAAGTAATTCAAGAACGATCTGATCCTGATTTCGAGGCTATCCAAACAATAACAGTCGGTGCTAAACATTGGAATGGTGGAAACACGCCTCCCGAAAGGGATGTTCCCACAAAGGTTAGAATGTTATGATATTTGCTTTGTAAATGAATATACTCTTCGAATTCCTGCTCATAGCTGTATTGAATATTCTTCTGTTTATCTTTTGAAGGTATTCACATTTTTTTTTGCGTTCTCGTTTATTATAGCTGGAGAAAGATGATGCTGTCGTAATGAAGGAATCAAAAGTTTGTGGTCCATTGAAGAGTGCAGGAGATGATAATGAAGGAGAGGGTAAAATGATTTGCTATTTCTTCACCAATGTTTATAATTTTTTCTGAAGCAATGTATTTAGTACCTTTTACAGAAAAATGACATTTAATGTTATGCATTTCAATAATTGCTTCCATTTTTGTAGTAACGTTGACTGGGTGTCGATCTGTTGTTGAAGATTTTGTCAAATCATTCCAAAAGATCTCAAATCTTCAAGAACAGGTAAGAAAAAAATTGTGTAGGGCAGTTCATACAAATAAGCGATGGATTGAAGTAAAACTTGTAATAGAATTTTCTATTCTATTCCACCATTCCATATTCCAACGTCTATTTTCTGGTTACAAATCTGATTCCATGGTCCGTGTTTCATGGAGTAGCTTTTGTAGTAGTTGCATTTGTTCTTGCTGTCAATCAATCAATGTAGATTTCTCGGTGTTCCACTTTGTCACTTTTTCCAGTAAAATTAATGTGGTGACACCACGTGACATAGACCACGTTTCTCTTGGCACATAAATCAGATTGTGTGATATTCTGTTCGCTTGCAGGTTTTGAAGCAGAAGGAATCAGAAGAGCGCTCACAGCTTTTGCAAATTTTATCAACAACTTACAATAAAATTTCAGACAGCGTGGCTGAACAGAAGCTCAAAATTGATAAGCACTGTTCGACTAGAAATGGCTTTGTTGTCGATGAAGATGTTAATAAATTACTCTCGAAAATATCAGATAGCGATTCGAAACTGAACGACGAAAAGGAAAAGAAGAACCAGGTGATTAATATTTTAGAGCATTACTCTTCTGCTATTGTAAAGCTGGTGGAGATGAAACTACAGAAGGACGTCTTGCACGAAACTTAGGATTTCGGGAAGCTTTAATTTCCAAGCTAAGCTAGCACGACGTGCATCCATGATTTAAATTACCAGTTTAGGAATTTGGACAACACAACTAGATAACAGAATATGTCCACTTTAGCTTTATATTTTGTTTTATTACTTGTAGTTTGAGTGCGTTTTCGGTGCGTTCTTTGTTCGGTTTGGTTAAAGCTTTTATGAATTTTAGAATAACTTCGATAAATTTTGACCAAGCCAACCGACTATTGTCTTATTTAATTCGTGCGCTTGTTGTTTTATTTATTGTGTTTGATTCGACTTAGAACTCTAACTAGCTACTTTAAATAACAATTGATTTGACCAGGAGTCATTATTAAAACATCAAATCAAAACACATTCCCTCCTTTATGCTGCTGGACAGCTAAGCAATTTTTGTTTGTCCCAAATGACCCCAATTCCCTGTTTTTCAACATGCCCAATAGTCAGATTTACTTGCACAAAAAATCACTTCATTAAAATTGATTCATAAAATTCTATAAGTTAATCTTATTTGAAGAAAATTTAGAAAAATATTTTGGATGTATTATTTTTTAATTTAAAAGTTTTGTTACAATATTCTAGTTTTTGGCAGAGTCTGTATCATTTTCGTGCTGTGAAATCACACACGTTAAAGTAAAATTTTGGACAGAAATTATCACTTGCTACTACAATTCGATTTTCTCTAATATTCCGTGTACCTTTTTTCTTCCACTTACGCTCAAACGTTAGGCTCAAACGTGTAACAAGTTGAACCACAACATCTGGAGTTTTCATGCTTTACTCTCCCCACAGATCATAAACTTCTCGCCACTTATGTATCCAGATTCATTTTGGTTCTCCGCAAAGGCACCATTGGTCAAGCTTATTAGTGTGGCTAAATGTAGCTTTTTACTACATTGTTTCCCTAGCAGCTGGCTATGTCGCAATATGTATACACGCCTGGGTTGACCGGTTTTTCATTGTCAAATTGTCTCACTAAAAGGGACATTTTTTCACTTGAATCTTCGTTATTGTTTGATTGTTTCTTTTGTTGTTGTTTTTCTAAAGTATAAAAATAATAAGTTAAGTATGTAGATGTTCAATGTAGGCAACAACCGAAGGATTATTGTTATTTTCTTCATCTTAATTATCAACTCCAACAGATTCCTCTGCGAAATTTTACAGTCCAGCTGCAACCTAAATAATACTGCTTTTAGATCGTATTTTAAACAGAATCTTGGAAAGTTATGTAGTCTAATTAAGAAACCAACCTGTTAGATTCGATTCTTTTCGATATTCTTCATTGCAACCAATTTCGCGATTTCTCTCCTTATCGGCCATATTATTATGGAATATAATAATACAGTTTAGAATCGTTTTCTCTTCAGATTCAGTCCTCGCTGCTCAGTAAGCTAAATAAGAATAATAGAATCTGGTGCACTGAATGAATAATTTATGTCACTGTTCTGCTGCCTGCTGAAACATAATTGGACCTGACCTTTTGAAATCCTATTCATTCTCGTAATAAAATATTTGACGAAAGGTTGAATAAAAGCGCAGAAACTAGTTGAAATACTTTGATGATGTTTTTAAATCACCCATCTCCAAAAGAAGTGAACTTATCTGACGAGATTAAAGCCAATTTGGTGCCAAACTTTTAAATATTCCGTATTTACCGACTTTTTAAAAATTGCTTGCTTAATATTTAAGCCTAAACTTGGTATTAAAAGTAATTTTATATCGTGTAACAGGCTTAAGCTCGTGTATTGTGTAACATTTTGCAAATTTCTTGTGAATTTCATTGTTTTTTCAGTTTCAGTTTCATTTCATTTTTAACATTAATCAAATTTTACAAATTATTAAAAATACAAATAAATATTAAATCTAGACAAAGATGAAAAAACATTATTGAATAGAAAATAATTCGTCTGCATATTTTTCCAGTTTTGTTATCTTTATTTTACATTAAAGGAGGAACCTCCAACTTAGTACCCCCTTTGTCCCAAATTTGTACCCCCTTTGTCCCAAATTTAAAAATTTTGATGGTAAATTTGCTGGAGGGCTGGGTGCCACTGTCCGCAGTTGTGATGGTAACTCGCGTCGTCATGGAAGTAATGGAAGAAATTTCGTCTTTACAATATCGAAGAAGTTTTTCTGAATAAAGTCACGCTTTATTTTTACTGCATTTACTTGTAATGGAGGAGCCAACACCAAATATCACTGAACAAGACCTAGAAATAGAACTGCGCAATGCAAAAGCATATTTGCTTCGTTCAAGTAGCAAGACTGGAGAGAATCTGTAAGTATACTACAATTAGGCCATGAGGCTTTGCTAGGCTCCATCATCCTGCATGAGAATAGATGAGGCCCACTTTTTCATTGAAGTATGTATTATTGTGCATTTTGTAGGTACGATCACTTAGTCTCAGCATTAACAGATATACTGGAAAAGCAGCCTCAAAATGTCGTAGGTAAGCGAACTATAAATGAATTGCAAATTATATTTGTTTACATGGTACCTTTACCTTTGTTTGGTATGATGGTTATGATGCATTCAACTCAATGCAAAAAGCATGTATAACTAAGCAACTTTAGGATATGATTCTGTAGCACATACCTCCCGCAATCCTGTGATATTGTTTTATATGTGAAATATTTAAGAATATTACTTCTATAGATAATTTTTACTAATTTGCTACCAGATAAATTTGAAGAAATTAGCAGAGAAACAAAGAGGTCAAAATTTCATCAGAGTCCAGATACTATTAGGGTAAGGAAGGACTTAGAGGCATATTGCTTGCAGCATAACAATGGAAGTCTGTGTTATATATTGTTATATGTTAACGTGTGGCAATTGCATTTTTAGGATCAAGCTGAGGTTTTACCAGAAGTTGATCTTGCTCGTGAGCATGGAAATTTGTTTGATGTAAGAATACTTGATAATGTTCACAGAGGTTTAGTGATTGATTCTGGTTGATTCTGTAGTGAAGAGAATGGATGGTTTTTCAAGGACACCCAAAAGTATTTATTTGACCAATCTAATGCAATAAATGAAGTGAAAACTGATGAAACGTTTGTGTTTCTCTTTCCAGCAAAATCCTGAGATTCCAGACAAGATACAAGCAGATTTGGAAGAAGAAGGAGCCATGGTGTTGCAAGATATTCTTGAGCATGCTTATCATTTTGAACAAGTTAATGTTGGTGTTGGAAGAGAAGAAACATTTAGAATATTCTTAGCATTGAAGCAGTTATCAGATGCATACAATTTTGAGTCTTGTCGGTTTTGGGGTAAGTTCTGCATATTTGTCTATTCATAATTGATGTATAATGACTTGCAAATTGAAAGTAAATGGAGGTCAAGAGACTGCTCGGATTTTGAAGTTTTATGCTGGCTAAATACCTCCACAATGTTTCTCATGGATGTTGTTTTTTTTGTAGGAAAGCTGTTTGGAACTGAAGCAAACTACATTGTTGCAGAAGCAAATTTTAAAGAAGGTGAAGATCCATACCAACAAGATGAAGATGATAGCCATCCACAAGAGGAAAGTGGAATACAAGATGCCCTTGCTATTGAAGGTCTGTAACAAGCCTTTCTAATTATGTTGTATATAATTGAAAATGCCAAATTGCATGCGATAGCTACTTGATAATCTACGAGATAATTGCTCCATCTACAAATACAAATTCATGTAATTCAGTAACAATCAAATAGTTTTATAATTTAGGTTGATAGAAAACGGATTAAAAACAAAATAGGTTACAACATCGTTTCTAGATATAGTTGCCTAGGACACTGGGAGAACTGAAACGGTTTTCGAGCCCAGCACCCAAACAATTGCATCACTATGACAATAATTGCTGAATGCTTAGATTGCCCAACTTGTGATCAGAGAGTTACAGATTCAAGCTAAAGTTCTTTGTCACAAAAAGTGTGAGGAAAGTATATGCGAACTCTCTGTTGTTTCAGGCAAAATGGAATCACAAGGTGTGGTCACACCAAGATCAGGGTCGCGCTAGCTTTATTTGCCTTCGGCTGTTGTCCCTGTTCACTTTGTGCATAAACCAATACCTTACGAAAATGGTCAGCATATTTACCAATCAATGACACTGGTTTTGTTTACTTTTCTTTGCAGAAGAACAAATTATTGACATAGATGATGTTCCAAAACCAGATTATAAACCACCGACAGTAATACCGAAAGACGAATATGGAACAGGATGTAATTCTAAAGTCTACTTTGTTTGCAATGAAGGTACACAGATGTATGATTACTAAGTCCTTGTATCTTAATGATTTCTTGCAATTTATTGAACGTGGCTTAACTTGTTTTGCTTACAGCTGGAAAGTCTTGGAATCGTCTTCCTCCAGTCACACCCCAACAGATTGTAACAGCTAGACAAATTAAAAAATTCTTCACAGGAAGACTTGATGCAGAGGTAGGCACAATATTACCTATCAATATCCTTTTTATCACGGAAACTTTAATGTAATTCAGTATATTTGAGTTCCTTGAGTTTCAAGTTTTTTGAGTTTCAAGATATTTCAATACAGAGTAACAATTATTGTTTTCTTGCTCAGGTCATTAGCTATCCACCATTTCCAGGCAACGAAGCCAATTATCTACGAGCTCAAATTGCGCGAATTTCTGCAGCAACTCACATAAGTCCACAAGGCTACTACATCTTTGAGGAAAGCGAAGATGATGAAGATGAAGGAGCAGGTAGTTTAATATTATTCGTTAATATCAAGCATTCATATTTTTCTTGTCTTTTTTCTCAAGTTCTGGTTTATACTCAAGCAACCAAGTCACATCAGTGAACTTTTTAGCAAAGTAAAGAGATATTTAATCGTAAGCATGATATTTTTGGTTTGATTTTCCAGGACCTGATCATTTCGTCATGAACATCGAATTCGAAGGATTACCCGTTGGAGACCTCGCCGATCAGTCGTTATCATTCTGGGTGCATCATTTTCCTTTCATACTTCCTCAGGTAAGGCACACAAGACTCTATTTATTAGTCACTGTATTCTATGTTTATAAGAGACGATAAAGAGATCCAACTTTCTTACCCAAACTCATTCATGCGGAAATGTAGCAAGCATCGTGGTGGATGGGGGGCAGGTAAAAAATGGTACATAATTACCCCCAGCACTTTGGATTTAGAAGGGGCACTTTTGCAAGTGGGAGCATGGCCCTTTTGCTCCCCCTCTCGCTGTTTCAACGTCTCTGCTGACATATGTCGTATGTTTATAAAGATAACTACATTAATTGAAATCTACAGCGGTATAGGATGCAAGATTAATGCCAAGCCAGGTATATTGTTTGAAGGAATCATTTTCTTTTACTCAAGGGTCGCTGCTCGTGGTTTAATCCGTCACAGCCGGTGGAAGAAGACGAAGAAGATGAGGATGAAGATGAAGAAAGAGAGGAACCCGATGAACCAGAACCAGAAAGTGGACCGCCACTTCTCACACCATTATCAGAAGATACGGGTAAGATAAACCTGTTCAAGTCCGTCTGCTAACAGACCATATCTATTTTGCAATGTAAATATTTATGTCGCATTTAACCAAGTGGCATTGTTCCATTAACCAATTGGAAAATCGTCTCAGAGTATTTTCAATGCACTCTGATAAGATTCACGAGATAATCGAGTGTTATGATTAGTGTATTTGTGATGAATGAGAACAAAAAGAGAAATGAAGTGAAGTTAGATTGCTATGTATTCTTGGATTGGATGTATTAATCACGTGGTGTTGGTTTATTTGTCAACAGAGCATGTATTAATCTACTGCGATGCTCATAATGACAATAATAACTTTACTTTTTAGCCAGTGTTTTTGTAAACTGCTGTCATAGGAAATAGTCTTTTGAATACAACAGACAAGAGTTTATCAAGGAGACAATTAACCTGTCTGTTTACTGTATATGTCGAAGATAAAACAGGTGGTACTAAAAATTTTTGAATATTTTTAATTTTCTTGTAGAAGTTCACGGTCAACCTGCTTGGACGGCCAGCAAATCAACAACTTTAATACCCCAATACGCTGTTGCAGTACTGCACTCGAACTTATGGCCAGGGGCACACGCATACTGTGTCGACAGGTACTTGTCAGAATTTATCATTTACCATAGTTCTGTTGTCTCTCTAGCTTTAGTTATCCGTTTGAAAACACGAGAATTTAAAGTTTTCAACTTTCTTATGTTTTACAAACCCAGTACTGAACTTTCCTAACTTTTTTACGAGCCGAGCCCTACTTTCTTATAAAACAGCTTTCTTATAAAAAAACGTGTAACTATGCTAAATCATTGCCTTGTATATACAAACCAGTAAATTTGTACAGAAGATGAGATTGGTAGAAAAGAACCACCATTTATGGAGAAGGTTAATTATAGATGAGCTTGTTGTTTTGTAGGAAATTTGAAAACATTTACGTTGGCTGGGGTCAAAAATATAACGCCGAAAATTATAGCCCGCCAGTTCCGCCCGCGACGCAAGAAGAATACCCAAGCGGTCCGGAAATCACTGAAGCGGAAGATCCTACCGTTGAAGCGGAGCGCGCACTAAAAGCGGCACAACAAGAAGCGTTGGAACAGGAGGAAGACGATGAAGAAAGCGATGAATTCGATGAAGATGAATAAACAATGATACAAGCAAACTAACAAGTAATTTTACAATTTTTATTCGTCATTAATCCATCTTTTTTCAGCACATCATATGTACAGAATTATTTACAGCATGTATCATAGAACAAGCATTTACGAATATAACGTGTACATTTGACTGAAAACGAGTTGCTCGTGCCCAATTCTGAATTCGCTGAAAAGTCTGTGGGTGCTTTGGGCAGCGAATGCCGATCTTTAATCGCACAGCTTCCAGTGGCAGAGATCTTGCAGGATGGATTGAGACAGTAGATGTCTTGACTTTAGCTATCTTGACTTTTCCCTATCAGGCAAAATTGTGGAGAGAGATCTCATATGCAGATATAAATGGCATGATTAATTTAGAAGGTGGCCATAAAATACCTTGGTTAGATATATTACCTTTGCAAGTTGTAGCTGTATTTGTGTTGCCATTTTGCATGATTATGAGACGTTAATTCACAAATTCACATCTGAAAAAAGAACCACACATCAACGTGAAACGTGTGTCAGTGTGTTTGAGTTAAACATGTTTAACGGAATGGTATTGTCCCGCACAGCATCTATGTGATGCGTGTATGGGTTCTGCGTGCGAAGGACAAAACATGCACAAAGCAACAAGCTGGAAAGCTTGGAGAAGCATAATGACTACTATCGCGAAATTTCGATGTTACGACATACCGGTCTGGTTTTTCACTCGCGACGATCGACGTTCGTAATTACGAAGTTCGTTATTACGACGTTTGCTAGTGTCTTCGTAGACGAATCTTCTTTTTTATACTGCCTGCTGTTGACAGAGAGGGCGCAACGTGTACGCAAGTTGACCGTTTCAGGCTCGATCTGACACGATTTTATGCGAAAACTTGTTACCGTATAATAAGTCGGAGCAAGCAGTGTTGCCCACGGGTCCATCCGCGGCGCTGGAGAATGGAAAATCACGCGAAATACACTCGCTTGCTGCTACAGTGTTTTTCGCGTAATGATGCTCCTCGTCAACAGGCAGTGAAATTCGCGCGAACCGATAAGACTACCGATAGAGATGAAAAACGATGCGTTATAACGAACCAAACGATCTAATGTAACATATATATATTTATATCCTTAAGCATATCGGAAAAGCTAAAGTGAATAAAAATTTCTGCTAAAAAGAAAACCTCACTTCACGTCTTTATTAAGGTTATGATCTAGCTCCTTGTTTTAGTGTTGAGACGAATCCTTTAGCATGAAATGGGCCTAATTGCATTTTTTCTAGTCTATCTGTGTTTTTCTTTGATAACCCCTTAAAACATTGATTTACACAGTAAACACACTACAAACATCCCGATATTTCTACCGATCACGAGTCCACGTGTTGCTTCAGTTAACTTCCACCGTTGTTGTCTATCGCTAGTAACGTGCTGAGGATGGTTCACCATACCTAATTCAAGTTGCAAAATGTTTAAACGTATATAAAATGCATCAACGTTCACAATTACACTTACATCTGAACAATTGGTGACATTTCACATACAATACCTTTTTGGTTGAGACATCTCATAAGGTGATGAATAGTGGCTCGGTGGTCCCCTGTAGTCTGGGTATGGATCATATCTTGGTGGACGATGATCTCTTGCATAATCGTCTCTGCCGTAACTGTCTCTGTAATAGCTGTCTCTTGGATATGGGTCTCTACCGTAGGACTCTCTTGGCGGAGGATAACGTCTGTAATGAATAGACAGTTGATTATCACAATTCACAACATGATTAATATTAGAATAAATAAAATTGTTGTGGGTGTTCAAATATTTGGGCAGGTACCCTGAAAGAAAGCTGCTGTTACTATGGAATCGGAATCTTCACATCAAATGTATTATGAAAAGGCGGTCAACAAACAAACCTTCCAGGTGGTGGACTTCTACTTCTCGGTCTGTATTGATATGGATAATCTGATGGTCTTCGTGGTGGTGGTGGTCCTCTATCATAGCCATCATAGCCTCGAGGGGGTGGTGGACGGTCGTAGGGTCTGTCATATCCTCTGTCGTATTCGTGATAGTCTCTTGGTGGTGGGCCTCTACTGGAGTAGGAATCTCTAGGAGGTGGTCCCCTACTCCTGTATGCTTCTCCACCATTTCCCGGTGGTCCTCTTGGGCCACTCCGACGTCCTCCATTGGCCCTTAAAGCAATATAGAAGATTGGAAGATAGTATACCTCTATTTTGATATATTCTTTTTCACATTGGCTGAGGGTTTAAAGATGATAAATAATTCATAACATGATATGCAACTATAAACACAATCTTACATCCTTTTGGGACATTCTCTAGCCCTGAAAGGAAACAAAATCGCAATTATTTTTACATGTTCCAGCTAAATGAGTCTCACATACCTCTTTACAATAATTTATTTTCATTTACCAATGGCCTTTCTGTCCGCACTCGTAGCATTGATTATCATCCTTGTCGTCAACGTGCAGTTTACTTCTTGCAATCTATAAGTGATTGTGAAAAACGGGATCTTATCTCACCTACTTGCAATTCATTGATCCGATTCAATTAAATTAAAGTTTTTCTCATGAATTATAAGCGTCTTCAAAGATTGCCCATACCTCAACCTGTAAACGACTGTTCTGGAAGTCACATTCGTTTAAATTTGCAACCGCTCTCTTGGCATCTTCTTTGCTCTCGTAAATCTACCATGAAAGATACTCAAAATAAACCAAAACACATGATTATATGATTACAATTGTTTATCATTTTATTTCATAAGCTAAGAAAACTATTCGTCAGCTCAGATCTGGGCTATTGACCAGCCATGTTGGTTGAGATGGCTAGAATTAGGCCAAGGCCATTGGGTTGATGGAAAACCTCACCACAAAACCAAAATTCTTGACAATATCTGCCCTGACAACATCGCCAAACTGTTTACAAAGGTTCTCTAGATCTTTTTCGGTGCACCTCGGAGGAAGGTTTCCGACATATACTTTAGATCCTGCATCCGGTTTCATATTTTTGCTACTTTCTTTTTTCTCAACAATGAAGTGAGTGTGGCGTGACAGAGGAGAGGAGGCAGCACCACAAGTATAAAGCCAATAATGAACAAAGCAAAGTGTCAAGGAAACCATGTGTCAATGTGAGCAGGGCTGCCAGATGTGTCACAAGAAAAACTTCCAGATTATTGCCCAGAAAATGGACAAATAGGGCTGGCGGGTGAGTATCATACTTCAACCTGTGCAGAAATACAATTTAACAATTAAATCATTTTTATGCTCCCGAAAAACTATAAAAGGGCCACATATTGGATTGGAGACTTGGTCGAAAAACTGCACTCTGGAAGCCCTGTCAAGTGTCATGTTGAGTTGTTTGAGCCAAGGTCGGTCACCAGGCATGCCACAGAAAAACAATTGCCTTGCCAGCCACGAAGATTTAATATTTGACACAGCTCAGAAAATGAAGTGAATGTAAACAATAATTACCTCACCAGATATGGCTTTAAATTTTGGAGATATGAATTGCAATTGCGGGTGGCCCCACACGCAATTATATAAACATATATATGGCTATATCCGCATCAAAGAAGCTATAATCAGTTCTTTTCTGCTTTAGCAGCAACAACAACGTCGTTAACTAGTGCTGTCCAAGTTTGTCTCTCTTGCGCTAGTGTTCTTAAGCTTTCGAGATCATTTTTCGATTTGAGCTGGGTTATGCTGTTATATCTATTTTCAACGTGTTATGTTTCTTTAGCATAATTATGTCGTTGTGTAATGAAACCGGCAATGTAATTACTGGTCTTCCGCGAAACTTCTTTGCATTTGATTTTTCAAAATAGTAATTCATAGCTTTCTGCGCTGGTGTTTCTGGGTGTGATCGTAGAACTCCAAATGCATCTATTCTTTAAACAGTCAAAAGCTTGAATCAAATATTGTATATTTTATCAGACAGACATACCATACATAACATACCAGATTGTCATGTTGAAGTAAAATGAATGCTTTCAAGTTTTAGACATCGTGAAATAACCGAGAAAGGGAGAAGTTTAGAAGTACTGGTTAAGAATTTTTCCGGAGAAAATACTGTCAACTCTGTCTCCGAAAATACTTCGAACACCCTGGGGAAGCAGCACACCCAAAGAACCAAATTATGTTATCATCAAATTTTCAAAACATAGTTATTCAAAACAACAACTTAATACATGATTTCGTTTTTTATCCCGAACCCAGCTGAAATCAAATGCTTAATATATCATAATTATTGTTTGTTGTAATATTATTTGTTTATTACTTGTTGCAATATTTTAAGTTTAGTTTCTATTAATAGCTGCAGAAGTAAACAATATATATGTAATTGTAAGTAGGTTTGATTTGATAGAAAATGAAATTCTGAGAATTCTTATAAAGCTTTATTTTGCATGAAGCACCCCTTTTTACTCTCTATGCATCCCCCCGTCCAGAATATTTTCAGTAATTTGTAACTCCCGCTATGCTGGCTGAGCATGCGCAATAATGGTTCCATTTTTGCAAATGGCGGCAAGCCCCCTGCGTGAAAGAATGACGGCCTGTTCAGCCAGCTCAACTCATGTCCTTTCTCTTCGCGAGAGCTTCTCAAGTAATGCAAGGCCAAGGACGCGTGGAAAGAATGATCGAGGTGGCCATATTGTTTTAACTGAAAGAATGTCGCCATAACGCAAGCTTTATTCGCTACAAGGTTTGTGGAAAATATCTTCAGATTAATTTATTAGTTTATATTAAATAAATAAATGGCTTAGAAGCATCATAAAATGAACAATTTTACGGTTTCGTACGATGGGATGCAAGTAGGCTTATTATATTTGACAAAATTTCCGTTTTTGTGATTGAAGACAAGTCGTTGTTTTATCGTTGTTTACGATTTGGTTTGTCAGCTGATTTGCGTATGTAAGTGGCCCCTCCTGCCGTTTGTACTTGGTATTGGTATCTACTGATGTTTATTATATTTTGAAAAGTCTATTAAAGATTATATATAAATAAAAATTAATAAGTTACACGAGGAAATTACACGTACTTGTCGAGATATTTTATTCTATATTTTTCACAAAATTTAGAGATTTGTGTTGCACTCTATTTAATGGTAGGTATTATTACTTATTAAGTTAGATACTAACTATTCTTAATCTATGAATACTAATTATTATAATTGTTTACATTAAGTTCAATGATGTAGTGGATTAAACTTCCTACTTAAATGCAATAAATTATTTTGCTGAGACAATACATTTAACAATTTGTGATATGTATTTTCAAGTTTATCTTCAATTATTTTGCTCAGGCAATACTTTTTAACACAAATGTTTAATAAATATGTGATATACATAAGTTTATCTTTCAGGTTAATGAAATAATGAGTGCCTCACTGCCTCATGTACAGTATTTTGAGAAAGTACTGCAAATAGAACCATTTCTAAGCAATGCAGAAAGAATATTTAAAGAAGAAATTTCAGATGTTAGGTATATTTATTTATTAACTGCTTTTATTTATAAATGGTTTTATTATCATAGTCAGCGGTAAAAATTTTGGAAATATGCACTCTATTATTAGCAATGAAGAGCTTTTGAATGAGTTATTTTAGCCCCCTTATTGGATAAGGAAAATGCATGTGCCTGTGTCTCTTTTCACTCTTCAATTTGTTGTTCTTCAGTGGGCAACTATGTGTAGCTAGGCTATATGCTTTGTTGTTGGGAAGCTATTTAATCTCTTTGCCTTGTAGTAGTGGTGACTCAGAAACGGAGGATGAAGATGATGAATTAGAATTTGAAGATGAGAAGAAGAAGACTAAAAATGGCTACTTGTCTGCTACATACAGGGATAGTTTCAAAAAGCATGGTAATGAGCAAGGACGTAGGCAGCAAGCTTTTGTAAAAGTCGTGGGCAAAAATTTTGAGAAGGAACTTACACAAATTTTTCAATGTGTCAGGGATGCATAGAAAGCGTTTTCAGAAATTCTGGGGCAGTTGTTTTTATGACGTTTGTTAGAGAAGGGCAACCTTCTGTAAGCTGCAATTGACACTTTACATGTATCTTATAAAAGTTGCTGGGGAGCACATGCCCCCTGTGTCCCCATTTCACACATTTGTGGAAATAAAGATGTCCCATTTGCATTGATTCCCACATGGTCGAGAAATTGATCTTGTCGTATAAATTGTTTATTTTGAGTTTTATTTTTGTAGACTGGAAAGAGGAGAAGACAAAGATGTATAACTTTGAATCAGTTTCAGATGATCGTTCATGGCTGCAGGTATTTCTTTCTCTTCAGCTCAAATAATTTCAAGCTAAATATCTGATATCAGTACAAAAACCTGGGCTTCTCTTGCTTGGCAAAGCCAGGAAACCACAGGCCAATAAGGCAGAGAAGTGCTGTGCAGTAGATGATACTGGGATTCAGTGATGATACAGGGAAACATTTCATAAAATATCTAATTCATTTTCAGGAAATTCTCTTGAGTGATAATTCCGATGATTCTGACAATGAAATTGTCAGCGATCGAGACATTAAGGAAATGCTTAAAGATCAAGTGAGAAGAAAACGAATTCATCAGAAATTTCTCCAATTCTCAGAAGAAGTATGTTGTCATGGTTTTTTCTGAGTTGCTCTACCATGGAGGTATTTGAAAGTGTGAATTACCCGTCTTGCTGCGATAAACGTTGCTGATTGCATTGACATTTGATGTTTTTTAGATTCAGGAAGAGTATCAGCACTTTGGATCGAGTCTCGTTCTTGATAGAGACAAATACGGAGAGTCGCAAAAACGACGAAAGAAAGATCAGAAAGTCACGAAGAAGAAAACCACACCAGGTTGGGGTGTTGGGTTCAATCATTTTGATATTCCTGTTTTCTCTTTCATTCTCTACTTACATTGCTACCGCTGTTCCTATTACTTTAATTTCATTTGCCGCTATGTTTGTGCCAGAGATACTGTTACAAATGCATCATAATCAGTTTTACGTGTGATATTCGTTTTAGATATTTCGTTACTGAAGAAAAAACGGCTTGCGGAGGTAAGACAGCCTCGTTTTCAATTTCAAATTCATCTCCTTCAGATGATCTACAATAGTGGACACAAGTCATGGGACACTTACAATTTCTGCAAATTTTGCGCATATCCTTTATCTTCCCCCCCCCCCGAACAATGTTGCCTCTAGAGACAGTCTTAGGCAGTATGGACAAAACGTCTTTTGTACTGTGACTAAAAGGGTTTGTTTCAGAAGACATCATTGTTTAAAGGGGAGCGAAGGATGGAATGGTGCCTACAGGGAATGAAGTTTGCAGGAAAACACATTTTAGTGCGCTTTTTCAAGTGTCCCAAGATTGTAATTGAATGTCTTTGAGTTGTGAGGATGTTCGGGAAATTCCTATGATTTGATTTGAAGAAAATCTGTTGGTTTGTTTTTTGCAATAGATCGATGAAAGACGGAGACGGATAGTCGAAGAAAAAGTTGAAAAGAAACGAATGCAGTTGGTGAAAGAAAACGACAACAAGCGACGCAAGTTGTGGATTCTGATCGCTCGCAAAGAGATACCCAAGGTAAGCCAGTTAAATGACATTCACATTCAACCCAAAGTACCATACAACTACGCCATGGTATTTTTTGAGGTTTTGTTGACATTGTCTTTTCCTTCGCATGCCTGCAGGCTTGCAAACAAAGAAATAGCAGCAGAATGAACACCGTGACGTCAGCAAAAAAGGTACGTAATCGATATGTGATGCAGTGGTATGTTTATATATATTATTTCTGCGTCGTGCGCTAGTATTAGCTGCATTATTCTACCTTGAGATATCGAAGTAACTGCGTTTTAAGTTAGCAAGAGAGATTTGTTGCTTGTTTGAGTGTTTGCTGCTTTGCTCTTCATTGGACGATATCTTGCTTCGTGTCCCTAGATGGTGCAGGGATGTCAAAAGGAAATACGAAAAACAGTGTTGCGTTCTCAACGAGTGTCGAAAGATTTTGTTCCGAGAGCCAAAAGGATGGTTAAGGAGGTTGGTGCTTTTTAATTGCAAATATGCATAGAGTACGAGGCTTTCTCTTGGCATTTATGTTTATACTTCATTTGTTGCAACTGAGTTTATTGCCTGTCTGGCTGTAATTCTAATGTATGTGCCAATCTCTTCGCTTCAAGCTCTTGTGTCTGTCCAAACTCTTATGTTAACCAAACCAAAACAATTTCGGTATTTAACACTAAACCAGATACATTTGTAGTATCTATTATGATGTTTGTGTCAGCCACGTTATTTTAAGCTTTAATATCTTTGCCAACCACGCTGTTTCTATTGCTGCTGCCATATCGGTGTATCGTTTATGCTGTGTATCTGTTGTCCCTGTAGATGTTGTTGTATTGGAAGAAGTTTGACAAGGTAGAGAAGGAGCATCGAAAGAAAGCAGAGAAAGAGGCCATGGAGCAAAGACGCCAAGACGAAGAAATGAGAGAGGTATGACTATTGGAATGGTAATGCCTTCCTAATTACAATGCAGTGTCGACTTAGACGCAGTAAATGCCCGCGTGTAGGAGCTGATGGATTAAGAACTTCGCGGGTGATGTTTCTGTTCAAAACAATAGAATAATAATATTCATTTATATACCGTTTTACGTTGGTAGATACAATCGCAAAGCGGTTTGAAATTTTATGTACCAATTTAAAGCGGTTCATACAATAGACTATCGTAGAAGAAACAATAGTCTATTGTTCTTAAAGAATAATCTAGCAAGATACAAAACCTTCAAGTTATTATATGCGGGTTTTTACTGTATCGTTGTTGCAATGAATTTGTTTTAAATGTTATTCTCTATCAATGACTCATTGACTAATTTGTTTCGCCTAGATGAGACGACAGCAGAGAAAACTCAATTTCCTCATCACTCAGACGGAACTCTATGCTCATTTTATGAGCAGAAAAATGTCCAAAGGTTCGTGGAATTCCATTTCCGATTTGAAATCAGCACACAAGTTAATCAATTTTAATAAGAACCCATTGCTTAACGTGTCCGCCGGCTTTGATAATCTTAACATAAATCATGAAGATTGTTTAAGATAAATATTTCCTAATTCTACTAATGATTTGCCAAACCCCCAGAATGTGTTGTTATCACATTCTACAATTCTAAATTGTTCCACTCCACGTTTGACGGTTCCTTGGCGACGACTACTTCTCTCTATGATTAATGATTGCAATTGGAATTATTACCCCCACAGCACTCTAGACTTGTACTTCTACTACTATCTCTATGCTATTTGTTGTTATGTGTATTTGTTGTTGTTGTTTAGCTGGAATCCAGCAGACGACCACACAGGATGACATATTAAGCAAACTTGATGAACTGACGAGTGGTAGCAGTACCAAAAACGTTCATGGCGGATTCGTTGTTAATACAGAAGACATTGACAATTACGGTATGCTTTATGGTATCTTTTTACATTGAAGAAACATGAAGTCGAGGAGTAGATTGAATGCAGTGTTCTCTTGCGTTGGTTGTACTCAGCTTTTGTTTGCTTTTAGATCCAGAAGCAATGAAGGCACAGGCATTGATCAATGCACAGAATGCTGTAATGCTGCAGAAAGCCAAGGTATTGCTCACTGCTCTTTGCTGCACTTGCAGTTAACAGGGTTGGCCGAAAAGGAATGCCTAATTTCTTTTACGCTTTTGATGCGTCAAGTTGCATACTGTGAATAACTATGTTGCTGCTATGAGCATCTATCCATGTTAAGCACACTGTATAAATTTGCTCGTACTATGGCTAGATTTCTTTTTATATTAAGCATTCTTGCTGACATTTGTGTGTCATGGACCTGGATATTTGTCGTTGTTTTTCCCTTCGATATATGTAGAACGTTATAAGAGATTTTATCTTGAAATATTTCAGACTAGTGAGTTTGACAATGGTGGAGGAAAAGTGGAACTTTCTCAAGAAAGTTGTGAGTTTGTTTTGAACACATACCTTTTTAAACCAACTCAATCAAGTCACAAGTTATTTTTGTTTAATGATGAATTTGTATAAGATGACTGAGCCATGCTTATTTGTCTTATCCTTTTCTGTTTTAGTTGATCAGGACTTTAGTTTAGCGAACCCAACGCTGGGTGTCAACAAATTACCCCAGCCAGACCTGTTCTCTGGAGTGCTGAAATCGTATCAACTCAAAGGGATGAACTGGCTGGCCAACCTATATGAACAGGTAAAGAAAATCGAGTGTAATTTGTATGATACATGAGCCACGTTTATGCGTAGTCCTTTTTGTTCTTTAAGAGACAACTTTCTGCTGCATTTAAACGTCATTTGACGGCTTAAATACAGCTGGGATCTCGAGTTTATTTAGATTTAACTGTAGTCAAATTTCATTGTGGACAAATAGTATAGTATTCATTGTGGACAAATAGTATTCATGTACGTAATAACCAATGTAGGTTGTTGTACAATACTGTATAGATAGATAGATAGTATGGATGTTATTTCGACATGATTTTTACCACTTGCATTTACCGACAGATAGTGTTGCAGACTTGTAGATAGTCTTACGTGCTGTTTACTTTCGCAGGGTATCAATGGAATACTTGCTGATGAAATGGGCCTTGGAAAGACTGTTCAAAGCATTGCATTCCTGTCATACCTTGCTGAGGTATTATTTTATTATATACCGACAATATGCATGTAAAATTCTTTGTTGTATGCTTTGTTTTACTTCCTAAATAAGATATCAAAGAAGGATTGTATTTTGCTCCAGGCACATGAGATTTGGGGGCCATTTCTTGTCGTCGCTCCAGCTTCAACGCTTCACAACTGGCAGCAAGAGGTTACCCGTTTTGTGCCTGAGTTCAAGGTAATTCTTCAATTCTTCAAATGTCATTTCTCTCTTCCCTCTGCTTCGAAACGTACACTTTCCTCTTCTATGGAATTTTGTGCGGCCCAATGTAATCACCGATGCGCTTAATGCAGCCTAAAAACCATTGCATTATGTCCATTGAAAAACTACTGGAATTTCATGCTTAAGATTACTTCAGAATGTTGTCTAGAGTATAAGCACTCACTTATATTGACCATGTTTCATTTGCTTTAACTCACTGTCTATTGAAATTTAGGTTCTTCCTTATTGGGGAAACCCAAGCGATCGTAAAAGCTTGAGAAAATTCTGGAATCAAAACCAGACATTTATCAACACGAAAGAAAATGCACCGTTTCACGTGCTAATCACCAGCTATCAATTGGTCAGTATATTTCTCCTTAATATTGGTGTAAACAAAGCATGATACCAACGCCCTAACATCACATTATGTCGATATTTTTTCAAATGGTTTCTAATCACTGTTTTCTCAAATTGCACAGGTTGTGCAAGATGTGCGCTATTTTCAACGAATCAAGTGGCAATACCTTGTATTGGATGAAGCTCAGGCCATCAAGAGCAGCTCAAGGTGATCACTGCTCAATGCTTATCTTGCTATACAAGCTGTTTTGTGTTTTGTTGCCAATGAGCGTTCCATTTGTTTAACATACCCTTTGGTTTCTCATTTGTGTGTGACAATGAGTCTGTTTCAATTTCTTACAGCGTACGATGGAAAATCCTTCTTGGTTTTAACTGTAGAAACAGGCTCTTGCTTACTGGCACGCCAATTCAGAACACCATGGCAGAGGTAGTGTTTTTATTATTTTCATTATTTCATATCACTTTTTAGTCGCTCGTGTGAGAGGCCAGGCCCGAGTTAGACGCTCGGTATCCATAACAAAAAAGCACATATGGCAAAGTTTAATTGTGGAGTAAAAGTAGAATTTAATTGTAAGAGTAGCACCATTGTTTAAGAACATTTACTATTATCTTTTCTTTTCCACTTTATTTTCAAAATAGTTCTTTCCAACGTTTCCATATCGGTATCTTTTGCATCAGTACCAGTATTATTCCTTGTCATTACCTTTTGCATTTAATTGTAAAGGTATGTACTTCTGGCCTACCTTGCGTTGTTTTATTCAATGCACTCCTGTGCGATTTTTTAGCTGTGGGCTTTGCTTCATTTCATCATGCCGACATTATTCGATGATCATGAGGAATTTAATGAATGGTTTTCAAAGGACATTGAGAGTCATGCAGAGAATAAGTCGTATATTGATAAGAGTGAGTGTTATCCTCCTTTTATTTTTAAATTCCAAATGGCTTAATCAGTTAAATTAAAACGGATTGGAACACAATATTGCGATTGGTACTGTATCAGGTCTTGGTGCTAAATTTTTTCATTTTCTCACATTTAAATTTACATTTGAATTTATATTTAAGTGTGCTGCTGGTTTTATGTTGCTAAAATTGTCCAAATATTCTTTTAGATCAGTTATCCAGGCTTCATATGATTCTGAAGCCATTCATGTTACGAAGAATAAAGAAAGACGTTGAAAATGAGCTTTCTGACAAGGTTTCTTGTTTCTTTTATCTCAATTAGAGAGCCGACACAGCTGCTACCCGAGAAACTGTGTCTGAAAACTTTGTGTCATTAATATATGTATTTCATCTAGTGTAGACTTCAATATTAAGATCTGCTCTTCTGTAGCAATGGCTTTTAATTGACTCTTAATGTACTGGAAGTGTTACACATTTACTTGACTATCTTACAGATTGAAATCAAATTGGTTTGTGACATGTCAATTCGTCAACGATTACTCTACCAAGCCGTGAAGAATAAAATATCAATCGAAGATCTAGTGTCTCAGTCCGCGTCCAATTCGACAACTAATCTATACACGAACGCTTTGATGAACCTGGTCATGCAGTTTAGAAAGGTGTCTTTTCATTGCTTCATGATGTGCAGCTTGTTCTACTCTGTTATCTTTGGCGAGGTCTTTGCTGCTTACTGTTAGCTTCTGCTTTAGTACTTTACGAGCTTATTCGGTTACAGTAAAGACCCGCGTTTAAGAGTCAATGGATTAAGAACCTCCAGGATATTTTGTTGTTGTTTCCTATATTAAAACAATAGAGGAGGCAATAGTTTATTGTGTTTGAACAATAGCTCATGTGTTTGAACAATTTGGCTGGATGCAAAGGTTTTTATATGCTTGGTTTTACTTTATTTTATTATTTCATCGCAGGTTTGCAATCATCCAGAGATATTCGAAAGAAGAGATATCAAATCACCATTGCGTTTCAAATCAACTGATTTCCCAATGTCGAGACTGGTTTACCATAGAGGTATTTAGAACCTTAATTTGTGAACTAACGATCTGCTTGTTTTTCTGTCTTGGTTTACTCAAGTAATTCCTGTTTCTCTGCAGGTTTTATTGACAGAATGGATGTCTCCAAGCAATGGTAAGGGAGGTTTTCGCCCATATTTCATTCCCTTCATTAACAGGGCTCTGTTAGCTCTACATGGAGCAAGAGAAAGCTTGGATTTCTTGTAATCTCATGCAAGCACTTTGCTTATTCATGAAGATAGATCATTGCTTTGTTTATTACATTTCAGCTTTCTACACCACAAGTCGAGTATATGGAGTCCTAACTACATTGGTTCTTCATTAAGGACTTCAAAGGGTACGGAATGAATTCAGTTTCTGACTACAGCGTGCTCGGTAGAGTAAAAATTTGTCAGTGTCAGTGTCAGAAGGAAATCTTGCATACAACTGTAGCATACAGGCAACGCAAAGTACAATGTAGTTTGCTCTTTCTGCAATAGATCTACCGTGTGTAAGCATTTTCTTTTCATTTTTGTTTGTAGATGGAAGCTGCCACAGTTGCTTTTCTGTAACAAGGTTTATGAATCTTAGCCCATCGGAAGTTTACAAGATTTTTCACAGTCCTGTCTTTAGGTGCGTTTATCATTATGCTGGTTAATCCAAAATTAAGCAGGGTTAATGTTCGAAAGATAATTGCCTTGTTGCATGGCTGCCAATATACTGTATCTACTTGCCAAGTCGGATACAAGCTGCCATACACAGCTCATCAACATACCACTGAGACCTGGGGCCCATTAGAACTGTCACCAATCAGTCTCGTGCGGCTTGTTTTGACGAACGGCGCACATGCGCAGAGAGTATTATTAGACTACACCCTAAGGCATATAGTTTTGCGGTAGGCAGCCTATCCAAGCATTATTCGCTGGAGCTCAGAGCAAGGGCACAATTTCTCCCTCCCTCCCTGTTCCCCTCTTATTGTTTTTTGAGTTATTTCATCATTATTTCGCAGTTTAACCGTCCGGTTAAAGTCTGCCTGGTGTACCGGCCGGAATGGTTTTCGGAATCGGAATCACCGACCGTAAATGCCTTTCTCTACTCAAGCAATCCGGGCCGGTAGGCTAACCGCCCAATTTCTTGAGATAACATTAACTCGCATTAAATATACTAGCGTTTGTCTAAGGCTAGCAAAAGGATCCAGCAAGGGAGAGATTTTTGCCCCATTGTTCCTGTCTAGTATGTTTTTGTGTATCTTCCATAGGATACTTGCAGTTTCTCTGGCCTTAGAACAAGCCCGAAGAAAGCAGCACTGGAAGGCGTGGGGTGTAACTCAAGCAGAAAAGAGGTAGTGATCACTCTTCATACTGCAGCTTTTGTGTATTGTATTGTGTTGTGTTGCATTGTATTGTATTCTGTTGTATTGTATTGCGTTGTATTGTATTCTGTTGTATTGTTGAATATTAGCTTTTACCCTGGTAGATATTTACTAATTTGGACCTGAACACGAAACAGTTTCACGTACAGTTTTGCTAAGCTGGCGTTATTAGGAAGGTGATATTCTTGAGAGCGTGATACTGTGATGCAAACCAGGGCAGTTTTGCATCTTGGTTTGCTTGTATCTCAAGTTTTCTCTTGTTATTTCAGTTCTACGTTTTTAAGCCGGAGAGATCTGTTGCTCTGGCCCGAGGCACCGACTAGTCAGCCTTCGGTCGCACAGGGACTCGTGTTTCGTCATCTAATTTTCACTTCGTCCACGTCAACGTTTGGTGCGCACTTGACGCATCGGATATCTCGTATTCCCGAGCTCATCGAGAGACGGCGCGCGCAACTGGAAGAGTTAAAGTTGTCGAAGAAACACAGTGTGAAATCACCACCGACCTCGCCGAGAAAGAAAGCGCCTTCGCAGAAGCGCAACGAGCATTTCATACACGATAATACGCAGTCATTGGAACGGTAAGTGATTTTGATTTCATCTAGTGTGCGATGCTAAGCTTGCAGCTTTATTTAAACTGCTGCATGGAAAGATGTTTCGACAATTGAACTCTAGACTACATTCTGAAGTAATCTTACGCAAGAGAGCCCAGTAGTTTTTCAATGGACATAGCACAATGACACTCTACTCTGTCTAATTAAGCAGTCTAGAGTTTAGAATGATGCTACTTAACTATAACTGTTGACTTCTCCTTTTTTATAGCTATGCCAATTCATTGTTTCTTTTTTCATTTCAGGCTGTCTGCTGATACGATTGAGCCAGAAACCAGAAACACCATCCCAACTTCATACCCATCTTTCCTCTTCGCTTATCAAGAGAATGTAAGCAACTACCTGTAACTACTGCTAAATTTCCCCAGATTGGTGACTACATGATTTCCCCAGCAATTTCCCCCTAATTATGTTTTAACGACCAATCATTACTATCTATCTCTTTCAACTGTTCTCAATTGTTTGTTCTCAATTGCGTTGCAGGTTGTTGCTCCTCCGCAACGTTTCTATATCGACGACCGTGATGCTGCGTACAAGTCGTATGACATGCAGTTTGGCAAGGAGCATTTACGGAGTGTGATCTGGTGCGGTGAAATGGATTCACGTACATCCAAAGACAAGCGTGCCTTGTTTTTCCCACTACCCTTGTCAGGACTGGAAGCCGCCACTCCTCTCAATGGGTGGTCGCATGTAAGATGTCCAGGTCAGTAAGCCTATTATACCCCCTGCGTTTCACTGTTTGTTTATAGAGATACTGTAGCAATGCGCTTGCTGGACGGGGGTTGGTCCATAGAAAAACACTGATGTTGATTGACGGAAACACTAATTTTATTACCCCCTGATAATGTATTATTTCGGGTCAATATCAATGGACAATATGTCACTTGCAGGGGTGATAGTTGTGGCTTCGATTTCTTGACTTTACGCGTTTTGTCTCACAGATCGCCATGCTTTGATAACTGACAGTGGAAAGCTGAAGGTGCTGGACGGGCTGTTGAAGAAATTGAAAGACGAAGGACACAGGGTTCTCATATATTCACAGATGACGAAAATGATTGATATATTAGAGGTGAAGAGAGATTCCGATCCGATCAAGTTTTATTCCATTGCCTTGCCTTGTGATATCTTTAAAAAAATGGCCTTTGATTGATAGAAAATTTGAATTATGTTGGAAGCACCGCCTTGCAACAGTTGATTTAAGATATCCATACCTTTTCACTCCTCTATTTTACGGGACATGCTATTTTGTCCTTGCAGATATTCATGAATTTCAAGAAGTACCGCTACATGCGACTGGATGGTTCTTCAAAGATATCCGATAGAAGAGACATGGTTGCTGATTTTCAATCCAAGTAAGTACATGCACCCTCGATAACCGTTGTAGTCGATACAGTGACTGTATACCTTGATGCAGTCTTCACCCCCTATTGCAAAGTGCTACGCCGAGACGAGCAGATTAATCTGTAAGATGCAAGAGCTCTACTCATTTCATAGGATATCAACAATCGAGCGTAACGCTTTCGGTCTGATTACTTGCAGGTCTGATATATTTGTATTTCTGCTAAGTACAAGGGCTGGAGGACTCGGAATCAATCTAACAGCCGCTGACACTGTGAGTTTTTCTCATTCATTTTCATTTGCTTTATAGATGCTATTATTTGTTAGATACGTGAATTAATTGCTGCACAGTTTTAATGCATTATTTTTCTACTTACCTATTATTTGGTACTCTCTGCGTTTCAGGTGATATTTTATGACAGTGATTGGAATCCAACTGTTGACCAACAGGTTTGTTATTATTTGTTGTTGTCACTTTAATTGTTTACTTTATTTCTTTTATTTCCTTTCACGTAGCGTCGTTTCATCCATGCGTGCCATTGGTCTGCAGCATCAAGATGATATGAATTGCAATACTGCAAAGACTAACTGTATTGAATATAATGCATATTGTACTTACTCTTCTTAGGCAATGGATAGAGCTCATCGCTTGGGGCAGACCAAACAGGTTATCGTATACAGGCTTGTGACAAGGGGCTCTATTGAGGAGCGAATCCTGCAAAGAGCCAAAGAGAAAAGCGAGGTAAGTTAGTTTAGTGAAGAAGATGTTGCTAAGACACCGAGATTTATCCAATGGCATTGCATGTGGTATTGTTTGTCGCTTTTAGATACAAAAGATTGTCATTTCCGGTGGACATTTCAAACCGGATTCGTTGAAACCCAAAGAGGTCGTGTCACTGCTATTGGATGACGATGAAATGCAGAATAAATGTAAGTCACTGTTATGTTATATTATATTAATTCATACTTTCATGCGAGTATTAATTCTACCTTTATTCCAATTAATAAATTATGTTCACAAGGATGAAGATAAACGCATGACAGCCCATCGTGTATCTTGAATTCAAATGAGTCCTTTAGTGATAAGGATATTGAGTTAAATGCTGTTTTAATTTCGATATATTTTTATCTTAAGACCGGCAACGTGAAGCAGAGAGAAGGGCAAACGAAGAGTTACCACGCAAAGGCCGTAAACGAAAGCTTGTTAATGGTCAGGCGCAGGTACTGATGCTTCTAATTCTTTCTCTGTCATATTCATGACCAATGCAGTTTCAACTGCAGTGTACTGTAAGAAACAGTATATTGTATAATATAGACTACATACTGGGAAATAGCTTCAACGCTTTGTATTCAGCAGATTGTGGACTGCAATGCAGTTTAGGAGTTTTAAATACTGCAGTACAGGTGAAAATCCTGAGTTACAGCTTAGATACAATTCATTTTCAACCGATGATAAAATGCATCTTGTCTTCTTGATTTCAGAGTTCTCCAAAGAAGCAGAATGCAAAGGCTGGATTAGATGTTCGAAGTAGTTCGCCAGTCAGCAGTGACATAGTCAATGTGACAGAGACATTCGATGGAGATGCATCAATCAATACAGATGATATTAGTGTTGGAAGTACTGATGGAGGTATGCTGTACTGCAAGACGTTTTGCTATTGTTTACTATTATCAATATAACATTATAGACAGCCGTGTTATATTGCTATTATGAGGCTTTGGTCTAAGGGACCCTGTGCCATGCAAACGTCGATGTTTAGAGCAGCCAGATGAATATCTAATTCAATCGATTTGCTGTCAAATGTGTCATACTTGAAGCATGCAGACACGGTGAAAATTGTTCTATATATTGATGAATCCGATTTGAACAGTAGCAAACTTTCTCAAGATTCAACTTTGCCACTAAGGAATTATCAGTAAATCGTGTTTCTTGCTAATTTTTATCACAATGACTGTGTGTTTGATTTCAGCATCCTTGCTCAATGACGATTCGAATTTATCTGCGATCACATCACGGCCACCTTCCACCGTTGGAATCGTAATCGAGTCACCCTCACCACAACTTCCTGCTTCTACACTCGCCGCTGTTCCTGCCACTACTGCTGAACGTGGTCACGGAAGAGGCAGAGGAAGGGGACGAGGGTCATCGAGGGGTGCCTCCCCAAGGACTAGAGGATCCAAATCAGGCACGTCTTTGCGGGGCCGAGGCTCGAAATCCAGGGGAGGCTCGTTGGCTGCAGCAGCCGCGGCCGCTGCGGCGGCAGCTGGAGCCGCAGCGGCCTCTGCCGCCGCCTACGCAGCGCATGGATTTAGTTTCCAAGCCGCCGGACCGCAATATGGGACTAACTCAACTTCGAGCAAATGACGAGAATGACGATTGTTTATTTCTGTCGATGAATTGAGGAATTGCGGTGTGTATTTTTGTCCTGCAATCTTCTTCCGAGGCCACGCATTTATTGAAACAGACCTGCTGAAGACTGCAGGCTTCAGAACTCGTGCACCAAAAGAAAGCAAATGACATTGGATTAGATTGACTAGGTCTCTTTGCAAAAACACCATTCAACTAGATTGAAGTATAAGAACACTGGAATGCTAGCTCTATTGTTAAACTGGGTGCTCAGTTTTTGCCAGCTCTTGTGCGTTTGAAAGGTTGGAAATGCTATTACGAAATACTTATCGTGCACGTATTCTTGCAATGCATGCAACTTTGCCACGCAAATGCGTGTGTACTTGCAAAATTAATACCACAGATTGTCAATGCCAGTAGACCAGTAGAGCTATCACTCCAGTGTTAGGAAAGCACACCAACGTACAAATCATTGCTTATTATGCTGGAATAGTCTATGAATTGCTTTGAGTAATGAAATTTGTAATTTTTTGTTCTTACAAAAAGTTGTTGATGGAGGTATAAATTATATTTCATGCTAATTTTTTTGATATATGTGAGGAATATCTTTTGTGAAAGCGTGAAAGCCTATTTCTTGATACCATTGACCTGTTTATAAGAAGTTTGGAACTGTATTTTTTGAGCGTGTCACAAAATGGCTGCCATCGGCATTGTGCCGCTGCCCCAGTTTGTTTTATTCACCTCTCCCACCCCTCAATTTGCATGGTATCTCATGCGATTTGTGCATGAGATACCATTTTCAAGTACATTACTCTCAACAACCTCAATCTCATAAATGCATCCCCAGGGTCCCATTCCCAAGGACACTTATCAGGGAACTCATGCCAAGTGTCTTCTCCCAGGGGTCTTTTCTCTGTCCCCTTTGGAGCACTGAAAGGAGGCTGGCGGCAAAGCATGTTAAATGGAAAATGGCGTCTCCGCGTGAAGGAAATGTGGTTAAAGGAAGAGGTCGTGGAAGAGGCCTTATAGGTGCCTCACAACTTAAAACACCCGGCAGTGATCTTCTTGCAGAGAAGTCTGTAAAAGATCTTATTCTACAATTAAAACAGAATGAACTGCAGAAAGCTATTTCTTTTTTAACTAGGCCTGCTTTATCGAAAGCAGATGCACAGAATTGCTTGAACGAAGCTGTGTTTGAAATTTGTGAACGCGTATTAAGAGATGTTGAGTTTGTGGAATTAGCTGTGGAACTTCTTCTTAAATTATGGGTGATTACAGAAGGAGCTGAGGCTGCTTCGATCCGAAAACCTTTAATATCGCGTCTACAAGAGCTCTATAAAGCTAAAGATAACTTGTTGGAGGGAGAGCTACGAAATTACTCAACATTGTTGTGCGACTTATTTTGTGTTTTGAAAATCGGAGGAAAGCCAATAAGGGCTTTAACTGGTCCGGTTTATAAGTGCCTGCAGGATCTGGTGGAGAGAGTTAATGCAGAAAATATAGTAGCATTTCATGCTACTATTTGTAAGCATGGATCTCTTTTGGAACGAGAGGATGAGGTAATAAGCAACATCTATTATCCTCGTAAATATTAAAAGCAAATATACCTCCAAAAAGTATGAAAATGATAATTAAAGTACTGATGCAGCTTTTGTATATTATTTTGTAGTTCCTTTATTTTCTATTAAAAGTGTTATGTTTTTATGGCATAGCAATTTAAATTGCTGATAAATTTTCTGACATTTTATTAAATTATTTTTTCAGTCCAAGATGAAAGAGTTGTTAACTTTTATAAGAGATGCTGCAATAAAAGAAACACAAAAGCTGAGAAAATGCATTTTTCTTGAAGTTATCGAGCTGAAGGCTCAAAATTGGACATTGCCACAAGAAATCAGGGCTTTTTACTCTGACATCATGGCAGAAATCATGGCAAGTGATTAGTACATGATTTGGATAAACATTTTTCTTTTTTTTGTTCTTATTACATTTTACAAGAAATATTGTATAGTTTTCAATCTAAACTCTATATTTTAATCAGCTACTGATCTAACCTGTTATAGAAATATTGCTTCAGGTTTAGTTTCCTTATCACAAAATGTTATGTTTTATCATGAAAGTAAAGATTTCAATTTCTGCTTCCTGCTCTTTCTGATCTGTTGATATCACGTGTTGACTCTTCGTGGAAGCGAGGTTGCTTATCGCACGTGGATTTTGAATTTGTTGACAATGGTGGGTGAAGAAATGTCATTTCAAGATGGAAGGTGCTGAAGAGAGCTTGAAAGTTTCGGTTTCTTGTGTTCCTGGCTTGGAGTTCATAACAGTATCTGAATGTAACGAAGTCTTCGGGGTTAAATCACAAAAGGAGACTCGAGGGCGAGTTTCTTTTAGCATTCCTGTCAACATGCTGCAAAAGTTAACAAAATTGCGTTCCGTACACCATTATTGGCTTGTCGTGTCGGATTTGAAGAATGTGTGGACAACTTCTGACGGTAAAGAAGAGATTTTACAAAAGCTAGAGGCATGCGTTGACCCTTTGCCGTGGGATAAAGCTCTATCTGCTTTCGACCAGTTCAGAAACTTTGATACCAGAAAAGGCATGTCTACAACAAGCACGGAAAACAATGATGCAGAAGTTGAAGAGACTTTGGGGCAGTGTTGTTTGGAAAATAGACGAGAAAGTTTCATGACCTCGACAAGGCAGAGGTCATTGGACTGGTATTACAGACAACCTTCAGGTGTGAACTTTAGAGTCACGTGTAGCAGAAGTGGCAAGCACTCGTTCACATCGATGGAAGCAGCGAAATACATTGGTTCGGGTGTGAAAGGACATTTCAGCTGGAATGTCAGCCTGGAGAAATTTGATGTGGAAATTCTCGCATTTATTGACGATGATAAAGTCACTATCGCAATGAAGCTGTCGGATGAAAGTAAACACAACCGGAATATCACTTGCTTTGGACCCACGACGCTCAGGGCCACTACAGCGTTCTGTCTGCTGAAATTGGCAGGCGTGAAAACAGGTAATTGGTGTTTGAATACTGTCTTTGGTTATTATTGCCTGGTTCTTCAAGCAGACGCCCATGGCGTTTATCAAACTATTCGCGATACGCACAGGGCGTTTACTGACAGAAGGAGGCGTTTGGTTGAAGAATGAATGAATTATAATAATACACTTTTATGCAGGACTAGACATTTCGACTTTTCTGCTGTCATCAATTTGTCCTCATCAATGTTATCAGTGTGTTTTCTTATTTGTCAAATGATGTTATTTTCATTCAAGAATATAATATTGTATTTCTTTTGTAATTTCAGGTGACATAGTTTGTGATCCAATGTGTGGAACTGCAGCGATTTCATTGGAAGGAGTCACCAGTTTTCCATCTACTTATCAGATTGGTGGAGAAAACCACAGTGAAGGATGTGAGAATGCAAGGAAGAATTTTGAAAATATGGAAAAGAGCTTTGGTGAAATGAAAGATTTAAGGTAATTAAACATTATGATTTAATTTATCATTACAACCCAAATCATCATTATCATTATCATCATCATCATAATCATCACTATTATCATCATTGTTGTAATCATCATTATCATTAATCATCATCATCATTATTATCATCATCATTATAATCATCATCATCATCATCATCATCATCATCATCACTATTATTATCATCATTATAATCATCATTATCATTAATCATCATCATCATTAGCATGGTCTCTATTTCAATCTGTTAGTTGAGTGTCTCAGCATTCAGGCACAGGACAAGAATGGTATATGTATACAAATCCGCAGAGAAAGGGACTACTTTGTTTTTGTTCTTCTAAAATCATTTATCGTCGTAATCATTGTCTAATTAATAATAAACTTTTCTTTTCAGGGATTTTTCTTTTCCTCACTCAATCATACAATGGGATGCACGAAGAATACCTCTACGAGATAGTCTTGTTGACGTTGTGGTATGCGACATGCCGTTCGGCAAACGCATTGGCTATAAAGGTAGAAATTTTCTATTGTACCCTGATGTATTACATGAAATGGCTAGAATATGCCGCTCTAATGGTAAAGCGGTACTGCTTACTCAGCATAAATCAGCAATGAACAAGACGTTGGATAAATGCAGGTTTCTGTGGAAGAAACAAGCGTCGTTCTTCATCAACATGGGTGGACTAAACGTAGGGATTTACGTGTTAAAAAGACATGCTAGGAAGGGTTGTAGTAAACGTGAAGGAAAAGCTGACACAGTTGACCCTTGAAGAAATTACCGCCCGTGTTTATTTCGTCAATTTCGCGTTAGATATAAATTAATCATACGGTGATCTGTTTTAAATCGTTTAGCTGGCGAGAGAGAAATGCTTGTTTTCGTTGAAGGACCCAAGTGTGCAATTTCAATAATTCGTTTGCATGCTTATATTGCTTTGGCGTTTTTGTCCACCTGTTTAATAATTAAAATTAAATTGGACTGGCTCAGATTTTCCGATATACCTGCCAGAGTGCGAATGGGGATTCGATTTTTTTTATGCCCACACTCGAATTCGGTTTTGTGTGTTGCTGTCATGAAGAAATCTCAATCTGTTGTTACTGCGACTAGCCGCGGCGGGAAATGGAATAGAGTGTCCACTGGGCCTGTGGTGGGAGAGAGAGAAGCAGACAAAGATAGTCGGTCGCAACGAGAGCGTGCTCTGCTGCAGCAGAATGGCGAGAATGTAAACAAGATGCAAAGAGTGCGAAAAAAGGCTGTCTCGGAGGAACGTTGGAGAAAGAAGAATAGTGTAGACACCAAGGAGAGAAAGAGAACGCGTTCAAACATCGAGGAAACTGAGAGAGCCATTGTAGTTGCAGAAGAAAAAGAAAGAGCGGACGCAAAAGAAAGAAAAAAAGCCAGTGTAGACATAAAAGATACAAACGGATGTGTAGACAATTCAGAAAAAAAGGAGACCCTTCTGAATACAAATGCAGCCAATAGTACAAGTGTAGACACGAAGAAAGGTGAGAGCCACAGTGAAGAGACTGGACTGGAAACATGTGTAGACACCAGTGAAATAAAGCAGACTGATATTTCTGAAGGCACACAGACTAATAGTCCCAACATTGTTAGCAAAAAGAAAAATTCAGCAACCGAAACAGCAACCAATGAAGATGCAAACCTTGTGCACTTGAAAGAAGATGTTGCGACGGGCAGTCAGGAAGTGACGGTGGTTGACAGACCAAAGAAAAGAGGCACACCGTTGAATAATTTTGCAGAGCGTAATGCTGCAGCCATTGAAAGAAAACGACAAGCAGAGCTGATTTATTGGAAACTTGACATGGAGGAAATTATGCTTAAATTAAAAAGGATCAACAGGTCTCTCGATGCAAGACTCAACAAATTATCTCAGACTGAACAGATGAATTTTTAAGTTAAACACAATAATCAGCTATAATCATAATTATATAATTGCTACTTCTTTTTGCGCTTTCTGTATTTTCGTTCACGATATCCTTTGCATTTTTTGAATGATTGGTGTTCATTGCCAATTGTATCGTCATTATCACTACCAGAAGAGTGTTCATTGTCATTTGATTCTAATTTTACTTTGCATTTAGCTCCTCCGCAGGTGCCCGACATTGATGCTCCATCGTTTGTATTTTTATATTTGCGATTTTCCAATGATGATTCGTGTTTACAAGTCGCTCCGTCGGGAGGTTCTGAATTTAAGTCTATTTTACATTTTTCATAATTATCATTTGCAATTTCACAGACGATATCGTTTTGTTTACTACTACAAGGTCGTGGTCGACGATCACACTCGTTCAAAGTGCATTCACGATTTTCTGCATTCGACTCGTCTCTACTTTGCATAGCGCCATTAACGTCAATCTTACCAGGAAATAGCTTCACAGTTCCTGGAATTGTGGCTTGAGGCGTGGCTTCCGAGAAATCAGTCGTAACAATACCATCCACGCGATTCGTCGATTGGTTGTTCAAGTTAGTCATTTCTGCATGATTAATTTCATCATCATCATGATCTGTGAAACTATTCGTATCGCTATCTTGAGACAGACTAAACAATTCTTGCAATCCGATTTCCGATTGACTGGATTCGTCTGAATCCGATATAACATCATAATACATCTCTTCTCGCTCTTCCAACCGTTCCATAAGCAGTCTTCGGTTCGATCGATACAATCTACGTAGATCCATAATCGTAAGATTATCACCGTCTCTGGAGGCGTTGGCTCCTCCGCCAGGCTCGTCGAATATGCGGAGTAGCACGTTGTCCATTTGCGAGTCTTCGTCCGAAGACAAGTCCTCAGAAAACCATCCCGCGTTTACACGCCGGATTAACGAGTCGAAAAACGCGATCATTCGCGGGTCTTCTTCGGTTGACTGCATGTCATAATCGTGACTCAAAGGCTCTCCAGTGTCAACGATGAACTCCATGTACTGGTCGTGTGAGTAGAGTGGTCGCTTTTGTTGCTTGTATGCAGCTGTTATACTGCCCAAGCAACCTTCCATTTTAAACTGACTCCATAACTGCAAGCAAATAGCAAGGCAAGACTGCATTAACAATTTAACACGCACATACATTGTATTGCCAAAGCACAAAACGAGGTATTGGCATGGCATTGTGGAGGAGCGTGAGAGTAAAAAGGTAATGTGATTGCTGTGGAAGTGAGATAAAGATAATAGTATGTCACCTTGATGCATTTCTCGACACCAGATGTAACAAGTGTTTGGGCATAATTGTTGTAGCGTACTTGATTGACTATTGAGCGATGACCCTCTAAGATCATAAATGGGTCTTTAACAACTGTGTCTGGAATGGAATTGATGAGAAAAATTTATAAAAAAATCAGAATTATATGAAATACAGGGGAAAACCTGGTCAAATCCAAGGTCCATTCTTTACTTGTTTAACATGCATAATAAATACAAATACCTAAAACTAAATTTCTTCTCTTGCAGCAAAGAGCTTTTTCAAGATGCTTTGAACTTAGAAACATGCATTTCCCATTGTGAAAGGTTTGTTGTCATTGTGATACAGTGGAATCCCGCTATAACGAACCCCGTTTATAACGAACTTCCCGCTATTACGAACTAAAACTCCGGTCCCTTGGATTCTGGGAAGTAGTTCTTCATAAAAAAATGTCCCTTCTGTATAACGAACTCCCGCTATTGCGAACTATTTTCACGGTCCCTACAGAGTTCGTTATAGCGGGATTCCACTGTATTTTGGTTTTAATGTTTTTATATGTGAATGGTTTTAAATTGATTTAACATTGTGACTAGACCAGGTGCATTACCTTGCCAATTGTTTCCAGGATTTTCCCAAATATAGACATTAAAATCATCAGATCCAGCTGCAACATACTTTCAGGAAAGGATAGAAGTTATTAGAAAAGTATTATGAGATGCATACATCTATAAATGTATGATATAGCACAAAAGCTCCATTAAGCTCTTCTCTAATTACCTGGTCACTATCACCCATGAAACAGGAGCTTTTCATTGTGCATACATTACTGTAATCTGCATGACTAAATTCTACCAAAGGTTTTTTCTCATGTATGTTATAGAGTATTGGTCCAGTTCGACGCACCAGTGCCAAGATCTGTGTTCCAAGCTGGTTGAATTTCACAAACATGGCACTCTTCTGCTTGCCAGGTGAGCCATAATTAATCATTGGCCTAAAGAATATGACAATAATTGTCATTGCTGTCATAACCAAGGGCTGAAAAAGGCGGGAACTTGCAATGCATGAAAAATAATACCTTTCTGGATACCGCAAATCATACAATGTTGCGCCGTCGTGCGAATTGGCTGTCACTATCAATCTTGGCTCAAACGGATTGAAGGATACACCGTGAAAGCTGCTACTTGAAATTGCCAAACAGACTTTGTTACCTGTTTTACAAAAGATGACCATTATATTAATACATATGCCCTGACTGTATGGGAGCTTGGGGGCTTCAGCCACCCCTGGGAAATCCTGTGGGGGGCTCAATTCCCTCCTGAAAGCTGCTTTTATTGTTTTCAACTTTTTATATTTATTTATTATATTATAATATATTATATTATATTTACTTTTTATATTTTCATCATTTATTATTTTATTATTAATTAAATATATTCATTATTTTTCTAGTCTGCTCTGCTCATTGGCTAGTTTTTGTATTCTTATCTTTATAAAATGTATATATTTTTTACATGGCTTAGAGAAGATGAAGCATTTTTTATTTCCAAGTTTGAACCCGACTGGTAAAGTCAAAATGCGATGCCCATGCTTCAATACAACTGTGAATTCCAATAACGTTCTTCTTAATAAGGGCTCAAAATATAATAATATTGAAGGTGTACTCAAATGATAATGAGGACATGTTGATGAGTTGTTTGAATAATAATTATAGGAAATAAAAGAGTAATTTAATGTAGTTAATACCTTCAGGTATCCTGACATCCCATACCAAGACCGCTCCTCCCTCGCCAGCAGTGGCAAAGATATTTTCATCCTGATTTGGTAGGGATATACAATATACTGCCTCTTCGTGGTGAAAATGGTTGACAGCCTCACGTCTAGAAAAACAAAATCAAGTTGATTGACTCATTGCAAAATGTTAATAGGACACGGTAAGATAAATAAGTATATATTTTTGGTGTTCTAAAATATTCCTAGGAAAGTTGAAATTGAAACTGCCTTGCAAACTCAATCCACCTGTTAATATTATGCCTTATAACTCTTTCGTCATTACCTGAAGAAAGATAAATAGTTGAAATTAGACATTCATGTTTGAAATGCTATGCCTTTCATGATCATATATGGCTTTAAAACAATTCTATTTGTTTTCTTTTTACCTGAGGATAAAATATGATCTGTATGATTGTCAAAGACTGTGCAAAATATATTTGACTGATGTTCTGTCTTCATAAGAATGGGCTTGCATTTATTCTGCTGTTTAGCTTTAGAAAAATCCCATAACAAAACTCTTCTATCATCACCTCCTTAATAAGAGAATAATACATCAAAGCAGTTAATCTAATATATCATCATGTGAATAAAATAAGAAAAGAACAAATCTTGTTTCAACATCATTTTATTCCCAGGCTATTTATTTCGTGATTTGCTTATTTCTGGGCGATTAAATTCATAATTTTCTTGTCTTCCTTCTCTCTGTGATGCCTTGCCGTTGCCCTTCTTCGAAAAGTATTAAAGCCATTTTTTCTACTGACCAGATACAAGCCATGTACCATCTTTGCAAAAATCCAAAGCATTGACACAGCCATAATGCCCATCCAAATCCTTTCTGTAAAGGCTTTTGCATTTACTGAATCTCTCCTTGCAAAATTTTCTCTGAAAAGTTGCGCCACGTCCATATACTGATCGCTCTCTAATTTGTTGACAGGATCCCATGGTGTGGATTGTTCGTTTGGTGTAAACACAAATTACGAGGGCCTACAGTCTCTCTCTTCCTTCGACTTGCCACTCGAATCCAAGGTGTGTTACCCTTTGCCTTATTTAAATACTTCTTTCTATATTGTGACGATTGTTTTATCCAGCCGATTATTAATGAAGTTATCATTTTCTAAACATCGAAAGGAATGGGCACATTAAAACTCCCACTCCAAAACAGCCAACGCTTCATTTCATTTATGATATGAAGCATTTTGTTGTTTTCTTGGCTTTTTCCTGCGCAGCTTAGTACAGTGCATGTTATGGTCCCGAAACGTTCAAGTCATACATTCCGTAAATCCTCGAATAAGCCCGCTGGAACAAGTGAAAACTCCATGAACGTCAAAATTCCCAAAATCACATTTTGAAATAGACCGAAATTTGGCAAACAAATAATCGAAACCTGCTATACTAATTAGGGCCTTCTGATCATTTCGTTTTGAGTGTTTTCGCACGCTAGTTATATTTTGCAATGGAATCTAAGTTGCAAATAGTCGAACCATACTATTTCGATCATGCTCATCACGTTGCAACAATTTTCATAGACTAGCTGTTAACGTTTTTGAAATGAGTGTTGCTGTGACCTAAAACGAATAATCCGAACTGAAGCTTCTAAGAATTGATTAAAAATGTATGCTTTGAAATGGCTGCCTGCAAAAATATGGAGATGGGTGTAGACAAAAGCCTGCAAACAATCAAGCTTTATTTTCTTGTTAAGGTGCGACTAAACATTCACCGAACAGTGAAGTAGTTAATGGCGTGAGATGCTAGCTTGCTTCTGTCCTATGTCAAGCGCATACTTTAATTCGATAACCGAATGATTTGCTGTGCCGGCCAGTTTCAAATGTGGCATGACGCATGTATTCATGACTAATATTAACGGATAAAGGATGACTATATGCCTGGTGCGTTCATTCCATTGACCTTATCATCTTTTCCTCTGCTGGGAAGGGCTGCTTTGGACTACCGGTAACATTCCTGCACGCTAAGCTCGAGACCACAGGTTCAATACCTGAGTAGACCATTTACTTTGTATTTTGATCAATTTGTACTTTAAATTTCCTAAAAGTGGGTTTGTATGCGCAGTGCCATATATAGGCTACTGCGCAGGAGTATACGTGAGGTAATGCTATTGACAGTGTATTGTGTATCGGTTAGGGTTAGGATTAGGGTTAGGGTTAGGGTTTGAGGCCGCAAAGGTGGGTGTGTGTGCGCAGTGCCATATATAGATTACTGCACAGGAGTATACGTGACGTAATGCTACTGGCAGTGTATGGTGTATCGGTTAGGGTTAGGGTTAGAGGCCGTAAAGGTGGGTGTTTATGCGCAGTGCCATATGTAGGCTATTGCGCAGGAGTATACATGACGTAGTGCTACTGACAGTGTATGGTGTATCGGTTAGGGTTAGGGTTAGGGTTAGGGTAAGGATTACGGATAGGGTTAGAGGCCGTAAGGGTGGGTGTGTATGCGCAGTGCCATATATATGCTGCTGCGAAAGAAAATGCATGACGTATTGCTACTGACATTGTATTGTGTATCGTTTAGGGTTAGGGTTAGGGTTAGGGTTAGGGTTAGGGTTAGGGTTAGGGTTAGGGTTAGGGTTAGAGGCTGTAAAGGAGGTGGGTATGTAGAATATTTTGAAATATGAATTGCAAATAGTCGAGTCCCACTATTTCGGTCCTTCTGATCATTTTGAGACAAGTTTAAACTCTCTCGGACAATTGGTCCAAAAGTTGCTCCTGAGGGCTGGCCGCAACAAGTGAATTTCTTTATGTATACTCCATGAACGATCAAATTGGAAAATAGACATTTTGAAATAGACCGAAATTTGTCTGAAATAGACCAAAATTTTGCAAACAAATAGCCAAAACTTACTAATTAGGGCCTTCTGATCATTTTGAGACAAGCTTCCGCTCTCTAGAACAAATGGTTCAAAAGTTAGAGTCTTCCGAGAAGCACCGCATATCAACCAGCCTTCAACCTTTAGAGAACGCCGTTTCCAGTGTTTTGCAAAGCTGGGGACAGATTAAAATGAAATTTGAATTGCAAATAGTCAAACCATATTATTTCGACCATGCCCATCACGATGCAACAAATTTCAGTTTTCTAGGACAACCGGTTCAAAAGGTAGAGTCTTGCAAGAAGCACCGCATATCGACCTGCCTTCAACCCTTAGAAAACATCGTTTCCAGTGTTTTGCAAAGCTGGGGACAGATTAAAATGAAATTTAAATTGCAAATAGTCAAACCATATTATTTCGACCACGCCCATCATGTTGCAACAAATTTCAGTTTTCTAGGACCATTGGTTCAAAGTTAGAGTCTTGCAAGAAGCACCGCATATCGACCTGCCTTCAACCCTTAGAAAACCTCCTTTCCAGTGTTTTGCAAAGCTGGGGACAGATTAAAATGAAATTTGAATTGCAAATAGTCAAACCATATTATTTCGACCATGCCCATCACGATGCAACAAATTTCAGTTTTCTAGGACCATTGGTTCAAAAGTTAGAGTCTTGCAAGAAGCACCGCATATCGACCTGCCTTCAACCCTTAGAAAACCTCCCATCCAGTGTTTTGCAAAGCTGGGGACAGATTGCAATGAAATTTGAATTGCAAATAGTCAAACCATATTATTTCGACCATGCCCATCACAATGCAACAAATTTCAGTTTTCTAGGACAACTGCTTCAAAAGTTAGAGTCTTGCGAGAAGCACCGCATATCGACCTGCCTTCAAACCTTAGAAAACGTCGTTTCCAGTGATTTGCAAAGCTGGGGACAGATTACAATGAAATTTGAATTGCAAATAGTCAAACCATATTATTTCGACCATGCCCATCACAATGCAACAAATTTCAGTTTTCTAGGACAACTGCTTCAAAAGTTAGAGTCTTGCGAGAAGCACCGCATATCGACCTGCCTTCAACCCTTAGAAAACGTCGTTTCCAGTGTTTTGCAAAGCTGGGGACAGATTACAATGAAATTTAAATTGCAAATAGTCAAACCATATTATTTCGACCACGCCCATCATGTTGCAACAAATTTCAGTTTTCTAGGACCATTGGTTCAAAGTTAGAGTTTTGCAAGAAGCACCGCATATCGACCTGCCTTCAACCCTTAGAAAACCTCCTTTCCAGTGTTTTGCAAAGCTGGGGACAGATTACAATGAAATGTAAATTGCAAATAGTCAAACCATATTATTTCGACCATGCCCATCACGATGCAACAAATTTCAGTTTTCTAGGGCCATTGGTTCAAAAGTTAGAGTCTTCCGAGAAGCACCACATATCGACCTGCCTTCAACCCTTAGAAAACCTCCTTTCCAGTGTTTTGCAAAGCTGGGGACAGATTACAATGAAATTTGAATTGCAAATAGTCAAACCATATTATTTCGACCATGCCCATCACGATGCAACAATTTTCATAGACTAGCTGTTAACGTTTTTGAAATGAGTGTTGCTGTGACTTAAAACGAATAATCCGAACTGAAGCTTCTAAGAATTGATTAAAAAGGTATGCTTTGAAATGGCTGCCTGCAAAAATATGGAGATGGGTGTAGACAAAAGCCTGTAAACAATCAAGCCTTATTTTCTTGTTAAGGTGCGACTAAACATTCACCGAACAGTGAAGTAGTTAATGGCGTGAGATGCTAGCTTGCTTCTGTCCTATGTCAAGCGCATACTTTAATTCGATAACCGAATGATTTGCTGTGCCGGCCAGTTTCAAATGTGGCATGACGTATGTATGCATGACTAATATCAACGGATAAAGGATGACTATATGCCTGGTGCGTTCATTCCATTGACCTTATCATCTTTTCCTCTGCTGGGAAGGGCTGCTGTGGACTACCGGTAACATTCCTGCACGCTAAGCTCGAGACCACAGGTTCAATACCTGAGTAGACCATTTACTTTGTGTTTTGATCAATTTGTACTTTAAATTTCCTAAAAGTGGGTGTTTATGCGCAGTGCCATATATAAGCTACTGTGCAGGAGTATATATGACGTAATGCTACTGACAGTGTATAGTGTATCGGTTAGGGTTTGGGTTAGGGTTAGGGTTAGAGGCCGTAAGGGTGAGTGTGTATGCGCAGTGTCATATATAGGTTACTGCGCTGGAGTATAAATGACGTAATGCTACTGACAGTGTACAGTAGATCTGTTAGGGTTGGTGTTAAGATAAGGGTTAGGGTTGGGGTTAGAGGCCGTAAAGGTGGGTGTGTATGCGCAGTGTCATATATGAGCTACTGCGCAAGAGTATATATGACGTAATGCTACTGACAGTGTATAGTGTGTCTGTTAGGGTTAGGGTTAAGATTAAGGTTAGGGTTAGGTTTAGGGTAAGAGGCCGTAAAGGTGGGAGTGCATGCGCAGTGTCATATATAAGTTACTGCGCAGGAGGATATATGACGTAATGCTACTGATAGTGTATGGTGTATCGGTTATGGTTAGGGTTAAGATTAGGGTTAGGGTTAGGGTTAGGGTTAGAGGCCGTAAAGGTGGGTGTGTATGCGCAGTGTCACATTTAGGCTTCTGCGCAGGAGTATACATAACGTAATGCTACTGGCAGTGTATGGTGTATCGGTTAGGGTTAGGTTAAGGATTAGGGTTAGGGTTAGGGTTGGAGGCCGTAAAGGTGGGTGTGTATGCGCAGTGTCATATGTAGGCTACTGCGCAGGAGTATATATGACGTAATGTACTGACAGTGTATGGTGTATCTGTTAGGGTTAGGGTTAAGATTAGGGTTAAGGTTAGGGTTATAGGCCGTTAAGGTGGGTGTGTTTGCGCAGTGTCATATATAACCTACTGCGCAGGAGTATGCATGACGTCATACTACACGACGTAATATTTCTGCAATAATAGGTTTCAGCAAATCAATTTTAAATGAAAAATATTTTTTCGATCATGCTCATCACGTTGCAACAATTTGCAGCTTCCTAGGACAACTGGTTCAAAAGTCGATCCCGAGGGCTGGCTGCACAGGGGCTTATTTGCAAAAACGAAATTTTGGTCTGATTATTGTTCAATATTATGCAAAGTAAAGGCAATACGATACAGCATTTTTGCATATGTGTAGATATAGTAAAGAACAGTGTATATAGAATGTATAAAGTGTATATAAGGACGGTAGAAGTACATTTACATTCAAGGATGTATTTACACTTTTGGCAGGGTTTTGTACCAAAAAGCAGTGGCGTAGATAGAGGGGGGTCAGGGGGGGGGACCCACCTGTAGAGCTAAACTGCCGTTTTGTCAGAAAATTGCTGATCTTGTCGGAAAAGAAATATCTTCTTTTCAAGTTCAGTTCTTGCTAATTTCCTTATGTTATGTTTATAGTCTTGAAGAAAAAAAAACGCTTGTTAAATTTTTGTCGGAAAAATTGAATTTTTTCGCCCCCCCCCCCCTGTAAAGTTTCCTATCTACGCCATTGCCAAAAAGGTCTAAATTCTCAATTATCTGACTAAATAAGAGAAACTTGTTTTATTTTGTTCCTCGACTTCAGTTTCATGGAATTTGTAAGTTTTTGATTTATTTTTCGCAAAATTGTAGTCGTTATTTCAAGAACTGAACCAGAGCATATTTCAGACGAATCTTGACACTGTTTTGTATAAAGAGTCCTACATCTTTAATTGTTTGACGAGACAATAGAGTTAGCTCAAATAGTTTGTTTCAACTACTTGTGAGGAAAATGTCTCCGAATTTTTGGTTTCGATTAGATTTGAGTGAACTACTTTCTTTTTCAATCAACAAATTATAGACTCGAAATTTCAAGTTGTCTAATTGAGTGAATTAGGGTTCAGAAATAAATTATTGAGGTAGTATGTAATGTTGTAGCTAATAAGAGTAAATTTTGAAAAATGTGTGTCCGCATTTTGATTATCAATTTGAGTGGCAAACTAAAGTTTGGCACTTAGTTTTAGAGAACTAATATAGTCAATTTTTTATTTGACCAAATTTCAGCCATGTCAAGTTTTGTCTACTTTTTTATGTTAACTTATTATAAATTTAGCAAATTCATAAACTTAGTTACTGCCCAATTAAGAGCTGTTGTTGTTTATCGATTTCAATTGTGATGAAAGATTATTTTAGGATTCGCACAATCATGAACCAGCATAAATTTTCTTTTGGTTTTGTTTATAACTTCAATCTGAAGGTCAACTGGTGCCCAACTATCGGCAATGATATCTATCCGTGTGTTGTTTTGCAGACTTGCTGTGGAAACATTTACAACCCAATCGAGAACAACATCCAGATTATGTTTTTCGTGAGTTCTATTACTGTAAATGCTATATACATTGATGGTTTGACATATATAGAAGATAAATCTCACTTTTTGTAATGGTATTAGTTGTATTTATTATTTCTCTTGTTAGAATCCTAAAATGCTTGTTTTTTTTAAAGATTTTCGAACATTGTCAACACTAAAAGTTCTTTTGATGGTTTTGAGTCATGATCACAACAAGTTGGATACTGGTATTGCTATTATCTGCAGGCCTGTGTTTTTGTAGGCACACAGTGAAGAATGCACCAAATCGAGACAACGGTAAGCTTAGATTGCAAATTAAATTTCCTACTTAGCGTGTTGAGATCTGCAAATTTCCTACTTAGCTTGTTGAGATCGTGCTCTTCCAGCACTTTCCACTTACTCTGATGCACTTCGTAATCTCTGGTAAAGAGAAATGGCATTGTAATGCTTTACGACTTCTTGTTAGATCAAGTCAATGATTTATATAGGACTATCTGCATACACACCCGACCTAAGCATGCGTACACTACTTCTACTTACATGTAAACAAACATACATACATACATCTTAAAAACCTATGTACAACGATATGTTTAATCATCTTGTGTCAATGTGTTTTATCCTAATTGTAGTCCGGGAATCAATTGTTATCTCAACTGCACACGTGCGAAGATCTGGGATCACGAAAAGGGCAATTCTAATCGGTAAGTAAAGACAATTAGTAATATGTAAAATATAATACTTTAGTAGTATATATCTCACAATGTTTTGCATTTTAGTCGGTTCTCCAAGTTAATTATTTCTAAGGAAACACACATGGCTAAGCAGTCTTTTTGCTTTCATTAGTAACACCGTCATGTGACACTAGTTCGTGGAGCGTATGCATACTTTTGACCTAGATTTCCAATTTCCACATTTCCAAAAGGGTTAGGTTAGGGTTAGGAATTGGGTTAGCGATCAGAAGCACTGACTTATCAGAAGCCTCAAAACTTCACTGATCCAGTACCTGTTCCCGAACCGTCTCAACCTCTCTTTTGACTTTGTAATTGGAATTAAAATTTTAGTTTTTTGCTTTGAATGGATATGCGGACTTTTTCAATCCCTCGTCCTCACCACCCTTTTTTCTACGTTTACATTTCCCGTGGCATGCACATAAAATATGCATATTTGATAAAAACAAGCTTCAACAGCTTTGACCTCTTGTTATCTGAGGCGCTCAGAATACTGTTGCACCCAATGGTTGCACGCTATACCTAGATTCACTACATTGCGCCCCTGTGCCTCGCTCGCAACTCACTTAACACAAGGACAAACCATCGGGACAAACGAGCGAGCAAAACGAGTGAGGCACAGGGACGCAATGCAGTGAGTCTACGCTATACCAGCAAGTTTTAACGCCAAGCGGCTTTCTTTTGATTATGAAATGAAGGTTTTAATGCCAAGCGGACTTTGCTTATGATTATGTTGACATACACATATTGATAATTGTTATTGTATGTGTTGGTAGAATGAAGTCACCATGCATTTGTGATTGGAATTTAGTTTGCATCTGTGGCAGTGTATATTTGTGTGTGAAATTAGATGTTTGTTGTTGAAATGATTGTGTTTTTTCTGTAAAAGGAGATAGAGTTTGCGGAAAAAGAGGTTTTGCGGACAAGAACCGTCCTCTGAAAATCACCAAACGAGAAGATACAGTTGACATTGACTCAATCGTCAGTGATTTGCATTCCCAGGCAGTATCAGGGAATAGATCAAGAGAAGAGATACCTTCTGCTAATCCGTTTGCGGCTGGTGGACAAGGACCAGCTAAAGTGATCAGCAAAGTGAGCAACAAACCCCAATGGTTCGAACGACTCAACAGATGCTGCATTGACCACGAAGAGTGCAACAAATTTATCCCAGCAAAGCAAGAGCGATACAACTACAAGAACGAACGGGAATATACAATCTACGACTGCAAATGCGATGATAGTTTTGCCGAATGCCTGAAGTATGCTGACAGTTATACTGCCGATGCTGTTGGGGATTTGTATTTCAATGTTTTGAAAATGCCTTGCATCAACTTCCAAGATCAAAATGCAGAGAATGGTGGACCTGGAACAGCTGTAACGAAACCCACTGAAAAGGCCAAGAACATCATAGATAAATTGAAGGATATTCTTAACAAAGAGGAACCCACTAAGTCGTTGATGAAAGGTAGTGCAAAAACTGTTTCTTCTGGTAAAGTGTTTCAAGGCTCACAAGAAGAAGGCATGAAGGAGAATGGCGATAACAGGTCTTCCACTTTGCCAAACCTGGACGACGAAGGTGCCGCTGCTAAGGAAAGACAGGCTAAACATTTCAATAGGAACGGTCACACATAAAGCGATTACTTTTGGAACTTATTATCAAAACTTATCAGTTCACACACTGCTATCTCGATGTACAAACAGGTTGCAAGCTTTTGAAAATGATGTCAGCAATTGACTTATCCCCAGTCTTCTAACCAATTCAGCACATATCATTGAAACTGTGCGGCGCATTTGGACACAAATTTAGAAATTTCGTTTCATTAAACTGTCAATAATCAAATTAACTAAACTAATTATATAACATGTAAATTAATTTGGAGGGCAAATTCATCAAATAAAAGTTGTAGCTAATGTGTGCGTAAAAGAATAGTTTTATTCAAACACAATGTACCGAAGCTAAAAATTAAAAAAAGCAAAACATTTAAAGAAGAAAGTAAAGCTACGTACCAAAATATATAATATAAATATAGCTAAACTTTATTTAAAGGGCTGACTTGTGGATAGAAAGCTTGGGGCAGCAGATTCATGCAATATAAAGTAAAGGTGAGTCTTGGTTGCAAACAGTGTAAAAATTTCATATATTCATAATTGTTCATAATTTCGTGCCTTTAATCAAAGGTGAAAAGTTTCTAGTTATTCGTCAATTTCTGGTAATACTGATTACAATAGGGACAACGTCGATGACCATACTCCATAATCAGCCTGTAGCACTTTGAATGGATCAAATGACCACAGCTTGGGACAATAGATGACTCGGTGGAGGTATGAATACTCTCAAAACAGACAGGACAATTATCTTTACCACTTTCTTCTCTGCATTTGTGAGTGTCTTTGATATTGGTAGCCAAACAAATACCACATCTTGAACAGTGGAAGAAATTTTCTTTTCCTCCAATACGACAAATACCACATCCTTCACAGTGGAATTGGCCTTTATCTGCATCATCGAACAGTCTACATTTCTTACAAGAGTATATGCCAAATAAAATGCCACATTCCTTGCAATGATCAGTTACAGACTGCATGGCGTTGCATTGTAAACATTGCAGTTGTTGCACATCAAATCGGTTTATTTCATGATCCTCACAGCTATCGTGGCACAAACGACATTGATATAATTTACTACAACATGGTGCGAGCAAGGCACATCTTCGAATGTAGTGACTACATTTCACGGAGTTAGATAACTCCATCACTATCAGCCATCAAAAACAACGCAAATTTTGATTTGAGGGCTTCTTCCTTGGCAAGGCCTTTTTTGCATCGCTTCCTCGCTTATGAAGAATAACATCACTTGTTTTAGCTTCATTGGTGCATTGTGGGACACAAATAGCGCAAAATTATCATGTGGCGAGTAATTGTTCGAACTCGAAAATCATATGATGTTACAATAAATTTTTTTGGTGTTTCTGATGCTTCATGGCATAAAAAAGCAGACTCAAGATGATTTTATTCTGACTTTCAACATAAACTTTGATGCCTGGTATTGACTTTTAATCACTTTTAATGCATGATACATTTTGTATCTTGCTGTAGAAAGGCTGGAGAGATAGGCTTACGCATGCACAAAACAATAAAAGTTTCAGCAGTCCTCAGCAGTCCACCATCCATTCATGTACATAGAAGGAGAAAGATGAAATCGTGAAAAGTGTTTTTAGACGTCCACAAAGTTACACTTTCGAGCTGAGTACTATCATTTTCATTGAACGTTCTAAATGAATCTCACTAGAAGCAATGGCGTCTGTAAAAGTTGCCGTTCGTGTACGACCTTTGAATGCAAGGTAAGTGCAATGCAAGTAGTGGGCGTATTGGCCTATCCCACATAATCACGCAATTAACTCGAGCTTGAATAATGACGTGAGCTGTGTCTGTGAAGATTAGCTTGTGCTAATCGTAAATTCAACAAATAAATAAAGCGATGTCTAGTCTGGCCGACCGCCGACCGAATTCACACATTCTTATTAACGTTAAGGCCTCTTGTTTTTAAACCCAAAAAATTTTTACCATGCTACACGCTTTTTTTTTATAAGGAACCTAGCTCGGGCCTAGTTCTTTAAATTCCTTATTTTGAGACCTCTTTTGACCATTTTGTAGTTCTAAAAGTTCCTTAATAGTTCCTTAATTTTAAGTTCGCATTTAGTGGACATAATTATATTAGTACAGACGCAAGAAAAGCATTTAAATTCAACGTTTTGCTATAAACTTGTGAAAAGATAACAGGTAAAAACATGAAGAAGCTTCATATAATGTAAAAGTACTGAAAATCAATGGAACCGGTTTCCTAATTGTAAATTGTGCGGAAATATAAATACATTCAAAATTAAAAAGTTCCTTAGTGATTTGGCCTTTAGTAGCAAAAGTTCCTTAATTTTTTTGACCTTCTACATGTAGGTTCCTTATAAACGGTTCCTTATAAAAAAAAAAGCGTGTATGCGTAGTTGGCTTTGTTTTCTTTTTCCGTGACCTCTTGTGTTCATGTCAAGAAGGTTTTGGCTTTTATTTTATTTCTATCAAAATAATATCTTGCGGTTAATAATATATGGTATTTAGTTATTGTGTGTAGTTTTTAATTGGAATTTCTGGGTTTTGAAAGGGAGAAGAATATGGATGCGAAATGTATCATAGAAATGGAGCAGAAGAGAACCAGCATATTGAATTTGAAGGTAGATGATACCACTACCCATTGTAAATAATAAATAATATTCATGCTTTTGTTGAAAAGCTCTGAAGCGAGAACTTCTTAAATTTCAATTGATTCACACATGCAAATCAAAACAAAAGAAAATACAATTGAACAATTGAGAAAATACAATAAAACAACAGAAGAACAATGATAAGCTCAACGTTAACATAATTGTTATTTTTTTTCAGTTGAGCTCATATGCAGATGAGCATGCTGATCAATCAGCACATGGACGTGAAAGAGTCAAAGATTTTTTTTTCGATTTCTCCTATTGGTCTTTTGACAGCAATGCAAAGCACTTTGCAAGTCAAGCGCAGGTATTTTTAGTATACCAAATACTGTCTAATTTATTATTAGTCAAGTAGCGTTAAGCCAGGCTACAGATGCATTTCTATTGTTCTAACATTGTTCTGCTCTATTGTTCTATTGTTCGTGCTGGTGCTATACTCTGCTAATACATTTCTGATTTTGCAATGCATAAGTTTGAAAGTTACTTTTTTCTACCAAGTACTTTAAAATGCTATGCAAGCATGTTGTTCTAATGAACAGGATAAAATTAGACGAACACATACCATAAGGAGATGTTTCTTAAAAATCTCCTTTATAACCCCTCTTTGATCAGTCTCTTTTATAATTGGCGGTAATCATCCTTTTTTAATGTTATCAGCCTTTTTATTTTTTTCAAGGTGTATAAAGACTTAGGAACAGGAGTTCTAACTGCTGCCTCTGAGGGCTACAATGCATGCATATTTGCCTACGGACAAACTGGCTCTGGTAAAACTCATACAATGATGGGCTCAGCTGTAAGTACCTTTACATACATCCATAAGTACCTTAGACAAACTATTTCTCTTGAGAACTATGTTTATTTTATGGCTATGATTAAAGCTGATGGAAACCTTTATAAGTTGTATTTTCTGTACTATACATGGGACTTGCATCAGACATATAGATTATTCAATAAAGTATCTTTTCAACATCTTAATTATTCAATCTATCTACATGTCTTCCTTGCTTTACAGGGAAATGAGGGATTGATACCAAGGATATGTCAAGTAAGATCACTGCTAAAGCCTTTCCTTATTTCTTGCCATTGTGGTCAGACAATGAGATACAATACCTTCATTGTATCTGTTTAGAATAGCCTTTGTCAATTCTATTATTAAACCACGCGCTTCTCGTAAGCTGTTGTCGACATTCAACAGTCGCCAAAATTAGCAAAGCATGAGATCCACATGATTGTGCCAGAGCGAGGCTCAATGCTTTCAAGCACATTTAAACGAGGATTGTTGATTGTCAGGCTTCTAATCGATGGAAGCAAACGTAATCTGCAGTAGATTCGACCCGAGAAAGTTGCAAAGATGCAACTTTCTTGCAAAGATGCAACTTTCTTGGGTCGAAACGAGGGCAGCGAAAGCTGCGTTTGTCGATACGAGGACGTAAACATTTGTCCGCATGCGCACTTTTTATTCCCGTGCCCTTGATCTAAAACTGTGGATTATTTGTTTCGTTCAGTTCGAGATTTTAATGCGAGATTTAATATGTTTTCTCGCAGAGCTTATTTGTGCAGATGCAGAATTGTGGAGATGGTGGAATTTCGTTCCGAACAGAAGTAAGGTAAATAGAGCTGTTACTGTGCAATAACCACTCTCTTTGTGATCTATATGCCTTTCTATGCTGACCATGCAGGTAATATATATCATCTGTTGTCCAATATCGCGACGCGATTGACTAAATGAATCGAACAATGTAGTAAGAGAGAAGCTTTATCTGATATTGGGTGTGTATGAAGCGTATATGATGATTCGCAACGCTACGATCTTGAATCTCTTTGCAGTTATTTGGAAATCTACAATGAAAGAGTAAGGGATTTGCTGAGGCCGCATTTGAAATCAGGAGCTTCTGCAAGCTTGAAGGTTAGAGAGCATCCAAAAGAAGGCCCTTACGTACAAGGTTTGATATTTGAGAGTATATTCCTTTGTTATTCCTGTAGTTTTGTATTTCACATCTTTAAGATGCTTTTTCTTTCTCTGCTTCCTAGGTCTTTCGAAGCACCTTGTAAATGACTATGAAGGCATTGAAGTCCTGATGTCTCAGGGCAATGCTTTAAGGTACACGATTTAATGATTTAGTTTTCAATATTCAATTGAATGTCGTTGTGACGAGCCTTGAAGTAATTCACAGCATGCTTTGCTACGCCAGAAGTTTTTAAATGGAGATGTAGATGTAATACAGTATGTATTAATTTAAGGAACTAGATGTCTACTGGCAACTTCGTTATTAGTGAGACGAAATTGATTGGAAATCTTGGACATAAGGACACTACGAGCTTTAATTGTTTCATTTTTCAGGACGACAGCTTCAACTAACATGAATGATACAAGTAGTCGATCACACGCTATTTTTACACTGAGATATACGCAGGTATGTCATAATGTTGCGAAAGATTGTTGATGCTGTAGGCAGTGGATTCTATCGGACGAAGAGGATTCTCGCTATCTCTGTACCACATCAATCAAATGCTAATTGCACGACAGAATCCCTACTCCTTTAGCTGTACTCTTCACTGAGTTTATAGCAGTTCAACAGCCTTAATTTTATAAAGAAAAGCAGGAAAGCTCCTTGAATTTGACTCATCTGTTTGCCAAACTTTATGAAACAGATTGTACTCGTAACTAAATTTGAAACGGGGTTCTATTGTACTGCTTACCACAGCACTATGGCTCGTCCATTTTTTGCTCAGCATGCATGAGAATGATGCTTTGTACCTCTTAGCTTGATCTCTTCGTTTTCCAGGCCAAATTCTATCACGATATGCCGAGCGAAACAACTAGCAAAATCAATCTTGTTGATCTGGCTGGAAGGTGAGTACGTCTATATTTTGGTAGCATTTTAAATTGCATCAATAATCGTTAAAAGTAGCTATTGAAGTAGAGTATGCAATGCTAATCGAAGCTACATGTGCTTGATTGCAGTGAAAGAGCTGATACTACTGGGGCAACTGGGGTGAGACTCAAGGAAGGTGGAAATATCAACAAATCATTAGTTACCCTTGGATCAGTCATTTCTTCTTTAGGTAAGACTATTTTATATCGCTACTGCCCACCTTTTCAACATGACCTCTACATTCACGACTTTCGTGTCATTCACATATTCTACACATTTGCATTAACTTTTTACATGACTGCCACGTTTTGCTATTGCCATTGCAAATCTACAGCTTGTATCCACACTACATTATGTGTAATATTCTGTATTGATTACGTCTTTAATTTGAAGATTTTTTGCGATTTTCAGCGGAATTGTCAACGAACTCAAACAAGAAACATCTCTTCATTCCCTATCGAGACTCTGTGTTAACATGGTTGCTTAAAGACAGTCTCGGAGGAAACTCTAAAACCATCATGATTGCAAGTAAGCCAAAAGCTATGCTATTCAGTTGATGTATTGCATTTCAGAACAATAATGTGTAGCGGTATGGCCGGTCTTTCTCCTGGTATTATTTCTTGATATGCCGTAAATCCTCCTTTAAACACTAACTTCTTTTTAACGCTTCTTTCTAATAAACGCCCCTCCTTGAAAATGTAAAATACTTGATAAAAATGAAAGAAATTGATTTCAACAATTTTTTTTTTGAATGCAAGAAATTTTTGTAAGGAGTTCTTTTATAAAGGCCTTCCTCTGCTCAAATCCTGTCTGCACCCTGAAGATTTCAGAAGATTAAATAAACGCCCCGGGTGTTTAATAGAGTAATTTTTACGGTATATTTTTTGCAGCCATCTCGCCTGCTGACTGCAACTATGCTGAAACGCTGAGCACTCTACGCTACGCAAACAGAGCTAAGAACATCATTAATAAACCCACTGTTAACGAGGTTTGTATCGAGAGAGTATTCTATTTCCACGTCACATTGATATGTTATGAGTGCATTGTTCCGTGGAATTTGCAAGCATGAAGACTGAACTATCGCTTTGCCAAACTACACGTTGAGACGTCATTGTTTATTATATCTTTTTTGTATATTGATGCCACGAATTCAAGTACGCTGCTCATTATTGGTTTAAAGTTGAGTTGTTTTATTTATGTTTTTAGGATGCCAATGTGAAGTTAATCAGGGATCTGAGAAATGAAATTGAAACTTTGAAAAGCATGCTACTAGCTGTAAGTAACTACTTCTTGTACACCATTGTAATTAACACATTTGTTAACAAATTGTGCCATTTTATCTTAACTTTACAAAGCTCTCTGTGCATGTAGTTGCAGCAATGGACTTTCGTTTTTCGAAGTGGGATCAACGTATTAATATGTCTTGCTTTGTAGGATGCTTTAAGCGATGCCGAACGAGCAGCTGCTAAGAAGTTGTCAGAAAACGAAGAAAGACTGGTCGAATTGACTGACAAGTGGAAGGATAGATGGAAAGAGACGCAGAAGATCATGCAGGTATAATGATTTCAATTTTGTTTACTGCCATGCAAAGTAAGCTGGCTGCAACGATGAATACTAGAATTCTAGTTGGACTGGCGCTAAAGCAAGCGACATTTGTGTTTTTTCAGGAACGAGAACTCGCCTTGCGAAGACACGAGGAGATTGGAATTCGCATGGATTCGGAATTGCCACACTTGGTTGCACTGGAAGACGATTTATTAAGCACAGGAATATTACTTTACCATCTGAATGTTAGTGCTTACTGGTGCCTTTTGATGTCCTTACACATGTTAATGAGATCACATTGAAGCGTTGGTGATGATGATGATTGATATTCATAGTCATGAACTATTATGGTTATGATGATTATTTATGCTTGATTAACTGATTTGTTAACTTTTTGTTGCAGGAAGGCAAAACAACTATTGGCCGAAAAGAGGCAACTATCAAACCAGATCTTGGTAAGTATCTTGCAATTGGAAATTCTGCGAGATTCGAACCAAGCATAGATGGCTAAAAATGACCACAATGTTTATGCAGCTATTAGCTTACTTCTTGGTTACTGTAGCAAATATTTGTTTTTGTCATTGAAGACGTTTCCATTTGCTTTTGTGTAGTTATCACTGGACCGCATACTGAGAACGAGCATTGTGTTATTGAAAATAAAAATGGCTTTGTCATCATCGATCCTCTTCCCAATGCCTTGTGCTCCGTTAATGGAAAACACGTGGATGCAAAGACAAGACTGCAGCAAGGTATGAATGCAGCAATGTTACGTTACATCACACCCGCGAAGAAATCTCCTTGTGTTTCTACGCAAGCAATTTAAGTCGACATCACCCGGGGGTAATGCAGTGAATTATGTTTGCTTGATTTTCTTTGATACAGGGGATGTTGTAATACTTGGCAAGACTAATTTGTTTCGATTTAACCATCCGGCTGAAGCTCAAGAACTCCGAGAAAAGCGAAAGGTGGAGATGATTTTTGCATTTTTGTGACAATACCACGCTTCGAATTTCGCATTTTTGTGACAATACCACGCTTCGAATTTCGCGTTTTTATCACAATACCACGCTTCGAATTTCTGTATTTAATCATCTTCGAATTTCATCTGATTGTTGATTGCAAGGTTAATTACTATTTCTCAATCTTTTTTCAAGTCGTTCGGAGTAGGCCTTCCTAATATTTCAATGGCAGCGAAGTTTGACAGTGAACAAGATCTTTTACAGAAATTGAGATCAAGGTAGTGCTATTCTACTCACTAAAAGTGAACAATGTACTATTATAAAGAGGCTTTATGTCTTATTTATTTAGAAAAAGTATGCTTTTGAAATCGGTTTATTGTATTTATTGTTTGTTTTTAATTATTAATGGTTTGATTTTCTAGTTCCATTGATACGAGAGACAAGAGGGAAGAAGAACTTGAGAAGCAGTTGGACGAGGCCAGGTAGTTTATAGCAGCGAAATGCCTGTTTGCATTCTTGAAAACTCGAATCTTTGTATTTGTTGACAATTTTGATTATTTCGCAGGAAAGAGTTGGAGCGACAAAAGCAGGAAGAAGAAAGAAGAATTGAAGAGGCGAGGTATGGAAAAGAATATTCGTTTAACTTTGTAGTTTTTATTAGATGTTGGAGATGAGTTCTTTGTAGTGTAACTGCTAGTGGAGCTTTGTTGTTAATTATAAAGCTACAATTGACTTGTTACGTTTGCTGCTTATTTAGGAATGAGTTTACTCGTCAAATACGAGACGAATCAAGAAGACTCGAAGAGACAAGGTAAGGATGCTATTCGGCTTTGCTATGATACCGCATTGTATGGCTGTATGTATTGCATGGGTAGGCTGGACAGCTTTTTAACGTGAGCCTTCTATTTTTTTATATCAGGCGAGAGTTGCAGAACCAGCAGAAAGAAAAAACACAGGACTCTCATTCAGCAGAAGTTATCAAGTAAGCTCAGTAGCTCTTTTACCCCCCGCTTGTTTTTGTAGTTGATTATAAAATCCAACACAAGAACATATCTTAGACGGGGGTATGCAAAACAGTGATGAATTATCTCATCAGTTGTATTCGATTGTAGCTTTGTAATACTTTAGGCTTGCAATTTCTGAGTTTATTATTTCATTTTGCCGTAGGAAGCTTATTCAGGAACTTGAAGAACAGTATTCTGAATCAGAAGGAAAACGAAAAGAACGGGAACGATTGCTTGAAAATGAAATTAACACGAAGGAAAGTCGAATAACTGAGCAAGAAAACGTGCTAAAAGAATTAAAAGAGAACTACAAGAATTCGAAGGAGGAATCAGACTCGAACATAAAGTCAATGGTTGAACATTTCTTGGATCAGAGAACTGCAGAGACTGCAAGACTGAAAGTTAAAATGAAAGAGATTATTCAACTGGAAAATACAGATGACATGACTAGAGATATAGCTGAAAAAAGGATTAAGGTAAAAAGTATATGGAATGAGAATATGGAAATAATAACTAACCATGAGAAACTTGTTTCTGATTTGCAAAATGATTTGCACGAGTTGGTGGACGTTACCGAGGCTCAAAGCAGCAGTTTGAGCGAGAAAGATCAACTTAGTTTTGAGAATAATAGAGAGAAACTTGAGGAGAAGGTTTCAAATGCGCAGAAACATCTGCAAGAGCTTCACGAGCAGAAAGAAGAAGCTCTGAGTCCTTTTAAGAACGACTACAGAAGTAGGTTTGACTTGTTGTGCTGGGATAGAGAAAAGGAAGAGTCGAAAATCGAGAGTAAAAAGGTTTATCTTATGGGTGAGATTGGTAGACAGATGAATTGTCTTGAAGACACGGTTGACCTGCTGGCCGAAAGAAGGGAACAGTATGCTAAGTTGGTTAGTGTGGAGGAGCTATCATTGAGCAAGTGTAAAAAAGAGATGGAAGAACGGAAGATGCAAGTGAAAGCAAAGTGTGACGACATGCAAAAGATGCTGGATGAAAGTGTATGGAAATCGAAGGAAATCGATCAAGGTTTGCATTTTGAAATCGAACAAGGGAGAGATAAACTGGACGAACTGAAGCTTGTTTTAGGACGAAAGATGGTGGATTTAAAGAAATGTATTGATGATGGTGATAGGACTACGTTGAAGGATTCGATCGAGAGGACGAAAGTTGAAATCGACGAGACGGAGTTGAAGCTGAAAGACCTGGAAGAGAAGAGGACAGCTGAGAGATTAGAAAGTGAAGAGAAGATACAAGAGTCGTTGCATATTTTGAATATGTTCAATGTTGAGTACGATCAAGAAGTGAAAGCATCAAACAAGCGGTATATCTATGCCGAACAGACATCACGTGAGAAGTTGCTATTGTATCAAGAGAGTGTTGATGATGCAGAGAAGCAGTTATTGCAATGCAGAAGTAATTTGGATAGGTTCGAAGATAGGTTGCAAGAGCTGCAGAAACTGGAAGAAGGGATGAACGCAAAAGCTGACAATGAATTATTGTTTGTTGCGTATTTGTTGGAGAAAGATTTAGAAGAGCATGGTAAAACAGAGGAATATGAGATTGTTCAGGAGTGCAAGGCAACGGTGGAAAGCATTGCTAATAAGTACAAGGATGAAGTCTCGAGGCTACAAAAGGACGTAGATGATCAATTGAAGCCACTTGTTTTGCAAAGAGAACAATCTCAGGTAGTATTGGAGGATCTTGTTCGATCTAGGGGAATAAGTGAAGTTGCCTTGAATGAGTTGAGAGAACGGTTCGAGCGTGAACGACGTGTTGAGCTGGAGAATATTGAGAAGCTGAAAGAAAAGCTGGCTGATCTTGAAGAAGAAGCCAGTCTTTCGAGGAGTTATGACCGGGACGTGGTACAACATGCTGGCTTTTCAGATGTTTTGAATGTTAATCGAATATTGGAAAAGGAACGCGAAAGGTATATAATTTGCATTACATTACAACTCTCTCTTTCTAAGTTAATGATCTATATTATTTCATGGTCCGAGACAATTATTAAGCTCAGATTATTAAGTCGTTTGATGATCTTAGTCTGAAAATTTAGCCCTGTTGTCCCAGTTGAGTTATTGAACTAAGAACTCGTTTTAATGAAACTGTGTCGGTATTATTGCTGCAGCAAAGTCAAGATTTCTGAATCAAAATTTTTTTCTAGGTTGAGCAAGGAGATGGAGAAAAACTTGAAGGAAATCGAGAAAAAATGGGTTACGGAGTTTGAGTTGCTCAAGCAAGCCGAATCGCGTACTTTAGCAGCTATTGAATTAGAGAAGCATGCACTAATGAAAGAAAGAGAAGAACTAGAGGCGGTAGGCTGCGCTACCCTTCCCCCTTATTCCGTGTCTGTTTGCCATTAATGCATAATATTATACGGGGGATTGACTTATCACTGGTTTCTCTTGTATCCTCCCCCCGATGCCCTTCCCTTTGTCTTCGATAAGCTTCATAATTCACCAGAGTATACGGGTGTTGGATGTAGTTCTTCACCATGTCATTGAATTCCTGTAGGAAAATTTGAGACTGCTGAAAGAAAAAGAAGAGAGAGACCAATATGAGCAAGAAAGACTGAAAGAGCTTGAAATTATCATTCGCGAAAAGGAATTAATGGTCGCGGAGACGAAACAAAAAGCTCGTCAAGAGATTGTCGAATTACACGAAAAATTAGAAGAAAGCACAAGGTAATAAGTTTACTTTATTTCTTAAATTAGGCGATTGATCCTCATATTGTTGTCATAATTACGCATTATCATCTGTGCTTTCTTATTCATTCTCTTTAATTCTGTCCAGGCAAACGTACATGCTGCAAGAGAACCTTGATCGATATGCTTCTATGAATGTAAGTTTCCATGAACTGTATGCTGCCTATCTGCCTATTATTATTACCTTTACTATTGCTTTTGCCAGAAAACTATTATGTTACACGCATTGCACCGCAATGTTTCAATTCTTTGGATTCACGCACTCATGCCACGCAAGCCATATTTCCATGAGCAATTTTCACTTGTTATTCGTAGAGCTTGGCACTGGCCAACCATCACAACTTTCAAGACCACATGTCTGATAGCGAGGTTGCTGATCTGTTTTCCAGAGTCCAGAGAAGAAATTCAGAAGTGAGTATTCAGCGATTCTCAAGTTTCTTTCTATTACATGTTATGAGGCATATAGCCATGATTTTTTTGAGCTGGCCGAGATTTGTAGAGCATTTTGTATCTGGGACGTATCCCTACGAAAGTTAAACTGTTATATTGGGCTTGATGAGATACACTCGAAATGTCTCTTTAACGTTTTGAACCTCCTCAAATACTTTCATACTGCATGTTGCATGCGAATCGAGCCTAAGTATCACTCAGAGAGATTGAAAGGCTAAGCTCTCCTGTATCATGACATAGCTACGAGACAATTTTGCTTTTTCAGAGCTATATGGACGATGAAGACGAGGATGTTGGCTCGCACAGGATTTCACCCCCTCCCACTCCTATAAATCGTTTTATAGAATCTGTAAACATCTACCGACGTAATCAGATCAGAGTTTCCTTGCCCAGGTACATAATGAGAGGTCTGGGGCGACACGCGTACCATGTTTTCGAAGTTAAGGTTTGTTTGACCAATGCTTTGCTATTTTTCTGCTGCTTTGGTCTTATGAACAGATTCTTAGATTTGTGAATCAATGTCTGGCGATTTATGTTCAGCTTTCATTGGGTTGTTTCTCTTTTCAGATGTCAGTTGGAGATGACAATTGGTCTGTTTTTAGAAGATACAGTCGCTTTCGACAACTGCACCAGGAACTGAAGATCGAATACCCAGTGGTATGTAAAACCGATATCTTCTGTGTTTTTTGTTTGGTCTGACACGATTACAAAATCGCTATTCTTAACTAGTTAAGAATAGCGATTTTCTTTGTCAGTTTTTTCTATTTTCTTGCCGTTCTAATTTTAGGTTGCCAATCTTGAATTTCCATCCAAACGTTTCTTTGGCAACAGAGCTGAGAGTTTCGTGCGCTTGCGTCGTGCCCAACTCGAGGTAAAACTATACGTAAATATATATCAGCTTATTTTTTACTTGTGCTAATTTAATGGTATATTTCCAAACTAGCAGCACGCACGATGCTTTAGGGAATGTGTAGTCAATACAGCACTTGTTTTTTTAATTGTAGGCTTATTTGAAGGCCCTGTTTGCCATCTTGTCCAACGTTTCCTCGTGTCCCGTGTCTGTCGTCGTTGAGCACCCTATATCGAAGTCAGACGTGGGTAGGTTTCATCCTTTTTTCAAGCAAGGTGTGTTTGAATTTTCAAAGTGCACAGCACCGGAATAGCTTATTTCCTGCACGATCAAAGGTATGTGCGCGCGTGTGTGTGTTCAATAGTTTTCTCTGAAATGAGAGATTGCCTATGGTTTGATTCCTGTGTCATGCTTAGCAAAGCAGCTCTACTACCGCGCTCGTAAAACAGCGCCGGAATCTAAGCAGGTGAAACGCAGTCACGTGTTAGTGGATATGTGCAATGTCATTGGCGTCCAAGGTCGTTTTCTAAGATGTGCATTTAACGACCATGTATTAAACGGTTTGTAGCACGAACCGTGGTCGTTAATATTAATAATGAATCGGACCTCAACCTTCATGATCAGACCAGTCGGCTCTCAAATTTCTCCGGAATTAAAGTGACCGGCCTTATTTATATGTCTTATAATTCGTCTCCTCGGATAGATTTGAGAGCATGGAATTGTAAGATAGTATTATTGAATTGAATTAGACTTCGTATTTTTATATCCTATTTCTAAGGAACAATCATCGTAAATTATCAAGCCACGGCAGAAGTAAAGTCGTGCGTTTGTGAGCGATTTTATCTTTCTGGTTTTAGAGCTTAACATCCCACTTCATTAGAAGTCCCCTTTAAGTGACTGTCTTTGTTTAAATCTGTAAAATTCTCTATATGTGTATCTTTCTCTTATCTCGTTTTCAATTGACGACATGAAAACGAGGTCTCCATTTGAAAGTGATTGAGTCCTCCGTTCTCCGTTGGTTCGTCCCAAGGTAGAGCTAACCAGGATTTCACTTTATTTCATTTCGAGATTCCTCGAGAATCCTCAAAATTTCCAGGGGAAGCCGACTTCTGGAAACTTTCCATAGATTCTGCATTTGTTTTCATTCGATGCCTGTTGTACCATTATTTGTTATTCCGAATTTGCTTTTTCTTATTATTTTAATATTTATTATAATATTTTGCTCTTTCTTTCTTATAATATTTTATTTGAATTTTGTAAACTATGCAATTCATTATAATTTGATATCGTCCTACTTCATTATGTTATTATTAATTGTGTTATTATTATTATTATCATTAATATTATTATTTTACTAGTATTATAAATTATTTATTACCGCGAGGGCAAGTAGCTATATGAATTTTGTATTGAATTTTCGTCAATGCGGTTATTAATAGGCCGGTCTATTTTATACATCAATTCGTGTATTAATAGACATACTTCTTTGTTTCTCTTCTTCTCACTACCTCGCGAGCATTTAAATGCATTATATTTGATCGACATATGGATGATTGTGCTGCATACTTTGTATCCACTGCGCCGTGCGTGAATGACTTACACTGTATTGCGCACATGGTCCTAAATTAACACCGCTATGTGATTTATTTGATTAACGAACGGTTAATTAAAGTTTTGCATTTTTTTTATGAGCGCCTTTAGTCGAAGGTAAGTAGCTGGAGCGAATTCCTGACAAAATTACCGAATCGGTTCCAGGCCTGTTCAAGAACAATTTATATTGAGTTGCAGTACCTACTACGTACCAATTAGCTACTACGTACACTACCAATTAGCTACTACGTATCCTACCAATTAGCTACTACGTACACTACCAATTAGCTACTACGTATCCTACCAATTAGCTACTACGTACACTACCAATTAGCTACTACGTACACTACCAATTAGCTACTACGTACACTACCAATTAGCTACTACGTACACTATCAATTAGCTACTACGTACACTACCAATTAGCTACTACGTACACTACCAATTAGCTACTACGTATCCTACCAATTAGCTACTACGTACACTACCAATTAGCTACTACGTACCCTACCAATTAGCTACTACGTACACTACCAATTAGCTACTACGTACACTGCCAATTAGCTACTACGCACCAATTTTTGTCAATCTGCGCACCATGTCTTTTCTTTTGTTTTTCATATGGATGACGTCAGATGCAAGGAAATCAGAAAGAAAACAGTCGATATTTCTCAAGCATGATCTTTGCATGCAGTACAGGATAAAGATGGTTACAATACAACAAGGTAAAGTGTAAAGCAATACAAACACGGATGCCTTTGGAAATGTAAGGCTATTATACAGATGTGTATGCAACTATAATTAATTAATACAACTATAATTAATTAATGCAACTATAATTAATTAATACAACTATATTTAACTAATACAACTATAATTAGATAATTTAATTAAATACAAGGATCATTCATGATCACTTTACGGTCAGTGGAGTGTGAACGTCTATTTAAATCGCGATGTGCAAAGACTACCTAACATTAAAACATTTGAATTTATGGGAACAAAGTTTGTAATTCATGACTGCATAAAACTGAATTCTTATAAAACAAACCTCTATAATTCGAACATTTTGTAACTCGAACATTTTCACTTCCCTAGGGTGTTCAAATTAAACAGAGTTGAATGTATTGCACACACAATGACCCAACAGTTAAAGTTGACATGATTTACGCAAATGAAACACAATCGAACAGGAACCAAATGTTGTGTAAACGGAAACGGAAGAAAATGTAAGGCCATTACAAATGATTGGAAGTAAAAACAAAACGTTTACAATCGATGAATTTAATAGCAAAAGTCTCGTTAAAGTTACGTCTAAAATTTATTTAACCTGTTATCTCCGTAGATTAAAAAATTGATGAAATTGATGAAAGAGAAAGGTCCAGATCATCCAGAGAGAGACAACCCAGATTACTGTGAGTATACCATACACACACTTCATGTATTCATTTTCCTACATGTCTGTTATGTATGTTATTCACATACTGGAAAGCAAAGCAGGTTAACTTACATAATATGGGCCTAATGTCATCAGACCTAACAACAAAGGTGGAGGGTTTCAAACGTGTATGTATGTGTATATGTGGGCAGGATATTTGGGAGAAATCGTCCCTTGCATTATTTGTCAATGACATCGGCAAACCGGGCCAGCCCGGTTAACCAGGCTCATGTGATAAGCCGCCCGTGTGCGCTAGGCTTTAAGCCTAGCGCACACGGGCGATTTTTGTCGCCAAGGTCGGCGATTTTTGTCGCTGACGACAAAAATCGCTCGTGTGCGGTAGTGAAAGACTGGCGATTTTTATCGTCAGCGACAGATTTTCAATATCAAACATGTTAGATATTTTTTTTCGTCGCTGGCAACAAAAGACAAAAATCGCTCTGTGTGCGGTGTTGAGAGACAAAAATCTTTGAGACAGAACGTCAACATCCAATCATCGCGTTCCTATTTGACATGTGACTCAAAGAAAATGGCGGATAAAGATGTGTGGTCAGAGGAAAAAGAAGGGATGTTTCTGGATATAGTTAAAAATCGCTACGTGTGCGGGGTTGCAACAAAATTTCTTGGCGACAAAAATCGCCGGCCTTGGCGACAAAAATCGCCCGTGTGCGCTAGGCTTAAAGTTGTGTGCAGTAACAACCCGGATATGAAGACCAACAAACAATAGACTGGATGCGAAATTACCTGGCTCTCGTTTACGGGCTTTCGCCATTTTCACTGTGTTAAAAAAATTGTTTCATAGGCACTGCACGACCAAGGATAAGTTTGACCGAATTTCGCGAAAATTTATCACGCGAAACTTTCCAAACTCTGAAATTCGCGAAAGTATATTTTCGCTAACAATTTCAAAATTGGAATTTCGCGAATGTCTTTTCTTGACATTCGCGAAATTGAACAAATTTTATGAAAAAAGATGCACGTTAAATAAGGACTATTTCTCGAACTAAAACGCGAAAATTTTTTGACGCGAAAGTTTCTTCCTTTAAAGTGTCTCTTACTTATAGACAGGGAATTATCCCCTACAAACTAACAAACAGGGTAACCTTAAATTTTAATGTTTCATATGAAAGCCAATACAAAGAGGATCGGAAATCCGAGATGGGACATTTCGAAAAAGTGACGGGGGTCACGTCATCGCTCATCAAAGTATTGCATCATTGGTCACGGTCAGAGAAAAATCAACTATCTTACATTGTAAATCTGAATACATATTTAGAAAGAGCATAAAGAGTTATGCAAAAAATATTAAGGAACTGTATCTTTAACATGAACAGTTGAGGAGATATGGGCAGTCGAAGATGTTACGATTCAGGGGGTAAAAAAAGAAATTAAATTACCTGAATTCTCCAATATTACCGAAACATTGGCACAAATATTGGACTACATATACCATCTCATTGATGGGAAGCATTTCAAGTTGATTTCAGCCAAAGAAATGTTTGAAAAACTGAGTTTACATAATGTGTAGGGTGTCTGAATTCCTGACATTACCCCCCGATTTTTAGAGAAATCCATTTTTTAATGATTTGGGGTGAAACTTTTGATGTAGAGTCCAACTCTGTTTAGGTTGAACACCCTAGGGAAGCGTGAAAATGTTCGAATTACAACATATTCGAATTGTAGAGGTTTACCTTTATAAGAATTAATTGTTTAGTGATCCTTATGAACGGAGAATTCCGTTCGAAATAGGTAAAGTTCGAACTACACGAGTTAGAATTATGCAGACATGACTCTAAATTGTATTCCACTAGTAAGAACTCATTAAAAATGCTTTTCTGTTGCAATTTGTTCTTCAATTAGACATCAACTTGTAAAATAAAAGCTAATAAGTCATCAAAATTAGGGGCTAATATCAGCATTGCTGAAACCAAGATAAAATGAAATAAAGTGTATAGAAAAATTGTCAGCGAAAAAACCTCACTAATATTTTATGGTAGCCATTCGTCTCATGAGCTATCACTTGATATAAAATCGGAGACCTTCCATTTGCTCTCCTTGCTTTCACTTAACTAAGAATCATTTTCGTTAGCGCCTTTTTATGATTGGTCACAAACAGATTCTCTTGTCGGTCGATGCTTGTTGTTTATCTTGTTTTGCTTTCAAACAATTTCTCTTTCCCTTTGATTTTCGCCTTACTCCTGGTAGTCTTTTCTCTCTTGCTTTCTTACATTGTGTTTGCAGATCTGCAATGTCAAATTCCTCGCTCGCTTCTGAAACAGGCTCCTTTTTCTTTCGCTGCACATTTCTTGCAGGAGAAAATTTACTCCCGCAAACAAGACTGGCGGCTGTACTTTTGAATTTTTAATATTTCAACCCCAAATTCTTAAAATCTAGTTGATCGATCATAAAATTGCTGGAATAGTACCATTCGTATGGTGGACGGAGTCTTGGTCCGGTGGAGGTAATAGCAATGAAGGCTTATGTTTAAGTTCCTTATATATGCGAATCCTAGTTTCAACAAAGTCATTAGGCGTTATACCAGAATAGGCAGTTGTGCATATGAACTCTTTGACGTGGTCAATATCCTCTGGGGCTAGATTGCTTGTCAACCTAAGAGTCAAAAGTCTTATTGCCATAGCACTTGAAAAAATAGTGATGCTTTTGTTGTTTGTAAGGATACCGATGTGGTGGTTCTCTTTCTTGTCCTTCATTGTCCAACACAAGTTATGTTTCAAGTATGAGTCTTGTGTCTGCTTCCTCGTGATTGCAGTCTTTCTCAATCTGTGTACGCTTTTCTAATCCTGTAGATGTTTTCCTTTTCCGTTATTGCCCGGTAAACTTCTCGTCCTCAGAAGGGTCCTTGCTGACAATACAAAGACCAACTTACTTTTGGCCCTTGGGTTGACAAGCAATCTAGCCCCAGAGGATATTGACCACGTCAAAGAGTTCATATGCTTAACTGCCTGTTCTGGTATAACGCCTAATGACTTTTTTGAAACTAGGATTCGCATATATAAGGAACTTAAACATAAGCCTTCATTGCTATTACCTCCACCGGACCAAGACTCCGTCCACCATACGAATGGTACTATTCCAGCAATTTTATGATCGATCAACTAGATTTTAAGAATTTGGGGTTGAAATATTAAAAATTCAAAAGTACAGCCGCCAGTCTTGTTTGCGGGAGTAAATTTTCTCCTGCAAGAAATGTGCAGCGAAAGAAAAAGGAGCCTGTTTCAGAAGCGAGCGAGGAATTTGACATTGCAGATCTGCAAACACAATGTAAGAAAGCAAGAGAGAAAAGACTACCAGGAGTAAGGCGAAAATCAAAGGGAAAGAGAAATTGTTTGAAAGCAAAACAAGATAAACAACAAGCATCGACCGACAAGAGAATCTGTTTGTGACCAATCATAAAAAGGCGCTAACGAAAATGATTCTTAGTTAAGTGAAAGCAAGGAGAGCAAATGGAAGGTCTCCGATTTTATATCAAGTGATAGCTCATGAGACGAATGGCTACCATAAAATATTAGTGAGGTTTTTTCGCTGACAATTTTTCTATACACTTTATTTCATTTTATCTTGGTTTCAGCAATGCTGATATTAGCCCCTAATTTTGATGACTTATTAGCTTTTATTTTACAAGTTGATGTCTAATTGAAGAACAAATTGCAACAGAAAAGCATTTTTAATGAGTTCTTACTAGTGGAATACAATTTAGAGTCATGTCTGCATAATTCTAACTCGTGTAGTTCGAACTTTACCTATTTCGAACGGAATTCTCCGTTCATAAGGATCACTAAACAATTAATTCTTATAAAGGTAAACCGCTACAATTCGAATATGTTGTAATTCGAACATTTTCACGCTTCCCTAGGGTGTTCAACCTAAACAGAGTTGACTCTACATCAAAAGTTTCACCCCAAATCATTAAAAAATGGATTTCTCTAAAAATCGGGGGGTAATGTCAGGAATTCAGACACCCTACACATTATGTAAACTCAGTTTTTTCAAACATTTCTTTGGCTGAAATCAACTTGAAATGCTTCCCATCAATGAGATGGTATATGTAGTCCAATATTTGTGCCAATGTTTCGGTAATATTGGAGAATTCAGGTAATTTAATTTCTTTTTTTACCCCCTGAATCGTAACATCTTCGACTGCCCATATCTCCTCAACTGTTCATGTTAAAGATACAGTTCCTTAATATTTTTTGCATAACTCTTTATGCTCTTTCTAAATATGTATTCAGATTTACAATATAAGATAGTTGATTTTTTTCTGACCGTGACCAATGGTGCAATACTTTGATGAGCGATGACGTGACCCCCGTCACTTTTTCGAAATGTCCCATCTCGGATTTCTGATCCTCTTTGTCTTGGCTTTCATATGAAACATTAAAATTTAAGGTTACCCTGTTTGTTAGTTTGTAGGGGATAATTCCCTGTCTATTAACAGTTATTGTTAAAAATGTTTTTCATATCTTACCCCTATGCACTTTTCTCAGTGCGCATGTTAAGTAGCGCAGAGTTTTTTAATTGTTGGCAAGAATGAAGAAAGTGTTAGTACTGAAATTGAGAAATGCTGAGAAAGTGGCAATACTGCCCCGAAAGAACCTCCTGGTAAAAGACAAATTTAAGAAGTTAAAGTACGCAATGTACAAAACCGGATTCGGCTAATGTATCAGCTAACGGTCTTCAGTTGCCAGTATCAGATTTTGGTATTGCCCCAGTAGTGGAATATTGGACGCGTTCTTCACAACCATATTTCCTCTCTCTCCGCATTATTGCGCCATTACTTGTCCGGGGAATTGTGTTTACTTCTGCTTGACCAGTTTGTTCTACGGCTGTTTTGCAGCAAAGTCGTCTTATCACACTGTATCGCATGAGGGATCGACGAAAGCTTGTGTGCCAGAATGAATAAACGATCGGGTTGACGATCGTGGACGATTTGGCTATCATTGCAGCTGCCGTGCCAAGGAACTTGGGCACGGTGGCCATATGATCAAAGAACGCGGCCCAAAATGATAGGAGAGCGTAAGGCAACCACATGACGACGAATATGGCACACAAGAAGACAGCAAGGCGAGAGTGTTTCTTCTCAGCTTTGGTTGTTTCCATGGCTGCTTGTGACAACGTTCCTGTCAGATTGGCGGCCCGAACTTGCATGCGCTTAATCTCTGTTTTTACTTTGGTGAATGAGAAGATCATGATGAAGATGGGCACGAAGAAGCAGAACAGAAACAGGCATACGATGTAGAGACGGTTTTTCAGCTGCTTTGACGCCCAGTTGATGGAACAGCGCATTGCGTCCGCCTCAAGTTCGTAACCAGACCAATTCAAGAAGGGGAAAATGCTCCATGCCAGAGAGTAGAGCCAGGTGGAAAGGAGAATTCCATGCATCTTCTTTGGTGATTCTTGTATTTGATGCATAGTGAATGGCTTGCACACGGCCAGGTATCGGTCGTATGCAAGCATAGCCAGATGACATATTGAAGAAAGTGCGAGAAAAGTGAGAATAAAACCCGAAGCCTGGAACAAAGAAGCATTGTGAAACGTCACATACCAAGTCACCAGTACATTTTGTGGAAAGGGCTATACAGTACAATGCGCCCTTGATTATATGGACCCATGGTTTGGAAAATTGGTTTTAAAAATAGTCATGCAGTGATTATCAATACGCATTTGCCGATGGCCTTCCCGGGACCGGGTCGAGGTGCTCCTGTTAGGTTAGAGCCTAATAGATTGCAGTAAAATATTAGAGAGCTACCGTAAGTTCCTCGTCTTCTGAAATCGATCATTCGAAAGGTCATCACTTTGGAAGGCACAGTGGGCTGCTGGCGGGCTGGGCCTAACTAACGTAAATGGTACGTCAAGACATTGCGCTCGAGAATATTACGCTCTCATTCTCACATTTTCACTGTTTGGTTCAATAATAACGTAGAAACTCTTTAAGGCTTTCATCGGGTCGTGAGCGTTTGGAAAATGCAATGCAGTCAAGATGAGCAGTTGAAGTTGATCTTGACTGCTTGATATTGAATAACATTCAGAACTATATAACATTATTATTTTGTTTTTTAAGTTGTTTCAGTAAAGCTAATAAATATTGCCATTTACTCTTTGGTATCATTAGGGATTTGTTTCCATCTCTGTGTAATCGCTAGAGGATGCAGGTATTTTTTAGGCTGGGAAACTTTAAAAGTAAAAAAAAACATAAAAGTTGACTTTAGTCCTTCTCGCTACTGCAACCTCGCTTTTTGTGTTGTTTTCTCGTTAAAAAAATGTGTAGCTTGCTAATTATCTATATTCGCTGCTGGCCAGCTGGTCTTATTGTTTGTTATGGTATATTACATAGAATGAAAAGAACGCACCACACACATTTGTTACCGAAAAGTCTAATTACTTTTTAATTTATTAATTAATTAACGCTCCTATTTCTCTTTTGAAAAGCTAAGGTATATAATTGAAAATCATCATGATGAGTCTTTTTGTCCCCAAGAGTAAATTGCAGCACCTGAAGAATTTCGTCGAGGCATATTGGGATGGTTCATTATACCGGGAATTCATCCCGTGCATGGCTCAGACATTCGAATCAGATTGAGTTACGATCTTATGATCTTTAGGTTAATTTATTAACTAGGTTGGGGGTTATAATATACTTTACTCACTCGGCAAAGGTGAATTCCAAGCATGTATGTATCGAACTTCTCACGTAGAGATATTGCTGCGATTTCGGTCGTGTAGCCAAGAAGTGTCTGCAATGCATCAGAAGCGGCCATGCTTACGATAAGCAGGTCCTTGAGTTTCCATTCAGTCACTTGCTTCATAAATACGATGAAGACAATGGCATTGAACAGTGTGGATAGTACGATGAATATGAAAGGGCCTATGTAGACTGTTATTATTGCCATGGTCGACTTTAGTCAATAGACCAACTGATGGTTGTGCAATGGACCACTGCAGCCAGACCAGCCAGCGACTCTATCGACCTGGGTGTGTGACACAGGGTATTGTCAGAGCTCGCTTTTATACAGCACGCGGCTGTCCTGTTGGCGAGTTTGAAATTGATTTGCATGTCGGACGAAAAGTGCAGGTGAACCCAGTGACGGTCGGCAAAGTTTTAACTTTGAGAGATGGGGTGTTTGTTATTCCTATTTTTTGTTTTGCGTAGGATTGTCAATAATCTTGAATTATTAACGATGAAGCGTTGTCCATGTTGTGCCTTAGTTGATTGGGGTCTCCAAGCTTCGACCTGAAAACTTGACAAACTTGTGCAATTGAGATTTTGTAGTTGCCAGTGGATATCCTTTAAAGTGGCTGCCGCTTTTGCACATGACAGATTTTAGAGAGCTTTATGCAGCCAAAATGGATATATCGATATTTTTGCGAAAATGGAAAGAAGATGATCACTATGATTAGTATGGGAAAATTGGACCGCACGCCGCAGTTTTTTTATAATTCGACTTTAGTGACATCAATTTAAATCAGAGCCTTTTTTAACAAATTCTTAGTGGGGACGGGGGAAAATGACGAAAAGGGACCTATTGGTCTTGAATTCGTGTTTCTTAAAACAAAGATAATATACAAACTTCTAACTTTCTCACCTTCTTGCAGCTAAATACCCCTAATATTGACATTATTTTAGCAATTAGTAGCCTGTTTCCTAACATTCTTTTCTGGAATTTTATTTGTTCACATTAATTCCCTGGATAATAGCCTACTTTGTCGTGACATTGACAACTGTTTTAAAATATGGATAATTTTATATGCCTTGATTTTCCTAGATTTCAACATTGCCGCATTTGCTATACTGCACCAACTGATTGGTATCGCAAGATATGTCTGTCAATACAGAAACCAGTCTGTGTTTTGTTGTTCTTGCACTGGTGGTACTTCTCTCTGGAACATCAGCTACTAACGTCAGAGTGCTTAAAAGGGGCGGGTAAGATTATTGCAGACGTTCAAACTCGTGGTTTCTTATACAGCTCGTTGAGGTAGCTTTAAGTGATCATGAGATAAATAATACAGCAATATAGCAAGTGCATCAAGTCATACGTCTTTCAGTTTAAGGACGAGCCTTTAGTTTTTGCTAGGTATGTTATGAGGGGCATAGTGTGCCAATTTAATTTAGAATATTGCACTGAGTACCATATTGTCGATAGTGTAAGGCCCTGTTTACACGGTACCGTGCAAGTGTTTGTTCGCTCAAAATGTCAACTCGACCTCTTTATAACAGGACAAGTTTTTGCACGGCTATCAGGACAAATATTTGTACGGATAAGCTGATCTCGTGTAAACGCAACCCCTATCCGTACAAAAACTTGAGCGGCTAAAAACTTGACCGGTACCGTATAAACGGGGCCTAAAATTCCATTTCTGATGAATGAAAGGAGACAAAGCGTGGGAAGCATGAAAAGGGAATCTGCTCAAAGAGATTAAAGATGGCGAGAAGATTTTGATATTGATATTGTGCATCCTTTTCTAACAGGAAGAACGTGTGCACGTTTTATCAGACGAAGACCGTCTATGCAACAGTGAAAGATAAGGTAACGACCCTTCACACCGTCCAGGTATGCTGTAGTAGATGGATCGGGTGCTGGAAGAAATGCAAGCGAAGCAGGTACGCGAAAACGAGGCTGTTGACCGTTTTGAATTGAGTTTTTCATGCCTTTACTTCTATCCAGCTTTAATCTCTTTTTACCAAGAATGGCTCCACTCGATTTCACGAAGAACGTGTTTGCTTTCGAATCTTTGTGGTTTGGTTGCCCCTCCCTCTTTGCTTGTCCCCTCCTTCTTTGCTTGCTCCCTCCCTCTTTGCTTGCCCGTGTTTGCATATATTACCCCGTGTGCAGTTGACTTAACAAACGTTATGACTTTGTTTATTTTTCAGTGTACGGTCCAAGGTTGTTACTCGTACTGTTTCACGACTGCGAAAGGAGCTCGTAAGCCATTGCTGCGAGGGGTACACCGTGGACTCGAGTGGATCAGAATGCTCCAAGCGTATGTATAACCGATTTACCATTACTTTGAGCTAGGTTGGACATTTGGGAGTGCTGTGGAATATTCGGGAATATCATAGCTTTCATGTTTTCGCGGCGGCAGTTGTGAGCTATTTCAGTTTTGTTTGCTGGCGCTGCGGGTTTGGTTGCAGTGGAAAACAGTGTTGTCCGCACACAGTCGTCCTTCGTTGCCAAATGCGCAGGCGCAGATGTTCTTTTGTGGTGTGAATGTTGGCGGTAAATTTTTGGCATGGCTTGTTTGCGAGAAAGTTAAACTCCAAAGTTCTCTTGCTTTCAATGGGTTCAATGGAGTGAGACTCATTTAAGATTTAGGTCTGTTTATGAATACGAGTATGGATCAGCCATAGAATAAAATGCAGGGGCGTGCAGGGGTTATTCTAAGCTGGATTTGCTGGTGTTTTCTGCAGTTGGAAAAAATTTTGCGGAGTTGGAAATCCGAATCCCTGAATTTGGAAAAGTAAACTTTCACCAAATTGTCCCACCAACAATTGCTTTTCTAAGCGAAGCCGAAAATTTTCAACTGGAGTTGGAAATTTTGTTTAGAATAACACTTGGGGGCGTGGAACTGAAAACAGTTTAATACAAGTTTTCGCGTGGGCAGTTAATAATCTCACGGGAAATTGAGGTGTTTTTTTAGATGAAGAAAGTTGCTAACTACAAAGTCGTATTTCTGCAGTTACGAAAGTCTACAATCCATGCATTTATGCAATCGCAAAATTTCTAATGAGTACATTTTCCCGAGATGTTTTTCGCCCTGGGACCAGAGTATAACTCGCTACACCATTTTATGGTGACTTTTCAGACCATTTGATTTCCGAACACCCGAACAACAACACCTTGCCAATTTTTGCTTCGGTTTTGAGATTAGAAGTCAAGGAAATATTTGCAAGCAGCTGAATTCGCCCAAAAGGCATGCAATTTAAATTAAGAGAATCAGCTTTTGTAGCCCATACGATCATAAATAAAGATTTGTGCTGTTAATATTCACAAATGTGGTGAACAGAAACTTCCCATTTTACCCAAAAGCTCAGCTGATCCTTTTGAAGATTCAGCACTTGCAAATTATATTCCCAGACTCTGCGTAGGTCAAAAGCATCATGGATGCTTTTGGCTTCAATTTTTACTCACTAGTTCTTTAACAACTTGTTAGGCTACACGTCCTTTCCTTTTCATATTCTTTAAATTCAGAGAGACATCATCTCCGGCTGGACTCACTCTGTTATGCTTATACAAACTTGCCAATATATTGTTGCAAACAACAAGTCTTAAATAGCGCAGTTCATAGGCTTATAATTTCAGCCGTATGCATCATAGGTTGATGTGGTTTTCTTCAAATCAAGAAATCCCACCTGCTTGCTATTTCATTTGAAGTTGCTGTAAACGAGTTCATTTTCTCCCCAGAATATTTTATTTTCCCTTTTAAACATTCTTTGTCTTCCTCTGCCAATCTTTCTGCTGTTGCTCTCTTTTTTTTCTATTTGACATCTTTGCCCCCCCCCCAAACAGCATATATTTTTACAAGGGGGCTCTGCCCCCTGCGCCCCCCTAGAAATCACCACTGCATCTTCTTCATCCTCGTAATTGTCTTTATTTTTTACCTCTTTTTATTAGATCTCCTCTTTCTTCCTCTCTATCTCTTTTTTCTTATAGAATAAAACTAATGATTTCTTACTCATTTACTCATTCACCTTTTTATTCTACATAAGACGCCATCTTTTTTATCATTCGCTTGTTTTTTAATTCTCATTATTTTTTTCTGTTGATGATTAGATCCCAGATATCAATCAGCATCCTAACATTCAACATATTTCATTTCAGCCATTTGTAATCCTCAATGCCAAAACAATGGAGTGTGCATAGGCCCCAATCGATGCAAGTGTAGAAAGGGTTTTGAGGGCAGGTTTTGTCAGCTTGGTAAGTATGCTTCTATTATGAAGGAGATGGTTCTGTTATATTACACTTTTTTTACACTTTTTTAATAAGAACAAACCATGTGAGAACCTGACACTTAAAGGGTTTATTTCAGTGAAAATTTGTCCATTAAAATTTAAAAACATTTTAAGAACATCTTTGGCTTAAAATCTGAAAAAGTTGCTCGAACGCTTTTGCAAAGTTTGATGTTATTCTATAAAAAACGCGTGTCTATTATTTTAAGTTGCATAATTTTACGGTGACTATTTTAATGCCATGTCCGTATGCTCACAATAACAACAGGTGTGGTAACCTCTCTGCTATTATCTCAGTTTTTTATAAAAAGGGTGCGCCAGTATGCTACATGATTGCGTATATTCAATGCAATGTTGTTCAATTCTAGCAATATTCCCTGTCTTTTTCTTTATCTGCAGATGTAAATGAATGTTTGACACCCGAGGTGACTGGCTGCTCCCAGCGATGCATTAATCTTCCAGGAACTTACAGCTGCTTGTGCGAACGAGGCTTCGTACCTGGAGATCCATTCAGTAAGACATGCAAAGGTGGGCAGCCTATTACGATGTTTACAGTAACACTTTGGGATTCAATCGAAATTCGCCGCACACATGTGTTTTCTGCTGAGCAGGATTACGCGAATAAATTTTTGCCCAGCAGAAAGCTCTAACGTCCGATCGACTGCTAATGTTGCTTTAGGAAATCCGTGAAATATCTCCGAGATAGTAAGGATTGCTTTAATAACATTATTTTAAAGTACACGTTTTTTATGAGAACAACCTTTATAAGAAACACCGGGCTGAAATTAGGCCAAAAATAAGAACAACACAAGAAACAAGGCAGGCTGAGATTCAACAAAACTCAAGAAATAAAATATCAGCAACAATCGAAAATAACAAACTACTGTAAGAAAAGAACAATAAAAAAGCGCTAAACAGCCATTAAACAAACTTATTGCAATAGAATTAGTTCAACACCATCGATATCAGTTTTTTTATGTAATCTATGCTGCCATCTGTGTACAAAAATAAGAAACAGGATAAGAAACACCTTAGGCTGAAAATGCACGCTTTTTTTTTATAAGAAACCTGGCTCAAGGCCTAGTAGTAAAAGTTTCTTAATTTTTAGCCACATTTTAGTTCTAAAAGTTTCTTAAAAGTTTCTTAACTTAATGAACAAAGTTGTAGTGAAAACGAAGAAAAAAACGTGAATGTGGCAAAATATTAGTATCATAACAAAGAAAAATCGTCAATGCGAAAAATCGTCATGTGGAGCCGACAATGTTATGCTTTGCACATAAAACATACTTACTGTAGTTGACATTTGTTAAATCCGTAAAGGGAAAACGTGTTTCCGGCGTCTAGATCTAGGTTTCTTATAAACCGGTTTCTTATAAAAAAAAAAACGTGTATACGGAAAAATAAGAGACGTCAGGCTGAAACTGGACCCAAGTGTTCTTATAAAAAAAGCGTGTACATTGAACTTGGAACTATACTGGGAAGTAGGTATCGAACAAGACTTTGTAAATGGAGAGCCACGAACCTAAAACCTACTCTCATGGCTGTATCTCCCTCCATACAAAGATGTCATCAGTTGATAGCCTTGGTATTCAAATTGGGGGCTACTTATAAAGGCACCTGTTACGGATCAAAGTTATATTGAAGCAAAATTTAATCTAATTATTACTGATGACACTATAAAGTCTAACGACTTGATAATGTTTTGCAAACATCCGACATTAATTTGCGATTTCGCATTGCAGATATCAATGAGTGCAAGAGTCTAGTAGGTGGAACTAATCCTTGCAGATGCTACGGTGCTGGTTGTGAAAATGTTTGTCAGAATACGATTGGCAGCTTCCGATGCAAATGTGGCAGGGGATATAAGCTAACTGTTTGGAAAACATGTGTTGGTAGGTGTTCACTGTCTCTTTATCATGCTTTTAACATTTTTAGTATTCAACGTAGACCATAGTGTGTAATACTTTCCGACATGAACTGTGAATCGGGCTATTTGGTAAACTTTTCCATCGTCATTTGCGCAAGATCCGATTTAAACATGTTTCTTAACCGCTTGGTTACGTGGATCACGTTTTGACCTAGGCTTCGTCACAGTCCTAATCCTCAAAGATGAATAGCGTCTGTGAACAGTAGTTGATCAAATCTATTTCCTTGCATAAATAACTTACTCAAATTTGTTGAAGTAATTTATGCATGAACAACAATCGCAACGACGCGAACAACTGATTAACGACAATGAAGTTAATTACCATACCCCTGCTGTCGCAGGCTAGCTTTGACGCATACTAGTTTTGACCTTTGCATGCTATTTATATCTCATTGTACTCTGTCGATTTCAGATCGAAATGAATGCATCGAAACACCCGATGTATGCCCACAAAAGTGCATCAACACGCCTGGCAGCTACAAATGCCAGTGCTGGAATGGCTTCAGGTGGAATAGAGAAGCAAGGCAATGCCAAGGTACATTGCATCGCCAGCATTTTGTCCCCACCCCCTGTCCCCACCCCCTGTTTACCACCACCCAGAAAAATCCGGTGAATTACGTATCTCCCCATGTTAACAGAACGTAGTATAAAAGTAGTATTACCTGAATTCAGCTGACAAGTAAAGGCTATTTATGGTAAGGCTACGAGTCTGACACACAAATCCATGAATCAGTTAAAAACAACATTGTGGAAGTAAACGCAGTAATAAACATGATTTATTTTCGCAAACTATATATACTTGCGAAATATATGGTATAATCTATAACATTGTGTCTATAGATTATACTCGAGCACTAACCGTCTTTGCGCCAGTTTTCTTATACAATAAAAAAACGTTTCTTACTGGTATATAAATGGATTACACCCAATGAACACAACACTGTGCATAGACGGTTAGTGCTTAAGTATAATCTATATAGACATATATTGTATATCTATTGATTGGTACATCTGTCTGTTCTTATTGCAGAGATAAATGAATGCAGTATTGGCAATGGTGGTTGTGAGCATAATTGTCATAATGTTTATGGTGGTCATGTTTGCTCGTGTAGAAACGGTTTCTATCTTGCTGACGACCGATTTAGATGCATTGGTAAGCTTGGTGTAATCTGCTGCTATATATCGCTGGTATTTTGCAGCAGATCATATATATATTCGATATCAGAGCTCTATATATTCTATATATGCATGTTTTGCATCAACGAAAAGAATTTATTTTTGATTGGTTCGTGTTACTTATTTCATAGCTGTTAATTATGAAGTTAATTATTTGCTATGGGATGCTATGGGACAATTTTCTGTATGATGAGATGAACGTATGTTCACCCGATGCTATATTACGCTTGGTTTTAGATTTGAATGAATGCAACGGTCCAACAGAATGCGATACTCGCACAAGCACATGCATCAACACACCCGGTGATTACTACTGCAAGTGCAAGAATGGCTTCAAGTTTTCACAGTATGCCAAGATATGCATTGGTAGGTAACTATGTTTTTCCTTTTTTTCTGGCTACACTAACATCCTCAATATCCCCTTTGAATACTAGTTTATGTTCGTAGTAGGCCTGTTGTGCAGTTACAGTTGTTGAATTTTCTTTCAGATCGGGATGAGTGTGAAGAAAACACTGCTCTTTGCAACCAAAAATGTCAAAATGCGTTTGGCTCATACCGCTGCAGTTGTGAGCCTGGGTTCTACCTATCGAGTGACAAAATAACTTGTAAAGGTTTGCATCAATCGAGCATCTTTTACCCTAGTAGCATTTATTTGGCTCGCAAGAGTGTCACGATTTTGCAACGTTCAGATAACTTCATCTAATACAGAAGTGTGACTACTCGTACCGCAGTTGAGTCAATTCTATTGCGCGTTAAATGACGACTTGATTAATTAATACATAACTACGGAATCACAGAACTTATACCAAACTGACGCAAACTTTGATGCTCTGTTATTTTCATCTCACAGATGTAGATGAGTGTGCTCAGGGGAAGTGTGACCAGCTTTGCTTGAACATTCCTGGCTCCTACACTTGTTTTTGCAAAGATGGATACATGTTAGATGTCGATGGAAAATCTTGTAAACGTATGTTATTTACTTCTAGTGTGTCAAGGACAGCTTTAACCTGTTTTGTCCTCAACGTTAAAGCGTTGTTAAAGCTTCAGGGAACGTGATACTATTATCTAAATGCGTATCATGGGACATTTTTAATTGCGACGAGTCTATTGTAAATATCTCCAGGGGCGTTGGGACTCTATTGCTTAAGTTAATCAACCATGCAGACAAATTCTCGTTCAAATTAGAAGGATAATTCTTCCTGTTTGTTTTTTAGCAAAGCTCTGCGAGGCCATTTCAGCTCCGTTTTTCGGTAAAATATCCTGCAATGGAAATACTGTTGGCAAAATTTGCCGATTTTCCTGCAACAAAGGCTATCACCTTGACATTAAATCACCAAGGCAGTGTTTACCAAGTGGAAGGTGGTCCATCAGACAGCCACGTTGTATACGTAAGTCTAAGTTGCTGTTGCCACACTATGATTTATGATGGTTTTAATTATGGCATGTTGATACACTAATTTTGGGACTATTAGGCCGAATTCAGCTCCTTCTACTGCATCCTCCTGTAATGTTTTACGTTTTATTATTTGTTTTTGGATCGATTAGGCTATCCATGGGCAAAATAGCTAACCTTGAATCATATCACACTATGTCACTGATAATTTACTATGATGGCTTTGAATTGGAGTGCAGATATCTTATTGGATATTTTTTTACCCTTTAGCGAATGGCTGTGGTGTACCCAGGCCTCCACCCAACGGAAAACTATTGTTGCCATGCGATCAGAGCTATGGCTCAACGTGTCCTGTATCGTGCAATCGAGGCTACGTTCTTCGAGGTCCCAGTCTTCTCAAGTGTGAAATACAAGGGAGCAATGTCCGATGGGATAGTCACAACGTCAGATGTGAAGGTTTGTATGACGTGTGGTGACTTGTTATAAAGTTAACATTGATGTTTTGTTTTTACGATTATATTATTCTTATTGTTTTTTCCCAGAGATCCTCGTGTGCAAACCGAACCCTTGTCAGTTTGGGGGTCGGTGTCGCATTTTGTCACCGACTGAGTACGCTTGCAACTGTTCTGGCACGAAACACATGGGACAAAACTGTGACATCGGCTTTGTCTCTGTACCTCGCTTTCCAAAGATCAGAGTCAATCAAAGAACTGCCATATCTTTGTCAGCAAACCCAATGAAATACGTCAGTATTGTAATGTACCCAGACGACCAATCGGTCAACCTTTCTCCGAAGTCGGTTACGATTCGCAATGCAGACAAAACAGCAGAGATTTGGATTACAGGACGGCAGGGTGGTATCAAGGCGTTATCCTATGAGTTAATAAGCGAAGAGGCCTATACGACGCCAAAGCAGTCGATGTTTCTTGTATACAACCAAGCAGAATTGAGGCGATCAAAAGTGAACAGCTTGACAGGACAATACGCTGGATGCTACGAGACTATTTTGCGGCTCAAAATGACAAAGTGCTCTCCTGTTACGATCAAATCAACAGAGCCCTGGTCATTAAGGAGATCTGGCAAACCCACCACAAATGGCCTTGTAATTTTACAGATAAAAAGCGCCAGATTTCCATTGGGCCTTCCAGGAGTAGACATAAGTGAAGTCTTCAGTGGTTCGTCGAACACATTGAAGTACAGGATAACTCCAAGGCGGCGTAGCTGTGCAACAAGGAGTTTGACAACTGGGCAGATGCAGTACGTTGGTAAACTCGACGTATTTGCTTCTGATTTTCTCAAGCAGTTCAATCGACTGATGCCTGCTTGGTTTAGTGTCGGCATCTCAGAACGCCTGCAGTCATTCTCTGAAGATAATATCAGGGCGTTTGTATGGAGTGGTGAAACGTTGCTTGCGCACAGCGCGTGTTCTTCGCTTGCCATCGACAGAACTGGAGACTTTCTTGTTTACCTTCATCACGAAAACATCGAATTGAAAGTTCACGGTAAAACCTTGAGAATCAAGACGCCGAAAACAATCTGCCTTGCTGTTGATCTCTGCAGACTGGAGCCGCATCTTCAGTTGCCAGGGGAACACATTAGTGACGTGATTAGTTTGTTTTCCTTCCAGGAGTTATCCGCATTTGGGTGGAAACTTTCGATCAAGTCAATTGGATTTGTTGGCATGAGTAAAATAGACACTCGAGAATGCTTGAGAAAATACTCGAGAGCTGGGCCGAAGAGGATTATATTTGGTGATGCTGACATCAAGTACAAGAACAAACATGGGGTCAGTGCTCTGGCGAAAGGCGACCTCGTTTTAGCGTTCAAGCTGGACAAAGGAAAAGAGGTATAGGACTACCTTTAGTAATTGTGATCAAGCCTTTTATTGAGCGAGGCAAGAGCTGGATTATGATTCAATTTTATGAGGCTGTTTTTTGTATCTTGTAGGTAATAGATTTGTCTTCGAGTTGTATGGATGGAAATTCGTTGGTTGAAACACCGACATGGAAGGCAACAGATCGAAGCAATAACATATACTCGCGTAATCTTGCCACAAATGTAGTCAATTTTATTAAAGGTATGCATGGAATATTTGTGAATTTGAACACTTGTTGCATTGATTGTCACTTTTTATTGTTTAGCATTCAATTTGAATACAAATTCTTTCATCCTGATAATTATCATATGGAAATATTTCCAAGCAAAATTTTCTTGAATCGCAAGGTGTAGAAGGTCATGAAGCTCACTGCTTCAAAACACCCTTCACTTGTGTTTTATATACTTCCATTCATCTCCTTATATTTTACATTCTTCTTAATATTGTCTCATTTTTCTTTCAAATTTTCCTAATACTCTCATAAAATATAAAATTGTAGGAATTTAAGATATAAGAGAGATTTGGTAAGAATTAATTGTCAGCCATTCTTGCCAATTTTTCGTCTGTTTGCTTTCTCTTATTCCTCTCCAAGGTTCCTGTTCAAAGTTTTCCTTGTCTTATCTCAATTTTTTCATACGTTTCCTATTATTTCAGGACCAAGCAGTAATCGTCAAAGTGTCCTTTCGATGGTACAAAGGGGTGGCTCAGTTTTCCAACTCAAGTCTGGAATGAGACCCGTAATCGGAAAGTCATCTCGACACATCAGTGTGGATTTTAAGTACAAGAAGACCGAAGCATCTGTTGACGCTGCCGGTGATAATAATTTCAACAAGTTCAGCAACCTGGAATTACTCAGTTTTGTTGTAGTGGATCTTGAAATGGCCATGGAATCTGTGCAAGTATCCGGCAGTGCTGCCACTGCTAAGGTATCACAGTTGAAGAGCAGGATAAGCACATGGTCCTTGCAACTGCAATCTGATGTCGAGGCATTGATGCTTGACATTGACAATAGTCGGTTAATCGGTGACAAAGCCAGAATCAATTACTACAAGGCAAATGATTTTCAAAATGCTTTGAGTCAATTGGTAAAAGATGCTTCGATCGGCAGTGGAGTTAGTTTTGACGCTGTGAAGAAGTCTCAGAAGGAAATGAAAGTTATTCTTGATGAGTTGAAGAAGTCTGTGAAGACTGCAGATAGCACCAATGTATTTCACACCCTTACGCTGAGTTTCAACAGTAGTATGTGCCTGTTCAAGCCATGCATGTCGAACCTTCCAGTCACGCTGCATCCACAGTCTACAGATGTCACGAAGCAAGGCTTTTGTCACGATGCATCTAAGACTCCGTTCCAAATGTGGAACACAATGGCTACTGTGTTCGGTAGCCATCAGCTTGGCAAGTTTTTCAAGTTTTCTACCGGTGATAAATTCTTCTTGTGTCTATCTGTGGAAGGAGTCAAGAAAGGGAAACTCGGTGGAACACTCAGTTTTCTTGGTAACAGCTTAAAATCTGAATTTGTTTTCGAGAAACCGAAGATAAAAATCCCAGAAACTGATCACAAGGTATTTGGAACGTACAGTTTTAGGATAAATGGATCAGTTGACGCCACTCTGAATAAATGGGACATGATGACCGTTGGACTTTACGGTAAGGCCCAAGTAGGGTCGCGATTTGTGACAGATTTGCAAAGCAGTATGGATCGAATATCTATTGGTCAATTTGACGAGCTGAGAAGTAAACAGAAGGAAATCAACAGGAAACTCGTGGACTTGGAGACGAAGAATGGATACTTGAGGAGTAAATTGTACTCTGACCAGCAGATAATGAGAGGTGCTGTTCGAAGGCTGGCCGAAGCAAAGAGGCGATTCTCGACGAGTAAAAACATTCTCGATCAGCAACGAAAGATATTCGGGAGTAGACGAAGAGAGTTTGAAAATCTAAGCAGCGAATTGAACAAGGTTTGCACAATCAAGAAGTGTCCTTTGCAGTGCGTACAAATGATGCAGTGCAACGTTTGCCAGGGTAGACTGTATGGAAACAAAACAATACCTAAATGCAAGACAACGTTTCAGACACGGTCGTATTCGCATAAAGAGTCATACGAATCAACATGTTCGCATACGGTGGAAGATAGAAGGTTGAAGTACACTGGGAATTGCAAGGAACCTCAGTTGGAAGCCAACGCTCGGAAGAGGATACTGGAAGCGCTGCAAAAGAAGCAGAAGAATAATCAAACGTTAACAATTGAAGATGCTCTCAATCTTGAGCTTGTGAACAAGAAAAGTGGCCAAGCACTCTTGAAAGCCATACAGAAGCGTAATTTTTTCAAAGCTTTCCCCAATAAGCTTCAAAATGGACGACTTACTGAGGCTGAGCTGGAACGCCTGAAAGGGTATACGAATTCGAGTTTTGCTGAAAAGATAAGGAAACATTTGAAAGGAGTGAAATTGCAGCTGTTGATTAAGGAATTGGGTTCAAAAATGCAACAGGGTCAGAAATTGACTGATGAGGACTATGACAGAGTTAAGAAGCTGGATCCAAAAGTAGCAAAGCAACTGAAGTCAAATGAGGCAATGAGGGAGGTGTTTTTGAAAATTAAAACTGGAAAAACTCTAAGTGAAGTTGATTTGAAAACCTTGAAGGCAGCGAATCCGGAATATTATGAAAATTACACGAGAGCCAGAGATGAAAGAGAGGTATTTATGAAAATCGAGAGAAAGTTGCAAAAAGGAAACATCAGTGCAGCTGACATAGATGAGTTGACAAAAATCAACCCAACAGCAGCTGCGAAGCTCAAGGACGCATTGAAGGAGCAAATGCTGAAGAAAGTCAACGAAATGAAGAGTAAAATGTCTGATGTTAAGAACTCACTTGATTCCGGATTTGTTGGTGGCAATATTTCATCATTATCTGATAAATTGAGTCAACTGACCAAGAATGTCAAACCTATGGATCGGACAAAGTTGCTAAAATTGCAGGAGAAGATTAAACAGGCGCTGGCGACAAAAGGCTCTGTGTTTGAAGAGGTTTTGGAGAGGTTTGATCTTGCACTACAGGTACAAAACATTACTGGGGGATCGTCTGATTTGAAGCGAACTGTAAATGCGTTTTTTCTATCGCTGAGACGATTCGATTTGAGGAATATCTTCAAGCAAAGCCAGAATTTGATATCAGACCGGCTGCAAGATTTGCAGCGGTGGTTTGAAACGGCTGCTAAATTTCTCGAAATTCTTTGCGCAAAATGTGGCCAGAAATGCAATAATGAAAATACGGTTCAACAAGTTCTGTCAGAAGTGAAAAGTTCAATTGGTAGATTTGAGTCAGTTATTTGTCAGGTTGAATCACGTGGTCATTTGAAGATCGATGGCATCAAAGACTTGTGTCAATTGGTAAAAAAGGCCAAACGTTTTTCTAACGCATACATTACAAGGAAAAGTAAAGATTGCAACGAGATCAAATCAAAGCTGTCAATTGAACTAAACAACATCGCCAAGGCGTGGAAGAATTTACGAAATTCCAACGACGTTCTGTTTGATAAACTATGGAAAGGAAGTCAGAAGGCGAAATCTACGATCAATTCGTACTTGGCTTTGACAAACAGTGTTAAAAATGCAGTTAAGCGTATTTCAAGTAAGATTGAATTGCCGTTACCAAAAAAACAAGAATTGGATGCGAGAATCACGCGAATTATTCGTCCAGGAAACTTCAGGCTCCGGGACACTGAATACCTCGTTGTTCTTACTTCGATAAAGGCATTTAAAGATGCAATAAAATTGATGCCGGTTAATGCCAAAACACAGCCAAGCATGAACGTGAACATACCTCGCAGAAGTGCTGCTGATGCGAATAGAAAGCTGAAAAGACTCTTAGATGCTTTACCTGCAACTCTATCTGCTCTGTGTTCACGAAGCTGGAAGGGCTCTCCCGCGTCGAGAGAGGAAGAAATGCGTCTCAGAAATGTCCTTCGTGTTGTCGAAAGAGAATTTCAGAACATGTTGTCTTCGACAAAGCTTTCGACGTTCTTTGGAGCCTCGCAGAGGTTCGCCTCCGTGCTGGAACATAGCCTCGGTTTGGCGCAGAGTATCAAAACAAAGAAGCTGAAATGCATCGAAAACTACCAACCTCCACTTGCTGATCTCGACGTCTTCCTCACCAAGGTGCAAAGCTTTGACTTTAGAGACTACAAAGACATAGCAAAGGGGATTAAGTCGACGTTGAACGAGATTGGAAGTGGTATACGTGCACCGATCGGAAAACTAATGGATTATTTTGAAAAGATTGCTATTGACACACCGTCATTTGATTTGCCTTTGATGCTGACGATGAGTCCTGATTACTTGAAGCTATCAATGTCCTCTCTTGGAGACTATTTACAAATGGTGTCTAAAGCATTCACGGCGTTAATTGACATATCTGATAGATGCAAGAAGTGTAAATTAGAGGAGGTTTTTGGCAAGTACAACCTCAAGGCAATCGCTGAAAAGCTTGATAATAAATTTAAAGGCATTTCCAGCAAGCTGAATAAATTTTTGGTGGATACAAAGTTCAATCCTAAAGGCTCGATGTTATTCATAACTTCTATGGAACAAATCAGGACAGATCTTCAACGCATGTACAAGAGTGAAACAGGATTGGACAAAGAATCGTTGAAAGAAATTGCAGACACGTTCAAGACCGCGCAGGAGGCAACAGAACTTTTGCAAAAAGGACATTTTGGATTCATCCTTAAGTTTGCTGGAACTGGAAGTAAGGAGATATTTACTATTGTAAATGAAATGACTGCATTGAAAAAGAAGGTCTTATTGCTGAAGGACAAATCGAAAGGCTCTCTGAAAGATCTCGAAGCGCTGCATTCTCGAATAAAGTTTGCATTATCAGAAATTCCGTCGATATCAGGAACGATAAAAGATCTGAAGAAAGGATCGGTGGAGAAGAGGCTCGAGATTATTGAGAATTCAGCAGGGATTGTCAAGGATCTGATTAAGATCATGCCAAAAATTTACCGAGATGCAAGATCGCGAAGGTATTTTGAAACGAAATTGCTCCCTGCTGTTGGAAAGCATTTGGATAAGATTGAAGAAGCAAAGGGAAGCTTATTCACCAAGACTCAGAGGTTTTTGGATGAAGTTGGCTTGACTGAAAAAGCAGAAGCATTGGGCATAAAGGGTTTTAAGACAAATGCGAAGCCACAAAGAAGATACACGAGCCTGTTGAGAAAGCTACAAGCATCTCCTGCTAACAGAAGGAGGTCTGTTTTGCGAGATATGGAAAGAAAAGCTACTGCTGACGAGAATTTAATTACAAAGTTTACAAATGCTTGGAAAAGGCTGTATGAACAGGTCACAGGAAAGGTGGATGAGATCAAAGCTAAAGTACTAAAGCTGCGAAACAAATTTGATAAATATGCTGCTATTTTTAAAGACGTTCAAAATACCGTTGAAGAAATAAAGAAAGGACCACTTTCTGAGGTTGGGAAAATCAAAGATTCTATCGAAACCTTTTCTTCTACCTTCGAGGATTACGATTTAAAGAAGATCATGACGTCATCGCCTGAGATCATGAAACGCAAGTTGATGGAACTGAAAAGGATTTTTCAACTTTCTGGCAATGTACTTGACCAAACAGATAGTATACTGAAGAAATGCAAGTCTTGTTCTATTGAAAAGGTGTTTGGTTATAGATTTATCAAGAATTTTGCTGGAAAATTTGGGCAGAAGTTCGAGGAATATCATAATTATTTAGAAGACTTTGCGGATAAGTTTTCGAGCGGTGTGTCTGAAGTCCAGAACATGACCCGTGCAGTTGGAAAGATTCGGGATCGCTTCAAGAACGTTTTCAAAGACAACAAATTCGGCTCAAATATGCTGAAAGATCTTGCCCATGCCCTGAGGAGCTCATCTGGTGATGTTAACATCCTTAAAGACAGTGGACAGGAATTAAGCAACATCTTGCTTGGTCAGGATGTCGATTTACAAATGCTTCGAGGAAGCTACGATGGCCTAGTAAGTCAATTGGGACAATTGCTTGAAAAGACAGCGATAGTAGCAAAGAAAGTCGACGCTGTTTATTGCAAAGCTAACGGGCTTAGAAGAGATCTGGCGCAGTTGGATGCACAGGTTGGGTCTCTAAAGCAGGGACCACTTCAAACGAGAATACGCATTGCTACCAATATATCCAGTGGTGTCAAGGCTATGATTCAATCGTTGCCTGCAATCCTCGAATCGACAGACTCTGCCCTCAAATCTGCAGGAATCGATTCGGATTGGATTAGTAGATTTGCGGCCGGATTGTCAACTGTTACCGGAAAGCTGGAAAAAGTTCTCGGTAAGACTGATGCGGTCCTGAATGCATCCGGAATTCTTCTTGCCGGAAAGCAAGATGTCAGCAAACAATTCCGAGCCATGAAGGAGAATCTACGAGAGCTGAAAGAAGCACCTTGGATCAACAAGCTCAATGTTGCACGCGCCATTGCATCGAATACCGGCAACATGATTGACACTGCTCTGAGCTCAATCGAATCATCAGCAAATGCATTGAACATCGATTTTAAAAGGGAAGATCTTCTTAACCTATTGCCATCAGATGTTAATCGTAAGCGTCTAGCGGAGTTAAGCAAAATTTCCAGGAGTGTTTTAACAGCTGTCGATGAGCTTCAGAAAGGTCCGATCAGCGAAATTGGAAAACTCACTGATTCAGTGGAGACTTTTGTCGATGGACTAAAGGGTTTCGATATTGGAAAAGCTATTCTGAGTGATCCAGCAAGCCTGAAAGAGAAGATTGCTGAATTCCAACAACTCGCTGATGGAACTGCGGATATTTTGACGAGCATTTCAAGTATCACAGGCGTTTGCAAGAACTGCGATATCAATAATATCATCGGAAAAGGATTCATGAAGAAGGTATCGAAAAGCATTGCTGAGACATTTAACGGCCTGCACAAGAAGGTGAAAGATATCGGAAGGCGCGTCAAGCTGGGCCATTCTGGTTGGAACAAATTTGTCGCAACGGCCGAGAAGATATCAGATGGATTCAACGGTGTTATCAAGAATAAGAAAATCACTCCTGAAACATTTCGATCTGCTGCCAAACAGCTACGAGACTCTGCGACCAACGTGCAAACAGTTAAAGACTCTTCTGCCGATATTTTCAAAGCGATTTTCAATGATGATGAGGATATGAAGAAAATGCAAGAGAAATTCGAAGGGTTGGTCGGCACAATGTCGTCTGTGATGAACAAAACAGCAGTTTTTAGTGACGATGTAGAAGCAGCATATGAGACAGTGAATGGTGTTCGAAATACGTTCAAGGCAATTTCAAACGACTTTGATAATCTTAAGAAAGGCCCGTTGGATACTCGTGTCCTTGCAGTGAGAAACATGGTAGCCGGAGTGCGAAACATTCTGAAAACAATGCCAAGACTATTGAACGAATCGAGAAAAGTTGGCTCGAATTTAGGCATTGACTCGCGATGGATTGGAAAGATCAGCAACGACTTGTCCAGTTTTACTCAAGGTATAGAATCTGTTTTTGACAAAACTGATCTGTCTTTGCAAGACGCGGGCATAGCTGTTCAGAACTTCAAACAAATTACAGATGCATCAAAGGCAATAGCGGATGATTTTAAATCGCTAAGTAGCGCTTCAACGGGAGAAAAGTTTAACAAGATCAATAACATAATTGCTAAGGTAGATGGCATTTTTGGATCGGCGATAAATGCTACGACTGCTGTTGATTCAATATTACAGAGATCCCTGAACATTGATCTGAATATTACAAGCGGACTGAGTAAAATCACTGACAGTGCCAGTGGGTTAATTAACAAGATAGGCAAAGGCGTGAAACACGTACAGGGTATCTACAAAGACATCGTTCAAATAGCCGATGATATAAAATCCGGACCAGTCAAGAAAGTTGGAGCTTTAACCGATTCGGTAGAGGACTTTGTCAAGTCGATGAAAAATTTTAACATAGCTGAGATCCTGGTGATGTCTCCGAAGTTTGCCACCAAGAAACTTGCAGATGTCAAGGACATAATTGAAGATTCTGGTGCGATCTTGAAGAGTATCTCGTCAGTCGTATCCGATGTCTGCCCGACTTGTAACATGTCCGAACTGTTTGGAAATAAATTTTTTACGAACATCAAAAAGGATTTGACAAGTGGGTTCAATAAGCTTGTTGGAAATGCCACAAAGTTTCTTAATAAAGTCGGCGATGGTGCTGAAGGTGTGCTTGGTATCGTGAACTCTGTAAGCGCCATTGAAAACCAACTGAATGGTTTGAAAGGTATCAAACTAAACACCGAAGGCATTAATAAATTGGCTGGTATTATGGATAGCTCTTCAAGTCTTGTTGGTTCAATTGGAGGCAACACTTCCAAGGTGTTCAATGCACTTTTTGATAAAAATAAAGACATGTTGTTGCTAAAAGGAAAGTTTGAAGGATTTGTCACGAATGTTGGATCTTTTTTAAAGAAAGCTGGCAAGCTCACTTCCAAAGTCGAAGATGCATTCGCGAAAGTTGATGAAGTTAAGAAATCTTTTGATGATATAGGTAAAAACTTTGGGAACCTCGGAGAAGGCCCGGTCGAAGAGCGTGTTAAGGCTGCAAAGAATATTGTGAGTGGAGTAATGTCAATAACATCAGGCCTGCCTGATTTGCTGAATAGCGCAAGTCTTGGGCTGGAATCGACGAGCTTTTTACGACGATTTGGAACACAACTATCCGAAGTAACAGAGGGTGTGAACAAGGTCTTGCAGAAAACTAACGGTATTATTACTGATGTTGGAACTACAGTCGAAGGTATCAGTAATATTGGACGTCTCACTGGGTCAATAGGAAACACTTTTCAGCAGATGCTCAGAGCACCAACGGCACAAAAGTTCCGTTTGGTGCAAAAGACAATCGGTCAAATAAAGGATTTGACTGGAGAGGTAAACAAGTTCACTGGAGGCGTCTCGGATGCTGTCGAGAAATTAACTGGAAAGACTCTATTATCAACATCACTATTTGGAAATTCAACCCAGAAAATTCTCGGCGACATATCCAGTGCAGTTGGAATAGTTGCAGATCGATATGAACAGTTTCAGGAGTTGACAAAGACGTTCAGTAAAGCATTCAAAGACATATCTGCAGATCCAATTGACTTTGCCATCAACGAACTTCCAAAGCTGCTTACTCAGACTGAAGGTTTTCTCAAAACAATCATTGGTGATACGAAAGCAGTTGCTAATAAACTAGGCCTGAAACTTGACAACGTTAACCTCGATCCCGCCCTCGTCTCAACTGCCAAACAATTCTATGGCTTTGCAAAGGGAGCACTTGGCACGTATCAGAATGGAAAGCAGCTTTTCACTGATTTCAAGAATCTCTTCAACAGCAAAGACTTTAAAAGTGGCCTAGCAAATCTGCAGAAGCTAACAGTGAGCGGTAAGAAGTTCATTACAAGTTTAGATGCGTTGGGCGAAACGTTGTTCAAAGAAAAATGGACTGGCATCAAAGGAGACTTTACAAACATGGTAGACAAGGTCGGAGATTCTTTTGGCATCAATTTGCAAAAGGCAGGGGATCTTTTCAACAAAGGGATGAGTGTGGCCGGTGATGCATTTGGTATTTATTCTGATATCAAAACGCTGTTCAACATCAAAGAATTTACTCCAGAGACCCTACTGAAGTCAGCAACAGCCGTCGTAGGCATAGCTAACAAAGCAGTCAGCATAATGAACACATTTGGAGCTAACATACAGACTAAAGCATTGCAAAGCGTATCGAAATTCTTGGGCACTGCTACGGCCGTGTTTCAGATTGCGAAAGGTATTTACGATTTTGTTGGCTGGGTGAATGACGTTTGCGATATAACGTACGAGACTAAGATTATTCGCAAAGAAATTAGCTACATCTGCCTGAAAACCAGAGTGAAAGTCGAGAGCATTAAGATACCAATAGACGAGTGTAAGTACGAGACAGTGAAAGTACGACGTGGATATGGATCTGCTAACTTTTGCTGCAACGGTACAAAGTGTGTCTACCTTCAAAAGAGCGCTTGTTTAAGCGGCAACGACGCATGCGTTCAAAAGCGAATCAGCTTTGTCAAGGCTTCTTCGAAATTCGAGAGGAACTTGGCAGAAGCATATGAAAAGTTTGAGACTGCTGAATTGGCCATGGCCGCTTCACAAATGGACATAAAGGCTGTGGAGAGTTTGAAGAAACGATACCAGATTGCCTACAACCAAACATTAGCTTTGTACAGGATAAATAGAATAGATAAGAGTAGAACTCTGAAGAACCAGGCAGTTCTCAACTTGGCCGTGTGGAAACTGAAGGCGCTGGTAAATCAGAACGCCAACACATCGACGTTGCTATTCGAGACAGCCGAGTTCAACGTGGATTTATACACGCAGGATGAGATGCGGATACCACTGACTGTGTCATACAAAGATCAGGCTGGCTTGAGGCAGACTGTCGACTTTACCATGGATTTCAGCAATGCCCAGAAAAGTTTTGAGCATACAGTCAAATGGATGTTGGCTAAGCTTACAGAGTACTCGATACCACGAAGAAGAGGGCGATCTGTGAATCGTGGAGGAAATAAAGTTGTACCAACTTCAGTGCCAATGAAGTGCAAAGCATTCGCTGAAAATTTACAACTGTTTACTGATATTATTGAGCGTTTGAAATCGAGTGTTGAAAACATGTTTACTGGAAGGTCGTTTTCTCGTTTGAAGCGATCTAGGGATGTGAAAATGTCCAAAACATTATCCGAAGCCAGACATCAGCTCGTGAAAGAACTGATATTATTGTCATCATCAGCAAGAAAGAATCTTAGAGATATCATTGGCGACTGGATGAAGGACAGTGAACTGAAGATCTCACAAGCTTTGGATGGAAGGTGTAATGGATTTAGCGATTGTGTGAAGACTTTGAAAGAGGAGATGATGCAATTATTTGACGCTGGCCTGTCTAATTACAAATACCTGTTCAGTGCACTTGAAAGATTGGCCCAGATTCTAATTGACGTACCTACTGGTCGATTGTTTGAATATTTAATCAGAGCCAATGTAAACAGAGGTTTGAGTCTGTTGGGTGGGTTGAGTGATTTGAAGTCGTTATGTCACAATGCTCCTACTTTGTCGAAGCTTCCTTCGACTATTGTTGCATACAAAGGTATGGAATTGGAACTTGATTGTCCAGCTAAGTCCGCATCACAGTACCAATGGTTTGTGAACAAAACTGCTTTACCTGGTTTCAACGGGAAGATTCTTAGCATTACAGATATTGATGATAGTCACGAGGGGTCGTATTATTGCCAAGCTTCGAATGCAGCCGGGACGGCGAGGTCTGATGCTGTTTTCGTGAAAGTCGCCGAGAAACTTGCATTCGTGGAACAGCTGCAAGATGTAGCCATGCCCGAAACTAATCAAGATACAGTCGCTCTGTCTTGCAACGTCACGACACTTGATGGGGTCACGTTCAGTTGGTGGAAACAATCGTTGTCGGGAAGAGTGAGGAAGCTACGTAAGAAGACAGCCTTTCTTGACTTGGGCAAAGGCACGAGACGAACACGTGGTATTTACTGGTGTGAAGCAAGCAACGGGTATGCAAGCATACGTAGCAGAAAGGCGACTGTGGCCTTGGTGGAATCCGTTAGAAGACACCACAGTGTACAATTGGAAATAGATCTGAAAAGCACCAATGATTTCATGGTTTGCAAGTCTCCAACAACTCAACAACTTTCAGGAGTTGAAAGATCTTTGAAAGATTTGTTTGAAAAAGGGTTTGCTTTCAAGAATACGCGCAAGAATATATCGGTTGGTTATTTTGTGGCCAAGAAGAATATGGATGCCAAAATTCTGACCACAATCTCAATAATTCCTTTGTCTCGTGGCGGGAAGACAGATGAAGAATTGGCTTTGGAAGACTCAAAACTTCAAGTGAAAATGAGAAAGGTGATCAACTCATTCTGGGACAACGAAGATAACATCAAATTCAAGTTTGGTGATTGTATTTTTTCTTTGGTCGAGTCAACCGCAATTGTTACATGGGATGTAGAGTATCTCAACTGCCCGACTGGCATGGGACTAACTGATAACAACCTCAGATGCTGTAAGTATGGCATCATTTGTCTACCATTTACCTCACTGAAATGTCTTGTCTTCCGTACAGCATTAGCTAATTACCAAAGTAACATTAATTATAGCGTCATCAATTTCTACATGATGGTGGAGAATATGACGGCAATTTATTATTACCACTGATCAGCACTTTACAACACCACAATTGCATTTCGTCTGAATGTATATTATTATAGTTTACTTTATTTGATTGCAGTGAGTTGCTTACCTGGTAACTTTGACAATGGTATGAGTAGATGCAAGCAATGCCCCATGGGTAGCTATCAACCTCGTTTTGGGCAAAGCAGTTGCATACCTTGCGGAAACGGACAACTGACTCCGTTGGCTGGAAATCTGGATGCTTCGACATGCACTAAATCAGGTATGTTATCTTGTTGCGAAACTCGTAGTTTTCAGAATTTTCACTTCGCTGTCTCGTAAATTAATGCAGGAGACAATAAAAAAAACTGGTAGAGACATGATGAAGAGTTGTATCTTCAAGCAAAATTCGACAGTGTGCCATCTTTATCTTCTGAGTTATAAATACTTTCTTATTCTTGGATTTAAGTGTAGAGTTTGCAGGAAACAACGGCCGTGTGAAGATGATGAATGTATTTAACTGCTGTTTTGTTTATAGATTTCAACTGCTACAACGAAATGAAGATCATGATAGCTGTGGATACATCAACCGAGGTTGGGCAGCAAGGGTTAGGTCATACAAAGAAGTTCCTCAGGGAATTCGTCAGCAGTTTTGATATCAGCGAAAAGACTGCTCAATTTTCTCTTGCCACTTTTGACGACGCCGCGAAACTGCATGCAACGTTCGGCACATCTGCTTCTGGCATTAGAAAAGCAATTACTGGTCTGCGGGATATTGGGAGGACGAGAAGAACCGATCTGGCATTGGATCTTGCTGAAAATGTATTCGTGGAAGGGAAAGACAAAACTGTTCGCCAAGCTTTAGTAATTGTATCACACGGGCCCAGGAAATTTTCATCCTATTTCTTATTTAAAAGCAAAGCGGATGCGCTGAAAGAGTTTGGAGTGGAGGTATTTTATGTTGCCGTTGGTTCGCGTGCATCTGGTATGGAAGCAACGATTGCATCATCATCGCCAAAGGAAGAGCATGTATTCAAAATTCCGAATATCAGAGGAAGTGAAGAAGCAGCCAGCGTCATTGGGTATGCTGTATGCACCAACCAGTAGGAACACGCAGAGTGGATTTTCAGAAGCTAGAATGATTTCTGTAGAATAAATAAAATTTTATAAGTCTGAAAAGGTGGGAGGAAGTGACAAAGGGCCGCAGTTAGGCGTCTCAACAAATATTGTTAACGGGGAAGGTGTCGGTAAAGAAAGAAGTTGTACAATTAGAGTTCCATATACTTGATTTACGTTTAACGTTTTACAGTTCATTTGCTAGAGTGTAGCTGCTACGCTTCCTGTTAATAGATACTGCCTTTTTATGTTTTTATGCTCCGTCTTGTGCTTACGCCAACATTAAACGAGAAGCTGACAAAGAAAGGATACGAAAACAGCAAATAAAGAAGTAAAAATAAATTAACAATGTCAGGGGAATTAAGTTAGTTACAGTACACAAGCAAAGTTTCTATCGTCAATTTATTGTCTTTTAATTCTGCATTAATCGTAGTTTAATATTTAGAGTTAATAGTAACATAAAATGTCTCAATAATAGCGAGTTTTTCTTCGCGTCTTCACGAACTCTTTGGGCCTGGGCTTGATTCTTCTTCTTTCAACTTCTTCAACCTGAAGTTCGGCCATCTTTGCCGTGCAAACTTCCACCCAATAAAGCTGCAAGTTAGAGCAAGGCAAACATAACATTAACATAAAACAAGCGTGGTTTAAAATAAGATTATCATATTCTTAAACAAAATATGGATGTTATTTCTTCAGCAGCGGAAATTGAAAAATGAACTTGCCAGAATTGGCCTAAACTGAATAAAAAGCCAACTTACCCGACATAGCTTCGGCGATAGTAGCTTCGGTTTATCTCCAGCCATTTCTCTCCACAATATCCACTTGTTTATACATTCATCTTCTTTTTCTGCCTTCAACTGCAAGCTGAAAGGCAGGGAAGTTTTTACCAGCTTTCTTTTCCAACCAACCAGCTCAGTTAAACAGAATCAACATTCGTGTTCTTCTTCTTGCACCTTCTTCACAGGCCTGGTCGCTGCACTTTTTGCTTGTTCTTCTCTCCAAGACTGCAGACACTGAAAGGCCAGAAACACCACGTGCAAGAGTACTTATACTTGCGCATGTGCGCAAGCAAGGTGCTTCAAGCATCATCCGATAGCACCATATTAGGGCAGAATATTCACGAGAACGGGAAGTTCCAAAACGACAGTGCATCATGCAGAAGAAAACAAAAAGCTTATTGAATTAAAACAGAGGTATATTGTTATGAATATGGAAGACAGATATACCAACGCATGCGTACCTTAATAACTCCCACATCTGATAGGCTTTAGACATCACCGAGGTAATTTTAATGAGTATAAACTCTTCAAATTCACTTATTGATAGCAGCGAAACTTCTGAACGAGAAGCCTGTTGGCGAAATCGTCGCTGGCATCTCTCAGAAGGTTCGCTATTGCATTCCATAAGTGTTGCATGGTCAGAAAATAAAAATTATTTGTCTTCAAAACTTTACAAAACATTTCTGGAAATTACCCGGGTCAAATAAAATTTCGCCAAAAAAACGGCGAAACCCTATCATCCCCGGGGGAACCTATGCCACATGCCGAGCAGCCACTAAAGCTCACCCTTTTTCCGAATTTTGCCAAATGAGAATTTGATCTCATTACTCGAAATCAAATACCTCTACCCGGTATCTCAAGCCGAAAATTCCCAGTGGCATTTAGCACAGGCAACGGTCACCAAAACAAAACATTGCAAACCGACCTTACGCAGGTATTCTGTGGAAGATTAGATGTGGGTTGCTTCTGTACACGCATGCGTTTTACAAGACGTCCAGTCTGACTTTTAATTGACTCTTCGTTTGGTCACTAAAATTTGTTGACTTGTCCAGTATTTATACTGCAAGGATAAATAAGATTGATACTAAATTAGATGCCAGCAGTATTTGGGCATGAATTAAAACAATTTTGTTAAAAACAACAAAATAAATAGTGCTAGGACAACTCACTCACCTTTTGATGTAGAATTTGTGGGATCATGTTGTACCGACTTGCAGAATTACAGAGACAGTAAATAAACTATAGCATCTTCTGAGAAAATATGCTGAAAAACTCGAATTAAGAATACAGGTAAATTAAAGTGAGAGTAAATTCTAATACATGTTCAAAAAATGCAGTTCAATAGAGACTTGATCAGCGCCTGCTTCTTTTAGAACTCTTCTCAGTATCCCTAAAATGAGATAAATTTATACTTAACATATAAACGATACATCATTCCATGTGTATGATCTTCGAAATAAGCAATGTAGACGCATTTACGACAAGCAATAAAACATTAAACAATACCTGTCTGAAGTTTCTGATCTCTTGCCAGCTCTTTTGGCGTCCGACAAGAACTTATCCAACTCGAAAGGATCTTCTTCTTCGAATTTCTCAAACTGTACCGGTCCATCACGTTTCCGGCTGTGATCAGTTCCGGCAAAATCTTTATCCGGTACGAACCTATGAGAAAACAATGCAATTACACCACGTCCCAAAAAGGCATTAGAATATTCCACTGCTATGTTAATGAGTGCAGTTAAATCTATGAGAACTCTGGTCAATGATGCCCACTATAGCAACGTAAAAGCTACTAACGAATATCGAATATGATGATGGATGATGCAACTATAGTAGTGTACTAGATATAGCAGGTAAGCGTAAGGTAATGATGCAACTATAGTAGTGTGATGTAACAGGTAAGGTAATGATGCAACCATAGAAGTATGATACAACAAGTACGCACTCATGGATGCAACAAAACATGTATAAACTCAAAGACAGATTCACAGTACAGGAAATAGCATCCAAAAGACCCACCTTGCTCGTCCAATAACTATAAATATCAACCTGTAAGAATTAAATAGAATGTGACGACGTATTCCCACCTGCTTGTTTTCATCAGAGTCTCAATATCATCACCATACGTGTCTTTATCGATATTCTTTGATGGTCTATACATGGATGATACAGCATCATTCTTTCTCCATGGCTGATCGTAAACATTATACGAATCCTCCTCACCAAATCCACTGTCCATTCCCTGAAAAACAAAAAAACCAATTTCCAATACAACCTATTCAATTGCCAACTTTAAGGCCCAACAATCAAGCTATCAGATACCAACTGCTAATCCGATTCGGCTAATCAAATGCTAGCAACATAATTTTTAAGCTGCCAATGCAAACTAATGATCACAATACAGGTGACAGGCAAACTGCAGTATGAGTGATGTAAGTGATCTGAGTGATGTAAAAAGATCAATAGACATTGAGTCGTATTGGATATCGGTATACCTTTGATTGATTAAACAATCTCTGATCATACATGGTTTCTTGTGAGCTTCCACCGGCGGATGGCACTCCAAGAGCAATCTTCTCACTAATGTCACGATCCTTGTCTCGCTGCAGCTTCGACCTTGATAATTCAAAAGAAAAATACATGCAATCAGTCACCAATCATTATATGTTAAACATTAGAAGCCCTAGAATTAGCTGGTGTGGGCTTGTTCTCCCATGATATACCAGGGCGATTATCCTGGATAATCATTCAGCGACCTCGAAAGGGTGGAGAGCTGAGTGGACACACGGCTTGTAGTTCGCGGTTTCTATCTCTCATGCAATGAAGCCCATGAAAGGTAACCTTCAAGGATACGACAATCCAGTATTTCAACTACCACACTGGATCACCGCACTGTACTAACGTAGCTGGATCTATATTTTTTCCAGTATGTATTCCAGTTACCATTTACTATATGTATTCCAGTTAGCATGCATGAAGCACACTCACCTCTTATCCGGTGCAGCTCTTGAAATTCTTCTGTCTCTTTCTCTGTCTTTATGCCGGTCGTAACGCAAACTATCCCTCTCTGTTTCTTCTGAATCTTTGGGAACTAAAAGCAAGAAATAGAATAGACATCAAAATTTGCAATTGAAAACATCGTAACCATTATATACCAGTTAGCATCGTTTTAGTTTAAGATTTATGCCTTGCGAAAGCTGTTTATAGAAACACAAATATGGCAAAAACAATTTTATAGATTTTATTTTATTTCAGAGTTAAACTGCATTGGGAGATAATTAGAGGGTCTGGATGGTGATAGAATAAGCAGAAACCTGATTTGATTCCAGCTCGTTCTTCTCTGGCTCTTTGGGCCAACTTTCGCAAATGTTCTTCTTTTTTCTCCTTTTCTTTCTGTGCCATTTTCTTCTCTAACTGTGCTCTCATTTCAACAGCTTCACGGGCCTAAAGAAAGACGTTCAAGATGTTCAAAGTCATGCACAGTATTCCTTGCAAATTCATGCGGCAAAACACCTAAGCAGCCACTTGAAATGGCTCTGACAGTTTCAAAAAGGACAGTCTCGCTTATATAATGTGAAAAATTAACCAAACAATATGAAAACAAAGCATTATCGGTAGACAAACCTTTCTATCTGCAATGTAAAGTGCTTCTGCAAGCTTTGCAAATTTGTCATTGATATGAGGATCTTGCAAGCCACGTCCATCAGAGGCCAGTCGCTTATCCAATGGAATTGTGTATCCCTAAAAATGATTCACAAGCTATAAGCTGTATACTATTTCAATAAAATATAATTACAATTACATAGTCAAAGCATATCATGCATAAGTATACTATATCAAAGTGGTACTATACCATACTAAACGATATGATGCAATATGGTAATATGTCAAACTATATAAAATGATTACAAATTGAATATATGAATGAATAAAAAAATAAAATCGATTATACCTTAGGATTCTTCCAATTTGAAATGCAAGGGGGAATTTTCCACTCTTGCTGTTCCTTAACAGTAACCTTTTGAAAAGACAAGGAAATCATCAATCAGACTGGATCCAATGTCCTAAATGTACGACATATCTCTTGAGAAGAAGAAACAAACCTTTCTTGTTGGCGAATGCATAACAGGTGCTGGGGGTGAAGGGGGGCCTCTTGGGATCTTCTTATTTGTCCTGGAGAAACAACATCAACTTGAATGAAACTACAATACCGTAAATTCTACCTGAGTAAAGTATATAAGCATGACAATGATGATATTAGATTGTTGATCACGTGAAACTCACTTGAATTTAGGAGGCTCAATTGGATCGCTTTGCATTTCAACCATCCTGATAACTCTCTGCTTGGCACCAGAATTGTACAGTGTACCTTGTTGTGATGGTGTATACCTGGAAAACAATACAAACGTCTCAATCAATGCTTTAATTAAAAAAGCCGATGATGATGCAACAATCAATGAAAAATGCACATTGAAACAGCAATGAAAAAAAGTAGAGTAATTGTTTATTGGAGCAGGAAGGAAGCATACAGCACACCAACCTGATGTATTTTGCTGGTTCCAATTTTTTTGCAGCCTGGACTGGCTGAGCAGCAGATATTTTAGTATTCACTTCTTTTTCTAATGCCTGTCTTGTCCTTTCCGTAATCTATAAGAAGGTAAGCAAAGAACAATCAACACAGCTATAAGGTAAGCAAAGAACAATCAGTACAGCTATTTCAACACAATCTAAAAGAGCTTTACTGTGTGAATATCGCTAAAAACCATAGCTAGAGCGAGCTCTATGACCAAATTTAAAGTAAGAAGGCAAAGTATAATATATAATTGAGCTTATTCAGTATGACAAGTGCTTTATAATTGGCACATTATAAGTTGAAAGATTAAAATTCACCTCCTTTATGTCCTCATCATCAGGTCTAGCCAGTTCTGGATCGTCTTTCTTCAATTGAGCTGGAAGTAAATCTGTGAATTTTGAATGAATCACCTGGAATGAGAAAAGATGAGTTGAATTCACAACATAATACAGAAAAACAACAAAATTGTTACAGAACAGGGATCTACTAAACAAGAAAACAAAATCAAATCAAACAGTTCCGATGGAAACAATTAACTTGAACATGTCAACAAATGGCAGCTTGCCTTATCTTGCTTTTGACCAGCTCGTAGTAAATCATCATATTTCACTCTTCCTTCTTCGTCAACTCGGACTGGAAGAGCTGTCGAGCTCATCTGTTGACAAATAAAAGAATAGGCATTAAAGCTGAGCAATGCACCATGATATGATTGCATTCAATAAAAGCAAACAATTTTAAAGAAATACCTTTTTTTCTCTTCCCATTCCAAGTGGATATTGTGCAATGTGTATTTCTGGGAAAGCACCTCCATCGCCAAAGTCCTTTATTAATAAAAATCATAATATATTGCCAATCATCACAAGCATCTATACCCAGTCTGCATTCCATGTAGCAAATTCCGAAGATCTTCGGCGTGGAGTAATTTTCTTTGGCATGGCGTTGGCGTGAGATCGGCATCTGCTGGCGTGTGGCGTACCAATTTTAATTTATTTTATTACATTATTCTTTTAATTACTTGTGATTGATTGCCATTCTGTCAGCATTTGTTGATTTGTTCCATCGCTATTAGGTTTTTGCGGGTATTTCTGCATCATTGTTATGCCAATGCATAAATAACCTGTAATTATGGGGGTGGGGTTTGCGCAATGTTTTTGTTCGTTTTTTAATTGCATATAAACCCTGGCGTACACTTGGCCTTGTCTTGGCGTACCTTCGGCGTGGAGTTTACATGGAATGCACCCTGGATCTATACCAAAGTGGTTAAGTACCTTTGCTACTTACATCTTGCCTTCTTGGCATCCAACCATTTCTTTGTCCATATGGTGGACAATTGCCACTGACAGCAACCGTATTGATCTAAAAACACAAAAAATAAAAATTTCTAGAATCATCTGATTTAACCAATTAACCAATATACCTCTAATATTCTTAAATAGAAGAAAATAAATTTTTACAAGAAAAGAGTTACAGATATGAAGCAGTCTAAAATTTAATGGATCCTTTTAATACTCTTCACAAATCTATAGGAGTAAGATAGTGGGTAACTCACGGAATTGAATGTTCTTTCCAATTCATCATCTTCAGCTTCTTGTTGGGTAAGCTGAGTTGGGGCTGGTAGTAATCTGCGGAATGGAAAAAGCCAATCAAACTTCCGAACAATAGAAAATTCAAGTGCCAGTGATTGCCTCAAAGACCGAAAAAAACAACCTATTTTGTTGAGTTATTATCAAACACATCAACTCAGAATTTATACGGATTAATTATATCAGTTTGCGGGCTAAACATCGACTTCTCTTCCATTAATTCAGAATGGCCTAAGCAAACAGATTAAAAAGAAAGCAAAGAGCGTCATATTATAAGCTTGTGTCGTTAGTAAATTACCTGGTCAATGCCATTTTGGAGTTTCACAAATAGACTAAGTTTAGCAGACTTTATTCTCCACTTTATCTTTATCTTTTCTACTAAAATTGTCTGGTCTGCGTCAATATAATACTTCGCGTCGATCAAGAACGAGTTCTTTATGCCATCACATATTTTTTCGTCGCACACGCTTGTTGTTGTTGCAGGCAGTGCACGCACACGCGAAACGAAAAAACCACACGCAGATGCATTCTGGGTTATCTGGGTTATATATCCAATGGTTATACCCTTAGGTTATTATACCCCCTTCAATACTGATGCAAGAAAAAAGAAATGCAGAAAAAATGAGCCCCCGAAAGCACCCCCACTTCAGCTTGAAAAGCAAAACAGATACCATTTTCCCTCGGAAAAGCTTAAGCTTATTTTTACGAGAATGCATTAACTCTACAGAGCCTCGGTCTTTTCCATTGATATTCATAAATTGTCATTGTTTTTTGGTAATTTTGAATATCCCTCATCATTATAAACATTAATCTCATAAAAACAGTGAGTATTTATTTGCTACAGCTAGGTCTTGTTTATTGGTTATCCAGCCAGCCAAAAAATAGCTTGAATGATGAAATGATTAGAAGTCTCTGTTTTGAAATGTTTGTTTTGAAAGCAGGTGGTAAGGGCAATGAGTTGATCGGTGGGTGACCCAGTTAAGACAACCACTGAGCGTGCCATTTTGAGTAAATGATGTCACCAATTAGAAGCCAGCGCCGTAAAATCTTGCATTCAATACACCGCTGTGAGCTCATGTGCAAAATGAAAACGTAAGAGAAAAAAACATTGAATGCAACATGTAAACATGTGAACTATAATAGAACAGCTCTTATGACAAGATAAACCTACTGCCTGGAAAAGATATTAAATAGGATATTAAAAGAATAAACCTAGAAAATAACAAGAAAAACATGGATTTATAATCATTATAGGCAAAATTTGTCCCAAAATATTTTTATTTTGATAATTTTGTACACTACTATTGACAAAGTAGGTTAATATACAAGTAGAACTTTAAGGAACTTTGCAAATTAAGCTGAACTACTTAGGCATATGTATGACAATGTGACAAATTTAATGTTGGTAAATTCAAGCGTTAAAGTCAACTTCATTTCCATGATACGTACATAGTTTTCAATTAGCCTTAAACTTCAGAATGAGAATGGGTTCAAACGTTATTTGGTCTTTCGATGCTGTTACATTGGCTTACAAAACCCTGATTAATGTTTGCACTATAAGAATTAGCTGAGTTAAAAATAGAAAACTAGATATGTTCATTTTTTAGCTTACAGATGTTAATTCATCCTTAATAGATGTGCCAATTCAGCTTAATAAAGAACTAAAACGTCCCTTGAAAAGCCTGTCTTGTGACAATTTAAAATTGCATCAAGCCTTTGTATCAAGATGGATGCGGACATCAAAATAACGATCTTTAAAGGGGGCAAATAAATGCTTCACGGATCAGCAGCTCACTAAACCAAGGAAAACTGAACTGTAAGCAGTCCATTAAGGAACGTTGATACGAAATCGGGTTGAACATTGAGACTTTTCGTTATTATTACGAGATTCGATTGTCGTTTGATGTGACAGTGCCTTTAATCGACTAATGAAAAACTCAACGTCGTTAGCTCTTCTTCGTCGTCAACTATCTTATAGCCAAGCAAATTCATCACTTCGTAGCATTCCGTCTCGATTACCCTCACCATGGGGTATTGCATTTGCACCCTCCAATTCTGCACTGAACCAGTGAGATTTTTCGCGTAGAATTCTTCGATGGAGCCAGATGTGGACGAGCTGTACTGTGGCGGCTTCGTCGTTGTGCCATAAGCCAGTTTGTCGAGCCACATTCGAACTTGGGGAGCCACTGGGACACCGACAAATTTGTACACGAGCTCGGTGATCTGATGCGGATTCGTGCCAAGATCTTCGTAACGAAGTAGCGTGTATTTACCCTGCAGCCACGACGGTGCTGTAATGGCATACTTGATATTCCTGAGCATCTGACTGCAGAGCGTGCGAGAAAACTCCTTCACTGCAGTCGCCGTGTAGTTCCCTGTGGAGTTGTCGTTTTTCATCAGATGCGTGTACACGATGGCGCGAGGATCTCTGACAAGATGCACGACTTTCAATGAATACTCAGCACTCTCCTTGTCCATTAAATACGACAGTTTGTGCACGTCGCTAAACTGGATCGTTTTCGTGACAGTGTGCTGGTGCAGCTTACATATAGCGGACGTGGTTTTAGGCTTCAGTGGAGTGCACATGCGAATGTTATACCACGGATAGTCGTGATTGCCGGGACAGAGCGGAGACACCGACAAAGCTCTGCTTGCCAAACGACTCCTCAGTGAGCTATATTGAAACGACATATGATTGGTGAAGTATGTTAGTTCGTCAAACTTGCAGTGAAATATCCCATCTAACAGATGTGTGACCATTGCATCGTACACGTCGGGAGGCCTGTTCTCCTTGTAATAGTCAAGCGACCTCAACGGCTCGTACAAGTAGAAGACTTGCGGATTCTGGTTAAACAACTCTCCAAGCAACGAGCTGCCACAGTGCTCTCCTGATAGGATCAAGATATTCTGTCGCATCTTGCTGCCATGCTGGCTCATCCACGAGTTGAATTCCAACAGTTTGTTCAGCCTCTCGTACATGGAGACTTTCTGGCGCAGATCGACCAGCTCCTTCTCCAGTGACGTACAATTGGCGCAGAGTATCTCGTTCCGAAAACAATTCGCTCCGGTACATTGCAAAGACGACAGTTGGGTCGACTGCTTTGTCTCGGCGTGATGTGGCTTCGCCGGAAGGGGCTCCTGCTTACATGTTATGGAAGATGCATCGAAATTCGGTCTTGTACCACTCAGGAATAAGATAACGAACATTGCAAGAAGTAAGGCAAAACATAATGCGGTCTCTCTCGGCCTATTCAATGTATCCAGTACCATGATAAATGATGGGTAGCTACGACGATGCTATTAACGATGATGATAATAATACCATATTGAAAAACGTCTTGGAGACCGATAGAGGTTGTTAACAATTGATTCCCTTAACAGAGTTTCATGAAACTCAGCTAAGAGAACATATTCCAGTGATCAAAAAACCAATGATCCTCTTTATCGGTCAAAACAATAGACAACAAGCAGCAGAAAACGAAAGTAGATTCGATGAAGTGCTTCAAAACCAGACTGTTCATTAACGTTGATGACTTAAGTGTTAGTTTGAACAATTCGATCTTCTCATATATCTAGGCAAAGCCCGAGAGCCATTGATTACATATTCAAATCAGTTCAAGCGTGGGGCTGAAGTGAAGAACAACCAACCGCTTGCTTCTGACCTACATTCCACAGCTATTTCTGCTCGATCATTCATATACACACAAACAGGTACCAACTGACAGCCGCTACTCCGCGCTAAAGCTTTCCCGCCACAGTGGCCAGCCAATCACCGAGCAGCTTGGAGACCAGCCAGCCAATCACAAGCTAAAACAAGCAACCGGCGCAAATTATGATGTCAACAATATGTTTGTGCATTTGCCCACTGAAACTCACGATGATTCAAAAGTTGCATGCTGATTAGCCGAATTCATTGACCCCGACTTTAATTATGAACTTGGCTAGGCTAAAACAATAGGCCTACAGAAATGATTCGCGTTAGACAATATGATTTTGTAAAGGGTCAATGCATCCAGACAAGAATACTGAATTTCCTACACCAACTTTGGTTGCAGTTGCCAATTTTTAAACTGTATCTTGCTTATATACTATTTCAAACAAGTGTCAAATAGTGGCTGAAGAAATTTGCAATAAGCGTTCAACCTAATAAACAGGTACATATCATCTTTCACCCCCAAACAAATACCTATACAGTATTAAATTGAAGTTTAGCTGCTTGCTATGAGACTGTAGGAGGGTAATAAAACTCTCCACACAACTTTAAGGGAATCAAAATACGATCTTTGCGAGCATCACTATTATTCAAAAAAACATGCCATATATTTTCACTTTGTTCAATAGCTAATAACGTTATAAATGTTTTCAAATTGTTATCGGCTTTGTTGCTTTTGCAAAGATACCTAATCAAGTTCTACCAAATTTTAAACACAAAGAAATACAAGTTGAGCAAGGAGAGCTGGCAGCAAAAACAACGGTGCAATGAACAATTGTGTCATCTTCAAGGCATCTCTTCACTATAAATTAAATTAGACACACGCGTCTCTAATTAAATAAGAATACCTACTCTATGCCTCACTGATCTTTAATCATAATAACAAAAGAACAACAATTTTAATTAGCACGCTAAAATTGAAGGTTAAGGTTAATCAAAACAGAATTCACGCTGACCTATGCTCTAATGTCTTGAATTATAGGTACTATAGGAACCTAAATAACCGTTCTACTCCATTAAACAAGAGGTGCAAACAAAATAAGTGAATCAATAGATAATTAGGCGAATTAAGCAGGACTGCTTGTGCTTCTTGCAGATACGAGAGTTTCATACTAGCATATCAACTGCAACTAATTGTGTGCCAACGTGCCAACGAGCACTTTAAAACTATAATTGATAAAGCAGAATTTATCACTCAGATGCAGAAACTCAGTTTCAAAATGCTATTGAGAAGCTAATTCAAAACAACACAGACAGAAGATTGTTCAAGAGTCTATCTGTGTCTCCACATATTAAGGCAGTAAGACCCACAAAGGAAAGAGGGAGACACTGCCAAGCTGCTACGTACCGATAGTCAGAAACTACGTGAATCGAATAAAGAATTAGCTACATTGTAATATTCTCTCTTAATGTCTCCTACACTATCTAAGCAATCTGACGTCATTGTCACGAATTCAAAGCTTTGACTTCACAAGCAATGTACCAGGGTTGATAAATACCTCAGGTGAGAATGTGCCATGAAACCCATATGGGACATGGTGCTTCAAATTGATCTTTGCAATGCATCCCTTACCCACATCTGTTGCGTCGAGAACGCAGAAGCTCGTCACGTGTTTCTTTGGATGGTAGAGCTGGACCAAAACATAGCCATCGTCCTCGCAGCCTCGATCGCGAGATTCGTAGCCGAAACGAGGCACGAAACAGGGCTCACCTATGATACCCTCCGAATGCCAGACTTGTCGGGAACCAGTCGCTGTGTCATACTAAGTTAAAAGCAAAAAAATAAATAAATTATTCACAAGCTGCCGTCACATTAACCTTATAACTTCCTTGGTAACTTAAGTAATTTAAGGAGGTTGATATGACATCATAGTATCAACTATCAATACATTACTCCCTTGTTTTCCTGTGCTATATCCATATCCCAATCTTCCGGAAGCGATTTGAATAGAGCAGATATGAATAGAGGGAAAATAGGAGATTATGCAGTGAGACTATATCAACGATGCATGTTGCAGTGGAATTCCATTAGATTGTACCTAAAGAACTCAGACTTTCCGTATACATCGGACTGCCATTCAATGTCCCTTAAATCGCCCTACCCCAATTTAACTTGGACATTTGCTAAGGTCAAACCATTCCTATTCCAGCCCAGTCCAACGTGGCTAGTATCAAGGGTATATTCACTTGCTAGATCATCCCCAGGAAACATACAAGCCGTAGTTGCAAGTAACATGCTTAACTAACCTTAATAACATCCCTGAACGGGACATTCTGTCCTTGCCTATCGTTGGCCATTAGATAATTGAAATTGGTGCCTTGGAAACCGTGTCTATACGGATGGATGGAGATAAATTCACACGAAGCTTCATCCACAACCTTGTCCACGCAGGTTTTCTCGTCAATATTTATTGTGAACTGTCGCAGCTTTCCAGGTGCAACCGATGCATTGCTCAGCCACATTCCGTTTTCGAAATCCATTTTGAATTTCTCCTCGTAACATGGAGCCACAAATTGGACGCAATTTCCAATCTGCTCTGCAGTGCCATAGTGATACATCTGCACAAAATAACGACAAGGAATAAATGTTACAAGTTATTCTTGCAACGCATAAAGAAATAAATGGTCGGAAAATCTCCGCTACAACTTATGTACTGGTTCCAGGAATGCTTCATATGGTCTATGGTATTGGCTCATTCATTGTAACTCTGGCTCTTGAGCAATAGGAGTCTTACAGCCCCCCCCCCCTCCAAGGCACGGTCATCTTCTTTGAGAGGTTTCAAATAATGCACGAGCCACTACCTTGCAACACAAATGCAGTTAGGCTTCAACAATAAAGTTGACTAGTGTACAACAAGACCTCCCCGATATTTCTAACGTGTCACGGCCGCCCGTGATTTCAACTAGCCATGAGCATGCTTCAATAGTGACCCTCGCAACTCAATAAAAAACCTCTTCATTCTCTTCCTGGGTGCGCAACGAATACGCAGGCTCGGCTGTACATCAAATGACATGAAAAAACATACGTGGAACTTACGTGGTAAGCTCCTGTATTGACAGTGACTATTTGATCCTTTCTTGCGGGATCTCTTGGGACGAGAACAAGCTTCGAAGGCTGGTCCTTGAAATACCTCATCGTCTCGCCTGGCGATGACCAGCCGGCAGCGATTGCGAAACCGCTGACCGCAGATATCTTTACAAATGGGGTAATGTGCACTAGATAGTAGTCGGGTAAGAGAGCAAAGTCGTGCACGTAGTTGAGTCCCTCGATGCTGCACGTTTGTTTTCGGTGCAGTGACCAGTCTTGGTTGAATTCGTAAATGGCCAATTTGGGCAGTGTGCCCACTCCAGGGCGCTGGCTAAAGCACACAAGTCGCTGTCAAGAGAACAAGAAGGATCTTATATGACGTAGTTGTGAAAGGATGCCCTATGATTGAAAATACTGACGCTGTTGCATTCACCATACCAGATGAAACTTACTAGAAAACTTGCATCAACATACTCACATCGTTGACTGCATCGACTCGAAAGTGTGCCCCAAGGCAGCTCAACTCAAGATTTCCATTGAGATTATCTATGCCAAGAGTCTCCAAGTTATGTGGATCCAAACATATTGGCATAGATGTCTCATAGCAAGACAAAAGCTGAAATAATAAAACATACTGGGTTAAATAGAGTATTGAGTTTCTATCCACAATTGTTGCAGGCATTAACCAGGTTTGCCTGGGCATAGTATTGAGATGCACTTGCTATGCATCAGGTTACTCATGAAATTAATGCAAATAAAAATCAAATCAATTGCACACCTTTCCACCCCAATAAAATACATTCGTATTAGAGGGATTGCGAAAATTAAGGCTCAATTTACTGCCAGTGACTAGCGCAGACAACGCCTTGATTGTGTCTTTGACTGGTTGTTTATTCGCAGTGCCCATCTGACCCCGATAGATGAATTTCTTCTCCTTTTCCTCTTCCAGTCGGTGTGGAGAGAGAACAAATTTTGATTTAAAATGAACTTGTCCATCGATAATAGTCAAAGCACAAATCATTCCATCTCCATCAATGGCTGAATAATAAAAAGAGAAGGTGTTTCATGTTAAAACCAAACCAATTGACTTTACATTGTGCAGGGCATAGCATCAGTAAATATAATGCATTTCGTTAACTTTTGTTTGAAAGAGACCTCTAAAATCAAATTTTTAAAGGAGAAAAACGGATGTTTCGAAAAACGGATTTCGGATTCGTACTCTACGCAATAAAATGAACCAAAATAAGTAAAGATAATTTTTGGTGACAGTTCTCCTTTAAGCTTTTGGAAATTTCACTCATCCAGTATCCTGGTTGACATATGCTTTGACACGAGTTTGACACGTATTATATATCCTGTTTTGTGCTTCAAAAAAGCAAAAAGCAAATCTCATCTCGAGGGCCGGTGTTTTGAAATTTGGACTCGGACACGCCTCCTTCATGGATGTTTTGTTTACGTTATTAAAGATAAAGAATAGCGCGCTAAACGAGGCAAAAAACGACCGAAAAATCACAACTTACGGTGCTTGAGCCTCTTGCCATAGACTTCAGAAAGTCCTGGGCCATTTCTGAAGAAAGTTCCTTGCAGGTCGTGTGGAATTTGGCCTTCAATATCAACATGCGGCACCCAATATGAATATTCGTGGGCTAAAGTCGACCAGCCTTTTCTACAGTCTTCGTCCTTCCAAGTCGACATTGCTTCTGCTACACGGGTTGCAATTGTTGAACCAAGTAAACAATATATTGTAATTGAATAATCTCCTCACCTAATTGCAATTAACAGGCAAAAATCGATGTGATATACGATCCACCGAAGTCCTTGCTGGCGTGGCGTCTTGTGTGAAGTCTGAAGTCAAGCCCTGGACAAAACAAAAGAGTCGTTTCGTCATTTCGATTTGTTTACTCGTGACATCTGTTACAGACTCAGGTCGTCTGACATCTATTCGTCAACTTTCAATTGAATTCGCAACTAGAATTTTTCTTCGTCGCTTCGACTCGATACCAAGACACTGCACTTCGACTCTGGACCCTGCTGTGCTGCACTTCGATTCGACTTGGCACTTCGACCCTGAACTTCGACCCGGCACTTCGACTTGGCATTTCGGCCTTGCACTTTGATTCGGCACTGTATCCACAGGCGCCGACTTTTATTCTTCCCAGGGGGGGCTCAAAATTAAAAAAAAGTTGGAAAAATAAAAAGGTAGAAAAACTCCCTGGCACTTTTAAATAACGTACAATATACACATGTATTATGTATAATAAAACACAAAACATTGCAGTAAAACAGATATAACATCATGGTCTACAGTATCATCAGTTCAATTCTTTGATTACCTAGTGTTTCTTCAATAAAATAAACGTGTTTTTTCAGATCACAAACAGAATTCCCAGGGGGGGCTGAGCCCCCCCATAGAAATTTCCAGAGGGGGCTTGAGCACCCAAGCCCCCACGTAGTCGACGCCTATGCTGTATCCTCGAACTGAGTCGAACTTTGGCGGTCCCGCTTTCGTTAATTAGTCTGCTTGCCGAAGACGCCGAAGGTATTGATTATCTATGCACTGTTGATATACAATATACCAAGGGAAATTGAGAGAAGCTTGCAGGTGGTGTCGAAATGACGAAACGACTATTTTGTCCAGGATTTGACTTCATAGGCCTCTTGCGTTGCGATTTGTCAAAAAACAACAGCAACGAATTGAATTGTTTTTGTTGCTGCTGTTGTTGTGGAATCATCTCATTTCATGAATTTATTATTTCACGACGGAACTCATTTTGCCAATCCCACGAAATTTCCTGATGTGATAATGAAACAGTTAGATAGTGTAATTGCTTTATGTCAATATTTGTGGTTTATTATATTTGTAAGTTAAAAACACAATCAGGTAAATGATCTACTTTTTTACGCATTTATGAGCAATTTCTTTAAGTGCATCACATCTTCATTCACAGGCCCTAGTCGAACTCCAATTTTTCAACTTTGGCCCACATCCGAAAGATTACAAATAAATTCTTCATCGTTTATTATTGCCTCTAACAACAGAGAAATATCTCTGGCGAAATTTAGTCTTCGAGAATGGAGCAGGCTGATGAAATTATCGACCTTAATGTTGGAGGACGAAGGTTTGTTTATGTTTATTCATCACACTTTAATGAAACCAACGAAGCTTTCCTTCTGTTCTGGAATCTAACATATCAATATTTTTGGATCCAAAATAGACGTTGCTTTGCTATTTTCTAGGTTTTCGACTTCAAGACAAACATTAACATGGGTGAATGATTCGTTTTTCTCTTGGTAAGTTTGTGTGCCATGCCGTGCCAGTTAAACTCGAAATTGACATTTATTTTGGGATATTATGTTGGAATTAAAAAAATTTATAAGTGCTGATTTAGAATTGCTAAAGATGATATCTCGCAAAAACTAACACCTACTTGTTTCTGTTGTTTATTTAGCTTACTAAGTGGAAGAATAGAATCACACAGGGACAGCAATGGTGCAGTATGTAAAAACAATAACAATAACTACTGGGTGTTTCCATGAGTTCTGTTTGCCAACAAGCTATTCACTGTGTTTGATAACTTTTATTTTCCTGTTTCTCTTTACAGTTCTTTATTGACAGAGACCCTGATGCATTCATCCCAGTATTAAACTTTCTGCGAACCAAGGAATTGAATCTAAGGTAATTTTATCATAAGAAAATCAACTACCTTGTTGTAGTTCTAACTTGTGATGGAGCTTGATCATTATGTGCATCTCTTGTCTTATTCAGAGGACTGGATCCATCAATAGTGAAGAACGAAGCCCAATATTATGGCATTACCCCAATAGGTATCTTCATTCTTCTGTCTCGGATATTAGCTTAAACATCCCCATTGGATTTCAAGAATGTCCCAAGCGTTCAATCCACATTTCATTCCTCTTATTAACTAGTAAGAAGACTTCACCTGTGCGACAACCCAGGCAGTCAATGTGGCAATTTACTGTTCCATGCATACCTTAATGTCCCAGGTAAGCTGGCCCAAGGTCCATTGTCCATTTCTCTTTGTCAAGGCATGCAATTCATTCACAAGAGTTTCAATGTCTTGAAATGTCTTGGTATTTTCAGATTTACCAGATAGTTTTGAAGAGACCAGTGCATCTAGAAAAGGCTCTGTCATCTCAATGATGTCTCCGAGTTCTGTGCCAAATGTTACTGAAATAAGAGGAGCAGTCTCTGAACCAAATCTGAAATATGATGGTATGTTGTGTCTCTCTACTAAGTTAACATATCTATCTTCAAAAAGTTGCTTGCATCATCTATGCATTGCAGCTCATATACTCCTTCTGATTTCAAGGGTATGATCCACGTAAGGTATTAATGATCACAGGCCATCATCATTGGATTGCAGTGGCTTACATTCATTGTGTCTGCTGTCACAGGTATTTTGCACAAAATCATTTCCCCCCACCTTGTATCATCAAGTATGACAAAAGCCTCTTTGTAACTAGCACTGCCTTGGCATTTCTTCCATAAGATCTTGCTTTTTTATCCTCAGACTTCGTGATACTCATGGCTGGGAACATGTGTTTACTAGCCCACATCTGGAACAGGAGATAGAAAAAATTGCATTGCACACAAAAATGCCTGGATCCTTGGGAGACAAAATGGTGGCCGCTGCGTCTGGTACATCCTGACTAAGTTCTTTCCACAACAATCTGTGTCATATGACCTCTTTCCTTTCTTTTGTGATGCAGTCCTGTGGTTAAATGCCGCGTTCTTCTTGCAGGTAGCAAAATATGGCTATGGAACTGTAGTCAGGGTGAAAGCAGGAATATAGGTAATGTTGCACACTTTTCCACACACATGGTTCACATTTCAATTGTTCCTGAAAAATCCTATCCAACCCATTGTTGATTTTGCATGTATAAATATCAACACTGTTGCAATGTTTTTCATTTCAGGTGTATTTGATATGACAGTGCCATTCAATAATCTCTTCTTTATCGGAAGTCAGCTGGTTGCATTGAGTAGCAATGGCAAGATCGGCGTTTGGCATTCAGTTACGCAGCATTGGCAGGTAATGTAATGCATTTCTGTTGATCGCCAATGCTAATACCTTTCACTTGTATACAACCATATATAATTAGCAGACTGCATTTTTTCATAGATCCAAGATGTCGTAGAAACATCAAGCTACGATGCAGCAGGGTCCTTTCTTCTTCTTGGTGGCTCCAACGGTTCCATATATTACATCGGTGTGCACAGCATATTATGTTCCCAATTCCATGTTTTATGCAGTACAGTTCCATGTATTATGCCATATAAGCTTCGTGTATCATGCCAAGCAGTGCAATTCCAATTTCATGTTGTATAATGCAATACACTTTGTGTCTCTTTTATTCCAGATATGGAGAAATTCCCCTTGAGAATGAAAGACAATGATCTTCTGGTCACTGAGTTGTTTCGTGACCCCTGCGGTGACGCAATCACGGCTTTATCCGTCTACCTGACACCAAGAACATGTAAGCAAACGTCCTCTCAAATATTATCCAGCCTTTAACATCTTAGCTATAAACACATCAACCTTTTATGAGGCTTCAACGCCCCTCCTGGATCCCACCGGAAATCGTTTCATCTTTAGTATCTTCAAAATAATTATTCTGGCCAATGCTACTGCGCAGAATTTGCATCAAGTGATCTGTAATTTGCTTCAGCAGCTCTGAGCGGTAACTGGATCGAAATCGCGTACGGAACAAGCTCCGGAACAGTCAGGGTCATTGTCCATCACCCGGAAACCATCAGCAGTGGACCACAGCTGTTTCAAACCTTCTCCGTTCACAGAAGCAAAGTACAAAAAGTGGCACTGAGTGAAAAACATCTTGTCTCAGGTAAAACCTTGTCCCTACGTGCGTCCATCTCGTCTCAGATGATCAAATGTCTGATAATGTTTCTGTAAAGGCCGTGTTTCACATTTCTTTGGTGAGGTTCAGTGGCGTAGATAGAGGGAGGTCAGGGGCGAAAAACCCCCTGTAAACCCCATTTGACTTTGTCTGGTCTTGTCTCAAGTGATAATATCATTGTCTCGTACAACTGTCTCATCTTGTCTCTGTTGAGAACAATTGCTTTGAAGTTGCAACCTGTGCCATTAAGCTGTGCTATATTTCGTTGCAGTTTGCTCCGAGTACAACCACGTTCGCACTTGGAGTGTCACTAGATTCAGGGGAATGATATCCACTCAACCTGGCCCGACTCCTCTCAGCTCTTTCGACGTTGTGTCACTCGAACAAGGTTCAAAATCAGGCCACGTTGCCAGCAGCATTGGTAAGTTAGACGTGCCTTAATGCCCGAATGACTCTCTTTAAGGGTTAACAAACGCCTGGTAAAACGAAAATTATTTCGTAAGCAACGCTTTATTACCAAGCATTGCGGTATAGCATGATACCACATTCTCTTTACTTCAACATTCATTGGTTTGGAACACAGTGATGCAAATATAGTAATTGCAATGCTGATTTTGCTTGTATTCACTCGACAGGACCATATGGCGAACGAGATGACCAACAGGTCTTTGTACAAAAGGTTGTGCCAGAGACAGATCAAGTGTTTGTACGATTGGCTTCAAATGGCAAAAGGTGGGTGCAGAGGGATATTACATGCAACGTTCTTCCCTGTATAACGAAATAGATATACAATCCCTTGGACTGTTGCATAGTATTATCATTGACCTTCGGTTGAATGAGAGACTGACATAACAAGTTGTGGTTTGTTTTATCAGGATTGTACTGTACTTTTTCCACAATGTGCTAGCCTCGTACCCGTTTGTTTATCTGCATTGTTTTTTTTGTATGCATTTCCAGGCTGTGCAATATAAAAAGTGTGGATAACAGCTGTATTACATCGTTTTATGTACACGAATGTGATGGTTCAACGAGAATGGGTTCGAGATCAAGGAGATTTCTATTCACTGGTCACCTGAATGGATCGGTCCAGGTTTGAGTCCTTATAATAGATTATAATACCCAATAATAATCAAATATAATATATTTTGTAAATAATAATAAAAAATTAACAAGGCTTTGTGATTAGTTCATGCATTTTCCCATAGATATTTGATTTAACAACAGCTATGGAAGGCATTTCAAAGCACCCAGGTTAGCTGCAACAAAATATTGTCACGTTATATATACTTTCTGGGCCTTATTGTCACGTTATGTATACTTTTTGGGCTTTATTGTCACGTCATATATAGCTTTGTTACACGCCTGCGAGCTTTAAAGTTGTGATAATTCAATGGTTGAAGCCTTATAGTGTAGCTTGTAGCTATGATTGTACATTTTTTTCATAGAAGCCTGTGCATTGGCTGGACCCAGTGACAATGAAATGCTCAAGCAACTTGAACAGTGTGATCTGCGCATGTCCCGATCTGCAACACCTTCAGCAGCCTCGCTTTCGCCCGGATGCTCAATGGTGTCGGCACTGTTTGGCGCCATGCCTCGTTATGAAAACAGTATATTCTCACTGGCAACAAACGGCGATCAATCGACAGAAAACATGGTTAATTCTGAGCACCATATTGGCGCGAACAGGCGTGTACGCAAAAAGCAACCAACGTCATCCACGGCAAGAGAGAGTATTGCATCAGAAGGAGGCTTCGAACAAGGCTTGGGTTCGAGTCCCAATGATCAAATTATCGAACAGCAGGCTGTTTGAGTGTAGTTGCAATTAAAAATATAAACTTGAAACAATGAAAGAAAATATAAGCTATATATAAACTGTACTGAAAATGTTTTTCTATTGACTTTTGTGACATATTTGTTGTTATTTCTTGCTCCTGAAAATCATAGAAGTTATTTATGAAATGTCAATGCAGAATCACTAAAAATTTAATGTATAGCCTGTCGTGTTTGTATTTGTATTGTGTTAAATTAATGCCATCATTAGCATTTATCAAAATATTTAAAAACAGTAACAAATGATGTGAAATTTATAGTAAACATTGAAAATCCATACCTTGTAATTGTAGTCAGGTATTTATTTCTTATTATTCCATTGTAATAAATATTTGAAATTTATCGAAACATCAATTCAAAATATTTATTTGGCTTTATTGTCAAACAAGTGACATGTGACATAGTATTTATTCCCACTGACGGAATTCAAAAAGAAGAAATTGAAAAACAGAGGTATAGCAATCATAATATTTATGACTATGTCAGTTTAAGAACATTCACACATAACATTGCTTTAGCTTCTTTCAACATGAAAGAATTAGTGAATCAAAAATTATTATTTATACTTTTTCCACCTATACGTTCACGATTTGATGTTTAATTAAATGGAATGATTGATAGTATCGAGTTATGGTTACACTAACATATTTAATAAATGAGTTTAATGTTCAATTTCAATGTTCAATTCTCTTTGAGATCCATTGGAAATTTACAGTAGAACACTAATATAACAAGCCTTCAGATTATGATGCTTCCAATAAAACAAACTATTGTTTTATTATTATAACGTTCACCATCAATATAATGAAACTAACATTGCATATATATATAAACATGTTCTCCAGGCTTGTTATATCAAAACTCCACTTTTTTAATCTTTGAGATTTATCCTTTTCCAGTGAGAGCTTTCCAACCTCTTCACAGTGAAAATTAGTCAAGAATACACGATAATTAGGCTGTAAACATTAAGGGGTTATATGGTATTTTTAAGACCATGGGTAATGAGCTTGGTTTTATGTTAAGTTTGGAAGAATAGTTTGGTACTTAGCAAGTCAGTGCCAAAGGGCAGTACTGGTGTAAGTAGCATGTTCTAATGTCATCAGTTAACTGTAGTTACGTATGTTAAATCGAACAACAATAATAGAACTATACGGTATCCGTATCCGTTCCCGTACAAAGAACGTCCGTTAAAGTCAACAGTTTGGGAGAAGTCAGGCAAGTCCAAGGCGTCCATCGTCTTCGGTTCCGTTCCCTATGTCGTTATGGTCCGTAGTTTAGTGTCGCTGGGTTGAGTCAGTTCGATACCTTGCAAGACATGTTGCATCGGTGTGAGTCTAGCATGCTCTCAAGTTGCTTTATCTCAGATTGTAACGTGTTTATTTCGTTCTGTAAATTACTGTTTTTGCATTCAAGCTCTTCAGACTCCTGGACAACAACAAATACACAAATAAAGCAATCGTAATTTTCTGTCATTGCCTCCTTCTCGTGCCAACCTCACACGTATCACCCGCACATGCATTCCCCAACAAAGGTGTAAAACTCAACCAACGTGAAAAACTAAAACAGTTTCAATTGCCTCAATGCGGCCAAAGCAATCAGCTTATTTACTGGTTCGCGGTACTAACCCCCCTGACGTGAATAAAACTTGCATTGACAGTCACTGGCTGGCAATCGCTACGACGGGCGTCGACATTTACGCTATCAATACATGACTTACCTTCATGAGATGCCTGATATGTTCCTTTCTCTTATTGCGGCATTTGGAGGCAGCAACTTTGTTTCTTTCTCTTCTAACCCTTCTTCTTTCCTCTTCTTCCGGAGTTAGCTAAACAGGGAATGAAAAAGCAACGGTTAATCGAACGAAAACACAGACAAAGCAAAAACAGAAGAGAGTGAAGCCTGCAAAGAGATTAACAAACAATATCGCAGTTATATGACGTTCTCGTGTCAAATGAGAATTGGCAAATTTACCTTACTCAGAACATAGTCGTCCATCGTGAAGTGTTCATGCTTGATTGAATGAAGAGGTACACCAGTTAGCTCATAGCCCTGTGTACAAAAGAAACTCAACAATCACTTACAAGCCATAAAACTGTCACGCTATTACAGCTATAACTATCAAAAGCTTTACAACAGAGAACAATTTCCCATCTCGAGTACCGAAGGGTCGAGTTATTTTTAATTAGAGGCTTGATTTCACAGGCATGTTTTCTTCAATGTAAATGGTAGAATACATGCCTATGAAATCTCTGTATTGATGTTGATTTTATCTGCTTGCTATAGTTGGTAAAATAACCTAAAACTAAACTAAATCCCGACTAATTTCAATCAGGATGAAAATAAAATAATCCACCCTTTTGTACACAAAGATTTTACTATTGGCGTAATCGTTTACCCAATGTCGATATTTGTTTGAAAAAAACCAAACCTTACCAGCGAGCTTCCAGCCAAACAAAACAACATAAACCTCAGTAAAAAGTTACAAACTTCTTCTCTTACCTCAGAATATTCTGGAAGCATTTGGTCCATCATATCCAGGCAGTGTGTTTGGTTCGCAGTTGATCAGTAGTAGCTTTCGGTGCTGATAAAGATGGCATCAGAGAGTGGGGAGATCCGCTGTGCTGTTGGCAGTGGCAGCAAGCAAGGTATTACAATGCCTTGGCAATGCAGTCCAGAGCGTCGAGGTAAGGCCAAACTACGGTGCAAGCAAGCATAGCCAGTTGTGAAGTGAAATACAGTCATGTGTAGCCAGCTTCAGTGGTTAATACAAACATTTCTCAAGTACTGATTGTCTTTGACTGGAGTTAATTGATTTTGCATGTGGTCTGATGAAAATCTGCTCATGCTTGCTGGCGTGTTGTTTTCTGATACCAGCTACTCTTTGGAATTGCTTCTTGCTCAAGTAAGGGCTTCTCCAAAAGAAAGAGATGGAACAACCAGCTGTAATGCTTTGCAAATATCTCTTTCTAACTTTGATCTGCCATGCTCTTCAAATAGCTTCTTTCATCTTTGATATTCCAAAGCATTTCAAATGCCGTGCTGTACTGCAGATTTCTCAAAAACAACTTCAAAGTTAGACGGGCCAAACCGGTCAGTTTTTGGACAAACTCTGGTTTATTTGTGTTTCTTTCGTAGCTTGCTCAATGAACACACAAAATATATTTAAAATACTCAGCTACGAATTACGAAAGCTTATCTTCGTAGCCGCTCCAAATAAAACTCTTTGCGGTTGCATTGTTGTCCACCCCTTTCCCTTGCCATGCTTCTATTCTAAGGTAGCCGATCCAACGCGCTTCCAGTTTCTTGTGTAAATTATGATCTTATTTTTGACTTAATAAAAACAAATAAAACTCATTCCTTTGTTTGTATAAGTTTTAAGGTCTTCAAACACTTTAAACTTCTGCACACAGTAACAAATTTCGTCAGTCATTTATGTAACTTATATAAAACACTTTTCCAAACAACCAATTTCGTCAGACATTGATCCAACCAGCATATAAAACATAGAGGAACACTTTTGCATTGCACCAACTTCGTCAGTGATTACTGTCGCGATAAACATTTTAGACATCTAGACATCTGTTTACATCTTAGCACTCTAAATAAGAAATCGTTTTTGACACCTCAGAAAGTTGCAAAATTTAGATACTTGAAATCTCAAGGTGAAATTTACTTTTTCATAAAATGTTACATTTTTAAACATTTTTAACATAAAATGTTATTCGGCATAACATTGCTCCTTCGTCAATTTAAATGTTGGGTAACATAAAATACTTTAATTCTGCTAAGAACTTATCAAAACTTATGCAACCAACAAGTAGCTTCACCTCATAATTTACAAGCTTGCGTGTGTAAACAAGTAGTTCATTGAGAAAATATTTTGTAAATGGTTACTTTTGTACAAATTTCAATTTTAGTTTATAATTTCCCTTCACTGTTTGTTTCACTTGGATTCAATTGTTACAAAACACAATAAGCCATGTTTTCAAGGTACTCCAATGATGCTGACATTAAATTGACAAACAAAGTTTACGTACATAAAGATAAACAATTCTTGTAAATCGCATAAATAAGAAACAAGAAACAGTCTAAGTAGAAATTCTTTTTTAAAACAGCATTCGAGAGGTATTCATCTTTGTATACAGCAATTTCTTGCATTAGGGACAAACATTTTGATACCTTGTCGCGATCATGGCTTACCGGTCAATACTTCTTATCGTCTTGCATATCATGGTAATTCCAATGATAGCAAATGCCGTGAAGAAGATGTCAATCAATTTAGGTAATTATCACGTTCTTTGCAAGCAATTTTTTCATGCTTAAAATCGTTGCTTTAATACCTCACAACTTTCTTTACAATGCCTAGTGTAATATCCGTGAAAGAAACTTTGTTTACAAAGCGTACGATATTTTCCTTGAAAGAAACGCTTATAAATTGTTCTGTTTTGATAACCTTGCTTGTGATAGCGTCTTATAATACCTGCAATGCCGTTCTTCGAAAGAAGCCCAGCTCTGACGCCTGGGATCTTTAATTTCTACAGCAAAACAGCGAAAACAACTAGCAGCAGAAGACAAAAACGAGTGTAGGAACCGACCAAATGGCCTCTACCCCATCGCCAACTCCTTCGGTTACGTAGCATGCATTGATGGTAGCGCAAAATATAAACAGTGTGAAAAGGACAAGATATTTGTGCCGTCCTGTTGGCAATGCCTCGTTCAACTTCCAAGTCAGCTAGGTTTGTATAAGTGTTTACTTCATCAGTTGATTCTCCACAGCATAGCAAACCTATGGTGCTGTGAGCGTCTCGGTACAACTAAGTTATAAACATCGATCTTTTGAGCTGGCTTCGTAATACAATTTACTCTCGGCTCAACAATGCCTAGAGGCAAAATGTAGAATTGCTTTGAACCATAAAAGGTTACTTATACCACAGTTCGACTGTTATCGACCTCATCTGGCATTAATAATAGCATTGTCACTCTTTCGTGATTATGGTTATTCTAAACATCGCATCCTGAATTTTTCCTAGGATTTTTCTGCGAAGGCAGAGCTGCTGAGTCGGCATTTGGACACGTGATCAAATATCAGCACCCTTGGGACTGCAGATCATGGTTAGAATGCGTGGATAACACTTTGAAGGAGCATTACTGCACTGACAACAGCATGTTTGATCCAGAACATCAGAGGTGCACGAAGCACGCAAAATGCTCCAAATTGGCACCGATTTCAGGTACGTGGCGGCAAAATTCATTTCCAAAACACTCTTCTTTCCAATTCAGTCTCTACAGCGCAGCAGTCTCTGATTCAACCATGTTCACTCCGTGCTGAAATCTCCATTTTATCAACCACATATTTCTACCTTTCTTCACAGCACCGTACAGTTTTACACCGTTTACGGCGAGTGAGCTTCCACGCAAAATAAACGCTGCCTTCCTGTGGTCAAATGGAGACATTGTTATCGTGGACGGCTCCACCTACTCCATGTACGACGCAGAAGATGCCAGTCTTTTGCCTGGATATCCATTGAAGATAAGCAACAACGAAGGGAGTGGCATACCGAGAAATGTCGATGCAGCCCTTTCTCTCCCTGACGAACAAAAGGGACAGAAAGTTTTCTTCTTCAAGGGAAATAAAGTCTGGCTCTGGGGAGAGGTTAGCCATCCAAAAAGAATATCCCAAGTATGGCCTGGTGTGCCAAATGATTTAGATGCTGCTTTCTATTGGCCGCACACAAATAGAGTGTATTTCTTCAAAGGCAAATATTTCTACAGGTTTGTGTGTGAAAAGTTCTTTCATTTCATACTTCATTCCTTTCCGTCTTTCTGTTGTACTTCATCAGCAATTTTCTTCGTTCAAAAGGTCATTTCGACCCCTGCATCATACTCTACCCTTTCAGCAAGGCCTAGCATAATCTTTCGAATACTCCATCCTCAGGTTCAACTTGGAAACGCGATCGGTTGACGCGGGATATCCCAAAGAGATCTCTCGTAGTTGGAGAGGAGCCACTCCGAAGATTAATGCGGGAGTCAGTATGAAAAATGGAACAATACTCCTCTTCAAGGGACACAAACATTACACTTTCAATCCGCCCTTCTGTAGAGCCACAGGAGCTAATAATTAACCATAGAGATGGGATATGTGAGATAGGATATGATTATCTTATATCCTATCTCTATGTAATTAACATCGAGAAAACGAGGCCAGTTAATAATGCTGGCCATGTTGTGATGCATTGTGTGTTTGTTTATAACGACGGATGAAATGAGAAGCGCATAGCTGAATGAAACAATGAGCTTGCTTAGATTAAACGGCTCTGAACTGCATCGCAACAATTTCAAAAACATCACATTACCGTATTTACTCGAGTAAGCTATATCTCAGGGAAGCGAGCGTAGCGAGCTCCCCCTGTTAGTCTCTCTCAAATGCGGCGCTCAAACAGAGGCGGCGCTCACTCGAGTAAATACGGTATTGCTGAAAAAGTTTAGTGGTGCTGGTGGATCGAGAAAGCTTTGTAACAACAAAGGCCAATAACAATAACAATAATGATAATAAGATAAATATTGTTACACCAATACTAATAATAATCATACTACTAAAATATTAACTTTACATGATTATAATATATCGTAGAATACAATGGTATTTATTATGCGTTGAGTTTTTGATTTCAAATAATAATTTCTTCATTTTAACAATGTTTACAATAACAACGAAAATTAAAATTAAATTCAAAATGTACATACCTCGATTAACACGTGCTCTCTGTTTGAACAGCCTCGTTATTCAGCGATTCAGACTCATTCTCGCTATCGTAACTAACAGGTTCCTGGCGGCTATCGACCAATTCATCAGAGGTGTCCTTATCACTACTATCCATTTTCTCCTTTTCACAATCCTGAAAAATGGGTGCTTGCTAATTACAATACTGCATTTCTAAGAAACATGCGTAAAACTCCACTCCAATAATAAAAGCAATAAATTCGTCTATAGCATCTATTGGCACCTTTGGCACCATACTAAATAATACCAAGCAATGAAGACTGCCTTAATTGCAATTATAACTACTACATGTTATCAATGGCATGGTTTAATTCAAAAGCACACATTCTCCTCACAAAGACAGTCAACATCACATGCAATTATTAACCCATATTCAGTTTTTATTCATGCAAAATTTGAATTCTTAAATTCTTAGATTGATTTGGTATATGTAAGGGGAAGTATTGAGTTTAATTTGCATTTAAAGTGTTTAAAAAGGGACTGTGTAGCAAGAGGCTGTTATCTTACCTTGCAACCTCTTACAAGGCAAACAATAGAGGAATGTATTGAGGAGCCAAATAAATCTTCCTCTTCCTCCATCTAATCGAGAAAATGTTTTAAAATCACCTAATGATACTTAATGCATTAGATGTAATAATATTTATACATAGTACACTACCCATAGACAGAAGAAGGTCCATATTTGAATAATGAGATCCGCCATAGGATTGTTTTACTTGTTACAAGTAATTGCTACTTTATGTATTTAGATGCTTGTTGTTGGCACCTTCAACCTTAAAGTCCTAATAACTTGTTATTGGCATCTTCAGCCACAAGTGCTAATAATTTGTTATTGGCATTTTTAAACTTAAAGTGCGAATAACACGTGTTTAGCAAAGCAGTACTATGTAGAATGTTTTGAGGTTTAAATGAAGATTTACTTCATTTTATCCTGTGTGTGATTATGTTTTTTGTCACTTGTTACAATTAATTGTTACTTTATGTATTTAGATGCTTGTTGTTGGCACCTTCAACCTTAAAGTCCTAATAACTTGTTATTGGCATCTTCAGCCACAAGTGCTAATAATTTGTTATTGGCATTTTTAAACTTAAAGTGCGAATAACACATGTTTAGCAAAGCAGTACTATGTAGAATGTTTTGAGGTTTAAATGAAGATTTACTTCATTTTATCCTGTGTGTGATTATGTTTTTTGTCAAAGGGTGCAACTTACTCTTTATTGAAAAATTTCATATAATCTTAACTCATTGTTTATATTTATTTAAAAAAAATAGATTAATTACGAGTTCAGTTATGATCAAAATAAATCTTATTATAATCTATTGTGCATATAGTGCGCATGTATGATATATGTATGATTAAAGCAGACAACTTTTAAGCACATCGCAATACTAGATTCGAGTAATCATAGTGGTATTGAATATATGCAAGTACTGCAAAAAGGGGTGCCTTGGACAAAGAAGAATGCATATTCAGAAACAACACTAACCTCTTTAAACAGATCATCTTCTTCACCATCTTCGCTCTCATTCGAATCTAAGTCCAGATCATTTCCGGTATCAATCTCATCGGTTGCTGAAGGCAAAGCGAATCTCTTCTCCACGTATTTTGCGGTGATGAATCGGCGTCTCTCATCTCTGCAAAACAATAAGTAAACTCATCTCGAATCAAAACAATAAAGCTCAGAGCATATGAAGCAATGCAAGGACGTGATTTGAACTGCATTGCCTGGTTCATCATCCGGTGTTTTACAAAACGCCATGGATATTTATTCTTTTGTAACCTCACCCTAAGCCTAAATCTAGCCCTGACTCTAACCCTAACACTAAATCTAGCCCAAACCCTAAAATTATGACCTTGGCCTTCGCGTTGGATACAAACTGAAGTTTACGATAGAAACGCAATTATTACATGTGCGCAAGCGTCGTGCCGGAAGAATAACAGCGGCTTGTGAGCAAAATGTAAGCAAAAATACTGCCATACTTACTTTGACGATTCTCTGGTTGGTTTCGGCATGTTTTCCAATTTACCTTCAAGTAAACTGTTAACTTTAGCGTTCCCCATTTCTTCCATGTGCTACAATAAAATTAAGCAAATCATAAGTAAGCACATATTGCATTTTAACGTCTATAAAAACGCTCGTTCTATTATAGAAAATGCAACATGATGACAATAATCAATAAAAATCGAATAAGGCAACAAAAGATACTTTGACGTAATGCTCTTCCCATCTGTCGAGAGTCAGTGATTTGACTTTGGAGACGTGAACACCCAAGCCTCTGTGCATGCCGGAACACTCGATACAAAACACAACACCAATGTTAATGCTTGCCCAATCAGGTCCTGCAAGATAGAGAGAATAGTAAGCGATGTAAAATATCACAAGTCATATATGTCTGCACATTGGGAAGTTGAGAATTTCAGGTTTGAATTGCCCCCAAAAGATTTTCAGCTCCATTAAAGCTCTAAACAAGAACACCATAGTATACTGGAATTCATAGGCACTGATGCATAAAACACATGCAGCCCGCGTGTGCCTAATACCTATCACAGATCCCAAGCTCCGTGAACTATTCTAGAAGATCTTCAGATCCGAAGATTCTATTGAAAATCTTTACAACCGTGAGCAGTTCTGGTAAAGATTTTTTGAGCAACGAATAACTCGAATAATGAATAACTAAATTCATCAGATCCCTGCATAGCAATTAGTAATGTATTCATATAACAATTTTTCACAAGCATACATGCACCAGAATAATTGAACGAATAAAAACCAGTTACGTTATAGATTATTACGCGTTTCAGGTTTGACCCGTTATCAAGTGATAAGACACGTAACTTGGAAATAAATGCATAAGACATGCAAACCTCGTCATTTATGTAACAAACACAAATGTAATGCCATGTAATAATATGTAGCATAACTTACTTGGTGCAGAGCAATCGGCGCATTTGGTATTGCCATCTACTGCACGAATTCTCGCAGCGGCATCAGATGCGTATTGCTTCTTTTGCGAGGTATGTTTGGTATCCCTCTGGGTTTTTGAACGAACGATCGTCTATAACAAAGATCAAATGATTTTCTAAAGATGATAGATGATTATATGACCATTCATGCCGTTAATTTGTCAATAAGTATGATTGCATTTCTGAAGAAAACATCCAACTTACCCTAATCCGCTCTTGAGAGAGCATCAGCGCTGAGCTTATTCCCTCCTAGAATGCAAAGGAAATTACACAAAGTTGGTCAAATACGTTAAATGCTACAGCGTCAATCACCAAAATTTTGAATATTCATCATAGAAATCTCAAAATTCTCTCAAAGGAAATCTAAAAATTGACGAGAAATCCCTACTTTGAGTGATTAGACTCATGGAGAGTGATCATACCATCAATTTTGAAAATTCAATTCTGTAACCCTAGTTAAATGGCTGATATATAGTGTATTACAGTTGGGCTAAGCGCCCAGGGCAAAGTATTACTATTCCGATATATACTCTAATTCCCGAGATACTGACCACAATTTTGCTAAAAATTATTCAAATCCGTACTGATTCTATGTAATTGAGGTCCAGGAACAAAATAAAACAAGTTCCAGCTTCATAGCTTTGTTGTTTCGTCAGATCATTGAAGATATAGACCTTTTTGGTACAAAACATTGCCACAACTATTCCGATATATACTCTAATTCTTGAGATACTGACCACAATTTTGCTAAAAAATTATTCAAATCCTTACCAATTCTATGTAATTGAGGTAGAAAAACAAAATGAAACAAGTTCCAGCTGATTAGCTTTTTTGTCTTAAATTTATTGTAGAATCTCAAAAATGTCTCAAATGATCACCCTAATGCAGCTGATTACATAACAAAGACAGTGTTGTTTACCTGTATAGCTTGCATCCACTCCTTCATGTTATGTGCAGATAATGCTTGAAATGTCATCTCTTTAGTTGCCGAGATTACCTATGCAAATAAAGCAATGCAACAATGAACAACAACCAACGAACTGCTGCGATTACAAGGCCCTGCTAACACTACACCAACTAAACTGAGCTTGCCCCGGGTTAAACTAACTCATCCATGGATACAAGTTAGCTTAACCAAGGTTTGTCGCATTTTAACCAGCAAAAATCTAACCTGGGTTAGACTTCACCTGGGGCAAACACAGGTCAACAAAAAAACTTGACACTGAATTATCACCTTAATTATAATTACACGAAAAGAAATCAATGCAATGCCCGTGTATACCTGAAAACAGAAATTTCTATCAGCTTCATCTGGGTCACACTCCTTCACAGCAGACAGCATCAAGCTGCTGAGAAGATTGGGCTCCTCCTCGTCGTCACCTTGCATCAGTAGATTGCCTTTCTTCTTATCAAGTATAACATACTGTAAAAAGAAACAATGTGGTTATTTGTTGACAGTGCTTATACAAAAAACAAGTTTGAAGTCATTGCAGTAATGATGAATTTCCATGCAGAACCAGACGTTCGAGTAGCACGAAGGGACTTTTAGATCAACCTCTTTATTTATTTATTTATCTATTTATTTATTTATATAACAATGATAGCTGAGAACAACTCAATAACTAATACAGCAGTTATACTTACAAGCAAAGGAAAGCTATTCCTTAAGGTACCTTTCTTTTTAATGCGAAGGTAACCTTTCTTAAACGAGGGATCGACGCTGTCAGCTCTTCCTCTGAAAAACGAACAGCATCGGGAAACTCAATCAATTGAACAACACAGCTGCCTGACATTCATATACCTATTATGCATGCCTATACCTTTGTACATATACCTAGATAAGCATTGGAGGGTCTAATTATATAGATACGTATAAACGCATTTGTATACCTACGCTTGAAACATATCATATTTGCATGTGAAATCAATAAAAGGACTTACCGTAAAGATATATTAATCTCCAAGGGGTTCATTTAATTTTCGAGGCTCACAAGGGGGGCTTATTAGGGAGGGGACCTATTAGGGAAGGGCTACATGGGGAAAGAGGCTTGATAAAATTCTTGATACAATAACAATTTCAAAAACAAGGGAAGACTTAATTCAAAATCTTGTTTCAAAAGTGGGGATTATTAGACACAGGGGCTTAATAGAGTTTTCACAAAACCTCGTTTGTCATTTACTGAGGATAGGACATGAATCGTAAGCTTTCAGTGAGTTGTTATGTTGCCTAAATACTACAGTGGTGATTTTCTCATGGCTAACCTGGCAACCGCTTCATTTTCCTCTTTCATCTCTGCTTCAAGTAGTTCGGTTAAGCTGACGACACTTTCATCTGCATCCAACTGATCATGGTGCTTCTCGATTTTCTTATCTTCACCGGATGGTTGGCTGCCTTCGAGTGTTGACTCTTCTGTAGATTCAGCATTCTTTACAACTACATTTCCTCCTGTGGAAAGAAAATTAGCAATTGAGATGACTGAAGTACAGTGCAACTCGGTAGCAGAATTTCCGATATAATAAGCATGACATCAGCTAGGTTGAAATGTCATCCCTGTTTCAAAACGCGATTTGCTTTTAGCTTAACGAATTTTTGATACATGGAAGTGAGTGTTTGTTTTCCTCAAGATTTCACTGTACTTTGAAGAACAGACGTATTCAAGTTTATACAGAACAGGTTAATGCAAAACAGGTTCATTAGAGCTCAATTTATTGAATATTAACGTGGTTCTACCTCTTACAAAAGTCAGCAGTATGCCAAATTCTCTATACCCTTCTCTATCCGAGTGCGAAACAAAATATTTATCAATGGTCATTACCTGTTTCATCCAGGGACAGGTAAAACTGCGAAGCCTTAGTCTTCTCCTTCGCAGCATCACTTCTGAGCTCCTCCGCAGACTTGATAATGGCAGTACTGTCTTCTTTCGACTGAATGGACGACAAACTGAGTGACTTCTTACTCGGATCTTCAACCACTTCCCACTCTTGTTCCTATAAAGAAAATAAAACAAAATCAAAACTGACAACCTCAAATAAGGGGTTTTTCGCTTCGTTTGCTGGACTCTCTGGATGTTTCCAGCTATGCTTGCAATGAATTATGAATGAAATATAAAGTAGTTTGTGGCTTTACTGGATGTGGCTTGCTTGGACCATCTTTAGATGTCTTTCCTCGCACGCCTGCAACAAAAAACAAGAGTTACTCCCGATAAACCAACTGCAGACATACATATTATGGATATATAGGTACATAAACACATAAATGCTAAATTTGATATTGCCTTACTTTCCAGGGTACTTTACTTACCTTGATCGGTGTATCGGTGTAAAAACAGCGCTACAGTTGATTATATTTGTTCAATGAAAAAAAATTCTTTATTCCTATCACAACCGCTGTTCAAAAAAACTTTACTTACCTTGAACCCCAGAAGCAATCATTCCACCAAACTTCGTAAAAAATCTACCAGTACTTGCATTAATGGCATGCATGGTTGACGAGCTATAAGGATTGAAAAATTTAAAATCAACAAATAAAAACTAAACAACCTTTGATGTTGTTTCTGAATGAAAAGGTTTGCCAGCCGCTAAGAATCAATTGTTTGCAGCGTAGATGCAGTAAAATCCCTATAACTCGAGCTTCTGAGGGACCAATGAAAATCATTCACGTTAACCAATGTTTGATTCATAGAGGGTTAGACAGTGCTAGCAAAGAGATCAAGGGAGATACAAATTGGTTCCAATTATCTGAGATTCAAGCTATCGCGGGTTCGAGTTATCGGGATTTCAATGCAGAACGAAGATCGGCAGCTAGCTAAATCTGGGATCTAAAAAATTGCATTACTAGTTTTGGAGTAATTGTTTAATTAATTAGATATTTATTCACTTAGTAATTACCCCGTGCTCCCCGCAGAGCCTTCTGGGAATTGTTTCTTTTCCTTCTTGGTGGTGGTGTAAATTGCCTTCTCGATTTCTTCTCTTGAAATGGAATCCCCTTTCACTTGCACCTGGTCGCAAAAGCATAATAAAAATCAAAACGTAAGCATTAATATTTCTTTTAAAATTCCATTTCAATGCAAAGACACAAAAGACAAGCCTATAATACATAAAATTACATACAATACAAGAGACTAACAACAATCAATAATTCAAGTTTAAATATTCGGTCTATCTTGCACAGAATGAAATTTCTTAAAGGCACTTAATTAATAGCACACACAGCATTCAACATAAATGCTTTATGCAATAGCTATGTTTCTTGCCCAATTCAGAACGGAGGAAGGGAAACTAAAGTACTGTTTCCATATGGCCATCGAGGTTTGTTGACGGTCAGCAAGGATTGCTGGTAAAACTAAAATACCGTCATAAACTATAGAGAAGCCAAGCTTAAGCGAAACAATGTTGTGCAAATGATTGACAGAGAATCTCCATATTGATATCTCTGTTTGTTATACTATGATTAGAATTGTTTCAAAACATATGAACTATGGGAAACATAAACATATGAAAAACTGCAATGAAAATACCTCAAATTGTTCAAGCTGTTTACTGATGGAATCAAAGACTTCAGACATGTACGGCTCGATTTCCTTAAGCACCTGAGACGAGTAGAAATCATGGTTTGAATAGCAAAGCAACTCACCATAGACTAACAACACCAGTAATGATAAACATAGATTGTTCGTGTCCCTCTTAATTATCCACGAAAAGTAATTGAAATGAGTGTTGTGGCAAACGAAAGAAGGATATTTCTTACCATGTTGCTGAAGTTGAAAAACGAAAACTGTGCAAGCATGTGTTCAAGAACTTTCTGTAAAGTCACCATCTAAAAAATAATTTCATGTACGCGCTTCTAAGTCCCACCTTTAAGAAACCGCTCTATAAGAAACTCAGATCCTGATTGTTTAACAATAGAACAATAGAAGAAAAATAGATCAATTGTGAATGAACAATAGTCTGTGATTGAAAAACGAGCTTCTTAAAATCTGGACATAACTATTGCTAACATAAAAACTCCTGCAAAAGTGTGCAGCATTATACCTTTTTTACAGTGTGTATCTCTCTCATTACTTGAATATATTGAGTGAGCTTCAACTGATAACTTTCTTTCGCTGCAAGCATCGCATGAGCAGCTTTGTCTAATGACGTAGGCTAAAAAGAAGAGATTAATCCATTGGGTCATCCTATTCAATCAACCAATACTGTCTTGAGCTCAATCAAGTTGTCTGGAAGAGATTTTTGTGCCGTTACGAATAATCAAAACGAAAATTTCCTACATCTTGTAAACTCTTCTGATGTGGTATGTTAGAAAACCTCTCCCAAGTTGAGTGGAGAGTTTCATTTGCTTTTGAGACCTGATGCTTTATTTCCTAATCATAAAAAGTAAAACAATAAACATCACAGAATTACCACTAACAAAAAATTTCATAACCATCTTATCAAATATATATTTATATCCTATTCTTAAATCATTTAATATTTTGTTGTTACCTTTGCTTTTTTGATATACCTTGCAATTTCATTCAACGGCTGCATTCCAAGCATGTTTGTCTGATTAAGTAGCATTTCTCTGTAGCATTCAATTCTACTCAGAGCATCTGAAAACTAACACAAAATACATATGTAAACAAAAAATCACTGAATAAACAAAGCAATCAAAGAATAATTGAATCAGCAAAGTAATAATTATCAAAATTAAAGAATTGGCGAATCAGGTTTGTCATGGAATTAATGCATTTGTTCATCAACTAGTCAACACACTTGCTTGCAACCAAATAAGCCAAACAGGCATAGACGTGGAGTTATACTTTCTCTAGGGGGGCTCAAGTGGAACTTTTTGGGAATTTCATTCTGTGTTTCTCAAGATACGAGAAACAAGAAAATCAAGTAATATCATCTAAATGATCTAGATCAGAATGATCTAAATCTCAAAGATCTGAGTTGTGAAAGTTGGTGAGAAATTTCTACTTCCCAAAACAACATCTAACGATACAGCAGCAGCTAGATAATTGAATGGACTGTTAATTTCTCAGTGGGGGCTGTGCCCAGGGGGGCTTGAGTCCCTGGGCCCCACAAAGTCTAAGCCTACACAGACACTGGCAAATACTCACTTTATTAAGAGGTTCTTCCATAACTGGGTCATCGCTGAATGCCTTGGCAACATCTGCTAATGCATCACTGAGACCATCGCCTGATACCTTGTGACTTAGCCCGGTTGAATGGTATTTTCCAAGACTTGATGCTAGGCTGCTAATGCTATGTCTCACCTGAAAATCAGATTAGCAACAATGTGATTGGGACTTGGAAAGATGAATAGATTATTATTTAAAAACAATAAAATACAATGACTGGCAACAATAACTCTTTTGGGCAAGAGAGCTAATCATAGAAGATTCTAGTGTAAAATTTCTCAGCTGTCAAAACGTTTACAGTAAAAATAAAATATAAAAAAGAAACAGAATAAAAAGTAATATGATCTGAATGGCACTCTTCGGGCCATTTCTTAAAGATTTAGTTGTTTTATTGCAATAAAGTGTAATTTAAAAGTTATCAACATGCAATAGCAATGGGCGTCGCGTCATCAACTTAATACAGGTCTAATTGTGGGGCGTGGTCACAAATTGTTTTCCAGGTTTTTCCAAATTTCCCCACCAGTTCAAGTCTAAAAAATATGTATTTCTGCGTAATATATTAAAGCTGAAATCAAGGTACCGATGGACAGTTGTAAGAATCTGCCTCACAGGACGTAGCCGCAACGCCACGTTTTGCCTCCATTGCTGACTGACTATCGGCGAATGATCGACAACGCCCACCGCTTTCTATTGCAATTAGTATTAGTACATAACGCTATTAACAAAAGTACACAATGAATGTATACTCACGGCCTTCGAGCGCTGGTTCCAATATTTCATCGATTGGTGACATTCTGGGCTATCTTCAATAACGAAGTCAAAAGACGGAATGTTTCTCATTTTGTCACGTTTGGCGAGCAATCAGAGCAGTTTTGAAGTTTCTGTGGCCTAAAAAGAGTTCCTGATCCTGTTGTTGTTGCTCATCTTTCTTGTTCGTTGAAATATTACTATACCGCCCACTTTTCTAATCTTTCATTCATTCTCTATCAGGTCAGGTTTGGATTTTTTTGGTATGGGGGAGCAGGATTCTAGAGAAAGCTTCGAAGGACATCTTATGAAGAAATGCAGAAGAACAGGACGATGGAAACAAGTTTTTGCAAAAGTTACAACAAATTCTTTAACGTACGGTGAATCAGACAAGGTATAGATCAAAGCTTGTATGTGTGTTGTCATTATTTATTCAGCAGACCTTACCCAATCTTTGAAAAATGTTTTTATTTCCATAAACATTATTCACAGTTTCTGATTTTTAATTTCTAGCTTATGAAGAAACAGATTTTGCTAAATGGTGCTGTAATAAAAGATCTTGACGAAGAAGAAGGAAAGACAAATCATTTCACAGTGAAGCCAGAGAATGTCAACAGAACTTTTCATTTTTCAACAAGCAACCAGGATGAGCATAACAATTGGCTCCAGGCATTGTGCATGGCAAGAATGGCAGGACCAGGAAAATCAGAGAGTTCAGAAGCTTGCACTATTCAATAGATAAGGCATTGGTCGTTATCTTGGTAAGAATCTATCATATTGACATATCTTTAGAAATGTTGTATCAACTTTTTATGCTAATGAGCAACAACTTAACATGTAGCTGTATGAAGTAAAAAAGCAATTACAATATTATTTCAAATTCATATTAATTGAAGTTTACAATCAAATTCACTTATCAAGCTTACAAATAGCTAATAAATCAACATCAAAAGCTCAATTAATTTTACCAAAATTAAATCTACTAAATTTTAAGCAATTGTACCTCTAAAAATTTGATCATTATAGAACTTTTAAGCTCTATGATAAAATTAGTCTAATAATTAAATGCTCTAAAACTAAATTTTAATTTTGAAAGATAAAAAGAAATTGCACTTGGCATTGACAACAAGTTTCTATAAACTGAAAGCAGTTTGCAAAATGCTTGATTTGATATAAAATGATAAAAATAAAATACTTGAAAAGTTAATACCATTGACACTCAATGTTTCTGTATGATTAATTCTTGTTTGTAAATGTCTTTGCCTTGTTGATTGTGGCATGAGCATTTATTGTCAACAAAGCAATCATTTGGTATTTGTAGCATGACCATTACTATTTGCTGCATAGTTGCCACTTTTGTGACCAGATTTGCCATTTTCTTCAGATAACTCCTTCAAACTATGCACGTTTGCAAAGCAGCTCTCTGAATCAGCCCTCACACCTGGAATCAATCAGAGAAAATTACCGCATATGCTTCAGCACTAAGGGTGAAATATCAGTCCGCTCAATCCGCGACACTTTAGTCTGCAGTGATGGCAATTACAAATAACATGCGCACAACCCTCGATGGAACATACACAGCTAACGTTTTAATGTTGACATTGAAAAATTTAGCACAATTAAAGATATTAACTTGTATTTACAATGCTTCGTTTACTTAACTGCTTTGTTTTTCTTAACTATAGGCACGCAATATATTATTGACCATGTCTTAGAAGCTTAAGTTTTACCTTACGATAGAGTTTCCTTAAACACACCACGCCACACTACAAGTAACTAGAATACAAATAAAAACTCAAACATTCTTCAATTTGAGCCACTCTCCCCGCTTCTGTGGTCGTTCAAATTATCCGGAGAATATACTGTATACAAGCAAGATTACATAAGAGAACCTTGTCCTTATTTTGCGTGTATAAGAAGGTTACATGGTATTAACCAATCTTTGTTCTCTTTTGTTATCTTTGTGCAAAGTAAGCAAGCGGAATATTATTGACAGTTTATGAAAAATATGAATTTTTTATAGAAAATTTTGAACAGTTTCTATACATGTATGTATGTATGTATGTATGTATGTATGTATGTATGTATGTATGTATGTATGTATGTATGTATGTATGTATGTATGTATGTATGTATGTATATATATATATATTCATTCACGCTCTTTTAATTGATCTGGATTCTCAACTTATTATTATATTGCATGATAGCACACAATAACACACCACACAGCCCAATTAATTATTGGTCAACAAAACACATTACAGCATTGCAGTATTGCAGGAGTTATTCGCAATTAAAAACTTATTCGGTAAGAAACATTGCTTGCGATTAACAACTATCGAAAAAACTGCGGCCGCGCTAGTGCAACTATACATCGCTGCTGCGCAGCTTGGCACGAATACATTGATACTTACTGTCACTCAACGAGGTACTGCTTGTGCGGAGGAGTCCTCGTTTTCGCACAACAATAGCTATGACGACACACAGCACAACAATAACAACAACACACGCGACACCCAGACCAATAGTCGACCTTTTGAAGGAATCTTTGTCGCCCTGTGCGCGGCGAATTGATTCTTCGTGCTCTTTCTCAGCTTTGCTGTGTTTTGTTTTCATCAGGTTGATCTTCTGCAGCAACTTGCTCAGGTCTTGGCTCTCGCGGAATACACACTTCGAGTTGGTGACATCTTTACATCGCTTCATGGAGAAGAATACATTGTCCGGAATATCTTTGACGTTTGTGTTGGCTTTTATGATCTTACTCAATGTCAAGCTGTTGACCATTTTTATCTCCTAAAAAGATAAGTCACAAGCTCCATAATATCAATGCCCGTGTCGCAATTAACCTCACATTGCTATACCTTCTTAGAATTTCACGCTATACTATACTTCTATGCTATACTTCTAGCAATAAACAATAACTCCGCATGTATAGATATGCAGTTCAATCATTTGGAAGGACAAGTCACAGTCACAGCTCCATCCAATCAAAATCAGAGTACTGTGTTGGAATCACGTTTGGTGTATCTCGGTCTCAGACATGCGTTTATATATCCCGAGCGTACAAGAACGAGCATGGCCCATAACAGGAAGGTAACACTGTATTAGCATCGAGAGTTTAAAACAAAAGAGACTGCAAACCTCTTTTGACATTGTCGATTCGTACCAGAATCGATCACCATCCCTGATACGCAGAAGGCCTTCGATGAATATCTTTTGAAACGTTTCCCCAAGCTCTGAATCTGGCATATGGTCTTCTGCAAGACCCCCTATCCAAAGGTCGATATTGTTGATGTCTTTATACAGAGTCTTCAACTTCGAAGCGACTGCTGTGTCCTTGGTTATCTCTGAAAAGTCTTGCAAACCTGATAAGATAAAATTTGAGTTTGAGTGTCAAGTATTTACCCCCGACAAATGTCGACTTTGCGTTGAGCTATCAACGAGTCTATCACTTCCACAGGGAGGTAGCATTGCTTCAATCTGCACTTGCCTTTTAGACCCAGTAATTTTCGTACAGAATTGTAATCAGGCAGGCCGTGATCTCTGCCTCGCTGAATATTCATAGCTGCTAAATCGAGGCCATTGCCACGACCGACCGGAAAAAGGACGTTTCTCAACTCATCAATCATCAGTGTGTCGATCTTCTGCGCAGGCATCATTACCGTGCCTCTGATGATTGGTTCGATGCCTCCCTCCTCCACAACTCTCTCCGGGTGGAAGTAGCTTTCTCGCAGCAGTAAATGACCGTATTTCGAAACATTCCATTTCTCGTCGAATCTGAATATATGCGTGTTTACTTGACTGTGTCCAAACCTAAATTGAAAAGATATGTAACATGGATGTTCCAATCATACATTTCAAGATCATATGCAATGCTATATAGAGGCCTTGTAGAAGGAGAACGCTACGTGTGGTGTGCCATGTACCCAAGGACAATACTGTGATAAATGTCCTTATAGTGAGCAAGACTTCATAGAGAGGCTGACAGAGAATGTATTCTATTTACTGCTACAAAAACTGCTACATGCAAGGCAGTATTCCCTAGTACGCATTACGCTATTCTATTCCAGCAATAACACGGTATTGTTGTTTAAGCAAGCATCATCAATATAATAACACCACTTATTACCTTACACCAAACAATAATGATTTGTACCTGAAGGCTGCCGTTGCAAAGACATTCGATACAGTGGCATCAATGCTCGAGTTGTATCCTTTGTATGCTGGGACGTTTGATGCTCCAACCAGTGCTGGAAGGTACTCGCGGAAGACAATGGCTTGGTGCTCCGCAGTGACAATGCGCTTGGCGTACTTAAATATCTCTTCGTCGGTTGCCTGTGTTGTTGAAAAAGGAGTTGGTAAGCAAGACCGGTAAAGCGTGATTAACCAAAGCAATAATAGCAAAAATTTATAAACAAGACAGCGAAGTAAGATTAGAAGATGGAGAAAGGTCTTTGTAATATAATCTGGAAGCAAAAGCTGTAATGAATAATCAATATGCATCCACAATCTTCTCCCTCTCTGTCTTAAACTGGCTGCATTGAAGTCGCAAGCATACGTACCTGAGGGTTTTTCTTCTTGTATTCATCACACAATCTATTATGCTCTAACACAAACAATGTGTGAAGCATGATAAGTCCTGGTGCAACATTTGAACGCGTGTCGCCGGCCACTCGAAGCTGCGCCGGAGTCCGTCCAACTGGGTTGTCATTTTCCAGTCCCTCCCGGTTTTTCTAGAAAACAAAAATGTTTACACACTTGACGACATTTGGATTTGTTTTTCTGGTATTGCGCTTCACAACTGAACACCTTGCAAACTATACTGATATGCATCGTCACAATGCGATTCAGTGCAGCTTTTTAGCGCATCAAATGCGTGAATACGAGTTTTCTCACCGGAATAATTCCATCCTCATCAAGTTTGAGTTTTCCATCGACCATTGATCGAAGTTTTTTGCAACGGGATTCGGTAGAGCCATAAACGTCAGTAGCATCGATGTAAGAAGATATTTTATTCACTTGCTCTCTAGGGAAGCCATTAGGTTGCGATCCCGTACACCTGGGAGATATATCAACGTCAAGATGTTGATGCAAAGTACATGATAACATGTGATGTATACAAGTGTTAGACGCACTTCTTCAGCCAAGGTAATAGGAATCAATAGAGACAATGATTTGAACATTGGATACTTTCAATGCTACATTGTAAATATTGTAGCAAAGGGAAGGCCTAAGAGACATACCTGTTGTAGGTTGATCTTGAGAAAGGTAGGTATTTACCTCCAACTTTATCCTGGTCAAAATGTGGATCACCCTAAAATTGGAACATTAATCAAATCTATGTCTGTGTGATGCATGAAGTACTTTGCGTGTAGAGAAGTAGTTTCCACTTTTCTGTGGCAACTGTCAACTAAAAGGTAACTGAATACATTTTACGGCTTTGGGAAATGGTAAGGTAATTAGTGAAAAGCTTTGCATACCTTTGGGACAGTAATTTGCATCCAGACCTCGTTCAAGTGTCCCTGAAATTCAAATCTCGGCAGGGGGCTGGAAAAGTCCAAATCATGTGCAAGAAACTGTCAAAAATAAAAACATAATTGTTGCACTGTGGTTAACTAGACTCTGCAGATACATTCAGCTGCCTAACAGAAATGCATTCACTATAACTATACCTTATAAATACATCCAATGTAACTATACTATAGCGTATTATAACTAGCTGATTTTAGGTAGTGGTGCGTTGTTTATCTATGAAAATAATAACAAACACTTACTTGGCCATAATGAACGAATAGGTCGCTGAGTCCTCTTTCACTTTCAACCCACTCTTTCTAAAATAACGCAAAGTATTATTGATTAACATCGGGTGTAATTACGAGATAACAGCAATCTGCAGATGTTATGTTTATGTATGCATAGTGTTTTCCACTGTATACGCGATAGCAGTAGTTTATGCTACACTGTACACTGTATTATCATGATGTTCGTATATTGATCAGGTATGCAAGTATGCAGGTCTCAAACGCTCACTGTATGCTCTACTCTTCTGCATGCTGTAACATTAATTGTATACTCTTCTGCATGCTGTAACATTCACTGTATACTCTTCTGCATGCTGTAACATTCATTGTATACTCATCTACATGCTGTAACATTCACTGTATACTCATGTGCATGCTGTAACATTCACTGTATACTCTGCATTACACTGTATTATAATAATATGCAAGTAAACAGACCTGCATAAACAGCTCGTTGCTAATGTGCCTCGCCGCAGGCCTGGTCGAGCCATAGCCACTGTTCTCATTTGGGTATGGGCAGGTTTTATCTTTACGTTGCTTTGGTGTGCAAGAGCCTGCCGGCATTGAAATGTCGTCAACATACTTGCTTGGCACAAGCCGTCTGAGATTCTCCTTCGCAGCTCCCCAATGCAAGTACTGCATGTTGTTCGATACTCCATCGAATTGCCTAATCGTGCGTGAAAAAGTGGTAACAAAATATAATTCATTCATTGTTGATTATTTTCTAATTCATCTACCCGCAGATTCACTGTGTGAAGATCAACTCGCCAAGATGCACATGGATCAACCAAGTCTGATCGTTGATACAAGCAAATAAAGTTTTCTTGTAAATTAGTGCACGATTTAAGCTTCTGCAAGGGCTTCTTGGTGGAAGTTTTCATTTGTTTTAAGATTACAAGATTACGAGTGAAAATCGTCTGCATGTGAACTCTGGCAATCTCGAATTTCAAAGGGAAAGTGAAACAAGTTGTCATTAGAGAAAAGACTGTGAAGTATCCGAAATAACCAAGCTTGGATTACCTTGCTTTCGTTGCAACTGGGACTGGCATACCAGGTAGCCACATCTTTCCATTGGGACATATGGAGCTGACTGTTTTATTTCGAATGTAAACGCGAGCATCGATGGTAACTTTGGCCGTCGCTGTTCTGGTCACGTTGCCAGTTTTGGAGTTTTCCACATTGATGTCATAAGTGAAGGATTGCATCGCCAGGCCCGTCAATGGAATCGCGGGGTGTAACTTCAGCTTCAAGGATCTTTTATCCGGATTAACATCAACACTAAAGCGTGCACCGGGCTAACATGAAGAAATTATTGTATTTGAAGTGCTACATGTTAAGCAATCACTTTGGCTATGAAGGCTAGCATCACAAAATGCTCGAATCTAAGCCTGAAAAAGGCTTAACACTTAATTTTCCTGCACATACCTTGACGTTTACTTTTGCAATCTTAATACGTGGACATTTGGTCAGAGAAGTGAAGTTCATCTTTGTCACGTTCACCCTGAACATTAAGCAGATACTTTTATAACACATAAAACAAAGTATAGATCCTACAAAGCTTGTCAGGTTCCTCTGCCATATCTATGACTATGAACTTAAGAAGCAAATTTTGGATTTGCAATAATTGGAAATATTTACCTGTTGTCTGTGAGGGGAGGCCGTACAAGTCGAAGAACATTTTTTGACATGACATTTGATATAATGATTGTTTGATTGGTTGCTGGCCATTTTACACGAACTGTAATGTCACTGCTGTAATCTCGGAGACCAAAATGGGCAGCCATTTCACTTTGGCCGAGAAAATGTGTACTCGAACCAATCTCTGAAGTCTGAAGAAGCATGCATGATTAAAATAATTCATGGCAAATGCCTCAAGAATATTCTAGAGCTAAATCCAGGCGAAATCATCCTGAGAAACCTTAAAGGATAGTTGAGATGCTTTAAACCTAAAAGACCCTAGTGGAAAGATCCTTGGAAATTCACAAAGACCTTTGGGGATCTCGAGAGACTCTTAAAGTCTTCTAATGTGGATTCGTAAGAATACTCTATAAGCTACAATTTTTCACAAAAAGAATGTGAATATTCGCCTAACAAACCTGTTTGTGTCCACTTGGATCTTCAACAGTAACTCTTGCACCGTAACTGTCACAAAGTTTTGCTTTATTACAGCCACACCTAAAACAGTTGACAGGTATATTCCACAGTATATCAGCAAAGGAACAAGCTTAAGCTACAAAACATACTGCAGCCTCCATTACAACTGACAGCCTCGTAACCATTATAATATAAAATCTACGGTGAAAATACCTATGGAAGACTTGAACTCGCAACCAGCTCTTTTGATTTCCACCGACATTCTCGTAGAATACAGCAGGGCCAATGTTTGCTGCAATTATTATGTCTTCATCGCCGTCATCTTTTCGGAAATTAAAGAAAGCACGTTGTTGAAAAGTATTAAACTTTGAAACAGTAAATGATATTTAATGAAAAAGTTGTGTTGCAGTAGGAGGAATAACAAGATAGGGTTTGATCACTGCTTGATAAAAAGAAAGGCTGGCTTTTAATTCCATTGTAATTGTATCACAGTATAAAGAAATGAAACTTCTTACTATCGAAGTCGAACTTCATTAGTCCTCGTCCCAGGCCTGTATACGTCATTCCATACTCACTAGAAACCTGTTGATAACATATAAACAATTTTTCAGTGCTTTTATCTTTGGGGCACTCCCTCGTAGATTTAAGTATCTGCATAATACAAGATAATTTTTATGTCGTCGAATTCTGACCGAACGAAATCCTTCTTCATTTCGGAGCATGGTAAGCATTGGGATTAACGATTTCGCAATAACAAAAATCATGATTACAAAACTATCTCTTTTGCGCTTACTCTAATTCAATTCCGCTAACTGTTTAGTAATGTCTTGTCGATTTAATTAGTGCGAGTATTATTCGATTAGAGTCTCCTATCATTTGCTTTGCAACAAAATTGGAAAAATGTTCTTTGACATAAGCAAACAAGATAAGCGCACAATCAAATCTGCTTTCTGTTTGTAGAAATATTCGAATTGTTCTTAATCTTTCAAATCTGACAAGTAATTTGACGCAGTGAATGCGTCATTATCATTAATTCTAATTAGATCAAAGTTGTAATTTGTTTTTCGACCTGAAGAAAGAGCCGCAATTGCTTGATTTGACTTTACGAGTTTAAAACTCCAGTAAAAAGACTAGAGGAATGTGCTAGATAATCGTAGTAAACAAGCTGTCAATGTTTGCTACATTAAGATTCAACAAAGATTTATATTCAGCTTTTCTAGAAGTGGATGATGTGAACTCCCTAATCCGGGATGGGCCCCTTTGAAAGAGTTGATTGCATCTCACTGTCATGTGATTATTCAGCCCCGCATTTTTCGTCAGTTGCTACGTAGAGAATATGCGGAGATCTGGGCTGAGGAACGCATGATCCTATCTGGGTGGGCTAGCCTGTTTACACGCGATATCAAGTTGTACTTTAATAGAACTTTAAAACAAAGCAGACAGCTTGGCAAAGAGAACAATCCAATTCTCTGTGTGCTGGGAATTCTTATCATATGCTGATGAAGTCATGATGTTATACCTCAGTCATCTTGCCTGCCATGCTTGTAGAAACGTTCGGACCAACATTCTTAAACAACCTCATCTGCTGCTTTCTATAAACATCATCTATTGTTGTTGATGGTGTATCAAGACCTTGAAGAAATTGAAAATAAAGGGAGTCTTGTTACAACGCCTTAAAGAAGCGAGTTGTCAAGTTTTCCTTTGCTTCAGACTCTTACAAAACATAACTATTCGATGTGCTTTTTATTATCAAGATTACTTTATTTACCATTTGTGTTAACAAGGTCAAGGTATCCATCATTATTGAAGTCGAAAAAAGTAGCTCCCCAACCCCAGCCACCGTCTCGTACCCCAACCTGAAACGAACCAAAAAGGTTATTAGTTAATCACCTTCCAAGGAAACTTCAATCTGCATTTTGTGACAAATTACTTTTGATATCATCTATTCGATAGTTAATAGTTTGAAGGATAAAATGATATTGATTGAAGACAGATAACAGTTTACCGATGTTGAATAAGGAATTTCATGATTAAAGACTTACGTAATCAGCAACTTCGGTGAATTTTCTGTCTCCGAGATTCTTGAATAGTTTGTTTCCTTTGTTTCCGAACATACAACCAGTTACTTCACAATTTGTAGCGTTATCAAAGATGGCGGTTGAAAACCATTCCAAGTTTCCATCGTTATTCCAATCTCCTATCGCGTGGCCCATAGCATCCTGCAATGAAGATACATTGTGCAAAATTTCACCAGAATAAATGCCGTTTTTCCGTCTCACGTCAATATACATAGTTATTAAATATACACAATGACGTTTGCCTATCGAAAATTATACTGCGTTTACTCACAACATCTACAATAAGTCCACATTTTTTTGTGCAATCAGTAAAAGTCTTATTGCCGTTGTTCCAGAACATTCTACTCTCTCCATAGTCGCCAGTTATGAGCAATTCTTGAAGTCCATCATTATCAAAGTCCTTGAAGCAAAAGACACGGTTTTTGAATTACAAAGGAGTCAAGAGGGGTTACTCTACAAATCAATTCCTCAAAAATTTCAAAACGTTCAGCAAAACCAACTCACAGTAAATGATGCACCAAATGTATGTGTTCCGGCATTTAATGTTGTTCTTTGCGTCCAAAGATGATCGACTTCTACACCAGCACTGACAGTAACATCTTCAAAATACCTGACAAAAATGGTAGTAGATTAGTCTGAATTAACTAACGATAGCGTCAGAAGTTCTTCTTCGAAAAACTCGAACAAATTTTTCAACATTCAGCTTTAATGCTTACCCTGGCTTTGTTTTCCCAAGATTTCGCATTAATCTAGATGCAGATGGCTGTAAAGTACAACGCAATGAATGTAAAATACAACGCAATGAATGCAGAAGGCTGGCTATTTGGTAATCTTACCCTCAAACCTACTAACGTTTGACGTTTGACAAATCTGTAATAAATCTTAGAGCAGCAGAAAACATTGCAAGGAGAAAGCTACTCACCAATCCACTTTGACTATGGAGAATCCACTCTGATACATAAATATCAGGATAGCCATCTTGATCAAAGTCACCAACACCTGACGTGAAGCCTGACAGTTTTCTCTTATTTGGAGATTGCATTGAGATATTTCTTTCTTTGGCTTCTTCACGAAAACGGCCTCCGTAATTAATGTACAAGTAGTGTTGTGTCCCTCCCATGGTAGTGACGTACAGGTCCAAGTCTCCATCCTGATCAACGTCAACCCAAACTGCTCCATTGGCATACATTGCGGGTCCAATATTGGTTTCAATAGTTACATCTTTGAATTTACCATTGCCTGGGCCACAATAAAATCATTGTTGTAAATATTAGTCAGATGCAAAAATAATGGTTGTGTGAAGTAAGACATGACACCAAAGAAAGACTTCCACAAGAAGGTATAAGTTTCCCTCTGGATATCGTAATGCTTTGAAAAAATATTTTCGTTTTTTAACGCCCCTATTTAACCAGCCTCTCTGGGGAACACATTACCGTTAAAGCCAAATACCCCCAGGCATTGATCTGAAGCATCGGGGATAAGGTATTGGCATGCAGGCCCGTCGAGAGCCAGCTCGGGTCCTGGGGCTATAAACAAACACGGGGCTGTTTTATAATTGCTTTGCGTAAGCAAAACCTTTCACGGGCCCTTCTCGAGCCCTTCCTGGGACCCGGGCCCCGGGAATTTACCCCGGCTACACCCCCCTCTCCATGGTACCCCCTCTCCAAAGCATCGGGAATAAGATATTGGCATGTAATATTATTTCATAGAAGCATACCCAGATTTTTGTACAAAACGCTTCGCTTTGTGAAAACGGCAAAGAAGACATCTAGCAGGCCATCGTTGTCATAATCTCCAACAGCCGCTCCTCCAGTCATTTGCTCAGTTGTGCAAAACTCTCCAGGGAGTACCGCGCGTTTTGATGAATTGTAGAAAGGCACAACAAAGTCAAAAACACAATGTGGCCTAGCTCCAATATAGTCGCGATGCGTGTGTGTAAATCCGGCATCCTAAAATATTTCAGGAGTTGTGTATGTTTATACGGTTTAAAAAGCATCTTTCCCATTAAATATTGTATTATTCAACGTTGGGAGTTTAGTCAAAGAGTTGTGCATGTAATGTGAAAGACAGTCAACATTTCTGACGCGGTCTGTTCTCTTTGGGCAGAAATGAAAAAAGGGGGTGTGGCATCATACACGTGTGTATGAAAAGGTGGCTCATTCACAACCTCGTTTCCAGTGATATGGCCGCCGGCCTTTTTCTTTTTCAGAACATGATGCTGACAATAACTTTTAAATCAATCAATTACAATAAGTCATTTATTCATGTCGTATTATGTTCTCTTCATTGTGAGAATCAAAAACCGATTACATCAACATTTTCAACCAATTTAACATCGATTAACTTTATGTATTGCTAATTTTCTGTTGAAAGGAATATTTGTTCTTCCCATAGCAACATTAATAAATCACAGGGAAACAAGAAAATTATGTAGTGAGACTTTACGACGCTTTTGCAGATTAGATGTGTATTGAGTGCACGTTATTTACAGCCTCTTAAGTTAACAATGCATTGCGTCTAGTTTTTATACAAAAATCGTCGCAATTGAAACTTGCATTTAATTAAGCCAGTCTTTGTTTTATTTTAATGGTACTATGAAACTTGGTAACCAAGAGAGAATTGCTTGCCTACGAAGATTTGATTGACAGCTGAACTTAACTGGTCGGTCTTATTGTCTGGGCAAAATTGGAGACGGCTCTGAGATTGTTCTCAAGAGACTTTTGTTTTCTATTTAAAAGATGGCATCTTCGTGGTTTCCACGAGTTTGCACGAGTTCCTTTTATTTGCTAACCTTCGCTGACTCGGTCCATGCCCATTGCTTGCAACATCCCCAAAATGAATAGAACACGCATCCGATTGAAACAAAGTTTTTCTTTCTAACCTGGTCAAAGTTCACTTGATAGTTAATTTAATTAGACGTCCTTTGAAATCTTCTATAAGTCTACTTCACTATAAAGTTCTATTACCTTGCCCCTTTACCAAGAAGCATGCACCCCTCTAAGTTTGTTGCAGCTCCTTCCGATGGATCCCTTTTACGCCTGCTACATATTTCTTTTAAATTAAATCATAGATTAAATCCCGAACCATTTAGCTTTAAGAAGCTACGCGGATACAATCTAACGTCGTTTACGACACCATTTATAGACTTTACGTCTTTAATTCAAAAGATTAATTTGCAAACTCAGCTTCATTCAAAACTTCTTCCACCAATTCCAAGTAATTAACCACGCACCCTTTTTACATTTTCTAAAGCAAAGCTCTTGTTGCATCTTACCCCATTAGTTTATCAATACCCAAGTTTTGCACAACGTCATAAAAACATTCATTTCAAAAGAGAAAATTGAAAAACTCAAGCGACCTTGCTGTGGTGCGACAACGCACGCTGCCATTCCAACAATGCTGCAACATTCTTTTTGATGTCTTTCTTCCAAATTCGATCGTACGAACTTATGCATAAAAATTCTATTAAAGTTGTCAAAAAAACCTATAACACCTACCTTTGCAATGTCTTTGAAAAAGATTTTGCTTGCTGTTGCTGGGTTGACATCAGAGGCACTTGATAGGATGCATGAATCGAGATCTTCTTCGTTGATGAAGTCGTTGACCAACACATCGAGGTCGTATTCTGAAACTGAAGAATACCAAGTAAGATTGAGAGTCTTCTCGAAATTCTTCATCTTAAGCTTCCCGTCCTTCAAAACAAATACATCGGAGTTTGCAACTGGTTGACTTGCACCACTAGCAACCGTAGGCACCACTGCTAATGCCACTGCCAAGAAGAAACGCAAAAAAACAGACATGTTCTGTCTTTGTTTCTTAGTCATTACGATCGATCTTGTCTTGTTTCTACGATCGATTTGGTCTTGTTTCTCTTTCAACTAACGTCGTCTTGCTTCGCTTTTGATCACAAGCTCTTCTGATCGAACAGCGAACGCCAAGCCGACTTTTATACAGCTTGCTGCCGTCCCACAAGGGAGCAGGAGAACACATTTTCAAAGCTATACACTAATTTGTTGATTGTAGAACTAATCAGTAGAAATACAAACTAGCATTGAATATACGGGCGCCCTTTGAAGCTTTCAAAGTCAAAATGCCAACGTCTCAATGGTCGATTTTTTCAGCCAACAAAGATGAAGAAGCTACATTTAATAGGATTACCTAAAGATTAACCTTTATTGCGGAAAGCAGATTCGCAGTTACACGAATTTCGGTCATACACAGGCTATCAGAATCGTAGTTGATGAATTTGCTTTCAATTTTAGCGAGTTTAGCTTTCCGCTGATTAGATTTGTTTGGGATGAAACACGAGTTAAGTCAAGTCATATAATTGTTTTATGTATCCATATATTTCTATCAACGTATCCACAAATGGGTTCCAGTGTAAAGTTCATTGCCCATTGCTAATAGTCAGAGGGCTTCATAGACCTCCACGTGCAATAGCAAAGGATCATTGAGGCCAACAATAGATGATTAGAAAGACAGACAAGAGACAAGGACAGACACAGGAGGAAGTGAAAAAACGGAGAGCTTGGGATGTACCGTGATTTATTTCGGCCGCCAATGGCGGTATTAATTAATTGAGAATAGAGCGGAATTTTATGAAATCTGGATGCATTCCTCATACCAGATCATTATCACGTCCCCAAAATGTCAGGTCTAATCATAACGTGGTGCATATTATACATGGTGAACGTCATATTTGCCTCGTGACACAAGATGCAAGGAATCAACAAAAATATTACTGTTACATGAGGACATTTTGTAATTTGTTACAAAATGACACTTTTAGTTCTGAAGCAAGCATCCCGAATATATGTTTGCAAGGCTGGTTGTGTTGGAGCTAAGCACCTTTCGCAATTAGCTGGAGGAATACAGATATTGTCGCGTAACTTTAGGCCATGTTCTTCTACTGGAAGAAGGCTACACTCCTCCACAGCTTTCAAGCAGAGTGAAGAAAAGTCTGGGTGTGGGGGGCGAGATCCAGACAACTCGTATGATGTTATTATAGCTGGTGGTGGACTGGTAGGCACGGCTTTAGCATGCTTGCTTGGTGGGTATTACGCACGACAATGTTTTTGCTAGCTGCACTGCGCATTTGTGGATTTGTGGAAATTGTTAATCAATTTGACTTAACAAAACAGAATAACAGGGATATTTTCAGACTGGGAAATCTCTCATTAAAAGCTGGCATGCTACTTTAGCCTGGCTGGAGATTTCTAATCAGCTCAGTTGTGCAGTGGCATCCCCATGTCAAAGTCATCATGTTACACAATTCCCAACACGTATACCCCTGTATGTCAACACGGTCTCTTGAAATGCTTCACGGTGTTGTTTGTCCATAGATTAATGAACACAGAATATAACTAATTATCTTTGATTTCGTGCACGTTTTTTTTGCAACGCACATGGGTTAATCAAGGGTTTATGGCACCTAATTATTCCCAAAAAATATGGAGAGAAAATTCAAAGGCTCTAATATATTTGTATTTGCTTAATTTAGGCAAAGAACCCATGCTGCAGGACCAGAAAGTTCTTTTATTAGAGGGTGCTCCAAAGCAAGTGTCACTCGGTCAAACATTAAAAGAGTACAGCAACAGAGTTTCATCAGTTACACCAGGGACGCGAAAGCTTCTGGAAGGCAAGAAATATTTTGCAAGCTTACTTGCAACTGTCTTTTCATATAGATAAGACATAGTATGCGGTATAATATCTTTCTTATGAGCCTGTGAAATCGCCATCTAACTGCTGTTAGTTTGTTGTTGCTTGACTATAAATCATCAGCTCTTATGATGCATTTCTATAATGTCTTTTCATTCGCAGAATGTGGTGCATGGAAACATATAGAAAACATGAGATACAAACCATATACAAAGATGCATGTGAGATGGCTTTATCTTTTAATCACATTCAAACTTATTCATTCAAATAGCTTTAGTTAGATGACCTTAATATTCCTCTTTTCTCTCATTTTTCAGGTTTGGGATGCTTGTGGTGCTGGCTTCATAACATTCAATGCAAATGAAATTGAAAGAGCTCACAGCGAAGATGGTGATAATCGCATGGCCTACATAATAGAGAACTCAGTTATTCAATCGTCATTGGCTAAGGAATTTGCTGATATCCAATCAAATGTCCACATTGAGTACGGCTGCCGAATCAGAGATGTTATTTTTCCACCCAAGGTGAGTGTTTCATAAGCATCATATGTATATATTGTTTCATTGTCATCATATATGTATATATACATTTTAAGTGATGTCTTACGAATTTGAATGTGTTCACAAATTAAATATATGTACTTGATCAAGTCACACTCGTGAACTCCAAAAATTTTCAATTGCTGGTCACAGGCATCAAGGAGATTAATGTCTTTAAGATTAAGTTAAGATCAAGTTTTATAGCAGCAAAATATATGCATGTTGCAATGTAATAAGTTTCTGCGAGTACACGTGGAGATGCTATTTAGGATGTTATTGACGAAAACGCTGAACTTACGAATTTGTTTAATCCTTTGTTAGTAATTAATTAAATATTGAATTGGTTCAGATTGCTTTGTTTAACTAACGTCAAACGACGATGATTTAAGAGTGCTTCGAATAATCGTTGTTGAGCGAAGAATTTGTGTCCGATGGCTTAAACCGATGGTTCCTCACAGCTTGCTAAGAATTAGAGTAAAACAGAAAGAAAAGGGCTACCTTTTCGTTGATTCAACTAATATCTTGCTATAATTCACAGTATCTTCCTTCTGCAGGATGGCAGCTCCTTTGACGATCTCGTGTCAGTTTGCATGGAGGATGGAACGACGTACAACGCAAAATTACTCGTAAGCAAAACGTTTAATGTTTAAACGACTTTTGAATCTCCTTGTAATTGTTTCATTTCTGTCTATTCTACTGCCAGCCAAACAATGTTGATTTGATCTACATCTCGTGTTTTTCCTTCCAGGTTGGCGCAGACGGCATCAATTCTCTCGTGCGAAGCAAAGCACAGATGAAATACGTGAAACACGACTACCAACAAAGCTGTGTTGTGGCAACGTTACACCTCGACAAGGTCTGTATTCACAGTATTCACAGTTTACATGGGTGTTATTCAATAGGTTCTTGATTTTCCTACCCGTTTCACGTGTTGGAGCCGCCCTGCCGTGCATTGTTTTAGGCCAGGTATTGATGCCTGAGGATTTTTTCATACCACCGAAGCAGAGAACGGCGCGCTCATGTTAATACCAAAGAGCAAAGTTGTTACTTTTGTTGGAATCGCTTCCTTCAGTTATTATTCCCACTTGTCATATCTTCTATGTTAGCCTTGGTTTGTGTGATTTTTTTTCGCGAAAGGAACATTAGCCCGCAGCGGTAATAAAGTGTCCTAAGGTAGCTGCAATAAAGCCACATCTTGCAGCAATGACAACAGCCATTGCGATGCAAAATTAGCCTTTTGCAGTATGGCATTCATTGCGCATGTGCAGGCGCCAATTCTTTAGAAAGGGAGGGAACCAATTTCTTGCCAACCTTTGTCAAACACGAAAGCTCTGTTTACGCTATGCAAATTAACCCCGGTTGTGTTTTTGAAGTATATATCTAACCTCTGGGTCTCTGGGTATGTCCGGTTTTATTTTAAGTTCTATTTGCGTTACACAATTGGACCAACCTGGATCGTAATCCAACCTGGATCGTAATCCAACCTGGATCGCATGGACCGCGCCCTGGTTTCAAATTGGATGGCCTGAACGGCGGGTGAAATTTGTTGAGGCCACGCCCTTCAGGATGTCAGAAAACGCCCTTTTGCTAAAATACTTGGTTCTTCCGTCTATATTCATGTACAGCTCTGTTCACAAGGTGACAGGAAACTATCGAAGAAACTGGGTGACTATATCACTTCGCTATAGAGTTGTAACATAAACATAATAGTGAAAACCAAGTCAAATAAGTTAATGATTATGCTTAGGTGTTACGACGTATGACACATAAATTTGCGTGCGAACTGGCTCTTTGATATCATTAGATTATTTGCACTTGTATATCTGAAAAAATTTTGAACCTACTTTTGAAAAAGTCTCAAAAAATCAGGGGGGGGGCCCTGGCCTAATGACTGCTCGGTCTCTCCCGGATTGTCGATTTTTTCTATTCTCAACTAACTCGGGGCGAACCCGAATGCGCTATAAAGGGCCGTGCGCTTTAGGGTTTGGTTATTTAGCTCAACGCAAACCATGGATTAACTATTTCTCATATTTTACAAAAGCAGGAATCATCGAACAATATCGCTTGGCAAAGATTTCTCCCAACTGGTCCTATTGCCATGCTGCCGGTAAGTTTCATGCTCCTCATACGTCATAGCATCATATATTGAATTCAACTGAGGTATTCCACCAGTTGTACTCTCCGCAAGCGCCATTTTATCATCAGTGGTGGCCCATGGTTAGCAGTTAAAAGGATTGAAAATCTTACAACAGTTGGTGCATAGGATTTCGTTTCTTATTGCTGATTTTTCTAAGCAGCTGTTCTCGAATCAGAGCTCGCTGGCATGGTCAACAACTACAGAAAATGCCAAAGCGCTCGTTGAAATGCACGAAGATGACTTTGTCGATGCCATCAATACTGCATTTGTGAGTTTCATTTGATGCATCTTCTCCTAACCTGTTTCCCGCATCGTTCTTTTGATATTCAGTCAGACTTGATAGAACTTTTTCGTTACTTTTTTAATCAGTCGTACCATTATCTCCTTGTTATTGTTTATTACAAGTTCTGACTAGCGTATATTTGCTGTTGCAGTGGGAGGACTGTGATCGCCACCCTCTCGTTGATCGATCCGGAAATCTTTTCCTGAATATGCTTAGCGCTATTCAACCAGGTATTATATTGATTTATTGACACCTATATATTGATATATGGAGATTGAAAATTCGAGGTTTTGTCGAAGGGTGCCCTTTTAGCCTAACTAAACTCATCTTGTATCATTAGTTCATGTTTGCCATGCGAGGTTCAAAAATGTGTTCATGAATAGGCCGTTATGCCTACAGGGCTATATGCTCATTTGTAATGAATTGGCAAGTCTGGATGATGGATAACTGCGTTCTGATTCTCTTGTAGGCACTTTCGCCGGATCCCAATTGGAGCAGCCACCCTCTGTATGTGGAATAGACGTAAAAAGCCGCGCTTCATATCCCCTTGGACTTGGGCATGCATCACATTACGTAAACAACCGAGTGGCACTTATAGGGTACTGATGTTGTCAGATTTGCATACCCCATGCAGCCTAGTATACAGAATTACCATGCTAATAGTTAAAAGAATAAACGGTAAAATAGGGCCCTCCCTGCTTTACTTCGGCGTTTCACTATAATCGTCTGAGCTGGAGCCTATTTTAGTGTAGATTTTCCACAATTTGTTGTCTCTGATCTGCATCTGCAAGAATGACAGTTTATGGTCTGACACGAAATTCAAAGTATCTGCAGTTGAAAAGTTGTGAAAATGGATACAACAAGAGTCCGTTGAGGATATATAGGAAAAGTAGCATTGTTAATGGTGTCCATTCCCTTATGAAAAGGACGTTGTATTCGAAATGTTTTAATTTATAGTCTTATCAACAATTTTACCCTGAACCATATCAAACCCTGAAACATAATTTTAGTAGGACTCCAGTAAGAGTACAGTAAGGACTCCAGTAAGTAGGACTTTTAGTAGGACCCCTGTAAGTAGGAGTTTTAGTAGGACTCCAGTAAGAGTACAGTAAGAGTAGGACTTCACTCGACTGTACCCTTTTAAAAGTACATGTGCAAACATTTTATTTTTTTCCCCGACTTTCTAAGCCCGTGTTCTGAAAGCCTGTGATTTTCTTGTCAGCGATGCAGCCCACCGAGTGCATCCATTGGCTGGACAAGGACTAAATCTTGGTGCTGGTGATGTGGCCTGCTTGAAAAATGTGTTAGTGGGTGCTGTTGAGGATGGAGAGGACATAGGTTAGTTATGGGGACATAGGACATAGGACATGTGCATGTTTATCACTGCCCTCATTCTTGACCTTTAAACTCGCGAAATATGTTACCATTGCGCCGAGTTCCTCATTGGTATTTTGGTAGTTATTATCAACAATAATAGCGACAGCAATTTGAGAGACGATGTCTTCATTTACGATAAAACGCGGGCTTGTTGACACAGCTTATTCTCACAAAACTTAAATTACAGTGCAAAACAACTCGATATCTTTGGAATTATTTCTAATTAATAATAACAAGAAAAATTATAGCAATATCAAGGTGGAAAGAGATGTCGGAATAAGATATGCGCTGACTGAAGTTTCCGATAACTTGTTTTGGTGATGTTTGGGTTAATTTGCAGGAATTAAGCAGAGACGTGGCTCTGGTTTATTCGATTATTTTGATTACTCTCCATTATAGGTGATTTGAATCATCTTCTCCGATTCGAGACTTTGAGACAAAGAGAGGTCGTTCCAATGATGTTGGCTGTGGATGCAATGAAAAGGTTATTCTCCACATCCTCGACCCCTTTTGTGCTTGCAAGAACAATCGGTCTACAAGCAACGAATGCCTTGAAACCCCTCAAGGTAATAAATACCATGAACTGTTTTTCATCTGACTATGTTCTCTGTAACAACAATCATACGATATAGACACGAGACAGTGTCATTTTAAATGTATCGATTTTCTTTTAGGATCAATTTATTGCTTTCGCAATGAAGTAAGCGAATCAAAGTAGCAAGTCGTACAGAACTAAGAATGATTATAGGGAATGACCCACACAAGATTGTAATAGTAAACGAACGTATAGTTATGAACACATTTTTTTCAAAATTCATTTTCCACCATTTTCAACGAGCGTCAATCATTAAATTTGATTTCATTTAGACTTTGGACTTTCAATTGTTGCATGTCAAACGCATGCGTATGCTTGTAAGATGTGATTGTGATGGAGACATGTAATGGGTGGTTCCAGATGATCTATAATAGATTGACTATTAATGACCAATTTATCATTTGATTTGTTAAACCTATATTTGTGTATTTGCCACTACTGTGGACTTTTTAATGTAAGGTGTCTCCTTTGATGCAAAGGTTAAGGGCTTGGTTTTAAAGCGCTTTTGTTAATAAATCTGTCACAGTCAACTCTTATCTTACGTTTTAAGAGCAAAGTCCACGACTTAAAATATAAAGAAATGAAGCAATTACAGACAAATTGAACAAATTAATTGTATTCTTTTTCTCATTACAACGGAGCGATGCTATCTGACAGAGGCGGTGTATCGTTTAGCAGGCGTTTCCGTGGCCTCAAGAAAAATTCTCCGGGAGGGGGGAGGGCCAAAATGCCTGACAAAATTGGTGCTTCCACCACAGACGGAAATAAAATTTGTGTTGCTGTTGTTGTTAATGTTGAGTAAAATGGACCAAGGACGGACCGACCGTCCAAATTGAGGATTGTGTGCCACATGGGAATGCGAAAGCATATTTTTATAAAATCTAATTAACATGGATAAGGCAAATAGTGCACCGCGAACCTTTGTGGTTGGTGTTGGAATGACAAAGTATGTATTATGTTACTTTCAGCAGCTAATATATTTTATTCATATAATGTCCATGATAAAAAGTACTAGAGGGCCTAAAGGGGGCGTAGCTTAACGCTAGGAAGGCCACAAAGCTATACCCCTTGGTTATTAGAATGAATTTATCTTTGTTTCACAGCTCTAATCTATGCTAGAATATATTTATGTGTTCATTTTATTAGGTTTGAAAAACCTCATACAAAGAAATGGGACTATCCTGGTAGGTACACAACAATAATGAATGGCAACGTAGAGAGCCAAGCCAGTACAGTAGTCTTGTCTCTTGTTTATCGTATGGGTTTCTGACGCCGAAATATATATTTCTTTCCTAGACATGGCACGTGAAGCATGTAATAATGCACTGAAAGACTGTGGACTTGATTATAAAAAGCATATTGATATTGCAGTGGCTAGCTATTGTTATGGAGAACCAACATCTGGTATTAAATCATAATATATACATTGCCTTACTTCTACTTCTCCTTCAACATAGATACTGAGAGGGATAGAGTATTGTATCAGTATAGTGCCCAGAGCGTATGTTAGCACATGCTTATGCTATTTGATTGTTCAAGCCATAATTCATAGCATGTATAGTATAATGTTCCACAAAGTATATTGAAACATATTTCTTTTCTTTCCAGGTCAAAGAGCTGTTTATGGTGAGTGTAAATGATTCATTTTACTCACTGTAATGCTTTGATGTACCATGATATGGCCAAGTATGACTTGTTTCTTTCTTATTCCAGAACTTGGTCTCTCTGGAGTGCCTATTTTCAACACAAACAACAATTGCTCCTCAGCTTCAACTGCACTCATGATGGCCAGAACATTTATTCAAAGCAAGCAATACAAGTGTGCCCTTGTGTTAGGCAAGTTTTCACATCACGGTAGCAGCATGTAGTCACAGTGGCATGTAAACAGCAGTTATCTCTCTCATACTGATGACTAAATTTTGATTCTCATATTCTCATGGACATTTACAAGGGAATGGCATTTTCAAAGCTTTTATACTTACAAACAGTTGCTGTACAATGTTTGTAATAACAGTTATTTTATGTTTATAAGCAGTTATTTTTCTATCAAACTGTCTTCATTCCATATGACTTCTTTATGTGCTTCATTCATAAACCATTTGACTTCTTCAATCCTTTATGCACATGTTTTGCATATCAAAGTCAAATGTGCATATATGAGCAATTATAACTGAAAGAAAGCTACATTCTGTTGCAGGATTTGAGAAGATGGACAGAGGATTGTCGTCAAAGTTCACGGACAAAATTCATCCAGTTAAAGAGCATTTTGATCATATGGAGAAACTTGGTGCAGAACCTGGTTTAATTAACCCACATTTGAACCAGATGACCTCCGATGTCATTAAGGTAGTTATTTTGCACCATTTGTTAAAATTTGAAAGCATCCTGTCATGTTCGGAAGCATCAATGCTGCAGATGAAGTTCTCTTAGGAAAACACTGTTAATATTAAGTGAATCAGAAATGCTCCAAATGTGAGGAGCACAAATTCAACAGTAGTTCTAATAAGAAAGAGAGTAACTTATTAGAGTAACTAACAGTTCTTATATCAATTTTCAACTGTAACTTTAAATTGTAAAATTACAGTTATTTGCATGTGCTGCCAGAGAACATTGCAAGAGGTACAAGACAACAGCATTGCAGTTTGGCAAGATATCTTACAAGAATCACTGCCACAGTGTGAACAACCCTAATGCGTGTTTGCAAAAGAAAATGCAGCTACAAAGTATCATGAAAAGTCCAATGATATGTGAGCCAATCACATTGGCCATGTCTGCACCAACAGCCGACGGTGGTGCAGCAGCGATTGTGTGCAGTGAGGAATTTATGATTGCAAATGGACTGGAGGTAGGAACGGTTTGTTATTGCAAGACTGCCAAACGCCCAGTCTCTATGTACTTAACCCTTTCCGTACCATCATCCCAGTAAGGTCATATCCCATTCGACACGGGCCGAAAGGCGTCGCAAACAATAGATTTTGCCTTGGACAATAGATCTGTTCGACTTAAACAATGGCTCGAATACGGTAAAACAATGGGCGAAACAGGGAGTCCCGCACTCACACCAGTCAGAGTCAATAGAAGTGAGGATCCTCACTTCTATTGACTCTGCACCAGTTGAACAGTGAATAGCTTTTTGCATTGTATTGAAACCCCGTTAAAATGCGGTTACAGCGATTGAGCTAACGTGCTCCTAATAACAAGGAGGTCGCAAGGCGGGTTTCCACTCTATTCCAAAGCGATGTTCTAAGAATGGAGTAAAATGTCTTTTTCTGTAAATATGGTGCTCCATACCATGGTATGGGCTTAGTGATTTTATAATGACAAAAATAACGCAAAAAGAATGCTAGCTACATTGGTTGTAACTCAGCAGACAGGGATATCCAAATAGGGTTTCACCCTGTTGCGATTATCAGAAGCGTTTTTGTATAAAGGAGGCCTTAACCAATTTAATCGATTTCATTAAGAGATGATGTGACTATTGTTCATATTTCCCATGCTGTCTAGTCGTGCTGTAATTTTCTTGTTGCACAATTTCCTTTAAATGGGAGAACTGATAGAACTCGATTTCCCCTAAAAAAAGAACTTACTCGATCTTGTTCGCGTCTCGTGTAAAGTCATATCACGAACCTATTTACTGCCAATGTTGTACAGAATATGCTATCATCATTTTGACCCTTAAATTTGTCCATTCTGCATTTAATCTTCTGTTTGACAAGTTTTTGATATAAAAGAGAAAATGGAGTAAATTCTGGTTTACTGTAATTAGGATAACGTTGAGGCTACATTGTTTAGATTACAATGTAGTGATTTATGCTTTTCAAAACGTTTTATTTACACTGGCAGCAGAATTATAATCTACCCTGCTCTACGGACAGTGTTAATAATGTTTTGTTCAATTATCAACCTATTGCTTTGACGATAAAATGGTCACACGAGTATTACAAATGAGACATGACACAGCACAGAATAATAAACCAATCTGCTATTCTAGGGACGAAGGTAATATCTGCCCCTAGAACAGCACAAGATACAACACATTCCCCAGTCTATGCGTTTTTCGAATTTTCGAATCACTCTTATCACATCTTATTCTCAGGAAAATGCGGTTGAAATTGTGGCACAAGAGATGGTCACAGATATGCCTTCATCGTTTGGAGAAAGCTTTCTGGATTTGGCGGGGGTTTCAATGGCAAAAGCGGCCGCAGAGAGCTGTTACGGGCAAGCGGGGCTTCAACCGAACGACATAGACGTATTGGAAGTCCATGACTGCTTCTCGTGCAATGAGGTACAGTATTTACCCTATATGGATTTAATGTCCACATGGCCTCTTTGGTTATTGTGACGGATTGAAACCTGGTGGCTTTGTCAAAAAAACCTTTGTTTTATATTTTATATTGCTGGATCTTGATATTACCTATCTATCTACTTTCCTCTCAGTATAATGAGCCAAGGAAATGGTCCTGTTATTTACTGATTTCTTTTAGTTATTTATGTATGAAGCATTGGGTTTGTGTAAAGAAGGCTTTGGTGGTAAGCTAATTGACGACGCGAAGTGGATTCGAAGCACAAATGGTTTGTGGCACTTAGTCTCACTTTTCCCACTCATTGTCTGATACTCGTTATATCTCTTCTACAATCTTGGAATGCATGCAATACGTATTGTCTGCTTTATTCTTTAACATTGATTACACAAATGCTTGTAACAGAAAGGCAAATCTACGCCAGTTGATAAGTGTTAATCAAATAAGCCTGAAGATTCATCGATAAAAAATCATCTGATACCATATTGTCTCGCTTTTTCTCCATTTTCGTGATCATTTCAAATCATTCTTGTCGGGAATCTCAAGGGAAACAAAACACTCTGCCTTCATCGTGGTCACTTTAAGACAGAGCGTTTTGTGTGTATTTCACAATTTTCATTAATCAATTAATCAGCTCTCTGGTATGACTCTATGTTTCAAAAGGCAGCTATAAGGGCACCCCTGTATATACCCTTGCTTGGGAATTACCTAACTACGTAAGCCACTAAAGTGACATGTTTAATCAAAAGAATAAACAGAATAGTATGGTTTTGTTCCAATGTTTTACAGTTTCTGGTACGATTTCGTTGTTTTGGGCTTTGGTTGTGTAACAATCCGTTTGATAACGAGGCTATTGCGTAGTCCCACACTGCTCTTTGTTGTCACGCTAACTGGCACTAGTTTCCGTACTTATAAATCAGCATATTTTGTTCTGAATTTTGTGTGTGTAATGCTAACCCTTATTTCTGACAGCAGTTATTAACGTCCAACTAATGTTTTCCAGGAATAGAGCTCATTAACTGGTAATTAAGTCTTTTTGTCATGACCTTAGTACGAGTTATAAGTTATCAACTCTTAGTTTGTGTTATAATGTATCGTATTCCGTATAAAACGGAGGAAACAAAATATAATAATAAGAATAGAATACATTGACAGTCTCAGCGCCTTTGTAACAAAGCAACAAGTGACCATCACCGAACTCATCCAACTGACATGGCTGTTTTGAAGTTACGGGGCAATCAAAGGATTTAAAACCAATCTTAAAGATTAAATTGCAGCTTATTAAGTTTCTTTCACACATGCATGCTTCTCCTTAATATTTGTTTCCACATATCTGTATTGTTTTATCCAACTGTGTACCCTAACCTGACATTGTTACTTGAATCGTCTAGGTGGAGAGCTTTGTCTTCTTAACGACCGGTGGATTGTGAACCCTTCCGGCGGTCTAGAATCAAAAGGTTCGGAATCTCATCTAGATTCCTATATAAAAATTTGTATTAATTCGCTTTCGATGTTATTTATGTACAGTTTTATTATTTATTTAACATTGTTTATTTATTCTACTCCCCCAAGGTCATCCGATTGGTGCAACAGGGCTGGCTCAATGTGCTGAACTAAACATGCAGGTATTCTTTTCACTTAGGCATCTCGGATGCCTAAGTTACACAGTTAATATAGTATATTATGCAAGAATAATGTTATATAACTTAATTGGAATATTGATTGGGTAGTTAATGCAATTAGGCATTGACTGGACGACTATTTATCTCGAACTCCTTTGATGTCTCATCTCTGGAATTTGTCTGGGTTGGATTTATTTGTTTCATGCATGCTTCTAATTTGACTCGAGGCCTCGTTATGTTACGTCGGGAAACTCAGACCGAACACTTTGACATCAACTGTATTATTCTATAGACTCTGCATTCTGCATATGTATTTCCTTTATTTGTCGTGTTGCATTTTCTGTCTTTCTCCTTCGCAGTTGCGTGGATTGGCTGGGCAGCGGCAGGTAGACGGTGCACGTGTCGCAATGCAACACAATTATGGTATCGGTGGAGCTGCAGTTGTTACAATATATAAGAAATATGACAAACCTTGTAAAACTGAAGCGACTAGTGTAATTAACTCGAAATTGTAATTGAAAATTATGTTGAAGAAATATGGATGTGAAAAGATATTGCGTGTCTATTTTTCTTGTTTCCCTGTATCATGTGCTGTCAGCTTCGGAAACCATTGAGCATAAAAACTTATCAAGTCTATTACCGTAAATCCTCGAATTGGCCCCCTTCGAATAAGCCCCCCTCTGAAAATATGAAAAATAAATAAGCCCCCAGGGGGCTAATTCGAGGATTTACGGTAGTTGTCTAAAGCTTATTCATGTAACGTTTTGCCACTTCTTTCATAGAAGGCTGAAAGCCCCCCGAAAACTGAATATTTCCCTCAAAAAGCCAACACGCACCGAACTTATAAAAACTTTGTGGTTTTGGGACCCGACCAACGACCACAGGGCATCCAAGTTTTTATTCAACATTAAACATCTGCTCGAGGCTCCAAGAATGGAATGATATGCTGATACGTTGATTATTCAGCAAAAAAATATTCAACAACTCCTTTTGTCTGCTGCACTGCAATGCAATGGCTGCAATAAGTTCTTCTAGTTCAGTTCTTCTCCGCATTGTTGCATCCTCTGTTGCTATTGCGAGAAAATCTGGATCAGCTATAAGAGGCATACTCCAGACAGGCGACTTGAAAGTTGTCGATAAGGTAAGCTGCATTATCACCCTTAAAAGGGACCAAACAGCCCAGCAATCAAATCATTGATTAGGCCAATCAAGCCAATTCAGTCATCTACTTTGCAAGCCAGATAAATTCGTATTCGTCTATAATTTATGTTTCGTATAATTATGTTCATCATGAATCCTTGAATAAGCCTCAGGATTTGAAATTTGAATAAGTTCTTGGGAAAGCTTTAAGAGGACTGGATTTGTTTTGAACTTTAAGGGGAGGGGATTTAGTTATTATACCTAAGAATAAAGATAGCAATGTTATTGCAAATTTGTTGCCAGAAATGGGGTGTACATGCTAATATTTTGTGACATGGTGTTTACTTGCAGGGGCAACATGAACCCGGAGGAAAATTTGATCCCCAAACTGAAGCAGACCGTGCCGCTCAAAGAATCATCATAGGATCATTGACAAAGCAGTTTCCTGGATTGAAAATCATCGGAGAAGAGGTATCCTTCTTCAATGATTTTTTGTTTGCCTTTATGGTTTGAGCAGCAACTGTCTTAGCTAGTGCTTGTCCTGTGGTGTCAGTTATTGAGATAAGATAAGATAGTTTGATGATCTATTTGCTTGTTTCAGGAAGATTGTGATGTAGCAAGTGAGGAGTCATTGGTCACAACTTTAGACGAAGAAGTGATGCAGCAAAAGTGCCCAGATGATCTGGCTAAGTTAACAATTGATGATGTAAGAAAAGAATTTCTTCAGATTTATCCTCTCTTGTTGCTGCGAAGCAGCCTTTACTAATCTTGGATATAGGCAGGAAAATTCGAGATTTGCCTTCTGGAGTCACGTGACCAGAACAATAACTATTGCACAATATTTTGACAATGGCGTTTTTGCTTTCTATCCAATGAGGATTAAGTTATTGCGGTGATTGACGTGAGTATTGTTCACAGTAAGCAAGGGAGATCTTGCTTTGCATTCAAGCTTTGCCTGGTTTGCTGTGAATGGAAAGCAAAGGAAATCTACGACATCTACGATATTCATTTATTCTTAACACCTTTTACATTTACTCACTAGAAATGTTTATGTTCATGTTAACTATTTCAACTATATCTCAAATTCTTTTCAAATCCGAATTGTATCTGTAAACAGTAGTGCCGTGTTGTGGTACAAAGACGTCGTCTACAACAAACACTCCGGCTAACATTTCTACACTCTTTTTTTTATAAGAATACATACACTTTATAAGAATAACGAGGCTCAAAATTTGTGTAATTTAAGAAAATTTTAAGAATGTCAGGCTCGCGATCTTGTGAAACTATTATTTTTAGCAGGCATTTTGTATTTTTGAATTGGTGTGCTTTTCACAGGCAATGGTTTTAAATACACTCATCCAAATTTCGATGAAAGTGTTGATAAAATCTGTGCTACAGGAAATAAGGACTTATTCTGTTAGCCATTGTAATAGTTCTGCGTTTTTGGCATTGATGATAATAATAGCAGTGTATTGCCATATCCGTATTTTCTGCCACGCTAAGAATAATTTAAGAATAATGAGGCTCAGCAAAAAATTAAGTATTCTTATAAAATGAAAAGAGTGTATTTGCCACAGTTTTCCTCCGCAAATTTCATGTTTTAGAATACTATTAATTTAAGAATTTAACTAAATTCCGTTCGTTTAAAGTCATTTTCACTGACCGAAAGCATTTAGCCATATTCAATCACATATTTGTTTATATTATCAAATTTTTTCATACTCAAGAGCAGCACATATTGCATCCTGCAAGTATCTAGTATATATATATTGTGCAGCTGAAAATTTAAACAAACATTTGCTTGGTTTGTGGCTAATTCTTTTTTATTATTTCTACAGCTAATAGTCTGGGTAGATCCATTAGATGGAACTGCAGAATTTACTGAAGGTTAGTGAAACATATGTTAAATATTTCATTACCATAAATGTTCTATCAAGCCAGGGGAGGCTTATTTAATTTTGATGTTGCAGAGGGGGGCTTAACAGAGAAAGGGCTTCATAAAATTGTTAAATAAACTTCAGAAAAATGTTTGGGTAAAACAAGTGCAAAATAACTTTTATTAGCTTTTGTGATGTAAGCAATCACAATTTTATCATTGTTAATTTTAAAAAGAAGGGGAGTGCTTAAAAGAGGAGGTGGCTTAATTCAAAATCTTGTTTTAAAAGGGGGTTTATAAAGGGGGATTTAATAGAGAAGGGGCTTGATAGAACCTGAATAGCACAAAAACATGCTAAGCTGTAAGCAATGAGAAAATTAACAATTGATGTTCACCCCATGTTAAGATGTGTTGGGAAACAATCCTTCTCTTTTGCTTTTTCATTCACTCCTTCATATCATTGTAACGGAGATCACGGCAGCTGAACTAGTTAGTTTTTTTATTATTATGGGCCGACCGTGTATGGAAGCTGTGTTATTCTCTTCTGGTTGTGCAAGTATGAGCCATGTTTTCGGCCCGTAAATGGCGGCGTGCAGCACTGCTTTTGCGATTTGCGCCCAGGGGCGCCGGAAGCATTTTGAGGCGGCGGGGGCAGCTGCTCAAAAGGGGCACATTTTCAAAACCATTTCTTTATTTGACGCATCGTATTCTAAATGTACGTTCTGCTGTTTTGCTGATGAAAGTGCTACAGAATTGTATAGTTGCCAATGGCGTAGATAAGAAATTTTGTAGGGGGGGGGGGAATTCAGATTTTCCGACAAAAATTTAATGAGCATTTTTGTTTCTTCAAGACCATGAATGTAAGATTATGTAATGTAAGAAATTAGCTAGAACTAAACGTAAACATAAGATATTTTTTTCCGACAAGATCAGCAATTTTCCGACGAAACGCTGTTTAGCTCCACAGTAATATATCCCGTAAATCCTCGCAAAAACGAAATTTTAGCCTAATTATTGTTCAATATTACGCAAGATAAAAGCTATACAGTGCAGCCAATCAATGAATTTATTGGTTTAAACTTGCTGTTATTTGCAATACCTTCCTAAAAAACTTCAATGTTTAGAAACCTGGACCCAACATCCTTGCAAATAATTATCAGGATGGGGGCTTATTCGAGGGGAGGGCTTATTCGAAGTAGGGAGATTATTCGAGGATTCAAGGATTTATGGTATGGGCAACTCTTGGAGTTCGTTTTTTAATGCGTCTAAATCGATAAGGTCAGAAATGCAGGCTAATTTATTCTTCACATCCTCTAAAGTTTTAATTTTTTAACATCTTGTCCAAGTAGCACATACCCCATTGAATATGTAACACACAGTGACATTTTCAAAAGGGCACAGTGCTGCCCCCACTCGCCCCCGTAGCGTCAGGGCAGCTGCCCCCGCTGCCCCCGTGCTTCCGGCGCCCCTGTTTGCGCCGATAAGCAAAACGTAAAGTTCTTGGCAACCTCAGATTCACTGTTCTTCATTGCCGCGAAAAATTTTGCTCACGCAAAGCAATTTTAAAACAGCCGCTTTTTTGTTTATATTGTTTCTTCTATTGCTTCGAGCAGAAATATCATCTTGAAGGTTCAGGTTTTATAGTAAAACAAGCAAAGAATCTTTCTCTTCAATAGCGAACACATCAGATGATCGGTAGATAAATTAAGAATCGGCGATGTTTAGCCATGTTACTACTGAGCCAATAATGTTCACTCACATTACCGTCCACAAATGCATCTTCACTTTACCTTTATGTACAGGGAACCTCGACCACGTGACTGTCTTGATAGGAATATCGGCGCTTGGCCGCTCAGTTGCTGGCGTTATACACCAGCCGTTCTTTCAATACAAAGAAGACCCCGCGACCGCAGGTCGTACGATTTGGGGCATCGTTGGCTTGAAAGCGTTTGGCATAGAAGAATCCGAACTTGCGTATGGCAGACGGATAGTGACAACAACAAAGTCACACTCAAACAAGGCGGTGATGGAAGCCGTTGAAGCGGTTGACGCAAGTCGTGTCATACGCACAGGTGGTTCAGGCTACAAAGTCATCCAAGTGATCGAAGGAGTTGCTGACGCGTACGTGTTCGCGAGTCCCGGATGTAAGAAATGGGACACCTGTGCGTCCGAATCTGTCCTACGCGCCCTCGGCGGGACGTTGACTGACATACTTGGCAATGACATTGCTTACGATGATTTGTCTGAGTTTAAGAATTTAACTGGAGTCTTGGCAACAAGATGTGAGCATAGCACCTATGTTGACAAGATACCTAATAGTGTGAAGGAAGAGCTAAAGAAATTGTTAAAAAAGCAATAAAAACAAAACCATTCTTACAAATTTCCATTTAATTAAAATGATAAAAGCCATTTAAGACTGACTGCTATAGATGGAATCACAAATGGCAACATATAGGATAATTTTATGTTCTTATTCGTGTATGAGTTATTGTTGTAATATAATAATAATTCATAACACATATATCATATATTACAAAAAATGTATTCACCAGCCAAAAAGTGATGTATTAAAGCTCTATTAGCAATTGAAATGACTTAAATGATGAGAATCTATAGAGATCTCCCAAGATGAATTTACTTTTTGCCAAACTTGAACATTTCTATGTATTGTAACATCTTATCTGCCACACTGTACTGTTTTGTCTTAGTATCTACAAATGTCTTTGGTGGGTGTGTGACTTGACATTGCTTCTCGTCAACAAATGAATAAACAAACTCCAGCAGTAGTTCCCAGCATTGTGTCATGTCACTGCATGCTGCATATTCAAACTGCAATGTCAAATGATATCATCAGTTGCATGCCTATCATTTAAAAAGTTGTAATGAAATATAGGAAAGAGGATAAACATATCACCTCACTGATGACTCCTTTTAAATTATTTCCCTGAGACATGGTGCCAATTCTTATTGAAAAATCACCAAAGTCGTACTTCAAACCTTTTGCCTGGTAGAGAAGAGGGCAAACTTGACTTTATAGATATTCAAGTAAGATTACTGTAGCAGGGTTAGGAGAAGAGTTTCTGCAGGATTCACCTCTATTTTTCCAGTTTTTCGAGGAGCGTAGAATGCTTTTAGCTTGGCAATCAGAGAATCCATTCCCCGTTCGGCAACAACACAGTTATTGTTGTCCAGTGCAACAAAACTTACGCTGGGGTAATCAGAGCTGTGCAGCAGATACATCATTTTTGCAGCATTTTCTTGACAAAAATAAGCAAATAGCATAAGATCAAACTAAAATAAAGCACACAGAGAAAAAAAAGAGATACAAGAGACATATTGTAGTTGCAAGTACCATCCTTGCAATGCAACTACAATAATGGTTCTTACAGTTAATGATGGTTGATAGAGGTGATTCATTCTTACCTAGATTTTGACTCGAATAATATGTCTCACATTCTACAGACCAGTTTCCACTTCGTTCTGCTCCAGCTAGTTCAATCTTCTTTTGCAATACATCAATTACTTGCTGGGCACTTTTCCCTTCTGGGATCTCATTCTGCACTAGGCTAAAACATCAACATTTTTTATAGTCATGCATCGATCTACATATCTTAGACAATCAGTAGGTAAATAAAAATAAATTCTAAACCCACCATGCTACTCCCATTTTACAACAAAATATTTAGTGCATTGATCATTCACTTCATTTCAGGACGACAGATTCATTCAAAATAAAATAAACGCGGAGGAGCAGGAGAAAGGTGCCGTGGTGAGAATGCGCAGTACCGAACTTATTGGTATTGCGCAGGAGCGTATATGACGTGTGGGTATCCATAGTGGCTTAAAGTGCCTCTACACCTTATTTTTTTATTGGCTAAAACTATAGATTCGAATGCGCTGATTCTGAATCCGTTTATATTTTTTGATATGACAAGTAATTTTTGAGATACGAGGCAACGCGTGCCACTTTTTCGTGGTTAACTTTTAGGACTGGGTCGAGCCAACTATGACATCATAGTTGAGCCCAGTTGTGCCCCGTTCATTTTCCCGTACTGAAGCAACAAATTTGACATCGATTTTCTCTCACACGATGGGCTCGATATTTTCGATATTGACTTTGATGATAAGAAATAGGTCGGCGCATTATGGCATTTGAATTTGAAAGGCTTGCGATGAGTTTGCAGCTGTGGGGAGGAATTTCAAAATTCCCATGTAGTGGCTGCTCGTTGTGCTCAGTGGCGGCGGCCGTAGGCCGTGCAATGTTGAAACTGTACGGGAACTGGACGGGGATCACAAGAAGAGCATCAAAACATGATTAAAGATTGTTAGATTAGATTTATGTGTGAAACTGGGAAAATATGCCATATCGATGTGTTTTGCTAGCCCATGGAAATACACCCGATAAATCAGAATTGCTTTATCAGGATGATCGCCCTAAAACTGTAAGAGAAGGAGATGGATAGATTTCATCAATTCGCAACAACGGAAGAAATTCTATGGACGCACGCATCATCATGAATGAAATAAATCAAACAACGAAGCGCAATAATTTCGGTACAATAACGAAATTCATGTGTAGTAATAAGGAATTGTGTTGCAGATTTTCTACACTTGCTGTTCCAAATGAAAACCGAATCTTTTCAGGCTTCTTCAAACCCCAAAGGTTTAGACTGACACGGATATGATGGCCTAAATTAGATTGCGTATATTGAATTTTGATCATAGAGATAGGATATAAGATACACTAGAGTGCGCACTCCAATTGACGCATCAATACAAAAGTTGAAGCATTGGCGGCCATCTTGTTGGAGGCTCGCGGACGAAATTTACGGTCTGAAGCCTTATAATTCAAATGTAAAATACGTGGATATTATTATAGCTGAAGATCAAATAAATACTCAAATGTTCCTCAAATCATCGTCGGTTCAACATGTTAAAGTTTTATTCGTGGATCGAATGTATTACTACCATTTCCAGAAGACCATATTTTGCTGTGGAGTGCTCAGTGAACTCTATATAAGAACTCTCTATATAAGAGTTCTTATATAGAGTTCACTGGGAGTGCTATATGAAAACAGTGGCCTTGGCATTTTGCGATACGAAGTACGGGCGAATTTGTATTTTACGGACGACGCCCAAACTAGGTAAATTAGATATCAATTGATACGCAATGATCTCCTGAGTATGAATCTGCAATAAAATTTGTGCAACACGCCCGCATTCAAAAGTTATGCCCCTTTTTATCGGGGGCCTAGCACCTACAAATCACCGATCGAGAGCAACTAAAGGTGGGCGCAAGTAAAAATATTGCTAAAATCTTTTAAATGCAGAGGTCTTTTGTGAATATTATTGCAGATTCGTACTCAGTAGGTCATTTCCGATCGATTGATATTTAATTTACCCTATTTGGGGGCAGTCGGTAAAATGGAAGTCCGTCTTTCCAAAAATAGTAGTAATACACTCGATCCAACAACAAAACTTCAATATGTTGAACCGACTATGATATTATGAAGGTTCCAATCTTTATTTGAGGTTAAACAATCGTAATATCCACGTAATTCTTGTTCAAAGTATAAGGGTTCAGACCGTGAAATTCTGAAATGAGCCTCCAACAAGATGGCGTCCAAACTGCGTCACCGCCCGGGGCCTGGTTCGCACTCTAGTGTATATTATATCCTATCTCTATGATTTTGATACACACTTTTACTTCATCAGATACACAACAAAAAGATAATAATTCAGATCCAGTCAAATGCCCAGAAAGTTTTCTTTCAATATTTCTTTTCTTGCTCAAATCTCTTCCACGGCTTTGAGTGAAAGAGTTCTCAGCCATAGGATCAAATGCATCTCAGGTTCTCCTTCATCGGTATCACTATCATCGGTCTGCTTTACTCTCTACGATACGATCAATCCTATCCCCTCGCCATCTTCGCATTCCTCGGCACTGCAATCCCTACTGTCATGAACTACTATCCGACTAACAATGTTAATTTATGGAAACTTTCTATTCAATTCTGATCACCAACATTGCACAGATACCCACGAATACACATAACGAGACAGACACGCCAAAGCGCAAACACTATTTATTATACTGAATGTAGGCCTACGCCCGCCGCCACTGAGCACAACAAGCAGGCACTACATGGGAATTTTGTAATTCCTCCCCACAGCTACAATCTCATCGCAAGCCTTTCAAACTCAAATGCCATTATGCGCCGACCTATTTCTTATCATCAAAGTCAAAAAAACAAATATCGAGCCCATCGTGTGAGAGAAAATCGCTGTCAGATTTGTTGCTTCAGTACGGGAAAATGAGCGGGGCACAACTAGGCTCAACTATGATGTCATAGTTGGCTCGACCCAGTCCTAAAAGTTAACCAAAAAAATGGCGAAAATGGCGAAACATCGACACTTCACCACGTTATAACTCGTTAACTATACGTCGGATTTAAAAAATATTTTCGGATCTAAAATCAGCAAAGAAAGTTTTATCGATGTAAAGAATAAAAAAATAAGGTGTAGAGGCACTTTAAGGCGGATTTACACGGTACAAGTTGGCTACAAGTTTTTTCGATATTGGACTGCAAACTTGAACTTGTATCGTGTAAATGCCCTAAAATTCGGCATAGTATAAAAACCATACCCCAGGACCCAGGACCCAGGACCACAAGTATGACCCTTAAGTATGGAAAATCAAAAATGACCCTTGACTATAGAGTGGTCATCCCCGCTAATGATTGACATCGATCACGTTTCGAGAGATGATTTCATGGATTTCACTGCTTGATTCGCCACAAGGTTTCCGGTCGTAAATAAAACTTGGGAAATTTTTCTTGTTTCATCTGACCAATCTGACAAAATCTAGTGAGATCAAATGCACATTTTAAAAACATTTTAAAAAGGACAGCACTGCTTTGTAAACAACTGACACAGCATAAAATTAAGAAGGAAGTTTGTATTAAATAACAGATCTAGCTACTACTTATTGGTGCCAGATAGACGAAGGGAGGGGTGGAATAACCGGAGAGTTGGAAAACAGAGATTAGAAAAATTATAAGCAGAGTAAAAAATAAACCCAGGGATGGGATATGCGGGGAAGGTGAAACATTTAGGAACGCCTATTGCGCCAAAAACTCGGAAAATTTGGTCGAGGCTCAGATCAGATGTTTTTATTTTTGCTATTGTTCTAAGCAATAAACTATTGTTTTCTGTATTGTTCTTCATTTGAAATCGAGTCTCAGTGTTTTCATAAACTTTGTTTTTATAAAAATAGTTCTAAAGTAGAACTGAGTTTCTAAAATTTTATGCGCCTTTTTAGTACCAGTAACGTCCTTAAAAGTTTCCTAAATTTGAATAGCCAGAGGACCTGGCCACAAAATTTTAGGGGCGGAGTACCCCTGGATTCAAGCAGTGAAATCAATGAAATCATCTCTTGAAGCGTGATCCGATGTCAATCATTAGCGGGGATGACCACTCTATAGTCAAGGGTCATTTTTGATTTTCCATACTTAAGGGTCATACTTGTGGTCCTGGGTCCTGGGTCCTGGGGTATGGTTTTTATACTATGCCCTAAAATTCTGTTCACGCCTGTTGTTTTGATTGACGTTAATCCTCCATCACAGTCGAAAAATTTCTGACTCGATGTCAAAAAGTTTTCAGTTCACACCATTTTTTCAAAGAAGCCGCAAATCGCTACTTCATGTAAGGTTTGTTTTGATTCGGGAATTGCAGATTTTGAGAAGAAAACTCAATTTTCGCAGCAAAATGGTTTTGTAAACGGCTAAAAGTTTATCTCGCGTGCGTCAACTTAAATTATCAGATTTATGAAGAAATTTATGACAGAATTTTAGCACCAGTAATTAATTAAATATTCAAAATAAGCAACTATTAATTATGGTATGATAAAATAATGAAAATGATCATTATCCATCAAAAGGCAATACAATATTATTTGCATTTTCATTGCTGATTATGGTGCTGCTTGTATTGCGGTGGGCCTAATATGCTTTTGGACAAATTAACGTTGTATATCCATTTCTAACATGTTTTTGGCATGGCCATTCGAAATTTGAAGGACAACAGGAGGGATGTGACTGTAGAAACAGTTTGAGAGTCATTTGCAAACCATCTTTATGGCCCAGAACGCGTTTCATGGCATGGGGCAATGTTGTTGCTTGTTTTGAGTATTTAATTAATTGTGGTGCTAACATTTTGTCATAAATTTCTTCATAAATCTGATAATTTAAGTTGACGCACGCGAGATAAACTTTTAACCGTTTACAAAACCATTTTGCTGCGAAAATTAAGTTTTCATTTGCAAAATCTGTAGTTTCCGAGTCAAAACAAACCTTACATGAAGTAACGATTTGCGGCTTCTTTGAAAAAATGGTGTGAACTGAAAAACTTTTTGACATCGAGTCAGAAATTTTTCGACTGTGATGGAGGATTAACGTCAATCAAAACAACAGGCGTGAACAGAATTTTAGGGCATTTACACGATACAAGTTCAAGTTTGCAGTCCAATATCGAAAAAACTTGTAGCCAACTTGTACCGTGTAAATCCGCCTTTAGGCATTGGCCTTAGGGTTAGGGTTAGTGTTAGGGTTACGTTATGCGGAGGAGAAAGGTGGTGAGAATGCGCAGTAGTGTATCTATTGGTACTGCGCAGGAGCGTATTTGACGTATGGGTATCCATAGTGGCTAAGGCATTGGCCTTAGGGTTAGGCTTAGGGTTAGGGTTAGGGCTACGCGGAGGAGAAAGGTGGTGAGAATGCGCAGTAGTGTATCTATTGGTACTGCGCAGGAGCGTATTTGACGTATGGGTATCCATAGTGGCTAAGGCATTGGCCTTAGGGTTAGGGTTAGTGTTAGGGTTACGTTATGCGGAGGAGAAAGGTGGTGAGAATGCGCAGTAGTGTATCTATTGGTACTGCGCAGGAGCGTATTTGACGTATGGGTATCCATAGTGGCTAAGGCATTGGCCTTAGGGTTAGGCTTAGGGTTAGGGTTAGGGTTACGCGGAGGAGAAAGGTGGTGAGAATGCGCAGTAGCGTATTTATTGGTATTGCGCAGGAGCGTATATGACGTATGGGTATCCATAGTGGCTTAGGCATTGGCCTTAGGGTTAGGGTTAGGTTAGGGTTAGGGTTACGCGGAGGAGAAAGGTGGTGAGAATGCGCAGTAGCGTATTTATTGGTACTGCGCAGGAGCGTATTTGACGTATTGGTATCCATAGTGGCAAAGGCATTGGCCTCTGGCCTCAGGGTTAGGGTTACGCGGAGGAGAAAGGTGGTGAGAATGCGCAGTAGCGTATTGTTTGGTACTGCGCAGGAGCCCTTATGACATTGTTTGTTATGTTTTCGTCGTTGTTGTTATACTTTTTTTGCAGTACAACAGTTTGCAAGAAGTAGTACCAATTTCAAGCTCCAAATATGAAGAAAATCAATAAAGGAGAGTTAAACAGTCTTACTTTCGTTCAGGAAACTAAGAATAATTCTGATGTAGCCAATAGTATGGAAGTGATATCCGGAGGAAAACTGAGTGATATTGCTAGGCCGTCTGTTTCATCTCGTGGCTCCGCAAGAAGTCTATCACAGCTTAGCATGCAGAGTAAAGCTAGTTTTGAGCTGGAAGCATTACCGGTTGAAAAAGATTTGCCAATCTGGTCGAAACATGATGATATATTTCTTGAAGATGCTTTTTGCGATATGGAAAGATCGGAGATTGTAGAATCGTACAGCTCGAAACTCAAAGCAAACAGCTTTGAAAAGCAAACAGATGAAGATGACAATGAACTGTTGACGAACCCATTTGGATCTACAAAAAAGATGCATAAGATATCAAAACGTGCAGTCAAGTCAAGGAAACCAGCTACAATTGTCTCGGATGACAGTGTTGAACCTGCACCATTAGAAGAGGCGAGTCATGCAAGAGATTCAGTGGAGAGTGGTAATAGGAGTTTGAATGCAGATGCGAAACGTGCTACCGGTGAGAATAAGCAGGAGGATGAGATACCTCCAAAAATTAAGAGGGGACTTGAGAAAATAAGAAAGTTGGATGATATTCTTGCAGAAAAAGTTAAACTGGAGAAGGAAGTTAAGGCTGATAGAAAAAGAATGGAAAAAGAATGGCAGGTGGAGATAAAAGGATTCCTAGAATGGTGTGGGGATAATGCATCAAGGCCAGCTATTCAGCAGTTTCTTAACTTGACTAACGGAATTGGAGATGAAGACAAATTTAAGTTTTGTGATCTTGACGAGGATTTCAATCCAGTCTTTGCAACAGAGCTTGATCAAGAAAATGTGGAGAAAAGTGAGACTACAATAAATGATTCAGGATCAATAGATGGTACAGTTAAGGGTGAATTAGAGTTAGGTGATGATAGAGATAAGAAGGGAAGCAATAGTGAGATTAAGGCTGGTAGAAAGAAGAAGAAAAAGGACTTCTTAAAACGAAATAAAGAATTGGCAGGTCATGCAAATGAGGTCATTGCATTAACAGAGGAGGAGAGGCTTCGACTTGATGAACTTCTCATCGATGACAGTGATCTTTTATCATTTGAAAATCCTTTTTCAAAGCATACAAAAGTCATCGAGTGTTCAGGATATGAGCTTGACAAGAATTCGAAACTAGCATTGAATGATATTGATGAGAAATTGAAATTGCTGGTTCCTGAAACTGATTTTCAAAGCATTTGTTCCACTCCTTTGTTTGACAAGATGTCTCTCAGCCATAGGAGTCTTGGTTTTTCAGAACACAGCGTGGATAAAAGTATTGATGTGAAGTGCAAGGAGCCTGCATTGCAGGAAGGGAAAGACTTTCGTGATATGGCGTCACGTTTGAGACAAATCGAACTTGAGCTGGGGAGAATGGATGAACTAAAAGATGGCGAATTTATGTCAGAAACACCTAGAATAACTCACGAACTACTCAGGCAATTAATTGACGTTGATGACCGTCTTACATCGTCAGCTTTGAGCATCTTGGATTCTTCTCAAAGCCAACTGACACACAGAACACTGACTCCAACAAGTATGATGGATCATGACATTTTGTTAGACTCCCACGAATCAGATAGTGATAAAAGGTTTTGCAATGTTGGAGTTTAGAATTATTTTCCTGCTGCATAAAGCTTGTCTCAGATTGAGTTATTGGGTTTTTAACGTTTTGAATATTTATTGTTTCAATATATTCTATAAACATCACGATTTTATATGAATATTTATTGAACACTGATTTATTTTACGCAATTGAAATACTTCACCTTGTCTGATATTCATGATCTGTGTCTGGGTTAGGGGGGGGGGGGGGATCTCTCACTTGACCGAGGCTGGACCACTCGACCGCTGACCAAAGATTATTGCGGAGTGCGGAAGGCAAGGACTTCATGTAAGAATATCCTAAGGCCCTGAAATATATATCGGACGAACCATATATGGTACTACCATGTATATGTATGGTATAGTATAGTATAGTAGTATAGTACCTGTATACTACTATAGTATACCGATACGTCCCAGTTATCCTAGTTATCCTAGCTGTCCTAGTTATCCTAACTGTCCTAGTTATCCTAGCTGTCCTAGTTGTCCTAGTTATCCTAGTTGTCCTAGCTGTCCTAGTTGTCCTAGTTATCCTAACTGTCCTAGTTATCCTAGCTGTCCTAGTTGTCCTAGTTATCCTAGCTGTCCTAGTTATCCTAACTGTCCTAACTGTCCTAACTGTCCTAGTTATCCTAGCTGTCCTAGTTATCCTACTTGTCCTAGTTATCCTAGCTGTCCTAGTTGTCCTAACTGTCCTAGCTGTCCTAGTTGTCCTAGATGTCCTAGTTATCCTAGCTGTCCTAGTTATCCTAACTGTCCTAACTGTCCTAACTGTCCTAGTTATCCTAGCTGTCCTAGTTATCCTACTTGTCCTAGTTATCCTAGCTGTCCTAGTTGTCCTAGTTATCCTAGCTGTCCTAGTTATCCTAGATGTCCTAGTTATCCTAGCTGTCCTAGTTGTCCTAGTTATCCTAGCTGTCCTAGTTATCCTAGCTGTCCTAGTTATCCTACTTGTCCTAGTTATCCTAGCTGTCCTAGTTGTCCTAGCTGTCCTAGTTGTCCTAGTTATCCTAGCTGTCCTAGTTATCCTACTTGTCCTAGTTATCCTAGCTGTCCTAGTTGTCCTAGCTGTCCTAGTTGTCCTAGTTATCCTAGCTGTCCTAGTTGTCCTAACTGTCCTAGCTGTCCTAGTTGTCCTAGTTATCCTAGCTGTCCTAGTTGTCCTAGTTATCCTAGCTGTCCTAGTTATCCTAGATGTCCTAGTTATCCTAGCTGTCCTAGTTGTCCTAGTTATCCTAGCTGTCCTAGTTATCCTAGCTGTCCTAGTTATCCTACTTGTCCTAGTTATCCTAGCTGTCCTAGTTGTCCTAGCTGTCCTAGTTGTCCTAGTTATCCTAGCTGTCCTAGTTATCCTAGCTGTCCTAGTTATCCTACTTGTCCTAGTTATCCTAGCTGTCCTAGTTGTCCTAGCTGTCCTAGTTGTCCTAGTTATCCTAGCTGTCCTAGTTGTCCTAACTGTCCTAGCTGTCCTAGTTGTCCTAGTTATCCTAGCTGTCCTAGTTGTCCTAGTTGCCCTAGCTGTCCTAGTTATCCTAGCTGTCCTAGTTGTCCTAGTTGTCCTAGTTATCCTAGCTGTCCTAGTTATCCTAGATGTCCTAGTTATCCTAGCTGTCCTAGTTGTCCTAGTTATCCTAGCTGTCCTAGTTGTCCTAGTTATCCTAGCTGTCCTAGTTATCCTAGATGTCCTAGTTATCCTAGCTGTCCTAGTTGTCCTAGTTATCCTAGCTGTCCTAGTTGTCCTAGTTATCCTAGCTGTCCTAGTTATCCTAGCTGTCCTAGTTATCCTACTTGTCCTAGTTATCCTAGCTGTCCTAGTTGTCCTAGCTGTCCTAGTTGTCCTAGTTATCCTAGCTGTCCTAGTTATCCTAGCTGTCCTAGTTATCCTACTTGTCCTAGTTATCCTAGCTGTCCTAGTTGTCCTAGCTGTCCTAGTTATCCTAGCTGTCCTAGTTGTCCTAGTTATCCTAGCTGTCCTAGTTGTCCTAACTGTCCTGGCTGTCCTAGTTGTCCTAGTTATCCTAGCTGTCCTAGTTGTCCTAGTTGCCCTAGCTGTCCTAGTTATCCTAGCTGTCCTAGTTATCCTAGATGTCCTAGTTATCCTAGCTGTCCTAGTTGTCCTAGTTATCCTAGCTGTCCTAGTTATCCTAGATGTCCTAGTTATCCTAGCTGTCCTAGTTGTCCTAGTTATCCTAGCTGTCCTAGTTATCCTAGCTGTCCTAGTTATCCTACTTGTCCTAGTTATCCTAGCTGTCCTAGTTATCCTAGCTGTCCTAGTTATCCTAGATGTCCTAGTTATCCTAGCTGTCCTAGTTGTCCTAGTTATCCTAGCTGTCCTAGTTATCCTAGCTGTCCTAGTTATCCTACTTGTCCTAGTTATCCTAGCTGTCCTAGTTGTCCTAGCTGTCCTAGTTGTCCTAGTTGTCCTAGCTGTCCTAGTTGTCCTAGTTATCCTAGCTGTCCTAGTTGTCCTAACTGTCCTAGTTGTCCTAGCTGTCCTAGTTGTCCTAGCTGTCCTAGTTATCCTAGCTGTCCTAGTTATCCTAGTTGTCCTAGCTGTCCTAGTTATCCTAGCTGTCCTAGTTATCCTAGCTGTCCTAGTTGTCCTAGTTATCCTAGTTGTCCTAGTTATCCTAGCTGTCCTAGTTGTCCTAGCTGTCCTAGCTGTCCTAGTTATCCTAGCTGTCCTAGTTATCCTAAATGTCCCAGTTGTTGTGCATGATTTTATACAGGGTGGGCCAAAAAAATAACACCCGAAACAAACTATTTTTTAGGAAAGTAATATTATGAGCAATTTGTTGCAAATTTCTACCATAAATATTCAACTTAAAAGACATCTTGTGTAAAAATATTTGGTATTGATTTTTTCTCATTTTGGAGCAATTACAATTTCAAAATTTCTAATCGTGAAATCTGCTGTTATGACATTTACCGTAAATCCTCGCCCCCGGGGGCTTATTTGCAAAAACTAAATTTCAGCCAGATTATTGTCCAATATTAAGCAAAATGAATGCTATACTATGCAGCCAATCAATGAAATTATTGGTTTAAACTTGCTGCTATTTGCAATACATTCACTAAACAACTTCAATATCTCGATACTTGGGCTCAATTTCCTTGCAAATGATTATCAGGATGTGGGCTTATTCAAGGGGGGTCTTATTCGAAGGTGGGGGTTTATTCGAGGATTTACGGTAGTGTATGAGAACTGACTACGTTGGAAGAGCAATACATACGTCTTTTTCAAATTGTTCAGAGGAAAGCAATATGCCAAAATATCACATAAAAATAAATATTTCATCCAAAATTTGCAAATTGCGAAAGGTTGGAAAAGAAAGAAAATCATTTCTGAATTTCCTAACAAAAACTTTTCCATTGGCTTGAGAATAACATACACAATACTGCGCCATTGGGTTAGGCTATTGAACGGATACGGGGTTTGTCGTCAACGAAAAGTTATAAAAATAGTACTTGGCCCCAGAAAGACTTCAGAAATTTATAGGAAATAGAGGAAACTTTGAACACCTTGTTTAATTATTTTTTTGTTCTTTTTATTTCTAAGTTTTTTTGTTTTGTTTTTCAACGTTGTCAATTTTCAGACAAAATTTCACAACAGTAGGTTTTACGACTAGAAGTTTTAAAATTACAACTGCTCAAAAATGACTTAATATAATTACAGAATATTTTTACACAAGATGTCTTTTGAGTTGAATGTTAATGGTAGAAATTTGCAAAAAATTGCTCATCAGATGCTTTTCCTAAAAATAGTTTGTTTCGGGTGATTTTCACTCTAAGACAAAGAAGAAGATCAGAACTTCAGTACATTTTCATCGTCCTAAGACCCTCAGACTTGACAGAAAGCCAAATTACCCAAAGCGATCTGCACCAAGGACCAACAAACTTGATCATTGTGATTTTGGGTGATTTTTTTGGCCCACCCTGTATAAAGTCATGCACAACAACTGGGACATCTAGGATAACTAGGACAACTAGGACAGCTAGGACAGTTAGGACAACTAGGACAGTTAGGATAACTAGGACAGCTAGGATAACTAGGACAACTAGGACAGCTAGGATAACTAGGACAGGTAGGATAACTAGGACACCTAGGATAACTAGGACAGCTAGGACAGTTAGGACAGCTAGGATAACTAGGGCAGCTAGGACAACTAGGACAGTTGGGACAGCTAGGACAACTAGGACAGCTAGGATAACTAGGACAGCTAGGACAGCTAGGATAACTAGGACAGCTAGGATAACTAGGACAGTTAGGACAGCTAGGATAACTAGGACAGCTAGGATAACTAGGACAGCTAGGATAACTAGGGCAGCTAGGACAACTAGGACAGTTGGGACTGCTAGGATAACTAGGACAGCTAGGACAGTTAGGACAGCTAGGATAACTAGGACAGCTAGGATAACTAGGACAGTTAGGATAACTAGGACAGCTAGGATAACTAGGATAGCTAGGACAGCTAGGATAACTAGGACAGCTAGGACAGTTAGGACAACTAGGACAGCTAGGATAACTGGGACAGCTAGGATAACTAGGATAACTAGGACAGCTAGGATAACTAGGATAACTAGGACAGCTAGGATAGTTAGGATAACTAGGACAGCTAGGACAGTTAGGATAACTAGGATAGCTAGGACAGCTAGGATAACTAGGACAGCTAGGACAGTTAGGACAACTAGGATAACTAGGACAGCTAGGATAACTAGGACAGTTAGGATAACTAGGACAGCTAGGATAACTAGGATAGCTAGGACAGCTAGGATAACTAGGACAGCTAGGACAGTTAGGACAACTAGGATAACTAGGACAAGTAGGATAACTAGGACAGCTAGGATAACTAGGACAGTTAGGATAACTAGGACAGCTAGGATAACTAGGACAGTTAGGATAGCTAGGACAGCTAGGATAACTAGGACAACTAGGACAGTTAGGACAGTTAGGATAGCTAGGACAGCTAGGATAACTAGGACAACTAGGACAGTTAGGACAGTTAGGATAACTAGGACAGCTAGGATAACTAGGACAACTAGGACAGTTAGGATAACTAGGATAGCTAGGATAACTAGGACAACTAGGACAGTTAGGACAGTTAGGATAACTAGGACAGTTAGGACAACTAGGACAGTTAGGATAACTAGGACAGCTAGGATAACTAGGACAGTTAGGATAACTAGGACAGCTAGGATAACTAGGACAGCTAGGATAACTAGGACAGCTAGGATAACTAGGACAGTTAGGACAACTAGGACAGTTAGGATAACTAGGACAGTTAGGAAAACTAGGACAGCTAGGATAACTAGGACAGCTAGGATAACTAGGACAGTTAGGACAACTAGGACAGTTAGGATAACTAGGACAGCTAGGATAACTAGGACAGTTAGGATAACTAGGACAGCTAGGATAACTAGGACAGTTAGGATAGCTAGGACAGCTAGGATAACTAGGACAACTAGGACAGTTAGGATAACTAGGACAGTTAGGACAGTTAGGATAACTAGGACAGCTAGGATAACTAGGACAACTAGGACAGTTAGGACAGTTAGGATAACTAGGACAGCTAGGATAACTAGGACAGTTAGGATAACTACGACAGTTAGGATAACTAGGACAGCTAGGACAACTAGGGCAGTTAGGATAACTAAGACAGCTAGGACAGCTAGGACAACTAGGATAACTAGGACAGCTAGGATAACTAGGACAGTTAGGACAACTAGGACAGTTAGGATAACTAGGACAACTAGGACAGTTAGGACAGTTAGGATAACTAGGACAGCTAGGATAACTAGGACAGTTAGGATAACTACGACAGTTAGGATAACTAGGACAGCTAGGACAACTAGGGCAGTTAGGATAACTAAGACAGCTAGGACAGCTAGGACAACTAGGATAACTAGGACAGCTAGGATAACTAGGACAGTTAGGACAACTAGGACAGTTAGGACAGCTAGGACAACTAGGATAACTAGGACAGCTAGGACAACTAGGATAACTAGGACAGCTAGGATAACTAGGACAGTTAGGATAACTAGGACAGCTAGGATAACTAGGACAACTAGGACAGTTAGGACAGTTAGGATAACTAGGACAGCTAGGATAACTAGGACAGTTAGGATAACTACGACAGTTAGGATAACTAGGACAGCTAGGACAACTAGGGCAGTTAGGATAACTAAGACAGCTAGGACAGCTAGGACAACTAGGATAACTAGGACAGCTAGGATAACTAGGACAGTTAGGACAACTAGGACAGTTAGGACAGCTAGGACAACTAGGATAACTAGGACAGCTAGGACAACTAGGACAGTTAGGACAACTAGGACAGCTAGGACAACTAGGACAACTAGGATAACTGGGACGTATCGGTATACTATAGTAGTATACAGGTACTATACTACTATACTATACTATACCATACATATACATGGTAGTACCATATATGGTTCGTCCGATATATATTTCAGGGCCTTAGGATATTCTTATATGAAGTCTTAGCCGTGCGGAATCATTTTCTTCGACGTGGTACAAATATTCCCATGGCCTAGTGGAGCTGCGTAAAATGTTTTTGTTTTAAATAGCTTAATTAGTATCAACACACTCAACAGTTATTGCGAAAACAAAGTTTAATAATAGTTAAAGTCAATTTTAGTTGTTACAAAATGTACGATTCCTGGAGATTATTAACTCTTTCTGTGGCAATGTTTCTCGGAAGCTTTTTGGCTGGTATCGTGCCTTTGGCAATGTCTTTATCAGAAGTAAGTATTGCTAAAAATTTGCTTCACTCCCTGAAAATACTTCTATAAATATGCATATCCACTGTGCAAATTCCTTATCGAGTAGTCCTTGGAAACGCACACAATCATATGTTATAAACTGTGCATACACTCATAAACTTAGAACCGAACCTGCTATTGAAAGTTGTTTTTCTTTTCAGAAAAGTCTGCGGGTGACAAGTATAATTGGAGCCGGTTTACTTGTTGGTACTGCTCTTGCTGTTATAATACCAGAAGGTGTTCATGAGTTGTATGAAAATTACCAACATGAAGGTATTCTCTTTAGACTTTTCTTCACATTAAAGTTAAAGCTTAAAATGTATTTTTTTGATTGATTTATGTGTTGATATGAAACCCCCCATAAGCAAGGTATGCAGCAGAAAGCTAAACATCTGATCCCTCAAGCTGCTTCATGATAAAATCAATTATTATTTTCAGTCTTGTGGTATGAGAAAGGCAAGCAGTTTTTGATCCCTCTTAAATTATCTTCATATTAGGATTTTACTGTTATTGCATTTGAAACTTAACACTTTAGTCAAATTCGTTGACATATTGAACATTTATCCTGCCTCTCTTGATTTGAATCTTCATAACTCAAGTTCCAAACCCTCCCATGTACCACTGCTCCACTCTTCTGATATAAATATCCAAAATTTATGTTTAATTGTCTCTCTTACAGTTGGCCATGAAATGCACAGACATGCACATGTACGAGATACTGCAGCATTGACTGCTCCTAGTTTTACAGATCAGCTTTCAACAGAGAATACAATTCATCATCATGAGCATTCTGGGATGGAACTACATACGTTAATTGGCATTTCACTTAGTCTTGGCTTCGTATTCATGTTATTTGTTGATCAATTGAGTGGTGGACATTCACATAGCTCTCCAGGTAACCCTGAAAATTGTGAATCTTTTTTGCAATTTTACAATGCTGATAGTTAAAAGAAGTCATGAATGATTCGTCATCAGAACCATTCTTTTGAAATATGTGATTTTCTCTCTATATTTTCTTATGTTTTCCTTTTTATTGAAGATTCAAATACTGAAAAAAGATCAAAATTAACAGCAACAATTGGATTGGTTGTACATGCTGCAGGTATTATTGTGTTAATTTAGCAATGATATGATAAATTCTGAATTTCCTTAGAAAAATGTCCGATGAAACGGTTTTTGCCTTGAATAAGTGCTTGTGTTTGGCTTTGGTAACAAAGGAACTAAAGCCCTGTTTTCATGCTACTGTTTCCTGAACTTCAGAACCAAATCCGTTGGTATGCTGTCATAATCTAAGAGATTCTAATGTTGAAAACATACTTTCCTTACAGCTGATGGCATTGCATTGGGTGCTGCTGCTACAACATCTAGAGCTGATGTTGAAATGATAGTATTTATTGCAATTATGCTGCACAAAGCGCCAGCAGCATTTGGCTTGACATCTTTTCTGATGAGCGAGGTAACCAGTGTCTCCTTTTTACAGTCCCTTGCTAAGATTACCCCTTTTTTGGGTCATCCCATCCTTTTGATTGTCTCACGTTTGAGATTCTTTGCATGTTTTATGGGTATTTTTTTATTTTGACTCTAATGATTCACTTGATTTATTTACTTGCAGAACTATGCCAGAAATCGAATTCGCAAACATCTACTGATATTTTCAATAGCTGCTCCTCTGAGTGCCATTATAACCTATTATGGTTTAAGCCAGGTGAGACCAGCTATGGTTCCCTTTTCCCCTTTCATTCTGCTTTTTTTGTGCTCCTTGTTTTCCTGTTCTCGTGATTGCCAGTTGCAGATATTGATACAATCTTTTAGTAGGTATCTTTTTTAGTATGGGTAAACTATTAGGTAATGTACAATTTCAAGATGTGTACATTTGTCACACTAGTACACAAAAAGGGTACATTAGGCAATCTATACTTCAGTAACAGTTTACACAACAATACTTTTTATGACGTCATGGCTCTATTTCTCTATAGGGAAGCAAGGAAGTGTTATCAAACATAAATGCAACTGGCATCACGATGTTGTTTTCTGCTGGAACATTCCTTTACGTGGCAACAGTCCACATACTACCAGACCTGAAAGAATCTATAAGAAATACGAGTTTAGAAGAGGGTAAGGTGTCGTCTTCAGACCAGGGTAGCTCGCACTTCACGTCATCCGACTTGTGTTACCTCGTTCTCGGTATAGTGAGCCCACTGTTCCTGGCAGCGTTACACCATCATTGAGAGGCTGGATGAGAGTGAACATGCGCAGTATATGTTACAGTCACCATGTTGCCTTCTCGGTAATCTTCTAGCAAGCGGGGCGGCCAGGATAATCGATGTTTATCATACGTTAGTAATGATTTCATCTTCGTGAAGACTGATATGTCAGATGTTGAATCTTACGTTTTCAATACTGAAGGGTATGAACAATTGTTAAATTTTAAACACCAATGGAGATTTTAATTTCAGATATCTCACGACGAAGCAATTACTGTATAGAGTTTTAGAATTAGCGTGAATAAATTGGAAGCATCGGCTACTACAATTAATAGGAAGAATTTATGGGAGACTTCTTTGTATCACTTTCAAGTCCGTTGTTTCTCAATTAATTATTATTATTTACACTTTTAAAGCCATGGATAAAGCAAGGAGTTTTTCTTTACATAGACACTATGACGCAATTTAATTTTTACTGCTTTCAAGTGGATTATTGACCAAATTATGAAAGGATAGCATAAGGGAACCAAGATAGCCTAACTATTTTTATTATTATACTACCAGCCTTTAACCGATGACGAATACTTCTAGATCAGTTTTGCATCGATTTTTAATAGAAAAATTTCAACATTTCGATGGCGAAAATTGCCACGAACTCACGGCAATACTCGCGCAGTTTTATTTTCGTCCCAATGCTCCGCGAAAGAGGCTTGATATTTGCCAGATTAAATGCAGTTGACCCATGATAAAATTAATTTAGTTTCTTATGTGCGGCTGCTACCATGATGGCTCCAAATGCAAGTTGGGCATAGGCTCGAGTTCATGTCTGTCGTGGAGATTACAGCAGTTGATTTTCAAGCGCGATTTGTTTTGTCCCCTTGGGATTTGGTTTACTTAAAGCCCCAGGCCCCGAAGTAATTGTAAATTTTCCGCATGAAGGCGCTATCTTTGTCATGCGCAAGTAACTCCCATCTTGTTTGATTGTATGCGGGCTTGGTTTTGTTTGTCATGTCATCAAATCAGGTGATGAATGATTTTTACCGAATGCCATGAGTCAACACCATCAACAGAGAATTTCAAGCAAAGGCTTGCAAACTGCTCCAATCCGACGAATCCATCTTTGTTTACTTTGAATCCACCACTGTAAGTTGAACTTTCTAAACAGAGATTTGCTTGCATAAGCACAAGTGGTCAGTCATCTACTATATCACGCCATCATGTTGTTGAGTAGTGTGGGCACTTTATTTCTGAAGTTAGTCATCATTTTTGCATTGATAACTTGCAGCACACAAACCCAAGGTGAGACAATATTACTTGTTTGAACTTCCTATTTTACTCTTGACTGTACTTGAAGGAAGTCAATGTTTTAAATAAGTTTTATTATTTCAAATAATATTCATTGACTGTTTAGAACTATAATACATTATATTATATTAATTTTGCATGCATGAGTTGTTATTGAGTTTCTTGGAAGAAATTGAGGGTTTCCAGGAAAAAACGGTATTAAAGTTTAGGCCTATTTATTTCAATAGCCTCCTGACAACAGCGAAATTTCACATTTTTTACTATTTAATCTCTTGACCTCAATTTGATCTGCCGCTCATTGAATGCTGAGAATCGTATTGATAGTGAGTGAGCGAGAAGTTCAATCTTTCTCAGTGTGACATTGCGTAACATGTGCATGCCACCACGTTTGCCAAAACCAATCATCATCCTCCCAAAAACCAACTTCCAATTTCGAAGTGGTCGATAAAATAGGAAACTCGATAAGAATTCTATGCAGAGAACGATATTTTTTAATCTCATTGGCATTTTTATAACGAAATGATTATTTGATTGTTCTGCAGCCTGCAACTATTTTTTGAAACCAATCCTCCATTGACCTCGGCACTTGTTTTGAGTTTCACAGCTGGAATACATACAAACAACAAGAGAAACTTTGCTTCATTCAAAACTTTGAAGCATGATTACCGTAAATCCTAAAACGAAATTTTAGATGGATTATTGCTCAAATTATTGCTCAATATTAAGCAAAATAAAACCTATACGATGCAACCAATTGATGAAATTATTGGTTTAAACTTGCTGTTATTTGCAATACATTCACTAAACAACTTCAATGTCTGGAACTTGGGCTCAATATCCTTGCAAACGATTATCAGGATGGGGGCTTATTCGAGGGGAGGGCTTATTCGGAGGTGGGGGCTTACATATTCGAGGAGAGGATCGCCGGCCAAGGGCCAAATAGGTTCTTCAAGATTGTTCCCGGCTGCCTGTCAAATAATCACTTTGTTTTCATAAAGACATGTTTCAATAAATTTAAACATTAACTTTTTAATTCGAATGCTTTTTATTTAATGTCGTCTCAGCTCAACTCGATTGTTTTTGTCTAGCAAAAGACATTTTTTTCCAGTTGTTGTTTGCATTGCAACAAGGCGAGCGCGAGGTTAACTTCAAATGCGCTCCATGGAGTATAACCCAATTCTTTATTGCATTTGTTTCAATGCTTTGTTTCAGATTGCAATGTTATTGACAACCAAAGAATCGATTGTGGGTGGCATGGAATTGACCAGGCAATTTGCGAAACATCGGTGAACTGCTGTTGGAAATCAGCAGCAACTTCCGGTATTCCTTGGTGCTTCTATGACCAGAGTGAGTTGAAACGAAATTTGCTTCCTTTGTATGAAACAATACCCTGGGAACGAGACTCTTTTAGAGTTCCCCTACGACTTTTTTTTCATTTCTCAATGCAATAATACTTGAAAGTTGAAACGCTTATTTCCGATCTGAAAATTATTTGTTAATCTCACGCCTTGTCCAAGAGTTATTACATGATCCATGTAATAACTCTTGGATGATCCATGAAACACGCCTTGACGAAATGTGTTTCATGGACCACCCCTTCTGCCGCATCATTTTTAATAATAGGAAATCTATCGGATTCCTCCATCTATTTGCCAACTATCAACCTATTCCTTCATCTATCAACCTCAAAGTTTAACTATATGTTAATTTTTATCGTTTTGTTGTATACTTTATAGGTATAGCAGCATCTTTGAAGACAGAAAGCAAATGCGAACACCATGATCCAGCCAAACTTTCGTGCTCTGCGAATGAGCAAATCAAAATCATCAACGTATTCTACGGTAGAGATCCTGGTGATAATTCATGTCACAATGCAGGCAGTGTTCTTTGTTACAATCCTAATGCGAAAAACATAGTCAATGATATGTGCAAATGCAACTCGACTTGTCTGGTCTATCCGTCTGGAAGCATATGGAATTTTGATCAGACGTGCGATTCTTTGAATGCTCAACTCCGAGTGTTTTACATTTGCGTTGCAAGAGGTATTTTCTCAAGCTGTTTTCTTCCAACTCAAATCTATGGGAAGCTCTCGTGGGCTAAAAAATTGGTCATGATTGGAATATTTTTGTAAGAATTGTGATTGTTCCGTCCGACAAACGCTCCTTTTTAGACTAGAAATATTAATAGTAACACTTATTCGTAGTTTCACTGAAAAAGAAGTGCAGGTTATGTAAGCTGTGATTCAATGGCATAGGGTTTGGGGGCGAAAGGCCCACTTTTCCATTAATAATGATGCAAGCCCTTTTTATTGATGAGATTTCTCCTCTCGAATGTAAACACGTGTCAGATCCTTTTTATTGTTGTATCTCCCGCACCCCTGGATATTGAACAGTCCACTGTACCAAGAAATGAAAGGAGATCTTGCATAATTGGTACAAAAACTCCGTAACACAGTTAGCCCATTGTCCATATTGTCGCAAATTGAATAATGCATACTGGATATTTTTTATTTTGCTGCTTATCTTGTAGATTCTACAGCATGTCATTCGTTAAACCAGTCTTCTACCAGAACTCTGCTATCATCTGAGAGCACCGTAGTAATGCAAACACCTTTAACCAGCATTGGAAGAGTTTTAACAAGAAGCATTGAAGGAAGTACTGCTGGATTAACATCAATGTCATTAGAGTCCATTAAATCGATGGAGCCTTCCACTACTATGGTTGAAAGTACTGCTGAAGCAACATCAATGTCATTAGAGTCCACTAAATCGATGGAGCTTTCCACTACTATGGTTGTAAGTGCTACTGAAGCAACATCAATGTCATTAGAGTCCACTAAATCGATGGAGTCCTCAACTTCCATGGTTGAAAGTTCTGCTGAAGCAACATCAATGTCATTAGAGTCCACTAAATCGATGGAACTTTCCACTACTATGGTTGAAAGTTCTGCTGAAGCAACATCAATGTCATTAGAGTCCACTAAATCGATGGAGCTTTCCACTACTATGGTTGAAAGTACTGCTGAATTAACATCAATGTCACTAGAGTCCACTAAATCGATGGATCTTTCCACTACTATGATTGAAGGTACTGCTGAATTAACATCAATGTCATTATGGTCCACTAAATTGATGGAGCCCTCAACTACTATGGTTGAAGGTACTGCTGAATTAACATCAATGTCATTAGAGTCCACTAAATCGATGGAGCCCTCAACTACTATGGTTGAAAGTACTCCTGAAGCAACATCAATGTCATTAGAGTCCACTAAATCGATGGAGCCCTCAACTACTATGGTTGAAAGCACTGCTAAAGCAACATCAATGTCATCAACTAAACAGATCGATTCTTCAACAAGTGCTTTCTCCAGTTCGACAGAAAGGTCAAGCAAGAGTAGCAGCTCGGCCCTAGCAATAACATCAACAACGATAAAACTGACAAAGTCGACTAACATCGTTACTCCATCATCTTTCAGTTCTAAATTCATTACTGAAACATCCGTAAAGCTACAGCAGTCTAGCTCAAGCCGCATAGAGACCTCAGCTTTGCGAAGGAGCTCAATAGCCATAGCAAAGGCCACCTCTTCAGCGCCAGGTAAATGTTTTATCTGTTTCAATGCTTCTTTGTGACAGTTTTAATGCTTCATTTATAGACATTCGCTTTGTTTATTTTTCAGTTGCTTCAAGCAGCATTGTACCATCTCCTTCTTCAAGTCTAGCAATATCATCTTCAGTTATAAATCCCACAGTCACAGGCAAAAAGAAATCGAAATTGACCACAGTGCACAAGGCGTTGATAGGCATTGGATGTTTTGTTCTTCTACTAATAATCATTCTTATCGCTTATTGCAGATTATATCGAAGGAAGCGTTACAGGTAACTGTGCTCAACTTTTGACCAATGGCAATATCAGGGCAATTTGTTTATGGTGCCTTACTATTGACAAATTATTCAAAGTAATAGTTTTTATTTTCATACAGGCAACATAGTTTAATAACAGATGAGATTGCTGCAGTGCCTAACATGTATAACAGAGATGATTTTGTTTTGGAAGATATCCGTCATAAGTAAGTATGTTACCATGTTATTACATAGTCATGAGGCTATGGAACACCATTCTTATGATTATGGCTGTTAGGTCTCTCTATTTTTGTATCCTTTTTTATTCCTCTTTATATTTTGTCCCCTTTACATCTTTATACCTTTACCCTCTTTTATCCTTTTTATCTTTCTTTATATTTTGTCCCACATTGTACGTCATAGTTTGAACGTATCTTTGTCATTTTATATGCAATTGTTTTAAATGCAGTAGTATGTATTGTCTTTCATATATTTTCAGGTCTACGAATGAGGCTTTTGAACTTGGGGAGGACTCTTTTAACAACGATTTATACGGTATGAACTTTACCCTTAATAACTCCCCTAGCTTACATAATATACCTTATAGCGAATACATATACCTAACAGCCACTGTATTAATTGTCGAGCCAAAAACACTTTGCTTTGGTAGACGTTGATTCAATCAAACAAGAATTTTACTACAGAACAGCTCAAATTCGTCTTGATGAGAAGTTATGAGGCTCACCACAGAGATATTGAGTCTCGCAACTTAGCGAGTTCTTGCATATCCTTTCAAAAGAAGCTGAATATTTTGCGTATTTTTCTGTTTAGATTTGAAAAAATGATGTTTCACCTGGACTTGATTAATTCAATGCAATGCAGATATACATACGATAACATGAAGAATTGCTTCCATTTTCGATCGTTGGATCTGAGCAGGTATATCAATAAACATTTGTGACAATAGCTTACAACGTATAGACAACGTATAGACAACGTATTTTTTTGTAATTAATCAATCCAACTAACGCAAATTATTCCACGGGGAATAATAGAAATAACAAGGATGATGTGACAATTTTTTAACTCAAATTATAAATAAACTAGAAAATATTCCAAGATTGAATATTGAGGGAATGGTTTGTATTTTAATCAGATGAATATCTGAAGCTGGGCTTTATTGAACATATAAAGGATTTTTCGAAGTACATACATCAATTCATAATAATGACAGTAATGATAATTCTACTTAATTCGTAAATACAGATCTTTGGAACATGATTTTGATTTATAATTATCGGACCTGAGCCAAATGGATAGTACAGCCACCTTCTCACTTGTGATCAGCTGGAAAAACTCTTGCTTATACTCTCTTACTGTATTACAACCAATCCTGCTATTTTTGCCCATTCCGCATATGAAATTCCGCATAATTATTTTGGATTAATTTGTGGAATAATTTAGTTGTTAATTTGGTTTGGAATTAGCTTGGAATCGGATCACTAGTGGACCAACATTTTCATCTGGCAACCCTGTTCAACAACAACAACATATCTACCACACCACACGCACACCACACCACAGTACTTGGAAGCCGGAAAGCAAAGCACCTGTTCCCATCCAGGTCTGGTTTCACATTCAGATTCGCAGACCCAGTTTCATATTCGCGAGGGATTATCGTCCCATTCAGGTTCGGATTCGAGAAAAGGCACGTGTTTCGATGTCATTCAATTCAATTTAATTTTTAAATCATTCTATCATTCTATGAAATCAATTCAATTAAAGAAAATTAAAACATCAAAATTAATAATATAATAGGATATAAGAACTACATTTACTTCTATATTTTTTACTTAATTTTGTACATGTTGGCTAATTTAATTTTTAAAGGCTTCAAACATGAAATTCATTGAAGTTGCTTAAAGTTTATTCCAAGAAGAATGGAATTTTCAACATTGTTACTTCCCCAATTACATTACACATCTTTTAACATTACATATGTGCATAAATTTTTCATTTCTCAAAGCAGGTTGAAAAGTTTCGGAGCTATATATACGGACTGATGTGAAAATAACCCGTATTTTATTTCATTTTACAAAATGATGCATGCAAAGCGACTGAAACAAACAATGGACTAAAATAATGCTTGTAAATTTTGATAAAGACACAAAGTAAAACCATGCAATGAAATCAATCAATTGAAATGCTATAAAAAATATTTATTTGCAAACGACTATGATGTTGTAGCTTGGAATTTTCTAACGAATGCATCTTTATTTTACACTGTTAATTTTTACTAATATCTGCATTGCAAGACCTGTTCCTACAGATCATAATAATTTCCAGCAAATAATTAAAACCATTTGTATAAAGCCCGTATAAAGTTTTACTACTGATTTGTTATGTTGTTGTTGTTGCCATCCCGTTATTTTTGTTGTTGTTCTACCTCGGAACATTTGGCCTAAGCAAATTCTGAATCTGAATCTACTCTTCTACGCCGCTATTACAACATATTTTGTACCAATTTCACCTGCAACCGCAGGGCATCCAATTCCTCTAGCTTCTGTAAAAAAAAATATGCAAATGTGGCCAGCATTTAAGCATTTATTGAGAAATGGAAGTTTTTGGCGAATCCGAACCTGAATGGGACGAAAATGATCATGCTGTGAATTTTGAATCTGAATCTACGCTTCTACGCCGTTATTACGATATATTTTGGACCAATTTTACTGCAACAGTGGGGCATCCAATTCTTCTAGCTTATGTGAAAAAATCTTGCAAATGTAGCCAGTATTTAATGGGAAATGGCAATTTTTGTCGAATCAGAACCTGAATGGGACAAATATCCCGCTGCGAATTTTGAATCTGAATCTACGCTTCTACGCCGTTAATACGATATATTTTGGACCAATTTTACTGCAACAGTGGGGCATCTAATTCTTCTAGCCTCTGTGAAAAAATCTTGCAAATGTAGCAAGTATTTATTGAGAAATAGCAATTTTTGTCGAATCCGAACCTGAATGGGACGAAAATGATCATGCTGCGAATTTTGAATCTGAATCTAGGCTTCTACGCCGTTATTACGATATATTTTGCACCAATTTCAACTTCAAGAGCAGGGCATCCAATTCCTCTAGCTTCTGTGAAAAAATCTTGCAAATCTGGCCAGTATTTATTGAGAAATGGCAATTTTTGTCGAATCCGAACCTGAATGGGACGAATATCCCGCTGCGAATTTTGAATCTGAATCTAGACTTCTACGCCGTTATTACGATATATTTTGCACAAATTTCAACTGCAACAGCAGGGCATCCAATTCTTCTGGCTTCTGCGAAAAAATCTTGCAAATCTAGCCAGTATTTATTGAGAAATGGCAATTTTAGTCGAATCCGAACCTGAATGGGACGATAATCCCTCGCGAATATGGAGCTGGGTCGGCGAATCTGAATGTGAATCCAGACCTGAATGGGATGTAGTAAGCAAAGCACGCACGTTGCACAACACTACATTTGGCAACACCATAAATTTGACTATTTTTAAAAAAGCCAGGAAACGTTTTGCATATACGTATAGGTATCATTTATTCTACTACCTCGCCATCATGTTGTTGATAAGTGTGGGAAATTTATTTGTGAAGTCAATCATCATTTTCGCATTCATAATTTGGAGCACACAGCCCCAAGGTGAGGCAATATTACTTATTTGAACTTTTTATTTTTGAATTTACCTGAGGGTTAATGTTTCAAATAATTCTCATCATTTCAAATATTTCATTGCAGTTTAGAACTATGATATAATGAAATAAAATAATGTTGATAATGAATATTAACAATATTAATTTCAACAATATTCTCCACGGATGAGTTATTATTGAGTTTCTTGGAAGCAAAAGAGAATTCTGGGAATCACAATACTTTAAAGTTTAGGCCCATTCGTTTCATAGCGTTCCATGCATTGATATTTTTTTAACACGTATGATAATTGTTTAGGAATATACAGGTTTAGGAATACACAATTGAATAATACATAACTGGATATTGTTTTATTCTACTGTTTGTCTTGTAGATTCTACGGCATGTTCTTCGTTAAGCCAATCTTTTGCCAGAACTCTGCCATCACCTGACACCGCAATAATGCAAACCCCTTTTACTAGCATTGGAACAGTTTTAGCAAGAGGCATTGAAGAAAGCACTGCCGAATTAAGTTCAATGCCACTTGAATCAACTGAATCGTTTGAGCTTTCAACGATTATGATAAAAAGTACTGCTGAATTAACGTCAATGCCATTTGAATCAACTGAATCACTGGAGCTTTCAACGATTATGATAGAAAGTACTGCTGAATTAACGTCAATGCCATTTGAATCTACTGAATCATTAGAGCTTTCAACGATTATGATAGAAAGTACTGCTGAATTAACATCAATGCCATTTGAATCAACTGAATCACTAGAGCCTTCAACGATTATGATAGAAAGTACTGCTGAATTAACGTCAATGCCATTTGAATCAACTGAATCATTAGAGCTTTCAACAGTTATGATAGAAAGTACTGCTGAATTAACGTCAATGCCATTTGAATCTACTGAATCAATAGAGCTTTCAACGATTATGATAGAAAGTACTGCTGAATTAACGTCAATGCCATTTGAATCAACTGAATCATTAGAGCCTTCAACGATTATGATAAAAAGTACTGCTGAATTAACGTCAATGCCATTTCAATCAACTGAATCGTTAGAGCCTTCAACGATTATGATAGAAACCACTAGTGCTTTTTTGAGTTTCACGGAAGAGACCATAACATGGACCACCTTTTCAACACAAGGTAGAACATTTTATCTGATGACATGCGATTTCAAGCTGTTTAAGCATGGACAGATTCAATTTTAAATATGATTCATTTGATGTCCTTTATTTATTTTTCAGTTGCTTCAAGGAGCATCATACCATTTCCTTCTTCAAGCTTAGCAGTATCATCTTCTGCTATAAAGCCCAGTATCATAGGCACAAGCAGTTTCAAGCTGACTACAGTGCACAAAGCATTAATTGGTGTTGCATGTTTTGTTGTTCTACTAGTAATCTTCCTTGTAGAGTATTACAGATATCGTAGAAGAAGGCGTTACAGGTAACTGATGACTTTGACAATAACATTTTTCGTTTTTTTCTACCTTTGATCCATGCTCTTATCTAGCCTCAGGGATCAAACGTGAATCTTGAGGTGCTTTACTATTACCAAACAATACTGAATACAGTCAACTCTGTCTTATTCGAACACCCTAGGGAAGCATGAAGAAGTTCGAATTATAGAGGCTTTTTTATAGTGTCCCTTCAAGGATCACTAATGAACTAGAGTTAGTTCATTAGTGATCCTTGAAGGGACAGAGAATTTCGTTCGAGTTAGATAGAGTTCGAATTACATGAGTTCGAACTATGAAGCTTTGACTGTATTGAATTTTATTATCATGCAGTGTGTTAAACAATGATGTTACTACAGAACCTTACATGTATATCACGAACGCCATCAGTATGGAAGATATCCATCACAAGTAAGCATGTTGCCATGTTTTTGAATATAACTTTTCTCGAATTTCAAATCTTGCCTTCTTGTTGTGTTAGTAGTTTTACTTGTTTATTGTATACTACACTATTGAAAGCTGTCTCGATATGGGTTTGAATTATTTTATTTGTTGAAATGTCAGGGTTATAATACTTTGCTCCATGCAACAGAATCGCCACTCCTTCAAGAAACTATTTTAGTTTAGACAACATCAATTCGCCAGATTTCAATGTAGCAAGCCTGTTTTTATCTGATCTGCATCATAACTTGAACGCATTTTCTCAAGTCATGCTTTTTTCATAAAGGTTTTAAGCGTAGTAATAAAATTTGATGTTTTTTCATATACTTTCAGGTATGAAAATGAGGCATTTGATCACGAGGAAGAGTCTTGAAACAACTATCTGCACGGTATGAAATTTACTTTTTTAGGTGTAAATATCTCAGCTTTATATTCGTTATATATTATGAGTTGAGTTAACTCAGCTTGAGTTTAAATGTAGAACGGTTCAAGGTAAAAGTTTAAATTCGTATGAGAAGTTATGAGGTTCAATATATCGACCATAGTGAGCCTCGTAACTTTAATTGGTAAGTTAATATTCCATCTTTGAATATTATTCCATGATATTCAGAGATGAATTTGTCTATAAATTTCTTATAAAATGTTTCTTATAAGAAATGGGTGTATTTAAACTCCTGAAATTCAATGAAATATGGTTAAATTAACGTTGAATCCCATTAAATAGCACCTCCTGGTCACTTTGAAACAACCTTCAAATGGTTCAAAAGTTTGGGTCTCGAAAGTGCTGCAATAAATAAATAATTTATGTATCATCCATGAAACCATGGATGCAAATTTCATCTTTTGAAATTCAATAGAATATAGCTTGTGATTATATTTTGAAATTCAATGAAGTATATGATTTGTAGTTGCAATGAACATTTGCTATCTCATTCGCATCAAACGATTCAATTTTGATCTGTTTCTAATACGCTAGGTAGATACCTATGCGTACAAATTGGCCCTGTACAATTTACTGGACAAATAGATAGGTTAAGTTTCGAGCCCGCGAGCCTCGGCCTGCCACGCCGACGCCTTACCAACCAGGCTAACCAGTCACGCTTATGTATGGTGTCGTAAGGTCCTTCTGATCACATTGAGACACCTTTCCGCTCTCTGGCACAAATGGCTCAAAAGTTTGGGTCACGGAAGTGCCGCAACCAGTGATTAACTTTATGTATCATGCATGAAAACCGTCCATGCATACACCAATTTTTTTATAAGAAACTATGCAAAATCCTCGCACCAGAAATGAAAACATGTTGCAATGGAGTTCGAGTAAATCTGTGCCACTGAAAGAGAAGATGAACACGCACGGGTCTGTCCTGAAACAGAACTGATCCAGTCGCACCAGTATCGACGCAAAGCATTGATGTAAAACCTGTCTTCACTATCATGTCGCAAGTTAGCGCCGCTGTTTGGTTTCGGCATTAATTTAATGGGCTGCTGACAAGACATGACTAGGAGGAAGTGGGAAGGAATAACACTTGGAAGACAGAACAGAATACAAATTCCTTCGTTGACTTGAATACAGCATACTTTATCTCTATCATTTATTTACACCACCTTTGCCATCATGTTGTTGAATATTGTGGTCAAGTTATTCTTCAAGTTAACCATCATTTTTACATTTGCAACGTGGAGCACACAGGCCCAAGGTGAGATTTTTCGAACGCGGTTGCTATTTCGCGTGTCTTTTCCTTCAAATATAGTCGAGGTGTTCGATATTATTTTATCATTTCCAATACAGGTTTTGTTCAAAATTATCAGAGTCGTCGTTATCTTTTTGTGTTTTCGCATTGTATCAATTTCTTCTTTTTACATTTATCTTGATTCCTTGATGCTGAGACTCAATAATATTGGGCAAACAAGAATCTCTTTCCTGCTGAATTGGTGCGAAATATTGTTTATCCGCCACCCTTTATACTACGACCACTCCTGCTACTAAAATGATTCTTTTATTGCAGTGTCACTTGGCACGGAAACAACGCTGAATTTTTTTTCCACTGCAGTTTCGACCAAGAGCCTGGGAGAAAGTATGACTCAAATAACGCCAATATCGTCAGTATCAACCGAGTTAAAGCCTTCAACGGCTATGATAAAAGCCACCAGTGCTTTCACTAGTTCCATGGAAGTATTCATTACTGAAACATCCGTAAATCTACAGCAGTCCAGCTCAAGCCCCATAGAAACCTCAGCTTTGCGAATGAGTTCAATAGCCATAGCAAAGGCTACCTCTTCAGCGCCAGGTAGACGTTTTACCTGGTGCAATGCAATTTTAAAACATGGACAGTTTCAATGCTTCTTTTATAGACATTTCTTTTGTTTGTTTTTCAGTTGCTTCAAGCAGCATTGTACCATCTCCTTCTTCAAGTCTAGCAGTATCATCTTCGGCTATAAAACCCAACGTCATTGACACAGATAAAAATAAATCTAAGTTGACTACAGTGCACAAGGCGTTGATTGGCATTGCGTGCTTCGTTGTTCTGCTAATAGTTTTCCTTATAGTGTACTACAGATGCTATAGAATGAAGTACCACAGGTAAATAATGCCCAGTCAGTGGTTATAACTGAAAGTCCACCACTATTTACTAGTTTTGCTGGGTGTTGAATCCAATTTTCTTTTCAGGCAACTCATTTTGACGAACGATGAGATTGCTGCAGTACCTGATGCGAATCACAAGAATGGTATCAATATGGAAGATATAAATCACAGGTGGGTTTCATGCATTGCTATGGACCATATATTTCCTTTGTGTAATGCTATTATATATATATTATATATCCTATTTTCTTAATGTAGCCTTAACTTATCTTTTTTTAATATCCTTTGCTTTAGCATCTTGTGCCTTAGCCTGATTCTTATTACTTCTGGTCTTATCCATTTTATTACTTCTTGTCTTTGTCTTATCTTTTAACTTTGTCTTTTATGCAACTGTTTTTATATGTCTCTTTTGATAGACCTATCGGTCACAATGCTGTTGCCCCAACTGATGCGCCTGGATCGTAAGTCTTTGAAGAAACTTCTACCACGCCATCCATGCCACTTTCATCAATTGGTGACAATAATTACATTCATATATATTTGTAAAAACCTACGGTATATTATTTCTATCAGCAATTATTCGACTTTATCTAAACGAACAGTTTTTCTTATTACTGTGCTCCGAGCAACTCAAATCCCCTGCCTTATTGTCAAACTTGCAAAAGACTTCAGGTGAAGGTACATTTAGCTATAATTAATGCTTTTTATTTATTTTATGTTGCAACCAACTGTTTTAGCCAGGCTATATGAATAATGCTTTTTCTTTTGCCAGTAAATAAGTTTCAAAACACAGTTGGTTGGAGGTATATGTAATTTTCTTTTATCCTCATTTGCTGCATTTTATATTGTCGTAATCATGAATTTTATTCCATAGCTATTATATCGTCATTTCAATATGGTTTGAAATTTGGTGCTCCCTGTGAGCGGTGACGTTTTTGGCTTCCCGCGTTTTCCCGCGATTTTCCCTTGAATTAAGCACGGGAAATGAACATCCGGGAGTTTAATCACGTGTGTGTCTTTTGTTAGTCGTTGGCGTGGCCATGCATGGCGTCGTCTCGATTTCATTTCTTTTTCATTTCACATGCAGCGAGGAAGGCCTATCCCAGTGAAGGCCGGGGACAACCAAGTGAACGAAGAAAAGAACAGTTTTAAAGCTACGCTCAAGGTATTTCCAGCACTATTTCTTCTGATATTTATAATAAATTAACTCATGGAACGTTTTTCGTTGCTCTCAGTTAGGAATAAGTTTTTCTTTTGCTAAAATTGGTGAGATGTTTTGAAAGCTTTCAGTAAGACAGGCCTACATCTCCACCAAGATAACATAAGAGAACCGTTTGCCAAAATGATATAGAGGTATTCGTCTAGTTCAAGGGACATGTTCATGTAATTATTTAGTTTTTCAAACAAGGAACGATAACTGAAGGAAAAGGTCGCTGCAAAAGTGAGCAAATTAAATCCCAGGTCTTGAATTTGTCTTGAGTTGGTTAGGCCATTTTGGTTCTTTCATGCTATCTTGTTCTCACGCGTTGAATCTTTCAACATGTATCGCTGATTTACTGATCTAAATACTGAACATTTACTGCATGTTTTATCAACGTCGGCAGTCAATTGCTCTTTCAGTTAACAGCGACAAAGATTGATGGCTGCTTATTTAATTATTATAACATGACATTTAGAAATTAAATTTTTTAAGTTATCAATATTCATTTATTTTTTTCAGATTATGAAGTTGCTGATATCCAACAGAAGTTTTGAAGAAAGAAGAAGTATTTTTCACAAGAAGTTATCAATCGTGAAAAATCATCCATGGACATGCATTTTGTTAATTAGTTTTTATTTCTATCAAAACTATGTACAATTTATTTATTATGAAAACTTAGGGCTCGTATTTTTTGGGGTAGAATCATAGGCATAGGCTAATTTAACCTAATTTTAATAAATAAATACATATAGGATTTCATTTAAGGCATTCTCTTCTAGTGATAGGATAATAACTTAGAATAACTTAAAGATGCACATTTTAGCATTAGGATAGAAGCGCAATAAGTATCGCAATTACGTACTTAAACTAGCTTTAGGGAAGGGTGGGTTAGCTGTGGGTGGCTCAAACTGGGGGGTAGGGTATGCTGCGGCAGCTGTAAGGGGCACTATCCTCTTATGGCTGCTGTGGCATTTGGCCATAGGGGACCCGAGCCCCTGTGGTCGCTGGTTTGTCCCGGACGCTCTGTTCCGTGAAAGGTGGGAGGAAGTAACATTTAAAACCAACCCCACCCGCCTTGCCAAGCCCTGTACTGTGGAGTGCTGTTGGCTACCTTGCTTTGTTATATGAACTCGTGTGTTCATGGCCCCCTATCTAGTCCAGCCAAGTTATCACTTCTAATGTCTATTCCTAGTTGGCAAGAGAATAATATATCTATACAATGCAACTCAATTACGATGTATTATAATCACAAATCCATCCAAGTTCATTAGCCCGAAATAACGTATAAAAACAACTTGCTGTGAAGCATGCTACAAATCTATAAGACTGTGAAGCGAAACTCTCAAAGTCGGAAAACATGACCTGTTCGCAAATATGCCAAACGTTCCTAGGCCTCAAATTTTAGAAAAAACCATCGTTTTGGTTGAGGCAAATAAATCATGAGAGCAGTAAGCATTGCCCCCCGCAGGCCATAGCGTCATTGCATTTACTGCACCCCCCAGGTCGTATCATCATTATTTGATCAGACGAATGGCTGAACATCACAACACAAAAGCGAGGACCACACTAGATTCTGGACCCTCTAAATATGATAAGATTCACCTCAGGCAAATGGATATCTTTGTGCAAAAAAAACTGAAAATGCCTAGGCTATGATATTTATCATGATTAGCTTCCAAAAAAATTACAAATCAGTAAATATAAGATAAAGTAAAAGAAATAGCCCACCATTTCTTTTAATTTACCAAAAGCATAGATAAAGATGTTAAACAAAGCATTACTACTAATACTACTGCTAACGATTACTGTCAACACAGCTTTATCACTATTATAAAAAAACTGTTATTACCAAAATTGAAACATCTAATGAGAATAATGCTGTAAATTCTATTGCCGATCTTAGTCAGGTCAATGTTGGAACTAAAATACAACCCTTGCTACGAGCAATCTATCACTAAAATTGCAATTACTTTGAATGCTATTACTGCTGTTACGTTTGCTAGTAATATAAATGATAGCATTACAATTGCAACTGTTTATCATTACAACTCTCCAACTGCTAGAAAAACTATCTTATTATGACCACTGCCACTTAATCAATGCTATTACTACAACTGCAACTACTGATAAGATCAATGATATTACCTATTATAATTACTAGTAATATAAATGATAGCTTTATAATTGCAACTGCTTATCATTACAACTCTCCAACTGCCAGTAAAAACGAGCTTATTATGACCACTGCCACTCAATCAATACTATTACTACAACTGCAACTACTGATAAGATCAATGATATTACCTATTATAGTTACTAGGAATATAAATGATAGCATTACAATTGCAACTGTTTATCATTACAACTCCAACTGCTAATAAAAACGATCTTATTATGACCACTGTCACTCAATCAATGCTATTACTATCATTACAGTTGCTGGTTAGGTCATCAAATCCATTTTTCATCCTTCTTCTATCCTTATTTTTCATCCTTTTTCATTTATCCTTTCTATGAAGTACTAACAAGTAGTTCAATGCTATTACGAACATGACTATGACAACAGTGACTAACACCACCACTGAAATGATAACCAAATAACAAATAATAATCTAGCTTAATATGTTAAACAATAATGCACAAGATATCCATCTGAATAGGTTAACTATAGCCTAGTTGGAAGCGAGGGTTAGGGACACCAGGTTAAAGGTTCAGGATACAAGCTTTTGTGTAAATGAAGTCAGAGCAAACCGATATCAAATTCAGCGACCCAGGCTTCAACTACGATGACGCGTACAATGCTTAATACATCTCCTAGTTTTGGATGCGAACAGATGACAATTCTCGTCCTTTTCAAGTCACACTCCACAGAAATGAAGAAATGTAACAGCTTCAAGCCCTTTAGCCCCGGTCCTTATGAATTTGGTGACCTTGGATATTCATGTGACATAAAACATTGCAAAAGAGCAACATTAATATAGATACAAATATTCTCTCACCAAAGGAATTTAGACACCAACCAATAACATGATAACAAAGCTGAACCAGAATCAGGGACCATGAACCACGAATACCATATAACGCAGCAAGGTAGTCCAACAGCAACTCCACATGTCCAGGGCTTGGCACGGCGGACGAGGTTGAGTGTTTACATCTTGCACCAACCTTAAAAATAAACTATACACGTATTAACATTAACGACATAAAAAATAAACACACAATACACCCTACGATGTTGAAACTGTCTTTAACCTAATTGAAGCTTGAATGTTTAACAAATCATTGGAATGAAACTGTTGTGTTCAGTTGGAAATAAACAAAATATATATTGATGAAAGGTGCTTGAAGATGTTAATTCTCCGGGACAAATGAAAGCGTTTATGAAACAGACCTGGGAAATTAAAGACCAGGTTCTCATAAATTACAGGAGAAAGACTCCAATTAACATCAAAGACAGTTTCAAAATTGGCCAATGCAGAAAATATTTCAACCCTGATAATAAGATTGATTAAAAATTGTAATAGTAGAATGTGTCCATTGTTCTCTGTTGTGCTAGACCTCTTGATTTAAAATCTTAATAGCAGAAAATGTTTATTGTTCATCATCTTCTCAACTGCATTGAGCACAATAGCCTAAATAATGCCTGCATTGGCCAACTAAGCCCCCTCCCATAAACTTATTACGAAAATACTACCTTATGATGCTTCAAATAAATTCCTCATGGTTATTTAAATTGTTCAACCCCATTAAAAGGTCTTTATTTCTATGAAGTATGTAAAGGCCTATGGATGATAGATCGGTAATGTGTTCATCGTCAGCGAGTCACTTCTACATGTAAAAATACATGGATAGTTGACACACATTACAAAATAACTCACTTTCCATCGTGGGTTAAGCATGACCATAGACAATTATCAATTGAATAGGGGTCTTACAGCATTCCCGAGGCATTAGTATTTGAAGCATCATAATGGTAAACAAATCACAACCCCAAATTTAAAATTAAAAGAAAGTTATTATCTTCATTGACTGATTGTTTGGCAAACAATTGTGGCGAGTCTCCAATCTTCATTCTTCATTGTGGATTCCAGATTACATATTTCCGCTACAAAAAATACACAGTTAAAGCAGTTTAAGTCATGTGAAATGTAATTACATCATTGAATAGTTCTATTAGTTACAGCAAAACACATGTTGGTCACATGCATTTACCGTAATGCTTCGATTAAGTGCCTCCTCGAATAAAGGCCCCCTATTTTAAAACTTTTTTCAATAAAAGCCCCCTCTATTAAATGCCCCCTTCGAACAGATGCCCCCTTGTAGAGGGGCATGTATATGAAACACACAGAACCAAAACTAGTCCTAGTTTAATCGAAGCATTACAGTACACAAGGAACAGCACAATTACAGTAAAAGCTAGTCTCATATATTTCCATTAATCTCAATGTGCCTATGGCATAAGATGAGCCTCATATCATTTTATTGTTCCAATTACTTGAAAATAGTTGCGACATTAGCAATTAGATATCAGTTGACAAAACAGGCTTAAAAATAAACTAGTCAAAAATAAACTTACAGTTGGGCATTGTATCTGTCAGAGCTATGTTGAAATACACTGGGCCATGGAGTACAGAATCCTTCCTCGACAACATGGAGTATGTAGCTCCTTCTTTCTGTCAAAATAATTATCAATATCCATGAATTAGTATCATTAATATGCAATAGGTAAAATGGACAATAGGTAACAAGTCAAGCTCAAAATATAATTTTAAGCCCCCCCCCCAAAAAAAACCATTAACAATTGAATGAGCAGACTGAGAGCTCTTAATAGCAAATACAATATTCTAATGTACCTTATCAGCCATGTCAGCCCTGACCAGCCTTGATGGTGTTAGCTTTCATTGCCTGGTGTTTTGAGGGCAAATGTAAAAATGATCACCGCTAAAAGAACAACAAATTCGGAGCATTTCTTAAAAAACCATGTGCACCATATTTTAAGCATTTTCATCAAGGACATGTGCATACACTTCATGCACGAAGACAAATAACTTGGGCAAAATAGAAATTTCATTAATAAGCAAGCTCAACAGATAGAAAGTAGGAACGAGGACAAAGACGGTGATAAACAGCAATCAGAGTGTTGACGACCACAATGTGGAGGGAATGGAAGTAAAATTGCTAGGACCCACCCTTTTTGTACAATATACTGCCCAAGAAATTGATTTAGCCATAGTCCACCCAATTTTGCCACCCACCCACCCCCTTTGCCCTTTTGTCCACCCAATTTTGCTCCCATCAATGGCTCCACTCCAATATGCATTAGCAAATAAATGAAATTTTTCTGAACTTCTACTTTCCTGTTCTGCGTGAAATCGAGGATGCAAAATATTAAGCATCTAATTTGTCAAGACATTTTCCAGAATGAATTTTGTAGGCCTTTGCCTTGCCTTACTTCGCCGTATAAATAGGCCATCCTGCAATAAGAAAATAAATTTGATATATTTTTCTGCACTGCACTGCGCCTTCATGCAAAAATAAGGCATTAAATATCGGTGAATATCAAGCTTCAATTGCAATACTGATTAACTATTTCATACTTGATATCTTGCAAAACACCATCTTCACCTTTATCTTCTTTTCTTTGGCAGCAACATGTGTCAGCAGCAAGGAATGAAATAAAATGTTCAAAGTTGCCACCATCTTGTTGAATGCCATGCGTGGCCATGCCATGCCAAATTCCCAAGTCGAGGCCAAAAATATCCCAGAATTCAAGTGTCGTATTTTGTTTTCAGTGTGGCTGGCATTTATCTTGCTTTCGTTTTACCATCATCGTATACGAAACTTTCTCTTTTTTTCTTTTTTATTCTTGTTTGGTTATTTCCTCTGCAGTTTATTTATTCTCCCAGGTACTTGCTTTTTGTTGTTCCATTGAGATTTCCCCTCTTTACTTTGATGTTATCCATTCCATTTTTCTTCTGTGTTTCTGTCATCTGCATGTGTAAGACTTCTCATTTACTTGTGCTGATAAATAAAATGTTATCATGACATGAAATCGATGAAGAATAGCGCATATCGCCTTTCAGAAATACGACAATAGACTAGCTACAGTGAAAAATGTTATACAGGACGCTTTCTCCCGCCAAAAGTGGAGTTGCATTTTCGCGCAAAATTTGTTTGAGAGCGAGTCTCGTGACATGCGCATTAACAATCCATACTTAATCAGCCCATACAATTTTATATGCTCAAGGGCCTCTGATCTCTTGTAGACTCTAGATATTAAAATACAACAGAAACTGATCTGGAAACTTCATGGTGATTGACCAAAAGCTGTTCCACGCTTCCATTAACGTGGGCATTCAAACACTGAAGAGTTATGGAAGTTAACTGTGCATGTAGAACAAGAAGGTATTGTTGCACAGCGGAATTTCACCACATCAAAAGACCTTGCTTGTTTGGATGACCTGGCTTAGATTGCAAAAGTCATTAAAAGTTGTTTACAATAACAGAATTCGGATTAATGTAACTGATTTGATATTTAGAGTGCCAGCCTTTAGAAATACAACAATTAAGGAAGAACCACAACGATACATTTAGCAGTAACGACAAGCAATTAACACTTGTGTAGACGTAATGCGGATTTATGAGTTGGCAATTAGCGTAAAATTGCTTTAGAAATATAACTTAAGCTACATTTAATCGCTTTACTTGGCTTGGACTGTTGCCAAATTATGTTAATTCGTGATTACTGAACAGTTAAGTAAAGGAAAAACAACATTGTGATGCTTTCATCGTCAGGGAAATGCCGAAAAGTAATTAAAAAAAAGAAAGAATATCGATTTAAGAAACTATTATATCATATTTGTGTTTTCATGCATGAACATAATTAAGATACTTGTTAATGATATGCAATGACGCAAATGAAATGATGTTTACTATTGTTATGAACATATACATATGTAGTTGCATTAAAAACGTGCGTTCTTCACGGTGTGGCTAAATACATACGGTGAGAATAATATATGAGAATGTATATTCAAGGCATTAAAAATGAAATTAAACTTTATAATGTAATATTTATTTAATATAAATCCAATGAGTTCGTCGTTTGTTGATTTCATATTTCAGCCTATGTACAAATTGGGAACAGGATGTATTGGAAAACTTTGAGCACCCAACTGCATGCGAGATAAAAATCCGGTTAAAAGAATAATAATTACCGAGCCAGCTACCAATACTGTCCACAAAGCTCAAATCAATGCATTTTAATTTCAACGGTTCATGCTATATACACACAATAAAAATAAACGCCCGGGCTTGAATTCTTCGGTTAGTTTTGGCACTATTGTATTTCTTGCTTCGTTTGCCCAATTCAACGTGCTACACAAATTTAACGATTTAAAATATCTTGAAACACAACCTCAATAAGGAACGCAAAACAATAGCAAAATATCAACCAAAAATTGAACTTCACGGGCCTAAAAACCAACTCGACCATCAACCCTATATTTTATATACATAAAAACAAAATCTAACTCTGATTAGTATCATGGTTCAGTAGTTATTTTGGATCTGTTGGCTCACATGTTGGACATCTTTGGTCCTCGAGTTTCATTTTGCCACCACATCCAGCACAAATTTTAACTGGCTCATTCACTTGCATCGGCACATGCGCAGACACGGGCACGTAGGCAATCCGATGCGACACTGCCTGTGCACCTTTCAAAGTCGGAGACTGAGGAATATTGTCGTGCATGGAATGACGCGGACCTAGGAAAAAAGGTAAAAGACACTTAGAAACAACCAGAGTGAGGATATATACTTATATACGATTGCATTCCAATCTCAAAGTAACGAAAGGTCCATATAATGAAACTCCTTTTCTAACATAAAAAAGATAAACATATAGCCACTGAACTGGCTCGCAACCCAAGTTATGACCTAGTAAAGGAATATCATTCCCTTCACTTCAAGGTTGAGGTACATTGGGAATTGATTGTGTGTGTATATGTTGTTCACATTGGTGAGTTTAATCTGTGCTCTTGAAGATGGTTGAAAATTGCATTACAGGACTTTTAAGCTTAAAAATCAAATGCAAGATTATTACCTGGGTTATCTTTGGAAGCAACGTGACCATCGGAGGCAGGAGGTGAGATTGAATGAGGATCAGCAATTGTACTCGATGGACCATTGGCACCATCTTTGTGCATCTGTGACATCTTTCCCGATGAGTGTGGGATGCAGTCAGGACATGCACACTTCTGTGACATTTGACATGTGCAGCCAGGCGGACACGGAGGCACTGCGACCATTGTGTAGCCATGTTGAGGCTGAGGAGGGTGATGATGAGACGGAGGCTGTGACGTATTGAAAGGCATAAATGCTGACATAGGCATTCCCTGCTTGTCACTGACGTGCGGTGGGAATCTGTGCCGGTTTTGCTCGTCTGTCCCAGCTGGCGGCAACGTGTAGCTTTGGCCATGCATGGATGACATCTGGGACACGGCCCGCTCGTGACTAGGTAGGATACACTCGATCGCTTGAACGATGTCTCCGTTGCAGCCTTTCAAAATGAGCTCGATTACACCTCGTTTCTGCTCAGGAAAAAGGCGGGAAAGCAGATCGAGATATCTGATCTGTTGGTGTCTCATGATTGCCGACTCTTCGATCTTCGAATCTCGTCGTGGCATTTTGGCCGGCGGCTCTTGTGGCAAGAGTGGGGGTGAGTAGTGGTGCGTGGCCATGCTGCTTAGTTTGTCGTTGATGACAGGCACTACTGGAGAGACGTGCGGGATAGTTGGGGACATCCGAGGGGGGCGTGTTACAGAGTACAGGGGGCTGCTTCTCGGCTGGTCAGTGGATGTGCTTGGCAACGACTCTGAGTATGCCATTGAATTTAAAATGATGGGTGGAGGGAGGTGTGGAGGAGATGATGTAGCTTGCTGCACTTGTTCTGATGATGAGTCAGATTTGAGCGGTTCTCGAATGATCACAGTTTCACTGTCACTGTTCATCTGGTCAGAAGATCTTGATATTGGGGAAGACTGTTCCTTGTTGTTGGTTATGGTTGTAGTTGAGGGTGATACACGGCATGGCTTGATTGTGTTGTTGTCGTTGTTGCTGGTGTCTGTGAAAACAGCATCTGCATCTATTCCATTCTCCACACATTTGACAATGGGGGACTTCACTTCATTGTCCGAGTCGGCACCACTGTTTGTTTCACTCATGCTTAGGCCCTCTGCAAATGAAATGAAAACATAGCTTACAGCTTCAGCTAATTTTCACTACTAATGGCGTGATCAACGAAGAAGGAATCAAAGAAATTACGATCCACCAGAATAAAGACGATAATTAACGAATTGGTGAAAATAACCAATTTCATCGTCGTCTAAGGTGAAAGCGATCGGCATTGGATGCTTATTGAAATAAGCAAGGGTGGTAAATTGATAAGCTGGTACAGTGAATTAATCAAATAAATGAATCATTATTCAGCATAACATAAAGATGATCAACGAGCAAGTACTTCATGTTTGAAATCAGATGTCACACAAATTAAGACAGAATTGAAATTCAACCCGCGCGAGATGCAATGTTCCCATTGCAGAACTAATGCGGCAGATCTTTCGTTTCATATTGGATTCGTGACGCGCATGCATAAGCAAGTATATGTTGTTTTATCGGTCAGATAAAGGAAATGGAATTCAGCCAAAATGGTAGCCGTACTAAGTGAAACATCTGGCAGATGTAAACGCACAGGTTGCGTCGTCGAAAAAAGCATCCAATGAATGGCACAGTATAATGCAATATGCACATTGTATTATTAAAATAATGGCCCTAAAACAAACTGCAAATGTGGCCTGCTTACTTTGATCAATTTCAATTTCGAGCGCATTCTTAAAAGCGTCGGCAAACAATTGCTATTAGAATAAGGTAAGAATTAGAAGGTTTGCAGGACTGTGTAAACTTAAACAGGCTGTTGTTGTCGCAGTTGAAAAGATCTCATTGAAATGAAATTGAAACCAGTTTTATTCAGCTTGTTTTCTGAACTTCAATATTAACTTTTGGGTAAACAACAGCGCCTTTATTAAACACTGGCATTCGCTTTCCAGAATAACTATTTGCACATAAGTATTAGTTAATAATAATCATTTTCCTTCGCACAATGACGCCGGGTGCAAAGGTCACAAGGGCATCGATCAAAATCGCAGAGGTCGGATAATTAAGGTTCTAATTCCTCTCATCAAAGGGAGCGTGTGTGCCAAAATGATTTGGGGTCTCATTTCGAGAAAAACAACAACAGAAAATTAAAACTATTCTCACCACATGAAAATTCCCTGGGTACGATTGCAAAAATGAAAAAATAGCGAAAATTATGGTGAGTTGCATTGGTGCAGAGGCACCTACATAAAAGACATTATGCGTGGGTAGGATAAGAGAAACGTTTACAAAATACACTCTCATACAAGTATAAACGTCAACGGGTAGATTGGCATTGATAAGTTAGAATTAGCTACACTTGACCGAGCTTTGGCAATCGCAAACGCAAAACTGGTGGATCAAAGACGATATATACTTGAAACTTGTGGCCAGTTTGGCATGTTCAGTAAAAAATAATCTGTCATTGAACGGGTGGCTAAGAAGTTTCAATAGGCCGGTGGTCTGTTAGAGAAGCAAAACAAACCAACAATGCATACACATGGCATCTTTTCATTCCACATCCATATGGCAATTTTCTCTACAATTTAATTAAACAACAGTATGAGAAATGCGCCAGTGTTTGAATTTGCTTCTATTGTCACTGCCCCGTCGGGGAGGCGCGTTAAGATTTAGACTTCTCTCGCATAGAAAACCAAGTGCGTACATAGAAAGCTTGGTAACAAGGGCTTTCAATACTTTTGATAACTCATTCTATGGGACCAACAATAGACACCCTTTGATGCCGTGCTATGCCATTGCGAAAATGAATACTCCTTCTTTGTGAGAACTGACGAAATTCAATTGCTACAATCGTGCAAGACCACACTGACCAATATGAGAGCTAAATATACCTTCACTTAATCACGATTCTGAATATCCATCTCAAAGGTCTTACCATTTTTAGCTATAGATTTATTTATGGACAGCTGAATTCGGCTGAATTTGACATTTCATCTAAACTGGCACAATAGTGGGGCCAAGGTCACCCTCAAACAATAGTGGGGCCGCGGTTACCCCCGAACTGAGTTAGAATCAGCTTTCTAATTCAGCAAAATCCACAGTAACTGGCCGATTTCCTTATCAAAGTGGCGAGTGAAAGATAAGCCTACTTTATAGGATTTCGCCACGTTGTACTAAAAAGAATGTGACAGGAAACAACTAGCCAAATTCGATTTCGCAACCAAATGTCTCCAAAAAGAGATGCACAATGCAATAATAATTTCTTGTAATAAATAGAATGGATCGCTTAGACAAGGAATTCCCTCTGTTCCTGCCGCCCAAAATAAATATCCGACAAGAGATAAGCGTGTGAAGTGGCCGCCATGTTGGTTTTGCATTGCAAGTATTACAGCTATGCTACACGTTAGCGTTGCACCTTCTGTAGAGTCACGGTGTTCAATTAAAGATAAGGTGGCTGTTCAAATAGTGAAGTTCCGAAATCGGGATGGAATTCACGTTGCTATCCGCTCGATCGGTCAATAGAATATACCTATGTAAATTGTTTACCCTTGCCAGTTAGCATCTTTTTCTACCTTGCTCACTCACAGATGGAGTCGCCATTAAAATTTTCAGTTGACCAGTTGCGTTGCAGAGCAACAACAAGCAGTTACTTGTTGTTGTTTAGAATTGAGCCACTCGAATCGTCTAGTGAAGCGTAATGTAACGTAAAAATAGAAGTAAACACCGGTTGAACAAGAAATCTAAACAGAGACACAGTGTCAAGAACAAAAAATTAAAAAATAATAGCCATAGTCAAGAGAAAGGCTACTTTTTTATCAACTATGTAATAATATAGATTAGCTGTAACTAAATGCGGGCAATTTAATGCGCGGTACGTGAGTGGTGATTGTTACGGTAGAAATTTTGCCTAGTTCCAAATTGGGATCCATTTGCCCAGCGTTTCGAAATTGAAATGATAATAAAGCGAGTCACAATAGCCTAAAACCTATTTTCAAATATCTTAAAATCGAATCATCAATTATTGCTTTATTTAGATTGTTGGATATTAAATATCAAGTTGTACGAAAAGATCTGTATATTGTAGTGAGTAATTTTATCAATGCTAGCAATTTCTACATGAGAATGTTACGAAAAGTAATGTTGCGGAATTACACTGATCGAATAAATGTCTTGTATTGTGGTGTGAGAGTATTTGCAATGAGGTCAAATACCAAAACAATAATTATTTTCTGGCTCAGAGGACTTTCAATACCAACTCTTCTATTCCTATTATGAAATTAATAAAAATAGAAGTTGCGATAGATGATGAAAAATATGTTGCAACTAAGGGGGCACAATTCAGTACAAAATTGAAAAAAAGCGGCATAGGTTCGCGAAAGTTGCAATTTCCAAACTTAATTCGCATCCTACGAGCAAGGCACGGGCGTAGATAAATAATTTGGAATTCAAAGGAAAGTCAGTGATTTTCCCCCATGGACTTGTGTTGTGACAATTTGCCTATATTACAAAGCGGCAAATTATACTCTTACACAAGGTTAGATAATTACAGTTAAACAACAGTATTATGAAGACAAAAAAACACAAAAAACAGACGTACAATGTTCACACATGAGCTATAGTTGCAAATCAAAAGAACCTTTGGTATCGTGTTGAATTTGAATACGTTGACCATGTTGAATTACACGCAAGTATTTCGCAATAATTCAACATCCTTGTTTCGACTGTGAACAATAGGATTTTAAAAACAGATGCAAACTTTGCCTTTTAGCCCTGAATGTTGTCCTATGGCCTGGCTTTAATGAATGGGTTGCTTTACATAGCAAAATTAGTTCCTTTGTATCTTAAAATACTAATGAAATTAGCTGTGAATCGCGGTTCACTGCGACAAGGAGCATAAAACATTGAGGAAATTGCTTTTTTATCGCTCAAACATTCTCCGACAGTGATCCGTAAAGAAATTCGCGGAAATTTAGGCTAGCAGAAACAATCGGGCCACGCCGAAGTGATATATTGTACGCTTTATTTTACAAAATAAAATTATTTCGGTATGCCTTTCTCAACAATGGCCCTGTACGTTTATTTACAAATCTAGCATTTGCGACCATGATAAAAAATAATTACTAAAAGAAAGGAAAAATATATAAACCCGTCCTGAATCAAATATATATTGAATGTTTAAAATAGCCCTGAAGTTAGACACGTTCGAGTGATTACGTTTGTGATTGTGTGACTATATATACGCGAGTGTGTGTGTGTCTATATATTTGTGTATATACATAATAAAGTTAGACTACTATACGTTATAACAAAGATAAAGGTGTGAAATTAGACACTTACCAGGAGATGGGAATCGTTGGTTTGACGAACTGGGTGGTTCAACCATCGGGATATCATTCATAGTATTACTTCCAACAACTACAGCGCCACTACTGCTCGGTTCTTCTTTAATTTGGTGTATGGCCTCATGTTGTTGCAATTGTATGGCCCTGAGGTATTCTTCTTGGTCTTGCTGTCTTCGTAGAGCGACTTGGGCAGCCATGACACGTTGTCTTTCAGCAATCAAGTTGCAGTCGGGACAGTCGCAGTCCCGCCATCGACAGAACCTCTTGTGTCCTTTCAATATTGAAACAACGCCGTGGTTTCTACAACGGGCACACTTGGGAAGTCGCGGAGGTGTCTTCATTGGATTCACATTAGCAGACGTGACAACACTCATGGTTTGCCAAACAAAACTGCCTCTTCCTTCTTGCTTTCTTACTTATAGATCAGCCTGACTTCTTCTAAACTGCCTGCCAATCTGAAATTTAATTTCAATGTTTCCAAAACCTTTAAAAGACTCCGCAATTATACAAGCATTGCCTGTTGTATTCCTGTCAAAGCCTCAAAACAATGCCTCGACGCTGATTGGCTGGCTAATTCCATTGAGTCAATCACCCACAAAACGAATATAATTTTGTTTAGCTCAAAATTCGTCAGCCTTAAATTGTTACTATTGTCACATTGGCAAGAATTCTGGGGCGTAACAAAAGGAAATAACATTTAAAACAATAGTCGATGATTTATTACTCACAATCATGTCGAAATTAGAACTGTCTTTCCACTTGGCGCGCAAGGAGACAAGTAAATACGCGTGCATATGTTTGGCTGGCGGCAGAATTAGCTACAGACTTGTATTTCCTATAGAAACTGTTTGTCCTTTGTGATGTGACTTACGAATTATGACCTGCTCTCTGCCCTTCTCGTTAAGAGTTTTATTATCTTTCTTCTGATCCCTGTTTTGAAATTCGGGTGGTGAGTCAATGACCTTGAAGTTCAAAAGACAAATGCCTTTAAGATTCAGAGGAGCAAGGATTGTAAAGGGATTCAGTGACATTTATACTACGCGGATTGATAATACTCTTTTAGAAACAACACGGGCTACCAAAGCAATTGGGCTTAGGATTAATCCACGACTACATTTTACTTCGAGAATTCCTCAATAATACAGTACAGTAAAATTATAATGATAATGAATAAAAAATTTTGAGGACAACATTTCGAGCTTGCCAATTTTCGTGGGACCTTCAATTTCATATAGCAAAATTGAATTTCTTTTAACAGAGAAATAGCTTCGTCCGGAAAAAGAAGAAAAAATACTTCGTTATCTTATTGTTTTGTAAAATCGTCATTATTTATTTATTTATCGAAGGTGTTTTGGCATTGAGAGTATAATGCGACGGGTTGCTGCTATAGGATATATGGATGAAGCATTACTGTTAGAAAAAACAACGTGTTTTTCACAGGAGTTGAATAATTAAAAGGCTGTGGCTTATTTTAAGGCAGAAAGAATTGCCGAAATGTTTCTTTGCATTCGTTTATTCAAATGCAAATTAAAACCAATGAAAACAACCTGCAACCTCGCGGAATATTTGTTTATTCAGGGACGACTCGCAGAATCAAGGCTTCCAAAAATAAACTTTAATTACTTTCAGAATCTGTTAGGTTCTCAATTTTCAATTTCACTCATTCCTGTCTGTTTATTTACATTGCATTCTTTGGTTTATTTTCGTACCCGCAGCTTCGACAATTACCAAGTCCAAAAAAGCTACATCGGCCTATAAAAGAATAGCCTTTGTCTCTATAATACGGTCCAAAACTTTACAAGAAGTAGAAAATACTTGTTAAATAAAACGATTATTCTGGATTTCGTTTGTACGATATTAGTCTTCCAGAGGCGTGCTAATTACAATTGGGTATGGGAGCGAAAAGGAGAGTCATGTCTTGAGATAGTAAATGGTCCCAAAGGAGAGAATAGGGGTTAATGGACCACTCGGATAAACCAGATGATGAAAAATCGACGTTAAATTTTTCAGAACATGAAGGCAGCATCCATCAATTGGATTGAAATTAAAATTACCGACTTAGTGCACGTTCCTAAATACAATCAAATACTCTTTACAATAAATATAAATACCCTTTTAAACAATTCACAATTCAAGCAATAGAACAATTTCGATTTAGACAACATATAAGAAAGCATATTCTAGATTCTTTCTTGCTAGGTTTTTGTGACGAAATTCAATAGAACAGCCCGATTCTCAACTTTGCATTGAATACTATTTAAACCGCTTTCCCCTTGAAAACAAGAAAGACTACAAAATAAAAAGCATTTCGCTTTATTATTGTTAATATTATCTCGTATTTGTCTCTGTCTGCCTTTCAATTTGAATTGGAAAACTCACAGTTGTTCATGGCAATTTGCTTAGAATTCTGCATAAAAATGGATTGCGTGAAAAGCAGGCAAGATGCCATTGTGTCACAAATAAGACTTTCAATACTAATCGACTGTTTCGTAATCTCGTGAATGAGTTGCTTTATTTCCTTACATCTCTAAACAGATCCAAGATAATTCGCCCCATAAGTCGATTAAAATGCAAACTAGTTTTTCCTCTTTGACACGACGGCATAACATCGACTGATTGGACCTCGTAATCGCTATGGCATGAAAACTGGGACCTCGTTTTGGCAAGTGCTGTTGTTGTTGCAGGTTGACAAGAAACTCAAATTGTAGTCAAAGTAGCACAGTACCAGCAGTGGTTACATTGCTGGTAGTGTCAAAAATGTTTATGTAGAATGTATTCCGTATTCCATTCTTAAAGAATAGCTCTATAGCTTCAGTGCAACTTCACTGTAAATGAAATGCAATTAAGGCTTATGGCATGACAGTTGATGCAATGAATAAAGCATATTTTGCTAAGAATAATGGGAGAAGTAATTGAACTAAGGGAGGGGCGTGTATTTGCGGCACAAGAAGCACACATAAACAGCTTAAAAATGAGTATATACTAATATTACTTTAATGTCAGCCAAAGAGCTGGAAAGTTGGAAGAAATTTCGTTAAATAACACAAGGGGCGTGCATTGCATGGCGAAGGGTGAATGTGGTCAAGATTCTCCACACAGAATTAAAAACCTGGTGAAAAGGAACGGTTGCATGAGCACGTCGGTTGATTTGAAATGTTTCTTAAAGCTTTAACGCATTTCGATAGCAGATTGTTGATGCATCTCAGGGGTTCAAATGAACTCACGGTAATAGATAACAGATAGCTACTGGCAATCTGATAAAGATAACTTGGTTCGGGAGGCATGGATAGAGAAACACACTGGGTTTAGCTAAGGTGTGTCAACACGTCACAAAGGCTAGCTGACTGTAATACAAACAGATAGCAAATTACCTGCACTTATCAGCCTTTACTCGATTCAAACCAAAACAAAAACAAATCACGATCTGGCAGACGATTGTATGCAGTACACTACTCTCATTGAAAAACTAGCAAAATTCAAGAAGAGCTCTTATTGATTGTACATTTTGGCGTTATCAATGCACGTTGCATTGCAAGCAAAACAGTGCTTGATTCGACAGATAATTTGAGCGCCAGTTCACAGAACAGATTATCAAAATTGCGTATGGCGTACACTACGCAATCACATTAAACTTGTCCTGTTATCTCAGATAGGGATTGAATAAGCATTCGAGTGGAATGGCTGATAAAATGACATGTTTATTGTATAATGCTCGCGTATCCCGTTGATAAGGCGGGAGTGCGTGGGTCTAAAGGTCAAAAAGGATGAATGTAGCAGCACGTTTTTGCGCAAACTATAAAGTGGGGAGCGAGAAGGAGATGGGCAGGTTTGACATAATATTGCTTGTTCTTTGGGGTGGTTGGGTTGTAAGGCAGAGCTTTCCAAATGACAAATGTGTCATTTGTTGGTCCGTTTAACAGGTCAATCGACTTGGTAAGCTGACCAATAAATTGTCAGATGCGGCGAGTCAGTGGTCATTTGGGTTTCAAAACAAAACGAGTATAAAAGAATCAGTGTCGAATGTGTTAAAAATTCTCCAAAATTTCCAACACAAAAAGATATAAAATAGAAACTATTTATTAAAGTATTTAAAAATAAAGCGGTGTTGTGTTGTATGAAGGATTTTCTGAAAAAATGACACAAGTAATAGTCTTAAAACCACTTGAATAGAAATGTTATGGGACAAAGTAATAATGTGACAATCGTAGGCCAGTTGGGGAGAATGGATTTAGAGGCCTAGGCCATAAAGATACACACAAATCTAATTATTTTGCAAGACTTAAACAAACTTCACCACACACAGTTTTAGCATAATTTAAAAAATGTGACATACAGATCATATTTTCATTATTAGCTCACCGAAGGCAAACAAAAGCAATCCTCCCAAAATAGAAAAATCGGCATTCAAACGGCCTTGTTATCCACATATAACACTACCAGGCGCGAAAACAAACAAAAATGAACAGTATTTAATGTTTATCAAGGTCGCGTATTAACAGTAATCTATGAGAAAATCTTGCCGCAAATTCTTCTGAAAGGCTCCTCAACAAAGTCCGATGTCACAGATACAGCATCATAGAATTCTTTGTACAAAACAAGAAGCTCGTGTACATTTCCAACGGAAATGTCAACATAAACCACGAACAAACAAACAAGGTTATTGTATACAGTTTCGGCGCACATTAAAACAAAATTAATCATTGGCAAATCGCAAAGCCACCGATTGAAAGTGGCCCCGATTCAAATGAAATCGTCGTGACGTAAGAACGCGAAAATCGTGCTGGCAATGAGGTCATAGCATTTGGACGAAAGTTACATTCACGACAGGTAACTCGGTTAAGAAGAGATTAAAAATGCCACAATAAATAAACCGCTATCAGCATCGATTTGTGCACATAATAGCAAAGGATCCCGGTAAAATAAACGAACTTCGTGTGCATTGGAAACTATCCTGTATTTTATGCCATGAGAGCTAAACAATGCAAAGTTGTCATTTTAATAGCTGAGTTGTACCCCACTGGAGATTTAGTCCTACGCTTCTTCGGAAAGCTTTCTTTTCCTAGGCCCAACTTCCTTTTTAAGAGCATAAAACGTTACCTAAACCCATAACCATTACAAATGAATTTGTGTATTAATACATTGCTGCATGTTCTATTTCCGGGCCGGAATATATAGGAGGAAAAAGGGAGTTTCTCCAAAGTTTCCTGGTTTACTTGGACGCAAACACTGATCTCAATATTGAGATCAGTGGGCGCAAAGAAGAGCAGCGGTTCAAGGATTACAGCATGCGCGAAAACCACGTGCTTTGGTAGAGAGCAAGCTGCTGCTCAAAAAGGCAGCGGCTGCCTTGGTAACACATGCGCATTGCCGGCTCCACGTTCACATAACTCAAGTAATTAACATTGATCTTGCTATATAATCGTCTTAATATGAAAAACGCAGTGACGACAATGTATGAATTGGAATGAGAACACAACAGATGCATGCCATCCTGGGTAATTCGTTTGGGAAATCTGCGAAAGCTCATCATGACAATGAAAAATAAAGACAGATACTTCAGCTGGATCGACCAGGCAATGCAAGAAGGATCCGCGAGAGGAAGGAGTTTCTTCACAAAACGCCACTCTATTCAATGCGGCGAAATCGCCTTCAATAAACACACACATATATATATCTATTCAATCTACAATGCTCTTGTTAAAGAAATAGCGTCGATCCATTTCATCTATTTTCGGCTGAGCAGCGAACGGAAGGATGTGCACGCTTTCTTCTTTCGTGATTTAATGCAATTTGTTTTAACGACTAACAGGAAAACAAAAAGTATCTGATTTCCATTTAGAGGCTCACCACCGCATAATGTCACTGTTGAGTTGAACTGCTGAACGCTTTAAAAGCATATTTCTCGCATATAATAGACGCAAATAGAATAATAATATACAGTTTACTCTGCTAATCCTCTCCACAACAATAATTTGAGACGAGAACAAAGCAAGGCCAGAATTTGGACTGTTTGTTGACGAGTCTCTTGTCGACGTCGAGGTCCAGCTATTCGAATCAATCAAATAGTGAGATAGTACTTGTAAAATAAGGAAATACAATCTAATTTTCTCAATGAAATTGGTGTTTCATCAAGTGTTTTAATCAAAAGCGCTCCCTTCGGTAAAAGCCGTTTATTTCACAATAATGGTTAAGAAAAAATTACCATTCATCATTACTTTCCATATAATTGCATGTACCGCGTGAGCAATATATTTCAAAAAGCCCCTTTTGACCCTATTCACCTTATAATGTCAATAGATGCATCAGGGTCAATGTAGCAGAGGACAAGAATTAAATCACAAAACGTGTCCTTCGACCTTCCTTATGTTACTTAACCTTATAATGGCAATCGGGTCAACGTAGCATACAGGTCAAAGGACGCACATTGAAAACCACTGAGCACACATCACACACAGACCTAATTATCTTTGAATGGATTATCCATTTGGATTTGTTAATATCGTCGCAATAACTACATTTTCATTGCTTATCAGTGAATCTCAGCAAACAGGATTATCTGGCAACTTGAAAATGTGGTCAAAGAATTGCTTCTTCATATCAATAAAGCATGGCCTTATCTTGACGATATTGGAAAATAATCTCCAAAAATATAGCAACTCGCCTGACAATAAACACTGTAAGAAGATCATGACGGACAATTGATTTCGATGGTACGATGAATTATTAAACCATTTTGCCGCCAGTTTAGAAAATGTAGTTACGGGGGATATGATAGTAGCCTACTGCAAACATGTGTCAGCATGGTCAGTCAATTGAGATCAAGTGCATATGAACAACACCTTGTGTTTATATTGGGACAAATAAATACATGGATGGATGGATGGATGGATGGATAAATGGGCGCCAGATTAAATCAATGAATGAGCCATAAAGACACATGGTAAAAAATCCATCTTCGTGGCCCGGGGCTGAGGTTCTAAAGGCAGGAATCTTTCTGATCAAAATAGATTGCGGACAAAAATGTCAGTGTCCCACGGGTCATGGTTCATGGGTCATGGTTCATGGGTCAGACTCATTGTTCGATTGATACAAAGCTATGCCAGGACGAAGCTTTAAATGCTAACAAAAGACGCCTCAATATTGTCTCAATCACAATCGTCCGTGAAATTCGACCTCGGCAAGGTCTCAAGCAGTTGGGCACTGATTGTTAAACAGAATCAATTAGACAGAGTCAGTACAATCTAATTACGATGCAGAAATGTGGACCCCCCACATGTCTGCACAGTTGGGTCACTACCCGGCAGAATGTGCATAAATTATGATTTCAAGCAATTATTGAGCAGATCAATCAATCAAAAAAATTTCCATGTTAATGCCAGAATTGTGATAGAGATAAGGCGAATGCAGCCAAGCCAGCTGCCTGCCAAACATAGATTACACTGTCTTTCTAATTTCTTGCAATTAACTACGGACGGCTAGTTGACAATACAAAACAAAATGAGTCACTGTTGTCAGTTGTGCACGTTCAAGGAGCAGATGGCTAGTTGGTTGGGTTGAGAAGATAAGCAAGGCCACAAAAGAAGGATATGGCTGTTGCTGTTGAAGAGAGCAACAGTCTTGTTCGCTTTTGATAAATCCGCTTCCTTATTGTCGGTGGGAATTTTCGTACCACTTGATTGCGAGTGTAGGCCGATTTGTGGCATTTCTCTAGACTTAATGGCGCGCGCGTTAAGCGGTTTAAATGCATTGCACATGCTGATCATCCCGCCAAAATACTCCACCCGAGTGAAACTATGGAAATATATCTCATTTGATTGCCGGGTCGAGTAATGAAAATACCTCAATCATGCGGATTATGATTCTGCGCAAGTGTGATTGGTCAGACCAACACAAACAACAACAACAACAACGCAACAGACTATAACGAAGTCCAACTGAGTGGAATTCTGGAATGTAATAACAATTGGGATTTAGCAACCAAGAATTGTAACCCCAAAACACAAAGGATGTTTTCAATGTTTTCAAGTTTCATAAAATGGCATTAAAATATCCAGACTCCTTTAAGGGTAAAATATAAAACAAAAAACAGCCTCGTTTAAGAGCTACACTCAGATGGATAAAAAGAATGAATAACTCGAAGCCTCGCTTCAAATCAAAACAAAGATCATCGAAGATCAAACGAAGATCAAAACAAAGAGAATTGGTATCAGGTGAGGCAGAACAATGTTCGATACATTCAGAAACTCGACTAAATTAATAGCGTTTCTAAAATTCTTTGCTAAAATCATGACCACGAAAGCTGTGAAATAATGGAAGGAGAAGCAAAATACTGACCGCAATGCATGCCGAACATGCGCAATGCATACAGGTTGATAATTAGCGAGAAAGTAAGAAATTCTATAGCTACATTAGCAAACACCGTGAAGCTTAGGACACTTCTCTCTGAGTCCATATCAATCAATAATTAACAAAAATTGAAAATAATTAGCCCAGAATTGAATGGGAGGAGTCAGGATAGGCTTGCGTTTGTGATTATACCTTGGTGCTAATGTAAACAATTATTGTTAAAGAAAAAAAGGACCTGCAATACGCTTGGTTTGCCTTGTATATTATTAACGGTAACAATTGTTAAGGAGACAAACAAAGAATATAATTGTAGAGCGTATTCATCAGAAGGTCTCAAGTACAATTTTAAGTGTTTCATCGCTAGCATGGAAAGAAGATAGACAGACAAGTAGAGCGGAGGGAAAATTAAAATCCAGCAAAAGTGGACTAAGACTATCTCATCATGATGATGATGGAGGAAGAAAGCGAAGCTGCTACAATGCGTGCATTGGTAGGTAATTTCTGTGCCATTTCGACATATATAGCAGCAAATTATATCAGGAAGAGAATGGAGTTATGATGAGGCAACGGTATCAATAAATCCAATGCAATATTATAGCAAATCTCGCATTATATTATGTTGAGCATTGCTACAGTGTACTGGGAACAGGCTTTGACGTGGCTGAAGGTAAGCAGCGGGGCTTGTACACACACCCATCATATGATGTAGTACATTTACAGTGACTTTCACCTCATTGTAGCCTGTTATCATGGAAGCAGAAGAGATAACAAAATTAAAAGGCCAAGACTTGGAAGGTAACAGTAACAAATGTTTATTACTCGATGATCCATTAATAAACAGATCTGTACGGAAATCTGTATAGGAAACAATGTCAATCATTGATAATCTTAATGATAATCATCAACCATGACAAACACATCTATCCATTATAAATGATGGCGACAAGGGCAGCAAAAGAGTGCTTTCAAGAACGATGCTACCTCTACCAGATCGAGCTTTATATACCGTATACCCTCAATTAGGTATTCCTCACCTATTATTACTATTCATCACAAAATTATTAATAAGGGTTAGTAATTTTGAAATTATTTTCAGAGCTGCAAGAAGCATTCTCCTTATTTGACATCGATGGAAATGGTGTGGTGTCAATGCAAGAGATAGCTGCCGTCATGAAATCGATTGGAATGGAATATTCAGATGAAGATATTAACGAAATGATACATATAGTCGATAAGGATGGTAGGTAATGATTAGATCACCAAATTTAAAAACAGTGATTATAAATGTCTCATGAACGGTTCTGTCCATAAAAATCTGAGGCGAAATTCAAGTGATGATTATAATTATGGATGTTGATCTTGATGAATGCATTCACTTTTATCGCTCTATCTTTAACAGAAGATGGTGAGATTGGATTTGATGATTTCCACGACTTAATGAAAGAGACGATACTGCGTGGAGTACAAGAAGACGATATGAAAAGAACCTTCAATGTTTTTGACACAGATGGGGATGGATATATAACACCAAATGAGCTTCACATTCTGTTCACCAATCTGGGCGAGAATGTAAACATAAACGAGGCTGCTGAGATCCTAGAAGAGGCTGATGCTGACTCAGACGGGTTGTTGGACTTCAAAGGTAAGTTGCAAAAATATTTCACAACTCCATTATTGAGAATGCGTTCTTGAGTTATTTAAAAAACCCAGCCTGCATATTCTTATAAGTGAGTTTCTTACACGCGGGTTTTTGAAATAACATTTCAAAACTCCAGAGCTTCGCTTTTTTCTCAAAGATTTCAAAGCTTACTTCGAAAAACAGAAGAAGAAACCATCTGAAGAAGACACTGAGGAGAAAACATAAAAACCAGGATTAAAAAAAATAGAATCCAAATATAGTTCACTCTAATACGGCAAGTGGAGAATAGAGTATCCATGTCCGAATAGAAACGGAGCCAGAAAAACAGAGTTGAGCACATGTGCAGATAGAAACAGTAAGCTAAATCAATGGACCACATAGAAACTCTAGCGACATTGCCTTCTTTCATTAACACGCCAATCCTTCTTTCACGTGCATCTTACTTACTTAGCCAAGAGAATCGAACTTTGTTATTGACATTTAGCTGATCAAACAAGTATAAAAATCCTCTGAATAAATGCCCGGGTTTTTATTAAACAACTAATCTTAATTAACTTATCTTAATTAACAACTTTTTTTAGAACGGAGTGAGGTGAGAAAATGTCAGAACCTTCCTCGAAAAAGGACCACAAGGACTCGAATAACTCGAAAAAGCAATGGCGACGCGGTGTTACGTCATGATCTTTCAGAGGCACCCAAGTCCAAATTGTTTACAAATGATATGGCACATAAATTTTTGAGAATGACGGCTAAAAACTCGCCCTCCAGTGCCGGCAACGCAGCTCAGATATTCCCACTTTCAGCGGAGTTATTAAAAAAACAAGAAAAACAGAAAAACTCCATTGACCTTCATTGAAAAAGGCATGGGGCAATCATTTTTCGTGTCATCACTGTGACGTCACAGCGTTGCAAAGTTTTTCGCAAAAAGTGACTCACTTGAAGGTGAAATTTACGAACTTGTAGTTGTCAAATGCACGTCAAAACTGCACCAAACAAAAATGCACCAAAAATGTCACATTTCGTTACGTGAGAAAGCACTTTTATAAAAGATAGGTGCACACACTTCGCATATAAAAACGCAGCTATAGTGGCAAAATTGAAAACCTTCGCCAGTAAGTAAGTCCAAAAATAACAGATGCTACAAGATGTTACAAGACTGCAGTTGGTAAATCAATATCAAAGAAAAAAGGGGCATTATTACTTTCTGTTGGCATGACTCTTAAAGGATAGACACTATTCACAGTTCTATGAAAAATGCAATGCGCCAAGAGGGCTAAATAATACAGGAGGTCATTCAAGATGTATAATGGTCTGTTTTTGGTCGGAGTTCTTTAACATAAACTCCAGCTATTAAAAAAACATTTTCTTGGTTCCAACAGCGTTCGTGATAGTGGGTTTCCACTGTATGGACAATCCACATGCAATAAGTCATGAGCGAGCCAGAATCGCGGCTTCTCCTAACCAAAAGGAATAAATAATCTTAGCAATGGTGATTAATCCAGTGCTATTAACATAGTTATTCATCTATTCATCTGAATGTATCTTCCCACCGGTTACAGCAGTAAATAACACAACACAAAAATGATAAAATATTCAGTATAGGTCACACAATGCGAGCACCAGTGCTTGAGTGAAAAAACATTGTCTTGTGGGGCATAAGAATAACACAGTTATATCAACATCGACGGCAACACGCGCATACCAGACTACTGGTCAAACAATCCAAAACACAACAAGGGTGAGTCTGAGAGAAAGAAATTCTTGCACTAACCTGAAAATTGAAAGCTATGAGCTACTGGGGAAGCCATTACTCTCTGCTTGCAAAAGAGAACCGCGATGGTGATGATGATGATGATCCAGAAAGAGAATTGGTAAGTAAGCAAATGAGTGAGTAAACAAATTAATGCTGACTGTGACGCAGCAACAAATCCTAGTATAGAATACAGTACAGGATATTCCCGATTTTAATGTAATATTTCTCTATTGCACTAGAGGGATGACCTGAGCCTCAGCAAAGAGCAACTTGAAGGTATGAAAGCAGGGATAATACAAAAGTTTTGTTTACCTTGAGTTGCAATCCCAAGTAGTATTTTTCTGTTTGGATTGTTGTTGTAGAATATGTATTCATCCAGCGAAAAAGTTTATAGATGTTATTTTTTCTCTCACAACAGAGATTAGGGAATGCTTTAAAATCTATGATAAGAGCGGAAAAGGGTATATCTCTCCGCTTGAACTAAAGTCAGTTCTAAATTCAGTTGGAGAGGAGCGAGATGATGAAGAAGTGCGGGAAATGATACTGGAAATCTGCCAAGACGGTAAGTTTCTCCAGGTCCGCATTGTATACCACGGTATTAGATGCATTTTAAAGGTAACGAAGGGTAACGGGTGAATCAAGGATATAATTGACATAAGTAAAACTCGGAACAGACAAAAAACACCACGTAATACCATTTTAAAAAGACTTTTTTTGGGCCCCGGTTGAAACTTCTTCAACTATTTCCCCATAAACCCGGTGCTAAGATATTAGAATTTAGCATTTTCATGTATGCGCATCGCATCGCATTTCATACAGGCAGTGGCAAAATTGGCTTCATCGAATTCCTGCATATGATGCAAAGGAAAATTAAACAGCCAATCACAGATGAGGACATGTTCAAGAGCTTCAGTGTGTTCGATAACGACGACATGGGATACATCACAATTAGAGGACTGGAAAAAGTGTTTCTCAGTTTAGGCCAAAAACACACAGATGAAGAATTGAAAGAGATGATACGTTTCATCAACACATCGGGAAACGAAGAAGGACTTTGTACTTTTGAAGGTAAGAATATAAGAGGCAACCTATAATGGTGAAGTTCTCCACAACGATTAAAAGTCAGTATTTTGAATAATAGTGGAGTCCCGGTATAACGAACTCTGTAGGGACCGAGAAAATAGTTCGCAATAGCGGGAGTTCGTTGTACAGAAGGGCCATTTTTTATGAAGAGCTGCAAACACAAATGGGTCAGAATGTCTGCTGGACCCTCCCTCCAGTATTCTCCAAATTGCTTTTGCGCATATATAATCACGAAACGTCTTCTTTGATCGTATCGTAGAGTTCAAGAAATACTTGTTAAAGGAAAACCTCGTTCGCAAGATGTTGGAGGACGAGACGCGCAACAATACAGAGAAAAGCAGGAGCTCTGGTCCATATGGAGTCGGGTCTCAGATGAGTTTGACAAAGAAAAGCTCATCAAAACTGAATTAACCCATGTAGCGAAATTAGCAGATACAACACATGATAAAACTGGCCTAAGAACATGACCCAGGCTTGATACACGTCATTTATTAATTGAGTAATCGGAATGCACAACACAAGGGATAAGATTTATTGCTTTAAAACATAGTAGCTATGAAGAGCATTTTTGACCAGCATCAAAACACTTCACAAAACAGACAGATTAAACTGGCATTTAAAGAATGTTTATTCATTTAAAATTAAATAAACATTCAATATACTTTGAGGAGGGTTTCAATGAAAGGGCGATAAGGTAGGGAGAGGGGAAGGGGTAGATGTCAACAAGCACCAACAGTGAAAATAAATAATTGCACTTATCACAACTTTTGCTCTGTTGTCCATCCAGCCTCGTTCAGGAAATCGACGATAGTCCTTCGCTGGCATTTCGTAAGGTTCGGTGGGTAACGACTCTTGATTTGCATTCCGTGTTTTTTAGCAACAAAATCCTGCAAAGCAAAAGCATAAGCACACATCATATATAGATACATAATTATATTGTCATACCACAAAGCTGTAAGCCCAGCACTGTATGGAAATAGATATACAAAAAGCAACACGAAAATGCTGAAAATATCTTGCAAAATGTCAAGTTTAAGATAAAGTTCTTTAAATAGATATAGCTTCATTTTACCTTCAGAAAAATGCCTTTTACTGTCATATACCGAGTGCACTTCATTTGCAAGTTACAACAAAGCTGTAATAATACAGAAAGCTTGTTATCAATAGCAGAAATATATATATAGCTTGAATGAAACATAAAGAAATAGTAATGTACTAGCGATCGAAGAGTATAATTTTGGCTTTATATGATTAACATAAGATGCAAACAAGTAAAAACTAGGAACAGTACTAGTTAAAACTTACTGCTATGCTAGTTTTAACTGGTTTTACCCCAATAGCAGTACAATAACTGGGATAAACTTGTTTTACTGGTTCAAAGAAAATACTAAGAAATGTGTTACTGGCAAAACGTTGCAAACACAAACCTGTTTTTCTTTGTCAGATAAGAAATGATAACATGTGTCATTTTGAATGGTGTCCTTGAAGAGTAGTTCTGATGACGAAATATCTAGAAAGAAAAGGCGATGCTATTATAACATCACCATATTGATACCAAAGGAATACAATGTACAATTTAGAATGGAAAGACAATGATGACATTAGGAATAGAAATCTGTGAAATTATATTTACCTTGATCAGGAGAAAGCTTGCCGTTTGACTTATCCTCTTCTGTAGGACACGAAGATGTACTGTGACAAAGAATGACATGAAATAAATTCTTTGGTCAAGAAATAATCGTCACATTTGACTACATCTTCTTATAATTCTCAAACAGCTCCAAATTAAATTGATGAGAGATGTTCAACAAAAGAAATGAGCATAAATCTCCTTACTCTTTTTTGTTGTTTGAAATTTTAGTCACCCGTGGAGGTGATGCAACATGCTAAAAAAGAAAGAAATCTCCACTAGATCCAAAAATCTGTTTTCTCGAGGTTTACGTCGGAAAAATAAAAAACAAACCGCCTGAGCCTGCTTACCAATTTTTTTTTGTTTTCTTTACGTTTCTCTCTTTTAAATCTTTGATCTTCATATTCTTGGCATGCTGAACAAAATCAAGGAACAATCAAGTCAAAAGAAAATGCAAGTAAGCTCAAAACTTTTCAAGCTAATTTTACACCGAAATTTGGAAATGTATAAAGATTGATGGCTTAAATTCGACTTAATTTTCTGAGTAATTAAAATACCTGCTAATTTCTTAATTCCATTCCTTCTATATTTTATCAGATCCTTTATTCGACATTTAATTTCTCTTTCTCCTAAACAAATTAAAAATATATAATTTTAGCCAGACACTCAGAGCTCCATATTCGTATTCTAGACTACCGGCAACATGGTTAAAAGTAGAAGTCGGGGTTGTAGCTCAGTGGTAGAGCGCTTGCTTCGCAAGTAAGAGGCCCCGGGTTCGAAACCCGGCAACTCCAAAAATTAAACAATTTTTATTTTTAACTTTCAATAAAATAACAGTTGAAATTCCTTACTTATTCTGTTATTAATTACTTCTTCCCAATCTTCTGAAACAGTTAATTGAGCAAAACATCGTATTTTGTCCTTGAACTCTCTGCAAACACAAAATTAAAAATATGAATGTCAGAGCGTATCACTTCATACCCGTTGTTGTCAGAAATTTTATTCATCTGATACGAGTACAAGCTTGTTTATCACCTACTTGCTTATAAAAATGCGTTTAATGATTAAAATAGTCTTAAAGATTATCAAAAATAAAGATATACCTATCATCTTTACCCAATTTCCTTCGTGATGCTACGAAAAATTGCAAAGAAAGATTAAGACAGTCATATAAAGACAAGTGAAAGAAGCAAAAATTGTATTGAAATAAAATTTATTTAGAAGCCATTTTCCAAGCAAGAATGGTAACTCTTACCTATTAATTTGTGTTTACTTGTGATTAATCCGTAATTTCGAGCTATCCTGTAAAAATAATTAGTATAGGGTAGGGGCTTTAGAATGGGCGGAAAATGCAAAAGAATGCAACATCAACAGGAAAATACAAGACCAGAAAACGTCAAAAGGAAGGGAAAATTGATGAAGAAAGTTCAAACTGCTGGACTCACATTTTATGTCGATTTCTTTCCTTTAACGTTCTCCAATACATGTCTGCATGGGCGATCTTTAAAGCTGCATTAAATATAAAAATAAAATAATAAATATTTTTAATTTGTAATTATCCAATATTTTTTCGGTACCCATTTCATGTATAATAGAAAGTTTAAATAGCTATCCGCGGGAACTCTGGGTCAACGAACCACAACCACTACTCCTAGAGAGCTGGAAATTGTTTCAAAGTGATCAGTAGGACCCATAAAGTATAATTCGACTCCTTGTGAGTCATTTTTCAGTCTATTTCAAAATTTGACCTTTTCAGTACCTACTTCATGTATGATAGAAAGTTTAAACATAGTTTAAATAACTATCCGCGGGAAATCTGGGTCCACTAAAATTTGAACCATTACTTCTAGGGAGCTGGGAATTGCTTCAACGTGATCAGTGGGACCTATTTAGTATAATTCGACTCCTTGTGAGTCATTTTTCAGTCTATTTCAAAACTTGATTTTTTCAGTACCTACTTCATGTGTGATAGAAAGTTTAAATAACTATCCGCGGAAAATCTGGGTCCACGAACCACTACTCCTAGAGAGCTGGGAATTGTTTCAAAGTGATCAGTAGGACCCATTTAGTATAATTCGACTACTTGTGAGTCATTTTTCAGTCCATTTCAAAATTTGACTTTTTCAGTACCTATACTTCATGTATGATAGAAAGTTTAAATAGCTATCCGCAGGAAATCTGGGTCCACTAAAATTTGAACCATTACTCCTAGAGAGCTCGGAATTGTCTCAACGTGATCAGTGGGACCTATTTAGTATAATTCGACTCTTTGTGAGTCATTTTTCAGTCTATTTCAAAATTTGATTTTTTCAGTACCTACTTCATGTATGATAGAAGGTTTAAATAGCTATCCGCGGGTGATCTGGGTCCACTAAAATATGAACCATTACTCCTAGGGAGCTGGGAATTGTCTCAACGTGATCAGTAGGACCTATTTAGTATAATTCGACTTTTTGTGATTCATTTTTCAGTCTATTGCAAAATTTGATTTTTTCAGCATACTCATGTTTCCTAAGCTATAGTTTGGGATGGTTGGTTTTTGGCCATTCTTTGTTAATCAAGTCTAAAAAGGCATTTCGCTCAATTCCCAAAGGCTTTCGGGTGTGAAGCCGTTAATTTTTCATTTTTTCCAGTGATAACATTCCTCGAAAAAATGCCTGTTAGTGGCAATAAATATACAAACCTGTGTCAAGTTCATCGTCATCTCGATTGCAAGATAGAGATCGTATTAGATTTTCTGCATCGTTTTCGTACTCCTTGACGTAAGAAGGTATAAATTAGATACATTTTTCTGCTACAAGACTCATTACCACTGTAATCAATCGCAAAATAAAACAGCAAAAAATGTCGATAATTAAACTCCAAAATTCGTCGATTTATCAAACATGCTTAAGTCTTCAATGCCCCGATATCTAGCAACCTCGTCAACTCAAATAAATTTATATTTTTCCAACATTTTCGATGCATATATAGTGGTTAGGCTGCATTTATCGACCATACGCCTGTTGAAGTTTAAAAGCAGAGATTATCGTTAGCACACTGTGACATACATACCCTTTCAAAATCGTCTCTATATGGCATGTAGCCGAGTTCTTGTTGCTCAGATACGGGCAAATCCAAAGGCTCTGGTGGATTAACCAGGCACTGAGCAAGTTCACCTGCGGGAAAATTCAAAATGCAAGATAAGAAGTCAAAGAGCAATAAAAAGTCAAAATGCAATATAAAAATTTCTTCGTGAAAGTAAATTGCAGTACATGTAGTCTTGCAAAAAAGTGAGTGAAGTTTCTATGAGTTGTAGCTACTTGTTGGAACAAATAGCAATGAAAATGAATAAGCATATGGCAGCAAAGGATTAAAAAAGAAAATTTTTATAAAATTAAGAAATAAAAGTATTAAAAGAGATGTTGAAACTTCAAACAAGCTACCATTTTCTAATGTCCGGTCTTCAATATCTGTTAATCTTTGGGGTAACGTAACTAGAAAATAAATATTACTACTTCACTAGGTGTAAACAGCGTTTAGGCGAGTGCTGCTCGGGTGTGTGTTACAATAGTGTTTGATGAGGCAGGGTTGAAGATAAAGAATAAATAGCAGGTATGTTCAAATGAATTAACTTAATTTAAAAAGATGAAGGAAGTAGCTACTACTGGGCTCTGGCTTGGCTGGTAGTGATGGGGGCGTTGCTCTTGGCAACGCTGTTGTACGCGTCTTTCCATTGGCATAATAGATAGTAAAATAGCAAAAACAAAATAAAGTTCAAACTTGAATTATGGAGACAAAGGAGAGCAAATGATATAAGTACGCATGCGTATTGACTCACACCCACAATTAGAAAACCTGTGCACACAATTCCAGTTAGTAATTTGAGGTGTCTATACCTATTGGTGGCGAGTCTCCAAGCAGATGTCGCTGGATATATATGAACAGATCGGCACTGTTGGCCCTCGTCACCCCGGTGTACCAACAGAGTTAGTAGTTGAGTACGATCGGTTGATGGTTTTTCGGCGTTTCTGCCGAAAAACTATCCTGAACGGAAAGACGAAAAGTCCCGGTACGCCGGGGATCTACCTTCTCTTGTAGATCCTCGGTGTACCAGGCCTCATTTAATTTCAACTCTTCTTCAACTCAACTTAATGTGGAGCTCGGTGGAATCGATCCGTGACTCCATGAGTGGCAAGCAGAAGTCCCAACCACTTCGCCACAAGAGTTGAACTAACAAAAAAGCTAATACTAAATGGTCCATTTTGGATTCGCACGAAAATTTATATAACCGGTATCAATTTGTTTTGTGCAGAAAACATCTAGTTTAAATATGGAGAGGGGGTGTTTAGCGTGCTTGTGTATCTTTGTGTAACAAGTCCTCTATTTATGAAATTTTATGGAAAAATTCTTGTAATATTAAGAAATACAATTGATCCCACCTGATCCAAGATTCTTTGAAATATAAACATCATCATAATGTTGTTTAGCATCTGCAAACAAAAGAAAAAACATTGAAGATGTCTTGCTTAAACTGATACTGGTGAATCGACAAAAGAGGAAGAATAAACAAATACATTTATATTAAAATATAAAAAAAATTGATATATTACCATCAGCCGACTTCGTTGAAATATGATCAGCAATATCATCCCTAAAAGAAATAATGTGACAAATATGAAAGAAATAAATAGCTTGCTTCAAAATAAAGTTTCTCCTGTCAATGTCATGATAGTGAAAAATGTGGTGAATGATAAACTTACCAGTTTCCATATCCATGTTGCTCTACGCCATCCAACATTAACATCTCTTCTTCAGCTGACCATTCTTCCATGAAGATTGGAAAAGTACTGTTCTCCTGATTCGGAATGAAACAAAAACGAACATTGCACACACAATTAAATAATAAAGTAATCAATCATTGAAATGTATTTAAACCTTGATAAGTGGACGATCATTAAATTCAATAAGCAAACTCATATATAGAATATGATTTGCTGAATGCTTTATGTTTGCCTCTTTGTATTTTACAGACTGATTAACATGCACAACCAGTTTTTCTCTCAGATACTCCATTTATCAAGGTGGACTTGTATTTCATTGTGAACAAATTATGACAAAAAAACTACTCCAACGTACAATCAATTGATATGCATGGTTATTCTTATGATCCCCTGTTTCTTTTCCAGTTGTAAAGCACTAAAAAGATAACTTAAAATAGAATGTGGCAGCTAATGCCTAAGGCTAACAAAAATAGACTGGTAATGTTTGAGGCAAGGTAATGTTAGATAATGTTACACGAAAAAGCAATAGACAGACAAAGAGGGCAAAATGCCATAATAGAGGAATTGGGAAGAGCATTGATGTCAATAGCTTTGGGTATGAAGCATAAATAAGAAGAATGCCACATGGATATGAGGTATCCATTTAAAGTGAAAAGCTTTCTAAACTAGAGCATTGAAATTATTCAAAAATTGTAAGAGTTATCGTACTCAAATTTTACACATTTGACACCTCTACCGAATAAAAACTGGCGCAGACCATGTCCCATAGGTTGGAACATAATCTGTGTTGTGCTCTTATAATATAATGGCTCAATTTCATTGCTTGTTCTTGCCTTACATGCTTTACCTCAAGCCCTAGCACTAAAAGTTCCTTAAGTTTTATATTGTTTTCTATTGTTAGAGGAAACAATGGAACAAAAGAATCCATTGTATTTAAAAGAAATCCTTGTTCTAAGTTCCTTATAAACTGGTTCCTTATGTAAAAAGGGTGTATACTTATTTTAATTCAAACCTGTAAGCATAGATCAAAGTCTGAGCAATCAATACATCTGATTCTCAATCCAGAGCAATCAGAAAGACAGCAGTCACAATGGTACTTCAATCCTGCAAAAAACTCAAACGATAATCATAATCATCATAACCAGATTTATCGTTATCATCATAATTATAATCTCCATTGCACAAATAAATTATCCTGCAAAAACCACGGCCCTCGTTATGTCTCTAGACGTTTATGAAACGTATATTAGTGTTTTTCTTGAAGTAACAGTTGACTATCCAATTAAAGCTCTTTTAATAATTTAGCGTATTTGATGGAGCAAACTTCGGAAAAGAAGCCATCTTGAAAACATGGCCGGCTTCCCAGAACACAAAACAAATAAAAATAGGACAAAATACAAATAATATATGATGTTTATGCAATACATACCATCCATTTTTTGAGTATCATGCATAACTAACTATAAATGGGCATCCATATTAATAATATTCGCTTTATTTATATATACAGTGTTGCCTTCTAGGCAGGGCACTCGCCAACCACAACGGCATAATTCATTACCAAAGGGCCATCAATGGCAACAAGCGTGGTCTCTGACGCTGTGCAGCAGCATCGGATAACATTAATGCTGCACAGGCGATATTTGAGTACCTCGAGAACAGTTCAAAAGTGCCAAATTTAGACAACGTCAGCAATAGGGTGTGTAATTTAAAATATTTGTAATAGTCAATAATTAATCAACTTAATAATCCATCAATAGAAATACCAAATACAATAAATATACAAATTATCAAATCGTCTTCTTTTGCAGAGTTAATTTCAAGAAATAATTTGTAACAACTCCATGACAAATTAGCTTAAAAATAAAATTATTTATTAAATGCAACAATTCTGTTGGAAACCACTGCTGGCTCTAAGTTTTCAGCTAGTTTCATGTGAAGCTTCCCTTATCGGCTCACTTCTTCTTGACCAGTGCTTCACAATGCAAAAGGGCTGATTTCTCGTAGCTCACATCAGTTCTTTCAAGTCAAAGCATTATATTATACAAAATTGTCTTGATTTGATGAGTATACCATTCTTTCATGCATTACATTATAGATAATACACCACATTAATGAAAACTCGATGTGCAAAGAGAAGTATCAGATGACATTAGATCATATCTCATCGTCAGCCAAGAAGACCATCGGAATAACCAGATTTGAAGTCTTTCTCTATCACATTCAAAGTGTCAGACAAACTGTGCACTGTGTGTGCGTGCAGCTTGTACGTCTGCACGATCTTCTCCAATTTTGATATGATCTCATAGTCAGGAACGGATAGATTTTCAATGTCCAGATCAATCAGTTTAGCAAGAATCTGCCTGAAGTTCAACAACTGCAAAGAAAGAGTGAAACCGTTTTCTATCTGTCAAGTCCATCAAATCAAGTACAAGTAAGCCTCGAGATGATTGGGGCAGCGAAAAGGGAAATAAATAAGACCTTTAATGTTTGATGGGGTGCTTGAGAGGGGATGGGTGCTCATGGTCAAAACTGAGGCAAACACAATGAGTGGAAATTAATGTCATAAAGGATAAAAAACCATCCACGGTTTGAATAAGTCGAGCTGAAAAGTAGTCACATTATCTCAATGAGTGATGTTGGTTTGTATATACCATCTACATATTATTAGAAACAAAATCTGTAAGATGTCCCAGGGGGTTGTGAAATTGACGTTGTCAGCTGACCTGTTTCTCTCTGGCTCTTGCTTCTTCAAGTGCAGCATTTGTGATTCTCAGCTCACTTTCCAATTGTTCATAGTCCTTGTTGCGTCTCTCGATCTCCAAGCTCTTCTTGGATGCAGTTGCACGCAGTGCTTGCTTCTTTTCGCTCAACTGCTTGTCAGCTTCGTGCTTACTCTGAGCAAGTCTGTTCACGCATGCTTGAAGGTCTTCAATTAGACGTTTTTGCTCTGCGTTCACAACCTCAGAATAAATGGAAACAGTTGATTACATCAAATCGCCGCAATACCACTGGCTAAATACAATGAACACCCGCATATAAGAAGATGTAAACTTTCCTTCCACAATAGCCTATTGTTCCAAGACAATAGGATACTGTTCCAAGACAATAGTCTATTGTTTTGTCTATTGTTTTGAGTAGCAAAATCACCCTAACGGTTCTTAATCCATTGGTTCTTATATGCGGGCTTTTACTGTACTTTGTAACTGGGTGAATAATTATCGATGCGTGCATGTTATGATTATTAGCATTAAAACAAACCTCGGGTGAAGATGTCATTACGTCAGTCTCAACAGTATTCAAGAGTGAATATACTTTATAAGATTTGCTTCGTAAATAAGTGACAATCTAAGGACGCCACTATGGTAAAAGCCTTAAAGCATTGATTGACACTTTATTACCTTACATCTCAACAGCATCCAGAATATTGTCGATACAAAAGTGACATTCTAAGAACGTGACTTGGGTTGGATAAAGAAAACAAGTAAATAATTCTTACTTGCATTTCGCCAAACTCCATGAGCTTGGCTTTCAATTGGACAACCATGTCCTTATTCTGATGCAACTCGTCGACAAGCCGTTCGCATTTCTTTTGCAGCTTTTGAAACTTTAATGAAGTATCATCTCTTTGGTTTTCGATCCTGCTACGATCCTTCAAGATCTCTTCAAGTTCGCTGATCTTCTTCTTGCTCAAAGAGATTTGGAAATCCCTGCTCTCCAGTTGCTGTTTCAGGGTCTTGCTTTTGCGTTGCAAGTTGTAAATAGTCGAGGTTCTGTCTTGTATACTGTTTGTCTATAGAAGAAAACATACCAAATCGTTAGCAAAATAAAGATCAAGAAATACTGGCGCTACATACCATTGCTTCGTATCTCGAACGAAAATCAAGGAGTTAATTAAAGAAGGTTGAATTAAGTTAAGTGCTGCAGCCTGGAATACGGCAATGATAGATGATGCCTTATAAAGCAGTATTAAAAAGCAATGAAAGGCAATAAAGAGAATGCTCGCAGGTTTACCTCTGACTTTGCCAATTGCTCAGCACGAAGGATAATTGCGTCACCATTTATATCAAAACCAGCTTCTACAGCCACCTCCTCAAGCTTCATAGCTCGAGATAGTTTGTCAATAAACTCTAGGAACTAATCAGCAAGATATCGTGTCAATTCAAGAGATCAAGAAATTTAATAGCAACTGCTGCACCAACATAAGTACCGTGCTCAACCTCGATGTATCGACCACCGAAGACGATTCTACCGAGGCTCATATCGACTTAAGGTAAGGTGAGTAACAGGTTCATACCTTGGCTCTGTCTGCCTTTAAGCGATCTCTTTCGATATCAGCTGCCAGCAATTCTCCTTCAAGACCTTTCATCCGTTCACTCGAATCTTTCCAATGTATTTCGGCATCATTTGCCCTGGACATTGTGCTGTGCTGTAGATTTCTCTGATTGCTCAACTCCTCTGCGAGGGAGGCAACACGTGCACGAAGACGCTCATCATTCTATGGCAGAAAAGTAATTGAATTGAATGGAAAATATTAGCGAATTGCATCAGAGAGAAACAAACAAAATTGGACACGGTGAACACTTAAAGGGGAAAGATTTAATTTGAATACTGAGAATTAAAGTCTTGTTGTTCAAACCTAAGACATAGTACATAATACAGGCAAAAAATCAGAGAACACAAACTCGACTTGAACAGTGGTCGATTTATTGTGGCTCAACTGTTTAGAAAGACAGAAAAAACTTACCATTTTCATCTCTCGATAGTTGTGGTACATGGAACGAACCTTCTGCAATATATCCTCCTCTTTGTCACCAGTGGGAAAATCGAAATCAATAAGCATCTCTGATATTTGTTGCAGAAAATGCTTGAGCTATTAAGATAACGTTTATGATCAGTGAAGTGATATAGCAATATCGAAACCAAATATACCAAAGACCAGACAAATGAGGACTGAAATAAATGCCATTGTCAGACTGGGCAATACAATTAACAAAACGTTAATGGCCTGATAGCTAACCTTGATATCTGCTTTATGATATGACTGTTCTTTTGATTGAAGCATCTTGTCATATTTATGCATGCTGGAAAAAATATAAAACTTTAAGCTGCATTACACATGCAAAGTAAAATGCCTCAAGAAATTCCTCACTTTTATGCAATAAATCAATAACGGACGGCAAATCTCGTAATGAAATGAATATATGGTAATATGGATTTCTTTTTACCGCATTTCTTGCTGAGATAATTTATCTCTCGTGTTCGTCCATGCCTCTTGGCTGTGCTTTAAATTGTCTCTGACTTGCTGCAACTCCAGCTCAACTTCCCTCACTTTCTGTTTAGCCGAGTCTCGTTCTCGTGTCAGAGATTCGATCTCTTTTAGCCTCTCATTCGATAGTTTCTGCTCCTTGCCGACATCCGCAACCAGCCTCATAATCGTCTCCCTGCACGAGAAAGAGACAGAGAGAGCCATTAGACGGATCGAATGACGAAGTCGAAACTTCAAAATGGAAAGACTTCTAAAGGGTTAGAGGACAAACGATTAAAGGATAAAATAAGTCAAAGGTGACTGACCTGCTGGCTTTTACTTCCAGATCTGAATTTTGATGACTTTGTGAAACGGAATTCAGGCGTTGCTGCAATGCATTGTGGTCTCTCACCGTCTCCTTGAACTGTAGCAAGAACAAAAATATTACTTTAAAATATAAAAACATCTCAGCATCGATAAATAATCTCGAGGAAACAAAAAAATAACCCGATCTCTGAGTAATATCTGAAAAGTTGTTACCTTTGTAACAATCAAATCACAGACTTCGATGCTTCCGTTGGCATTTATAGATAATGCATTAGCTAAATGTGCGCAAAGCTCTTGGAACTACAAGAAAAGCAACAGTCTCAGTGAAACAAATTAACTCATGATTTAGATAAAGGGTTAAACTGCCAGAAAAATCGCAAACAAACATACTGATAAACACGCTGGAATGGAAACGCATAAAATGCGCGAGCGTACCTTTGCCTCCCAGGAAGAAGCACGCTTGGAATTGTCTTCCTCGACCTTCAAATGGTGCTTTAAGGATGTTTCAAGCTTCTGCTTTTGGTCAATCTGTTCTTGTAGTTCCTTTTTCAACGATGCAATTGTAACATCGACACGTGACATTTTGTTTTCCTTGTCGACAGCAAAGTCCTCCGCGTCTTTTACGCGATGTTGCAGCGCAGTTACCATTGCCTCGCTGCGTGCCTGTTGCTGTTTTCCACTCTCAACATCGCACTGTGAACAATGATATAAAATAAGTACTGCTTCAAAAACTATCTGCATCCTTACAAGTATGAGAGTAATAATAAAAGCTCTATGCTCTACAATATGATAAATGGACCCAATTTATTATATTTCCCAGTAAGAGGCTTGGCATCATAATATGCAAGGTCACACTAAGCATTGTTGAATTTATGCATATGTGAATTTTGACCAATGCAAAAATTACCTTTAAATCGATCACTTTCTGCTCAAGTTCAGAGACTTTTGTCTTTCTCTTTCGAATCTACAGGAAAAATTGAAATTATCGAATTTACAACTTTGCCAACCATTTACTTAAAGACAATGAAAGGAAAATAGTGTAATATAAAACTTTTGCACTCCAACTATATACAGCAAAAGAAATAGAAGTCAAACCTCTTGAGATAATGACTCTGTTTTAACTTTCTCAGCTGCAAAATCACTTGCTGAAGTTTCAGCTGCCTTTCTGTAGTGGCTGACCTGAAGATTATGCATTCACATCACATATCAAATCACAACAGCCATCCAAAAAAGCAGAAGTAAATAAGACTTCCACTCTGAGCAAACCAAAGTTCATTCAATCCGGAATGATTTGTTTACCTGTAAACTTAAGCTATCTCTTTCTTGTGTTAAGCGGCTAATTTTCTCTTTGCCAGCTTCTTCAATGCTGTCATCTTTCAATGACAGGTCTGCAACATTTGAAATAAAATTCCTTGAGAATCCTGCAGTTTTCTGGTGCACTGTTGGTTCCGATGAGTGTTGTGCCATTTGAAATGGTGGTGGTTTTGGCCAAAGATAGGACTCACTTTTTGAAGATTTATCTACCCAAAGGCTGCAGGAAACAATAATGTGATCATTAATCTGACTGTAATGCAATTTTAGCAGAATGAAGTCATTAACCATGTAGCAAGAAAGTGGACTCCAGAAACTATATTTCTCAACCTACCTGCTAGTGTGTGTAGTTTCCTTTTTGGGCTCAAATAAAGATGACAAATCAAGCTTGAAGCTGTCCTCTGAGACCTACAATAAACAATGAATGATTTCAATTTAAAAAATTCACACTCAAGGCCCACTTTTAAGTCATCATCATCCATCGTCAAAGTAATTCCACGTGATTCAAAATAAATGCGTAGTCGAACGACCGGCTATTTAAGATTATAGCATGTATAAGCTCTTCCTAAGTAAACATATAACTAATCTTCACACTTATTTGTTGATCTATTACTCTTCAATTTAGATCTGGGTGGAAGTGAAGATTAAAACACAATGCATACATCACAATCTTTGTTAAATGATGAGACTGAACTTGAGCTGCTCCCGGATGATAATGGTCTGTGCTTCGTATTTCGATATCCGGTTAGTTTACGGCTTGAGGACCGATGGGTGTCTTTGTTGCTATCACCCCATATCTCATGCACATCTGCTCTTCTTTGCGGTAAATAAATATCATCGATGAAAGTCAAATTAGGCTTGGACCGTGAAGAGTGGCTTGGCCTAGTATTAATGCTGGGCAAGTAATCTGCTATATCAGAATCATACTGCGCCATATTGTGGATAAACAACTCTCGATTTATACTCCCTAAATTTCCAATAACTCCAAGATTATCTATTCCTTGCTTACTTCATACAAATTCATGAACGAAAATTCGGTCTAACACAACACGACAAACTTCAATCAACTGATAAACAACCTCCAAGTGATATTGTTGCCATAGAGAGTCAACTCACTTCTGTGGTGCATAGTAACAGCATTTTCATATCGAGATCATTGATCGAGATTAATTAACAGCGAACATGAGGCTAGAATTTTCATTTGTCATGTGAATGAAATATCAACAATCAAATGTAGAAAAGGTTTTGGTTTGTTTTCAACAAATATGCTTTAATCGTGTATTGCATCTACAACAAAATAAGCTCCAAACAAGCCAATTATCGGACTTTTCAAAGCGACACGAAGGGGAAGGCACCATGCTTGAAGTTCAACGCGACTTTCCACCCACCTACTTTTGACTGTTGATATAAATTACTATCGTATCGAACATTGTTGAATTTCATTTGCATACCAGAAACAAGACAGTTGAATATAGGTCTGGAATGTAGACTCACATTGGGATTCCAGACTCACATTGGGAAAGTCGCTGCAAAAGACGGTATTATCATTGATTACCACAAATTCGAAGTTTATTCCCTAAAACTACAACTATATGGGGATGTTTTCAGCAAAAAACCGCATCTCTATCTTGCTTGTACTCCTGAATCGAGCGGGAAATATCTTGTCACTTGCTCTTCGACATGGCGGCCTTGCCAAGCTGGCCTACCGTAAACATGGTAAAAATTTCAAAGTCTTTCATTTTTAAGAAATTCGAAGTTTATTCCCTAACACTACAACTATATGAGGATGTTTTCAGCAAAAAACCGCATCTCTATCTTGCTTGTACTTCTGAATCGAGCGGGAAATATTTTGTCACTTGCTCTTCGAAAAGGCGGCCTTGCCAAGCTGACCTAACGTAAACATGATAAAAATTTCAAAGTCTTTCATTTTTAAGAAATTCGAAGTTTATTCCCTAACACTACAACTATATGGGGATGTGTTCAGCAAAAAACCGCATCTCTATCTTGCTTGTACTTCTGAATCGAGCGGGAAATATCTTGTCACTTGCTCTTCGAAAAGGCTGGTTTTCCAACTTTTCGAAGTGGCTGTCGACGCTACTAAAACCCGGAACAAGCAGAAAAGAGACGTGCATTTTGATTTTTCAGACTCACATTGGCAAAGTTGCTACAAAAGACAGAATTATCATTGCTGGGTATAAATTCGAAGTTTATTCCCTAAAACTACAACTATATGGGGATGTTTCCAGCAAAAAACCGCATCTCTATCTCGCTTGTGGTTCTGAAACGAGCGGGAAATATTTTGTCACTTGCTCTTCGACATGGCGGCCTTGCCAAGCTGGTTTACCGTGGTCCGTTCCGTGAACTTGGTAATTTTACATTTCCCAAATGCTGATGACGTAGCTCGAAAATTTATGACCATGTCTTGAACTGGAAAAAGGACTCCAAGAAATAAGCATCTTTGCATTGTTATGTGACTTGTATTTTCTCATGGATTTCGGAATTTATATAAATTACAATACTTTCTTGTTGATTCAAATTGACCATTAGCAACTCTAATATAAATAGCTTTTACTTGTAAGTTTAATTGAGTTAATTTCAGAATATGTGTAAAAGACAGTCAAATTCTCTTTGCTTGCTTTGCCAATACGTTTTGGCAAAAGTATTGGCAAAAGTAACAATTTTCGAGCTACGTCATCAGCATTTGGGAAATGTAAAATTACCAAGTTCACGGAACGGACCACGGTAAACCAGCTTGGCAAGGCCGCCATGTCGAAGAGCAAGTGACAAAATATTTCCCGCTCGATTCAGAACTACAAGCGAGATAGAGATGCGGTTTTTTGCTGGAAACATCCCCATATAGTTGTAGTTTCAGGGAATAAACTTCGAATTTATACCCAGCAATGATAATTCTGTCTTTTGTAGCAACTTTGCCAATGTGAGTCTGAAAAATCAAAATGCACGTCTCTTTTCTGTTTGTTCCGGGTTTTAGTAGCGTCGACAGCCACTCCGAAAAGTTGGAAAACCAGCCTTTTCGAAGAGCAAATGACAAGATATTTCCCGCTCGATTCAGAAGTACAAGCAAGATAGAGATGCGGTTTTTTGCTGAACACATCCCCATATAGTTGTAGTGTTAGGGAATAAACTTCGAATTTCTTAAAAATGAAAGATTTTGAAATTTTTACCATGTTTACGCTAGGCCAGCTTGGCAAGGCCGCCTTTTCGAAGAGCAAGTGGCAAAATATTTCCCGCTCGATTCAGAAGTACAAGCAAGATAGAGATGCGGTTTTTTGCTGAAAACATCCTCGTATAGTTGTAGTGTTAGGGAATAAACTTCGAATTTCTTAAAAATGAAAGATTTTGAAATTTTTACCATGTTTACGGTAGGCCAGCTTGGCAAGGCCGCCATGTCGAAGAGCAAGTGACAAGATATTTCCCGCTCGATTCAGGAGTACAAGCAAGATAGAGATGCGGTTTTTTGCTGAAAACATCCCCATATAGTTGTAGTTTTAGGGAATAAACTTCGAATTTGTGGTAATCAATGATAATACCGTCTTTTGCAGCGACTTTCCCAATGTGAGTCTGGAATCCCAATGTGAGTCTACATTCCAGACCTATATTCAACTGTCTTGTTTTTGGTCATTTGCATTTCTCTTTCCGCAGATGGTCGTTACTCTGTAAACAAGGCATTTGTTTACTGTATTCAACTTTCATTTTTTCACAACATCTCTTTGCAGTAGGTATTTATCACATTGATTTGATATCAATTGTTGTTTAGGTTTGCATTAATATTTATTTGAAGCAACGAGGTACCTTCTTTGTCGAAAAAATTGTTGTGCTTGTAAAAGAAATTTAGCCTTGTTTGCGTTGTGCGTTGCGTGCCTTTAGCGATAGTTTTATCCACCTTAATTCATTCACAATTTCCCACACAAAAGTATTTCCAATTGATACACTCCAGCCTCATCGTGTTTTCTTTTATATTCTAGCTTTAATTGAATTTGATTTTTAATGTACTTTAAAATGTTGATTGCAAATTTGTTCTCAATCACTCAGATACTCACCTACCATGTCTTCAGCAACACAGACGGCTACAGCTCAAGACCTGTTGAAAGTTCTGGAAGATAACTTCCAGAATCTGACAGATAATTACAAACAGTCAGAAGAGGCAATCATGAGCAAACTAACGGACACAGGAAAGGCTTTTGAAGCAGTTGAAAATGCACTAACAGATCTTATGGATCACTCTGGTGTTAATGACCAGTATAGTGAAATCGGAGAATCATCTGAAGTAGAATGAACTTAGCTTGTTTGATGCCCAAGAAGAGAAACATTGATTAAAAAAATCTGAGAAGACAACACTGATAAGGGTGTTTTATATCAACTTAGACGCTGTCAAAACTAAGATGCATATTTCTTACATGCTTGTATGTACATAGCATTCTTCAACTGGTTTATATTTGTGGTAAAAACGATGTAAAATTAGTACCTATACAAAATCTTTTAGAGTGTTATTATAGTAGAATAATCATAGTTCTTATGATTTTTTGTCTCTGTTTTTTCGTCTCTGTGTTACTTACAATATATCTTACCGACAGATCAACCATTTGAAAATTATCCACTTCTGACAATAGATAATAAAACAAAATAATATTCAAATGTTTTGATCATTTGAATTTTGCATGGATTTGTAACAAGAGCATCAAGAAATAGATTATGATGATGAGGCAACTAGGTTGAATAACTTCTCAACAAATGTCACCCCTTTTAAAGTTTTCCAGTCAATTTCTTCTTTCTTTCCTTCCAACATGCTCCATTTCTTGTCCAAAGCAGAAAGGATGTTATCATTTTGTGAATGAGCAAGTGTTTTTTGGATGTATACTGCAATTTCCTGATCCTCACTGATTCCTAATGTCATCCAACTAAAATAACAAATCAACAATAAAATGCTTATCCTGCTTCAACTTCCATGAAGACATGTTCACCCCGAAATTTAGAAACTGTACATGAAAATAACAATAACATCTACCAGTTAGTCTTTGCTGATCTGGCAGTGATGGTCAGTTCCAGTTTGTTGACTTTATTTGTTGTTAAACTGCTTGGATAATGCAGAATGGTCCAGCCGAAATCTTCAAAAACTCCAAGAGCAACTTTTGAGAAGTGGATTGGAACCTGATGGGAACAAGCAAACAATATAGGAAAATCTTAGAAAATGTCATTCAAGCAATATCAAGAGTTAATTCACACAAAAAATGTTGAGCAAATTACTGAGAAGGTTTGATACCTGAGTTTTAATGTATTTTTCAAGGTGCTCCTGCTGACCATGCAACTCTGCTACTGTTCCATCCATATCAATTACTCTTAGCTTATCTGTCCCAACAGTAAGATGATATGATGTTCTACATGTGATACAAAGATATGCCTTGAATTAATAGCTACTAAGGAAAGTTCAAATTGAAATAGCTTAAAAAAAAGGGGTAAAAATAAAGAAAAAAGCGAAAAAGAAGAACCATAAGCACCAACTTGTGAGCAAGTCTATGTCGTTTTGAGATAAACTGAATTGTTGCAGATGATGACGTTGGTCCACTGATTGAACTCCAATCAGTTGTAATGTATGGGTCAGAATAATCCATAGACAGACGATCCAATAACCACATTATTCTAAAATGAAAATAGTACATAGATAACTCTTGACATAATTAATGTGATTCTTGATAAGAAAAATAATGCATCAGGGAAATATTTACCTTTTTCTAAGAACAATGTGCTTAAGCTCGTTTGAAAAACTTTCTAAAAGACATTGATCACTAAAATTTAGAAAAAGATAAATTATAAGTAAAAATAAATAAATAAACAAAATAATATGTTAACCAATCAATTGATAGAATCAATAATCAATCAACTGTTGATAGTTTCAATAAGCTAGAGAATAGATGAATCAAGAACAGAACTTACTGACGCTTCAAATTAATATCTCTTTTTGCAAGAAAATCATGGACGTCTCTGGGTGAATTCTCCTTTGTTGTCCAAGACGCAGTTGATGGATTAGGAACTGGAGTGTCCATGTTTTTTCTATGCTGTTCGTGTAGCTTCTGTTGCAGTCTGAACTCTAAAACATCTCCTAAACCAGATATCTGTTGACAAAAAGATTGTTTTCAACCAAAACCAAGATTGTTTGACAAAGAATATTTTTAACAAAGAGGAACATTTAAAAATACAAGAAAAGGCCAGAATCCAACACAGGTCTTGAAACATACCACATTTTCGTAACACTGGCTCTTATCTTTTAATCCTTTTTCATAAATTATATTAGCATGGGCATCATCAGCAAGCTGAAATGCAATAACAGGAAGTTATTCCATTGAAATAATACAATAACAAACAGTGACAATTATTAATAATATATCTATATCTTGAAAAAAATAGAAGCTCACTGGAAGCTTAATGATATTGCCTGTGACTTGCACTGAGTCCAGATTTGGTGATTGAAAAGCTTCTCTTGAAATCTAAAGCAAAACAAATATAGTCACAGCCTAAGACAATTATGAAGGTTGTGATAAAGAGTTATATAATAATGCATAATAAATACCATTCTTAAAACTCACTTGTGAAAATAACTCTTTACAAAACAAATTGAATTGAGCTTGCTTTAGCTTCCTTTGCCATGGTGAAACATTGCTGCTACTTTCACTTGATGAATCCGATGCTAAATACAATCAAACAATGTAATGGAAGTTTGTTGTTCCATGTAACAATTATCACTCCAAATGCAAAAATTCAGTGCACTAATCAAAAACAATCTTCCTACCTTTGGGTGATGCTTCAGTCTGAACATCATCCTTCCCAGAGAACACCATTTCAACTTTGACCCTTGAGTATCCTTCAAGATCTGAGCTGACTCTGACCGACAGTGGACAACTTGAGTCATCTCGATCTTCTTCTGGTACATCTTGAGTTTTCTTAACTTCAAATAATCCTGGATGCCAGAACATTGAGCCTGCTGTAAATAACAAATAAAAGCAAAAAAATTAGTTTGTAATTGAATACACAACTCCAATTAAACAATGACACAAGTTTAAGGATTTGAGAAACAAACTAACCAGATTTATAACTTAAATCCCCAGTTATAGTGCTTCCAGTCTTCTTAATTCTCCATTTCTGCCTCAGCTTCATGAGCTCTGTGAAGAAATTTGTGTTTTGGAGTTCTGGCTGAAAATCAGCGTTGAATGATTTGGATTCGTTTCCTTGGGACATTCTATCAGCCCCAAGCTTAATAACTTCAGCGGCTTTAGCAAGACTCTAAGACAAATATACAAAGATGATTTAAGCACAGAATATCACAGCACAGATATTAAGAAAAACACAACCAACATTTACAAAAAAGGGGTTTAAAATACTCATGCTACCTTTCTTTTTCCAATCATTTGAACTACTTGCTTTGTCGGTTCAGGATTTTGAGAAACCGGCTCCAATACAAGGTATCTCTTTTCTTTCATAACTTGCAGCACATCAAGCAACACACCAACTTCTGATAAGGCATCTCTGCGTACATACATACATACATAATAAAGGCTCATATTGATGCAAGTGCAGAGAATTGCAAGTGCCATGCTCTGCACATGAGAAAATTGCACGTAAAACAAAACACACTAGTCTGCAGAATGTGCCACTTTTTGCCCTTATCTCTGGTTCGCAAAGATTCAAATCTCCTGAATTTCCCTCAAATGCAAAAACTTATTCTCTCAAGTTGTTTTATTTTTAAAAGCAAAAATTGTAAGGCTTGATTCAAAAAAGGACTTGATCAGTGAAAGATGGCGTAGTTGGCGCATCTCCTCTAGGTGCAAATTTCGAGTTCGCGATGATTCGCCCCCAGACCGATTAGCCCCAATCTCTGGTCAATTCGCCCTCATACCGGTTCGCCCCCCACTGATTTAAAGTAAACAAACCTTGAAACTGTCACTGCCACACTCTGCAGACAGACTGGAAATCAACTATAACCTACCTGAGCTTATTTCTTACAGATTCCCATGGCCATTTCACTGCTTCAGAAGATTCAGTCTTTTTCTCTGGGGTATTGTTGTCTGTATGCTCATCTTCTAAAATTACTTCTTCTTCTTTGAGAAAGTCGATCTTATGAGCAAAGTCAATCAACTCTTCTGACAAAGTCATTGGTCTTTGAAAAGATAAAGCATGCAATTAAAAATTATCCAAAAATTAATTTTGGCTCATATTCAAAATCATCAGAATTATAAGAAAATGCACTGATTTATAAAAAATTGACTAAATTGTCTTGATCAGTACTTGATCAGTGGAAAATTCTCTGAAAGAAAATAAAGAGGGGAGGGACAGCAACTTAATATGGACTGGCTATAGTACATAACGCAATTAGCGTGACAAAATATAGTAAAACAACACTTCACTTTTTGTATTTTTCTTCTCCAGTTCTTGATATTTCTTCAATTTCCTGCTCTAGCATTTTCTCGACACTTATGTCAATATTCAATGCTCTGCTTGTATTGGACGCCATTTTTCACGGACATGTGTCTTCTTACAGTAACACGCATGCGCGAGTATTGGCCAAAATAAGCTGACACAAATTCGTAAGAGAGACATGATGTAGTGCCAACTAATAACAAAACTCATTCATTTCGTTTGGAAGTGTCACTGCGATATCGACACTTGAATGCATGACAACGTTATGTGGTGAATTTCTTCAACAACCCACTTTGAGTATTATTGTTATTCTCAGAAAAGCAAACCACAGTGCTGGATAGCTGGCTAAAGTTTTTATAACGGTAAGATAATTTATTTCTTTTAACGCAATTTAACATCGGTTTGCTTTGAAGGTGCATAGGTACAATATACGATTTCGCAAAGGCCTATGAAATTAACTTGTTGTAAACAGCTGTTTTCAAATCGGAGACAAAATGATCCTAAAGTTAAGTAAGTTCATTGCAGCCGTCTGCTTAGTGTGATGTGATCGATCAATTATTTCAGTTTGCAAAATTTCTTTAGCAATTTCCCGATCCAGTGGAATACCTTCAGGGAAACTAAAACGTGCAGAAAGAACAATAGTATTATAAATTGAAACAATGTTTTTAGCTTTCGTTTGTACGTAACACACCCAAGACCTGAAAAGTTGCTTTGCAGATATTTTCGTCAGTTCTTGTTTTACATATTGTAAGCACCTGTAGTTTTTTTCAAAATAATATTTAAGATCGTTTATCTTTTACACATATTGTATGAAAAAATATGGCAAAAACTTAATAGCAAATGCTGAAAATTAGTACAATTAATCCAAAGTGTGCTTTTATTTCCATCTTTTTAAACACTGTCCAAAATATTTCATTAATTTTAGACTGCTGTCAAAATTAAATTTAGATAAGCTAAAAACAAACTTGAAACAAAAGGTATCTTAGTGTACCTAAGTTTAGATGTGATTTGCTCTGGCATCATGTCAACTTTTATCAAATTTCAATGCCCAAAAGAACTTTTAAAAAATACATTGGATTTTTTTCTTTCATTGCATTGTACTATTGCCAATACTGATATTATCTCACTTCTACATTTAGATTTTCAATTATTTAGATTTGTAATTAATTATCTTAACAATTGAGATCTAGAATATAATCAGTGCTTTGCAGGATAGGATTGATTTGGCAAATTCCAGTCATTTCCATTGAAAGTAAGAAAATTGCTCATTAATAACAGAGTATTGTTCACCACAGAAATTTACCTGGCATATCATATTTTTTCCTCTGCTGATTTTTCTATAGTCATTTTTTTCATAAGAACTAGATAATATATGCCAAGGTTCAATTTTCTTAATTTTGTCATCATTTTAGGCTCAAATATTCCAAAAATTCCTCTTCTTTTAGGATTCATTATTTCTTCAAATACAGTAACTATAGATACAGCATAGGTACTTTCTGATACCAATCATCCTACCATTCATCAGGTCTTTTTCACAATGGTTTTTCTTAATCTCATCGGAAGTTGGGCATGTTCCAACAAACTTGTTGTTATTTTTGGTAAATTGAGTCTCAATGTTCTTATAAAGAGAGTTTTCATAAAAGATTTTAACTCCCATGCACCCTGGGTCCCTGGCTCTGCAATCAAACAGTAAAAATATCACTTGAATGACTGCCAAACAGAATTTTATGTGATGGTTACTTTTCCCCATTTGTCCAGCATCCAAAATAGCTTGAACTAAAAATAGCTTCCTGCTCTGCCATAAATAACTTGGCCACACAGTTTGGATGGTTTTTCTGATAACAGTGTTGTGGTCAGTTCTAGCACCTTCCCAAATAGCACAGTAGTGTGAAATTTGATCTATCAACCAGCCCCCTTGTCATGGTCAAAAAATGCCAGTTATGCTAAATCAAAGTCGCGCTTGGCAAAATTGCCAATATACAAAAATAAGAGACCTTGGACAAGTCTCAATTTTGGGACAAACAAGCATTCGGGGAATCTGCAAAATTGCGCGAACAGTTTTTGACGTCAAAAATAGCGTGGGACATTTTTTCCGCTTCCATTCTTGAAGCCGCTCATTGTGCAATGTCAGACCGAAGTTGCAATATACCTATCAAGTAATTTAATCGGTTGCGCTTTCTAAAGGTAGCGGTTTAATTAGAGGGTGTAACACTGCATCTATTGTTACATTGCCTCAAAGAAGCTTATGTACCGCTATATACCATGTGCCTTTGCCACAGATATACTCGTATCGTAGCATGACAATGCATATTCGCGTGACGTGACTAGTACCATCTTTAACGTTCACGATTCCTTCATTGACTGTGAAAAGCGGTGTTAAATTGGTTAAATACATTATTTCCTCTCTATTGTGTCTCTTCAATGCAATACAAACAGCAAATATAATTTCCGAATAGGCACCCCTATCATCTTGTTCTTCTTGACCTCACCACAGGGCATTCAAAGTGAGTCTTGGCCTCACGGGGCATTCAAAGTTAGGGTATTCCACCCTGTAAAGTTTGCCCGCTCTTTCCGCGACTGATTTAACTGGTGGCAAAATAACACCAAATAACACCAGCTTAGCACCCCATTCACCCCCAGCAAGTGTTCAAAAGGAACAGAAAACGTTAGGTCATCCGAAAATTCTTCGATACCATAACCATACCCCCAGCAAATCATAAGTTTTGGTTTCCATGCTGCAGGCCATGTATAATATTGACAATGTCTATTGACCAATGAATCTTTAAATATCTATCAGCACAGTAATAAATATTCTCATCTACAAATAGAGATATATTGTTTATTTATAGCAATCTCTTAAGTTGCTTAACTAAGATTGACAAGTTTACTTAACACTTTGATTCGTGATGGGAAACCTCAAGAATGACCAAAAATGGTGAATAATGCAAGTCCTTCCTTCAAGATAAGACGCATTTCAGCACATTGCTAATGCTACTGTGTGATACCTTCAACACGATTTGTATGGTTAATATAACTAGTTTATTGGCTGGCTTGCCTCCTTGACTGTTTCTTCGTTATTCTCAAAGTTAGACTCCACATAAAACGTGTCAACTGCCTTTGATATTTGTCCTGGCTTGTAATGTTGGATGATCCCCTTGCTTCGATCATACGCATACCTAAGGGTCTATAGGGCCTGCCCCAGAATTTTGTCCCTCAAAACACCAAAAAGCTCACCCATTAAACAATAGGTCTTTCACAAACTGATATTTTCCATTGAAGATATTGACTTTTTTTGAAATGTCAATGTTTCTTTAAGCCAACATTGCCATGCACCCCTCGGTCAAAACAAGGCAAAAATATCGGGCACATGAATGGTTACTGCATTAAAAGATACCGTAGCCGAAGCTTCTTGTTTGTGAACGTGTAGAATAACATAAACATAATTATGAGAGCTGTGTGCGAATTATTGTTAATCGTAATTGATTGTTCCGTAAAGGAAATCGTGGGAATAGCTTGAGTCTGTCGGATAGATACAGACAGGATCAGTGTGAGCTGCGGGTGAACCCACTACACTATCGAACAGTGGTATGTTTATATCAGATCAGAGAAAATACAATGTTAATATCGCATGCCACTGGCTGATCATCCCAGCATGGAAAGAAGCGATGAAAAAAGATCGTAGCAAACAGCCGCGGGCACTCAGACGAGGTTTTATTCATTGTAGGATCATCCTGATTGGCTAAAAGAATTTGTTTTCTTCTGTCTTGTTTTAGGAGCATTGTTTCACTTGGATTGTAAATTGAATAAAGCAGCGAAACAGTGAGTTCAGATGTGACCAATTGTCTTTTCGACTACTGATATGATGCTATATTTTCACCTGTCATTCCACTGGATAATCTTATGAGTCATAAAGAAGATCTCGGCTGGTTGAGTTTATATAATTATTTTTCTCGACGTTGTTGTCGAGAAGAACACGCGACTGTTTGAATCGGCCTGTGTGCATTTTGAAATACAAACAACGACACAGTAGCAGAGACGCTTAGAACATTTCAGTGGTTGATTTAAAGCGCGTCTTCACTTATGAACAGCATTCCATTGCATATACCACTGATGGTATTTTCTGATGAACATTACTAGACATTATTTTCCTCGGTGTATAGGCCGTGCAATTTATGAACAACAACTTCATCAAAGTGTTTTGCATTCGGTGGTTCTATTGAGAATCTCGAGGAATTAGCGACACAATCAGAGATCGCTTGTTTACTTTCTCAAGCTAGCAATAAAATACAACCCAAGGAGGTATATAGTGACGGAGAGGACAAGAGGTTTTCGTGATCAATCACAGAGTAGCTAAATCGAAGGAAATCCTGTGCATTAAATAGTACATTGGGTCACGTAAATACACTGTATTTAAAATATATTGATCATGTTAAAGAATTATTTCAAAGTTATTGAAGATTTTCAATCTTCCACTTGTCACGATGGTGATGAGAGTTTATCGAAGGAGCCTTCTGGTGATCTCAAAGCGATATCGGTTGAAAAGGGAGAAATAATCATGGATGTTAAGGAGTGTGTTGGTGATAGTGAATGGGTGATAGGCAAAGAGCTGGTAACGCAAAAAATGGGCAAAATACCACGCAAATGTATTGAAATGTTACAAGATACTGACGAAGGCAATGTCGAGGTAGATGGTGAAAAAAGTGGGTCACACAAAGACACGAAGCGGTGTGGTAGTTCCACTGATTCGTCCAACGAAAAGCGAGTCAGTTCACCAGCAGTAGAAGGAAAAGGGGTGAATACCACGCCCAAAAGAGCATCACTTGGGGGTAAGGCAAAAGGGAAACAGGTTCCACCCCCACCACCACCAACAAAAACACGAGTAGTCTCAGCCCCACCAGGCCAAACTGAAGTGGCCCAACCCGTAGCACCGCCCAGGCAGAGAAAAAGCAATTGCGAAAGCGATTCATTTCGCTCGCGGGGGTCAGACGAGGGCTACAATAGCAGCAGCCATTACAGTGGAGAGAAACCAGCAGTCAGTGAGCCGATAGTCAATCCCATTGCAACAACAACAACTACAGGCTATTGCAATGCTACCACGAGTGACGCTCCACAATTGAGCAGTTTCAAAGATACTGCGAGTCCGAAGAGCGTCGTCATCCAAAGCCCCCGGCCATCTATAACAGACGCCGACGGCTATGAGATTCCGATTTTTACACAAAGATCCAGCATCGCAAATGGAGAAGTCGCGTCGTCTGATGAGAAAGGCGTTACGTTGAAGTTCATTTTCAATCGCAAGAGCACGGCATTCGAGGAGAAATCGCCGGAGAAGGAGACACTAAACGCCATCGGCGAGTATGCAGAGTCGGCTTACGAAACCTGGTCGACGGATCCGAAAAACTCAACACCGAACCCGAAAACGAGCGCCCGACGTGAGAAGATTCTCGTCACTGTATTCATGGCGGTGAGTCTGCTTTTATCTCTCGGCATTTTCTTTCTGATGTTGTTCGTTGGTCGCGTTCCTCCGCTTCTTTGTTTCACGGTTTCCGTCAATATATTCGCAATATTATGCATCGGTCTGTTGACAACGGAGAACAAGCGATGGCTGTGCATCGGGTCATTGTTGGTCCCTTGTCTATTCTCAAACAAGGTCAAGATTGGCTTGTGCGTTACACTCTGTGCTTTCATCGTTGCCGCTCCGGTATGCAACTTCTCGAGTAACATGGAGCTGGTTCTGCGTTGTAAAAATCGCGCGGCGAAAACCCAGCCTATCAACAAAACAACAGACAACGCTGAAACGCTGGACAGAAACATTCCGCGCGGTGATCCAATTACAATTGTACAACGGTTGCCCAAGGCATCACAGCGAGCCAATACAACAGTGAGCAACATGCATGGAAGCGCAGAACTGCGCATTGCCTGCGTCACAGCCCTCAGGGCTGCTATTTCAACCAGCCTCGATTCCAACTGCAGCAAAGATAGTCTCTGTCCGTCAAATGTTTTAAAGCCTCGTATTCAAGAGATCTGCAGAAACTTGAGCGTAAACGAGATGAAGAAACCGCTGGCCACGTTTAGTCAGATTAAAATCAATCAAAACGACTCATTCACAAAGTTACAAGACACGCTGTTGCAACTTCTACCTTTGCTACTGTTGCTGATTCTCCACGAGGCCTATCGGTACAACAGAGACTACCTGTCGAACAAAGAGATGGATAATGTTTACATTACGGGCAAGTTGAAAGCCTTGGACTGTGAGCGCAAGAATCGCGGAATGCGTAACAAACTGTTTCCATTAAGAAAGCTGGAATTTCGTAAATACGTGCTACCGTCGTTCTTCTTGCAAACAAGCCGAGAAACCAGATCGGTCCTCACGTGGTTGATTATATGGTTTGTGCTAGGCGTGTGCGTGCTTCTCGTCATCCTACTCGACAAATACATCTACAATGCTTTGGTATTCATGTACGAAGATTCCCAAGCACTTGCCAGTTGCGACATGAAGTTCAAAGCGATTGGCGTGAACATGATTTATTCACTGTGCTTCATTCTGGCCATACTGCTAATCGCCGTCATCATACAGAGCTACATCCTGCGCGCCAGAAGCCGCATATGCTCGTTCTTCTATCCAAAAGTCGAATCGGCCCGCGGCGTCTATTTGTACCACAAGATCCTGCACGATCGGCTGCAGTTTTGGAAGGCATGTCGTGAACGAGGCTGTACTCTCTCCGAGGCCAGGAGGACGCGCTGGAAGATTGGGATTGGGCACAAAATCTATAGGGTGATGCCGCTCGTGGTGCAGCGCGCGTTGAAAAAGCTCTTCATCTATCGGTGCATGATATGCGATTCACTGACATGCAGGAAGAGTTTCGTATGCACAGACCAAGAGTGCTACGCGACTTTCTGCTACGAGTGCTACATTGATATGGGCCAAACGTGCATCAGCTGTCGTCCACATGGCATCCGGGACTCCGTGTTTACGTCCGTCTAGTTGGGCCTGGTCAACGTGGCTTTCTAAATGTTTCAGCTGCCATCGGAAATCAAACCGTGGATATTGCCAAATCAAACGATTCTATGTTTAGAACTTTCTCATCGCACTGTCAATACAGATGTCTTAATTATAGCTATATAGCATTGATGTCTGGTTCAGCCATCGTATGAAACCAAGAAGGATGGATATGTATACACGTGCGTGGCACTAATGATACTGGTGTGTCGCATTCTAGCAATATTTTTCATGATATTCATCGCCATCGTATGGGAGGACTAAGAAGGATGTATCGGAAGCCAGATACGGGCGACTAATGTCTCAGGTGTGGCAGAATAACTTATATTTGAGAACGCTTATATCTATTTTTATTTATTTATTTTTAAATCCATCATACCAACACCGGTAGACTGCTTAGCTGGGTTAAATCTTTAAGATTCTTGTTAATGTGTTAGATTGATAAGTTTCAGTTGTTGTTATTATCGTTATGATTAATATTTGTATTGATAGAAGAACCTGGTCAATTATCGTCAATATTCGCCATTAAAAATGGCGAAAAGTTTACAGTGCACAAGAAAACGCTTGAAATTCGGGTAAAGCGAACTATGACCTTTCCATTGAACTGTACAGTGATTGTGCCTCACAGTACAATCTAATGTCGAACAGAGATTTAGCCAACAGAATAACTAATTTGGTTACCGTATTTTCTCTAATAAGCGCCGGGCGCTTATTAAATATTTTGCAAAATTAGAAACATATTTTTCAAAATTATTTGAAGCAAACAATGAAAATTCAAGAATTAGTTCACACTTGTTGATTTTAAGGTGGGCGCTTATTGGAGGGGGCGGTTAAAAGAGGGTGGGCGCTAATTAGAAGAAATACGGTATCTTGAAGATTCGTTGTATATTCGAATTCCACAGAGACACCGCACATTTTTCAACGATCGATAGTGCAACAGCTAATAATGTGTATGTTTTGCATTAGAATTCTGATGTCACGTGAATCACTAATTGTTTTACGGAAAATCGATTAGGATATTGATATTTGCAATGAAGAATAGGCTGATAGGTTTAAGATTTAAGATCCATGTTGAAACTGTGGGTGATCGTGCGCAATTCTCTTAGGGAACAATCGCATGCTAACAAACCTTAGAAGGAAAGCCTAATTGAGAAAAACTATCGCACTAACCGCCGTATTATACTAAATACACGGCACGACGCTTAATTAATTGAAGAATTTTGTTTTTGGAGTGCAGCAGCAATTGATCATCATTTTCATTGAGCATTATAACCCACGTAAAAGTATCAGGCTTCTTACACATTGAAAGTGAGCTAAATTATCAATTGCAGCTAATTAATAATTTCTCAATGCACTCTCTTTGTTGCGATTATTTAAGAAATTTGTGAGCGCTTTTTATTAGATTTATAATTACCACTAACAGATTTTATTATATTATATTTTAGATTTTATTACTAGATTATTTTAGGTTCGGCTTTTAAGAAATGAGTGTTGCTTTATTAAATATGTGTTTTGTTTTTCAAAATGCTCTTCTCGCACTCTCGAGCTTCTCCGGTACAAGTAAAGTTGAACCTCGATAAGTTTACTGCCATCCAATTCGAACTCATCATTGTCTCGAACATTTTACTGCCATATGCCTTGTTTTGCTTTTCGATTGACTTAGTTTTAGTTTGAATCTCATCACTCGAACTCTCATGACATATACTTCGCTCAAACTAACCTAAATCAGGGTGTCCATAAAATGTCTCATAACTTGGGACGTTTTCAGATGTTCTGCTTACTCTGTGGCTGACCCCTACTTGCGGTTCTCCCTGCATTTCCGCACGTTTCATTCTTATTTTACTACAATTAGTTCCTTCGTTTCTGCAGCAACCAAAAAGGATTCCATTATATCTTTTATGATCATTGTTTATCCAAAGGACATCCAACATAATACATCACTGTGTGCGATTGATATTTGCCAAACAACCGGGACATTTCTCTCCATCATGTTTCTCCTTCTTTTGTACCAGCACCCAAATACAACCAAGCACCAACTCATGTCGTTACTCGAGCGACAATTAAGCACCAAAAACATTCAGTATAAAGGCAACAGTTTCCTCGTAACTCGCAACAGATGTTTGCTTGGTCTGCATGGACTACGTCATTTTGTTGTTGTGCAATTTCAAAACAATTGAAAGGCTGTCTAACAAGATTCAATGTTGATTCTCAAAAGCTATCGCAGCACTGAGATGGGCAAAGTTCAACACACCTTAACAGTCCACAGACTCCCCCCGTAGGGGCATTCCAAGCACCAATACAAACATATTCAAATGCAGCTGATAAGCCAGGGAGTACTTGTTCCTAAAAAATCGTCTCATAAACAGCAAATCCCAACTTAAACATTCATTGTTTAGTTCAAATTAATTACAGACAGCTATCATTGCATTGGTTCATCGATTCACAGAGGGTGGAAAAATTGCAAACGGCCACCAAAACTAAGTAAAATTAATCCTGTGAACAGATCAATATTTTCGGAGAAGAAGGAATCGTTCCAGAAGATACGTATTAAGACAGCGATTGCAAAGGTAAGGATATTACAGTTGCTTCAATTCAAGTTCCAACCATTACTTTAAATCAAACAGACAATTCAACGCAAGTCAACTCATGGGTACGAAGTTCCAATTAAAAGCATAAATTCAAACACTTCCTCGCATAGTACTATCAATTTGTTATCAGGTTTTCAACTTATTTCAAGCCACAGTTACTCGTCTCTACTTAAACCTAACTCATTGGTCGTGACAAAATTCAACCGTGCCCTCCTTGTCATACTTCATTAAGAAGAATTCTCTGACACAGTTCAAAACTGCGTAGCCATATCGGTTGTGTAATTTCATTGTTAGTGCGCTAAGCTTCGATGCCTTAAAGTCCATGCCTTCACTGCGTAAAACCCACACACGGTCAGAGCCACAAAATACAAGAAGGCAAAACTCGGTAAATGAGTAACTGGGATTCTCGGGGTAAATGTTTGCATTAACGGGACAAACATTGATATCTATCACAACTGAAGTTGTTATACAGTATATTAACATTCACAATTACTTCTCAGCAATAAAAATGGCAAATATCAGAGTGAGGTTCAGAATTGAGTACAAAGGTAACAGAGACGATGTCGATACGCCACATCCAATGACAATCGAACTTCCACATGGCTCCTCAATCATCGATTTGCTGAACAATGCAACCCATCTGCATTCAAAGTAAGTTCCTCATAACTGATACTGAAATGTTCTACTATTCTCCTTTTCACACCAGTCTGAAGAAGTTGCCTCTCATCTCAGTCCAAGATGGTACATTTTAATCATATTCACGAAAGAATTCATCCAACATATCCATACTTAATCACTTCTCTTGTTCCAACTACATAACAAGTCCCAAAAAGTCCTGCTGCAATCATTAATCCTCCTATCGTAGCAACCCTAAAGTCCAGCATTTCAAACACCCCAATAGTTATGGTTTCACAGTCTCACATTAGCAATCTGATGTTCCAATTATTCCAGCGGTTCTCCAGTCCCGAAACCTCTCTTATTCAAGCAGCTCTGGTATACAACTCCTTTTCATAGTATCCAACTTCTACTATTCCGCAAAAGTTCTTCAATCCTTGTAATCCATAGCAAATAGTCTCGTATTCATCTTGATCAAACAATCCCAAAGTCAGTCTCACACCCATCCTAACACTCCTCAAAAATTGACGACTTCCTACCTCAAAGTAATGCCACGTGTCTTCAAATTTTCAGTTTTGGCTTTACAACCTTTTACAAGCCCCAAGTACACGGAGACGTAGTGACGTCAATGTGTTCGATCCTCAACGACGAAGAGCCAGACATGAGATGGATATTTTACAGTCCAGCGCAGCACTGTCTGGACAAGCTTCCCGGACACGTCAAATTAACAATTGGTGAAGAGATTGTGGCAAGGTATGAAAAGCTGGAAGACTTCAGGGAAGACCAGAAGACCCAGCTCGGACTTTTGCCAGAGAAGAAAGGACATTAGAAACATAAACAGTTTCTTTTTTAAATACTCTCTCGTTTAAATACATTGGCTTGTTGATAGTCTATTTGTTTTGCGATTCACTCTTAGCTTAATGGGTGTGAAAACAAGAGTAATTATAACTTTATAAAGATGATCAATTTTTCAATTAGTTAATCGTAGATTTCTGTATAATCAATTGGTTAAACGTGAATCCAAAGTGAATCCTTCACCATCCGAAATAATCTCAACTAATCCTCTTTGATAAAAATACTAATCATAGACAAGAGGTTTAAAGGGGTGGAGCCGTACGCCGGACACAAAAATCACGAGAAGAAGTATTTCCTATAAGACAGACAATTGACCCTTTTTAGACGCTTATCTTGATTGAATTGTCGAAAGTCAGAAATCTTACCTTTCCAAAGATTATACCGACCCCCCTCACTACGTCCCTGGTGTGTTGGGGTATTTATCGCCAAACAAATAAACAATAAAAACTGCAAAATTTAAGGGTAAAAGAGAAATAAAATCACATTCTATTTCAAAATTACACTGACGACGTACCTTAAAAGTGTTTCAAAAAAATGTTGCAATGAAGAAAGCTCAAATGAGAATATATTTCAAGAAGAATAGTTGATGGATTCGTCACCTGTTTGATCACGATGTGACGCGTGATTATGGATATTATCCACACTTTCTTCTGTACCATCTTCATCAAAATTCTGATATTTCATGGGCTTGTCTGTCTGTCTCAAATACCTAAAGAAAAGGAATAGTAATTGGCATACCTGTGTCTGTAAGTCTTGGTATCTTTAAAAGCTAAATCAAAGGTTGGAAAGAATCGTTTACATCCAACACCTGAATAGATAAAAAATGCCCACTTCAATATGCAAGGCAACACACAATAATCCTGGTATGAAAGCTACTTACAAGCAAAGAACCATTGGAACAAAGAGAGTCAGTGACATCATAAAGAAACAAAAACCGGGATGCCATGAAACTGTAGCTGAGTAAATGTTGTTAAACAACAAGGAGGCAGCAAGTGAACAAAGCACTTCTATTGTTGCATTCACCGAGAATAAGGCACCTGAAAAAAGAAGATATTTGTAGATTCAACATCATTGTACACTATTTTACTGTTCTATATCTCCAATGACAATTCTAATACAATAGATGTTATTGGATATTCAAGATATCCTTACCTTGCTGGTCCTTCCCAACAATTTTGGACATCAATGATCGAATGCATGGTATACTTAAACCACCGAGCAAGTCAAGAAATGGAACTACAATGAAAAAGATGCTTTAATTTAAACCTGAGCCATTGTAAATGGCAAAAATTGGATGAAGAAATCCAGTCGAGGCATGATAAATTGACTATGTACTGTTTAAATGGCATGAAATTGAGAATGAAATTTACAAACCGACAAAGAGCATCCATAGTTTTGTTGACAATCCAAGAACGATAAACATCAGCATAGTTCCACACAGACTGATAATTGTTATTGTATAGTCCTTGAGCTTGAGCACACGGATAAAGAGAGGAGAGCAAGACAGTACACCAATGCCACGATAAAGCATTGAGACTGCAAGAAAGTACCCAACCATTGACGGCTTGAAAGACAATGGACGATGAATTGAGAATAATACTTTCACTGTGTTTGAGCCAACAAACACTGAAAGAGAAAAAGTATATTGCTTCAGAAAGATGATAAATTGATGTATTGAGGAGGCTTTTGAGTTCTGAGGGGCTTAGTTTTGAAGTCTCAAAACTTGAGCTTTGAGGCATTCAACTAAAGTCTTGAGGTAAATTCTACATAAATGACACAACAATGCATCTTATACAGCTCACGTAACTCACCCATTAACCCAAAGAAGAATGCAACCAGAAGCAAAAGAAGATTTTTTCTCTTTGAATTCGGTCTTTTTTGCGCAAAAACTTTAACAGCCTGTATGACCTGCCTACGACTACAGCATGAAGCTAAACTCTCCTGGGAGATGACTTTCCTTTCTGAGATGTAAGACTCATTGACTAAGAAAATCACATAGAGTAGATTGAGAGTCTGAAGTCCAAAGACAACCAGATATGTCTTAAAGTAACCCACATGGTCAACCATAACACCACCAATTAGTTCACCCACGCAGCCTCCTAAGAATGTCATTGACTCCAGTATAGTCAAACGAAGTGTTCTGTTCTTCTCTGTTGTTATATCAGACATGTAGGCAAATACGGCCATGAGAACCATTGCAAAACTCCCAAAGAAGCCAGACACGCTCACACCAAACATCATATAAGCAACATTCCACTGCATAAAATACGCATTCAACGTCATTGATATTGCATCAATCGCATTGCCAATTAAGGGGAGAATCATGAAGAATTTCCTGCCAACTTTATCTGACATTGGACCGAAAGCCAGGGCAGCGGTTGCAGATGGTAGTGTCAGTGCAACATTAAAATACAACATCCATTTGGAAGTTGCGGCCTGCACGATGTTTTCCTGGTCTTTAAAGTGTCTATTTTCTTTTATCACATCGCACACTGAACTGTTGTACTTAACTTGACATAATTTTTCATAAACCAACTGTTCTGTTATTGGAAATGACAAAAATGTGCAAAGCATGAATGTAAAAAGGACAGGCTCTACGGTCACGAGATTTGGCCTAGACATCTTCTTGAGCACTGCCTCGCTACAATTTGTTTCTTTTAGCAAAAGGTCAGTTAATAATTTAATCCATAAATTGCAATAATAACTCAACTTACAACTGCAAATATTTTTTCAATCACCTTTCTCAAGCTGCATTTGCAGAAAACTTGCTTCACTCAAAAATACATGTGTTGCATGCAGTTGCATGTTATGTTGCTGGCAATGCAGCTCAAGGCAAAAACGGGAGTGGGCGTGGCTGCCGTGCTGTGCTGTTCTAAATATGATCACATGATATTTAGCTGACGTGCTCCCCCCAAAAAGGGCGCTCTGACTGGGCGGGGGAAATTTGTATCAATGACAAAGCTTAGTCTCCCCCCAAGACGAGACAAAGCTTGAATTTATTATATGGGCAAAAAGTTTGAGTTAAAGGGCTCGTATTCTGTGAAAGCATTCGACACAAAAGATACGTTACTAATACACTCTTTCATAAATCAATATCAGTCTTGCTCTACACATTTTTATCATGAGATTACATTATCTGCCAAATCTTGATCATATTTAATTTGTTTATTTCAAGCATTACAGACGTTAATTTATTACTATGGGGATTAAAGGGGATTAGACTGGAGGTTTTCCAGTCTAATCCCCTTTTGTAGAAAAGTGTATAATAGTCTAAAAGTTTCTGTAATGAAAAAATATATTTATTAATAAAGTAAGCTATACATGTAAAGTTAGTAAAGTAAGCTATATATATTATAAAATGGTAAAAGTGATTACAACGCACGTTATTTTATAAAACCAACAAATTTGATCTGTTAATTAAAAAGAGCTGACAAATAACATGGGAGATTTATATATATGCATTAGAAATGAAAATTGAATTCAATGAGATATATGATGATAAGATTGATTGAATGAAATGTTTATTGTTTTGACGAGATTGATTGAATGAAGTTGGATAAGATGCATATTTATCATTTCTCATTGCACGACACAAATTGCTGTTTTTGTATTTTTCAAACTATCAGGAAGGCCGGTTTTCTTGTTTGACCGTATTCTATCCAAAACCTTCACGGAAAGAAAAAACAGTCGTTAAATATTATAGGCATGACACACTGAATGGTCGCTATAGATTGGGCCTCCAACCAAAATTTTAAATAATTCATAAAGATTGTAAAATGATTGATATAATATACCTCAAGACATTCAAAGAAATCGATAGACAAGGTATGATCAGCATCAATACTGTTTAGAATATCTTCAACTTGCTGTTTTGTAAACATTAAATTACTCGAGTCGAGTATATGCTCCAGCTCTTTCGCGTCAATTGTCTGCAAAAGAAAAACATTAACATTTACTTGAATACAGTATTGGCCTTCATTGCTGTCCCAATAAGGTTTTATCTGACCCCAATGCAAGTAAATAGGCCTTTTTCACGTTCACAAAATAACAGTATGATTCTAACTTACCCCACTTCCATCTTCGTCAGCTTCTGCAAACTTCTTCTCAGCCGTCAAAACCGTTGAAATTGAAAGCTCGGGATATCTATCAGCAATAGCCTTGATAAGGAAGAAAAAGATCAATTTTATTAGTTACGGGAGAAGAAAAACACGGTAGAAAAACCAGTTTAACAGCAACAATTTGCGACAAAACATTTAGATGCATTTAAAAAGGCGTAATAAATAAAGGTTGAGGGTCGATTTTCATTTGGTATTTGACCAGAAGGAATCCTGTTCCTGCAAATCATTTCATCCATTCAACAAATTCCAATATTCCTTCCATTCCACCTTTACTTGTTCCGTAGTTCACAGATAGCCCATCGAAGCGTGCATTATCATTATACCTTGTACAGTTTATCACTGTCTTCAAACACATCTGCCGTGGCATTGGCTGTGTCTGGAGACAGAGAGTCTTTTGCTTTGCCTTTCTTCGGAACTTTTCTTTTAACCACGCGTTTTTTTGACATCGCACCGCTTTTTGGTCGCTTTACTTTAGGAGAAGGCTATGTGAATGAAAAAGAGGGAGATACTTATTAACAGACCCAGACTTTACAATACAAGAAAGCAAAGCCGGTAAAAAGCAAAACAAATTGATTACCTTTCCTCCTATCACTTTCGATTCCTCGATCTGCAAAGTCAATAGACAAAATATAAATACCGATAATTCGAATCCCTCATGACTCGAACCTCGGACAATTCGAACACTCGAACCCTCGCACCAACGCTCTTTCCCTCCCACTCGCAGAGGCGACTTCGTTTCATATCAGATCAGGTGATGGTGTTTTTATGCATCATTTCTAACTACTTACCCGTTTCTCAAGGTCCTCAATTTTTTTCAGAAGGTCATAGTTTTGTCCCTTTACTTTGTTCAGTTCTGTCGTCTTCTCGCTCAATTCTTTTTTCAACGACTCGCGTTCCTTCAAGCCAGACACAAAATCTGAAGTTGTCTTATCTCTTTCCTGTTCTCCAGCAACTGGTTTTTCCTCGTAATCATCCACTTCCATCGCCTTGTTTCTTTTCAGCACGGATCTCGGGCAAATCTTTGAAATTCAGCAAGCAATTAAAAAGCAAATTAGGCCCTTAACCTTTAATCTATTCTCTTTTTGGAAAGCCTGTACCTTTATCGCCGGATGTTCAACACCAAATAAACCACAAAGGAGTAAGTTTATTCAAGGCTGAACTTCAGATCTTTACTCAAATAAAACAAATTAGTAAATATTTAATGAGAAAGTTAATCCGACCCAACTCACATTGACAGCAATCACACCATTTGTCTGATGTGACCAGGACAACCAAACGGACGAAAACAATAGCAACTATGACAGTGACGTCATCACGATGCATGTCTTGCATGAAAAGTCAATTTACAGTAATGACTTGACTTCAGTACCAGCAGAAAAGGTTTTCAGAGAAGAGAACATAATAATTGTCAATTAAAAACCAATACTATCATGTTTTTGAATATAAAATATCACGTCATTTTGGTAGAATGGAATAATATGATCAAATATTATCACAGAAAGCTAAAACAATCACTTCAACCAAAGTTTCAATCTCCAAGCGTCGACACCATTAAGATAATATCGCAAAAGTCTTTTATCTCGAACAAAACCAAGATTTTCATACAGCATAAGTGCAGCTTTATTTGTCACTTCTGTTTCCAGAACAACCTAAAAACAAAACATAAATACCAGTTCTAGCTACGTAAAACAAAATATAAAAGCACATGATATAATAGAAGAAGGTTTAGAAAATAACAAAATTGATTATAACCATACCTCTTCGCAACCATGATCAACCATCTTCATTATTGCTTTTCTTACCAAAGAAGAACCTACATTTCATAAAACCAAGCAAATTTTAGCATACAAATCGGCGAGTTATTTTTCTCTCAGGTATAAACAAAAATTTGTGAATACATTTGATAAACAAACCAATTTTGCATCTCCTGTAACCTTTGTGAACTACAAGCATGGCAATATAGCCTCTTAGAACACTCTTTCTATGAACATCAAGCTTACAAACTATTGCGCCAACACATTCTGATCCACAGTATGCCTGGAAAAGAAGATTACATTCAATTTTGTTAGCAGTAAAACACAGCAAACTATGATTTCAATCTTGATTCTGAAGGTAATTGTAAACAACACAAGGAATAAACCATGAAAAACTGACTTACCAGATGAGACAGATGAGGCCAGTTGTGCAGAAAATAGCGATATGTATAAATAGAATAAGGCTCGGATAAATCTTTGGTGATAAGATCTATCAAATCAGGAAGTTGTTCTTCAGTTTTATACGGTATGAAATCTATTTGCTTGTCATTGTCATTTTCCTTGATTGACAATGTAGACAAAGTGTCTGAAATATCATTAGTTGCTTTACTGGCTAATGCACATTTTTGCTCCAAATTATCTGTTTCTTCTTTATTATTTTCACTATTAAAATTACTGATTTTGGAAGTTGAAGGTATTTCTGATTTGATACCGTTTTCGCGGCACTTTTGAGATGTGTCGCGGACATCAAATTGTTCATTTCGTTCCTCTTCGTTCAAACCTCTGTTGCAGTGAATCTGACTTTGTTTAATACAAGAACCCCCTGGTGCTTGATTTGAAATCTCATCTTCTGGTTTCTTAAGCTGTGCTCCAGCGTCTAGTTTGGTCAATACTCCTGCATCTTTACAAAATTTCAAATCGCTATTATCATCTCCAGTACAAGATACGCCGTTATTCATTGCAGTTTTTACAAACTCCGACAGTTTTTGTTCTTTCCGGTCGTCCATCTTTTCTTTCAATACAAAATTGGGCCTAAACCAAACAATTTAACACACTGATTCTAAGCAGGCTCTCACCAGGCCTGAATTATCCTACAGACAAAAAATATTCTTCTCATCTGACCATTGTCTTCCACATATCCAAAACGATTATTATATCCATTGGAGACTAAATTTCGTGGAATAAATTGTGCTGGAAACTCGACTTTTTGTGGCAGACAACGCAGGCAGGCAAAAAGCAATGTGCAAAAGGTTCAGTCTCCATATCAATCGCAGCCTCGCAAAAGAAAACGCAGCATGTGACGTCATATTCATAAGAAACTGTTGTATTTTGCATTTATCATGATCACACAGGACAGGTATTTACAGTTTTACACTATGAGTACCACTATATTCAACTACAGTGGTTTACAGTTCCTATTTATAAACTTTGCAAAGAAAACATGAGACTATTAGAAACTTTAGGGACAAAAGTCCTCGGGACACTTGTAAAATTACAAAAAATATTATCAATCCACAAACTTCCTCGACGTTGGTTTATTCAGCTCCTACTCCTCCTAAAAAGGTTTTCCTCTCAAGCAGACCCTGTTATCTTCGCGCAAAATGAATTTTGCAGACATTTTACAAGACTAGTTCTCCAAACAACATTGTTTGGGGAGAGGGGGGTGAAGAATACATGCAACCTTTGAATAAGTGTCCCAGGACTTTTGTCCCCTTTTGCATAGCTCATACTTTCAACATGGCAACTAAGAAACAGGAAATCAACGCTGACAAGCAAGCCAATGTCTTTTGGATCTTAAAACATGGTGTGCGGTGCGATAAACCATCATTGTAATTCACACGTATGATGTAATACACATGTAATACACACCTTGCTTATTGATAAAATGTCAATTAGTTACAAACTGTTTCGCCGTGTTGCCAAAAAACATCTCTTATTTGTTCGTATCTTTTCTGCATTCAAAGCGGACCATTAAAATTACTTCTCGAAAAGTGTTCTACAGTTTCATTGCCATTATTCAAGTTGTTCCAATTGTCTCTTTCCCTGATCGCTGAAGAGATCATCTTGTCAAGGGATGTATTGAAATTGTCCATCTCATCTCGAATTTGTTGAACAGTTTTGCATGTTTCTTGCAGATGCCTATGCCGCTCTGCCCGCGTATTGTGATCGAAACATGAACTGGTGTCGGCATTAAAATGTCCTAGAAAAAAAGACCACTCAGCACAGAACAAACAACATCATTTAAAAGAATATAACAAAGGATAGACCCCCTGACAAGCTCGAAGGCGCTTATTATAAGCATCTACGAACCACAAGTGGCAGGTGGTTGTACATTCTTTCGAGACGCTTCCAGCAACAACCATAAATGAGACATTGATTTAGTTCCATAGAAGAACGATTAGTTCAACAGTAATCTGGCTTGTTTACATACAGTTGAGTCTGGTCCATATTTCTTGTAGCAAATATTCTTGCTGACATTTCTCCCATCTTCACGTTTTGTAGTGGCCAATTTATAGTTCCTTTCATTTATTTGAGCAAAATGCTTTATGCGATGCTCAGTATTGGCGTTAAAATTAAAGTAAGAGCATGCGTTCTTTCCAAAGACTTAATTTCTCATGATGTGCAACAATGTGAAAGAAATAAAACTCACCTTTCTTTTTACGGCGGGCATCCTTTTTCAAAAACCTTGCCTTCAGGAGTCCACTCAAAACAAGAAGGATAATCAACATCGAAACTCCAACGAAGAAGTATTTTATTGGATTTGAATTGACACTGACAATGCTGGATGACTTCGCCGACGCTTGATTTCCGAACTTCGTAGGCTTCGATTAAAAAAAGATTGTTGTGAAACTATATTAACTAATACATTACTATCGGTATGGGCAAAGTTAATAGAGCTATGAATTTTTAAGAGATAATGCATACCATATTATATATTATGTTAACTTTGGGCCTTGGTAGATTGACTACTATTCAAATCAAATTCCTCGATACATCAGATACATTCTGTCTTAGCTGATTTAGATTTGTTCCAAGCATGTTTCATGTTTCAAGTTTCAACTTCGCCAGCTCAGCAAACACCTTGAACAAGTTAACCACCCCGGTTAATCACCCCAGATTTAGGAACATTTTGGGACCAACTTGCTCCTTCACCTCATTCCTAAGGTTTAGCTTTCAACTTTCCCTGCCTGAACAAATAAAACACGCAGCATTTGCTCACCGAAACCGATGTTTGGGATTTGGCCCAGGCACTCACCTTGAATGGAATAATAGAAGAAGACAGCTTTCGAAAGAGCACGTCTCGATAAATCTCTGGATAGATTCTGAAACATTTTTCTAGCCACATTCCTTTATTGCTGAGTACGAGACCGTAAGTAAAGACGTATTCTATGATGTCTGCAAGCAGATACTTCTCGAACTGCTTTTGATAATGCCCAGCAATGTAGCTATCGATTAAGACACCGTCAGTTTTACCACGGGACAAGAAATTTGACAACTCTTCTAGGTTTGATGTTCCTGAGATAAAGAAACAAACAACAAGGTAATTGCGAGGTAAAGTCATGATAAAACAATATAATATATTATATCTAGAAAAAACGTAAATACTTGCCAACAGCTATCGCGTTCTTCTTAGTTGCGATGTATGATTCTTTGCTATTTTGTAACACAGCGACCTAAATGGCAAATCAAAGAGACTTAATCAAGATAAATCAAGCATAAACATGCCTCTACTGATCCTTCAATTGTAATTAATGCTTTTTAACAACAGTAGATATCTAAAGGAGTTCACAATGGAATCCTAGTATCCTATCAGAGGTTGGTTTAACGGTTCGCATGGGTCATAAGACGCTTTCTTATGTAAAAAAGATTTTATCAAGACCAAAGTAGACTTTTACTATGAAACAAGCCGAGGTGGAATTTAGTAATAAGCAGGCAGAATAGATGTTCCGAGGTTCCACGGTGTTTAAGGAAGACGAAATTGATAGAAGAAGACAATATGCTCTTACTGTTGCACCAGCCAGAGAAATCTCATTGGATAGGCAAGCAGTGATTAGGCCTGTTGTGATCGATGCAGTGAACATTGAAAGAATTATAGTTCCAAATAAAATCCAAAGCATTGCCAGGAATCTTCCAGGTACTGATTTAGGAGAGTAATCACCGTAGCTGAAAATAAAAAATAAGAATTAAGTGAGCCATGCCGAGCACTGGAGAATCAGGATAAAACTGTTAATTGCAGTTTCATTATGTTTTTAATGTTAAACAAGAACATTTGAATCTGTAGCAAGGGGAGCTAACACTTCCAAATGCGACATGGTTTATAAACGAACAAATTACTCACCCAACTGTTGTCAGGGTTACAATCGCCCAATAGAATCCATCACAAGGACCACTGACAACTTTGAATAAAAAACTCTTTGCTTTATCTCCACTTTCCTTCGATGTTTTATCTTGCTTCTGTCTACTTCGTGAATCATTTACGAGTTCCTGTTAAAAACAAAACGATAAAAGTAGATAATTCACATAAAAGCACGACTAGAAAGAAAAACAGTTTTGAGTTTTTAACAAAACGTGCAAAACTTGTTTTTGTGATGCAAGCATGGAATGGATAAAGGCAATAAAAAGAGGAAATTTTGTCAAACTAACCATGATCCAAAACAGAGTACCAGCAACGAGAGCTGAGAGCAGAATAACAACAAGCACTGGCCATGAACTAAAAAACGATTCAACCAATGCAGCCTGAGCAGAACTCTCTTTGCCATAGAAGAAAGCGATACCAGGAGAATCAACTGTGAAATAAAAACACATCAAATCAATGAGAAGCACTAAATACCCACATAAAAGAAGCTATAGATTTAGAGCCCCCCCCCCCTCAAACCGATATTTCTACTCAAAACAACAGAAGAACAATAAACTGGCGCATTTAAACAATAGGCTGGAAGCAAATTTCGCAGGTTCTTATACACTGGTCATTCATCGACTTGTCCTGCTCAAACAACTCGGTCGGAATACTGTGATGGCCACCTAACTTCTTGAAACAACATTAATTTTATATAACATTGTATACGATAAGGCATTTATTAATTGATAATGATCGAATTAATTTGCATACGAATTGGCTTTAACTAAGCGAATAAACAAAAATCAGGTAGCTGAATTCGGGAAAAGTAACTTAGGACAGTAGTGCTTTAGCTTAGTGTTGATTAAATTTTCACAGATTATCTAAGTTTACTTTGCCAGTGTTCACCGCGTGTATAGATTGGCCGGTTTCACTATCCATAGAGCTGCAAGATATCTACGCCGCAGCCAAATATATCTTGTTAGTGTAGCTATGTTCTTACTTAGATTTCATTCGACTGTATAAATGAGTTACAGGATATATGGGACATTGCATCGGGATCCCAAACATGAAAACAAAACATGAAATATCGAAGTCTTCTTAATTCAATGTCTGATCGTTGCAATCAAACGAATAACATAGTTAAATTCCTAGTTGTTGCAACATTGATGCCAGCTGTATATCATAGTCAGTATATGTAAAATTCCACAAACCCACCCTGACGAGTTATCCAATTTCATAAAATACAATGTTTCAATTCATAGCTGTCCGAGATAGTGAGAGTAGTAAAGTGAAACACAATGAAAACAGCGTTGAGCTTACCCAGTGAAATGAAAGGCTGACCAAGAACAAACTTCTTTTTATTGCTGCCATAAAACGGTACGAAAACATCGCCTGAGCTGTTGTAAACGATATCTTGTAACTTGCCGATACCGTCAATCGGCGGCATGTAGTTGATGCTGGTTGCATCGTTGCAACAGAACTTTGTCATGTCTTTGAGAACTTCATAAAACACACCGCCAACTTCACCCTTGCTGTTGTTGTAAATGTATGGAGGAAGATCAACCCAGGATACGTTGAGATGTTGCGGACAACGGGTCCTCATGTCAAGAAGATGTAACTGAAAGAGAAACAAAAGGATATATAACATATACATGATAATTGTAATTGTGTGCATGCGATCAAAGATATACATGTAATGAATACCAAACGACGGCGAGAAAATTCGTACTCGAAACTGAGATGAAAGTAAGCAGTTGAACTTCGAAAAATAAAATCGACTATGGCTCAAATTGATTTCTCCGATATTGCTAAAGCTTTTCTCTCTCCTCTGGTGTCTAATTGCTTTATGTATGCTTCAAGTATGACTCTTGATGCTTTAAAGAAATCTTGTTAAGTCAAACTGATATGTTATTCTTTTAAATGGCCGACATATGAAGGTCGCAGTGTATTAAAGATTGATGCAAAAATCCACGCAGTTCCGTGCAGATTAGCATTTAAAAAACATAAGTTAAATAAATTATAATATTTTCACAAGGAATTGTTATTTTAATACGATAGTAGAAGGGCAAATATGGACATGTTTGATCATTAATGAAGATCAATATGGAATTTGATGGTCTAAAGCATGTTGGGGGCTACATATTACTGCAAGAAGTTGTTATCGTCGTGAATGGAAGCTTCATATAACCGAAACCTAAAGAACAACAGTTTTTTACTTTTGTAGAAAAATATACGATTTAAAGAGAGGCCGGTTCATGTAGATTTCAAAATTTATTACTTGAAAACGCATCTTAATCCCCAGTCGCATTTTTTCCCATCCAAAACTGGCAACCTTGGTAACTCCAAAACGGATTAGATGTTTATATTTACAAAATATAATAACTGTAGGAAATGGAATAGTTAAATATAGCAGGTGAAAGAATACACATTCTTGTAAGGTCTATTCATGTCCCTGTACTAGGAGTTTATTAATTTTTAACCAGTTTCTGGTACTGAATTTTTTTTAACAGTTTCCTATTTGCATATAAAGTTTACAACACAACATTTACAACACAACACATCACTGAAAGCAGAAATAAAATCCATTATTCATTATTTTCCATTGAGCAAAACTGAGCTTTTTTTGAATTATATTCTGACAAATGTACATCATATTACAACTGGAATTGGTTCCAATCAGTGCAAAACATAGCTAGTACTTATTAGCTGCATAAGAGACAAGTTGTTAGTTCTCTTATGTTATCTTACATTTCTTACATATATTAGATGTTTTTCTACACAGATTGGTTATTTATAATTATTGAGAGTAATTCGAAGATAAAATAACATAGGATAAGATAAGAAAATGCAAAACACCACAGTTGCTTGCAATGCAAGATATGCGATGCAATGATCGTAAATATGTGGTAAAAGTTGACTCAATTGGAAAGTTGTTCCGCTATGTTATAGACTTGATCTAGTTGCAATGGGGCATGTTATCATTACAATGATCATAAACATTGTTATTAACATTATTTCTTTCTTAATGTTATTGCAAGTATTAAAAATTCACAATGGAAAATTTACAGGCTTTAAGAATCAAAGATTTAAAATTTCATTATGATTATAAGAGTTAAAAATTCTGAAGATTTACGTTGTAACTTGGAGAATTGATGAAAATTTGGAGATTTGAGAATGACAAAAGCTACGTGAAAACTGAGATGTCCTTATTACAGAACGTTGCAACTAATTTGAACATTAATCTACTCCATTAAGGCCTCTGTGCAACCAGACCAGGTTTTACTCCGCAGCACATGCAATCAGTTGGGCGCGCGTAAGTTGTCATAAACGAGTTTCTCTAACATTGGTGAAAGCCATGCTTGAAAATAATCCAAGATAAGAACAATAACTACCATGATGGAAAAGCAATAAAAAGCAAGATGCATATAAACAAACTTACGGCATCCATTCTGGTATTTCCCCTCCGTCACCAAATAACAAAAGCAGCAACAGGGGCTAATTTCAATCTTGATTTTCGTCTTCCTTTCTCCTGGCATTAACAGATATCATATGTATTGATCTTGCGTTAGAGTACACAACACAGCATAATACCAGCATACAAACAAACTGACTTCGATATAAAATTACGATGCTGTTTGCGTTAAACAACCGTTTATAAAAATAAGACTCAATTAGTAAACTGCATTGGCGGGTATTGCAGCGATGTGTACGTACAGGTAATAGCACCATAACTAAATAGGTGCCGGTGTTCGGCATGAAAGGACTGCTGGGAAGCAGATACGTGCGCTTACACCCAATACACAAATGCTTGATCAATACACATCAATATAATATTCAAATATCAATGTAGCTAAGATAAATAAACGAAAATTCATTTGACTTTGTGTAGAATACTCCAACCTGTAATACCGCCTGCCAATTCAGCATTCAATTGCAGTCAGGCACCGCGCCCTATTTATACTGTTTGCGGTTCTCTGCTTACCAAAGCATCACGTAATAAGTCAACTAATCAGATTTTAGTTGGAGGAGCGTTGCAAACACATGTTGGGTTTACTGCATGCGGGGAATTCACTGAAGTCATTCGCAATTTCGCATCCAAACAAAGCGGCATGCAATTTTTTTGTCGCAAAAAGTCGGAAATACAACCTGCGTGTAACTTTACATTCAGCACGTCGATTCGGGCATTACAGCTACATGCGGGGAAGGATATCTTAAAACGTCTGAATGCGATTGCTGAAGCAATGAAAGCTTTTTATTTTTTTAAATTTTTTATTTTAATTCATTCATTTAAGGAGGGTTCAGCTTCACTGTTCACCAGTAAGTAAGCCCGGCCAAAATAGAAATCACATCAAACATCACCTCGAAACAAAAGCTCAATCATAACCCACCTTTAAAACTTCTTAAATATTCATCTTCCACAAACAAAATTACAAAATCTTGAATAATGAAAAGTGGTGGCAGATTGCATAGGTATAGTTAACAGCACACATCATCACAGCTGCTGGAGACAACGTGTCGCATGCTTCTTGCTCTCCCACGCTACAAACCAGTGCTATGTGGAATAATAAAGTTTTGCGTTACCAATTTGTCGTGAATTAAGGCTTAATCGAGTCCTTCTGTTTCTTCCTGAGCAGAGCTTGCAGCTGCCTTGGGTTTCTACAAACATACATAGATCATTCAGTCAGTACAATACGATGTGTTACAATGGAATACATAAAATTTCGCTTAAGCATAGATATAACAGGGATAGCTGCAAACATCAAAATTAATCGGTCAATGTAGTACAATACATTTCGTCAAGCTCTCTAGCCAAGCGTTTTTATCCCGGTGCTCAAAGGGAATGGCGTGAAAGCCGCCGGTTCTTCCGTTAATTACTTTAAAAAGCAAGCACTTTTATTATCCCCACAAAAATTTTATTTGTCATGCTGTATTGAGAACACTTTTTATTAATTTTTTCTTTGCCCATTTGCTTTAAAAACGTTTCGGGAAATCAAGTAAATTTGTTTGCAGTGTAAGACAAAGTAACCTCGAAAAATTCATTGAGTCTGACCCAAATACAACCTTATGAACATAATATTACGAAAAATAATCAAAACGCAAACATCTACTTAATGAAGTTTAGTTAAGCTCGGGTGAATAATAATAACAGTCCTCTGCCTCAAGAAAAGAATTATTATTATTATTATTATCAAGTTCAGAGTTGAGCGAATTCCTCCATAAAAAACTTTGAAAACAAACTTCTTATAATGACGGTTAACAGTCCTTATATGGAAATCTTTTTGAAGTGATTGTATTGGAAATTAAATACTTAGATTGGCTTCTTCAAAAATAAATTTAAAAATTCAAAGCTCACAAGGAATTTCATGACAACATACATAGCTTGCTTTTCCTTCATAAGCAAAAATTCTTCGTCAGAAATCACGCAAACATCCTACATAAACTGTAGTGAAACCAAGCACGAAACAACATAGCGCCGGGTGCTTATTAAATATTTTGCAAAATTAGAAAAATATTTGGCAAAATTATTTGAACCAAACAGTGAAAATTTAAGAATTAGTTCACACTTTTTGATTTTAGGGTGGGCACTTATTGGAGGGGGGCAATTAAAAGAGGGTCGGTGCTAATTAAAGGAAATACGGTATTTCCTCCTACTCCTGTTTAAATTACGCAGCATTCAACACATTGACTTACTACTGTCAAAATACAGGTCATATTAAAAGTGTCATACACACAAATGATTTACCTGTGGCGATGATCCAATCGTTGCAAGGTTTTGTAGCAGCATTTGGAAAACAGGTGGAGGCAGCATGCCTTGGAATACTTGCAGAAGTTGTTGTGGCTGTCCACATACAGCGATTGCATTTGTCAAGTGCTTTACACAATTTTCATAGTCACCTTGAATAGAAAAGGGTCATCTTAGTTGAGCCTGGTTGTATTCAGCACTTCAAAGTTTGCCCAAGTCGTTATTAGGTCATTAAGGGTCTTCCTATATTAAAAGTTGAAGTAAAGAATGGTTGATTGAGTGTTGGTGTGTTAAGAACTTCAAGGTTTGCCTATAAAATTATCAGGTTATCAAAAAATACAAAACCAATCGAAAAGTTTTGCAGGGGTTTCAAATGAACAAGAGTCAGTCAGCAAAGAAGATCAGTGATCAAGTACCTTGTGCAAGAAGATCCTCTCCAAGTTGCACTTCTTCCATGAAGAATTTCTGCACAGCATCTTGATCTTTTAAATTTGGAAGACCCTTAATAAACAAGAAAAAAAACACATGTAATGATCAATCATGTTTTCAATAGAAAATAAAGCATGAAAACATGAAAAATCTACACCAATTTTGTATTAGGAACGTATAAAATATATCCAAGTTTACAAACAAAACTGACAATTTTCTTCAGGAGGAACAATGTGGTTAAACTATAGCACTTTAAGCATAGATTTTTTGTAATTTTTAAATAAAGATGCCACCCTCAATTGCAGTTGACCAACTCACTTATTTACTTAATAACTAGATGAGTATAGAATTACCTTCAAAGACTCTGAATTTTCCTTCTGTTGTTTCTTCTGCTCTTCTCTCCCTAACAAGAAAACATCTTTTTTAACTTTTGATGTTGTTAGGTGTTATATTTTAATTAATTAATTGATAAAATTTGAAATGATACATACATTCATACATACATACACCTCGTCTGGGGTACACGACACGCCCCTTTGTCACGTGGCATCGGCATGGGCCTGGTGCATGCCACGCCCACTTTCAAAAAGTGCACACACACAGACACGAAAGGGAAAATCTCGAGTGTGCATTTGCCACACTCTCCAGACTGGTCCAAGGAGGAGAATAAAATCACAATAGCCCGATCTGTTGTGAAGCATTCTGGTCCAATAAAAGATGGGAGAGACAGGAAGCGCACACTGACTGGGCCTAAATCAGCAAAATGCACGTGCAAACAAAAAAACAAAAGACAGTACTTACTCTTTTTTAATTTTTTCTTGAATTCTGGATCACTTCGTCTTTTATGGTCAAAATATATGCAATAACCAAAAAACCCAACGCTGCAAATGCCAGCAACAATACCAAGATTTTTCGTCGTGATCATTTTGGCGAAACTGCGTGCGGAAAGAATTTAACAAGCACTTGTCATTGAATTGAATTGGTCGTATGGGACGCACGAGGCTATTTCCTTCGCAGCCTGTTTGGCGGAGGAGCAGCAGGTAAAAGCAACACAAAATGGCGGCATAAAAACAACAGATTATTTTGTTACTTGACGTTTATTGTGATATTTGGAAGAGATTCACCGGAGAGAAAGTTTAGTTTGTACAATTTGCTAATGCTAATATTAGATCAACGTAATGGCTGATAAAAATTTGGGAGTAAGTATCTATTTGTTTAAATTAAGAAAGTCAAACAAAGCTGTGATTAGCATTGGCAAACCAAATGAATACTGATTAAAATGTCTAATTGCGTATAAACTATGTAGTATTGCTTTTTTTCAAGGGCACTCAGGTTATTGAAGGATGCAGGTTGCCGGTAAACATGTCAAATTCTGAAGACTGGCGTAAGTATATTTCTAGTTTAAAGAATAGGAGGTCATGTATAGTGCAGATTCTGTTGTTGAGAAGAATTCAGTTTTTACCTTAATTTCAATCTAGCGTTGGCTGAAATCGTCAGCAAAAAAGAGAGAGATGGCAAGACTGAATATTACGTACACTATATTGATTGTAAGTTTGTCCCTAATATATTGTCTGTGTGGATATTCATATAGTGTAAAAATGCTACACCATTTCAATGGCATATTGTTCACATTATATTATTATCCATGCTTTCAGATAACAAAAGACTTGATGAATGGGTGGCCGAAGAACGACTTGACATGTCTCGAGTTCAGCCACCGAAAGTTGAAGAGAAGAAAAAAAACCCTTTTGCATCAGCTGCCGCCTCACCTGCCAATTCAAAAAAACCGACGAGCAAACAGATGGCGAGCCCAAGCAAAGCTCCTTCGCCAGAAAGAGAGACTGTCAATGTCAATGGAGGTTTGCCAAAGAAAGGATTTATGGTTGGGAGGAAGAGAAAGGCAAAAGCACTTCATGAAGATGTGAGCTATGACCCAATTACTTTACAAAATCCTCACACTACAAGTCTTTTTTTGTGTTTGGGTGAAAATTGCCTTTATATAGATTGCTTTCAGGGATTTTTAGCATTGTTATCCTCTGAGTTCCACCTCGATTTGAATATTTGATTTGCGACACAAAGTTGTGTTCAATAAAGAAGGCTGTAGATGTCTAATTAATTTTCAAACAATTAACATGTGATTAAGATTAGGTTTTATTGTCCAGGATGCAGTGGATAGTCCAGCCCCAGCAAAGGGTGATATCTGTAAATCAAGTAGCCTGCGCAGTGGGGGCAGCATGATCGAGAAGTCTCAAGATGACATCATAACAAGAGTTAAGAACATCCCACTGATAGAAATAGGAAAACATCGAATTAAACCTTGGTATTTCTCACCATATCCAATCGAACTGACTACAATTTCCTGCGTCTACATCTGTGAATTCTGTCTCAAGTATGTAAAGAGTTTTTGCTGCTTGAAAAGGCACAGGGTAAGTGTGCATGCGCATAAACTGCATGCATTAACCTACTTATTTCATTTCTTTCTTATTCATCAAAGCAATAACAGTTAAACCCTAATGAATGTACCAGCATTTAAGTCAAGCTTCTCGTTTTGAGGTTTTGGTTTCATGATGATGATGTTTTGTTTTAGGAGAAGTGCACATTGTTTCATCCACCTGGCAATGAAATCTATCGAAAGGAGACCATCTCATTTTTCGAAATTGACGGAAGAAAAAATAAGGTAAGAACAATATCTTCTGTACACGCTTTTTTTTATAAGGAACCTAGCTCGGGCCTAGTTCTTTGTTCCTTATTTTGAGACCTCTTTTAACCACTTCGTAGTTCTAAAAGTTCCTTAATTTTAAGTTCGCATTTAGTGGACATAATTAGTACAGACGCAAGAAAAGCATTCAAATTCGACGTTTTGCTATAAACCTGTGAAAAGATAGCAGGTAAAAACATGAAGAAGCTTCATATAATGTAAACGTACTGAAAATCAATGGAACCGGTTTCCTAATTGTAAATTGTGCGGAAATATAAATATATTCAAAATTAAAAAGTTCCTTAGTGATTTGGCCTTTAGTAGTAAAAGTTCCTTAAGTTTTTTGATCTTCTACATGTAGGTTCCTTATAAACGGTTCCTTATAAAAAAAAGCGTGTAACTCAGAAGGCTCTATTTAAACGTACACCCAGTTGAAATTTAAGCCTTAGTTTGAATTAACCTGCTTTGTCGTAGCTTTTTAAACCATACCGTCATAAAAACGTGAAATAATCTGATAATCTTTTATTATTCTGATATCATAAATAATTTGATATAACTTATATTCGAGTTACTGTCGATTCAACATCTCTCTTATTTTTAAATGATGTTTATGAGTATGTGTTTGATATTTACGTTCTGTTAATGATAAAAACTTATATTCTTATTAAAAGTGTTAATTGTTGTTGTTGTTGTTATTTTTAGACGTACTCGCAAAACCTGTGCCTCCTTGCCAAGCTGTTCCTCGATCACAAAACCCTTTATTACGACACGGATCCTTTCCTGTTTTACGTCATGACCGTTTTTGACAGACAGGGCTTTCACATTGTTGGATTTTTCTCCAAGGTAAAAAACAATGCTGTTGTAACATCACATGCAACACTACCGGTCGTACAAATGCAGGCACAACCGGTCGTACAAATACAATGTAAACATTGACATGTCGAACACCCTGTGTGCTTAAGTGAATGTTCGAGTTTAGGAGTTTTGGATTTATATCGAGCATCAGATTCGAAGCAAGTAAAAGTCAGGGGGACAGTCAACGATTTGTGTCTAAGTACAGTTGAACCTCGATAAGTCGAACTCCTTCGATCTCGATCATTTTTGCATTTCCCTTGGTTCTGTATGCTTTATATGTGAACCTCGATAAGTCGAAACCTCGATAAGTGGAACAAATTTTTCTTGCCCTTGGGAGTTCGACTTATTGAGGTTCAACTGTACTCGCATTACAATCACGATTGAAGCTTACCTCCGTCACATCATTGGAATCGTGCGCAGCTGTATGTCAGTTGCGGAATTGAGACTGTAAACACAATGCTGCATTGTAGGAATGGTAATACTTGCGATGCAATGCATCGTAACATATATGCAGCACCAATCATTCATGTATATGGTCACTTTTGCATTCTGTAGGAGAAAGAATCAACCGAGGATTACAACGTCGCTTGTATATTGACATTGCCTCCGTACCAAAGGAAGGGATACGGAAAACTGTTGATAGAATTCAGTGAGTATATATAATGAAAAGTTAGTTAAATTTACATCCATATCACCGTGTTGATAGAAATTCAGCAGGAATCCTCGTCTTAGACTCGCTCGGGCTTTCGACTCGTCTTGGTCGAATCACATCATATCAGTTGGAATTAAAATCTTTTGTCTTGTTGCAGGCTATGAACTGTCGAAATTCGAAGGCAAAACTGGGCATCCAGAAAAACCATTATCAGATCTCGGCCTGTTATCATATCGCAGCTACTGGTCACAAACAATACTGGAGATTTTATTGCAACTTAAATCTGAAGATGGAAACACCCCGACCATTACAATAACGTAAGTAGCTTTACGCATTGATTTTGCATTATGACGGGGGTGGTGTGGTGGTGAACAATTCAAATAATAACGAGAGCTTTCATTCAAACTCTGCAGGGAAATCTGTGAGATGACAAGCATTAGGAAAGAGGATGTTATATCAACATTGCAGCACTTGAATCTCTTACAGTACTACAAGGGACAGTACATAATTTGCATAACAAAGGACGTGTTGGAAGCTCAAGTAAGTGGCATGAAAAAGAGGCGAAATAGAATCGACCCCAAGTGTTTGCACTGGCAACCAAAAGATTGGGGAAAACGAGGAAAATGGTGAAAACGAGGCAAATGGTGAAAACGAGGCAAATTGTGAAAACGAGGCAAATGGTGACGTGTTTCCCTTGCAAAGTTAGTTGATCACTATTAGAGCTTAGCCATTCATCGGTTTTTTCTTAAAACCCATGAATGGCTAAGCGATAGTTTTCATTGTATCATCTTTGTATTTATTCGTCTGCAAGGCAACGCTGAATATATCTGCATGAATGCCACGAGGAATGCAATAGAATTCAAATCAGTAGCAGAAATTGTGCGTTTGCAAGTGCCCCCCCCGGGTTAAAATTTTTCGGCAAATTAAAACCGACCTTTTTGGGGGGGGGGGCAAGATTGTTTCAAACAATGGTTTCAACATGTATCTGAGAAGATTTTGTCGTTTAATTTGAATTTGATACCTTCCACCCCCCAGAAAAATTGCTTAATTTCTGCGACTGATTCAAATGCAGCTCTTAGGTGTTTACACGTGTTCATGACAACCTGGGAACTCAGCAGCAATGTAAACATTTAATATGATAACCAGCTGTTTGTTTCCAAAATAGAAACAACAGAACTTAGTCCGAGAAATTTTCATTGATTGACAAACACAACATTTCTTCACACTTTTTAATATCTCTATTATCGTGACACTCATCATTATCATTATTAATATGCTATATTTTCTTGTGGATGATGTTTATCTCCAAGATAAATTAATGTTTTACGATGATAAAAGTCACTCAACAATTCATGTGTCACTACCATAACTAAATGTCACACAAAATCTGATAATATTAGTAATATTCTAATACTTTTTTTGAATTAGTTAAATAATATTGATAATAATTTCAAGACTATTTCATTGCAGTCATAGCTAACTATACCTAAACTATATCTATAAAAAATCCTAATAGCATTCTTAAGTTATTCAATGCAGAGTAAATAATTAACTAAAAGATAATGGTCTGCACTTTGTAAACCATATTGCAACTCCTTCCCATGATGATTAGCCAACTGCATTGAGGCCATCAATGAAAAATGGAGAGATAATTGCTGCCTTTTCTGCTGTCTCCTTTAACTTCTTCAATACTTCAATATTGGCTTGGAAAAATGACTTTTCATAGTAGGGGATTTGGTTCTTCTTACAGAATTCTTTTACTCTTTTTTGCACTTTACGCAGATGGTTTCTTCCTGCACGTGGAAACAAATGATGCTCAGTTTGGAACTGCAGTCCACCGTGAAAGAAATCCATTATTGGCCAACAGTCAATATCCATTGTGGCTTCAAATTGTGCCTTGACATAGCCATCTGCAGCATAATTGTCTTGAGGCAAGCCATCAAAAACTTCCATTGAGAAATGGCTAAGACAAATCTGCACATGAATCAAGCCTATAAGGAATCACAAAGCATTTAACTGATAATTATTTCAATGGTTTCGCAATTTAAATATCAAAAATTGTGTTGGAAAATTATAAAAATATCCCAAGTATGATATTGTTTGGTCAAATTACCTGCAACAGCATGAGAAACAGCAAAAAAGACAATTCGTTCAGACCATGTAGAACAGGTGGAGCAAACTGTTAAATACCAGAGCCAGAAGAAAGCGCAACAAGCTAACTCAAAGATGGCACCCTTTAGGTCCTTCTTCTTGAACAATATGTAAATGAAGCTTTGCAGATACAAATTGAGTCTTGCCACAGCCATTACTGGATAAAACAAGTAGTGCTGGTTACGAACGCATAGCTTTGCAAACCAGTCAAATTTGAATTCTTTCTGGTGATACATGGAATAAAATGCCTTGAAGAATTTCTTGGAAACAGCAAACACTGGGAGATGCTGAATATCGGGGTCGTAATTGTAAGAATTTGTCACAACATGATGGAAATTGTGACTATCCTTCCACCATCCAATGCTGATACCGGTCAGAAAATTGCCAATAATCACACCAAAGAAATCGTCATACTTGGTCTTTTGTGTGACAGAGTGATGGCCAATATCATGGCCAATGAATGCCATTTGCTGCCAGAAAAGACCAACAAGAACCCCAGCAGAAATTATACTCAGATAACCACTGGAATACTTCACAAGGACCAGTGCAGAAAACAAAAGAAGTATGTTGAATACTCCTTTTTTCAAGTAGAAGAAATCTGCAAAAATGTGACAAAATTGGTCAAATTCTTTATTATGATGCATGGTTGTTGTTTTTGTAAAAAAATCAATCTTATCATTGAGAGCACATGTTGAAATAAAAACAAAAATAAAGCTCTATTCAATTATATTTTGCTTAAACATTCTGTGGTTAGGTGGTTAGGTCATGTCTTCTCATCAACTTTGTTTGGATACGTGCAATCAAAATAATTAATGAAAATATGAACTCCATACTCCTCTCCTTCTCTCTAAGCATTGATAGATAGGGTGGTTAAAATAAATAATTACAGACAATTCTCCATTCACTGTTTGAATAAGAAACGCACATTGAAAGACACTCACAAGAGACGAAAACATTTAGGTTTCAGACAAAAGGATCGGATAACAGACTATCAGACAAAGTTTGCGGCCGTTGTCAACAGTTTAATTTTAGAACGAGGTGTGCAATACATTCATTTTTTGAAGGTTTTTGGGAAGAAACTAAAGTTTCTGACGTAAGAAATTTTCGGTGTTGATTCGAAAATATTAGGAAACGTTCGAAAATATTAGGAAACGTTTCAAATGTTTAAATATTCGAAATTTTAAGAATACAATTCTCATTGAAAATTGAGAATATCAAAATTTTTTTATAAAAGAATGAGTGTGTTACTGCAGGAAAATCTTTACTTACAATCAGGCTCATAGGCTCCCTCTTTTTTCAACGATTCGCGAATTTTCTCGAGGTCTTTGGCGATTTCTGTCTTGCCAAGATGTGGTTGCTTTGGAGCATCATCCAATATGCCAATTCGGAAAGCCGGCAATATGGTTCGTAAAATCTTTTCGTCGTGAAATGTTTTGAAAACATCAGAACAATCTTTTCCAGCCATACAGCGAATGAGTTGGTAGCCACCGGGATGTTTTGAGGCCCAATTCGAAACATTATAAACTGAATAATCCACTATCAACCATAAATCACCATCTTTATTGTGCTCCTCGACATCTTTTCGTGAATATACAGCCTTAGGACCCGATTTGACTTCCATTTTGATATGTACTGTGAAGTACCAGCTTCTCTCTTATCAAACAAGGAAAAGCAGGTATGATAAAAAATTTCTCTCAGCCAAATATATAATACGACATACACCAAAACATTGACCCAGATCCTGTTGTAATTACCTTGTTCTCAGTACCAATTAGTCGTTGATTTTGCCAAGAAAAATGCAGGGTTTGTGGTGTTTGTATCAGAGCTCGTTTGTTCAGATTGCCCTTTCGACCATCTGCTCACATTGCACCATTGTCGGTGGTTGTGAAACACATCACGTTTTGTCGTCACAAAAAAACACACCCTCCAGACAAGAAAGAAAGAAATCTCTTGTTCAGGCAATGCAAAATGAAAAACCCGCCAGACCTCGTTTTGAAACAACCCGTGGCGTGGTGCATTGTTCTATCATGCACGAGCACAAGATGTTCACGTGCAAAAGCATTTTGATCACGCTCAAATTAAAACGTGATGGGGCAATAGAACAAGAAACAAAGAAAGATTAAAGACAAAGGAACAAAAAAAGATAGGGAAAAACACGTTGCATGCTGAGAGTATTGCATGGAATTCCTAGTAAAAATATCTATCTGAACGAAGGCTGTTAAACGAAATACCAAGGTAAAAGTCTTCACGGCAGTGAGTGGGGACTTTTCTGATGGTGGTACATATGCAATTTGGCTCGTTGAAGCTTAGGTTAATATATTACTGAAATATGGGTTGCAATATTTTCCGTAGGGATTGCAGGGGAAAATGAGGAAAAGTAGGGAAAAATTGGCAAAATAGGTGCAGGAAAATGTAGGGGGAAACGCATGCGCAGGAAAGTCATAACAACTGGGTATGGACACCAAAGTGAGTTTGGCAACTTCGGTGAGCTGGCTCACCTATATCAACAAGCCATTGAACATTGATTGTTACAGCAGAATATAGACAACGACGCATTCTGAAGATATACAGGAAAATTTTATTACGAATTAGGATTGGACTTTGTACACGCATCATAATTATACAATGAAAGACTAGACGAATAAGTCATCTAATGTATGAGATCAAAACATTCATCGTTTTCGGAGACAGGATAAACTTGATATTCCTCCTCCATATTCTCCTTATCTAAAGAATTAACAAAATCGGTTTGAAAGTCGTCAAATTCTTGCATGACATCCAAATTATCATCGCTTTGAATATTTCTCACGGAGACAGAAGCAGTTGTTTCAACTTGTTTCTGCTTTCTTTTCTCCTTGTACCTTCTGTTTTGAAACCATATCTTCACTTGCTGTTCAGTCATTCCCAGTTTCCTTGCCAGCTCTCTTCTTTCGCCACTGCCAAGGTATTTATTCTTGTCGAATGCTTTTTGAAGGACCACAACCTGTTCATGCGAGAAGGAGGCTCGCAATCGTTTACGAGGTTGTTGTCGGAGAAACTGGCGACCTGCTGTTGAAGCGATTTGAAACAAGCATTATGCATTGTTAATACTGACACCTATTGCATTGTCTTTCCGGGCATTCAGTTCAAAAACATTCATTTGCAGTAAACAGCCGCGTATAAGAACCTGTGAATTCTGCATCCAGCCTATTGTTCAAATACAATAGCCCATTGTCTCTTCTATTGTTTTGAATAGGAATTTCAGCCTAGGTACTTAATTCACTGGTTGTTATATGCGGGTGTTTGCTGTATACTGTATACGTTACTCCGCTGGAATCCCCGATAACTCGAACAATTTTATTCAATTTCCCGGTGGTTTGAGTTATGGACACCCTATACTACTCACCATATGTTGCGTAATATCGAGCCAATGTTGGGTTGACGCTGTTGCCGGCAAAAACCGTTGGTTTGTACCAGTGTGGTAAGCATAGCGAGCATCGTGGTTGGCATCTTGCAAATCGAGACATCCCTTGATTTGTTGAACAGCTTCGTTCCAGCGCATCGTCGCAAAATCCATGCCCCGCAGGACACAGCTGGTCTGCGCTTTGTAAGCCATGTTGCAAATGTATCTGTCTTCTAACAGCGTCATTCACATTGCTCAAAAAGCGAGGCTGTACACTGCCAAAACTGTGCCTGCAACGCTCTCTCGCATGATCAACTCTCATGCGATGCTGCACCATAAAATCACTTGTCTCGTATTCTCTTTGGCATCTGGAACCGTCTACCAAGTGACGACGTATTAAAAATGGTGACTGCGAAGGCCGTTGTGCCATTGACAACTTCTTCCCTAAAATGTCCTCAATTGACAAGAACTCTCTCCTTGGCATGATGACTGGTGATACTGATAGCAATCGTACACGCTACAAACTAAAGCTCTGAGCACAATCCGCTGCCTTATATACTCTCCCTTTCTCTACCTCTTATCTCCCTCTTTCTGTGTATGCTTGTAGCGGGTGTGTGGAGGACATGAATAAATGGTGCCTAAGAATCGATTAATTTGTAAGTCAACATGTTTTTCCAGCTGAATGTACGAATATTGCTTGAAACTAAAAGCCGCTCCAACTTCTCAAGTGGTTTTTATTAGATTTACAACTTGCGGATTAATCAGTTCATAGTGCGAGGTTCAGCAGCGACCAGTTCTCTTCGCTCAACAGCCAAACCAATGATAATCAGAGTCGTCGTAACGGATTTGCGTTCAGACATTTTTTATTATTTTACTTCAAAACGACCCGGAACCGAAAAATATCCCACGAGTGTGGCTGATCCCGTACCGTTGATGATGGTAATTTTAGAACCCGTAAAAGTACAAGGCCCTAAAACTCTGTACTTTTAAAAACAGCACGGTTAAATGCAACGAATTCCATAAATGGCACATTATATTTACAGGAGCCAAAAATAATTGACATTTTGCGGAAGGTTTTCTGCAAAAACATTGTAGGAAACCTTCCGCAAAATAGCTGCAAATCAAATTATGTCTGAATGTAGCTACTATCTGAATACAAATAAAACTACAGTGGCACATTAGGTCATCAGTAATTATTTGTATATAACGCCATTACATCAAATGTGAAACAAAAGTACTAGCCCATTCATTTCATCCGACCTTCTATGATGTTTGCTTATCATCTTGTTACAGGTTAAATTAATCTAATCAAATACATAAGTGATATTTCACATCATCAAACAAAACTCATCAGTTTGATTGAAAGACAAAAGTAGCTTCAATTACAATAGATTATACCATGGTCGACACCTGAGCCCAGACCAAGTGTCTATCGCGGCAACAACTACCTTGTATGATCATATGTTCAAATAGACAATTAATCAAACTATGATTCTTCGTTTTAGCAAACTTACAATGCTGCTCGTGAAACAATAATCCAAGTCACGACACTTTGCTATGCAGATGAGAAAATGACGTGTAGTGATTGGTGGATGACCTTCGGTTCCACACCCTTAACGCCCATGTCTCTTGGCCCCATACCTCTGACTGACGAAGCATTAAGAGGTCAGTCGGCCTCAAACATGACCACTCGAAATCGAGCAACCGAGTACTTACTAACGAGTAAATTAGAATAATTAAATCAAATGACAAATATTTGTTGAATTAGCTGAGTAAACATCGATTTGTATTCAAGGTATCGTTAATTATGACTTTTCTGCTCGAGTAAAATACAACAAACACAATAATAGCTGTTTTAGCTTCCTTTTAGGCAAGACAGGGCTGTGCTTTAAAAACTACACGTGGTTGCATTGTGCTGAGACTTGGCATTGTGCTAGGGCAGCCGCAGAATTATCACATGAGTGTTATGTTACTGTTTGTACATTGAAAAACGCATCCCCAACATTGAAATGTTTCCAGCTAGGCAAAGAAGATAGTTGTCAATGAAACTAAAAAAAGGCTTGGGGATAGCTCAGGCGATAGCTCATCGGTTTTCTGAGATAGCTTGGCTCACAAACCGCTCGGAGTTATTTGATTGAACCACTCAAATCTAACCGAGTAATAAATAAAAAGACTCCTTCTCATAAACAACTGGCTGTCGTAAGATCATTGGCCTGCACGAATACGAGACCACAGTGCGTCATATTGCTTACGCATTAATAACGTAGCAATAAACAGCAGGTTAGATTCGTAACCAAATATTATAAAAACGTGGCGAAATGTCTTTGCCGGTAAAGACAGTGCTCCATACCATGGTAGGCAGTACGAGTTTGCAACGATAAGAGCTGTGAGTGGTTGAACATAGCTGTCTGATGATCGCAATAGCGTGAAACTCTAATGCAGATAAAATAGCCGACTTTACCAATGTTGTGTTCTTTGCGCGCAACTTAAACACTACATTTCTATTTATTGAGCTTCGAATAAAGCCAGAAAAATAGAACCATCAAGTAGTTACATAAAAATAGTAATAATTCGCAATTGTTCTTCATCGAGATTTGCTTTTCAGGAGTGAAGTGGTTAAAAGAGGAGTGGATTGACACAAAAAGTGACGGAATATATGAAATACCAAAACATTATCTTTTCAAATTAATCAAAAGCTTAATTGGTCTACCTTTTGAGAAGTGTCAAAAATTCCTCCCTGGTCTTTGGATCATCTCTAAACGTACCCAGCATGCAACTTGTTACGGTCATTGCGCCTGGTTTTTGAACTCCGCGCATCACCATGCACATGTGACTGGAAAAGTAAAAAGAAAACAAGAGCATGTAAGCGCCTTCAAAGTGTCCCATTAAAGATTTTGGATTCGAACAATTATTCACATCTGAGTTATATAACGTGTGAAAGTTGGTCACTTGAATATTTGGCACAAAAATCCAAAAGATAAGGACATAAAATCTTACCACTACTTCAACATTGTAGTAACTGCTTATATACTATATAATATAACTGCTTATATACTATGCTATAACTAATTTTGCTTATATAAAATCTTTATAATTAATAATTTAAATGATATTCCCTTTCATAAGAATACACTGGTCTTTTTACGGCGGTACTTTGCAAGAAAGAAAGGTACAGTACAAAAGTAGAAGTACAAAACAACATAGCCTGCATCAACGCACGGTTTCCAAAAGTAAGGAGCATAATCGTTAGAGATGAATTGAAATATTAAATAGGTAAGATATGTCAGCCATACAAGGGGTAGTAAACATGATAAGGGAAGCGATTCTATTGCATAAGAGCATTAATTCTGATATGCTAAAACTGTTATCTGATTCGTAGATAACTGAACAAGCAATCGAATAAAAATTAATTCATATTTTGGTTGAAATTACAAATTCTGTTTTGTTTGTCGATTTCAAATGAATTAGGCGTGATTGCAAAAATAAAAGATATCAAATAAATTAAAGAAATCAAGGAAATGAAAGAAATAAAAGAAATCATTCCACATCAAAGCAGTTTATGAAAATCAAGAAAATTAAAAGATGAGGACACCAAAACTATTTTTAAATTCAAGGTAGAAAACATTCAAGGTTCAGTCATTGCTTTGGGCTTATGAATGGTAGAGTGGAGAGGTATCTAAAACAAAGATTTACAGCAAAATAGATACTTGTAGGACTGGATGAAATTGTGGTTAGCTACAACCGAAGATACAGCTACACTCAAACGGCTGCGACGGTGTTCTACCTATTAAAACCAGCATGTTACAGATTGATCAGAAATGTCGGCAAGAAACAGGTTGCAAAAGTGAAATAATTCACAATGCCAAAGTGGTCACGTGTTTACCAGCACCTGCATGGGCAGAAAAATGTGTTGGATTTGCTCAAAAACATCTACCCACATTAAAAAGTACAAAAGAGTTCGATCAAGACAAAATTATCTTATTACGTGTACGACATGCTGTGGAGACTTCATTAGCGCAAGTTGTCAGACGCGAGAGGAGAGGTTTGAAATAAGCCTCGTAGTTTACATTCGACAAAGCGAATTCAAGCAAACAAGAAACTAAAAAAGAAAAAGATCAGCAATGAGCTGCTCATTCTTCAAAAGCATGCGATTATTCAAGAAAAGCAAGCGTTTCATGAAAGATAAACCGAAAACAGAACAAGACGACGGAATGCAACTCGCAAGAAGTTTACCAAGCGATTCGCGAAAATCATCAGCAACAAGAACAGCAAGCAGGGAAACTACATCCTCATTTAGCAGCGATCAAATGTCTTCATCTTCATCTTCATCTTCAACTTCGTGTTTGGACGAAAGACATGAGATCTTTTCTTACAGAAAAATACGTCGCCACGCAATATGCGAAGAAAACCTCAAAGATTACTGGTGTCCAAGAAAAGTCGAAAGGCACCAATATAATAATCTTTACTATGCCTGATCATCGTGAGCAAACAATTCGCAAGTAATTATCTTGATTATTGCGTTTACTTTTTACACCAGCATTGACTTTCAAGTTGCATTATAAATTATATAACATTGAGAATTAATATTGTTAAGAATATTGTAAATAAACTTTTTCCGGGTTGCTATTCCCACAGTTGTTTCGCAATAGAAAAATTGAAAGAGCGAATGGGTTTTTATTAATATGTATAGCTTTTAAAAGTAATATTTGAGAATAGTAACTTCTAGTTCGTTTTATAATATTTATTTGTAATATTTATTTGTGCATAAGAGTATTCCAAAATAAGAATTATTTCATGTTTCATTCATTTGCAGTCCAAGTTTATATATACAAATTGTAAATTAGGCGTATGTATCAATCATTTCATAAACAAAATTTCGAAATGCAATGTTTTTATGACGTCAATGTGAGCGTTATTTGTGAAAAAGCAACAAAAGCTGTTGGCATGCAACGATTAGGAAACAAAAAGTCACTCGTCCATTGAACTGAAAAGCAAGAAGCAAAACGATGAAGCCCAGTTGACAATTTCAAATGACGTCAATCGTTGAACATTCACCAATGACTGACTAGGCTGATAAAGAGCAACACCTCAGAAATTAAACGAGGCCACTTCATAGATAAAAAACATCTTTGAAGTCGTCAGAGATGTTCCTTTGAGGTAGTTCGAGTCGCACCTGCTGTGTTTATCAAATCTAGGCATAATAATTACAAATTTCCAACTCCAAATAAGGAATAGAAATTTCACCGAAATTCGCCATTTGACAATATCATGATGCATTAAAGTGAGAGGTTAATGGTGAAATTTCATGACATGAATGAAATTTTTAACATTATATGTCAATAGATATAAAATATTATAATAACAACATAAAGTTTTTCGTGATTGCAATGCAATTTCTTCTTTTAAAGGTTTTAGTATCTACAATTGGGGACAAAAGCCCTGGGAAACCTATTATTTTTGCAATTTTTGCACACATACTTCACCCCCTTCCCCGAAAAAAAATTTTCCCTCTAGAGTCAGTTACATTCAATATCGTCGAAATTCTTTTGGCCCAGTGAGGAGAAAGGACTGTTTCACGAGACAACATTGTTTGGGAGGAATCGGGGTTTGCATTCCGCTCACAGGTAACAAAGTGTGCAGAAACATTATGAACTGGAATTTTCAGGTGTCCCAGGGACTTTTGTCGCCTATTGTAAATTGTTTCACTTCCTTGAGTTTCAAAAACCCTTTAATAAATTCTCTTATGCCAAAATTTGCTCGTGACAACTGAGCTCAGTTACGTCATTTTCATATTTAGTAGCGTCTGTAATCTGTTGCGCTTACAAAACTTGTTTGCCAACGCAAATGTGATGTTATTTTTGTAAATTACGTAACTTGCTGATGTAATGTTTGTGATATTTTTAGTTTCCCGATTTACATAGCCGTTGCATCATTTTGTGTGATGAATAAATTTACTATCACATTTTTCATTTAATGTGTGATTGTAACTCTTGCCAATTTAGGTAAGTTGGTTACGCCCAGGCTATAAATACCGTTTGGTTGATGGTAATTTGTTGCAAACTTAGCTGCAGGTGTGTTTCCTCCTAAGTAAGAGCTAAATTCGTAGTAATGATGTAATTCAAATGATGTCATGCAGTAAATATAGCTTCTTTTCAGCAAAACAACTAAGAAATTTTCAGTAAGTATCGCTGCTATACACGTTACTTACACTCGATTCAACTGATACAGTTACGTCACCTGCAAAACTGACTATTTTTATCCCTCTCGTATACTGAGGTCTGCGACACTTAACTCCTTAACTCTGTCTAGCAAAGAACTTTCTTGTTGATGTTATCTCAAGAAATTTGGCGTTGAGCATACCGGCCCGAATTGCTTGAGTGGGAATAAGCTTTTACAGCCGGTGATACCGATTTGCCGTGCAAATTCTGCGGTTTGGGGTACGCAGTTTTAACCGAATGGTCAAAACGAAAAATGACTGAAATCATATGCAAACTCAAAAAATAATTCAACTAGATGTTAAAATTGTTAAGGGGAGTGCTGCTTTATTTTTGAGGCAACACAAGAATAAAAGGAAACAAATTTTTGGTGAGAAATTTTGAGAAAATTTCCTCTCATAACACTGCTCTGACAAGATCTGGCCTAGCTTTGCTACAAGATTTTATTGAGTTTTATCCATTGAGTTATGCAAGCTCGGTTTTCATATAGAATTTCGATTTATGAATAGATAATAAAACTGCGCTTTGTCACAAGCTCAACCAACGCTGCAAAATACATGTGCAATACAATTGCAAAGGCAGGGGTACTGTAAAGCTATTGCAAGGAAATACTGCACCTAGACTTTAAAGTAACCTTTAGTTAAAAACTAAAGACCACCAGTGAGCAATATTTCTTTGTTACTTTACTTTGAAGGGGCCTCCAACTGCAAAATACCTGAGAGATGCGTTATCAAATTTTTCTGAGCGATCAAATTTGAAAAATGAGGCCCTGGTGCCCCCTTGAGTTCTGACATCCCTGAGCTTAGAGTCAGAAAGCATTGACAGTAATAAACAATAACAATATATATAATTTACCAGGCTTCTATGATGACACCAACTCCTGTTGGAGCTATTGCATCAAGCACAGCTTTAGCAACCTCTTTTGTCAACCGTTCTTGTACTGGAAAGTAAGAATATAAATATATCAAAAAAAATTATGAGTTATGTCAATAATTATCACAAACCTTCACAAGACCAAAATGATTGCTTGATATTGAAAGAATATTAAACAGAGTAAAAACAGAGTAAAAACCCAGATATAAGAACCAATGGATTAAGGACCTACAGGATGATATTTCTACTGATAACAATAGACAAAATAATAATTTTTTGTGTTTTAACAATATGGATGTCAAAATTGCAGGTTTATATATGTGAGTTTTTTCTGTACACCATAAAGGACTCAAAGAAAGAGACATTTAGCCAGGTTCCATAACACTTTCAATGTTCAATTTTTTATGCACAGGATGCAGGGTAACGGTATGTAGAGATTCTCAAATACCCCCCTATATGCAAGCATATGCATTACCTTGTAGCCTTCTACTGAACATTTCAACAAGTCTGAAAGAGAACAAGAATAAAACTCGCAATGAAAAGTAATACTTATTTCAATAAAACTTAACAGAAATTTCTTTAATATTATACCTACCTTGCTATTTTGCTCAATCCAAGCACTTTTCTATTCGGAAGGTAGCCAACATGTGCCTGTACATAAAATATTTGAAGTTAAAAAAATACAAAAGAACAGTTTCACTTGAATGAAACAAGTTTAGAAGCAAATGCGAATAGGTACGCAAATACAAACCTTGCCAACAAATGGAACAAGATGATGCTCACACATTGAAAATAAATCAATATCTTTAACTAAAACCAATTCACTGTGTTGTTCATCAAATACTGCATTATTCACAAGATCTGAAAAAAGTATTAATACATGTTAGTGTAATGACTCATACCTTCAGTAAGAGACAGGTGCTAAAATCAGCATGGTGGTAGTTCAAATCACGTGTATGCTATGCGTATATCAAGCCAATGTATCAAACCAATTGTTTTCAAGCAGCTAAAGTGTGAAGATCAAAAATTGGAAACAGCGGCACGTGGCTTAGCAAATTTTCATTCTGACCTGATACAGTTTGGGTGTAGCCTTTAGTGAAAAACATCATGGCCTTTGCAAATCGTTCTGGCGTACGCAAAAGGCCTTCTCTTTGAGGATTCTCTCCAATGGATGTAAGGATATCTTTGACAGCATTTGCCATTGTTGCCATTCTATTTTGGTCATCATCTTCCTCATCTTTTCGTGTTGGTTGCGCCTGCGGTGATTTCGAACTCAACCAAGAGTCGGATACTAAAATGCAAAAGAAATTTCGTAAACATGTGAACAAAAAAGAGGAGGGACAATTACTGTTGGGGGAAAAGGTCACAACAAAGTTGCAGATACACCTACCATATGAAGTTTCAGCAGGACTATTATGGGGAAATTTATCAGCCGACATGTTTTTTAAATCTGTTCAGACTACAAACGATTCACGGCGAAGATTGCAAATGGCAAAAATCGTTGGCAATAATCAACCGCAGCCATTGTGTCATGGTATGTTGTTGCGGTCCACTCCAGTCCACGCTTCACGCATGATGTGATGTTCTTTATTATTCTCCGGGTATTATTTAATTTTAAGTTTCAAAGGATGAGGTTTCATAAATTCTTAAATAAATATTAGAAAAGCTTTTTTGTATAGTATGAGTGTATGTAGATAGTGTATGGTATATAAGGTATAGTGTGTGCGGGAGGTTAGGGCTGGGTTAGGTTATGCGAAGGAGAAAGCGCTGGGCTCGAAAACGGTTTCGGTTCTCTCAGCGTCCTAGGCAACTATTTTTATAAAATTATGATGTAATCTTACGTTATCCTCTATTTAGCTTCAAATACACTAAATTGTAAACCTTGATTTGTTGCTGAATTAAATGAATTTGAATTTGAATTTGAATTTGAATTTGAATTTGGACGCTGGACTGGACTAGTGGTGGTGGAATGAGGGAGCCTAGGAACAGGGATTGGCGTATGGGGGACTGGCGTAATGGTAACTGCGCAGTACTCTATTTAGTCAACTGCGTAGGAGCACATGTGATATGTTGATGGTCAGGGTTAGGCTAAGGGTTAGGGCTTCGGGTTTCGGGTTAGGGTTAGGGTTAGGGTTACGTTATGCGGAGGAGAAAGGTGGTGAGAATGCGCAATAGTGTATTTTTGGTACTGCGCAGGAGCGTCTGTGACGTATGGGCGTCCATAGTGGCTTAGGCATTGGCCTTAGGGTTAGGGCTAGGGTTGGGTTAGGTTATGCGAAGGAGAAAGGTAGTGAAAATGCGCAGTAGTGTATTTATTGGTACTGCGCAGGAGCGTATATGACGTATGGGCATCCATAGTGGCTGAGGAATTGGCCTTAGGGTTAGGGTTAGGGTTAGGGCTACGCGGAGGAGAAAGGTGGTGAGAATGCGCAGTAGCGTATTTACTGGTACTGCGCAGGAGCGTATATGACGTATGGGTATCCATAGTGGCTGAGGCATTGGCCTTAGGGTTAGGCTTAGGGTTAGGGTTAGGGTTGGGGTAAGGGTTAGGATTATGGCTAGAAGCTAAAAGGTTGGTGTAACTGCGCAGTACTATATTTAGTCCCTTGCGCAGGTGCACATTTGATGGGTTGCTGAGATCAGGAATCTCGTATTCGTTTCACCCTCACTTTCAATTTATTGTTGCTAAGAGCAACAATTGGATGTAAATGTTGAAAAATAGTTTGTGCAGAAAGCTTGCTTCGAGAAGAAGATTAGTTTAACAACAAGATAATCAGAGCCTAAAATGGATTCCGACAGCCTACATCTTGACATAGATTATGTTGCAAGTAGTGGAGTTATACTGAGCATCGAACAGAAAGCTGCTTTGCAGTCTTCTCTCGTGATTTTGAAAGCCCAGCAGCAGTTCGAGAAGATCCAATTCTGGGGCAAAATTCTTGGTGTGAGGATGGATTACTTTGTCGTTCAAGGAGTAGGGAAAGACCAGCAAAAAGACAGAAAAACTCTTTACAGGTTGGTTGCTGAAATATTTTTTCAATATTGTTCTTTTTTAATTTTAAGTCAGCAATTTTATTTTCCATATTCGTCAATCTATCTACCTAATCTAATATATGCCTATATTTTGTCAACTTTAGTCTTGATTGCATGAAATGGGGTTTATTGCAACTACCTGATGACGAAACAAAAAGACGTTGCTTACTTATAAAAGGCCGATTTATGGGAGACCCATCCCATGAATATGAATATGCAGAGAAGAAGGCTGATGTAGATGAAACTGAACAAGATGACGAGGACAATACAAACATGGTAACTTTCTTGACATATTTTAACAACATTGAAATCGCTGATTGATAATTTCAAGACTGCAGTTAAAACACTAATGCCTTGAACTGTCTTGTGACTATTTCGCATTGCTTTTGCAGATTTTGATAAAGGAAGAAGACCGTCTCGCCACAGTAATTTCAGCAATTGACCTTGAAATTGCTATTGCACCACGTGGGGCATACACCAGAACCCCAACTGGGGAGATTCATAAGAACAGAATGTTTGAAGGTCAGTATGGCTTTAATTTTGTCAATGGCATTCAATCAGGATAAATTGCATTTTGGTCAGGAGTTGGCTTGCTAATTTTGTGTGACCAGTTCACTGTAATATGTACGTTTAGTAGCAGAAATCATGTGTAGCTAGTCATGATATCTGCTTAGAAATATCAGCATGCTGGTCACAATTCACCAATTTGTGATGTATTCATTATTACAAGTCAGTCATTCCAGGAAACTTTGCCGGAGCTGTATTTTGATAATGTGTGTACCTGCAATGCCTTCAAACATCAGTACAATTGTAAAACAGTTTCAAGCCCATACATCGATTCCTTAATGATATTTTTTAATTGATTGACATTTTGATTGACAGGTTTGTCTGCTGCAGAAGCTACAAGGTTGTCGTCGTATTTTCATTTCAGAGAGCCGATTTTTCTCCAGGAAAAATCGTTGTTGCAAAAGGTAGATACGTTTTGCAATTTACCAATGGCTAGTTCATTACATCATGATTGCAATGTATTTGTGAAAATATAATACCCTTCTTCAGCATCAACTTTAGAATTTTCATTTTTGTTCCAGGCTGATCTTGAAAAGTCGATTGATTTCCTCGACCCCATTGATGCTGATATTCCACCAAATGGTAAATAAAAATCTTCTTATTTTATCATCTTTTTATATATTTATGATTTGTTCTTGTTTTTCAAAGTGCCCTACCAGCTTTTGGCCCAGAATCCCAACTGACTTAAATGCGGCTCTAAATAAGCCCAACAAGAAACTAAGTTATTTTTGAAGTTTCTTATGCTCTCTCATAAAATTTTAAATCAATATTACAACGGAACTTTATTTTACAGGATCTTGGAGTATTCAGTTTGAGCGAGGTAATGGATTGGTCGTTCTGAGGAGCCTCCACTGGATTGGCTTTACCTTTTATCACGTGCCCAGCACTTCCAAATATGGCTACGTCTACGTTGGCACTGGAGAGAAAAATTTAGATTTGCCTTTTATGCTTTAAACGTTTATTTTTTTCATTACTTCCATTGTAAATTCACATGCTTTATTATTACCGTTATTATGTATTTATGACTAACTGGCTCGTGTTTGTCGTGATTACAATTTGTATTTGCCTCAAATATAATCTTTTCAATTTTCACGATAAAATTAAATGGATTAAAGGGTGCGTTTTGTTGCCAATTTCAAAATGTTAAAGCCCCATTCATTTGCCGACCAACAACCCTTGCCATGCAAATGAATGTTGAGCCTCTGCGCAGCCATACAGATATCATCTACGAAGGAGCGAACAGCACAAGTTTCTCAGCCAGTGGACTGAGGCATCAAGTTCTTGCTTGTATTGGCCAATAAACACGTGATCCAGCAGGGAGAGTTCCTAGAGGAAGTCGATTTTTCATTGCCAATTCCACAGAAGGAACGTGTACTAATATCATTTACGTAATAGTAAGGGTCAGGTTATAAATTGATTCCTATATTTATACATATCCTACCAATTTGTCAACAAAGGAACTCGAAAGTAGGGAGTGAAACTTTTTTCAAAAGGTGAGTTGATTTGAGAAGAACTTAAGGCAGCACGATAAAAGACGGAGGAATATATTTTCTTTTATTAATAGGCCATAATTAGGATACATCCTTTCCGTCAAGGGAAAAATAAAGAAAATCTTTGTTAATGTTTATGACAACTGGTCATTTCATATGCGTATATTTTGGCTTCTGTGTTTTTTCTTATTAGAGCATGGACAAAAGTAGAAACATTGGAAATATTTAATAATTTAAAACTTTATGGCGGGTGCGTCAGTGAAAGTTGCCGTACGAGCAAGGCCTTTGAACAAGAGGTAAGAGAGCGTGAAATATTGCCTTATTGTTGTCTTTCTAATTAGAATAGTTGCTGAATAAAAGGTAAATCAACCCATAGAAACTTCTCAGGACAAAACGATTCGATGCACCATTAAATGTAATGTTTTGTTTTGTTTTAAAAAATGATTCACCCCGAGAGAACTGGACAGCTCAAAAACCTTATGAACATTTTGTATGTTGCCAAAGCAGACTGTTTTATTTTTTACTCGGATAAATAAAGGAAATTGTGATTGGAGACATTAATTAGTTGATAATTACAAAGTTAACGACACGTTATAAAATAATACTTGGGAATGGTGTGGGTCTTTTGTGAATAGTGAGGTGTGTAGGAGGAATGTCTCTTATTTCAAAAACGAAACATTCGTACCACCAAGGTCATCAGGATTATCAATAATAGAATGGGTCTATTATGTCTTATTGGTATACCACCTGTAACATCTAACACTGATATATGTGAAGGTGTCAAAGTCAAAGTTGAATATTCACAACACTATTTGAAATTTGAACTTGCCCATGCATGCATATCTTCAAGATAATCATACATCCACAAGAAAAGCAAAAGAACCTGTTTTTTTCTAATTTTTGAGACTATTGTGACTCCCCCTTTTTAGGCACCCTTTTTACGCACCATGTCTTATTTAGGCCATTTATTTCCATTTTTATGACACTCGAAACCGATTTTGTATCATTTTTATTCGAAAGTATTTAGAATAAGCCAAGCCGCAACGTGGATTTTTGTATTTCCTTGTTAATTCTATTATGTTTTTATTTCAATAACTTTCAAATTTGCATAAACCACTTGGCTTTCATTCAAGTAATTTTGTGGCATTCTTCATATTTTTATTTCATTTTTTAATTTTATTGTTTTGTGCAAATTTATTATTTCACATCGAAGAATCATCGGGAAAACAGTTTAGACTTACCATCCGGTGATTGTGCAAGGGACAACAAAGTCAATTTCTTACTTTTTTCTTCCGAAATTTGTGGATATTTTTGTGACGTGCGTCAATCTTGACGTCAATTATTTTACGTCAATAACTGCAACTAATTTATCGCCATTCAAATTAATTGTGGACACTTTTCTGTAAGAATAAAATCTATCAAGCCTTGAATTCTTTGAAGTTTAAGTTTAAGAAGAATTTTAGAATTATTTTAGGCTCCAAATCGGAAGTTTTTAAGAATATTTGGGCTGGGCAAAATGTTAGGTAATTCTTACAAAAGAATGTTTATCTCGCAAGTTCCTCTTCATGTGAAAGTAAAATTTTGAGCAATTTCTCTTTGTTTTCAGAGAAATAGAAAATGGAGCAGAAATTATTCTATCCATAGAACAGCAGACTGTCAGGATTGTGAATACGAAAGTATGTATGAAGCATTAAAAATTGATTGTCTTTAATGCTTACGACGCAAAATTGTCTCGCCAAGGAGTTTATAAAGCGAAAATTGTGCTTCATCCTTCATTCGTGTGTTTACGTTTAAAGTAAAACCCATAATTACAACGTTAATGTTTGCACAAGTCCTGCATTTTGGGAGAAAAAATTACGCTTTGCGCGCTGATCTGAATCCAAGTTTGCATTAACAAAATAAACCACTTAATTCTTGGTTGTAGTTGATATGAAAATGAAGAATGAAGCTTCTAATTTTTCTGTTTATCCGTTAAATTGTTTACCATCGATTTTTGTAAATAATTTGCGGTTCATTTTGTAAGTCGCTTATCTTTCCATTTAGTTAAAAAATGAGCTTTCTCTCGAATCTCACAAGATCAAGAATCCATTCTACATGAAAGAATTCAAGTTTAATTTCTCTTACTGGTCAGTTTCGGAAAATGACCCCCACTTCACAAACGAAGACCAGGTATTTAAAATTCACATTTAAATCCACGCATATTGTAACTTTGATATTGTCATGATATCTCATGCCGTATGTAATTGCCTACTTCTTTGCCAAGTCAAAACAATTCTCCTAATTCGTTGAAATTTCCAACATAATAATGTCGCCTCATAGTTTGTTTTCTATCATCAAATGTTCCGTCGAAGGGGTTTTATTTGTTGCTTTTCTGGTCTAGATTTATGGAGATTTGGGAGCAGATGTTGTGAAATCAGCCTTCGTAGGCTACAATGCCTGCATATTTGCTTATGGTCAAACTGGAGCAGGAAAAACCTATACCATGATGGGAAATAACAAGAAACCTGGCTTAATTCCACAAATTTGTGAAGTAAACTGCGATTATTTTATTGTTTTTCTTTTGCTTTGAATTTAAACTGCAATACCTAACTTTTTTCTATTGATTTAACTTTGTTGCATTTCATTTCTTGCAGAATTTATTTGAAAGGTCTTCTAGTCGAAGTGGTGAAGCGTCTTACAGAGTTGAGATAAGGTGTGTGGGGAATTTGATTGGTTACTAACTGCACGTCACGTGGTTAGATCCATGTCGCCAGCTTCCGAGAGCCAATCAAATCCAAGATGAAACCTCTCACCCACAATATTCAAAATCAGCTGATCCCCAGACAAATTGAAAGCAATTTTTTCAAGGGAAGCTTTAAAATGATATGTACAATGTATTTATTTTGCTTGAAATGTTAATGGAAAGAGAATTTTATATCTTTTCAGTTATATGGAAATCTACAATGAGCAAGTCAGAGACTTACTTCGCAGAAATTCTCCATTGAAAAAGCAAGAAAATCTTCGAGTCAGAGAACATCCGAAAGATGGTCCATTTGTTCAGGGTTAGGCCCTCTCCTCGTACATTGATTTGCCTTTATTTTTTTGCTTTTTGAGGCGTATAGTACACTGTTGAGAAATCGTTTTGCTAATGTTTATGATTTGCTCTAGGTGTCACCATTCATCCCGTGACAGACTTCTCTCAACTGGAACATCTCATGGACCTTGGAAACGCTGTTAGGTGAATTTAATTTGTGTGAACCAATTTTAATACACAGAAATGAGAAGAGCTGAAATAGTAGTAATTAACATCTTGTTTTTATTTAAATTAACCCATGCTTTGATGGTAAGGCATTGGGAAACTCTGTGATGAATAATATCTCATTGGTTGATAACAATAATTAAATTACTGAACAAATTAACCTGTATAAATAAGAAAGATTATTATTATTTGTAGAGTAACTGCTTCAACTATGATGAACAACACCAGTAGCCGATCACACGCCATTTTCACAATAAAGTTCACTCAGGTTTCTGTTATAATATGTGACCAAACGATGCCATCCTGCTCTTATTATGAAAATATTAATTGAGATTCAACTTTAATCATTTTCAAAAATCGTCTTTGCAGGCCAAGTTTTCAGAGAATGTTCCGAGTGAAACTGTCAGTAAAATCAACTTGGTGGATTTGGCAGGAAGGCATGTAACCGTATTTTATGTTTTTCCTCAATGTTTAATTGTTACGTTCTTTGTTATGCTTTATAGCTATACTTTATATGTTTTTTTATAATGCTTTGTTGAACTCTGATCCAATTGATTTCGCAGTGAGAGGGCCTCCGCATCTGGAGCTACAGGTTTGAGGCTCAAAGAAGGTGGAAGTATCAATAAATCATTAACAACACTGGGAACTGTTATTTCTGCTCTGGGTAAGTTTGTGCCCTCATCATCCAATCTTTATTAACAACATCTCATGTTTTTCTGTTATTCTATTCTATTCTATCGCGTGTTTCTCAAATTCTTAATGATTTGGGCTTTGTAGCTGAAAATTCTCTGGCTGCATCGCAACCTAACAAAACGAAAAAGAAGACCTTGTTTGTACCGTACAGGGACTCAGTACTAACGTGGTTGCTAAAAGACAGTATAGGAGGCAATTCAAAGACCATTATGATTGCCGGTAAGTAGAAAGGCCGCATTATTTACAATAATTTACTCCTGAATATGTTTCGTTTGTCTTCTAGAGATAATAACTTATTAGTAAATCTTTAGTAATATCAGAAAAGCGGATGCTTTAAATTCATTTATATTTCCTTTCAGCTGTGTCCCCGGCTGATATTAATTACGGGGAAACTCTGAGCACTTTGAGATACGCAAGCAGAGCTATGAATATTGTCAACAAACCAGTTATCAATGAGGTATTTTGATTTAATCATTCACCACTTGCTGCTGCAGTTTCGCTGATATGATTGTTTAAAAGAACCTGAATGTTGCCAGTTGTGTATGTTCTTTGGCTTCGAGTTGTTGAGTTTGTTTTATTTTTTTAGGATCCCAATGTAAAGTTAATTCGAGAGCTGAGAGCAGAAATCGAAAGACTTCGCAGTTTATTGCAAGATGATTCTCAGGCGGTAACTTTCATAAGGAATTATTACTTTCAACTCAAAGCAATAATTATATTTACAAGAAGAGATGATATGCTTCCATCGATTAATTTCACGTTGTGGAAGTTTTTATTACTTCTGTATTTTATGCTGAATGTTTGCTGTTTTGTAGCCAAGTTTGAATAAGTCGATAAGCGAAGCCATTGAAGCTAAAATGGTCCAAGACGAAAATAAAGCAGAGCAGCTGTTTCAGTCATGGAAACACAAATGGGAGCAAACCCGTGCCATCTGCCAGGTAACGGTTTTAGCAAGACATTTTTTCTCCTTCCTTGTATGCCCGATTGGCGGTTAGTACAATCTCATATATCTTGTAACGGCTACTCATATAACTGTTCAATATAACTTGTATTACAATGGTTTTTGGTGAGTTTTTCGAATTTTTGATTGTCATATATCATGTCAAGTTTTGATGTTTTCCAGGAGGAACAAATGACGTTGAAGAAACAAGGTCGACAAACCCTGCTGATTTCGGAGAAGCCTCATTTTGTTGGCATTGACGTAGATCCACTCAGTTCAGAAATTGTTATCTATCGACTCGAGGTAAGTACAACACCTTCACGCCAACCTATCACGTTATATTTGGTTGCGAATAAAGTCCAATAGACAAATTCACCGGTGAACGTATTATCTTAGTGAATGAAGTATTGTTTTGGTGCGTTTTTAGGAAGGCGTTACTATGATCGGTTCTGGAGATCTTACTGAAGAGCAAGGAATAGGTAAGTGGTGTAAACTTTTGCAAATACAATTACTACATGAATAAGGTTGGTGTAACCTTTCTGTTCATTATATGACATCCTATACTGTTTAATATTGTTAGCAATTACGTCGTCTTTTAACATGCTACATGTTATTTGCTGGTGCGTAATCAGAATGTTAAAATGAGGCTCTTGCTGCACGTTAATCCACGAAAGAACATTTGAGCGAATGCATTAAAAAAGCCAAATCATAGGGAGATTACGTCTTTGTTACCCTTCTGAGCAACACTATTGCATTTATCATGAGACTTGGTTGTTTTAAGCGATTTATTGTCATGTATTTCATTGTCATGTGTTGTATATTGTATTTGTTTGTTTCAGCTTTGAATGGTTCTGCTATAGAAAAAGAACACTGTCGTATTAACGTCAGTGCTGGTGGTGAATCTGTTTACCTTGAGCCAGTCTCTCACAAATGCTATGTGAACAATGTAAATGTAGAAGAGGAGCGCAAGCTCAGGCAGGGTGACATTGTCCAATTTGGTGACTGTCTCAGGTTCAAATTCAACAACCCAAAAGAATCGGCTATGCTGATTGAAAAAAGAAGATCGGGGAATTTTTCCATGGAGGTAGCTTGGCCTTTATAATTAACCTTTATCGTCTTTTATTATATCAACAGGTTTTAATGAATAGCAGTAATCTTTATTTTTGTATTTGTAAACATTGTGCTCAAAATTGCAAAGGCAACGTAGAATTGCTTTTACTCGTACCTTTTTTCTCAAATTGGCAATGAACGAACGATTGTCAATGGATTTTCAAATTTTAGGAACGCGCAGAGGCCATATTTTACGAACTAACCTGTCTTTCTTTTCCAGTTGCCTGTAGAATTTCGAAGAGATCGAAGCTTAGATTCCGGTCTTAGCTGTCCGGACGATTTAGATGCTTGTGAGCCACCGGATCTTTGTCATCAATACGAGGCAAACTCATTTGCCATGGCTAGTTGCCCGGATTTGAGTATTCAAGTGACGTAAGTTTCAAGCAATCAAGCATTCAATTATAATACATGTATATTTTAAGTCTAATCTGCTGATTTATTACATTTATATTAGTGAAACGTTCATGTAATAAATACTTATGGTATCAGTACTATACCATGCTCTGTAAAAATGTATATGGTATGAGGTCCATTACAATAGCACAGACGGACAACAGCTAATTATATATTGGTTTATTTACTTAGGTATACTCTGTGAGATGGTCTCTGTTAATAAAAGGGCTCCACTGTTGAATGTTTACGAGTTCTGTCAGACTCATACAAGTCTGTCAGATTATACATTTCTATCAGACTCCATACAAGTCTTGTATAATCCTTAGCATTGGAAGTTGCATCTGATTGTCACACTGTGGTAGAATTAGTGTTGATATCAGAGTTTGTTTGTATGTTTTCAGAACGCCAAATGCTATTCAAAATGGTCAAGAAGCAACGCAACTCCACACTCCTCTTAGCAGAAAAAATGCTCTCAATGACAATTGGTGAATAAAACATTTATATTTTTTCTTTATTTTACGTAATCATTTTGTGTACTCCAACGTCACAGCTATGGTATTGATTATAATGTCTTTTCTAAGGCTGGAAGTTCCCAATAACAACCTGATGTCTTCAACACCGAAAAAACTTCACAAAAGTCAACCGTTTGGCCTTGATTCTAGTCCAATTGTAGATTCAACAAGGTAACTTAACATGGTTTAGTTAATGCCGTTTTAGAGTATATATACTTGTAGGGGACTAAACTTTGCGTTTTTGATGATTATTTTGCATGGCTTTTCTTCTTTCATGTTCAGTTGTGTATTTTATTTACTTGATAGGAGAAGGAATTCTCTTTGTGATATAAATGTTGAAGAACCTCACCCATCATTGGATCGATTATATTCTTTTGATAAGAAAGATTTTGATGACAAAAGGTAAATTTCCATTTTACTATTTAATTTTATTCTTCTCTTTCAAATTCTGTTGCCTTTGTTATGTGCTTGTACTATAGAGTCAAAATTTGATTAAAAGCTATTTTGTGCTTCTTGAAATGCTTGAAATCATCGTCCACAAAGTGTTTTAGCAACTAAATTGTGAATTCTTTTGCAGAGAGTACGTGCTAGATTTGATCCAGACATACCGCAGGAGAGAGGTGGACAGAATCGAGAGTGATCGTAAGTTTAAAAGTGTGTATGACAAAGACTTGGCTAAACTGAAAACGATGAAGGAACAACTAGAAAAGACCAAGAAAGAGAAAGAGAATAAAGCGAACGATATTGAAAAGTCACTTGATGAATTTCGAGAGAAAGCCAGAGTTGAAAAAGAGAGAAAACGTCGAGAAGTGGAAAGGAAGATTGATTTGGTTGTTGAGAATTTGAAAAAGAAGGTACCTCAAACAGCCGAAATAAACGAAGAACTTAGAAAGAAGAAATTTCAGCTGAGAAGTAAAATTGAAGAATTTTATAAGAGAATGGATTTATATGAGAATTATTTATTAGGACTTGAATCGGAAAGAAGAAGGCACAATTCGTATAGCGGTGATAGTGAAGAGGTGGATGCTGAAGCATGTAAAGGAGCACGTCGAAGAGCTGAAACAGTTCCAGTTCAGAATAAGGATATAAATACATTAGTAGAACAGAAAGAGATACTTGAAGAACTTTTGAGGCGGCATAGAGATGCATTGCAGGTCAATGCAGACAAAATTCAACGAGTTAAAAACAAGTTCAGCGAATGCAAAGGACAATACGCCACACGAATAGCTCACTCTCATTCGTTGCTGAAAGAACTTCAGGAACACAGGGCGCTTACATCTGAATTGTTGCAGAACGAGCACATGACTGAGGATATGATCACAAGGCCTGATCCACAGGTTGTCCATACTTTGAGATATACTGATAGCACCAGTAGTCCGCTACATATTGTCCAAGACTTAAAAGATGTTAATATTTCTGAGACGATATTTGAATATCCTGAGAATGCGTTTGAGGCTGGCGTTTGTGCTGGGGCTACTTCTCTGCCAGTTTTGGAGAATTGTGGCAAGCATTTGCCTTTGAAGAAAACACAGAGTAAAAGCGAGAAGCTGGTGGAGAGAAAAGGTAAATATGAAGACTTGATACGAGATGCTCAGAAGTCGATTGTCGAGCTGAAGAGTGCAAGGACGCTGGAGATCGATCATTATCATAACGAGGTGATTGAAGCAGAGAAATTCTGCTCAAAAATCAAACAGAGAATTACTGATGATGAACTGAGATTGAAGTCAGTGCAAGAGGAAATGAAAACACGCAGAATGTCAGGCGCTGGTTTGTCGAAGAAAGACTGGACAAATGCTGAGGCCAATCCAAACTCAGCAGAGCATCAGAAGCTACAGCTGCTACAATCGAGAAATAAAGTTATCGATTTGTTTGAATCGTCACTGGAGAATACGCTAAAGGATGCGACGTCTGAGATGAAGTTGAAGCACAGGAATAGCTGGGGTGGTTTTGGTGGATTGACGAGAACGCGAGATTTCGTGTCTTCCAAAGAACTGATAGATTCTGTTTTGCAATCAGTGCAGACTGAGAACCTCGATGAGATCGCCGAGAAAGAGGCTGAACTGTTAACGTGTCACCAAGAGCTGAGCGATTCCGAGGCTCGGCTGAGAGAGCTGAATGAGAAGGAGTCAACAATGCACAATGACGTGTTTAAGCAGCTGGAAAGCAGAAAGGTCAGGTCTGAGATGTCTCGTGTCAGACACTATAGGAAGATCTCTCAAAGCGTCGACCAGTTGCTGACGATCACCGAGGGAGATGACCCGAAGAATCTTACCCAGTTATCAAACGAAACTCAGTTTCTTGGAAAATGCAGAGAAAGACTAGAGGATCTTGAAAAATGGTAATTACACTGTAATTTATGTTTTTAATGAGGCTTTAATAATGCTTGACGAATCGGGATATTCTAGTAATACTTGTTGGCTTGCGGTCGGATGAAGAAGCTTCGCGATTTTCGCGTGTTTATCCAAAGTTCGCTAAAGTTTATTACGCTAAAGTTTCTTCCTTTAAAGTATAACTAGTGTTAGATGGAGCATGTTTGCTTATTGTTTATTAATGCATCTATTGCTTACGACTTCACCTAATGCCTGACTATGTCTATTTATTATTGATACAATGGTAATACCTCATATCGTAGCATGCTTACCAAGGTTAAAGAGAGCAAAGAGATCGATGCAAAAATGAAACAAGCACACAAGCGGCTGAGAAGCGTTTCAAGCGACGTTGATGATTTCGATGATGCCACTGATTGTAGAATCGAAATCGAGATTGAAGAACTCGAATCAAGGAAAGAGTCATGCCAACGTGATATTGATAACCTGAATAAGAGGCTGGACGATGAAAGGATACAATACCTCGATATACTCAAGTGAGTATAGTGTTAGCTAATTTTAAATGCTTACCTTGACTTGTGACACTACCACACATCACATACATCATCACACTGCTTTGATACTGCAAGACAATCTTGAATGATTTAATTGGTAAGGCAGAGTGAAACCTTGTTATAGCAAGCTCTCTGTGCATAACGAATTTTCTTATGTATTGCGAGCAGAACATCTGATTCCTTGAGTTAAGTATAATTCTCTTCGGTTTAACTAACGAAGTGAAATGTAATGAGTATTTCTATCTTCTTTCAAGGCTTGTTATTTCGGAATTCCCTTGTATAGATAATAACACGAAAGATATCTATCTTAATAATATAATGAATCCAGAAAGTTTTTCTGGCTCTTTTTGCTAATTGATTGAATTATTTTATCCTAGGTCTAAAGAAGATTTTGTCATAATCGGCAAGGGTGGGTGATTTATTTTCATCACTTCTGAAGTAACCCAACACCTGCATTGGCGTATTCATTTTGCAACTATGATTATTTACACGCTTAACTCTGTTAAGAAGTAAATCAAATTCAATTCGTTGTACACTGTTGCTATTTTAGAGTATCAAGAAGCGAGGCAGATCATGATGAAAGTACTTGGGAACCAAGCAGTTGCTGATGTGCAAAAAGAGGTTTGTTGTCATACATTGCTCAAATATACACAGCTTTCAACCTCCACAGCGCCTTACAGTAATGACAATGTTGTAGTGAATGCGTTTAACGCACGTGACGTTGCATTATGGACAAGCTACATTGACCACATTATAAGCTAATTCTAAAGGAAGTCTCATCAAATAGAAACTCGTTGTATTGAGATGCCATCGGATAGTGATGTACTCGTTATAATCTTCTTTATCGTTACATTTTCGAAGGTTTTCTGGGCTTCAAATGCCATCGATTTAATAGAACAAGGAGAAGATCCTGCTGCCTCTCCAATGGCTGGAGGTTGGAGGTATGTACAGGCAGCAACAATAGCTTTGTTTAGAGTGCACTACGCACATATAATAGTTTTGTCATTCAATTGAGCAAAACCCACATTTCCATTCTAAAATGCTCGCGTTTGTTTGCAGGCACTTTTCGAATGAAAAGAATGTCCAGATTTTGAAGAAGGCCTCGCCAAAGTTCGGTGCTCAGAGGTAAGTTAATAATTTTGTTGTTTATTTGTAAAGTCGAATGATCTTTGGAATAAGTTCCCATTAACTTCAGCTTGAACTCGATCATAAAATGCTGTAGCAGTGTATTAAATGGCATTGGTTTACTTTTAGTTTTATTGGTCGTGGCATCATCAAAGCATCGCCTCATGTCGTATGGGAATCGGTTAGAAATCCATTGTCACGGTTTATTTATGACAGTCTTTTAAAGGTAAGCAAGATTTACTTTAATTACGATTATTTAGATTATTTCGATTTGGTTTATCAAGATCTTCAGAGTATTAATTGTGATCGTGATGCTCTTTAGTTCATTCTCTTACTTTTTTGCTTGCAGAAAATAAATGTGGTCGAACATATTGGTGATAATCTGAAAGTTGGTACGCTGCTCTCCATCGTAATTCCTTCGTTGTGCGCTATTTTATGGTATGATTTCAACTAAAAGTGCTGAACGTTAATGCTTTGATAACTCATTTTTTTAACAGTGTACATGAAACACGAAGGAAGGGTTTGTGTGATGAGGCACTGTAGAGATTTCTGCATGATTCACTGTGAAAGGAACCAGGTTGATTTTTGTACTTATTAATAACCGTCACTTATAACTTATCACAGTTGGGATGACAGTAAACTTTGTGGAGAAAATTCTCTGTTCTCATTTGCAAAGGTGAATGCGATAAGAAAATTCCACCGTATGTCTCTCAAGATTGTGGTGCATCAAAGTAGATAAATACACAGAGACTATGGCATTGCTTTTTCTCATTGGGTTCTGCTTGCAATGATGCTGGGTGATAATTTCATTTTGTAGGGTGATATGTTGATTGCAGCATCGCAATCCGTGGAGCATCCGGATTGTCCGCAATTGCCTCAGGTTGTCCGAGCAAAGGTAAACTCATATTCCACTAACAGGTTCAGGCAAGGTTCAGATCTCGGCTTCAAGGTGTTTCGGGTTTAACAAAAAGTCGTCGTTGTTGTTGTTGCTATTTTACAAAATGTTGTTGTTGTTCATTGTTCATGACCACCACATGTCAAATGGGGTTGGGAAAAGATACTAGTGGCCATAAGGACCTTACCGACAGTTGCATGAAACAACGAATAATTGATAAATGAGTAACGATCCATCGAGAAATGATTAGTTTTCAGCATGCGCAGCGGTGTAGTTCGTAGTTGTTGGTACTGCGCAGGAGCATATCCTCAATGGCTTGGCTGAGGCATGGGCTTCAGGGCCCAGCTTAGCCTTGTTACCAGGTCTTCTTGATCATGTTTATCTGTTTATTCTTAAAGCTCTTTCCAAGTGGATGGGCTGTCGAACCATACCAGGAAGATGGCAATGAATGGTCTCTTGTCTGGTATATAGTAAAGGTAACAAATTTGAATCATTGGGCTTTATTACCTTGCTGTTTTCTTTGCTTTATGTTGCATTTATAGCTCGAGGTTCATCTCATAAGCTTGGTATTTGATAGTGTTTAACTGCTTGCTGTATTTTTCATATTAGGTAGACATTGAAGGTTCTTTGCCAACTGCTTTTTTAAACTACCTTTGCAAAAGACTGCCTTTGAGCATCTCATACTTGCGGTCGTATTTAGTTTATAATTAATTCACATCAGTTTTTATTTTACCCACCATAAATGAAAATACAAAGTTGCTACTGACTTTTTTTAATAATAATTAAATTAAATAAATAACTCAATGCACAATATAATTAGCCAACAGGGATATATTATTGTTTCATATTATTGGCTCAAAGTTTATTCATCATTTCATTCACTTAACATTGCCATTTCAAATATTGTGTATATAGTTAATCATTTGTACAGTTGATCAAAATTTCAGAAATTTTATTTATTCTATTTGACTCGAAGAAATGTGATGAATAATTATAATTCAAAATGTTATATTTCAAGAATTATCCATTTAACATTTTCTAAGTACTAAAATTACAGTAAGTCCCCGCAACTAAGAAACTGCCATATAAGAAACAGCAGGCTGCAGTTTTTGGATATTTTTCTCATATTATTAGAAACAAAGCAGCCTGAAATTAGAATCAGTTTCTTGTGAAAGAGTCAAAAATTCATTTTTTTTTCAATAAAAATACTAAAGATATAAAAAATGAAAAATACCAATGAAAATAACCAATGAAAAATAGTAATGAAAAATACCAATGCTCTGCTCATCATATAACTAGAAAGCGTAGTAGCCCATAGCCCTCAGTTACAATTTTTGGACACAGCCTCACAGCCACATGATATTGAAAGACAATTTTGGTAAATTCAGTGAATTCACTGAATGATGAACTGATTCATGAACTGATGATGTAAGTCTGAAGCCTGTGAAGGACATGACAGCAGGCCAAGGAAGGCAATGTCAATGAATGGGAAGATAACATCAAATTAGAAGTCTGTTGGGGTCTTTGGCCCAGGGGCCCGCAGTCTCTAAAACCGCCATTAAGGAAGCGCAAATGATTTGTATTGTTGAGTTTCTTAATGTGCACATAAGAAACTACAGCCTGCTGTTAGATTTTTTGCTTCTTTATAAGAAACCAAACAGCCTGATCTGAAAGAATGAGTTTCTTAGTTGCGGGGACTTACTGTATTGGATATTTGGGACAATATAACAAATAATCAAATACAAAATGCTATGTATCAGTAAGTGTTTTAAAGATGTAAAGCATGACTTTTAAGTTGCAAGACTGATTGATAACAAAAAACAAAACATGTTTCATAAAAAATTATGAAAAATAACAGCAACTATGTTTTGCAAGCAACTGTTCAAAGTAATGTGTAGAAAATGTTTTAATGGCTTTTCTGATAATCAAAACATCTTCTTATACATCTGTTTTTCTTTTTCAAAATCTTTGTATCTTTCTGATGAAATTGCTGTTAGATATTTTTGTACGGATTTTTCTGCAAGATAACAGCATAAGTTGATTTAGAGTGATTGACTGAACATTTAAGAAATATTTTAATTGTTGATAAGTTTGTTTTACCTTGTGGATTCATTGAAAGAATTTTGTTGAAATCATCTTCTGCATTGCAAAACTTTTTCAAATGGAAATATGCAGTTCCTCTTCTAAACAGAGCCTTTGTATTATCAGGTTCCAAAGCAATAGCCTGGAAAAATCAGTGATACATTATGAGTTATCAGTCAAGAATTTGTAGTCATCTAAAATAAGTGAACAGCAATTAATTACAGACCTGTAGAGAAAAATTGAAATACAAATCTACAGCATGGCAATTGGCAATGCAACAAAAAATGTGCACACAATCAGAGGATTTTGATTTTCATCAAACTTACCTTGTCTGCATATTCGATAACTTTCTGAAAGTTTTCTCTTTTTAAAAGACATGCTGCAAAATTATTACATCATTATTAATTTTCATCTCATAATCAATTTCTTTATTTTTATTGTAAAAATGTAAAGCCCCTGAGTTATAAGAAGCCCACAAACCTGCTAAATTATTATAACAAATCAAGTGTAATTCTTGAATACTCTTTTTGGATTCTTCGCTGAGAAGACTTTGTGTATTGTTGCTGGAAAGCATCATCATATTTTTTAACTCGCCTTGATCTAACCCTTTGACGTGAAGCAGTGCATGGTGATACTTCCTAATTGCATTCTGATAATTTGATGCTTTAAAATGTTCACTGCCTTCATTCTTCAATAAATATGCCTTTTTAATCTTATCCTCGATGGACAGCTCAGAAGTAGCTGAAGTGTCCATAGTTTTCTATTGTGAACCAACCTAAACAAACTTGCCCTTGTCTTGAAGTTACTGAATGAAAATGCAAAATATGTTAAAGAACTTTCAAAACGCACGTGCACTGTGTTATGAAAATCGTTCTGCCATTTTGTTTAAATTTTGTAAACGAGGCTGTTAAAGAAAAGAACGAGGCTGGTAAAAATTTTGTTGACATGTCTATTTTCTCCATTAATTTTGGTGGCTTCATTTCAAAGCAAGAATAATATTAAATTCCAAATTTCTACATGTTGCCTTTTACTTCCCAACGTTGCTTCTGCTCAAAGCTCCACTGCAACTTTTTTTTCTTTCGCTTCTTGGTCTCTTCAATGATTTTCTGCCTTTCCAGATATTGTTTAGCTTTTATTCCATCTGTTATTTGCACAGCAATGTCTCTATCTCTAATTTCGTCACTTATTTTCTCTGCCAAGGAGAAATTCCCCTCTTTTATAGCTTCATCTAAATCTTTCTCTATCCTTGACTTCTTTCTACCGTGAGGGTCATATTCATTGAAAATCTTAAAATCCTGAGCTGGTACACCTTTAATCAAGTCGACAGCTGAACCAGGCCTTATTTTTGCAGAACAAATATCTGAATTTGCATTTACTTTGCAACGATTTTTCAAATCACCTTCATCCAGAGATTTTCTTTTATCAGCATCCATAGCACGTTTTCGTTTTCTCCTTCTACATTTAGTTTTCTGTTCACCTTTCTTCATCATATCTTCTCGTTTTTCTCTTAGATCCTTAAACCTTTCACGAGCTTGAGACAAAAAGTCACACTTTACCAATGAGTTCCTTGGTGTATAATCCTCACTATTTAATTCATTGTCCTCTGAATGTAAAGTTCCACTTTCCTCTGAGACGTCATGGCCTAAATCAAAACATCTTTTGTTGTCTATAGTTTCTCTTTGAATCTCTGTATCCTTATCCTTCAATTCAGATTCAAGTTCATCTGAGTTATTTTCTTCACTAGAAGAATCGTAGGATACTAATGAAGTCATTTCACCATTACACCGAGAAAGAAGAGACAAAATTCAAAATTTTCTTTTATTTCCCCGTTGTTGTTGTTGTTAATCAATTTTGTCGCTGGCTTGTTTTACCACCATGTCAAGGTGGGTGGTATTATATGTACGTCGTTATTATTGCTTCCTTTAGGTTTAGCCTATATTGTCTAGCTATCTTTTTCTAAAAACTTACACCACAGCTGATTGTCTTGCAATGATCCAGGCAATTTTTATGAGAACTATCTAATTTACAGCATATTCGCTTAATTTTTTATGAATAAAGTTGATCTAAAGTTGATTATGTACTAAGGGAGACATTCATGAAGAGAATGTTTGCTTGCGATGCTCGTTTCAGTCAAATCGAAGCAATTCAAATCAAATTTGCCACATACTTCTTCCCATTTGCCAGTTAGTGGTGTAGGCTGCAAGCAATGGGTTTCAGGTTCGTCTCTTATTCCATATTGCAGATAGCTAGCTTCCAGAATTTTGGTTCTGCATAACGAAACGAATTTATTTTAGCAACTCCGTGTCAACAACCCGTACCCCAGCAAAGATATCCTCTTAATTATTCTAAGTAATCCCAGTAATGCATAAACGTGGGTAAGGATCATATACATGTTACTATCCGCACCTGCTGATCTTGAATTTTAGCAAGAAAGAGAATTGTGTTGGATTGGATGTTTCTCTCATCTGTTTTGTGTATTTTGAAACATCGAATGCACTCTCGATCAACTCCTTAAGAATAGAAAATTATAAAGGCATCACATTTCTTATTTGAATTTTCAAGAATTTATATTTAAGATCAGACGTACTTATTTGTAGGTTTGATCTTGACCTACAAATAGAGCAGGTCTGATCGTGGTCTGATCGTGGTATGATCGATTTATAAAGTCTATATTTGTTCGTAGATATGTATGTATGCTTACTGGGTTGTCAACTCCATGTTTTAGGAACAGTAAATTTCCAAGGCTATAAGCAACAAAATAATTTTTTCCAATGCATTTATAGTTTTGACTGACATGAGGATGACTGCCTACTGTCAAATTGACACCAAGCTTTTTTAGCTCCATGGCAACAGTTTTAACTCTGGATGGGGGCACAGAGATATATTCGAAGCCCCAATGCATCATGACAACAAGGTAGTCAACCTTTCTCTGAAACAAAAAACATGAAATAGTTTTTATTTCATATATATGGAGTGAAATCCGTTGAACTTTAATTATTCGCTTGAAAGCTCTGTAACTTACCCTGAGTTGTTGAACTTCATTTGATACAATTTCTTTGTTATACCATGCCTGTTTAGTATGCACAAAATCGCGACCATATAAGCATCCTTCAGAATAGTAGCAGTAGGCTAGAAACCCAGCCTTGACACCATTGATCGTCTTTATAACTGGGCTCTAACATGAGCGGAAAACATACATCGTATCGTGTTCATTTTCGAATAAACCTGTCTGTTTTGTTAATAATTAGTTACAAGCCACTTGCTGAGTTTTGTGACCAAATTACTAATTGTCAATCGTATACCTGTTTTTGCTTTCCTGCTTCCACCAACCCAATGTATTTTATTCCTGATTTGTTCAGCATTTTCAATGTCGAATTGATTCCTTTCTCGCCATAATCTAAAGCATGATTATTGGCTAAGGAAACAATGTCTATTCCAGCATACTTCAGTCCTTCAACGCTTTTTGCCTTGCTCCAATGTTTGACCGATTTTTCTGGAAGGTATTTGTTTGGTGGAGGTGTTCTACCCGTCCATAGAACTGTCTCCAGGTTGACGATTGTTAAATCAGCATCTTCTAAATATGGCTTGATTCGCTGAAATGGCCGCTTGTAATCACACGTCTTGTCTGCAAAATAGCCCACGACATCACCAAGACAAATATCTCCACCAAATACCAATGTTGCTTCGTTATTTTCCTGAAAAAAACTCGCTGACCTATCACTACTTTATTGCGTTGGCTTTCATGGATGGCTAAAATAGCCACCCGCTTTTGCAGGGCAGTTTGCGTACTGATTCCGTAGCAACGACCTGTTTTAATTTGGGCCACGATCAACCAGCCACTGTCTCTTCAAATGGTCTTTTATCACATACAGAAATTATACATTGAATAGTTCACAATACTCTTATGTTAAGCCTCTACACTTACCGTTGCCTCGCAGGGGAATGTCTGGAGATCAATCAATAGGAGTAGCACTGAAAATTTAAACATAAGCCTGTTAAAATGTTTCAACATGTTTGCTTTGCTTTACTCACTTCTTTGGGAGTCTAGAATTGCAATACCTAAATCACTGCAACAAAACAACAATCAATTGATCTTCCCAAGGGACATCGAAAAAGGGGCTTGCAGCTAAGAAGCGATGATGAAGAAGATATATCCACGATATATCCACAACGGAGAACTCAGTAGTGCAAGAAAAAGATTAAAACATGTCTTCCAAAACCAACTGTCTTAGGTTTTTGGAAGAAAATATAACTTATGCTTAATGTCTCTCGTCTCTCTTCCAGCAATCTGCTATACATACACTATCAAATACAAAACATTACACTTTTATATCGGCCCAAGGTTGACACTTTTACACAAAGACTTACAAGTCTTGTCACATAAATCCAACTAATTCACAAAAATATCTGCAAGGCCAAATATGAATAAAAATTTAATGTTGAGCAGAATGACTTTCATAGGGTGGGCGGATCGACTTGATAAGGTGGGGCGGATTGGAGAGTGGGCAGATCGCAAGTGGGGGGGGGGACGACCTCATACCAATTACCAAGCCAAGCCTAGGCTAGAAGGCCTAGGCCTGTTGTAGAAATACTCAATAATAACTCTTGGTTCTGTCTTGCTTTCAATTACCAATCTGATTACTGAACTGTAGGATTTAACTTACTGTTTCACAAAAGACACGTTGCCGTGATTGAAGTTGATCACACTAGGGTGTGTGCCCGACTTGTCACAACATATGTCGCCAACTCTAATTATATTACCGACAAGAGTATATTCGTTACAAATAAATAGCCTTACGATTTACCTAAAAGAGCGCAACTGGCGTATTTGTATTTCATCGACATTTTCGAGCTATGTTTTTTTTGTCGTTTTGCTGAGTTGCGGTCCTTTGTAACTTGGTAACCCAAAGATGATTTTTCGAAGGAGATGTTTGATGTTTCAATTTTCATAAGCACTCCAGTTTATGACATGGTAAATCACCTTTCAATAACGATCACTGAACAAGCAAACGCAAATGTATTCACCACCTGGTTTTTGTTTGACATTTTTATTACACACAACTTGAACTGGCTACATCATTCACTGCTTCGCTAATCGCTTGTGCGCTACACCCATCTTTTTTATAAGAAACTATGCAACATTTTCGTACCATGGTTTCTTAGTTTCTTAGGGTTTCGTACCTAATTACGGCACGAAAGGTTTCTTAGCGAGTTTCTTAACATTGTTGAGATTTGTTACAAATCTGTGGGAATGAAGTACGCAAGTTGTTTTTGACATTTTTTCTCGTTAAAACAACATGGAAAGTTTCTTAACTTTTTCAGTCACACAAAATCTGCTACCAAAGTTTCTTAAGTTTTGAAAATTGAGGCCTATGGTTTCTCATAAAGGGTTTCTTATAAAAAATGGGTGTCATTGGACAGCGGGCAAGAATATAAATAACACCTATTTCTATTCCATATTATTTTTATTATTGGTTAACGAACACAACACATATCTACATTTTGTTTAATCGTTCCTTCTTTCTCTCCGTGTCCAAAACACTTCTTTTCTACTTCATCCATATTATTTCCAGTGTCATATGCAATGCACATGCATATCATGGTATGGCACACATTGAGTGAGCTTCAATTCCCCCCTCACTGTCTTTATCATTGTTTGAGTTGAAATTATGATTCATTTGCAGTTTGATGTGTCCAGTTAGTACTGCCAGGGGTAAGTTAGCTGAGGGGTACTGGCCAAATACATGCAAATCGATATCACCGATGGTAAAAGTTTATTCAAACTCAAGCAATTCGGGCTGATATACTCAACGCCCAATTTATTGAGATAACATTAACATTTATTAGATCTTTTGAAACAGGCCATAAAATTGCGAAAATCACAATTTAATGTTTCTTGCTTTTCGTGTGAACATCAGCTGATTGCGTGACGTCAGTCATGAGTCCGCTCTGCTTTTTCCATGGTGTCCATGGCCTGGCGTGGCACTCCACACCGCACGCAGTTATTTGCATGTTGGAAGTTATATGTATTTGTTTTTGATTTGCTGCAATATCAAGCGGTTAAAATAATTATCTGAAACAATAGCTAATAGAGTATAGTGAAATGGCGGCAGGCACGGAGAAATCTCCTCTCATTCACGAAGACGAGAGTATAAATCAAACGTATTCTATATCGGATTCAGAAGTTATTTCAGAAAGCGAGTTTCTTGATGCTCAACAAGATGATAAAGATGATAGATTGGAGTAAGTTTGAAGTTTAAATGTTTTGAATAGCTCGGTTAATTTATATATACAACTGTATATTTTTATAGCACTGTGCCGAATGTGTGCTTTACATCCCAACCTAACTATTTGTGCTGAAGCTACCAAAGTCGATTTCTTTTAATTTGGGCCTAAGTATAAATAAAGAACTGTAGGCCGGTCTTGTGCGTTTCTTCACTAAGTATTATTGTCTGTATACAAGAGGCTTGTATTATTCATAAGTCATTAATAAATAATTCGAATTTACCATGAATTCATCTATACGCATTGTGTAAATATATATTATTAATGAAAAATAGCTTATGTGATTGATTTGGTATAAATGTAAACTAAATCAATTCAACTTTTGTAGTTTCCTTTTGGGTATTTGTTTTAGAAATTGGCAGGTAGCTGTCAACCTCATCAAAGGAAGCATCGGGACAGGCATTCTCGGATTGCCACTTGCCATGAAACATGCGGGAATTGTGGTAAGTGACTGCTGCCGAACCCCCAAAACCCCGTTACTTAAAGGGGCCTGTACTTTCGGCACCCTTTACGCGCTTTTCATCATTGGCATGGCAGGAATTTTCACGGACCCACAAAAATGGCGGCGAACTAATTTGTGGCAAGATTTCCCAGCATGATGTGTCAAATCGTCAGACAAACACACATCGACTCTCGGGTTGTACACGCAATTTTTTTATAAGAAACCGTAGGGCCGTATTTTCAATATTTAAGGACAATGAATGAAGGAAAATTAGGTTTTGGTGTTAAGAAACAAGTTAAGAAACTTTTCGTACCATAAGTAGGGTGAAAGCTAAGAAACTCTGGTACGAGAATTTTGCATAGTTTCTTATAAAAAAATGGGTGTATGTATAGACGGCTTTCATGGATGATACACAAAGTTAATCATTGGTTGCAATCGCGGTCGCATACCTGAAGGTCGCGGGCTCGAATCCCGCACCAGCCACATAGCCTGGTCTCGTCAATATGTTGGGGTGGGATACCAGTTTGTTGTCGCTGGAAGTGGGAGCCCAACTTTCGGGCAAACAAAACCTTCGGATTTCAGTGGCTCCGCCTAAGTCGGGTAATGCCACACCCCATCAAAAGTGACTGAATTATATGAAATAAATAATAAGAAATGTATCATTGTTTTCAATGTTCTTTTACGTAGCTAAATATCTCATGGTTTGTCTTTGTTCTCGCTGGTTATATTTGAGTCATGATGCTTATAAACTTTGTCGTCTAATTGGCGCGCATACACTATAAGATAATCGTTTCCGTTTTTAGCGTTTCTAAATTGAGAATATCTAATTCATTATCTACAGTGTAACCAGGCATTTAAGCCTGTGGCCGCATCTCCGAAAATCTATTTTTGTCATGCGTGGCCACGTTATCCTCTCCTTCGCAACCCTATCCTTACGAATTCATGTTACTTAAGCCAAATGGCGCACCTTCTGTTCCAAGATCACCGTTTGCCATAGAGTCATTATGCTGATAGCCAGGAGGACACGTTGTATCAAGCCTTTATGCACATGATTTATTACTGTGTATTTCAGGCTGGACCAGTAACTCTTGGTATCATGGGATTGTTTAGCTTACACAATATGCACTTACTTGTTATTTGCAGTCAAGCTATGGCAAAGAAGTATGTTTCCTCTCGATTTTTATCCAAATGATATCCCGAGTTCAGTTTATTCACATGTAACTTACTCCGACTTCTCTTTGATACCATGTAACGTAAATATCCCATCAAATTCATTAAAAGCTAATGTAATTTGGTTGGCATTTTTAAAGGGACCATGTTTCGAAACGTATGGACTATGGAGAGCTAACAAGAACTGTTTTTTCTCACTATGGCGGCAAATGGAAAACCTTTATGAGGTAATTTATTCTTGAGAATTCCTGAAAGCACAGTATTTGATATCTGATTCTTATCTTATTATTAATTATTTTTTTTTAACATTTGTCACAGTCGATTGGTGAACTTTTTTCTTTGCTTGGTCCAGTTTGGTTTCTGTTGCGTTTACATTCTTTTTGTGGCTGACAACCTTTATACGGTGAGATCATCATCATTATCAATACCATTATAGTACTTTTTCTTGTAACTTGTAATGTCTCCATTACAATTTACCAAAATTGAAACCAATAAAGGTGCATATATTTCAAACATCACACCAACCAGAGACCTATATGCCTATTAAAATATCTTATCATTGAGAAATATCCACTCTAATTATCCTGCTTCTTTATTCCAACAGATAACCAATCATACTCTGTCAATTAGGCTCTGGGCTACAATTAGTCTACCAGCCTTCTTGATTCTGAGTTATTTTGATCACCTGACATTTATTTCCTACATTTCATTCGGCTCAAATTTTCTTTCACTGTTTGGTTTGGCTGGAGTTCTTGCTGATGTGATCCCATTAGCCCAAAGTCCTACTTCACTTCCAGCGTTCAACTCAATCTCCACATTTGCTCTGTTTTTTGGTCAAGCAGTGTTTGCCTTTGAAGGCATCGGAGTGGTAAGCATGCTCGATTTCATTTATTGTATCAAGATGCAGCCCCTCTGCTTAAGTGACAATTATATGAATATGGTCTATCTGACGAGTGCATTAAACACAGAGTCACAGAGAATCTGTCATTTCTTTCTGTGCTTCTACTATAACACTCTGTACGTGAGCCAGGCATTTTATAACATTGTCACAATGGGGGATTAACCCCCATGGACCCCAGTCTGGCTACCGTTGTAAAGAGAAAATTCTACTCGGTTATGAGCCAATTTGGGGCCCTTTCACCTGTTTTCCCCTTCAGTGAAAACCCTTTAAAAATGTCATGACATTGAGCACTTTGTGTCGATGTAGACAGTCCCCTTTTTATGACAAATATGAAAGCATATACATGTATCTCTTACTTTACTAGATTTTGCCAGTTGAGAAGAAGGCAAAGAAGCAGAAAGATTTTGTTTGGGTGATGTACGCTAGTATTGGTTTTGTTATCATGCTGTATCTCCTTGTCGGCATGTTTGGCTATCTTGCTTATCCGGACAAAATTCAAGGAAGTGTCACATTGAATCTCACCGAAACACCGTAAGTCTCACATGTATAAACAGTAATGTTCTAATTAAGCGCCAGGGCGTTTATTGAATTTTGTATGTTTTAGACGGGGCGTTGAAAAGCAAGGGGGCGTTTGTTTAAGTTTCATGCTATAGGCCCCTGTAACTTTCGATTTTTGACGAATTTATACACATTAACTTGCAGTGCTGAAGGATTGAGGAAAACGCTTCCAGTTTGAGTTCGAGTATTCGAGATCAGGGGCTCAATCCTACGCTATGCAAACGCAATTCGAGTTAACCAATGCTCGAATTTTCAAGGGTTATCGGACTGTAATTTCCTTTCTTTTATTTTAGTTTCCATATATCACTACAAGCCACTTACGCTGCTGCTATTTACTTTACCTACTTCATTCAGTTCTACGTGCCAATGACGATTCTTGTTCCCCAAGTTACATCCAAGTTCCTTGGCCCGCACAAGAAGATCATTGATATATTTTTCAGAACTGCCTGTGTTGTTGTGACTTGTGAGTATTATGATCTCCTCTGTATGCTGTTTTCATTGTTATTTGGACTGGCCCGCACACCCCAACTTTTGCTCGAAAATACCCAGCGATTTGGATACGTAACGAAGCCCCCTGCCCCCAGTCCCGTGAGTTCCCCTTCGCAATGAAATAATGATCTCTTGAGCTGCCTTGGAGCACTCGCTATTGATGTAACAAACTAGCTATCTACTATGTATAGATACAGTTGTGGGCAAATGTCTTTGGGATACGAACAAGGCTATTCACAAACGTCATCTTTTTGGAGCTTTATTCGACCCCCACTCCCCCTCAAACAATGTTGTTCTCTCAATCAGACCGTTGCAATCACCATGCGAACGGCATTTAGTTGATATCGTATCGTATAAAGCTGTCTCTAGAGACAACATTGTTTGCGGGGGGGATAAAGGATACTTCTAAAGTTTCTGGTTTGCGAAAGTCGCAAGTGTCTCGGGACTTTGTGACCAGCTTTTATCAACGCGTTCAGTTTCTTTTTGTTGATGTTTACCTTTGATTTCCCAGACGGCGTTGCAATTGGTGTACCACAACTCGGTAACAGTATAGCATTGGTTGGATCGCTTGCTGGATCGGCAGTCCTTCTCGTCTTTCCTGCTCTGCTACACATTCTTGTTGTCTGGGAAGACCGCTTTAGATGGCAGACCACACTCAACATTGCCAAGGATATTTTCATAATCTTTATAGGCATTCTGGGAGCCATAATCGGAAGCTACGAAGCAATTCGAGCGATTTCAAATTCGTATGAAATATCTCCCACAAAGCGCAAGCCGAACAGTTTGGATTCATCTTTTTTAACTAATAATTCTTTTCCTTTTTAATTCCCCATTGCCATAAATAGCCAAATTGTGTATGTTTCCGAAATTTGATTTTATAATGGTAATATTTTACTTTCCTGATTGTTTCAGCTGGTTAAGTTTTAATCCATTATTAAATATTTTCGTATGGCCTCTTTTGGCATTTTGGTATAAATGCTGTATTGTTTTGATATTATTCATCTGCTACACATGCTGTCGTTGCCGAAATTCTGTTTTTGCAATGTATTTGGTTAAGGTCCATGCACCGATTCAATCGGACCACCAGTTTGTTATGTGACCTGTTGATCTTGCCTCATCCGTGCAAAATGGCGGTTGCAGCTTGAACTGGCTGATAGGATACATTACATTTTCTCGATTCCTTTACACGCATTTACCGTTATTGTTTTGCTTTTAGTGACACTGCTGGCACTGCATATTTGTATACTTTTCGAGGCACGCCACAAAGCATGGATCGCAAAGACAAAGATGTCGATGGTGTTGGCTCGCCAACGCTTTTGGAAGGAGATATTATTCCGTTTTTCGGGTATGAGTATGAATTCTTATTCCTTTCATCCCTTCGCACTCATTCGAAACTGCTGAAGATTACCCTAATTACCTTATTATCTTAAACTTGATAGCTATACCAACGTCCTTTTCCCTTACAATTTTATTTTCCCAGATCTCTGCAAATGCAACTAACTTCAGTCTATCTATTCTCGTATAGATCTTTACAGGATGCACCGCAGGAGTTCTGCAGTAGCTCGGGACTTTTCCACTCTGCAGAATATTTCTAATAATTTAACTAGTGCTTATGACTTGATCATTCTAATTTATTTGTTGTTAATTAAGCAACGTATTTTGCAGAACATCACAAGATTCGAGCAGCGGAAGCAGTGAAATATCAATCAGCAAACTTCAAAATTCCTTCATGTTAGAGTAAGTTTGCATTGAAATGCTAATGCCATCATGTATTTTCCATCGTATTGTCCCAATGCATTTGCGTAGCTTAACTCGTGATCGCATATTTATATTTTGATGTGATTTGTTGCAGAAATTGGCAAACTTCCATGCATATATTAAAAGGCAACATTGGGACAGGAATATTGGGCCTACCCGCTGCCGTGAAACGTTCAGGACTCGTTGTAAGAATCTTATTTTTTTCATTTCCAAATCTCTATTTTCACACTTGTCCCTATGTGCAGGAATTAAATGATATTAAGATTCAGAATCTATACTGGCGCTAAACAAACGAACTATGTTTTCCTATTGTTTTCTGCACAAACGAATGATAACTTATTACATGCATCACTGGCAATGTACCAGCATATTGTATTTGTTATATCCCTGTATCTTTCACCGTAATGTTTATCTTGATATATATTATAATAATATTTTCTGCATGCCCAACATCGCATTCGAGCGCAAACGCCTTATTGTTTGTTCTTGTCTCTTCAGGTCTAATTGTTGTTATTGTTTGTAAAGGTTGGTCCAATTTGCCTCGCCTTGCTTGCCGTGGTTGCTGTACATTCAATGCATCTGTTAGTTATCTGCAGTCATGCTGTTTGCAGAAGGTAAACCGTAGTGGAGTCGATCTAAGCCTTCTTTTACTGGTAACTAAAATCTCCCTCCAAAAGAAGACAATTCAGATCACAGTAATGAATATTCGACTCACCACACAATTTTCTTCTTTGCACCATGCAGATTGCACAACCGTTTCTGCAGGGAGCAGAGAAGCGAAAATACGCAGTAGCTGACATACGATCTAATCAATTTTGGATACTCACTCGCTCCCCCTTTTCCATAAAATAATTTTTGTTTTTGCATTCATCTCAGGTCGAAAATGGACGCTTGTGATTACGGAGAAGTTGCCGAAGAAGTATTCTCGTCTGTGTTTGGGTCCAGACAAGGGACCAGGGCAAGGTATGCTGACATCACATTTTAAAAATTATACAATTCTCAAACCCAGTGCATAACTGGTCTTCAGTAGTTGAGATATACTGCTACACTTTAACCTATATCGTCTTGTATTGTACACTTCATTTCGACACTCGAAAGTAGGGTATGCAGTGAAGAAGGGGAGACTAGTAAAGAAAGTAAGGTATGCATTATATGCGTTCTGTTTCAATGAATGGGTGAAGTGAAGGATTATTTACTTGATTTCAGATGCATTTTGGATTCTTTCATCTGCATGACACAAATTGGATTCTGTTGCGTGTACTTTGTATTTGTCGCTGAAAATCTACACCAGGTATCAGTATTTTATTTTATTGAATAAAGCATTTTTAAATACTCCAATCTGTCATGTGGATATCCACAGCAGGCAAGCATAATTCGAAATCATCTGCTCTCTGCTAAAATTCACATGTTTTTTTTGTTTGCTAAGTTTTGTTTGTGACTCGCATAAGAGCATGCAGTAGTTGAAAACTGCAACTATGGAGCCATTCAAGAAGTCTTGTCTTTAGTAGATCCCTTTATTCTGGGATTGTTATGTTGAGATTCGAACGTAAATGAAATTTATTTTTCTTGCAGCTGTTTGGTTTGATCGATGTTCGATACTGGACTCTGCTATGTTTTTTGCCAGTTTTGATGTTTGCTATGATAAGAGAACTGCAAACGATATCTTATCTATCAGCCGCTGCTAATGTTTTGAGCATGATCGGTCTATTGGGAACGTACCAGTATTTGTTTTTTCATCTCAAGAATCCGAACGACTTTCCTTCTCACGGAACGGCGAAAGATTTTCCACTCTTCTTTGGGATAGCCATTTTTGCCTACGAAGGGATTGGAATTGTAAGTTGTAAGCAGTGCACTGTTAACCCTGGTTACCTCGAACTTTTAGTTGTAATATAAATTTTTTGGCATTTAATTGAGCTCAAACATGAAACATAGATGTAGTAAGTCAACGTCAAGGGAGCTAGAAAGTGATTCGATGTTTTGTGGGGGTTAAAATGCAACAAAAGTTGGCTTATCGAGGCTTAACTGTATTTTGAATGAATTATCAAAGCTGCCCACAAACTTTTAAATTGAGGTAGTTCCTACGAGATTGATCGAAGAAGAATTTAGCTGTTCCTAAAGCAATGATTTTTTCTACAACCTTGGAGGATAGATTGAGTCTTGCTGGTGCAATAGCCTTTTTTATTGCGTTTGAAAGAGAGCACCGATTCTTTGTCATAAATCGAAATGCCTTATAATACCTGCCCTTTTCAGGTTCTTCCCGTTGAGAATAAGATGAAGAAACCTCAGGATTTTTTCTGGGTACTCGACCTGAGCATGGGTTTCGTGGCAATGTTGTATATATCGATGGGTTTCTTTGGTTACTTAACATTTGGAGCTGACATTAAAGGAAGTGTAACCCTCAATCTACCACAGCTACCGTGAGTATTAACAAATACGCGTTTGATTTCTACGAGGCATTACATTCGATCGAATCTCGATATACCGATATACTGAGGGCTCTAAGAAATGTCTTCAAAAGACTGGGGTTGCGAGTTGTCAACGCTCAAGCGTGGAGTACACAGAGGCACGTCAAATACAGTGGGCTTTGTTCTTCAACAAGTTTAAGAGATTCTACTCGAACGATAGTTGATTACCAAAGCTCAATGTTTTGTTTTTGTATCGTTAGACATCATTGAATGGCCTCTTTTTGATGTGTCCTCTTTCTGTTTTATTCAAGGTTTTATGTGATAGTTAAAGCGTCGTACACAATGGCCATATTCTTCACCTATTTCATACAGTTCTACGTGCCGATGCAGATCATGGTACCTCCTTTGCAAAAGGGCAGCGAGAAGTGCAAACTCGGTATTGACATTTTCATGAGAACGGCAATGGTCACGTTAACATGTAAGTCCACATATGTATCCCTCACGATAGTTCTTGATAAGACAGTATCGTAATTTGATTGACGTAACTACGTACTGCTAACTCATTGTACAGTGGAGCTCTTTTGTGGCAAGCACCTTGAAGGGGACCATACCATACTTTGTAATATCAGTATCTCATTAAATCAAGGGTAAATTCTACTATGTGGCAAATGCAGTACAATATAGAACCAGATGATAAGCTCGTAGCATGCTTTAGGTGCTGCTTTTGGCAAAATACCTTGCTTGTTAGTTACGAATCCCTATTGATTATGCCCCCTCCCCAATTTGATAAAGAAGTTGTTTGATATACCACGCATTCCTATTTTTCTCAAGGTGCAATGGCAATTACAATTCCTCAGCTGGACAACTTCATTGCATTAGTAGGAGCAATTTCAAGTTCATCGATAGCTTTAGTATTCCCCCCAATACTACACTTGTTCTGTTTTTGGCATCACGGCATATCGAAAATAGAGATTGTCAAAGACATTGCGATAGCACTGCTCGGAGTGGTCGGTTCCATTCTCGGCACTATCCTATCAATTTCGGCAATTATTGAAGGCTTTCACAAAGAACATCACGTTAAGCCCGTTAAGGCGAAAGAATCAGGTGAATTCTTTACTATCTTACTCGCTGCTTTTAACTCTACCAATCCAGTGTGGTGGTAAGTTAGGTGTAGTTAAGTTTTATTTAACTATCGGGTATGTGTTAAGCTTTGATATGTTGGGGTATGCGTCACTGCTACGGTGCTATTTTGCTAGTCGTGTTGCAAAGTTCGGTTGTATAGCAGTTGGTTTGGGTTGATGCAAACACCAAGAATCCCCATTTTGTTGCTTTGGAGGGAGGATAAATGCTTTGAAATCAATATTCAAATCTTCCAAGGCAATGATCTTCTTTATACTATTTTGGATGGAAGATCAATACCATGGAAGGGAGATCAAAGTGGTCCTAAAGCAATGATCTTCTTTTCACTGTTTTAAGTGAAGTTTCAAGTAATTCTAAAGCATTAATCTTCTTTTCATCGCTTTGGAATGAAGGTTAATGCTCTGGAAGAATGTTTCAAACGTTATAATTTAATTTTTCTTTCATTCCACCTGTGTTGAGCCTATGCAATAGTTTCAGAATTTTTCTATAGGATATTTAATTATCATAATTATAATAGTTTATACATTGTGTAATTTTAGATTTCTAGCGGTCTTAAATATCAAGTTATTGAGTAGAATATGCAACAAACAAACGACTGATATTTTGAAACTTTCGAATCTACGAAAATCGAATCCAGCGGTTTGCTCTCGTTTCTGACGTCAACATTCGAATAATCACCAACACAAAACGCATTAATCAGGGTAATGGTAATTTCGAAGCAAGAAATACCATGGGAGCATTATGATGCTTAGACAATGCCATGCCATGTATGATCCAGTGATACCTCTCGAATTATGAATTGCTCTTATCAGACTGTGTTGTTGAACCTGGGAGTTAAAGCTTGAAAATTGTCGAGCAATGATGTTTGATTTGGATAAGTATCAGTCCCAGGCAGTCCAAACGTCCTCGGAAATTGCCAAAAGCATCAAGCAGAACTTTGCTGGAGTATCGCGACCCTTTTACGAAGGAGACAAGAAGGTTAGACAGCGTACAGATACAAATCTGTTGTACCACAGAAGTGAAAATGAATGGAAGTGTACATTGGATAGGAGGAATAAACAAAAGGCCGAAGGGTTCTTCTCACCAGCTCTCCAGCCTTACGATGAGCTTGGACGAACCGAGCTGATTACTAAAGATCTTCTTGTCAATGCAATGACTGATATTGGTATGGTGTTCAGAAATCAGGAGTCTAAGGTATTGTTTACTAAGTAACAGTTGAACATTATGATAAACCAGGATAAATTGCACTTGCGACGCTTAAGAAAATGTTTAATTTGATAGGACAGTGAAAAGCCTGCTAGATTAGGGGCTAGTCATTGAGATTTAACTATTTCTAATGTTGCAATTATATTGTCTTTTGTTTTCTTATTATATTACAAGTCATTTTTCTCACGATGGATAGAGAATTTGAGAAATATATATTGAATACACGTAGGTTTTTGGCTTTAAATTGCATTTTTTTTAGGTTGCTGATGATGTGAAGAAAGAAGCTGACAAACAGGAATGGCCAAAGAAGAAAAGCGTTATGGTAGGCCAGCACTCTTTCTTCCCTTTGATGATTACCTCATTTTGGCATTTTTGCCAGGCTTCGTAAATAAATGAAAATAAGTGTGACTTTGGAGTTAGAGATGACGTTGATGAAGTGTTTTCAAATGAGCCGCATAATTTTCCACAGGAGAAATATGCGAAGGAATCTTCGATGCAAAGAGCATCAAATTCAACTGAGATAAACGACTGTGGGTCTTTAATCATAAAAGATTTGGTGGACAAAGCGCACGATAGAATACGGAGCATCAAAGCTGGTCAAACGCTATCGAGTTGTTTGCAAGATCAGACTGAACAAGAGGTGAGCAGATGCAAAAAATCGTGTTGTTGTTGTTGTATGCAGCTAAAACTCCCGCTACCTGGAATGTTTTTTTGAAATTAGCTAGCTTGAACAACATTTTAATTCAGTTTTCATCAAGAAAAATGTTTTGGCTCTTTGTTATTTTTCCAACCAGATTTTCATTTCCCATGAAATTTCGATGTTTGATGGCAAAACAATTTAATGGGAGTGCCAGCATTGCGATTCGCTACAGGCAGCAGTGTATTTGAACAGAGGCAAGGGCAAAAGATTGTTTTTATGTGTTTTTCACAGCAGTAAAATTTATTTATATTTTTGTAGAAGCGCTTCAGCAAAACCGAGAATGAGAACTGCGATCGGAAGCCGAAGACTGGGGGAATATATTTTCAACTGCCCAATGAATTTTGCGAAGAACACACAAGCACCGATGAAACAGCCGGCACTAAAAGGTCAATTGTAGACACTTCTTGTTCGCCAGTGTCTACAATTGACCTTTCTTATTGAAGTGTCTACAATGTCTACAGTGTCTACAATGTCTACAGTGTCTACAATGTCTACAGTGTCTACAATGTCTACAGTGTCTACAATGTCTGCAAGTGTCTACAAGTGCAAAAAGGATAACGTTCTTGCAAATTGACGCAGATCCTGGTAAATTTCTCGTCGATTTCACATTGCTGACGTTTTGTGATATTTTTTGTGTAGGTGGCAGCAGAATCGTATTCGGAAAGCATTCGTTGCTAAACTGGAGTGTTTGGAGATGATCTTTCAGTGTGTGTTGAACACGAGGAACAAAGATCTTCGTAGAAAGGTAAAGATTGTTGCTCGTTATACAAGCATTTCTACCTTTACGATTTACAAGCTTCTTTTCTTTGCTCTACTATGCTGCTACAGGTCCACTGCGGGGTACTCAACCGTAAGATGGCATATACGTTTCAGTTTTGATGTGTCGAATATTCAGGGGAATAAGAATTACTTTCGAGCTGACGATGCTTCAAGCTCATTAAATTATTAAGAGCATACGTAATTCATAGTGAAATTGGGGGGGGGGGGGTGAAAATGTTTGACACACTAGCTCCTGAACTGCTGAACGATGAAGACAAACAGTTGAGTAACTTTCTTTCACCTTTATTCTGATTTTCAGGTTCCTCTATCCAGAAAGGCTCTGCATGCCATACGGCATTCTTTCGATACCGGCGAAGGGCCGCACTTGTCGCATGGCACAGGTGTGGGTCGAATGCCTCGACTCTCCGCAATCCCTGCTGTGATATTTTCCAGCAATCGCAACCACCGGCTGCAACAGAGTGCCATGCACTTAAACGACTCAGAGCTCATGCCGGCAATGCACTTGCAGCACGGCAGCAGTAACCTGTCTGATTATACTAATTCGATCAGTAGCAAGATGCAACTTGGAGCTGCCAATTGTAGCGATGCAGTGCCGATCAAAAACGGGTAATGCATTTCAGTGCATTAGCTTTTTATTACTTTGTCGTTACAGTCGAGTTTCGTTGTATGATTTCGTGTATGATTTAACAACATCGACCGTGTGCATAGCTCTGTTTTCTCTTTCAAGGGTACATGCATCAACTTTGCATTCTTCTCAGCCAATCGGTAATCAGGGCTGCCTTCGCATGGACACCTGGGAAGACCTAATGGCAATGCAATCAGACGTGCTGAAATCCGATGCAAGCGTTGTTGATGCCGATGTTGCCAGAGGAGCAAGCAAGCAGATTAATTTCTCCAATGTAATTCGTCTTTTAAAGCCAAGGTAAGGCTGTACTCAATAAAGCCTCGACGTAATAAACTCCCTGCTCTATGTGAATAATTCCTTGGTAGAGGATGAGCCCGTATATCTGGTACTTTTGAACACTGCTTTGCTTGCGTAGTTCATCATTATCCTTTGATTTATGATCTTCCTGGTTTAATAAGGCAGAAGGTTTGTCAATTAAACTGCATTATAGTAAATGTAGTGGAGCCTTGCTCTCCTGTCAACTTCGCAGTTTTTCTTTTTTGGAGAAAAACTGCGAAAAACTACATTTCGTGACCATGTTAAGAATATTCTGTTGTATAATTAGTCCCCAGTTTAACAAGCTCTGTGCATCATGACGTATTTGTTAATTCCTTTTACTGGAGTTAGATTACGTTTTCGGTTGCTGTGTTCCTGGTTAATTGACAAGGTTGTGTTTTATTTGCTTCTAAGGAGAGGAGCTGTTTTTCAAAGCAAAGGAAATCTTGACTTACCGATTTGGCAAAGAGTTATACAAGATGAAATCAAAAGAGAAGGTACGTGATCGGAATTAATATTTCTCATAATTTTCAACACCAACACATTGTCACTGTCTTTATAATAACAATGAGAACCATCATAATCATAGCTATCATAGTAATCACCTTCATCGTTCTTTTGATTCATTCGTTACAATTTTGTTGCTAATTATTCTTATCTGTAGAACTCAAAGCTGGTCGAAAGGTGAAGGAGTTTACGTAAGCAGTATTCAGGTTTTAAGATCGATTTAAATGTCGTTGGTATTGTATTTTTCATGTGCCAGATCCAGGACACATTGGATACATTTGTTTATGTGCTATTCGCTGGAGCATTAGTGCTCTTTTCTCAAAAGTACCAGCTAAACATATCGATTCGTCCACAACCTTTTAAGTCAATTTCCTGCATGTATCAAACATCATGTGCATGTCTGATCCCCCGTATTTTGAGCTATCGCTTTAACAAATTCAATTTCTAATATTCTCTCAGATATTTCGTTTTCACGTGATGAGACTCGAGTATAGCAGTTGATCATCATTGAAAATTAATTTGTATATTCCCGAATGTTTGTTTTTCATTTCACAGGAAGAAAAAAGTTGTAGACGGAGAAAAAATGCTGGAGGAAATAAGGGAAGCTTTCACCAAAATAAAACACACAAATCTTGATAAACTGGAAAGAGAACTACATACAAAAGTCAAGTATGTTCTTGTCACAGGCAATTTATAGCAACTTAACTTATTTAATGATACAAAACAATTGTGATGGACCTTGAAAGGTTCTGTTATATATGTTAGGAAATTGTGTCAGTTATATGCAATGTGAATTCCTTTTCAGTTGTCACGAGCAGAGAATGAATTATCTCAGAGTTTCACTTTTATCCGAAGCAGATGTGAAACACATGCGCAGTGGCGTGAAGCAATGGCAGGCATCTCTGGTTGGTGATAATGTCAATGTACGCCTGGTTAAATGGTAGGTAATGCGTGCCCAGTTGTACTATAGTGAGCAGGGCAAATTAAGATGTCGTGTGCAGTGAAGTCATTTTTCTGGAGCAATTTTAAACAGGAATCCATGTCTTACAATCAGGTATGAGTCTTTGAGAGATGAACAAAGATCCCTTGGTTTAGAATGGGATGATAGGGTAACTTTGAAGCTTAGGAATCTGATGAAATTCATCAAAATTGAAGTATCAAGTATTTGTAATCTAAAGGTAAGCTTAAAGTGCATAATTTGAATTACTTTTGCACTGTAACATATAGTAATTTGTTCTAATAAATGCCTGAATATGATACACTGAATGCATAATCCTACAATACAGGCAAAGCTTTGCTTATTGATAATGTCATGGCCAGCTTATGAATTATGTCAAGCTCCAATGCAAGAAGCACTCAAGGTGAAATTTCAATTCACAAGTTTTTTTGGTTATGCCCTCTCTGCAAGTGAACAGCTTTGAATAATCACGATTATATTTACGATTTCAGTTTTTCCTTTCATCAATAATGGAAATTTCACCAAATTACATAGAGGACTGGATGCTGAACAGAAAATTAGTGACAAGTAATATTTCTGCAAAGTGAGAAGACTTTGCTTCAATATGAGTAGTAAAAGAACTATTAATTTCCAAAATATCATAAGTATTGTTACAGAATCATGAATTGAGAATACAAAACTTTACATTGGTTCCTTAAGGAAAGTTGGAGTTCCTGTTTTAATATATCATTGGATGAAATTCAACTTAACCAGCACACAATGATACACCAAGGGTGATAGAGTTACTGCTAAGTTTTGATATTCTGTGGACTAATTCTCTTTTACTCTGACCATTTGTGGCTGCAGTTGGTTGCAGTGCAAACATAGTATAGTCTCATATGCTGTAACAGAATGGTACAAGAATGAGATCAGTGTGAATGCATGTTTTTGATAATGATCAACTAAAAACTTGAGATGAAAGATCATCAACCACTTACATCTGCTTTGCTTGATTGAGATTGAAAGAAAACAGCTTCATTATGTCCGCATCTAAAAGCAATGTGCAAGAAAATATAAGTTACAAAGCTCTCCTTCACTGCATATTATGTTGAGGTTTGGAATATGTACTGAGGTTTGGAAAATACCGTGGGCATTGATGATCTTGCGTTCTTGGAAGAGTGGGATCAGCAACAACATCGGCGATAACTTGAGTCAATTCACTGGATAATGAAATATATGATGAAATTGATTTGATTTTTTAACAAACAGAAAGACGAATAAATGGTGAATTGTTTTGAAAACTGTGAATCTTACTTTATTTCGTGTACAACTCTATTGACATAAATACAGCTATTCATTGCTTTTTCTTGGTAATCACAGTTCCGACACTAAAATATAGTAAAATAAGCATTATTTTCTATATTGACAAAAGACAGATTATAAACAAACATTGAATGCTTTGCAAGGTACGATACAAGCGAAGCGCGTAGTGTAAACACAACATACTGCGTAGAGCAAGATTTTTTCTTCTTTCTTTTCTTTTGGATAAAGCATGTTATTACTGAAACAAAATATTGAAAAAATAAATATCTAAATGAAAGAAACGCTGAATCTTTGCTTTGTTTTGTGGCCATCCACGAGGCCTAAAAATTGGACCTGATGTTATTCATTGAGATATTATGGTTTTTGCTTACCACTCTTGACAAAATCGAATACCAACAAAATGGGCATCTGCATTTTCTTGTTTTACATCAAAATCCAAGTCCATTGTTGTTTTTAAATTTCTTTAAAAAGCCAATTAAGTCTTGAATGAATCTCCTCAGATGCAAGTTGAATCAAATGTGAAAAGGTAGGATGCATTTATAGCTCCTGCGCAGCGTTTGCACTCCAGCCAGCACCAGCAACTGTATGGATTTTGATGCTGATGCAATGTTTTGAAGAAGCCCATTTGTTTTAGTGCAATCCTTTTTACAATGTTGCACCGTATTTCGCTCATATCATCTGGAAAAAGTATCTCAAGCTGCCTCAGACATGCCAGACAGAGTAAGTATCACGGTTTACCATGCTTTTCAAGGGATTTTATTGTTCAGTCACCACCACAAAAGTTACCAAGTTTGCAGCAAATTTGCAAATTTCAAACGACATCCAAGCACAATGCATTGCCAGTACTGGGACCTTTACTCATTAAACTTGCTTCACCATTCTCTCGTCTCGGCGCCATTTTAATTGGAAGGCAATTAAGAAAATGGTGGCAAAAGTTGCCAGACAAGCACAAAGAGAGATATTTGTCACATGTAAAGAACAGAAGTGACAAAATTCTAATTTTCATCTTTGGAACACTTGGTGTTTCCTTCGCATGTTATAATTATCATCTTGAAGAGACACCTATGACCGATCGTAGGCGCTTCATGATAATAAACGAACATCAGATAAGAGATATTGCTGATAAGGAGTTCCTTTCATTAACGGAATCTTTCAAAGATTCGTTCCTTCCAACCAATCACCCCAGTCACATGAGAGTTTTTCGCATTTCAAAACGAATACTAAATGCCAACGAATGTCCAGCCATCATGAGCAAAAATTGGGAAATAAACGTTATCGATAGCGAAGTGGCGAATGCATTTGTTTTGCCAAACGGACAAATATTTGTCATGTCAGGCATGCTGAAACTTGTTGAAAATGATGATGAGCTTGCAGGCATTCTGGGACACGAGATTGCTCATGCGGTATTGCAGCATTCTGCAGAGCAACTAAGCTTCACCGGTTTCTTTAGCATATTCAATATCATTGTGTTGACATCTTTGTATGCTGTCATTCCAACTGACATACTTGCTGTGCTGGCACACTGGATTGAGAGCAAAATTCAGGACATTCTCATTCATTTGCCTTACGGGCGAGAGCTGGAAAAAGAGGCAGACTGCGTTGGACTTCATCTTGCTGCAACTGCTTGCTTTGATGTTCGGAAAATATCAGATTTCTGGAAACGCATGGACAAGATGGAAGGTGATGAAGTGCAGCAGTTAGAATGGCTCTCTACGCATCCATCTCATGCGAATAGAGCTCATTGGATTACTCAGTGGATGCCACAAGCTCTCGAGAACAGACGGCTTAGCAAATGTCCAGAATTGATTTCATTTTCTGAGAGGGTTTCAAAATCAATAGGAAAAAATCTTTTTTCAATTTTCTGGTAGAATGTCTTTCTAACGCTATTGACCATTCAATTTTGAATTATTTGTGGATTTTAAATTTTTTTACCACCAGACGTTTGGATATTTGTTCTTCTCACTTGTTCTTCATAGTTACCTCTTCAAGAGTGCATCTAGAAATTAAGAATTTTGGCAGTTTTATATGCAAGCAGTGGACATTTTATTGTGTTTCTTTATTATTCATTTCTTGCTGTTCCAAAATGTGCTTAATATCAACAAATGGTTTTCTGTTTATAAGTTTGGAATATGTTTTACAAGCTGGAAACAATTGTTTTTGTTTTAATACTCTTATCACTTTCTTGATTATTTTAGAATATTTTTGATGGTGTACGTATTTTTATTCCTGTATTTTGTGCTTACCAATGCCTTCATTCAGAGTTTAATACACATGCACATCACCAAACGTTTAATTAAGGGCTTGTGGATTCGTCCAGTTGCAGATGCATTAGAAAGAGACATTCCACCATTTTATTTTACTTCGTTTCATTTGTTAATTAGCATTTCTATTTTTATTCTAAATTTTCTTTATGCTTTTGTAGACACGACACCTTTGTTAAATAGATAACAAAGTTTATTTTTCTTCATCGTTCAATGGAATGTGACGAAGTTAATTGCATGGAACGCTTAATTCGACTCTGGCGGCCGCAACAACGGTCGTAACAACTTGTTACCAGCGTAATCTAACGAAGTTTGCAAAGCACACAGACGAAATGGCGACAGGCAGGAAAAATTACAATTTTATCAACAGTAATGAAATCTGGTAAGAACAGAACCCTTCTGAGATGCGTTAATTAATGTATCTAATTAGAATCTAACGTTTGTCAATTCTACCATGTATTGTGTTTGCTGTGTGTGGTTTTTGATTAAACTGCTGCAGAATTTGAAAGACCTTACCAAGGTATAAGAGGATATCATAGCGCATTAGAGTTTGTGCAACTTTGGTGAGCTAACATTCAGACAAAAGCGATTCATGGAAAAGCAGATATGTGTAGTTTTTGAAGTTTTTCCTAAGTCTTCAACCTTACTTCGGATTTAAGATAACAACTGGTTGCATAAAATATGCAAGAGATTACCAAACACCATCAAAGGGTCGATAAGATAAGCTACCTGTTTGTAAGAGGAACGTGTTTAGATTGTTGAATTGGAATGCTGGAGTGAGATGTAAAGGGTGTTTTGAGTGAAATGTTGATAAGCACATTAGCTAATTGAAAAGTGACAGAATTTTGTGTTTTTACCCAAGGAAGGATCACATTCGAAGAGAAACTCTAACCCAAATCAAGTGTCCAGAGAAGTGGGGATTCTTGTCCGATATTTACAAAGAGGTTAGTTATTCATAATTTGTATTTATTACGTAGTTTACAAAAGGCTTCTATACTCTAATTGATATTATTGTTCAATGACTTCATTAATACAAAAGAGGATTTCTTGAGAATTTATATCAGCAGGATTTCTGAAGAATTTCAAGAGAACAGCAGGATTTTTCAAGGATTTCCAACAATACGAGGAGGATCTCTTGATGATTATTTTCGTCAATGTTATATGATTTCTTGAGGATTCTCATTTGCAAAATAGGGTTTCTCAACAAGTTCTAACATAACAAAAAGGAATAATTATTGTATTTTATCCTTGAACTTGACACTTTCTCGTCGTTCTCAGCATTGGCTCTTTTTATTCCCAGCTGAAACAATCTCCAGACAAGTTATCGACAGAGGAAAGCGGAGAAATGCCCAAAAACGGGCTGCCAGAAAGAGCCACCGCAGTGACCAAGAACGACGCAGAGAAGAAACCATTTCCCAAAACCAGTGCCCAAATGGTCGGCTGGAAATCATCAGCAACTGCTAAAGATGCCTATGGAATACCAGATACAAGAGCAAAAGGTAAGTGTGATGTTTTAAGGGTGTTCCAATGGCCTCACGAGGGATTGTGAGGGGTTGTGCACCAAAGAAAGAAGACAGGAGTTAGATTGACAGTAATAAAACAAATAATAATATAAAATCCATCAAAATGTTCACAAATTCATAAATGAATTAAGTATAATAAAACAAAACAGGAATTTTTACAGATTTTTTGTTTGCTGAATATGGCGAAATATATTTTTACGCTTTAATACAAATCAACTAAGAGGGAAGTTATGGATGCGAAGACTGCGATAAAATATTTGCAAGTTAAAAGAATTTCGCTTAGAGATTTATAATTTCAATATGCAGCTGTTCGAGAAATTGTTTTCAAGATTAGTGGATTTTTACAGACGTAAAGATATTTATTGGGGATTTGAACACCTGAAAACTCAATCAACGAACGTGGTAATTCAAAAACGCTGGATGAGATGACTTTGTACGCGTAACTGTGACTGATGTATGGTTTATCGTCGATGCTTAGTCTTATGGGGATTGTGCAAAGTCTACAGTCTTCGCTCCCCGTCCACTGCGTTTAACTCTTCTTTGTGGTTGTTGCTTTGCGCGTGGCTTTCGTTGGGGTTTGACGGGAGAGGCTTGCTTTCTGATCACAGCAGGTTTCACTTCTTCATTGTCGTATGAAGAGTCATTTAAACTGGTATTCGATTTCCTGGGACTTCTTCTTAACTGCTGGTAAAAGGAAGAAGAGTTCTAAGCAACATATGCGAAGAAAAATGGTTAAGAATAAGCAAGTTATGGAGGCGAAAAATGTGAGGAAGAATGGATTATCAGATGAATATAGAAGCGGATGCAAGAGATAAAAAGATACCTTTCTAACTGGTGCTCTTCGTGTTGGCTCCTTCGAAGGGGATCTTGAGGCTGCTCGTTTGGCTAAGCTAGATCTCTTGATTTCAGCTGTCTCCTCTTGCTTCTGTGGATTTGAAGGCGATGTTTGAGTGGAGTGCGAAATCAGTTTAGTTTAAATGATCAAGATGAAGGAAAGAGATCAGATGATGATTTAGAAGAGCAGAAAGAAGAGTGGGGAAGGTGAAGGAAGGATTACAGAAGAACGTAATAAAGATAAAGGATACTAATAGATATCATTAGGAGTATAAATGTTGATTAAAGGAATGGATAACGATAAAGAAGAGTCGATAAAACGGCATGTGATGAAAAGAACATACTTGATTGAAAGATTGAAAGTACAACAGAATAAATTAACGAAGAAGAGTATTGGAATTGCGAGCTGACAAATCAAAGCAGCAGATAAAGAAGATATCAAGGAAGCTGTAGATGGAGAAGATTTAAATCTTGAGATAAAGATCTCGACTTTATATACCTCGTCGACTTCATCATTTAGCACAGCGCTGGATCTCTTCATTGTCTTCCTCCCTCTCTTTGGCGAAGAAGAAGGAACAAAGATGACTGATTTACCGTCATCAGAACAACCACTTGAACGCAGGCCATCTTTGAACCATTGTTTGATTCTATCATAGTCTGGTTTCTCAGTATACTCAAGTTTGATGATATGTTTGAAGAAATTCTCGAGTTGTGCTGAAAGAAAAGCATGTATTGGCAGTCACTGTTTATTCTGTTGGTCGTTGCCCAAAAGGGAAAGGAAAGGTGTGATGTAGCATTGACTATTTTACAACGCATAGAGCACAAAGTACAATACAGAATGACGTAAATTCAAATTACTAACACGGAACGGTTGATGAACCGAAGCATGTTTTTAAAGATGTTGGTATGTTTTTCATGAACCTGAAAATCACAAGATTGTAAATGCGATAAAAGGCCTTGAATTAGCAGACAAGAATTAACATGATAACCAATGTGATACTATTACTGAGTGCCACATTAATAGGAAGGATACATCAATATACTTTATTTTCTCTGAATTCACATAGTCTTTGTCACTGAGTTTGTCTTCCCAAGGAAGACGGCCGCACAGCCACTGCAGCATGCAATAGGCAAGAATCTCCAAATCTCCACGCCGTGATGGGGCTAGAAATTGAAATGAGAACATGTTGAAACACACAGAGTCTTGAAACACACAGAGTCTTGAAACACACAGAGTCTGATATACAATGTGACACACAAATGACATGCACAGTACAGAATATACCACATGAAGAAGACAGATTATGTCATACCTAATCCTTTGTGTGCATCTCTACTTGTATATTCAATTGTTCCATCGTGCTTCCTCTTTGGATCTTCTTTATAAACAACATGTGTTCCACATGGGGCATACCTAAATGCCAGTCCGTAGTCCAGCAAATACACCTATCATAAAGTGTAAGGCAGAATGCAATGAAAGATATAAAGCTTAAAGCTGTAAATATTCAGCATCGATCTATAAAATTGGGAATTCATCAAGTAAAGATAGACCTATATGGTATTGTAGAGGGAATAGATCTATTGAATAGAATGAGAGGAACAACGTGGGACAAGTATTAGTATTACCAAATTTTCATTCTTCTTTCCGAAACCGGTCATCATGTTGGAAGCTTTTATATCAGCATGCACATATCCTTGTTCGTGTAGATATTCCAAAGATTCAACCTGCAGAAATTGAGCATATTCATTGAATAATGTTTACATATTAATAATGCAAAAAAGAGTTTTTGTGAAGAGCTTATCACTGGCCATAGGATGTCCATTATCTGTTATCAACTCTGATTTTGTCTGTACTTGTTAATATGGCTATTATACTCTACTGCTGAAGAAGTGATTGTATTTTCTCACAGTTCTTAGCCCCAGGCTGAAGGTAGTAGATAGGGAGAACTTGTGATCTGACGCTAACAGGATCTTCTCCACATCTTTTCCAAAGCGATCCATGATCATGAATCGATACCTAGTTCCGTTGTTTTCAAACGAGCCACAGCCAATGAATCTAGGAATGCCCAAGTGTGCAAGTTTCTTTGCTTTTGCCCAAGCTAATACTGAAACAAACAAAAAATCTTTTTGCGTTTCATGTGATATGTAAACTGGCTCAAACTGGCTCTTACGGGTTGTGACTGCCTGCATATTTGATTTAGTTCAGTTTTTTAACATTGTATTTAAAATACACAGGATACTAGCATCTGGAATTTTAATATCAGGCAAGAAAAAGTAGCTCACTTGTTTCATGTTTAGCTGCTCTTTGATAAAAAGCCAGTTCCACGAAAAGAGGACCACTTGAATGGGGCTCCTGTCAACAAATTGATCAATATGTTAATGTAACTTAGGATTTGTTAATATCTATAAGGGCATCTGCGAACTGTATTTCAATTTTACCTAATCTTGTAAATATTTTAAAAGAAATTTTATTCAAATTCATTTAACCAGAAATGCGAATAATGATGGAGAAACAAAACCAAAACAAAATTGTTTTACCACTTTTACGACATACTGTGCATTGTCAGATACCGTGGATGAGGTTTTATCGGATCCTGTAAAACAAACGTGATATTTTGTGACTTTTTGTCAACATTCATTCTTTGCATAATGCATTTGCAATCAGCATATCTTTTCCGTTTGAATACTCACCCAAATAAAGGTATCCAAATCCTCCTTGGCCAATTAGGGGTCCAAGTTTCCATTGCTTTTTCGATAAATCGGTGAGAATTTGTCCTGGAGGCAGAGGTTTACTCATTCCTTTGGGTGCTCGCTTTTTTGGTGGCATGATTTATTTGTCTGGAAATCAACTGATTGAGGTTCAAGACTACAAGTTGATATTATTTTTAATAAATTGAGGACAATTTTAAACACGCGCCTTTTGCGATACAAATTTTGAAAAAAACATCTAAACGAGGCTGTGATATAATCGAGGCTGGTCGCATTGCCAAGTTTTTGTTCGTTTCTTTTGCTTTCTCTTTTGAAAGTTTGTCATAGTGCGCAGTTTTGCAGTATAAGCTTCAAGGAGTTTTGTTTGGTGTTGCTTTTGCAATAAAAGATACAAGAAGATCAATCATATCGGTAAATTATTGTTTTTTAAAGTTTGTATTTCTTGCATTTTTCAGTGCACGTTTGTTATTTTATTTACTGGCCCATGTAAATAGCTTTGCTTAGCGCAACTTTTAGGCCCTTAATTTCCCGCCCCTTTTTAATCAGTATTGGAGGCTTTCAATAATTGTTGTTATTAGTCGATGTTAATTTGAAATAGTGCCTCTTTACTTAAGGCTTGAAAATGTCCTCAACTTCGCAAAAACACAGAAATTTTGTGAGTGAACCGATGGGCCAAAAATCAGTCAAAGATCTGGCAGGGATTGGGCCTGTACTTGGAGATAGATTCATAGATAAAGGCTTTGACAGAGCATATATCGTTCTTGGACAATTCTTGATGCTAAGAAAGGATGAAGATCTTTTTATCGATTGGATCAAAACAGAGGTTCAGGCAAATTCCAAGCAAGCCAAAGATTGTTTTACTTGTTTGAAAGATTGGTGTGATGCATTCTTGTGATTTTAAGTGTCTTTCTCGTGTTTGAAATTATTAATCACCAAGATAACCTGAGAATAATCAAAAGCCCATTGCTTATTGGCGCCTCAAATATCGTAAAGCAACTTTTTACATTCAAATTTTATCAGCAAGAGATACAGTATGCACAATTTTTTCATCTCTACATTTCTTCTTACAATGATTTATTATTTAGTTAAGCTTTTTTGTTCATGCTTTTGTTTTTGATTTCATATTTGTTAGTTTTAGAAAAGATTTTAGAAAACGTATAAAAAACTTGAATTGTTTTGTTAAGGTATATTTTATTGATGGTAAATTGGCCATAAAAAATTTAGTTAGAATAAAAATGAGGTTAAGTTTTACTTTTTGTATAACCTATAATTTTGTTTCATTACATTTTGAAAATCACACAAACATAAACATCTTGATGATGTGTTCATTACGATTTCTTGTCACAAAATTTAAAAATAGCTCTGCACTTTTGGATTCTTGAAAAATGCAATTTCTCCTCAAAGACATGTATCAACTGTTTCACTTTGAACAAGACCGTCCATTGGCTTTATGTTTGGATTTGCACATATGACTTCAGCTGTTGGTTGTTCTTTTGTTTCTGGCAAATGAAGCAGAAAAATGGCTGACAGAAAACATGTTCCACCCATGATTGAAAACGGCAAAATAATGTGAAACACTTTCAGCCATTCTGTAACCCACGGTGACAATGCCGAACCTATTCTGCTTGTCACTTGAAGCCAACCAATGCCCTCAGATCTGTTAATGAAATTAGACATGATACAGCAATTAATTACTGTTTCATTTTAATTACTTGATGAGGTGAATATTTTGTATTTTTAAGGATTCAAAGTAGAGTGATTGTAAACTCACCGTATCACAGTGGGGTAGAGTTCAACAGACCATGTGTAAATGACATCAAATGAAACTTGGATGCAGAATTTGCCAACCAAACCAAATGTCAGCCTCAATGCATCTAGACCTGAAAGCAGAGACAAAACCCATGCAACAATTGGTAACAGCAATGCTACTGTACATGTCCAAACGTGCTACTGCAAATATCAATGATTTGGAATAATTGATTGTTCTTGACCTGTTGTTTTTCCAAGAGGAACAATAGCAGCTGCAATGCAGGCTACTGCTGCTATGAACATCGGAATGATCACAGTTTTCTTCCGTCCAAATCTAAATTTGAAGACAAAAAATCAGCTACAATTCAGAAGGACACAGGCTTGGAGAAGTGTCCCAAAAATTCCGAAAATAGGAAACCGATTAACAAACTTCCAGTACTGAGGTCTGGTCTGAGTTTCTTACAAAAATGTGTGGAAATGAATGCTACAATGGCAGTTAATAAGGCTAGTATAAGGATATATGGTTTCAATGTGTTTGATGCCCAACAACAGGTACCCTAGAAACGACGGAAGGATGATAGTAGTGGAGATGGCGCGTCATAGCTACCTTGTCGATACTATTATAGAAGCAATATCACCAAACAATCCAACCAAAGCAGACAGTGTGTAGTCTCTGTACATGCTGCCACCAAGATTGTCAGCTGCCAGAGCAATGCCGTAGTAAATCATTGCGTTTGTGAACCTATCAAGTGTACAAACGGTGATTGTCATTAGCTATAGCTTAGTCGTTGAATAGTGCTTTGTGATTATACGACGGAAAGAAACCAATGCAATGCTACTTGGGGAGCTTGGAGGAATGAAACCATTATGGTGTCACTCGGTTTGCGTGTTGAAAAGTACATTCCCTGAAATAATTAGGGACAAAATCTAGCTTACCGTAAATTCTCTTTTAAGCCCCCCGGGGGGCTTATTGTTTTTCAGTACTTTAAAGAGGGGGCTTATTAGAGAAGGGGGGCTAAATTGAGAGAGGGGGCTTAATAAATATTTTGTAATAGAAAACCATTTTCAGTGGTGGAAATACATTAAATAATACATGAAATACATTATTCAATGAAGTCTGTGTGAAAAACGTTTATATCTACTAAATGATTTGAATTTGAATTTGTTGAGAAGTATTGAACGACCAATGAATAAAATGAAAATCTCAGTTGTTTGTCAAGTTTACTTATTTTGTCATCAGTGAAGATTTGGGGGGGGGGGCTAAATTGAGAGGGGGGCTTATTAAATTTTTCTCTCTGAAAAGGGGGGGCTAATTAGAGAGGGGGGGCTTAATTGAGAGGGGGGGCTTAATAGAGAATTTACGGTATCTAACGTACCATGCAAAGCCGAGCGCCAAGGATTTCAGCAGCATACCACGTGGTCTGAAAAGGTCCAATAGATTTGCTTGGTTGACAACCTCTGTATTGTCAACGGGTTTTACTCTCACGTGTTCCGGAATTCTCTGTTTGTTCCATTTGGCGATTTTATTGAGCAGGTCGTGCACCTCGGTTAGTCTGTTTTTAATTCTCAGCCATCTGATCGATTCTGGTATGAAGCTGATTTTGAATAGAAATAGGGCTTGTTTATAACTTTTGATTCACAAAGAAGGGTTTAGTATATAGGGGAGGGGGCTTATAGAGGCTTCACGGAATCTAAAGCTAATTAATTAAACCAATGGTGAATTACAGTAAGAAGCAGTTGAACAAGTAACCAACAGCTCGCTGGCTTGCTATATCTATAGTGGAGTAGGCTTCAGGCCCCTAAGGCATATATATTACAGATGTTGAATTATTGGTTATCATTGATTTACTTGCTGAATACACGATCGTTCACTCTCTCAGTCTTCCAGCTCGTTTAGTTTATATAGCTATATTCACGGAAAGCAAAGGAATATTACAATATCGTAGTTTTTATTTGGCATCGGTTTACTATTGTTCTTGTATACTTACTATAGAATTATACAGAATGGAATATAGGGGGCACTGCACACCATCAACAGAAGCCTCCATTTGCGTATGAAGTAAGCATGCAAGCCAACGATGCAAATCGCCATAGAACCGACCACGAATAACATTATTCCGGTCAGTGGTCGATATTTTGGACCGACCACTTCGCTCAGGTATATGAAAGGCATGACCAGGAAGCCAGGGCTAAACAGACCAATCACGGCTCTTGTTAACACGTAGAACCAATAAGCAGGCGAGAAGGCACTTATGAAAGCTGCAGACAATAGCATGACCGAAGAGATGAAGATGATTTTGCGTCGACCATATCTATAAGGAGAATTGGAAACGCACGGATTGGTGGACTATGGGGCGGACTTATCAATGAAATGCTGGGTGGTCGTGTAGATATTGTTAACGGGATCGATTGCTGAATGTATGATTGGGTGGATTGGTTAATCCGCTATTCATGGATTAATAGCCTGATTGGTTGAGTAATTGATGGATTGCGAATAGATTAATCGAGGATTGCTAAGTTGATAAATGATTGTACTGATGGATGAACAGATTGCTATATGGATTGATTGATAAGTTGTTCACTTACCTATCAGCCAACCAACCGAGGATAATGGATCCTATAGCCCATGTAATGAAGAATAATGATGTATCGATGTATTTTAGGTCCTCTCTTGCGCATGATAAATCGAACTAGAAAGGAACATGGTCAGGTGTGCTTATGACAATAAACAATGCACATATTCAAACAGACTTTGCACATGAAATCAACATTCTAATTGTATCCATGTATCAAAACGAGGTTTTTATGCATTGAAGCGAGGTTTGTATGCATTGTTGCGAGCACGTGTTGCAAGTTTCCGCAAACCTTGGAATTCAGGATTATTTATTTTAACAATTATCAGAAAACTATCAATTTGTTTTGAGTAGTCGTTCTGTTTAACCTTCGGGTCGCCACAAACATGAACATTTGTTGTCGACTGCCGTAAATCTTCGAATTAGCCCGTTTAACAAGTACGTTTGCATTTTAAAAAACCCTCACCTACTGGTATGATATGTTTATGTTTGCAATTTGAGCCGGCGAGCACTATCTTTGTATTTCAGGGGGGCGGCAGAACGGGCCGGGGACATGATTGATTGTTTTTAATTGATTGACAAGACAACAAATCGTTGTGTCTACGTGAAGGCCATTTACGTGTCTACGATGCAGAAAATCTACCCACCTCTGTTACAACTGAGTAGTCTTTTTGTTGAGTATATTCCCACTCATGCCTGGGAAAGCTACACCGATCTTCGTAGTGTTGTTCACCTCTCTTGAAACTCCCTGTTAGCGTGCATAAGCTGCTATTTGCAACACACCGCCAAGGTGGGTTGTATACTGCAAAATATGGTAAAAATATCTGGTAGATCCCAGCTGTATAGCTGATGCACACGATGAACTCGAGAACTTTCTGATACAACCCGAATTCGCCTGTATATTTCAGAACTTCGTCAATTGCCAAATACTCCTCCATGTTTCACTGGTTTCACTAAAACTCAATGCAAAAACAATACCCGTATTCTTTGCCTGCTGCGCTCATCCGACAAAGAGGAGACTTCGCATTCTATTGTCCCCTTAATTCTATTGTGTAACACCAAATGGTATTCTGATCTGATGACAGTTCGCTGTGAATTGACAGATCTAAACGCTGGACCCAACGACCAACTGAAATTGAGACCTTACAACATTGCCCCTCTTGTTTAAAAACCTCGTCTGCTAATTTAGCTTCAGTTGGTTCAGGAACACAAAAAATCAACAAAAGCGCGAGTATGACCGCACGACACGATGACATTTTTTCAATGATGTTAAGTATATACATTTTGCTATAAGATTTGGTCTTCAATTCTGGCATTTATAAGTTTCTTTGTTGTTGGGGTCCGTTTCTTTGGGTTGTGGGTTGGGAACACGTGACGTGTCAATCCTTAAAGGTGGGCTGACCTGCGCAGTACAAAGTTCCTGGATGTTGCGGTGGAGCATGCATTACGTAATACCATCTAATTATGTAAATGAAATTAAAGCTGGAATTTAATGATGATGATGGTGATGAATTATTATTAAATTGTCTCTTTCTTGTGCGATATGACGTCATGTGGCAACTTTTAGGAGTCTGGGAACGGATTAACAAACCAAACCAACAAACAACAAGACGCAAGGCCTGCCGGAGGTTTAATTTAGGATAAGAAAATATTAATTTTTGAGATTATTATACATTTCTAACGACAAGAGCAGGCGAAAATAAAAAGATATACCTTGACTAAGTTTAGCAATACAGCTTTAGGTATTGGGTAATACTCTTTATTGCGAATAAATATGATAAACTAAGGAAGTGACCCGCGTGACACTGTATTGGCCTAGATACCTCACCTAAACGATAATAACGTGCAGTGTGAAGCAACGCTGTTATTGCGACAGCTCGGGTAAGTGCTATAACTTTATATTTTTAATTTTTATGTTGGAAGTCTCATAGTGCTTTATTAACAGATAGATAAAGACCCTCTAATAGTTGTCAGTAACAAAATGAGTTGATTTTAGTTGCGTCATGTTGTGAAATGAAACATGTTTCTTTCAGGATACAAACAACTGACATCTCTAAATATTTCTCTTTCAAGGTTGGCAGAATGGGCGAGATAGACCCCGACACACTGTTAGAATGGCTGACCATGGGTCAAGGAGATGAAAGAGATATGCAGTTGATCGCTTTGGAGCAACTATGTATGCTGCTTTTAATGTCAGACAACGTGGACAGATGTTTTGAAAGGTGATCATTATTGTTTTTTTGATTAGGTTTATTTTTATTTCAAACTGAATTAATTATATCCTTGTTGTGTGAAATATACATTTATGTTGCTGTAGCAGCACTATAAAACACAATTTATATGTCTATTGTCATGTTTCTTGGAAGCCGTTTTTTCTGTTTAATTCCAGTTGTCCTCCAAGAACATTTCTTCCTGCCTTGTGTCACATATTTATGGATGAAACCGCACCGGACAGCATCCTGGAAGTCACAGCAAGAGCCATTACCTATTACCTTGACGTTTCTGCTGAGTGTTCGAGACGTATTGTTAGCGTGGAGGGTGCTGTGAAAGCTCTTTGTACCAGGTTAATGGTTGTGGATATAACCTTGAGAACGAGCAAAGATCTTGCTGAGCAATGCGTGAAAGTAAGGGGATGCATGTAGTCATAGAATAATCTGCTTGCTAATTGCTTTTTATCAAGGACTTTTGCTACATGCAATGCAATAGACACCTGCGTATAAGAACCTGTGAATTCTGCATCCAGCCTATTGTTCAACTACAATAGATTATTGTCTTTTCTATTGTTTTGAGCAGAGGTCTTAGCCTGGAAAGCCCTTAATTCATTGGTTCTTATATGAGGGTGTTTACTGTAACATTCTGAACTGTTTGGTGTATTTAAAGATGCTAATACTTTAAAGTCCAGACACACATTCAGATCGTGTGAAATTTTCAAAAAGAAGGCTTAATCAAATTTCAAATACAAATAGCCTTTGAAGGCATGATTATAGCCTTTAGAATTTGAACTAGCAGGAATATGTATTATATAATTGTCTGCATTGCATATCAAAAGTAATATTTGTAATAATAACATATCATTTGCTATTACCACCACACAGGTCCTTGAACTGATGTGTACAAGAGAAGCAGGTGCTATATACGATGCTGGTGGATTGACGTGCATCTTGTCTTTCATACGAGAGTATGGTTTTCAAATTCACAAGGATACACTCCACTCTGCAATGTCTGTTGTTGCTCGACTTTGTGCCAAGATGGAACCCAGTGATCAAAACTTGGAGCACTGTGTAGATTCTCTTTCTGTTCTCCTTCAAGCAGAAGATGTTTACGTGAGTAGTTCATGCTGCATTTTTCATCAAAGTACTAAGATCAAAATCAAAATTAAATTACTGCTTCAAGTGTTTAATAAGTGAGAAATTTATTTAGTGCTCTGAGTCAATATAATTGCTGTTTTTTCAAAATGATGTAATGATTGTTTTAGGTTGCTGATGGTGCTCTGAGATGCTTTGCTTGTCTGGCAGATAGATTCACGCGTAGGGGCATAGACCCAGCCCCATTGGCCAAGCACGGACTGTCAAATGTCTTGCTGGAAAAACTGGCCATCTCAGCCACACAGTTTTCCACAGAGAAGCCAAGCAGTCTACCAGCAACGTCACCGGATACTCGTAGCAATGCTGGAAATGTCTCCATTGTTGTCAGCGTACTGTCAACTCTGTTCAGAGGATCTCCAAGTGTCACTCATGTAAGTTGGGCCAAAAGCAAAATTTGCGTTTAAAGCAGATGTTGCATAGGAAGTTAAAGTAACTATTGCATTGGATAAAGTGAAAGGGCTTGAAAAGCTTGTTAAGGACAGAGAGAGGAGAGGTTAAAATGGATGGCGAGAATTGGTTATATTGAAGTTTTTAAGAAGAGAAAAGACAGGAGGGGGATGTGGGAGAGAACAGGGAGGGGGAATATGAGTGGGGAGGGGGAATATGAGCGGAGAGGGGGAATGTGGGAGTGAGAGAGGGATGTATGTGTCCACTGTATGTGTTTCTTTTTCTGTAGGATCTGCTGAGGAGTGACTTTCTGAATGCAGTTGAAAAAGCAATGCAAGGCGACGAGCGGTGTGTCCTGGACACAATGCGATTAATTGATCTTCTGCTGGTGTTGCTTTTCGAAGGACGAGATGCACTGCCCAAGTCTAACAGTCTGAGTGCACGAAATAGCTTGCCCGGTCTCAAAAGGATGGACAGCAGTACAGAGAGATCGCATAGACATCTGATTGATTGCATTAGGAGCAAGGATACAGATGCACTCATTGAAGCGGTTGACTCAGGTGTGTTTACATCAAGTTTCTATTGTTATTATCATTGCTCATGCTTTAAAAAAATGTTTAAATAAACGATTGAAAGATGATTACCATTGTGATCAAAACGGTTATTAAAATATGACATGTGTTGTTCTGATATATTGCGCATTTGGTTTAGTGATAACGTCTTTCTATTACAGGTGCTTTTGAAGTCAATTACATAGATGATGTGGGACAAACTCTACTAAATTGGGCAAGTGCTTTTGGGACACTGGAAATGGTACATAAGTATAATGAATTTCATTTTGATCAATTTATTTCAATACTACAAGCATCAGATAACTAACGTAGATAATTAGGCAAATATAGAACAGAAACATAAAATGATAATTTCATTGACGGGATGTGTTGTATCAACCCCTTTTGTTTGTATGTGTTATATGTGTTATATGTTTTTTCATAGGTGGAATTTCTTTGTGAACGAGGTGCCGACGTCAATCGCGGTCAGCGGTCTTCGTCTCTTCATTACGCTGCATGTTTTGGAAGACCAGCTGTTGCCATGGTGAGTTGTTGGTTAATTAATTAACCAATCATAACTGCATTGATATCAAATCGCTGTGTGGTGTTGTAATCTTTCGTTTACCATTTCAGGTGCTACTGAAGTATGGAGCAAATCCCGATTTGAGGGATGAGGATGGAAAAACACCCCTCGATAAGGCAAGGGAAAGAAATGACGAAGGACACAAGGAAATCGTTCGTATTCTCCAAATACCAGGTATGAAGGATTCACGTCTCTAGCTATGTTGATCTACAGTCTTCATCTACCACTCTCTCCCCCTTGCGCTGTCTAAATTCTCTATCTACCATTTTGTTTCTTTTTTTCTCGATCTGGAGCTGTCTAAAATCTCTATCTGCCATTTTTTGTCTTTTCTACTCGATCCAGAGCTGTCTAAAATCTCTATCTACCATTTTTTTTCTACTCGATCTAGAGCTGTCTTTTCTACAGCTTCATCTATAAGCTGGCCCGTTTAGTTCACTGAGTGTCTTAACCTTAGGTGAATGGATTGTGGCTGGCAATGGTAGCCAGGCGAGTGGAGCCAGCTCATCTCATGCTGAAACTGACGAAAGCAAGCCGGATGCAAAACAGGAAGACAAGATATCAGAGCCAATTGTGAAGGGAGATCCCGAGATGGCTCCTGTCTACGTCAAGCGCCTTTTACCAGTGTTTTGTCAGACATTTCGATCCAGTCTCGTGCCGTCTATACGCAAGGCCACACTGTCCATCGTGAAAAAGGTCATCCATCTCATACCTGGGGACATGATGCCTGATGTTATTGCCTCGAGTAATATCGCATCGAATATTGTGGAAGTCTTGTCGTCCATACTGAACACTGAGGTAAGTTCTGCTACTTCGATGTTTTTAAACCATATTGAGTCAATCGATTAATGACCTTATAAGCTATCATTGCCTAGTCATGCTTGGACAGAGTTTGGGAGTTCGAGATATCCGAACTAAATTCACCCAACTAGAGAACGAGGGGAAGTAGGGATCTGTTCGAGATAACCGAGTTCAAGATAGCGAGATTCGACTGTATATGGAAGTTTCATCTAATTTCGTTTTCCTGAGATGTTCACTCAAGTAAAGGCATGTCTGTTGATAGAAGCTCGGTTATTTTTGACTAGCGAAGCGCATGCGCAAGCGAGTATATGTTGGTGAGTGGGGAAAAATTCTGTGTCTGTGTCTGTGTAGACTTTTCCTTGCCCATATAAGGTATGTGCCTCAGATTCAAACGTTCACTTTTGATTTGAAGTGAGGCTACCAAGCATGATATCACTTTGCAAGTTTTTCATTGGACAAAATGTAAACTTGTTGAAACAACAAACAACATGACGTACCATGCTAGATGCTGGGCACGCTGTGGCAGGGGGGACCACGAGCACGATCATGCACGGAGACGGGGAGCATTTTTGACTCGTTGTTGGAAGCATCAGGAGAAAAGAAGAAAGTTTTCTGGCTGTATGCTTATGCAACTAATACAACAATTATAGTATTTCATTTTTGTTTTGGAAACTGAAAGTTTTTTAACCTTGATGAAACAAGATCGAAAACTGAAGTCAAAATGTTTGCTTGAGTGGTGTCAAAACAAATGTTTTTTTAATTTGCTGCGTTCAATCCTGAAAATTAAATCCAGGGTATTCAGTTTTGCTCAAGCTCAACTTTTAGGCTCGCAAGTTTGATTTTAATTTGATATTACTTTCTTCACTTTCTGGATAATACAGTGAAATAAAAGCCATCTGTCGCGAGTCACCTCAAGGTTCCTTTGATTAATTATTTTTTAGTTTTTATAATGATAAGATTTGATCAACCATTTGATTTGTTTTACCAGGATGATGATAATGGTCATTTCACTGCGTTTCAATGCGTCGAAGATTTGATGAACAAAGCCAAGGATACGTTTCTTGTGCATTTTGTCAGACTTGGAGTGTTGAATCGCATTAAAGAGATCAGTGAATCATTTGACAAGGATGAACTAGAGATCGGCGATGCAGCAGAACACGATGCTAAAAGGGTAAGGGGTATTTCGCACTGCACGTTTTGGTTAGGACATCGAGTTAGTAACAGTGGAGCCAATGCAGGATAACTCTTCTGCAGTGAAGCCTCGATATGGGGGAATAAGGAGGTTAGTCGAGCAGTCGGGGTTTTTAGGCTTTGTAGTGTAGAATCATACTTAATACAAGTCTGAAAGGAGAGAATGGTTTTCAGAGATGGATGAGAGGACCTATTGTGGTTTAACTTTGATAGCGTCTTTCAGGAGCTTCAATATTGGTCATTTGATTGTATTTCAAGAACGATGGTTATTTTGATGTCAATTTTGACATGGTCATTTGATTGTATTTCAAGAACGATGGTTATTTTGATATCAACTTTGATTCATACTAACCGCTAAGGATATTTATTGTAGTTGTTCTCATGCACCCGATGTTGTTATGTTTTAGCAAGCAGAGATCATGCCACTCGATGATGCCCAGTCAATAACACAAGGCAAGCCATACAATTGGCACGATTGGTGCATTGCTCGTAGCAGAGATTGCCTTTATTTGTGGAGTGATTTTTGTGCCATAGAGTTGTCCAACGGCAGCAACGGCTGGTTCAGATTCGTACTCGATGGCAAATTGGCCACCATGTACTCGAGCGGAAGCCCGGAAGGAGGAAGTGGGTCAGCGGAGAGTCGCAGTGAATTCTTGGAAAAACTCCAGCGTGCCAGAAGCCAAGTGCCCGTGGGGATGATCAGCCAACCTTTGTTGTCCTCTCCAACTGCGTCATCCAACCAGCAGATACTCGTTGGTAATTGGTCGCTTGCGTGTAAACAACCTGGGTATATGACCATTCACAATGCAGATGGACAGCAAGCGACCATTCTTAAAGAGGATCTGCCTGGATTTATCTTCGAGTCAAACAGAGGCACAAAACATACGTTCACAGCTGAAACCTCACTAGGTATGGTAGCCCTATGCTCATTTGTTATTCTCATTTGTTATTCTCTCTCTCGCAATTAGCAAGCAGTTCGAGTTGATGCAAGGTTCAATTGAATTTGTATGGAGTCAAATCTGTGTAGCTGAATCTCGTGAAATCGACATCTAGTCTATTGTTTAAACACAATAGGTTTTTTTTATATTGTAAATATTTTCTTGTAGATAGTTTTAATTAGCTTTAATTAGCTTTACTTTTTAGCTATTGTAAACAGCCAACTTTAAATTAAAGAATTAATAATAATAATAGATAATAATAGGTTATTGTTTTGTGTTTATTGTTTTGAGCAGGAATATTAGTCTGGATGCTATTAATCCACTGGTTCTTTTGAGCCTAACTTTCTTTAGCCATAGTTTATAGACTTTCTTTTGAACCTAACTTTCTTTAGCTACAGCTTATTGACTTTCTTTATCATTTGCCATTTAGGTCCTGATTTTGCTGCCACATGGAGTGGCAAGCCTGGTCGAAGATACCAGTCGAAGAAAGATCAGATTCGAAGAAAGATTGGAATACTCGCTCATGACATAAATGCCAAGTATTTCGAAGAAGCGGTTTCCGGAACGTACGGAGCGATGGGAAAACTTCGAGAGATAAGCACGATGCTTGATGATGCCTGCAGTGAGGTATTGGTATGTACATTGATGTCTCTTTTTGCCCCCGGAAAAATCGTGCATTCCGTTGCGATACCAGTATGATATTGATAGCTATCGGGGGTCATGTGTAACTTTTTATAAGTGACACCAATGGGACCATTGTCACTGTGGTGTGCGTAGAGATATATCCAGTATACAATGGCTTTCACATGCTTTGATTGAGGTCTCTTTGAGCATGTTTTGGTAATTTACTGTCGTTGGAGATTCTTGTGTAAATATTTAGGTTTGTTGTAATTGTACCATGTTTTCGCTGCCTGTTATGGGTAGATGAATTTCGCCATCGCTCGGGGACTTGATAAATCGAATGTTTATTTTTGCAGTTTCCAACCGAAGAAAGTGAAAAGAAGTTGTATGCTGCATTGAAAGAATTGTGCGATTTGTTGAAAGAGGAAAGCATTTTGTCATCGTATGAGATACAAAGCAGTGGCCTAGTAACATCCTTGTTCAATTGTCTCAACAAGGTGAGCGAATTTTTATCTATTTACGTAACGTTAGAGTAAAAACCCGCGTGTGAGAACCTACTTTCATGAGATTTCTTCTCACTTAAATTTCTTCTCAACACAATGGAAGAAACAATAGCTTGTTGTCTTTGAACAATAGGCTGGATGCTAAATTTGCAGGTTTTTATACCTGGGCCTTAGTATTTTTGGTGTTGGTATTTCAGACACTGTTGTCTTTCAGAATCTTTAATGCCGAGTGTGGACTTTCTTTTCAGTCTTCAAGGGCAAGTCTCACTTCACTTACTGATAAGTCATCAAATGGTACGTCAGAAATATTCAAAGCTGTTTTTGGTGAGATGCCTCAGAATGTCAACGGAGATGAAAGGTTAGCATAGCACATATCTTTTTCTCAACACTCCCGTGTGTAAATCTGTGGGTTCTTTTAGAACTTTGTACTCTTTATAGTCATGGCCCCAGCCATACATAGGCTTTTCTTCCTTCTACTTTACACAGCGCCAAATCTTACTCTAATGCATACGATATTTTATTACTCTTACACGTTTCCTGTCTTTTCGTGACGTGTTTTGTAATGATCATTTGTTTTTTTGTAGTATGCACCAGGTCAGCTTGGCTGTTGCTCTTGTGAGAAAACTCATTGCCGTACTGGAATCAATTGAAAAATTCCCTGTTGTATCGTATGAGAATGGTGGGGGCTCAGGTCTTCAAATTCTGCTCAGGAGGCTCAGGGTTCGCTTGGAAAGAGACAGCAAGTCGGGAAATCTAATCGATCAGTCTGGAAAACATTTGAAAATGGAACCACTTACAACCGTACGCGACCTGAAGAAGCATCTTCTCAAAGTTGTTGCAAAGCAATGGTATGACTATGAGAGAAACACGTTCAAGTTTATCAAGCACTTCAAAGAGAACAAGGGAGCACTAACTTTTAATTATGAAAGCGACTTTGATGCGAATGGTATAGTTTACTGGGTTGGAACTAACGCAAGGTAATTCATAAGCTTTTTATTCATTGTTCTGTTGCTCTTCTAAACTGTTAATTCTTTTTTTCACGAACTCGACAAGATTCAACTATAACTTCTCCTATCACCTTTACTTCATCACAGCTCTGAATTGCCAAGGGCTCTCAGATTATTTATTGCAACGTTTCCGTATTGAAGCTATTTGTTGTTGTATTCGTAGGTCATTTGATGATTGGATAAACCCAGCGCAGTATGGCTTAATGGTTGTTGCTTCATCAGATGGAAGGGGCCTTCCGTACGGTAAACCAGACGATGTTCTCAGCAGAGAAGCTGCAGCACTCAACTGCCACACGCGAGATGACAAGTGAGATTTCTGATGTTCAGATAATAAGACAATTATCAATGGGTTTTGTTTGTATCGGGCAGAGGCAAGTCAAGCCATTTTCTAGAATGCGTAGCTCGTGCTAATTGATTAGATTTTATTTCCAGGAATTCTTGGTTTATTATTGATGCTGGGTTGTGGATCACGCCGACGGCCTATACTCTGAGACACGCAAGAGGATACGGCAGGTAGATAACTTTGAATACCACCTTTATAGCAAGGGAGGACGTTGAGGTGGTTGGAAGAAGAGTTTATTGTTTTCGATACAATGTTAGCAATGTTGTGTATTCTTACTTGTAGATCCGCATTACGAAACTGGACGTTCCAAGGATCAAAAGAGGGACAAACATGGACCACTCTGTTCACACATACCAATGATGCATCTCTCAATGAACCAGGGTGATTTCTTGTTGTTTTTATCATCATGTTGAATAACCTTTTTTCGGTATGTAGCTTAGCTACATAGAACAATGAAAACCTTGACATGAAAGAAATTCAGCCTTGGTCTTTTTACGTAGATCTATCCTGTTTGAAATGAAATCGAGTTCTTTTGCGCAGTTTTTGAATTAATCTGAATCATTAATTTTATTGGAATTTAATTTTGTTGTTGGTTTTTTTTTCAGATCAACTGCAACATGGGTTATTGATTCTCCATCGACATCAGAAGGAGACCAAGCATGGAGAATGTTCCGCATTCAGCAAACCGGACCAAATGCAAGCGGTCAAACGCATTATCTGTCCCTTTCTGGTTTTGAAATCTACGGTACTGTCTCCGGAGTGACAGAGGACACACCAGGTATTTGTTTGTTGTTGTTCATTTGACGGTATAATTAATACAGTGATGCAATAGAACTTTATTGTAACGAACCATTGGCATGTTTAAACGAACGAGAACCATCAAGTACATTGTTGTATCAGGACCTACCAAGAAGCGGAAAAAACATGCCTCAAAATCCTGCATAGATTTGGATTGGGAACAAGATATTTGCTATTAAGAGTATTCTTCTTGTCTGGATCTTTTTATTTTTTTCGTTATTTATGCCTCGTATTTTCACCATTAAACATAATCCTAATTTTCCCACGAATCAGCTCAAGGAACCAGATGTTTAGATGGCTATACTGGGAGGTTTATTTCATTAAATGGGGTATTGTTGTATTGAGATTGCATTGTGTCATTCTAGGCTTACTGCTTGCTGATACCGATTCGGGAAATCGAAAACAGCGTCGAGTTTTCAGATCGCAAGTTCTCCGACAGTTGGCTTTGGGCAAAAAGGAAATAGCCGACCTTAGACTACTGAAAGAAAGAGCAAGACAGTTGGGCGTGGCGGTGGATGCTGTCAGATCTGAGGCAAAGAATGAAGGTAAATCTATCGTCTTATTATTTCATCACATAGAGAGAGTATCGGCCGCTCACCCTCTAAATTGTCTTGTATCCTATCTCTATGGTTTTTCTGAATGTTACGTGTTGCAATTAGTGAATATAATGAACTAGAAGTGCAAATTGGTTTTAGTAGCCAAGTTTTAAGCGAGGCTTCAAATTCAAAGAAGTTTGAAGTTTGTCCAGTTTTTATATGAAGTAATTCAGGGAAATGTCATTGGTTGTATTATAAGTATCTCAGCTAACGTTTCCTAAAATGTTAATTATTCCGTTCATTTATCAGGTTGGGTTGATGTATCGTGGATTCAGAGCACAGACTCCAACGTGCAAAGTCGAAACGCACAACCAGATCAGTCGAACATTCAAGTTGTTGACATATCAGACCCGGACGTACAGACTGCCATATCGCAAGCCGAAAAGAAAGACGTTAATTCAACTGTGAGTACCAAACCAATCGACTCTACGACATGTTGCACGACCAGTACGTCGTCTGAGGACAGTCATGCCAATCTGCAGAAGGATAACGACGCCACCGCAGAGGTCGCGGATGCATCTTCGAATAAAGTTACCAATGACTCGACTAACAGGGATAATTCCGTCGATTTGGCCAACTTTAGACTACTGATGGCTGTGGAGGATTTGCTTGACAATGCATCATCGGACCTGGTGGCTAGCGCACTTGCAGAGGCACGGAATCTCGATCAACTAAGGGCTTCAACCAGGAGCCTGCAGACCCCATTTTTGTCGTCTGGTGTGCGCAACAACAGGCAAGTAGTGTCGTCATCGTCATCATCGTCATCGTCCTCATCATCGTCGTCGACGGCGATAGCGGCGTCTGGCGCGAGAGATCACCAAATCAGCTCATCGTCCAATCTATTGCAAGCGATTGACATTGAGGGAATGATACGCAGATTCGATCAAAGGCTCAGCGATAATTCTGTTAGTAGAGATTCGACAATGCCATTAGTTGATAATGAAGTTACACATGGCTCTCTTGAACATGATACAATGACACCTACAGAGACTGCCGCTGATGCGGACGATGTTACCAATGCTGTTACTGATCAGGTTACTGATGCTAACACTAATGCGGATGCCGATGTCGATGCAGATACTAATGCCGAGGCCACTTCCGATGCCGATGTAACTGCTACTACTCAAGCAGCAGATGTCGCTCAAGTCGCAGAGGCACAGTCGCCGACGGCCGTTGATGAAGGCTCGTGGTTGCTCAGTTCTTCGTTTTCTGATAACCGTGGGTCTGGTGAACTTGTTGAAGTTGACTCACGAGCTTGGTTTTTCGATGCTCTCGGCACCGAAGCAGTGGTGGATAAGGCTGAGAGGAAGGAGAATAGCGATGCCCCCTGCAATGAAGTGAATGATATTAAAAGACGGGGGTACACAGAAATCACATGCATTGATTCAGATGACCAACATTCTGGTCCACAAGCATCAAGCGGCTCTGCTGTTGAGCAACCAACTGTCGAGCCTCCTTTTACTGAGCCTCCTTCTGTGGAGCCTCCTTCTGTGGAGCCTCTTTCTGTGGAGCCATCCACTGCCGATGCTCTTGTTGAGCCATCTTCAGTTGACGATGAGGTCGTTACTTTAAGCCGCTCCACAGCAGTTGAAGGTAATGAAGAGGCTAGCAAAGAAGCGGAGCCGAATGAGGTGGATCTTGGTCAGCGGGCCGTTTTTGTAGGATTGCCGAGTACACCTCTACAGGATGGAGAAGAAATGCAACATGAGAGACCATCGGAAAGTACACCATCCACGGCCATTGAAGGATCATCAACAATTGGCGAGGCAAATGTGGCAGTGGCAACAGCAGTGGATGCCTCGACAACTGCCAGTGATACGACGACTATGATGAACTTGGCGAAGAAATTCAACGTAGAGGCGGCAATGGAGAGATTGCTAGATGCTGACAAATATGGTCGTGAGGCTCAATCAAGCGGAAAACAGCAGACGCCAATGTTCTTCGATGCAAGAATCGACGAAGTATCGTCGGAGTCTGATAAGAACTTGCAGAATAACAGATCAAGAGCAGCGCCGATTGACGAAGGAGACATGCTGTTTGCAAAGAATACTCAGGTCAGTAGTCGGTGATGTAGTTGATTTGAATTCATCTGTGTGTGTGTGTGTGTGTGTGTGTGTGATATGCGTGGATTGAAGCTACTGCTAATGATTTCCTTAACTAATGATAACTAAAGTGTAGCGTTGTTAGATTATTGCCATGCTCATTTTGTGAAAGTGGTGGTGCAGTCCAACTTTGAGTGGTCCATAGCTGGTCAAAATCATAGTTTTTCTTTCGTTTTGACCAGCTTTATGTATGCTTCGTGTCCTCAATTACTCAAAACATTGTCAATAATATTTCCATCAATAATTACTTGCGTTGTTAAGTTCAGCTGTAAGCAGTAGCTTTGTCCAATGTGTTTCGAGAATAAGGCCATTTCGTAATAGCATTTGAAATACGAAGAAAATTTTATTTATTTATTTTGTAAAAAATCGAATTATCCAGGTTGAGCTGACCGTATCAAGGCCCGAGAAGAGCGCAAAGAGAGGCAGCTCGTTGGAGAAAACACCGGAAGGATTGACACTTCTAGAAGCCATCGAAGCCAAGCTTGACTATGACTCTGATGATGACTATAACGAAGGGTGCGAAGATGACGATGAAGACGATGATGACGATGACGACGACGATGATGATGATGATGACGATGAGGAAGATGAAGATAATCACGATACAATCATCGCCAAGACGTCTAGGAAGCTCTACCCTACTAAAGTGAAACCGAGAAAGGTTGTTAAGAAGACTCTTGAAAGAGCAATGCCTCTATCTACATCGGGGGATGATAAAGGACCTGAGCAGGAAGATCTGTAAGTGTGAGACTATAGACCATCCCATGTTGTTCTGATTAGCATGCAGCACCATGTAATAGAATCGCTTCCCAGCATAACGAAATCTTGAAGATACCAATGTATAAATTGCTAATCCGATATAACGAGCCTTAAGGAAATGAAAGATAATTTGATCATATCAGGAGCAGATTTTAAAGCCCTGCGTACTGTAAATGGTAGTGTGAAGCAGTTGAAGCAATCAGATGTTTAGTTTGGTAAACTGTAAAGTTTTCTATACGGAGGGTGCTCGCAATGTCGAGATTTGATTGAATGATTAGATGGTTATCTGAACTGAGCTCTTCTTCAATCACTTGCCATAGCCTTTGTTTGCCATAGTCCTATCATGTCTATTTGTTTATCTTTGAATTTTAGTTCGAAATCATCTGCTGCGGGAGGTTCAGAGAAGACTCCAGCTGAAATGCAAGCTAAGGATGAGAGCAAGCCGTTATCAGCCAATCAGCGAGAGACGTGCTCACTGATGGTCGACATGGAAGAGGATTACATGGAGGACTACCCTATGGACGATGGAGAGGACACAGACGAATTTGAGGATATCGAAAACGAGGATGAAAATGACCCCGAGGATCTTTACGAAAGAGCGATGAATGTAAGTGGGTTTTGTTTGCAGCTCGAATAATGATTGAGGTTGCATCTCGGTGTTTTGGAGATTTCCTTGTCTCCCCTAAGTTTGACTTGCTTTATTAGGTTTGGTCCTCGATTGCCTGAGATCTGATTAACTGGAACATGTTTCCTAGCTCTTTGACTGTTCAATTTATCGAGGTTCATTGCAGAATGAAGCACCAATGTAATGTCTTACCTGATACTTATGTATTGCAATGCACTGTTAAATAGAAGCATGCTCATCTCTTTTTATAGATGAATCGTCCGAGTTCGTCGACAGATAAACCAACTGAAGCGCGAAGACGTTTGTGGGATGATGACTTCGTCTTGAAGCGACAGTTCTCAGCACTGATACCCGCTTTTGATCCACGGCCTGGCAGAACCAACGTGTCTCAGAATCAGGATCTTGTCATACCTGAAGATGAAGGAGAAGCAATAGCAGAAGAGAGCAGAGGAGACGAGCTGAAATTGTCGATCAAGGGCACAAATTCATCTGGCAAAGAGTTTGAAATTGATCTGGACGATTCCGATGCATCTGTGTTCTCTTACATTCAAAAGCTGTCTTTAAACACGTCAAGCACTGGTGGTAGTGGTAGTAAGCTGGACAGACACAGGAAGGTTTGGGAACCAACGTACACGTGAGTATAGTATTGACAATGTTTTTAAAGGGTGATTTTTTATGCTAATACAATGGGACCCACCCGGTCTATAAAGAACTTTTAAATGGACCCGTATCTCATTTTACAGAGTTGTATACAGATCAAGAGATGCAGCAACAGATAGTTCTACACGACAGCTCATCAAATGGAGTGTACAATTTGTTGATAAATACCTGGGCACAAACAAACTACCGAAAACCGAGGTTGTGCAGTATTTGCAGCAGAATGCCGATGCTGAATTTATTCGCAAGTGGAAGCTCACGGGTACGATTAGAAGCTGTCGGAAGCAGAGGAATTGCAACCAGCTTCGCAATGCCTATAGGGATTTTTCGCGGATCAAAGAACACGAAGCGAGGCTGGCTGAAAATGATGGAATCGAGGTTGATGATGACGTCAGAGGAGATTACCCGGATGTCTTTGCTTCGATCCCGAGTGAAGTTGCTCCTGCTAAAGAAGTGCTCGACTTGGTGAAGTCATTGCATAAGCTGTGCGAGGAAAACATGCAGCTAACTAGTTTGGCAGGTAAGCTTAAGGCGCGGAGTCTTATGCTCATGCTTCATATACTTCAATATGTTTACTATATCATACTACTTTATCCATGATGTATCCATATTTCCACTACGAAAACAGGGTGTTTTGATATTTCTTTTGAAGACTGTTTATATTATTCAGATGATTATTTGTTTGATGTTCCTGACGATGAGTTTATCTCAATGAAGTTGACAAACAAATTAATGCAACAGATTCAGGTTTGTGATTCAGATATCAGATGCCTCTATTCCTCCCCCCTTTGTCTTTCAGCCACTTCTCTTCAAAGTCTTTTGAGGCAGTTTAACTGAAACAACCGTTCTGCTTTTAGCTACTAATTGTCGAATTTTTCCGTTGTTTCCCAACGGTGCATTTTTCTTCTGTTGGTTATTCTTATTTGAATATATTCCTTGGTGAATATCCATGATAATCAAACTGTGATTTCGCTTGTAGGAGCCCCTTGTCTTGGCATCGGGCGCCTTGCCTTCGTGGTGTGAGTTTCTTGTCATCAACTATCCGCAACTATTTCCATTTGAAACAAGAAAGATGTATTTTCAGGCAACTGCTTTTGGCTGCTCCAGGTTAATATCATTTCATTCCTTGATTATTACAGCAGTAATTGAGACTATAGCAGTATATTAAAGCACTTGCTCAGTATAGTAAAGCAGTTATAGCAGTTCTTAATTATTAGATCTTTACATGTATACAGCTGAAACTTGATAGGTGGTGGAGTTAATTAGATTGAGTTCACTAGGATTTCGATTGGGTCAGATTCTATGTACCGTAAAACTGTAGTTGACTTATCTAAGTTCAGCTGTATTCCAACAATGCATCTGGTGCATTAATATTAGTCTATTAATGATAATTAATCATTAGTTTATCAATTGTTTTCATGCACTTATCGTATTCTTTTTTAGATCGATTGTGTGGCTCCAAAGCTTGCACGATGCAAATCTTGAACGAAGTCGAGGCCACTCTGCAAGGAGGCTTGAGCCACAAGAAATTCGAATCGGAAGATTGAAACACGAACGCGTGAAGGTTCCGAGAAATCACGCTGAGGTAAGTTGATCTATATGCAGTTGACGTGCGCCGTATCGAATGCACAAGTGAAATAAGATTGTGATGGAGATTTCGAGTGTTGATAAAGATTCTTAACATGTGTAAATAGTAGCATAAGAAGTTAGTCATTTTAAGAAATAGATAATTCTTCGGGATATGACACAATTAACATAGCTCATGTCAAGTGAATATGTAACACCTTGCATCGTCATTTATAATTTTAATCTTCTAACAACAATTACCAACACCCTAATGTAGCGAGCTTGTATATTGACTTTTACTATGCATATACTCGTGTGTGCTGCAGGGTTTAAGGGGGTGGAAGTATTAACTTTCAATGTGCATGGGTTTTCAAGATGATTTTTTCATCTCGTTTTAGCTATTGCAGCACGCAATCAGATTACTGAATTTCCATGCCGGAAGAAAGGCAATTCTAGAGGTAGGTTTCTTTTCCTTTCAATAAAGCTGCATTTGTCAAACCGTATGAGTTTTAATACTATTCAGGGATATGGTTTTTTTAAGCCAGGCTGTAGAAAATTATACTGTTTAGTCTTACTGTTTTACATGCTAAATTTACACACGCATAGACTGTTTTACATATCATTTTCTGCCTGTCTCTTTTAGATTGAGTTCAAGGATGAAGAAGGTACCGGCCTGGGGCCAAGTCTCGAATTCTATGCCTTAGTTGCAAAAGAGCTACAAATGAAACATATTGGAATGTGGGTTGCTAGTGACAACCTGTCTCATATTGGCATGGAGGTAAGAGTTCTTACTGGCAGACTTTGTTGAAGTGATCCCTTTAAACATGGTGTTGCTGATGCAGCTCAAGCACACGTTAGCTGTCGCAGATCTATTGCACTAGACGTCCAAATTTGTTGGACGTCCCGTGATCTGAGGTTTATCATAAGACAGACAGAAAACTTCTCTTGAATTAGATAGAGTTTGAATTGCACGATTTCCAAATATGCAGGTTTGACTGTAATATCCTTTATGGGTCAATTTATTTCAGGATGAAATAAATGGCGAAGCGGATGTTTATGTACATCATCCGAATGGCCTATTTCCAGCACCATATCCTCAAGATTATAAAGATATCGATAGAATATGCAGACTGTTCCATTTCCTCGGAATATTCCTAGCCAAATGTCTGCAAGACAACAGACTCGTGGATATTCCGCTTTCTGAGCCGTTCCATAAATTACTGTGCCTCGGAAAGCTGCCTCCAAGCAGATCACTGTCGAGAAGTGTGAGCAGCAGATCAGAAAACGCGGACTGTGAAAACGTGTCGCCGAGATCCAGCGACTCAACGGAATTCGGATCTGTATGTAGCTGTTGTTATGTGGACCTGTTTTCGGATTGTGATTTCGAGATGATTTATCCCGATGTTCACAAGTTCACGAAGCAACTGAAGAAGCTGGTGACGAAACGAAAAGAGATTATTAATGATTGCAGTTTGTCCGAAGAGGTGAGATCTGAGAGGCTTGCTGGGCTGCTGTTTGAGACTGACACTGGACACGAATGTAAATTGCAAGATCTAGGGTAAGTCGACTCAATTTTATGATCGAGTATGCACACTTGAGACAAGTGGAACACTTTAGCAGGCATCTAAGAATAATTGCATCATCTAGGAATTATTAGACATATTTCAGCTCAGTTTAAAAGGTTAAATTATCAATGCTCAACCATCATAACCAATAGCAATATTATTTAATGAGAGATATTCTGTCGCCTGAGTATTTTCGGTTTGATTTCAGGCTTACATTTCAGTACATACCCCCGTCAAAATCATACGGATTTGATGCTGTTGATCTTAAAGCGAATGGGGATCAGGAGGTAAGTTATAATACACTCTTCGACAGATACATCTTCTACGTGTGGGGGTACAGTCTTTTTTTAAAACAATGGTAAAGTTGTTGTTCTCGGGGACTTTTTACAATAGAATTTACACAGAGCCTTTCATAAATTTTGAATGTTATTCTTTTTATTCAAAGGCACTCACGCCTTCAAATGCAGAGGAGTATATTGACCTTATGATGAACTTTTCAATGTACAAAGGAATAGAGAAACAACTTGATGCTTTTAGAGGTATGATACTTCTTCCATCTTTTTCTTGTCCTTCTCTTGTTTTTTAAGTTTTTGTAGTTTCTCCATTCCTTCTATTTATATGTTATCCTATTTGATTTATGATTTTTTCTATTTGATTTCATTTTTTCATTCTTTTCTATCGCAATCCGCATTCTCTACTTCTTCTTTGTCATTCTTCATCTATATCTCTGTCTATATAAAGTGACAAACGTAACGTTGTCTTACATTTTTTGAAAATTTCTTCTTTAGACAAAGTATAGTTATATCATTAATTGTCATATTCATCATTGTTATTAACATTTGTTCATCATTGACAAATGTTATTATCTTTGTCATTTCATAGCTGGTTTCAATAGAGTTTTCCCAATGGAGAACCTGCATGCATTTAGTCCCCGGGAGATTCAGTTGATGCTAAGTGGTGAACAAGCACCGCAGTGGACTCGTGACGATCTTATTAATTACACCGAACCTAAGTTTGGTTACACAAAAGAGAGTCCTGGATTTCAACGACTGATCAACGTTCTTTTGAACATGACTGGTGAAGAGAGAAAGGTGTGTTGCTTTGTTGTGCCTCATTGTATTATATGCCTATCTTAATTTGGTCGAACTAACATCCATGGAATAAGTTCGAGTTAATTGGGCTTTGAAAAATCAAGAATTATAAATGAAGCAGCTCGATTTATTTTCATAAAGTAAACTGAGTTTCATTTAGTTCAGTTCTTATTTTGAAGTTCTACGGAGTGTACACTTTAATTATTTTTTATCTTATGTGTAAAACTACAAATGAAATAAAATAAGAAAGAATATCAATATTTTCATCATAGTAATTTCATTTCATTTAAAAAAAACAAGGATGTACATTTTTGTTGGAATATATTCAGATTTGAAAATATTCAAGCTTAAGTTGAACAATGAATTGGGGTTAGATGGTAGTCGAGGTTCAAGTGTGTTTACAAGAATATTTTTCCATAGTCTACTCGGTTTGAATTGCTATTATTCAATCATTATCTCATCTGATGATTTTATTTCTAGGCTTTTCTGCAATTTGCAACTGGTTGCTCTTCGTTGCCACCTGGTGGAATTGCTAATCTTCATCCACGTCTGACAGTTGTGAAGAAGGAAAGTGAAGGGGATGGTAGTTATCCTTCTGTTAATACTTGCGTTCATTATCTCAAGCTGCCCGAATATTCATCTGAAGAAATTCTGCGAAGTAAACTCTTGGCGGCAACGAAAGAAAAAGGATTTCATCTCAATTAGACGTAGATTTATTTTTCAACCGTATATATGAACTGGATATTTGTGTGTGAATTCCAACATGATCTTGCGTTTGCATTTACGTTAGACACCTAAATTATTATATTGACATTTAAGCTTTGCTATTTGTAGATGTTGTTTTAATTTGCTCTAAAAGCCTTAGTGATATAGTATCTTCAACTCGAGACATAAAGCTCGAAATTAAATAGCAATTGTCACAGCTCACTGTTCAGGGCCTTTTTTAAGGATTTTCAAGTGGGGGGGCCAAAATTTGAAAGGGACCTATATTTTCAGAGAAACGGCCGGGTCAGGGGGAGCACATTAAAAAAAAGTTTGAGGGTGTTGACATACTTGGGACCGACTTTTGCATGAACATTTCTTTGCATACATTCAAATAATTTTGGCTACCTGAGGCGGCACCATGGTTGCCGCCGAAGGGGGAAATTTTACAAATTTAGTGCCTCAGATATTGCTGAAAAATGTATTTTTTACAACCAAATTTTCTCCAAAGATTATTTTTCCAGTCGGTCCACATTTTTTCCAAGAGCTACAACACAAATCTACTATTAGTGGCCAATACCACGAGGCAGCCAGTTGAACTTCGTGAAATTCGTGTTTGAAATTCGTGAAGCTAGACTCGTTTAAAAACAATTTTTAGGGCAGGATTGCTTTTAATATTTATTTGGGACCAACTTTTTGGACCGACTCGGAAATCATTCGGAGTGTCTCCCCCCCCCCCCACACCCCCTAATGTGCGCCCCCTAGTATTTCTACATTCGGTTATAACGGACAAAACGGATCACAGTTTTTCAACATTGAAGAAAGGACAGCAAAAAACTCGTTTGTGTATTATTGATATAATTAACAAGTCAAACTACACTTGTAAATGATATCAATAGGACTGGAAGCAAGCTAGATACTTTGTGGAAGATACCATTGAAAAACACAGTGGAGTTAGCTTTCACACACAACGAATCATTTGAATCAGCATGATTGCAAATTGAAATTAAGTTGAAAATATTTAACTGGAGGGGGGGCCACTTTTGTTGACTGGGTGGGCCACCACGAGGGCTGGGGGGGCCAAGGCCCCCCCAGTCTGTATGTTAAAAAAGGCCCTGTCACTGTTTAACTTTTTGATACTATTCATTCCCAACCTTGTTTGGAGAAGGGTGGGGTGAAAGGGTGTTTGAAATTGCTTTTGGTCCGCCTCGGTTTCAATGCTATCCTCGATTTCAATTTATATGCTGCATTGTGGTGCATGTTATTTATTTGGCATTAATGATTTGCTTTCGTTTGAAGAGGGTTTCAATTTAATTTCATCGTCTTTCAACGTAATTTAAAGAAGAACTTAGACCATGGATGATTTAATGAATGATCGAATAGATTATGATTACCATATAGAGGAGGATAGCGAGACTGATTCCAGGTAAATACAACTTGGTTTTGGTTTAAGGTTTTATTGCAAGTCGCATACATGTGTTTGGTTTGGATTACATACTGTACTGGGATATGCAATGCCATGATCCAATTTTAACCGTTTGAATTCCTTTTTTAGCTCTGATGAAGAGGCAATTAGAGCATTTGAAGAATGTATGGAACAACTAGAAAATGAATTAAACACTGCAAGGGATGGAGAAAGTAAGTTCAATTTGTATGCTTATTATTGATTTTTGTTTTTGGTGCAAAGCATACACTTGCAAGCAAGGTAGCAATGAGTACATATTGCTGCCTTTCTCTCTTTTCTTCATTTGTTTTGCATCATTAAGTAATATTTGCTATTTGTTAGGTGGAAATGAAAACCAAGATGGTGGTTTTGAAATGGATGATAAACTGTATACCGATGGACATGAGAACGAAAATGAAGGCAACCAAGAGAAGTCAGATTCAAATCAATGTGGACAAAATGAGAATAAAGATGAAGACTTTTTATATGATCCAGATTTAGATGATGAAGATGAAGAATGGATGGAAAAAGAAAGGCAAAAATACAGAGTAAAGAAAGACAACGTGGATAAATCAAAGTCAAAAGAAGATTCAGCTGCAAAGGATAAGGAAACTAAGCCATTTAGAAGTGATGCAATTTTGAGCTGCCCTGCTTGTATGACCACTGTTTGCATTGATTGTCAAAGGTATTTTTGATGCAAGCTATCTTGATGTATTCTGTCTTGAAAACCTTTTATTTTTCACTGCAATATGCCTAAAAACACATCTCAAATTTTCTTTCTTTATTTTTGTCAAGACATGCAGTTTACAAGACTCAATATCGTGCAATGTTTGTGATGAACTGCGAAGTTGGCAGAGATGAAGTTTTACGCTACGAGGAGAAGAAACATAAAAAGAAGAGCTTTAACCCAGGGCATTTGGTAAGTGCTTCAGAAGATAATGGAGCCAAGTCTGAACTCTACAATCCTGTTAAGTGCACAGAATGTGGAACAGTGATAGCTGTTTATGATGTGGATGAAATTTACCATTTCTTCAATATATTAGCCAGTCAAGCATAACTGTATTTTAACACATTGTGTATTGCTTCAAAGGGTGTATTCTCTTCAAGTAATTTTGTGTCTTGTATATAATGATGTAAGAAAAAGTAGAGAAGAGATATGTGAAAACAAAATAAATCCACTGTGTATACTTTGCATATATTCATTTGCTGATTTTGACCAACTGTGTTGCCTGTAAAAACTGCCATTTTCATTATAACTCCATTATAACTATTATTATTATTATTTTCATTATAACTCCATTATCTTCTAAAGCACTTACCAAATGTCCTGGGTTAAAGCTCTTCTGTATGTGTAGGAGCGTATTTGACGTATGTGTATCCATAGTGGTTAAGGCATTGGCCTTAGGGTTAGGCTTAGGGTTAGGGTTAGGTTATGCGGAGGAGAAAGGTGGTGAGAATGCAGAGTAGTGTATTTATTGGTACTGCGCAGGAGCGTATATGACGTATGGGCATCCATAGTGGCTGAGGAATTGGCCTTAGGGTTAGGGTTAGGGTTAGGGTTAGGGTTAGGGTTATGCAGAGGAGAAAGGTGGTGAGAATGCGCAGTAGCGTAATTATTGGTACTGCGCAGGAGTGTATATGACGTATGGGTATCCATAGTGGCTGAGGCATGGTCTTAGGGATAGGGTTAGGTTAGGGTTAGGGTTATGCGGAGGAGAAAGGTGGTGAGAATGCGCAGTAGCGTAATTGTTGGTACTACGCATGAGCGCATATGACGTATGGGTATCCATAGTGGCTGAGGCATTGGCCTTAGTGTTAGGGTTAGGTTAGGGTTAGGGTTAGGGTTATGCGGAGGAGAAAGGTGGTGAGAATGCGCAGTAGCGTAATTATTGGTCCTGCGCAGGAGTGTATATGACGTATGGGTATCCATAGTGGCTGAGGCATTGGCCTTAGGGTTAGGGTTAGGTTAGGGTTAGGGTTAGGGTTAGGGTTAGGGTTATTCGGAGAAGAAAGGTGGTGAGAATGCGCAGTAGCGTAATTATTGGTACTGCGCATGAGGGTATATGACGTATGGGTGGTATCCATAGTGGCTGAGGCATGGCCTTAGGGATAGGGTTAGGTTAGGGTTAGGGTTATGCGGAGGAGAAAGGTGGTGAGAATGCGCAGTAGCGTAATTGTTGGTACTGCGCATGAGCGCATATGACGTATGGGTATCCATAGTGGCTGAGGCATTGGCCTTAGGGTTATGGTTAGGGTTAGGTTAGGGTTAGGGTTAGGGTTATGCGGAGGAGAAAGGTGGTGAGAATGCGCAGTAGCGTAATTATTGGTCCTGCGCAGGAGTGTATATGACGTATAGGTATCCATAGTGGCTGAGGCATTGGCCTTAGGGTTAGGGTTAGGTTAGGGTTAGGGTTATTCGGAGGAGAAAGGTGGTGAGAATGCGCAGTAGCGTAATTATTGGTACTGCGCATGAGTGTATATGACGTATGGGTGGTATTCATAGTGGCTGAAGCATTGGCCTTTCAATTTCCGGACTATTTCGTCATCAACTTTGAAGTTTGCGCTTCGAATTTCTTGCAGTTTTTTATTTTTATATCATTGTAGTTTATAAATGGATGCAGATTTTGCCTTGGCTTTGAGATTACAGTTAGAAGAAGACAAAAAATTGCAAGAGACCAGAAAGGCAAACAGCAGTTCGCCGGCAAGTGGAAACGAGGTTATCCTTGTAGGCCAAAAGGGTCCAGGCCAAAATGTTTTAGGTCCAAGAAATTGCGACAAAAGTAACAAGTTGAATAGTAATTCAATGAGCAGCAGACCATTGTCTATTGTCGACGATGAATGGGAGCTGATAGACCCAGTTCCCAATATTATAGATTTATTTCTTCAGTTTAATGATGCATATTTTGATGGATTACTTGCTGGTGTTGAAGTGAAATGGAGTGCAAGAATGACCTTGTAAGTTTGTGTTTAATTTGCCCTCAAAAGTTGTAGGAAGTTGTATATTATGAATAATAAGGACTATGACAAAGGATGCTACTATTTTATGAAATATTGGGATGGAAAGCCCGTAATCAAAGTTGTTAAGAGGAGACTATATAAGTTTTGTTGATTTGAATATGTTGATGTTTTTCAGATGTGCAGGACTTTGCAGGTATGAAGGCAGAGGTGGTTTATGTTCTATTAGATTAAGTCAGCCACTGCTCAAGCTGCGGCCACGAAGGGACTTGGTTCAAACGTTACTTGTAAGCTATTGTATATGTGATATACTGAACAATCCTGATAATATTAAGCCCCTTCTCTCTGAATGTTCAACATGATGAACTTCACTTCTGTTTTTGTACCCCTGATCTACTCCATTGATTGATCTGATTTATGATCATGACCATCATGATTGATGATTGTGATCTCAGTGATCAACTGTTTTGATTACGATCACAATAATTAATATTTTGTACTGAGCTTCATCAGTATTTATTTCTATTTTCAGCACGAGATGATTCATGCTGTATTATTTGTCACTCACAACAATAAGGTAATATAACAGATAGGATCTCTAGCTCAATTGCATATCAGAAATTTTGTGTTGACTGATCCATTTGCCATTACCAAGCTTTGGCTATTTCAACTAACTTTAACTTTTTGCATTTACAGGATCACGATGCCCATGGCCCAGAGTTTTTGAAACACATGCACAGAATAAATAAGCAGACAGGAACAAATATTACAGTAAGTTTCACCATGCTTACTTCTATCCATTATCCATTTTATGTTACTTAATGATTGCTTTTCTGTTTTCCAATGTTTTCCTTAAGCATCACTGACATTGTGGTTAATTTTCTTATCTTTAGGTCTACCATAATTTTCATGATGAGGTATGGGTCCTTCAGATTTATTGATATAATAACCACTTCGTAGGATTGCACTTATACATTTATATGAAGTTAAGGTAAGAGTTAAAACATGTGTAAGTACTATCAGTATTCTAGATTTTTTGTGTTTCTGAATTTATAAGGTTAATAATTATCGGCAACATTGGTGGAGATGTGACGGTCCTTGTCAAAAGCGACCACCCTTCTATGGCATTGTACGTAGATCCATGAACAGAGCCCCTTCAAAGAATGACACATGGTGGGCTGAGCATATGAGAACTTGTGGAGGTAAGTACACAAAGATCAAAGAGCCAGAAGATTATGGAAAGAAGACCGGTAAAAGAAAACTTGGTCAGGATGCAGTGGGTGTGAGTAATGGGGAAAAGTGTGTTAAACTAGCTGGAGATGAAGGGAAGTCTGTCATTAGTTTCCCAGGCAAGGGGAAGACGCTTGGAGGTGGTGGAAATGAAAAGATATCAAAATGGTTTAAGCCAGTCAATGTGGATGGACATAAAGAGTCGAATAAAACAATAAAGGAGTCACTCATCAAGGGTGATTCAAAGACAATGCATGATGGGAAGAAACAGATTGAAAGTGAAAGCAAATTTGGTAAAAAAGAGCCTACTGCTGCTAATGGGCATATCGTGGGTGGTACAGTACATTCAAGTGTGACTGACGGAAGAGCTGCGTGGATTGAACAATTGGTGAAGAAACAACAGATTGCTATTGAAAGAAGGAAAAAATTTACGAATATTAATGCTGGAAATGATCAACGCTCGATTAACCAGAAAGCGAATTCTAAAGCAAAGTTGAAAGATAGAAATAGAATATCTAACATTGAGGATCACATGAATAGAAGAACGGTTGGTCGAAATGACAATGCATATCAGACTAGTGCATCTGCTCCAATAAGAAATGGAACCTTGAATTATAATGATAATATCAATCGATATCGGACTGACGTATCTAACAACGAAAGCGAATCTTCTTATCAAGATATTCCTTATTCCATTCCATCTTCATCTTCTTCCTGCGATCCTTTGCATTCTTCTTCCTCGTTTGTCTCTTCGTCGTCATCTTCCTTTACTTCGTCATCTTCGCTGACAGCGTCATCATTACCTTCTTCATCTTCTTGTTTTCTGCTATCATCATCTTCATCGCTTTCTTCTGCAACTGCACCATCTTCTTCTTTGCCACCTCCACCTCCAAAGAACGGATTTAAAATCATGTCAAGATCTATCAGCGATTGTCCAACCTCTCAAGACAGCACAATTGGAGCCAGTCGCAATAAGGATAAAGACCCTGGTGGCAATGCTATTAATAACTCCAACAGGAGTAAACAAACCACGATTATTCTCGATGATAGTAGCAATTCTAACAATGACGTCACCGAAGAATTAGTAGACTGTCCAGTTTGTCCGCAGAAAATTTCAGTCCATTTAATTAACATTCATTTAGACGAATGTCTGTCAATGGGAAGTTAGTCAGATATAGATCAATTTGTTGACTTGTATCTGTGGTCAACTGGCTTGGCTATTTATTCCATTATCACTACATCTGCTGTCTGAATCCATTCAATTTGAGGATGTCTTAATATTGGGCTTAATGCTTGAATTAAATTCACTGTAAATCATTTTATTGTACATTTTATAATCACTGTTTCTATACAGGAATTTTAAAAATATTTCAAACCTCGTTCAATCAATATATTAAGCTATTTTTAATTTTATTCTTCGAAATACTTTGATTGTTCCATTGTAATCATGTGATGTATAAATCATTCTGAGTATTAACTCCTTACATCTGCACCATTATTAAAATGTTGGGGAATTTTATACCAATCGAAAAAAAATATTATTTTAATGCATAATTTCAGTAGTTCGATGTAAAGGATTAAACTTCAGTGCTCATTACCGTGATTTTTTAGTACCTAATTTCGAACTTCTTTTCAAGATAACAAATCAGGAAGGGATAAATGAAGTTACAACACAGGTGCCTGTAGACAAGGGCTGTTATACCTCAAAAGAATTTCCAAGATTTTCAAATAAGTTCCGAGTAAATCTTGCACCAAACACCACAAAGAGGTTGATGTTTTTTTTCCTCCCCTTTGATATAATTTTATTTGGTTTATGACACAATTGACTTTTTTCAAAACAAGGCATTATATTTTGGTAGAAATTTCATTTCAATGATCCAGCATAATTGAGTTCAAGGTTTAACAACTTTTTGTGCTTTTTCTTCGTTTTCTTTTCTGTCCATTGCTATGCATTGTGTAAGGTTTTCCTGCAAATTCCATGAACATCTAGGTGTAGTATAATTTGCATTATTGTGCCATGCTAGTAACCATTGTCCTTAACAGGTATTTTTTGAAAGACGACCAAATTGACTTTGTTGTAACTTGGTCATAAATACTTTGATCTGACGTGTTATGTGGCTCTAAGAATATCTTATACCGGATATCTGTCTGTATAAGTACATTAAATCTCTTTTAAATCAATCTGTCTATTCAGGGTTTACAATTATTTTCACATTCAATATCCTTCGTGATATTTGGCCTTCACATTTCATCATTTCATATTATTTGGCCCTCTCTGAAAGTCAGCTTCGTCAATCTAGGCACGCATCATAACAAGAATCGACTTCGCTCGTAAGATGAAATTTAAGTTTTAGCTTTGATTTTCATAAATTAAGTATGATATTATTCGTGATAAACATTGTTAATATTTATAGCCAATGTCTGTTTTTCTTTAGATTCTTATAACGAGTTTTCAACAGAGAAGGAAACCTCAATTAAAGTCATTCTTTGCAATTGGTCTAAGGTAACATTTATAAAGTTATTATTCCATTTTAATTATCTTTTCTTTATTTCTTCATAATATTCATTATTTATTTTGTTGTTAGTCATATTTTTGCGTTAAATTTAATTCAGTGGCCATGCATTTATTTTGTCGACTTGTTCGTCTATTTTCTCGAGCTTTTTCTTGCCAGTAAGTTTTTGAAATTGACTCAGTAGGTACGGAATGTGATTTTAATAAAACAGATGTAAACAGTTTAGGTGGGTGCTGTTCGGGTGCGCGTCATAATATTGTTTAATAGTTTAATAATGTAGCCTTGAAGATGAAAACTGTATAACAGGTTTTGAGGGTTTGATTTTTAGTAATTTGATTTTCTCGCTTTCGTGTTGGCACACAAGTTGATTCTAAATTTTATAATGTAATCCAAACAAAGTCAGTTGCTACTAGTACAACAAAGATACAACGTAATCCACCTTAAAAACGAAGCGAAAGTGTTGAAAATAAGTCTCAAGTAGCTAGCTATCTCATGTTATGAGACACTTTATTCCAAGACAAGTTCTCCTTTTCTGGAATATAGTGTAACGGACTTTCGGAATGGGAATAGTGGAGTGTGAACTCCAGGAAACTGTTAAAATAGTAATTATAAAATAAAGAAATATCCTATTGCTCCGTATTTTATTATTTATTATTCCAAGTTTTAATGATCGGCATTTGCAAACCAATTCTAATCCCCATCTAATATATGCAAATTTCCTTAGCTAAGTCAAATGACCTAATTAAATAATCAATCTTATCTTGGCTATTAATTTCATTACAGGCTATTACTGCGCTGTAGATGATAAACCCGAATTTTTAATATAAATTTTTTTCTAATCAGATTTGTCTATTGGCTGAGGATTAGTTCCCAATCTATTTTGCTATCACTGTTGATTAAAAAAACATTACAAAGTCTCGGCATAGAAGCATCTTTTCTTTCAGTTGGTTGGTAAATATAAGTTTTATTTTTTTACCTGTCCCACATGTATATATGTAATGGTTTTTAGTAAGTTTCCTTGGTTATCGTAAATCCTTGAGACAGCCCCCAACTTTGATGGTTTAAAAAATAGGGGCTGATATTGAGCATGATTGACAAAGATATTGATGCCAATACCCTTGCGAATCTTCCAAGGATATTGTCCTGGAAGATCTTGTCCCGAAATATTTTGTGTGCCATGTGCCAATTTTGAATGTTGAAACTTTGCCAGCCTGTAAACTATTAACTTTGCAAAAAGGAACAGGGTTTGTCTCTTGCCAAAAATTAGGCGCCGGACGCTCGAAGATCCTCCGGAAATAGGCACTTAAATTCACTCTGGAAGAATGCAAAGAGGGAGTCAGAGTTTGTTCATGTCAGCCTCAAAGAGGCTACAAACAGGCTTACAATTGTGTAAACTTCGTAAAGTAAACCAGATTAAACTGGAGTGCTGCTTAATTCCTCCAACAAGCCACCTTCCACCAATTAGTCACGAGAAATTGTGTCTGCATTTTTCTTGATGGAATTTTATCTGACATGTATTGCAACACGCAAACTGCGATTTGCATAGTTTGATTTAATTTGACCCTTTCGAAGTTAAGTGAAAGAACGCACCTTGTCTCATTTCTGTCTTGTTCTCGGGATGACAGAGTTCCCACGATACAATTAACTTTCATTTGACTTTCAACACACAGCAAGGAATGCAGCTGGTTTAACAACTTGATAAATAAGTTCAAATACGACTTGTATTCATTTCCTCCCACCCAATTTAAAGCAAGGAATGTCTCTAATTGTTGTGTGTGCCAGGATTTCATCACTTTAATCCTTGAAGGGACGACCAGAAAAGAAATTCAACCAATAAGCAAACCCACTTCAGTAAATTGATATATTCGGTTACCATGTGTTTAATCAAGTTTTCTTTGCTAAATCAAATCTATCAATCATTTTGTTTCAATTTCCATTTAATTGGAATTTACTCAAACATACGGCGGACATTTTGGGGAAAATTTGTTTTATTCATCCCAAAGTTAACAAATGTTTATTATCTATATAGATCATCATAAACACTAATAAACAATTAACCACTTTTATTGCCGACTTTTTTCTTCTGTGAGGGACATGCGGTTTATAAAATGTCAATTGTAATCCTACTAAAGCCTCTCTTCCATGTTGCTTCACGACTTCAACCGTCGTGACCTGTCCCATAGTTATTTTTAATTTATGCAAGGGATGTGGTCATACATATTGAATAAAGCAGTTATTATTCCAAGCTCATGCACATATAATTCTTGTTTGTCATTTTCAACAGTATGAAACTGCACTTCTGACAGCGCACTGCAACCTGAACCACTCAGAAGCACAGTTAAAAACGGCTGGGAATATCACAACACAACACAAGTAGCAGCTGTGTCTCAGAATTATCGAGACACAGATTCTGACTTGAGCACACCACATCCAGACCGCTTGTCTCATCATCGAAGCCTGAGAACCAAACGACTTCTCCGTTATTTTTGTAAGTAACACCAGTTTAATTGTAATTTTGTTTGATATTTTTCTCCATGCAGCCGTGTTGTAGTGTGCTGTGTATATTTACCGTGACCAGCGATCGATAGAAAGGAAAGCAGAAATTTTGTTTCGGTTGACAAGGGATAAGAAATTGCTCGAGAAATTGAAGAATTTGATTTGCGTAATACATTGTCAACGACCTATCCAGGTTGAGCACTGTGCAATATATCAATTAAATATAGCAGAAAAGTTGAAAAGTTTTTTGTTTGGATATTTATTATATAACAAAATCACAAGAAACAAAATCGCAGAATTGTATTTGCCACAAATAATCAAAGCTCGTAAAATTTTCTTCGACCTGTCAAGTGCTTTCCATATATGTTTAGTAATTTGTTTGTTTATCATTGATTTATACTTACTGAAAAATTTTATTGTAAGGAAAGACCAAATCAAAACGAAAGCCATTATGTTCATGGTACAATGCATTGTTTCAAGTTTGATATAATATAAGTAACGGTTGTAACTTACGAGAAAAAGAAGAGAAATTGTCTCCGTGGAAGATGAAATCTTTTGTAGTTTCGAGAGAGAGTTAACTGAATGCTCTATTTATTTGACTTTTTCGTTCTTCGTGAAGACAGTAACAATGAATTGATGTTGTTAGATGTCATTAAGATTGATGTCACGTACATACCCTAATTGACAATGCTTTTATTCAACTAATTCAAATTCCTCAAATAACAATGCGCTATTCATTTTTCTTGCCATTTTGATTTCAACTGATCTTGTTGAAACTCCAAGATTTACTGCTTAGCTGTGTGTAATTCCGGCAGCAGACAATCGTTGAAACAAGACGAAGATTTATGCTCATTCTTCATTAACTTATCTTGTTTCTTTTACCACTAATTATTCTTCACCCTAATGCTAAATTTTCTTAAATTTTTGGCCATCCTAGCCCTAGTTTCTTGCTAGATAAACCATTTTTTTATTATACCAGTGATTAAACTTTCAAATAACATCTTACAACGGACTGCTCCACTCAGATTAATGAAACGTGCCAGTTATGGTCTACTAAGGCAAAACTAAACGACTTGGAAATGCAGATGGGGATTATGCATATGAATGACTGTGCGAATTTGAAATTGATATCTATAGATAGCAATTTCAATATCAGCCTCACCCTTCCCTTGATTTGATAAGTGTCTTTCTGCTTTATTTTGTGGTGGAAAGAATGTGATTTTAGCATTTCTTTGCCCTTTCCGTTATACGGAATTCTTATACCATAACAGCCCCGAGGGTAAAGATACTCAACCCACATATTTCCCTCCACTGCTTATAGAATGTTTAGTTACAAGCGGAGTAGGGAACAGCATGCAACGTAGACCTTCTCTGCTCTGTGTTGTGAAACCCCTAAACGTTAACCGTATATTCCGTATACACAATCGATGTAAGAGATTCAATACTTCAGACACTTACATTCCAAGATATCTGCTGGTTAACAATAATGACTGTTTTTTACAACTAAAATAACTAAAAGCAATAACTGAATACAAAGCAATCATAGAAGTCTTCAACCACAGCTCTTGAGTGTGGATAGAGTTATTGTTTCTCGGTTCGTCAACAGGAATGCTCTTTCACAAAAGCTTCAAAAGGCCCAAGTTCTTTATGTCAGTCGTCAAAGCCCCGAACTCTTTTGCTAATATTAGTTCAGTTAAATACATATATTATAGGTATATTATTTTGTATTTCTAGGATTCAGTCATGATCTTATTGGTTTCTTTGATTACACTTCTTTATTGCACATCGACATTTTATTGTCAGGTAAGAAAATATTTGCATTTCTTTGAGAAATATTTATTTCGTTGCATAATGGCGCGTTTTGTCGCCGATATTTTCGTGTTTGAGCTATCGCTCTTTGCGTGCAAGCTATTTCCAGAGGCAAATTTCCGTGCTGAGGGGAAAATATCTAAAAGAGTTCACGGATTTTATTCCAGTTTTCTGAAACATGTGTTGTTAAGAAAAAGCATCCTCTATTCTCAGGTCATCCATGAAATATTGGACAGGAAGAATGTTTTATTTGAGGTCTTAAACAGGTCTCTATTACATATATTAGTATTGCATGCGTAATAAGACTTGTATACGTATCGATGTCTTTATGTACAGACACGATGTTGTGTATACTTAGCAGCTACTAACGATAAATGACACACTAATATCAATATCCCATAATTGCTGATGTAAAGTATAAACAGTTCATTGTACATGGGAATATATGTGAAGTAGGTGCTGTGCTCTGGGGCCATTTCTGTTTCTCATATGCTTGAAATTTGGAATTAAATATCAAAATAAGGCAACACTTTACCGTGGGAAATCGTCTCCAAAGTTCAACCGTTTTTCAATTAGAATTAACTCCACGTTTCTCTGCTGTTTCGCTGTGTGATTTGTAAGTGTTTATTTGGAGGTATTATTAAGGTATTATTTTGAGTTTTATTGTGTGGCAGATATCATTGTGTTTTTTTTAAGGAAATCATCGTGTCGTATATTAATAACTGGATTTGAATTGAGCCTTCATAATATTTTGAAATCGTTGAAAGTTCGCCCAACGATACAGTTGAATTTTTGTGCTCAAATTAAATTCTACAATTAACCATTTTTATTAAGTAAAGATCAATAATTTGCATTAAGTACTAGTGCTTCTAAACATCAATAAACAATTTGGAATTAAAAACACTTTTCATTTAATCTTCTGATATTAAGAATTCGCTGCATTCCTTTGAAATAATGGGTACATATTTAAGATGGTTGGTTTGCCTGTTTTTAGCGTGACTTATTGACCCGGTTAGTCTAGAATTGCTTTTGTTTTATCTGTATTTTGCGTGTCTCTACAGCGTTATCGTTTTGTGGTGCGATTTAGCTAGTGTTATCTAGACTGTGTCTTGACTTTATTGAAATTTCTCGTAGCAAATCAACAAGTGGTCAGCATGGAATAATTGGACCGCCTGTTCTCGTTCCTGCGGTGGAGGCATATCTTATCAAATTAGATCATGCTTGAATAGGTGCGTTTCGTCATATGGCTATTCTCATTGTCATACAGTCTGCATAGTTCGAACTCGTGTAATTCGAACGAAATTCTCTGTCCCTTCAAGGATCACCAATGAACCAACTCTTATAAAACAAACCTCTATAATTCGAACATTTTCACGCTTCCCCAGGGTGTTCGAATTAGATAGAGTTGACTGTATATGTTCTTCTCTGCACAACCTTGCAGATGAATAGGAAGGGAATAGTTGGAGCATTTTTTTTTTAAGTTCATCACAAGACCCCTTGGTCCACGTTGTCTTGTTATAGAAACTAAAATGTTACTAACTCCTAACTAGAAACAAGTCTCTTTCGATAAGAACTGAAGTTTTAAACGGCTGAAACATTTACAAGAAACTTATCGCAATTCATTTTGTTTTAGTACTGATGGTGTTGGGAGGTCTTGCGTTGGGCCAAAACGAAGAAATCGAATGTGTAATATCCAAGTAAGCTTTGAATAATCATCATCGATTTTCACGAAATTCATATGGTTTGGAATTTAACGCTTTGAAAATGCCTTATTCTTTTGTTTTTTCCCTTCAGGATTGCCCAGAGAAGTCGAAAGATTTTAGATCGGTTCAATGCGCTGCTTTCAACAGCAAGAAATACAAAGGCAAGCATTTCAAATGGGTGCCTTGGCCGCAAGGTAATATAGCTTGCATTTCTAAGAAGCCAGCTATGCCTCCTCGTGTCATAACGTCGTAACAACGTAATGTCGAGCCAGTTATTTGACTCAGTGAATCAAGATATTTAAGCAGAATATGTTTGCTAAGATTTTATTCTTAATTGATCTTGGTTCTCATCTACAGCTGCGTTTCCCTGTGAGTTGTCGTGCATGCCCAAAGGCCAACGATTCTACGTCAGACTTGCGACGAAGGTTAAAGATGGTACAAAATGCCACACAGGATCACTGGACACGTGTATTGATGGCAAATGCGAGGTGGGTAAAAGCCAGAAAGGGGTATCGAGGCAAAAGAGGAATTTACTTTTGTTTATTTTTCGTTAAATCATATTAATCATTGTCTGCTTACCTTGTAGTCTGTTGGGTGTGATCTTGTTCTCAATTCCAATGCGAAATTTGACAACTGCCGTGAATGCAACGGAAAGAATACTCTATGCAAACCAGTTCGTGGTAATTTTGTCTTGAAAGATTTTGAACGTAAGTGTGTGCTTCTTATTGCAGTAATACATTTTCCCTACCTACTTGTTATAATACGCAAGCTAATTTACTAATGTAGTAGTTAATATTCTGTTTGTTTGCTTTTTTACAGCTGACTACGTAGAGATGGTCATTATTCCTGCTCGTTCCACGACAATTTTCATCAAGGAAGAAGGGAGACTAAGAAATTATATAGGTGGGTGCATTTCCCAAGACTTTATTCTCAGTTTGTCAAAATACATTGTTTCTTTGCATTAGTCTCCAGAAGTCTATACAGAGAGGTGTTGATCGCACTGTTTACCAGCCTCTAACTCATATGGGACTGAGAGGGGTAGAACGAGGTTGGAATAAGAGGGTGTTTGAAATAGGCTCGCATCAAATTTTGATCGTGTTCGCGACGGAGAGAGTCCATCATACAATTATACTTTGTTCTATCGAGATTTCTCTGCATAACATGTTTTATGATATCTTCATTCATTCTCCACAGCCGTGAAAGACTACAATGGTAATTATATCTTCAACGGTGACTGGATCATTAATAACCCCGGACAGTATCGATTAAACGGACACTATGCTAATTACGTCAGATCATCACGTGGACAATCACTCACAATAGATGGACCGATAGATGCACCAATCACTGTCGAGGTAGTGTCATTGTATTTTTCTTTCATGAGCAATTGCTTAGTAACCTTTGAGGCAATGTAACTTTTAAATGTCTTGAATTTTGAATTATCTGGATGGCTCTTTGTTTCTTTTAGATATTAGCTTACAGCAAACCTGTCAATTTTACCTATGAATACTATGTGCCGAACGGAGAAAACAACGGAATCTTAAAGACAACATACGGATGGTCAATAACTAATCGTAGAGCATGCAGTTCTTCGTGTGCCGGAGGTAAGTTCTTGTTAAATGGTCTTGCAACTGAGGCCTTTGGTTTATACTTCTTGCTAAATTATCTTGCTACTGGGGTATTTTGTTTATACTTCCTGTTAAATGATCTTGCTACTGAGGTATTTGGTTTATACTTCTTGTTAAATGATCTTGCAACCGAATTCTTTGGTTTATACGTCTTGTTAAATGATCTTCCTACTGAGGTATTTGGTTTATACACCAAGTTTTTAGACTAAAAGTCGTTGCAATTCAGAATGGATTGTTGAATTTTGTTTCACGTGTCCTTTAATCTTTTTATCCAGGTATACGAAAACGAACCGTAGAGTGCGTATCATCGAATAAAGAAACTGTTTCAGATTTCCTTTGCGATAAAAGTAAAAAGCCTGAAGATATTGAGACGTGTAATACTCAACCATGTCCAGCACGGTATGGAGTTAATTTTGTTTTCCATTTTCCATGTCTGCATTTAGCTTTGCTTTAGCTCTAGTTTACCTTTCCCCGAGTCTGATCTTCATACTGTAACTATCTTCTATTGCTTTACCATATTATGCCATCGCCATTATAGCATTGTATTGTCATGTACACATCATTGTGCTGTCTTTGCGTTTACAGTTGGTTTACTGGCGAATGGAGCTCATGTTCGAAGTCATGTGGAACTGGAGAACGCGTGAGACGAGTGCATTGCATTCGACAAGTGCAGAATAATGACGTTGAAATGCTGCCTCACTCTGATTGCCATGGCAAAGAGCCGGCCAAAGTTGAATATTGTACTGTCAAGAAAGTCTGTCCCATATGGAAAGCAGCCCAGTGGTCAGAAGTAAGAATTTTTTTATCACAAATTTTTCATTTCTCACAAATAACTGTTGCAAGGATTAGCGAACTTCAACTGACTCGAGTGTTTTTGCTTGTTTTAAGTGCTCAAAATCATGCGGACCTGGCTTCAAAGTAAGAAATGTCAATTGTGTCGGCAAAACTGATTATAAATCCAATGTTCTTGATGAGACAATGTGTGATGAAACAATTAAACCATCCATTCGTGAGTCATGTGACCTTGGATCTTGTAACCTCACTTGGGTGATCGGATCTTGGAGCGAGGTAAGCGAATAGTCTCGTATTCATTATTAAACACACTGTGCTGTTATTTAATGCAGGCCTTTGATTGCTTTCTTTCTTATTAAAATAATTAAGATATTTAAGTGCCAGGCTGTAAATTTGTTCCGAAATTTGGTCCCATTTTTTAATGTTTATTCACGTTTTCTGTCTTCACTACTGGAGCAAACTTCGAGTTTTATACAAACAAACATGTGCACATAATTGATTTTATTTGCACGAGTTTTACAACCAGCTTTTTAAATTAATTTGTTCGTTTTTAGTGTTCAGCACATTGTGGAGTTGGTATGAGAAATCGTGAAATAACGTGCCAGAATTCTAAGAAAAGAATCTTCCCCGATGGTTTTTGTGACAAAACATTTAAACCACAACCAACAGAAGATTGTCTTGTATCTGGACCATGTCTTCCAACCTGGTATGCTACACAGTGGTCCAGGGTAAGGTTTTTATTGCTGCTTTATAACCTCTTTACTGTTTTCTGGTTTCTTATCTGAATATCTTTCTCAAACTGTAATTTATATAACTGACTGGATCTGCACGACGTTACATTAGCTCCATGCCTTGGATATTTTGAATACCCGATGGCAAGAGCCAACTTTTAACAAGCTAACCTATTTTCTGTTCCCCTCCCACTTTTTCAACGCATTAAACTTACAATGTATTATTATTATGATTTCAAGTGTTCTCGAAATTGTGGCAATGGTATTCAGATGAGAATGGTGTATTGTGGTTCAAAGGAAGGCAAAAGCATTCATATTGTACCAGATAGCAATTGCAAAGTAAACGAGAGACCGGTAAAGATGAAGAATTGTCACCAACTCAAACCGTGCATCATTCAGTATTTTGCATCTTCCTGGAGACCTGTAAGCTCTTGAAGATTTATTTTGATTTTGTCAAGTCTTGAAGATCCAATTTATTTTGGAATGGAGAGGCAATAATAGACCTTTATTCTGTATTTTCTGTCGCCAATTCATAGTCATTCACTGCCAAGTGATGTAAATTGCATTACGCATAAACTTAACCTATGGCACGACTTTGATCATCCCACTTCTAAATCTATTCTATATTTATTTTTAGGAGTAAACTTTTATTTAAAGTAAAGGTAGATTTCTGGCATTTGATTGTATTTGCTGTTTTTGAATTTTAGTGCAGTGCAAGTTGTAATGGTGGACTACGCTTTCGTAAAGTGCGATGCTATGCTGATACAAGAATCGATTACACTGAAAAGTCATGTCGCAACCTTAAGAAGCCAGCAGGTGTGGAAATTTGCAATCGCCAATCATGTGAATCAGAGAGTGATAAGTTAGTTCGAGGTGGGCACTCTTTGTTGTAACGATCATTTCAAACCAGCAAGTTCTTATAACTCTCATAGGTTACTGAAGATGATTACAAAATTCGGTAGTTATACCGGAGGAGAGAGTTTAGTTATATGCGATATACTTTGATGTTTGGAATTCTCTTCAGGTCCTATTTCAAAGTCAGTTTCCTCTGTAATCAAGACAACGCGAGAAGTTCCCATTCAAAGAACTACCAAGCCTCAGACAACAACTGTTGAAGCTACTACAAGAATCGCTACAACAGTTAAAGTCACTGAAAAGCCAACTACAATTCAACATGTAACTACAAATGAACCAACTACACAACCAGCAACACAAAGATCGATTCCTGCTATTGTTATTAATTTTCAAGGGCCAGGTAAATTCACTGGATGCTTTATGTACTCTGCTGTATGTTTAGCTTGGTTATTCCGTATTATTCCAATTTATCTTTGACTGCCAACTTTTTCACCTGTAGCTGACACTTCTTTAACGCAGACTGAGATGTCTAGGATTTTTGTAAAATTTTACTGCGTTAAAAATAGGGTAAAACCTCTATTAACGGGTAACTCTATACAATAGACACCCCGAAGCAACGGAAAATTATCTTGTCTCAAAATTATTCAAAATTTTTCATCGCTCTGCAAATGCAACTTTTATACAACGAACCAAATCATAGATTCCATATGTCCTTTATATGGAAGTTCCACTGTAATAAAGGCTGATTCAATATTTAATAGGTTAGCTACACCATACAAGCTACAATGCAATTTCTTCTAAATTCTCTTGTTGACAATGAGCTTTTCGTTGCTCAACGTTGTACACTGTTCGTCTTTGATAAATGGTCATTTTATCGAGTTTTACAAGGCACGTATAATTTACTTTTCTGTCTTGTTTTTAGAGTCCACAGAGGAGGGAGAGCCGGCAGACTTCTATTGCAATGCGGGAGGCAAACCATCGCCAGAAATAACCTGGAAACTAAATGGCAAGGCTGTGAGGGGACTTGGAAGTCGCTTCTTACTGCTCAACGGGGACACGCATCTTTTGATTACAAAAACCGCTGCCAGTGACTCCGGCTCTATTTCATGCACCGCTCGCAATCAAGGTGGAAGTGACGTCAAATCTCTGAATCTTCAAGTCTCGTGTAAGTTGTGATCTAAAGATTTTGATAAGAATTTGTTTTATTGACTTCCTTCAAACAACTCGCTGTGTTTAGCAATTCCTAAGAGTACGGGAGCTATATGTAGGACACGCTTCTTCTATTGTATATGTATTATTGATTTTGGCTTTGTCGTCTTTTTAGCTGTTCCCAAAGTCACCGTAACGCCATCAAATGCAGATTTGAAAGAAGGTGATTCATTCTTCATGACATGCCAAGTTGTGGCCTACCCTACAGCACAAATCTCATGGCGTAAGGATGGAAGACCGTTTTATGGCGACAGGAATAGCGGTCGCGTTCAGGTGACCAAAACTGTCGTTCGGTTCACGAAACTACTTCCAGCCGATTCTGGAAGATATGAATGTCATGCTGAAAACTCGGCTGGAGCTAGTCAAACTTCAATGACTCTTCGCGTGAAAGCAGGTATGTTTTTGATTGGATCCCCCCAAACGAGGCTGGTTATGCGTGATCAGTTGCAATCAGCTATGGGAGGATGCACATTTTTCAGGACAGTGTTCAGAAGGCTTTCTTAGCAATTTCCAAGCAATTTCCTTAGCAATCTGTTGATAGATGATGTATTAAAGTTACAACATTCAGTAGCTATTAATGAGCTTTCTTACCAATTTAACTGGCCGAGTATTGCTTTGTTTTCAAGCACTTACAAAAAAAAGTGTTCCGCGATGCAACTCGATAGCCTCAATTTGGAATGCGAAAACAATAGGTTCGACAGCCGTACAATACCCTGGGGTTGAATTAATTAATTCAATGTGAAATCATTTTATTTTTCAGAAACTAAACCGGAGTCGTGTGTTGATGACAACGAACTTGCAAATTGTCAGATAATCAAGAAATTCAATTTATGTGGACATAATTTCTACGGACAAGTCTGCTGCCAGACATGCTCGGGTAAAAAGTAAGACCATCTTCTTTATTATCAAGTTAATAACAATATTATTCTACTTGCAAAAGCATTCAAAGTATGTGTAACACACCATGTAAAATCAATGGTGGCAAAGTTTGCGTTAATATCGGGCTGAGCAAGTGTTGTCCGATTCATGGAAATTGCTTTGTCACAAACCCTTCGTAATCAATTTTCCTGGCAATGTATCATTTGGCTATTTTTCTGCAGCTTAAACTATTGAAATTCTCTTTTTTATCAAATAAGGGTGTTAGCTAGTAGTGCTCAACAAGACGATTATTTGTTTTGATATTTTAAATTTTAGTTAGAATAGAATAAGAAGGCATGTAATTTTTAATTGTCATTTATTTCCTATTGTATTTTATTATCCTTATTAGCAATTGTTTACTTTGCAAAGTTTTATATTTCGAAACTTTCAAAACCGTTTATTTTTTTTTATTTCGATGTTTCTGACACCAGAATGAGCAAAACAACCCTTCATCCCACGAGATTTTGCAGCCAATCACAGCACACTATTAAAAACCCATAAAAACATGATTTTCTTTCATGAAATTTCATGATTTTCTAGCAAATAACACAATGCATTAACACACAAGTACACACAGAATATTTCATTTCCATATTCTTTCTCTTAAACATATCAAGAGTACCACAAAACAGGTAAATCCAGTTTTTCTGCAGCCTCTATCATCATAAGATACATCAAATAATGGCCATGGAATACTCTACAAAATAAAACATACTTTGTTAATGGATATTAAGTCATTTAATTCCGATGTTACACACAGATATGGAAGTACGAGGCTTTCAAAAGTTGACCAACCTTAAAAAAAATTGAATATGCTCATGCCTTTGCAAGAGCTTTTTCTATGCCAGCAATAATTTTGTTTAATTTTGCATCACTATCTATATAGCCATCTCCGTTCTGAAATAAACACATTGAGAATTAAATTAACAAGGATGATGGCTTAAGATGAAGATAATAGTAGTGTCAATAATGTCTGCATGAACAGTAAAACTCAAGTTGCTGAAAATTAAGAGTTATTCAAGTATAATAATGCACAACTTGCATATAAATGGGTTAGTTTTTTGCCAAGCTTATCGAGGTTCAATTGTAGTACTTTATTTATTTATTTATATATATATATTCCAGTACCTTCTTTGAATGCAAAACCTCTCCAGTTTCCTGAATGCTGACCTCTAAATAGCCAGTAATGGCTGGTGTGCCTTCACCAATCTACAAAATGAATTTAACATTACATTAAATCATTATGCATAACAATGCTGGGCATGGCGAGTACGGTTGGCTTGATTGAAGAATAGAAAAGATCGTTTAATTTTTCTTCTTCAATCTTCACTTACATATTTAAGCTGTCCACCAGTGAATTTTTGTTGCAACTGGTTCTTCAGCTTTTCATACTAAAATTCAAGAAAATAGACATCCAAATGCTTGCAAGATACAGTAAAATGTATAATGGAAAAATCTATAGTTGTGAGGGGGTTGATTTTGTGATGAAAACTTCCTCGCGGAAATACACGTTTTTTTTTTATAAGAAACCTGGCTCAAGGCCTAGTAGTAAAAGTTTCTTAATTTTTAGCCACATTTTAGTTCTAAAAGTTTCTTAAAAGTTTCTTAATTTAATGAAAAAAGTTTCAGTGAAAAGGAAGAAAAAACATGGATGTTAGTATTATAACATAGAAAAATCGTCAATGCGAAAAATCGTCATGTGGAGCCGACAGTGTTATGCTTAGCAGATAAAACACACTTACTGTAGTTGATATTTGTTGAATTCGTAAAGGAAAAACATGTTTCCGAAATTTCTAATGTTTCTTAAATATTTCCTTGTAGTTCTAAAAGTTTCTTAAATTTTAGGGCGTCTACATCTAGGTTTCTTATAAACCGGTTTCTTATAAAAAAAAAACGTGTATTCGCTTTCTCGTATACATACTTTTGGTCTGTAGCCTCATCCACCACTGCAAATGAATGAGTATAATGTAAATTAAGTTAAACTAGAAACGCACGTTTCATTTATCACTTGAAAAGTGCAAAAATAATTAATCGAGTATCCCAGCTGAGTCAGGAAACTCTGCAAATTCATTTGGCCAATTTTTTGGTGTGGGCCTATTTTGCGTTTACACGCAATGACAAACGTTGCCTTGCTTCGTTAGAAATAATAGCAATGTTAAATAAGCATTTCTATTGAAAATATGTATTTAATAGAACATATAAGATCTCACCAGTAGACTACTTTGATTGTTAGAACCATTTTCTGTGTTAGTTTTGGCTTATATGCTCATGCAAAATGCCTTCTACTCCTGACTGATGGATGCCCTTCTTCTTGAATCTTGCTTGATGTGAGTGAGGCCGTAAATTGAGTGACAGTTGTTTGGGCATTGAAATTTGTGGCTTGTATTGTTAACCTATTAAATATTGATTAAAACAAAAAACTTCTCACATGCTACAATTTCGTTTTCAATTTTGATTGGCGCGTGCAGCAAGCGAAAATATAAATAAGTAAACAGGTAATAACATGGTTGGATATTTTACTATCTATCTATCTATCTAATCAATAATGTACAGAACCAAGTTATTGGCATTACTCGAGTTATATTATCTCTGGGCCTTCTGGGTGATGATTTTCATTGTTTCAAGCAATTTCATCGAGCAATTTCATAAAGTTTTTCTATGAATATTTATTTTGATGACAAATGAAAGAAGCCGCTTGGCAAAGTTGAGCACCTCACTGAGGTGCTCAACGTTCTTATTTCTATTGTTTCACTAATCTCGCCTGTCATGATGAATTATTTTGTCTTCTATTCGATGTACAACAACATCGAGGGTGCGCGCAGGAAGACAAAATATCGGACGAGGAATATATTATGTTTCTCCCTTGTTTGTATTCTCGAACAAAGTAGAGGTTGTATCAGAATGCATAGCTTTGTGTCATTTTCTGCTAACATGTTTAACATAAAAAATTATCAAATGCAGTGCGCAGCAATCAAGCAGTTCAACAATATATAAACAATCTTGTTGTTCGGAATACTGATCTTGAGAATCTTCATGTAATTCATCGCTATGAATTATATGAATATATATATATTATTTGTTGTTTGCAATACGTTTAAAGCCAGCCATTTTGATAGAAGTTTCAATTTTGTTTGAACGTGTTGTTTTTTGAATGCGTTTGTATTTGAATGAAACAAAATGAGCGCGACCATGATATACATGTTTACATGTTAATTTGCTTGTTGCTGACAGGTCTTATTTGATGAGAAGAGACCCTGTTGCTAAAAATTTGGACCATTTCAAGTCGGATACGCATTAATTAGATAATTGCATTACGCAACACGCTGGGTTAGACGGACTTGGTCATGTTTCAAGCTCTCGTGTAGATGGGCCCTAAGCTATGGAGCCAAACTTTTTGGTGGCATATTTGCGCTGAAATTTTCAACTGGAAAATTATTTTTTCAATTCTTGAAATGTTAAGAATATCTCCGGAGCAGTGAGTACCTTTGCCAAAAGTACGCCTGGACAGATGCTTGGGCCACAAACTTTAGCTAAGCCCTCTCAAGCTAGGGTCGCATGACCGAGCGCAGGCAGGCCATGGCCAGGCCTAAGTTACGAACAAATCTGAACATCAAGGAGCACTCTAACAGAAGTTTAAATATAACTGGAATTATTAGTGCAGAACAAATATATTACACATTATCTTAAAACAGATTCTGTGCACAAACCAGACTACACGGTAAAAACAAAGCTGGAATTCAGCTGAACCAAATGAAACACAACAATCTTTGAACAAAACAATTCCAAACATATCATTTCCTGAACAGAACAAGATCAATGTACATTATATGTAGTGTATAAAAAGGCTAATGAAAGTAATTCATTGAGGAGTATCAAATTTTGTTTTCTTTTGAGAATCAACAACTCTTCAGAGCAGAGAGTATCGCTATTTGATTGTACGCAGGGTTGCCAGATGTCAGTTAGCCCGCTAAGCCAAATGGGTCATAAAATAAAGCCAAATTAAGCCAAATTTGAAAATGAGGTTAAAAAACAATAGAATCTGAAAACGAGGCTGTGATGATGTCATCAAAACACAAAAGAACAAAAGAAGTATCACATGGTTATTCAGAATTCAAAGAATGCGCACAGTTTCACCCATAAATCGAGCCTTCCGTGTGCAATTTTTCTGCATTGAACAACCTGAACATCCTTTCCAATACTGAAAATCCTTACAACAGCGGCCTTGAACATTCAAATTAGCTTAATTAAGCCAACTTTCTGGAAAAAGCCAAATTAAGCCAAATTTCAGCTCTAAGCCAAATCAATTTTTCTAAGCCAAGCACTTTTCAAAAAAGCCAAATTTCTGGAATTTGGCTTAGAAAAAGCCAATATGGCAACCCTGATTGTACGAACACTGAATGATGTTTTCTGCTGTGTTTCTTCATCTACAGACAAGACAAACTTGTATTTGAGCACAATCACGGAAATGAAATGGAATTCCGTGATCGTTCGGGAAGGGAAACCTCACTTGTGAACTGAGATTAATCTTGGTTGGCAGTTTTGATTGGCTAATTTCAAAACTTGCATTACGTCATTACTGAAAGATGCGCAATTGCGCAGATATGGGAATGTTTTGATTGGTAAAACAAAACCGTTGAAACAAAGGACTGAAACAAAGGATGGCCATGTTCATCTCCCCAACAATATAACAACCAAACTTTTCATCCAACCTGTTGTTCAAACATAATGGACTACTGTTTTTTCTATTGTTTTGAGAATAAGTGGCAGCTCTGATGCTTTTCTTTTGCTGTTTTCATCAAATGCAAATGCCAACCAACCCAATGAGCAATCAGGCGTAACATCGCTTTTGGGAGTTTATCAACTTTGCAAGCATCGAACATGGACGACAAGGAAAATCCAAGAAGTAAGCCCGTTGATAGGTAATTTTTATAATCATCAATATGTCGAGCATTCTTATGAAGAGTTCATCCTTCCTATCTGCCTCTGGCCTTGCCTTTCCCATATAGAACCACTTTAAACTAACCATAAAATCCTGTATTTTCTTTTTATTCACAATGACTTCAAAATAAGGTGTTTTAACCCCGTTTTAACTTGAATAAAGAAGTTGAATGAGGCCGAGTTATTGGCCTCATTCAACAAACTGCGTTCCACCCTGGACTGGATGAACACGACATGTATATTTCCTAGTCTTTAAAGTTAAACGAAAAGATCTGCATCCTATAGCATGCGACGAATTGCTTCGAGTTTATTGACTTTGGGCATTCTCTGTTTTGTCTTTTCAATGAGCTGCAGAAATGTAAGGTTCTTGTTCTGCTCTATATTGTTATTGTTTAGTTTATTCGAGTTCACTTCACCACGCACGACGCCCACTCGAGTAAGTAAACAAGCGTGCCAGTGTGGCCTGATTGCTTGTTAACTTCCGGCCGGGGGTTGGAACATTTCAAAACCCCCTCAGTCATGTCATTTCTCTTAGGGCCCATGTACACGAGCTACTTTTCTAAATATTTGTAGGGATTAACGAGTTAGCACCTTCCTTTTCCCGTGTACATGGTCTTTTCTAGAAATTCTACCAGCCAAACATCTTGGTAAGGATGAGCATCCCAATACTAATTCGTCTCTTGTTTTCTCGGTGATACATGTCAACGCGGATTAAATGTTGTCTTCTTTCTCTGTTATTTCTTTTACAAGCACGATGTCTAACGAAGAATTTTTTATGTTGCTTCTCATAACTGTATATTTATTGGAACCAAATCGACAACGTTCGTTGCAAAGGAACAGTGAACGGTGTTGGAAATCCATGCATAGGAATACGTGATGGTATAAACGATGTTGATAGCTGATAGTACTCGCTCTGCTAAAACTCGGTATTACATAAGATAGAGGCTGACTCATGTAAAGGCTTGATCCTGAGGATCGTCAAAAATTCTTTATTTTGACACCCAGAGTTTTAATTGTCAGAAAAATTTGGATTTACAAATCGTCTAAAGCCAGCCATTTTGATAACAGAGGTTGCTCGTGTACGTGTACCCGGTGAAAGCAATTATGAAATTCAAATTATTTTTTCCATCAGAAGAACAGGCGCTATGGGGAAGCCAATTATCAAATCAATCATCGGGGTTAAGGCGCTACTTGAAGTCTATTTTAGATTTTAGAAAATTTTAGTCGGAAACGTTGGCATTTGGAATTTATGGTAGCACTCCCTACTGTTTTAGGAATTATTTTTGGTCTCGTGTACATGGGCCCTTATACCCAAGCCATGAATTCTGCAAGACAATTGCTAACTCTTATTATCTTAACTTGCAATCTCTCTTTGTAGAAGCAATTACAAAACGTGTCAGCAAAGTAGCTTTTGCAGGTATGTTTACTCTTTACCCATTTTTGACTTTCCTTTATGTCAAGTACCTTTTGCCAACCGATTTAAATATTGCCTCTGTGGCGTGGCGTATACCTTTAAAAACAAAACTAATGGCCGCGACTTCCAGATATTTGGGCCCCATTGGGCGTGGCCCAATTATTCAAATTTAGTAAAGTATAGGGTCACCAAAACATTACTTTCCACCAAGGGCTTCATACTACTTCGCTAGGCCAATGTATCTGGCGATAGGTACGTTTCAGAGAATGTCTTATTTTTGTAATAACATTACTATATTGTATCAGATTGGCATTTCCAGTATCTGTGATTACATGCAAAAACATTAGAGTTGAGAATGTTTGTTTTCCTTTTCAGAAGAAACAGAGCAATTGAAGAAGGGAAAAGTCCATTCTCAATTTTACCAGATTCAGTTATATTTAATAGTGGTTTAATAAAAGCTAATATCTGCAATTGTAAGACCAATGTAATACTAGTGCTCACTGTAGAAGTCTTGCAAAATAATACTACAAGATTCCGAATTAATGAACTCGATCCAATAAGACCAAGATATGAATGCAAAGAGTCATTGGTTGATGATCCAGTGCATGCAAGGTGTGTTCTATACTCGATATAGCATCCTATGACTGTGTATTAATTAGTAACATTATAAAGGCTATTTATTTTGGAAAATATATCTGAACTGCTGTCAATGGCGTAGGAGCCAGGGGTCCCGGGGGGGCATGCAAAAACATGAAGAATTCCCCTTTTATAGATCAAAACTGCCCCTTTGTCGCCCCGCCCTACTTTTATTACGCTCTTACGCCTCTGACTACTGCTTAAATGCAGGGCCGTAGCGGCTATATGGAGCTAGCGGGGTCTACCTCAAATAATCTCATAGTGCTGAGTTCTTCATAAGGTCTGAGACTTTCTTGGAAGTTGATGACATTTTTATTCCCGCCCCTTCCTCCGAAAATTTTTACCGCGCTGGCACTACGTTCATAGAATTGGTTCTTTATGCCGCACAAGATATGCCACATCAAAATTTGTTTTCGTTTAGCTACGTAAAAGAGAAAGACGATGCTTCAGGCTGTAAAATTAATTTTGAAAAAAATTCAATTTCAATCAACTACAAGCCATTCCAGTTGGAATTCTTTCAAGATGGAAACCTTCATCTCGCTTTTAACACAAGAGGTTTAATGAACTTTGAACACTACCGACTTAAAGGGTAAGAAATATATTAGTATATGTTAGAATCACAAACATGCATTTGATATTTCTTTTTCCTTGCTTGTACATTGGCTCATTGCTGACTACATTCGTTAACAGAAAAAAAGATGACAAAGATGGCGAAACAGGGAACGAAGAAGAAGGGCTCTGGGAAGAATCTTTTAATGGCTTCGAGGATACCAAACCAAGAGGACCAAGCTCTGTTGCGATGGACGTGTCATTTATTGGCTTTGAACATGTGTACGGAATACCAGAGCACGCCGACTCGCTTGCACTAAAGGATACAACGTAAGCACAGTTATCTACGTTCAATATATCTATAGTTAATGTTAACAATTACTGGGTTTCAGTGGTTGCTAGGACAAATTGCCATTAAAGTAAGCTGCATTTATTTTGATTTATTGCAGCAATGGCGAACCTTACCGTCTGTACAACCTTGATTCGCCCAGATACGAATTGTACAATCCAATGGCTCTTTATGGCTCTATACCATATATGATTGCGCACAAGTGAGTTTATTCTGATATTTAAATTTAAATTTCAATGCTCTGTATCCACTTTTTCAAAAGAAATATTCACATTGCAATCACATAATCGTCACCAGAAGCGTCTGGCTTCTCTAATCGCTTAACAGTGCAACTTTTTTGGGGGGGGGGGTGGGAAAGTGTGGGGGTGGGGGGGGGGCATAACATGGATTATTTTTTCACAGTTCTAATTGTTACAAACTATTCTAATTTTCCAGCAAAACAACAACTTTAGGAATTTTCTGGAACAATGCTTCTGAAACATGGGTCGACATTAAATCATCAGAGGTAATCAAATATGACGTAACAATAAGTTAGTCTTGTCATAGTTGCAGTTGTATTTCAATATAAAGAGCTTTGAAAGTGCCAAAGTATGCTTCTTCACTACACATCTCAGAAGCTTATTAAGGTAGCCACTGTAGCTACTTTGACAATTGTAGCTTGAATGTCGATCAATTATCGCAACTATGTATCCATTGTCTTTTAGCGCAAGAAATCTGGGGAATCCCCACCAGAGACAGGCACACATTGGATATCTGAAAGCGGTATCATTGATGTGTTTGTTTTGCTTGGCCCCAGGCCTCATGACGTCTTCCAACAGTACGCTACTCTCACTGGAACAACAGAACTTCCACCGGTGAGTTTCATGTGGTCACGATGTGTGGCAGTTGTTCTGCAAAAGAGCTGAAACTTACGGTGGCCCACAACGGCCACGGCACAATCTTTTTTCACGGCACACTTATATATTTCCACGGCACACTTATATATTTCTCACGGCACACTTATATTTCCACGGCACACTTTTGTATTTCTCACGGCACACTTTTATATTTCCACGGCACACTTTTATACTTCCACGGCACATTTATATATTTCTCACGGCACATTTGTATAACCTCGTTCCCAGGTGCACGTGCACAGCAGAGCACGCGCAATTGATTGAGAAAAGAAAATAGTGGAGAAAACGCGATGGCGTCGGGAAAAGAGCACCATTTTCTATTATTCAGCCAATTTTTGCTTTGTGTATCATCTTCAAATTTGGGATCAAATGCCTAAAGTATATTATTTTGCTCAAGAGGCTTTGCTGAATGAGCTTTCCTTGGCTCTGTTGGCCTTCCAAAGGACTGTAGTGGAATTCCACTTGGCCCTGCACTGAACCCAGTCAGTATGAGGGCCAACTATTTGCTGATCACCTTGACACTGCCAGCAATATCTACAATCTTTTCGTAGTTTTGCTGAGCTTGAGCTGCAATAGCTGTTAGAAGAGAAAACAATAATGAGCAATTTTTGGAATGATCAGATGCAGGATTTATGGTGTCTGCAAGAATGCCTCTTGAGCAAAATAATATACTTTAGGCAAGGCTACGATAAATCGTTTGAAGTGATCCCAAATTTGAAGATGATACACAAAGCAAAAATTGGCTGAATAATAGAAAGTGCTCTTTTCCCGACTCCATCGCGTTTTCTCCACTCTTTTCTTTTCTCAATCAATTGCACGTGCTCTGCTGTGCACGTGCACCTGGGAACGAGGTTATACAAATGTGCCGTGAGAAATATATAAATGTGCCGTGGAAGTATAAAAGTGTGCCGTGGAAATATAAAAGTGTGCCGTGAGAAATATATAAGTGTGCCGTGGAAATATATAGATGTGCCGTGGAAATATATAAGTGTGCCGTGAAAAAAGATTGTGGCGTGGCCGTTGTGGGCCACCGTAGAAACTGTCTTTCTTTAGCCCAAAGAAAAGCAATGTGTACTGTGTATCTTTTTTCTGTTGCATTGTGAACAATTTTTGGCAATATGTGGAGCATTTTCTGCTATTGACAAACTTATTTATAGGCTATATATCTAGTTACTTTTTGCCACAGCAATGCATGCAACTATTTTTCTGCAAAATGTCCAGCTTTCTTGACATGCTTTGCAATTATTTTCTTAATGGACATGCTCTGATTTCCTTGGAATATCTTTTGCAATTTTATTTACAAAATGTTTGAACATATATATCAGAAATATGTCCACCTATTTCTTTGCCACATGTCCAAAGAAAAATATGTTCTTTCTTTGGTCTGTCGTACTCTGCAATATTTGATGCTGTTTCTTTAAAGAAAATATACATTTATTTCTTATATTTAATCGAGTTGCCTTAAATTGCAGCTCTTTGCCATTGCCTATCACCAGTCTAGATGGAATTATAATGATGAAAATGATGTCAACACGTAAGTTTTTCACTTCTGATTAAGATTTTAGCGCCTCGTTCTGGTATCATGAGCCTCTCGCTTGTCAGACAAAATATTTGGTTCCACTTTATGGCTACGTCATTGATACAACTTTGGCCCGTCGGAACCATTTTAATGAGGCTCAATGGGTCAGATATGAGTCAATATTTGCAAATCATGGTCAGTTATTAGATGAAAAATTCTTGTTATCAGTTTAAACAAACATTTTGTTGCTTACGCGTAATGTTTGACATTAGTTCATTCTTCTTTGTTTTTGGTTTTAGAGTTGATAAGAATTTTAACAAACATGATATTCCCTATGATGTTTTATGGCTTGACATCGAGCATACGAAAGATAAAAAGTAGGCAAAGCATTTTTGCATCCTATAGTATGCACCAAATTGCAGAAGCTGGTTTGGTATATTTTCTTTGTACCTGATTTTATAGGTTTCTAACTTGGGACGCAAGCAAATTTCCAAAGCCAAAAAAGATGCAGGAACATTTAGCAGGGCATGGACGAAAAGTAAAATTTTTTCCTGCATTTAGTAATGTTTTGTCAAAACTGTGAATATATTAAACCGAACCTACTCCTCTCTGCATTTTGGAAGCAACTTTCCATTACTGACGACTTAAAAATGATTTCAGATGGTGGCGATTGCAGATCCGCATGTAAAAAGAGAAACCGAATGCACTTTATATTCTGTGAGTATTGTTGAGCAATTTTAATGCATACTGTTTAATCTTACCTGCGTTATTTATTTATCTTACCCTGAAGAACATGAATTCAGGAGTTGTCCTTTAATTTGTTGAAGAATTTTTGAAGAAAGTCATTCAGAGCTGCATTGAGGGCTTATCGAACGTTATAAGAATGTTACCACAAAGCAGTTTCTTTCAGATAGTTATAATGTTCCATATCCTACGAAAATTTGGCCATAAGACCCGCATTATTTTAAATAAAGCCACCTTCTGCATTTTGAATATATATCATTGCCTTTTTTCCAATAAAGCCTCAAACCACAATCACTTAGGTTCTCTTAGAGTTGCAATGTAGTTTGCAAAATTTCGAGCCAGTCAACAATTGATTATATTTACTCTTTTACTTGAGGTTGGAAGATGCTTCATGATATCAAGCAAATATATATATTCTTATTATAATCATTTTCTTTGCTTTGCTGTCATATGAATTACCATCTCCATGAGTGAACATGCTTGCAACTTTGCATTTTTAGGAAGCAAGCGTAAAGGGTTTCTTGGTGCGGGACAAAGCAGGTCAACAATATATCGGACGGTGCTGGCCAGGTATGCTTCCAGTTTGTTAATTGAATCTATCGCCATAAGTCCTAAATTTATGGAAATTTAGGGGTTTAGTGGACTTAAATTTGTATCAAAATCATGAATTCGTATCAATCTTGAATTTGTATCGATCTATTCTCAAACCAGGATCCTCATCGTGGATTGATTTCACACATCCACCATGCAGAGATTGGTGGGCAGATAGACTTTCCTACAGAAAATATGAGGTAAAGCTATCATTTTATTGAATAATGCAGAAGTTGCTGAAACATTTATATATACTAATGACGCAGCTTATATTTGTTTCTTTATCGAGCTCTGAATGGAAAGGAATATGTCACCGATTTAGCTCATGATAAGGGATTACTTATATATGCCTTACATGTAGATAATGCACGGGTGAAACACATTTGAGTAAAGTAAATGCAGGAAATTTCGGCTGTATATACATTCATATACATGCCTTAGCTCTTTTAATCCAACTGTAATTAAAATTTGAAGTATATATTAGAGGCCTTAAAACATTGTTTATGTTTATATATAGGGCTCAACTCCAAATTTGTTCACATGGAATGACATGAATGAGGTATGTTATTGAACTGACACAGCATTTGATGAGTATATGTTTCAATATTTATCTGACTATTTACTCTAAGTATAGCTTCTTATTGAAAGTATCACGACTTTAAATTTACAGCCTTCTGTATTCGATGGCCCTGAAAAAACGATGCACAAGGACGCATTACATCGCGGCGACTGGGAACACAGAGACCTTCACAACATCTATGGAATGTGCTTTCAACAAGCAACGGCACATGGCCAAATTCAACGCAGTGGTGGAAAAGAGAGACCATTTGTCTTGTCGAGAGCATTCTTTGCTGGAACTCAGAGGTTCGGTAAGAATATCGTAGATTCGAAACTCGTTATATATCGAACTTCGAAAATGATACTATTGTACTTAACATGTTGTATGAAATAATACAATGCTATTTCTGGACAGGGGCTGTATGGACTGGTGACAATGCTGCCAGCTGGGAATATTTGAAGATTTCTGTGCCAATGCTACTCTCAATTGGAATCACTGGTGTGCCATTTTCTGGAGGTATGTATGGATCTTTGTATTTATGTATGTATGTATGTATGTACGTATGCATGCATGTATGTATGTACGTATGTATGTATGCATGTATATATGTATGTATGCATGCATGCATGTATGTATGTGCGTATGTACGTATGTACGTATGAATGTATGTGTGTATGTATGTATGTATGTATGTATGTATGTATGTATGTATGTGATTGAGAATGAGCGTTGTCGAATCGCTATGCCTTTTTTAGCTGTTGTGCTCCTGCATTTTTTAATCGCCTCATCATTATTCCCATTCGCTTTATAACTTCATAAATTCTCATTATAGCTGATGTTGGTGGATTTTTTCAAAACCCAGATTCAGAGCTCCTTGTGAGATGGTATCAGGTAATCAAGATTATTTTGTATTTTTTGTTTTTAATGCTCGATCGATGGTTTCAACGCATTTTTATTTCTTGTTGGCAAGTTGATAGTTATCTATAAGGACTTCAGATTTGTGAAAAAGTCATAGCTTCTTTGATTTTTAAGACTGCATTGTGACATCTCTTGCTTGTTTTGTATAGATATGATGCTATCATAGACTTAGCATTGAGCTTTTACAAATGTATTTCTGATATTTGATTCTTAAGAAAAATTTAGCAAATTAATTAGTTTCCTCATCTCACAGGCTGGTGCATTTCAGCCATTCTTTCGAGCTCATGCCTGCTTAAATACAAGTAGGAGGGAGCCATGGCTATTTGATAAAGATACTAAACTTATGATCAGAGAAGCAATAAGAAAACGATATATTTTGTTGCCATTTTGGTACAATCTTTTCCAAGAGGCATCCACTAATGGATCACCAATCATGCGGTACGTTTTGCAATATTTTCTGCTGAGAATATTTACCCAGCCCCAAATTTCTGTACATACGACGTTTAGTTCCACATTTAATGTGGCATCCAGTAAACTCTTTAATTATGTAACAAACTCTTTAATTCGTAACATGGTCCAGGAACTGTCTCATTATGTGACTTGCCATCAACTTATAATTTAACAACAGTTTTCCATCATAGCGAAGTATTTTCTGAGTCCTTTCCAGATTTTTCGGTTATATCTGTAATTCATGGTGGATGTTGGGGTTATAGCAACTCCTAAATAAATACCCCATGGTATTTATTTAGGAGTTGCTATTGTCCATATATAAATCTTATATATGGAAATATAAATCTTTATATTGTCCATATAAAGATTTATATTTCTTGAGATTTCAGCTCTGCCTCTTAATAATGAATTGCTTTTTGCGATGTAGTTATAATACTGATATTTCCTATTTCCATTATTGCATTTACTTTTCAGACCACTGTGGGTTGAGTTTCCCGAAGAGACAGAGACTTTTGGCATGGATGATGAATATTTATTAGGTAAGCCTTGCAAGGGGAGTATTGTATGGTTTGATGGTAGATTAATCCTTTGAAAGAGTATATACACCAATTTTAACTCTGAGTATTAAAGTTCATTCGATAACATGCTCTGTGTACAGTAACGCTTACAAGAACGTGTGTCAGTTTGAATAACTACTTCAACCTTATTTCTAATATATATTGATTTGGTATATTGTCCACTCTCTTTCTTAGGAAGTGATATTCTCGTAAAACCAGTTACTAAAGCTGGGCAGAAAAATATTGATGTTTACTTCCCAGGTGGAGATAATGAGGTAAACAATTACGTAAAATATGCATGCTTGCATGTTTGTATGTTTGCATGTTTGTATGTTTGTATGTTTGCTTAGTATGATAATGATGTTCATTATTATTCTTTTTGTAGATTTGGTATGACATGCATGATTATGGAACCAGTTTTCGCGGAGGATCGAAGCCCATGACAATCGACACACCCCTTCAAAAAGTAAGCAATTCTTGTTGCTCCACTTCGAACAAGAACAGACAATTGCTGTTGTTTATTGTCATTAGCCTATGCAGGTCAGAGTAATATTGCAGTTCTATATTGTTGCTTACTTCTCAACCAGATACCGGCCTTCCACAGAGGCGGCAGCATAATACCCCACAAAGAAACAGTTCGAAAGGCATCATCATTAACGCACAACGACCCATACACACTTATTGCTGCATTGAATAGCAATGTAAGTACACAATATAGTATAGTTTTTGCATTTATTTTCAAATCAGGACCATGGGTTCATATGCTGGACCACATTCACGATCTCTTTCCAAGCAACAATGTGATGTTTCGATCAGACTGTGTATGCAAATGGATAGATCTTCCATTGTACTTCATTGTCCTTATGCTTAGGTTTTTTGCATAAATTTTTTTTGAACGTCATTGCATTTTCCAGAATGAAGCTCTCGGTACATTGTACATTGACGATGGACACAGTTTTGATTATAAGGAGAGAAAATACTTGAAGATAAAATACGAGATAACGGAGATGAATTTTATCGCACGGTAATTTTTTTAATACCATGAATATCTTAAATGATGTCACTTGTTCCCACCTTTGCCATCTTTAAATAGTATGTGGTGTTTGTTCTTGATTGTGATTGGATGTTCGATATCTATAGGCGTGAGCATTCAAGCTTTGAGACCAAAGCATGCATAGAGAGCATTGTAATACTTGGTGTAAGCAAGCCTTTAAAAACAGCCACCCTCACAACTGCCAGTAAGTAACAATTTTTGCATATTATGCTCTGTCACTTTGCTCTATTATACATTGCTGCGCGACTGTTAGAAAAATTACGATAGATTCTTGATGTTATGAAAGCAGCCAGCTTTCAGATCCAACCCAAGGCTAAATTTTGCTCTTTGAAGCAGTTCAATGGAGCACTACCAGATATTTAGAAAATTATCCTTTGAAAGGGAAGTTGTTTTGGAGCGTGTTTTGTTTTGCTAAGAGTTCACTTATATTTCTTGAAACACCATTCATACTTATAAACACTTATTTAGCAATTGTTTTACTTATGTAACTTTCATCACGGCATGCCCTGTAGTTCACAATTTAATTCTTTCACTTCACTTCTCCATTATCAGGCAAGAAAAAGGAGCTTCGAGTTAGTTACTCTGCTGAGAAGAAGGTCTTTGTTATGAGCAAGTTTGGTATGAACGTCGCTGAAGAATTTTCTATTGCTTTTACATAATAGTTTTATGGACCCATATATTTAGATTTCATATTGCTGTGACTGCATTTTAATGATGCCCTAATTATTATTTACCTTTTATTCATACAATTAATTTTATAAAACTAATTATTACCCTTGGGGCTCCCTCAGGGAAATTATTTTTTGCATTTAACAAATTCATTTGAGAGTTTCTCAAATTTTTATCAAGCTTTCTATAAATATTTATCAGATGATAAACCAAGATAAAATGAGATGTTTCTTATTTTATTTTGACCAAACGCAAGACATATAGCAAAAAGACAAAGAATTGTCTTATTATTTAGTGTCGTTGCAAGATTCACCAGGAACACCCAACACCTTATTTTGACTATTGATATCAATCAGCTTCTTGTTTCAGTTCAATGCAATGCAATGCCTGGCATGAGGACAGTTTTAAGTGCATGCCTCTTGCATCCTTGATGTTTATTTGCAATGAAATAAAAGTTAAATGTTGTTTATATTCGCAACTGTGACGTAAAAATGGTTGCATTGCCACTTTTCAAACTTGGCACACTTGTTGTAAAACAATTTGCAAAACCAATCGCAAATTTAGTGAAAAGTGGTGCCAAGAACAGTCAAATATTCAGATCAGCTATTTTGTTCCCTGCACAAAGTAAGTATTTATATCTTTAGCTATTTGTTAAATCTATTATTTAAGTTTTACTGTTGATACAATTTTTACGAAATTAGTTGGACTCTACAGTAACAAGATATAAGTACTTTTATCCTCTGACGATAATGTAGGTTTCACAACATATGTTATTTTGTTTGCCATTTCTTTGTGATATAGGTAAGAATGTCTTCATGATAACAAGTGAACATTGCAATATGCCCCAATCTCTCAAATCAACTGTAATTTACTCCAACCTTATATATTTATGTATTTTCTTGAACAGAATACAACCGCTTGGAACAAAGATACAGAATGATACAGATGGGGTATGAGGGAAAGGTTGACATAAAACCCCTCAGTGAAAAGGCAGCCATTGACCTGGCAGCAAATATACTTGGTGAGATTGTAGTTTTTAGTATTGCAGTTGCGGTTTTACTAGTCGAAATGAAAAGAACACAACTAAAAGATCAGGCTAAGGAGGACGTACAAAATGCAAAGTTAATATCTTTGCAGCAACAAATTAACGACTTAGGTATTGAAACTGAGCAACAGGCTACTCAAATAAGGGAGCTGACAAGAGCACTCCCTCAGGCGAATAAATCATTCAAATAACTTGCCTAGCGTGTCTATATTTTCTGTATTTTTTTACATTAAAATGGACATTTAGTTAGCTTTTATTCATTCAAGCTTACTTTTATTATTTCTGGTCTATCGTGAGCTAATCCATTTGGCAACGGCACATTTTGATTATGCATGTATGGTAGCAAAACTCTACCATTTGCACCCAGAATACTTGACAGGTATCATCAAAGTTATTTCAATCAAAAACAATTCATTGGAGTAACATAATATCCTTGAATAACATTTGTTTACAAAATTAAACTGAAAAGATTAAATAATTTCACCAGATTCCTTACATCTGGATACAATAAATAAATTAATTTAATTGAAAAGATTGTTCACACATTATATATGGATTAAAAAACTTACAAAGCAAACAATTTTGAAAAATAATATTCCTCAACTTTTGCTCTTAAAATACAATTGGTTAAGACTGATAAATAAGTTTATTTTCATCACTACCTAATGATAGAAGGAGAGTAAGAAACTGGCGATTAAAAGCATTTCTTATGAACAATGTCTACACCGCAATCATAATAATCATCTGCAGTTATCCACATTTGAGAAAAAGATGGCAAGTTGGAAAGTATTGCAGCTCCATGCCAAACTGAGAACCAACGTTCAGATAGGTTTTGAATCTTTGTGATTTCATTCATTTTTGTTTGGCTCAGTTGGTCCAACTCAAGTTTGAGTCGTTTATCCAAACCTTTGAGTAATGTTGTACCACCTGGCAAGAAAAAAAGGTATGTCTAGTATTCAATTATGTCTCAATTATACATTTATTTTTATACAAAGTGTTTTGTAGCCAATCAGTACAGCATATCAAACTAAACAAATGTTCCTTTGACTCATTTGAGCCAGAGAAAAACCCCCCTTGCCTTAATCACCCCCTAATCACCCCCCAGGGATTGATATGGGGATTTCATTAACAAAGTTTTTCGCTCTCTTAAAGGCTTGGGTTATTGGCATTCTACCGTGGAATAATTTACTGCAGCAGTTCTAGGAAGTTAATTGTGAGAAAATACACAGCAAACTGCACCATTTCAAGGCACTGTATGCATGGCATCATGATGGTGGTTAGAGTATCTCTCACCAGACAGTACGATGTTTGAATAGAGCTCTGATCTGATGTCAACGTCACATCTCTGGATGCTCTTGTACAGGTATTCATGCACGCCAGGTATGTCTTTTCCTATTAAATTCGGCTGAAAAAGGATCTCAGGACTGCGGAATTGTTCACTCCCCACTTGAATTGTCTGACCATCCGGTAGCTGAAATGGAATCATGAAAAAGCAAAAAATCAGTCAGTATTATTATATTAAAGATTTCTTATGAAAAATCAGAATTTTATATGAAAGCGAATAAAGTGAAATTTTCAACTACAGTTGAGCCTCGATAAGTTGTCAACCATTGAACAAATTATCTGTCTGCTCCTTTCTCAAATTTAATTTGCTTCATGCACATCTGAAAGGGAAACCCTCTATGGGGAAACCTTTGATAACTCGGAGCCTCTTGATAACTCGGAACCTCTTGATAACTCGTAACCTCGCAAATTCGAACAAGCAGAGTTTGCGAGGTTGCGAGCATTTCCCCATGGGTATTCGACTCATCCAGGTTCAACTGTACGCATAAAACAACTCAATCCTATACCATATACGGTTTTATCCCATCAGATCTTGTCTCAAACGCTGCAGTAGAAGCATCGAAATCCTCAGCAACGTAACACAATTTCTCTTTGATGTCTTTGCAGATTTCCTTCTCGGCAGAAGTCGTGAATGAATAGCCTCGTTCCGCGAAGATTCGCATCAAATATTCAGTCATGTCTCTACCGGCCACGTTCATTCGCTCTGTTGCGTGGGGCAATGAATACCCATCATACACCGGGACAATGTGTGTCACGCCATCTCCACTGTCTACAACAATACCTGTCGGATCACAAAAAATCCAAGAAGAGTGTCAAAGTAGAGAAATGAGTCCTGGTTATAAGATACAAGGCTGCTTTCAAAGAAATAATGGTTAAAATGAAGAGGATATGGCAATATGGACTACCTGTAGTTTTGCCAGTGATGTATAAAGAGAGAACGGCTTGGATGGCAATGTAGAATGCTGGAACTTGGTAGGTTTCCATCATAATTTCAAGCATTCTTTCGCGATTCTTCTTTGGATTCAATGGGGCTTCTGTTAGCATCATAGGGTGCTCAGATGGGTCGATTCGCAGCTGCTGCAGTAGAACATGATCCCAAAGCTGCAAGATAGAAATTGAGAATTCGAAAAACAGTGACATTTTCATGTAACAAATTTCCTATACCCTGTGGAGTCGAGGTCTTTGCCATTTTGAATTGTTTTTCAATATAATCGCAAAGGCTTTTAGCATAAAAGGGCTTGATATCAGATGGCTTAGTTTCGGTATTAGCATGCATTTCCTGAGCAGCCCTGTCAGTGTACAAGGCCTCGCTTAAAACACGAACTGGTATTATTTGTCGGTTCACACTCTCCCAGTAGCATTGGCTTTCGAAAACACACAAAGTCAAGAAAGATTCTCGGACTGATGTTTGCCAAGTTCTATACACAGTAATGGGGTATGCTATGTTGTATATACTTGAAATTTTACCTTTTCTAAGCCATCCCAGTCCTCAACAATACCGTGCTCAAGAGGATAGGACAACTTAAGAACGCCTCGATATCGTTGAGCCTCGTCTCCAACATAAACCTCCTCTGCTCCTTGATTTTGCGCAATTCGCTGCGAAACAAGAACGTTCTGATGTGTGATTGAAGATGTATACAGTAATAAATTGCCGAAAGCAAATATCCGTGGCTCGTTTAATGATTATTTTGTATGTAGATAAGAAACGACACGAACCTCGTACTGGGGTTTTCCGATAATTGCTGGAATAACAACAGAAGGGCTGTCGCTGGAAGCGAGGCCAGCTTTTGTGTAGCCAGAGCCATTGTCAATAATAACAGGAGTTGCAAAGTCTTGTATCTGTTGGATAGAAAATAATATTTCATTGAAATTAAAATGTAACTATTGTACATAACTTTAAAATTGATACTTTGCCTATTTTATTTCTCAGACGGGAGACTATTATTAGATGTAATGCGCACAAGATCATCTTTCCATCCTTGCAAGGTAAGTAAATTTATGTCTTTCGTTCGGGGGGAGTTTGCTGTTAAGATCCGGCTGATAAACCATTTAATACAAATAGCAATGATAATTGGACAACTTTCATACCTTGTTTGATTTCGAGGTGGAAATTAGGACATTTCCTCTTGTACTTTCATCCAATTCACACTCTTTATTGACTTTATTAATCTTCGTTGGTATATCAGGTTGTTTTGTCTTCTCGACAGTCAAATGTTCCTCTATCATTCCCTCGATAGTCCTTTTGCTATCTTCATTGCCTTTATCTTCTTTCAGTTGCTGCAAACCTCCATCCAGCAATTTCAGATCTTGTCCCTCTTCGCTGTGATCTTCTTTATAAATATGGTCTTCAGTTTCAGTATCGTGAAATTTATCTTCATCTTCATGAACTTCTTTTTCAATCTGGTTTTTTTCATCTGCATCACCATGGTCTTCTTTTCCTTTGTTTTTGCTGATTTCTTTTTGTTCATGTTTTCTATCATGATGACCGGACAAAGCAAGTACCTCTGACTGGGCTTCTTTCTCGAACATTTCTTCCAACTCTTCAAACTCTTCCAGGTCCACATCTTCTATCAAAAGTCCGCTGTTTTGTGTTGTCAATTTTATCTCACTTAACACACCACTCAATGGTGCACTTGCAACGGAATTCGCGGTAGCCTCTTCAGGTTTCCATTCTTCTTCAGGTTTCGATTCTTCTTCACACAGGTTAATCATCTCTTCTTTCAAGCCATCATCCCGGTAAGCTAGAGTCCTGTCAACCTTGAAATTATTCTTCTCAGTGTTAACTTCTTCCCTTTCCGATACGCTTTCGTCAAATGAAATATCTTCCTCCCAAAAATCATCTTCGGATACCATGTCTAATTCAAACATATCTAACTGATCGACATCTTTAGATTGATCTTCACCAAATGTTTCATCAGTGTGCTGGTGTTCTTCATTGTCCTCGGGCTCTTCTTTTTGTAACTCTGTACACTCTTCATGTATCTCGGATGATTTTTCTTCTAATAGCTGAGATGAAGATGATTTGATCGATGTGTGATTCTTCTTGAGACTCGCGTTTTCAAACCACTGATTTTCAAATGCATAATCAGCAGACATTTTATCATTATTATCCAAAGGAGTTTCTTTTGCATTGTCCGCTTCTTTTTGAGTTACCATCTCTTCTTCCTTCTCTTCTTCTATTTCTTCTTCCTTCTCTTCTTCCTTCACTTCTTCCTTCTCTTCTTCCTTCTGCATCACCAATTGAAGTTCTTCAACCGAAGAAACGGTTTCAAACGTATCTTCCACTGTTTGGTTGATTTTCTGACTCCCTGTACCAAATTCAACTTCAGGCTCGGAATCCGATGAAGATCGTTCGGACACAGTATCTTCGGAAGATGCATAAAGATTATCATCACCATCTTCTTCTTCGGTTCGGAAAGTCAAGAAGACGTCTACAGAGTCATTGGAAGAAAGTGATGATGCTTTCAATGGAAGATTGTCATTTAAGTCAGCTGGAAGTCCATGAAGATCTAATCTTGCTTGATATTCCTCTCTGAGGTCACTTGTCGCTAGAATTGCTGGAAGATCTTCTTGTCTCTTGAGCTTTTCTCCTTCGAGTTCTTTAATAGCTGCTGGGTTCACTATCCCAGTCGGTGTTTGGTTATCAAATGCTTTGTCCAAAATAGATGTATCTGTCCACTCGTCATTTTCTGTTATTGTATTCGAAACTTCTAGTATCTCAATAGGTTCTAATCTTGTATCGGGGCCTTCATTGGCAAGGGCTTCTGCAAAATTAACTTCTTTTGTTTCCTCTTTCTCTTCTTTGCTAACCAGGTCTTCTTCATCTGGCCCATAACTCCATTCGAGATCTAAATCCTCCACAAAGACCCCTTCTTGTTCTTCATTGCTCTCGCCAATATCTTCAAGTATCTCTGTTTCACATGAAAATTTTTTGGCTGTTAATCCTTCATCTAAATCCATCTCTTCTTGTTCTTCATATTCTCTCGCATCTTCAGTTGAAAGTTCTCCATGCTTAACTTTGATGCCTGTTAATTCTTCTTCATAACCAATCTGACAGCTGCCCTTAAAACTATTATCTTCTTCAGCCTCGATCCCACCATGTTCTGTATTTATTTCAAATAGCTCAACATCACCATCATTATTATCTTCATCGCCTTCACTTGGAACCGTGCCCTCGGCTTGTGTAGAATTTTTCAGAGGAGAGCGTAGAATACTGCATGCTGAACTATCTGACATATCGCTATCTGAATCTGGTTCATAAGTCGATTGATCTGTTGAATGACTGCTGTCAGGTTGGCCTGTTTCAAACTCAGATTCATCCATTGCTGTTTCCCCTTCGGTTGAACATTCCATCAGCTCCTTTGAAATCATCCCGTCAATTGGCATTAAATCTAATTCCTCAATTTGCTCACTTATATCAGAACTCTTTATTTGATATTCCTGCAAATTAGAACTCACATCTTCACTATCGTTTTCTTTTGAATCCTCTCCCAAATCGTTAATTTCCAGCTGTATTCCTGTTTCCAATGCGTCTACTCTTAATTCGCCAATCAAATCATCAAGAATTTCGACACTATCATCCCTTTCTCCACCTATTTCATCAGACTGGTACACGGGTAATTCTTTTTTCTTATCAACTACTTCATTTAACAGATCCTCATCATCATCATAGCTTGTGGCTTCAAATGCTTCCAGCTCATCTAGCAGATCAAGACTCTGTTGCAAAGACAAGGCTAGATTACTTTCTACGGGTAAGGTATCCGGTCGAGGAGTCATTACGTCTAGCATATCTGATTGATCTTCTTCGCACTGGGTTATTATCTCATCAGTTTTGTCATCCTCATTTGCGAAACCCTTGGCGAATGCAGCCATCTCTGCATCAACTTCATCATCATGATCATCCAAAACAAAGTCCAAGTATTTCTCGGTATCTTGGTCTTGCATTTCTTCTTCGTTGATTGAATCTCTAAGGCTAGGAATTATTGTACTTAGTTTTATTTTCTCAACATCATCTTCTTCGTCGACTTTGTCCTTTTGTGTTTCTTTAATTTCATTCTCATCCTCATCAAAACCCAACAGTTTTTCATAATCAATAACTGACGCTTGCTCCTCATTTGACGCAATAGCTTGAATTTCTGGTTCTTCGATAAGCTGGTCCTTTTTGAGAACTTCGGATAGAATTGGATGGTCGTCTCCTTTCCTTTCAATTTTTTTATCAGGCATAGCTTGCTCACTTGGAAACAAATCTCGGTAATCTATATCAACAATGCTCTTGTATTGTTGTAATTGGTCTTTTTCTTCATCCGAATTGTCGAGTGGAAGAAACTGTTCTTCGTCTGTTACGTCACCAACGCGGCTTGACATTGTGTTTAATTTCAAATCAATGTCATCTTTGAATCCATCACTTCGCCCACCAGCATCTTCCTTTGATTCTCGTGGAAGAAGGACCTCTGAATTCATCTTCCCAGGCTCTGGTTTCAGCTGTAACAAAGCATCTCTGACTTTTTTCTTCATAATCTCAGTTTCATCTGTTTCAAAATCATCTGCATCATATAACTTTACGTTCTCATATTTGTCATCATAATCAAAATCGTTGATGTTGTTGTTGTCTAAGTCTTCTTTATCGTCAGACAAACTGGACAATTCAGGTCCTTCATATAAAATAGCATCCCCTGAATCGTGGGGTTTTATATCTGCTACATCACAAATCATGTTATTTTTATTCCATTCTTCAAAACTTGCATCTGATCCTGTATCATAAGCATTGTCAAACATTATCTCCTTTCTATCTACTTGCTCTGATGGCTGTGGCAAATAATATGGTTGATCTTGTTCATTTCTATCCTCACTAGAAATCATCGAGTTGAATTCATCTTCTGAATCTTGCTTGTTCTTGGAATGATCTTGTTGGAAGAATGCCAGACGTTTGCTTCGTAATCTCTCCAATGTTTCACTCTCATTAAGTGACAAGAAGGACCCATTCTATAAAAAACAGGTGATTATTTATAATACAGTACAGTTTGAATTATGTATCATAGCATGTATGTATGTATGTATGTTAAAGATAATGTAAATCAATAGCTGAAACAATTTTCCATCTTCCTTTCATGTGTGACCCTTGATGATTCAAAACCTTGTTAACACTGGCTAGTTTCTTCTTATTCTGGGTCTTCAACACATCAAGATTCAACTGTACAACCATTCCTACTATTGCATGTGAATTTGTTTTTAATTAAAAAATCTCACCTGTAATGGCTTGTGCATATCTTCATCCCTCTGTTCTTCTGCATTGACTATGCTACTTTTTGATGCAGAGCTGTTTCTGCTTTTCAGTGACATTTCAGATGCATCTGTTCTTTCATCGAAATAACCACCAAGATTATCATCAGTTTGCACAGCCGTGCTCTTCAAACGCCTTTCCTCAGCAGTACAAGTTGAGTTGGTTGCAGTGGGCATATCTTCATGTCTTCTTCTACTTGGCTTCAATTTGTTTCTTTGTTCCCAATTCAGTGAAGTACTGTTACTAGCACTGTCTATCATGGAAAGCCCACGTTGATCATAGTAATTGTCACCAAATTCAAAACCCTCATGACTATAGTTCTCATAAGGAAGGAACCTTCTGTCGGTAAACTCTTCGTCGTTGTCACAAAACTCAAAATCATTTTGGTATAAAGTGGAATCATCACTGGATGTTTCAGAAAATAGTTTCTTTGTCAAAAGCCAATTTGGTTTTTTATCTTTCTCACAACAAAAACTTCCATTGTTCATTAGCATGTTACCCTCATATTCATCTATATTCAAAGCTGCAAAAAATTTTGCCTCATTGCACTTGAGTTTCTCTGCCAAATCTCTTAATTGATTTCTGATGCTCTCAATCTGAGCTTGTTCACTGAAATATTTTGTCTCAATCTGTTCTTTCTCCTTCATTGTTGCAATTTTTTCTTGTAATGTCTTCCGACAATAGCTGATCTTCTTTTTAGACTGTAAGTATTTCTTACGCAACTCAACAGCCAACGAAAGGATTTCTTGTTTAGGAATGATTGTGCTTCTGGAACTTTCTACTACATTGTTTCTGGCTGGGGTAAAATCTTTCCTTTTTCTAATAATATCATAATTTAAGTCTCTTTTAGGTTTGCCAGAGTCATAATTTCTTGTATGTTTGATCCTCATTGATCTCTCATTTCTTTGATTATTTGTCGGTCTGAACTTGGTCATTTCATATGGTTGTTTATTTCTTTCAATAGGTATTGGTGTTCCATCTGTGTGAGAGTAATTTGAAGTTCTGCTATCATTAAGATTATTTCTAGATCTTATCATACCATAATTCACATCTTTAAGTTTATTTTCAATAACGGCAATCATTTCCATCGCTGTTAAATATCTGTTTTCATAATTTCTTCTTGACATTTCATCAATACTTTGATCGAGAACACTACGGCAATGTTTTGTGATTTGAACAAGTTTGGAATGCTCCTTAATCAAGCTACAAACACTCTTTGAATCACTTGGAGTATTATTGCTACTTGACAAAGATGATATCTTGTCTGGTTTCCCATGTAATGTTTGCTGAACTCCATGATGCTTCCCAGCTGGCTCAGTAATTCTAATATTTGGATTTTTAGATTGCAATTCTTTAAAGTCTCTCTGCTCATTGCTTGTATAAGGTTGTTGACTATTAATTGGCAAGGAATGCTGAAACTGAGCCATGCTATTGTTATGATCATTAAGGTATTTTCCATTATGCCTTGTATGTTTCTCATTTCTTCCTCCCAAAGGCATCAACCTTGGTGTTGAAAATGGAGTCTTTCCAGTTCCATTATAATCAGCTGTTCTCGTAGATTCAATCGGTTTCCTTTTATACACAACGTCGATTTGTTCCAACGAGTAAATTTCATCATTGTTGTTGTATGGTGCTTCGTTCAGTTGTAAGTTGAATTTGAAAGAACCAGTGAGTTTCTTTGGCGGTTCTCCATCATAAGAACGATCATGATTAAATCTTTCATGACGTTGCTGTTGCATCTTCTTTGATAATTGCATTATTTCAGCTTTTTGCTAAGTGATAAACGTACATTTGGACATCCTTTTAATAAATAGAATAACACGAGGATCTCTAACTCTAACAGTACCTTGATCAATAAGTTAATACATGTGTGATCACTCTGATTTGTGGCTGCATAAAAAATTTCCGGGTAAAAGACCAAAGGTGCTGCGAAGTTTCGGTCACCATGGAACAAGGCAAAACAATAGTCATTGATATCGCAAAGCCTCGTTTTGCGTAATAATAATGTCGAAAATGAGGCGGGTTATTTTCACGTGGTTTTGTTGTTGAGGGGAAGCATCTCTCTTGCGCTTCCGGCATTGCAAGAAATTGAAATTGGACGAAGGATGTCTGCAGACGATCGATTATCGAAGTTAATTGCTCTTGGAGCATCAGCTATTGACCAAAATGCAGAAGCTTTAAATGCAATCAGTCAAAATATTTGGGCCAAGCCAGAACTTCAGCTTGAAGAGAAGCACGCTCACGAAGTCTTAACGACTTACCTCGAAGCTCAAGGGTTCAAAGTTTCAAAACAAACACCTTTGGAGACTGCATTTATTGCAAGAACGGGGAATATCGCCGATGGTGGGATAAACGTGGGAGTAATTTGTGAATACGATGCACTTCCAGGCATCGGTCATGCCTGTGGGCATAATTTGATCGCAGAAGCCGGGATTGCCACATCATTGGGTAAAAATGATATGAGCATGTAAACTATCAGTTTGTCAGGCTGACAAGACAAACCTTCCTATTTAGCATTATGTTATCTATTATTATCTTGCATTGTGTCTTGCTATGTTTCTAGTAATCTTTTTTAGCTCTGAAGGCAATATTAGATGCAAATCCAGACATAAAGGCACAAGTTATTGTCTTTGGAACTCCAGGTGAAGAAGGGGGTGGTGGAAAAATATCAATGATAAACCAAAATTGTTTTGATGAAGCTGATTTCTGCATGATGGTACATCCTGGACCAGTTGATGTTGTGGAGTTTGAAGCATTGTCCATAACTCATCTTTCAATTGTTTTCCATGGTATGTTTGTCAATCAATCTCCCAGAGAAATGGGAAGCATAGAGGAAGCCAACCTTGGTATCACCTTGTTAAGTTGGCCACCCTGTCACCACATTCACTTTTTTTAGCCAGGCAGGGCAGCCATACTCTCTTGTAGAGAAGTATCCATTGACATGGAATATTTTGCAGCCCTACGAAGTTTGAAATGTTGATAATTTTTATTCAAACTATATACATATGGCATGAGACATTTTGATAAAACGTTTATTATTGCTGTCTTTGTTTCAACAGGAAAAGAAGCTCACGCTGCAGGTGCACCGTGGCTTGGCATCAATGCTTTAGATGCAGCAGTGCAGTGCTATAACAACATTAGTATGCTTCGTCAACAAGTGTTGCCTACTTGTCGCATTCATGGAATCATTAAAGATGGTGGTGTGAAACCAAATATAATTCCCCAACGCTCTGAATTGCAGTATTATGCAAGAGCCCCAACCGATAAGCTCAGAGACGCATTAAAGGCAAAAATGGAAAATTGCGCCAAAGCAGCAGCTGTTGCAACAGGCAAGTTAATCATGCAACCAGGGTTTTAGCTTTAGTTGTTTGCGTCTCAATTTGTAATGGACTTTTAAACTTTTCAAATGCTGCATAATGGCATTGTTAATAAAATGAACTAAACACCCAGTCAGAACTATTTGCTAATCAAATTTTCCAGAGCATCCAAAAGTTTTTATAAATTATTTTATTCTGTCTAATATTTGTTATTCCAAGTTGAGATATTGCAGTATTTCAGTTCAATCCTGTACTCTTTTCCAGGATGTACCATTGAAATACTTCCTGAAAAAGATGAGGTCTCCTATTCAAACATAAAGAAAAATGATGTTCTTAATGCTTTGTACAAGAAGCATGCTTTATCGCTTGGTTTTACCTTCCCTGATTACAAGAATCTTCCTGGTCCTGAGAAGAACTTTGCTGGATCCACAGACATGGGTAATGTATCTTATGTTAAACCTTCTATTCACCCGATTTACAAAATTGGCAACGCCTTCAATCACACAAAAGCGTTTACAAATGTTGCTGCACAATCCGAAGCCCAAAAACCAACTCTTGATTCTGCCAAGGCTATGATGATGACGGCAATCGAAGTCGTTATGAATTCCAAATTACTTGAAGAAGCTAAAAAAGAATTTGAATCAAGTGAATAGTGTGAATTCAACATTTTTAAAATTAATGATTTTCATATGATGTTAACAGCTAGTAATAGATATAGAACTGATTTCAATCCAGCAATAAGTAACATTTTGTAATTAAAAAGAGGAATATCTTTTCATTAAGCCTGTGAGTTTATAGAACTCTTAAAAAGATTTCAAATAATATAAGTTTTGAATTTTAACAGATGATTATAATTCAGTTTGTTAATTTATAAGCTATAATTTATAATTCAAGCATGTATAAGCTAGTCTATAGAAACAGGAGACTACAATTCCAAACTTAATATCTCAATTTTAGAGTCCAAACACCCAATAAATAGGTATCTATTTCCATCATCACATGACAAAACGTCAAAAGTATGTATCCAATCGGATGTTGTATAGTGAGCTATTTCCACACTTTCCTTGTAAATAAATACAGAGTTGAAGTTGCCAGTGCAGATCATAGTGTCACAATCGTCAAATGAACTTTTGATTGTTTTTATGTTTGTTAGTTTGGTGCCGATTGAGGCGTATGGAATACATTTGAATGCATGTATGATAAAGATACGGCCATCCATTGTAGCAACGGCCACTTGATCCTCAGTGCGTGCTTGAGTACGTGTTTTCTTGGTTGGTGAAAGAGTTTCGTTGTCCATGGTAGAATCTTCATTGGTTGCTGTTGTTGAAGATGTAATTGGTAGGAAATATCCCGTCGTAATGCATGTTACTGTGGATGGAACGCTGACTGTTTTGATTAATGTTCCACTTTGAAAAAAGTGCAATGAATTTCTGTTATCAGCAACAATTATGTAATTTGTACTTGCTGGTTGACTGCTTGAAGATATTCTCAAACTATGCAAACAAGTGATTTCCAAAGATGTTCCATTACCAAGCTGCAAAATAAAATTTGCTTTTGGTCAATTAGTCTACAAATCTAGTGCAAGTAATACATATCTACATAGAGCAAGTGATAACAAATTGTGTGATGAGGCAGTTAAACTGACAATTCTGTGATTCTAGGGTCTTGCCTTTTCCTGTTCTGCATTTTTTAACTGTGGCTCCCAGAGCATTCTGAGCCACATGAATGCCTGTGCACTATGTATTGGAATCCCACCCTGCAGGGGGGGGGGGCAAATAATACTTTGATATACTGGGAGTTTGTTGTTTGAATTGTACTTGTTTTACAGACCAACAGCATTGTTTATACCATTTATTACACAAAAGTTTGTATATTAAAAATTAGTTGCACTGTACCTGTTTCCGCTCATTCAGAACATCAGGCAATTTCTGCTTGGATAATGTTGTGTATGGAGACACAGCTAGTAGATTGCCATCAATAGAACCCACTAATATTTCCATATTTCCAGCTAGGAAATCAAAACAATTCTAGTCATTGATGGCTTTAAAAATAAGCCCATGTTTGAGCCTTGGTCTTTTAATCTTGTTCTTGGGTATGAGAGGTCCATTCAAAGAAATGGGAGTTTATGTTTGTGGGGATCAAATTTGAAGCATGCAAGAATACATGTATTACAGATCATCTGGTTGACTAATGAAGCTTTGACTATTTTTTTGCGAACACAGAATAATAACAAACCAGAATCTTTGTCAATTAATACTGATGTTATGTTGCCATCTAGAAGACTTCTTCGGCTAAGAATTTGATTGTTTGTGAAAATGGTCAGCATTCCACGCGAGTCTCCAGATACAACGTCAATGGAATTGAAGTTTGTCAGGTTCTCAAGGTCCAGGGTCTGTATTGGTCCGGCTTTTGTCTCGAGTTTTCTTGATGCCTGAATAGAGATGAGGAGAAATCTTTTATCTTGATAATTCATAAGCTCAAATTCAATTAAAAATAGGTTTTTAATTATTTTTAATTTTTAATGAATAAATGTACTAACATTCTCCAGTCCAGAAAGGTAGTTCGAGGTTTCAGATATGATACACCTGTGTACCCTGAGAATTCCGTCCTCTCCACCTGTGACCAGTGATGGTACAGAATCTCTGAAATGAAACGAAAATAAGAAATACTCCAGCCTTTTATTAGGAAAGCCCAAAAACAAAACAAATTGATTTTGACACTTACTTGAATACTTTGCCAACTTTAATCACATTGAAAAAATAGTCAAGTTTCTTGGAGTATACAACCTTTAAACTATTCTTTACATCATCAGGTATCATAATTGCCACCAAAGAGTCTCCGTTAAAACAATGATGATGGTAAACAAACTCAAATGGAAACAACAATTCAAAATCCAATCCAACTTACACTTCCTCCTACCTTTCTTGAATTTTTATTTTCGCAGCCTTGTTATGAATACGAGGCAAGTGGTTGGCGAATCATTTCTTGTTTTTTTTCGTTGCGCTGTCGTGTCCCAAGAAATCTCTTCTCTTCGCCTTTTTTTTTCTGCCTGATTTGGAAGTCGTAATTCTACTGCAAAGGTAAGTTAGCTTTTCTTCTAAGCGCTTGGAATAATGCTCTATTTATCTCTTATGTTGGGCTACTTCCAGTGTGTATGCAGAGGCAGACGCAAGCCAGATTGCCCGTGACGTGCTCATTTGTTTTATGAAGTTAGGAAACACCCCCTCCGGGCTCCGCCAGGTAAACATGGTACGACTACGATATCGTCCTCATTGCATGAAAACATTTACAGCAATGACGTTTTTTACATACCATGCGCCTCTTTATCGCTCTTTTTATAAGAAGTGTGCTTGTGTTTTGATGAAAAAATCATTAATATCACAAATTGCGTTATGATTGTTATGGTACATTTTCGTTTTTTTATTGTCCCGTTTATTTTACGCGTTTAGTTGTTGGCATTCAAATATTCGCGATGAGTTTCATTGGAATAGAAAAGAAGGAAGATGCCATTGAGACACTTTCTGAAGATCTCAATAAACTTGTGAAGACTGCACCAGATAGTTCCAAAAGGGTATGGTTTCTTTTCTCATGAATAGTGAAAATTCAATGTTCCTCCCCCCTTTGCATATTGTCGGAGCTCATTAAAGTAATGTTTATTTTTTCTATTTCAGGAACACGAGCAGAATCTGCGAGGATTCAAAGAGTTGTTTGAGAGATTTGTGGCAGAATCTAATCATGAAGTCCACTGGGATGGGATCAGCCCAGCACCTGAATCATTGGTATTTGTTTAAGACCATACTGTTGAAGACTCTATCTATAAAAATCACTCTTTCAAAATTGAAGAATTTTGCCCATGTGATGTTTTAGGATGACAATAAATAATCCTATGAAACTCTTAAGAAACTTGAGTTCTGAAGTTTCCTGATGCTTTAAGAAACTGGAGTAGTCAATAGCGAGTTTGGTTTCTGATAAAAGAAATAGATGTATGCCATCAATAACTTTGATCTTTTTATTTTAAGATTCGAAAGTATAAAGATATTTTGCATAGTGGCTACGAGAAGGGATATGTTAAGAACTTGTTGAATAAACTTGTTGTATTGAAGTTGAATGGTGGGCTTGGAACAACTATGGGCTGCACTGGGCCAAAGAGTTTGATCTCTGTCAGAGATGACTTTTCATTTCTGGATCTTACTGTTCATCAAATTGAGGTGAGTATCTTTCCATATGCTGGAACTATATTGTTTCATTTCCAAGAGGAACTATATTGTTTCATTCCAAGAGGAACTATCATGGACTTAAATAGTTAGATTTAGTTGGGTGTCCCTCTATAATGGACATAAAGTATGTCTATTATGGAGGGAAATAAAGATACCCATTTGATGTGATATGTTTTTGACCATTTTTCAGAAATTTAAATGAACTTTTAATGTGCAACTTGTGACCTTGGCTCAACTTGTTTTCCAGGAATTGAACAACAAATACGATTGTGATATTCCTCTTGTCCTAATGAACTCTTTCAACACTGATAATGACACACAAAAATCCATCCGAAAATACAAGTCGTGCAGATGTCCAATATTTTGCTTTCAACAAAGTCAATTTCCACGATTGAACAAGGATTCATTAAGACCAATCGTCACTGATCTAAGTGTACATGATAAGGAAGGGTATGTGTGCTACTTTTTGCACTTAACTACAGCTTTCAATTGCCTAAGCGCTTGATGAAATTCCGTTATATTTATAGCCTCCGTCTATCAATCTTCCTCCAAAACCAGGACTTTTAAACAAACACCAATTGCTTTTTTCATGCCCCATAATCCTTATAAGACCTTGAGAGATTTATAAACCTTTTGGTTATGGTTTTTATTGTAAATAACATTTTTTATCAATTTCTATTAATTATTTTCTTTCAGGTGGTATCCTCCAGGTCATGGTGACATCTATGACTCGTTTGCAAACTCCGGGTTGTTGGATAATTTTATTTGCCAAGGCAAAGAGTTTATTTTTGTGTCTAACATTGATAATCTTGGAGCCACAATCGATTTCCGTATCTTTTCATCGAATTTATTGCTCTAGGGCTGCCAAAGTTATGCTTGAAGTGTGCAAGCTAAGGATGTAACATTTACATGGAATAGTCTAGATATTGTCTTGTTATTATACAACATCTTTAACTTTCAAAAGATATCTTAAACTTTCTGATTAATCCTGAAAATGAGCAGAAGCCTTGCGAGTTTCTCATGGAAGTTACTGACAAAACAATGGCTGATGTTAAGGTAGACTTTTATTGCATTTCTAATGTTTTATTTTATGCTTAGCTTATTTAATTGCTCGTGTATTGGCTTAGCTAAGTAGAGTATATATTATAAAGTGTGTTAAAATATATTATTTAATTCAACTTTGTTCAGGGTGGAACTCTTATCAAGTATGAAAACAAATTACGCTTGTTGGAAATTGCTCAGGTGCCAAAAGAGCATGTAAGTAAAGATTGATGTTGATCTTCTTCGTTTTTGCTAATAAATGTCCAGTGGCGTAGCTATAGGGGGGGCAGCTGCCCCCCCACCAAACGTTTCCAGCTGCTTGTCGGAAAATTTGTCGGAAAATTTACAAGGCAAATTTTACGTTTGTCGGAATTTGTCCGGGTTTCGCTCCTTCGCCGCCAAATCGCAGCTACGCCAGTGTAAATGTCCTTTAAATAAAGCTTTAGGCAGGACAATGGCTGTAACAATCTTCACCTAACCTTAGAATCTAAAATCAAAACCCAAAATTTTGGTCATTGCGGTTTATGGCGTCATCAGTTTGTGAAGTCATCAAGAAATATGAATGGTAATGATAGCTGGCGAAAACTGAAAAGTATATTTCTGTTATGTCGAAGACAGAACAGAAAAGCCCATTGAGTGTTTCAGTTAGAAGCAACAACAGAACACTAACTCTTTTAAGGATTTTTCTTGTCGAGTTGCGACTAAACTTTCACCGAAAAGTGAAGTAGTTCAAGGGGTTAGATGTTGGCTTGTTTCTGTCGTATGTCAAGCGCACAGTTTAATTCGATAACCGAATGATTTGCTCTGCCGGCCAATTTCAAATGTGCCATAACGCGTAATGGTAGATGACTAATATCAACGGGTAAGGATGACTATACGTCTGGTCCGTTGATTCCTTTGACCTTATCCTATTCTCCTCTGCTAGAAAGGGTTCCTGTGGACTAACGGTAACTTACTTGCACGCTAAGCTCAAGACCACTGGTTCAAGACCCGATGAGAGCATCTACTTTGTGTTTTGATCAATTTGTAATTATAAATGTCCTGAAGGTGGGCGTTTATGCGCACTTCCCTAGATTGGCTACTACGCAGGAGCTTGCATGACGTAATACTACTGACAGTGTCTAATGTATCAGTGAGCGTTAGAGTAAGGGTTAAGGTGCCATAAAGGTGGGCGTGTATGCGCAGTGTCATATATGGGCTACTGCGCAGGAGCATGCATGACGTAATGCCACTAACAGTGCCTGGTATATCAGCTAGGTTTAGGGTTAGGGTTAGGGCTAAGGTGCCCTAAAGGTGGGCGTGCATGCGCAGTGGCATATATAGGCTACTGCGCAGGAGCATGCATGACGTAATACTACTGACAGTGGCTGATGTATCAGTTAGGGTTAGGGTTAGGTTTAGGGTTAGGGTTAGGGCTAAGGTGCCCTAAAGGTGGGCGTGCATGCGCAGTGCCATATATAGGCTACTGCGCAGCAGTATGCATGACGTAATACTGCTCACAGTGGCTAGTGTATTAGTGAGGGTTATGGTTTGGTTCAGGGTTAGGGTTAGGGTTAGGGTTAAGGTGCCCTAAAGGTGGGCGTGCATGCGCAGTGCCATATATAGGCTACTGCGCAGGAGTATGCATTACGTAATACTACTGACAGTGGCTGGTGTATCAGTTGGTTAGGGTTAGGGTTAGGGTTAAGGTGCTCTAAAGGTGGGCGTATATGCGCAGTGTGATATATAAGTTACTGCACAGGAGTATGCATGACGTAATACTACTGACAGTGTCTAATGTATCAGTGAGGGTTGGGGTAAGGGTTAAGGTGTCATAAAGGTGGGCGTGCATGAGCGTGAGCGAATCCAGCGCAACCAACCAACCAGCCAACGTATCAACGTATTTTTTTGCGAATCGGTTGTTGTAAATGGCCAATAGTGGTTTAAGATAATTTACACGCTTTCAAATTTCTATCTACTTGGATAGTTTTGTATTTTATTGACATTATCAATGGATTAATTTTTTTCATTTCAAGATTCCTGTGTTCAAATCCGTCAAGAAATTCCGGTAGGCAAATAACACTCTTTCAACTTTGGATATTATCCCTTCACATTATTTGAAATCGGTATGACGTTGATATACCCCTGCAGTTAGGCTAATTTACCCTGGTATGACATCTATATATTGAAATGTGATCTGTATCGACTAAAATTGTTTCCAGAATTTTTAACACAAACAATTTGTGGATTAAACTTGGTGCAGTTCATCGCTTGGTGAAGGAAAGAAAGCTTCATATGGAAGTTATTGTCAATAGAAAGGTTTGTCAGAAATGTATCATTAATTCTACGTAGTTACTTTACGAAGCGCATTTGTTGCCTTTAGTTGCTTATATCTAATCGTATGGTTGATATTTTTATTGCAGACACTCGACAATGGTACAAATATCATTCAATTGGAAACGGCGGTTGGTGCTGCGATCAAATGTTTTGAAGGAGCAATTGGTAACGTCTAACCTTCTTATATTATCTTACCATATTGTGATTGCTAAATTATTGACTAGAGTTAGTTATTAATTGATTAGCAGGCAAAGCACTACTTACCAAGTGGTGTATTGCACAGTAGTTTATTGCTGTTTGCCCTCCCAGCTCCTTCGTACCTTTTGCCTTTGGATCAAGGGAACCAGATGTCATAAACCCCAATATGCGAGGGGAATAGACAATTTAGAATTCCCTCACATTCTCACTTTGCTTGTCGAAGAACAATCAGAATCTACTGATACCACTAAACTATGTCTATATGTATATAATCAAAGCATCTAAACAATATGCTGACGTTATTGCTCATCAATGGTCCCTTTCGTCATTGCTAACGGATTATTGAATTTTCTGTTGCTTTTCTTTACCAAGATATTGTCATCTTTTCAAGGTGTCAATGTGCCTCGTAGTCGTTTCTTGCCCGTGAAAACAAGTTCAGATTTGTTTTTGGTCATGTCAAATCTCTATGACATGAATAATGGAACATTGGCAATGAGTGACAGAAGATTGTTTGCCACAACACCAATTGTTAAGATTACTGGTCATCATTTCAAAAAGGTATGTTATCCTATCCTTTCTTTATTGTTACTTCATCTCATAATCTTAATCACTTTTTTCGTTTCCTTCATCATGCTTGACCCTTATTCTTATTCTATGCATTACCATTCTTCATTTTCGTTATTTTTTCTTAACTTTGTTTTATCATTCGTATCTTTCATTTTATTGATCTTCATTCATTTATTTTGTACTTTCGTTATTTCTCATTGGCCTTGTTCTTCTTCATTTATTGATTCTTTATCAGCTTCTTAATTCTTATCATCATTATTGCCAAAGCCTCTTAATAATAGAAAAAATCAACTATTGCTAAGGCAGTCTATTATTCATCATGGATCTATTGTAATCTGACAATAATCTCATTCTTATAATAAACTTCTTTTCTTCCAGGTCAAAGATTTCCTGTCGAGATTTGCGTCGATTCCCGACATCCTCGAACTGGATCATCTTACAGTTTCTGGTGACGTCACATTTGGAAGGAACATCATCCTCAAGGTAAGCCTGCTTGTTTCATGCTCAACAAATTTTTCTTTCCTTTTCTATTTCCTTTCCTTCTCTGTTTCCTTTCTTTTTCTGTTTCCTTTCTTTTTCTGTTGTTTTTTTCATGCTGGGAAACAACGAAAACAATTTCCTCACCTCACATGGATATTTTCTCTTTTTCGGTCTGCTCTATTCTTGTCTCTTTGTTTTTCCGTCCTTTTGTTTTTGTGACATAATACAATGTAATATAACAGTCTTAAATACGAGTGCTTTAAATACTAATTCCTTGCTGTATCTTCTCATGCCACTTATTAAGTTTTTCACTAAGATGCCAAAGTCCTTATTTATGGTCAGTGAGATGAGATGACAGCAATACATTTGCCATTTGACAGACACAGAATTAACTAGACTATAACTTGTACATTTACCTGATTGTGACTGTAAGGAATATAGATACCATGGATGGGATGATTGCAGCCCTGTTAACAAACCTTGAAGCAAGCCATACATTGTTTCATAATATCGAGAATTGAGTTAATTTAGGGTTGATCCGCAGTAATGACACACAATGACAGCTAAATGAATCCCTGATTGATAACGATTTATTGATTGAATACGTACGTGTCTGTTTACCAGGGAACTGTGATCGTTATTGCTAATCATGGTGATAGGATTGACATTCCAACTGGATCTGTGCTTGAAAATAAAATCGTGTCAGGCTGTCTACGTATTCTGGATCACTAATTGATGGTGTTAAGGAACTTATCCCGGCCTTTAATTAGCTGTATGCTGAGTTGAATTGAACTGCGTGAAACATGTCTTACTATGCAATAAATTGCACATCGAATAGACTGCTTGAATGAGTGAATAATTCATTAAACAACGCTTCTTAATAAATCTACATTTATATGAAACACACACACAGAGCCATCGACATTAATTATTATATTTTGCTGCTTATATTGACCGGTATACAACAGTTTGTATTAGATTTATGCTGGGTTTATCGATTGTTGCTGGATAATGCTTGATGCTTTATATTAAATATGTTTAGTAATGAATGTTGCAAAGATATCCATTACAAATGTGGTTGAAAGTGTGCAGTTCTTCAAACTTGCTATGTTACTCAAATTGGGTTCACTACATGTAGCCCAATGCTGGCTATTGCATTGACTTGCTGAATGCAACGTAAATGGAGATGAATCGAGAGGTGAACTTGAGCATGGGGCGAGAAGTTAAGTTTGTTATACCGGGAAGGTTGCTGTATGAACGGTTGGTTATATTGCTATTTCATTGCATTGGACTAATGGTCGTGAATTCATTTCTGTAGCAGATATAACACCAGGGCTTATGTTTATGCAGTAGAGATCTTTGTACGAAAATTCTTCCATCGCCTTTTGAAATTCGGTGGATCCGTGTATTAATGTATTTAGTTCGGTTCAAATGAGGAGTTTTTTATACCAATGTTTCGAATTATTATTGCAGCAGGTTCGTCACCAGTCGTTTTAGGTTGTTGTGCTTCTTGGCTCACTGTATGCTTGCGTTTTCTTTTGACCGATGCAAATGTACCCAGAGTGCCATGTGGGTCAGGCATTTTGTTCCTGTCTGGCTTGAAGAGGATAATGTAGAGCTTGAAGCCGAGCAGCACTGCAGTGATAATGAATGCATTAAGATAATGCGGTATACTAACCATAACTGGGTTGAAGTCCCCTCCACCGTAACTCAACGTAACAGAACACGTCAGATTTTGCAACGCTATGAGAATCATAACAACAAATACTGATTGACTCTCGCTGTAGCCATCCGGCAGTTTTCTCGAGAGAAATGCCTGGTAAGTGCACAACAAGACGAATACACCGTTGAATAGAAGCAGTGCGAGCAGTGCATGAAAGTTCGTGTGACACAGGGAATCGATGTGGTGCTTGTTTCTCACTTGAATGTGACGAACTTGGTCGTTTGTTGCGAAGATCATCAATGACATCATGCTCATTTCCAATATGACGATTATGCTCATGAATAACATTTGCCATTTCACCGTCATGAATTTTGGTTGGCCTGCAAAGCAATGTTTGAGCTATTAGTTATGGTACGTACAGTTGGCATGAATATCCCGCGAATATCTCTCCATCCCGTTAATGTACTACAGTTGACATCCGCTTACTCGAACTTTCCAGGGAAATCGAAACTTGTTTGAGTAAGCGAATGTTCGAGTTAGCGGGTATTGGAGTAAGCGGATGTCAACTGTATATTCTTGGTACAGGATTATATAATCGTGACAATGAATATCAGTAATGAGTGTAAAAATTATGAAGCGAATATCCTACCAGTTCTCAATACGTCTTTGCGAAATATTCGACTGATTCTGTTGACTTTGACAAACAATGAGCCAATCATTAAACTATAAGAAAGTCCATTAACATAAAAATACAACCGGCAAGTCAGTGTACTCTGAGCAATCACTCCGAAGAGAGGCATGGAAAAACCGAATGCAATGCCCAGAAGTAATAAAGCGGTCAGCTCTTTACTCGATGCGCGCACTAGATGCGTGTTTCGATGTCTGTAAAGAACGCAGAGGATGAGAAAGACGAGGAACAGTCCGCCTGTAGACAAGCACAGTATCGCAATGCCCAGGGCGTCACGCGTTAAACTCGTGTGTCGTTGTTCAAGTTTCAGGCATTTTGACCGCGTGCTGTGTGGATAGGAGTCGTTTGGGCATTTTTCGCACATGTTCGTTGCGTTCGATTTATATTCGTCACCGTCACACTGTTTACATTGCCAACAACACAAGCCATTTCTTACTGGCAGCCTTCCCCAACCGTCAGCGCATTGCTTACAGGCTGAATTAGGGATCTGTTTTATCGTGTTGCTATTGTGTAATTCGATGAATTCACCTTCGCCGAATCCATTGCTTCTCCATTTCCCAATCATGTCGAAGTAGCATTTGTTGTTTCTAGCTGTCCTCAATACATGCAAGACGTAATTTCCACCACTGTCGCCATTTTTGTTGAAAAATACTTGGTGACCAAGTTGTGATGTAAAGTTTACCTCGTAGAGGCTTCGAAGAAGGTTCCTAAAAGATAATTTGAATGTTATAATTGATAAACGCTTACGAATATGAAAGAATGGACATTTTGGCGATGTTCATTCAAATTAACCACTCCATTATTCTACTGCAGTATTTCATACCAATATTTTTTTAATAGCCGTATTGTGAGTGCAATAATTTTCCCGCCAGTTTTCCACCAATAAAACAAAACAAAGTAAAACACGTGACTGGCTGCAAGACGAATCAATTGCTGATTGGCTACCATCGCTATCACGTGGTAACTTTTGATACCTCAGATTTATGAACAAAGAATGACTTACTCTTGCTTAAACGAGGCAGCTGGTTGACACGACTTTGCGTCACATTTCAACGCAATATGAAGCGCATGCGCTGCAGCCGTGACCGCATCAACAACATACGCCAAATTCGAATCCTTTGTCGTAAAATTCGATTCGATTTCTAAGTGAATTTTTTTAATCTGCGATGGTGAAAGTTTTCTCGATATTTCTTGTTTATGTTTGAGAATGTTATTGATGATGAATTCACTGTCAACTGGATCGGCAGAAGTTTCAAATCCAATAGTGATGATTTTGCCAAAAAATGATTTCCAGCTATCGCTGCAAAATAATTTCGTATTAATACTCATGTCTGGCAGGATCCATATTTTGTTGCTTGTTCCAAACGTTTGTGCCATTGACATTAGTCTGATTGTGTCATACGAATGTGCGAAAACGACAACTATGCCTATCTTATCAAATGCACTGTTTGCTAATATACTTGTTATTACTGAATCGTTTCTTGTGAGCTTTGCATGATAAGCCAGACATATCGAAGCGTTTGAATCTGTTGTGATTTTTTGTGCCTTTTTGAGTTTAGACACGAACTCATGAAAAGCGGCCATACCATATTCTGTTTCTGAGTGAATCACAGCAACTAACTTCCATTCAAATTTCTGAAGCAGATCAACTATCATTTCTGCTAGCAAACTATCGCTTGGTACCGTTCTAAAGAACGTTTTGAAACGATCTTTATTGCCGAGCAAAGTTGAAGTAGCTGTGAAGCTAATTACCGGAACATTGAACAAGTTGGAAAGCGTCGATAGGCTATTTGCAATCATCGTTGGTCCAGTACCTACGACAGCGAACGTTGGTCCAGGGATTGTGCCATGTGGTCGGGACCATCCGCCTTGTGTTGCATAGGCATTGCCGACAAAATCAAGGGTTAAGAAGTTGCGTATGGCTACATCGATACTTGTACAGATATCTCTGATATCGAGTGCTAAACTGATGCCAGGTAGCAAAGATGGATTTTTATTTATTTCTGATACAGCGTAGATCATTGTTATTACACGATTAAGACTTTTCATGTTAACTTTTCCTCTTATGCAATTTTTTTCGTTTGAAGAGGTGCTATCGTGCAAGGTAAACAAGCCAGCAATCGTAAAATCTGCATCGCACTTTGAAAAGATACAAGACAGTTGTTTCTTATCAGCTTTCTTGCACGAAGAAGCACTACGCAGCACTATCGCATTCTTCATGACGAATAGAAATAGTAGCATTTGAGCAATGGACAACATACTTTTGCTTGACAAACGTGAATAATATGTCGTATTTAATTATTTGGCACGAGATATAATTCCAACTGAATTAAACTTTGTTCTTCATATTAAGCTGCGATGTGGTTAAAATTTATAGTCAAGAATTCTGATAGCAAAATGATTTTTGTTTCATGGGTTAATGTTTTAAAAACATTCATTTGCTAATTTACTGCAAAGTTGTTATCTATTTTATATACAGTATTATTGCATACACATTGCTCACGTATCTCAAAAATGATTGCTTTCATTATTCCATGACTCAAACAATTGTCTTTCGTTTTGCATATGTTACCTTTGATTGATGTTACAGCATTTTCTTTTTCACAGTCTCTGGCCTTTTTACATCTGTTGGCTAATGCTTTTCTCACAGCTACTAGTGATTAGATAATGGCAGATATAAAATTGTCCTTGATAAATGTAAAATATCATGGACGAAAGCTAACATTAGATAAATGCGGTATTATGTACCACCCGCTCTGCTTTGCACAGCTGTGCCACCAGCAATTATGCTGTTTTTGCTGCTTGCAAACAAGATATTCTGGCATATCTAATATTAATCAAAATACATTTATCGACTTGCATGCCCGAAGGGTTATTTCGAAATAGAGTTTTCGAGATGTTCAGGTGTTCGAGATCACTAGTCTAGCGTCAGGCTCTAGCGTGACTCGAGGACTGGACCTCGTTACTTAGTATATGCATAAATGATTGAAAAGTTTTACAAAAGCAGATGTTTTATGTTTTATGCAAATGTTTTAAAACTCTAATTTTAGCGACCGTCCTTAGGAGCAATTCAAAGTGAAGCCCCAATCAATGGCCCCAATTGACACAATAGATTCCAGACCTCCTGGAATTTGCACCACCGCCACCGCCCGCCCACCACATGGAAACATAAAAAAGTGCAGAAGCCAGAAGGAACGAATTGCGATACAACAGTAAAACAGCAGATGTTTGCATTATTCCACACTCGAGCAAATTAAATAAGATATCACGAAAAGTATTTAAATGATTATAAATTATGGCTGTAGCTAATCAGAAGTTGGAAAGAAAGCCAGCTAATTATGTTGCAGGCATTGCATTTTGCTTTGTCCTTTTTCTCAGTGCTTTTTTTGGATCGATTTTTCTTATGGGCCCAGCCATTCCACTTTTGTTTATCAATGAGAAGCTCTTTCGCAGATACAATGATTACATTGTTCAATCATGGCTGATTTATCCCGGAGTAAGTATGCTTAATTTGATGTATTATTGCATGGGGGAGAATTCGCATTCTGTCATTAAATGATTTATTTCGCTTGCTGCAAAGAGGAAGTTCACCCATACTTTATTTTAGGCCCATTCCCCTCTGCTCTGCACCAATGCTCCGCACTTGTTTAAAAGCAAATATATAAATTTTATCAATATCAATGACTTAGAAGAACCCACTCTTTGTTAATCTCACAAATACATAAATACCAAATTTGTAACATACACGACACTTTTTATTGATATCTAAAAAGTTTTCAATATATCTCTTATTTAAATATATCTTCTTTTGTTTCCTTTTTGCAGGCTCTGATGGGTAAGTTGACATCCCACTATTTATTTGCATGCATCTTAATCTCTAAATCTACAACTAAGAAGCATTTGCTAGAACCGGAAAACTTGTTGTTTGATTTAACCGTTTCAAGTTGTGTTTTATCTTGTATCATTTGCAGAGCAACTTTTTGGTACGAAAATAATTTTGTATGGTGACAAAATCCCTAGAGATGAATCAGCAGTGATAATCATGAATCACAGATGTCGTCTTGATTGGATGTTCTACTGGATGGTTTTGTTACGAAACGGAAGATTAGATCACGAAAAAATTATCATGCGTGATGATCTTAAATGTCTTCCCGGTGCAGGTATGGGTACTTTGCATTTTTTAATTGATTTCAGTTGCTTCCTTTTCCCCGGTGGGATTCTCTTTGACATATTGTAATCTTTCAGATATGAACAAGTTAGAATATAGCTTAAATTTTATGTTTCTAATTATGAGTGTCATGCTATATTTCCTTTTTTAAGATTATTTGTTACATGATAGAAAGTAATTGTCCCAATATCTTTGAGGCAAGTTTACCTTAATTTTGTTGTTTTTTTCTTTCAGGCTGGGCGATGCAGAATGTGATGTATATTTTCTTATGTCGTAAATGGGAAAAGGACAGAGACTATCTGACAAAAGTGTTCAACTATTACCTTGACATCAAGTATCCTCTTCAAATTCTGATTTTCCCAGAAGGAACAAACTACTGCAAGTCAGGTAAGGAGAAAAGTGATGCATTTGCAAAAAAGAACAATTTGGAATTATATGAATATGTGCTTCATCCAAGGGTACGTGGTTTTAATTTCATTATCGATAAGCTTCGTGATCACAATTTGGATGCTGTTCATGATGTCACTGTTGGCTATAAAAATGGTTTCTGTTACGGTGAGATGGATTTGGCGAGTGGCAAATTCCCTGGGGAGATCCATGTTTACATTGAGCGACATAACATCAAGTCATTGCCTCGTGATTCCGATTCTATTGATAACTGGTGTGTTCAGAGGTGGTCGGAGAAAGAAAAACGGTTGGAGAAATTTTATGCACAGGGGAAATTTGATGAAGGTAGTTGTAGATTAGATGGCACTAAATTATATCAAGAAGAATCGGCACAACTTAAAATGAAGTTTGTTCTGGTTTTCTGGCCATTGTTTCTCTGTGCTGTATTCTATGCTCTTTGGCATTTTTGGTTAAGTAGATGGTTTGCAGTTGTTGTATGTTTTTATCATGTTGTACAGTTGGTCGTATTTGGGGGTACAGATGCATTTCAGTTATATTTACATGAAAGAAGAAAGCATGCAAATGCTGGACAAAACAAAACATTGTAATTCATTTTCAGTCTAATTCTATATAAACTATTATCAAAATTATATGATATTAATAAAATTACCGAAATGTTTTAAATTTCAACCTGCCATCTAATTTGCTGGACCGTTGTTGATTTTATGTTATTGATACTATTCTATTGCTATCGTCGGGATCAGGAAAGGTTGACTTTATTTACTTTATATGTAGTTGTGTAACCCATTATTTTTCTTGTTTCTTCTTGCAACTTTACCTTTCGAAATTTCTTCAAATGGTGTAACTTTTATCATGTATCTAGTTATAAACCGTAGTTATTTCCGATTATACTTTTGATGAACTCAATCAAATCAAATTCGATTCATTGTCAATAAATTTCCAAATGAAACAATTGTCATAGTTTCACGTGTCAGGAAATCTCAATGAACCAATCAGCGCCGTGTACTTTTAAATATCATGTGACATTTGTTCCGATGACGTGATTGATTTTGAAAACAGGAAGTTTTCTTGACAAAATCTTCCGGATTTTTTTATATTTTCCATCTCACTTTAATCCTTCGCAAATAAAACCACATGAGGATAAAATACAGTCTTGTTAAATGAGTGTAGGAAGTTATAGCTTGCATACTACACAATAAATTGGAAACATTGCTAACAGAATGTCTGATACGAATATAATTGTTGTGTTGTTGAGTTTGTTGATGTTATTGTTGTCTTGTGTTGATGGACGTTATGTTGATGGTGGTGGCGATGCAGACGAGACAAAACTTTCTCCAACCGGGTGAGTTGTATTTGCTCTTTGTTATTGCAATGTAACTCGTTTTCAGCAGTTACAATCAGTCATTTAGCCAATACAAAGCTCTGCTCCGCGATAGGTTCATCAATGCATTGTAATGTATGCACAATTTACCCAAACGGTAAGTACCCCCCCCCCCCAAAGGGACGCACGTTTACAATTTCTTTGGGGGTGTAAACCCATTCCGGGGCAAATGCAAGGGGGATTATTTTTTGGACCGACTGAGCATATATGGACCAACTTTCCTCCTTACAAATAAAATTTTGGACTGATTCGTGATTTGGACAAAAATATTGGGAGGGCTGTTTCACCCCACACCCCTCCTAATATGCGCCCCTAACCCCCAGCATATAAGGAGGTATCTTGGGGGTATCCTACAAGCTTCATCATGTCAGAATTAATTCAACTGCTTACCCGTATATCCATTGTTGTTGTATTTTATTTTATTTTTATCTTTTTCTGCAGAGCTAATGTGTGCTCATACATTGAGTCACGGCCAGTGAAAGTTAATGTGTCAACAACTGTCACAACTTTCGTTTCATTCCTGGTAAAAAAAAGAACTGGCTGGTGGAGACGGACAAGTTTGAGAACAATTTATAAGTAAAGTTTTTTTAAATTTTATTTTAGAGCTTTGGCTACAGTATTACCCCACCACTGAGAAACTGACTTTAGAGAAAGAAATTAGAGCCTGAAAGTTTTCTGAAAACAATAGAGTGAAACAATGGTCTATTGTTTTTAAACAATACCCTGGTCCCAAAGAACCAATTTCTAAGTGGCAGGGTAATACTGTATGGTATGGTATTTCCATTCATCCCAGGTATCATATCCCAAATGATTTGATTTACTTGTTGCATTTTTTCTGCGTTATATTTTTATTGCGTTTCAGGAAAATCTAATATTTTATAAACGCCAGGGCGTTTATTTCGAAGCATTGATCTTTGCACTTATGTTTTCTATAAATTGTAATGATTATTTCTTGTTTTGATTTTAGGAGCAAGTTAAAGACTGTTTATCATATGATGATAAAAATGAAAGAGTTTAACGTATACTATTGTTGCAATGGTTGGACAAGGGGAAAAGGCAGTAATCAATGTCTTATTCGTGAGTTTTCCATCTTTATTTGGTTTAATATAATTTGCGGAATTGTAGCATTTATCTTGACTGGAAAAATCAAATCAAAGACTTGTTACATTCAAGTCATATTTGTTTTGTCTGCTGTGTCACGCCATCTTACGAATTTGAAGCAGAGATCTGTGTTATGGTAATGAATCTAGAGCAGGACCCAAAGACCCAAGGAAGTGGGACTGAAACATTCTGTATATATATATTAATAGTTTCAATAGTATAATATTATTTTATGTTACATTAAACAGCCATTTGTGGCATTCCTTGCATGAATGGAGGCAAGTGTGTTGCTCCTGATCAGTGTGATTGTCCCAAAGGCTTTCAAGGACCTTATTGCAATGAAGGTGAGCACAAATAAGATACACATTAAAGCAACATATTTTTTGATTATTTACAGAAGATAGTCAAATATCTGTATATTTCAAATTTATCTTTCTTACGCAAAAGTTACAAGCTTTTTTATGAGAAAGGTGTTTTTGCTTTTCTTAGACGTCAACGAGTGTAGGGACAGAACTTTAAACAAATGCCAACATTACTGTGTAAATACACAAGGAAGCTTTCACTGCCGTTGTAGAGATGGATTTTTAACCGACAAAGAAGACCCAACTCTTTGCCAAGGTAAGCCAAGTGGATACACTATTGTTTACCTGCATTTATCTACTTCTTACCATAGTTCGACCTCCATGTCTTGTCTTGAGCATAAGGCCATGTTTTATTGTTGCCCGTCAAACACACTCAACTACGTTCTTACTCTTTACCTTCACAATTACACTTCTAGAATCAGTTTGCGAACTGATCTAGTTAGCTTTAGGCTTCCACGTATAATACAATATTAGAAATTTTGTCTTATATAATACTTTAATGACTATTATCATTCCTTTTAGATATAAACGAATGCGAAGTGAAGGATATTTGTCAATGCCCTAAAGGAGACAGGAATTGTAATGCAACTTGCGTGAACACACCTGGAAGCTATCAGTGTTCTTGTAGCAAAGGCTACACACTTCGTGGATTTGATGGCGTTTGTACAGGTTATTAAGAATCTTATATCACTTACTTGCCATGCCTATTTACCCAGAGTACCTCGATTTTAAGCGTTGCCTCAAATAAACTCGCTGCTCTTATTTTGCAGATCGTAATGAATGTATTGACGATGTGTGTGAACATCGATGTACGAATACTCCTGGAAGCTATGAATGCTCATGCTTTCTTGGATTTCAGTTGAACACTACCACTGGAAGATGCGAAGGTAAGCAACAGCGCAATCCATACTGTACTTTCTTGAAATTCTTTGTTGCAAGCCTTGTATAATTGTCGATAGTACAAGCCTTGAATATTTGCCTATTCGTGTTTATTATCAACTCATCCTTATTTTCTAAGAGGAAATGTGGCTGTAAAGTCAACTGTACTTTTTTTTATATTTTTTCAGATATCGACGAATGTAAAATTGATAACGGTGGATGCAATCATCAATGCCACAATGTATATGGTGGCAGCGTTTGCAGTTGTAAAGCAGGCTTTTATCTTGACAACGATTTACAAACATGCAAAGGTATTGATTTTATTGGCATCGTTTTTTGTCCATACAGTATTATTGCTGTATAACTTTGAAGGGAAGGGAGCCCCAAGATATTCTGTCACACAATTCAACCTCGATAAGTCGTCTACCATTTGAATTCCTTGTTATTTTGAACATAAACCAGTGTATTATATTAGAACAATCTTTGATCGGTACAGAATTTCAAAATTGCTTTTCGTCATAATAACTACTAAAGCTTTTCGTCAGACGAGTGTCAGACGAAAAGCTTTAGTAGTTATTATGTTTCGCTATGTTTCCGATTTTCAAAGCAATTTTGTATTATATTAGTTTTACTATAACACATTTTAATGGACCACGTGTGTAGTTGGGTTATATGTCCATAAATTCGTGTATGGCCAGGACTGTTGTGAGGTTTTTACCATTGTAATGTAATTAATGTAATCTGTGAAGCAGATATCGTCAGAGACTGCAATGGCGAGTTTTCTTTTACAGAGATAACACCAACAGTGAAGTCATTGGATATTTGCGACAGAACCAGCTTTAACATAATCTCTTGCGACTGGCCAAGAGAAATCAAGGTACTTTATGCATTTTATGGTCGAGTATTGAAAGACGTGTGTCCATCGAGAAATGCAACAAATGATACGGAAGACTGTATCATTAATGGCGCAACAAAGTCTGTGTCAAAATGGTGTGATAACAAAATAGGATGTTACATCGATGTACCTACTATTGTGAAACAACTCAAGGATACCTGTAAGAACACTTCTAAATATTTGCAGATATTCTACAGATGTATAAACAGCTTCTAATGTTTTATAATTGATTCCTAACAACTGATTCTGATTTGCTTCATGTTAGTGAAGGTCATGCAGTAAACAATTTATTATAGCTTGTCAAATGATTAACAATTTATTATTTTTATCGAATCACGCTATGAATTGTAGTATCGATTATTTTTGTTAGTTTTCGTCGCACTACTGGCTTGTTACGATTCATGTGTAGATTTAGTTACCTCTACACAAAGGTATGCAATGTAGTAATGCATGATATGAGATGATTTTGGTCCATTCCATGGTTTGCATCTTTGAATATTCCACTTAATCCTCCACCATTTAAGTGTGCATTGCAGATAAATTGCAGAACTAAGGCAGTTTGAATTCGTAATTCTTAAAATGATTAAGAATGACAATTGCATCTTTTCTATCGTCTGTTGGAGTGGCGTAGTGGTAGGACTTCCGAGTAGCAACTGCGAAGTTTACGGCTCGAATCCAGAAGCCTGCCCATTGATTTATGTTATTTAAGAAAATAAAATTCTTAGAAAGGAATAATAATAACATTACACCTCTCTTCATTCATCGGTTGCTGTAGTGTAGTGGTGTGATACGGGGTGTGCAACCTAAGGGTACGAGGTTCAAATCCAGTTGACTTCAATTAATTTTAATTGCTTTCAGACCTGATTAATCTATCGATTTTAATGATAAGAATATTACACCTCTCTTCATTCATCGGTTGCTGTAGTGTAGTGGTGTGCTACGGGGTGTGCAACCTAAGGGTACGAGGTTCAAATCCAGTTGACTTCAATTAATTTTAATTGCTTTCAGACCTGATTAATCTATCGATTTTAATGATAAGAATATTACACCTCTCTTCATTCATCGGTTGCTGTAGTGTAGTGGTGTGCTACGGGGTGTGCAACCGACCAGGTAAGTGGTTCAAGACAAGGTAAGTAGGTAAGTAAATTCTAAATTCTCTGTCATCTGCTATTACGTATTCATCAATATCTCTATCTGTATCTACAGCTTCACAACTGTGTATCTCCATCTCTATCTGCCGAGTTCGAGACCAGGTGAACGCATGCAACATTACATCCAAGTAAGTATGAGGTAAGTTCCAATTTCAATTAATCAATTTATAATGTAGTTTGTAATTAATAACTAATTAGTCATAAGATAATGTTGAAACAATTAAAATAAATAGATAATCATTAAATAAGTTAGCTGTAATGAAGTAAGGGGGTCATCGTGTGATTGGGGTAAAATCTGGTGGGGAACATTTCAAGGTTAGAGAAAAACAAGGGGGACATAAATTCACTTTTTCTTTCGGAGTTTTTGCTCTACTTGTAACGAAAGGTTGATCCGCCTCCCCTTATTTTTTTCCCGGGAAGTTCATGACCCCCTGTGAATTTTTACCATTCGCGCGAGGGCTGCTTGCTAAATTTACCGCCTTAGATTAGCGCTGGCGCAATCGCAGATACAGATGCAGATACGTAGGCAGATATAGATACGCAGGTAGAGATGGAGATACGTAGGCAGATAGAGATTGAGATAAGCAGGTAGATATAGATACGCAGTCAGGTAGAGATGCAGATACGTAGGCAGATAGAGATGCAGATACAGAGGGAGATACGTAGGCAGGTAGAGATACAGATGGAGATACGTAGGCAGGTAGAGATGGAGATACGTAGGCAGATAGAGATTGAGATAAGCAGGTAGATATAGATACGCAGTCAGGTAGAGATGCAGATACGTAGGCAGATAGAGATGCAGATACAGAGGGAGATACGTAGGCAGGTAGAGATACAGATGGAGATACGTAGGCAGGTAGAGATGGAGATACGTAGGCAGATAGAGATTGAGATAAGCAGGTAGATATAGATACGCAGTCAGGTAGAGATGCAGATACGTAGGCAGATAGAGATGCAGATACAGAGGGAGATACGTAGGCAGGTAGAGATACAGATGGAGATACGTAGGCAGGTAGAGATGGAGATACGTAGGCAGATAGAGATGCAGATAGAGATGCATAGTTTCGAAGATGTAGATACAGATGTTAGAATTTAGAATTTACTTACGTACTTACCTTGTCTTGAACCACTTACCTGGTCGGTTGCACACCCCGTAGCACACCACTACACTACTGCAACCGATGAATGAAGAGAGGTGTAATATTCTTATCATTAAAATCGATAGATTAATCAGGTCTGAAAGCAATTAAAATTAATTGAAGTCAACTGGATTTGAACCTCGCACCCTTAGGTTGCACACCCCGTATCACACCACTACACTACTGCAACCGATGAATGAAGAGAGGTGTAATGTTCTTATCGTTATGATAGAAAACTTTATTAGGTTTGAAAGCAATTAAAATTAACTACAATGAGCTGAATTTAAACTTCGCACCCTTACCTAGTTGGTTGCAAGCTCGTAATTTTAACATCATGCTACTGTGACCGACAATTGAAGCAATAAACCGTTCTTTAATTGATATATTTATTTCAATGTGCAATGCAATCATATGCATAATATAGTACAAAAAGTAATTAATACCTACAAAAACGTTAAATTAACTTAAGTAACAAAATGTTGGTTAATCTGTTAATACATCCTTCAGTCCAAAAACATTAACAGCCTTAAAAAAATTAATTACTGACACCAAGCTGTATCTTGTTTACACTTTCCATCAAACCATTTTTCCATCATCTCATTGTTTTTGCCTCTTGGAATAAGATCTTGTTTGTCAATTGATTTTAATTCTTCCTGCAATAAACAATTAATAAGACGAATTAGAAATTGAAAGTAATTAGATGGTGGTGATGAAGGTCAGAGGAACAAAGTCAAACAAATAACCAAACTCTAATACCATAAGCATTGAAAGAATATCAAAAGATTTTGTAATGAAGCAGTTTCATGATGATATGCCAGATACTTTGTTACAATGAGATTCAATATTGTACCAAATACTTCCATTCCAAGATTTGGAAACATAAAATACCATAATTATGAAATTGGAAACAAAGCAGTGTTCAGAGACCTACATAGGGTTGTCAATCTGTGGTGCATATAATACTGAAAACCCATAAAAGATGATAATCAATTTAAAAAGAGAAATACCTTTGGTATGGGCAAGACCCTGCGATAATTGCCTCTGTTAACATGCTCAGAATATGCCTTTTGAAGGTGCTCTTTAGTTTCATCAGAGAGGCACTGAATACACAGGTTGCACTGAAAAATATTTATAAAGAATTAAAACTAATTGTGAATAAAAAACAGATGCAAATTAATAAAATTTAGTAAAATAATCCTTACTTCAGGCTTGCATTGGATGAGACAAGCAGCTCTTCGGCATGCCAAACTATTTACCATTATATCTCTATCGTTCATTGTCATTTCTTTGATGTAATCACTGTAACAAGTCATCATAAATATAGATAAATAAATAGACAATATACCATGATGAAATGAAACAATAAAGATTACTCGAAAAATGATTACTATTACCTTTCTCTTTGTTGAACATAGCTTGCAATGCCAACCATTGCAAAAGCATTATACAAGACCTAAGAAACAAAATAATGAATGAATGATCAAGTGAAGATAAAATAACATAAAAAAGAGATGACAAAAAACAAATAAGAAAATTGTTTACCTGCTCATACATGACACTGTTTTCCCTATGCACTGATGATGACAGGTTTGGTGACATATTAACCTTCAAAAGAAATTCAAAATAAATAGATTAATGAGCACTTACTCCCTTAGTTAATATGAGATGCAGTATTTTCTTAATTGAGGTTCCGCAAAAGCATATCCATATGCTTGCATATTGATAAATGCCAGGAGCATTTAATCAAGAAAATATGGTATATAATAATAAATGTCAGTAATAATTAAGAATTACTTACTTCCATTAACCAAACATTCATCTCAGCATCAATAACAAAGTCAATTCTAACAAGCTCAAAGAAATTACTAAAAACAAAAATAAGAGGTCATGGTTAATTGATTTGACGTGGGACAGAAAAATCTAGAAATTCACGGCAAACAAATTTGAGTTTGAAAATTAAATGGCTTTAAAAACATAGTTTAACTTACTGAGTTGATTTATAACCAGCAAAATTCTCTCTAATCTTTACTTGCTTAGCAATGAAAGTCTATAGATAAAAACAATACAACTATCAGCACATGATAGTATAATCTTCTGATAATGATCATAAATACAAAGTATCAAAACATCAAAGCAGTTAATGTTGTGTCTGAAAAAATGTTGCAAATACCTCTCGAACGGCTTTTCTAATGTCTTTCCATAATTTATTTGTATTTTTGCCCACTGAATGAAAATATCAGATGGTCAAAAATTGAACAAGCAATACAAATAGTTGATTAACATAAAATAATAAAACATTTTTCTTACTGGTATTCTGTAAATAGGTAAACAAAGCTTGTTTTCGGCTAAAACGACCATGATTGAAATAACCTTGAAGTGAAGGCATCTGTGAATAGAAGTATAAAATTTATCATGCACTGAAATTTAATTGCATAATATGTCTTATCCCTGATGAAAACAGATATAATGCATTTAAAATATCTAGTCACATATTGAGTTATAATTCTTACCATTGATGGAGCATAATAATCATCACCAACAACATAAGAATAAACATCTTTGACATCAAGAGGTTGATAATTTGTGGTACAAAATCTAACAAAGAAAATAAGGCGAATATTTATAACATCTAATCAGGAAATTGATCCATTTCCACATTAATATTCAGTAAAGGTAAAGCAACAAAAAAAATTGTGTTGTAAAATTTTGTAGTTTTAGTTTACGTTCAAAATCAGAAGGCCCGGGTGGTGATCGCTACTTCACCACCCGGCCAGACTGCCCATGGTAGTGATTATATTTTTAGAACACATACATAATTACGATAAAACAAGCTCTGATACATAATTAAAATAAAAAACTAGCTTTTCCTCAAATATTTTGCTATCCATTGGCAGCCTCTTCAATAACATGATAAATTGAATACAAATTTTGTTCTTCAGCAGCTGAGTTTGAATTGTTCGGTCTTTCATTGATGTAATCTAATTAATCAAAAATTAAATGCAAAAGAAGAATGGTGAAATTAAAACATTTCAAAAGCTTGATTCGATCAATTACCTAACAATTTGAACTCAGCTGTTAACCGACAAAGTTTTTTTTAAACTTCTTATCTCACCGAAGAGGCCAATGATGGACATTGAAATATTTGGGAAACGTTATCTTTATTTTAATTACGCATGTATTTTTAACATAAAATATGGGCATGAACATGAAGTTAACAAATTAAAACTAAAACAGTTACCTCACTAAGATCTCTTCTTCATAAATATAAACTCGTAATGGGTCTACTGATGTGATGACTGTATAAATTCCAATATCAAACTTCCTAAAAATAAAATGAAAAATTTATAAAAAAATTATGACCTGCTGCAATGCATCAAAAATAAAATATTAGAATAAGGGAATAAGTTTTGGGACTCACTTTCCATCTATCAATAATGGATCTTTTACAAATAATTGTACAAATGTTTCCTTGGCTGAAAGATCCAAGCCTATAAAAAAGCCAAATGTTCTGGCAATTATTAAAAATCCACAAACTAAACAAGTCTCCTGTAAAACATGCTGTTATAGCCTGATGGAATGGCAAAATGAATGAGGGTTGGTTTGTGAATGCAGGATGCGTTTATGAAGCCACACTTCTACTGAATTGCATAGGCATCATGTCAAGTTAAGAATAATACAGTAGTGACAACACAAAAAATGACAACGGTCTCTTACCGTTAACATTAACAACTTTTATTCCTCTGTGAGCATTACTTTTCTGCACCCACAGACTTTTGGGGTTTTTTGCTGCCTATAATATGTAAAAGGTATACCCTTTCAAATGTTTGAAATTAAAAATTCATGGTTATGATAAAACAGAAAAACCACATAAAATTAATTACAATATAAAAATACAAAAATACCTCTGCTATTAAGGCTTGTTTATCATTAGGCATTTTAAATGCCTTTGGGATCCACCTAAGTTGTGATGTAGCAAGCTGAACCTTTAAAGTTATAAATCCTAAGCCAGGTAAATGATTAACCTACAAATTTAAAGTTTTCAAATTATTTGTGGAGGAGCAGTGTATAGTTAATTGATAGTAAATTGATTGACGAGAAAATAAGGCATTAATTAAGAAGAATCAGTATGGTCTATGCGTGGATGGCTAAGTACCTGGTAAATGATTAAAGAAATCAGTAAATAACATACCATTTTATGCTTGTCAAGTTTTTCAAGCATAGGAGTGAATTCTGGTGTAAATGGAAAATCAAAAGACCACATGACGTCCCATCTAACTGGAGGAGTTGATGAATGTCTAATTTTATAACCAACTCTCTCAAAAACAGCAATTACATGATTCAGATGATAAATCTTGAAAAAGAAAAAAATTATAACAGTGAACAATAGAAGCAACCTAAAACAAGAAAACCTAGCTCTCTAAGGCATGCTTTTGCTTGAAACTACTTCAGTACACTATTAATATTTTGCGTAATGAAGCATTCCGATACATAAAACAATAGAATAAAAACAATAAATAACAAACAAGAGAGGCCATGTGCACTGCACCCTCGAAAAATTAACGAAAAAGAAAATATCTACTTTGGACTCAAGTATGCAACTATAGAGAAATCAAGAGGTAAAAATGAGACATAATTTCATACATTTTTAGAATATATCCATGCAACTTTGTTCTTTGTAGGGTCATTGGCGTATGGAAAAACATCCAAGTTGCTGTAATACCATGGAAGATGATATAGTTGATACACATTCAAAAAAATTAATAAGAATCCACAAACTCCAGCAAAGGCAAAAATATACAAAGTTTTTAGTTTCATTGCTTTATTTTTTCCGTTTGTCATCACAAAGTCCAACACACCCAACTTTATTTATCTCTGAAAAACAATGAACGATGGAAGAGCTCATTAAGAAGTTCATCAAATGAAAAATATGCAAGTACAGCAGGTCGTACTCTGAAAACGTGGAAAACAATAATATATATCATTTATTAAACTTGGACCATCAGGCCTCCTTCGCGTTCAACTATAATTACATAAATTCCAAGCTCATAATGAGTCAGCATACGACGCCTTTTCTTTGCGAACAATTAACTTTTAAACAATCAATTGATCTGTTATGCGAGTCCATTTAAATTTGTAATGATCGGATGAAAAACTGCATCAACCAATGCGCCTGCCTTGCTTGCCTACTTCCTGCTATGATATGATTGTGTGGCGCAACAACCAACAACAACATTTCGACAACACTTTGTTGCTTCGGTACAATGTGACAAAAAATGGCTAATACCCTTCAATGCCCTGGAGGGTAGACAACTTATGGGGGCATAAGTATGACAAAAATCGTCGTACGAAACCAAACGTCGTATTGTATTCAATATCCCTTCACATTTCACAGGATGATCTGACAAATGCTATCAATTTCGTGGTCTGCTGGCTCTGCTGTTTTCTTTCATTGCGATAATCAAAACACATTACGACATACGATGGAATGGAATACGACATACGATGGAATGAGGTACGACATACAATGGAATGGAATACGATATATGACGAAATTGAATACGACATACGATTGAATGAAAAATGCCTTTCGTTTTGGGATATTGACAATACGACGTTTGGTTTCGTACGATGGATTTTTGTCATACTTATACCCCCATAGAGACAACCAAGTTGGCCGCTCAGACAGGTAGGAATTATATGGCGAGGACCGTGAAATTAGAACGAAGGAAATTAAAGTTTCAGTGAAGCGTATAATAGACAAAACAAATCTTCGATTGTTAATCAATCCGTATTTATCAACAACAGGTACCTTAAAATTTAGATTAATTAAACTTAAAAAATTATATTGTATTATATGATATCATGAGTGCAGGATAAAAAATATTTTATATATATTGCATGTGTAGAGGATGGCATATATACTTGATAAAAATAGTAAAAATAGTAAGATATAATAGATTGATGTAATCGATTGAAGAATGAGTGTCTTTAATCATCTTGTATTATCATGGTAAAGGCGGGTTTACACGATCGTTTTTTGCCAACATTTTTTTTGATATTGGACTGCGAAGCTGAAGAAGGATCGTGTAAATGGCCAAAATTGTTGGCTTGGCATGCTGTTTTTAATCCGCTTATCTGCTGTTAATCACCCATCGTTGTAAATTTTATTTTGATTCAAGGTCAAAATAAAATCGCTCCATCATTTTTTTTCAAAGACGCCGACAATGCCTGACGTCATGTTTGACTCGGAGGGTTTCGGGAATCACAAAGTTGGGGTGAAATAAGAAACACTAGACCTTTAATTTGCTTTTTCATCAACAGAACAAACAGGAATACTAAATTCTCAGGTAAAATATAACAGTTTATACGCAAAAGGTTTTTAAACAAAAAAATAACAAGTGAATATAGCAACACTAGAACAACAACTGAAGAACATATCTACGAGAAATTTATACTATAAACACTTCCATTGCCATGGAACCTGTCCAGGCCCAAAAAATGGTCTGCAAATGTCTGTCGAACACTTTTTACAGAGGCCTTGGTATTGTTGCCTTTGGATCTGGGAGATAAAGGCTGAAGGCATGTATTCGATTTCGCTTGTCTCCATCGTCGTTCGATAACAACGTTGCAGAACATTTTTGGGGCCTGGACAGGTTCCATGGCAATGGAAGTGTTTATAGTATAAACTTCTCGTAGATATGCTCTTCAGTTTGAATTGTGTTGCTATATGTATATATTCACTTGTTAATTTTTCGTTTAAAAACCTTTCGCGTATAAACTGTTATATTTTACCTGAGAATTTAGTATTCCTGTTTGTTCTGTTGATGAAAAAGCAAATTAAAGGTCTAGTGTTTCTTATTTCACCCCAACTTTGTGGTTCTCGAAACCCTCAGAGTCAAACATGACGTCAGGCATTGTCGGCGTCTTTGAAAAAAAGTGATGGAGCGATTTTATTTTGACCTTGAATCAAAATAAAATTTACAACGATGGGTGATTAACAACAGATAAGTGGATTAAAAACAGCATGCCAAGCCAACAATTTTGGCCATTTACACGATCCTTCTTCAGCTTCGCAGTCCAATATCAAAAAAAAATGTTGGCAAAAAACGATCGTGTAAACCCGCCTTAAGATATAATTAATTAAATGTGCTAGCGTGATTTTTAAAAATATGAGTATATAAGTGATTAAAGATGCATGTTCAAAAAGGGAAAAATTCCTAAATACAAATCTCACCCGTGTTTTAAATTTCTGGTTTGAATTTCACCAATAAACTTTGCTTTTCATCTGGTTGTTCTTGTTGCCCATCACCCTCCTCACCGTGATCTTCTTTTGGTGCATCCTCTTCTTCAACAACGCTTTCTTCATGCTTGGTTCCTTCACCACTTCCATTAGCTTCGGCATCAGCATCAGCATCAGCATTGCTCGCTTCAATACCTTCATCATCCTCATCTTCTACACGATCCAGGGTGCCCATTTCTTCCTCTGCTGGTGCAGCTGACGTTTTTGCTTTGAAAGGATGTCGCTCAATATACTTCTTCCTCGCAATCTCAAATAATTTCTGAGCTTCGCTCCCACCTGTTTGCGCCACTAGCTGATAAAGCAAAGTGTTTCTACAGCGAAGAAGGTTGTAGGCTTCGTTGAATTCCTTCAGATAACCAGCATCCAAAACCTGTAATTGATTCGCAATTATAAATGACATAGACTGCTAAAATAGTCTACACGTTGCTAATTATACCTTTGCAGTCATTACAATAATCATTGCAGTCATTACAATAATCACTGCAGTCATTGCAAAACAAATCAGAGCATGACAAATCATGTTAAGATACCTAACTGGTACAAGCAAGTCACAGGCTTTGCTAACAGTCTATGGTCATACTATGGGTATATTTTCAACTAACTATTACGCACCATGATTCTATCAGAATCCATGATTGTATTCAGGCGATGAGCAATGGTTAATACTGTACAATCTTTGAACTTTTCCCTGATGGTATTTTGGATCAAAGCATCAGTTCTGAAATAAAAGTACATACATTATCAGAATGAAAAAACATAAATAACAACTGGACTATGATAAGATCAGAAGAATTCAAGAAAAACAAGTAATTGATGATGAACATACTTGGGATCGACATTTGCAGTTGCTTCATCGATGACAAGAATTTTATTTCTCTTCAAAATTGCTCTTGCCAAACAGACCAGCTGCCGTTGTCCAACACTCAAATTCTGTCCAGATTCAGTCATTTCTGCCTCCAACTTTTTCGGCAATGCTTGCACAGCTTCTTTCAGTTGAACCTAAAAATAATAAAACCAAATAACGATATAGCCAAGCAATGGTAGGAGCATACACATCTAATTCCTTGATACTTCGACCATTTTCTGTCTCCTTGAATTCCGATTATCCTTATCCATGCGACTTATTTTTAATCAACTAAAACTCAACTCACTCTCTTCCATTGGATGTGGATCAGGGTTCAACTAAAGTAAACATTTTTACAGAGCATACTGTATTAACTAGTAATAGGCTCCGTCCCGGAGGCACTCTAATTAATCCCGCATACATAGTGTATTAATAAGTACCTCTTCAAGAACATTCCATAAATCAGCATCATTGAAATTATCGAAAGGATCGATGTTCTTTCTCATTGTTCCACTAAACAGAATTGGATCCTGGAGATAAAAACAAGCGACATTAACAAGACATTCAGCAACATTTAACAACCACGTTATACAAAGCCTGATAAATGCCCTATCTTCCAGCATGGGCTTTAACTTGTAGAAAACTATACATAAATAACATTCTATGAACAATAGCTAAACTCGCACCTGAGGTATGATTGATATTTTACTTCTAAGATCTTTCAATCCAAGTTCACTAATATCCACACCATCGATTTTGATTATCCCGTTAGATTCGGATGTTCTGAACAATGTTGACAACAAAGACGATTTTCCTGCCCCAGTTCGTCCACAAACACCAACCTAAAAATAAGCCCCAAACATAATCGATTTCAACTCAAAACTCATCTAAACAAGAATTACTAGCGACAGAATTATTTGCTTTTTGTTTCCTGGTCATAATAGAGTATACAATTAACTTCATAAGGTAGAGTTCACCTTTTCTTGAGAATGTATGTGACATGAAACTTTATGCAAAACATCTTTGAGATGAGGTGCATAACGGAAGTTCAAATCCTGGAATAAAATAGAGCCACGCGACGGCCAGTCATTGGGAGGTTTTTTGTCTGTCTCCAGTGGAGCTTCTGGTTCCAAGTCGCAATATTCCAATACACGTTCAACTGATGTCATCTGGGAAATATACAAAGTCAATTGCTGTATTAAAAGTTGCCAGAAAAAGAAACATACACAGCATAAACATACTACAATCATTGCCACATCTCTTAGGATAACTGCAACATTTTACGTGCTTTTACCTTCCCTTTTCTATGAAAATACCGAGTATTATATGTGAAAGAAAATTTGATCTCCGCAATACCCTGGCATGTCTTTTGCCTTTACTAATATCTTTAGATAGACCAAGGAAATGGAGAAAGGTTCATGGGTAAACGAAACATGTAACTGGGTATATTCTCTGGCCTATTTTAGGGTAGCTTCTAAGGGAGTTTCACAATGGCTGTAGTATATTCAATGAACCATTGCGTAATACAAGTAATGATGAAAATTTTCATTACGTAAGTCTCGAAGTCGGTACTCTGTCTAACGCATTGCTGAAAGACGCCAGTGATGTTGAGTGTGTATGATAAAATAAGGCCAATGGCTCCGGCAGATAATCCAGGAACTACAAAACAAGAACATACTCTAAAATTAATCAAGGGCATGATGCAATAAAAATTAAAAATATATACAGTGAAGGGTGTAAACATCCGAAAGAACAAATCGGTTCTTGGTGGAGAAATTTCGAAACACAAACGGTTGAACTTGAAGCATATCAATTATCAAAAGCAAAGGAAAAGAAATGTTCAACACAGTGCGTGTAATGTGTAAAATGCTTGTAAAAAGTGGTAGATTCAAATATTAGAAGTTTACAAAGAGTCTTTACAAAAAGTATATCTTTTAGAAATGCCATTGGTAAAATGCCATGCAGAAATGTTGAGTAACACTAAATAAATGTTGTATGGCATTGGAAATAAGGTTGTATTCGAATGTTAAGAAATGAAAGGAGTGACGCATACCAATGCCAGCAACTGCAACGCACACGAAAACTACAAAAGCAACGAACACGAGACAAAGTAACTCCAATCTGAACGAAAGCCAAGCTGCACATCCGAGGAAGGCAAACCAGGACTTGGTATGACCGTCTTGGGTTTGAAAGAAGAGATCAGCAAATAATGGTTGCACGCCGAAAGCTCTGATGGTTGGCAGACCAAGTAATGTGGTTGAGAAATGACTGAACACGGGACTTCTCACTGAATGAAATCAAGACGATAGCATGTTATGTAATGGTACTTAATTAATAAATAACATGTTAATTAAGTATTTCAAAGGTACAAATATAGTTGAGAATTGATACGTGGAGCGCCGAGGAGAAGGAACAATACATTCAACTTCTCAATGTGTTATCACAAACAAAAACATGACACAAAGATAAATCAAGAATAACAGATTAATATTAGAGAAGTTGAGAAATATCAAGATTAATCTGTAAGAATACTTACTTAGGCCCTCAATTCTTTTTACTTCTCTAGCAGTTTTGATGTAATACTGACGAATAATGACGAAGACAATGACTATTGGAACAACAACTGCAAAAACTATTGGATTATTAGCAGCAACGAGAATCAATATTCCAATCACAACCAAGCCAGTCTAAAATAAATAACAATATTAAATTTATATTTTATGCAATGCAAATACAGCTTCAAAGCATTGAGTTATATACTGCTCACTACATCAAGTTCTATACTGGTCTCTGCATCAAGTTATATACTGGTCTCTGCATCAAGTCTTATGCTGGTCACTACATTTCAGATATAAAGATGCCATTTCATGAGAGAGCAGTTATATTCGTCTATTATAGGCCTATAACATGGCTTGCAATTTCCCATGCACTGTGAAATGATTTACGAACACCAACACAAGAGAAAAGATATGAGACAGCAGTAAGCAAGCGAGCAAGAACTAACCTGGCAAAAATCAAAGAATGTAAACGCAAGCATATCATCTACCAAACTCATATCTTTCGAAAATCGATTCAAAATACGTCCTAAGAAGCAAAATGATACAATCCTTGAAGTCTTCGAGTCAAAAAATAATCAGAATAAAAGAATAATCAGAAACCAAATCATAAACAATAAAAATTCCAAATACGAATTGGGAAATAAATCATTTAAGATAGCAACAATGGTTATATATAAAACCATACCAATTGAGTTTGTATCGAAGAAGTATATAGGCGCTCTCAGCACTGCGCTAAACATGCTTCCATGTAATCGTTTTGATGCTTCAAGAATAACACGGAAGAATACCAAAGCACGTGTGAGACCAAGAACAACCAATGAAATGACAAGTGCGGCGTATATTCCAAGATCTCTGTTTCTGTTCTCATTTTTATCAGCTGGGTTTCGAGTATAGTAATACTTTCCTTCAACATTTGACCTAGAAACAATCAAATCATGGCACAAAAATCACATACAAGCAGATAAAAAATCTTTTAAACAACCCCCAATCCTTAAAACATTAATGTGCCAAATATGAAAATAAGCTGTTCCAATTTCTGATATAAAATTTATCTGAAGACCAGTATTGTATAACACGGGCTACTCCTTTAAAAACTATGGTTTCTTTTCATAAACTTATGTTTCTCGTTATCTTGAATAAAAGCTGACTTTCAATCAAATAAAGGCGCAGTAACCTTGCCTATCCTGAATTCCAATATCTAAACCGAAATTCTCCTGATAATTGGAGCTTGTAAAGGTCCACTACATGTGCATGTTGTCTAAGTTTAAGCCCAAGTGTAACCTCAGCTGTTGTTAAAATGAAACAAACGTAACACAATAGAATTACGTTACCAGTATGACAGCCACCAATCAGCACACAGATACACCGCTTGGCATATAACAAATAACAGAAAAACCAGAGCCCATACGAAGACACCATATCCAGCACGAAAGAAATTGAGAAACGTACTCCATCCTATGGAGCCTTCCATTTTTGTTTCCTTTGGAATATTGTCTTCTTCCTGAGAGCAAAAAAGGTATTCAATTCAGTTAATCTCCGTTATTGTTGATATTGTCTGATAATTTTTCGTTTAATCAGTTTTGCTATCAGATTATCGTTGATAAACAAAAATACAGATGTCATATATCCAGGGAGAATATAAAATCGTGTTCTCGGGTTAACGGTATTTTGTTCTATCAAGGCACAACATTTAGGTACATAAAAACAATTCAAAGAATAAAAAAATTATCCTAAATTTTGAGAAAAACAAGGATTTCTCTTCACATATTCTCATATTCTTGTTGTTTTCATTGTTAACATGACATTAAATGTTATCGGAGTTCGACATAAAAAGAGCTTTTCCACTTACATAGACTTCAACCTCTTGCGTTTCACCGGCAATGCTGATCTCGGATTGCATCATGTTGGTTTCCCTGTGGGCACGGCTTTCTTGCCTCAACAGTGTATCTGCGCGTGGCTTCCAGTTGTCACCAACGCAAGACATCTGTTGACTGAATCTTCGCTTGAGAACTTCGCGTGATGTTTCATCACCACTATCAATAGCCGAGTCAAAATCCTCTTCTTCTTCTAGCAGCGACATGAAATCAATGCCCATGTCAACCAGCTCATAAAATGTGCCTTGACCAATGCATTTACCCTAAATAAAATAAAATAAAACAAATTAATAAAACCAAGACAATATTGCATATGCGCAAACATTCATAGCTACGCCAAGAATGGGACGACCAGAGGTAAACCTAAACTAAGATTAAATTAAACCAAATGAAGGAGTTCAAGAAGTCAGATGATTAGTTCGTTATGCCCTAATTATATGCGAAATTCATTGCAGCACAGTGACACGATACCAACGTACTATCATTTAGACAATTGACGCGCTGTACAGATTGGATGGATGGATACAGAAAAACAAGTACACAATGTTTTCCATACCTCTGACAATGCAATGATGTTGTCGGCATCAGTAAGGTATTGTAATTGATGAGTAACCAGTATGCGTGGCTTCTTTGCAAGATATCCCATGATGCACCTGCACAATTGCCACAATTAAAGCACAAATAGTAAGGATGAATAGAGACAGTAATTATTGCAGCAGTAGGCAAAGAAGGTTTATTAGGGATGGCAGGTAAAGCAAAGCATTAGCAGTAGTAGCAGAAAGAATAACGCATGAAGTAAGGTCAATAAAAGTACGAGAAAAACTATGCGCAGAAACAAAGATGAGTTGTAATGACAACAACATAACAAAACAAAGACAACAGAGGTGAGAAAGTAAATAGCAATAGAAAGAGTTGAGACTGTTTCCATATTCGAAACAATGCGTGAACAAATACATACTGATTGAAGAGATGTCTCCCGACACTGGCATCTACTGCACTCAATGGGTCATCCAGAATATAAACATCAGCATCATTGTACACAGCTCTGTAATAACAAACATCATTTACGTCTTAAACTGTATGAAATAAATCAGAAAGCAATCACAATAATGTATAAAGAAAGAGATTTACCTTGCCAGATTAACTCTGGCTCTTTGACCACCACTTAATGAAACCCCTCTTTCTCCAACTAACGTCATATCGCCTTCAGGTAAAAGCTGCACATCCTATTCAATAAAAATTTAACAATTGAAAATAAATAAAAAAATTAAACGAATGTATTGCAATGAAGATTAACTCTCTAATAAATTTCAATTTCCTTCAACCTAATAAATGACTATGTTCCGAAGTACGATCTCTCACCCTTTCGAGAGCACAAACTTTAAGAACTTCTTTGTATTTTTCTTCATCATACTCTTGACCAAACGTTATGTTGTATTTCAGAGATCCGTTGAAGACCCAAGGTTGTTGAGGAGCATATGAGATCTTTCCCTTGACTCTGACAGATCCTTCTTGTGCTGGCAATTCACTCAGTGCAGCCATCAGTAAAGATGACTGAAACAAAACGGAACAAGACATACATTGACAAAGAATAACCTTGCTTAAAATTGAATGAAACGAATTAATTGCAATATTTGTACATGAAACAGTGAGAAGCAGGTAATAATCTAGAGTAAAGTATGAGCTACATACCTTGCCACAACCAACTGGACCAATAACTGCACAAAGTTCAGCCTGGAAAATAAATTAAAAAATGATAAAATTTACATTGATGTCTTGCTGTAGCAAAGCCAACGAGGCAAATTCCAAGTATATCAAAATATCTGGCAGGTTTCTTGAACAGTTCGTTGACCGATCTACTCTTCGCTTAGCAGCATTATTCTTAGCAGAGTTCTCAACACAACCAAGTATTATTTGGTTCACAAAAGTCTGGTTTACACGGAGAAGTACTATATCGGGACTGCACTGGATTGGTGAAGTTGGTGCCAAAAATGAAAGAAGAATGTTTATATTAATGAAAAGAAAAAACTTACTGCTTCAACATTCAAGGTAATATCTTCTAACGTCTTTGCATCCTGACCAAAAAAAATATTTAATTCATGAGAATAAACTAGAACTTATTTAATTCAAAAGAAGAAACTATGACAATACAATGCCATTTGAAAAATAAATAGCAAACTATACAAAACTTGACTTAATAAAATTGTGAAAATATTGTGACATCAACTTACTTTTGTCCACGAGGCAGATAGATTTTCAATCTTAACCCCACAGTCGGCAGGCTTGGGTCTCAAGTTTGACGCTCCACCTCCAGGTTTAACAATGTCTTCCATGAACAATAATTTCTAATGCAAAAGAAATTAAGAAAATCACATATGTATTTTAAAGCAATGTTGTTCCCTCAATCTGACCCCTCCAAATTAAGAAGATCACATCTGTATTTTAAAGCAATGTTGTTCCCTCAATCAAGCCCTTGTGGACATCGCGAGTGTGGCAGGGCTTTTGTGCGCCACTTGTAAAATGTCTTTCAGTGCAATTACCTGAATTCTCTCCATAGCGACACGAGCTTCGTTTAACATTGTGATGCCAATGGGAAAATATAACGTCATGATCATTCTGGCAGCATTGAAGAAAGAGATGCATGTAAAGACTTTCTGTGATGTCAAATAGGACCCAGTTAAGACGTAAGTCATGAATGTCACAAAACTAATCAATGACCCCGAACTGAAGAAAAATGACATGAAGCAAGCACGAAGGTAGGCCAGGTTGCGAATTGCTTTGATTTCATTTCTAAAAAGAAAAACGCATATAAACGTTAAGAAATACAAGGGAGAAATACACGACTCAAAGATACTCCCTCTCCCTTAAGCTGGATTAACAAGGAGGGTAATTTGTGTTTTGAGGAATCTTGGGGGAACATATGCTCACTTGTGATGTGCAACTAAATCCAGGCTCTATGCATAAACAAATCATTGCACAATCTATAAACTCTGGTCGAAACATTGTATCCAAAGGGCAATCAAAAGATGATCGAAAGAAAGACATGAAGCGTGTGCATTAATATAATGTGTTGAAAAATAATTTACGATCGTATTTTTCCAAGCATATCTGAGAATGATTTCTCCCAAGTGTACAATTTGATGACCCGCATTCCAGATATGACTTCGTTCATGATTTTTACTCTTTCATCTGTATACTTCATGACTTTACGTCTTTGAAAATAGAAAATATTGAATCAACGTCAGTGTAAAATTGAGAAGTAAAAGGAGAGGGCAGGAGTGGGATTAAATTTTCACAAAATAAAACATTAATAAAACATATTTGAAGATTCGAGCTTGAAGAAAGCATTAAGCAAATCAGAACCAGAGAAATCAGAAAAATGCTTCACGCATCGATATTTGAGTTTGGTTCACCCGTGAAATAATGGACAAATATACACAAACCTGAATCTCATTAGCAATCGGCCCATGCCCATTTGTGCTGGAGCAAGCAATAGCAAGAGACCAATACCAACAAAGCACGGCCATCCTATTTGTCTATAAAGCAGGTAGGATACAACGATGATCTCTATGGGACCAACCCACAGGTAATGAAGAAAGTAGGCAGCCTGTAAAAAAATTGGTTTTTTGTGAACTGCATCCCCTCAAATAAGCGCCCTCTCAAATCAGCTAATCAGAAGTTGATCTTTAAAGTACGGGACCCAATATAACAAACATTGCAGGGAACAATCGTTTGTCAAGTTTGTCAAGAAAGTTTGTCGGAAAAATCGCAAAGTAGAGCATATCAAAGGACATCGAATGTCATTGTGCTTAGGGATGGTCATGCGATAATTTCACTGAAAAGCGCCTGAAAGCCTACTTTGAATATAGTAAGAGAGAGATACAGTATATTGGATACTAGTGCATTGATAAACCTTGCATGTTAGCTTACAAAATCCATCTTCTGAGCATCAGAGGAAACAAGATTGACAATGTAACCAGTGGTTGTTTTAGCCAACGCAGCATTGCTCAAAGTTAACACCTGAAACATAATAAATAATATATATAATATAATATAACATATCATTACTCAACATATAAAATACAAGAGGGGAATACAAATTCTAGTTATTGAACAGGGTTCTAGTTATCAGGGTTTTAAATTATCGGGATTTTACTGTAAGTGCACAAACGCATGCGCTTCTAAATGGAAGAATAGAGTAACGAATGTTTAACAGGCAGCATACCTTCTTATAAACGAGACTAGTGACGGCAACGCGTGCATGCATACCCATTCTTTGTCTGTGAAAGTTAAACGGTACCAAATTCAACGTAATACCCATTGAGCATAATAGCATTGCCATGGCATATAGATAAGCTTCTTTCTTCGTTGTTTTCGAAGTCGGTTCAAAATAACCTATCAGCAGGCCAAGAAATATCGGTTGCACTATACGTAGACCTTCCTGTAAACGAATAGATCGTAAAATAAATAGGGATATACAAGAGATGCGAATGAGGTTGAAATAAACAAGAGGATAATGAGATAAGTAGAGGAAGAAACACATACAATTATCTGCATATTTTATCTTCATGTTGTGTGTAAATATAATAAATATAATAACTATCGACATAGGTTTGAGACTCACACTTAGAGCAACAAAAATTGCAAGAGACATGTAATGCAATCCAAATGTTTTGATAAAAGACTTCATCAAACTCGCGTTATTGTTTCGATTTCCATCGGCATTGTAGAGCTGCTTTTCCCATTCTCTATGATAAAAAAAGGAAATACAAGCTGAAAATATTGGCTGATTTACGTCGAGGAAGGGTCGTGGGCCACAGAAGGAAAGCAAAGAAGATAAGAATTAATATAAAGTAGAACCTTATTGTAACTTTGAAAGGATTCAAACATTATTCCGTTATAACGCGAGTATTTCATTATGGGTTAGTTATTTTGCTGTGTGAGAAATCAAATCTCCATGCAGCTAATGCCCTCTCCTTCGTCTAAAACATTTAGCGGTTCCTCCTTCAAATTGCTTTGATGTACAATCTAAATTTCGTTCAGCAACATTTCTACATAGCACATAAAAGTATTTAGTTGTTCCCGTCAAAGTTCGAAATATTAGATGCAGCAGACATTTATTTACCTTTCAAGCTTTTCACACAAGGATTCGGATTTGTCGATTTTAGGAATGTTAGGCAAGTGTTCAGGTTTCAGTGGTTCTTTGGCCCCAATCGAAAACAGCGAGTTCATCCACCTTGACAAACAGACTTCGACTTATTATAATAAATCAGCATAAGACAATGTGAAACATACAGAAAGAAAAACATATAAGAAATTATACTGTAGAGATCTTGTACGATAGTGCAGCATACCAAAATGTGACATATTTAGAAAAGAAAAACGCTTTTTCAATTGGCGCTGAGTCGTCTTTTTCTGTCGTTGGAGAATCAGGTTTTTTCTTTTTCTCTTCATTTTTGATCAACTTATCTCCTTCATCATCTTCCTTTTCTTGCAGTTCTATTGCTTCTGTGTTTGCACCTGAGGCTTTCTGCTCCTCAGAAGCAGTAGGCTCAGTTTCCATGTCTGCAAAAAAGAAAACATTTCATTTCACCAGTGTTTCTTAAAAGATTTGCTTTATGTAATACTGAATGTGGCATCCCCTGAATGTGGTATCCCCTGACTGTGGCATCCCCGATGTTGAACTCTGTATCATCTAGTGTCATGTAACCTTCGTACCATGAAACATCTGTATTGTATTTAATCTAACTGTGATATAATCAGTTCAGCAGCTAAAATGACTCGTTTCTCCCGAGGGTATGTTTACATAAGAAAACAGCTTCACCTGCAAGGCCCTGGGCTGATAGGCAAGGTGAATTTCAAATATTGTTTATTCCACATATTGGTCCCGGTGTTGACTTACCTCTTTTGAAAAAGTCCAGCACCGAGGTGGAAGTTTACTCACTGATCAAAGCGTTTGAAATTAAACGCATGCGCGCAATACAGAGCTTTACTCCACCATGCAGGTGGTAATTCTGTTCATATGGAGAAATTTAACTTTACAGGGATCTCACGGGGCAGTGAAACTTCGCACATCAACTCCAGGTGTGGCAGTCTTTTCTCCTGTAAACAGGGCCCAAGATAGCTCCCTCTTCACGAGATAAAACTAGAAATATTACAGTGATTTAATAGACCCCTTTCACATTGACGTCACATAGTGTTTGAAACTGAGACACGCCGTTGAAATGGAGGCAACCGATGTAATCGCGACGCGCGCTTTTTTTGGCCTATTGTAGTTTGTATGGAATTTTGAGAAATCCGAGGTCAGTGATATAATATAACTCATTATTTCGCGGATTTAATTTCCTTGTTGCCGATTTCAACGGCTGTCCACAATTCTTTGATACCTAAAGAAGAGAAAGTTTATTGCTTGGAAGATCTTTGCTAGCTGAAAGTAAGATAATCAAAAATCTTTCAACGTAACCAGAAGAAATAGGCCGAAGCTTTACCCGCACATTGATAAACAAACCAAATTTTAGTCTCATCAGAACAAGAGTGAACATTTAAAATTGCGAGAGGACTTGGTTAGAGGATCTTCGAAGCAATAAGAATATTTGTTGCCACGCCAATGCTGCACTTGGTGGACTTTAGGTTCAAAATATTAAATTGTTTTGTTGCCAGTAATGTTCAAGAATTGGGAAGCCAGTGTAAAACTTTCCGACTAGATTATCCGACTTCAACGTTTCAAATGAACAAATAGATGCTTTGACTTTTGTTAGCTACAACTGTAGCTGCTCCATTTGGTTTTCTAATGAGCCAATTTTGGCTGATATGTCTGTAATTTGAAATTGGAAATTTTCACTCATTGCAAAAGAGAAGAGTGCATTATATCATTTTCTAACTTGCCAGACTCAATTGGAAGATAGGTAGGAGAGTTGGCATGGCATCAAAATCAATTTGCATTGACACAATAAAGACCATGACTATTCTAATGGATAGTAATTATCAGGATCCATCACATCACTAAAATTTTGGCCATTCTTCAGATGTACCCATGAATGACCATGGGAATATTTCAAAAAGACCCGTTGGAAACTTTTGTTCTTTGCTTTTGGTTCTTGTTGAAGGAACAGTATCACAGTATCAGCTTGTAGATTTAAAGAATGTACAGCACCAAGAACAAGATGCCAGTGATTTGGGTTTACATACATTATTTATTTCATATTGTATATTATCTATATGGCAGCTTTCACTGATGTGGAAATGTTAGCAAATAACTCAATAAAATAGTTCAATTTTATTAATGTAATAAACTAGATAGTTTTAGTTTACATTAACGGTTTCTTAAATTTATAAACAGATAAAGTTTGAGTCAGTATATATGATAATGGTGGGGTGGATGTTTTACCAAAGGAGATACTGTCTAATATTTCGTTTTATGTGAGCTGGTGTAAAATATTTTCCATATAGATAGATTGCGTTATTGACTCTAAAACTGCCCATACCATCCACTCTTTTAATCAAAGTGCATAAACGATGTTCTCGAAATTTGACTGTACGGAAGATTAAAGAAACTTAGGCCGGTGCGTGACCCATCGCCGAAAAAGTAGCCTCAATACGCAATAGCCGCACATTGACGTCCCCAAGTTCGTTTTTCTCCTTCTAAATATCTTTGGTTATATCAGATAGGTGTTTGCTACCGATTTTAACTTAATTTGTAATTATAAAGTCCTTTAATCGCAATGATAACACAGGTTTGCAATGGAAAAGTATCTGAAAGAAAATGACATTACATCGGTTGCCTCGTTTTCACGTTCGTGACTTATGGTGTACCAGGTGCTAAATGGAAGAACGGTCGGCACTAGTACGTGGAGGATTTATGTACAATTATGACATCATCGGTAAAATATGATTGTGAGGCTGTACACGAGTGTTGTGAGATAAAGAAGCGAGAACTGAAGATGACGACAATTTCTCGCAAATCATTTTACCAGACATGCGCATTTGTAATGTAACGAGACTCGCGAAAATAACACAAAAAACCAAATATATGTATACTTTTAGTGGGTAAGATTAAAAAGCAAGAAAATCAGAAGCAAGGATCTAATTTAAGATTTCAGAATTTTATGAATCTGAAATGATTGTGCAAGAATATATAGTGGGCATGGTGATAGATATAGTAATTGGAAGAAATAAGTTTGGCGGGATGGGAAATAAATAACGTGAACGCGAAAAGAGAGATATTTTTGTGCTGGATTAGTTCTACCCCGCTGTGCATCTGTCTTCTTTGGCTTTGTTAATAAAGCAATGAGCCTGCCGTGACTGACAGAATGGGACAGGAAGTGAAGCAATTGTCAAAGGCAAAGGCCCTCGTCAACTATAATAACCAAAAAACCAAATCAGCACTTTTGAAAAACCAGATAATTTTTTATAATTTGCATGTAATATGAAGAAGCTAAGTCTACCTGCGCTATAAAATATAACATATTTTGGCCACCGCAGAGGTACTTCCTGTGATCACATGCAAAAGAACAAAACAAAACAAAAACACGAGAGAGTTACAATTTGACAAAACGGTTGATTGGAAAATAAAGCAATCACTGAAAAAGTTCAGAAAGAATTGAGTCATAATTTGTTTCCAATTTTTGCAAAGATTGAGCATGTCCTAACCTTGTTTGGCTTCTTTATCTAATCCCCTAACATTTAAAATACTTGGTTGTGTTGTCTTTTTATTAAGTTTCGTTACATCACAAATGCGCATGTCTAATAATTTGAGGAATGATTTGCGAGAATTCTCGTCGTCGTTTGCTTCGTTTCTTAAACTCATAACACTCGCGTGGCTCGGAAAACAGCCTCACAATCATATTTTGCCGATGATGTCATAATTGTACATAAATCCTCCACGTACTAGTGCCGACCTGGAAGAACTATCTACGCAGGCCTATAAAACTAACTTCAGAAGAAGATACACAACGTTGGCTGCTGCATTATTATTTTCATTACCAATTATTTAGTACTTCAATTATCAGATTAGCAATCTATTTCCATGAATACATTTTTTATTCATGTAGACACAGCCCTTGCTCAGATATAACTTTGTGCTTTGTTCTGCTGCTTGAGATAACTTGAATGGGTCTCGTCTCCCTCGTGCCCCTCCCCATTTTTGGCCTAAGTTCAGAAATTTCTTAAAGGATTCAAATTAAGATGCACGTTTGAGCATGGTGGGGCTCAAAGTAAGGTCTTAAAACAATAACTTACCAATTTATCTTCCTTAGGAACACAGACGAACTGTTATCTGACCGTTCTCTATTCAATTTCAAGTATACTTTAGCCGGGACGGGATGTGAGCCCGCGCCGCGATTTAATATCGAAGACATGTGAAAAATAAATGGGTGGGCGTTGTTGCGTTATCCAATTCAATCCATACTAATCCATCAAACCAACAAATCCATTGTTTCAAGCCCAAAAACCGCGCGCCTGGGGCTTCAAGTGCAGTGTGGATTTTGCGGAACGATCGGACCTTGGAATTTATAGAGATCTGGAACTTTCCTTTGACTTGGTAAAAGGATGTGATTTACTCAAAAAACGATAAACGACAAGTTTCCTTCTGATTCAATATAAATCATTGATGTAATATTTCTTTTATTTCTATTCAGCTAAAAAAGAATCAATTACTCAAAAAGTTGAAAGTTATTAAAAATAACTTATATCATCTTTTGCTATTAACAATGCATGTATTGAATTTCAATTATGATACTCTATCTGTTTTCATATGAATATTTACAGCAGCCTTTTAGTGAGTCAAAGCCATCTAAGACCTTCGTGGATTTTAGAAAGTAATTGAAATGTCCGACTTCAAATAAGAATTTAACGTGTGAAATTTTTCATTTACATGTACAGTATTATCCCAATATTTGCATTTTGCAGTTAATTCAGAAATGTGGAAATTATCAGAAAAATTTATACATATACATCAATAAAGTTCAATTTAAAATAACGATTTGCATAAAGTTATAAATAGATCGGACTTTCTAAAGTTTTTAATTTGCTATAAAATCTATAATTTCAGGAGAATAGCTCCTTCGTTATATTCCAACAAGAGTCTGAGATTTTTTCAATAAATCAAAAGCTTCTTTCACGAGTGAAACATCCTCTCTCGCTTTGGAGAACACGTGATATTTACGCTGTTGATCAGCTGACACTGTGGTTGAGAATGCAAAGCAATTTGAGTCATCTGGATGCATGATAAATGAATCAATAGTTGCTATTGGGAAAAACTGCCTTGCACCAGGGTTTTTCATGTCTATCATCGTCACACCTTTATCACTCGAAATCTCAAGCACAAGTACGTTGCCAACCGGATTCACGTCTTTTCGCTTCTTGCCCATTTCTTTGTGGAATTGCTTCACACATTTCTCCACGTGTTTCGGTTTTAATGGCGGGTTGACAAAAGCTGAGCATAAATACGAAACGACGAACTTGCTCTCTTGTGGTTCAATCGGTGTTAAAACATGATCAGCTTCGTTCTGATTCAAACTCGATTGATTCGTTGTGATTGATGCTTTTTCTGATGGTGGTGTTTTCTTTCGATTAATGGTTCCACGAAAAAGTTTACCTTTAAATAGTGTGCTTCTTCTCTGCTTTGATGTAGCATGGTCTTGTTTTGATGTAGCATGGTCTTGTTTTGATGTAGCGTGGTCTTGTTTTGATGTAGCATGGTCTTGTTTTGATGTAGCATGGTCTTGTTTATGTGTAGCATGGTCTTGTTTTGATGTAGCATGGTCTTGTTTTGATGTAGCATGGTCTTGTTTATGTGTAGCATTGTCTTGCTTATGTGTAGCATGGTCTTGTTCATGTGTAGCATGGTCATCTTTATGTACAACATGGTCTGGCTGGTCATTATTGTCATTGTTTGTTGATGTAATATCATTAACAACAAAATCATTAGATGTTGTATTGATTTCTACTTGTGATATTGCTTTATCTTCTTGGCTAAGATTATGCAAACCTTGTTTTTGGGGCGAGACTGGAGATCCCCTCGTAGAAGATGGCGTCGAGTTTGAGTAAACAGGTGTGACTGTTTCCTACAAAATCAATTATTTGAGTTTTATTCAATGATATGCAGAATAAACAGGACATAACATTGCCCAGAGTTTAAGCTACTGTTGCTTATAATGTTACAAGCAATCACAGCAATTTATCACGCAATGGTAAATGAAAAGACGGTAACAAAGTTTTACAATGGGTGTTACAAGCAGCAATGACTTTTGCAACTTGCAATCACTAAGGCCAGACAACTCTCTTTGGGGACTGAGAGGGTAAAACACGTTCCATAGAATCCCCAAGTCTGTGGAAGACATGTGTCTATGGAAGACATATGTCAGTTTTTAAATTTATGGTTCTTTTACCTGGGGCTCCAAGTTAACCTCTAGTGCCAAAAATACTTAACAAATATGTTAATTTGGGGCAAAAAAAATTCTTTATTTTCTCACCTCGCCAGAGGAATTGGACGATCGCGATATGACGTCAGAAGGTAGATGTTTGGGTTTGTGTGAATAGAAGCCGTCACGTGGCATTGAGTGACTGATTCTCGGTGTTGATTGGCTGGTTGCTAACAATGTACTCTGACATGCTCTTCGAATACTTTCGAGAACTAATGCAGCCATGAATGCGCGACTGGCTCGGAACACGTGACAGAAGACACGCCTTTTCGCATTCTTCGTTCTCGTTACAGTAAAAGCAAAGTAGCGGTCATCTTTGTTGTAAAGACCCAATGAAAGCACCCAGGGCACCGAATGTTCATCTTCGATTTCTGCACTGATCGGGTTTGATACTTCTATTGAGCTTTGCTGTACCGATATATTCACCTTCTTGTATTCTTTTGGGTTGGTTTTCTCGAGCAAAGCACCGATACTTTCGTTGATCACCAAATACGTTTTCTTGACTTTCAAAGAGCCAATCTTGATTAAACCAGAAAAAGAATTCTGTTCGCCGATTTCAGGTACGCCATACAAACTTTTTGTTCTTTCCGGCGAGTTGAGTCTCGACCTCTGCAACGAAATAATTATATTATAGTCATATTCAATCTTCAATTCAGATTAATAAATTCGATTTATTTCAACCTGACATATTTGCACAAAGACAAGTAGCATCGTCGTCAATAAATAGAAGACTAACTTCAACAAAAAAGAAACATTTTTCTCATATTAACAGGCCCCCCAAACCATCGACTCTTGTGCATAAATAAACTTAGTTCGGGAGGTTCGAGTGAAATTTGAAATTCCTGATTGTAAAAAAATAGTGCACCGCACTGGATGTACAAAATTCATTTTTAGACACTCAACCAATATCGTGTCGCGTGCGGGTGAACAAGTTCAGGCATGAAGACAATAGAACACGGGGTCCAAAGATTGCAACGAGAAGTCTACAACATTCTGGCTTTACTTTTTTACATTCGTCTCGGGTTACAAGAAATAAATTTGCTGCCATTGAAAAATTTCCATCCACATTTACCCAAAATGAATAAAGATGGTCAGAAATAGTTTCTTCTTTATCGCGATCTTTAGTGCATATTAGCTGAATTCCTGAGATTTCGTGTCACAACAATGAAAACAGTAACACAAAATAAGAAAGTTTTTGCTCTAAGCTGGTTTGGTATTTCTTTTTTTAATATTGAACTTTGCAAACCACACACTCAACCATTCATTGTGTGAATCAATGGGAAAAATAGTCAAAGAAACGAAGCAAATTTTAATGCTTTTTTCCCCATTCCACAGAGCATATGCAAAATGTACATGGTATGGAATATACATATAGGGTTTTAGGTAGCAAGGATAAAATTTAATAGGCTTGACGTGCAACAATGTATGCACGTTTACCACAAAACATGGCTCGAGTAGCGTGGGTTTCTTAATTTCCTACCACATTTTGCCTCTAAAACGTTTTCAAATATTGCAGTGTAGTTTCTTATAAACCAGTATGTAGTTTTATGTAGTTCTTATGTAGTTTCTTCTCATAAAAGAATGCAAGTATACACACTTCTTTTTTACCTTAACTTATACTGAGCCTTGACCTTCTTCATTGTTATTCTTAATTTCTATTGTTTATTGGCAATTTTGAGCCTCAATAATCTTATAGACTATATTCTTATAAAAAATATGTAGTTTACTTACCTTTGCGTTATCTTTGAAACAATCTCTGATCACCTCAATGATTTCTGCTGATTGATCACTTTGAAGGACATAGCAAACTGCTTCTTTTCGTGGCTTGGAAACAATGATGCCAAGAAATTTCTCCTCTTTGCTGCATCTTTCCAAATAATGGATGTCGTCGATTGAAAATTGCAATATGCAATCGTAAGGAGGCGACAGTTTGCCCAGGTTAACAATATTCTTGTTTATATCGATAATAACTGATTTGATATCAAGCATCGTGTTCTTATGTGCAACATCAATGATTGCAGAGTTCATACATTCCAAGGTGGCCTTGTTCACAGTCTGTGAGCCGATGTAAAGCGCTTTAAGCCCATTTGATGCTCCATAAGATGACATAGAGACGGAGGAAAAACTGGGTTGTCGTGGTCTTGTTGAACAGACAGAAGCAGGGCGATGTGGTAAGGGAGGGGGGCTGATTGAAAACGCATTAGAAGACAACGAGAGCCAACTTGAAGTACTGCTCCCATCCCCAGGACTGCTGGATAATGATTCGGGTATTTCTTCTTTGAAATCCAAATCACTGTACAACAATTCTTTTTCTACATTGCTCCGTTTTCGTTGTATGGTAATGGGCTGACTTGCAGCTCTTGGCCTGGGCACTTCGTCTTCAAGATTTTCATAAATATCCTGTTTATTAACATTTCCTGAGGAGGCATTTTCGGACTTGGTATCTTTTTCATCATCCAAGTTGGAGTAAACTGTGTTACTGGTAGAAGTCTCAGGTGTTGTGACAGGGGAGGCATTCTCGTAGACTTTGTGATTGTGACTTGATTGCCGTGACAGTGAACGAGATCCTTGACGTGAGACAGGCCTGGACGTACAATTTCCGTAAACAACAGTTGGAAAATCTTCTTGTATTCCTGAATCCCCCGAACCAGACCGAGTACTATCCCCATGATGATGAAGTCTGTTAAACGAGCTATTGCGACTTGGGGCTTTTGAAGTGGACGGTGATGCCGAATTAGACTTTGATACAACTTCTTGTCTCAAAATTGGATTGTTCGATTCTCTGGTCAAACGGCCCGGTCTGACATCAATTTGTGCCGCTGGATTTAAATGCAAAATCTCCGAATAAACAGTCTCGTTGATTTTATTCAATTTTAAACTATTTGGTCTTTGTGTTTGATTTGTTTCATCGTGTAGTAACTCTTTTCCAATCTGATTAGAACAATCACAACCAGAATCATTTTCTTCGTTGCTCGTTGCATGTTGCGCAATGTCATTACCTTTATTACCATCAACATCCTCCTTTGTTTTTGACAACACGTCTGCATCATTTAATAACTCCTTCAGTTTCTTAAACTCCAAATCCTCCCCATTTACAACTGCATATAAACTATCGTCGTTTTCTTGCAACGAGTTGTTCAATGAAGTGGTTGTCTGAATAGTTTGATCTTTATCACTGCCGACAAAGCTATAACCACGAGCATCATTCTCATTTCTTCTTTCTCGTCCTAACTCTGAACCACTGGTCATAATTTCTTCATAGATACTCTCATTATGTTCCATAGCAGCCTGGTATACTAAAATAATAAACAATGAGTTGATAAATTACCAAAATTCACACTCGACAAAACGGGTCTTCATCCACCTAAATTAATCTGTTAGTCTGCGTGTCTGATGAAGCTCTCAGTGACAATTAAAACAAGATAACAGGAACAGGATGTGACCGATTGCCGTGTCTGATCACGTCATTTCATCAAGCGTCGAAAAGGCCCGCGGGAACACTACAGAAGTTGCCGCATGGGATTGCATTGCCATCATGTGATTGGTCAGTTCTGTGCTCTTCAATTAATATTGAGACACGAATTAAGCATCGCCTTGTTACAAATAAACACCGGATTGTTATTATCGTACTTACTTCCGCTCAAATGTTTCCGGTAAAAAAAATCAAAATGGTCCCTTTTGTGATCAGATACAAATAAATTTGTTCAATTTTCACAAATAATCATATTCGAACAATATATACCAGTAAATGAATCCATTTGTTGCAATGTAACATTTCTCAAATTAAACCTTTATTTATTTTTTCACGAATGAAGCAATCAAAGATAATTCCTTCGGTGATTTTTTATCATCATCCACCTTTAACCTTGGCTTTATTCTTTCACCACAAAATACCTCTGAGCAACGTATCCTGTGGTATGTAGTTGTAAAAAGATACGAAAACTTCCTGTGCAGCTAATGACTGGTTGTTTTGCGGCCGATATTACCGCCAGTGCAAAATAATACCCATAGTGATATTAGTATGGAACCGAATTTAGCCATGGATAATTGTTAATAACAAACACAGGGCCATATAACTTACTGCAGGAGTCTTTTTCCTTTTGAAACACAAATGCACTTGCAGTATGTGGTTAAATAATTTTGATCGATAATTGAGACCATTTGTTGTTTTGTTACTTGGGTACCATAAAGTCAAGCTTCGTAAATATACAGCATCATTTGCATTGGATGGAAAGTTTCCGGTAAAACTGAATGAAAGAAAATAATCATCAATATGAATCAACTTGAAGAAAGTGTTTTCACATACTTTTTGAATAATATAACGTCAGTGAGGGTATCACAATGTAACAGGGTGTAGAATTACGATGGATGAATAAAGGCTTGCAATTCAATCATTGAAAGAATCATCTAATTCCAAAGTATCTCAGGCATATCCTTCACTCTCGGTGTGCGACGGGATATGATTTGACAAGCTAACATTTAATAAAGCCAACAACATTTAATAAATTTAACAAGGGGCAAGATAAGTTTTCGGACAAAAATTGATGCTTTCCTTTTCCACTGCTACATCAGTTTGAAAATTTCGAAAAAGCTAAAAACGAACTCTGTTATTGCCCCGTCTCTATCTATATACTACTGGTTAAAGCCCCATTTTTTACAAAATGGGGCTTACCAGTTACCAGTTACCAAAGGCTTACCAATCGTGGTGTACAGGCTTGTGTGTACAATTGTGAAAGTCACACTGACCAAGACTTCATTGGCAACAAAATGTGCAGTCAAAATAATGAACTGTTTAGAAACTTTTGTCGCCACAATTTGGTCACAAGGGGTGCAAAAATAAGGAATTTTAGAAAATATGTCCTTGAGGTGGATTCCTGAAAAAACGTGTATCTCCTGAAGTTGGGGAGAGCATACTTGGGGATTAGATGGGAATGCATTTATACTTGTTTTTTTAGACTTTTTATGTCATCATTAGTCATGTCCAGGCAGGTAAATTTCGTGTCAACGTTCAGAGCTCACAGCAACCCAAAGTGACAGACTTGGAGGTAATATAATTCATGCACGATGACATCTAGCTGTGCAGTAAACCGATAAATCAAACAAAGATTGCTCCTGAAAAGCAAACAGATTAGGAAATACCTTTCTCAATTTTCCAATCTGAATTTATAATAATGATTCAAATATATATTGGAGGGCATAAAAGGCCTTTAAAAGCATTAAGCTATGCTACTCTCGAATAAAAAAATAAAAAAATCGAAAAATCGTTCAATGGAAAGTAAATTAAAATATCCAACTCCTGCATTTGCTTGTTATTCCAAGGTTTTGAAAGAACACTTGCAATGATTTAATCTAATAAATGTCGATGTGTCAATTTGAAGTGATTATAATGCATAAATGGGCAGTGACCCAAAACGTAATGCAAGAGATGGGATTGTTGCAACGTGTCACAACATACCAGTCACTCCATGCCAGATAATGACACGCTGCTTAAAAGACAATGAAAATCTAGTTGGTGGATAGGTGATTGATAGTAAAAGATATATATTTGAGGTTACAAATGAATATTTCCAAGCTTTATAATGCAGTGTTATTAACGTTAAATTGTGCATCCTTTTCTGTTGAAGAAGGGTCTGCAAACTGTTCAATTACAATAGTTGGTGTATTATTGCCGCTAGCCTCTAAAGAAACATCGAAATATACACCATCACCGTTAACAATTTCATTTGATACCTGACCATCTGATTCACGCTTTTCACCTTGCTTCGCTTCATAACATTTCTTTGCAATGTCCAACAGGTTCAATGCTTCGACATTACCTGTCTGCTTAACCAACTGGTACAACAAGGATGTTTTGCGTCGAATCAAGCTAAACGGCTCATCAAACTCTTTCACTCTTCCAGCATCTAAAACCTGTTGCAAAAATCAATTAATCGTTTTAATTTATAAGCTAAAACAGAAATCCCATAGAATAGGCTGCATTGCTATACAAGATGCATATGTGAAGAACGGAAAGCAAAGCATTGTGGGCACTTGCATCTGGGAAAGACCTCTAAGTAATGTTTTAGAAACTGTTCAGGACTACAGTATTGAAGAAGATAATATCAACAGATTGTCAAATAACGATACTAATATTACCCCCTCCCCCTTCCTGAATAGTACTGAATAGCTTCCACAATAAGGCAAAGAGGTTCCCCAAAGTGATTTGCAGGCAACAGTACAAAAAGTTCGAACTATAGAGGTTTGTTTTATAAGAGTTGGTTCATTAGTGATCCTTGAAGGGACGGAGAAGTTCGTTCGAATTAGATAAAGTTCAAATTACACGAGTTCGAGCTATGCAGATTTGACTGTATAAGACTGTTATGATCAGTTTTCCAAATTCCGAAACAATTATATGTGGGTGTATTGGTTTTGTCACTAAAATAACCCTAATTTATCACGCCTAAAGGTCTAAATTATGATAGTTGCCTTGGTGAAAGGAACACATGTTAAACATATTTGTAACAAATCTCAAGGCAGCGTGGAAAGAATGCTTGCAACCTCGTCTTTCAGCAACGGATTGTTTAAAATGGCCCGCCTGTGCACACGTTGCTAAATAAATTGACGTCACTATGATATACACAAGCATTCTTTTAGCAGATCACGTTTATTTGCTCAGATTCTTTATTTATCGTGATCTTCAAAGCTTTTTTAATTCCTACAGACCATCTGCTTCAAGTCGGAAAAAAGAAAAACACAATTGACATTGACATTGTTGAGCACAACTGCCTTATCTCATAAGATCGTTAATGGTCATGAGTAGCATGAGTATATAAATTAGCAGATGGTGATGTGAAAAGCAGCCCTGTGGCTACCGCAAAAGCTCTATTAACCCCCTCGGGGTGGTGTATTTAATTTGTGATGTTCCAGAGGGGGGCTTAATTAGATGCTTATTGGATTGGGGGGGGGGCTCAATTCAAAATCTCGTTTCAATAAAGAGCTCGTTAGAGAGGATAACCTAATGAAGCTTTTACGGTATCTCTGTTAGCTTGGCTTGAAGAAGCTTGTGATGTATAACATGCGTGTCAGTCATGTGTCAGTCATAAGCAAAATCCTTGCAGTTAGTTTCTAGTCTTGCTAAACATTAGTCGACGAATGTGAGCAGGGAACCAAACAAAATCCGAATCATGGTTAATGAAGTAGTTTCTTACCATTATTCTGTCTGAATCCATGATTGTATTCAAGCGATGGGCAATTGTTAATACTGTACAGTCTTTGAATTTCTCTCGTATTGTCTTCTGTATAAGATTGTCAGTACTGTGAAAAAGATGCGAACATTTATATAATCACAATGCAATAATTATCTCATAATTATCTCAAAATACTACTCTCAAATGTTCTGAAACGCAGTATAATTGTTTTCCAACGAATCACTACACCGTAAGAAATGTTGCTTCCAATCAAAAAATATACCACACTATACTCCTTACTTGACTATATTATACCACAACAAGAAACCATTCTATTCTACACTTGCAACTTTAGCTATCTCCAGATGCTCAAAGTAGATTAGATCTACACTTTCTATCAGAGATTCAGAACAAGAGTTCGCTATAGTTTCACCATGTCCTTTAAATTCATAACATACTTAGGATCGACATTTGCAGTTGCTTCATCAATGACAAGAATTTTATTCCTCTTCAAAATTGCTCTTGCCAAACAGACCAGCTGCCGTTGTCCAACACTCAAATTCTGTCCAGATTCAGCCATTTCGCTAGAAAGTTTACCAGGCAATGCTTCAACTGCCTCTTTTAACTGAACCTAAATTTTTAAAGCAAAACAACAACAAAGCACTTAATTAGTGTTAAGTACACAAGCAAGGAAATAACTTGAATACCACATAACATAATTGCCAACCTCTTCTAGCGCATTCCATAATTCCAGATCAGTATATGTGGTGAAAGGGTCCAGGTTCCTTCTCATAGTTCCGGTAAATAACACAGGATCCTGCAAATAAATTTGCAATTGAAAAGAAAAATTAGAAAATGTAAATATCACCATGTTGCAAGTCATCAATTTAGGTTGATCCGTACACGGCGCAGAGTTAGCTACACATGAAGCACATAAGTAGATCATATTTGTCTAAATGGAGCTATATACCTGTGGAATAATAGATAATTTGCTGCGGAGATCCTTCAGTCCTAGTTCCAATACATTGATACCATCAATAATGATTTCTCCCTTTGGCTCACTTGTACGAAACAACGTTGACAACAATGAAGATTTACCAGCACCAGTTCGGCCGCAAATTCCAACCTGAAAGTTACGCAAAACTCGTTACAATGTATAGTTTACACTAGCAACTATTACAAAAATTGCATACAAAATCGTAGGACTCCCACCTTTTCATTTGACCTGATATGAGCTGTAACACCTTTCAAAACATTGGGCAGATTTTCATCATAAGCGAAGGTCATTTTATTGAAACGAATAGAGCCTCGTTGTGGCCATTCATCTGGAGGCTTTATACTGGTCTCTGAAGGAGCCTCTGGTTCAAGTTCTGTATATTCCAAAACTCTTTCCACTGACGTCATCTAATGGGAGTCAATTAAGCAGACCGTGTAAAAACAACACCTACTAAGAACTACAATACAACAGTGTAGCTTGGAGCTTGAGTCATTAAACGTAGGGATGATAAACTTTGCTTACGTGGTTCTCAACTTCAGTACTTTGACGCACACACTGCTGGAATACACCAACTAGACTATTCGTATAGGCCAAAATCAACCCGATCTGACCAGATGTTAATCCAATTTCTGGAATGGTAAAAACAGATAACTTAGTAATATAAAATATGACAAACTGTATAAATAAAACCTGACTCACACAGCATAAATTAACCTCAATGCATAATAGTGTAATCCATGTAGATGAGATATAGCTTCAGGCCCTGACGCCTAGCAAGACTGGGACCCTGATTATTCAACATAAAGAAAATATTTAGAGACTCGAACAACAGCTATAACTTGTTATTCATTTGCTTTCGAAACTTGTCCTTCTTAAAATTTCTATTTCCATGAGGCTCTCATTTTGAAAGACCCCCAAGAGCCCCAACCTCCATTGCATACGTCTACATCAGAAAACATGGTCCAAAAATTGTGAAATCCCTTTCCATTATGATGTCATGCAAGAAGCTTGCTTTACTTACTGTCACGAAATGCAATTGACATGAATACAACAAAGGAAGTGAACAGAAGTGTAAGAAATTCCAATCTGAATGCCAGCCATGCTGCACAACCAAGAAACGAAGTCCAAGATTTTGTGTGTTCGTCTTGAAATTGGTAGAAGAAATCAGTGAATTTTTGCTGTACTTGAAATGCACGGATCACTGGAAGTCCTAGCAGGGTTGTCGATAAGTGGCCAAATACAGGACTTCTGTCTATAATAATAATAATAATGGCTTTATTTAAGTGTCAAGGTATTTAGCATTTCTACTAATTGGGGACACTGTCAATTTGCTTTTAATGCGTGGAAGATGCGTATTGCAAAGTTTAAAGTGCAACAAATCAATGCTTTAGTGCATATTAATGCCTTAAGCAATGGCGTAGATAGAAAATTTTATAGGTGGGGCGAGAAATTCAGATTTTCCGACAAAATTTAATGAGCATTTCTGTTTCTTAAACACTATAAATATAAGATAAGGAAATTAGCTAGAACTGAACATAAACAGAAGATATTTATTTTCCGACAAGATCAGTAATTTTCCGACAAAATGACAAAGTTTAGCTCTACAGGGGGTCTTTCGCCCCCTGACCCCCTTTATCTACGCCACTGGCCAAAGGGTTAGGGTTAGAGTTACGTCATGCGGAGGAGAAAGGTGGTCAGTATGCGCAGCAGCATATATATAGGTACTGCGCAGGAGCATATGTGACGTGTCGCTGGTTGATGATTTATTGCGGAACGAAGGACCCGGCCTAAATTTATTGAATTACAAAAAACGTTGTAAAAATTAATACTTTTGGATATACTGGATAATATGTATGCTCAAATTAAAGGTAAGTGACATGGTTTTGACATCCCACAAGCTTACTGAAATATTAGCTGATGCGACACGGGATTTTACTGAAGTATTCCAGAACTTTACCAAAATCTGAATTTTCAACTTGTGTAACACCACACGGTTTTGCTTGCTAAAGGTTCCACAACGAAGAAAATCAATTGTTTTCAGCCCGAGTGACTTTAAATATGTAACAGAATATCAGGCCGCTACAATTCTTTGAATTGATTCACTTGTATAAGGGATAGGTATAGCATCACTGTTGTCTCCACGAATCGTGCAGAGTCAGGTATCTAGGGCCTTCGGCGTTTTATTGCATGACGCTGGTTGATGCATCGGCCTTAGGGTTAGAGTTAGGGTTAAGGTTAGGGTTAGGTCATGCGGAGGAGAAAGGTGGTCAGTATGCGCAGTAGCATATACATAGGTACTGCGCAGGAGCATATGTGACGTGACGCTGGTTGATGCATTGGCCTTAGGGTTAGAGTTAGGGTTAAGGTTAGGGTTAGGTCATGCGGAGGAGAAAGGTGGTCAGTATGCGCAGTAGCATATATATAGGTACTGCGCAGGAGCATATATGACGTGAAGCTGGTTGATGCATTGGCCTTAGGGTTAGGGTTAGGGTTAGGTCATGCGGAGGAGAAAGGTGGTCAGTATGCGCAGTAGCATATATATAGGCACTGCGCAGGAGCATATATGACGTGACGCTGGTTGATGCATTGGCCTTAGGGTTAGGGTTAGGGTTAGGTCATGCGGAGGAGAAATTGCGAAACGAAGGACCCGGCCTAAACTTATTGAATTACAGAAAACGTTGTAAAAATCAATACTTTTGGATATACTGGATAATATGTATGCCCAAATTAAAGGTAAGTGACATGGTTTTGACATCCCACAAGCTTACTGAAATATTAGCTGATGCGACACGGGATTTTACTGAAGTATTCCAGAACTTTACCAAAATCTGAATTTTCAACTTGTGTAACACCACACGGTTTTGCTTCCTAAAGGTTCCACAACGAAGAAAATCAATTATTTTCAGCCTAAGTGACTTTATATATGTAACAGAATATCAGGTCGCTACAATTCTTTGAATTGATTCACTTGTATAAGGGATAGGTATAGGTATAGGTATAGGTATAATAATAATGATCTGCCACAACTGCGTTTCCTTTCGAATTGGAGAAGTGTTGCATTTGCTAATATTTCAGTAACCTTTTGGGGTATCAAAACCCTGTCACTTACCTTTAATTAGAGCTCACATATCATATCAAGTACACCCAAGATTTTTAATTCAACAACTGTTTTGGTTATTCGATTAATTTAGGCCTGTTGCATCGTTCCGTAAAAAATAAACAAATACCGACATTTGAAACGTTTTTGTTGTTTACCATTATTTTCCTCCAAAGCGAACATTTAATTTTGGACTCATTGATATGCGAAAGCGATTTGCCCTTTATATTTATTTTCCGACAAGATCAGAAATTTTCCGACAAAACGGCAGCTTAACTCTACAGGGGGGTTTTTGGCCCCCCTGACCCCCTCTATCTACGCCACTGGCCTTAAGGTGCTGTATAAATATGCATAAACACATACGATGGAATGGATGCTCAAAATAAATTGTTCGACCTAAGTCTAGAGATGGACAGACTTGGCAAGAAGTGGCCAGTATTAGCCAGACTTGTTTGACAAAATTTCAGTAGTAACTGTGGAGTATGTAGGTGGAAATAACTCATACGTAAGTGGAAATAACTTATACTTACTTAATCCTTCAATCCGTTTGACTTCGCGTGTAGTTTTAATGTAATAACGACGCAGTATAAAGAAAACTACAACAATTGGAGCTGCAAAAGCAAATACAATTGGATTGCTGGCACAAATTAGCAGAATTATACCAATCACTACCAAAGATGTCTGAAATAGAAATATAAAGGTAATAATTAAAATCCCCTTGGGTTGTATTAGAAAGATAATAATGATATAAGAAAATAAGATGCAAACTTTAGGGATTACCTGAATAAAATCAAAGAACACAAAGGAAAATACGTCGTCGACCAAGCTGATGTCCTTAGAAAATCGATTCAAAATGCGACCTGAAAGCAATATTAATAAAGTAAATACAATGAACTGATTGGAAATAATGATCAATTTGAAATTTCTTAAGAATAATCAATCTATCCTAATGTGTAATGATAATACTTGAAAAATGTAATACCTATGGAGTTTGTATCGAAGAAACGCAAAGGTACACGTAAAATACATCTGAGCATCTGACCATGAAGTGCTTTTGATGATTGCAGTACAGCAAAAAAGAATAGAAGGGCCCTGGTGATTCCTAAAATAACTAATGCCACAACCAATGCTGCATAAATGCCTAGATTTCTATCACGGTCATCTTTTCCCAATAATTTTTCTTCCTGTGTTGTCCTATGCAGGAAAAAGAAAACGAAATCTAAATAGCTATGACTGCGTGACAAATCATATTAAGTATTCGCTTTATATCAAGTTCAGAATGACAATATGCTTGGAGTTGCAATTATTATTCTTACCAATATGAAAGCCACCAATCGGTAACGATGAAAACTGCTTGACAAAAAGCAAATAGCAATAGCAAGAACGACCAAGCCACAACACCAGAGCCAGAACGAAAATAATTCAAATATGACTTCATAGTCACACTTCCTTCCTTTTTCTTTTCGTTTGGTAGCTCTTTTTCAACCTGAAGAACAATTCAAAGAACATTAACTAAATTTGACCGTTTTAAGCAGACATGTAACTGCACCAATACAACATTAATGTACTAGCTGTTAACATTGTTAAAATGAGTGCTGCTGTGATGTAACCAGGACTAAAGCATCTAGCATATGATTAAAACGATATGTTTTGAAATGAGTGCCTCGAAAAAATATGGAGAAGGGGGTGTTTAGCGTGCTTGGAAGCCTAGATATCTATATTGGTAACAGGTTGTTTCTCTATATTTGATGTGTTTGAATGTTGTCATTTGTATTTGACATTTCTTATTGGCATTTACGTTTCATAGCTGGATTTTGGAATTTCAGCAATAATAGATTTCAGCAAATTATCTTTATCAAGAGAAGGTGCACGCTCAGTTCGGAGATCAAAGATAAAACTCAAATCTTTGTTGATGTGACTTTACAATGAAAACAAAACAATACCAAAAACAGAGGAATAAATGTAGAAAACCCCAGATTAAAAAGAAAACTAAATTAAATGCACATCAACAATTTAAAATCTGAAGTTCGGATTTTCTGGACCGGGATTACTTTAAAAAAAAATAATAAAACATAATGATGGTGCAAATGATGTTACAATAGTTTTTAAGGCCTACTATACTTCCGCACAGCTTTTCTCTTCTGCTTGCAGGCATTCATTTTTATAAACTTATCCCCACGACAATAAAGCAACTCCTATGTTCTTGTCGAAATAAAAATGGCCTGTTTTTGGGCCTTTATACCTATACCGATTACCGCCATTGATGAATGATAATAAAACCAGCATGTGGCTAAACGGAGGAGGATTTAAGGCCACGCGCAGGCTAGAATCCGACAAACAAACAAACAAACAAACAAACAAACATCACAAGATTTTTTCTCCAGACTGGATTATATTCTGCTGCGCAGCCGCTTCACTTCGTTCCGCTACGCAGCAGCAAAAAGAAGCTGAGAATGGCTAAGAACTTACAAACTCTTCAACTCTTGCAACATTGCTTGCAATACTTAGATCTGATCCGATGTGTTCTGATTCAGTGCTTGGAATTTGGCTTTCTCCGATGTCTTGATTTACACGGCTCGTAAGTCTACTGAATGTTCTGAAACGCTGCACATTACCATCAATATCAACTTCTCCCTCTTTTTCATCAGAGGAGTTCAATAATTTCAAAAAATCAACACCCGTGTCTTGCAAGTGGCTATACGTTCCTTTGGCTACAGCATTGCCCTTTAAAGAAATATTTCAAACAATATGATACCATTTCAAAAGTAGCATTTCAAAAAAGAAGGAACGAGTGCCTTTAGGAAGAAGTTCATCTTAGAAAGATCAGAAAGACTGTCTAAAACAAATTACATAAAATCCAGGATAAAAGCTCAACAAGAAACAAATGAATGTCCACTCATAAAAAACAATTCTATGAGCTTAATTATGAGTTTAATTATGAGTTTAGTTCTATGAAATTTATAGCATCATACCTCGGATAAAACTAGTATTTGGTTGGCATTGGCAAGATACTGCAATTGATGTGTTACGAGAATACGAACTTTGTTAGCAAGGAAGCCACAAATACATCTAAAAATAAGAGTATCACGCATAATGGTAACATACCCACGAGAGTGACTGACATGTTTTCTGGACCATTTACTGAGAAGCAATCGCAAGCACATCGCAAGCATATCGCAAGCATAAGCATATAGCTATTACACATTGTTGTGATTGATAGATAGATAGATAGATAGTTGTATTTGTGTGAAATGACAATTTTCTATTCTGAATAACTTACTGGTCAAATAGATATCTGCCAACGTGAGCATCAACTGCACTCAGTGGATCGTCAAGCACATAAATGTCTGCATCAAAATACACTGCCCTGAAGCAAAATACAAAGCATATGGATTAGTGCAGCTGAGGTCAAAATACGGATGGCTGATAGAAATATACTGATTCAAGTCAAATGAGCTTAAAAGACTTATACAAGCAAACCTTGCGAGGCTAACTCTGGCCTTTTGTCCTCCACTCAGTGAAACTCCTCTTTCACCAACAAAAGTCAAATCTCCTTGTGGCAACATCTTGATATCCTAAGTAGAATGATTTACATACAATAGTAAAAAAAATGGATGTCAAAGTTTTGCAATGAAGGATGTCCAAATATAAAAAACTAGCAAAGCAACCAAAATTGTTTTGTACTCTTTCCAAGGCACATGTTTCAATAACTCGCTGGTATTTTCCTTCGTCAAGTTTTTGACCAAATGTGATGTTATTCTTCAAAGTGCCGTTGAAAATCCAAGCTTCTTGCGAAACATAGGCAACCTTTCCAACCATGTTCACTGAACCTTGCTCTGGAGCGAGCTCGCCCAGTATGGCCATGAGCAAAGATGACTAAGATACAAATCAATAACAAGATAAATTATCATCGATTCCAACAATACTAATACCAGCTATGATGCAGGCATGCATTAGCACAGCACAGGACAAGCAAACAAGCAACCTTGATAAAGCAATTACAAATTGATCATACCTTGCCTGAGCCAACTGGTCCAACAATGGCTGCTAATTCTCCCTGAAAGAAGTAAGGTTCAAATGAACAAAAATTAAGAAACTTTATGCAAAAGTGAGTTTAATACTTATCCAAGCATGAGGCAGAAGTAAAACGTCACAGCTCAAATGGCTTTAAAAATATCGATTCGGGCAATCAATTTAATAATGAATAGTAGCTATAACCAGAAGCTTCATTTTGATTAACGATGTTAATATTTTCCTGAAATGGCTTTATTTTAAAAATAAAATCCTTTTAAAAAGTTATATACCTCACCAACATCGAGATTAATATTTTGTAAGGTCTTTGCATCCTTCAAAAAATTATTTAAAAAATTTAAATATTTTGCAAAACACACAATTAGAAAAGAAGTTGAATAGATCAACAGAAAAATAAATGAAATATTAACGAGTGAATTTTCTACCTTTGTCCAAGACGCATGAAGGTTTTCAACAGAAACACTGCTCAAACCTGACTTTGGTCTGAGGTTCGATTTCTCAAATCCAGGTGCATGAACTTCATCCAATAATAACACATTCTAAAAGAAAATTCTAAAAGTTTCTAGCACAAATTTTCTCTCTCAAATCGTAGCGTAATACCCAACAACTCAAAAACCAAATACTTCTAATGCCATTGCTATTTGGTTAGTTGCCTGCGATTTCAAAGATTATGGAAAATGCTGAGATGATCCTTTAAGAAATGCAATGATAGCAATGATAAGCGCAATAGATAGACTACCTGAAGTCTTTCGATCGAAACTCTTGCTTCGTTCATTACCGTGACAGCAATGGGAAAAAACAACGTCATTATAAGCCTGGATAAGTTGAATAAGGATACACATGTGAACACTTTCTGTGCGGTGAGAGTATTTCCAGTCAGCACATACGTCATGAATGTCACAAAACCAATCAAAGCTCCAGAGCTGAAGAAAAATGACATGAACGTTGCACGAAGAAAAGCCATTTTTCTAATCGCACGAATTTCGCTCCTGAAAAATTACGAATTAATCCATTAACAAGAATACCAACCATCTCACAATACCATTCTGTATAGTACTTGAATTCATTTCAAGTACAATAAAAATTCATTTTATACTAATTATAGTAATTGTATAATGTTATCCAGGTTAAATTATTATATACATACATATATACATCGATATATACATCGATATATACATCGATATATATATACATACACTAAGGAGAAAAAGACTCAAAAGACAAAACTCTCCATCTCTACAAGCCTGTTTCGTGGTTACCCATTCATCAGGAGAATGGGTAACCGATCCTACTCTATGTATTGAGCACTCTAACGGGAAACCGATACATAGACTTAGTGATATATATACATACATAGATTAGTACATCTCCTGATGAGTGGGAAACCACGAAACAGGCTTGTCGAGATGCAGAGTATAGTCTTTTGACTCTTTTCTCTTCCACGTATACATATATACATCGGTTGGTTTTAAATTATTCAAGTATAGGCACTAGGTAGCAGAAAAATTACTCACACTCGTAAAGCATCGACAATTTTCTTGAAAGATTCCTCCCAAGCATACATCTTAATAACACGAATGCCAGTAATGATTTCATTGACGACTTTCACTCTTTTGTCGGTAAATGACACAATTTCTCGTCTGAACTTAATCAGCAGTCGGCCCATGGCTAATTGCAATGGAACTAATAATAGCAACAAGCCAATACCAGCAAGACTTGACACACCTATTTCTCTCCAAATCAGATATCCAGAAGCAATGACAATCAATGGACCAAGCCATATATAATGCAAGAATATAGCAGCCTATAAAATAATATTGTAAAGACATTTAAAACTGAACTTAAAGACGCAGGTGGGCTGTAAAATACCTTGATAATTTTTGTAAACATGTTTAGGTGGGTGTTGCTTGGGTATTACATGTTTGGCATTATGCACCATGAATTGGAAGTAATACCATTAAATGGTGTTATTAATGGAGGGTGTTGCTGTTGGAAGAGAGAAAATCTCTTGTCTTGATAACTCAAACTTCGTTTGGGTTGGCACGTGCTTCAAAGTGTGCCATTATCAGAGAAGGTAACGAAAAAGACAAGCAGACGTGCAACATTGGCCTTTCCTGCATTTTATACAATTTGAATCTTGAATGTCATAGCCATGAATAAAAGCTATTCAATACCCCACGACGTCATGAATCTCCATTTTTTACCAGAATATACTTTTGCTACGCAGCAATACGAATATTCATTAAAGCCTCAACATGTCGATTTTGCCAGATATTTAAAATAATTTAGGCTTAACATATTTGAATTCTTAGACAGTGAATGAATTGAAGCCTAGATTGCTAGAATTATCTTCCTGTTGCATATTCATGTGGCTACAACTGTACTTGTAGAGAGACAGAAAGTTGGTTAATTGAGTTGTTTATCAACTAACTCACCATGTCAAATCTTTGAACATCAACTGAAACCAGGTTGACAATATGGCCTGTAGTTGTGCTGGCAAGAGCTTTATGACTTAACCGAAGTACCTGGAACGCATATCAGCTAATCATTACATCAGTAAACAATGCAATTAGTGGACAATAGCATATGAAACTGAATCATCAAATTTAACTATAATAAATCAAACCTTCCTGTAAACCAATGCAGTGATGGCTATTCTGATTCTCATGCCAAACCTCTGTCTCATGAATCCCAAAGCAACATTGTGCCATCCAGAAAAAAGTGTACACAATATAAGACCAAGACCATAAAGATACGCATCTCTGGAAGACACTTTTGAATATGGAGCAAAATAGCTTGTGACAAGGCCCAAAAATATCGGTTGTGATAAACGCAAAGCTTCCTAAAGAGGAAATACACGAGCATCAAAACTGGTCAAACCTGATTAACTGAAATTAAAGTAAATATTATTAATTTAAAAGCCAATTTGCCGATATTTACCATTGCTATTAGTGGTATACCCAAGATGAAATACTTGAAACCATAAACTCGAAACATAACTTTCATCACACTGGCATCTTCATTTATATTTCCATCCGCATCATAGGCTGCTCTGTACCATTCTCTTCAATAAAATCAAAAAGACATTAGAAGGATGCATGTATCATACAAGATTTCAAAGATGAAAAAGCAACGAAAAATACACTATACCACACCATGAACGCAATTAGCATCAGCATTGCAATGCTAAGGTCGTGTGTATGACAGGTATTTAAACAGACATGAGAGCTGGTATATAAACTGCGATGCAGTCACGATGCGCTTACCTTTCAAATTTCTCTGTCAGCTTATCAGTTTTGTCACAAGATGATGGTCCTTCCAAATCATCTGGTCCAAGAACCTTTTTGTTTCCAAGAGTGAACAAGCTCTGTATCCACCTAAAGAAAAATCGCAATATCGAATTGAAGCTATTGTTGAATCCAGATTTAAACGTAAAGTCTTAGCATCTGCATCTGCGAGAGGGGTGATTGCTTGAAAAGAGAATTCGAGAGCTCTTGAAGGATAGAGATCTGAACACAATTGAAGAAACCGTCACTTACCAAAATGTGAGGTACTTCGAAAAAAAATATGCCCTGTCAAAGCGTGAAGTTTTAGTCGGCGATGACTTCTTAAATTCAACCCCATCCTGTAAATTTCCATTTTTGTCTTCATTTTCATCAGCGGTGGGGTCGTCTGAGTGTATAGCACCACTTTTCCAATGTTTCAATTCAGGTGAATTGTCACCAACAGGTAAGTGATTCATATTGTCATCATCAACTGGTGCATCTCCTTCATCATCAACTGGTGCATCATCTGCAACATATGTAAAGCTGCATTAAATGGGGGTAACAGAGCAGTATTGGGCCCTTAAGAAATACATACATTTGTTCATAAGAAGCCATTTATAAGAAGCCGATGCATTGTGAGTCCGAGAACTAGATGCATTGTTCTACGTTTGCTGTAGATATTTGCATCAGGTAGTGTTCCGGTCGCTAGATTCAAGGTTTGGGTTTTAAGTATATACGTTAGAGAGACGAGATAATCTTTTTTCTGTGCAGAAACCTATTGTAAACAGGAATGTTGAAAACAATTTTAGAAATTATGGACGTGAGTAAGAGAACTAGATGCTTTGTTACTATGGATGCTTTAAAAACCTCTAAAGATTAGACCTTACGACACCTTATGTAAGTGTGACTGGTTAGCCTTGTTGGTAAGGCGTCGCGGGTTCGAGTTCGGGCCGAATGTCGCGGGTTCGAGTCCCGCACAAGCCACATAGACTGGTCAATATGTTGGGGTGAGAGACCAGCATGTTGTCGTTGGAAATGGGAGCCTAATTTTCGGACAAAAATATTTTTGGATTTCAGTGGCCCCACCATAATGCTCGAGGGTTAGATTTCATCTGATATGTGCTCGCAAGAGCTCATGGCCGACGATTTCGCACAGCTTCAAAATATGGGTGTGGTGTTGTAAAGAATGTGTGCAGGGTGTAGTAAAAAAATGGGTGTAGTGTCTTGGGCCCATATGGGGCCCGTATGCATATGCCTAACTAAATTTGAGCATTTGAGGGGTCCTTGGTTCTACGTTGCACAGGTTGCGTTACGCCATTGGCTGGGTTATTACTATTACCTGCAACATCATTGTGCTCCTCCATATTTTCATCCTGCGCAGCGTGTCCTGCTTCATAACCTTCATTAACCAATGCATCACCTCCAAAATTGACGTCTTCATCAATTGACGTCGGTGAGCCCTTCTCAGGTGATCCTGATAGCTGTTTCAAAGGAATCGCACAATCATTGCCCACTTCGTCGCTTAAATTCAATGTGAGATTAACCGTTCCTTTATCTGCCATCCAACTCAATGTAGTAGCCTGAAAAACCAATTACAATCATTGCAATTGAAAAGGGAATCTCTTTCGACACTCTTACTTTGAATCTTGAAAATTGTATATAACATATCATATCTATAATTTGATGCTCTTAGCTGTAGAAGCATAAATGTCGCAATGGCTGATGGAACCAGAACTTATAGTCATTGCTCAAACTGACAAAAAGAACACTAATTGTTTTACGAAATGAGTTCAGATTAGAAAATATTACTTTAAATCAATTAGTAATTCGTGAAAAAATAAAGAGGATCAACCACGTGAAATTGTCCGTTAAATTGATTGAATGCAAATAGACATTCCTGCGTTCCAATAGAAATTAGGAAAAAGACAAAATATAATGGGGCTTTTGTCTAAATTGTATTATGAATCTCTTCTGCATCCTGAATGTTTTCATTGCCTATATTATCGGATAACTGGAGATATATGGCATGCTCAGGCTTGTAACTAATAACCCATTATAAACAAAAATTCAAAGAAAAATGAATTTTAGATTTAGATTTAGACAAGCTTCAGTTGTTGCTATTCTAAAAATTAATTCGATAATAACAAGAGTGAATCTTGGGCCATTTTGAGAACAATTAATTTTAAAACCTGTTTGGTTGGTTTCTGGTTTACTGCTCGTTGTCGTATGTACATGTCTCAGCTATGAATCAATCCAACGAGTTTATACTGGCCCGTTTGTGCTTATTTTGGTCCAGAGTTAAACATTTAAGATTTCAGATCCCCTAACTCTTGCGGCCTAAATAGGTACCGTTTTCCTGGTTGTTCATGAACTTAATCTTTAATAACAAACAATTACACTCAACCTTTTGCTTAGTTTGATTCAATTTGAATACAAAGAAGTAAGAATTCTGCTCGCCAAAAAAGAATTAAACACTACGACAACAAACAGTCCATGCATAATCAAAAGTTAAAGAGCTAGAAAAACTATCTATATCGCACACTCTAAAGTTCTAGATGTATGTAAAATGAAACTTACTCTTCAGAGCGACCAAAATTTCTTGAAATTTGCGAATTTCGCTGCGATTCGACCAAATGTCTGAAAAGAAAACCAATTAAATTATATTTAATGCCATTAATGCAGGGGTGAGCGACTTTATGTTCAGCAAACATTCACATGCATAATAGACCAGATTGACTTTCCAATGAATATTATTACGATTATTAAACGTTTTATATTACATTTCACCTTGTTAACAGTCAATTAATGGAAGAAAAGCGAAACTGGAGCATAAAATCAGCATCGAACCACAATTGATGCCACGAAGCTGACCAATTGCTGCATCATCATGCTTGCCGTTTTTCGATTACACAACTGATTGTCGCTTACGAACGCAGACAAAGAAATGACATTCCAGAGTTGAATAAAAAGAGGTCATGATTCATTGACCAAAAGTAGGATAAGTTTTACATAATTCTTTCTCACATGTGAGAGTATTATATTTGGTTTCAATTGTGTTATTGTCTCTTAAAAGGATCAAAGTCCCTATGTTTGGTAAAAGCAAGCAACAATGTGAAACGCAAAGTCCTAAATTGAAACACTAAATGGGCAAATATTGAGTCTCTTATTGCGAGCGAGGTTGTAATTTTAAGCTGTGTGGTGGGTTACGCCTTTGGATTACAATAGCGAAACAAGCCTCGCGGTGTACTACACGTTATGAGGTGTCTTTTCAGAGCAATGCTCAAACTTTCTTAGCAATTTCCCAATTTTAGCATTGATGAACCAGTTCTTATAAAACAAACCTCTATAATTCGGACATTTTCACATATCTTCCCAGAACATGTGATAACTTTCCTTGACGACATCTATAAATAGAAATGAAAGTTAGACGATTGCGCTTCCTTTGTCAAGTGCTGATACGCAGAGGCAGGTAGAGCGCTCTTCGGGAAACATGCTGAAGAATGACCTGACAAGAATCATCAAACAGGCCTAAAGAGATCAAACCAAATCAACCCAGATCAAACTCCTAGCTTGACTTTCTGTCTTCTGAGGGCGTCACATGTAGTAACTCACAGGGGGCACAATTCAAAGATTTTCAGTCAAATTCGTCGGGATCACAGTGAAATCCGATGACGTCACCACACGCATGTGCAGTGCATATAAAATCGAAGCTACAAAGTTTTGGGACATTGGGACGCGAAGGGGCGCATAAGTACAGAATAGACATATAGAGATGACAAGTTCAAAGCCGCAAGCACAAATAACATAATGTAATAATAAAGAGATTACAAACATATTTAAACAATAAAATAAACTTGCATTAATAAAGAAATAATAAACAAACAAAAGAAAACCATTGTTAAGGAAAAAACAAAAATGTTCACAATGTATGAATTGAATATAGGGAATACATGCTATAGTAAAATATGCCAGAAGTAAACTCAAAATAAAAAAGTAAGTAAAGTAACTGTATCGGGGTTAATAAATAAGAAATGGCAAAAAATAAAAGAATCATAAGTCTAAGTTAATATACAGCCAGTCTCTCAGGCATAAAGTTATCTGATTTAATTTATTGATTTTTTATACCTAGTTTTTTATATTTTTAGTTTTAGTATAGATATGTGGATACATAAAAATAAATGGTAAATAAAGACAAGGACGTTTGAGACAATAAATAAATCAATGCTAAAGTCAAATGGAGTCTGCAAAGTCAGGTAAATGAGTCGTTGTGTTCGCATATGCATTTTTATAATGTTATTGGTTGCCTACGTCGGAGAAGATGGATTGCGACGGATGAACCGAGTTAAATACACAGAAACATCGCGCGACTGCACTGCGAAACCTCTTCTGGAAGAAAGCGTACACAATTGGATTAAGCAGACTGTTGGCGTACATGAATATCTCAGCAACATTGACAAACTCAATAGAAAGCAAATGACTCAGATCCAACGCCAAGAATAAGTTGATTATTATAAGAGGTAACCAGCAAAGCACAAAATTGATACCGATTAAAGCGAAGAGTATTGTCGACTTGATGGTAGCGAAGAATTTCTTAATTGATGCCGAGCTCTTGCGTCTTCCTGCCGTTGCTGGAACATAGGATGCGGCAGAAGTAACGGCAGTGCCGGCAACCGATTCATTTGCTGACAGCTCAACGGGCTGCATTCTCTTCATTGCGTTATAATGCTTCTTTGCAACGCTAAATATGTATATGTAAATGGCGATCAAAGCCAAGCAGATGATCATTACCAAACTGGTCATGCAGCCAATGTAGATCCTCATTGCTATTGCTACATCGGTTGGGCCCATGTTCAATGCAGATGGATTGATCAACCATATTTGCGGTAAAGCTGCAAAGACAATGGGCACAATCCAAATCACGAACATTTGCGTGGTAAAGCGGCTATTGGTCATGATAGCAGAATAGAGCAATGGATTCTTGATAGCATTGTATCTATCATACGTACAGCCACACAAGTTGGTGAGAGAAGCCCATAAAGATAAAGACGTGATAGGCCCAACTGCTGGACTCAACGGCTTCCATGCCATTAACGGGATGAGAATACAACCAACGAGTAAATCACTCACAGCAAGTGATAAAACAAAGCGATTTGCTATGTTCTGAAGAAGTTTGTTGAAGAAATAGACGATAATGACAATTGAGTTAGCAATTGTCACTACTATTGCTACGACAGTCAAAGATATTCTGCCTTCAAGATGACTCGCCAAGCTTAACGTCATTGCTGGCCTCTCGTTAGCTTCGCTGAAGTAGAAGAACAGTTGTAGCAAATATTTACAGTCACTGTCGAATAATTAGAAGCGCAAAATGTTGAACGAGAATCGCAGGGAAAATCGTGCACACAAGAAACGTACGATGTTCACGATGATCACTTGATTGAGTTACTTCGTTACTGTTTGAAGAACACACTTATCTATTGCGATTAAAATCTTCTCACCATTTTATCTCTCCGCCAATCAACAGATATGCGATAAAGAATCAAACTGCTTGAAACAAATCAAATCGATGCGAGGCTCATAAACCATTCAACCAAAAAGCCAATCAACGCTAGTTTAAACAATGACGATAGCATACAACTTGCGTATGTTTGTTACGATGTTGCCACGTTCTGGGTGGAAAACAAAAACCAACTTTAACGATATCAGACTAACCATATGGGGCGGTATAAATCCTGTTTCTATCAAGTAGTGGCATCGCATATAGTGCATGTATGCTTACCCAAACTCGCTTACACTATCTTTAACTAATTAACACGTTAAAGCATGCACAGCCAACGTGTTTTTAGATGAATTAGCTATATGGTTTTTTATAAAGCTAGCCTAGTTGAATTTCAAGGATTCTAAATGGAAACGACAGTATGATTTCTGCATTTGTGCAGTGACTGGCATTCAGTTCGTCGATGACTCATGAATCGCATTTGTACAGATAAACATTACGATAAAACGTACAGGTAAAGAAATGGACGTTTGTAAATATCATTCATAAATAACCAGCCTAGAAATTGCATGTGAATTAATTCAATTATTTATTGCTTGGCAAATTTAGTAATACAGCCATGTAATAGCTTACCATGCATCCACGCAACATAACATCATATTAATCGTTGATTTTTCTCACTGCTGCATGAAAACTTTTATCCTGAAAATCACATCGATTATAGCTTCGCCTGTAAATAAAACAAAAGCAGGTATTCAAAAGTATCTCCGCTTATTCATAAATCCAAAATCGCAATTAGAGTGTCTTCAGCTTTGAAAATATGCACACGCACGAGTGTTTCGTTGCAACCATCGGCAGCAAATGCTTCCTTCGAGTGCTTCTGTTTCGGAATAACCTCTTTTACCTCGAGTCGTGATGTTAAAACATTATGGGGCACAAGTTTGTTTTAAAAATCCATTTTTAACACGTGAAAACCAATAAACTATTTAATACGTCACTATTCGCAAGCATCAATATTTGAGTTGTGACAAGCAAAAAGCGTCTAATATTTATCCAAACACTTATTTGTTCATTGGCAAACTCAATAACACCTGAGTTCAAGTCAGCAATTTTCATAGATTTTGAAAATCCAACTGTTCTGAATGTATTCACATTTTAATTGCAACGACAGGTATCACGGTTAACAAGAGGTAAACGAAAAGCAAAAAGCAAAATTCCACTGCAAAATACCTATTCAAAAAATGTGATATTTTAACTCGAGTTTAGTTACATTGAAAATAGGAATCCACTGTAATAATTCTACTGCTTTGCTTTATCATTGCTTTGTTAGTTTATGTCAGATTTTAATCTGCTGTTTAAAATAAAAAACATTGTTTATTGTAGGTAGGCAATTGATAAAAATGAAAATTCAATGGAAACTAAATTTCTATTACAAATTAAAATTCTGAACAAAACCACAACGAGATTAACATGGATTTGAATCAATTTTGTTGTCGGATTAGTCAAATGCATTTTAGCTTGGTATAATAGAAAATAATGGGGAAAAAAACAAACACAAGCAGGTGGTTATGTTTGTACATTATCTTTTAAAGACGAGTTAAAAGGAAATTTTATCAAAAAAATTCATGTTTGAAAAACAATTAACATGCTCAGAAAAATGCTTCACCATTTACTTGGTCACCAGTTAAAGAGAATAAATACAAATGTATTGTGTGAACCGGTAACAGCTTAAAAGTAATAAATGTAGAACCTCACAGCTACGCAATGTATGAACAATTATCTTTACCTTTCTATAGCAAAAGCAGCCAGCCCTGTAAAAGGTTGAGCTGATCCGGCCAGTCACATGCAGGCATGACAGGCTATAGTCTGCAAAAAAACTAACACCAATGATGCTTGATGCGATGATTACAGCAATAAATAAATGCCTTATATGCATTATTGGTAAAATGTTGAATTTCAACCTGAAATGAAAGCTTCAGTATGATTTACCTTCTGGTACAATGATCTATTGATAGACTCTGAGTTGAGACCATGTAGACCAGCATGATAATAAAGGTCCAAACCTTGAAATAATTTCCAAATAACATGAGAATATTTGAAACAAGAGAAAAATCATTAAAATTAGACCGATTTCATTGCTACATGCTTAGTAAGTGAGAATATATGAAATTAAAAATGTAAAATTAAAACGTTTTCCAGCACCTTTGGGCTTGTGATCTTGCAATGCTTTTCTGCAATTTTAACAGCTAATAAACAACAAATACTTGTTACAAAAGTTGGTAGCTAAATTAATACATTTTAATAATTTTAAAGGCAGAGGATGCAAGTCTATTTTTTCAAATAAGCAGAATAACTTTCTTCAAAGTTCATTTGTTCATATTCTTCGTCAAATAGATATGGTATTGGTTTGTAAGAAGACCTGGCTATGACTAACTTGTTTTCTGCTTCATCACTGTTAGGTGGCAAAATATTTGAAGAAGATAATAAATATGATTTATTTTCATCAACAAAATTATACCTGACTTCTATATCTTTCATCAGAAACTGTGTAGTATTATGTGGTGCAGATATACCATTTGAAATTGTTCTTCGGCTGCTGTGACGAAATGCATGTGCATCAACTTTACCATCACGAAGTTCAAATCCCAACTTGCAGCTACATCTGTTCTCTTCTTCTTCTATATGTGTTTGGCTTCCATTATCTCTATAAAAATAACTGTTCAACTGCCGTCTATCCGGACGCGAAAGCTCCGTCCTAAAATTTCTATAAAGATACTTCGGTCCATTTTTTCGTGGTCTGAGCTTCGATGGCCTAAGTTGCTCTTTGCCAGAAATATTCCTTCGCATTTCAGGTAACCTAGTTGTTTGAAATCTGTAACTTCTCTTACGCTGAGGCAGTGTCTTGTTTATTTGAATTGCGCCCATTTCCATTGTATCAATCATTGTAATATTACAGATATTCTGAAAACTTTCCAATAATTTTCAAACGTGACAGCAAAGGAAAACGAAAAATTTTCAGAGAGAGAGAACGTTTCAGTTGCGTTGCGTCACGTTTTTGGTCACGTTGCGTGCGTTGCATTTTGTTGCTGTTGGTGTTCGCACTCGTTACCAGTTTCCCTAATGACGTCATAGTTAAATTTGTAAGAAATAAGAATTCAGCTCAAACTGCTATCGAATTAGTCACATGGTGGTTTGCCTAATTTACTCATTTAAGCGCCCCCCCCCCAAAAAAACAAGGAGCCACAAATCTAATGTTTGCAAATGCGGCGCTTAATCGAAAAAATATTAGCATTACTTGAAATTTATAACTAAATGCATGGAGAATATTAGCGTTGTGTATTAAAATTCAATACTATTAAATATTTCATATTATTCAAAGCCGCATCTGTGTGTACGCGATATGGGTTGTGGGGTGCGAAGTTTCAGTTTGTGGAATAAGTAAGCAATATATGTAACTCTAATTTGGCAGGTGCAGTTTATTTGGTTGGTAGAGTCATAAATTTGTAGACCATGCATAACGTTCTTTATACCTGTCATGCTTAGAGAGCCCACGTTCATTTTGTGGTGTCGAGGCTAAATGAACAGGGCAGTCATCTTCAAATTCATTCGCTCTTCGATCCAATAACTGAAATCGTATTGTGGTAGCGTCAGGCTTTTTATCATCATCATCATCATCACCATTGTCATCATCATCATCATCATAATCAAAGTTATCCTTAAGAGAGTCATCAATGCTATGAAACGACGATACGTTGTAATAAGGTTTACTGTCATCAAAATCGAACTCCAAATATGGCGTGCCTTCAGATATGAGTGTTTCCAGCCTCTCTTTGATGTCGGTAAATGTTGGTCGACTTGTGGGAATCTCTAACCAGCATGCTCTCATGATCTTGTACCTGAAAAATGAGCTTTAAAAAGTTACTCAGTATGAATATTAAGGACCCGTTTTCATTGATTGTCACGTTCGCTAGCTTGTGTTTGAGATTGTGATAGGTTTTGTGATGAGAACGGATGATCAAATTGTAATTGCGAATTGTGAAAACTTTTTACATCAACAAAAACGTTTTGGGAATTCAAGTCATTGGTGTCCCAAAACATTGATGTCCCAACTCTTGCCGCTTATCTCTCGTTCTGCATACCTTTCATTGGATATTTGGAATAGATTCTGAAAATTCATTAATTTATAGGACGTACATTATAGGACGAACTTTATACAAGAAAAGTTTATTTATTTCCTATGAACCTATAAACAGAATTTAAGGAGAGCTGTGATTTAAAGTAGAGTAGAAAAAGGGGGACTTCAATCCACCCCCAACCAGCCCCCATTGAAATCAATGAATGGTCCCTAACCCACAGAGGCTTTCAACACAGCTCTGCTCAGCGCAACAAAATATTGCACACTGAATCACGAGATGAAATAAAGATATTGGGTGATTCGGCGTGGGACATACAATTCGTCAGAGCACGTTTCTGGCTTTTCCATTCGATGGCCCCTTTTCAGCGAACGAAGCAACGCCTGGCTCGTCAATGTTGGATACGGAGTTCCACCTTAAATGAAAAGATGCTTATTGTCAATCTCATTATAAACCCAACTAATTAACGCCAACAATGAAAAAACAAAATGCTACTCTATTTATCCAGTAGTACTTACCCAGAGTGACAATCTCGAATAAAAGAACACCATATGCCCATCTGAAAAGTAACAGAAGCCAATTTATTTTTCTAATATGAATTTATGTAAACAGTAATTTGTATATAATTTCATGGCAACTGCCAAAATCCAGAAAAGCTCAATGCAGCAATGTTCAACAGAGCTTCAAATTTAAAATTTCATTAATTTTAATCACAAAAAATGAATACATACACATCAGAATAGGTTGTGAAAACCTGGTCAACAATTGCTTCGATTGACATCCATTTGATTGGCAGTCGACGACTTCTCTTTCCCATGTAAACTTTTTCTTCGTAAATAAATCTCGTCAATCCAAAATCAGATATTTTACAAGATTTATTTGGGCCCACAAGAATATTCCTTGCAGCAAGGTCTCGGTGTATGAAACATTTCTCGGCCAAAAATTCCTGCAAATGATATTTTCAAATGTGAGCCTTTGTCAGGCATGAAATGTCCACAAAAATTTCAAAATTTATCATGTTTCTCTAGTTTTCTAACGAGAAACAAACATACCATTCCAGATGCAATTTGCCAACTGAATGTTAATAAATCCTCAGGAAATATATCATCTTCGCTATTAGCTTGTTGAGCCAAGTTGTAATAACTCCCTTCCACTTCGTTTGGATTAACTGGCGATGCATTATCAACCATAAATTGCTTATCATCACGAAAAGAATCTCTGTTAATGGATGGCATCAAATGTTCTGTTGTCTGAGGGAAAAACAACAAATATTGAAATAAATAAATCCAAATTTATTGCAATTTCGTGCGAAAATTGATAGATGCACAGAAAATAGAGTGTTTACAGATAAAAACAAGAAAATACAAGTTCTCTTATGTTATCTTGATAAAATGTATTAACATTAACCTACCGTATTATTTAAATCTTTGTCGTTTACATATTTTACTGCATATAATGTATCATTTGGATTGGGTGCAGAGTTTGATAGAACCTACGGAATCAAGAACAACCCACTTCACATATTGAGGCCAAGATGGCAACAAATAAAGTTGGTTCGAGTTTCAGTTGACCATATGGCTTTGTCACAGACTCTAACATCGAGAATTTCTGTAAACGGTATCTGTTACTCGTGTAAACGATGTAAAACACGTGCATATCTGTGTATATGAAGCATATGTTGTATACCTTGGATCGCCTGCCTCTAAGGTAGTGCAGTAAATCTCCAAAAGGCATGAACTCGACAACAAGACAGAGAGGAATACTTTTAGTAACACATGCCAACATGCTAACAATATTCTTGTGTTGGCCGACCTCTTTCATTAACTTGATTTCTTCAAGAAATTCTGATCGTTCTAGCTGCGAAGAACCGTCTGGAAATAGAAGAGGTAAAATTAGAGAACAATGTTGCTAATTTACTAACAGGCGTACTAAATCATACGTTAGTAAATTTCAACTCTCTTCAAACCTACTTTTTATAAGAAAAGGTTTATAAAGCCTGGCTTCCACATAGTCGTTGAGGGTCGTCGAGGGTCGCTCGAAGGAGTAAAATAAACTTTGACAATGTATCTGTGTAACTTTTAATGCTTTCAGCGACCCTCAACGACTATATGAAAACCAGGCGTAACAAACCAGCACCCCAAAAACCAGAAAATATCAAGCAAATGTAAGATATTACGCGACAATATCCAATACATCTTACCTTGCAATAATTTGACAGCAGCTTTCATTGTAACACCAGTTTGAGTATTTTTATTACTGAACGTAACATTAGATGAGCCACTCCGATGGTCTTTGTGAGATGAATAGTCGAGTGTCACTCCTCTTACTGTGGCTGCGTAGACTTTTCCAAATGCACCTTGACCAATAGCCTCGCCAAATACGATGTTGCTTATAGGAATTTCCCAATCGTCCTGGTCAGCTGACGTTCGATATTGAACACAGCTAAAAACAAATAACAAATAACAACAAATAACTGTGCTTTACTCAGGGGTATACCGGTGGGAAAATTGGGGATCTCAACATCCTCTGTTCAAGCCATAAAATGTCGATTTGGGGCAGATGGGTAACTTAAAAGCAAAATATTGATTAACAAATCGAACAGTGCTCACCCAAAATCGCTCAAACCAAACTTCACATTTTTGTCCTTCCTCCTTCGTCTTTGAAACAAGAAAAATAATATTCCTCCAAACAGAACGACAAACAAAGCTGTTCCAAGACCAGCAGCAAGAGCAATGGTCCTATCTGAAAGATGGAACGACAAATTAAGAAACAGAAACAAACAAAACTATAGACAAACTGTTCTATAAGTATCATATATGTCCCTATAAGGTAACCACTCAAGTATGGAAACGAGACTAGATTGAAGAATAATGTATGGTGTCTGTTAATGCAAAACTTTTCAAGGGTAAACCAAGTATAGAAAAGAACGCATAATTTTAGCAGCGTACCATTAAACAACACAATCTTTGTGATGGGAAGAGTAGAATTATTTAGAAAAGCAGTATGCGTGTTATACCTGTCGTTGTTGGTGTTGAATTTGTAGAAGATGCTTTTGTTTTGACTGCAGACTTTGCTGTAGTTACCGTCGGTGTAGAAACAGGGCTGGGTGTAACAGTCGGAATAGGAAGAAGGCCTAGATAAAAAAAGAAAACTGTCAGCTTTTTGAACCACGCTGACGAAGAGTTATGGGTATTGGAAATATTAAGCTCACAGACAAGGAGTATGTAAGAACAACAAAAGCGACATTAATGTCTGAGATTTATAAACCTCCAGTAGTGAATTGCAATCCTTTCATTGAGAGCCATTGAGGAGAAAAATTTGGATTTGATGATGCAAAAACAGCGACCTAACATATCAGAGAATTGTAGAAATGAAAACAGAAAGATTCAATCACGTTTTCAAAACGAGAAGTATAAAATACTCAAAAAACGAATAATAAACACTTAAAGCATAAAGATGTACCTTGAACACAAATGCAGTAGCAATAGTCAAATGAGGCAGCACTGTTCCGGTCTTGAAACAAGAAAAAAGTCATAAAACATTAATAAAGATAATAATAGTTATGATTATTTAAAAGAAAAAAGCTTTAACTGGTATTTACTTGATTCTTGGTGGAAAGTAACGATTTGTTCGAAATAACGAAGCAAACTAAGTAAACTAAAATATTCCAGATAGCGACAGTAAACTAAAATAAAAATTAATTACTTACCGGATGACAGTCAAAAGGAGACGCAACAGGTTGTTGAAAACTCCCCTTCAACCAAAACAGCCTGCATCTATAATGATTAATCGTGCCAGATATGTTTGGTTTAGACCATATCATTGTTATAGTGTAGCTTCCATCGATACATTTCTTGCATGAAACATTTCTTACTCCATCGTAACAGGTAGAGTCGACGCTCGTTGTGCAAGTAAACATATTCGTTGATATTTTGGCAATCACTGGTGGAATTATTTCAGCTAGAAGCAACAAGAACAATCAATTCAAATTAATAAAGCTTAATATATAATAATAGCATTTATAGGTATGGTATATGTAGGTTTATAGAAATATCACTTTCGAGTCTGGGTTGCAGTTAATGATGCTATCAAAGACTCAAACCATTTCTTATATATGCAAGCCAATTTTCTTGCTGAAGCCCTGGGAGATCTGGAAAGTTCAGTTGATAATGCCATGTTTAACAATCTGCACACTTTGTTCCATATGAGCAAAATGCTACCTTCCATTCCTCCCTAAAAATGTTGTCTTGTGCACCAGTTTTTCCTCATCATTGGGCCAAAAGAATTTCGGCGACATTGAATACAACAGACTTTAGAGACAAAATTGTTTTGGGGGGGAGGGAATGAGCTATGATGAGTGTAAAACTTAGGTGTCCCAGGACTTTATTCCTCTATTGTACGTTCAGAAACTTCAAAAGGACATGAATCTCAATGAACTCCATAATGCAATGGTGGATAGGGGTGTGTGTGGAGTTGATAAATTTCCAGGGTCAACAACAACGAAACATTATATCATCAAGACGTCACTGAATTATCAATTAATAATTAGCTAATAAAACGATAAAAATAAAACTCACGAGCCACTGTACTCAAAAAGCATTGTGAAGGAGCATTTGGAAAAATCTGGCACCCTGAATGAAGAAGAAACAAAAACCTTGAACATCACAACAATGCCTTTACAACACCATCTATAATACTCTAAATGGCAAAGAAATAAACAGGTTAATGACTGCAAATATACCCTTGTACTTGACACCAATGTATGTGGAATTTCCGACCAGGCATCCAATCATAGGTGTCACCTAAAACAACAGAGGAAATTTGCTCACTGCATTGCAGTGCACATAAGCAAAATTATTACGATACAAAACAATTGCTGCATATCACCCAAGGTAATTACATCTGTCCCAAAAATTCGATAAGTGAATAAAGCAATAAGGATTATGTCCCAAAAAGAAATTACAGTAAAAAGTCCATTTCTCCGTTGGAAATTGGTGTAGGAGCTTTTTATGAAGGTCTTCGATTTTTTGGATGAAATCTAATAATTACTCGTATGAGTAGTTATTTGTTAACAGTAATAGAGATTCTGCTATATTACATATACTTGAACTTACAATTAGTGTATAGTGACATGGAGTGGTATCAAGCTGACCATGATTAATTTTAACTGTTGTTCCATTAGATTCCTGCTCATGAAAGAGATGAATTATGTATAGCATGTAGTTGTATTTGAAGCAAAGTGAATGAAGCAGTCACAAAAAGGAAGTTACATGGAGTTGAGAGAAAACAATCTATTCTGAAAATGACAAATAAAGGCGGCATACACGGGACACTTTCACTGGTGACATATTTCCACCATGTCTACAGTCGTTGAAGTTGTATGAAACGTAATAATGAGTCAACTTTGAAGCTGTGAAAGAAGGGCGAAGTACACATTAAAGCACCCATATAAAACCTAAAATTTGGTTTTATAACAAAACTTCGTAGTATTCAGGGTTTGTTATACCGATACAGAGAGAATTTGTGAGTGGTTTCTTAGGCAGAATACAAAAGACTAAGCGTTAATTTCGTTATATCAGGAAGGTCAATATATTCAGGGTTCTACTGTATATATCTAATAAAAAAATGTATGTATGCATGTGGTATTATCATGTCTCATATAATAACAAATAAATGTAAAATTCATGAAAAGTTGAATACATAATTCTAACAAAGTGTGTTGACTTGATAACGGGTATAAGCCGTTATAAGGTCAACACAAACGTTGTTACAATTATTCAACTTTTTATGGTAATTTTACACATATTTATTATTATTTTCTACTGTAAATACCTGGTCTATTTTCCCACGTGATTCGATAGTTGATGACATAAAGCAACGAAATAGATCGGGTAAGAAATGGATCACTAACAGTTCGCAAATTAACAGCACTCTGAGCTGGAACAAATGCAGCTGAAATGAATAAAAACAAAGCATTATTAAATAATTTTGCAAAACATGCTAACAATGTAACATCTACCGATAAGGCTAAAAACAAACAATGTTTGTAGGATGTAATATATATCGTTGCAACCTTTCATAAGATTCTTATTAACTAAACGCTTGCAAGAAGGATGTCACAAACTTGAAAAATGTAAAATGATGGCATCAGATTGTTGGTGCATCATATATTCCACAATGGATGCTCTTTCAGAAAGAAGCCCCAGTAAATGGGATGCTCTTTCAGGAAGAAGCCCCAGTAAATTTTTTGTACATTTCTGAAGCTCCTATTTACTGGGGCTTCTTCCTAAAAGAGCATCCTTCTTCAATATATTATATTCCACAATACCTTCATAATAAATTAAGAACCTTTGGACGCTTTGAATGCATAACAGTGATGTTTAGCCGGGTATTATTCAATTAAAACACACCTTCGATGTATGGATTTTGTCGTTGACTAATGGTGCTGTTTACAAATCCATGACGCGACACACCAGCTACTTCAAAAACGAATTTCATCCCAACTACGTGGTTATTATTGGGAAAAAATGAGCAAATCAATGTCCTTGTAATGTTCACTGTTGGGTGCATCGTCTGGAACAAATGATAAAAAGGGGATAAGTAGCATGAAAATCATCGCTCCTTGGAGAGAATTCGTTTTTTCTATTCAATTGCATTTATCTTTTGAAAATTCATCAAATGATCAATAGAATATAAATGAATACACGTTTTTTTTTATAAGAAAGCTGTTTTATAAGAAAGTAGGGCTCGGCTCGTAAAAAAGTTAAGAGAGTTCAGTACTGGGTTTGTAAAACATAAGAAAGTTGAAAACTTTAAATTCTCGTTTAAATTCTTGCGTTTGGTTTGTCGAGTTTCTTCAATACAGCAGTTCATGGTAAGAAAGCATTGCACCTATCGCGCATGCACAGTAAAACAAAACTGGTCAAATTATTTTAAGAACGTTTTAAAAAAGTTTGAGTACTGAAATTCGGGAATAGCTAAGAAAGTTTGAGAGCTGGGCTGAAAAATACTTTCTTATAAAAAAACGTGTAAATGAATAAAGGCGACTGGAAATCATAAAATATTTGTAAGAAGAGAAAAATAAGCATACGATGTTAATAGGAGTCCAATATTGTGGGTTTGGGTTTGAATATGACAAAGTAGTGTATCCATATACGATGAAATATATAAAAGTGTTCGGTGTAGTCGCATTCCAATTCAGTTTCATTCCATCATAACCAATGTCAGAAATAACAGGGTAACTCGTGACAGAAAGAGATGGAAAGCCGCTGGACATATTAGCTGGGGGAAAAATACAAAAAATGCTTTACATGAGAAATTCAATTCTTAGAAGAAGCAAATACGACATGTAGTGACTGTGGAAGGGTCGCTTGCATCAATAAAACTTATCTTTATGGGACTGGGACATAAGTTGAAGTTTAGGTTCCAATGAATTTATGATAAGAAAAAGGCACCACGTCAACTCTGTCTAATTTGAGCACCCTGGGGAAGAGTGAAAATGTTCGAATAACAAAAAGTTCGAATTATAGAGGTTTGCCTTAATTATAGAGGTCCCGGAGAATTTGGTTCGAATTAGACAAAAGTTCGAATTACACGAGTTCGAACTATGCAGATTTGACTGTATGCAGATTTGACTGTAATCAGCAATCAGACGTTATTATTATTATTATTACTAAACATTAGAAAGCTTCAGTAAGAAATCATTCCTGGCAGAAATCATTTGGATTATTGCTGAGACCATTTATGTAAACATGAAATGATTAGATGAAATGATTGAAGCTATAACACATCATCTTATTTACCCAAGATATCAGCATAGAACCTGCAGCCGTCATTGCACGCTTCAGAATAGCTGCCCAACTGTAAACAAAAAAATCTCGTTGAAATTTCATCCTCAAAACGCAAATACATGCGAGCGAAAAGTAAGCATTGTCCAAAAAAATTTGGAAAATATTCATCATTGTGTTTTAGTTTGTAATTAATAAAGCCCAAGTAATTATCTGTTGAGCAAATGGTAATGTTTTCTGAAAACACGCGGTATGGCCTAGATTGCACATTTTGAAAATCCAGTTCCGAATAATACGTTGTTAATTCGTTGTTTAAATCTAATCAACCCGAATCCAATAATTAAATTCATTCATAATGCAATGGGCTAAGCAAACTATTAGTGAATTTGATTAGATCAAGGAAACAAATTTGCCGCCTAAAACGAAAAATAATACGAACCTTCATGAACCCGAAAAATAATATGAGCCGCTATTTGGTTTATTAGTAAAAAGTAAATTTCTAATAGCTAATTTCTCTCATAGCTAATTAATAGTTAAATAACAGAGTTTTATTAATTTAGAAGCCTGCTTTTAGCGCATTCACAACTGCTGCAGGGCATAAGATTAAAAAATTATTCACTTTTTTACATACAACCTTTCACCGCTCACTTGAATTAAGCAATGAAAATCGATGAGAATGATAGATACAGGAATGAAATTAAGAATATTCCGAAAATTTAACTTACGCAAAATGAAGAACATTGATATGAGCTGTTCACGGATGAATTTTTGCACGCTTTCAGACACTAAAGTGATGAAATAAATAAGGATTCATAATAAAAAGTCGTTCAGTAAAATGCTCTATCTATCTGTCTCTCCATCAAAATCCATCTATCTATCCATCCGTACATCTATCTATATGTATTATAAATTCTCTTTTAAGCCGTCCAGGAAGATGTTTCACAATTAATAATGGATGAATACATGGAAATATGCCTAATACTGAAATATTTTTTATTTTTCAAACGAAAAAATAAGACCACTGAAAACTTTCTAAAATTGCAAAAAACAAATCAAATCTCAAAAAAATAACGCCATTCCCATTGCCTTTATCTCGTTCCCCGATTCTCCTGGTCAAGCTATTCGACTGATATTTGCTACATACCTCCTTGCATTCTCCTGCTGTTTCACATGAATATTCAGTTGTTCCGTTCACTGATTTGTTTCCATACTAGAAATAAATGATAAAGAAGATGAGACATAGTCAAATCATTAGCACAGGCATGGTTAAATCGAGATAATCAAGCACAAATCATGTAAAAACAAGTAATTAGTACAAAATGAACCGCCCTGTCTAATTAAGTTCAATACAAATTAACAATGGTCTTATAAAACAATGTAATCGATTGAATGCAAACATTGAATGCTGATGTCGAAATCAACTAAAGCTGTCAGCTCTAAACAAAGAGTTTAGTACCAGAAGGTATTCGTTGTTTTAAACCCAAGACGACCAAAAGCGAGCCAACTTCAAGAACAAAATTAAAATGTATACTACCAACTACCCTGTCCTGTCTTTGCTGACACAAAAGAAAGATGCTTTGTTGTTGTGGCCACCCCCACCAATATACAGACATATCAGTAAATCATTATAAGTAAACAAATATGTAATAGAGTTGCAGATATTTATTTTGATACGATATGCAAAAATACTCACCTTTTCAGTACAATACGAATAATAACGAGCTGATAAAAAGTAATTATCTATCGAAGAGAGAGGTTTATTGCTTGGTTTTGTTGGGCGTTTTGTGCAAGGATTTCCATTGAACAAATCATTATTACTGCCAATTGCTTGTGCTTCAACAATCGTTTGCGAATTCCATAAAATAAGTGCAATATAAAAGATGAAAAATATGTGTATGAATATTAACACAAATTTATCCATTTTGACGTTGGCATGTGTTTACAAATATCAGCACAGCATGTTTCTAAAAGTTTAATACAATCTTTGCAATGTAAAATGTTCCGCCATTTTCTGAAATTTTAACTACGAAACGACTGAGTGACAATATAAATAAATCACTGGCATTTCTTCTTGCGGAATATTTTTAACCCCACGCATTCGCATCTCATCGCGACGGTGCGTGGACAGACAAGAGACTTCAGACCAGCTTTGTTTACCTTCTAATCGCGACTCTTTGTTCTTTTTTGTTTATGGAACTTACGATGACATCACAAATTGCGTGGAACATTTTCAAAGGTGAGAACTTTCAGCAAGTTACCACCGTTTTCCAAAGTTTTTCATCTCTGAAAATAATTTGGCCTTAATAATGTTGCTCCCAAGAAATTTATCCACGCCGTCTGGTAAGGTACAGAGCCCGCCACCACATTTCTTCTCGTTAGTTTCCAGACTACTACGAGGGTTCCTCTTCATTCTGCGCAAATTTTCCTTTGGCACTGCATTCTTTTATTTATTTATTTAATTTTTCATTCCTTTATTCATGCATTATCGTTATCCATTCTTATTTTGAATATTTATTTTTATGATTTTCCAAGGTAATATTACTCAATTTATTATTTTTGAATCTAACTCTTTTTTTATATATATTTAATGTTTTGTTTAGTGTCCTTAATTAGCTCCTTCTTGTTACATTATTTTTGACACTTGAAAAGTTAGTAATAATAATAATAATAATAATAGCGATTTATTTTAGCAACTGCTTGCAGCAACAGTCATTAAATGTGTTATTGGAAGATTAAAATAAATTAATTTGTTCAAGCAGATCAAACAATTCATGATCTATTGCAAAACAGACACAGAGTACATGGGTATATTGATATGGTGCCAAACAAAAATTTTAGTTAGATGAAAAATTGTTACAGTGCTGAACATGTTAGTACTGAAACCAGAACTGCAGGGTTGCTGTTGGAAGTAAGTCTAATATGCTGTGAGAGTTATATGACAGATGATCACACTTAACAAGGAAAATACCTATTGAATACATTGAAGATACCTATGATCAATACAAACACAATATTAATAGATCCAATACATATGCAAATTGTATAAGATAAACAAGATTTAGAATTCCAGAATTTGAAAAAGCAAGCTTAAATCCTAATTGTTTCAATTACGAATATCATGACTATTTCACTCAAATGTCAGTTTAGTCTGATTGAATTCAACAGCAGTTTTAACAATTTTTCGGAGGTGTCCAGCTCTCAATTTTGGGACGCGTTGTGCTGTAAGGAACATACTCCTTAGGACTTCCAGACGAATTTCTTTCATGGGGCATATCAAACTTGGACTCTTTTGGTGGAACTTTTGATGGTGGATCATCTGTCATAAATTGCATCCATCTGTGCCATTCAGGTGGAATTTGAGAAGCATCATAATCAAAACGGCCTTTGTATGCATATTCAACAAATCTGTTTCTTGGAAACATATATTTGTTATTCTCATAATATTTGTTGCCAAAATCATCTGTACCCATAAGTGCCCCTGTCCTGACATTACCTTCTCTCAATAGACGCCTAAATGCATTACCGGCGCCACCAACAATCTTTAAAACCTCTAACTGTTCCTTGAAAGCTCTCAATAGTCCCGCCATCTTGGTGTCAGGGTTGCCAGGTCGAAAAATTTCTTAAATCCAAATCATGCGTGACAAAAATCCAGATTAATCCAAATTTCAAAACGAGGCTTTAAAACAATAGAATCTTCTACAATGAAAACGAGGCTCATTGTCAAAGGAAATATTTCTCAGTCATAATACTCCCAAGATACTTCCGGAGAACAAAAGCAACAGGTTTTCATTGTCAAATGTGTTTGGATATTGAAATTGCTTTTGGATTCTCAATTTTCATTATATACAGTTGTGAAATTTCTTTTGTTATTGAGCTTGCTTTTAAATAAAATCCTAGAAATATGGAAATTCTCTGATAAATCCAAAATTAATCCAGATTTTCGGTCAAATCCAAATGATTTTTTCAAATCCAAACGAGTTCTTAAAAATTCAGATTTCTGGAATTTGGATTTGAAAAATCCAAACTGGCAACCCTGCTTGGTGTTGTGAAAATAATAACGTCAGAAAGTGCGCATGCCAATGAACTGCCCACTTTTAAAAAAATAATACGAGTCATCACATACCGTAAATCCTCGAATAAGCCCCCACGTTCGAATAAGCGCCCCCCTCGATTAAGCCCCCACCTAAAAAATCATTTTTGCAAATAAGCCCCCCCTCGAATAAGCCCCCATGGGGTCTTATTCGAGGGAAGCATAAGTGCAGAATAATATCTTAATTCGAGAAAGCCCCCACAGGACAATAGCTATACAGTATCACTTCCTTTGACTCGAAACAAAAAAGCAAAAAGAAACGCGATTTTCGTGATGATAAGCAAATTATAAGTTTTGTTAGATCTTCACACAGCACTTTGTGAAAAAAAGTTTAGTTGATTGAGAAAACCATATCGTTTTTTTTCTGTCAACCTTTGAGGAAAAAGCAAAACTTTGAAATAAGCCCCCCCCTCGAATAAGCCCTCCCCTCGAATAAGCCCCCACCCAAAAATTCATTTTTGCAAATAAGCCCCCGGGGGCTTATTCGAGGATTTACGGTACGGCAGCACACATAGTTTTATATAGTAAAATCATTATTTTACAGTAATATTTCGACCCGAATTTGTAAATACGGGTGTGTTACGTATTTGTCGAGGTCGTTGAGTTTGATAACGACCTCGACAAATACGGGTCGAAATATTACTGTAAAATAATGATTTTACTATATAAAACTATGTGTGCTGCCGTATGTGATGACTCGTATTATTTTGTTACTACACACTAGTAGAGATGACTTTAAAAGACTGCCCACTTTTATATATCTACAGACCTGCGCAATACAAGATTACTGGATGTTGCGGTGGAGCATTCATTGCGTAATAGACTCTTAATACATTTTTTAAATGCAAATCGGGAATAATAAATGTAAAAGAAACAAACAGATTTTTCTTGATGGTTATAATATCTTTTATCATGCAAGCTATTCATTACTGATAAGTCAATACAGAAAATGAAGCAAAGATATAATGTTAAAAAAGTTACAAGAGTCCTTGGCGCTGAAGATCATCAAAAATCTTTTTAGTGACAACATTTCCAGTGGAATCTTCAAACTCTTCTTCGTTATCAGGTTGCCATCTTTCCTTGGACTTGGAATTTTTCAGTTTGTCCCAAAGTGCCATTGCATCTTCAATGAAAGTGACGTTTGCAAAATGTGCCGTGTTTGGAATACCGAGACAACGCATTCCATGTGCATGACGCCATTCAGCAAAGTGTCGTTGGAAAGCCTTTGGACCACGATACTTGAAATTTCCGCAAATTTCACAATTGTAGTAGATATTCAAACCATGAAGCTTATACAGCCAATATGGGATTGGCTTTCCATCCCAGCCTAAAACATGCATATTAACGCATATCAATAATGAGGTGTGGCCATAAAACCAGCAAAGTTTAACTATGCACAACACCCTTATTTGCTCTGCAATACCTTTCAAATACTCCCATTTTGTATGGCCCTCCCATTATACAAAAAAATAAGCAGCTATAAAACTTACCAAGTGGAAGGTTTTTTGGATTATATAAGACTTGTTCTTCATCATCATCAGACTCTTCATGTCCAACATCCTCGGCCTCATCATCTTCCTCCAATTCATCAGATGTGCGAGCTTGTTTTCTTTCAACATTTTCTCTTGTTGCCTGCCTCTCTTCTCCTAATATCTCTACCAGCTTATAAACCTTGAAGAAACACACATTGCAATCAAAACTCTTATTCTTTGAACACATTTTAAACACCCAATAAAATGGAAAAAAAAAGCAATCGTTCTATTTTTGTGTGATAATCACAAAGCATTGAGGACAAAGGATAAAATCAAAGAAGCAAATTCAATCATTTTACCTGTGCTTCAAATGATGCTATTTCCTTTTGCTTCTGGTTATAATCAGTCCCTCTCCCTTTTCCTTTAGATTTGGCAAATACAGAAGGGTCTAGTTCTTCCATGGATTTTCCTTTAGTAAGAAAAAGCCTTTGCGCTCTTTGCTCAAGAGTTCCTCCACACTTCAACCCCAGAGCCTGCAATGCAGACTTCAATCGATCAAGCCCAAGAGACATTAGTTCTTCAGCCGATGAAAAAGCTGACAGATCCAAATGAGCACCGGAGTGAGCCAGGGCGCTTCCACTTTCTTTTGACCAGCCAGGAAAATTGCCCTTCTCCCAGTTTACCTCAAAATCTTCCAGCACATTGCTTAACTCTCTCTCAATGTTCAAGATTGGTTTTGCCCTGGAGATGTAATCATACAGGTACTCCAGAAGATGTTGCAAGTATCTCTTGTAATCTTGATTCTTTCTGTCTTTTGAAATGTCAAATAATCTATCAAACGTAGCAAGGTAAGTGAGATAATCAATGTGTTCCACTGATTTCAAGTTCAAGTAACACGTGTACATCTCATGGAGATCAATGTATTTTCCATTCCCTTCTTCATCTGAGAAAACTGCAAGAAGATCTTGCTCTTCTGCTGGCTTTTCTCTCATATCCTTCAGCCTGTTGAAACATAGGAAAAAAAGGCTCAGTCATATACCAAATTCTGTTTGAACAAATCTATGAAATGGCAAGGGCAAACTTTCGTATATAAAAGAATTTTACAATAACATTATGAAGAAACTGATTCAACCAGAAATAGCTATTTCCAAATTTCTTTTCCCCAAATGCTTTATGTACTTATTTCACCACAGATTACCTGAGAAACTCCATCTGCATTGGTTCGGCAATTTCATTTGGATATTTTCTGTGGTACTCCTTTATTGTTCTCAGACGACCATAAAACTCTGCAAACTCGTTAGGCCCTGCTATGGAATTAATTTCTTCCTTTCTTAATCCATCACTATCAGCATAGAGATTTTTAAGCTTATCACTTATATCTTGAAGTCTGTCTAGCAGTATCTTTTTCCGTGTATCTGAGTTAATTTTCTCCTTCAAAGTTTGTTTTTTCAATAGATCTTCTTGTACCATGGCTTCAACAATCCTCTCTCTTTCCTCGTGATATCGCCGCTGCTGTTCCACGATTGTTTCCATTTTCGAATAATATCGTATAAGTGTTAATCAATGCAATCCAAAAAAGTTTGCTGGTAAACAGACGTCAGGAAAAATACCAAGTTATGGAACTGCTCTCTAAACTTGATTTGACAACAGAAATACCATGCATGAAGTGGGTACGTAATTTTCACATGCACCAAAAGAAGAAAAAAAGCAAAGGCCATGAAGAGAAGGACTGGGTTGAGTAAGCGTCACTGATTTCGAGAACAAAGAAAAACTATTTTCACGCATTTAGGATATCAGTGTCTGGTGCGATAATTGGGGTGGAGTTAGGGTTAGGGTCAGGGTTGGGGTCAGGGTTAGGGTTAGTATTGCCTAAAGGTGGGTGTGCATGCGCAGTAACATATATGGGCTACTGCGCAGGAGAATTTATGACGTATTGATATCCACTGTGTCTTGTGTGAGGATTAGGGTTGGGGATTGGGGTTAGGGTCAGGGTTAGTATGGCCTAAAGGTGGGCGTTCATGCGCAGTCACATATATAGGCTACTGCGCAGGAGAATATATGACGTATTGATATCCACAATGTATGATGTGAGGATTAGGGTTGGGGTTAGGGTTAGGGTCAGGGTTAGTATGGCCTAAAGGTGGGCGTCCATGCGCAGTCACATATATAGGCTACTGCGCAGGAGAATGTATGACGTATTGATATCCATGGTGTTTGGTGTGAGGATTAGGGTTGGGGTTAGGGCTAGGGTTAGGGTTAGTATGGCCTAAAGGTGGGCGTTCATGCGCAGTCACATATACAGGCTACTGCGCAGGAGAATATATGACGTATTGATATCCACAGTGTATGATGTGAGGATTAGGGTTGGGGTTAGGGCTAGGGTTAGGGTTAGTATGGCCTAAAGGTGGGCGTCCATGCGCAGTCACATATATAGGCTACTGCGCAGGAGAATTTATGACGTATTGATATCCATGGTGTTTGGTGTGAGGATTAGGGTTGGGGTTAGGGCTAGGGTTAGGGTTAGTATGGCCTAAAGGTGGGCGTCCATGCGCAGTCACATATATAGGCTACTGCGCAGGAGAATTTATGACGTATTGATATCCACAATGTATGATGTGAGGATTAGGGTTGGGGTTAGGGCTAGGGTTAGGGTTAGTATGGCCTAAAGGTGGGCGTCCATGCGCAGTCACATATATAGGCTACTGCGCAGGAGAATTTATGACGTATTGATATCCACAATGTATGATGTGAGTATTAGGGTTGGGGTTAGGGCTAGGGTTAGGGTTAGTATGGCCTAAAGGTGGGCGTCCATGCGCAGTCACATATATGGGCTACTGCGCAGGAGAATGTATGACGTATTGATATCCACAGTGTATGATGTGAGGATTAAGGTTGGGGTTAGGGTTAGGGTTAGGGTTAGTATGGCCTAAAGGTGGGCGTCCATGCGCAGTCACATATATAGGCTACTGCGCAGGAGAATCTATGACGTGTTGATATCCACAGTGTATGATGTGAGGATTAGGGTTGGGGTTAGGGTTGGTTAGGATTGGGGTTACTTGTTTATACATTCAGTTCAGGATTCTGTTAGTACGTTAGTACCCAATCTTAATCCTCCGCAGCTACCCTGTCTGACGTCATGCGCAGCACAGTGAGGGCAAAGTTTTTCTTTGTCAACAACACACAAGAAATTTTATTCTTCTGTCCTGTTAGTGTAGTTATCGTTCAGAGAAGAAGGATACGGAGAAAAGGGATGTGAAATGTTTGTTTCATGATTATATTAAGATTCTAGACTTGTTTAGGAAGGTTGCCGCAATCAATATTGCTCTTTTCTGGAGTTTGTAGGACTTGCAGGCCGCAGAAGTCGCCCTGGAATCTTCCGCAGAAGACGAAGGTGGAGAGTCACCGCCACCAGAAAAGAAAGCTCGTTTGCAATCTGTTTCAAAATCATCATCAGATTTCGTTTCTTTGTCGTCTACTTCAACAACTCAACTTAGTGTTATGCACGACGAAATTCATGCAACCCAATCTGGTGCCGAAAAAGCTACGCTAACTAACACGAATGGAGCCTTGTCAAATAATAAACACGTAGCTAATGGTGGCGGTGATGAATGTTTAGGCGATGATAACTCTACTGCTTTGAAGAGAAAACTCAGCAGATTCGATGAGGATGTTATTCGATTAATTGGCCAACATTTACAAAGCCTCGGGCTTAAGTTAGTATAATCTTTCAGTCAACCCAACATTAAATTCGACGTTACACCATGTTCAATGTATAGTTTTTTTGCAAGCAAAAATTATTGCTGACTTTGGATATATGAATCATCTAGATACTTATCGTGTTCGTGATTATCAAAGCTTTTTCACATCTGAACTTGATACCGATAGGAATATTATAATGGCGTTGGGGTGTTAATAAAATGAAATGAGATCAAGTTACCTATAATCAAATATATAATGAATCCCGTTTTTTGCAGTAAAACAGTTCAAACTTTAATAAGAGAGACTGGATGTAAGTTAGAAAATCCTGCTGCATTTACATTTAGAGAAAGTTTATTAATTGGTGATTGGGAAAAGGTAAGTTTTCCAGCTTCTATCTCTTCCTTCCCTTGTTTTTCTGGTCAAACAGTTTCAACAACAGTTTCTGTTCAAACAGAAACTATTCCAGAGAGTGATGAACATTCCTTATTGAGCACTCTTACTGTCAGGCAACAAAGATTGAAATTCAGATCATCAACAATTAAAGTTATCAAATTTTGTAGTTCTATTTTACCACAGCAAGTTGCCTGACTGTTAATTAAGTAATATGCCCTGGGCACCACAGTCATAAATGCAGGGTCATTAACCACAATGATTTTCAAGGATGATTACATATGTCTTGCTGTTTTGCAGGCTGAATTTGTCCTGAGAGAACTTCAACCACAGCTATGTAGTAGTGATGCCTTGGTGGTAATTTTGTTTTTTGCACTATGTTACAATAAAATGCAACCCTGCTTTATTCTTGAATATTTATTAATACTTATTTTTGAGTTGTATGAGCTTATATTAGTATCAACTTTCTCTTGCTGTTTTTATATCCTTACTTATTTGTTTATAGAAAATGAAATACCTAATATTAGAGCAGAAATATCTAGAGTTATTAGAAGATGGAAGAGTTGTAGAGGCACTTCACTGCTTGAGGGTTGAAATTACACCTTTGAAATGTGATGCCAACAGATTACATGAACTTAGCAGGTATGATGGATAACAAAACAATAATTTTGTGTTGACTATGATGCCTTGGGTCATGTGATATTTTTTCTTGTCATTAACACTTTTGTCAGTCTTTTAATGGTTTGCCAAGTGTCATGTTCAATTATCTTAACATGATTAATAAATGAAAATGCAAATTAATATCCTTAATGAAGGGTCTTTTGTTTTATCTTTCCTTAAAGGTTTTTTAAAGTCATTATAACTTAATCAAGGCCATGCATTGCTTTGTTAAAGTTATTTCCCCTTCTTTGAATTAAATGTATATTTATGGTTTTAGTTTACTGATGTGCAGCAGCTCAGAAGAACTACATACAAAAGCAAGATGGGAAGGTAAAGGTACAAATACAAGGCAGCAACTAGTAACAAAACTACAAGGTAATGCAGCTCTTGATTAAAGTTGTGCTCATTTGTTTATCTTGCAGTTCTTTGACTCAGGGAGAGGGAAACCTGCCTTTTACCTTTGCTTCTTTGCTTGAAAATGTCTTTTCTGTGGTAGACATTGATATTTCTCAGGTTTCTTTCAAGCTTTTTAATCCAGGCCCTGAAAAAGCTCTTTCTGTCTGTAGTTTTATTCATTACAAGCAAATATCTGACTGTAGTTCTCTTGCTTAGATTATTTACCTGCAAGTGTCCTGCTGCCACCCAAAAGATTAGAGACTTTATTGAACCAAGCATTGAAGTTGCAAATACAAAATAATTGCATCTTTCACAACACTGCTCTGGATTCTGAGCTAGCATCATATTCTTTGTTAAATGATCACCATTGTGACAGGTATAATACCCAGCTTTCAAGAGTTTCACTCTTTCTGCTTGTTGTTTCTTTTTTGCACAATCAATATTGTTATCTTAATAAGTATTTTTGATTGTTTTCCTTTCACACTAGATCATACTTCCCTTGTCAAGCAAAACAGACTTTATCTGAGCACTGTGATGAGGTATAAGCTCTAATATTTTAACTATGTAGCTATTAACTTTAGTTTGAAATGTTTCACTGAGTGTAAAAGTTTTTTATTGTCATTCAGGTTGGCGTTGTAACCTAATCTTTCTAAAAAGCATTGTAAACCTACTCATAAATTGTCCAATTTGACCTTTATTATGCATAAAATAACACGTAGCATAGCATACCTTAGTGGTCTTTTGATGAGTCAATTGCATGCTTTTTCATTACCAGGTATTGTTCATAAGATTTTCGCATAATGGTAGAATGTTAGCCAGCGGATCAAAGGATGAAACTGTAATCATTTGGAAAGTAGATGAAGTATGTTTGATGATGAACATCTTTTTCATTGGTTGTATTTTTACTGACCTGTTGTCTTTGTAATCTATTGGTGAAGTTAGCTTTTTGTTCCAATGTTTTTCATCCCAATTCTCGTTTCAGGACGATAAAATAGTGAAATTTCGAACATTACAAAGACACAACCACGGAGTTGGCTATCTGTCATGGAGCCCTGATGATTCACATTTAATTGTTTGTGGTACAGATGATTGTTCTGAGCTTTGGATATGGCAGGTAGAGGTAGGATAACTGGTGATGTAGTTTCTTCTTATTTATAAATGCACATTTTAAACTCTTCAGCTTGCTGAAAAATTAAAAAAGTAAATAAAATTTAGTGAGCTTTTTGATAGAGCTGCTCTATCTATCTTAGACGGGCGAACTGAAGTGCAGAACGAATCATTCATCAGAAGATAGTCTCACTTGCTGTGCCTGGTATCCTGATGGCACGAAGTTTGTTACTGGTGGAATGAGAGGACAGTTCTACCAATGCGTAAGAGAACCCATACACCATCTAGCAATCTCTCATTATCAATTACCAATTAAAGCTCAATTGTTGTTACGTTAACGTATCATGCTTTTGCATTGCAGGATTTAGATGGAAACGTCATAGAGTCTTGGGAAGGCGTTCGAGTAATAGGTTTAACTGTTCTAGATGATAACGAAACTGTGCTGGCTGCAGACACACATATGAGAATTCGATCCTATAGCTTTGAAGATAACGAAGATTCAGCATTGTACGTAGCTAATACCTCTGTTTAGTTGTTTGCTTGAAAGCTTTGCTTGAGCATTGCTTTTTTGCGTTGAGCTTGATTTGCATAAGCAAAGTGTTCATTTAATTCTAGGATACAAGAAAGTCATTCCGTCATGTCCTTTAATGTCTCTAGTGATTGTAGATACATGATTCTTAATATCGCGTTGCAGGTATGTTAATTATTGCAATGCTATTCACTCTGCTGTTCGTTGGGAAATTAATAAGAGTTCGTTTTGTTATGATGTCTGCATCCTTTTGATGAATTTCGGAGAGTTTCAAATGTTATTGTTCCATTCGTTCTTTAGGGAGTAAATCTTTGGGACATTAAAGATCGTACGTTGGTTAGAAAATTTAGAGGCGTAACGCAAGGATTTTATATCATACATTCTTGTTTTGGTGGTATTAATGAAGATTTTATAGCGAGTGGAAGCGAAGGTTAGTTGAATACAGCTGGTTCTTTGCCAGGCACAGATTCTGACTACAATTTGCCATCTCTGGTCACAGTTGCAATTACGGGTACCTGTAAACGAATAGCGCCATTTCCAAGTAGAGAAAACGTACCATCCCACTTGTCGACCTAAAATCCTGTCTTCTCTCCCCCCCCCTCCCCCCAAGGCATGGTCCTTGATCGAATTTACCACGAGTTACACCGAGAAATTAATCTTGACCGCAACAATAATGGCAAGGACTTCATCTAATGCTCTGAATGTATTTTATATGTGCTAGCCCAGCCCTATAACCATTGTATGTTACCATTGCAGATAATAATGTGTATATATGGCATCAAAAGACAGAAGGCTCACCTATAGCTACATTAAAGGGACATACTAAAACTGTGAACTGTGTTCATTGGAATCCTAAAAACCCAAGCATGCTAGCGTCTGCTAGTGATGATGGTACTATCAAAATATGGGGACCAGAGAAGAAGCTCGAAGTTGGTGGTAAGTCGTTTATTCTTAACTATGGTAATGGAACACTAGTCTAGATTCATGCAGTCAACTCTGTCTAATTCGAACACCCTGGGGAAGCATGAAAATGTTCGAATTACAAAAAGTTCGAATTATAGAGGTTTGTTTTATAAGAATTGGTTCATTAGTGATCCTTGAAGGGACAGAGAATTTCGTTCGAATTAGATAGAGTTCGAATTATACAAGTTCGAACCATGCAGATTGAACTCTATATTTAATTTTCACGATTATGTGGTTACTATTGTCTCAACAGAAATTGCTTAGTCCACTGGACCTTTCAATCGTTTGCTACACAAGTATTCTTTGATGAAAATGATGCAAGAAGTTGTACCTGAACATCTAGTGGAACTCATTTACTTTATTCTTCTGTGTTGGTGTGGTATCTTGGAATGGCAAGCAAGTATTAGTACGGTGTGATATTTTGTAATTAAAGAGACTACTTCGTAACTTCATAGCTAATTTACACCATTATCAACCCATTTTCCCTGCTTAAAAATCTTCAATATTCAATACCCCTCGTGACGATCACTCTCTTTCTACAATTGCCAGTGTACAAATATCATATTCTTCACTATTAATGTCTTTGTAAATAGAAGTGTTTTGGTTGTTGCTTATTTTGAAATGATTCGACTGAAAGAATAAGGTAGATGTGAATTGCGGGTGAAGACAGCATTTTTATGCAGCTTAGATTAGCTTGGGATAGTTTACAAGAGTGCTAACGAAATATGATAAGGATTCACTTCAAACATGGCTGAGTGTTCAAACTACCCCCTTCCCCACATAGGTTATTTTCTAGTTATTTCTAAACCTTTTGGATTGCTAATTTCTTCTCTGTCTCTCGTTGACTTAATTCTTTATATAGAATATTTCAGATGTTTTTAATGATGATCTTATGATAATTATTTAATGATTAATCTAATGATAATAAGTTTTGAATGAAGCTGTTATCATTAAAAACACCCGAAATAGTCTATATAAAGAATTAAGTCAACGAGAGACATAGGTTATTTTCTGTTATTGACAAATTGGGGGGGGGGGGCAAAGAATTCGCATTCCCCTTACTGAGAAAGCTTTTTTTGACAGAACTCGTAAACATTGTGCTTGCAAAACCCTTAAAAGAACGACACAATATTTGCAGATTTGAATAGCGTTTTCATTATTTGATTTGTGATGCAGAAAGGGTAGTTGTTGTTCACTAACATCTAGAACAAGGCTGTATGTAAATACCTTTGTATATTTGAACTTGTATCTATTTTATCATTTTCTTCTATATAACTTCTTGGTAATTTTATCTACTCAACAAATCGAAGCTGTAATTTATCAATAGCAAATTTTGACTTAAAATTATATTTATTGCAGCTATTTCAACAATGTCAGTGTTTTAGAGCAATTATACCAGTTTTTTGGTTGAAGACTCTTCGCTTTATTGTTTTCTTAAAAGTTGAATGCAACGAAAAAGGGCGTGAGTTTTTACTTTTTGGGCAGATCCTGAAGTTGTTTTCGAAATGAAAGAATTCGGAATTCAGTTTATTGATAATGTTTTAGCTAGAAGTCCGAAATGTTTTTACCACCATAACTTGACGTCACAACTATGATATATTGGAAATTTTGTTTTGCTTCGTGGCAAAGAGCTTGCAACAACGCCCATGTTTCGTCGCTGCGGGGGAGGCCATTACTTTTGCATTCCCTTTCCTCTCTCACTTCAAAACCAGGAAAGCATACACTACTAAAGGTGCAACGATAAAGTCGGGTCTTTTGAGGAAAGCTAATGAATTCTTTCTTGGATTTTTAGTAGGCCTCGAGAAAAATAGGTGGTGAAGTTGGAATGGGATTTTTATAGATTGTGATCTGGCTGGCACAAGACGTAGCATTTTTACGTTTTTTGTCTGTTTTGCAGCTTAGCAGCAATCAAAATAAACATGGCGGAACGGGGAACTGAAAGTAATGGAAATAATGACTCTTGCCAAACTTGTGAAAATGAAAGAGTCGACAACAATATTAAATCAACTCGTTTCGAGTCAGTTGAACTTAATGCGGTTGATGGTGATATATCAGATATCAGTGATGAAGAGGGCACTTCAGGTGCAGGAAGCACTACAACTAAAAGTCGGCCTAAAAAGAAACTGAAGAAGAAACGAAGGTCAAAATCTTTTACGAGTAATGACGAAAATACTAGCACAGACGATGACACTGTTGCCGTGGTTTCAATTCGTAGGCAAAACGCGCAAGATGTAAATCTGGTAAGTCAGGCAAAATAAAACATGCCTCCAAGTTCAACATTGTCTTTATAGTGATTAGGTATGATATTGTACTCTACTCTTCTGGATGGTTAAATAAATTTAAGTTAAATTTTCTCTGATAAAGCTTCATAACTCAAAGCAATAGTAAAAGCATAGAATGAGATGATTTACTGCTATTTTTTATTCAGGCTGATTTAAGTTGGACAATGTGGATGTGGTATTATGTTGTTGCAGTCTCTACTGGTGCTTTTCATTGTAAGTAATATTGCTGCATATTTACTTGTGTACCCAAAGGTAGTGCAGACTTAACTTCAGAGAATCTCAATTTTATTTGATGATAGCGCCAGCTATCCTCGATTCGGTCTGCTATTTTGATTATTTTTTCGCAATATTTTATTTTGAATTATGTCTATTTTAGTTGCGGAGTATTGTGGAGAGAAGCTGGCTGAATTCTTTGGCATCACAACTCCAAAATATCAATATGTCATCGATGAATACTACAGAGTGAAACAAGAGGTTAAAACTACAGTTATAAGTAGTTTTACCAGTTATAATCACATTTATCTTGAATGTCATTTCATATAGTCTTTGGCTTGTGTTTTTATACCTGTTTCTTATATTTAATTTTGCAGGAGAAAGAAGAGAAAGAACAAGAAGAACGAGAAAAAAAACATATTCAGCAAGTGGAAGCAGAGAAGCTTTCTAATTTAGAAGGTGGAGACAAAACTGAAATTACACACAATTTGGAATTGAATCAAATTTAGAACTAGTATATTCGCGCTCATTATTGTAAATCGTGTAAACTTTCTATCTAACTAATTGATTAAGTGGGCTGATTGAATCATATATGGGTCTTGACAACTAAATAGAAGTGATAAGTGATATGGAAAGGCATATGCAAGGTTTATCCTTTCTGACCATAGCAGAGTAAAATGAAAGGTAGATATACCATGATGTAACCTAACATGGTATATGCTCTTTGTTGTATGAACCTGGGTATGATATGGATATTGTATGTATTGCTAGTTCTATAGATATTTTTGTGAATTTTAACTGGTTAAAACAACAGATTTAAGTTTTCATTTTCATTTGTCTCAGTTAAGATTGGTTGTAAATAGTTGCTATGCTACACATTCACAACTTAAACACTGTTCAGTTTTGCTTTCAAAATTTTGCTCAATACATGTATAAAGTTATGGGATTTGTGAAATGATCCCTTAACTGGGAGTAAGTGCTGGTTTTAAAACAAAATACGGATTTATTACGTTGTTAAATTATTTGAATAAATATTTCTCCAGTTCCAGTCTGTTTAATTAAAGCCTCTTTCTCCTCCAATCAATACCAAAGCGAGGCGAGGCCATTCAAAGTTTCTTTCTTTGAAGCATGGAGGCATGTCCGCACTCGACTCATCTCTTTCTGGAACTATTTCCAAGAATTTTTATGGCGTAGAAGAACAGGTTACCAAATTCATGACAAAAACGATTCAAATTGCCTAGTTTCTAATATATAACAATAATTTTACAGGCTGACTGCACTTCTATACTGACCTAGGCACAACAACTTTTGCTAAATTTTGGCCTGTTTTTACAATATTGAATTTCACCTAATTTTTTATTGCAAAGCACTTTGAATACTTTGAAGAGACTATGGAAGCGAATCTCGACGAAAATTACTTGTTCTCCAGCTTTCAGGAGCAGCTTACTGGTAAACCAAGCAAGTCAAAGAAGAGTAAGAAGCGAAAATTGGTTGATATAATTAGTAAAGATGATGGAGAGTTTTTAAACATTTCTGGAGAAATTGCTGCACTTCTTGAGCAAAAAGAAAAATACATTCAGCAATTAGAGGAGCAAAATAACAAACTTAAGGCAGTTATAAAACGTATTTGTGGACCGCAAGATTTGCAGAACGATGAAGCATCAATGCCACATGCTTCATTTGAATCGATGCCCATGGCAGTTGTTTTGTTTCTAAACAACCAGTGCTCTTTAACTTATAAAAACGAATTGGAAACATGTCTAATTAATCTGCCGAAAAAGGACACAAAAGCAGATGATATCGGTGATAATGCACAATTTGCCCCAAAAGTGCAACCATCTGCAGTGCCATTGCGGGCATTTTCAGTTGATACAAAAGGAAAGCGAATTCATAAGCCAAAAGCAGTAGATGAAAGCAACGAACCTCATGTTTGCAGCTCTGTGCAGTATTATCATGGATTTTGCCTTGATAGAACCGGTCTTCCTCTCCTTGATTATAATCCAGCAATTTCACAACTCTGGTCCATTCCTGTTTACGAGCAAGTGTTTTTAAATGCTTTGCCTGTGGTCACAGATGGTCAGAAGATTGTGATCAGACAAAAGAAACAGGCCTGTTGTTTCAACTGTTTGGGAGACCACAACGTCAGCCAATGTGACCAACCAAAAGATCAAAAGAAAATAAATTCAAATCGAGATGTTTTTATGCAGAAGTTTGGTTCCCCCGTTGCAGATTCACGGTACCACCAGAGCGATACTGATCGGTTTAGAGACTTCAAACCTGGCCATGTCAGCAGTGGATTGAGGGAAGCTCTTGGGATAGATGATAGTGAACTACCTCCTTATATATACAAGATGAGATTGCTCGGCTACCCCCCTGGCTATCTGAAGCCGAGTGAACCAAGTTTGTTAATGTATGGTAAGGAAGGAAATCGTATTGATGATCTTGGACAGGAAGAAGGGGAGCTTGAATTTCCACCTGTATCAAAAAATATTTTATACGAGGGCTTCAACGCACCTATGAGTGAGGGTAAGTTATATTTTGTTTTCTTTTTATTATTTTTTTGTCCATGACAACATTGACAATAGAGAAAGAATCATTGTAACATTATCGATAATTGATATAATTTCAGGTGTAATTGATCGATCTATTGAATATGGTATGCCACCGTTTGATGAAAGCTACACATTCAACTCAATTCAGCATGATTACTCTTTTCAATCTCCCTCTGCGTCATCTCAAACCAACCACTACCCCAATGATTCATTTGGGGGCAGGGAGATTGTCAGTAGAGGGCTTGACAAGGCAGCTGTAGATATGGAACTTGATGATACTGCTATCAACAGCAATATCAATCAATCCTCAGCTGATCGATATGATTTTGCACAAGATGGTCCTGATTATACAGGAGTTAAATCTCAGTTATCTCAATCCACTCCTGAGCATTCCAAGCTTCCACTAGAACGAGACGGAGCTGGAATGCCATTGAACTCATACGAGGTTGGTGAGCTATTTAACGAGGTTGAAAAAACAACCAAAGCATCAGAGATCATTGATACCTATTTGGCGCAAGGGCAGACTTCTTACCACGATGATAAAGCAAGTTCAACGCACAGAGAATGGTGGATTGACGAGCCAATATCATCTACCGCGGGGATATTATATTACACGTGCACTCCTCCACCGACTATAAAGGCCGAGTTGAAGTTTGAGAACATTGTGAAAGATCCTGTTCATGACATCGACAGAGAACCGTGGAAAACGGATAGTGCAAGTTGGTACGACCCTTTGTATGGTGACTTATCCACGCACACAGGTATCTATGATTCTATTAAAGAAATTCTCAAGAAAAGAAAAAGAAGAAGGCAACTTAAAAAGGTTAGGTAAACATTTATCGCTATCATTTTTATCACAATTCTTTTTTGCGTTTATTTCTTTATCTTTATTACAAAGCATCAAGAATAAGAATCAAATCTTGATGCTTTTTTCTAATACCACTGATGCTATAATCATTGTATATTTTCGAAGTTATATGGTAACTTTTACTTGCGTTATTATTTTTTCATCTTCTGTCGAGAGCTTTCATTTAAGTTCATGCAAGGTACAGTAAAATCCCCATAACTTGAGCCTCAAAGAGTTTCGTGTTAACGATTGTTCGAGTTATATTCGAGTTCTGTTAGAGAGTACTAACAAAGGTTTCAAGGAGAATGCAAATTGGTTGGAGTTATCTAAGGTTCGTTGAATGGTTCGTTGAATCAATGCCTCGTCCCAAAACAAGCTCGACAGTTTCAATTAGAGGCTTATGCCATATATGGGCAGCCCCAGAGAACAATAGAAGGCGATGCACTCACCAAAGGTTTACTTGCTTTCGCATACCAACGAGTAAGAACGTCTTAAAATACTGAAAGTGAATCGGACAAAAGAGCTAATAAATTAAATTTTATGAACCTGGAAATTGGAGTGATAGGGAAAACAAACATTTGTTTGTAGCCAATACGTTGCACTGAATCTGACTTGAAATTTGATGGGGGCCTTGTTCACAACTTTGTGCTTAAAAGGGGGCTGATTTGAGAGGGGGTTTAATCGAATTATTACGGAAGGCCAGAAGTGCGATTGCGTAGCTTTTATGTTCGAAAGAAGAGCCATGTAACCGTGAAATGAATTCTATTTTCTGCAAGCTTCCTGCGAGTTGAATAATAGCGATATATTTACTGGAATAGGAGCGGAATTCATGTGATACGACCACCGCCGGCTGTTTTGTCATTGAGTATTGCTCTCGCGTTATGTACTTATGAATATCAACGTGAATACTGGTCAGCACATTGTGCATTAGATAACATAAGTATTGCTGTCTTTGAACTCGCGCTGTTCTCTACACATGTTTTATCAACGCTGTTGAACGTTCTACGTATTAATCGTTCTCTTCATTATACCCAGCATGAACCGAAATTTACGCAGAATCAATAATAATTGAAGATGCTTTTTACTATTTAGCTCGTCAAAAAGCTAACTATTTCAAATTACAGTCAGATTTTCCACATCGGTAAGTCAGCTTCGTTTTTATGTGTGTCATGGGCATGCTTTAAGAAATACAGGTACAACGTAGCACACGTCATTGTCTAGTAGTAGTCGTGTATTGCCTGTCATGTTGTTGGCCTAGGATAAATAAGCAAGGGTTTTCGTGAAGTCGTTTATGATAATACCTTATGCATATCGCATCAAGATATCTATGTCATTTTTTCCCTATTATTGACTTTGTACTTTTTAAAAGTATCGAAGGACGTGCCTATTTATCAATGAGCTTCATTCATTTCAAATGAAACTCAGACTGATAATCATTATTTAATTCGTATCAATCGTGCAATTGTTTAGCTATTTCTCGTGTCAAAGGATTGTATTGTTCAATTTGAAAATCATTTTGAGGAAGGCACACTTTTCGCCCAGGAAATCTTTCAGATTACTTCGAAAGTTGACAATTTGAATAAACTTCGTTCTTTATCATTTAAGCAAAGTCTAATTTCCGTAAAAAATTCACCGCAATTAATTCGTATTTACATCAATCGTGAATGAATGTTTGGACTTTTCGCTCGAGGTAGCAGCGGTTTATTTCTCTTGTGAACACTAGACATTGCAGAATTGTGCTAATTATTATCGTATCGAACAAAACTTTTCCCGATCCATGGGCCATTGGATGTTATTTGTCACCATAACATGAACCATTGGTGTTATTTGCCATGATATCTGTTTTGATTTGATAAAAGACCCTCTGCCAGTTCCTTTGCAAATATTTACCTGGAACGCCAATTATTTTTGCACAAGATAAGCATAGTACAGAATCTCGTGCTACTGACCGAATGTGAACCACCCATTACTAATGACTTTGCCATGCAGTGAAATATACCTACTGTCCCCAAAGTATGCGAAGTGTCCCAAAAGTCTGCGTATGCAAAACGATGCTTGGTTTTGTCCTATCAAATGTGTTTCTACGATGCTCAGAAATCTATGCTTGTGATCACTTTCTGGAGTGAGCAATACATATTGTGCTTTTGCATGTGATCACAGGAGGTATATTATTGAAATCCACGTGTTTGCATTTAGTTGAATTGCGTTTTATTTTTAGCACGGGTCGACTTAGCCTCTTCTATACCTTTAACGGCCTTATGTAGTGCAACTTACACCCATGACGTAACGAGCTCCATTAAGAACAAGGTGCTATTCAATTACCTCCAAGGTTTATTAAGACGACATAAGCATATACACTTATGAAAACTGAAAATTCGTTTTTTCTCAAAACACTGGAGCCAGCAAGTCCTTGTAACAAAATTTCCTTGTTTTTGGAACTGAGCCTGAACCGCTTCTTATTAAGGATTTTTTATAAAAATTAGTTTGTTATATGCAATATTTCCGCAATTTGAATACATGACTCCTCTCTTGTAAATACCACCATTGTGGCTGCGATGTATGTAACCATCGCGTGTGGCCGAGTCTGGTGTTAAAATCCCCCCATCTGTATATATCTTTGCTGAGCATCCTTCAGGATGTTCATCGATTAAGACAAGAACAGGCGAGGCTGTACTTAGCATAGTGCAACATTGGGTTATAAATCATCGGATTAGATTCGTGATTAGGTTGTCCACTGCGTAGGAGGAATCACGTCCATAAAAGGACACCCCGAAGAAGAATCTCACAGAAAGCAAATTCACATTCATTGTTGCGTTTTCGATCTACCGAGTGGGGCAATATCAAGACAAAGTTTCAGGTATTTTGATTTTATCGATTTCTTTCTTTGTGCCATTCTAGTAGGAGAGCGTCAATGCCGTTTTTGCTTTCTTGAGATACGTTTACAAAGTGCTTTGCGTTGCTTTTGCTTAATTTTATCTTTTAAGTAGTTAGATTTCGCATAGCCTGGTTCTCATATGTTCCAAACCGTCACCGATTTTCGCCGACCGTTTTGCAATTTTTTACGACTTATGAGAACATTGTTTTTCTCATCCTCGACTGTCGCCAATATGTCTTGCGAGATATGAGCACCAAGCTTTAATGGTGCTTTCAAAATACACACCACTTTTGTGACACGAGCAAATGTGACATGCTTTCAAGTATGCGCTTTTGTCCACTCAGAACAGTCTAACTCGATTAAGAATTGATTCGTGCATGCGCAAATAATATTCCGAACCATAAAATAGTTCTCATTTAAATTTGGAGTTAAGATCGACTCTGCATTGCTCTTGGGTATGCCCTCAGGCTGGATTCGGGAACAAACGGACTTTAAATGCTGCTAGATATATGTATGACTTTTGCTTTTGAATCATGCAAAACCTCCTTGAAATATCCATGCTTTGATTTATCGATATTACACGTGATTAACAATTTTGAATGTTGCAGCTATCGATTTACTTTAATGATTTGCAAACGTAGTGTTTTTGAAAAATTTTGGTCTTGACAGCGATTGAATGCCTTGTAGACTGACATTCAATACGATCTTCAAGCATGTTCGCGCCTATTTTCTAATTTATTCTATTTTTCAAGCCAATATCTATACATTAGGTGACAAGCGTATATCGTAAATTCATTAAGGATGCACGTACAGTATTGCAGTTGCGGAACCTCGATATCAAACTCAAAACGAGACCAGCAATGTCTCGGTACGTGTATGATGGGCCTTCTAGTATGTCAAGCTTACTGTACACACAAAGTAAGTGAAGTAATGTTTAGAAATGAGTTTTGTCCTCTTGGGCAAGCTGTTCTGAGGTGTGGTCACATCTGCTATTCGTCATTTTGTGACGTCATTCAGGCAATGTTTTGCCCCAGACTCCATAAGACCTCTCAGCATGCTTGTATGTTTTGGACTGCGCCCGCATTTATTGAACAGTGAGTAATTGACTGGTTGAGTCAGAATTTGGTCTGCGATTTTGCGCCAGTACCAATTACATTCGCTACCTCCTTAAATTACGTTTTGGGAAGTAGGGTATTGCAACTGCGCAACCCGTTTGTAGTTTGGTCAGTTACAGATCATTCTTGAGCTCTCTGCTACGTCAAGCTCATTGTTAGTGAATGACTCTTCTTTTATTGTGTGGGTAAATGCGTTTATATTTAACAGGGTTCATCCCTGTTTCCAGTTAGTGCAGTTTTAAAAATGCAATATTTTGATGATTTTCAACTCCTATTTTGTTATCTGGCTGTGCAAGTGTTCAAAGGTTTTAACGCTCTTTTACTGCATATGCGATTGCATTGACGATGAATAGAGACAGACATAATGATTGAAGTGTTTGAAAAGCGGCCTTTATCAGTCGTTTACACGCATCTTTAACATCAAATAGTTCTAACTGGGTGACTCTTTGATTTTCGATATCCATAAATTCAAGCCAAGTGATATCGTAGGTATTGGTTGTTGCTTTGTTCAAACAAGCATGAATGTGCATATCAGTTGATTCATGCACAGGCAATGTTGCCAAACTGTGACAAGAATGGCTCCCTTGGTGTTTGTACGATTTCTGAATCTTTCTGTCTATTGCTTCGGAATCTATCAGAGAGGTTATTTTCTTTGCAACGCAGGGAAGCAGCATTTACCGAAAGCAGGAGTTTAAGCCCCAGATTCACACATTGGCATTCCAAGCTCATCTGAAAGAAGTCTGATCAAGCCGTCAAATTAGATCAAGTATCAAGGAATCAAAGCATACACGTGAGTTTATTTTCATATTTATTTATACGTTTCTTGAACATTTCGTATCATTTATATATGGTACTTGGTGCTCTGAAAGGTACCTTAACATTTGGTTCCATTTATCAATGTGCTACGCATCAAACACCGTCAAGTAATAGCTGTTTCTCGACGTTATTATATAGTATTGTCAATTTTTGAAGCTGGGAATGTTATCTGGAGTAGTTAAATTGCACATTAGCTCAGTTTATAGTTGTATTTCATTGCAAGTGCAATAACATTTGAACCTGACTGCATGGCATTTATCGAGTTGTTGTTTAGCTTAGAGTTGTATTAAAAGTCCGAGTACATCGATATGCATGATATTTGTTGCCTGTTGCATCGAGTATAGGCATTCGTTAGGGTTGCCTCAGATATTTGAAATGATTGCTGCCATTGTTCTGCATTAGATGTGCTATAGAATTGCATTGCCAAGATTTCCAGCCATCTTTCATTTTTGTCATTCCTTGAAAACAGGTCTTTAGTTCGACAAATACACATTTCCATGTTATTTTGTTTTGTGTACACAAACATATCGGTTAGGAATAGGATATTTGTTGAAACTGTAAAAGGACGAAAGATGATATAGCTTAACGCTGATATTGAGATAAATATAAACGAAGAAGCATTGCCATGCATACCCAGGACCAACATTTATTGCTTGCTGCTGCAATATTTATGATCGGTAAGGCTCTATTGTTAACTGGTCGTGTTGTTGACCAATTTTTTGGTTCATTTTTGGACTTAACTATTTGGGTTTAACAGTGGGATTCAAGGAGGTGCTAGAAATATATGTAATAAATAAGAGAAGGTGTTAGAATGAAAAGAGGATGGCGCTTTCGTCATTTCAACCACGTGGCAAGCCAACTCTCGTGGCCAAACACACTTTTTGTTCTCTCATCCATGCATGGGTCATTTATCATATCTTTGGTGTCAGACAGCTCGTGCCTGATCCAATCAACGTTCGCATTGTGCAATATCTGTTCCAGGGACTGTGTAACTGCCACCCCCTTTTTGATTCATACTTGAAGCCAAGCCAAGAAGTCAATTCCGACTTGAAGCCAAGTCGAAGTCGAGGACCATTTTGATATAATTATCCACAGAATCTGGATGATTCTGGTAGTTTAGAAAAAGGCAGCCTCGTTATGATAGGTGGAGCCTCGTTTTGATTGACACTCTTTCTATCCATGTATCTGTTTTCATTCATTCTTACTTTTGCAAAACAATTCATCTATTCATCCATTCAACCTTTCTTTGAATTAGCTACCTACGACAACATCTAGTATTATGTCATTCATCATGCGTCCAAGACATTGAAACTTCATTATTTCTCTCTTTGACACCACGTAAATCACATTTCGACTTACCCATAGTATCCATTCAAATAGGCAACCATTACCAACAGCAATAAATAAGTTATTCTATTGGCATAAACAATTCCTGCACGTAATAGCGGACTACAGGCTCTCAAGGACCTCACAACATTGCTCGAACGTCCTTGCATTTTATAGAAGGGTTTACGTTTAGGTAGGGTCTGCTACAATTCATACTTTTATCATTACCACACTAATACAAACTTAAACCTTTCTATTCAAGTTTATTCGTATCCGTTTCCTCTGACAATGGACGTGGAATTCATCAACTATTTATCTGCTGTTTGCCAACAAGTTAATTTTCCTAAAGAAATTGAATAAGTCGAGAGTTACTGTGGCTTTCTAAAGTTAAAAATGTCTTAACAAGGTTAACTTTTCACGCAGATCTTTCATCTCTTTAAATCTGAGCTTTTATTTCGATACGCCTCCTTCATTTATCCTGGATTAAATTCACAACCCGTCCAAATTTGGAATGGTGCTGTTCTGTCACAAGGTTTTGTCCAGTTTCGCCATTTGATTTTTAAATGCTGGCCAGCATTCTCTTTTTACCTGATTGACACAATTTAGTTGCCAACTAATTTGTTTAATCTCTTTTTTTACTCTCGTGTAAAATAATCTTGTCACAAGTGTCCAGTCACCAACACCCCCTTATCTCCTCCCTGCTCTCTCTCAAGGCTGCCATTTTAGCTCCTTTCTGAAGTCGTACTCTATTATATCCAGCCTCTCTGTTCCAACTCTCTTTCGATATTCAGTTCATTGCTGCGCAATATTGCAATTTTTCAATGACGTTTGTTTACTTTTCTGTGGACCCGAATCGCTGTTGGGCACAGAGAGTGCAATCTGATCAGCTGCTTTGACTCATTCTTAAAAATTTGCAATTTTCCGAATGACAAATCTCTTCAAATGATGCAGGATTTTTTGCATTTTTATCAATATGCCAAAGCTTATTGACAGATGTATCAAATGACGTTTGTAATCTTCTGAAAATTTCAAATATTTTGGTATATTTCACAAGGTCCACTGAGAGTTTTCTGGGGACTGGGACACAAATTAAATGAAGTCCCCAACGGCGTCTAGCCTAATTTGAATTGCTGTTGTTGGGACGTCCAAGTAATGATAATACACATATTTCTTAAAGAACAGCGAGTCTTAAAATTGCTTAAAAACAACATAATTTTAAGAATAACGATTGAAAGCCGACTTGGGAATGTCAACCAAACCAAACAGCAAATCAATTCTTTTTTCTCATTTTTTGTAACATTTTGGAGCCTTTCTCCGAAAAGGAATAGTTTTATCCAGCCCCCTCTGCCCACCGCTCTCTACATGTCTGTATTTCAGCATTTGGTGAATTTCTTGTTTACAATGCTATAGAAATTACGTGGCTGAGCTTGCTTCGAACATCCAGAATACAGACATTTCAGCGTCTATTTTTACATTTGTAGGCAATATCTACAGCATGTTGTTTTGCTGTTGCTTTAAAACATTCTTTTACGTATGTACGTTTTTTATAGCTTTCGAACAATACAAGCTGCCGCATAGAAGTATTATTGCAGTACCTGGTTATCAAGTTGTATTGGTTGTTTGTGAGTCGGCATATGGCTTATCGTTATTAGCACAGTCGAGGGGTGGATTGTCGCATTGGTGTTCTTAAGCAAAGCCAGATAACTCCGTAGAGATCTCATTAAATAACATCTTCATAACGCTGGCTACTAAATGTAAAGAGACTGCCGACAAATTCTGAGGCAGGTCACAACAACTATGCACCACAATCCACGTTGATATCTCGTGAGAACGACAAGCCCCTTGCACAGTTACTTGTTGCTATTTTAGAAAGCTCATGCGTCCAGATCTCCGCTTGTTTGCGGAATTTGGAATTAGTTAATAACGGCCCCCTCGTGGCTTCAATTAACCTGATTAAAGTCATCGTGTGACTGCAACATGTGAACTGGAACATGGGCATGAATTTCGGGCATATTTATCTGCGGAAACGAGATGTTAATTGAAACTTTACTGGTGGTGTGTGTTTAGAATGTCGACCATGTTTGTTAAATGCAGCTAATCAGGTATTTCCTTTTCGGTTCATTGCATTATTGGCAAGACGCTCTTATCTTCTACTGCCTATATCATTCCAAACACTTCTATAGGACTTTCATGCATTGTCAATACGAGGCACATCCTCATCAGTTTTCAAATAGAGGCTACCTGTTAACCGTATTATCATCATTCAATTGTTAACAATTTGATTTTGTCTCACGCTCTTCAGCTTGAGCAACCGCGAGGGACCACAGCACATCTTTATCCACATTCTGTTTGGTACCACCATACTAGTTTGAAATTGAAAATGTTTGTGTTAGCCAATTCTCTTAAGTTCTTATCTGTGTGAGTTGTATTTATGAACAGAGTGCAGTCGTTCATATTATTTCCAATACCGAGCCCATCATAATTTGCCAACTCCCCTTTTTCATGGTTAAATCAATGATAAGGTTGATTGCATTTATGGTTAACCCCAATTTGATTGCTTTTCTGTATTCGCTTTGCTGGCTTGATTAGGGGAAGCATGTGTGGCGTTGAATTGAACAGAAATAGTTTGCTTAGACTTTAACTGTTAATAAAAGGATAAAGAGGATGATTAAACACAAATCCTTAAAAATGACCTTCTAAATGTTCGATTAGCATGACTGACATGTGCAAATGAGAACATTGAAATGAATCGGTGGATTGGACAGTGGAAGAGAAGTCAAGTGGAGCGGTAGAAGAGGTGTTGATTGGATTAACCGCGTTTGTGTCACATTTTTATAACTAGCGATCATCTTCTATACAGGGGTACTGGTGGGTCATTATAAAGCCAGCAAGCATCGCTAAACCTCTAAGTATATTCCAGTTGAGATATAACGCGCTCTGCTCAAACCTCTCGCATTCACGCAGCCTGTTTACCGAAATAATCGATTGGAGAAGTAGCTTGGTTTTTGTCACTCACTGTTTCAATTTGATGTTAGTAATTCTGAGTTAAAAGAGGTAAGATCTTTTTTTATAAGTCATGTACCAATGATCGTTGCAGTAGAGATGCTCCTTGATTTCTTGTATGTAATCTATGTAATCTAATCTTGTATGTTTCTTGTACTTTTTTGAGCACAAACGTCCAAGCTACGATATTGTGTCATCGTTAATACCGATGTTCACAGTCACTTCAACTGCCACTGTTCTTCTTTAGTGTTCTGTTCGATGCGAAGATATTGCAGTTACATGATTGTACGTTCCATATTTACCGCGCACACTTGTATGTAATATATGTAGCTATATATATATTTTAGCAAGACAACAGCGATCATCTCAATTGCTTTAGACAGTAATGCAATGAAAACAGAGGAACTATATTTGTGATTTGTCAAGAAGAGAAAGGGTTGTAGTAGTTTTTGAATAAAACTCTTTTTAGTGATAGGCATGGCAAGTTAAAAGAGAAATTTCGCACAATGCACCATATCTCTAGTTTCTACAGATTCTAAAAAAATTGCTTCTCATTCAAACGGCATAACAATTCTACATTTTTTCATCTTGTACGACCAACCGAATTACGAACCTTCTGTCTTCCTTCTATATATTCAACTGGATTATATTTGCACATTTTGCATCGTGTACCATCTAAAAACGATAAAACATAGCATGGCTGTTTGTACTTTGTCTTTGCAGATAATCAGTCTTTGTACATGCTATGCATTTTCTGTAGTTCGCCCGTATGCTTAGGAAAGTCTAACCTGTCAACCAGACCTGATTTCCTTTGAAATCGGGTCTGGTTGACAGGCTAAGGAAAGTCTAACTAGTCTATGTATAACGTGGTGCATATATTTCTGTCCCAGTCTCCCAGCTATCTGGTCTGTTCAACACTCCACAAAACACCCACATCACATAGTGAGGTCTTGGCCAGGCAATCTTAATCCTGGACGTATCCAGTTATTAATTTGCCATATATAATGTTACATGTATCCTGTTCTATCACGAGGAGACTTGCTCGGGAAATGTTTTCGATCGTTAGAGTTGGCCTGGCACCATTTTTACACGTTTGTTGAGGTTGTCATCACGTTTCTGAGGGTGTAAGCTTGTCTTGACGTGAGAGAATTCCGCAGGTCAAGCTTCATGCAAGTCTCAGCAGAAGGCTAACGATGCGGAGCTGAGCGAGGCGGATTCGCTTTTCAATTGGTGGTTTCCTTTCGAGCTCCCGCTAATTTCTATGGTTAATAGGAAACAGACCAACCTATTGCAACACTTGACACCCAATGGTCGCTTTTTCCTCCATTGCTATAACTTCAGGAGAGCGCTCATTAGCCTTCTTGTTCTATGTTATGTACATTACATACTGGCCGACTGCCCTTTAATCATGATGGTGATGATGATGATTTATGTTGTTATTTTGCTAGTTATATATTGTTGATACTGATTAGGTATATGTATAGGTGTATATGTGCGTGTATATGTATAGGTATATGTTAGGTATAGGTATATGTGCGTGCGCTTGCTGCCAATTGATCTGCATGGTTTTAATCGAACGATGCACGAGCGTTTTTGAGCACTGTGATGTTAACAGGAATGAACCTTTGGTCACAAGGGGAAAGGAAGCCAGAGGGAGCGTCGGTTTCTTGTGTTTGCAGAACGTCATGGCAAGTGGAGAGGTTGTCACATGTAGTTCAACAATCAAGCGGCCTATTTGATGGGTTGCGTGGATTTCTCAGTATAATTTGCGCCGCGATTGAAAATATGACGACACCTCTTTTGCTTCGTGTGAATCTTTGAACTTTGACACAGTGCTTGCCAATTGCACAAGATGATCGATCACTTTTAGCTCGAGTTCGATAGCTGTTCCGACCATATAATGTCCTTTTGAAAATGGCTGCATTATGTATTCTTCGCAAACATAAACGTAAAGTTCGCGCTTTTTTCGTAAAATAACGACGTGACGTTGACGAAGCTTTGAGTTTTGCAGTCATTATTATTTCTGTTAAATAACCTTAATGGTCAGCAACTTCGAGTCTCGTCAACCCAAGACACGATTTTCACAACTGATATGTATTTCCATTTGATAACGATTATTTTTATTGTTGAATACGAAATATGTGTGAAGGACATCTGTCGTTTGATGGCCATCAAAATCACACCAACAGAGTTTCTAACAGCTTTGGAAAACGTGCTGACATCTGTAGCATTTTCTTTGCACCTTCCTCGTTTAATCAGTTCTTAGCAGAGCAAACGATGTTTGTTTCCCATTTATAGTTACGGTTCTCTTCATGGCACATATTTCTTCTTGGGACAAATTATGCAAGTCGTAAATTTATGGATGTTAATGTCCTTCTTTGTTTTGTTGGGCATACCCCATAAATGGTTCTAAAAACGTGAGTTAAATCTTGTGTTTATACATATATCTGAACATGTTACAGAGATATACGTACCATGTATATTTGTTTCTTGAAGTTGACTCTATACCATCTTAGGTTGCCGCCCATGGTGTAATATGAAGAAACATGTAGCCTAATAGTAATAGCAATGATTTATTCATTGACTGCAATTTCTTGTTTCCAGCTCAGTTGTTTTAATTGCTTGTAAGTGCTACACTGAAAGTCTTGCAAAGTGCATTATTTATCATATTTGGGTTGTTAGATATGGAGGCAAATGAAAATTACAGTAAAAGCTTTACAGAGTAACTATACAGCTTTGTTAATAGAGGTGTTTCTTCTGAAAGCAATAACAAGGGCCCAAAACAGTTAACATAACATTATACAATATTATATCTTGGAAATTGAGAAATAACAGATCCAGTTTGTAAGTTGGTTGAGTGCTAAACATCTAAACATTTTGCTTTCAGATTATGTCTTAGAGCTTGCTTGAATATCGTTGTGGGTTTTTCTAATCCACAATTTAAATAAATAGCATTCCAGATTAATTCACAGATGAATTTCGCTTATTCCTACTCATCAAGTGATCAGCAAGTTCAGTGTATTGAATCTAGATAATTCATCTCATTCAAGTTTATCCTTTATAAAATTGTGTTGCCTTCATATTGCTTCTCTCTTTATCCGACCCAATTCTATCCCACAATACCCTGCCTATTCTATTCTATAAGCAAGAGAAAACAATGTATAACTTTTCCTTTGGATGTTTTTCCACCATTTCGATGCTCTTGAAAGCCCAAATTTAAAAGCCCAAGTTGTTATTTACGTTCATTTGTTTTTTGTTTTTGTTATTTACACGATAAGCACACATTATTTCTACAACTACAGCAAAATCGGATTTTATTTACCCAATCTGAACACAATCATGATCGGAAATTACTCGAGTTAACGAAATTAGAGGGTTGACGCTCCTATCTCCTCTCTCCACCCCCATAACTTTAACAGCATGAATCATGAAAAGAGTTTAGCTTTGGTTAATTTTGAAAAAATCTTGAATAATCCAGTCACCGGAGGCATAATCTTCTTAGATCCTTGTCTTTTCCTATCAATTTGATAGATGAATAGCGTTTGTTAACATTTACAATATCAATCGAAGCAAATTTGATCTTTGAGATACGAAAATGGCCATTAATAGCGCACGTGGTGTAATTATTTGAAGTGGGGATACTTGAGATGTGCAATATTCATTATTTGGCCAAATGTATTAGCCTTATAATTCGTTCATAGGAAACGCACCAATCAGATTATTATTAACCAAATCAGGTTTAAGGAGATCGAGATAGGGCTTAGATAGAATTGAGCAAGATCTTTTCGGCCTAACATCTAAGAGCTACAACTAATAAACCTTAAAACATTCAAACCTCAGTATTTCGTCTTCTATAATTGCAATATGCAAGACTTTTTGTGTTGTGTGGAGTGCTCTATATATGAATTTGCTGTTCTAAGCATTATGTAGCAGCAAATATTAAATTAAATTATCATACTTAAGCTTTGAAATGGAATTATCACAAAAGAAGGTTTACTGAAATGAATATAGAATGCCGTGTCATACTTTATGATTACATCAGGTCAGATATGCATTTTGGTAGATTTTGAATCGTTTTGTTGTGCATTTTGAGGTGCATAGTTTCTCGTGTAACTTATTGTTTATGGAGAGTTACAAATTATAGTATTGCTTATTTAAGTGAGATCTTTCAAGATTAACCTTTTCGACATTATGTCAGTTTTTCTTGATATATGTGGGCATTTTATTTGCTTCTGATTTTGGCCAGGATTAGGGCCAAATTCATTAATAATTTTACCAGTCAATCTTTAATTTATCAACCAAGCACAGACAATCGAGACAGACAATAATTAATTAAATAGATCTTTTCTTTTTACAGCACACCACGTAAAACTTCCAGCATCATGGATAGAATTTGTTCAAGTTTATCACTGATTTTCTTCGTTTTGTGCTTTGTCGCCACATCAGCCCTGCCGAGACTCGCATTGAAAGAAGAAGAAACAATAACAGAAAAACTCGATGCCAAGACATTGGAACTTGTTGACAAGCAACTGCTTGCTTTGTTTGGCCTGAAGAAGAAGGTTCAACCCAGGAAACACCTCAGTGTACCAGAATTCATATTAAATGCATACAAGAAATGGAATGGAGATGTGCATGATGACACAGATCCAATGACAAATACAATCAGAGCATTGCATCACGTTGGTAAGTTTTACTTGTAATTTTCTAATTTTGCCAAGAAATCTGGTCAGCATAGCTGGGCTGTAGTTGAAATGTATTGTATATTAAACCCATTGTAGTTGAAATCCTACACAGTCTGATTCAAATGAATACTTACTTCTTAAATACTCACAGTCTGAAACTGTGAGTATTTAAGATAGCGGTTGTATATCAATAAACGTTTAGGCCAAAAGTTTATTAAGCGTGCACCATGCATTTATTATTTTATCGATGCAATTTGATTTATTTCACGTTATCTCATTAATAGATAATCATGTTCTGCATGGAAAGAAATCGATGTTCTTTAACATGAAGAACTTCCCAAAGACTGAGACAGTCAGAAAGGCTGAGCTTCATGTCTACCGCGAACCGAAAGAGCCCATGCAGAGTCAAGTGAGCGCAGCTCTACACAAGCACGTTAAAAGTCATTCACGGTCACGCAGGTCATTGGTAGAATCACGAAGCATCGATACATCATCACCTGGTTGGGAAGTATTCAATGTGACGTCGGTTGTAGAAGAGTGGATAAGAGATCCATCTATGCAGCACAAACTGTCCATATTTCTCACAGGTGACACAGCCAAGGAGTCAACAGAAATTCTTCATTTAAATCGATTGTTTCAAAACACGAGTTTAGTGGAATGGGAGAAGAAAAGGCCCGTACTGATTATCCAAACCAACGATGGAAACAAGAGACATCGTCGAGCTGTTCGCACACCTTCGAAACAACGAAGCTCAAATCGCCATTCAAGCAAGCACAGAGCTCGCAAACTTCACGAGAAGGCCAAACTCGAAATGTGCAGAAGGCGTAACTTCTATTTGGATTTCCAGCGAATTGGCTGGAGCACGCAGATTATATCTCCAGTTGGTTTCGATATGTATTACTGCAAAGGTTCTTGTCCCAAGCCACTGGGAGCACACATGAACACGACAAACCATGCTGTCATTCAAAACCAAGTGAATAGTTTTGATCCGACTCTTGTACCACCCCCCTGTTGCGTGCCATCGACCCTGGGAGGCGAGAGCTTTCTCTACATCGACATGGACAGTCAAATCGTTATGAAGACATACCCAAACATCGTTGTTCACGGGTGTGGTTGTCGATAGTTCATCTGCACAGTCAAAAGAGAACAAGACGGCCAACCAGCAGTCTGTCACAAGATCAATCAGTTTTACGTCTGTTTCACTCTCAACACTACTGTAAAACTGGTCGATGCAGGAGTATGATGACGAAGTCCTACCACCTCAAATTGGTGTTTATGACGACGTTGGTATACATGTACCATCAACATAAGTATTAACAAGAAAATTAGTATTGTATGTAATGATAAGTCGTCCGCTTGGATATAAATTGGCGCAGTAAAACAGAAGTTTGTACTGATACTTTAATTAGTTCAGTGTAGAGCCTACAATTTAGAAGCACTCAGTTGTATCCACGTGAAGTAGTCTAATAACACATAGCATATTGTCTATACTTCAATATGTAGCCACAGCTAAAGAACAGTCGGTAAGAGCAGCTTTCCATCCTTTAGACGAATTAATCGATCATATTAAATTAGTATTATTCAGTATTGTCTTTTTAAAATATGGGGACACGACAATTAAATTTGCTTAGTTTGACCATCCCTTGAATAACTCTGAAGGTCAAACTATAAATACCAGACGAATTGACGAAGTCTCTTGTCCATACCACGAGGCTACCTACACCTGCTTCACTTTGACTCAGGGGTATAGAATGTATTTATATTAATATAATCGATGATGTAAATAAATTTTATTTAGCTTAAACGTTGTAGACGAGAGAACTAGTTTACTTAATCATATCCCCAAGATATTTCATTTGACTTTAATCTTCTCACTTTGTCATATTGCCAGCTTTGCTGTTTGTAATACCTTTGCTAATACAAAGGATTTTTTCAACCGAAAACTTTGCGTATTAGAGTAATTAAAACTACATACTTATTTTGTCTTTTTCTTTTATGCAATGAACATGTAAAAATTTGGATATAAAGAAAAAGGACGCTCAAACATGTTCTGTTTATGTTTGTTTTGTAGCAGGAGAATATTACTTGGATAAAGCGACGACATTATTATATGGCATAAATGAGTATATCCACAATAAGTGTGGCTTTTCTTCACCCTACTACCATAGATATTATTTTCATTTATGGCCGAAGTTGCAGAGTATTATATAGCACTGCCGCCACATAATGCGAAGATGTTTACTGATGAAAATATGGATAGTTGTTGTGAAGGCTTTCTGCTTCATTGCAATCTTGTCTGTTGTCAGAATTCACTCAAGCAAGCACTTGGCTCCGGGGACACATTGACATACCGCATTGCATTCTGGTTCGCACGTGGATATTTTGTACAACTTATTTATTTATATGATGATTAAAAAAGCAAAGAATGTGGAATGTTGTATTGTTTGGTTTACAATATACTTATTGTCCCGTAAACTTTGACATATTTGGTATCTGCATTCCTCGTGAATTCTGCATGATGATATGTTGTTTGTCGTTACCAGTCTCTTGCAGCTTAGAGTATAAAAGAACCTGTTCTGGAAAGACTTCAGTCTTTAGTTTTCAGAAGAAGCAAGTGGATGCAGCAACAAGATGACGCTACTGGATCAAGATCTCAAAGGCCTAGTCATTCGTAGCTCTTCGCCACTTCAAATGGTCGATGGTTCAATATATTACAAGATAAGTATGCTTCTATACTTTTCATATTTATTTTACATCATTTTTCATATTTAATTTATGCTTTCCGTTGTTCCATTAGACTTAATCTGATTTTAAACTTTTTTCAGGTTTCAGAAGAACAATTGAACAAGAAGCAATAGGATGCAGATTCAAGATGCTAATCAATATTGCAAAAGATAAGTATTTACTTTAATATTATTTGCATTAATACTGATTTTATCGATTCTTTGATCTTCTTTATAATTTATTTGTTATTTGAGATAATTTGTGAATATTTCTATCTTGTCCTTTTAGATTCAAGAAGAAGACAGAAGAGAGGACGGGTGGAGAGACGAGAGCAGAGCGCGGGGCGAGAGGAAAGAGAGAGATAGAGCACGGGGGAAGAGCACGGGAGGAGAGGAAAGAGATAGAGCACGGGGGAAGAGCACGGGGGAGAGCACGGGAGGAGAGCACGGGAGGAGAGGAAAGAGGGAGATAGAGCACGGGGGAAGAGGAGAGATGAGAGGGAGTAGCGAACGGGAGGAGAGATAAGAGGGAGAAGTGGATGGAGAGGGGGAGAAGAGTGGAGAGAGAGATGGGAGGAGAGAGAACAGGACGGGAGTAGAGAGTAGAGAACATAGGCGAAGGGGGTACCAAAACAACGTGAGACCAAAACATTGTTTTTCTTATCTATCTCCCTTATTACTCCCTCCTGTCTCTTCTCTCTCCCAACTCTACATTCACCTTCCCTCTCTCCACTTCCTCTCTCCATCCACTTCTCCCTCTTATCTCTCCTCCCTTTCGCTACTCCCTCTCCTCCCGTGCTCTCCCCCCGTGCTCTTCCCCCGTGCTCTATCTCCCTCTTTTCTCTCGCCCCGCGCTCTGCTCTCGTCTCTCCACCCGTCCTCTCTTCTGTCTTCTTCTTGAATCTAAAAGGACAAGATAGAAATATTCACAAATTATCTCAAATAACAAATAAATAATAAAGAAGATCAAAGAATCGATAAAATCAGTGTTAATGCAAATAATATTAAAGTAAATACTTATCTTTTGCAATATTGATTATCATCTTGAATCTGCATCCTTTTGCTTCTTCTTCAACTGTTCTTCTGAAACCTGAAAAAAGTTTAAAATCAGATTAAGTCCAATGGAGCAACGGAAAGCATAAATAAAACATGAGAAATGATATATAATAAATATGAAAAGTAGAAGCATACTTATCTTGTGATATATTGAGCCATCGACCATTTGAAGTGGCGAAGAGTTACGAATGACTAGGCCTTTGAGATCTTGATCCAGTAGCGTCATCTTGTTGCTGCATCCACTTGCTTCTTCTGAAAACTAAAGACTGAAGTCTTTCCAGAACACGTTCTTTTATACTCTGAGCTGCAAGAGACTGGTAACGACAAACAACATATCATCATGCAGAATTCATGCGGAATGCAAATACCAAATATGACAAAGTTCAATCCATGCATCTCGAGGGTCTCACAGAACAATAAACATATTGTAAACAACACAAATATATGAATACAACAATGCAACATTCCACATTCTTCGTTTTTCTCATTCATCATAGCAAATAATTGAATGTCAATGTGATGTATTGAGCGAAATTATAAAGACAAATAAAATAGCCCCATGCTCGAGCCCAATGCTCGAACCCGATGCTTGAACCCACGCCTTGCCTTATTGGTCCTGGTCCCCCCCCACCTTTCTGTTTACAGCAACCAACACAAAAAGGTTTACTGGAAAAAAGCCGCGATTAATATTTGTTGGCAAACTTCTGTCTTGAATTTCTGTGTAGTGAGGGCTATCATCTTACAATGAATATGTTTAACAATAGGATGGGTTTATAAAGCAATGTAATTCAGAGCAGCAAACTCAAAGTTTTCTTTTGAAGTCAATATTTGATGTGTATTCATAGAATCAAGAATCGTTGAATATTAAATATAAAAACAACCCAATTTGTCATTATTGTGGATAATAGTCCACTGAAAGTGAGTAATAAACAAGTCAAAATGTTAGACACCGACAAAACTTGCATTGTGTTTTCTTTAGATCAGGCCGCACAACTTTATTCTTAATAGCTGTACAACATCAAAAATTTTTATCTTTCCATGACCATGACATTTTAAAACTCATAAATGGAGCCACATCAAAATGATCAAAGGTTTTAAGAAAATCCCGAGACGCTGTTACTGCCTGTGGCTAACACACCGATACTCAGGTCTTCGAGAATAACGCAGCGATCATCAAAATACATGCATTGAGCCTGGTTAATTAAACAAGTTTTATTTGGTCAATGTGACGATGGTAAAAAACCAATAATTGGCAATAGAGTTTAAAGCAAGGCAGGTGCAAGTAAATAGGCATCGTCGACAGAAAGCATGCTGAGTGTGTTTGCCTAGAATCGACGAATTTGTTTACTTGGAAGAGAACGAGAACGAAAAGAGAACAAGCACAGAGGAAGCAAACATGGAGAATTCAATGGGCGTCTTGTGAAAGGATTACAACCTCCCACGACTTCATTACATATTGCTGAGCAGAGAATTAATAACGAGGCCGTGTGGACTTGTAGTATGCACTGCAAACCTCGTGTTTAGAATTATGTTTGCACGTAGAACGAAATGAATGAAAAAAGGCACAACAGAACAATAATCGAAAGTCCAAAGCCAGATTCAGCGTTGTTGGGGTCACCAGCATCAACAGGCAACAAAACTGAATCGTATTTAGATGGAGGAAATTTCCAGAGATTTCAACCGCTGCCTTCAATCAAAGATCCAACTACTGCAGTTGCGATTGCGAATCAGTGCGAGCGAGAGAATGGTTGTATGTTTTCAGTAGAAGAGGAAGTAAGTAGAAGTACATCGTGTGAAACAATTATCCCAGACTCAGGCACAAGGAGGATTAACAATTTATCACGAGCGAAACAACATCGTGAAGGAGAGCAGAGTTCAAGTCCTCGTTATAAATGGTTGCAAACCGCACACGACTTACTACCACCACCAAGTGCCAAGGAAATATTGTCAATGCGCTTAGCACCAGACGAGGAGCATTCTCCACGTCGTGGTAGTAGTAATGGCAGCTTTAGCAATAACACCTCACCGCGTTTAGCAGACTATGTCAAGGCTCCCAAAGGGAACTCGAAGAACTATACGAAAAAACAACAAGGAGAATTCGATTTAAAATCGCTCGGTAGACAAATGAAGGCTGAAAGTGGTAGGCCGAATTTCATGGTGCGAAATTCAAGATGCGTTAGGCAGTTACCGCCTTTGGAACTTGAGCCTAAGACTGTTGTCATGCCACCAAGACCAACATGCCCGAGTCCAACGAATCCACCGTCGACTCCAATTGATTCACCTTATGATGTCTAAGCTTTAATTCAATAGCCCACCTCACAATGCACCAAGTGCTAAAAGATTCGTCACCCTATACTATACTTACAGTACAGCTCACAAGATTCAATGTAATGTGGTATACCTAAAACGTACTGAGAACCAATGATATCTCTGCAAAAATTAAAGAGAAATGCATCCTATAAGGATCTTAATAAAGGACTTGTGAAAAGGAAAATTCCCATGTTTAATTTGCATTTTACGTTTTTTATTAGCGAATAAGCACAGATTTACATTAATTACAGATCGAATAACCTACTGAAAAATAACACGACTATTTTTAGTAAATCATTGTGTTTTATGACCTATGGCCTCATGATTTAATCGATTCCTAGTTCTATGCATTCTCACTGCCAGTTATTAGCTTCTAAAGATTCTCAATGAATATATATGTATATGAAACTATTACTACTACTGCTAAGTCCTACTAGCTACCTCTACGATACTGCTAAATTGACTGTAGACTGTCGCAATATATTCGATATGGATGTATTGGACACATTATTCGTAAATAATTTCAATGGTGTAATAATTGATTAATCAATTCAAACCTTTTGCTACGGCTGTCACTCTAACGTCACTCTTGACGCTTTCCATTTACTTTGAAGAGAATTTCAAAGTAGTAAACTGCTCATAAATTTCACCAGGTCGTAGAATTGGACAAACTGGAGATATGTGCTGCAAAGTAGACAAAAAATTTAGAAATAATAATGGTTATATTCTTATAATGTGGTATAGTCAATTAATGTTACAATGTCTTTCTCGGCTATCAAACCCCTCGTACGCAACATTAATAAGCACGTTAATAAGCTTCTATTCAAATCATTACAGTAGATGCAATGAAAAATAGCAAGATATAGAGCAGTGTAAGAAGCACGTAACAAATACCTGATTAATGGCATTGGGGTAGTTCTGGTTCTCAATGCAGAACGCTGAGCGTCCACTGTAGACAGAACCGTGTTTGCCCAACAGTGTTCCATCAGTGAAATTCGGTGTGTAGATATGAATACCAGGCTGACTAGAGCAGACTTCTAGAATGCGACCAGATGCTGCATGATACACCCTAATGAGAAAAATACACGTGATTACATTGTTGTTTGATTTGATGATGACCCCCAGAATTTGGGATGTTTTGGGATTTGGGACATTGAAGTTCCAGGAGTTTGGCATTTTCGGTGTTTTACAGGTTCAAAGCTTTCAAACGTTTTAACGCTTTGGTGCTCTCGGAGATTCAATGTTTTGGACCCATGGCAACTTGGGGCATTTCAACTCTGTTCAAAATTATCCATAATTCTTTTAAAGTTCAGATGGATATTTAGCGCTTAGAGTTCGGGATTTGGCTTTGAGAAGCTATAATAAAGAATATTACTCTTATAAACATAGAAAGATATTATCTCAAACCTGGCACAGAAAGCATGATCGCCGTTCTTGCAAAATGTATTGTCCATGCCACTGCTTTCTAGTTTATCCAAGTCCTTACCAATTAACTTTGGTTGACGATAATCGTAGACACCTTCATCTCTCGCCACACAACGTATTTCCCCTATGACAGAAAAACTATTGTCATCACAGCTTTTGAATGCTCTATTCTTAATAACAGGCGCATTGAACCACCTGATTCAGAGTAAGCGAAGCTATTAATGTAGAGTGTAGCAAAAATGATGACACCCTAATTGGTTCATCATTATATAAGGCCAGGAGAGCAGCAGGCACTGCAGTATCTGACAGAGCACACTTATATGATAGAGATTCCACTGAATGTTAAACTGATAAGAGTATGAGTTACCTGTTGGTATCATTTTTTTATTCACTGGCAAATAATTATTTGCGTTAATTTGCAATTCATGGTCGAGTATGTTGGCACATTTCTAGGAAAGAAAGGAATCGTCTTATACGAAACTGACGCTGTCCATTGGGACTTCCCCTTTCTTCACTTCTTGGAAGACCATTAGAAAAAAGAAAAAAATCAAATCCAAAAAAATAAAAAGTACAAGAAATAGAAAGTGAATAGCAGTAAAAGGTTAAATTAATTCCAGCTTACATTTTCTGTGCCAGATAGGTTAAAGTAGGGATGACTTGTGAGGTTGACGATTGTGGCTTTGTCAGTAACGACAGCTTTGTATGTGATTTTCAATTGATTATCATCCGTAATGGTGTACACAACATTGACGTCCAATTCGCCAGGATAGCCTTCATCACCATCAGGACTTTTCAAATCGAAGCTCACTGACTTTCCACCATCATGTAACGTCCCAGTCCAGAATTTCTATTGTTAACACAGAAAAATGTCAGAAAACTTACTCGTGAAGGTGGAAGTAAGTGCGATCATGTAGGAAACACAAACACACATATATTGTCCTGATCAATGAGCAATACATTAATGGAGATAAAATGACTTTATGATGTTAACTGTATATGTGTATGCTTGTTATACCTTAGAAAAGCCTTTGAACCCGCCATGCAACTGGTTTGGTCCTTCGTTACAAGTCAGTTGTATTGTCTGTCCATCAAGTTTGAATTTACCATTCTCAATTCTATTCGCCACTCTTCCAACCAGTGCTCCAAAATAAACTGAATTTTCTTCGTAGTCTACGATGCCAATGCGATAAGAAGACAATAAATTATCGGGCGGGCGAGACAAGGTCATTATATACATTGTATATTCTGTTATTACCAAAGTACAGCAGGAAAATAAATTGCATTGGACCACGTATGCAATGTAATTGCTTGCGCTTTGTGAAACATAATAAGAAGATGCCATAAAGTAGAGATATGTTTGTGGGCATGAGCGCATCTCGTCCTGTCCAAATCCGGAGATTAATATTAGATTTTGAAGATGCAATTTGAGATTCCCGTACCTTCAAGGTTCTTGAATCCAAGCAGAATATCATCCATGTTTCCTTGTCTGCAAAATAAAATTTTAAAATGCCAGTGCAAGCAATATTAATGAGCGATACAAACAATACAAAATTATGTCACACCAGGTTACAAACTTAGGCCATTACCTGTCCGGGACTTTGATGGAGGAAATAATAGCTCCATAGTTTAATAACTGCACTTCCATCTGGTTGTCATTTTTTAACGTGAATATTTCCAGCTTTTTCAAAAATTCATTCTTGCCCATTATAGTGGCTGTACAGTTGGCAGCTTCCATTTCGAGTGTGAAGTTTGTTGCTGCTCAGACAATCAGCTGACCTTTAAATTCAGTTCGTTGGTGACGTCCCAAGGGTCATCCCCCACCGCGATTCGTCGAATCTCAATGCGGCAGGTGGACCCAACTCGAAACTCAACTTAATATGCACAGGGCGAACAGCATTATAAGTCAATACAGATTGTGGTAAGGAGCAGTATTTCTTGGAATATAAGCAATAATTTAATGTCGTTAAGCCTTTGGATGCTTTATGAGAATAGGTACATAGTAAATGTTCAAAGGGGATTAACATGATTTTATGAGAAATTCTTGATGAGCACAATTATTCTCAAAGTTACTTAGAATTTCAAACCCTCGGAATTCAATTTGATCTATATATATAACACATTACATAGCATAAGTATGCCATTAGTCAGCAATTGGAAAAGCATGTCTATATTGGCAACAGTAACAGTTCTAAAATAGAAATGATGCATTTGATTAAGATATACTTATCATAGGTTTCTAATAAGTTTTCAGAGAAGATTGGACAAAGAAAAACAACACTCATTGACTCAATTCGGTTGAATTTATTTGATTGTCAAACCATTTGCATATTGAAATTCAGTTGAATTCTCATAATGACACATATCTAATGCAACTACACAGCTTTCACTGACAACTGGTTCCAAGTCGTTCACATAGTCATTCAATACATCCAGGCACTCATCCTTTGCAATTGCACCTAATGCCTCTGCACACTCATGCCTGACCATGCAGTTTTCATCCAGATTCGACAATGAATCTCTCAGTGCCTTAATTGCTGCTGGTTGTTGCATTTGTCCTAGTACATAAGCTACTTCATGTCGAAACAAAGCACTCGATGAGCACTTTAAGCCTTCAGCTAGCACTAATGCAGCTTCGCTAGTCTGGCTATTTCTTAGACTGAACATTGCTCTGTAGCGGTCAAAAAGTGGCTTTGACTCGTCAAGAAGAATTGATCTCAATCCCTCAATATCAACATCTGCTGATGGAGGAGTGGGATCAACTGATTTATAGGGATTTCTCGTCAAATTACTGTTATTTTTGTTCGGATCATTTGCCCAGAGAATCCTTTGAGCAGCTAGCTGGCATGTTTCGGCAACTTCGGGTGAAGAATCTTTACAATATTTCTCTAGAACATCAAGCACAGTTGAAGAACCTATTGCTCCGAGTGCCTCGCCGGCTTCGTGTCTTACCATTGCTTCTTGCCGTTTGTTTTCGAGGACGCTAACAAGCATTGGAATAGCATGTTCATCTTGCATCTGGCCAAGACAAAATGCCAATTCGTGTTTCAACAATGCAGATGGATCATCGAATGTTTTCGCTATCCAATCGATAGCCTGATGGCCACCGAGGTTTTTTAGAGTGAATAAAGCTCGAAATCGTTCAGGCAGTGGGGTACTTTGGTCATATAAACGCTCACCCAAAAAATTAATCTTCTCTTTGACGGAATCCATGTTTGAAAAAGAAAGAGGTCCTTTTGATCAGGCCTCATTTGAGTGAATATAATCAGCGAATCTTTACTATTATTTGAATACCGTTAAACTGCATTGAAGTTATGGATGACGAAATATTGGTATTCTTGCTTGCTGCTGGTTTTTCATTATGAACATAAATGCAACTTAAAAGATGCGCTTGTTTCTTGAAAAAAGTGATTTCTCTGATAATGCGCACTTTTCTACTGTAAATAAGGCACTTGTTTGAAACCTTGCTTTGTTCCTCCGCCGTTGTTGTTAATGCAGCTTAGCGACATTTGGATTTTAGCAAAGATTTACTACCATGTGGTGCGATGACGCAATCTTACCTTGTCAAATTGTTGAATTGTTGGAGTGGAGGAAATGAAATTGATGTAAACTTATTCATCTTTGCATTTTTTCTATCGATTGTTGCAGTTTTTTAATGATAAAGTGATGGTATTTCTCTAAGGATTAATTTGAATGCGTAAATATGGCTTCAAACCTTGTTGGAAAGGCAAGCATTCCTTGCATTTGCGGCCTGACAAGAAGACGTCTTGTCCATGTGAACAGATTACACCTTTACCAGGCTAGGCTTTTTGCAAGCTCTTCCACTAAAAGGAGCAGCGTCGAACAAACTCCGTTAACAGGCGTAAACAATGATGGTTCGGGTGAAGATGGTAAGAAAAAGAAAGTGAAAATGATAAGGAAAAAACCAAAACCAACAACAGCGCAAACAACTCAAAAGGTGGGATAATATTAACCCAATGTGTGCATATATATATGTAATTTAATAATTGTGTTTGCGTGCATGTGGTTTCTCTCTCAATGTGCAAATGTTCTTTTATCAATGACTGATGGGTACTTCAGCAGAGTGTGACAACTCTACAAACAATTAACAATACAATTGAGATGAACAATAGAACAATGAATAGAACAATGGGAAAACAATAGGAAACCAATATGTATGAAAATATGAATGAGGGATTGAAAAAGCAGCTATGCTCTGCAGTCTGCTCCTCCTAAACAACAGTAACCTCTGCTATAGTGTCATTATTAAGTGCAATCGGTCAACATATATTGTGATGTTAAGTTTTATTTCCAATTTTTTTAGTTGCATAAAGATGCAAGAGAAAGAGCAGTTCCAGCCACAAGAATATCCAGAATCATCAATTATGGCAGTGAGAAAATTTTGTTTTATTCTCTCATGCATTATATTACTCAGTTTTTGAACAGTGTGTTAAAGTTTGTTTCAATATATTCTAGCATTATCTGTTGGGCTTGGAATGGGTGCCCTTGCAGAGTCAGTGAAAAGACAACTTGGCATTGCTAAAAAGAGTAAGTTACCAATTTTATAAACCACCTTCTATGAGTTTAATTATCAATTATGCTGATATAAATCTGGCAAGAGACTCAACATTTTTATTTATCTTAATTCCTGATCTGATTTTTTAACAGCTAATGATGGAAATTCCACAATATATGGTACTACAGCCTTCTTATCTGAGGCCAATGCTGAAAGAATTGTCAGTACCTTGTGCAAAGTGCGAGGAGCTGCACTAAAGTTTGGACAGATGCTCAGCTTACAAGGTAAGTCCAATTTCAGAAGAAACACAATTCCTTCCTTTTCTATATCTTTTGGCACTATATTGTAGCCATGATACCACGAGCTGCCCATTGAGTGTAGATCTATGAGTCAGTTTCTTGATTTACAATGGAGCTATTGATTTTAATTTGTTGTTAATTTTTTCAGACAACTCAATGATGCCTCCAGAGCTGCATAAGATATTTGAACGTGTTCGTGCAAGTGCAGACTTCATGCCTGCTTGGCAAATGGAGGTGATTGATACTTTTTACTTATTTAGTTGCTGCAAGAAATGCTTTAGCTTCAGCTCATACATGGTCGTGAATTGATATTGATAGTCAATAATTTTTGTCACTGAACACGTCTGAGTGTACACTGATAGCATATAGGATTTGCTGTTGATTGAGCCATAATATTTCTCTATTTCTTCATTTAACAGAGCGTATTGAAACAAGATTTTGGTGATGATTGGAAAAGCAAGCTGAAAGAATTTGACAGCAAGCCATTTGCTGCAGCATCTATTGGCCAGGTTCATCGAGGCCTGACACTTGATGACAGACCAGTTGCTCTCAAGATACAGGTCAGTTATATAGCAGATGTGTTCTGAAATATCAGAATACCATATTACTATTTTGATCATGAAAAATAGAGAAGACACATGTTTTTAATATTGTGTTGATGCAATAGATTTTAATGAAGGATCGGGGGGCTCAGTTTGCTATTTAAGGGATAGGTAGGGCAATGTCTGTAACAATCTAATTTTTCACCTAACCTAAATGAAAGTAAAAAGCTCTTTTGCCTCGACTTTGCATGAAGACAAAATAATAAAAATTAAAAATGCTCGAAAGTATATCAAACCAATGAGATCATTTAGGTTAGGTGAAAAATCAGATTGTTACAGCCATTGCTATGCCTAGGATTTATTGTACTGTGATTCAACTTGATATTTCCATTTCTGTGAGCATGTGAGCATAAGGTTACTTTGTTGTATGTATTATCGATTTCGCTTGATTCTTAACTACAGCCGTTTTCTTTTTGCAGTATCCAGGAGTTGCAAGTAGCATAAACAGTGACATTGATGCTTTAATGGGGGTTTTGCAAATGAGCAACCTTTTACCAGACGGTATATTGAATAAATCCTGATCAATTCACATTGAATGTGTGACGTGTTTCATCTTATTTTTCAATCTGGAGTACGTAAAGTGACATTGTAAAAGAAACCACCCTTTTCTCTTTCAGGTTTGTTTTTAGAACAAACAGTTGACGTATTGCGATCCGAACTTGCTTGGGAGTGTGATTATTTAAGAGAGGCCAGCTGTGCCACTAAGTTTAGGTTGGTATCATACGTTATTAGTTTTTAGTTAAGAGTTTTGTATTGGTACCAAAGCGAAATCTTCACTGCTATATGCTACATGCTGTTATATGTTTCTAAGATTCTTCTAAGGCTTCAGCTGTTTATGAAATAATCTATCGATTTTATTCTTGCTTTAATTTGCGTCAACAGAGCTCATGTATTATTGACTTTGAATTTTATAACAGGGTATCTACATTCTAGGAAACGAGATTTTGGGAAATTCTAACGCCCTTCACATCACCCATGACGATTCCCGCAATTGATTATTGTATATTAAGCAGTTTATTACCACAGTGGAATCCAAATATAATGAATCTCGATTGGAATCCAAGGATGTTTTGTTTTATTTGGAACTTGTTAATCCCTCAGACTAACCGAGATTTGTTAATCATACCAAGAAACAGATGTTCAGAAAGAACTATATGTCTAGCTTGTTATACTTGAGGTTCATCGTTTTAAGATTCCACTCTATATAACATTTTATCTTATTTGTTGCAGTGAATTATTGGCGGACGATCATGTGTACTTCATTCCTGAGGTCATTCCCGAGTTGACGTCACCAAGGGTGCTCACCAACGAACTCGTCCACGGCATTCCCCTGGATAAAGTCATAGAGCTTGATCAGGATACCAGAAATCGCGTATGGACTTCCGAGAGATAGCTAAATTAATATTTATTACGTAGAATTGCTTTTCAGCTTCTCCAACTGTGTTTTCCCCAAACCTCTCGTGTTTTGAATTGGTCGAACATTTTCCCCTCCAGGTTGGTCTTTATCTCCTGCGATTAGTTCTTCGTGAGCTGTTCGAATTCCAGTTCATGCAAACCGATCCAAACTGGTCGAATTTTCTTTACAACCAAGAGACAGATCAGGTAAACTATGGACTGAGAACACTTACCCCCTGGTTGATCGATTTTATCTATTGACAAGCAATGCGCAATGATATATTTCCAGGGGTTATACTGATTGTAATCGCAGCTTATTCTTTTTTTAGATTACTCTGTTAGATTTTGGTGCAAGCAGATCCTATCCTAAGAAATTTGTGGATAGTTATATAAGGGTAAGACACGCTTTTCACTGAAGTTTGTTATTTCTCTGCTTCGTGAATGTAAACTTTGATTTACTGGAGGCCTTCTTTGTAGAAGTAACTCGTTTTATAAGGATTTTCTTTTGCATTGAGCAGGTTATTCATGCTGCAGCTAACAACGACAGGAAGGCTGTTGCTGAAAACTCGGTTGCTCTGGGATTCTTGACTGGCTACGAAACAAAAGTAAGTTTCTATCATCTAAATATCAAATCATGCAGCAGATGATTAGAGAGGGGGAGGAGTTTTCTGGGCTTTTGGATGGCTGTTGATTGTGGCTTATACAGTTATAACTAAATATGTATAATATCCGAGGGAATTGGAAACTTCCTGGTAAGGCTCGAGATGTCAAGGAAGGGCTGTCATTGAAGTATGTTTATCTATCCTTCAGATTTCAATTTGCTCATAGATAAACACTGAAAGAAGTGAAGGAATCTGAATTACTCAGCAGTTGACTTTTAGAGGCTCAACTCTTAGATGGCAGGGACGTGGCCAGAGGGGGGAGGGAGCCACGGCCTCCCCCCTTTGCAGCAGATTTCATCCATTCATTCATTACACTCGCTCAAATGCTTTTTCACGGTTCGATTACGAGCGTTAGGTAGCAACCCGCCTTAAAAATTCCTCGCCACGTTCCCGATTGTGAAGGTCAAATGTATAAATAATATTACAGTAGGTAATTATAAATATTAATTTTCTTGCATCTATTTAAGGTGATGGTTGATGCTCACGTCGATGCAGTGATGACCGTGGGAGAGCCATTCCAGAGTTACGAGCCATTTGACTTCCAGAAGAATGACACGATACAGAAGATACACGATCTGATACCAGTAATGCTAAAACACAGACTGACACCACCGCCGGAAGAAAGTTATTCGCTGCACAGGAAAATGTCAGGTGCGTTTTTACTTTGCTCCAGATTGGGCTCCAAAATCAGCTGCAAAGAAATGTTTGACAAAGCCTGGGAGAATTACAAATTTGATTAAGAATATTTCAGGTTGTTGTGGGTGTAAGATGCGTATGTGAATTATTGTTGAAACTAAATGAATTGGAGCACCAATGAGAGTAATGGCCCGTGAAGGTGACAGATAACACACCTATTAAGGCACTGTTTTTAAGTAATCAAATCACATTAAAATTTTGTACCTTAAGAATAAAGAGAGTGGAACACATTTTGAAAAGTAAGAATTTCATTTTATCATAGCGAATCTCCAATTCGGGTTATGTTTATCATTGATCCAACGTCTTCTTCTACAGTAAAAACCCTCATATAAGAACCAATACATTACGAACTTCCAGGCTAATATTTCTACTTAAAACAATAGCTTAGTGTCTTCGAACAATAGGTTGCATGCGAGATTGGCAGGTTCCTATATGGGGATTTTACTGTATAAAGTTTGCCACAAAGCAATCAGAAATCCACAAACAACAAGTATCGTATTTTTTCTCTGTTATATTTAAAACGATTAGCAATACAACTTATACAGTTCGGTAAAAAATTCAAAACAAAATCAAGAATCGATCGTTAAAATAAAATTTTGATCACAAAATTTCAAATGCAAATCATCAAGTCAACGTGTTGTAATACAGTAGTATATTCAGTCAGATACCTTTCTACTACGACCAGGATAAACAATCTTGAAGAGCAATATCATTTTCATTTAATAAAACGGAAACCTGGTCTATTTAAGCCTGGCAGACCCAAGACCATGGTCGACATAGATAATATACTACATTCTCCGCCAACTAGTATTTCATGATATTGATTGAATAAAAAATTTAATGCTTTTTTGTGCATGTAATGTTTGTTATTTTGAGTCGATTGCCATTATCTTCTTCACGTTATGAAACGTAATATACACTCTACTTGAAGTTAATTTACTGCGTTTGCTGCTGAGAATAGGCACCGTATGGGTTATACCATCCGTAGTATGCTCCAGCCTATATAAAACCACGTGATATTATTAGTGTGCTAGTTCGCAACGACAACATACGAATATCAGAAGAATTATTGGTACAGTAAGGCCCCACAATCAAGAAACTGGTTTATCGAGTCAAGCCCTATTGTTTTAAAACAATCTCCTATTGTTTTCCAATTGTCTTTTTGAAAATATGAGCCTGAAAGTTTCTTATAAGTGGTGTTTCTTATTTGCGGAGCCTTAAGGTATACCAGATTGCTTTTATTCGGGGAGCGACCAACAAATGTTGGCGTTCGAGAGATTCGATACTGAAGATAAAACTTGAGAGATACTTACGTTTTGCATTGTACCGTACGATCCCCAAGCATTAGCCATACCTGATGTGTATGCGTATGGACTGGTTGCTGCCATTGCAGCCGCAGACGAGGACGTGGCACCAGCAGTAGATGTGTATGCAGATGCATTGCCGTAGTATGAATTCATGTCTGCTTGATTGGCTTGGGAATGGCCGCTGTCAGCTTTGGAAATCTTGGCTTTTTGCTCAGCATCGCTGAAAATGTTAGTATCGATGAATTACTGCAAGGATTATTTATACAGACACAGCAAGAAAGATGTTTCGGGTTATAAGAACTGTGGGACCTCCATTAAATCCCTTGAAGAGGATGGAAAATTCCAATGTAAGATAATTCAAAAGCAGGCTTCTTGAAACAACGATCAAGACAGACAATCTCTGCTACGAACCTCTCTGGCAGTGTTCGCTTCTTCGATGCAACAGCTATGGCTTTTACATTGTACTGTTTCTGATAGGTTTCATATGATTCCACAACAGAACCAACATCAGTACCAAAATCTTCCAGAATCTCGAGTTTTCTTTGAAAGAATCCTTGTTTGAAGTCAGCAGACAGTTCTTCACAGTCATGCACCAGCTGGCAGAGTTGTTCCAGTCTTTCCTCGTTCAGTTCCTTATAGCTCAGTTCAAGGTCCAACAAGTACAAGTAAAGCTTTTTATTGCCCTGCGATGAAACACAAACACTACTGAATGCAATTGATTTTCTTCGAGACCAGTTCTGCCATACACGATGTGCCACATATAGCGAGAAGAGCAGACACGGGGTATACAGCGATGCATTAAATTACGATAGGTAATTAATTACCTTGTGGTTCTCGAGAGCCTTGTAAATGATATCTTTTGCCGAATCTTTGTCATCCATGAACTGAATCGGAAGTAAAAAATATTAAATTAATTAACAATAGCGTCGATGTTCAAAGGCAGAGTATGCACAAGTATGCACATTGCCAAGACACAGAACTGTCACAAATATTGCTGGGAAAATCCGACAAACACCTTGATTGGCAAAGACCAAAGAATGGCAATGATAGATGATAATGATAAGCCAGAAAACTTACTCTTATTAGAATCTTAGATATTTTCATGGCGAAGAATGATTTCTCATCAAGTGATGGTGTCTTTTCCATTTCTTCCTTCAACATCTCAACAGCCTTGTTCACGTCACCATTTCTCCGTTCAAGTCCAGCCCGTCTCAATTTCACCATTACCAAGCCAGGAACCCGTTCATCCAAGGAGTCCAGTATTTCTCGCGCTTGCTCAACGTTGTCCTGCTTCTCTTCGAATGCAGCCCAGTTCATTATGATGCCCGGTTTCTTAGACACGTGCACCTTGCAAGCACGCTCGTACAGCACTCGCACTGCATCGATCTCAACCTCGTTGCCAACTCGAGATTCAAGATAGGAAATGTACTGAAGGAAGAAGCAATACATTGTGAGCCATAAAAAATACTCAGCACGAGAATTAATAAAGGCTGTACATGAATTGTCAAATAAGCAATACTTTGTAGCACTACTAACGCCAAGACTACTAATACTTCATCAATGTGTGGTATGTTCCTGACATGGACTTTCCTTACCAAGCAAAAGCTATGTTGTTCCTGGGCCATCGAGTTGCATAATAAAACAGTAAAACGTTGTAAAAAACATTGTAAGAAACAGTAAAACATTTTCCCACTCACTTTCTGCCAGAATTCTTCATACATTGCACAGGCAATAATGCATCTTTCAAACAAGATACAGGTTTCCTTGTGAGATCCTTCTTTCATCTGGAAGTCGAGATATTCTCGCCAATTCTTCAATTGAACTCTTTCCAACGGCTTCACGTGGAAATAGGGCCGTTTGATGGCATCCTCAAAGTTCCATCTCTTTTTAACAACTTCTTCATTTTTCTTGAAGATCTCCTCTCGAGAAGCAATTATTTTCTTTCTAATTTCATCATTTAATTCAGTCTCTGTTTTCTTCTCCTGAAAAAGAAATACATAGCTAATTTATTAAATGTCTATAAAGACTTCCGAGTATTCCAAGTATAATTCTGATTGATAAAATGTTCAGATCCATTCAAATTAACAGTACTTTATGAAGAAGCAGCACCTCTGTGAGTTTAGCTGGTTCAGTCTCATCCATTGATTCTTGAGCTTCAACCTTGCCTTCTTGTGCCTCAGAAGTGCCATCTGCTGCTGCATCATCCATTGATCCAACATCTGCTTGCATAGGTTCATCTATTGAACCATTGCCTGATGGTACAGTTTCCTCTGCTGATGGTACAGTTTCCTCTGCTGTTGGTGCAGCTTGCTCTGACGATGGATCAGACTCCTTTTTCAATTGTGCAGATTCCTCCACAGAGTCACTGGCTGGAGCACCGAATTCGTCTTTCTTTGTCAATTTCAAATACTCATCCGGATCTAATATATCACACAGCTCGTTCACATTGACATGCTCCTTAAACCTGGAAACAGCAAAACCTTGGGTAATTCTTTGCCTCTATTGAACTACACTAGCTGCCTAGCTTCAGGTGATACTTGTCTTATCACTCACCAAACATATCCACAGAGATAGAAATAATAGCTCACCAAGGGAAGATATGGGGATAAGAGATTGTTTCTCGCAAAGGGACACCAACTCACCTACTGAAACTTTTAATATACTGGTAGGTTGGTGTGGCAAGCAGACAGTCATAGATCTGTGTAATATTCCTCAAATTGCCTTGAGACTTTTCCCATTCGATGTACGCATCATAAAGTTTATCAGAACGAAACTCAAGCCCTGCTGCCTGTACTGCTTCAGTGAACAACCTACCAGGAACAAACGGTAGTGATAAAACATTGATATCAATATAAATATGTGAGCTGCAAAACGATGGGTCCAAGTGGTCTTGAATTCATGAGATACAACCTGAAGATTACCATGTTCTTATATTTGATCAATTGACCATAGGTTTGTTTATAACCAATTGCTAACATGACATGGGTGCATGTTTCCACTTGTTCACACTCAATGTTGCATTGTTGGAAAAGAATAAAATTAGTGACATCACAAAGTAGGAGGAATGGTCAAATTGACAAAGATGTGAGCTGAAAAAATCGACAACAATAAATTCTTGGTAACTACTTTTGTGCTTCCTTGTGCTTCCTTTTTAAGGAACCCACGTTGCATATTGCCTGGAAATCGAAACCATCTTTATTGATGATGCAAGGACCCTTTTATGTCTCATAAAGGAAAATAATACATCTGATTTTTATATCTGAAAAGCAAAGATGCAAAATCTACTCACTTCCTTATCAGATCGGCATTGTCTGGTTCATCTTTTGTTAGTTCGATCATGAAGTTTAAGTAATGAATCCAAAGATCAACACTTAGTGGTATTGCCTTCAGTCCAGACTGAAATACCTTAAAAATAAAGCAATTACAGACAATTAGTATCATGCACGGGCATTTTAAAAATAGTACCTGTCAATTGGTACTGTGAAATACTCCAAAAAGTCGACAATATTAAGAATTTGCCTAGGATGGTGCAAAATCCATTTTATCTTAATTTTCTCATTTTGCCGTGATTTACACCAGTTGAGGTTTCAGGACTGAAGCACTGAAGTGGTCAGTTAATAAAGAACAAAGCAGTATCAAATCTAACCTGGAGTAACAAGAAAAATTTAGTTAGCTCGTCACTCAAATTGTGAATAACGGAGAGATGATGGTGAGACAATTGTTTTCATTCAAATGTGAAATTAATATAATAAATATAACACTATCCACACTCGTGTCTAAAACATACCAGCTTTGCTAAGTCGGTGTTTCCATTTTTCTTTTCCAAATCTGCGTACTTCTTCCAATATCCATAACAAAACGGGTAGAGTTTAAAAAATTCCTCATATGCTTCTCTTCCTTTCTCAACAAGGTTCTAAAGAATGTAAGAAAATAAATTCATATGTGTATCAATAGAAATAAATGATCAACAAACATATGGGTAATGGTTAAAGTATGAGATATAATATGATGATTACTTGTTGGTCTACAAGCTGAAGAAGATACGTCCAACTCGTAAAGTCAGATGAATTTTCCTTCACAGCTTCCCAATATTTGAGAAATTTATCATCGCTCTCAGAGCTTTGCGGTGTTTCCATCACAGCATCTGCAAAATAAATTACTTACAGTTATATTTACATATTTCATGTTTGCCAACGTGTAGTATAGAAGCAGATCCATTACATTGCGCTTGCTGCATGGCATGGCATGGCATGCAATGCCATCCAACACGTGGAGCGCGGATAGGCCAAAGAAAAGATAGCAATTCTTACGCAAATGTTTTACAAAGTACCTATACAACGGAGTAGACCAAACATGTTGGCAAAGTTTCAAAAGATATATTATACATTATTGTAAAGAAAACCTACCCGACATGATGGGCGAAGTTGATTTTTAATGTCCTGGACTTCGAAACAGCAAACAACAAAGAAATTCCAGCCTTTTTCGTTTCGTTGGTTCTGCACCTTAATCCTCCATGCATGCTGCAACCAAATTAACCTCTTATTCGAGTGAGCCTCCTTTTGAAACAATCCCATTGAATTGAATGGGCACGAAAACGTTTCCAAGAATTAAATGTGCCTCCACCCCCTTCCTGTCTTTCTCTTTATTTCTCCAAGAAATTGCTTCTAAAAGCTTGAACCCCCAACTCTGCTTCAGCGATTCCAAGTCAAAGATTTCATGGCATGGCAAGATCAGCTGTTTTCAGAGCACTAAGAAGACTATTCAAGCCCAAACCAGACCCGAGGAGTGTCACAGAAAGTTTCCCAAAACGTCAAACCGACAAATTTTCTTGGATAGAAAAATTGAACAGCCAGGTATTTGAATTGCTTCAGTAACTTAGTATATGATGCAATTAAATTAGGGTGCATGAAAACTGGGGTGCAAAGATCTATAGTCACTGTCAATGTTTTCCCAACTTTTTTATTATCTTTGATGACTTTCTCACATTGCTCAGTAGTTTTTGCAATCTTCTTGTTCTAAATTGTTTTCAATTTGTGGAACTTTTCATAATGCTAAAATTTATATTTTTCAGGCTACATTGCGTTATATAAAAAGTGAAAACAGGTACGGACCATCCCAAGAAGCTAATGCTGAAATTGGATGCTTGTTATTGTCAATGCATCAATGCCTTACCTGTATATGACCTAGTGGTAGAGGTGCAAAGATCAAACCCCCTTGTCAAATCTCATTGTTCTATTGTTTTTCTTGTGTATGCAAGCGCCATGCCATGCTCTGCACAGTTGTGCATAGCTACTTTGGATCTTCTGATCTCAGGCTGTTTATGCTCTTTTGCTTTTAGCCACCCATACATCCAATGTCTTTGCAAGCTAAGTTTGATAATTGAAAGACAGGTTAAGTTTTAATTGCCTCATCTTTGTAGGTACACCAATATCAGCCTACTACACACCAGATTTTTCCAAAGAGAAATAGGAAATTACATCAAACATCTGTCCTCACTTGTTCAGAAAGGCAACACGAGAGTTTCAGAAGTAAGCAATTTAATTTTTAATGTAACAGGGGAGTCTCTATTTGAATATTTCTAGAAGAAGCAATTAGATTTTTTGTTTACAGATTTACTGTGACCTTCTTTCTTTCTATTTTAATGCAATGCTATGCAATGGGGTTGATTTTCTATTTTGCTATTTAGTTTAGCTTGGTTGCTAAACTAAATAGCAAAATAGCTATGATTTTCATAGAGAATATCATAGCTATGATAATAAGCTATGATTTTCTCTTTTTCAGTGTATTGGTAAATATGAGTATTTTTCAAAAACCTCAGATGCAGGTTTGCCTGTTGTTTACAGAAGACTCCTAGGATCTGGCTCTGATGGTGAGTAACTGATTGAGGAGCACCAGAATTTCTTTAAGGGTGTAAAATTGTCTCTATTACCCTTATGAATGTTGAATTCTTTTGTGACTATGTTCTTTATGTTTACTGTAAAGTTCTATTGTTGCTACTCGCCATTGAAACTCGCCACTTTATCATGCTAAGCATACATTTGATAGCACTGCATGCAAATGATCAAGGCATATCTCTTTCTAGAAGGGCAGCATACTGTTGTTCTTGATCACAGTGAATTAGCTAAGGGTACTGGATCTGTTAGCATGCAGCGACTTAAGATTTCTTCTTCACAGAAAGTACGTATGTTCTCGAATTATCTTTTAAAATTGGTTTCTTGGTATGTGTGGTTTGCAATTTTTCTGACTAACAAACTCTTGGGACTTTATCCTTATGTCTATATTTCGAAGAAATAGAAGTTCATAAAGTTGTTTCAAATTTTAGTTCAAGAAGATCTTCTTTATCATTTTTCAGCTCTTTGCTGCAATATTTGCTACAACTGGCATGAGCCTCAGCGACTGCAATATTTATAAGATAGAAGAGAATGGACCAATGCTCATTAGAGAACTAAAAAATGTTTCCAATGCAGGTAAGCTGTTGCATTCACTCAGTTTTATCATGATACTTTGTATTATTTTCCTAATTATCCTCCACTTTACTCATAGAATGGTGTAGTGATGATGATAACCTAATACTTTCAACATACAATAACACTGGAGCAGTGAACAGTGTGCACAGATACTCATTAATAAGAAATAATTTTGAGAATATCTTTACTGAACACGATAACAGGTATAAAATTTTAATTATTTTCAATGCAGCAGCACTCTTAAAATTCGTTGTCATCACCCTCTGTTCAAATTATTAGTTTATTTTTGGCGTTTATATTTATATTTTAGGTTCAATGTCGAGATATCAAAATCTAGAGATGGTAGATACATTTTGATACATTCACATTCGAAAACTTCTTCAGAGGTGGGCTGTTTTGCTTCTATGAAATTAGCCTTGTTCCTGTCTTTCATAAACAACTGCTATTATAGATTCTAATCTAACGATTCTGAAAATACCAAGATGGTGGCTATGATATGTTTTATATATAGAATGGTTTTCAGGCTTTATTTTTTGTATTATTCATGCCTAAGCGTACTTATTGAACATAAATCACTGCTTTCCGCTTTTATAGGTGCATGCTTTGAGGACAGAGTCGTCCTCTATTCACCCATTTTGTATTAAACAGCGACATGACAAAGGAATGTATTTCATCGACCATATGAACAACCATTTCTACGCTTTGCAAAACTGCAACGAGGATGAAGAGCTTAAGGTAAAGAACATTTTTCTCGTATTTACTTGTTAACAGCAGAGGAATAGCGTAACAGTATCAGTTAAGAGTTCAGGACATTATCTTTGATTTCAACATTTTAAATCACCGTTGGTTAATCTTGATTAGATTGCTCGAATGAGCAGTATATCACACGACAAACAATGGGAAGAGATTTATCCACTAAACCAGAGTGAACAGGTGAGGTTTTCTACGATGTTTAAAGTTTATAGAAATGAATGACGTACGTACATGATAAAACTGCTAGCTAAATTTACAGCCGATTGCCTTTGATTTTTCTATCTTTGCCTACTCGTTGGATATTTCATGCTATTACATAGTTTTCCTTTTTTACAGAGAGTTGTCCAAGATATGGAACTGTTTTCTGACGTTTGTGTTGTCTACGAACTGTGCAATCTCAAGCCCCAACTGACAACGTTCAACCTCGACGCTCCTGATAAAGTTACCTCAATTCAAGCATGTTGAGATTTAAAGCCTATTACTGAATACGTTCTTGGAATCTTCTCTTAAAATTGAAGCTACTCTACTAAGTAATAGAATAGAGAAAGTTTCGGGAACTGTCAAGGTTGGTGTTCATTATGTGATAGGTTTATGTATGTGATAACAAATCTTTATCCTTTCTTTAGGTAGCCAATACTTCAGCTGTCGTTGAATCCTTTTCAAATCAGGTATTTCCAAGAAATTAAATAATTATTGTCTAATAATACTTGTTTGCAACTTTAACTATAAAAAGGGAATTTTTTAAATTAAATTATTTGTTTTTGTTCCGGGATATAAAGTTTTTTATGATAGTATCTTTTTTTTCAAAAGGAGCCAAGTAATTCAACCTTGAAGTATTCTGTCACATCACCAACTCAGCCTCTTTCAATATTTGAGTTTAACAAACAGACAAAAACATCGGTAAGTTTCTTAAATTTGGCGACCCTATCATATCCCTGAAAAGTTTTTACACAAAACCTAATTCATTAAATACATGTCTATCTATTTTTACAGAAGGAGCTCTTTCGCTCTGTCGATAGCTGGGACGCATCAAATTACAATTTTGAGCTCTTGTTAGCAACAAGCAAGGTTTAAATAGCTCGTTACTCATTATCTTTACTTTAGCAATATATTCATTTCGATGCACAACAGCACTGTATTTACAAAATATTTACTGTTCAAGATATGGTAAGCAATTTATAGTCTTCCTTTGTTAAATTTTTGCTACATTTCTCATTCTTAAATTGCGTACAGGATGGCACAAACGTACCAGTCAGTATCTTCTACTCAAAGAGCATCAAAGACATTTCTCAAGCTCCGATGCTGGTTACTGTTTACGGTATGTTCGGTAGTTTGCCATTTTAAGCCTTCGTAAAACTACGGCTTTAAGGAATAAAGTTTTTATATGATTGCTTTTATGTTTTATATAGGATCATACGGTGTGCCTGTAGACCTACAGTTCACGTACAAAAGAGCATTCTTGCTATCCAAAGGCTGGATTCTGGCATTTCCTCACACAAGGTAGTTGAATCACGTGTCTCATGTTAGCTTTAGTCAGTCTTTTCACTGCTCTCTCTCCTTCCTCTATTGCATCGATTGTTTCAAAGTATGATGGCTCACGATAGCATTAATTACGTGCTGATTCGAGGACCTATCAAGTGAGACTTTAAACTTTTGAGCTCTATTGGGTTCTGTATTGTTATGACGCAGATACGTTATTCTAACTACTTGCATGTTTATTCTGCCTAGAGGTGGAGGCGAACTTGGCCAGAAATGGTATCGCAGTGCTACCAGATTAAATAAAAATCGAACGTTTGAGGTAATAGATATAACACATTTCTAACTGTTGCATGTTTCAAGCTCGTTTCGAACCTACTTTTGTTTGCTTATGGTTTGATTTTATCAGGATCTGGAGGCCTCTTTGTTGGAATTGCATAAAAGGTCTTTTTCTTCGCCGGGAAAAACTGCCCTTCAGGGAAGCAGCGCTGGCGGACTTGCCGTTGCTGCTTTATGCAACACTGCACCAGAGCTAATAAAAGCTGCAATACTCAAGGTATTACAGAGGTTGTAACTCGCTAGATTTGGCACCGAAATCAGCGTGCCCAGTCTTCTTGAAGCAAGGAATAAAAAGAAATGCTTGACGGGTACTTTGAGCATTGTGTTTCATATTATAGGTTCCATTTGTCAATGTGTTTGACTCGATGCTAAACGAACTATCGTTCCTTACTTCACAAGAATACGACGAATGGGGTGATATAAGGTATGTCAATAGTTCTCACTGCCTGTCAGCGTGCTTTGCTATTGTATTTATATCTTTAATTTATTTTTCAGAAGAAATGTAAAAGAGAGACGCCATATTCGTTCATACTGTCCATATGAAAATCTTCAATACAACAAGGTACACATGCATATCAAATTATCCCAAGTGTAACCTTTTTGATTTTGCATATTTTATCAGCTTATCATATAAAAGGGAAAATTCTAACCATAATGTTTAAACAGCTATGCTCTATAATTGCTTTACCACAAAACAATAATCCAAAAATAAACAATATAGGTACAACATAGTTTAAAATCTATTTTATCTGTCTACACAGTCGAATGAGCTTTAGAAAAGTCAAATCAGAATAACGAAAAATGCTTATTTGTAAGTGTCATTTCGTCTACGAATCTTGTCATTTCGCTATTCACTCTCGAGTGTCTTTCTACATTGGTCCATGGTAACGTTTTCGGAGCACCATCTTGAATCCACCAGCCATGATTTTGCGACGAAGTAACTTGTTTCCTGTAAACTTCGTTTGGTGCTAACTTGGGCCTTTCGTGCTTTGTCAGTCTTTGAGTGTATAAAACATGAGATCGCTGGGCTTCAGATGCGCTTCTCATACTACTATCATGATAATTCTGCGAACTTATTTGCGAATTACGAGTTGGCGAGGGGGCTAGGCCCATTGACATTCGCTCTTGCTGTGATGATGATGTAGGCTTTAGGCCGTCGTTGTTTGCAAATTCATCATTCTTGAGTGATTGCTTTATTGGTGCTTGAACACCAAGCTTTGTAAGGTTGAAAAAGGCCATTTAAAATACAAAATAATCAAAATGAACACTTTCGATGTTATGAAGAAATTCTTTTTGACCAGCACCTTGTTGCTATGTTTATCGTTGTTGCTATTTGAAGAGAGAGGTCATGTTTATAATCGAGGCTGGAGTTGGACTTGTATGGGATGAGCAGTGGCATGTGTTTTGAGGATCTGACTTTCTCTCCAATCCAATTTTATGTCTTTTATTTAATGTCCGAATCTCTTATTCTTTTAGAACTTTCCTTCCATCTTTGTCCTGTCAAATCTGCAAGATGATCTCGTTCCAGCCTGGGTTCCATTGAAATGGATGGCAAAACTGAGAAATCTCGAAAATCATCAAGTCAAATCACACAAACATTATTTAATTATCTGCTGTATTAATGAAAAAGGTGGACATTTTAACACGCATGGACAGGAGAAAGAAAAAGAAGTAAGAAATCATTGCATTAGTTTATTGAGTATAATGCTATGCAGTCCTCTGTCGGAATAGTTTAAGTTATAAGGTAATAAATATGCCATGTTGTAAGCTCTCTTTTCTTAACCATTTTTTAAGATACTGGAACATGCTACTAGTGCTAGTACAACTACTGCCATGCAAACAATAGTAGTTGTACTTTATTTTGCAGACTGCTGAAACAGTTGCTTTTCTTTACGATGCACTGGAGCTACCAATGAAGGCTTGATTGCATTCGGAACAGCATTGAAGAATGATTTTTTTACAGAGTGTTTTTTCAAAGTTACTTAAATTGGATGCTTCAAGTTGACGACGATATGCAATGCTTCAATGCTTCAAGAGATTTTTGAATGGGACTGAGAATGAAGTGATCATGTGATTTGGCTGTGAGTTTTCCGAACGCCTTTCCTTATTAGCAGGTGCAAATACGCTGTCTCATTGTTTGAGCTACGCAATGATTGGGCAATTTTATAATCTGTTAGATTAAAATAGCTCTCTTAAGTAAAGCTTCTTTTGTTCCTTTCACAGGCCTGCTCTTGACTTCACTCACCGCAGCTTGCAACACGAATATTTATCGAACTCAAACTACTTTGTTTTAATCTCATTTGACCAACCTGATTAGGAATCAGGGGAGAAGAAATGGCTGCCAAGTATGAAATGGGAGAAAAGGATGAAGTAGAGTTGAGGAGTCCTATGAACGACGACTTGAAAAGTCCAACTGAAGAAGAAATTGCATCATGTAGGCCATGCCGCATTGTCTTGGTTATCATCTTTACTCTTGCTCTTGTCGGCATGCTTGTAGCAGCCATTGTGGTCATTGCCACGACGTCTGGTTGTGCAAAGAAAGCAATCGACAACAAGCAGTTTTGGAAAAAAGAAATGGCCTACGAGATTTATGTACACTCGTTTCAAGACACGAACGATGATGGTTATGGGGATTTCAAAGGTGTGAAACAGCGACTGGATTACCTGGAAGGAATCGGAGCGAAAATAATCGTCCTTAGCGGGTTCATGAGTGGAGAAAATTTCTATGATTTGCACTCAAAATCGGGCTCTATCAAGGAATTCCAAGATCTCGTAGCTGCGGCTAAGAAGAAACAAATGAGCATAGCCATATCGATTGATGCAGCATACACAACAAGCACGAGCAACTGGTTCAGCGCAAGCAAAAACAGAAACTTAACCGCGTCCAAATATAAAGACTGGTATATTTGGCGTGGTACTGGTCCTAACTTGCCCAACAATTGGAAAGATGGTAAAGGTTCAGCATCTGCATGGGAGCTCGACCCAACCTACAACCAGTATTATTATAAGTTTGACGTAAACAAACCAATGCTGGACTTCAATAATACTGAGGTAAAAAAAGAATTCGTAAAAGCTTTGGAATACTGGCTCAAGTTTGGAGTGAAAGGATTCAAGTTGAATAATTACAGATGGCTGGTCATGGACAGCTCCCTCAGAGATAATACTGATTTCCCGAGGAAATATTATAACAAAGGTTTGTTTTGCCCTCTGTTGAATGTTTTGGGGTGGGAGGGAGAACAATCTGTATCTTGCACTTGTAAATTGTCTCGTTTACAGCTTCCCCACGCTCTGCAGACCGAACATCGATCAACATCCAACTTCCTTCTTCCTTCTTAGCCGAACTGCAATAAACTTTTGATATCTGTTATTCTTTCATTTTCAGATCAACCTGGTGTTCACATGTTGCTCAAGGAATGGAACACTTTGGTGAAACGTTATGGAGGATTTATCATGGGTGAAGCAGAGCTCACTAAACTGAACACATATGATTATGATGTGGCCCAGATCTCATCTTATTATGGCACAAAAGAAAAACCAGAGTTAGATATGGTTTTGAATGATAAGATGACCTCACCTCTTGCAGCACCACAAGGCACTGCCTTAAACAAAACTTTGTCTGATTTCATTGCCACACGTCCGCACTATTCCTGGCCAGCATGGGTTGTAAGTGGACCAAATTATCAACGAATGGCTACTAGATACAATGCTGCACCACTTATCCCAAGGCTCGTGATTCTTATTCAGCTGACATACCCTGGAAGCACCATGTTCTACTATGGAGATGAAATTGGACTTAAAGATTCACTGTCAAAGAGTACCACGGTTATGGCTTGGGATGGCACAATAAATGGAGGTATGAGATTTGTGAAGTGATGGATGTTTTTATGAATCAAATTGACGCCATTTGGTTTATTCAACTCTATGATGTAATTGATTTAATGTTTTTCATGTTTGTAGGGTTTTCAAAAAAGAACCCTTGGTACTCAAATGCAGCTGTTAACCCACCGACAAACGTGGAAGCCGAGAAGAAGTTGAATGGTACCTACAAATCCACAGCAGCCATAATGAAACTGCGTCAAAAGGAAATATCTCTGCAGAGTGCATATATCAAAGTTCTGTATGCCAACCAAGATACAATTGTCTACATTCGCTCAGAAGTTGGCCAGAAAGGCTTCCTCATTGCCGTTAATATGGGCTCTTTGATGCATACAGCTAATGTAAATTCACCAGAGGCTAAGACAGGCAAGGTCTTAATTGACACATTGTTCAAACTTGAAGGAAGAGAGTTAAAGCTTTCTCAAATTAATCTAGATCCATATCAAGGACTTGTCATCAGAATAACTGAGTGATGAATTTAACTTTAGTTTCTTTATTTCTCTGTATGCCATATTTTGTTATTGTTTAAGTGATGGAGGAATTTTCATGTTTATCTCAATTCATTCACCAAATCGTAACAACCAGCACAGTTTTATTTGAAGTAGTAACTTTTGATAAAGTCGCAACAATCTTGTTTAAATCTGTGAACATTTTTAGTGTTGTATTATGTTGAAATTGTATTCCAGTAGCTTTATTCATAAAAGATCAGCCCATTGTTTACCAAAGCGTTTTGTGTGTTTCTGCTTTCGCGGTGTTTTCAAGTCAATTTTTATTTACGCAAAAGAACAACAATTTGAAACTCCCTGGGCATTCTCCAAAACCGGGGATCACCTATTTCCAATGAGAATATACATGTAGATGAAATTGACCAATCGAAAGTGCTATTCTATTTGGACGTCCAATCAGATTAAAGCTTGAGCTACTTTGGACTGTGGCTGGGAAAAATTACTACAGTCTCCCCTTGAGAGAGAATTCCCCTATCACTGCTGTGGCGAAGATTTACGAAAAAGGCCGATAAGGGATTTTTATATTAGTTTCTTCTCGAGGTATTCATGTTTACAACTCAAAGAGTTCATGATCATTAAAACCATGAATATTCTGAGGCTTTGAAGCCAGTGTTTGCGTATTGTTTTTGCTAACAGCCCCAAGAGGAAGGTAAAATCACCATACCCAGTTCAGAGCTTCAACCTAGGCCACACTGGCTGGCTCGTGAATTCTGCTTGCTTTGCGAGCATTGCTGGAATTCTTCGGTTTTGAAGGAAAAGACAAAGTGTTTGCAGTAAATAAACACCTGAAGACTTCAAGATAATCTATCTGGCATCACGGTAAGCTTTTACGCGTTATAATTTTCGTTTGTTGTGAAGCTAGTCTGGTACGCTATCTTTAAATTCAAGGAATGGCTACAACAAGGTGTTGTCCCCTTTCAATTATAGCGAAACGAAGTGACTCTTACCGGCAGTTCGGCAATTTTCCGGAAATAATTAAATGGCGATCTCACATTTTAGCAGTTTGCTTGTTATTTTTGTAGAATCGTGAGAAATAATGGAAAGCCTAAACTCTCTATTGAATGGGAAGGAAGGAGGAACATCTGAAGAAATTTCAGAAGTGACATTGAACGCAAATTTGCCTGTTCCAGTAAGTGTGAGCAGTTTGGCATACATGAATGAAGCCCCAAGGGGCTGCAGTGGCAGTGCGTGTACAAACTTTCCTTGTTTGAAATGTCATGAAATTTACACGACACTAAACCAGCACTTGCTTGAAAGTCACAGTGATGATTTGAATAACAGCAAAGACAGTAATATGGTTTTAAAAAATATCCTGACAAGCATACTTGCTTTATTAACATCTTCAAATAAGCCATCACAAGGTGCTGGCAGTGCTGAAAAAGTAGCACAGAGTCTCAATATTGCTTCTTCAAGCAGGGGAGTACTTCGTAAATCTCACAATGAACAAGGCAACGAACTACAGCAACAACTCGGCTCATTGAAGACACAAGAAAGTATCACAAGTCAAGAAAATCTTGAAAAGTTCTTCAAGTCTGCACAGCTCAGTGCCAATCATGCAGCAGCTGAGCAGGATAAAGATGGAGGAGGCAATAAGCAAGAGAAACGAAAAACAGTTCTACAAGGCATGTCTATCCTAGACCCAAATATGCATGGTTACATTCCTGTTGTTCTGTCCAGTCAATCTCAGAGTGGAGATTGCACTGCACATCCAGCAATGGTTGCTGCAACTGCACTGCCAAAAACAACTGAAAAATCTGATCTAGATGTAGCAGATATACTCGTCAACAAGATGCCCATCCCAAGTGTTAATAAAGAAGAGTCTTCTCTTGCACAGCTTTACCTGAAGCAACTTGCAGAAGGCCTGGCAACTGGGCGACCTGATATCCTCAGGACCACAGATGGGTTGGATGATACAGTGGTTACAGACAGAGATTTGCTGAATGCTCTCCTGAACTTTAACAACAGTACTGGATGTTCTATTGCTGCCGGTCCAAGCAGCAATGCTAACGAGAAACCTGTTGTGGAGACCATCACACAGATTGTCGCTGCTCAGAAACAGCTCACAAATCTTCTCTCATTGCTTGGCAAAAGGCAAAATCAGACAGCTCCATTGGCACCCGTGGCCGGACTTGGAAATCAGCTGGTCGAAACCCCTCTCAATAACCCATTGTTTGTGAATCAACAACCGAAAGTTGCTGCGCCTGGAATGGTACAGATACCACTGTCTATTCTTCCGGCACTTGCGCCAAATTCGCAGGGAATGCTTCAGGGAAATTTAATGCAACAGCCAGCTGTCTCGGTCAATAACACCATTCAGCTATCAAGTTTGTTTGCAAAGACAACCCAAGGTTTTCTTCCACTGAACTCTTCAAATAAGAGCATATCGATTCCTTCAGGCTTGACAATACCAGCATCCTTGTTCAACAGCTCCGCTGTACCAATTGTTCAGCAAACGATTCATGCATCTCCTCAGCCACAGAGCGCAACCCAGCCATCAGTCTTAATGACATCTGTGGCTCCTCCAACATCAATTACACCTGCTTTATCGACCAGTTTGTTTGGCACACAGACAGGGCTACCGTCATTCATTGTGCCAGGAAAACCTGTATCGGGTACAGTAGTGTCCTCTCAATCTCCACCATCAACCGAGCCTTCGAAGATGTTCTTCACGTTTTCGCAAACCACAGTTCCATCTCTCACAGAGCAACTATTTCAGAATTCCAGCACGATTCCCAAAGTCGCACTGCCCACCGCACCGTCCGTTTTTAATCTGGGCAACATCCCTGGAATCTCCATGCTCAGTGCCGGCCTGAGCCAGTCACAGAACAGACTGCAAGGAACGATGCCACGACCTGTATCCCTGATTCCATCTACTTCAGTGATAGTTGCATCGGGAAACCAGCAACCATCGAATAATGCAGTTGATAAAATACAAGGACTCATCCACGCCATTCAATCACCGAACAAACCGCCAGTTGGAGCTACGGCTCCTTCTAATCTTGGGACATCGGCTGTCAACCAGAATCGTGGCGGGCTCTTATCCAACAGCAACAACAAACGGAGATCCAGCTCTGCTTCATCGACAACATTAGCAAACAAGAGTGCCAAGCTTGACAACGAAGAGTGCACAGATCAACAGGGCGACGCATTAAAACTCTACGAATGCCGCACGTGTGGCACCACGTTCAGCGTTCTCTCAACACTGCAACAACATGAGCAGACCCACCTGGGCACCAAGATGCAGTGTAACTACTGTAACGATGTATTCACTGATGTCAATGTCTTTCAGGAGCACATATCACTGCACCGTGGTCAAGAGAACGTGCACCAGTGCGAGTATTGCAGTAAGATATTCACGAGCCGCGGCGAGCTCCAAAAACACCTCACCGAGCACACCCAAAAGCGGCCGTACCGGTGCTCGCACTGCAACAAGTCGTTTCGCGACCCGGGGTCTTTGCAAAAGCACGAACGCATTCATACGGGCGAGCGCCCTTACAAGTGTAACGATTGCTCGAAAGCGTTTGCGGAGTACAGCTCGCTTAGAAAGCACAACCGCGTGCACACGGGCGAGAAGCCCTATAAGTGCAGCCACTGCCCTAAAGCCTTTTCAATATCCGGAAATCTGCAGCGGCATATGTACATACACACTGGGGAACGACCGTATCGCTGTACGAAATGCCCGAAGGCCTTTAATAACCCCAGCCATCTGAGGCGCCACGTGAAAAATCTGCATGAAATCAAGAAGGAAGAGTATTCAGAGAATACTCCAATAACAGACGATGAAAGAGAACAGATGCCATTAATCGATCAGGATTGACCACTGCGTATAGATTGGGTTGCTTTGTCAGCTGGACTACGTGTAATGATCGCTGATATGACAAACTCTTTGATATATAAACCTAGCTATTTAAGCATGCTTGACACATGCTTCCAACGATTGATTGTAAAAGTTACTCTCGGCTTAATCATATGATGAATTAGGACTATGTAACATGACTATATGGTTATACTGGTTATAAGTAAAATACTTAATTGTTTACCACGCAAGGTTCGTTTGTTACCCACATAACCTATTGTTATCCACGCAAGGTTATGTGGATAACGCTGTCGCTGTATATATATTGTGATGGCTGATTATTTTGTAATGTAATATGTACAAAACTCGCTGTGATTTGATGCATTATTATGTTTGTAATATGTCTGTTACTCATTTATGCTCAAATATGATTTTGCAATCATTGCTTTTAATTTTTACCACATAGGTGTTGTCCTAGCTAATTGTAATCTGTGTTTTAAGTGGTTTCATAGTTTTTAAAATATAGATGTAGAGTCTTCTTTTTCTCTCATTGCAAAGTTACCATATATTATGACTCATATACTATATCTAAATCTTTATCCCCTTAATTTAAGCTTTTCTCTTGTATAGTAAGTTAAACTAAGTTGCATGGCAATTTAATTAAATCTACTATACAGGTAAAGTAAAAATTTGTATCATTCTTTATTGCAATTCTGTTAATATAACTTGATTATTGTCATGAAGAAGCATCTAGGATATATATATTACAACTGGATATTTTCTTGTCTTTTCTTTCTTATTTCTCTCAGTCGCTACTCAGTCGCTATTGAAATTTAAACATGGCGCCATATGAATTCGCACGTGGGGACATTAGATCATCACCGTCATTTTCCCTTCTTATTTCATTAGGCCAAGTAACCGTTAAAACGTCATGCAAACTAAAGTATAAAATCTAGTGCCAGTATTGCTCTTATACAACAAACTTGGCCTAAGGTGGAAGAAACGTTTCTTATCTTAGGATACTCTACTATTTAGGGAATTGCAATTATGTTTACACCGACAAGAGACACTCCACCGAAGGGAGAATCTTTCAGGAGTCCATTGTCAGTAAGTCCATTTTCCTCGAGCAGCAATGCTGCAAGGGTGAGTGGACGGCCTAAACTTAAGTCTGCGTCAAGAGGACCATATGAAAGTAGCCTTATTTCAGCAAGAGGGTAAGAATGTGCTCTTCTAATTGCAACTATGTAGCTATCTAACTATTATATGCACCATAAACTAATCTTCGGTCACATATTATTGCAACACGCCCCATTTCGACGTAAGTGCCGAGTCCGTTCTTGATGAACTGGCTAAAGATCAGGCAGGTATATCTACCTATATCCTAGCAGTGCTACATGTCCTAGCCTATCTATTCATCTTATTTGTCCTAGTCATCCTAGTTGTCCTGGTCATCTTAGTTGTCCTAGCCATGCTATACTTGCCCTAGCCATTCTATTTGTCCTAGTAGTCATCCTAATTGCCCTAGTCATCTTATTTGTCTTAGCCATCTTCCTTGTCCTGGTCTTCCAAGTTTTCATAGCCATTCTAGTCATCCTAGTTGTCCTAGTAATCCTAGTGGTCCTGACCATCTCATATGTCCTAACCATCTTATTTGTCCTAGTCATCCAAAATGGCCTAGCCATCATATTTGTCCTAGTCATCCTAGATGTCTTATAGTCATCCTAGTTGTCTTATCCATCTTAGTTGTCCCAGCCATCTTATTTGTCCCAGCCATCTTATTTGTCCTAGCCATCTTATTTTTCCTAGCCATCCTGGGTGGCCTAGCCATCTTCTTTGCCCTAGTCATTCTAGTTGTCCTTGCTATCTTATTTGTCTTATCTGTCTTATCCATCTCATATGTCCTAGCCATCCTATTTGCCTTAGTAATCCAAAATGGCCTAGCCATTCTAGTTGTCCTAGGCATCCTAGATGGCTCATAGTCATCCTAGTTGTCCTAGTCATCTTAGTTGTCCTAGCCATCCTATTTGCCTTAACCATCCTAGATGGCCTAGCCATCTTATTTTTCATAGTCATCCTGGGTGGCCTTGCTATCTTATTTGTCTTATCTGTCTTATCCATCTCATATGTCCTAGTCACTTTATTTGTCCTAGTCATCTTAGTTGTCCTAGCCATCCTATTTGCCTTAACCATCCTAGATGGCCTAGCCATCTTATTTGCTCTTGTGACCCAAGATGGCCTAGCCATCTTATTTGCCTTATTCATCTCATATGTCCTAGTCACTTTATTTGCTCTTGTGACCCAAGATGGCCTAGCCATCCTATTTGCCTTATTCATCCTAGATGGCCTAGCCATCTTATTTGCTCTTGTGACCCAAGATGGCCTAGCCATCCTATTTGCCTTATTCATCCTAGATGGCCTAGCCATCTTATTTGCTCTTGTGACCCAAGATGGCCTAGCCATCTTATTTGCTCTTGTGACCCAAGATGGCCTAGCCATCTTATTTGCCCTCGTGACCCTAGATGGCCTAGCCATCCTTTTTGTCCCAGTGATCTTATGTGTCTTGGTCATCTTATTTATCCTAGTCTTCCCAGTTGTTTTATTGGTCTGTTTCAAAATTTTGGAGGAGGCATAGTACAATTCCTTTATTGCAGAGAGTTTTTCTTGTTCGAACTACCTATTGTTAGAATGTTCAAACTACCTATTATCTGAAAATTGTCTCAAAGTGATCAGAAGGCTTTGACTATTTCCGCGCCATCTGTTACTTAATTTCAATTACTTGAATTTGGAGGCTCTACTTTCATGGACGATACATAGAGTAGTTCGTTAGTAGACCTTAACTTTTGAAGCAATTTTTCTCGAGGCTTTAAAAGTTATTTCAATCATTAGTGAGTGATATTGCGGTCTATTTCAAAGTTAGGATTTCCGAGGCTATTCATTCATTCGTTGGAGGCAATTTTTGACTCATCCGATTTTGTAAGTCGAGTTGCGGATTTGGCTTTGCGATAGTTAAATGTTAATTTTTGTTAATATTTTTTAGCCAAGCAGGCTCTATTACTATCGAAGAAGCGCCTACACATAAAGTTTTATCATATGGTCAATCACTTCCAGTGCAAGTTTCCGAAGCATTAACCTCCAGAGATTCAGGTACGCATATATACATATGCTAGTTTTTTATTTACTTGTTTATATACCCTTCGGCTACTATGTTATACCGATCGATATACCGATCGTTGATCCGAGATTTCAATAGATCAATAACATATAGCAAGTTGAAGATTTTTCCTTTCGCACTCGAGGTTTTATTATGAATTGTCATGTTCAGCCTTACTAACACGCTTTGAATGATTGTTACAGGAATAATAAGCTGCAAACTTGGTCCAAATGGCTGGGCTTGGCTTGTCAAGGGAAACAAGCTTTTGATTTGGAAATATGTTCCTTCTGCTATCAGCAAGGTAATCGTAAAATCGTACAGGGTAATTTTGTTTTCGACATGAGTAGATATCGTTTACTAATGCAGTTTGCATCAGCTAATGGCTCTCTCTTCTTCTTTCTTCTCTCTTCTTCTTTCTTCTCTCTTCTTCTTTCTTTTCTCTTCTTCTTTTACTTTCTTCTTTTTGTATTGTTCCTAGGCTATAACATGCTTCGCGTTGCACTTGCCTTCAACTGAACTTTACCACAAAGCCGATCTTACCACTGTCGTCTCTACTGCGGCTGGTGATGCAAAGCATTCATCAAAAGACCTTTCAGCGTCTGTTTTAAGCGTCTCACCTGAGGGGCTTATCAGAATGTGGCCCGACTTTGCTAATCCTGGCATCTACTTGGAAGCTCAGGCTGGATTGAAGGGCAAGGAGTTCTCAGTGCTTGCATCGCTCCCTGTAAGCATCTGGTCGTGGTGTTAAAATTCTCTCTGTTATAAACAGTTTTGTTAATGGCATTTTAGTTGTGGGTTATAATATTCTTCGCATGGTATAATAATGTAACTCTGTTTTTAGCCTCATGGATGTGTTGTTATTACAACTAGCAATGATATTCTTCTAATTGTTCCAAGTCGGGTAGGAATTCTATTTTATTTCATCGATATTCCTCTTCTATTCTATTTTATTCTATTCTATTCTATTCTATTCCATTCCATTCTATTTTATTCTATTATATTCTATTATATTCTATTCTATTATATTATGTTATATTGTTAGAAGCTATTTACAGTGCAGATCTGTTTCTTTCTTTATGTCTGTATATTTTCCATGGACCGTATTGAATAGTGTTTATCTTGTAGTCATCTCTGATTTGTCGACTTATCAATGACACCAGTGGATTACTTTCCGGGTTTGGAAGAAGAATGTCAAGCTTTCTTCTCGGAAGTTCTTCATCTCATCCATCTATTGTGAGTACCATGCTTTGAAGTATGCAAGGCCTTTTAGTATGGCACGCCGTTTTCGTCAAAAATACTTCTTTCGTAAATTTATAAAACTTATTATTTATTTATTTATTTATTTATTTATTTATTTATTTATTTAGACTTATTTTTCCTATTATTGCACTTCAAGTCTATTTTATTGACGTTTTTCTTCTTCATTTTTATAAAACTTGCTCTATTTTTACAAAATTTGCTCTATTTTTATAAACCTTTTTTTTTACAAAACTTGCTCTATTTTTATGAAACTGTTTTATTTTTATGAAATTTGTCCTATTGTTATAAGACTTGTTCACTTATATAATACTTGGTCACTTTTATAAAACTTGTTCATTTTTATAAAACGTGTTCCATTTTATAAAATTTGTTCCATTTTATAAAACTTGTTCTATTTTATAAAACTTGTTTTATATCGGCGTGCCATGTCAAACTATGCAGCTATTTGAATGCAAAGTATGCAGCAATTTTGAAGGAGATTATTCAGCTATTGGCAAGGTTGTGCAGTGCAGCGAGTTAATATATGCAGATGTTTTCAATTAAGTATGCCGATATTTTCAGTGAAAATATGCAGCTATTTCTTGCCAAATTCCGCAAAGACTTCAAAGCAAACAATTCATGGAATTGCTATTTCTCTACCACCAGCTTAAACTATTCATTTATACTAACATTTATCTGTTTCAGCACCTTCCGAAAATTGCAGTTGGACCTGCAAACGATTTCTCCGCTGAAAGGTTTATAATTCGTGTTATTTTGATGTTATTTTGCCGCTGACACCAACTGTATATCCCCCCGTCAACGTTCTATTATACTCGCATTTCATATTGTGGATGCTTGGTCGTATTTTAGCTTAGTCCATTGTCTCTTTGCTTTCTTGTGGCCATTATTGTGGTAGTGTGTATCAAAGAATACAATGTGTGCACGAAGAAAAGACAATGTTGTCATTTACCCGCCATTAACCTATCTACCTCGTCCTCCGAAAGAGGCTAGGTTTATAGCTAGTAATAACATAAGGGGATATGATAATAATATAGTAAGGTATATATAGTACAATTATAAGGTTCAATAATACATTAGGATCACCATAGCCATTAGACCTCTACAAATGAACTAAACTGTTGCCCACTACCTTTAGTTGTGTTTTCTCGTCTTGTCAGGTGCTTGTATGTCCTTGCAAATGGCACTCTTCAGAAATGGGAGATTGGTAACGGGAAAGAGAAGGTAGAATTCTTTTTTCGAATACAATTTTTCTGTCAGGCTACGTGTTAAGTAATGTTTTCATCTGCTCATTGTTCGTGTTTTGTAGCTGCTTTCGCAAGTCGATTTGATCGAAAAGCTGAAAGAAGAAATCTTACGAACTATTGAAGTAAGTTGCACCAAACAACATTTCTTATTGCCAATTAATTGTGCTGGGTATAATTGTACTGGGTATACTGATAAATGCTACTGTCCCAAGTATATTCATGATATGCAAGCCCTTTCAGGGCAATTAAACCCCAATGCGAGTTGGAATTAACCCTGGCATTTCGTCACATTTGTTGTATAGAATATTTGAATGTGAAGTTATAGGCAACTTGGGTATTTATCTTTTGATTTGGCCCATTTAAATAATGATTATAATTGGACACAGTGTTGTTTTACCCGCACATGACATCTACTATAACTATTATTTTCATTGCATTGATTACAAAATAGATCGAAAATGGATCATTGGAGAAGATCATACCACTTGACATAGCATCAGCTGGGTATGCATGCATTCACCATTGTTTACTTTATCCCTTCAACGCAGAAACAAATCTTCGTTTTGTCACAATTTATTTACACTTCTTTGCTTATCTCTGCAGATACTGTTTAGCTATACTCTGCTGTGCGGTTGTTAGAACACATGAACTGAAAGGGATCTTATTTCTTGGTGAGCTTATTATATTATTATATTATATTATTATATCATATTATTATATTACGTTGGTTTTTAGTCGTGCATTGATTTTTTGCCATTTCCATGGCGTTGATATATCAATACATGTTTATTATTGATGAATTTTCGTCTTCCTTTTGCATAGGAACAAAAAAATCTTCTGGTGCCGATTTATCTAGTGGATTTGAAAGTTTTATTCCTCTGGAATATTCCTTAGACATCGAGGTACTTTGATATAAGGTATTCTCACATATCGTGCTCATTGGTTAAGTAATCTCGGCCCTTGTTTAATTAGTTATCGAACGTATAATGTTTATTGCAGAATGAGAATAGCATTCCAAGTGTTGGCCTTCTCATACCAGCTGGTAGCTATCAAGCTTTCATACACAGCCGAGACTTTATCACTGCAAATCCAGGTAAACTAGCTGTGTATCTTTAACCACGTAGCATTCAGTTTTCTGGAGGAGCGTGGAATATAAAGTCTTGCATTTGATTATTTTTCTAATTTTCTGAATCTGTGATTTTATTGTTTAGTTTCTGAAGTAAGAGAAGGCTTGGTTGAAATCGGTTTTCCGAATGAAATGTCAAAGCTAGTCGGAGGAGGTAAGCTTTGATATACTTATTTGATTTTCTCCGAAGGCCCTCCGCACCTACTTAATCGATTTTGTTGTATTTATTTTTTTTCGTTTTATTTTGTAGGCTCGTATGGAAATGATTGTGTTTTCCTATCAAAGAGACATGGTCTTTTCACTGTCATTCCAAGCCACAGAGATTCAGTCTCAAGGTGATTATCATTCTTCCAGACGCTTTTGCGATTCAATAAAGTCATTCAATTCAATCTTCCTAATTGACCAGATGCCAGTCAAATAGATTAACTAATTATCTTCTCTCTTCAACTACTACCTGGTACAATTAATTCTCGTCTGTTTTACGGGCGTTCATTACATTATAGTTTGATCATTTTTATTTAATTGTTATATATTTTTAGTGTTCTGCAGCCTGAAATTTCCATGGCATCAACTTTGGAGAGATCGACATTAGAACTAACAGAGGTAAGGGTTTCATAACGAACCAGTAATTTTCAGATACGGATACCCTGTGGTTTACTGTAATTTATCGATTAATTACCCTGACGCTTTATCGATTAAGTCAGCACCTTTTATGGAGGCGGTGTTTGTACAAGGGGGCATCTATTCAACGAGGACGTGTAATCAGGGATAAGGGTATACGGTAGCAATGGATGTAAAGTATGACATCTTCGTTAATTTGTTTCTAGAATCAATCAAGGATCTCTCAGACAAGGAATAAAACTGACGCTGGTGTTGAGCAGAATATCAAGCAACTGATCGAGAAAGCTTTCTTGGAACACTGCAGTGGTAACATCGTAAGTATAATTGAAGTAGCCAAAATTTTAAAGTTACTCACCACACTTGAGCTATAATGTGCATATATTTCCAGCTGTAATGTAGCTACACGATAAGATATATGGCAATATAGTTATAAGAAGCTTACTTGATAATTTAACTGTTTTTATTTTCAAGTTTGAAGCTAGAGAAATAATTGCCATGCTGCCTTTAGAGGCAAACATAGACGAAGCTGTTGTTGCCATCAGTGAAGATATTATTGACAGTACTCCAGTTTCCGATCCAAGGTGGGCCCAGCATTCTAAAACAAGTAAGTCAAGCTCATTTTTATCTTTATAAAACCCGAATTTTGCAATTTGATGGTTCATGGAGTATAGCTACATAAAGAAATTCACTTGTTGCGGCCACCCCTCGGGACCAACTTTTGAACCAATTGTCCTAGAGAGCTGAAACTTGTCTCAAAATGGTCAGAAGGCCCTAATTAGTAGGTTTCGACTATTTGTTTGCTAAATTTCGGTCTATTTCAAAATGTCAATTTTGCAATTCGATCGTTCATGGAGTATACATAAAGTAATCCACTTGTTGCGGCCACCCCTCGGGACCAACTTTTGAACCAATTGTCCTAGAGAGCTGACACTTGTCTCAAAATGGTCAGAAGGCCCTAATTAGTAAGTTTTGACTATTTGTTTGCCAACTTTCGGTCTATTTCAAAATGTCAATTTTGCAATTTGATCGTTCATGGAGTATACATAAAGTAATCCACTTGTTGCGGCCACCCCTCGGGACCAACTTTTGAACCAATTGTCCTAGAGAGCTGAAACTTGTCTCAAAAGGGTCAGAAGGCCCTAATTAGTAGGTTTCGACTATTTGTTTGCCAACTTTCGGTCTGTTTCAAAATGTCAATTTTGCAATTTGATCGTTCATGGAGTATACATAAAGAAATTCACTTGTTGCGGCCAGCCCTCGGGACCAACTTTTGAACCAATTGTCCTAGAGAGCTAAAATTTGTCTCAAAATGGTCAGAAGGCCCTAATTAGTAGGTTTCGACTATTTGTTTGCCAACTTTCGGTCTATTTCAAAATGTCAATTTTGCAATTTGATCGTTCATGGAGTATACATAAAGAATCCACTTGTTGCGGCCACCCCTCGGGACCAACTTTTGAACCAATTGTCCTAGAGAGCTGAAATTTGTCTCAAAATGATCAGAAGGCCCTAATTAGTAAGTTTTGACTATTTGTTTGCCAACTTTCGGTCTATTTCAAAATGTCAATTTTGCAATTTGATCGTTCATGGAGTATACATAAAGTAATCCACTTGTTGCAGCCAGCCCTCGGGACCAACTTTTGAACCAATTGTCCTAGAGAGCTAAAATTTGTCTCAAAATGGTCAGAAGGCCCTAATTAGTAGGTTTCGACTATTTGTTTGCCAACTTTCGGTCTATTTCAAAATGTCAATTTTGCAATTTGATCGTTCATGGAGTATACATAAAGTAATCCACTTGTTGCAGCCAGCCCTCGGGACCAACTTTTGAACCAATTGTCCTAGAGAGCTGAAATTGTCTCAAAATGATCAGAAGGCCCTAATTAGTAAGTTTGACTATTTGTTTGCCAACTTTCGGTCTATTTCAAAATGTCAATTTTGCAATTTGATCGTTCATGGAGTATACATAAAGTAATCCACTTGTTGCGGCCAGCCCTCGGGACAAACTTTTGAACCAATTGTCCTAGAGAGCTGAAACTTGTCTCAAAATGATCAGAAGGCCCTAATTAGTAGGTTTCGACTATTTGTTTGCCAACTTTCGGTCTATTTCAAAATGTCAATTTTGCAATTTGATCGTTCATGGAGTATACATAAAGTAATCCACTTGTTGCGGCCAGCCCTCGGGACCAACTTTTGAACCAATTGTCCTAGAGAGCTGAAATTTGTGTCAAAATGATCAGAAGGCCCTAATTAGTAAGTTTTGACTATTTGTTTGCCAACTTTCGGTCTATTTCAAAATGTCAATTTTGCAATTTGATCGTTCATGGAGTATACATAAAGTAATCCACTTGTTGCAGCCAGCCCTCGGGACAAACTTTTGAACCAATTGTCCTAGAGAACTGAAACTTGTCTCAAAATGATCAGAAGGCCCTAATTAGTAGGTTTCGACTATTTGTTTGCCAACTTTCGGTCTATTTCAAAATGTCAATTTTGCAATTTGATCGTTCATGGAGTATACATAAAGTAATCCACTTGTTGCGGCAGCCCTCGGGACAAACTTTTGAACCAATTGTCCTAGAGAACTGAAACTTGTCTCAAAATGATCAGAAGGCCCTAATTAGTAGGTTTCGACTATTTGTTTGCCAACTTTCGGTCTATTTCAAAATGTCAATTTTGCAATTTGATCGTTCATGGAGTATACATAAAGTAATCCACTTGTTGCGGCCAGCCCTCGGGACCAACTTTTGAACCAATTGTCCTAGAGAGCTGAAATTTGTGTCAAAATGATCAGAAGGCCCTAATTAGTAAGTTTGACTATTTGTTTGCCAACTTTCGGTCTATTTCAAAATGTCAATTTTGCAATTTGATCGTTCATGGAGTATACATAAAGTAATCCACTTGTTGCAGCCAGCCCTCGGGACAACTTTTGAACCAATTGTCCTAGAGAACTGAAACTTGTCTCAAAATGATCAGAAGGCCCTAATTAGTAGGTTTCGACTATTTGTTTGCCAACTTTCGGTCTATTTCAAAATGTCAATTTTGCAATTTGATCGTTCATGGAGTATACATAAAGTAATCCACTTGTTGCGGCAAGCCCTCGGGACAAACTTTTGAACCAATTGTCCTAGAGAGCTGAAACTTGTCTCAAAATGATCAGAAGGCCCTAATTAGTAGGTTTCGACTATTTGTTTGCCAACTTTCGGTCTATTTCAAAATGTCAATTTTGCAATTTGATCGTTCATGGAGTATACATAAAGTAATCCACTTGTTGCGGCCAGCCCTCGGGACAACTTTTGAACCAATTGTCCTAGAGAGCTGAAACTTGTCTCAAAATGATCAGAAGGCCCTAATTAGTAGGTTTCGACTATTTGTTTGCCAACTTTCGGTCTATTTCAAAATGTCAATTTTGCAATTTGATCGTTCATGGAGTATACATAAAGTAATCCACTTGTTGCGGCCAGCCCTCGGGACCAACTTTTGAACCAATTGTCCTAGAGAGCTGAAATTTGTGTCAAAATGATCAGAAGGCCCTAATTAGTAAGTTTTGACTATTTGTTTGCCAACTTTCGGTCTATTTCAAAATGTCAATTTTGCAATTTGATCGTTCATGGAGTATACATAAAGTAATCCACTTGTTGCAGCCAGCCCTCGGGACAAACTTTTGAACCAATTGTCCTAGAGAACTGAAACTTGTCTCAAAATGATCAGAAGGCCCTAATTAGTAGGTTTCGACTATTTGTTTGCCAACTTTCGGTCTATTTCAAAATGTCAATTTTGCAATTTGATCGTTCATGGAGTATACATAAAGTAATCCACTTGTTGCGGCAAGCCCTCGGGACAAACTTTTGAACCAATTGTCCTAGAGAGCTGAAACTTGTCTCAAAATGATCAGAAGGCCCTAATTAGTAGGTTTCGACTATTTGTTTGCCAATTTCGGTCTATTTCAAAATGTCAATTTTGCAATTTGATCGTTCATGGAGTATACATAAAGTAATCCACTTGTTGCGGCAAGCCCTCGGGACAAACTTTTGAACCAATTGTCCTAGAGAGCTGAAACTTGTCTCAAAATGATCAGAAGGCCCTAATTAGTAAGTTTTGACTATTTGTTTGCCAACTTTCGGTTTGTTTCAAAATGTCAATTTTGCAATTTGATCGTTCATGGAGTATACATAAAGTAATCCACTTGTTGCGGCAAGCCCTCGGGACCAACTTTTGAACCAATTGTCCTAGAGAGCTGAAATTTGTCTCAAAATGATCAGAAGGCCCTAATTAGTAAGTTTTGACTATTTGTTTGCCAACTTTCGGTCTATTTCAAAATGTCAATTTTGCAATTTGATCGTTCATGGAGTATACATAAAGTAATCCACTTGTTGCGGCAAGCCCTCGGGACCAACTTTTGAACCAATTGTCCTAGAGAGCTGAAATTTGTCTCAAAATGATCAGAAGGCCCTAATTAGTAAGTTTTGACTATTTGTTTGCCAACTTTCGGTCTATTTCAAAATGTCAATTTTGCAATTTGATCGTTCATGGAGTATACATAAAGTAATCCACTTGTTGCGGCAGCCCTCGGGACCAACTTTTGAACCAATTGTCCTAGAGAGCTGAAATTGTCTCAAAATGATCAGAAGGCCCTAATTAGTAGTTTTGACTATTTGTTTGCCAACTTTCGGTCTATTTCAAAATGTCAATTTTGCAATTTGATCGTTCATGGAGTATACATAAAGTAATCCACTTGTTGCGGCAAGCCCTCGGGACCAACTTTTGAACCAATTGTCCTAGAGAGCTGAAATTTGTCTCAAAATGATCAGAAGGCCCTAATTAGTAAGTTTTGACTATTTGTTTGCCAACTTTCGGTCTATTTCAAAATGTCAATTTTGCAATTTGATCGTTCATGGAGTATACATAAAGTAATCCACTTGTTGCGGCAGCCCTCGGGACCAACTTTTGAACCAATTGTCCTAGAGAGCTGAAATTTGTCTCAAAATGATCAGAAGGCCCTAATTAGTAAGTTTGACTATTTGTTTGCCAATTTCGGTCTATTTCAAAATGTCAATTTTGCAATTTGATCGTTCATGGAGTATACATAAAGTAATCCACTTGTTGCGGCAAGCCCTCGGGACCAACTTTTGAACCAATTGTCCTAGAGAGCTGAAATTTGTCTCAAAATGATCAGAAGGCCCTAATTAGTAAGTTTGACTATTTGTTTGCCAACTTTCGGTTATTTCAAAATGTCAATTTTGCAATTTGATCGTTCATGGAGTATACATAAAGTAATCCACTTGTTGCGGCAAGCCCTCGGGACCAACTTTTGAACCAATTGTCCTAGAGAGCTGAAATTTGTCTCAAAATGATCAGAAGGCCCTAATTAGTAAGTTTGACTATTTGTTTGCCAACTTTCGGTCTATTTCAAAATGTCAATTTTGCAATTTGATCGTTCATGGAGTATACATAAAGTAATCCACTTGTTGCGGCCAGCCCTCGGGACCAACTTTTGAACCAATTGTCCTAGAGAGCTGAAATTTGTCTCAAAATGATCAGAAGGCCCTAATTAGTAAGTTTGACTATTTGTTTGCCAACTTTCGGTCTATTTCAAAATGTCAATTTTGCAATTTGATCGTTCATGGAGTATACATAAAGTAATCCACTTGTTGCGGCCAGCCCTCGGGACCAACTTTTGAACCAATTGTCCTAGAGAGCTGAAATTGTCTCAAAATGATCAGAAGGCCCTAATTAGTAAGTTTGACTATTTGTTTGCCAACTTTCGGTCTATTTCAAAATGTCAATTTTGCAATTTGATCGTTCATGGAGTATACATAAAGTAATCCACTTGTTGCGGCAGCCCTCGGGACCAACTTTTGAACCAATTGTCCTAGAGAGCTGAAATTTGTCTCAAAATGATCAGAAGGCCCTAATTAGTAGGTTTCGACTATTTGTTTGCCAACTTTCGGTTATTTCAAAATGTCAATTTTGCAATTTGATCGTTCATGGAGTATACATAAAGAAATCCACTTGTTGCGGCCACCCCTCGGGACCAACTTTTGAACCAATTGTCCTAGAGAGCTGAAATTTGTCTCAAAATGATCAGAAGGCCCTAATTAGTAGGTTTCGACTATTTGTTTGCCAACTTTCGGTCTATTTCAAAATGTCAATTTTGCAATTTGATCGTTCATGGAGTATACATAAAGTAATCCACTTGTTGCGGCCAGCCCTCGGGACCAACTTTTGAACCAATTGTCCTAGAGAGCTGAAACTTGTCTCAAAATGATCAGAAGGCCCTAATTAGTAGGTTTCGACTATTTGTTTGCCAACTTTCGGTTTGTTTCAAAATGTCAATTTTGCAATTTGATCGTTCATGGAGTATACATAAAGAAATCCACTTGTTGCGGCAGCCCTCGGGACCAACTTTTGAACCAATTGTCCTAGAGAGCTGAAACTTGTCTCAAAATGATCAGAAGGCCCTAATTAGTAGGTTTCGACTATTTGTTTGCCAACTTTCGGTCTGTTTCAAAATGTCAATTTTGCAATTTGATCGTTCATGGAGTATACATAAAGTAATCCACTTGTTGCGGCAAGCCCTCGGGACCAACTTTTGAACCAATTGTCCTAGAGAGCTGAAACTTGTCTCAAAATGATCAGAAGGCCCTAATTAGTAGGTTTCGACTATTTGTTTGCCAACTTTCGGTTTGTTTCAAAATGTCAATTTTGCAATTTGATCGTTCATGGAGTATACATAAAGAAATCCACTTGTTGCGGCCACCCCTCGGGACCAACTTTTGAACCAATTGTCCTAGAGAGCTGAAATTTGTCTCAAAATGATCAGAAGGCCCTAATTAGTAGGTTTCGACTATTTGTTTGCCAACTTTCGGTCTATTTCAAAATGTCAATTTTGCAATTTGATCGTTCATGGAGTATAGCTACATAAAGAAATTCACTTGTTGCGGCCAGCCCTCGGGACCAACTTTTGAACCAATTGTCCTAGAGAGCTAAAATTTGTCTCAAAATGGTCAGAAGGCCCTAATTAGTAGGTTTCGACTATTTGTTTGCCAACTTTCGGTCTATTTCAAAATGTCAATTTTGCAATTTGATCGTTCATGGAGTATACATAAAGAAATCCACTTGTTGCGGCCACCCCTCGGGACCAACTTTTGAACCAATTGTCCTAGAGAGCTGAAACTTGTCTCAAAATGATCAGAAGGCCCTAATTAGTAGGTTTCGACTCTTTGTTTGCCAAATTTCGGTCTATTTCAAAATGTCAATTTTGCAATTTGATCGTTCATGGAGTATACATAAAGTAATCCACTTGTTGCGGCCAGCCCTCGGGACCAACTTTTGAACCAATTGTCCTAGAGAGCTGAAACTTGTCTCAAAATGATCAGAAGGCCCTAATTAGTAGGTTTCGACTCTTTGTTTGCCAAATTTCGGTCTATTTCAAAATGTCAATTTTGCAATTTGATCGTTCATGGAGTATACATAAAGTAATCCACTTGTTGCGGCCACCCCTCGGGACCAACTTTTGAACCAATTGTCCTAGAGAGCTGAAACTTGTCTCAAAATGATCAGAAGGCCCTAATTAGTAGGTTTCGACTATTTGTTTGCCAAATTTCGGTCTATTTCAAAATGTCAATTTTGCAATTTGATCTTCATGGAGTATACATAAAGAAATCCACTTGTTGCGGCCACCCCTCGGGACCAACTTTTGAACCAATTGTCCTAGAGAACTGAAATTGTCTCAAAATGATCAGAAGGCCCTAATTAGTAGGTTTCGACTATTTGTTTGCCAACTTTCGGTCTATTTCAAAATGTCAATTTTGCAATTTGATCGTTCATGGAGTATACATAAAGAAATCCACTTGTTGCGGCCACCCCTCGGGACCAACTTTTGAACCAATTGTCCTAGAGAGCTAAAATTGTCTCAAAATGTCAGAAGGCCCTAATTAGTAGGTTTCGACTTTTGTTTGCCAATTTCGGTCTATTTCAAAATGTCAATTTTGCAATTTGATCGTTCATGGAGTATACATAAAGAAATCACTTGTTGCGGCCACCCCTCGGGACCAACTTTTGAACCAATTGTCCTAGAGAACTAAAATTGTTCAAAATGATCAGAAGGCCCTAATTAGTAGGTTTCGACTATTTGTTTGCCAACTTTCGGTCTGTTTCAAAATGTCAATTTTGCAATTTGATCGTTCATGGAGTATACATAAAGTAATCCACTTGTTGCGGCCACCCCTCGGGACCAACTTTTGAACCAATTGTCCTAGAGAGCTGAAACTTGTCTCAAAATGATCAGAAGGCCCTAATTAGTAGGTTTCGACTCTTTGTTTGCCAAATTTCGGTCTATTTCAAAATGTCAATTTTGCAATTTGATCGTTCATGGAGTATACATAAAGTAATCCACTTGTTGCGGCCAGCCCTCGGGACCAACTTTTGAACCAATTGTCCTAGAGAGCTGAAACTTGTCTCAAAAGGGTCAGAAGGCCCTAATTAGTAGGTTTCGACTATTTGTTTGCCAACTTTCGGTTTTTCAAAATGTCAATTTTGCAATTTGATCGTTCATGGAGTATACATAAAGAATCCACTTGTTGCGGCCACCCTCGGGACCAACTTTTGAACCAATTGTCCTAGAGAGCTGAAACTTGTCTCAAAATGATCAGAAGGCCCTAATTAGTAGGTTTCGACTCTTTGTTTGCCAAATTTCGGTCTATTTCAAAATGTCAATTTTGCAATTTGATCGTTCATGGAGTATACATAAAGTAATCCACTTGTTGCGGCCAGCCCTCGGGACCAACTTTTGAACCAATTGTCCTAGAGAGCTGAAACTTGTCTCAAAATGATCAGAAGGCCCTAATTAGTAGGTTTCGACTCTTTGTTTGCCAAATTTCGGTCTATTTCAAAATGTCAATTTTGCAATTTGATCGTTCATGGAGTATACATAAAGTAATCCACTTGTTGCGGCCACCCCTCGGGACCAACTTTTGAACCAATTGTCCTAGAGAGCTGAAACTTGTCTCAAAATGATCAGAAGGCCCTAATTAGTAGGTTTCGACTATTTGTTTGCCAAATTTCGGTCTATTTCAAAATGTCAATTTTGCAATTTGATCTTTCATGGAGTATACATAAAGAAATCCACTTGTTGCGGCCACCCCTCGGGACCAACTTTTGAACCAATTGTCCTAGAGAACTAAAATTTGTGTCAAAATGATCAGAAGGCCCTAATTAGTAGGTTTCGACTATTTGTTTGCCAACTTTCGGTCTGTTTCAAAATGTCAATTTTGCAATTTGATCGTTCATGGAGTATACATAAAGAAATCCACTTGTTGCGGCCACCCCTCGGGACCAACTTTTGAACCAATTGTCCTAGAGAGCTAAAAATTTGTCTCAAAATGGTCAGAAGGCCCTAATTAGTAGGTTTCGACTATTTGTTTGCCAAATTTCGGTCTATTTCAAAATGTCAATTTTGCAATTTGGTCGTTCATGGAGTATACATAAAGAAATTCACTTGTTGCGGCCAGCCCTCAGATAACTTCTGAACCAAGTGACCTAGAGATCTGAAACTTGACAATAACCTTTCTTAATTTTTTGTTGTGAAGTTTTTGTGAAAGCGATTTTTTTCCAGGTTCTCAACTTACATCTAATTCCGTGTTGATAATGAAACAGCTCGAGGACAAAGAACGTGTTTTTGATTTTTTTATGAAGTTTCTCGAAGATGTTGATATTTATAGCAGGGTATTTTTATGGAAATTTTCTTCATTTTTCCGTATTTTGTTTCTTTCAATCGTCTGTGATTTTTGTTCCAATATTTTTGCTTTGTCTTTTTATTTGTTTTTCAGCTTTTCATTCGAAGTGTTTTTTTCTAGCTAACAGTGTGCAAAGTTTTGGATACAGGTTGTTATACCAAATTCAAGTTGTGTGAACATGCAGAGAAGCTAAGCTCGGCTAAAGCGTTGCAGGCAATAAATCTAAAGTAATTTTAATTTGTTATTAAACTTTTCATTATTTATTTCGTTAAGTTGATTTACTTTGATTGTGTTAATGTTTTTTGGAGTGTTTAATTTGTGTTTTTTTTCCCTGTTGTTTTCCAGTGAAGTTGGAATAATGCAGAAAGTTATTCAGTTGGTTGTCAATGAGCGAGGTGGTGAATCAACTGGCATAAATCTTTCAGAACAGGATATCTTTTTTAGAGAGGTAACGTGTGCATGATCTTTTAATGCTAATTTCCTTAAATTTGAAATGTATTGTGGGTCGACAGGGCGAACCTCTTTTTAATGCATCCAACCTCTCTTTAATGCATCCAACCTCTTTTTAATGCATCCAACCTCTTTTTAATGCATCCAACCTCTTTTTATTGCGCCATTGTTTGATAGTATGCAATCCTACTGCTTGACACCATACGTTTGTGAATTTTTTCGTTTCTTTTTCAGGTCAGCAAAGTTCAAGATCTCTTTGGCGTTTTGTCCCAGTACGAACAAGAATCATTGGACGCAATGAAGTCAACAAAAGATCAAATCAACCTTATTTCTTCGACTAATATTATTGCCATTGTAAGCCTTACATAACAGATGTATTCAACATTTTGTCCAGAGATTTTATCAGAATAATAATCTTTGGCATTATCTCATTACAGTACAAAGCTCGTAATCTTCAATTTCTATTCCATCCAGCCTCACAATCTGCAATTATTCCATCCAGCCTCTTGTCAAACACAATAAGCCTTTGTTTCTTCTATTGTTTTAAACCGAATTCTCATCCTTTAGGCTCATGCTCCATCTGTTCTTCTATGTTGATTTTTATTACAACTGAATTGACAGAATCTGTGTTAAAGTTGTTCTCATTGTTTCTACCAGGCGGCTCTAAAAAGTGCATGGTTATATCGTCAAAGCAAAGCATCATATTACCAACCAGACATCAACGAACCGGATAAGACTGTCGAATTCGTCCCCTGGACCAGTAAGCCCTCTTTTCACCCTCAATACACACGCTTACAGATTGCATGTTCTTGTAACATACATACATTTGTAGCATAGATTCGTTTTTAGTGCCATTATGATTTTAACATAGCGAGTTCAAGGTGGAATTTCAACAAAATTGTAATTTCTATATCGTAACTATTCTATTTTTATATCTTTAGGTGGAAGTGGAACTTGTGGAATTCGATCAACGATAAGAAATCAGGCAAGGGTCTCTTCAATTTGCAACCATTTTGAATTGGTTTTCATTTTCGCCCATATCTCATCATCCCTTCTTACATAGTTCATAATCTCTGAGATATTCTGCATGCGCCTTATTTGCCTGCCATACAGCTCTGAAGCTAATAATATTGCACGATTCACAAATGATAGGAACTGCTTTGCTACTGAATTCAATGCTACTATTGAACCTTATTTCATTTACTTTACAGATTTCCCTAACTGTAGAGAAGGCACTTCCATACGTTGACATAGCCTCAGTGAGTATAACGAAAAGCACCAAGATTAAATGGTTGTTTTTACCTGGCACTATAGCTTATGATTTATATACAAAGCGATGTTATTCACTTTGCCTGTACAACTTGTCTTTCTTCTCTCATGGTTGTTTTTCTACTGTGTTAGCGCTTTGATTTGGTTACTTGTTTACTGAAGATGACGTCATTGTTGTATTTAAACAGGTTAATGCTACACTACTGCAGCAGATGGTTGATCTTGCTGATCTGCTACTTGATGGCTACGTCACACAGCTCCAGTTTGTCAAGTAAGATTGCAAGCTATGCTGTGAATTTTTCAAACCCTTATGCAAGTAAACGGCCCATGGAATTCTTATGTTATTTCTATTTCTAATTGCAGCGATTCTACTGAGGCCTACAACAAGCTGAAATCAGAGTTTGAGAAGGAGAGAACCTCGGTTATTCAACCACTTTGTGAGTAATTACTAGAAGATTCCTTTACGCTTTGAAAGTCTAATTCCTCAAGCAATTCTTAAAACCCGTGTTGAGAAACAACTGACTTTTTTTAGTCGATCAAGAGAATTACAAAATGGCCGAAGCATTGGCTGAAAAATACGAAGATTTTGCCTTCCTTGTCATGATTTGTGACAGGGAGAATGATGCTGAAAAGTTGGAAAAACACAAAAGCACATTTGCTGAAAAGGTAGCTACTGCATGCATCACGTTGCTTCATGCCTTTGTGCGGAGAAGCCTTTATTACCAATGAATGGTTATCAATGGAACGAAATCTCTTTCAGTTCTTTGTTTATCTTCATTCTTTGCGCTTTTGTATCCTTTACAGGGTTTTCTGGACTTCTTGTTTCAATGGTATATGGACAGAGGTAAGACTGGTTAATCACCCTTAATCACTCGAATGTGAAATGGTCATATCAGTGCCAAGATTGTTGTCTGAAGTCATTTATGACTTTTTTTGATATTCCAGGTCAATGGGGCAAATTGTTAGACCAAGGATCATCTACAAAGCTGGAAGCATTTCTGCAATCCCACAACCATCTGCAATGGCTGCATTACATCGGCATCGCTGACTTCAATAAAGCATCCACCGCTTTGCTCGAACTGGCGAAGAATGAAACAACATTTCTGGCAAGAAAAAAAGTGATGCTTCGTTTAATTTTGTTTAATCCTCCATGAAAAGATATTTCTTCATTTATCTTGCGATGATGTGAAGTAGATGTCACCTTTGTAATTTTTGATTACAGACCATGCTCTCCATTGCCAAGCTGTGTCTGTTTGCGTCGAGTCAAGAGAACACTGGAAACGTCACCCATATATCTGAAGGTAATTTCATAATTCTACCTGCTTTATTATTGTTGATACACTTTATTTTTCTTTTGAGTTCCCTCTATTGATATTCTCGATGATATTTCTTCACAGAGATTCAAAATCAGCTGGACATTATTCTGCACCAAGAAACTTTGCCTTCAGTTGTTATCGAAGTAGGTTCAGCAAAAAACTCTTCACTTTTTTGCCATCATAACAAAGCTTTGCTTGTGCATATGCTGATTGGAATCTCCTTTTTTAGAATTCTGGAATGGAGCCTGACAATATGCCTCCTTTGTCAGTTGAAGATCTCATCCAGGTAATTAATTAGAAACATTCTTAATTAAACACATGCTGTTTTATTTCATAAACTCTTTGATTATATTTTGAGGCAGTATTGTCCACGTGATAAGAGTGCGAGCGATGTTTATGGAGTCACATTGCATTTATTAGCTTTAAATTGTTACTTTCTAGCTCTATACTGGTGAAGAAAACGTCACAGCAAATGAATTTGATTTCAAACGAGCTTTGGATCTTGTTTCTTTCGTAGTAAGTTAATTTTCCTTTGCTATTTTATTTGTTTAGACTCCCACCAAAGCTATCCATCTTTACTCGTAATTTCTCTGATAACACAAACTGCGTTATTTTCAAGACGATTCCTTCTGAGAAAGAACATTTGTGGAATCAAACATGGGAAAGGGCGATTTTGAAAAACAAGTCAGTTGATTTTTATTGAATTATTAAAAATTGCAGTCTTCTATCGTAGTTTAATACTCCTCTATATGTTTATTATAATTATTAAAATCGAGTGATTATATTTATGTGTAATTGCAAGTTTTCTTTTTTCTAGCATTTGGATGGATAATATTACAACCGATCCTTTGGTGAGAATTTCTGAAACAGTTTTCTACAAGTGTGCCAAACTATTTGAGAATGAAGGTAAGGCTTTTTGTTTATAAGATTTACAGTAAGTTCTTGCATTCAAGAAAAAGGCAATATATAAGAAGCTTTATATTACTTATTTGCAGAGAACAATAGGAGAGACAATGATCTTTTGTTTAAAAACAATAGACTGCATCAAGGTTGATTAATTTTATCTCTGTTACTCTTTTTATTCTTCAGTGCCAGACATCTTAACCATATTGCCAGGAATTGACGATTTGAAGGCCTCAAAGGCATTACAGCAGTGCGAGCTAAGTGGAAATAATAACTTTCTCTTTCTCATCCAAGCTTTTTACGAAAGTCTTGCTGCTATGGCAATCTAGTTGCATTGTAGACCCCCACCTCAATCTCCAACTTTCTACTTTGTCTACTGGTAAACTCGTTCTTTGCACTACTGTTCTGTTTAGTTGTAATAACAAACCTTACTGATAACGAAAACAAAATCAAGGAAATATCAAGCATGGTAAATAGTCAAACATTTTAATTGGCGCAGTGTCGTACTCTGCTGATAAAAACAATTGTAATTACATAACCAGAGAGATGTTGCTTTTTGTAATTGTGTCATAGTGAAGGCAGACGGCAATACTTTTGTTTTCTTTATAGTTTGATATCGTGATTAAACGAACGTTGTTGAGATTACCCCTCCTGTATATGATTGTATCAGATAAGAATCTAACGACCAATGGAAGCAATTCTTTCCAACGCAGAGCATCTTATATTTAACTCAGTTATGTCATTGAATCATGCCGAAATCTTCGATACTTTTGGTTTTTTTTTCACATTACATTATATTAAAAATCATAACGTTTTGTCAAACATGCAACATTGACAATTTATCTACAACAGACCTGAAAAAGAGTAATGTTTATCATTCCACTAACTTTCTAATAAATCAGAGACTTTGCTAGCTACATCCAGTCATATGTCTTCAGCATATAATCTATTTCCTATTTAATTCATTGGGCACTCCCAGTAATTTGCTGTGCATGTTAATCTCTCGTATCCAAGTACTTCGTCGTTGTTCTCTTCCTTTGCCACTCCTTTGCAAATGCATTGGTATAATCTGTTGTCGTTCGTAGCAGCAATCGATTGTTGCAAATGTTTTGTATTTGCATTATTAGAGCTGCAACTCGCTGTCGAGATCGCGTGACCCTAAAATAGAAGAGTGTATATGATGATATAGTATGATGAGCTTAGGGTGTAGCTTGATGTGTGTAGACTAATTGTACGTTATTAGTAGCAAGAGAATGAAATCAAATTGTCATCAAAACATTGCTTGGCTCAGCTTTCCAAACAAGGCTTAATAAAGAATGGAAAAACATTGCATCAATTCGTATGACAAGGCCCGGAATCACTATATCATTAGAAAAATGATAGCACAGCATGACCTGTTGATGGTATGGCGTTGTACAGTATATGCTAGCATGTTGCTTTGTTGAAATGAACCAGTCTTACATAGCCTAGTGCATAGAGCAATACGCATGGGCATAGATACCTCTGCTGCTGAGAATTCAACCGTGATTCCATTCTCTGCATCACTTGATTCATCTGTCGCATCGTAGAACATCCATTCTGTTTTTTGTCGATATCTGCATTGGCTGAGATCCGACTGGTTGTGTTCATCCGTTGAAATTTCATCATCAATACTTCTCTTTTTTTGTTGGCCAAATCTTCGTCCTCGTCTCGTGAAGTCCTCCAATCCCAACCCAGCATTTGTTATTCTGTTCACGAAAGAGCGATGCTTTGTCTCGCTCTTCCTCAGCAGACTGGCATTGCTGAACTGCAGCCACAGACTTATGCACGATAGCCCAATACCAAATATTGCTATAACCAGTGTTATTTTCACCAGCTTGGGCAGTGCTATGAATTCTTCTGATAAAATTTTCATCCTGTCCAATGCGTAATGGCGTTTCTTTGCTGCCATTGTGACTGTCGGTCTTGGCAAAATAATGAATTTTGCAGTGCGTGCATCATATACTCATTGTGACGTCACATAATTCGTTTTGTATGTGATGTCAAATTATGGACGCGTTGATGATGTCTTGACTTGTTATTAGTAACCTCTCTTTCCTGTTAGCAGCCTCCCTTCCAGTATTATCATAGACAGTCTTTTCACAAAGCCAAGTATTTATAATAATTCCTTTGATAAATAATAAAAAGTAATACATTTTTTTTAAATTTTCAGTATCTAAATTTTTTAACTTTCTTGTGTTTCAAAAATCCAGTATTGAACTTTCTTAACTTTTTAATGAACCCAGCACAACTTTCTTATAAAAAGACGTGTAATCAGGCTATTTTTTTCATTTGTAGCATTTGCTGCAATTAATTTATTTTAATTTTGATTGATGACCTGAAAAAGTAGGCGCACGCAATATGTTGTTTTGGGCACATGCAGCAAACTACAAGAGCTTGCTGTTAAACTCGTTTCATAATTGCTGATAGCATTACCGGCATACAACTTGCTTTATCATCTTGAACATCAAGCAATTAAAAAACGTTGTGTGGTCAAGACCGACAATTATTATAACGCAGGTTGCAGGACAAGAATGGTTTCGATAAGTCTTTATTATCCTGACTTTTGTGTTTCATCCAGATTGCTTTAATCTCTATTGTTAGCTCTTGCATTTAGCCTGAGACTTAATTGTCCTCTTGGTAATGTGCCCATTGATATGATTAGTTGTTTTTGCTTTTGTCCAGAGGCTGCTGTTTTCTGCAATAGGTTTTAAAACAGGCTTAGCAATTTGTCCTGTTTTGAATATAATGAATGCGTTATCGTGCTGTTGCTTCTTGACTTGCATGTATCCGGGTGTTGTTGTGATGACAATACCAGGGATATTTTCATCATAGTTTTGGCCCAGTTGGCGTTCCGTGATATTGGCTTTCTATGCAGGAAACTTTGTCTTGTTGGTTGAATTATTTTGTGGTATCCAGTGCAGAACTGTGCGCATAAATTTCCACCATTGTACAGGCTTTATCCACATGCTTCCTTCATACGACGCAAGCACAATTGATTCCGTCACCAACACACTGAATTTGTCGAAGTAGAACGAATCTTTATTGCTGTGATTTCTTTGTCAGTTGTAATCTGCACAGATAATCAATGACTATTGCTTCTCTGTTTTCAAGCAAGAGAGACCCGTTGTTGCTTCGCTGAACTGCGTAAAGGGAAATCATACAGCAAACATCGGATGGATTGTAGGAAAACATTGTTACAATTACCTAGGCCGACTTTACGAATGTGTTAATATCATCATCAACGAAAAAGCGGAGCTGCAATTTATGAATAAGAAACAGCGGGAAGTGATGGTGATTTTCATTTTGATGTAATCAACGAAATTGCTTTTTATCAGACATGAATCTGTTTTGTTTTATTTGTTTTGGTTTTCTTGGGATTTCTGGAACAGCTGTTGCCGAACGTTGGTCTGGTGTATCACTGACCGACGGTATGTTGAAAATATCGCAAATTATATTATCTTTTCTATTTGCCGTTTGTAATGTGAATTCCTTTGATAATTGGGTATTAATCAAACATAACGTTTGTAAACAATCAGTCGGGCATTCTCGCGAGCAGTGTTGGTGTAATTAGCGGTGTTTTATCTAACAAATATGAAGAGATGCACGCTTTTTATAAGAATACTGATTTTTTGTCCAGCCTCAATAACACACGTTGTATTGAGCATCTATATCCTTATCCTGGATTTATTCTTGCATTATTCTTAAATTTTATGGAATTTTAGCGTTAATGTTCTTATAAGCTTTATTCTTATAAAAAAGGGAGTCATTTGTTATCTATTGCATTTACAGTTTGTCCCAAACAGTTTTTTCTTAGATGAAAATCAGTGAAAGAATTCTTTCTTCTAGTCAGTTAAGGTTCCCGTTCTTATGGCCGCCGGCCTCCTCTGAGATAACTCGATCATCATCTGAAGTCGTGAAGTGATCGGCCCATGAAATATTATTCTAACAAAACTTTAAAACATACCGACTGTGGGTTTAAGCCACGAATAGCCGATAATGCTTTTGTCATCTGAGAAAGATCACAATCGTTGCGTCGATTCTTCGTTCTCTCCAGCAAGTATTTTCAATTTCGCATGGATTAGACCAAGCTAAGCCAACTTCGCTTTGCATTGTTTGTGGGCAGTTTAAACTAGCAAGCTTTGTTCGTTATATCATTTAGTAAGCTCTTAATTTATGGAAATCCTAATGTCTTAATATAATATTGAAGTTCAGCTGTTGCAAAACTTACAAGTACAGTTTGATATAGTTCGTTTCGTCAGCATCTTATATATCTGTGGTGATGCAATGTAGCTACATATAACATACCATGCTAAGTCTTGAACTTGAATATTGCTTCTGGACATTAGGATTTCCATTCATTAAGAAGAAGCAACCTGTCGTTTATATTAATGTATTAATGGCTTGACGATACACCACCTGCTCACATAGTAGCAAAGTATCATAATCATATACATAAAAGGATTGTTTTTTGGGAATTTCGTTCCTCGTAGATCGGTCAGTAGTGCTGCCGAAAGACCCGGCCGAGAAGAACGATAAATTCAAAGCAGCGAAGTTAATTCAATACAGCATATCATCATCATTGTCAATTGAACAGCATCGACGAAAACGGCAGGTAGATGAAAACAATACCAATCTACCAATGCAATCAGGCAGTAACAATGCATCTGCAACCGCCCACCCCTCAAATGGTAAATCATCGAAGTTGAGCAAACTGCCCGTCATTATTCCCGCCGCTCTGACAGTGTTGATATTTGTTGCTTGCGTTGCTTGCATTGCCTACAAAAATTACAACATTGAAGAGTTTCCATTCGTAGGGTGAGTTCGCTGATTAGCTATACTTTCATCGTGATTGCATGCCGTTCAATAGACGCCCCTGGCGTTAAATTTAACAAAATTGAATGGATTAAGTGATATGAAGAGAGCGTCTCTTTGAGGCTGCAAGTTATGGTACCGTGAAAGACCCCCCCCCCGGGAAGAACGGCTTTGTTTAATTTTTGGTGTTCCCAAGAGGGGCTTATTTCGGACTTAATAAGCTTTTGCGCTAAATTGCGCAAAAGCTATGGACTTCCAGATTCATGTCCACATCAGCGTAACATAAGCTGACTTTAGAGTTTAATCTGCAATAACAAATATCGCATGTATGTATTGACTTGAAATAAGGCTGTGATGAGGTGAATTGCGCACCACACAGAACGCTTTGCCCGTCTCATCACCCGATTCCACTCATTGCTAATTGGGAGATAAGATTCGATGTCCAATGTAAACAGTATTGAAGGGGCGAATCTTCAGGCATACTGATCACCCCAACCGAGTTAATCTTGTGATCGCCATGTGCAAATGTTTACGAATGAACTTTGTCTTGCAGAAGCAACCTTGATATCACTGAGACCAGTATTGAGCCTTGCTGCTCAACAACAAGAGGCAAGAGGCGTGCGAGAAAGCCCAGGTAGGTATTCATATTATTCACTGATATAGTACTTTGTTTTAAATAATCCTTTTAATGCAGTTAATTAATTGCATTAATTGGCTGTACCTCCTGGTAATACGTCTGATATTGTTATCCATATACATTATTTGGGCTTGGCGGGGGGCGGTCTACTCTGACTTAAAAAGCTAATCTCAGGATTGAATGAAGTGAAAGCATTTACCAACTATTTTATGCACGCAGTTAACATTTTCCAATTGTTTCCAGCTCGGCGTATTTGCCCTTTCTTGCTTTCGGTTTTGTTGTTTATTTGCGAAATGTTTAGCACTTTTTCTTGAACATTTCATTATTGTACTCTTTCTGCACTTATATACCTAGGTGGGTCGACGTTATTTTTCCAACCTTAGGCCGTCGTTCGTGAGCTTGAAGTAGTTGAGATCGCCAAGACTCTCTTGACTAGGATTTGCATGTTTGGCTTATCTTTCTTGCATGAATGCTGAATGTTTTTTCCTCGTTATTGTCACAGCAGCAAGCATGAACTGTATGATGATATGTTAAAGCACTACAAAGCTGAAACATTCACAACAAGACCTACAAGAAGAAGGTATATAACATTAAATGCGTAACCAGTATTTCCATCTATATTTTTCAGTTTTAGTACCAAAATATAAAGCTTTAGAACCTCAATTTTAACATATCAACTTGGTAAATCCACGTTGCAAATCCGAATGCATCCTTCCTGTACACGTTTTTTTTATAAGAAACTCACTGGTGAAAGGCCAAAAAATTTAAGAAACTTTCACTGGTAAATGAAAAATCACTAAGAAACTTTTCAATTTTTATTCTTCTTTGAAATACGGAAGATAACCACTGTGCATGGTAATATCAATATCAACGGAGTAGATATGATGCTTATTGATTAATGTTAGATATACAACTATATTAAATCGATCTTCCAGCCTAACCTTACTTTTCACTTTTTTTCCGAGGTTTTTGGTCCTATGCGTGCGTTTTTCCAACATCCAATTAAGAAACTTTTAAGAAACTTTTACTAGTAAAATGTATCGAAAAACGCCCTGAAATTAAGAAACTTTCACCGGTGAAGCTTTAGCCAGGTTTCTTATAAAAAAAAACGTGTACTACATAATACAGTGAAATACTGATATAAAGTTCTCTGAGAAGAGTCTAAATACATTTCATCATTTCATTGATATACCGAGAGGTTTGTCGCATGGAGATTCTACAGTGCCAGTCACTGTCGTGTTGTTTGTTGACATATTCAGATGAATTTAGATGTTTTATTTCGTGAAATTTCTGTTAAGAACGAAGCTCTGGATTGTGCGAGCTAAATGCACAAGGATCAATGATCGTAATGATCAATGATCACAATCATTAATGATCACAATGATTAATGATCACAATGATCAATGATCACAATCATTGATGATCACAATGATGGTCGTGCAGTATTAGCAATGATTTTTAATAAATATTGTAGAATATGAAACTCACCAAGTTATATTTTCTTTCAGTTCAACAATCAACGTTGCTGGGGCCGAAGGACACGACCCACAATCCATAGCGAGAAAGCATCTGATTTTACGTAACATGCGAGATCCTCGAAAGTCGTAAGAAATTTTCTGATTTTGACGACTGTTCTCTTGCAATTGCGTGTTGCAATTACATATTGTAAAACAAGTAATGAAGTTAAAAATTGAAAATACCCAAAAACATCAACAACAAGAAAATTATAAAGGGGATAACCTTAAGGAGAATCCTTGGGCGAAAGGAGAGTACCCGATGATATATTTTAATTTTTCCTGTTCTCTTTTCAGTGGTGGCAGTGCAGTGGAAGCATTAGTGAAAATGAGGTGAGATATGGCGAGTTAATCTTAAGTTGAACACCCCTCCGATACACAATATCTGCTTTATTCAAAAAGTATTGGAAGCCATCGAAATCGCTTAATGCCTTGTGTGGATTTTTGGGCCAGCTCTCATTTTAGGCTAGCCTTTTGCTCGGTTTCATCTTTGACTTTGTTTTTAACTAACAATTTTTGATTTCGCGCAGCTCAAAGGCGTTGATACCTTCAAGCGTGGCTCGTAACGATCTTACCAATGGGTGCGTTAGTAAACTTGTGTATTTTATCATCATTGTTATTCATGCAGTACGCGAATAAGAAGTCATTATCTTTATTTTTTAAAACACACCACGCATATTGTAAACAGATATAATCAAAAAGGTGCTATTTTCCAGGAAGATAATTGAAGAAGGATCCAAAGATGTTAGCAAAGAAGACCTACCGGCTTGGCTCCAAGAAGACGCGGCACCATATTTAAGTAATAACATTGAAGAAGATAAGGATGAATTTGACGAGAAGGCCAATTTGCTGGCTGCTAAGGAACACAACGCGAACAAGCGAAACAGCGGGTTAGTATTGAAGAATAACATTGAATCTGTGCTCACACCACACATGTGTACTATTTTGTATGTAAATTTGAATTTGTGAATATTGTCTTTAACAGTTCTGCGTGGTTCAAGTATAAAAGATTGGAAAAGCAGGCAGTTTTTGATAATGCTGATTCCGATGAAGAGCTCAATTACGATTGGTATGTAATTACAAATCGAACCATGTTCTATCATACAATATATCCAAGTTGCGTGTGTAACTATTATCGATATTACACACGCAATTTATGTTACGACGTTACGACGCCAGGCCCGCAATCTTTCACGTAACTCCAATTCGTTAAATTACTTTATTGCATGTTCTATCATGACTGATTTACACCATGTTTCTATTCATCTAACACGCCTTTAAATATAGTGTCAACTTCTTGACTTAGCATTTTTTTAAATATCTTTCTATCTCTTCTTTCTTTGTTTCCGTTGCCTCGTCATGTCGTGTCAATATGATGTCTTGTCGTGTCGTGTTGTGGTGTGTCGTGTACCTAGTGTATTTTTGGCTTGTCGTGTCATGTTGTGATGTGTCGTGTCGCGTATTTTCGTATCTGCATCTTTGTGCTTTATATTTCTTATTTCTTGTGCTATACATTGTTCATTTTTTTAATTCTGATCATTTCATTTCCAGTGCCCAGCATATTCAAAGGATTTTATCAGCATCGAGAGAAAACATTGAAGAAGCGAGAAGAATCTTGCCGGATGACGTCAAGGACATTCTACTACCTGAAGGTACGTTTTAATTCATTACTGGTCGTAAGCAACTCATTGCGAGGTGTATTATGTATTATATATGTGTCACCTAAGTTGTCTTTGTATTCTCAAATGTATAATTGTATTGTGTTTGCTTTCACTAGACCTTGAAGCTGCTCTTGCTGAATTTGAATTCTGGCCCGACTCGTCTGTTTAACATAGGATGGCTCATAGTCCATTGATTTTTCATCGTTAATGACCTGTTATGGTGTATTTTGGTGCATACTATTGTGCGTCCTCCACGACGAAGCCTTCCCTCTCAATCAAACTCTCTCTTGTATGGATAACTTTCGAACTTCAAGGCATGGACGCTATTTAAAATCATTATTTATCAAGTTATTTAAGTCGCATAATTTGAATTGCTTTTTACTTCAAGGTGTTCTTAAACAAATATTTGCTTTGTATGCAAGGCCAACGGAAAGTCAAATGAATTGGAATATTTCCCCTCTGAGTTTTCATTTTCAAAATTGAATAATTGTGATTTTGTTTTTCTGCATTTTTTGTAATTATAAGTTTGGATTGAATACACAATTTTAATGCAACATTAATGCACGTTTTTAATAGAACACATTCAACCTATTTATACAAATTTTTCAATTCAAGTTAAGATGCTTAATACATTCTTGACTTTTATAATTATTCCTGTGCAGTATATATATTGGAACATTTTTAGACTAAATTTATTTTGCCTTGTTCTTTTATCTCCATCTGTTTTCTATTCACCCATCATTGAAGCAGTTTGGAGATTTATTATGTGTTTATTAAATACAATGGATGCATAATCAGCTGATCAAACATGCCAACAGCTTCAAGTAATATTTAATATTTTCAATCTATATTTGTTGGATGTTCATTACATTCATTTCTGCAACGTATAATATGAGATTTATCATTATTTATCATTCATTTTTATGAGAAATCACAGATTTCTCCCCGACCCTTGAGATTTGAATGTAGAATGAGTCTCTTAATTAAATATGTTTCTGTGAACCTTGACAGCAAACTCCTTATGATATATATAAACTTATTGAAACAAACATAGGATGGGAAGAAGTGTCATGTTGGGTGAAAAAAACCCAGCTCATATTTCCAAAGGGTGATTGGCTAAAATGATTCTCATTGTGCCACGTGCACTAATGGAATATATTCTATTGTTCTCATCGCTCTGTGACTGCATGCACTGCACCAGCAAGATTTTTTTCATACATTGGCCTGGCTTTAGGAATTTCTTGTGAAAATTATTGAATTTCAGTTGTCTTGGTGAGAATAGAGAATTACTAGATTGTATATTAGCAATTTAGAGTTTTATCCAACATGATTGAAATATTGGGAAGCAATGGCATGTATGCTTTGATTGGAATAATTGTTGTCGCTGTGGCCTCGTTGTTTGGCCTAGTCGTCTTCGCTAGTAAGGAGGAGAAGTTTGAAGACGTTGTGGCAGCTCAGAAGAGGGAACAAGAGGCTTTGCTTCAATCTCTTAACGCCACCACAACCAAACCTTCAAAGTCTAAAAAGAAATGGGCCAAAATCAAGAGTCAGAAGTCAGCCAAGGCAGCCGAGAAGAAGGATGTTCAGATTGAGCCTGAGGCCATAGTAAGTGTAGAGGAAAGTGTATCCGAAGCAAGTGTCGAAGTTGTAAAGTCAACTGGTGATAGTGGAAAGTCTGTCGTTGATGCAGCCGAGAAGAAAATTACGAAGAAGCGAAAAGGCAACGACAAGACAAAAGGCACGAGAAGGGAAGTACAACAACCTCAGATCTTGGACGAGTTGATAGAACAGGCCAAGTTTGGATTTGAAAATGCAGAGCCTGAAAATACGATTGAACCTGTCAAAACCGAAGAGAAAAAGCCAAAACGGGAACGAAAGGAAGACCCACCAAAAAATATCGTATCAGAAGTTATTGCTGAAATCAAGGAAATCGAAGAAACAAATGCAGCCCTTCCTGTTTCTGAGCAGAAGGAGAAACCAGCAGAAAATCAAAGCCAGAAAAAAGCGAAAGCTAAAAAATCAAAACACCATGCCACTGGTAAGTATATGCAAAATTATATATTTTATCGATGGATCCAAGATATTATTTACCAGTTAATTAATATTTGATTCCCCCCTCCGCCCTCCTCCTTGCTTCGACACTGACCCACCGTAGTTTTCCTTCCTGTGAATTTGTAATATGATCCGCATACTGGCCAATAAGTTAGTCACACGTAAATATATTGCGGTTTTTAAAATTCACTAACTGGAGGGAATCACGTGTGCAAAATTTATTTCTGTGGAAGCCAACCCTTGGACTCTGTTTGCAAGCTACCCAGAACAATATTTGTTCCATACAAAATTTATGTTGTTACAATATAACATGCTTCTATTCTTTGCAATACTTCCTTTATTGGTCTTTGTCTGAATTTTAGCCCCCCTCTCTATTAATGCCCCCTTTTTGGAAATGAAATTATGATTGGTTAAACAACCCATAGAGGCTTCAAGTTTCACAGTTATTTGACATGAGTATTTTCCTCAAGTTTGTTTGAAAATTTGAGATAAATATTTGTGTGAAAAGCCCCCTCTGGAAACCTAAATATTAAATTCCCCCCTCCCTGGGGCTTGATAGAGCTTTTACAGCACATGCCTGATTTGTTTATAGCCTTTTGTGTCTGTTGTCAACTGAGATCTCAGTAATGATGTAAATAATCTTTCTTTAATGCTTTGTGTAGCAAATGAGGACAAGAAGAACACAGATAAAATTGCCAAGGAGTTGGAAGAATCACAATTCAATGCCCCAGATGTCCAGAAATTGATTGATATTCTTTTGGATAAGCAGAATGAGTTAAATCAATGGCAGACAGTAAGTTAACCAGATTTTTGCAGGGAAATATGCTTCCTCTCTTTTTTAAAGCCTTCTTGAATACAAATAACGATTATATTCAAATGAATGGATGGATTATATTACTATAAGGATACTACCACTCTCAATTTTGGGGGGATCCTTAAGAGGGGGCGACTACAGGTTCCAAGTGTCTAAACAATTCTCCCTGCCTTGTAGTCTCACTTGTAATGATGTTCAGTGACAACTTACCTTGTAAACCCTTTTAGGAATGTACTTCTGACTGTAATGAGCAGGTCTGTTGTTTGTTAGTAATTTCTTTGTGTCATTTTCAGTCAAACAAGAAGCCTGATGCAGTTGAAGACATCAGAAGCAAATGCCGTGATCTTGAGGAGCAATTGAAAGAAGGTATGTTAATGATATTTGTGCTTCTGATTTTGTCATATGCTTCTACTAAACTCTGCCGATATGATATGTCCTGCTTTCTATTGTACTGTTCATTGTAGAAAAGAAAACTTCTCTTGCTGGTGCACATGAAAGCAAAGAATTGAGGTAAGCAAGTTTCTTTGGTTGGAATTGGAAATCATAGTTTTCTATAATCTCTACCCTGTGTGGGTTATCAATTATTATCTGGTTTTCTTGAAAATCATCAAATACTGAGATGTTTTTTGAATATTCTGATGCAGACTTGAAATTCAGCATGAAAGAGCTCAGTTGCAAAGATACCAGACTCAAGCCAACCAGAAAATTGCCCAACAGGTATGGTAACCTCATTTGCCTTCCTTGCTAATACTCTTGAACAATACATAATATACAATTCTTTCTTTTTTTACAATGTTTCTTTGTACTTTTTGTTTTTGAATGTGCTACTTTCCAATATTTCTGATGATGTTTTAATATTTTAGACAGGAGAAATACAAGCACTTCAAAAGAGAATGGAAATGACCCAAGAGAATCACCTTCAAGAAATGCAAAATGCTCAGAATCAGTTGCAACAGCTTAAAGAAGTCATAGACCAGTCTAGTCCTGTTGAATTGCAAAGATTAAAAGAGGTTCTAAAATTATTTTTGTCTTGCTTTTTGCTCTTGTCTTGTTTACTTTGTGTTAGATGATGAATTTGATATTCAGTAGTTCTACTTGTGGCTAACTAGTATATACATTGATTTGCTTTCTAGGAAAATATCATGTTGAAGAATGCAGGTCTGAGAACCCAGCAATTGTAAGTGTATACAAATGATGCATATATTGATTATGCTAATATGTTATAATATCTTAGCATACTTAGTGACCTAGAATGCTTGTCAAGGCTGTGAAGTCTACTATTTCACTGCATTTGTTGATAACATATTTGCTGTTGCTATAGGAATGACGAGAAGAACTCCCTTGTTGCTGAATATTCACAGCTGCAGAAGACCTCACAGAATTTGAGAGCTGAGTTGGATTCTTCGTTGATGCAACTCCAACAGCACAAACAGCAAATTCAACTTTATGAAGAGCAAACCAAGGCACATGAGAATGAAATTCAACAGCTTAGAAAATCAAAGGTACATTCTTATTACGAGAAAAAACAGTTCAATCTTACTCTATTTAGTAGCAAGGGTAGGTAGATATCTTTTTGAGCTAACAATGTTTTGAAGCACATGTGCAGTAAATCAAAATTGGAAGAGACAGGGAGATGGAAAATTAGGAAGATCTTAATTGAGTTTATGTTAAGCAGTGATGTAGCTACCCACCTTTGTTCAACTGTAGCTCTCTGTGCAGTATTTTTAACTACCTAGATTTGTTTATATTTAGATGTGTTTTGCAATTGAAAAGTTACTTTATATGCTTTTTGATGTCGTAGAATGATACAGAGAAGTTAATGGCTTCGAGAGTAGCTGAGTTTCAAGATCAGCTGATGAGGTATGACATGGAACACAAGAACTTGCAGCAACAATTGCAGTTGGCACAGGAACAGCTGAGCAGCCCAAAAATCGAGAAGGAAACCATGGTGACGAACTCTACTGACTCTGCAATGCTTGAACAAAAGCTATCCACCTCAATGAAAGAGATCGAAATGTTGACTGCATCATTGAAGTCATCTGAGGAAAAACTGAGGCAAATTGAAAGCCTTGAAGCGCAGAACGCTCAACTTCTCAAGGTGAGGGCTCCAACAATCCTTATACATGTATTTTCAACCTTTGTGTTGAAGCTACTTGTTTATTAGTACAGTGATTGTTTTGAACTCGGTGGCCAATTAGGTACGTGTGTCGTGGGACTCGAACCCATCGTCAGTCGAGCATGCCACATGATTTGATGTGAGTTTCACTTGTTTGAGTTGTCTTTGTGTTATTTGGATTGTGTTGCATTGCTTGCAGGAACTCGCAGCTGAGAAAGAAGATTTACAAAACAAACTGCAGCAAGAGAAAGATGAAATTGTAATTGTTGAAAAGCCACCTTCCAATGGCACAGATGCTCAAGTCCCCCAGGAAGAACATCTTCAATTGTAAGTATCGAAATATTGAAGGTTAACCCTAACCCTAACCCCAAGCTCCGTGTTTGTTGCGAGAATGCAAGTTATGTTTTGTTATTCTTTTGTTTCTTGTGTATATGGGTGGTTGATGTAGTGACAGGAATCTATAGACTGACATGGCGAAGTTTTTTTAATGAGATGCGGCTTTGTTTTAGGATTACAGAGAAGGATAAAATCATCAACGAACTAAAGGAAGACGTGAAATCAACGAAAGAAGAATTGGAAAGATTGGTGAATGTAATGCAACAAGAGAAGCAGGAAAAAGATGATACCAAGAGTAGCTTGGAAGACAAACTGACTCAACTGGAGAAGGATTTGGCGGAGGAGAAAGCAGAGAAGAAGAAACTCGAAGGAATAGTCGACCAATCAAAAGCGAAGAATAATGTAAGGAACAATGTTATTCAATTCTTCCCGTTGCTTAATTGCCTGGGTTCACTCCCCAATATTTGTCATTGCTTGTTTTGTGACGTGTGGTGTTGATAATCATGGTAAGCTTGAAAACCAAACATCCTTTGAAGTATGGAATGATTTATTTTTTGTGTTTTTTAGGATTTACGAGAGAAGAACTGGAAGGCGATGGACGCTCTCTCCACTGCTGAAACAAATGCAAAGAAGAAGGTCAAGGAAACCGAAGAATCTGTCTTTGTGAGTGTTAATGATTAATGTTTTATTTTGAACATTTTTACTTTTGATATATTATATTATAGAGTAGGTTTCTTTAAATTGAATAAATTGATTGAAGGGCGTGAAGACGTTGTACAATGCTAATTGCTCATTGTTTTTTTTACAGAAAGTATTAAAGACTATCCGACCATCGATCAATCTTGAGAGAAACAAGGTTAGCATCTCCCATCCCCCGTCCAAATCAAAGTGCTCTTTAATAATGTTTAATCAAACTCTGGCTGTAGGATGAGTGGTGGCAAGCTAAGCTAGGGTGTATGCTGTGCTTTGCTATTTTTGAGCTGTTCTTGATTTGTTTTCAGCCATTTGATGCGGTCCTCAAAGGATATCAAGAAGCTTTTCTAACTGACGAAGCAGATGCCAAGCCAAATGTTAGCTCAGAAGAATTGGAAAGCATGCAAAAGGAAAATGACGAAATTAAATCGAAGAACGACGAGCTTAAAAAAGAATTGAGTCAAATAAAGACGGCAGTAAGTTTTAATTAAATGTTATTGGTTTTGGATTAATTTCACAGAGTTTTGCATTCAATCAAGCTGATACGAAAACTTCAACGTTTTTTTGCTAATATTTTGTATTTGTTTGCAGGAATCAAATCTTAACCAAAAGCTGAAAGAAGCAGCAGAAGGTAAATCATCTACAGAAGTTAAAATGAAGAAATTATTAGAAGATAATAAAAAAACAAGTGCACAAGTTGACCACTACAAAGATGTTTTAGAAGAAACGGTTTGTATTTGATTACTCTAGGTTTATTTTATGTTTATAGCTAACATTGTGCCTGAAGAGCTTCGCCATGTGATAGGTTAAAGGCTTTAAACTATGTCGTATTTTAGTATGCTACTGAAGTCGTATTTCACTGTGGTACTGAAGTCGTATTTCACTGTGGTACTGAAGTCATATTTTACTATGGTACTGAAGCCGTATTTCACTGTGGTACTGAAGTCGTATTGTTTTGCAGGAAGGAATGTTGAAGAAATTGCAAAATGGAGTTGAAGCTCAGGTTGGCAGCTACGAGAAGAAGTTAACAGAAAAGGACAGCGAGTTGAAACAGGTGGATATAACCTGCTCTTACCCTTACTTCACTCACGAATCGTCATTATCAATCTCTAATGAAGTTAACTCTAAATCAGCTGTATCTTGCAAGTTTGTGTAGTTGAGACATTGTGTGGTTATATTTAAGCTCAAAGACAAGACAGTTGAATTAGAGGAAACTTTGAAGAATAATGATGATAAGACACAGGTGAAGCTCGTATTTACGCATTATCATTATCGATAAGGATAGATATCTCTTCACATGGAATCATATCGAAATATTTTGTTTAATCAGAGTTTTCCATTTTTTCTTCAGCTTGAATTAGATTTAAAGAAAATCCAAACCGATCTGGAATCAGAAAAGAAAGCGAAATTCGAGCTTGAATCCGAACTGGAAGAAGTTAGTTTTTAACTCGAGTGATTTATGATAATGTTGTTGCATTATTACTGGTTTTATGGTCTTGATTATCTTGTTTTTATTTCACCACGCAGGTGAAGAAGAGGATGAGCGAAATTGAAGAGCATACAGGACATCTAGAAGTTTCGCATGGTGAAGATAGTTTAGGCCAGTCTCAGGTATGATAACGTCAAATGACATCAACACCCAATGCAATTGCATGATAACTTCTCTACTGGAGTAGAACTGATTTAAATAAGTTATACTCTATTACAAATACGCACCAACACTTCATCTTGCATGCACCAATTTTTTTGTGTTCACCTGTATTTTATATGCTTCAGATCAGTACAGTACGTCTCCGTATATAGGAAACAGACATGTCAGAATTACCATTACTTGTGTGAAGAAAACAATTGATGAAACAATGATCTTTTGTTAAAAAACAATAGCTTGCACATTCATGTATTGTTTCTTATATACGGGACTTTACTTTACTTACCTTTTACCTTGCACATACTAGCACGCATAAAACACTTTCCAAAGTAGTTGATGCATATGTTGTGAACTCGGCGACTGTTAAAACTGCACTGCTGCACTTCTTTCATTAGAACGTGCTCTTGAGCTTGATTTGGTGCATTCTTATAGGAATCTCTTAGCTCGAGTGGAAGTCAGTCTCCTAAGAAAAAGAAGGGTCTTAGACATGCTTTGACAAAAGCATTTCATAAAAAGGTTGGTTATACTCTATGGTGGTATGAACTGACGGCTGGCCCGCGTCATACTTGTCTCATTATTCGGTTTAAAATGTTGATCGTGGAAAACACTATGGTGTCTTTCTTGGTCTCTGAGTTTTATTATGCAATGCTCAGTTTTATGAGCTGTTTGAGTTTTATCTTTATTCTTTGATATTTCTTGCATTCAATCTTTGTCTTGAATTTATTGGCTTACATTCCGTTTTGGTCTCCTGCCTGATTATTCACTTCATTCTATGTTGCTTGTAAACTTTCAAACGGCTATAACACCATCAAATACTCTTTCCATGATTATTAATTCTTCGTTCTACTTTCACAATTACCTTTATTCGTATACCTGCAATGAGCAAATGCCGTTACGCCTTATTCAGAGTGCTGATGCTTGATGCACGTGGTTGAATACACAACTTTATATCAAATGCATACACATACAGTAACCAACTTGTGTGACCGAGCTTGACCAAAATTGACGTAATACCAAACGTACCTTTTTTGTTTTCTTTCAGACTGACGGAGGCGACGATTTGAAGAGCCATCTCACCGCTGCACAGGAGCAGCTGTCTAAGGTCGAAGCAGAGAAAGTTGAGTTGGCGAAAAAACTCGGCACCGTGTCTGATGCCGCCTTGGCCAAAGACGCAGAGATGAAGAAAATGAAGGAAGGCAAAGACGCCGTTGAAAAGGAACTTGCCAAGATGAAAATCAAGCTGGACATTATTGAAAAGACTCGCAAGGACAGTGGAAAGAGCGACAAAGAAAAGGACAAGATCATCGCTGTAAGTTGATTCTTTCTCTTATGATTTTAAAATATCACAAGGTCTCCTCGCTGTTATAAGTGTATTGCAATATACTACGGTTGCTATCTCACTTGCTTTCTTCACAACCACTTCCGTCATCTCATCTCGAGCTATACTTTCTATCAAGAGAAGGGTGCTTGTATATTATGGCAACCGTCGGCTTGTACTAGCATCTCTAGCTACCTGCCTATTTGTTGTCCGAATTTCCATTTCTCTTGACATGTCCAAATAGCCATCTTCAACTGTAGCAATTTTGTATACCTTGTCGTAGTATCGTAGTACCTTTATGAGACGTATTAAAAGTATTTACTAACATGCTAACACATGTATTAACATATGCTAACTAGTAAGCTAACATGCATCAACATACATTAACTCAATTCACAGTTGTACATGCACAGCTATCGACTTCGTTAACATGCATCAACATAAGCTAACTCAGTTGACAGCTGTGGGAGGAGGGATCAGATTCCACCTGATAACGGACAGAGGAGGCTAACTGGCTGTTAACTTCCTTTGTGTTATTACTGATCACCGTACGAAGTCTGTGACTGGCTTGAGTTGCCACGCCCTTACCGAATCTCACTCTGACCCGCAGAAATTGACGCTAGAAAACGAAGAACTTCGCGAGGACCTGCGCGATGAACGGGACAGAGTTGTTGTGGATGTTGAGTCGGCCGTAAGTATGATTTAATTGCCGCTGACGGCGTATAAACCTAACGCCGCGTCCCCCAAAAGGAATCATCTAGATCAGCAACTAATTACTAACCCAAACGCACGCACGTGAAGAACAACGCACGTTTTATCATTACTGTTTATTTGGTTGATTCTGTAACGTTGAGTTTTCTCTGTCAACACGCAGGATTCAGAACAGTTGAAACAAGATCTTCATTCGTTGAAACAGAAATACGAAGAAGAACAAAATTGTTCTCAGAAGCTTAATTCATCTCTCCACCAGGTTGGTCTCTTGTTATCCGCATTCACACCATTGTTTACGGTTTTATTGAGGCAGGAATGAGGACGAATGATCCTAAGCAAGAGTCAGAAGTGTTTATTTAAGTTGTCTTCTCGCGCAACTTATTGTTGACGGCCCAATTCGATTTTCTAGCTTGAAGAAAAGTTGACGTTCCACGAAGACGAGCTGAAGAATAAAATTGAAGAAATAGCAGTGGTATTTTGACATATAATCTTAATGAAATCCAGCATGACATGAAATGTATCCCAGACTATAATTAGCGCCACGTCATTTATCCCCAGTCCTTTACTCAAGCGACATTCACATTTTTTTAGTTGTGTTCAAAGTGAGGCCTGCTTTCATTTGAAATGTTAGCCTCGTTTTGAACACAACGATGTGAGGAGTAAAGATATGTCATAAACATCCTTAGGCTTTGTATACAGTTTCCAACCGGTTTTAGATGATTAAAATAGTTTTATGTAATCCTATTTGTGTTTGTTTTTAAAAGTTATTGTTCGCTGATTTGATTTTGCGTTTTGTTCTTTTCTAGTTGGAACGAAAATACATGGACGCCGCAAACCAATCCGTCATTAACGAACAAAAGATAAAGGTGGGAGCCATTTAATAATCTTCACTTTAATTGCCAACGCACAACTAACTAATCTAGCCATTCTGAAAACGACTATGCTGTTGGTCTATCTTTTGTAGCGTAACATTATAGCGTGTGACTATGTAGCGTAGACACTGATCTCAATAGTTTTGGGTAAACACAACCTATTGGCATAGCCTCGGTGTGGAGCTGACCTCTTGTGCACCAATGCTCTCTTGAAGAGATTCTTCAATTTTAATTTTCGCAGGACTTAGAATTAGCTGGTCTGACCAAATCAGAACGGATTGAAGTGGAAATAGACGAAGCGATTAACCAGGTATCAACCCCCGTCTCAATGTGACAAAAGTCATTACCACTAACCCCCTTGTCAATTTCGGTGTGAAATACGATCTCTGAAATATCCCGACGAAGCTCCAAGGGTGCGTGTTTAAACGCCTGTTATCTGCGTGTTCGTGTACGTGGAAAACAAAGCGATCTTTATCTTCCGAGACATGTATCTTATTTTAATTCCTTTCCTTTCACTGTTGTTGGTCCTCATAGTTTGACCACATTTTTATATAACTTATTGAAATGGTGGCACTCGTCTTTAAAGACCAATAACAAGAGTTCTTAAGGCATTATGTATAAAGCCATAAAAACCAGTCGTTAATGAATACTGATCGCTAGTTTTGACCAGTTTTAAATGGATTGACTAGCCATCCATAGTTTCAACCAGCCATTAATAATTGATAGTGATCTATTGAGGCTATCTGGGTTAAATGTTGGTGCTCAATTGGAACTTCAGACTTTGTTTTCCAGTTGATAATGTAAATACCTTGGGACTGGTCACTGGGCATATCTGTTCTGATTTGTGTCAGATCATGAGGCAGGGCATTGATTAACTCCGATTAATGACAAATGAATATTTATTAATCAAGATTACCAATCCAGATTAATCCGTTTAATCAAATCCATCAATCCGATTAATTGACGCGACGCGACAAGCCTGGTTTCAACTTGAAACAAACAACTTTGATTCTGACTATAATGCATCTTAACATTGCGTCATTAATTTGATAAATTTTTCCAGCTCATTGTCTATGAACAGGGCATTCATTCTTTCATAGGCATTCACTGCTCATGTTTATTTGAGAAAATAGCTATTATAATAATCTATAGATTTCGTTTCAAGGTTGGTTTGTGTTATATTCTTTGAGCTCTTATGTTGTATTTTTCTTCATTTTTAGTCTGATAATTCACCAACTTCTCCACAAAGAAGTGTCGGGGCACCCTTAATAGACCAGTTAGAGGAGGTACGTATGGTCTTTACATGAATGTGAATAATATGTGACTAATGCTGTTGAATCTGTCCCTGTCCTTCATTTTGTTTAATGAACTAACTCCTGATCGCGAATTATTTATTGACTCTCGTCGTCAAGGTTTTTTACATTGAGGTCCATAACGGTAGTTTTGTGTTTAGTTTACTTTGGAAGGGTTTGTTGTATACGAGGCATGGTACTTTTTGAGAACAAAAAGTGCCACGACGAAAGAGATTTCAGTGTAAAGAGACTTGATAGAGATTTCAATGTAAAGAGAATAGATTTCTTTCTTCGTACATTGTAAAGAACATCACAGTTGTTGTTTAGCTCTTTCCGTTGTGATGATGAACCATAGAGTCTGGTAGGAAACGAGCAGAATTCAGAAGACGTTGATCAATTATGCCATGCCTCAGGCTGTTTCCGTTTGTCCGTCTGTTTGCAGTACAGGAAATGTTGCCAAGAGTATTTGAATGGTCTGTGAAGCCAATACGATACAGCAGGCAGTTGTATTACATGAGACAGAGAGCAGTTTCGTATTAGACATTTCTGGCAATGGGATAATGGACTGAGAGCCAGACACGACAAGGCAACCTTCAGTTGCTATCAATTTAAATAAGTCTGTGACAAATCAGAATGTAGTTGATATTGACTTAGAGTCACTGCCAGATAAAGCACAATATACAATTAACTTTTGCTTGGGTAGTTTAATCCTTTACTTAACCGTTATTAAACAAACATTCATGGTTGATTCCATTATAATCTTGAAATCTCTATGTTCCTTTTCTTTTGGGTTCACAAAGCATCGTTATTCCTACCGTTAACAATTCAACAATATAGCCACTCTTTTATGACCTTAATTCCATAACAGAGATTCGTTGACTCCGTGTTTTATGAATCAGCTTTCTATACAGATAACTAAAATATTTATCTGTTCAAGGATTACAGTTATTACATTATACTGTGCCAATTATTGGCCCTCGAATGGTGGAATTTTGAAAATTCGATTACTTTCAGGACAAATTTATAAAGAAAAGAATTACTATATTGATTTTTGGGCAGTTGAATTCTGGAATGTACCATAGTTTAGGGTGCGCCAAATGCAATAGAAATCTTTGGGGGTAGAAATAAGGAAGTAATTTGGTTTGGCAGTTCTATGATGTAGAAGGGCCTGGAATTTATTTTCTTCTTTTCTCTTCAGGTGAAAAGTAGCTTATCGCAAAAAGAACAGCAATTGGAAACCGAGAAACTGGCTAACAAACAGTTACGCGCACAGTTGGTGAGTTCTGTTTTTATAAACTTAATATTTAAGTTGAATTTGATTAGAGCTATGCTGGTAATGAAAGTTGTAGCGAGCATTGCGATAATGATGATGATGATGATGATGACTAAGCGAAACGTTGTTTATTTTTAGGCCGCCTTGACAGCCAACGCTGCTCTCGGAACCTCGGTTTGATTTCTCTCGGAACCTCGGTTTGATTTAGAAAAGATGAACCCGCAGGAATAGAAGTTTAGCAATGAACTTATATTTTATAAATTTTCAATTGTCGGGGACCAATTTTAATGGATTTGAATTTATAATTTAGGCTACTAGAGTTTTCCAAAGAATTTCTGAGATTAATTTAAGAAGTCTAGCTTATCTAAAGTCTTTAGTTGAAAATCTGTTTCGTAGATTGTTGTACAAGGGCAACCATTCAAAGTTTCTATTTTCTTCTTTTGTTTTTGGAAATTAGTGAGGCAATTTGATTTGTGTTTGGAGATAATTTGCGTATTTTTTGCTCAATTTACTGCTGATGCATTTCCACTTTGACTCGATGTTTCAATAGAGTGTATTCAACCTCAAAGGCGCGGATTTGGCGTGCATCAATTGAAGCATACATGAATCCAAGCTGTTGTTTAAATTTCAGCACCATTCAACTAACTTGCATTATTTACTATTACGTAACAGCGAATTGGTGACGTTTTCAGTTATGAAATTTATCTTATGCCATTTGAAAATCTAAGAGCCATAAGCCTGAACCCTGACCTGGTAAATGGTGGATTTAACAAAACTTGGTTTATCTCAGATCCGTTTTATACAAGTTTAAATGATTATTATGCGGTGAATTTATTTCTGGGGCATGCCTATTCAACAGCATCTAATTTAGATGCACTTTCTTGCGAAACCCGGCCTGATGCTTTCTAATTCTCTAATGCGTTCAATTAAAATCTTGCCGCGATGAATTGTAAGTAAACAAACCATCTTGATGTAAGGATAATCCGCCGGGTCAAACGGACCTAATCTATGCTTTCTTAATCTGGTATTTTGATTGCTGCAAATGGTATACGCGCCTGCACTCCTAATCAACCTTTTGCGAACGTTTGACTACACGCAATGAAATGCGACACACGATGAAATGGAAACTGTATGTCGTTTTGGGATTTTGAATACAATACGACGTTTGGTTTTGTACGACTGATTTCATCATACTCTTCCCTTTATATAAAACATTTGTTGTAATTTCATGATTCAATTCAATTTTGCACAAGTTCATTTGTCACTCTGCTTACACGTACCAATCAACCAATCATCGCATAGAGTTATTATTGCGTCATCGGATATTCTGGTAGTTGATTGGTTGGTTCTTATATGTCAGCAACAAGGCTTGCCAATGAACTATGAGTGGATACATTGAGCTCTGTTTCCTATTTGCTTAAAGTTTAAAAAGTAACGGAAAGATCTCCCACGCCATTCATTTTCAACATTGAAAGCGCTATCTCTTTGGAAGAGTTGCAACTGATAACAACACGGATATTTCTATTACTTTTGTCTTCATTCATATCTCGTATCAATCTTATGAATGCCTCTGTGTGTTCAAGGTCTCAATACAGATGCTTAGTTCTTCAACTCGTTCCATAATCGAAAGAAACTACATTTTCCCACGATTTTACGATTCCTCTGATAAATATGCATCGAACAAGAAGGTCTTTTCTTTGAGGATTAACTTCCATCTTGATTCAATTTTCGCTCAGTTTTGTCCTTTTTGAGTTGTCTTGCGGAAGAGGATCATCCATTGTGGCCAAATATTTGTGAAACCTTTTTGTTCACGACTGGACATTTTTATGCACCCACAGGAATAAATATCTTTCCCGAGGCTCTGTCCTAAAGAACTTTAGACTCCATCCTATCTTGAAGATATTGGCTTATTTTGTCTCTTTTTCTTGTGACTTTCTATCCTATCTCTACATGTAGAGTGGACCTCCACACAATGGACAACAATGAGAAGTACCCAATGCTCCATTATTTTGCTCCATTGTTTTTGATCAGAGGTTTCACTTTTTAATGCATAATTGTTTTGTGAAGCAGTGATAACTGTGACTTTTTCCTTCACAAAACCTTTTTGAGCTTTTTCTAAAGCGTTTTAAGTTCACCCATGGTTTTTCCGGTGTTTACAAGTTGATAGAACAATTTATAATTTTGTACATTCTAATGCCATGTTTTTAAAGTTTACGTAGATAACGCAAATTTGTGCAAATCTTTGTAAATTTGAATGCTTCAGATCAGATTCAAGGACTTCGGTTGGTGACGAGGCCCCATTACCATTTGTTATGCGGCAACTTCTGTCTCATGTCATGTATTGTCAATGATGAATAATGGCACAATACTAATGCAATAATAGCTGTATTATTGTCCCAGATTCTCTATCTAATTATTCAAGACTTGTCTCAAAACGACCATTGAGACATGAAATGATCGGTGTCCCTTTAGTGTCTCGAGAGTTCTTGCGTGTGAACCGTATCATGCGAATGGACCCAGCCAGCAGAACGTATCAAGCATTCTTTCTCACTTTCATTTATTTAAAGCCATTTATAAAGCGCTTAAGTTCTATTCTAGTAGCTACCAATAGCATCAATCGATATTCCAGGACCCTGATACTGATTTACAAATGGCTGAGTCAGATTTTCATCGATTCACGCAACTCAATTCAACGCCAAATGGAATATATTTCACGCTCTGCTCAACAAACACAAAAGGTGATTACATCGCATAGACCTCTCTCATTCAAATATATATCGCTGCATTCCCGTGTATCGTGCATTAACTACTGTCTGGTGATTGAATAAAGTCGGCATTAAATTTTTCTTGTCTCGATACAGGATCAGAACATCCAGGAAAATGCTGAAAGCTTGCTTGCTTTTTCTCACCATTTTCTTGCAAAATATTTACGGACAGCTGCCAGCCCAGCAATGCATTTTCGACCCAAGGTCCAGCAAGGTATGAATTATAACCCAGTTATATCTAATGCTACGCATATGCAATTCATGACATGTGTTTTGTAATTATAAAGCATTATTTTTATCTATCTCAGGCGCTTGAATATTTTGAATGCTTGATTCTTTCTTGTTTTTTGCTTTGAACTTTGTTCAGTACTTTCATGGCTTCCATAAATGCGAAACTGTTCTTAAAAACTTAACAATGCCTTGCTGCCATACTATATGACTCGAATTTATGTTGACTGAAATCGAAATTTTCAAATATTATACACTTGTGATAGCTTTCTAAATTGTCACGATTAATAACCGAGGTTCTTTACTGTATTATTTAATTCGAATTAAATATCTAAAATATATCGTTTATATTTCCTTTAATTTGTCAACAGTTTGAAAATCTTGGGCTTTTGAAACTTAATTCCAAAAACTTTTCTTTGACTTTACGAATCACAAAACATTGCCTAATTTTGACGCACTTTCAGTCGCCTTGCATACCTGGTCTTTGTAATTCTTTTGTCTGGTATCGCTTTAAAATGGAATGCATGGTAATTTTTTGACAGCGGATAATTAACCTGTTTATGTTACCCGCATTTTGTTATTGAAAAACTCTTTTCCGAAGAAAGAAAAGCATTTCCGAAGGTTCTATAACATGTCTTGTGGATAATTTCCCCGGCAATTCGTTGCCATGCATAGGTTGATTGCTAAGAATTGAATGCAAAGAATCGGGAACATTGTGAACTTTTCAAGTGTGCACAAATGCACACAAGAGAGCATTCTGATAAGAACTTGACTCGCTTCATTAAGCTCACATTCTCATTCTCTCATAACTTGCTTGAAGTAATTACAGCGTTGCCAACCGCCATACCGACCACTCTTACTTTGCCTGGAAGCATTGTATATACGTTCTTATATTGCACTTATATTTTAAAAAGTTCGACTTTGATATTTAGCTTTTAAGAGATCAGCTACTTGCTCTGGCTTAAAAATCCAGTCTAATGTTAATTTTTCACAAGATTTCATGCTGATTTGCGGATTAACTGTTTGAAAAATATCACGTAGGCTTCGGCTCCAAACAGACATCAGTACAGATCAACTTTTATCTACCCTTTCAAATAATTACAATATTCAGGATGTTTTATTATCCAACTTGCTTTCATCCTCTCTTATGCTCTTTGACTAATGTCATTATATCGACTACCGTTTGTTATAGTTGGTACCCGGATCGGGTTGGTGCGAAACAAACTCCATGTACAAACTTAATGCAGCCAATATCTGAATTCCAAGATCAATTTAACTGCATATTATCCTTTGTCTTGTTTGACTCAATTCAGTCATACTCTTGACATCATTGATTGTTTCTCGATCCAACAAATCCATACCAGGAATTGAGCATCCTTGTTGAATCTAAATATTTGCATGTCTGGTTCTAAGTTCGACATTATTCTCGAACTCTTCTTCTAAATTTCTTAACTCTCGGATATTTGACAAACAAACGCTAGCTAATTCAATTATTTATCCCAGAAGGCTCCGTGTATAGAAAACGGCATTTTGAGCGAGCTAAAAATATATAAAAAAGACCATTATACTATTGCCTCATTTTTACAATCGGAGCAAACAACATGACAAATTACGCGACATTACTTGGCTAAAGAATTATGCGTGAATAACAAATAATTGCAACACGATTATTTTACAATGCCACGATTCGTTATTACCTTAACAGACTTGCTTGATATGTTTGTTAAGCTCGAGTCGTGGTCATTGGTTCGAGTCTCTTTCTTGCACGGTATGAGTAATTCAATTCTTACATTGTTCGTGCCCAGGTTCCAAAATGCAGTTGCACGTGTAGAGATGGGAGGGATGGAAGAGATGGTCGCGATGGGTATTCATCAGTTGGAGGTGGATGCAATAAAGACAATTCTGGTATAGTTACAAACATTTCTCTTACAAATGTAGCTTTTTAATGCATTCTTAATTTTCATTTACGACACTTTCCTCTATGATGACGTAAACATTTTTTCTACCAAATGTATTAGTAACTTTTTGCCTTCACCCTGCAGGAGTAGGTACAGAGCTGAAGAAACTCCAAGATAAGGTGATTTAAATAATTTTTGTTTACGTTGAGGCTATGTATCCATGTTTTATCGTAAGCCATTCAAATAATTTGTGCTGAACTTTTTCTGGAAGAATGGTGCTAAATAATTTAGCCGAATATTTTGCAGTTTTGGGTTTAATTGTTGATAAATGGACGAGAAGCTTGAACATTATGGTTTGATTTCGAGAAAGAGTTGTTCATAGTTTGTTTTCTTGTTCAAGGTAAAAGATTTGGAGGAGAAACTGAAAAAAGTATCGGAATTGGAGAATTCGTTTTTGAACTTCAGAGAAGCCCGTTCGAAGCAGTCTGCTGATTTCAGGTCAGAAATGACAAAACGGAAATTCATGAAGGCCTACAAGAAGGAGCAAGAGATGTTAGAATTAATGAACATTTCAAAGCTGCACAGTTCCCAAGATAACAGACCCAACAATTTACCAGATAATTTACACGGTGGGAGTGATGAAGATGCAAGTAACACCGTGAAGCTGAACGGCGAGGGTAAGATACCCCAGAAAGTGTTACCTGGTGGGTTTGACAAGACCACAGCAACCGATATTCAGTGGCAAGCACTTCACATGTCGGCTGCATCGGCATGTAGGGGCTTGTCCAAATCGGGAGGACACCCAGGCATCCATAACGTGGTCTTGTTGAGAAATTCAAAGGAGGGGAAAACTTGTCGTCAATTGTGCTCGAAATCCTGGGCTGATAAATGCGAAGGAGAGGTCTCACTTTGGGGAATGCTCGGCAAGGGTATGAGGAATGGACAAGAGATTGGCAATTTCTATAATTATGGATGCGATTATGGTAATGGTGGTGGCAGTGAAGCAAGTGCTGGTCCTGACGCCGTCAGGGCGGAAATGAAAGAAGCTCATCAGTATTTTTTTAGTTACTGTTGTTGTAGCTTCTATTAACATTTTGTTTTTGTTGCTTGTTGATTTTAAACAGACGTTTCCAAAAGTATAATCGTTTTCATAACCAGACGCTTTGTCGTTTCTGTCTGCAGTGTATTTGTGTTCATTTTTATATCAAAATTATGTAGTGAAATGTTAAAACTATTGTCAAAACTAGACGTCGAGATGAGATAAGTTACCTGATTTCAAGGTTAGTTTGATTATTTTGCTTATCTGAACTGAAAAATAGAATAATGAGCTTTTACAACTAATATGAAATTGTTGTGTAGCAATAACTTGAATATCGAATTATATGTTATGTGATGCAATCTTCATATATGTCTCCCACCTTTCCAAGCCACTATGTTTTCGCATGTACTATAAAGCATTAGCCATAGCATAGACACTTCAATTTCAAACCATAGGGAAACAATTCTTCTTGCAGATTGGAAAAGAAACATCTTGTTTTCCACATTTGTTTGTTTTTTAAATACACCAAAATGATGTCAAATAGCATGTTAACTAAATGGCTGCTTCCCAACTCCATTAAAATATTAGGTGAGTATCCATTCCTCAAGTTCACGTGCGCACGTGTTTAGGCCCATGATGGTGTTAATGTGGCTTCGAATAATTTGCTCTTTCCAGGCGCGTGCTTCAATAGATCTGAGACTTTATATCATACGAGCTGTCTTGGGTATGCTGCGGAGAAAGAAGATGCAAAAGCAGAGGAAAAACCGAGATACTTTCAGGGGAAAAAAGTAAGTAAAAATACGAGTAAATGCAGCAAAATGTCTTTGGCACCAGGGGGGCGTGGCGTGGTTTGGTTAAGCAATTTAAGTAAAGAAGTAAAACATATTCAAATAAAATATCTAATATTCCTTTGTCTGTAAATTGGGGTGTTTTGATTATTTTATTTTGTTTTCCTCAAAGATTGTTGAAGAAGAAGTGGATTTATACACTCACAAGAAATTGTTATTAAGTATAACTGGTTTTGATGCAGCTATCCTTGACTCGTATTCAAAATTTGTTCAAACTGCTGCTCAAATGACAGATGTAAATCTTACAAAAAGGTGTGTGGACTATAATTTCTTTTCATACCAACAGAAATTTGATATTATACTTTTATATGGCATAAAGTAGGCATGTATGTGCAGCACTATGTATAGGCTACTGCGCAGGAGGATACATGACGTAATGATACTAACAGTGTCTGGTGTAATGCTGAGGGTTATGGTTGGGGTTTCGTGGGCCCATTCAGGATGCAAATACTTGGGGGCTCTTAGCTTTGTGCTTGAAGGTGCATACCATGTGTTATGACAAGTCACCATGAGTATTGTAATTTATAAATTTATGCCTTAATGCATTTGATAATTATTTAATTATTTAATTTATTTCTAGCTTTAATCTACCTGCTGATACAGAGAAAGTCAATGTTAGGAAATCGGGTAGTGATTTGAGAAAAGATCAAATGCAATATTTATTAAAAAGGCATAAAAGAATTATTGAGGTAACATGGTGATTCCTTCAATAAACTAATATGAAATTTTACAGTACTGTCATCTTCAGATACATTATTTTCAATTTCTTCCAGTTCAGTGATGTGAAAGAAGATAAAATTGATATACTACTCAATTATATAAACGATAAACTACCTGCTGGTGTGAGAATTTATTTTGAATTGGTAAGTTTTTGTTCCACCTTTTCATATGAGCTCGTTTTTTTATCTTATTTAAGGTTTTCCGTTTAAGTAAAATTTGAACATTTATTCATGCTGATTTTTCTGCAGAAACGTTGGGAAGAACTGGTTGATCCAAGTCATCCTTCGTTGCGCAAAGCCGAGAAGGGAGTTTCAAGATATCAGAAGTCTTAAGAAAGGTAGCAATTTGTTTTCATTGTTATTTGATTATTTATCTCGTTGCTAGTTTACGGTTAGAATCCAAACTTGCGCGACCCCCAAATACGACGAAGGCAAAATATCGCAATTTTATAATGCTATGGAAATTGCCCCCTTAAAGTTGAAGCACGATCAAAGTGGTATGCCGAGAACAAGAAACATGTAACGACTCACTCGCAATTATTGTAACCTTGACAATCGTTCTGAACTCGCGGGCATTATCAATGCCTTTGTTTAGCACCGCACTTCACAACTTTTTCCAAAAACATTTTGTAATTGTTTGAGCTGTCTCAATTCATTGTGTTTTGTGAAGTCAATTCAGTTAACAGTCGAAAACGAGATTACTGTGCAAGAACGAGGCTGGATTAGACCTATTTCAAGTCCTATCCGAATATTTTTACACAATAAAATATATTATCTTCCTTTTCACTTTAACAGATTTCCATGGAGATAGTTTGCTGGGACAAGTATTTGGTTATAAATCTTAGTTTTAAAAATATTTACCTGAGAGTGTTTTAAGTTGTTCGTTTAATAAGAAACATTCTGTCAACAACTCTTTGAATTCGGAATTGTTTCTTGCATTCTCTTTTCGCTAAAACATTCCCCATTGCAGGTAGATTACCGACATAAGTGTTTGAAAACATAATTTCATTCAGAGTATTTCGATCTTTTTTAAAGAACAGTTGATGTTATGAAGTTGATGTAATTTTTGCAAGAGATCAATGTCTCTTAAAGGGACTCTATGTCAAGACAGCCGCTACTGAACTATAATTCTGATCTGAATCGAAAAATAAACTTATAAGATAAGAGTATATTTTAATTGTATCAAGTCTGCCAATTATTTTGCATCAGTCTCTGCGTCATGTTGCATACACATCATAATTTGATTATCGATGGTAATCAATTGTAACCATGTTAAGATAATTAATTTACTCATTTAATAGCATTAGCCAACTGTGATCTAACAATGCAATGATTAAAAGTTTTATTAATGAAAATAAAACAAACTTTGCTATTCTCATTCCGTCGAATACATGTTATACATAAGCAGGTCTTTATTGGACTTGCCAAGTTGTGCAATAATTATTTTCATCAACCCTGATTGTTGTAAGCTTTCGAAAAATTCAACTGGTAAATCTGCATCCACAGCCCAGAGCATTAGAGCAAGAAAATGTTTTTTGCTACTTTGCAACTCGTTTTTATCCATTAATTCATCTATTCTTTGCCTGACATCTTCCACCTGTTTATTTCTATCGATTTTAGCATCACGAAATAGTACTGTTGTATGAACCTCTTTGCTTGCTATTCCATTAATCTCTTTAGGAGCCGCGGGATCCTTTTCCTTTCTCATTGGTTTTGTAAGAAGTTTATTGTATTTAGCATCGTCTGTTTCGTCCTTTATCTCCATATGCTTTCTAAAGCCACCAACTGCGCCTGCATTACTTCGATTATCCCATTTATTTTTTCTCATTTCGGACACAGAACGCTTCCTTGATATCTGTTGGTGAAATTGCATTGCTATTCTTTTCAAATTGACCTGTTGTTTAGAATCGGATCTTTTTTCCTTTCCATTCACGCGTTTTCTCATACTTTTTCCATCTGTTCTAATGTCTTCAACGTCATTAACTTTCTGCTCGATCTGCAATTTCACCTCGCTCACTTTTGCCTCTGCTTCTCCCGATGACGAACTTCGTCCATTAGCTTGTAGTAACGCCTTTGACTTGCTTGTCCACGATGTTTCGGCAACTTGGTTGATCTGTACAGAGTGTACGATATCGTGCTCTCGTTTTGCCATCAAAGGCATCAACTCGATACCATCATTTCTCCCCTTATCGGTTTTATCGCGAATGTTTGTTGATACCTTAATCTTGTTTTCGCTCATAATTTCCTTTTGAACAATGTTAAACTGTTTAATTTCCTCAACCACGTCAGAATAATTATTCGATAAATTATCATCCGTATTTACCTTGCTGTTTCGTTTGTTATCGTTCAAGCAGGGTTGTAATTCACTTCTGTCTAACTTCAGATTTGATAAATACGTATCATCTAGTCGCGTCTTGATCAATCGGCTTGAAAGAGGTGTGTTCGGTGTTCTACTCAAAATATCACTATCATCAACATTTAAATATGCGTCTTTGTTTCTCATCTTCACGGTATTGCCATATGTTGCATTATCGTTGCTGAAGGTCTTTGGTATTAAGGCTGAATTTTCTGTATTCGCCTCCCAAGCGTTATTATCTCCGTGTAACATGTCTATAAATCTCCCAGCTGGTTTCCCAACGATATATGCCGTCTCTACATTGACAAGTTGGCTTGACATTCTATCTTGATTGCTATCAAATCTCGTCAATAAAGAACTTGCTGGATTTTGATGAGATGTGCTCCTCCACATTTCACCTTTCGGACACTTATCACATCTCTGCCAATCAGCGTTTGTTGTTTCGCGCATGCTTTTTTCCCACGAGCTTAATGGATAATTTGAATTGCACAATACCGTGCCGTGACCTGTTGATTCTTGATTAGTCCCTTCTTGTCTTTCATTGCTTATCTCATATTTGCATAATTCATTTGTATTTTTTGATATTTGTTTTTTGTTTTGAAGTTTTTCTGGATTATTCCTTCTCCCCGCCTGGATGTTCTCCCCCTTTGGGGGCTTTGTTCCATTTTTACTTGATTTCTCGCATTGTAAAGTTGACGTGCTTTGGTTTTCATTTGAGTTTCCTTCTAAGCCGTTATTGTTTTCAGTCTTCCGATAATCTTCGTTAACTTGCCGAGTATTGTCGGCTACCTCAGCGAAGACATCACTCGGCCTAACGATGGGACCCGGATTACTTTGCATCACCTTGTGTTGGTCGTCTGTGAAGCTGGTCAATTTGCTTTGTTTGGCTTCATAATTACGACGTCGTCTGCTGCTCTCAGTTCTCCAATTGTAAGCTCTGTTCTTCTCCATTACACTTCTTCTGATGTTTTTAAATTTATCATTTCTCGACCTGTTGCGCCATAAGTTTCCACCACAAACGATGCTTTGATCTACTTGCGATGTGGCTGTTTCAACAGTATTGTCTACATTATCACCATTACACCTTCCATTATCAACTGATGAAATATCTTCTATCGAAGTCAAAGAAGAATTCAATTCTACAATTTCTGCTCTGCCGTCTTTGGTGACACCGTTTAATGGATTTTGTCGATGCTCGAGATCTGTTGTCTTCTCGCTTTGAGGATTGAAGCTCGAATCCACTCCTATTATAGACAGATCTCGTTTTCTGCCAAGAAATGCCAGACTCTTGGCAATATCCTTTCCTGTGATCAGGCTCATATCCATGGATCTTTCCTGCGGCTTTGTATACACATTATTATCACCAAAAGTGGCATGATCAGCAAAAGAATGCAAAGTTGGTTTGCTTCGGTGTTCCGAAAACAACTTGGTTCCTTGCTTCTTATTTTTCTTCTTCTTTGTGGCCATTATGTTCTGGTTTGTGTGGATCACGACTAATTTTATCCACCCTTTTTCAAGTTGGAGCTCATTTATATTAAACACGATGTCATGCGTCATCTGATTACATTGTTATTATTTTATCAGTGAAAGCGTCACTTATTCAAACCTTTGACGTGACAGTAAGTCTTTTCTCATCCTAAGTCGATCGTAGTTAAATCTTTACACCACTTTTTGCACTGGTTCAATATATAGTTATGTAGTTTAGTATTTATTTAGTGCAGCCATTTTTTTTCTGTCTATCTCAAACTGTGATCCTCATCAATAATAACTACCAAATGCCACATGCCTTTATGAAGTGTATCGCAGCTCATGGTGTCATAAACATTGGTGAACAGCTGAACACCAGCGTTCTGCTGATAAAATGCGTCTTTTGTTTCTACCCTTTGCTACCACATTTCTCCAATGTTTGTTGCATCGGTCGATAGTCGTTTGAACTTCTTCATCAAGCGAATTCACTGAAGTTAATGAGATATTTGAGTAGTTGGCGCCGAAGCTATCTGTTGATCCATTTGTTCACCCCCCTGGTTTAGGCGATTTCGGCAATGTTTATGTGCGACTTTTAAGGGGAACATAATATTTTCTTCTCTTGAATTATTCAAGCACCATTACTGGTCGCTTGGGAATCGTCAAGTAATTGATTCAAGTTGGAAGAGAGAAATGTCATTTTGTTTTGCATGAAAATTAAACCCCCTATTTGTATATTATTACCTTACTGGTATTGAATTGAAATTTCATCGAAACTTTAGCATGGGCCACTCTTGTATCAAGCTTTACTTTAGCATGGGCCACTCTTGTATCAAGCTTTTAAAGCTTTTAATGGCATTTGTATTAACATAATCAATGGAAAAACTTTTTCTATTGACTGTGATATTAACCACCGCTATTCCCCAGGAGCAAATCACCCATAAAAAGGGTACGAGCATTAAGGGGTGGCTAACCTCTCGGTGTTTCCAGTGCATAATTGCTCAGACTATCAATACGATTTAATTCGCATTAGTCGCGTGAAAGAAATTAATAGATAGATTATTCCATGGTCGCATTGCTGTATGGACAAAGTAAGCAAGCATTGTATTGTTATCGTTCTCATTGTGAAATTAATGGAAAAAGGTCAATTAAAGTTTGTGCTGTACAAAGTAGTCACCTGTTGTATTAGTTTTAACAACCAACTGTTCAAAGACATTTTGTATAGTTATTTATGTGATGCACCTGCAATGTCCTCATTGCTGACCAATCACATTTGATCAATTTCATTTCGCATTGGCGCAATCAATTATGCTCGTTGGCACGATCGACTACGCAATGACGGATTAATGACACAATGTTTCAGCTGTTGGTGGTATGCTTTTGAATCTGGTATGAACATCAAGAGTAACCCAGCAATGTGCATACCATGCATATATGCATTGTTATTTCTTACTTAACAAGTCTATCACATGTATTTGTGCTTAATGGATTTTCTTTGCTGGTGATAATTTAGCTGTGCAAACTTTTGTTGTCACCGAACGACTCAAATTTTCTTTGTGTGTGTAATGTCAATATGTTGTTTCTTTAAGTTGAGAGATATGTTTGATTTAAAATACAATACTTGAGAGATACTACAAGAGGCAACTACAACTTGATTCAAATAGAAAATAAAGTATCATTTATAACAAAACTAAATTAACAAAAATTGTTAAACATGTCAACAATATCAAGTATATGATAATTAAGAAACTTGTAACGAAAGACAGTGAATGATTAAGATAATTTTATCCTATGAAACGTAACTCAAAAACAAAACTTAGAAAGAAATGACCAACATTTAGTTGTTATAAAATGTTCCAAAATTGCCATAAGGTGCTGCAAAATTGCCATAAGGTGCTGCAATGTTTATACTCTTCAAAAATGATTTTATCAATTTTATTATAGCATGCACCGATAGCAATATCTACCCATTAAAAAGAAGCCATCATTTATCAGGCATTGATTGTCAATGTTGATATTTTATTTACTAGCTTGTCTTCTAAGCATGTTGTAAATTTCTTCTTTAATCCAACCTTTGTTCTTTGGTACATATGTACAGGACTCTTTGTCCAAGCTGCAAAAGTTTATAAAAATGTGCATTATAACAGATCATACCACAGTCTATAGATTTAATACCTGGGAATTAATTACTTATTTTGGGTATAAGTTTGATTGGTTGTTACTCCAAGAAAATTACTCACTATAAGCAGCTTAAATCTGTCAACTGATCAATGAAGTCAAATAGTTGACTGATGTCATAAGTAATTGAGGAACTGTCTGGATGTTTTCTTTTCAAATGCTCTTCGTATATCTTGCAAACACCTGGCAAAGAATATAGTGCAATTGTTATTAAATTAGATTATGGGCTGTCCGATACGATATGTTGATAGTATATTGTTATGGTGAAAGAAGAGAAATAATATGTAAACATTTACCTTCGAGACAGTCATCAATACTTTCGAAGTCTGAATAGGTCCTTGTCTCGAGCTTTGGGTTGGGTTGGATGAGTAAGATTGTGTGATTCTGAGACAAAGAAGAACGCGATTGTAAAGGATTTCATTTAATGGTCTGATGGGGTTTTCAACTTGGAAACCCACACGACAAACAACAACCGACATGTCATATTTAGGCCAACTAAAACATGGCGAGATAAAACTGTTTTCAGCCAGGCTTTAAAACATTTTTCTTATCAGTTTATGTAATATATATCTAAGTTAAATTACGTATATTTTAAATACAAAAATAAGTCTTGCAACAAACCATTTTAAATCAAATTTGCCAAACTACTTTTTGGTGACGAGCGAGAAATTCAACAACAACCATCAAACCATGTGTACGTTCCTCTTTGCGCATGCGTTATCACCTATCGATCCATTTCAATTCTGACTCTGACAAATCATGATCTTTTGCGAAATCAAAATTGAAAGTGAATTTTTAGGTGGGACGAGGGCTTTCTTGAGTTGAGTGTGGGAAATGGGGGCTTATTTGGGAACTTACGGTACTATTATTTATGCTCCTATCCTTAAGAGTGAAATGGACTACAACTTAATTTGTATTTGTATTTATGGTGCAAAAGTTAATTGACTCAACTTTAATAGGTTATGTTGATTATATAATAGTTTGCAGATGTCTGCTGACTCTTTAGCAAAACGTGACAGGAATATTATCATTTTCTTTGAGAATTGTTTTCCAGAATTTGAGTCCAGAAAGCTGCCCAGCCATTGGTGTGTGTGACTCAAAGAGAGACCACGCCCCAAGATAGTCGTAGCCGGGGCCAGAATTATGAAACGTGATTAAATATCCAAATGCATCGTGTACTGCAGAATGATAGGCCATGGGTCCAGTGTCATCAAAGAGAATTTTGTGAACCAGTCCACTGTCTCCCGGGCCTGTTCGTCCTATGAAATAAAGCAGCAATTGATGGAAGTTTGTTGAACATTAGTTTAATGTTTTGGGACATGGTACAAGTTAGATTTAAGGCGGTATATACACGCATCAATTACCCAGAGTTGGATTGAGTAAACATGGGTGTAATGTTTTCAAGCAAGGTACAAGTTAGAATTAAGGCATATAGTTATCTCTCACCACGCATCAATTACCTAGATTTGCATTGGGTAAACATTAGTGTAGTGTTTTGATACAAGGTACAAGTCAGAATTTAGGCATATAGTTATCTCATAGCACGCATCAATTACCTAGATTTTGATTGAGTAAACATTGTGTAATGTTTTGAAGCAAGGTTTAAGTTAGAATTAAGGCATGTAGCTATCTCATAGCACGCATCAATTACCTAGAGTTGGATTGAGTAAACAGCCAAACACTGGATCGAGCGGACCATATTCTGGATCAATCCAATCTGCAACAACTTTGCCAGATAACATCTGCTGTCTTGTTGCCCAATATTCTCGATGGTTTAGCATTTCAGAAACGCCTAAAAGTCACGGTTACATTTAATATGAAGACAGGAAAACATCATGTTTGATATAGTGATTAAGGGACGATTTTCAACTACCACTGAAATGGGTATTTTCGAAATTAGTCGAAGATTTATTTCGAAAAGTCGGTTGCTGTTTGATTTTATTGTTTCCTGATCAACAACTTTTCCGAAACCCTAGCCCATGGAAATGTTTTATCACTGTTATTTGTTTAGGGCCCTTCGATTTACATGGTCATCTATGGGCATTATTTTTTCTTTGTTGATTATTTCGTGTAACTTTCATATTTGTCTCTTGAGGTCTTGAAATCTCGTCACCTGCACCAAATATCTAATTTTCTTTGGTACACACGATACCCTGAATGAGACCCAATTAAATTTGTGGCAGGCATACTTCCTTACTTTATTAGTAAACTGCGAAGATCAGAAACATTTCAAAGTTAGGAGGTACATCGGTAGAGAAAGGAGAAGCACTTCTGATACGATGGTTTCAAAAAGCAGCGCCAAGCAGTCCCGTCGAGAGCCAGCTCGGGCCCTGGGGCTATAAACAAACAAGCGGCTGTTTTAAAATTGCTTTGCATTAGCAAAACTTTTTGCGGACCCTTCTTGAGACCCGGGCCCCGGGAATTTACCCCGGCTACCCCCCTCTCGACTGTACTGGCGTCAGGTTAGGTTGCTTGTTTAATAATGGTAGCACGTTCCCCAGAAGCCTCTTTGCTCCGACATCCCTGCACTTCTACTTACTTTGTCTGTTTTTGTAGATGCGAGCGAACTGCCTTGCGTCTTGCATAAACTTCATTCTGTACAGACTATCTGTTCCTTTTGATGCGTCTCTCGCCTCCATGCATGCATGTAGGTAGTATTGAAACTCCTCTTCGTGTCCCGAGAAGTCATTATTAACGCTTCGTAGCAATTCGTCAATACCGCACAATGCTTCGGCGAGATTCACGCCATCTTGAGCATCTGTTTGTTGTACGAGTCCGCACGAATCCATGTCGTCCGGAAGTGAGCATTGTCCGGTGAAGTTGACGTTTATAAGCGACCGGCAGTACACTGCAATATTCATGTTCTTGGGTGACAGGTCGAATCTTGTCCTTTCCTTCTGATTTGGCATTTGTTCTTCTTCAAGTGTTGTGTAGTAAGGGCTGTTAGTATTTCTTTGTCTCTGCTGTTGTGGAGAATCTTTACCTCTATCCACTATATCAAATACACTTCGTATGTAGAATTCGTCTTTACCCGTCGTAAGTTCGTTTCCCATATTTTTAGTTAGTTAAATCTTTGTAACATCTAATGCACAATCCTAAGCAATATTCTGTTTATCTTACAGCGAATTGAAGCGGTTGAAGAAGTGCTTTCCAATTGAAGCGGTTGAAGAAGTGCTTTCCAATTACTTTGAGAATGACTTGCGTTGTGTGTTGTTCTTGGAAGAATTTCAGTTTTGAAGAATGTTGTTCTTCAAAAATGTTCTTAAAGAATATACGAATCTTCTATCTTTAAAATTTGTGATGCTAAGCTTGGAATTTTTCTGCAACACGATACAAAATGAGAATCTGTTTATTTAAAATCAGCAGCATATGGAAGATTGTAGGATTTTTACCATAAATTACTGTATATTCCTTTAAAGTAGCATTTTTGGGCTTGGCTAATTAGCATACTAATATCAAAAATGACTTACTTGCGTCATAAAAGTGCTAATAAAGACCGTTATTGTCAAATCGTGAGAAACCTCAAAGTGATTATAGTAAAGCTTACCCAACTTTATATTCCATTGAATTTTTCTAATAATCTGATGTATTATTTTTAAATGTGGTCTCATGTACTAATATTAGCAATGTATATAATAGGCCTATCTGAGAACACCTGCCTGCTTGCTGCAAAATGAAACTATCCGAAAGTTTGCAAACCAACGAATGCCTCTTTGAAGCTTTTGTGTTTTCAGTTTCCAGCACTATTTGCGATGAATGCCAGTGAACGTGGTTTTCCAATGCTGGCTTTACTGCGAATTAGGAATGCTTAGGGCTGCTCTGCTCAAACAACCATAACATCTGCTTCCCCTTGGATGTCTAGCTCAATCCATAAATTGAGTTCGGAAATGACATGTTTCAAGTTTTAAGGCAGCTGGTGGGATTCTAATAAGGGTGTGCATGAATGTCTGTTATGGCGTTGGATTGTTAATCAGTCTAGGACAAAGCAATGATTAAGAACCTAAGTGAGTATACCTGCTGAAGTGAGTTTACACAAAATTAAGGCTATGAAATTTTGATGTCAATTACAAAGGTGCTGCATATGTAATGCTGATGGATAAAGTATTTATGCTAATGTGAGGAAATTATCTTCAAATGTGCTCACGCTTGATAATTTATCAAAATGAATTCTTTATAACGTGTATGGGCATTCAAGTGCCCAAACGTTTTGGGGAACTTTCGATTTTCTATATTCTACATGTATTCGTAAGAAACCATTTATGGGAAACCGTAAGGACCATATTTTCAAAGCTTAAGAAACTTTATTAGGAGATTTCGTGTAACGAAAAAAGTTAAGAAAATTCTGTGTTGTCTAGCGTTTTTTAGTTTTGCTTTTTTGTTCCTGGTTACATTTAAGAGATACTTTAGTTGGTTGCGATGGAATTTGCATTTCTTTTTGCTTCTGTATCCAATTCATGTTTGGCAGTGACAAAAGATGAAGAAAAGGACAATGAATGAAGGAAAAATAGGTTTGGGTGTTAAGAAACTAGTTAAGAAACTTTTCGTACCATAAATAGGGTGAAAACTAAGAAGCTCTGGTACGAGGATTTTGCATAGTTTCTTAAAGAAATGAGTGTACCACACAGCAAGACAGCAACGCTATTGTTCTCACACAACTTACAAGGCTGACAAGTTTCACTGATGTTTGGGCTGCAACAACATTTGGGTAATTTTAGCAGTATTACCAATGGCAACTGTCGTGAGACCCTCTTCAATCTTGAAACTGGCAAGATTTTGATAAACGCCTTTTTTTACAATGCCTTTTATGATGACATCATCAGGAAGGCATCAATCATTCTCCTTTTGCCACGCGTCAAGAAGACCCCTTTACGCTCATTGGCCATGCTGTTAGCACAAGCACCAATCAATGCAATGAATCCATGAAGAATTGTAAGGGGACTTCTGTGTCCATAAAACTGTGTCCAATCCTGCTTCGTTTCCTTGACTTTCCTCGACCTGGAGAACGTGGTGGGCGTGCACGAAGCAAAAGGCAGAAAAAGAAACTTGCTGATTTTGTTTGGTATATATTTCAAAAGAGAACATGGTATGTAAATCATAGCTTATATTTTATATATATGTTATGACCTTGTGTGGATTTTAATTCTTTTATGCTGTCATTTTAAGACTTGTTTACCAGCACTGCAGACAACAACTTCGGGGAGCTAAATGGCTTCCTATGGCCGAACTTTTATTTTGCCACGAAGACGACTCCGTCTAATAAACCTGTTTATCAACTAACGTTATAGGCTTGTTGTTTGGACAAGGCTGTAAATAATTTTTTAACAGCTAGCTTATTTTCTAAGCAGTATGTCGCTATGTTTTAACAGCAAAGTGCAGTTAAACATCCCAAAAAGGACCAGACACGTAAGTAGGACCAATATTTTCACCACTTCTTCGGGGGAAATAACGTCTTTTTTACTATTTTCCAGGCAAATATTAGAGTATTGGTAACCGGAGCCGCCGGCCAGATTGCATATTCTCTTCTTCATCCAGTTGCAAAAGGAGATGTCTTTGGACCCAGCCAGGTAAGTGATGATTTCCTTGTTTGAAGGCTTTTGCTTCTTTATTCCTCACAGTCTCTGTTTAACTCATTGTGTAGCATTGTCCTCTATAGTGCGTTGTTTTACTTCACAGGCTATTGATCTCATGTTGCTGGACATACCAAACATGATGCCAGTCTTGGAAGGTGTTGTAATGGAGTTACAAGATTGTGCCTTGCCCCTTTTGTCATGTAAGTTGTCTAAATCATAAAGCTGCACCTTATTTGTTGAAGCTTTGTGCATCTTTCACTTTAATTTGTGAGTGATTTGTCCATATTTCCATTTTAGCTGTTGTCGCAACATCTGACCTGTCAGTGGCATTCAAAGACATTGATGTTGCAATTTTGGTAGGAGCAATGCCAAGACGAGAGGGTATGGAAAGAAAGGATCTTCTCAAAGCCAATGCCAGGATTTTCCAAACCCAGGGAGATGCCTTGGAAAAATATGCCAAAAAGACAGTCAAAGTAAGCTTGATATGATTCAGACCTGAGAAGCCAGGTCAAACACCTGGCATTTGCTGCTGTTACATAACTGAGATTAATTGTTTTTAGGTCCTTGTTGTTGGTAACCCTGCTAACACCAACTGCCTCATTGCTTCAATATGTGCACCCTCTATCCCCAAAGAAAACTTCAGTGCCTTGACGAGGCTGGATCAGAACAGAGGAATTGCTCAGATCAGCATTCGCCTCAAAGTGAAGCCAGATTGTGTAAAGAATGTGATTATCTGGGGCAACCACTCCTCTACCCAGTATCCAGATGTCAGACATGCTGTTGCCTGTGTTGAAGGCCAAGAGGTTTCTGTCCCAACTGCTGTGAAGGATGATGCCTGGCTCAAAGGGGATTTTATCAAGGTTTGTGTTCTAATGCAGAGTTGCGTGGCATGTATTGCATATAACTCATGTTGAATCAATGGGCCATAGTTGAGAAGTTGAGAATTAAAACAATCCATGAGGGGTTTAGCAAATAGTTGTCTGCAATGCAATTCAACAGGATTAACTAATAATATTTTTCATTATAGGATTCAAATTTTAATATCCTCCTTTGTGTTTTTTTATTTTTTCTTTATTTTTGTCTTCATTTCATTCAAGATAAAGATTATTTTTTGAAATTGTTGACACTTTTCCTTTGCAGACAATCCAGACTCGTGGTGCAGCAATTATCAAAGCCAGAAAGTTATCCAGTGCTATGTCAGCATCAAAGGCCATCTGTGACCACATGAGGGATTGGTGGTTTGGAACAAGCCCTGTAAGTAACTAGAATGTGCCTGAACATCCAACGAATTTGTCTTGTGAAATTATCTTTAATAACCAAGCATACCATTTTCTGGCTTATTATATCTGACGCAAGGTTGACAACACACTTGAGGCTCCTATTTTTATTTTTCAAAGAAAAATTCACAAAGAAATGCTAGCTATTTCATTGTTATTTTTGCAGGGAAAGTATGTCAGCATGGGAATTATCTCAGATGGCTCCTATGGCGTTCCCGAGGGAATCGTTTATTCCTTCCCATTGACAATTGGAGCTGACAGAAAATTCCAAATTGTACAAGGATTGTCAATTGATGATTTCTCCAGAGAGAAGATGGATATCACTGCAAAAGAGTTGTTAACTGAGAAAGAGAATGCCCTTTCCTTTCTCAATCCAGCTGAATGAGTCAATTCTCAAATAACTATGAGTTTAATTCACTTTCTATGCATTCATCTTATTCACAAATTAGGTATAATTACAATGTTCAATTATTAAAGCTGCTATTGTGTGATTTCTGTCCTTGCTTTCAAGGCACTGCTGTCTTTTTGATTGTTTTCTCAATGAAAGCTTTATTGTTATAAGGATACAATGCTTTTGAAGGAGTGTTACATTTCTATGCTGTGAAGTATATTTGCTGTGCTAAGCTGTTGCTTTGAATGATATATAAAGTCATTATTGAATGATGTCTCTCTTTCTTCTTCTTGTCTTATTTTATTGCTTGACACAACAAAGAGACAAGGTCCCTAAGGATCTGTCCCTGGGAATAGGTCCCCGGGCGGGAATATGTCCCATGAATAAATACCTGGGAGTGAGGCACTGTATAGAAACGAGGCTTCTTGGTCCTCGAATGAGGAAGAGAAGCTCCGCTCCACGTGAAGCAGTTTTTTCTGTCGCTCATCAGTGCAAAAGGGGGCGTGTAAACTTAATTCATCTTCCCTTGCAATTGCGATGAATTGTCTGAGATATCTGCGCTTTAGAAGTTCTCCATACAAACATGTGAAAAGATATGTATCCACAAACGGTGAAAGTTTTATAGAACACCTGCAGAGGAGAATCCAGGTTGGTTTGATTTGAATCTTTATCAATGTAGCATTGCCCGTGTTTGCATCTAATTTTTAGCAAGTTTCATTCATTGACAGATTTCAGGACCTTTAACAGTTGCTGCTTACATGAAAGAAGCACTGACTAATCCTATATGGGTGGGTTAAGTATTTTCTTGTACCTTTAATGGAAAACATTATTATATTTTACATTGTTTTTCAATTATTTCCACATACTTCTGGTATACTCCACGTTTTGGTCATATGTATGGTTCTAATATCGTTCTTTTCATTTATACAAAGGGTTATTATATGAAGAAAGATGTTTTTGGGCCATCAGGAGACTTTATAACATCACCTGAAATACATCAAATGTTTGGAGAGGTGCATTATTGTATTATCATTTGTATGATCTGCTTTCTTACAGGAAACAGCCTCATATTGTTAACCTAGTATAACAGACTAATTATCATTTGACAGATGGTTGGTGTGTGGCTGCTAAATGAATGGCTGCAAGCTAAAAAGCCTCCCAAGGTTCATCTCGTTGAACTCGGTCCAGGTAGAGGAACACTAATGGCCGATATCTTAAGAGTAAGTGCTTTTATTGATCAATTATTCATGAACCTGAGCTCACTGGCATATTTTGTCTTTGTACTTTGTTCAATAACCCTGCTATAGTTCTATCGAACACTTTTGTTCTTGATCTTCTTAGGTGTTTGACCAGTTCAAGCTGATAAAGAGCTCTTTGTCTGTTCATTTAGTAGAAGTCAGCTCAAAAATGAGAAGTATGCAGAGCAATTTAATATGTGACAACTCTACCCCAACAAATGTATGCACTCTCGTTAGTAATTAGTTTACCAAAAAACATTGGTTAATTATCTGCATATTTATTGTTATCTATCGATTGCTATATCTTTTTTAAGGGTGATGAAACAAGGGAGTCAAAGTTTGGGGTACCTGTTTCTTGGCACAATGACATTATGGATATTCCTGAAGGTAATTCACTCAGTATAGCCTCAATTGTAATAATATCATGACTACCTGGTTGTAAAATGCCTTCACCTTAGAACATGCACAAGCAATAATAGCAATGTATGCTCTGTTAATTAAACGTTTTTTTATTGTAAACTTTTTAGGTTTTACATTGTATCTTGCTCATGAATTTTTTGACGCTTTGCCAGTTCATTTGTTCAAGGTATTTATTTTAACTGTTTTCTATCTTGTCTAATTTTATCAATTGGAGCTTTTATTTAGTGGATATTTTTTTACATCAGATGTTTCTTACTCAACTATTTTTGCACTTGATAGAAAATGGACCATGGCTGGAGAGAAATACTAGTTGATGCCGATAGGTAGGTAAATGTTTCTGTCTTTCTCATCCAATCTTTAATCTCTATAATCAATTTTCAATCTCTATAACCCATCTTATCTCTGTTCGATCTTTCTAGTTCTCCTCTTCTTTCCTTTTTATTCAGTTCTGGTCTTCGTTTTGTCTTGGCACCTGGAAAGAGTGTAGTTGCAGGCCTCATACCAAAACACACAACATTAGATGTATATGAAATATGCCCCGATTCTGGAGTAATTGCAGAGAGGATGAGTAAAAGAATTGCTAATAATGGCGGTAGCAGTCTGATTATTGACTACGGATATGATAATGCCAGCAGTAACAGCTTGCGAGTGAGTCTACTACCATTTATCAGTGTTTCCACATACTTAAGTGTTTCTTAGAGCTTTACACAGGGATCTTTCAGTTTCAATTTTAAATCAAAACTTTTTCAAATGACTTATTAGTGGTTCAAATCACATGTTGTCTGCAGCTTTGACGATTTTATGACACATATTCATTTTATTTTTGTATAGAGTTTTAGAAATCATGAGCTTGAGAATGATATTTTGAAAAACCCCGGACTTGCTGACATTACAGCAAATGTGGATTTCTCATTCCTCAAAAGATCAGCAGGATGCAAAGGTACTCCCCCATAAATCAATATATTATTGAGCCTGTTTTTGAGATGTTAGGTGACAAAAATTCACTCTCTAATCCTTTCATGCGTGATTATTCTAATTTTCACACTTTTTGATGCTTTAAAGGTATTTTGCGAGGTATAATTTGACCTCTGAACAAAGAAAAAGGCTTCAAATCATAGTTTAATCACCCGTTGTTACATTTTCAGTTCAGAAATACGGTCCAATAACACAAGCAGAGTTTCTCAGAGCCATGGGCATCGACACAAGATATCAGGTATATGCCAGATAATTCCTATTTTCTTAGTTTTTTAATGTTTAGTTTCATTTCTCTGTGTACATTATACAGTACTAAGCTATTTACAAACTAAAGTTGTCAACCTAATCTCAAGTTCTCATCTCTTTACACAGGCACTGCTTAGAAATGCAAACGAGAAGCAATCAAAGGATTTGACAAGTGCGTATGACTTATTATTATCTGAGAATAAAATGGGGCAGGTTTTCAAAGTACTTGCCATGAACCAAAACGGCTCAATCACACCTGCCGCCTTTGAAAACCAAAACAAAATGTAATCGAAAGAAAATGTCCAAACTTAAACAGTTGCTTAGCACGATTGAATGTGACTTTCGCGAACGAATTTATAGTGTCAAAGCCCTGTCAAAGTTCTAAAAACGTTCCTCTGTTCAGTTAACCAAATGCTGGTGTGCTCGGGTACATATGAGTTGGGCTGGAAAGTTTTGCAAAATGTATTGTTTCGTCCATTTGGATTATTAAAGACTTGGCCGTGTGAGATTGTAAGAGTTAAGCGATTTGTTATGATGATGATGATGACGAAGATGAGAAAAAGGACAGATCTTTATGCGGCCATGGAATGCATTGAGATACAAGCAATGTTATTTGCAGCAGTTGGCTTTTTTCTTTCACCGTATCCTTTGAAGAAGTAGATGACAGGATTGATAGCTGAGTTCAAAAACAGGATGAGCCTTGTGGTTAATGATACTTTATCGGCATCTTTTACAATCAAAAACTCAATGGAAAACGGATAAGAACAGATGACGTATGAGAATGTGACCAGAAAACACGTGTAGAAGATTCTTTTCTCCTTGTCGCTCCAAGGTCTATAGAATGAACCAGATCTGTTGTTTGTTCCATTTGTTGCCCTTGCATGGTACATTCCAGATGGTTGTGAAGTTGATAGCTTGAATATGTACGTGTAGAATATTGTCATCAACACTCCATTGGCCAGTAAACAGACAGATAACCGATAAGTGTAGTAATTTCTCATGTCTGGACAGAACACAATAATGACAGATTCAATTGCCATTATGATTAAACATACAAGCCATAGTATAATGATGATAACATTCATCCTACGATTTGTCATCCAAATTCGGTGTTTAATTGGATATTTAACAGCAAGAAGGCGATCTATAGCAATTGCAAAGCTGTTGGAAATCGATATGAACATTGAGAAGACCAACCGAATTGCAAAAGTTTCTTTTAGCAAATATTCGTGGTCAATGAGATAATCATAAATTTTGACGTTGAGCACGTATATAGCAACAAGTAAATCTGAAAATGCAAGACTCAATAATAATTTCTCATATGGCTTTAAGCTCGAGTGTCTTCTTGCAAGAATGACCACCTCCACCAGATTAAGCAGCAGTGTCAAAGAACTTAGAGAAATCCAAATAAAAATTCGTTTCTTGTTATTCGCTTCATCATCAAGCGTCATTTTGCCAGCGAAGTATATAGTATTCAGATACACGACTGTATCTGACAGCTGCATTCAGCCAAAATACCATTACACAATAATCTTTGGATTTTCAGTTAATCAGTCTAACAGTCCTTGTATTGAATGTCATGTTGAATATTGTGAATAGAGCATATATTTCTTCGAAATACATTTTAACAGTTGTACTGGTGCTGTATTATACGCAATCAAAATAAGATGTGATATGTAATTATTTGCCAGGAACATAATAGCAATCGGTTATTTGAAAAGGTTTTCCACAGTTTGGATTGGACAGAGAGGATTACATGAAATCAGGTTTTCCATGTCAAGAGATGATTCTCAATATCTTTTGTTGATACATTGCTGGTAATAAATTAAACAACTTTGATTGAATTAAATATAACATCCAGGTACCATAATTTTTCAATTTAATAAGGGCCTTCTTGATTTAGCCCCCCTCTAGGCAAAATGATGATTAAGCGTCCGGGCCCTTAATAATTGACCAAGCATCATTAAACTGTATTTCTATTTCTATTTCTATTGTAAGTCTATGTCAAGTTATTATGATTATTTTTGATTGTTATAATGATTGAGATTGTTAAGTCAACATTTATGCGGCCATGGTATGCATTGAAACACAGGCAACATTATTTGCAGCATTTTGCCTCCTTCTTTCGCCGTATCCTTTCAAGAAATAGATGACAGGATTGATAGCTGAGTTCAAAAACAGGATAAGCCTTGTGGTTAATGATACTTTATTGGCATCTTTTATAATCAAGAACTCAATAGAAAACGGATAAGAACAGATGACGTATGAGAATGTGACCAGAAAACACGTGTAGAAGATTCTCCTCTCCTTGTCGTTCCAAGGTCTTTTGAATGAAGCAGAATTTTGCAAATTATTTCTTGCCCTGATTGCTGTTGGATTCATCTTTGCTGATTTTGATGTTGACAAGTTGAATATGTAAACGTAGATTATTGTCACGACCACTCCGTATAATAGCAACAGAACAGAACTAACAACAGCAGAATACCTCATTGCATTTGGATAGGCGACAATAATACTTGTATACTCAGCTGCAATAATTACCAAACAGACGACCCAAAGGATGATGATTGCTCGATTCATCTTTCGATTTGTGATCCAAGTTCGATGCTTGATGGGATATTTGACAGCCAGAAAGCGGTCCCCTGCGATAACAAAGCTATTGCCAATCGATATTATCATAGAGAAGATGAGGAAAAGTGAGAAACTTTCTTCTTTCAACCAATTGTTCAATGCGATTAGGTAGTCACAGATTTTGTAGACTAACACGGATACAGCGACCAGCAAATCCGAGAATGCGAGACTCAAGAGTAATTTCTCATATGGCTTTAAGCACGCGTGTTTTCTTGCAAGAGTGACCACTTCCACGAGATTAAGCAACATTACCAAGCAACTTAGCGTTATCCAAATAAGCTCTTTTACAGCGGCTTCGGATTCTGAAGTCATTTTGAATTGGGGTGCAGTGAACAACTCAGCTACCGGTTATGGCTTATCACATAATCGACTACTTTTTTCTGCGGTATTAATAATGCATAAGCAGATAGTTATTGCACACTGTCAATATAGTGTATAAACCTGAGTATAAGTTAATTAATAATTGTTTCCCGCTATGTTTATTTTGATTTTCATTAAGCTAAAGTGGCTCTTTTGGTCGAAAACCTCGGCATTTTCGTCGAGTTCTGGAAAATATTTACTCAATGATATTGTTTTTGACGTTTGCAAATGGCAATATTATTAATATGATCATAATCAGCATCTAAAAGACAATTATTTACGTTGTCTAAAGTTAAGGTGCAAAAACTTAAACACGCAAGGCCACACATTTGCAAAGATAATGCTTTCTCCCCACTGATCTATAAGAAATCTTATAAATCAGTGGGGAGTTTTCTTATAGCTCAGTGTTTCTCCCGGTGATTCGGTAAGTCCTTCTTGTATGGAAGTCCTAAGTCCCGAAACAATTTTGGCAGCCATTTTCATGTGTATGGAGTCCCTATGCATAAATCCTAATGTCCCGGAACAGGAAGATAGCCATGTATTACTGCGTATAAGTGTATTCAACTGTATACATGTATAGGACTCTCTTGCACAAGCATAACTAGCTTTCTATTAGAAAGCAAGTTATGCAAAATGTTCAGATTAACGTTTAATCTTCTTCAGATTAAACGTTCTTGTATTGCCCCCCCAATCAGCAGCATATTTTTACGTCCAGACATCACATATTTGTATGTTCCATATTACCCTTGCATTGTTTATTGCATTTGCAGCCCAAACGAATGTCAATTGAGAGAGAAGTTTTTCCATTTATGGCTACTCTGACAACGAGCTCTATGCAATGGATCTGTCAGGTGATCTAAAAGAATCCTTAATTCTTTTAAGGATTTTTCTTCTTAAGCTGCAAGTAAATTTTCACCCAACAATGAATTAGTTCAAGGCGTAAGATGTTAGCTTGCTGCGCATGTATGTAGAGCGTAACGGTGGATGACTATATGTCTGGTGCCTTGATTGCTTTGACCTTATGCTATTCTCTACTTATTGGAAGCGCTGCAATGGACTAGCGGTAACTTACCTGCACGCTAAACCTAAGACCACTGGTTCGAATCCTGATGAGGACATCTAGTTTGTGTTTTGATCAATTTGTAATTTAAATGTTCTAATGTTGGGCGTGTATGCGTAGTGCCCTGGATTGGCTACTACGCAGGAGATTGCATGACGTAATAGTACTGACCACAGTGTATGGTATATCAGTTAGAGTCAGGGTTAGGGTTAGTGTTAGGGTAAGGATTAGAGTGCCCTAAAGGTGGGCGTGTATGCGCAGTGCAATATATAGGCTACTGCGCAGGAGTATACATGACGTAATACCACTATCAGTTAGGGTTAGGGTTGGGATTAGGGTTAGGGTTAGGATTAGGGTTAGGGTTAGAGTGCCCTAAAGGTGGGCGTGTATGCGCAGTGCCATAGATAGGCTACTGCGCAGGAGTATACATTACGTGATACCACTGACAGTGTCTGATGTATGACTTAGGATTAGGGTTCGGGTTAGGGTTAGGATTAGGGTTAGGGTTAGAGTGCCCTAAAGGTGGGCGTGTATGCGCAGTGCCATGGATGGGCTACTGCGCAGGAGTATACATGACGTGATACCACTGACAGTGTCTGATGTATGACTTAGGATTAGGGTTAGGGTTAGGGCTAGGATTAGGGTTAGGGTTAGAGTGCCCAAAAGGTGGGCGTGTATGCGCAATGCCATATATAGGCTACTGCGCAGGAGTATACATGACGTAATACCACTATCAGTTAGGGTTAGGGTTGGGATTAGGGTTAGGGTTAGGATTAGGGTTAGGGTTAGAGTGCCCTAAAGGTGGGCGTGTATGCGCAGTGCCATAGATAGGCTACTGCGCAGGAGTATACATTACGTGATACCACTGACAGTGTCTGATGTATGACTTAGGATTAGGGTTCGGGTTAGGGTTAGGATTAGGGTTAGGGTTAGAGTGCCCTAAAGGTGGGCGTGTATGCGCAGTGCCATGGATGGGCTACTGCGCAGGAGTATACATGACGTGATACCACTGACAGTGTCTGATGTATGACTTAGGATTAGGGTTAGGGTTAGGGCTAGGATTAGGGTTAGGGTTAGAGTGCCCAAAAGGTGGGCGTGTATGCGCAATGCCATATATAGGCTACTGCGCAGGAGTATACATGACGTAATACCACTATCAGTTAGGGTTAGGGTTGGGATTAGGGTTAGGGTTAGGATTAGGGCTAGGATTAGGGTTAGGGTTAGAGTGCCCAAAAGGTGGGCGTGTATGCGCAATGCCATATATAGGCTACTGCGCAGGAGTATACATGACGTAATACCACTGACAGTGTCCGATGTATGAGTTAGGGTTAGGGTTAGGATTTGGGTTAGGATGAGGGTTAGGGTTAGAGTGCCCTAAAGGTGGACGTGTATGCGCAATGCCATATATAGGCTACTGCACAGGAGTATACATGACGTAATACCACTGACAGTGTCCGATGTATGACTTAGGGTTAGGGTTAGGGTTTGGGCCTTCGCATTTCTGGCCCTGAAGCTGATAGATAAGCCAACCAAATATCTCTTTCCCTCAACGGAGGAGTATTTGAGGCTACGCGCTGGATTGCAAAGGAACAAAGACGCAAGACTTTTTCTCGAAAACGACTCGATGATATTCTGCAGCGCAGACGCTTCGCTACGTAGTAGCAAAGATTATACAATACAAGTTAAACACCAAGAAAGTACCACATGACACAGGTGTACGTTATTGTTTCACCTATCACTGCATATTAGGTAATCACTTTTCAGTTATTGGAAACCCTCAAGTAAACGCCCTGGGGCTCTTATTAGATTTTTAACTTTAATAAATAAGGCAAATAAGGTTGCTTAGAAGTACTGGCTGTTGTTAAAATATTGACTTGAATTAGGGGGCATTTATTTGAGTGGGTTTATGACGGATGGCGACGCTTGTCTGAAGCATTATGCTGCAAGGAATGCCACTGCGAAGGTATCGCATTCAGTTATTGTCTTCTTGCTTGCTTCGTAAGCAATCCTTTGAAGAAGTAGACGAGAGGATTGAGTCCTGAGTTGAGAAACAGCACGAATTGTACTGTCATACTAATTTCACTTGCCACACCCTTGGTGATCACGTTGAAGGCGTAAGGAAACGAACAAACGACATAGGAAATGGTTACAAGTGAACACGTATAGAATATGTGACGTTCATTTTGATATCCATCACTGAAGAAGAGTAAACGCACCTGCTGCTTGTGGCTCAACGATGATGGGTTGATGCCAATGCTACCATCTCCATTTGATTGTGCTGTTATGAGCAGCTTTCTACGCATGGAAACGTGCATTATGTAGAAATACAAGGCCAACATCAACACCCCAAAAGCAATGATAGACACCGATGCTGTGTAGCAAAGAAGCATTGGGTCCATTTTGAAGACGAAGATCATCAAACACCACATGGATGCAGATGATAGGTTGAGGAACCACATTATGACGATGAAAATCTTGACTCTTTTTGGCGTTGTTAGGATTCTGTGTTTGATTGGGAAGCGGACTGCGAGAAAACGATCGATTGTAATTGCGCAGATGTTTGAGATTGAAAATGATATGGAGACCAAGAGACAGATTGTGAAGTTGATCCTGCTCGTCCACACAGGGTTGTCAAATATCGCGTTTAAACTTTTAAACACGATTATTTGTAAAGTCACAAGAACATCCGATAACGCGAGGCTGAGCATAAGTCGTTCATACGGCTTGAGTTTAATCTGCTTGCGCAAAGTGATCACCACTTCCACCAAGTTAAGGATCAGTACTGAAATAGCTATTATCATTAACATTGTGTTTTGCCACCCAAACATCTCTTTATTGAAACCATTGTTCCCCATTTTCCAGCTTGAACCAATGAAAAGTACGGAACCAATGAATTGTTATGTTGCAAAGAGTCCCAACCAAAGCCACGCGCGCATTTGTAAACTGTCCCTTTTAACGCTTTACCAGTTCTTATAGTTTTAAGCGAAGCGAGTGCCTTTTCTCGTCGACCTTCGACCCATGCTTGCATCAACTGTGCACTGTGTGCATCAAACATCCTTTAATTAGCAATTATCTTCCTTATTGATCGCAGGAGACAGCTGTTTTCTGCTTTTATGTAGATGCATATTGACTGGTTTAATTAATTTGTTCATCGTTTTTATTTCGATCGTTTGTGTGGAACAAATTTGAGGGATTTTGCATTTAGTTGACGACTCAAAAACAGGCAGATTAGATGTTTTGATTAGAAAATTAGTTATTAAAATAGAACAGCATTTATATTGCTGTTTTTTTAATATGCATTTAGTTAACTATTTACCATATTAAGGCTTACGCAACTCCCTATTAAGCAACCCCATAATATGTTTGAATTTCGAACAAATGTAGTTACGTCATCTTGTGGTGTGGTATGGTTGATTGTATTCAATAATCTTCTCAAAGCATGGCGCACAATGTTGCCTGGCAGCAACTTCAATACAATGTGAGCCAACATGAATAGACAAAAGCGAAATTCGTTGCGTCATCCGAAATCTTATCTGTCCCTACAATGCCTTTACGAATCATAATAAATTACTTTCACTTTATTTTGCATACAAAGATCATTTTTCAAAGTTTAATTCTGTGTTTTTATAGATTAGATGTATCCTTGTTTGGCAATGCAAAGTTCAACCACATGATGAAAATATGAAATTCAATATTCTTGTGTGATTGTCATAATAACATTATTCTTTTTTTGCTTCCTTTGGAACTTTGCCCAGTCTCCTCATCGGCGAAGATTTTTTTCTTCACACAACACACGCTTCACTAAATATGGACATTGAAGGGTTTAAATTTGAACTCAGACGTGAAATAATCTCAGAGAACCATCTGGAATTTTGCTTCACACTTTGTCATCATTACAGAACGAAGTTCTTTTGAATACTTGTTAAGCAACGAAATTCGTGAGTCACCATACTGTTTCATTTGTTATTGGTTTGTTTACAAAAGGTTAGGACAACGTTCAGACGCACCTAAAGTTTCTCAAGACTTATACTAGGCCATATCCGTGCCACGCAGTTTGTAGTCAATTGAAGAATTTGTTGAACTAAATATATTTTAATGCCCAAGTTTTTTAGTGGTTTGAATTTATCACACATTATTGGTGAGATAAAAATGAGCTCTTCGCCAAACTCGCCTCGAAAAACCTCGCCGTCCAAAAGGCTCAGCCGAAGCTTAAGTTCTGATCCAGACGTGCCAATGCCAGTCTTGTTAGTTCGGAAATATCACACAAATGCCTATCAACTTATTTCGGAAGCCCTTAAAATCGAAGAAGTTAGTGGTAAGTTGGGATTCGTTAGTTATTTTCTTTTACCTTTGCGAAGTATCTTTGAGATTTTGTAAATATAATTCTAGGCCTATTTTCTTTGATTGGTGGCCCATTTGGCATTTGAAGTGGCCACAATTGGACATTTGAAAAGAATAATTAATTGAAAGTTTAAATGTAGCAATTAATCTATATGCTTCTTTTTTGTACAGATGATATAGAACAGAAAAAGGAGGCTTATGATCTTTACCAAAAAGGCATAGATAACCTTGACAGAGGAATTAAAGTTCAAATTGATAATAATGGTTTGTTATCAGTCAAATTTATCTTTCTATACACTATATATTCTCCTATATCTTTTGTCGAGTTTATGTAAACTATCTTTTTATTTAGGACCTGAAGGGTCTGTATGGGAAAGAGCAAGAAATCTCCAGGAAAAAATGAAGGGAAATAAGCATTATTGTGTTTCAAGAATTAATGAATTACGTAAGTTCAACTTTTAATCTTTTTGTATTGTCTTGGCTTTGTGAGAGGGGAAAAATTTGTCCATTACATGCCAAAAGAGCTGAATTATCAAGCACTTTTTACATGCTGTTGGAGGTAATATTATTTTATCTGACTATTTATCTACTGTCTTAATGTTCTTTTTCAAGGTGTACTTATTGAATCAGAGAAAATGGAATTAAATAATGACCAATCAATTAGTGGCAATAATACTGACAAAAATACTAGCAATAAATCAGCATTAAGACCAAGATCTTCAAGCTTGGATCACACGTCGCTCAAGGATGGAAATAAGCCAAACAGTTCTGAAAAGCCAAAAATTCGGAAATGCTCAATGCAGATTCCAAAACTGCAGAGCACAAGAACAATAAAAGAAAACAAACCACTTCTTCCCAGGCAGTCGCCAAAGATTCCCAAGTCAATTGCACCCGGTGTTCCAAGAACAAATCCTTCTCCACGAGCTCAGGTTAGTTATAGTTAGCATTATCTTTTGTTATGGATATGGAATGCATAATTAAAGACATGGAAGAAATAATTATTGCCCGAATATTATTTGTAAAAACTGGAGACCCTTTGCTGCATCATCTGAAGAAAGCTGAACTTTAATGGAGAAGTTAATAAACTTATTTCTGTTTGATAGCCAAATTTAAAGAATTTAACACCAAGGTATTTGCAAAAGCCGTCACCTGTAAGATCGCCAGCAAGAACTCCGGTGAAAACTCCTGCCCATGATGATAGTAAAATAAGAAAAGTATCTGGATTGAAGAATGTTGACAAGAAAATGGCTCACACTATCCTAAATGAAGTTGTAGAAAGGTATTTCTGCTTAAATACAGTATTTCATATTTCTGCTAAAAGTAATAGAGGAAACAATAGCCCATTGTTTTTTAACAATAGATTTGACACCCATCTTCAACCCATGCTTGATGGGTGTCAATTGAAGTAGTGGGCCATGCCCTTTACTATTTTTCCCACCACCACCCTTTTTCATGGTATAATTGACAATCCCACACCAAAGTTTTGAGTTTGAATCAAATCATGGTGACATGAATTTTTATTTCACTACCATATAATAGTTTTGAATACTTTCTAGTATTTTAAAGCTATTCAAATAGCTCTAGGTATTCAAATAATCATTGAACATAGCGTAATGGATTATAAAGGTTTCTCTTGTTTATGCTTTGCTGCTCTTAATGTCTCTCACAAATTCACTAATTTTATCTTGTCTTTTTTTAGTGGACCTGGCGTCTCTTTCAGTGATATTGGTGAGTTTTTGTTTTCCACACATGCAATTTGCTTTTCATGGAATTTGTAGAAATCTGCAAAGATCATCAAACTATATGATACATACTCTTATAAAGTTCCTTAATGAACCAATGAAACATTTTTATATTTGCTTTATTTTCAATTTTTCCCAGGAGGTATAGAAAATGCGAAAAGAATTTTAAGAGAAATCGTTATCTTGCCTTCAATGCGCCCAGAGGTAGACAACAATATCACACGTGACTTCTTTTATCTCCGGCTTTCTTCAATCTAGGCAGTCACATACAAAATGTAGCCAATCTTGATCTCAATCAATGTACTTAGTTTATCCTGAGATCGTTAAAAAGATAGCGCCATAGTTTTAGCATAGTTTTAACATATGATGTATCATAATATTGACGCTGCAATACGTTTCATGGCATCTTGGAAATTCTTTAGATTCATATGTGCCATATTGAAATTCCATTGCATTTAAAGTGTTTTTGCTAATCGTATTATTCAAGATTTCATCATTATATCGTGTTGTCTTTTTGCAGCTTTTTACTGGTCTCCGTGCTCCCGCAAGGGGTGTTTTGTTGTTCGGACCCCCAGGCAACGGCAAAACCCTGTTGGTATGTACCTATTTACGTACTCAACATACAACTCACCTACAAATTTGTCTCTGGTTATGCGGTTTCACCTCAAACATCTTTCCCCGACTTTCTATTTGTTTATTTCTAACGGCGTGGTTGTCGCTTTTCAGGCAAAAGCTATAGCAACTGAAGCGAATTCTGTGTTTTTTAACATCAGTGCATCGTCGTTGACTTCGAAATGGGTGAGTGATTTGGATTCAATCATTTATATTTATCACCTTGGCGCTTCAGATCTTGTCATTATTGATTGTATATCATCACGTGTTATCATGATATTGGTCCGTGTTTTATAGATGGGCGAAAGTGAGAAAATGGTCAAAGCAATGTTTGCTGTTGCAAGAGAACTGAAACCATCAATTATATTCATGGGTAAGAAACTCATTTTTTTATCAATTGCAATACATCTCCTGCTGGTCCTTCTGTTCTGTTCTGTTCTGTATCCTCCTCTCATAACAGGTTAAGCACAAATTATCTTAACCTGTTTGTATATTTTGTTCTTCCTCGAATTTAATCTAACCTTTGGAAGGTTGGAGTGGGATAAGGTAGGAGGGAGTAGCGATCCTGGAGCTTTGTAACATGGGTAATTGATTCTAATTGGCTTGTTCGATCGTTTCCAGATGAAGTTGATTCATTGCTGAAGGAACGAAGTGAATCAGAGCATGAATCAAGCAGAAGATTGAAGACTGAGTTTCTTCTTTGTTTTGATGGGGTAAAACATCTTACAGTTTCGCCTTGTTTTACATTGTATACTTTTTCTTGGCTTCTGCACGCGATCACAGTTTAAAAATATTTGACTATGAATTGCCCCATCTCCCTCATCGCATCATTGCGTTTACTTGATAGGCCTAAATTTGTTTTTCAGGTCGTGAGTGATAGTTCAGAGAGACTTTTGATCATGGCAGCAACAAACAGACCCTGGGAATTAGATGATGCTGCTCTCAGGTATTTTCAACGTTCCAGTTATAAGTTAACGGTTTCAGTCATTATAGAAGGAGTATAACTTGCGTGTTATTGTCTTGAAATTCTCTTTTGTTAAGTTATTCACATGTTTTTGTTTCTTCAGGCGATTTGTGAAAAGAGTTTACATACCATTGCCGGATTTGAGCGTAAGCTTTCTTGTTCATGTCTCTTTCATGTCTGAAACAACATTATGTTACAGTAAAAACCCGCTTAAAAGAAGCAGTAGATTAAGAACCATCTTGGCTTATGTTTTTGCCGAAGACAATGGGCTACGTGCAATTTATTTGAAGTTTTTGATCGTTTGCCTTTTTATTTCAGACAAGGAAAGAAATTCTATCGAAACTTCTTCTCAAAGATAAATCACCATTAAGTCCAGTTGATTTGGATGAAGTAGCAAGGTGTGTTTTGCATTTACTCATTCTCAAGCATAATCCAAGTATAAACAATGTAACCATCTGTTCTTTAAACGTCTTGGCTTAATTATAATGCGATAAATCGAATTAACTAAGACAAGCTTCTGACATGAGGAATAATATTCAGTTGTGTATCAAGAAGAATGATATCGCATAAAAGTCCACGATATCGTATCGTATAAAAGTCCAGAGTCCATCTTGGTGATTCTAATATGAATGTATTTGTGTCTTAACAGGAGAACTGACGGTTATTCTGGCAGTGATATGGCTGCATTAGCTCGCGAGGCAGCATTGATGCCCCTTAGAGGTATGCTTTAGATTTGAACAATACTATTGTACACTTCATAGCTGCACTATATTTTTTTCCACATTCGAAGGGTTTATCTTTATTTCACGTTCCAAAATGTTTTTTTTGACATTGATAGTATTTGTTATATAATTATTATTTATCATTGCTTTTTTCAAATTTAGAATATGACAGTGAACTACTGAAGTCCATCCCAGCTGATAAGGTATAACTTTTAACATTATTATCTAATATTTTGTTTATTATTTTTTAACATCATTTTTATTATTCTTTATCAATATTATTTCTTCAGTATTTATTAGCTTTGTTATTGTATTATTTTACTTTATTACCATGTTTTATTCTTTATTTATTTCTCGTTTACTTAATTTTATTAATCTATTTATTTTGTAGCTTCGAAATCTAAGAGTTGAAGATTTCATTAAATCTATGGATGTGATTCGTCCCAGTGTGTCAAAGGCATCGTTGAACCAATTCGAAGAATGGAACAAAGCGTATGGCACCTTATAAATAACACTTGTGTATATAACTGAAAATAATAGAATATATAGTATCCAGTTTTAGTTGTGCATTTGGTCTGCTTATCAGTATAGAAAATGATGGTTATATTTTGTTTAATTTTCGGATAGCACTGAATGATAAATATTGTCTGGCGTTTGCAATTAGCAGCTTACTGCTTTTGTTTTTTTAGTTAAAAATAATATTTTTTGTCAGTAAATTGTAGAGTATTGTCACTTGCGATTTATAGAAGCTTCAGAAATGAGCCAAAAGAATTTGTTTGTTTTGAAGAATCCTGTAGAATATGACAATTTACACTGTTCTAGCTCTACCTTCTTAAGACCAGACCAGAATTCTTTTCTTCTCTTCTATTGTCCCAATGATGACAATATTGCACCAATTTTGATTCACATATCAAGTAACGGTGTTAGTATGGAACTGAGGGACTGCTAATTGCTTTGGATATTTCATTGGACACAAATGGAGCTCAAATATATATCTACTCGTTAGATGTAAGTTGAGATATTTCTATTCTACTGCTCTTTGCTTCGAACACCTTTTTTATAGCTCATATAAGCCTATTTTCACCCACCTCTGCTATTCTGGTTCATTTTATGTCACACTAAAAAGACTGGTATTCATTGTGAAGCTCTGACAAATTTTCCCTTGAATGAGTAACCCGACAAAGTGTGTGGCATGTATAATAATGATGATTGTCGTTTTGTTTTGGTGCAAATTTTGGCTTTTTGGATTTGAAATTCGCGTGTAATTATTTTAACAGAATGAAGATACTGCATGTGGTTGAGGAAGAACGCCTGGTCTTGTGTATTTCATCAGGGTTCTGAAGGATCCAACGGCCAAAATTTTAAATTCGCGTGCATTAATGATTATTTTGGCGGAATGAAGATACTGCATACGGTTGAGGAAGGACGCGAACGCCTAGTCTGGTGTGTTTCATCACGGTTCTCAAAGATCCAACGCCCAAATGTAAGTTTGTTTTTAGCTTTTTTGTTTTTCAAGTTTTCTTTATGTATTAATAACTGATTACCAGTGACAGAAGTATCTTCAACTAATAAAGATATATCAGGCTACTACCTTACAGTAAAAACCCACATATAAGAACCTGTAAGTTTCCATCAAGCCTATTGTTCCAAAACAATAGGCTATTGTTTCTTCTATTGTTTTGAGCAGAAATATCACCCTGAAGGTTCTTAATCCATTGGTTCTTATATGCGGGTTTTTACTGTATGACATAGTTACGCTACACGTAATGGCCATTTGTATATGAGGCTACCTTTTGCTATAGTTACGCTGCATCCAATGGAAATATGCGGAGCCATGTTACATTATGCTTCAATGAATGGAGACTGACGATCATCTTGTCAACAATCAGTGGAGAGAGAACGATAAGACCTTTTTTCTATATTTTTTATTTCATATTCTATTTTATATTAATTTATATTAATTTATATCTACAAGCCATGATGCTTCAAATATTCATGCCTGCCCTGGGGGATTGTTGTGATGTGAGGCATTTTTCAGATGAATACTATTTAATAATTGCATTGTTTGTGGGTGTGTTTAATCTACCACGGAAATTAATCAACTATCGTGTAACGTGTATTGACTATCGTCCAATTTAACGTGCAATACTGATGGGTGAACATGGCTAATGGTTAACAAGACCAGTGACCTATCATTTCAAGAACATCCCTTTACAAAGATCATCAGAATAGGTATTTTTCAAAAGGGGTTAAACAATTTAAGCAAGTTCGAGGCATTTATTTGAAGCATTATGGTGTGGTCGGTCTTAATTAGTTTATGGGAAGGGGCTCAGTTGGCCAATGCAGGTATCTACTAGACTATCATATACACTCTGAAGTTGAGGGATTTACCAAGAACAATGAACATTTACTGTTGTTACAGTTTGAATTTCAAGATCTAGCTGAGAGGATATGAAGATAAATGAGTTTATTGTTATTCTATTTTAAGCTACCGTAAAAGCTTTATTATGCCCCCTCTCTATTTAGCCCCTTCTTTAATAAACCCTTCTTGAAACGACATTTTGAATTAAACCCCTTTGAGCCCACCGTAAAATTGTGAACGATGTTGGAATTTTACAGTGATTTTACATGAGCATATTATTGAAGTTTATTTAAGGATTTTACTAAGCGCTACTTTTTAATAAGCCTCCCTTTGGAACCTGAAAAATTAACCAATCCTCCCGGGGGGCTTGATAGAATTTTTACGGTGTATGATTATTAGGGTACTATTAATCTCTACATTGGCCAATTTTGAAACTGTCTTTAATATCAATTGAAATGCATGATTATTTATTAGAAACTTGGTCCCTAACATCCCAGACCTATGCCAGAGACTTCTTTAATCTATCCCGGGGGCTAACACCTTTCTAGGATTTGAATTTGCTTTTATTTTCACCTGAATACAAATGTTTCGGTCCAAAGTTTTGTTAATGGTTCAAGATTCAATCAGATTAAAGACAGTTTCAGCCCCTTAATATTTAGTTATTTGTTTTCTTTTCGTTATTGTTAATTCTTGTATAGTTAATTTTTAGGTTCGTGAATGATGTAAGCATTCAGCCTCGTACGCCATGCCAAGCCCTGGTCCTGTGGAGTTGCTGTTGGTCTGCCTTGCTGCGTCATATGGTCTTCGTGGTTCATGGTCTCTGATTCTGGTTCAGCCTTGTTGTCGCGTTATTGGTTCATGTCTACATTCCTATGGTGAGAGAATATTTGTATCTATATTAATGTTGCTCTTTTGCGATGTTTTATGGTCACATGAGTATCCAAGTTCACAAAAATTCATAAGGACCGGGGCTAAAGGGCTTGAAGCTGTTACATTTCCTCATTTCTGTGGAGTGTGACTTGAAAAGGACGAGAATTGTCATCTGTTCGCATCCAAAACTAGGAGATGTATTAAGCATTGTACGCGTCATCGTAGTTGAAGCCTGGGTCGCTGAATTTGATATCGGTTTGCTCTGATTTCATTTACGCAAAAGCTTGTATCCTGAACCTTTAACCTGGTGTCCCTAAGCCTTGCTCCCAATTAGGTTATAACTCGCTAATTTCAACGGATATCTTGTGCGTTATTATGTTTTTTAGTTTAGTTTATTTAACTAGAATATTACTTGTTATTTGATTATAGTTTTGTTAGTAATCTTGTTAGTAACTAGTAGTATTTGTAGTCACCAAGGCAGTAGTAGTTCCCAATGATATGATTGGCATGCTAGGAGTGACCATGGCAATTATGGCAGTTATTTTACTAGTATCACAGTGGCAGTTACAGTTGAAGAACATGCATTGGTCTTTCTTGCAATTCCTGTAGTAATGATAGTGGCACTGGCAGGATACTTTTGCTTTAAACTTTTGGTCAAATGAACACCCGTATTATAGTGCCAGTATTGGTCATAGTAATCAGACTTGCAATGCAAATAGCAACAGCTATCATATAATTAAAGTTAGTGGGAGTTTTGAAGTGAAGTAAAAAGTATTGTTTTGCATATCATGTATGCTGAAATTGATTCGTAATGTATGCAGTTTTGGAGCAATATTTGTAGCAATAGACAGATAATATATCCAGTTATATTGGAGCAATATTTGTAGCAATAGACAGATAATATATCTAGTTATATTGGAGCAATATGTGTGGCAATAAATAAGTAATATATGCAGTTATATCGGAGCAATATGTGTAGTAATAAGTAGGTAATATATCCAGTTATATTGGAGCAATATGTGTAGCAATAGACAGATAATGTATCCAGCTATATCAGAGCAATATGTGTAGCAATAAACAGATAATGTATCCAGCTATATCGGAGCAATATGAGTGGCAATAGACAGATAATGTATCTAGCTATATCGGAGCAATATGTGTAGCAATAGACAGATAATATATCCAGTTATATGGGAGCAATATGTGCAGCAATAGACAGACAATATATCCAGTTATATCGGAGCAATATGTGTAGTAATAAGTAGGTAATATATCCAGTTATATTGGAGCAATATGTGTAGCAATAGACAGGTAATATATCCAGTTATATGGGAACATTATGTGTAGCAATAAGTAGGTAATATATCCAGTTATATCGGAGCAATATGTGTAGCAATAAGTAGGTAATATTATCCAGTTATATTGGAGCAATATGTGTAGCAACAGACAGATAATATATCCAGTTATATTGGAGCAATATGTGTAACAATAGACAGGTAATATATCCAGTTATATTGGAGCAATATGTGTAGCAATAAATAGGTATGTAATATATAGATATGTTCTAGTTGTAGCATTAGTCGTAAATATAATGTTAGTTACAGTACAAGTATTTTTAGTATTAATGTTTATGGTAGTTTCAAGATAAATTAAAAGAAGTATTGTAAAAGTAGAAGATTGTTTTGTTGAGAGCTGATTTTTATTAGTATTTTTATTTTATTTGCACAAAGATATTCCTTTGTCTGAGGTGAATATTATCTTATTCAAAGGGTCCAAAATCTAGTGTGGTCCTCGCTTTTGTGTTGTGATATTCAGCCATTCGTCTGATCAAATAATGATGATACGACCTGGGGGGTGCAGTAAATGCAATGACGCTATGGCCTACGGGGGGCAATGCTTACTGCTCTCATTATTTATTTGCCTCAACCAAAACGATGGTTTTTTTTTAAAATTTGAGGCCTAGGAACGTTTGGCATATTTGCGAACAGGTCACGTTTTCCGACTTTGAGAGTTTCGTTTCACAGTCTTATAGATTTGTAACATGCTTCACAGCAAGTTGTTTTGATACATTATTTCGGGCTAATGAACTTGGATAGACTTGTGATTATAATACATCGTAATTGAGTTGCATTGTATAGATATATTATTCTCTCATCGAGTAGGAATGGACATTGCCAGTGACAACTTGGTTGAACTGGATGAGGAGCCATGAACACAGGAGGCCATATGACAAAGCAAGGCAGCCAGCAGCACTCCACAGGTCAGGGCTTGGCATGGGGTAGGAGGCATAGTTAAATTTATACTTCCTCCCACCTTTCACGGAACAGAGCGTCCGGGACAAACCAGCGACCACAGGGGCGCGGGTCCCCTATGGCCAAGTGCTGCAGCAGCTATAAGGGTCCAGTGCCCCTTATAGCCACCGCAACCATACCCTACCCCCCAGTTTAAGCCACCCACAGCTAACCCACCCTTCCCAAAAGCTAGCCTAATTACGAAATTACGATACTTATTGCGCTTCTATCCTGTTGTTAAAACGCGCATCCTTAAGTTATCCTAAGTTATTATCCCATCACTAGAAGAGAATGCCTTAAATAAAATCCTATATGTATTTATTTATTTAAATTAGATTACTCTTTATGTCCCTTAAATTAGCCTATGCCTACGATTTTCCCAAAAAAACACAAGCCCTAAGTTTTTATTAGAAATGAATTGCACATAATAATGTAATAGAAAAAGAATAAATTATGTCCATTGATGATTTTCCACAATGACGACTTGTGGAAACATTTTGACTTCCTTGGACATCTCGGGTGAAATATCAGCTACGTCATAATCCATAAATCTGTAAAAATAAACAGAGTGTTAATAAATTCCAATGAAATCGCGATAAATTTAGGCCTATCGACTTGGCGCTCCAAACATTTCATTTTCGGCAAATAAAGTAAAACTTAGCTGTAACAAACGACGAGGAAACTTGCAGGAGTAAATTCATCATAAACGGAAAAAATATACCTCGAATACTGCTTCAAAACTGCCTAACTGTCTTTGTCTTCGGTCTGTCTGAAATGGCCTTCGTTCCTCTCCTCAGCTCATCCTTGCACAAAAAAGAAAACGAGATCTTGAATTAAAAAGTCGAACGAAGCTTTAAATGTCCAGGTATAACCGGGTTAGATAATTAATTGCTGGTGTTAAAAATTCAAATGAAATCGCGATAAATATTAAAAGATTATTCGCATGAGATGTAGACCCATCAACATGGCTTCTACTCGATGACTTCTACTATACTAGAGAAATGTAGGCCTATCGACTTCAAAGCATTTCAAAGGTCTCAATTTTGGCAAATAAATCAAAATTCATCTCAAACAAACAACGGGGTAACATACAGGAGCCAATTTATGATAAAAATTAGAAGAAATATACCTGAAACATTGCTTCAAAACTGTTTTCACTTATCGTTTCGTCTTCGCTCTGCATGCAGTGGCCTTTCTTCCTCACATCACCCGAAAAAAGAACACGATATTTCGAATCACAGGGTTTCCTTTCCATTCCAATGAAGATTTAAAGCTCCCGGATGTACAATTTCCCACGTTCCATTCAAGAGAAATCCCGGGAAAACGCGGGAAATGTAGGGAAAACTCGAGAAATCTAGAACTTCCAAAGAAGCCTTACACTTTAACCAAACCAACCACTTAAATCGAGGCATAGTGACTGAAGCGAGCAATAAGAATTAATTTATCAATGTTAAACTTACCAATAAATATTCCCAACCATCCAAAGTATCAAAATTCGAAGTAACAAGAGCTCCATTTCTGTCCAATTAACCATTAAAAGGAGCTAATTGTCTCTCAGTTTTATACTAACACCATTACTTGATATGTAAATCAAAGTTGGTGAAGAATTTCCATCATTGAGACAATGTGAAAATCGGCAATAAAGATTCAAAAATTCAGACATTGGTGCAATATGGCAAATTGTCATATTCTGCAGGATTCTTCAAAACCAACAAGTCTTTGATTCATTTTTTGCAAATAAAAACATCTTATTTTAATCTTACAATAATTTCAAGTTTTCTACTGGTTCTATCCAAGTTAACTATAAACGCGAAACGCGAAACTATATGTGTGTGCATAAAGAGCTACAAATCAATTAAAAATCATAAAATCGTAAAAGCTGCAAAAGTTGTTTTTTTTTTCAGCACAACGAAGAAGGTTCAACCTTACTTGCATGCACTATCCATGGCTGTCTTAATTCTAGAAACAAACAAATAAATAAATAACAATAACAAGCATACTGAGGACAAATTTGCAATAAGGAACCAGATAATAACACATTTAATATGGTACGATATAATTTGATTCAGGTAGAAGTTTAATAAAAATAGAGTAACACTACTCACAAAGCAGATGGAATTCCTTCATCACAGAGATTGGACAACACGTAGAGTTGACGAAGAGCATATTCGTACTAAAAAAATAACATGCAAAAATACAGCTGTATGATGGGGTAAAAAATGAGCTACAATCTTGGACAAAGGATTTATCTTGAAAACCTGCACAAATCATAATCAAGAACATAGCAGTGAAAATCTACCAAATTATTACTCAAAAATCCACATTCCCCCAAGTCAATGTTGCCTTTTATAATTAATGAGCAAAGAAGGAAACACGAAATCTTTGGAAACAACATTGATTTTGGGGATGGGGGCTGAGTAGCAAACGATGGAATAATTGAGAGTTGTCTCAAAGGTTTTGGCCATGATTTTAAGCCATAAAAAATCATTATCATTATCATGTCTTACCTTGCTGAAGTTGAAACACTTCTCTTTGAACATGCCAACAGCATTCTCATAACATTCTCGCTCCTTCAAAGCTGCTGGCTTCGTTACAAAAAATTCTTCTTCTTTAGAAACGGTAGGAGCAAGCTTTGCAACGATCTTCTTCACAACAAGGCGAATCGTTGATCTTGTCTGTTACAAGAAAACATTGCTTCAAGCTTAGTAATGAGATCACAACACAAAATCAACTTTACTGAATAACATTAAAACAATTCATACAACATTATCATATAATATATTACATTATACTTCATTATAATATACTATACTATACTCTACTATACTAGTGGTAGGCTTTACCACACTATACTATAATATGCTGGGAAAGTAGGAGTTATTGCTGTTCAACTCATTGATTGTCACACCTGAAGCACAGATAGGCAAGTTATTATTAGAAGACACAGAAAGACAAAGTCAAATCAACAGTACCTTTTTTTCTTGGGCGATCATCATCTCAATTTGTCTGTACTCTACCTTTGTTCTTGCTTTTTGCAACCTCTTTTGCAAAATCATCAATGGCACATCTGGAGATGGAACTGCATCAGTCTGCATAGAAAAAGAAAAAGCAAACTGAAAACTGGATTGCACATCCAACACTCGAACAAAACACGACACTGCAAAAAACTTTGATATCAGTTTGAAACCTTTCAGCTTTGAAATTACTAAGAGTCAAGATAGATAGGCTGTGTCTAAATAATGGAATGCATTGTTATTCTGTAGTTTCATGCAATAAGAAAAGCCCTTATACACGTCACAGTTGTGAGAGTAGCAAAAACTTAACAAGCAAAACAGAGCAAAATGATAGCTAACTTACGATTGGTTTTGAAACTCCCATTGTAGTGGTGTTGGATTTTTTACTTCCTTGAAACAATGAAAGTGGCTCATTCTCCATTGACTAAAGAGGGATAAACATTATAGTTAATAAAGCTGACATTTGCTACCGTAACAAATTATGTTGTTTTTAATTAACTGGAAGCAATTACACCTATTTCTCATGCCTTGGTAATTTATTACTTTGGCCTATACTATAAAAATACAATTGTTTTACAAACCATGTCACCAAACTTCTTAACATGACTTGTGTTTGTTTCCTTCTTGACAATTTCGTATTGTTTCAGGAGAGTTTCGACCGTCAAATCTTCCTAAATAGCAATAAAAATGACAACAATAACATAAACTGAACACAAACAAAAAACAAAAACTTAAAGAGAAACATAGCAAATATACAAGAAATAGAATTGAATGGCATTAAGCTAAAGCAGCTCTCAATTTAGGGTGAAGCCTTGCACATAAAGCAGTGACAAAAACTATTTGAAACAAGAGGGAATTCAAGTTAAATGGAAGTTGACATGGGAGGCTGAGCTAAAAATCTAAAAATATGGTCTAAAAATCTAAAAACAATTTCTATTTAATAAGAAGCATACCTTATCTGAATCTTCCATCCATTTAACACTGTACACATCTCCCAAATATGTATGCCTCTTTTCGTCCCAGTAGCATGCATATGAAGATTCACGACTATTGGCGGCAGTTGTTGCAAAGACTAACAAAAAAGGGTTAATATTGATACAAAATTTCATCAATGCCTTAACAAGACTATACAGTTGTTGCATTAATAATAACAGAAAAATCTCAATATAGGAAATTTGCATTCATCAATTCTTTCCAAAATTTCTGAAGAATTGAATCAATGTTAAAAAGAATGATGTTATGACCGTGAATCTTGTCATGAGGAGAATGGTAAGAACATTAACACTTATATTATCACTGTCAATTTGGTAAGGATTAGTACAGCAGTGTTGCCTCAATTGGACTTCCAGGGTATATAGGGATGTGTGAATTGGGTTATTTTAAACTAACCTTTGATGTCCGAAGGAAGAAGTTGATCAAACATGGATCCAGATTCACATGCCTCTATATAAAACACCATCTGAAAAAACAAGTAAAACAATTATTATTTCCTAAAGTATTATTTCATAAACACAGATTTCTTGTCTTTAAATGTGTGTAATATTGGTTTTGAATAGAACTTAAAACAATGAATTTACTTGCCTGCTTGTATTGTTTGTTTTTGTGCATGGAAAGAATTGCGGTATGCAACTCTGTTGCTGTCAACTTGAACAAAAAACAAACAGCACATTCAGATTATATCATATGGTGACAAAAGCTGTACGTTCTCATATTAATTTTATTAGCAAAGAAGGTTTGTATTAGCAAAGGGGGTTTACTAGAAATAGGAGCTTGATAAAGAATATATGGCACATACCTCAGAAGATGGAAAAGCAATCAAGCCAGGTGCACCATGGTCAGCAAAATACACAAAGACATCATCATCTGGGCCACTGAAAAAATAGAATAATACATCAAGCTATTTTTATCATCATAAATAGCTCCTAGTGGAGCCAAATACACAGTGGAACATCTGTTAACATGCACCTCAACACAGCAAACATCTCTAAACAACTGAAAACCCTAATTATTCACGATTGGTCATCTCTTTACAAAAGCAACTTCTTTACAATAAAAAATTTCATTGATCTCATAAGTGCCTGTTAGATGGTGGTTCTTCTATATAAAACAGCAAACTAAGGGACCACTACTAGTTTTTTACGCACCACATAGAAAATTATTGGAATTTCTAACAAACCTTGCAATCACTTTACCACTTCCAATACCAGCCATTTTCTCCTTCTTTCCGAGAAGAATGTTGAGGAAATTTTGTGGGGTGACATCCTGGTAAGGAATAAGAACAGAATCAGTATTGATAATAAAGTCAATTATCTTGCAAATACAGTTGACTCTCGCTATCTCGAACTCGCAGGGGAAGTAAAAATTTGTTCGACAAAGCAGGAGTTCGAGATATCTAAGCTAGATTCACCCAATTAGAGAATGAGGGGAAATGGGAATCTGTTCGAGATAACCAAATTTGAGATAGCAAGATTCGACTGTAGTAGTTTATGGTAGTGCCACAGTGCCAAAGAACATAGCCATGACCAAATGAAAAGCTTGAAAAATTAGAAAGCACTGATACCTCTTTTGTGTAATCTTTCAAAACTCCATGATAAACATCTGGTCCATTTGGCTGTTGGAAAAAATAAATACCGTATTTCCTCGATTAAACGCCCCGGGGCGTTTATTAATATCGGCACTTTTTGAGGGGGCGCCTAATCGAGGGGGGCCATTATTCGAGGGGGGGCGTTTATTAGAAAGTACAAGAACACAGGCCCTGTCACTTGGTCCAAAAAAAAAGAAAATGGTTTAGTTGAGCCTTGTTTTATCGAGCAACAACGTGGAAAATGAAAGTCGCCATGGTTTTGCACAAAGAGGGGGCGTTTAATCGAAGGGGGCGTTTATTACAAAAGTTGGCAGCATAAGGGGGCGTTTATTCGAGGGGGGCGTTTAATCGAGGGGGGGCGTTTAATCGAGGAAATACGGTAGATTTACACACAAACTGCATCAAGTCGTTATCTCAAAGTTCATACTTCAAAAGTATCTAATTAGTTAAGAATAAGATAATTCAATATCAACAATGTTGTTTACCCTATTAATGATTTTTCCTTTAGTTGGGTTGCTAAGAAAACAAAATTTATACATTGATAAAAAAATTCAAGCACATCACATCAAAATGTGTCTAGACCCGAGTCAGGGGGGGGGCAATGAATCACACAGGAGACAAAGAAAAAAATGAAAATAATTTAATTCCCTCTTGGTGTACACCATTCAATAGAGTCTGAATCAAGTGTGAAATCTACTTACTGGTAACTGTCAGCAATATCATCATACATCATAACAACAATGTTTTCGTCTGGAATACCATGGCTGTGCAATATCTGATACGCGTGACAAATGTCAGCCTGGGGAAAAGAAAGATCTGAATCTTCACCCAACTTAAAATACTTCAGAAGAGATTGCGCGTCCGCTCACAAAGTGTCTAATTTATATTTATCAAATACCTGATGTCTGTAGTTGTAGTAGCCATTTGATCCAGCAATAAGCAAGGCCCATTGTTTACCTTCAACTTCGATGCTGGTAAAAGCAGCAGCTGCGAGAATTAACAGCGAGAACACGACCTTCATCTTGTTTTAAGGCAGAATTTTCCACGTTTCAAAATGCGTGTGCTTTTATGCTTGCAAATGAGATAAGTGGGACTTGAAAATGAGTGAGACTTTCCTTTTCAAGCAGAAATAACGACACGACGTTAGTCTTGTGACTTGGATTTATTCTTGGCAGAAAATATCATGTTACGAATGATGCAATGGAATGCAATGTATTGTATTGCGTGCTTAGATTCTATGCGTGTTAAATTGTATGACGTCGGGGAAAAAGTCAAGCACAAAAGCTTATTCAGTTGAAGTTGAAAATGATAGCGCATTTCCGAGTATAGAAACTAGAGCAACAATCTGAAATGCAGAGTGAAACAGTGAGACGCCAATTCACAAAATCACATGATATCCACCAGCCACTTCTTTCTGAGCAGTAACTGGAGACCATGCATTCAAATTTCAAATTTGTGTGGTTTCCCACACAAAAAATAAAGTTTATTTCCCAATCTCCAGCAAGTCCCCACATATAAACATATCCTGCTTGCTTGCAGAAAACAATAGCAGGGACAATGGTATTTTGTTCAAAAACAATAAGCTGTAACAAAGCGTCTTCTTTTTTACATTTAGGGACATTATTTCCAATTTTAACGAAACAACAAAACAATAGAAGCTGAGAGACAATACATCACAGTAGTTACGATTCCGAATTATCCAGTTCGTTTGAAAATGTCCTGCACTTGTCCATTAATATTTTGACAGCCTGTGTAAAGATGACGTCAGGATGCAGAGCGCCAGTGGATTCTATCGAAACTAAAACAAATTTGACAATTTTAAATTAGCAAAACAATTATTCATTTCACATATGTAACAAACAGTGTAACAAACAGCAATCTAAGAACCATGCAGGCAATAATCTAAGGTGCAGCAGTGATGACATGGGCAGGCAGTGATGATTTCGCATTTGTGCAGTGACCTTAACACTACATATGATATGCCAGGTGTTCGAGCCAAAATGTAAATTCGGGTTGATATATTTCATAAGTTACGTACATATGAAATGATCGCGAACTCTTGAGAGCTTGACCAATTTTTTCAGTTCCTAAAAAACGAAAATATACACGCTATTTAATTCATGCGAGTCGTGTAGCACATACGTGTGTCTGCGTGCATAATACACACATACACACGCATACGATAGATTGATAGAGTAAATAATACAGGATTAAGACAAATTTATTACCTCGTCCCTAAATACCTCTCTGCTGCAAGTATCTTTTCTCACGTTGGCAACACGAGCTATTTTCACACCTAAAAAAGCATAAATCGAGCCATTGAAATAAGCCAAAACAACCAAAGTAATTCGATCGGAGTTAGGATACAAGCATCCCTTAAGCTGTACCATAAATATGCATCATTCACTCACCGTTTTCTTTCTCAAGTCTAATCACACCTTTGGGAAAGCATTTGGCCAGTCGTTCCGCCAATTTCCCATCGATTTGTTGCAATAGTTTAATTTCTGGAAGAAGTCGATACGATGCAGTGGCTGGAAGGAAAAAAAGAATTCATTATGATTCAAAAGTATCTCACTATTTTCTAGATATAGAGTGTCACTCTTTGTTGTATTGAACAATCTGTCATTTTTGGACAGAATTTTTCAAGTCACATCATGTATCATATCTGGTTAGTCCAACTATCACAAAACATCTGGTTCATCTAAAGTCTAAGGACTTACCAACAGGGCTAAATTTAGCATGGTCTTTGCCTATTCCCTTCACACAGTGAACCTTCAAGTCAATCTCCTGCGGAGAAAATAGCATTTGTAAGAAAGGAAATGTAAAATAACGAAATAAAATATGAAACAATAGAATGTCAAATATAAAGATGATGTTCAGAAAAAGAAACACAAGAAACTTCTTTTGTAGCACATACTTACTTGACCAGGTCTTAATTTTGCTATTAGAATGTCATTATGAACTGGTCTGATATCTGTCGCAGAATACTGAAAGAAGAATCAAAGGCTTTCGTGTATTTGCCTCGAAGTAAAATGCTCCATCAAAAGAGGACCTGTACTACATAGCCACTGGATGCTTGGTTATCTTTAAGATTTATCCTGTTTGGATTCATGGGGAAATAATTGCGGAATAGCTGAAAAATCATGGGTAATCTTACATCTTTGAACTGCTTGCCAATTGGTATCCATTTGAAATGATCTGTTGTGACTAGATGACAAAAAATATTGCTTAGCATTGCTAATTGTGTAAAAGATATTTTGAAGTAAGCAAAAGAAATAGTCTGTTACATTTCCTGCATATTCGCAATGACCATTTGTGAATATGCAGGACACTATGATAGCTGGCAGATAATAAAGAAGCATCGACTTTGCATAAAACTAAGTAGTTACCTTTCGAGTTGAGGTATAGTTCATCAGGATCAGTCGTGTTCTTTGCTGCCTTTGGGTTCCTTGTGCATTTTACTTTGAGCTCAAATTCAATAACAGTGTTCCAATGTGCTTCTTCCTCTCCTGTGAAATTCAAGCAAAATAAATTCAATTCGTCTGAAAAACAAATCTATTGTATCATATTGGCAAATAGTTTGCTTTTCAGTGAAGCTTCCCCGTACCTTCTGGCCTGTACTCGAATTTTTCAGGATTAGCATAAATGGGAATGAGGCCAAGTCGATTAGCAAGGATCTACAAGAAAATATGTGAAGATTATGTTAAAAAGCATCGGGAAAGACTACTATTTTGTGGAGAGAAACAAAAAGCTATCCTCTGCAACTGACGTCAAAACAGTCAAAACTCCACCTGCATGTGCTACAAGCAACAGAAAACTTGGAGATTTCAGAAAACTTCAGAAAAAGTTATTTTTGTAACATGGTGGGCTTACTAACCTCATCTTGCACAATTGAGGTGTTGTTATAAATAAATACTTTTTCAATTGCCATGGTAGGCACCTGTAATAGAAATAAAGTAGCCATGTATCATACATAACGTCTGTCAAATGAGGAGTATTAAGGAAATTATTGATGCAAAATCCAAAAGGTGTTTTATATGGAGATATGAGCAAAACAGATCTTACTTCAGCAATCATGATTCGTCTGTATGCATTGGCGATAGATGCATCAATACCAATCATGTCGAATTCCATTTCAGTGTCTGTTGATTTTATAACGTCAACTTTGAAGCCCTGAGAAAAAATATCACATAAAATAACATGTTTATTTCTTAAAAACGCATGACAGGGTCATGCTACGTCGTCCTGCAATGATAATAAGATTGCAAAATAGAAAACGTGATACAAGGGGGCGGGGCATGAAAGATAGATAATTGAAAACAATTTCAAAAAGATTAGTAAAAAAGTTTGAAGAAAGGTCACGCTATTTTATGTGTAAAAACCTCTTTGAATTGTTCATGGTTCCAGGAGTCATCGTATCCACTATAATTTCCTGGATATGCAGAGCTGCTCGTCTAGCAAAATTAAAAGAGAAATGGGTTTAAAATTTTGGGTATACCGATTATAATACTGCAATATGGTAAAAGTAAACTACTATATCGAGTATAATACTGCAATATGGTATAAGTAAACTGCAAATTTCGAAAATTAATTTTAATTTTTACGTTTGTAACACCAAATTCTTCGATTCCAACACGTGTTCTGATTTCTTCTATGGAAGCCATTTTGAAAATATGCACATGGGCTGGGAGCTTCTAGACCCATTACTTTACCCCCCTGTGTTTTTGCTCGTTCCTTCCTACCTTTATATTAATTAACTTTTTGTTTAGAAAAATTAAAAAAAACATTGTTCAATGCAACTATCGAAGCTACCAAAATTAACAAAAATTTAAAAAATTAAAAAATAAAAAGGAAAAAAATAAAAATAAAAAAAAATAAAAAAAAAAAAAAAATACAAATAAAAAAACATTTCCTCAAACTTCCGTTAAACGCATGGAATAATTATCACACGTCACATGCTAGTTAATATTTATTTCTCAAAATGCGTCGTAAGCAACCAAATAAGGATAATATATGATGATTAATGCAAAATAAATAAAGGTCTTTCTGAATTAGCCAATCACCGGTTACAGATGCAAGCTAGGATGGCCACAAGGGACAGTTGTTATTCTCGAGATGTTAGTTTCCTGTGCAGCATGTTTGAAATTTAGAAATCTATGGCAATGTATGTTTGTATATCTTTGTTTTAATACTACTTCAAGAGGATCGATCAGTGGAAATTCATAAAGAGTCCTAGCTACACGTCAAAATGGTAGGTTCATTTGGTGAAGAGTAAGAGGGTATACGTAATGATGTAACTAAAGAAAATAAGATTTTGTATACTAAACAATGAAGTTTGGCCTATGGACATCAAGATTACAATCCAATGTCGATATTCTTACCTTAATATCATTGTGGATTTGTGTTAATATCCTGCTTGTAGATGTCAGGTTGAACTCTAATACTCTAATAAAGTGAAGCATATGTTTCACACACAATCTTGACTCCAACTGAATCAGTTTTGTGAGAAAGAATGCTGTGCAATTATACACTCCCGAGGGAACAGTAGGAACACGTTAGATTTAATCAAAAATCTATTTCTTTCATAGATTAACGAAGAGCCATCATTCATCGAAGTAGGGGCTGATGTTAGTGCTAAGTTTAAAGGAGCATTCTGTGAAGCTACTGTTAAGTCAATGAAAAAATTGGTGAAATGCAAAGTAAGTGTACTTTTTGGGAGTTATTCAAGAGTTTATACAAATATTTTGTTTATCAACTATTGTTGAAGTATATATCTATAAGAGTCCTGGTTCTCTTCCTCTGTGATTTTGTTTCCATTGTTTAAAGGTTCTTCTAAAAAACGGAGCAACTTATATAGCAAATGACGACAACATAGATGGCCTTCTCAGGGTAAATTTCTAATAACTCTATTATACCCATAAGTAAAATTATTTCCAAGTACTAAACAATGTGGTTTATTGCATGCTGAAGCTTGCTAGAGCCATATATTGTAAATAAACTAATTAATGTTTAACTGGTTTTCAGGTTAATGCTTTGGTGAAAGTGAAACACCAAGAAAACAATGAATTTGTAGATGGAACAATTCTAAAATTGACTGACAACAGTCTTTATACAGTTGGTAAGCCTCTATGCCATGTCCCCCCATGATCTTGATGTTTAGACTGAAGACTCTTCAGAAACCCCATAGCTTTATACATGCAGACCACTAAAAATGTTCAGTCATACTGATTATTTAACTGGTTTTAGTGTTTGATGATGGAGATGAGAAAACATTACGGAGAACAAGTTTGTGTTTGAAAGGAGAAAGACATTTCCTTGAACATGAGGTATTCAAAAAGAATTTATCAACTGTTTCAAGAGAAATTATTATTGTATTTATCTCTCAATTGTAACAAAAAATATGAATTATAAATGTATGTGCTAATCATTTACAGAACTTGGATAATCAGCCACTAAATAACCCTGAAAACTTTGGGGCACCTGTGTCAAGGGTAAGCATTGTTTTAGTTCCCCAATATTGCTAATAGCATCCCAGCTAAAGTATCATTGTTAGAAATACACCTCAGACTGTTTCTGTTCTTGTCCACAGAGAGGAGATAAGAGTAGAAAGCGAACTCGACTTTCTTCACTGAACAGGTTAGTATCTTTATTATTCCATGTATTGAATCTAGAAATTGTGGTTTGCCACATAATCTGTTGATTTTATTGCCAATGTATTGATCACCATAAATCTCCTGCAGTTTTGATGATGCTGAAGTGGAAGAAGAGATTGGCATTGTTACAAAGAAAAAGCGTGAATCATCTTTTGGAAAGGTGAGTTCTAAATATATTGATGTTTGTGCATCATTCTCAATGAATTGTCATTGAGAATGATGCACAATGTTCCCTTCCAATGTTGCCCGAGTTGTGTTGATGACAATAAATAAGCTTAAGATCAATTGACATCTCTTTTGTTATCAATTGCAGGTTTTCTGTATTGAATTAGGAGAAAGACGAAAAAGCTGGTTTCCTGCACTGGTAGCTATATTTGCTTTCACTGTTGAATATTTTGTGGCTTGGTTGAATCACCAAGCTTTATGATGCTCTCTCGTGACAATATCATCCTGCTTTAACCTGTGTGATATTAATCTTTGCAGTGTCTCAGGAGAAGTATGGCTGAGGGGATGACAATAGAGAAAGATCAGACACTTGTCCAGTCATTCAAAGATGGAAAAAAGTATGCACAGAACATTCATCTTTTTAACCTTTGAATAAACTCATCAATACATCAAATTAATCCACTAATTTGTAATTAATAGATCGGAAGCCAACATTTGCTAAACATGTTAGCTTCTAATCTATACATAATCATAATATGAAGCCAACTTTGATTGGCTAATGGAACAATATGTTCACACATTCTTGTATCTAAAAGCCTTGTCATTCAGCTATCTTCTTTTCACAACAGAGTATGTGTGAATAAAACTGATCTCAAGGAATTCACAAAAGGCAAAGAGCCACTTCTAAGCTACATGAGAGGAGATACAAAGATTGATCCAATCCTTAGGACAGCGATTGAAAAGGCACTTGTATTTTACGATCATGGTGAACTGCCAAGGGGGTGGCATGTTGATCTCACAGATATTACTGAATTTTCCGAAGAAGATGAAGAAGAAGTGTCAGAAGAAGAAACTAAAACATCACCAGAAGAAGAGGAATTTTTAACCAAGCTATATGCATTGATGGAAGAACAGGGCATGTATATTTTTTGTGTAAAATTTGTTTTATCCAACATTTATATTCAACAAAAACGGGTTTGATTTTACTGACAGGTTTTCTGGTTGCTTTTAGGAACACCTATTGCAAAGCCTCCCCTTCTTGGCTACAAAAAAGTCAATCTCTACAAGCTATATTTATTGGTGACAAAAAATGGAGGAATGGATGAGGTTTGTTGATCTCCTCCTGCTCATAATCTTAATGTCCCAAGAAGTTCAATTTCTGAAATTTGCAGTGAAATTCGTCTTGCCAATTTTCAGGTATCAAACCAATCAAAATGGCGTTCGGTCTACATTGAAATGGGTTTGACTAACCCACCCACAACAGCTTCCTATAATCTGAGAAACTTCTACAAGCGGTAGGCATTTTTATTCCCATGAACTTGTTACAAGCTCCAGGCTCACCCTTAATTATTCGAGTCCTCATTAACTTGAATATATTACCCACATAGCAAACATATATGATGTCATTGTTGCTTGACGTATCAAAGGTGAACTGCGACCTGTGAACTGTGAGGTTGAAATGTTGACTCAGACGCTACTCGAACTGTAATGGTCTTTATTCATATCATTCGTAGCTATGTGTATCCATACGAAGAACTAGAGCGCGGTGGTATCTCTCCCTCTAATGAGCAGGCGACGAATCCCGAACCCGAAAAGGAAGCCGAGAAAGACAAGCCGAAGAAATGCGAGAGCGATTCGGAGAACGAGAACCAAACTAAACGATTAACGAGAATGCAGAGCAAGAACGAGAGTGACTCAGAGGTTGAGCGACGCGAAACGAGATCACGAAAGCCGCTGATACGAAGTAGCTCGGTGGAGAAGCCCTTTCCGCGAAATCGGCCCAATGCCTCGTCGGCAGAGTCCTCGGACGAGAGTACGACCAGCTCGACTGAATTGGAGGCTGCCGCACTGAAACGAGACGAGCAAGACGTTGACAGTGACCCGGCGAAGAATTCCGGAGAAGAATTGGTGGACATTGTAAACAGTCCGCAAAGTTCTGTTCTAAGTGAGAAGGAATTCTCCGACGGTAAAAGCGAAAATGAAATCGTCATGACTGAAGACGGCCGATACCCAATCGGGGCGAAAATCCTTGTGAAATACGGCAAGGGAAAAACACACAGAGCTTACGAGGCCAAGGTAAGAAAATCCCTGTGCTTAAAATTCACTTGGATAGACCAGATTGCTTGTATATTAATCACGATAGAAACTGGATCAAAGTTAATCGTTAGATAATCATTAAACTCTTTATGTTTGTTGATAATCTCTGTTGACGTGAAATTGTTCTAAATCTGGGCTTGTAGTATGCATCAGGGTATGCAGGTTTTATTTGCTTAAATTGTGAAGTGTTTGTTTTTGTACTTCGTAGGTCATTGATGTCGATTCAGAACTCACTTCTGAACTGCTTTATTATGTTCATTATCGAGGTTGGAATCACAGGTAATTACACAAATGCGCCACTTCGGTACAGCAAACACACGCATAAAAGAACCAGTAGATTAAGAGCCTTCCAGGCTGATATTTCTATTTAAAACAATAGAAGAGACATTAAGCTGTTTGAACAATTTGGATGCTCTAATACACGGGTGTTTAATTTACTTCTTCTATGGGGTTGTCCCTTTTTGCAAGAGTTTCGAGTTTTCGGGAAGATTTCTTTTGCTCGAACAACTAGACCTGATTGATGATGATTGCTTTTTGAGAATTGACTGCGACTGGTTTCTTTGCAGATATGACGAATGGATAAAACATGATATTATCACAGGCCTGAGCCCCATACCATCGAAAAAGAAGGGTGGTAATGCGTCCAAGGTTTGTATAGACAACACCTGCATATATGCTTGAAACATCGCTTGATGCTGAACCGTAATACCACAATAGCGAATGAAGATAACAAATATAGTTGTATTTTTAAGCAATGCAAGTGTATTGACTGAAAGATAAGTAATTTCTGTTTTCGTTTCAGGGTTCGTCTGCCAGCAGCAAGTATAAACACGACACACCCCCAGGTTCACACAGTGTCCATTTGAATCCCCCTGGTTCAAAACAGAGGGGTATCCACTCCCCAGCATCAAAACACCCAGCTTCTCATTCCCCAGCACCAAAGCATGTCGCCTCTCACCCCCCATCTCCATCAAAACATCCCACCAGCTCTCCGTTGCCAAAACAAAGAGCCACATCTCCTTCCTCCGCCCCAGTAGCTACATCCTCCTCAAGGCAAACATCCCGATCAACCCAGCACCGACGAAGCACACCCCCACCACTCTCTAACCAAATCAGTGCTCCCAGCCTACCTGCAGCAGTGGCAGGGACGACAACCGTGGTGGAGAAGCCGAGTAAATCGACGACTCCAGTCCACCCAAAACCAATCCAGTCGACTTCTAAACAGTCATCTAGTGCACCGCAGAAAGCTGTCAGCACCGGCCTGAAAACAACGCACGCAGCGGCAACAAAACCAAGTCATGCGCAAGCGAAATCGACGAGTGCACAGCCCAAGCCTGCGCAGACGCAGTCATCAACGTCGACGTCATCTGCGACGTCATCAAAACTGAGCCCGTTGCCAAAGTCATCGTACACTGTGCCGAAAAGTGAAGGACCTTTCCCAGAAATCAAAGCCCATCCAATCAAACCAAGAACAACTAGGAATTCAATGCAAGATGTCTTTCTCATCACTGCTCTCGAAGAAAGTATATCCGGTATTTATGCATAGAGTTATTTCTCTTAATTTATTACGATGTGTGTATGTTACAAATGGTACTGAACATTTACCAGGTAACATTGGTTTTATTTGGGCCAACATGGCACTTAGTGCACTTTCCATTGTTATTGCCAAGGGTTTGCTAGAGTCTTGGAAATCAATACTTGTAACAAAGTTTACCAGAATATTTCTTGCTGTTTATTTTCGGCTGTTTAATCCACTCTGCTAGCAGGCACTCTGTAGTTGCCTGAATTGTCTGTCGTAAACTGTACCCATGAATATTTGCATACCTTTTTCTGTTGCAGCAAAAGGCAATACCAGTCGTCGTAGAGGCAGCCCAATTTACACTCCAGGTAATGCATTGATAGATTATATTTGTTGACACCGATAAATAAATTGAGTACGGCCCAGTCTGCAAAGTTCCAACTCAAACTAGTTTGAACAAAGTTCTCTCTCCCGTCAATGGTCATTCCACCTTTGTAAAAGATTCCTGTATATAATTCCAATGATCGGAACATATTCATTCCTTCTTTGGGTTATTCGAATAACTGAGTCGATTGTAAAGTTGATCAAACATTGTATTTAACTGGATGTGATCCGTAATTCACTTGAATTTTAATTCTGTAGATTCTCCTTCAAGCGAGAGTGCTGCGACTTCGCTGAGGTCAAGGCGAATGAGGGATAAGCCAAATCCAATTCCTGAAGAGGAGAATGAAAGTGACAGTAGTAGCAGCAGTGCAAAAGAGGACGATGTGGAAATGCCGGAACAGAACAGGGTGTCACCACAGAAGAAGTCGAATAGACGCAAGAGAAAAGACAGAAGTCCATTTGAAAAGGCTGATAGCAAAGATTCAGGTGAAGAGGACGAATCGTTTAATGAATATCCAACCCAATCGTGGAGGGAAAGGAATAAGCCTTCATTCGCTGATAAAGCTGATAGTAAAATTGCGAAACGAAGAGAGAAGAGCAAGAATGCGAAACAACGGCCTGCCGGCGTGAAGACTAAATTGTCTGATGAAACCAGTAAAGATCAACAGTTGAATGCCGAAGATGATGATACAAGGCCTTTGACGGATGGCCTGGTTGAACAAAAGCCAGGATCAGATTTGGAATTTCAACAAACAGAGAAGCTACTTGGAATTCTTGACAATGATGTCGTCGGTGTTAGGAAGCGAAGAAGCGAACAGAAATATCAAGACGAGGCTGTGATGAAAGGAGAAGAATCGGCGGAAGAACAGCACGGGAATTTGGTGATAACAACCGAAGAAAGCAACAGTCCAATGGCTGATTACAACGAAGAATCAAGAATTGACGCCGACATGAAGTCCTCGGAAAATGAAGATGTTAAATTAGTATCATCATCAACAACAACAACAGATGGTGATAATAACAATAGGAAAGACGAATGTGTCAAATCGGAATTGGCGGACGCAGAAGAGATTATTGGCATGGAACGTGTGGTGGATATTTTACAGCAGGCAGCTGCAATCAACGCGGAGAAGGAAAGGAATGTTGCTTTGAAAAATCAACGTAGCAACGTCAAGTCGTCACCAGTCATATTCGCCACGCCGGAAAAAGAGCGCGAGAAACGAAAGAAACGCAAGGAGAGGAGGCGAAGAAGGAGGGCGACCAGCTGCACGTTTCATGACGCCAGCGAAAGTGAAAACAGTATGCAAAGTCCGATTAAATCGAACAAGACTCGGCATCAGTCGCTGGATAGGGAGAAGTTCGATTTTGTATCTGATCTGGGTAAGTCTTGGTATGTTTTATTGCACCCAATAGCCGCTAATCATGTTCAAGCGTCCCTCTTTTAAATCGATAACTACCCAAAAAATCAATGGTTAGAAATGCATGAAATCATGGACCTAAAATCAAACTTTGGACAAAAGGGACATCAGACTAAACAACATGTCTCTGAGGAACTAAATAAAAACAATTGATTGTGTTCCTTCATGAGGTTATCAATATTATAATTTCGTTTCGTTACAAAGGGCGATAAGGTCCATCAAAAGGAGATGAAAATGGGGTAAACTACTCTGATAAAACCCCCAATTCGTCCCCCATTCATACTGAACCTGATATTATTCTAATCGTAATTGTAACATGTCCAATAAGTTAATTACCACAAATGAAAATTGTTATGCCAAAGTTCCTTCCGAGTTGTGATTATTTTCCAACAGAATTTCGACAGTTTGGTTTCTTCTCCTCCATTTCAAATACGTTGTAATGTGATATTTGACGGTTATTGATACCCAAAACATGTACATTATCAGTAGGAAGGTTGATAGCATGATCAGGGCGAACCCTGTCCAAGGTTCTGATGTTTTGTAATAATCCAAAGCTCCTTGAATGCATAGCCAGCAACTCACACAGCCAAGCGGTGTAAGCAATGTGAAACAGAACAGGTCAACAAAAGCATAACGCCTGTCCATTGGTCGACATCCTCTGTGGAACCAATCAGTAATCGGCTTTGATACTCGTATTGTTTTGTACTCGAATTTGCACACCTCGCATTTGTTGCTTTGCGAATGAGCTAGCCATTTTTCCAGGCAGCTAACGTGAAAAAATCCCATACTTCCAGAGCATTTACACGGCGAAATCAGGGCCTCTCGTGAGTTCCTACTGTCCTGACAAATTCTGCATATCGTTGAGGAAGATGAGCGTATGACATCAAGGCTGATTTCACTAAATTCAGCTCTCCCGTTGCAATCACCATCTTTAATATCCTCTGTCATGCTATCTCCTTCCTCACTCAAGTCACAAGAAGTAGCCATTATATGTCACCAAGTTTTAAATTCAAGTGAGGCCGTTTTTCACTTTCTTTCGACCGATAACCACACGAAACTGTTCAATTTTATTTTCTTTTTATTATTGTTGCGAAAAACGTTGCGCATATCAATTCTATCGGCGAACGTGACGTTCGAATTATAATTCGACGCAATTTAGCATTTCGATTGTATCCATTTACCGACGAAGACAACGGGATTGCCATTTGTAGACATTTCTTTTTGAGAAAGCCCCGTTACTTGCTTAATTAAAAATTCTTTTCATGTACTTTCCGCCGACGCATTATCAGGTAAAAGGTCGGGAAAGAGTTGTACACCGGAGTATAGTTATGTTTTGGCGGCAGATATCTGGGTTTTTTGCTCATTGTTACAATGATAAACGTAGAATCGCAACTGCTCACCTCGTTGTCGTGTTAATTGACAGACGCTTCCATTTTGTAGGTGAGCTTGGCAATCTTGAAGCTTCTGAGCGAATCAGGGTTCTGCAAGGTAGAATTTACGAGGTTCAAAAGTTGTATGGTAAACTGAAAACTGAATTGGCAAGCATGGAGAGACGTAAAAGACGCAAACTTAGAAAGCAGCAAGTTGAAACAAGTAAGCACAAGAATCCAAATTGAAACGCTTTGTAGAAATATCCCAATATCCTTGCTCCCCCCTCCTCCCCCCTCCACCCCAGGGAGGGTAGAATTAAGAAATCTGCTCTTCTCCAAGAGAGAGCAATTTAGTTTTCTGGTAGGTTAAGGAGGAAGAATCCCACACGAATAGTGCTTAGCAGTTTTTTATCAGTAAATATCATGTTTCCTTTATCGCCTAAATTATTCGGCTATCAAGAGGATATCTAAGAAGCAACTATATCATATTGTTTCAGGTTGGTTAGCAAAGAGTTCTGATGCCGGCGAGCCTAAGCCAACAATATCCAGGTAATGAAGATTGCCGAAAACCCAGCATGTGTATAAATACAAAAATCAAAGATCGTGACCAGAATGAACTAATAATTATTTGCAAGGTAGAAGTAATTTTACAAAGTCATATTTCACAGCCGTCGCAATATGTATACATATATACAGCTGAAATATTATTGTCTTAGTTTAAAGCTGTCCTTTTTGAGTATATTATCGTTTTTGCATCACTGTCATACCAGTTAAAGTCGGTGAATTCTATTTTTGGATAGCGTTTATATTAAATACGTATCATATTGTATATTAAAGCTCTTGAGTTGTGGTAACAGAGTGAGACTCACAGTTGTATTTAGCTGCGCTGGGGTGGTTTGATGTGTAAGATAGCTTCGTATTATAATTATCATATATAGTGTCGGATACTTTTGGTATTTATTCAGTTTTTCATTTCATCCCATTCGAGTATTTAGTCCTTTTTAAAAGTAATTTGGCGGATTTATTCATTGGCATCTTTTTTGCTGAATGTTCGTGTTTCGTTTCATTCGGGCTATATGTTGTCAGCTGGTATCCCTCTCTAATAAAACCGTCAATATTTACTACAAGTACTACTTACATGTTCTTCACAAGAATTCTTCGCTTATCCCTCCCTCCTTTGCCAATAACTGCTTGCAGTATTCCCATATTGTGATGGCGCCACTTACGTGCACGTTAAGAGACCTTATGATGCCTTGTTGGGGAATCTCCACGCAGTCGTCCAGTAACTGGATCAAATCTACAGGGATACCTACAAAAAATAAAGACAAATAAATGTCTCTTCCATTCTTCAAGTACAGATACCTGCAACGATATGTTAAGTCATTCACTTGGGCTATAGATCCAAAAGGGCTACCAACTTTGAAATATTCATCCTGGAAACCCGCAATGTGACCAGAAAGCCCTAATTAGTAGGATTAGACACCTTGTGAGTATTATTCCATCAATTTTCAAAATTAGATTTCGTAACCCTAGTTGGGTAGACGATACACAATAATATCTAACAGAAATTTTGGTCTAGCTTCACAATCAATGTAATGATCATATAACGCGTCTTACCTTCTCTTTCGCTGCCCAAAAGAAGCAATATGTTGTCTTGAAACTCGTAGTTTTGTAGCTGCTTGCTATTAGCCGTCTGTTCAACCCCAACCAACCTGTAACCTTTCGCTTTTACCCGCTGTAAATACCCTGTGAGGTGACGGGGTAAGACCTGCTCGATATTCAACCACTTCTCAGCTGACACACTCAACGACTTGAAACTGGAGTCATCCAAGTATCGCAGGGCTCCAACTGTCAATGTTGAAACACCGAATATCTCGCATGTCCGACAGAGTCCACCGAGGTTTGGGACCCTGTCTATGAGTGAGGCACAGAGTATAAGCTTGTTCTGCTTCGACTGCGACTTGAACATGTCTGCCTTTTGCAGGAAGGGGTCGTCAGTGGGAGGCAGGGACTTGAAAGTTGTTATCTTCTTTTGTACATCAATCCGCGGGCTTATAGGTTCTTCTTCTTTGGCAACATCTATATGAACGAAAATAAGAGGATACAACTTTGAAAGGCTATTACAACAATATACTACATTTAGTAATAATATTCTCATGTTTTGACTAAAGATTTGCAGTGCTTGACAAAAGATTTGTAGCTTGACAAAAGATTTGTAGCTTGACAAAAGATTTGTAGTAGTATTTGTAGTAGCAAGAAGGTATGGCCTGATTACTTACTTTGCTCCTGCTTGTGTGTCTCTTTTTGAATCGATTGGTGAGCCAGACTTGGGTGTAAATCATGAACCTTGAGTTCGCTAAAAGACGTCTGATCGACACCAAATAATTTACCAATCTGTCCAGCATCCAACAATTCGTCATCAGCAACACCTGACAACTTTGGCAGATTTATAAAAATCGTCTCCAGCGAATAATGACGAAGAGGGTGAAAATGTTTGTAATAGAAATTACTGCCGATTTCATTTCTCCCCCTCACAACGGATGCGTTGCTTTCCTTTAAAGTAAACAGCGATTCCACAATTCCAAATTGATTTACGACGTCAGTTGAATTTCTTTTCTTCGCCTCTTGCCACAGTTTCCATACAACAGCCTGAGCATTGATGCGCACCTGCATGTGATGCACTTGTATCCAGGGCAACAGCTTAACAAATGCTTCTGCACACATGCGCGAAAACTCCTCCGTCGATGCTATGGTTGCTAGATGGCCTACGACGGAAATGATGGATGTGACGTTGGCTGCATGCTTCTCAGTTGCCTGCTCGAGTTTCTCCCAAACGAGGCTGCGTAAGCGCGGGAATTTTCGCACCAACAGCATCACAAACCACTCGATACAGTAGCGTATGCTTGGCTGATTGTCATTTGATATCAGCTTCAAAGCTTTCGTCAATAAACTCCCTGCAACATCGCCACGCTGAATAAATTGCTGTAGCACAAGTACTGTCTGCCACACCCGCAATTTTTGTCGATGTGTCAAACTGTTGCTGTAATACCTTCTTGACTTGTCTGAAATTTCAGCGTCCTTTTCCAAAAGCATTTCGATAAATTTGCAAACAAGCTCACAGTTATATGACAATCCCAAGTCAAGGCAAGAGAAGAGGCGAATTGCTGCAGTTCTTACTTCGTAATCTCTGTTGCTATTGTTCGATGCAATACATTCTTCCACGTAATTCAATTTGAAGTGATTTATAGTCTGAAGTGTTATTCTTGCTGTTTTCTTTTGCAATTTCCCAAATAAGCAAGCATCCACTAAAAGATCGAGAAAATTCAATATGGAATTTCTTGCTTCAGAAGCAACAAAGCTTGATGCACTGTTTGCAGCAGCGAGGCTTGATGCATTGTATTCCAGTATGAGACGGTTCTTCCAAACTCCACAGCAATGTTCCAAAACAACATTGAATGCATTCAACTTTGCTTCGCCTATTTCTTCAAGCTTCTTCCAATAATTGCGAAGTACATCGACAACTCTTCCCTTTTCTTCAACCTTTCCGCTCAGCAGTAGACATTCGCAAAAAATGATCTTAACAACTGGATAAAAAATCGTCCAAAATGTCGTGTCCCTTCGTTTCTGTTCCATAAAAATGCGCCAAGAAGCATGCACCACATCCAATGCAAGGTCCTCGTCTAAACTAAAAACACTTGGAATCAGCGTCTCTAGACATTCCAGCAACGGGACAATGTCCTTGCCAACTGAAATATCCAAAGTATTGATAATACAGCGAGTTAATTGAGCAAGGTCGCATGACGCAAGACAAACAACATTATCTGTCCGTGCTTCTGGAATTTTGGCATCAGCATTCTCCGTCAACTGGTCAATGATAGTTTCTTTCTTGAGAGCAAAATTCACCAACGACCACAACGAACGAAGATCGGGATGGAGGTTGGAACTCAGACTCAATTCCTTAACAATGCTGACCAATTTATCCTCTAAACTTTCAATGTTATTCAACTTGTCTTTGTTAGTTGAAATGAAGTTTGCTGTCGTATTCAGAAGCTGCAATGCAAGCTCTGTTCTATCATCGACTTCACATTGCGATATCTTGGCAAAAACCCTGCTGCATAAATCGATCATCTCACTGCAATGTTTGATGAATACCGAAGCTTCTGGATCCTTTAAATGGCTTGAGAATAGCGTACTTTGTATATTAAGGCATGAGACTTTAATATTGTCATCGATTTCATCACCATTAAAGACATTTGAAACCATTCTCCTGATATACTGAAGACAAGGTTTAGCAAACTTTATCAGAGATTCAAGAACGCAATCTGAAATTGTTTGTGTGTTTCCAAGTTGCTTCAATGCATTTCGACATTCAGTGCATTTTCTAATTAACAAGCTCAATACCTCCAAAGAACGACAAATTTCCCCAGTAGAAAGATAAGGATTACGTCCAATCCTGCCAAGTATGTAAATTAATGGCTCTAATATTGACTCAATCTTGGAAATAACTTCAATTTTAACTTGCATTTGATCACACGCAACATCAACAGCGCACAATATGACGAAAACAATTTCATCAGCACTTTTCGCATCATCATTATCTTGATAAGATAGATAGCTTTTCAAGGCTTCATTCGCTAAACACTCAATCTTCTCTTCATCCGATGAGCTGTTGAACAAGTTTATATTACTGAAACATTTGGTTATTTTGTTTCTGGTGCTGATCCAAAGCTTGCTTCCATACGTGATGTATCCTTTGCCAAAAATAACCTTCAAAAAGCCAGTTAGATCATCCCAGCAAAGAGTACGCACATCAAAACAATTCAACGCTATCTCAGTGAAGAGAAAATGCGCAGCAGCCTTGAGTTCAGATGGAAACATGGATATGTCGGAGAGTAAATAAGCTTTCATCGCATTCAAAACTTCTCGGTCGACAATGCCAGGGATTTCAATGCAACACAATGCTTCTGCAATGTATGAAAATGCCACCGCATTCAACTTTTTCTTGCAAACAGAGAGTATGACCTGATTCAAGAAAAGAGAATTGAGGTGAGATTGACTAAAAGCTCACAAAAACTGCCGATGAAATAAATAGGTCTCTAAGCATTAAGGGTTTACTCGCTTCAAAATTAGAAAACTCTGAAAAATCCAAAAGATGGTGGTTACAAAAAAGCCGCAAAACCTACCTCTTTGAAAACTCTGTTAATTTTTTCTGTTTGGATACCAGATTTGGCACACTTTATAAAAAACTCTTTTAACATCTTAGCAATGGGAACAGAGAAAGTCTGATCGGAAATGCTGTCTTTGTCATAGAGATGGCATTCTTCTAACGAAAGTAGCAGAGGACCTGTGATAAACTTCCAATTCTCGTCATCTAACAAGCGAGTATTTTTGACATCCAGAAGCAGTGTTGTTTCAACAGCCCACTTCGTAACATATCTGTTGTCATGGTGAAATGCCCGTGACAGAGCCGTGATAAGCCATGACACGTGCAAGTGGGTTACTCCTAGAAATAAGAAAATATCATACACATTATAACTTGGTTATTCTTAAATGACGTTGTTATGAAATAAATAGGAATTGACACGAAATTTACCACTTGAATTGGCTGTACATAATTCTACAAGTTCCTGGACACTTGATAGTACTGGCAGCATAACATGAAGCTGAAAAATGCATAAAATAAGTTGAAATAAAAAGTCAGATTTTAAATAGCTGGTACCTCTTATCAGCCCCCAGAATGGCGTTAATTTTTGTTACACAGCGCTAAAAAAGCCAGCGTTCAAAATTTAAAAATTGTTTCAAAAATCAGAATCAATTTTCTGGAAAAATTTAGCAGCTCAGATAGGAGAGAAACCTGGGGGAAAACAATGATGAAATAAACAAGAAAATTGTAGCAATAACATACCTGCTTCTCTTCTAATGTTTCCATCAGCAATATAAATGAATTCAAATTCAAACTTGGGATGACACTTTGTTCATTCTGCTTTGCTGAGAAATCAACAAGACATTTCAATATGTAGACTGCTCTTTTACGTGTTAATGAGTCAGGGTGAAGCAAACCATTCTGAACAAAACATGTAAAGTTTTTATCATTTCTTATATCAAATTGACTATTTTGACCACCAAGAAACTTCTTCAACAGAAAGCTGATAACTGCGTAAGGAGTTGTACTGCCATTATTTTCTTCACTGTGCTCTTTCATCCTCTGCCAAAGTTTCTACAAAGCAAACAACAGATGAAACTTTCATAACTAGCTAGAAGCAAGAAGAAGGAAAGGGATGATATTCTGAAAGCTTTGTCAGGCTCATATTGATTCTTAAATGATCATAAATAATCATACCATCTTATTCTGATCTCTATCAAGACACATTGATACAATTTGTGATACAACAGCCGTTACTGTGTCATCTGCACCACATGTTAGCAGCTGTAACAAAGCGTCCATTAACCTGTCACTGTCAGTAATGTTTCCCTCTTCGTCACACGTGTTTAACTGTTGTTGTTGTTGTATAAGACAGTGTAGCAACCTCAAAACTGTAGATACTGGCATCGCACTGACATGACAGCATTTCTTCATCTTAACAGAGACAAAGTCTCTAATCTTTTGCTCATTAATAGCGTGACCTTTTCTGCAAGCCTCGGAAAACGCCTCGAGATTGATTAAAGAAAATTCTAAAATAAAATGCCTGCATTGGCTTGAAATTTTGCAACACTGCAAAATGATTTTATGCATAGATTCAAATAGTGAATCATTTTCACTGTCTTTCTCTGCTGCATGACTCTTATGCAGTAATAAATGAACCACACCATGACACAAATTTAGCAAATCAACTGCAATGAAACTATCCACGTGGTCGGGCCTATCCAGGCCTAACTCTTCAGACGAGGGCCTAGCACCACCACTGAAACATAGCACATTTTCGCTTAACTTCTTTGAGTTTAGGAACTCCAGAAGTGAGCATAGTAATTTTAAATCTTCTGCTGACGGTGCCTCGCAATTTTCTTCAATTTTTACGCTTAAAGCTTGCCATAAATTGCGTATTAAAGCAGGGCAGTCCATGACAAATATTGCACGTGGCGATTAATCCAGAAAGGCAGGAGGTGTACGTACGTGCGCATATGGCATATTTTGATAAAGTACAAGATGGCTAGCCGAATGCAAAATCGAAGTGACCAGGAAAGATATTTTTGTAGAGAAGAATCTAAAGCTTCGATGAAATGTATGAGCGATTCGGGTTACGATAAAAGTGCTTGTAATTCTTATTTTGATGCTTATAAAGCTTGCATGAAAGAGTGGAATGCTTTGAAATCAGAAAGGAGAAGAAAAGGCCTGCTACCTACTCCTCCAATAGAAGACCTTCCAGCATTGAAGTTGCAAAGTAAATTAAAAAAAGAATCACAAAATGAACTTACGAATGATCTGCCCGAGGATGAATAAACAACTACAATACATGCATTGTGAGAATAGACTTGGACGGTTTCATAGATGACTCATTTTTATTCACGAATCTTGCATGGAATGCAACTAAGTTATATCTTTCATTGCTTTTTAAATTTAGATAAACAGACAATTGTATAAAGTTAAAGAGTTTGCAACACACTTCGAATCATGCATATCATTTTTAAGCATTCTACTCTTTTTAACATTTCAGGACAAATTGGCATCTAAGAAAAGCAAGCAAATAATTTAAAAAATTCACACATTTGGTTTCCTACTAAATTTTCAACTAATTCCTACTTAAATACGATATTTAGACTAACAAACTAGCATATAGACAACAGAAAGATATTTGTGTCTGTTGTGACAACATATTCGCAACAGATTAACAAGAAACAATTAGATCGACCATCCAGGTCGAACATGTTCATAATTATAATGATCTTCGGGTTTGAAAAACTCTTGTAACATCTCTGGTTCAACTGCTTCAAGAAAGAGCGTGACAGTAGCAAGAGTGGCAGCATTGGTTGGAAATGCTCTGATTAATGTTGCATTAAATCCTCTGAAGAAGACTTTGTATCCTTCTTTTGCGTAGCTCTTCTTTGCACAATCAATTATTCCATTGTACAAGTTTTTGCCAATACCATCAGCTTGAATCCTGGTCTTGACCACGTCAATTGGGTAAGTGATAGCCCACGTGAGCATTCCACTCAGTCCCCCACATATAAATAATTTTGGGATATTAAAAGTGCCAGAATTCGCATTTAAGTATTTACAAAGAGAAAAATAGGCAGCGAAATAGGCACCAAAGGATGGGACCTCTCTCACAAATGTACACAGCATTCCTCTGAAGCATCCTCGCAAACCTTCGTATCGGTAGATTTTCCCAATGCAGTCAACAGGATTGGAGTAGCTGAATCTGTCTGATGCTCTCAAATGTGACTTGAGTTGCTTACGAGATTCCCCCAGTCCTTGCAATTGCATGCGCGTCTTGACAAGTTCAATTGGACCGCACAAGAAACTTTGTACGCCACCAGCCACTGCGCCAGAAATGAAATGACCTTTAACTCCTTTGTCTTTCAAACGTCTTAATGTGTTGCCTTGAACACCAAATATCACAGCATTAATGAACACCTGACCTACCAGAGGTGGTGCCATACCTTTGTAAAGTCCATGAATCTAAGAAGAAATAGACAAAGATCTGTAAGTTAGTGAATAAATGCCCATATCAAACCGACATGGTTAAATTCAGTGCCTTGCATTTTAGAAATGGAGAACAAGAGGTCAGAAAGAAAATGATGTTAACAATCAGACAGGACCAAAAAGAGACAGAAATCAAACTCACAGCTTCTTGCTTGATAATTTTTGAGAAACAATCAATTGTTCCCTTGTATCGTAAATTTGCACCATCTTGGCTTTGAAGTCTGACCTGGTGGATAAAAATTCAACATGAAAATGATCGCAATAGTCTTCTAGCAACGTTTAAAATCACAAAATCTAAATCTCAAGTGCTGATTATAAAAAATATACCTTCACTGTATCAAATGGATGTCCAACAAGAATGCCTGCAAAACCTGAAATGGATATAACAAATTTTAAATTTTAAATTAGTTATTTATCAAGAGTTCTACAGTTGCAACAAAACACAAGGCAAGTCTTTATAAAAAAATTGTTATTTGCAAAATTTCGTGGGCTTAAAAGATAAAGCTGGTTAAGAGGAATTTGTGGCTTTTTTAACAATGCCACAGTAGCTGAGATAATTGGGGGGATTTTCAAGTTTAGACTAAAGTCTTCCATTCTTGTTTAGATGCTGTCGTCCTTTACCTTTTCAAAAGTTTACAAAAACCTGGTGAAAGCTCCTCAATATTAATTAGCTTTCTTTGTCAATGTCAAGAGTTCAATGAAATGTTCTTTTGAATATATTGTCGTCTGTTGTTCTAAAGAATTGTTATCTTATAAATAAAATATTAGAGGTTGCCCACTTTAAAACTTGCTGTCATAATAAGTAATAAAATTATCATCCTAGTAATATAAATGAATTAAAATAAATATAAATTAAAAACCAATTTTTAAACATTTTAATAAAGGAGATCTTTCCTTGTTTTTTCACTATGAAATACGACACAAAATCGTGAAAAAAGTGCAGACTTTAACTTAAGTTTTATGTTCAGCAGAAGGAAAGCATTTGAGTGACTACATTGAAATGAAACACGTAGAAAATCAGGTTATCAAAGATATCGATACTTAAATGCAAAAGAGGGCTATCACTGACGCTAGCATGGATATTATTATTCACTTCAAGAAATTGTCCCAACCCAAGATTAGAGGCCTATACGTCGACATATATAGGTAGCGCTGACAAACTAAGAGATAAATTTATAAAATTGAAGGAAGACGATAACTTACCACCAAAGCAACCACCAACAAAATCAAGGGCCATTCCAATTAAACAAACCAGTTTAATAGCTCTCTCCGTGGCCAGACGACAAAACCAAATTTGTTACTAGTAACTCTGTCAAAACTACCATGGCGAGAGAGTTGGTTAAAAATTTACGAGGAAGCATGACGCATTCCGTATCACGGGTAGCAGAAGACTGGGGAGAGTGTGGATACAATGGAATTTAGGGGGTGTGTTTGAGGTTGAACGAGGGGTTGAAATTGAGACAAAATAAATAATTGTGGTAAAAAATGCAATAAATCCTTCAGGCTATCCATGTTGTCACACCAAATGTAATGCATATGCCGATTATTACAAAGAACTGATATTCTCTAAAAACGACAGCAAAATGCGTTTGGGGGGGGGGTCAGTTACTTTCATCCCAAGAGATTCCAATTTCTCGCAGTAAGTGTGATACAATGTTTTCAACCAGCAATTGCCATGCAAGATGACCTCAGAGAACAACAAACAAAGACGAACTTTAAAAAACAAAAGGACGTTTTGAGAATAAAGGAAATTTGCTATATGGCTCATTAACTGTATTACTTAGGTTGATTCGACGTTTTACAATAAATGTCAATTAAAACAGCTGACGAAAATCGAATCAAGTAATTAAATTCTAAATCCTAAAATCAATGTATAAACGAAGGGTCTTTTGAAGCCTTCTTTTCTAGGGAGGTTAATAAACTTACGAGGGAAACAGCTAGAAAAATTCTCATTGAAACAAGTTGATCCCTTTTACCAGCGAACGAGACCTAAACACAATAATATATCAAAATTTGCTAAAGAGCCTATCCAGTAGAAGCAGTGGCAAAAGTAGTAGGATAAGACTTCGAATCATATATCCAACAGTGCAATGGAGATTATTGTTAGAGTTAATTGACAAGTCGTAAAGAAGCGAGTGCTCAACACAGCCAGGGTATATGTATTATTGGTCAAGGATGGTTGACAGGTACACTCGCTTTGAAGTGTGATAACAATTCTTCGCTCCAATGCACAATTACAAGAGCAAAGATGCAAAGTCACATGGACTGTAACTATCAGGTCCCCGGCGTCTTGGCCCAAAAAATGGTTCATCTGTATTCAACTCTTAACCACGACTACAACAGTGGAGATCCTGAAGTGAAATTTCAATTTAAGCGTCGAGTAAGGGAAGATTTATACTGAACAAGTGAAGAGAAGATGAAAGGCTAAGAGTCCACGTTCATGCATGTGCATCCACATAATATATATTTAGATCTGCTTGGATTTTAAGAAGAAACCCACGTTAAGCTGTGTCGTTTTTGTCGAAACTTGTCACGTCCATATTCCATTGTTGTGTGATGGAACTTTGATCGCAGTTATTCAGAACAAGGCCTTTGTCACTCTGGGCCTCGACACTGTCAATGCAGAGTTTTGATTGGATGTGAACAAGATGCGAATTCATATCATCGTGTTTCCATTTCTGAATAACAAAGATCGAAATAAGTGAACGGGCCACGGTCATATCTAGTGTAGATACAAATATAAACAATTGCTTTTTGATTATATACAAGAACATTGAAGGGGCAAAGAAATGGCTTCGATATGAGGGACAGGAAAAGAAGTCGTACCTGGCTGTTATCTTTTTCATCGCATGGTAATAATTGAAGGGGTGTACCAGGTGATGGTTGCTTGATACTGAGACAAAGTCCCTCGTTCTTTATCTGATGCGCCTTTGTGATGGACCATTCCTTACAACAATTAAAACAAATTAAAAAATAGTAATGATAAAACAAAAGAGTGGAATTGCCGAATGAGCTTTCATTCGCTTCAGTAACAGATGATCATACCCCTTATCCAAATACAACCCAACCCATGATCCATTTATTTGGACCAATCATAAATTTGGCTAGATCCGTCCCGCTCCAAACGATGGAACATATAAACGGGTGACGTCATGAACTGTAGTCATGGTTACCTGGTTGCCACCTTGGTTATGACATTCGAAAATGCCAACAGTTCCTTCTTCCCTATTCCCCATGGTATCAATGCATTTATCATTCTGTTTTATTGATCCGTAAGACAGGGTGTCGTCAGTAGGAATTCTGCAAAATAAATTGAATGCGATCAAAGGATGTGCATTGGATGTGATGGATTAGAGTTTGGATTAAGCATGATTGATAATAACTTGCATTAGACATGGTAGATTAAAGTTTGGATTAATCATGTTTGTTCACAGCTTGTATTGAATGTGATAGATTAGAGTTTGGGTTAATCATGATTGATCAGAGGTTCTTCAATAACTCAACGATTATTTTCTTAATTGAATAACTAAAGTCCTTATAGGTGAATGAGATAAGAAATTCAAAATGAATACGAACTCGAAAACTACTTACTTGAGCTCTGGGTAGACATTCTCAACGTACCACTTGAAAGGTTTGCATTTCAGCTTCTTCCTCAATTGCATTCTTTCGGTTATGCTACAAGAAAAAAGCTCATGAGCTCACAATTCATAAACTCAGAATGTTGAATGAAGAGTTTCGAGCATAACCGATACGGTAGCTCCACAAGACACCAACATTTATTCGAAGCACCAGTTGGATCAAAATAAAATCACCTTGAATAACAAGGTTTGAGGCAATGCATGGATTTGTATGTGAAATGGATGTGAAATTATGTTGGCGTGGATATCATGAGACAAAGTAAAAAAGGTCTAGTTAACATGTCACTGCATGTTACTACAATGAACCAGTACACCCAACATGACAGCACGCCAAAACGAACACTGGAAGATAAATTGATAACTTACTCGCCAAATGCTGAATTTCTTGCATATGGTACAGCTGCGTAGTAATATCTTTTATAGTCATCCATCCACACTTCAGCCGCCCTTCTTGTGTTCCTAGGAAACAAACGAACTTATAGCAACAACAACAACAATCATAAGCAGCAACAACAACAATCATAAGCAACAACAACAACAATCATAAGCAACAACAACAACATTCATGTACACAACTGAAGTGAACAAGAAAGCACGTGGTTATATCCTGAACATCATTCAATGGAGTCTAGAATTCGTTATACTGGGGAAAGTTGGGGTGGGGGAAGGGGGCTATGAAACTTCTCAAACTAGAGATTCGAATTTAGCTGTAATGTGTGCCAATATGCAAGACAACAAAAGAAAGATCAGATGTGATTTTAGAGAGCAAGATAAGCGTACTTTTGAAAAACGTTCATGCTGCCACCAGGGAAGTTATACGGATGACGATTTCTAAACACGTGTCCGACTCTTGAGCAGGGAATTATCTCCATGCTTCCACCGCACTGCCAAGCACGAAATGAAATCTCTGAAATCGGGAAATAACATTGGTTATACGAAGGTAGTTTTGTAAGTGGTGAACACTTTTAACAACAAATATATACTGTTACTTCATGAGAGAAACACGATGCCAGCAGATTGACATCATTGAATAAAATACATTCGAATAATGATATATTATAAGAAATACCTCATACAATCTTACCTAAGTTCTCACCACCCCATACGTCCATGTTCATGTCGTATTTTCCAAGCTGTTCAAACCAACGCTTATCAATAGCAAACAATCCACCTGCTATCACTGGACTCCTGAAAGAAAATCGGGCAACAGATATCGATGAGAACAGAAAAGCAATTAGCAAGCAATTTTGCATACAGTTAAGAGATGGCATGGCAATTCAAGAATTGGAAGCTATGCAGCTGATACGCGCCTGTGGCCAAATCGCCCTTCAACCAAACGGATATTCGGCCATACAAGACAAATGTTTTTTAATTATGTACTGTTTTTCGTACTTTATGGGAGCTGTGGGGTCATTCTGGTGCGTGGCAAGAGCATTTGCGGGTAAAAAGTCCCATTTGAAGTTCAAATTCCAGCCAAACCCTGAAACAATAAATAAAATCAACAATGAAACAGAAAAAACTAAACAAAAGCTGACAGTAACTAATGAAAAAATTGTAATTCAAACCTAAGCAAAACACACTCAAAACATCGGGCAATTCGACTGTGAAATTGTACTCGAATTAATGAAAGAACAAATGTATTTCTGAGTAAATTACCTCCTCGCAAGTCAGACGATGAGCTCAAATAATTGAAATTATCCATGCTGATCACGTCAATAATTGGGGATGCGATTTCTTTGCGATTCTACGAGAAAATAACAACAAACAGATAAACAAAAACTCGTAACAATCTCTACCTCGATTTCACTCAAGTTTTAATCAGCTGGTCTGTAATGTGCGCGTGGTTCCATGTTTTAGCTATACTCACGTGTTTAATTGTTTGCATCAGTGGTTGAAGCCAGTCAGGGTTGCATTCACAATGACTGTCAAGAAATGTCAATACTTCACCTTTGGCGATATCAGCTCCTTTCACTCTGGAACGAATTAAACCTACAAGACAAACATGCACAGTGGAGAATACGAATACGTGTCTGACGATGATACGTAAAACATCTTCAACAGAATGATCTACAATCAAAAATTGAGTGCAACTACCTTCGCGGTTAGTATTTCTTATCAGTTTTACTTTGGGAAGCTTTAGCAGTTCTTTACCATCATCAGCTATAAAAATGAACAGGAAACGCAATCAATTATTTGGAAACGCAACTTGGAAACGCAAAATCGAATGAGGCACAGGGATGCAATGTAGTGAGTCTAGTCAAGTAAGGGCTGCCATGTCCTCCTCCACAGAAGCAAAACCTGGACATTGTGTAGCAAAGCATTGAGTTCAAGTCCAAACTGCAATGACAGTATTAGCAAAGCTGATGTAGGGGGGGGGGGATTGTTGAATTAAATATTCATGAAGATTCATTATGTTATCATGTTTTGAAAATATACTTACGATTGTCACTGAAGTCGTCCACCATGATAATTTCAACAAGAAGATGTGATGGACTCTTATTCAGCACACTGAAAAGAATTGAAAAATACTTTAACATCACAATGAGCAAAGTATTACGTGTGAATGTTTATTGAGTTGGATACTGATATTTGAAAAATACCACAACATAGAAGATGCTAAAGATGGCAATGATAAAGAAGAGGTTCTCTGCCCAAAACTCTTTACAGAAGATGACATAGATGAAGATAATGGAGATGAATAAAATGATGAAGAAAAAGTGCACAAACCTGATGACAGTTCTAAGCAGCGCTGATCTTCCTTCATTATGAAAACAAATAATGACAGATGTAGTTGGAAGAGAGATGTCATAAACTTTTGATCTGCATCTGTAAAGGAACAAAAAAATGAATCAATCAATCATTGAATCAAATCACTGAATCAATCAAATCAAAGGCATCATTCAATTATAGTATTACAACATCAGTAAACTGGTAGAAAAACTTCATTCCATTTTAAAGATTTTAGTTGAAATGATTTTTAGGTCTGGTTTCTAGGTAACCGGTTTTCCTTGAAAGTAATTTTAAAATATTGATTCCTGGGTTCTTATTGAATTTTTGCAGCAAAGTGAAAAAACCTAGGTATCATTCACAAGCAATATCTGGGAAATTTTATCTTTTGTGTTGGAGACTGTTTGTCTGTCTAATATTAGTTAAATAGACTCACAGCAGGTTATTTCTTCCACATAACAGTGCAAAGACATAGCACTCTTTGTTAATTTGTTAATGTTTCACAAGAAAATGAAATATGAAAATCATCCCAGCTAAGTTATTTTTAGTTTATAAAATAAAATTGCAATACTATGTAAACATAGAAATTGTTACAGCACAGGTGAAAGGGAAAATGTTTTCCACTGAAACAGCAAAATATAAATTAGCCAAGCATATTTAAAAAACAACATTAAATATTCCCAGCCTTAATGCAATTGTAGACATTCTTGCTTTTAACCAAAACCCACAGGAAAGTACAAAGTTTCTTAAACTATATGAAGTTTTGAGTCTTTTAATGAAATTTGAAGCATATAATGAAGCAAATTCAAATCAGAGCAGATAGGAAAAGGAAAATATTTGAAACCTCAAGTAATTTAAATAAACTGTAGTAGGTAGATGAATCACAGAGATTATCTCAAATTTATGTTAATAATAACATGTAAAATTTGTTGATAATATAAATCGAGCGTTATGATATACTCACTTTCCATCTCTGACATCTGGCACCTCACGGTCAACTGGTAATTTATCGCTTTCCTTTTGATTATAAGCATTTCGTCCATATGCATCCTCGTCAGGTTTCAAAGCAAATGCATCAACATATGATCTAGCATCCAAATCTGATATTTTTCTCCTATCTACAACTTTCGTGACGTCGTTATCACCTTTATTATTGCTTTCTTCCTTCGGTTCACGTGGATGCTCCTCTTTTAGCCTTGCCTTTCTCCCCTTTACAACATATTCATGTCTAGATTTTTCAGGTTCAAAAGTCCTGTGGTGTTGTCCAATTAAGAAAAAATACATTCCACCTATCCAAACTATAAAAAGCGTTGCCACTGCAATACGATTCCTTCTTATTTTCATTTTGCAAGTATCTAATTTGTTTGTAGAATAATCAATGGTCCAGTGTAATCTGCTGCAACAGATTTATTTCACAGTGAACTGGAAATTAATTTCTGCAATGTGTCGGGAAAATGTATTCCAAGATGAAGGAGAAAGAACAAAACAAAATCCAGTTCAAAGCAAATTGCACATTATTGTTGATGAAGAACAATACGGAACCGACTTTGCTGAGTTAAATTGTACCAGTTGTTTGCAAAAATATGATAACCAGCCTTGAAACAATAAACTGTTCAGAAGACATCCAAACAACTCCAAAACTTGCAGTGCGCCATGTTAGGAGAATCCGCAAGAGTGACACGTGTTAGTATAAAACCCAGACCAGGAATGCGACTTGGACTAAGAGTCTGGTGACGAGGACTCTATTGCCAGCTGCATGACGTAGGCGATGAAGTGTTCCATACAAAATTCCATTTCTTCACCTTTTTTTGTTTATTTTGGTTTTCAGGCAATAATAAATGGAGAACATCGACACAGAAATTGATGCAACTAGCCTTTACCTGATAAATATCATTTTACATCAAAATAAGACAGACTTCAAATTTTACGAGCATTGTGAAAAATTTCAATAGATGGAGAAACATGACAGAATATCAACCACTTGATATTGTGAAATGGGCCATTATAATTACAATCAAATTTACCAGACAGCAACTAAGAAAGGAAACCTCAATTAAAAGCTCAAAAAAATTATAAAAGCAAAACACATGATCCATAATATTCTTCAAACAATCAAAATTCAGTTAATATACATAATTTTAAGTTGTTTTTTGTTTATCATTATCATTACTATCAGTTGATTTATCAGATTGTTCAGTTACTCCAAGTTCTTTGTCAATTCTCTCCTTGGCTCTGAATATTTTTGACTGCAGGTAGAACGAACCACCTTTTTTCTTGTCGTTTATTGCAAATAAATAATCAAAGTTTTTCTCAATGAGTTTTGGATCCAGTTCTTTGACATTTAAAATCTCTTTTGCTTCGTCGAGATTCATTCCCATTAAACTATCCTTTGCTGCCTGCTTGCTGCCTTGTTGAGAACTGCCTGCTGCCCGTCTTGCTGCATTTCCACTCTGGAATTCTTGCTTCAAAGCTTGTGTAAACGCTCTTCCTACTATTTGACCACCAAGGACGATAATTTGTGCTATAAATTTTGCCATTCTCGTATCTTCAACAGCTAAATGAGCCAGAAATCACCTTTATGAACAAATTAGGCCGCAAAGTTCCATAAATTAGGCTTACCACATGGGCCTAAGTTTCGTTCAGCTTGCAGAGAAGCACATGCAAAATTCCCTGTCTAATAATTTGTATCCTTCACAAAGTACTACAGCAATTGAAATTCGCTGAGATAAATAAGATAGTAAAAACCTTGATCTTCAAAATCTTTGTAGAAGTTTTCTGTGCAACTTCACAAAACACGTGAAATTTTCTAACATGTAAATTGTAATGTAAATGACGCAATAACGACGCATGCGCGTCGGATCAATTTGCTTTAAGCCTCACTTTCAATTCCAGCCTCATACTCTCTGACAAAACAATATCAAATATGGCTGCCCAGGAAAGACGAATGCAAAATATGATTTCTACTATAAAAAACAACACTGAATTAAAGGAAATGAACCAGCTTCGAACACGAACACCTCCATTCACATCTGGCAAGAAGAGAAAATTAAATTCTAGAATAGACGTTGAAGATGACATACAATCTCAAAGTCCCGCATCAATAACTGGACAAGTACTTTTACAAAATTGAAAAACCCATCACATTTTTCATACCAAAACAACAATGTATTATTCTTTACATTTCTAATTGCATTGTTTAATTTTCTTGATTTAAGGATGCTTCTGAAATACAAGAATTCGTCTTCAAAAACCCGAATTTCGAGCACTCCGCAGCTCGAGGTGGTAAAAAACGAACATGGAGAAACTTGAAACAGGTCGTGTCTCAAGAGAGAACTTTGGTATGGCCTGAAAATAGTGTCACATATGGCAGTATTGACGCTCCATTATCATTTAAACCTGGCAAAAAGTATTCAGACATATCTGGTTTTCATGCAAAATACACCGATCCACAAACCAAACTCAGATACTCAACATCAGCTGAATTTAGAAATATAAGACAGTTATCATATGATCGTATGCAAGGATACTTATCTCTAAGAAATGCCTCCTTTGTACCATAAAGTCTATTCTATTAACTAATATTTATTAGGTAGAGTTTTTTGTATAATTATTGCAAAATTTATTGCGAAAAAGAATTTTTGATTTCGTGTGTTGAATCTGTGAACGAGAAGTTTTCCGCCCATAATTTAGTTCCGGGTTTTAGTTTAAGATATATCTCCCACCTTTGCATTGACGCAATGGAAGTGGTTGATTGCATGAAATTAAAATCTTCCTAAAAGCTAGGAACCAAATCATTCCCATAATGGAGATCGTTTCATGTTATCAAACTTCCTTTTACATCAAATTAAATTCCCAAAGAAGCAGTAATTTAGAAAAACTTCCTGATATAAATTACTGTCTTAACGCCATTACATAACACGTTCTATTTGCATGTAAGCTTCATGCAAATAAAATGTGCCTCGGAAAAACCTTCCGAACATTGTACAAAAAGGATCAGGAAGAAAAGTCCGAGAACAAATTTTATTCCTGATTTTCGGACATAAAAGCGGGCCATCTCTCCAGTCTGGTCAATCAGTCAGCGTTCTAGCAAGCATCTTGACAAGCCAAGAGGGACGAGCAGAAGTAGCCGAGCTTAAAAGACAAGACAGCAAAAATATTCGAAAAGATGATGAAATCAACAGTGATCATTGTACTTGTTGTGGTCCTTGCTTTGGTCGTCGACCAAGGAGACTGTTGGTGGGGAAGAAGGCGAAGACGAAGCAGTGGTAAGACAGACTAAGATATGTACTGTACTTTTATTAATATGAACAGATGCTTGCTTGTGTACGAGGAGGGACAAGAATCCGCTAGCATGCGCAATAGCAGTAAATTACTTTTATATTGAATGCGAATCAATGTACGCTTAAATTTCATCTTGTAAGAAAGTTACTCTGTTGTCGCTATTGTAGTATGATATTGAGCGTGGCTCGAAATTCGAAATAAGAACGCTTGGGATACTGCAGTGCTGTGACAGTTTTAAGCATTGTTACGGGGTATAATAGGATGCATTTCATGTACATTTCAGGTCGAGGAAGTTGGGGCATAAATAATGGAGGAGTGACGTACACTACTAAAAGTGGTGTCAAAATCACTGGATATGGCACAATCAAACCTAAATCGGTGGGTGTCAAGGTGACTATTCCGTTCGGAAGGAAACGCAGATCAGTAGAAGAAGAAGAAGTTACGCCCCCCACACCCATCCCCGATGAAACAATCAACGACGAAGATGTTGATGATGAAGATGAAGGCGATGAGGTGCAAGAGGTTGAACCAACAACAACAACAACAACAACAAATTCAACTGCTACTTCAATGCCAAGTGAACCACTTCAACAAATGGTGAAAAACGAAGAGATGAGAAATGCTTGTGAAGAATGCTTGGAAGTTCAACCGTTTGATCTACAGGATAAGGAGATCGAAAACAAAACTATTGCCGACAATGATTTCGTCATGGTGGTGAAGTTTATCGAAGAGAACAAATCAGCAGCAAAGTTGGAGGCGAAGATCAAATTCGAAGTCATTGATGTAGTGAAAAGTCCCATCTCCTCGATAACTAAAGGTGAAACATTTACAATAAACGCACAAATGGCAAGCTGTCCCTGTTTGAAGTCAATTGAGCCAGGGTATTATGTTGTCACTGGTTCAATGGACGAGCAAAATCGTTTGGTACTTTCCAATTCTCTGCTTGAGTTTGAAGAGTAACTTTGACTGGTTCATAATAATATTTCAATACAAAATAAAATAGATTTATCATTGACAGTTATTTAAAGTAGTGTAATTAAAGCACGAGGTATTTACCTGCTCAGATCACATTTAATAATAATTTTATCAAATATGCTTCTGGTAGGTGAATAAATTTAGCAATCGCTTAATGTATTCTATATTTTTCTTTGTAACAAACTGTCATTGATCAATAAAAAATTAAAAAACAAACAAAAGCCTCTCAATTCACGTCTGCATCTCCCAAAACGAATTGTCCGTATTTCTTCGATTAAAAGCCCCTGTTATAAGCGCTCTCCCTTAAATAATCGCCCCCGGCTCAAAGAGGTGCCCTTTGCGGAGCTAGGAGACCTCCATGTGACCGAAGGGGTAAGTATAAAGAACGCTTGTACGTGGCCCACTTATTCAAGTTCCTTGAGCCAAAATTCCTAAATATCAATGTAGGCGTCGGTGCTGTTTTCTGGATCTTGGGAAGCATGCAAAATAATGCGTGCTATTGGATTGGCATGAATCTGATTAATAAATCTCCACATTTAAAGGTATACGAAGGAGTTAAATCGGCCTGCGCTAAAAATACATTGCAATTCAACTAAACGCAAACACGCGCATTAAAATTTAACTTCCTGTGATCACATGCAAATGGACAATAAAACACTAGATTGGACTTTGGAGTCGAAAACACCAAAACAAGTGATCACATGCACACTTTCCTGGTCATCGCACAACTACATTTGATTGGATAAAATCAAGCATCTATTTATAGATTTCCCAGACCCCTTGGCATATGCCACTTTTAACTCCTTCGTATACCTTTAAGTTTGATCTCTCAATTATTAGCATCGGCAGACAAATTAGTAATTGGTTAAGGTTGAAAGAAATTGCATCGCTCGCTGACAACCATATCCGTGTTACTGTCGCGACACGGATATAAATCCTTAAGCAAAGTTCATTAACACACCCTAAATATTGGGGCACTAGGGAGACCCTTATCCACGCGTGTAGCGCGGCACGTTTTGTAGGGATTAAATCCTTGGGGCATACAGGAGTACAGAGTGCAGCATTTCTAATCATTCTTCGTTGGAACTCAGAGAGCTAGCACAATTTCTCCCACCCTCCCTCTCCTTATTATTGTTTATTGATTTGCATTATGATTTCAGTCATTGTTCTGTAGTTTGACCATTCGGTTAGTACTGCCTGGTGTACCGGCCGGAGTTTGTCGGAATCACCGACCGTAAATGCCTTTCTTTGCTCAAGCAATCCGGGCCGGTAGGCTAACCGCCCAATTTCTTGAGATAGCTTAAATTGGGTTAAATTAGGAGACAAAGGGCCCATGTACAGTCGACTTTCTGCGGACTTAGCTCAATGGTGGTAATTAATTGGAATGCAAGGAATCGAGAAATTTGCTCAACGCTGAAAAGCAGCAAGTTGTCATCATGCATTACTCATGTAACTGCCTGATGACAGTAATAAACGAAAACAACATGGCTGGTTTTCGAAGCTCAGAACAAGATCAATATTACATGTTATGAAAACGCACAGGAGAAATGTTCTGAATGAATTGTGAATTATGCCCCTCCATTGGCAAGTACCGTTATATTTTGGGCAAATATAACGGTACTTGCCGTTATATTTTGGCATATTTTGGGCAACAAATGGCTCCACGTTCACGAATGCCCCCTCCATCATTTCAGTCCTACATGTTTGAGAGGCAGCACTCTGAGGCCAATCTCATTTATGCTTGCATTGATATAGAAAATGTTCAAGCAGTCCTTTTGTTAAACATTTTCTGTTGTTTTTTTCCAGCAAATAAACTATAAATATAAAGAAAACCTTTTCTCTTCTTCGGGCATTTTTAATTGCATGCGTGACCTCAACAACAAAATGAAAACAAAACCTGCCTGTTTTCTTGCACAACAGCGAATATGTTATTGGCAATGACAGGAGGAATTAAAGTGAGCAAGTTGAGCACCTCGAGGCTGATATCAAGTTAGTGATGAAAGCCCCCAATGGTGTGCAAATGAGATTTGGTGAGTAAATCAATTGTGTTGCACCGCCGTGAAAAACGTCTATAAAAGTGAGAGGGACGAATCAGAGGAGAGACAGACAGAAGAGGCAGGCAAAGTGTGCGATACTCCTGTGGACAAAAAGTGTGGCTAGTGAGAAGAATAGAAAGAAAGATGATGAAAACAACAGTGGTTATCGTACTGGCTGTTGCCTTTGGTTTGGTTATTGATCAAGGATATTGCTGGTGGGGAGGAGGAGGAGGAAGGAGCAGTCGTAGTAAGGCATTTGACTATTTATATGTTAAGAAGTGTTGCGTTTGTCAATGCACGACGAAACAAAACCTGAGTGTATGCTTCAGGCAAGAGTATATGAGTACATATGGGTGTACATGAGTGTATGTGAGTGTGGGTGTCTGTGTATGCAAGACTGAGAAGCAGTTATCTGAGTGGAATGCCCACTTTTATAAAATTTGCTGCCGAGTAAGAGCTCCAAAACCTCGAGCGTTTACTCGAATACATGTGGAGATCACAGTGAACGTAGTGTGTACTCTCTCTTATTTTTTGCATTTTATTTTAGGCCGACGTGGAAGATGGAGCGTTCGCAACGGAGGAGTGACGTACACTTTCAGAAACGGTGTCAAAGTCACTGGATATGGAAAAGTCAAGCCTAAAACGGTTGGAGTGAAGGTGACAATTCCATTCGGAAGAAAACGAGACTCGATGGCAGAGAAAGAGCTAAGAAATGAAGACCGAATACCCGACATTGAAGAAAACATGGCTGCATCAGATGAGCTTGACCCTGGTGCACGACGACAATTGTCCCAAGCTGGGAGAAAACAAAAGAACTGTGCCAAATGTTTGCAAGTTCGACTCTTCAATCCGAAAAACAGATATCTGATGAAGAAAATCGTTTCACGATATGATTTCGTGATGGTGGCGAAGTTCCTTGCGGAAAACAAATCAGCAGCAACCTTGATAGCCAAGATCAAGTTTAAAGTGGAAAAAGTAACGAAAAGTCCAACTAAAAAGATATACGCAGGTGAAACGTTTGTGATGAACGCAAAGATGGTAAGCTGTCCCTGTTTGAAGTCAATTAAACCAGGCTACTATGTTATCACTGGGTCATTGGATAAGAAAAGACGATTGGTACTCTCCAATACTCTGCTTGAAGTTTATTAACCATTGCTTAAATAATTTTTGCTTTTCTTATGGATAATTCCGCTTATTTTGCCTTTTTAAATTTTTGCTTCGCATTTTTGTAGCAATGAGCTGTGCAATTGATAATAAAAAGTAAAAACAAATGTCTCGCCTAATCCTTTCATCTCAATCTTCCAACATGAATATATAAAACGTATTTACATATGAAAGACCGATTAATGAAAGTAATATCCTCGTAATTTAAAAAGTATGCATAATTGCGAAAACTATTCCCATAAGCGTGCCATAGATCATAGCCAGCTTAAAGCTCTCTCGATCCTCAATTGTGATTGCAACAGATAATTCTCATTGATAAGAGGCTGTAAAACAAATCGTGACGACAGACTGGGCACGACACGAGAAAAAGATCAAGAGCAAATAATACAAGATGGAGATACAAGATGACAAGGCCTCACCTTCTCCAAAAGCCCCAATGATTTCAACTTTGGGAAAAGGAAATCGTAAAACTCGAAAACCATCTTCAGTTGAACAAGTCTTTCATTATCACAACCACCTTTCGTAACATCATTTATAATCTAAAAAAAATTGATAGCATTCAATATCATCTGACAAAAATGAACAGCTAATCTTCAGTTAAAAGGACAAATAGTAGGATTTTGATGACCAACAACTAAGGTACTTAACCAGAGAAATCTGGCATGATTTGATTTTGCATGGTTAATAGAATAATAATAAAATAATGTGATAGTTGCCTGTTCTATGCTCAAATATGTTTGCAGTATCTCAAGCTTCTCGTTAGAGACACATTCAAACAAAACACTGGATAGAAACTCAGCATCGATCTGAAAAGAGAAAATAGAATTTAAAAAAAGATAGAAACATTTTATACAAAACTGGGAAAAATCAAAAACTCGATAGTAAACACCTGTACGAAGATATATATATATTTATAAGAATATCATTTGATTCTTAAATATTCTTAAAGGTTTGGGTGTATTATATTTAATACTTACATGGGAATTGGTGTCATTTTGTGAACAGAAAAACTCTGCAAAAAGCACTGCATCTGAGCTTGAACTAAAAGATTTTATTGTTTCAAGCTGGAATAACAAAAAACGTTTCGATCAACATTCATTTGAACCTTATAACACAGTATCAAGATTTCATAGATAATAATATTTCAGTTTAATTGCAAATAAAATACAGAATAAATTCATAAATCTTAAAATCATATAGAACCACAAGTCTCTTTACCAATATTATAATTATATCTAATTTCATACAATAACTATTATTATTATACCTGAAGATCAGTTCAGTGGAGTAAGCTTACCTTTTCCGATTGTTCAGTAAAGGTTCGAGCCATCAGATTCTTATGTCCCTAGAATATGAAAAAAAGAAAGCTGCTATATGTTGGCGAATGCTATCATTGAAATGCATGGAGAATGCTATCATTGATATACAAAGGACTCTCGTTCCAGCAACAAGACTGACTCGTTAGTACGAATAATGGTGAAGCATAAGTGAGACATGGTATAGCACAAGTCTTTGCGATAAAAACATACCCACCTTTGGATCCTCAGAATACGAGAGATAACCAGCTTTCCGTTTCACACGCAAACAACTTATGGTCTCGATAATACGCTCACTAAACCAAAATTACAAGTAGGCATAGTCACAAAATATTTAAAACCAAATAAATATTGAAGTAGTATATAGGGATGGGAGTATTGAAGTAGTAGAAAGGGATGGGAGTTTAAGCTAGTAAGCAGACGAGTTTTAAAGAGTTTGTCGTTGAAAAAAACTAAGATTACTACTCTTTAATAATCTTAGTGCTATTGATATATACCGTATGACTGTATATGATTGCATTACTGCATGACTTACTATTCTTGCTCGCTTCCATCAAAACTGATTGTGATAGGCCAGTACCTTGGACCGAGAACTTGTATCTAGAGAATAATAATGACGACAATACAATAATGAGAAATCATGATCGAAAACAAATGGGATTATTAAGGAGATGGAATCGCGATACAGCGATGAAATAGTTTGATGTGTGCAAGTTTAATTGTTCTATGGACTATTCTATTGTTCATGGATCAAAACATCACGAATAACGTAGAAGTGGGCTATATAAAGCGTTTATTAAAATTGGGGCCGAAAGGGGAGGGAGGCAATAATATCAAAATGCCACCCTGTATCCAGATAATTTGTTCAGGGTTTGTCAAAAAAGAGCATCGTAATACCTCACTAATCAAGGAAAATTCTGGAACAAAACATGGAGCGAGCAGTTTAACGGTTGATGGAGGATATGACGAAGTTGCCTGGAAGGGAAAGTAGCAAATATAAAAAACAAGATATTGAAAAGACATTACTGGTGTTATACATCAAATATCAATTAAACTAAACACGAGGACCAGCTCAGCTTAATACCACTGGTTCAGCTACAAACCCCATCTTAATTTCATCTACATACTATGAACTATTTTGCATTGTTTCTTACATTAGCACACGTGATGTCTTTGAGCTACTAAGAGTGGCTTTCACAGAATAAAACGAATGAATACCTTTAGCTTGACCAGAAGAGGAGCATAGCATATGGAATCGGTCTCCAAGTCTCGAGGTACAACCAATCTTGGCTCACACGCCAAAACGTACAGATGACGTAATGCCTGAAGGTGGTACCTGACAAAAGAAGAACGTTTGTACATTTACATTACATTGCAAATATCCAAACTTCAAAGAAAAATTTCATAAAGGACTAGTTACTTCAAACATGCAAAGTCAGGCAAAGACAACTACCTACCGAATATCTCCACTGTTCAATGGAAATTTTGGATACAAGGCACACACGAGACCAGCGACTGCTTTGTTGTTCGTCGCCAATGTGTACCTAGAAACAGAAAGACATTAACTATGTATATTATACTGGCTACATTGCACCCTTGGCATTGATAAACTTAACACTGCTTATCGAGTAAGACTATAGTCATACCAGGGTCATACCAGGGGGAAAAGGTTTTGTTGTATTAACAATCCCTCCTACCTTCCTCCTCCTAAGAATAGGAAACCAATGGCCATGTGAATGGCTTGATGAGAGCCATAAGTAATATCAGGTTGCGATCGTTTTCTCAATGAACGGGCGATCCGCAAAACCTCCAGATTGCCACTACCAGCCATTACCTAATCGTAAAGAAAATGCCAACATTCAGTTTAACACGTTTAACATCAATTCGAAGGAGAGAACCTTCAATTCTCGCAAACTTCAAGACGAAAGAGCAGTCAATTTTCGCGAACTTCAACCATGAACGCAAACACTTCTCCACGCGAAAATTTCCCCTTATTAAAACAGCTAAGAATGAATGCATACTTTGTGCACAACATAATTGTTGGTGACATAATCGTTGCTAGTCTCGGTGATACTTCTTAATTTTCAAATATATAGCTAGTTACTCACCAAGCTTAATGATAGCAATGTCACATCCAAACACATTTCTCCAATCGATTTTCCACCCTAAAAGAAAACAGGCACAGTAAAGTACAGACAACAACAACAACCCTTCCAAAATACAACAAACATCCAAGTACACCCCTGCCCCAGTTACCCTGCCCCGTTACCTTGTTCTACCATAATCTGGTCTTGACGCTTGATACAAAATGAAGTTACTTTGGTTCCCTTTTGGTTCACCAGAGACAGGAAATTCGTTGCATTCAGTGATGAACACAATATTTGAAATAATGCAATATGTTTGAAAAAAAGAATATTGTCAAGAATATATGTGAGGAGAGAAAAGAATAGCTTGCACACACTACCTTATCAAATATTGAACTGTTGACAATTGTTTTGAATTTTTTGGTGTAGTACAACTGGAAAGAGAAAGAGTAATCAAACAATTGCTCACAAAGCTGATCGAAATATTGCTGATGCGTTGTTCTCAATGCATTATTCATGTATCCGGAATAAGCATAGAGTTGTATAGCTTGCATGACATGCATTTCCATGTATTGTGGCAGTATGTGTGGAGTAAGGTAAGATATACTACTCACAAGGGTATCAAAAGCTGCCTTATTACAGCTTCCAGCAAACTTAATCCCCAGGGCCATACAGCTGCCAGCGATTACACAACAGTAGGACAACCTAAAATCAAAAATAAAAAACAAATAACTTAAAAAAGAAAGTAAATTAAGAAATGAATTGTAGATAAAAGGAGAATATGAAGATATCTTGTACACATTTGAACCGCTATAAACAAACTATTATTCAACTCAATTCCTCAATCTCTCCAGTGTTGTTCTGTTTTCCTATATTTTGATTCGTTCTACTCTGTGTGCATAAGGCTTGGCATTTCTTGATAACTTGAAGCCTCAAGCGAAATACTATTCCAGACAAATGTATTCAAGGCATCAAGGATAAACTGTGTTATTCGTGGTAAATTAAAATGACATACCTTAATATTTCCATGTCACTCGCATTGGTAACCTCCTTGCTTGTTTCAAAATGAACAGCATCAAATATCTGCAAGAGAACATAAAACATCTCAGAAAACAAAACGTACAGTCGTACATAAGACTGTATGCAACCAAGTTTGCAATAATAATGTAGCATTTACCTCTGGCAAATGACTCTCAACCCAAGAAGTTGACGGCATCGTCTCATCCCAAAGAATAAGTCCCCTGGCAAGAAGCTAAAGTAACAATAGGACTTAAAATTCTGTCGATAATGACGATAAGGAAGGTGATGATGGTCATAAGAAAAAAGAATTAAATAATGATGAGGAGAAGAAGAAACGAGTATATAACATTGATAATAATGTACAAGAAATCTCACTGGAAAGAAAATAATAATAATAAAATAAAAAATTACCATGAGTAGAAGGTTGTTCTGCTTGATTGTCTCCAATGTTGCCGTGGTTCCTGGGCAGCATAGCCAGTTAGACACGACCCTTTAACAATCACAAAATATATAAACAAACACAGATAACACATAATTATAGATTGTCGGATTGATACTTCGCGTGAGATATGCAAACAATACCCGTGAAACAATCAAACTGTTGATCATTAATCGAACCAGATGCTAGCACCTGGCTCAACACTGGATGGGTCTTTGTCGAGTTGCTTGAAAGAGTTCTAATGAACTTGCAGGGAATTCATTTCAAAACAAATGTATCGACATTAAAAGTAGTGAATTCTGCGTTGTCACCTGTTATTCGTTTTCAAGTAAATAAACGCAAGGGCGATAATGGCGCTGGGGCATGTTACATCTGTGTTAACAGCATTGTCTTCCTGGAAAAGATAACCAAGTCAATAAAACACAAAATACAATTAATCAATTAACTCTAACTTTTCGATATTGTGAGTATTATCAGACTTCAAAGCGTAATATACATGAATATCTGTCTGGTGAGTAGGTGCCAGTATAACAATTCTCTTTTCTGAGACGTCTCCTACCAGGGTCGTTTTGTGCTCATCACAGAGCAACGATAGTAATCATTAAAAGACCAACAAACCTTTATCAAATAACTCGGTGATTTGAATGCTTCTTTAATATATACTGGCTGCAAAACAGAAAAAAACCTCACTACATGGTAATACTCTTACCAATAAGGTAGCCCTCGTAAAATGACTATGCATCTTACTAGTTCACGTTGCTGTCCACCAAAAATATAATGATGAAGTTCTTCTGCAATTTTCAAGTCAGAAAGATATAAAGAATCAGCTCCTTTCTAAAACAAGATTCAATAAACTCTTTAAAAGGTTGGAACTCTTAAACTATCGTTGCTTACAGCTATAAGCTACAAAGCTAATACCATTTCAGAGAATAAAGCAATGAAAACAAACCCCGAGCATCAACATTCCCAAAGCAAATCCAGCAGCCAGAGAGTGCGATTCTCTGTTGACTGCATTATCCATTTCTGGACCAGGTGGTCGGCCTATTTCTTGCAGCAAGATCTTGATCAGATGTCTCTCCGATGTGCCAAGATACAGCAGCCCAGTGCCCAGTATGGCAGCGACTTGGGCTGAATGAGATATGTTCACTTCCAATGCTGTCGGCGGCAGCAAAGCATCAACATGCACTGCAAGAAGTTTGTAGGTATTCGCATCTTTAGTACCACACCTACAAATCAAGGCAAAAGAATCGTAAGTAGCAACTGTGGTAGGGATTTAAAGCACTACGGATTTACACTACACTTGGTAGCAAACGAATGAATTATAAAATATAATAAAGATAATAAATCTGCATAAAATTACTTCGAAGCAGCAATTCCAAGAAGGAGAGCAACGCTTGTGAACTCATGGCCCTAAAACGCAAAACATTTAGTTGAAAACTCCGACAGCCTTCTATAAGTGTAAATAAACACCAGCCTGGGTAATACTAGGGAACAAGACTCTATAAGAGCAACTTATAAAGTCCCGCTCCCTATGCATTATTTAGACCACTCTGCCTGCATGGCAGTGAACCAAACAGTTATCTTCATTTAAAGCTAGCTCAGATAAAATATGTGATACTGTGTAAAGCTGTAGTTGTTGTGAAGTACAGTGCTGGATGCTTAGCACTGTACTTCACACATACACAGACAATGACAAGCTATGCAGAAACCTTGCTGAGGTAGTCGTGGATGAGATGCGCAGGTAAAACAGACAGATGACCACTGAGGCCGAGAGCCATAATAAAACCAGCAAGCTCTTCATTAACTTCGTTGTATTTGAGTTTGTTGTAAACGATCCAAGTTGAGTCGATCTGAAATAATCATCATGCATGTGTGAAATGGCTTCATAAAGTGAGTGCTGGTCTGAGTAGCATGATATGGGCATTTATAATAAGAACAGAGCTAGCAACGATTTGATAAAAACCAATTAGGAAATGATAAGTCAGTGAGGTGAAAGGTCAGGTGAAAGGTCAGGAAAAATTTTATAGAATCGATTAACAAAGGATAAGGTCAATCGAGAATGGATAAGATCAGCTGAGAATGGATAAGGTCAACTGAGAATGAATAAGGTCAACTGAGAATGAATAAGGTCAGCTGAGAATGGATAAGGTCAACTAAGAAGATGGGTCAACTAAGAAGATGGGTCAACTAATGGGGTTCAAAGTCAACCTGGAATAAACATCTGGTGCTCTATACCTGAGAATTGGCTGATGCTATCTTGAGACCAGCTGCAACTCCATTGTGAAACGAAGGCCAATGAAGAAGATCAGTCGGAAGATCAGTTTGAGACAAAAGTGTGATCACTTGGCTGCAGAAGGCAAAGAAAAATGTCAATTAATCATCAAATACAGATTAATTAGCTTAATCAGATTAATAAGTTAATTAGCTAATGCGAGTGTTAAATTCGTTGTTGTGCTTTTTATGCACTGTGGCATCAATCTTCAATAACTCTGAAAATTCTCAACTCGAACAAATATCTTGATATACCTATCAATGTTTACACACACTGAGATTCAACTGAATTAATAAAGCCCTTAATCATACAGCAACATGCAACAATACTAACGATTACTGCGGCTGATACTGACAATACAAAGACATTATAAACAGCATTGCAATGCATTACCCTTGATTCGTCTTTCCATTCATCTTCAATGTCGGTATACTGACTGTCTCGGCGACTGTAGGACTGCAAGTTCCCATTGTCAGCATCCCCCTGAATTTCAAAGTTTCAATGTTGAATATTTATAACGATGTGAAAAGGAATTTATGCAAAGAGAAAAGACAATAGGAAAAAAAATTTACGGTAAAAGCTCTATTAAGGCCCCCTCTTTACTAAGCCCCTTCTCTATAAATCCCCCCTCTCTATTAAGTCCCTCTCTCTATTAAGTCCCTCTCTCTATTAAGTCCCTCTCTCTATTAAGTCCCCCTCTCTATTAAGTCCCTCTCTCTATTAAGTCCCTCTCTCTATTAAGTCCCCCTCTTTATTAAGTCCCTCTCTCTATTAAGCCCCACTCTCTATTAAGCCCCATTTCTATTAAGCCCCCCTCTCTATTAAGCCCCCCTCTCTATTAAGCTGCAGTAGAAGACTCTTAACATATCTCCCCAATTGGTGGTCATCCGCATTTCAATATTCACTCATTCATTACCTTTTCCTGCTAACTTATTATAACTCTTAAAGAGTACATTATAAACATTTCAAGTATATTGAAATTGATGTAATTAATTACTAAATGTCACATCTTACCTGATGTAATTAATTACTAAATATCGCATCTTACCTTCCAACAGAAAGAGCCATGGTTCGTTTTGATAAAGTCAAAAGCTTCGCTTCTTGTTCCTTAGCAAAGTCATGATCACTGTAATGAAACAAAGACGTCATAGTTAAACACTGATAAGTCGACTACGATTTAATGGTAATACAAATAGGCCCATACTTGACTTCTGGTCTTTGAACAATGTTGATGGCAACGGGGCTTGAGGAGTCCAAAAGTTGCTTCACCTCTTCGATTCGCAAATCACAGTTAAAACGGAATTTGAAAATCTAAGAAATGAATTAGTTAAGCTCAGTACACTCAGTAGAGTTACAGTATGACGAATATTAAATTATAATTTAAACAAATTCACTACACCAGGACATTTAACATTTCATACCTCTTCGTCCGATATTATTGGTTTTGTTTGTTGATCTTCACCCTGTAAACACAATAATAACAACTTTATAGTAATGTACTACTGATCAAGTTAAAGTATAGTGGTATGTGTAAAAATACAGCCGTGAAATTAAACCAATTGATGTCAGTGATATGATATATGTTTTGTTAATACCTCTGAAGTTTGAGTCTTGTTAAGGTCGTACACAGTATTATCGTCTTTCTTGGCAAGGTCTTCGCGTCCTTTTAACAAACAAGAGAACATTTGTTGCGGCAGGTTGAATCTTGTCAAGGAATACTCCCGTCCCTGGCCGGAGTTAACACGCATGTGCAGTTTAATGATTAGACTTAAAGAAAGAAGTGCGCATGTGCGATAGCCCCATTCCAGAAGGATGAACTGAGACAGATCTCGAAGTGTCCAACCAACAAAAATAAAAAGTGAGATGACGCATAAAGGTTTGGTTATGATTTTTACGCATCTTAACGTATTGTATATAAAATTTCTACATACCCAGGAGCATGGTTGAAGAAGGTGGGAGGTAGTTGGATGCTTTGTGTCGATAGCTATGAAGAATTTCCTGAAATATCAAAGCCAAACCAAAAGGAAGACGCTTGAGGTCCGATTTGGAGAAACCTGAAAGAAACGATTCAAAAACATGCCAGGGATAACAGTTTTTCAGGGATATAAAGACTGAAATGCAGTTTGCAGTTGATATAAACCTCGATTAGGCGAGTACTCAGGGGAAATTGCTGAAACTGATCAGAGATCGAAATATTGAAGATCAAATCTGCACCATAAACGAAGCACTTCAAAATCAGGAGAAACAAACAAATTTTACACACATTGAGGAGCTCGAAATAAATGATAGAGTTAGGGTTGGACTATAATAGCAACAGATTAGATTAGATTTGAGATAATACCTGAGCAAGAAAGTATTTCCAGAACTTTTTCAGCGCAGTCTTGCTTTGTAAACCTGATGACATGGAAATTAACGTAAATTCTCAAAGTGAATAGCATTTTGCGCTGAAAAAACTAAGCAATGTTTCGCTTGTGACATTAACAGTTATGAGACATGAAGTATACCTGGTTGGATCTGAAATCTGCAGCTCTGATATCATTGAGTCTGGGCTGGCAGTGATGCCATTCGTCGCAAAACCGTGGATGCAGCGAAGGCTCTGAATTTAAAAGCGAAAATAATTGATGATAAATAGCTAACAGGCTGGAGTCATAAATCGGGTCTGTTGCAGAAAAATGTTCCACGTACCGAATAATTTGAGGTTAGGCCGTAGCACACGCATTGAGGCTCGACTGGATTAAGATGCAAATCAATTTTGAATATATTAATAATTGTAATTAATATATTAATAAAATACCTTAATTATCAGCTGTGTATTCTTGTGAGAAGATGAGAACTCAGATGGTGTCTGAAAAGGACAAAAGACAATCTTTCATAATTATCTTACTTCCAAATAATATGATATAGCTCCACAAGAAAGTTTGATTCAATATCTCAACGATGGTTGATATCATTAAAGATTATATCAAAACATTACGTTGCGGTACAAGAATTATCTTCCTCCGTTTGATTTTGCAAAAAGCTCCAAATTGAATTGACAATGATAAAAATAACTTGACACTCAAATATGTAACGGAAGCAATCAGGACATTACCTTATCAGGACAAATGCTTTCCAAAACATACTTTTCAATTCTTATGGGCACAGCAAGAGATGAATTTTCAAGTTGTAGCTCTTTCAGTTGATCTGCAAAATGATTATACCGACATGTCACATTCGCATCAAAGACATCTTGAAAGAGATTGCAAATACCAGCAAAGACATGCAATTTATATTTATGCCTTGGACGTCTTATCAACAACAAGTAGAGAAGCGAGAATGCTTTGATATGATCAAATGATGTTCTATTTAGGTCAATGTAGCATCAAACCTTGGCTTAACTCGTACAATCTTGATCTATTTGTTGCATTATCGGGAAAGTCTAGAGCATAATACGAACAGTACTGTTCCAGTCTCAAGCAGCTGTAAAACAAAAATAGATACTTTGTTTGATGATAAACAAAAACTCAATGATCGAATCAGAGAATTTTGCGACTTAATGACACAGTAGAATCACAATAAATCAGAGTAAAACGATGTGATGCAATCCCCTGTATAAGTAAGCTAAACATCTGGCCTCCTGAACTACTTTATGTAGTACAATCTAGCCTAATTCTATGTGCCTTCCGAATCGAGGAAAGAAAAACAGATTGTTCGAGGTAAAGAAACAGTGTTCTGAACTCTCTTACCTTGCTAAGAATAACAGAAGACCACAGAGATCCTTGCGGTGCTTCAGTGTGAGTACATCTAGCTTCATATCCTAAAATCAATTAGCAATATTAATATCATAATTATCTTAATATCATAATTGTCATAATGATCAATGTTAACATAATTATCATAATTATCAATGTTATCATAATTAGCATTGTTATCAAATTTATCAACTGTGTTGGGTAGGAATAAAGCATTGTAGTCAGTGTTAAATTCAAATTATAATGAATAACAACAAAAGGACTTTAATATGAAACAGGCCTACCTCATACAAAAGATGCCAGCCATGAAGAATCTTTGCGATCTTTTCGTAAAGCGGCATATTGGAGTTTAAGCTGGAAATTCAACCACATTGTACTTTGTACATCGAGCACCACTACATATGTAATTTTTATGTAATATATAATATATAAACACATATCCTATAGGGTACATTTCATAGGGTAAGTTAATGAATGATACCTTAAGCATTCCTTTTCACTTTCTACGATATCTTGCTTGACACTTTTGGTTTTAAGCAGATCGTCCAGCTCCGGGCAGAGGCCACAGTCCTTTATGCACTCCCAGTCCTAGATTAGAGAGAAAAACACGTACTGAAAATAATGGTCTTCCAAATAACACGAAATTAGAAGTAAATAAAATAGAATTGAGCCTCAGTATGTCTGAAGCCCAATAGAATAAGTGATTTGGTTGGAGTTAGTGAGAGTTTCAGTCATCGGAGATCATAAAGCATACATAAAGCAAATCAACAACAGGGGAACAGGACCCTGGACACTTTGAGGAATTTTAAGTAAATGGTATTTAATTGCATGGATGAGCTCTGCATACCTGATTATCACAGAAAGAAGCACTTTTCTTTGCCTTTTTAGGTTCAGGAGGCGCTGGACTGCCTCCTTCTTTCTGAAAAATCAAACAGCAACGAGTTTATGATTTGCTGAGCTCACCAAGGTAAACAAGGGCATTACACGGATTCTGATGATATAATCGTTGCAAAAGAGCTATATACTTCAAGACATTATATTTCATCGGTAAATCGAGCCAGCTATTAAATATTTGGATTTAAACGGTAGATATGTCGGTATGACGGTGATAATAAATATTTCAAGCAACCTGAGTGAGTGATATTCTGAGTTTCTCTGGGAACCCCATCAGCAAAAGAGTGACGTTGATGAATCTGTCCCAATCATCATTATCGGACGTACAATCTCCCGTCGAATTTGAATCGTTTATGCAAACGTAATACTTTGCAATGATGCTGATTGCTTGTTTGGAATCGAGCATCTCCTTAAGCACTTTCAAGCAGTTAGAAACTGTAGAATGAAAAACATCGACAAGTCAATCAAGAACAAACTGAGAATAGCTAATAAATCTATCAAACACAGTGCGTGGTGTCTATACTGACATCACAGTGCTTAACATACAGAATTACAGAGCGTTAATATACAGTACAGTGGAATCCCGCTATACCGAACTCTGTAGGGACCGAGAAAATAGTTCGCAATAGCGGGAGTTCGTTATACAGAAGGGACATTTTCTTATGAAGAACTACTTCCCAGAATCCAAGGGACCGGAGTTTTAGTTCGTAATAGCGGGAGCGGGATTCCACTGTACTTATATTGGACACTATGCAAAATAACCTATTTAAACAATAATCGTATACAACAATGCATAAAGTCAAATGCAAAAACCAAAAAGAAATGACAAATAAATTCGAATCAGCTTTCAGAGAGAGCACCGAGTTTCGTGTTCATATAGTTTCAATGTTGTTAGAGTTTAAAGTATTTTATTCAGGTTTACTGTACAAAAATTACAAAAATACCTAGCTCGTTGTGTGTTATCTTTGGAACGACAACTTTAAACATTTCTTTGTTTTCAAGAACCTTGAATAAAATCACAATGTGATTAAAAGATATATGATTTTAGATTTTTACAAAAGGTGAATATGACATCCTTGTGACATGCTAATATATCTTTCAATAAAATACAGCATATTAGGCTATTTTCAAAAACTTCAATAATTTGAGAGTTATCACTGATACGTTGTAGCGTTGTAAAGGTCTATATGCTCAGCTCAGTTAGGTTCTAATTACCATTACAAAACTGTTCTTGTTAAAATCTCGCAATCCAGTTATCTGTTGATTGTGGCCACAGGTAGAATCTTCCGTATTGGGCCACCCTGGAAACGTTTGAAATTGACTGCAAATAACTCCAAATAATAGAGTAAAATAATTTAGAAATTATCATAAAGAATAAAGGATATTAGATGAAATCAAATAAAGCTTACGATTTCTTGCAACGTCGTGAGATAGAGAGTCATAAGATATTCGAAGCTGTAAAAAACAATGTAAATTAGAAATAGCACTAAGCACAAGTTAGTAGTAACGAAAATGACAAGTAGATCATATATAAGAATACTATAAACACTCAAGGTAACTTACGAGCTCCAGGGCTGGGCTTGAACTCTCTTGCAAGTTTAATCGTTCAATTTTCACCAAAGAATCAAGAGCACAGATCTGGAATTAAAATTGCAAACTGACAAAACAATCAACAGTCATTTAACAACTTTGGGAGCATGTACGATGTTTAAGAGAATCAATAAATACAATCTTCAACTGCACGAAGAAAGAAGATGGTTGGAATTTGACACTAATTACAAACCAACCTGAACGATGCCACTGTATAATAGAAGCTCCCCATTTGGATGCAGTACAACCATCATCTTTAAGCTCTATGAGACAAAATAATGGAATCAGTTACTTTATACAATGATGAAAATGTGTCAACTTATATCTATACCTTATAAATTCTATACTCCGATACACAATGCATAATAAAAATGTACAGCAAAAAAGACAATGTTCTGTAACAGTATAAATGCCTCATAAAGCTGAAGAAGCATATTACAACTTCCATAAAATAACACTTGGGCCAAGTATCACATTACATCGCATTGCTAAGAGTACGGTCGTAAAGGGCACCCCCCTTCCAATACGAACATCTTAATTCAACTTCAATGGACACAAGCAGATGTACAGGGTGTAAGAACTTGCCCTTAAAGGTCCAGCATGTTTAGCAGGAACGTCAAAACATGAACCAAAGTTGAATGTCGAAGTAACATTGTTTGTTTCAAACTCAATTAATCTAAAACAAAGAGAGACAATTAGTCTCGTCCATATAGCATTGGGTGTCAGCAAAGATTAAATGGAAACAAAGTTTAGAACAGCAATAAAATCGCTCACCTCAAAACTTCAAGTTTAGTTATCAGCAGACACAGGTAAAGCTGCTCGCATATATCTTCGCTAACAAATGAATTCTCGGCCTTGCCTTTTGCTTCGTTCCTGTTGGAAAATGCCAAAACACATATACAACACAACCCAACACAACACAACATAACGTAATGGAGCGCAACACAACCCAACCCAACCCGACACAACACAACACAAAATAAGGTAATGGAGTCCAACACAACCCAACCCGACACAACACAACATAACCTAATGCAACACAACCCAACACAACACAACATAGTACAACACAATACAATACAGCATAACAGAAGAGCAACTTACCCAGAAGACTTATCGTCTTCTTGCCATAGATGTTCTAAGCACAGATTGGGAGGCATAGATTCGAACTCTTGCCTGTCATCTGACACACTCATCGACTCTTCACACGAAAGTCTGTAGACGAGTGGAGACGACAGTCTTCCGAATGGTCGTGGCTGAACCAAATTCGAGAACACGACGTCGGATGAAAATGACGCATCGTGGAGCATGACTGTTTTGAAAGAAAACGAACATCTTAATAAGTTAATGAAGAACTTCTTATCCTCGGTCAGGTATAATTCTAATGAAAGACAAAATGGAAAGAAAGCAATGCTAAAAAAGTTTAAGATGCTAGACGTTAGGGAGCGGCCAGAAAAAGAAGCTGGAAAGATAGATTAGAAAATGTGGTTAGAGAAATGGGTAAGAACGAGGAAGGGATAGAGAGAAAGGTTAAACACGAGGTTAAAGAGAAAAAATAGAGAAAGTAATTAAAAAGAGGGGGCCTATTTGAGATTTTTCACTTGCTTTACTTACCTGAATGTGGCGAAGTTGTTTTGGTTGGAAGTCCAGCCACGTGGTTATTCATAGCGGGTGAGTTCATTCTTGCTAAAGTCAGCGGCGACATGGCCCTGCTCGGTGAATGCTGTCTGCTTCTCGCGGCTGCTGTTGCTATGGGCGAAGGCGAATGCGAGTAGCGGCCGTGAGCCAAAGGGGGACAAGGAGACCCGGAGAGGCGAGAATGTGCCCGCGAGCTCAAGTTGCCCAAATGAAAACTCGGAGGCTGGAAATCAGCCGAGGTTTCGCTCACTGTAATCGGATCGGGTTTGTCCTGCAAACAATAACGATAATGCCAAAGGTGTATAATGTATGATAGGTAATCAATTACGGTTGGAGCAAGAAGTCGCTACGGGCTAACTTTTGAAATATTTATCCTAGAAGGCTGGGAATGGTCTCAAGCTGATCAGAAGGTCCTAATTAGTAGGATTCGATCCCCTGTCAGTGACATTTCCATCTATTTCGAAAATTGATTTTCTAACCCTAGCTTAATGTATGGAAGGTTATGTATTTCGGTTGGGGTAAGAGCTCGCCCGGGGCCAACTTTTGAAATATTTATCCTAGAAGGCTGGGAATGGTCTCAAACTGATCAGAAGGTCCTAATTAGTAGGTTTCGACCTCTTGTGAGTGACATTTCCATCTGTTTCGAAATTTCATTTTTCTAACCCTAGCGTAATGTATGATAGGTAATGTATTTCGGTTGGGGTAAGAGCTCGCCAGGGGCCAACTTTTGAAATATTTATGCTAGAAGACTGGGAATGGTCTCAAACTGATCAGAAGGTCCTAATTAGTAGATTTCGAACCCTTGTGAGTCACATTTCCATCTATTTCAAAATTTCATTTTTCTAACCCTAGCGTAATGTATGATAGGTAATGTATTTTTCGGTTGGGGTAAGGGCTCGCAAGGGGCCAACTTTTGAAATATTTATGCTAGGAGGTTGGGAATGGTCTCAAACTGATCAGAGGGTCCTAATTAGTAGGATTCGACCTCTTGTGAGTGACATTTCCATCTGTTTCGAAATTTCATTTTTCTAACCCTAGCGTAATGTATGATAGGTAATGTATTTCGGTTGGGGTAAGGGCTCGCAAGGGGCCAACTTTTGAAATATTTATGCTAGGAGGTTGGGAATGGTCTCAAACTGATCAGAGGGTCCTAATTAGTAGGATTCGACCCCTTGTGAGTGACATTTCGATCTATTTCAAAATTTGATTTTTCTAACCCTATGATAGGTTATGTATTTCGGTTAGTGTAAGAGCTCGCCAGGGGCCAACTTTTGAAATATTTATGCTAGAAGGCCGGGAATGGTCTCAAACTGATCAGAAGGTCCTAATTAGTAGGTTTCGACCTCTTGTGAGTGACATTTCGATCTATTTCGAAATTTCATTTTTCTAACCCTAGCGTAATGTATGATAGGTAATGTATTTCGGTTGGGGTAAGGGCTCGCAAGGGGCCAACTTTTGAAATATTTATGCTAGGAGGTTGGGAATGGTCTCAAACTGATCAGAAGGTCCTAATTAGTAGGTTTCGACCTCTTGTGAGTGACATTTCCATCTATTTCAAAATTTGATTTTTCTAACCCTAGCTTAATGTATGATAGGTAATGTATTTCGGTTGGGGTAAGAGCTCGCCAGGGGCCAACTTTTGAAATATTTATGCTAGAAGACTGGGAATGGTCTCAAACTGATCAGAAGGTCCTAATTAGTAGATTTCGAACCCTTGTGAGTCACATTTCCATCTATTTCAAAATTTCATTTTTCTAACCCTAGCGTAATGTATGATAGGTAATGTATTTTTCGGTTGGGGTAAGGGCTCGCAAGGGGCCAACTTTTGAAATATTTATGCTAGGAGGTTGGGAATGGTCTCAAACTGATCAGAAGGTCCTAATTAGTAGGATTCGACCCCTTGTGAGTGATATTTCGATCTATTTCAAAATTTGATTTTTCTAACCCTAGCTTAATGTATGATAGGTAATGTATTTCGGTTGGGGTAAGAGCTCGCCAGGGGCCAACTTTTGAAATATTTATGCTAGAAGGCTGGGAATGGTCTCAAACTGATCAGAAGGTCCTAATTAGTAGATTTCGAACCATTGTGAGTCACATTTCCATCTATTTCGAAATTTCATTTTTCTAACCCTAGCTAATTGTATGATAGGTAATGTATTTCAGTTGGGGTAAGACCTCGCCAGGGGCCAACTTTTGAAATATTTATGCTAGAAGGACGGGAATGGTCTCAAACTGATCAGAAGGTCCTAATTAGTAGGATTCGATCCCCTGTCAGTGACATTTCCATCTATTTCGAAAATTCATTTTTCGAACCCTGGCTTAATGTATGATAGGTAATGTATTTCGGTTGGGGTAAGAGCTCGCCAGGGGCCAACTTTTGAAATATTTATGCTAGAAGGCCGGGAACGGTCTCAAACTGATCAGAAGGTTCTAATTAGTAGGATTCGACCCCTTGTGAGTAACATTTCCATCTATTTCGAAATTTCATTTTTCTAACCCTAGCTTAATGTATGGAAGGTTATGTATTTCGGTTGGGGTAAGAGCTCGCAAGTGGCCAACTTTTGAAATATTTATGCTAGGAGGCTGGGAATGGTCTCAAACTGATCAGAAGGTTCTAATTAGTAGGATTCGACCTCTTGTGAGTGACATTTCCATCTATTTCGAAATTTCATTTTTCTAACCGTAGAGCTTAATGTATGATAGGTAATGTATTTCGGTTAGTGTAAGAGCTCGCCAGGGGCCAACTTTTCAAATATTTATGCTAGAAGGCCGGGAATGGTCTCAAACTGATCAGAAGGTCCTAATTAGTAGATTTCGAACCATTGTGAGTCACATTTCCATCTATTTCGAAATTTGATTTTTCTAACCCTAGCTTAATGTATGATAGGTAATGTATTTCGGTTGGGGTAAGAGCTCGCCAGGGGCCAACTTTTGAAATATTTATGCTAGAAGGCTGGGAATGGTCTCAAACTGATCAGAAGGTCCTAATTAGTAGATTTCGAACCATTGTGAGTCACATTTCCATCTATTTCGAAATTTCATTTTTCTAACCCTAGCTAATTGTATGATAGGTAATGTATTTCAGTTGGGGTAAGACCTCGCCAGGGGCCAACTTTTGAAATATTTATGCTAGAAGGACGGGAATGGTCTCAAACTGATCAGAAGGTCCTAATTAGTAGGATTCGACCTCTTGTGAGTTACATTTCCATCTATTTCGAAATTTCATTTTTCTAACCCTGGCTTAATGTATGATAGGTAATGTATTTCGGTTGGGGTAAGAGCTCGCCAGGGGCCAACTTTTGAAATATTTATGCTAGAAGGCCGGGAACGGTCTCAAACTGATCAGAAGGTTCTAATTTGTAGGATTCGACCCCTTGTGAGTAACATTTCCATCTATTTCGAAATTTGATTTTTCTAACCCTAGCTTAATGTATGATAGGTAATGTATTTCGGTTGGGGTAAGAGCTCGCCAGGGGCCAACTTTTGAAATATTTATGCTAGAAGGCTGGGAATGGTCTCAAACTGATCAGAAGGTCCTAATTAGTAGATTTCGAACCATTGTGAGTCACATTTCCATCTATTTCGAAATTTCATTTTTCTAACCCTAGCTAATTGTATGATAGGTAATGTATTTCAGTTGGGGTAAGACCTCGCCAGGGGCCAACTTTTGAAATATTTATGCTAGAAGGACGGGAATGGTCTCAAACTGATCAGAAGGTCCTAATTAGTAGGATTCGACCTCTTGTGAGTTACATTTCCATCTATTTCGAAATTTCATTTTTCTAACCCTGGCTTAATGTATGATAGGTAATGTATTTCGGTTGGGCTAAGAGCTCGCCAGGGGCCAACTTTTGAAATATTTATGCTAGAAGGCCGGGAACGGTCTCAAACTGATCAGAAGGTTCTAATTAGTAGGATTCGACCCCTTGTGAGTAACATTTCCATCTATTTCGAAATTTCATTTTTCTAACCGTAGAGCTTAATGTATGATAGGTAATGTATTTCGGTTGGGGTAAGAGCTCGCCAGGGGCCAACTTTTGAAATATTTAGCCTAGAAGGCTGGGAATTGCTGAAGCAGTGAAGGCGAAGAATACTTGAAGATGAAGGGACGATATTTAGCTTTGGCATACCCGTATGGTAGCTTTTCTGACTTTCCAAATGGAATGAGTGGATAGAACAGTGTCGTATGTGACGAGTAGAGGCAGTTCGCTTGATGTAAACACAATTTCTTGATCAGCATCAGTGAAGTAGAAGCTCTTGTTACTCTCTGGAAGCGAATCAACACAAAACTATTGAAAAACAAACGACAGAAAAATGGTCGTCTTACTGGGGTGTCTGATGAAAGAGTGTGGCTGCGTGGCCAAAACCCGTGACTGCAATAAGAAAATGATCGTTATATCGAAGTGAATGTCGAAGTGATGGTAATAACAAAGTGACCATCGAGTAATACAATAGTTTAAACTCCACATAAGTTTGTGATTACCAGGATAACGAAACACAGCTGGGCAGAAATCGTCCAATGGATGAACAAGGCTGAATAATGTTGGAATTCCTCTGTAAATAGAAGCAATTGGAATTGACAGCTTTATCTACCATTGCACTTTTAACTAAGATTCTTTCAAAGTATCATAATAAAATATTTACTTTCGTGAACGCGATTCTTCGTCTTGATTAGAGATCCTTTGAACGCAAAATCCACTGGGTAAAGACCAAATTTTCTTCACCTGGAAATCAAAGGAGTAACCAATGCTATTTATAAATCAGTCAAGACAAAACTTGCAAATGTGAGGATAATTCTAGTCTATCACTATAAAATATTATTGATTGATGAATTTAGTTTTGTCATGGTAAATGCTTGCCTTGACTGGTAATGGCACTGTATTCATTGTTCCATTTGCTCTGAAGATGTCAACAGTGTTAGATTCCAAGGCACACAGGCAAAGATCATTTGATTCTAAAATGATATTAGTTAGAATTTTAGAATTATTATCTTGATTTCAAAACAATAGTCATTGGGGAAATGATGCTTTAACTAAGAAATATAATAAACTATACAATGAATCGTGGAAGTCATTGTCTAACAACTAATATTTGGAGCTTGTGATAACAATTGTAAGGTGTTTTTCAGAACAGGATTATTTGATTGCGACAAGAAAAAGTTGAGAGGTTCTCTATATTTTGGTTCACTGTGTTTCATGGACATACTTTCGTCTTTTTTTCTATCCTGCTTCGAGTTTAAGTTGTGGAAATAGCACCAAGCAAGCTGGTTAACATCGTGATCAACATTACAACATTTGTAAACAAATCTTTTCTTTTCTAATCCACATCCTCTGCTCCAAATTATCACAGATTTGTTTGCATAGACCTAAAATGTCAAATTTTACAGACGCAATAGTAGTTATAGATGTGTATTTCTCTATTCTGCAGGCAATAACATAAAGAATATTCATCACGGCACAAAATAATAAACTTCGCCCCATGCATTAACTACAGTGGAATCGCAATATAACGAACCGCGAATGAAACAAACTCTCATTATAAAGAACCAACTTCTAGGTCTCTTCATCATAATTACCTTCAACGAGGGTAATAACGAGGGTCCCTCGATACTGCACCTTAGATTATTGCCTGCTATTCTGATATACAGTGGTGTACAGAAGCATAGAGTAATAATAGAGTGGAAGCATGAAGTCTGTCTGATGATTGCAAAAATATCAAACTCGGAGTAAAAGTGAACTCGTCTATTTTCTAGCCTTGCTTCTACTGCAATAGTGGCAATAAATAAGCTTGAGCTAAGTATGGAACCAGCTGTCCCTGGTGATATGCATTACTTAGTTTTTTAAAGTATTTTTTTACGCTTTACCTCGCTGCGTCTCCAATGTACTTTTTCATCATCATTGTCATTATCATTGCTTGTCACCCAAACTTCATTCTATGAAATATAAAATCATTTACAACATCCGAATACTACTTGTTATATATCTTTTTCATGCCAGTGTTGAACCGCAGGACGGAAATATACATAGACTTAAATACCAATAAAAATAGCAATCGGCCCAAGACCTTTGGTAATAAAAAACCAAAAGTTTTGGGCCCATCATAAGTGGCCTCTAAAAAGTTGCACGTGGTGGCTATCAGATTGAACCAACCGTTGTATCTTCGGCATCTCCATGTGGATGAACTTCTAAATACCTTTTTCCAAGGGTCGAAAACTTGGCTACCTCTGTACTAATCATAATGAAGTATCCGTGGACATTTATTGGTGCAAATTGGTGCAAATACACTTTTATAAATCAAGCAGAATGTCCGCCATTTTTTAGGAAATCTTTACCATTATCTAAATGTCGTTAAGTTTTATAAACTCAAAAATTTGAAAAAAGGACAAATAGTTTTGTCCCAAAATTTTCCAAAATTGGCCATCTCTTTGCAAATGCTACCTTTATGCAACGGACAAAAATTGAAAAAACGTTGGTTTCAATGGTCTTCGTTATTTGGAGGTTCCCCAGATACGTAAATAACAGGGGGCGTGGCGTGGGGGGGGGCGGCGTGGAGTAATTCCCCGAAAAAATGAAAATTCCGATTACACTTAGAAATCCTAACAAGACAATGGGAATTACTTTCCTAAGTTACAACTAATTAATTTTATATTTTAAGAATTTTTTTACTTTAATTTAAAATATTTGAAAATGACAAGTGGGTGTGCCCACAGTGGCAGGCGGGCCCGTCCACTGCCTGCTTTCTCCTGACCTCCACCGCACGCCATGTCGTCTTGTAGAGGCAACCCCAGCTGACTGTACCCTTATATACATAACATAACGGCAAGGTATAACACTAGATTACTGGCATAGTAGCGGATAAAGGGAGATAAATTCCGGGCCATAAGGCCAGCCATTTGGGCACTGCCTTAGAAACGCAACGTCAATGCAGCTTAACGATATTCAGGTAATAGTAAAGATTGGCTGCCGCCAATTTCGCTTTAAAATGTAGCGGGAACGAAATTTGTAGACTCGATTTCAATCATGGGTTTATAACGAGACCACCTGAACTGTATTGTAGAGTTTTGGGAAACAACAATGTGTTTAAAACATCATTTAAAAAACTGCAATGTTTTTACTTGATTTAAAAATATGAAGATCATAGAGAAAAAATGAAAACTTCAATTGCAATACGATACGATCTCCAATATGAATCTTGAGCAAATTGAAGAAAGCCATTAAAATTACAAACTTAAACAACAAGAACACAAGAAAAGTACAATAATAATATCTATACAACAAAACAAATGGAATTAATATAAGGTAAAAAAATTTAAAATTCACAATGTTCAATTTGTGAGTAGAATGGGTAGTAGTAATAATCTGTGTTCATTACAACGTACGTTGTGCTATCCATAGAGTAAGTTATGAAACATGAAACACAATACTCGTCCCCCCAAATTCCTACAGCATACCTAGAAATATAATGCTATGATAAAGGTGGGAAGGGGGACGCAAAATATATCTTTATACTAAAGAGACCCTATTGTAATGTTCTAATTTATTTTCCCTTTTTTTGATAGAGTATAGCCTCCTCTGTACGATGGACTCTCGAATCCAAATGGAGGCCCAAAGCACGTGGATGTCTGCATATGACATTGCACAGCGGACAAACAACCTCGGATTGGAAAAACTCTGTAGATCTGCAAAAACAATGAGAACGAGACTCTGAATCATCCAACAAATAAACAATAGACTTTAAGTTACGATAGCTAGAAGCCTTGTGTGAAGCGCGAAATTAAGTTCATCTCAAGCTTGACTTCTCTGTCTTGTCTTGAACTAATTGCTTGGCTCTCTTAAAAGTTGATGATAGACAGAGTTCAACCAATTGCATGCAAAAAAACAGAAAAACTATAACTTCAAAGACATACCTGCCAGCCATGTGGTAAAGCTGTCTGACTTCTTCCTTCTTCCCGTTAGCTTCATTCTCATTTGTTTCGCTTGAATCGTCAAATAGTATCCCAGCATGCATAGTGTAGAGAGATGGATTTTCTTCATGCTTGCTATCAACTTTGAAACGTATACTTTGGGGAATCTGAGAAAAAACGGTGACGTTTTATTACATGAGGATACAAAAAATAACACCATGTTTTACAAATATTGCTTTTACATCAATGTGTACTCAAATCTAAAATTATCCAACGAAGTCATTTCAATAACTCAATCTAGTTGCTTCGCCATTTGTATGAAATTATTACAATTGATTACCTCGTTCCAGGAATACGGTTTTGAAAAGGAGATTGGCTCCACGTCATCTCTCTTTGCGTAAATGAGCCTAAATGACAAAGTTCATTTTCATTACACAAATACATTACATATTTGCTAAAGAAGTTGAAAGGGCAGAGATGAAAAGTCTCAAAAACTGGAATGCTACTGACATACAAATATACTTATAATTAGTTATTTCATTTTGCTAAAACTACAGCTCCACTATAAAATTAAGTTCAAGGTCATATCGGCCTGTGAACCATTGTTAATTAACTCACTCCAGGGCACGCTTCCTTGCTGCTTGTTGAACTTTTTCTACGGCACTTGATCCCAAATGAGATTCGTCTGACAAGGCTAAATTTATGCATCTTCTTACGCTATTCAACTACAATTAAATACACAAGTATTGCATTCAATAAAGAATAGTATCGCAAACACAGGTGGGCGTGACGTAAGTAGATCAAAGCAAGAAGATTATTTAGCAACAAGAATGTTATACGAAGAAGAGCATGAATAAAGAGGATAACGAGAACGATTAATCAGAAGAAGATTATAACGAGAAGAAATGAGAAGAACAAAGCAAAGTGAAGAAGTAAGCAGGCGTTCATTGTAAGAAGAAAAAAGCAAGAAAAAATTGCAACAGGAAAAGATAGCATGATTTTGTTTAGAAAGAGGAAGGTTTTCCTTTGAATAAAGTAAAAGAAAGCAAGAAACGCATGGCGAAAAGATCAACGAATGGAAAAAAGCAGGAAAATGGGAATATCACAATATGAAGATCATATAATGAAGATCATACAAGGAAGAATATAATTAAAGATAGCCTTGTCGAAGAGAAGATCGTGACACGATTAAGAATAAGATATGAACATTTTGATAAAAACAAAAATAAAACCAAGAAGAACATAGTAAAATAACAGCAACAGAGAGTAAACAAAACTAATGAACTTACCAATGTAAAATCAAACTTCGTGAATTTAACATCAAAGGACACTTCGATGTCATGTTCGGGCATAATTGGCGATCCGGTTTCTTCAATGTATCCAAGACCGCATATCGCACCAATGTAACGAGAATTCGTTTTATCAAGTCTGAAAAATAAAATAATACATTGGTACATGCACCTCGTGGAAATAAAATAATGCTTTAAAAAGGCTATCTCTTAGAGATACTATACTTCGATGATATCTGAGATGAGAGTAAAGAATACAACCAATTCCTGGAATGTATTTACTGTTCTTGCCCTTATTGGTTTCACAGTAGGTGATTTGCTGGGTAGCTTAATGCAAACCTGATTAACCGGGGATATAAAAGACAATCATAATGAAGTATTACCTGAACTCTGCAAATGGTGCAAAGAGCACTGGAATGATCGACGCTAAGCCATGGATATTTGGCATTACAGTTGTCTCCCTATGACAAGCAAATTCACACATCACATCAAACAGCCAAATCTAGGGTAGAGTGGGTAGCATGGGGATAGGAGTCAGAGGGGTGGGTAGAGTGGGGATAGAAGTCGGAGGGGTGGGTAGAGTGGGGATAGGAGTCAGAGGGGTGGGTAGAGTGGGGATAGAAGTCAGAGGGGTGGGTAGAGTGGGGATAGAAGTCAGAGGGGTGGGTAGAGTGGGAATAGGAGTCAGAGGGGTGGGTAGAGTGGGGATAGGAGTCAGAGGGGTGGGTAGAATAGAGGTCAGAGGGGTGGGTAGAGTGGGAATAGGAGTCAGAGGGGTGGGTAGAATAGAAGTCGGAGGGGTGGGTAGAGTGGGGATAGGAGTCAGAGGGGTGGGTAGAGTGGGAATAGGTTAAAGTAAGGATAAAACCTTGCAAGTAGGGTATTTCCAACAGCATTGATTCCAACGTTGGCAGATAACATCAAAATTGCGTGTTTATCTTGCGGCTCCTCGCACATAAAGACGCTGTTTACCGAATCGCGCTCAACTCTTGTTGATCTGAAATCAAAATGACATAAAAACAAATTTTATTGTTGTTCAGGGGCATGTTTGTTGTTGTTCAGGGGCGTTTCAGAAAGATTAAAATCTAGAAGGCAGAAAATCAGCAAGCACAACTATCAAACTATTGAGGTGAAATCCTGGCATACCGAACATAATTAATTATCATTAAAGTATAGCGAGCGTTAAACGGAGAATTGATTCAATTGTGAAGATGGTCAGGGGTTTAATTCGCCATATACACACTGGAAGCTCGGCATAGCAAGCCCCCTCGCCCATATAATAGCTTTCAGGCATGATGAAATAAACACTTTGCCCTTTAAAAGGCTTCGTGGTATAAGTTACCCTCGGTACAGCAAGGCACAATATATCACAGCATAGTTTAAGTTCCTTCATGACTCAGCATACCTGGATTTCACTATGTTAAATTAAAAGGAGATACCTGAATTTGCCATTGTAGGTCATGTTGTAGAACTGCATTTCATAGGGACTGCTTGGACCACGCAATGTTATCTGCAGTTGAAAAAATCGTACTTAAAGCATGTTTATAAACATAGCTGTAACTTTTATAGGAAGCTTCTTGCTACTGGGTTAAGCTATGGCAGCAATGGAGGAGATGAAAGTATTGCGTGTGGAAATACCCTTTTTGCATCGTAATCTTCAATGTCATAAGAATCAACGGCATCATCAACTTCTTTAAGCAATGCTTGACTCTCTGATAATGCTTTGGCTTTTGTTTCTGAGTCTTGCCTTGCCATCTTGAATCACAAAAACGCGTATAGAAAACATACTATCGAGAAATGTGCATGGCAGTAACGAAATAACAAAGAGCAGCAAAAGAATAGTAATGGTGCTATGGAGTAAAGAGTAAAGAGATAAGTAATAGCAAAGACGGATCGTTGTCAATCAATTAAAAGTCACCTTTGAAACATGTGGCTCTTCGCATGCCTGTGCGAAGCCAGCTTGAATAAGAGCGTCGTTAATGTGGTGATCATCCTCGTAAAGATCTAATCGCGTGCAGTTCTGCACAACTGAATAAATCTGCAAAAATGATAATTGACGATCAACATTGATTACACAACACACTCTAGTTGAACAGACCATGCAGTGGGGCCTTTTCTGTCACTTGATACTAAATAAGAGGGACGTTAAGCTATAACAGGTGGAATCCCCGCAAGGCGAGCCTCGGAAAGAGCCATTTAGCACTTGCTTCGAAAGGTTCATTAAGTTGAGGGTAAATTGTACTATGAATAAGTCCGGAGGGTGTTCAGTTCGTTATATAAGGAGCCTTCCTGCTTCATTTCGTTATATTGGAATTCAATTGCATTAAATTGGTTAAGCATTAGATATGATAGAGCATTGATAAAGTATGAGATGCTACCTTAGCGAGTAAGCGTTTATCCTGGGCTATTGAGTCAAACATTTCATTTGCTTCCACTGTCCACTCGCCATGGGTTGGTCTGATGTTGCAAAGCCTGCACTCGATTGCCTGAAACGTATACATGAAAGACTTAGCTATAAACATTGCTAAGAACGGAAAATGCAACAATAGAACTACATTAACATTCACTACAATGTTAATATTGAGTAACGCTATGTAACAGTGGTTTGACGACACTCAAAGAGAACTAAAACGCCTCGTTGTATCATTGCTTCAAGGTTTGTACTGCAGTACTGCAGTTCAAGAGACAAGATACTGCCTTGTCACACTGGGAAATTTGTAAAATTATCTAATACCACTGTGCGGTATCATTTCTAAACTACGCATGAATTGCCGAAGCGTTAGTAGCTTACTTGGAATGGGTATTCCAAGAAGGCCTCGGGACAAATACGAATGGATTCTCGTGAAACATAGCCCGAGTTTCCATAGTCCAGATAGAAAACCTGAAAAGATAAATCCAAACATGCAGTGAATACCCTGTGCTATGTTACAAGTGAATACCCTGTGTTATGTTACAAGTGCTACATGAAGTACTGCGTGTCTTTTGCGTGAAAACAATAATTTGTAATATGAAAGCAAATGAGTACTTGGATGAGTTCTTGATTCTCCGGTGTCTTCATTGTCGATATAATTCTTGCTCTGTAGAATTCGCCATCGTCATAGAAGGCCAACACAATCTGGTCCTTTTGCAAGGAAATGCCATGTGAAATCGCCTGCAATAGAAAATTGTATTGCATTACAGTAAATGGCCTTTGCTAAAGCATTTGTTATATAACAAAATTAAGATATAACAAAAGGCAAATGGGAAAATAAAATAGTAAAATTACAGTCAGGTTAGCTCCTGCCATTGCGTTGATGTCATTTTGCAGACGATGAAGGGCTGTAAATGTTTCTTTGTCTCCGTAATGAGCCCAAAAATGTCCAGCATCAATAACCTGAACAATTAAAAAATAAATTTTATTGGAACATTGATAAAAACAATAAACAAAGCAAAATAAACATTGATCAAATAAAGAACACCAAGGTATAATAAACTAAACATCTGGTCCTGTAATCCTTTAAGACCAAACATCTGAGCACCTCGTTGCTTCGCATGTTAAAGTTCACCCTTGACTTAAACAATTCTTATTGTTCAGTGTTGTGGATATGTACACTGCATAAATAAACAACAACACGATTAAAGAAAGATACAATACCGAAGTGACGTGTATTTCAAAATAGCCCCTTGTCTTTAATTCCACTTGTTTTGCATATTGCTTCGAGGTGCTCTGCACATTGCCATCAAGGGACGCAGTAATCCTGCAGAAGAAAGATCGCGAAATCTAGGATGCGTCAGAGTAAGCAGGGAAATAAACAACGTGATTAATGCAAAGGCCATTAGTACATTGGAATAAACCTCGTAAGAAATATTAACAGTGAATTATTTATAGAGTGGTGATCTATTTAGTGATTTATTTCTAGAGTAGTGATCTATTTAGTGATTTATTTATAGAGTAGTGATCTATTTAGTGATTTATTTCTAGAGTAGTGATCTATTAGTGGTAAATTATCTCTAGCATACCTGTCTGATCTTAAGGATGCAGTTGCAGCAGTCGGGTTTTGAAGTTCAAGATTTTCTAATCTTCTTCGTAATTCATCGTCTCTGGTCTTCGACACAAGCAGCTCAAGAGGCATTCTGAGTTGTCTGAAGAACAAAATTGAAATTCCATTCAATAGCTGCTCGATGTATGATTTTACATCATTAAGAGACTATGAAGAGATGGTCAGGAGTTTTGTTGCATGTTAGAGTACACGAATCCGTTGACATCACTCGAATTTTGAGCGACAAAATATAGCGAACCTCATTTTGATTGCGAGGTAAACAGCTGGAAGCACTGAATTTCGACTGTTACTTTGATTGTGTTTCTCAAACTCAACGTAGCACCTAAAAACAATGAAACAACATAACGATACAAAGATAAAGATAAAAACGAAAAATAATTTTCCAATACATATTGGTAAACATATATGAGAAGTGATGAAGAATAATATAGATTATTATTGCAGTGCAGTTGATCCTGAAGTGACAAAATATCGAGGACTATACTTATCGAGGACTAAACGAAACGCAAGCCAATAAGGTAGACAGAAAATTTCCAAAAGGGCCGGAGGCTAGAGTTAAATAGTTGGTCATTTGCCCCGGTTCAGCATTCTCGGAAAAGCTTAGGGTAAGCCAGCAGACCAACTTACCTTGAGCTTTCGAAATGCAAGTATTTCCCCTTGCCGCAGGGCCTGAATAGAGCAGCAATCCTTGATTTGTACATGACGCCAGGAGAGGGAACATTGTTCACCTAAAAGTACAGGGCGAGCAGTGTAAGAAGAGCACAGGGCGAGCAGTGTAAGAGGAATAGAGCAATGTGATAGAGAACAAAGAGAATTGGCACCCTTAAAAACTGTTCACTTTGTATTACTTGAACGTGATGGATGGAAATATTGCAGGGTTTAGAAAAGCTGATGTGCAAAAAATATTTGTTCATAAATGCATAATGTGGAAAGCGTAACGCCCGGAAACTCGTCACTTTGTATTGTGGACTGTGTAACCACGAATCTTTTGGGACATTTCTGCAGGAAAACATTCGATAAAAGAACTAAATACTTCAATAGTTCCATAACTTAACCAATAAAATCAGACTGAGGTTAATTTTGAGCAAAATCTTCTGATCATGAGCATAATTTGTACCTATATTTAGATTTTCTTACAATTTTTTAATTTAGTATTTTACATGTATCCTTAATTTTTTCTATTGTTATGTTATTGTTTGTAAAAAAAAAGTAAATCAAAACCGCTGTATAAAATTTAAGCAGTTATGGGCCATCTCGGCCTTTAAACTTGTATTTGAAAAAAAAAAAAAAAAAAAAAAAAAAAAATAACCAGAGAACATGAATGTTCCGAGGGGGAGAAGTACTTGAAGGTTTATACTCACAACAACAGTGCTAAATGGGTCGTGTCCTGACAAGGCTTTCATTGCTTGGAAGTCATCAATTTCACCAGATGTGAAGTAGAATGGGTAAAATGCTCCGCATAGGACAATCTGTCGTAAGCAAAGTAACGTAACATGAACAAGATAATACATTATAATACGCAATGCAAAGTTTGCAGGGAGATATTCATCGCTTTATGTATGCTTCACGACCCACAAGAAACCAAAAGCTTGTTAACCTGGATAAATTTAAACTATTTCTCCTTGAAATTCAAGATATCGAGACTCGACTAAACGATTATGATAAGTAACGTATCATAAGTTATACCTTGAGAATTAGGAGATCATTTTGCGACATTTCATTCCTGCAAGAAAAATCGAATTAATCAACTCTATCATTCCGAATTATATTCCTCAATGTACTATAAGATACTAAATCACAAGGACATATCTTTCACTTCTAATAGAGGGTATAGATAAGACACAAAGAGAACATTACCTTGAATGTGGCATTCTTTGCTCAGGTCTGTAAATGTTAAAGTTTCGTAATCTATTTCCCAATTCCGAAACAAGTTGGTCGATCTTCAACGAAGAAAAATCAAATCATTCTTCCACGTAGCGTGAGCGACAGCATTTAAATAGTATTCGAATTGAAAATTCGTCAAACGAAGTTCAAGGGGCTTTGATAATTCATTACTTACTTCTCTCAGAATCTTCGTTTCAACAAAATGTTTTCTACCCCATCCATTTTCACCCTAGAAAATAAATACCATTAAAAACACCGATGTTAATTTATTATTATGCACAGGATGAAAAGTTGAAGACGATATCGTATGGAAACCATACAAAGCCAAACCAAGTTTATGATAATAATATCCAATAGTTTATTACCTGTCTGCCAAATCCAAAATTGGTTTTATTAGCTTTCCATTCCTATAGTTACAAAATTGATTAGAGCAACAAGGAGAGCAGGTAAACTATAATCCAAACAAATCTGCAATCCAACAATCCTAAACTGGATTAGAGTAACAACCCACTTAAAACAATAGAAGAGATAATAGACTATTGTATTCAAACAATAGGTTAGATACAGGCTCTTACATGAAGGTTGTGAATGTACTCTGTACTATTAAACATTTGTTATTAATGATAGTTGAAAATTCATTTACCCTGTAAACATTTAATGCGGCAATGCAGTCGCTGAAGGAAGACCTTGCCCAGTCCATCTTATGACTGGAAAATAACAAAAATTACAATCATAATAAATTAAGTTTCATTAAGTAACATTTGTCTCCTCATCAAATAGTGCATTGGGTGTGATTTCTGTTAAACCTGTAAGCTTCGAATTCTTTTTTGAATGGCCTTGCGAAGACACTCTTTAACGAAAGCGATGCAGCTGATAGAAAAAAGAAATATTGTTATCTTTTAAACGTAAATAGATCATAATATGAATGCTAGATGGTGTAATGTGAATACTTAATCAAGAAACGCAGTGTCTTGTGTATTAGCAGGAAAGACAAAATAACAGATAGACAAACGAAAAGGTGGAAAACAAACTGATAATAACTGATAAAAACAATAGACAGAGACTGTTAGATAGAGATGAAGGACAAAGGGACGATAAAGAAACAGGTGAAGAAAATGTGACGAAATAAATGAACTCGATAAACAACAATCGAAACAGCAGGTAAAAACAAAAATGAGGAGATAAATTGTCAGACAAACAGACAGACAGAGTCAGAGGGGCAGAAGAATGGAGGCATGAATACAAACAGGCAAAAAATGCAATTCCTATAATATCATAATATAAGTATCATATGAAACATCACATCATTGGCATCATTCCTAGAAATATCAGATAAAGTCAAATTTAATACTTACCAATGATCAAACATTCCTCCAAACATCCAAACACCTGACCAAGAATAATCATTTTCCCAACTCTGACATCAACAGGAAGTGCCTCTAGGACCTTTCCAACAAACGTCATGTCACCATCAAATGGATTAATTCTTCCATTTTGCTTCACGGTCAAAGCACCAACCTAATTAATGCAAGAGGAATGTCTTAGCAGACAAAAATTGAAGATGCATGTTTACAAAGTATTGAAAAAGCTTGCATGTATCAAAAAACCAAGCATGCACTAAGAACAAAGCATGTACTAAGAACAAAGCATGTACTAAGAACCAAGCATGTACTAAATCAAATCACCATTCAATCGTTTCGTAATTTGTTCTGACCCAAGCTGCACACAGAAAGAAGTGGATTTTACAATCAAATAACGTAGACATGAAGCATACCTCTTTCAAATGAAGAATAGTCCTTCGAATATCATTAATATCAGGAGGCTGCAGAGCCAATCGAAGAACGTTGCACGGGTCACCGATGTTGAGAGACTTTACATGTAGTATCACTCGCGAAAGAGGACACCTCTGCGACAGAAACAAGAAAACAAGTTGATGAAAACGCAAAGGAAGATCAATGCCACTTATCGAGGATTTAATATTAACGAGATCTCAAACCATCGCAGCTCGAGCCTGGAACATACGTGGAGCGGGCAAAAATTAGGAGAAACAGATAAATGTGCGAAGCAAGAAAGAGATTGACTTGACAACTGTATTGATCAAGAAGTACATTGGACGTTGCATTCTTCATGATTAGCTGTTTGGGTATATAAATACCTGCATCTCTGGAACACCGTATGCTGGCAGCCTCGACTCGAAGTCTTTGGTGATCAGCCTGAAACATTCTCCATCTGACACTCGACCAGCACGACCTTAAAGAGAAGAGAGAGAACATTAACAATCACTCAGTGTACCAATGTTGCGTACATTGATTGATCGTAATACACTCTTCAGTGTATTACGATGTCTCCAGTGTATTCTACCAATTCCGGACAAAAGTCCCAGGACGCACGCTTATTTCATCTCCCTCCTCCAAAAACAAAGCTTTCTGTAAAAGAGGCATATCAAATATCGACAAAATGCCATTTTCATAGTCACTACAAAGGCTTGATTAAGAGAGCAAGATTGTTTTAAGGAGAGTGGGGGTCTGAATAAAGCACGAGAAAAAGGAAAATTGCGGGTTGGTAGCCTGTTTTCGTTTTTTTTTACAAGTTTCCCAGGGACCTTAGTTTCCACCACTGTAACTTCTCACAAATGGTTCAAGCGAACGATTTACATGAAGCAACGTATGAAGACTGCACTGTACGAATAGCTGATTGGAAGATGAGATTATGACGTGGATAGGGTCTGACGCTACCTTTTCTTTGCTCAAGTGATGCTATTGGTGCCCAGGCCAGCCGCAAGCACTGATAATTCGTATCTCTGTCAGTTTCGAGGTTCTTCACAAGGCAAAAATCAATAACTGAAAAAAAAATGCAAGAAATTTTTAAAAAAACCCAGCGAACACGCCATTATTCTGCATAAAGCGACTTATAACAGGATAGGCAAATTACACTGTGTATTAAACGCTGGACTGGGCACTATCAATGAGGCTTGCTGCGAAAATGGAAGCGATAGATTGAGTGTATACTTGCCATATTTGATGTCTGGTACTGTTATAGAACTCTCGGCAATATTCGTAGAAAGAATAACCTTCGGAATAAAAAATAACTCAATTAAAAAAAACTCAAAGTAAAGCAATATTGATTGGGTAAAGAAACGTAGCTATACGTTGCTATGGAATAGCACAGCATCTTCTAAAAAAATTGTAAAAGTACGCGGAGATGATAAATTTTGGTATTAGAGCAGCAATAAGCGGGCATACATCCTTCTAAGGGTATCAATGTGAATCCCCTGCCCTTTGGGCTTCTCAATTACCTTTCGTTTACCAGGTTGTGCTTTCATAAATATCTTTGCTTGATCTTGACTTGTAATTTGCGAATGCAGAATAAGGACTTGTAAGCTAAAATAATAACACACTATTATGCATCTGACTTCTTCATAATATGTCTTTATCTACATAGGTTATCCTTTGGTCCACTGACTTTCGTACAAGACTTTGTCCCACGCAACGGTCTTGCACACAGAGATGTCATACAGACGTCTTTTAACTTATACAAAAGACAGAAATGCCTAAAATGGAGTAAAGCGTACTTTCGTTCATGCTCTATGTTCTCCAAATGCTTGTGCATCGCATCGATTTCAGGATAACCTACAAGATAAGTAAACTTTGCCGTCATGGGGTAAGCTTCAATTTTGTAAATACTATCATGGTGGATCAGAATGTTGAAACATGAACAGTCTTTAACTAAATTTCTCCCATGCTGATTACAGGAATTCATTAAACGCAGTCTCATAGATTGACAAACCTGGAAGAAAGACTAGAGCTGTTCCTCTGTGAATTGGAAATTTTTCGCCCTCAGCAAGTCCTTGCATATTTGATTCATTCCGATCAAATTCCATAATCAATGCTTTTGCCATTTGGTAGCATTGGGTGGTAATTTCCGGATCACACTGGCTTTGCGGGGGAATCTGCAGGCAAAACAAAAAAATAAACAGTTTCAGATTTCAGTTCACCCAAAACAATAGAATGAAATAAATGCAACAGTAACAAAAATCTCAAGGTTGTGGCATATAGATGAAGCAGTATTATATTGCATACTTGATAACAATCTATGAAGATTAGAAAATATCACTAACCTCTCCAAGACTTTTCAAATTGTCAAGATGATATGTTGAGACGTCATACATTTTGCCCTCAACAGAGACAACAGGAGCTCCCTCCAACTGACCTCGTATTTGAACCGAGAAGTACTTGGAGAAGAGGCTGCAATCCATGGTCGCAGACATGAGAATTACCTTGTGAATAATCAAACAATAATGAGGTTGAATATTCCAGACTCAAGGGATCTTGTTTTCTTAAAACGGCTGCAACATGAAATACCTTGCAATGCTTTGACACTGTACGGAGAAATTTCTTCACAATCAACATTGCTAAATCGATATCCTGGTCTCTTTCGTGAATCTTTTTAAAATAAAACAATATTCAATGATTACAACTTTGAAAAAAGGTAAAAAGTTTTCTACTTCAGGAAGTGTGGAAAGAATTATGAATATCAAATGCAAGTCGCATTGCTTACAACACTTAGCACATCTAAAGTGTCCCTGATTTCCTTTATACCCAATCCCAGTTGATCCTCCCGCTCTAAAGCCTTGAATAACCACCCTCTGAAGGCTTCAATAAGCTTTCATAGCTAGCTTTCAAAGATGGCACACAAATGCCTTTTAATCTAGCAATAAATCACAACAAATATAAAGAGCTATTGTGACTACCTCGTCAAGTACAATGTGGGTATATTCATTCATATTTTTCTTCGAAATCAACTTCTCTAGCAGCACTCCAGTCGTGAGATAAGTTATTCTTGTATCTTCTGACACCTTCCTGTCTCTGGCGACTTGATATCCGATGACATTGCCAAGTGGCCAGTTTCGTTCCTGTGAGACGCGGTTAGCAATACTCTGAGCTGCAATTCTTCTCGGCTGTGTCACAACTATGTTACAGTACTTTCTTTGTTCGTAGTAATAGTCAAGAATATACTGTGGCACCTGGGTTGTTTTTCCACTTCCTGTTGCACCTAATTAGCCATAATAAAGAGAACACACTTAAGCACAGCTTTGTATGGGAGCTGCACACAGCTGTAGATCCTTGGAAGGGCAGAATCTTTAAGAAGAAACTTGTTAAACAGATACAAAAACATTTCAAAGTAATAATATATTTGTCGGGGGGTTACTCAGATTTTTTTGAGCATGAAAGCTGAGTAAGTCAAATGCACCAGATCAAATCTGAAGATCAAACTAGAAGCATACATAACCAAGTCAAATAAGAAGTGATGGAATTTAAATATGAATGGGAATTTTAGGAGGACAAGATAGTAGTTGATTTAACTATGACAATACCTTGAATAATAGTAACTTGGTTACTTTCTATTGTACCAACAACCCAATCTCTATGCTCAGTAATTGGCAAACTTGGATCGTAAGTATGTTCAAACTTATAGTTATCATACACATTGAATGCTGGGTGATCTAATGGTTTTGGTTCGGGAATAGAATCCTCCAAGCTGTCTAGACTCTCAACATGTTCTTGTTGACTTGAAACATAGTCGCTGAAGAAGAAAAGCTGGATTATTATCTAATAGGAGTAATTCGTAATGTTCTATATCGGGGACTTGGTGGGCGTGGTGAGGAGGGATATGACGGACAGAAAAGAAAAGGGAAATAATATTTGCAGACTGAAATCCACCCTTTAATTGAAAGAAAGTCTTATTACCTATAGTTGTCAACATCGTAGCTTCTCGTTTCGGTCAGTATTGTATAGGAAGCAGTTGCTTTCTCGTTGTTTATGTGTTGTTGCAGTGCTGCTGGATCATGAATTTGCACTGTCCCTGGTAGCCGGTTGTTTTGTTGAGGCGGTGGAGCAGGCTTCAGCGTGGTGAAGAAGTCGTTTATCGCTTGTGCGGTAATGTTTACGTTCAGCTTCCTATTCATCATCTTTACGGTACGAGAAGAACGTCCAAATGACAATATTCTGCACTGCACCACGTGTGGAGGTGTGAGTGTGAGTGAGAGTTGCAGAGTTCCCAAAGGTGGGTGGCCAGTATGCGCAGTTTCATAAATAGTCAGTCCTGCGCAACAGCTGATGCCCAATGTGTGTTAGCTCAGCGGTAGCCGTCATTTTTACTGGTCCGTCTTTTTTTAAGTGACATTGCCAAATGTTGGATGGAAAGAGGAAAGGAAGCAAAGCAGCAGATGAATCAAGTTAAAGTGTCGCGGATGACTCCTTGAGTGGTCGAAAAAGAAAGATATTATTTTCACATGCGTCTTGTAGACATAAAAAAACAAAGAAATGCTAGGATTTCAACGCTAATGCTGATTCTTAACGCCTGAAAGTTACGTGCCTAATTTTTCGTAGTGGAAAGTTAATTTAGGCCTTGAAAAGGGAAAAGCCTCAAAAACATGCCGAGAAGAGCAAGTTTATTTGGGTGTTTTGGATTCGGAGGAAGACAACCTGATATTCAGTATGAACCTGATAAAGATGGCCTTCAACCAGTGGAATTTACCATGCCTATGCCTGATGAAACTGAATTAAACATGAAGTTTCTCGAAATTGTCGTAAGTCTTGTTAGCTCATTGATTTCATAGCAAAGAAAGTACGGGTAAATACAGCTCTTTATCTATCTAAATAGCCATCTACGCGTAAATATTTCATGACAGGCAAGATACTCAGGGCTTATATTTTAAATTTACAGTTATAAGCCTGAATGAAATTATATTATACCTGCTCATTCCGATATTTTGTTTTGAGCATCGAAATGTGTACACTATCACTTTTCGTTGTAAAATATTTGAGCCGTATACTCTGTATGTATGAAAAGGCCAGACAATCAATTTAGAATAAACAGAACTTTTTTATCAACACTAGCCGCGTGGTGAGCAGCTTTCTAATTTACTAAACGCAGTCTGCTTTTCAAACAACGAACTAATTTGTTTATTCACCAACGATTTCTCCACTCATTTTTTATTCATGAGAGAAAAAGCATGTAAATTCTTTCTGCTGATGTTATTAATTTAGGGACTAAGGTGTTGATGGGAACCTAGGGCTATTAGAAATTAGCATGTAATTATGATATAGCGGCCGTATTTTGTTCACACAGAGGTTTTCACCAATTCTTCATCATATTGGCTAGTTAGAGATTGTAATAATAATCATTTTATAGAGTTAGGGATTTTCTTTCATTCCTTCATTCAAGTTCAACTTCTACTCACGATCGATATATCTCTTTATGTTATTCTTCTCGTGTTCATAATCTTATAAATATTTCCCAAATGGCTTTATTCAAATCTATAATGCATACATTGAAGTTATCTAGTTACGGAATTATAAATGTTTTCAGTCGGAATAGTATTCAAAAGGCTGAAAATTGGAAGTTACTAATGAAAATTCCTAAAATCTTTTGTTCCCCTTGAGACACGAGACTTGTTGTGGACTCTGACGTCTTAATTCTGTTATTTGTGTAGAAATAAAAACACAAGATATTCACTTGAATTCTCTATTATTGTTTTGAAATTTGAAATACCTAGTTTCGACAACAAGCACACAGGCGAGAAAAAGGTTAAGGTTTTTAACTTGAATGACTCTTTTCTTGAACCGAGACCGAGACCGCGATTAATTTTCAGACGAAATACAAAACTATGCACCCTGAAGATATTTGTGTAAATATAATATAAACTTTAAATAAATATGTTGGAGTTAATTGGCATGTTGAAAGTAAACCATCAGTGTTTTTGGAAAACATACACATATATCTATACTGCGTTAAACAAACAAATATAACTTGATTTTGTTTTTGAATGGTGTGGCAGAGTTTTGAGGTTTTATTCATCTGTTTCGTCATCAGAGACGTAAGACAAAGCATGACAAAGTCAGCTGTTTTGAGAATCAGTTCCGGCAATTAGGCCGTTTTACGAATGGTGAATGGCTCGTTGATATATTTCAAAATAGCTTTATGGGCTCTAGAATTACCAGCAGAAGATAAAACATGGATAAGCATGCCAGCCATCATGCTTAGCACACCTTTTTGACGGGAAACACCTTTTGTGTTATTGATAGGATACTGAAGGTGAGGTTTGTTAAAGGAAGGAAGCTCGTCCATTCCTGGATGCAGACAAGAAATGCGATTTGCAACCTCAAACACTATCCCGCAATCCTTAACTTTGGATTTTCAAGGGCTATTTAATCAAGTTGAAAGTAGAAATTCCCAAGAAATAGTGACTGAAGTAAAGAATTAAATTTCATAGATTTAAATCTTTTCGCTGTTTGCCTGCCGTGACTCAAAAGCTTGGCTCTAACGCTGTCATTAAACTGTCCGTAATTACAAGGTGATAACAAGTCACGTGACTGGATCTCGAAGCCCTGTTCTATTTACATTTGAGGAAAAAAAGCAAATAATTTTTAACATTCCGCCAGTTTTCAACAGCTAGCGACAAATATTTCAAGCAAATAAGACATCGAAAAGCCGGCTTATCATCTCTAGGACCTCAAACCTAATCAAAAATGCTTCAAAACTTTGTGTAGTGGGTTCTTCGACATTTTAGGACTAGGTTATTTCTGATACAAGCTGTCAAAGTATATGTTTTAAGTGTGTGAAAGCATGAAAACAGAAATTTCCTATCATTAATTAAACAGTTGTGTTTTCAAAATGTGTCTTCTCTTGAGCCACCCAACTGTCCTCTTTGCCACAAAATTTATGTAAATATTATTTCCAGGATTATTGCAAATTACATTTGCTTTCCTGTCACATAACCGCATTTCAAATTCAATTAAATCAGTTGAAAGTATGTTTAATTTTACATGGTACATGTTTAAGTTTGATTATTATTTTCAGGATGAACTGGACCTGACTGCAGTTCATAGGAAAGCAATGTTTGATTTACCTGCAGAGAAGAAATGGCAGATTTATTGCTCAAGAAGAAAGGTTAGGCACAGCATGCAACTTGATTTATGTGGCTTTGACATTGCTGCGTAAAAATTCATGGCATGTCATGCATGCTGTAAAACATGGAACGCTGCAATTGTATTTGCTCATACAACTTTATTTTTCCTTCCAGGGACAGCAAGAAAGTACCACTGCCTGGCCTGATTATTATGTTGATCAATTGAAATCGCTGACAAATGTAAGATAGTTTTTATTCCTTGTTTTATACCGTTTTTGCATGTAACAGTTGTATTAAATAAGTTATTTTTCAATTTTTTAATCTTGCTTTGGATATTTCGTAGATTTTTTTCACGCAAGATGAAACGGAGCTGGAAGGACGCTCAAAGTTCTTGGAGGAAGTGAAGACGGCACTTAGGACACAACCAATGAGGTAATAATTAAGCCATTTACTTCAAACAAACAACAAAATTAATACCGTATCGACTTGCTATATACTGCATACCCAGCTAAATTTCTTTTGAAGAAGTCTAGCGCCAGTCTCTTTGGGCTCACAGATTCCCGCGCTTTTGTCAATTTTCAATTTGCGCTACCCCAGTAAAAATATTTCTTATTAACGTGCGTGAATCTATTAGGCCGTTTTTTGGACAGGTACTTCGTGGACTTTGCTGCTTTTGAAGCTTTTGAATAACTATGGGCTACCTACAGAATATATAGCTCTATATTGTATCACTTTATTAACACATTGAAAAATCACAATATTTTTTTTTTAGTTTTGTTCTTGGATTTTTGGATCTTGGTGGCTTGCAATGTCTGATCGATATTCTTGCTGGCATGGACTGGGATACATGGTGAGTTGTTCTTCACAAATATTACATGTTTACTTCTACAATCTCTTAGATTTCAATTGCCCACCTAATATATATTTTGCAAATATCGGGCGAGGCTGTTATGCGGTCGTTTGTCCTGTTTAGAAAAATAAATATTGCTTTTCTTGCTACAATATATTAATTCATAACATGTGGATTGGGGGCTAGCATGCACTGATGTGACTTCCATTGAACCACAATGGAACTTTCATATACCTATGGGATGGATGATTTTTTCCGCTGTATAGATAACCAATTTAGGAACAAAAATATTTGTCCATCGCGTTACAGAGAAGTCCCATGTTCCACTGTGGCTTAATAACAACCTCTTTATTATTCTATAATTGACCTGGGAATTTGTCTATCTAATTTGACAAATCTTCTAAACTCTTAATATGGTGCCATAAAGATGGTTTTATCCTCATGTCATTATATAAAACTTTGCGAGTTGCAATTTTCAACTTAAATGCTAATACCTGTCAACCTAATATCCTCTCGATTATCCTTCTTAATTGAAGGTATTAAAGAGGGTGTTACATGTGTCGTAGTTTTTTATACTGCCTTTATATATACATATACCTTTATATAATATGCTGAATTTGTTAATTACAATTAAGACTCGTTGTAGCCCGTATTTTAACTAAGTTATGTTATGATGTGTGAGAATGCCTTTCCCTTAATGTTGCAACTTGACAAAGAAGCCTTTATTTTCCTTCGGCATTTGAGATGCTTTTAATTTGCTTTCATCTCTATCGACGTCAATTGACGTTTGAATAATTCCGCATAATACCTTCCTTCATTCCATAACCCCGCGGCAATTAATGCCTTATTTAATACCCACAGTGTGTCGTATTAAGATTTGAAAGACAAATGTACAATGACGAGCATTATTATACCTCAGTTTGACAATATTATTTGCCTATTGAATCGAATTTCCTTCGTGTGCTTAATCAATGACAAAGTACCCAAGTCTTCTGACCTTTATTCTTCTATTTAACCGCTGTCCCAGCCCTTGGAAAAGGGCCATAGCATGGGTGTATCCTTTAGTGGCGGTTTCCCTTTGCGTGCTGCTGGCTAAGAAAAGACGTCCTTCTCTTATTAATTTTTATAAGAATCGCGTGCGTGTTGGGATGTTTTGCATCCGCAAGATTGTTTTCAAAGGAATTTTCTTCATTTACTATTATTTCACAAGAATACGCTGTATATTTTTAGAAATATTAGAATTTCAAACATCTAAAACAGCAGTGCAGATCAAAAACAAAGTTATTGATTATTGATTGACCTCGATTTCAATAAAGGGCACTTAATTAACCTCGGTTTCAATGAAAGGTTTCCACTTTGAGTTTTTCATTCTATTATCTTTGGAGAACAATTCCGATGTCCTATATCTTTTTATCGCTATTTTTGCCACTAAATTACATCAAACAATTCTATCTTTTCAATTCGGTTGCGAAACATCATAAACATGCTCTGATAAAATAACTCCCTGATATTTATCACCATTGTCATTTTCTTTTAATATTTTTATTCAAAAATACGTGTGCCCCAAGCCGCAACAACTCGTTATCCGACCAGTAAAGCAAAACAAAATGTCAATTTATTTTAAGTATCATGAAGTTAATTAATAATGAAGGAAACTGAAGACATATTTTGAATTTAGAAATTGTTGTTTGCATATATCATCCTGTATGGTCGGGTACTAAATATCTCAACTTTAATAAAACGAATTAATGATACTTAGAATTGATAGCAAATATCTCTATTACTCTGTACTTTATAATGTAATCATTCTGACGTCACGTCTCCTTTATTACTGTTCCATGTTTTAGCTTTGATGTTTATGTAATATGTGGAATGAACACAGGAACCAGAATCCCCGGAGAGAACTTGAATGAGCTTCATGCACAAATATTCCATTGACTCATTTAATGAATATTTTATATTGCCTCCGTCTCGGACTGTGATTTCATGCTCAACATGCCTTACGATGGCATTATCGTAAAGGGGTTGCTTTAGTTTATCTAATTAAACTGCCGTCTGCCTTATTGATTTAGGGATTTGCACTAATTTATCCACGAATAATTAGAAATCAGGTTCTTATGGTCTGGGTATGTGTAAAACTGAATAATTTATCGAGTATACATGGTTTTGTTTTATAATTGATAAATAATGAATTAACATCAATTTTTCTCATCCATAGTCAAAGTGCCATTCACACAGCATGTATAGGATGTCTCAAAGCTCTCATGAATAATTCAGTAAGTTGATTTATAACGCGATTAATCCTGAACCTCAACTACCAGTTAGCTTCAGGTCTGGCCGACTTGAAAGGACAAGTTTTAAAACCAGTTCCTATTGTCGTCTCATTTCCATTGTTGATTCTATCTTCGGTACAAAGTGCGAGCTTTTTAGTATGCCTTCTTTGTTCACACTATCGTGCAATGTCGCATCAAACTGATGAATGTTATGTTTGATTTGCAGTGTTTCACAAAATGTTTTATCTTTTGATTTGGCGTACCTCTCTCAAAGGGACTTTTCTAATATAACATATGCAAATGTGATCTTGAGGTCTGGGAAAATCAGATTTAGAATTTCGAAGCATTGTCTGCCAAACCCTTTGGACTAATCTTCAAAAAGGAAATCCAGTTTCATCATCACTATCTTGTTTTTTCTTTGCTGGTTTCGAATTTATTGTTGGGGGAATTCTTGCTTTTCCGCTTCGCATTGATTTTCGTAGAATTATCCATGGAATCACGTTGGATTATTACTTGATGGTTGTGAAGCCGTGAACTTCTCGTCTTCTTCACCGAGATTGCCACACACACAACAAGTTTATGAGAAATTCATTTTTCACGCGCGGCAAAACAAATAGCGCAAAGGCTTTAAGCCGTTTTGCAACCAGCTATTTATTATTACCTTAAAATAGATAGAGCGGTTTACCAAAGTGGTTTACCAAACCAAAAGTCCTGAGACTCGTAGCTAGTAGCGCATGGCACACCCTTTCTCCCCCACCCCACCCCAGTTTAATGTTCCCCAAGGACATTTGGCAGATAAGTATATCATCTGGTACAAATTTAATCAATTTAAATTTTACAAGGGATTGAACTATTTCCGTTGTTCATTAAGATATATAGTTACGTTGTGAAAACACAGTAGATTATCTGGCCCATTGTACCGATTACATACGATTCGAATTGCAACAATCATTTTGTGCCATTAAGCTTTGTTTCCGTCTGTGGTTGAGCCCGGCTTTCCAATTAATCCATCCAATGTCCTCTCTAAAACCAGATATGCATGGTGATGATTGGAGCAATGCTAATCAAATCTACCCTTTACTTTTAAACTAACCCCAAGAAATCTTTCTTGTGTTTCTTTTGTAGTTTGTAATTTTATAATTCTGTAATTTATAATGAGACCCGTCTTCTTTTTTTAGCATGGCAGATCTCAGGTTTTGGCCCATTCAACATGTATCAACATCATAGCGCAAAGTTTAATCACCGAAAATATCAAAACAAAAGTTGCTGGTACGTTCGCTTCCATCTTACTATGACGTCAGAGGGTGTAGGACACCCACCTTACTGCATTTACGCATTTTAAAGACTGTTCGCTAAAACAATCCTATTCTAGTCAAGAGAATGTTCTACTCTGCTCTCAAGCGTTTGTTATCAACATACAGTTGTCCCTTTTGCTCAACGCCTTCATATTAGTCTTGTCAGTGTAGCATGCGCGTTTTGTGGAGCATGTTTTTACCAGACTGACATAAGAAGAGGGGGGATTTTTTTGCTCATTTTTGAAACTCGAGTTCACCTTCTGGATTTCTTTCTGAGGGACTAACAAACTGACATGTTTTCCAAATGTTGTAGCAATGACGTATCGGCATTTGTCGTTCATACCATCTACTTTTTTAGTCCTAGAAATTCTTGGTGCTTGTTGCCTTGTGCCAGGTGGTCACAAGAAGGTCATGGATGCAATGGCACATTTCCAGCAGTATTCAGAAGAGCGTACCAGATTTCAGGTATGACATTTGCCATTCAACCTCCTTCATGTATCATTTTCCATGAACTAACATTGTACAACTTGATCAAACTCAAATATCAAAGCGATAGCATCAAGTTATACGTTTATGTGCATGTATTAAATTTCAGAAAATTATATATTCTTTTTACTAATTATTTTTTTCCATGCAGACGCTGATTAATGATCTGGATAGAAGCACTGGGATTTACAAAGATGAATTCAATTTGAAAATTGCTATCATGTCATTTATCAATGCTGCATTGCGATACGGTGCAGGAGCGGTAAGAAGAGAGGGAGAGAAAAATATTGCAGTATTGAGGCATTTGCGCATCATCAAACTCTACCTATATGATGCTTAATCTAAGCATATACACGTGTTAATTAGTTATGTTTAGGCGAGACGTTAGGTCTCGTTAGTCAATATGAACCCGATATATTGGAGCTTTATAAGCTATAATGTAGCTGTAGCACTGTAATTACGGCAATATTATCTTGTTTTGTTATTTTTTGTTTTTTCTCTTCTGCAGGATCACATTGAGTTCAGGATTCATTTGCGATTCGAATTTCTCATGCTTGGTCTCCAATCGATCATGGACAAATTAAGAAAATTAGAGAATCTTACACTGAATAGGTGTGTGAATTATATTGTTAATCTTGTTATTTATTGGCCGTTAAGTTGCGATTGTATATTTATTAACTGTGGATCCTTGTTTTTATCTCTACAGGCATTTAGATTTCTTTGATATGATAAGAACAGAAGATGAATGCGAACTTGCCAAAAGATACGGAGTGGTATGTCCAGTTTTCTTCTACTAAACCTATAACAATATTGAGATTTCAATAAAACGAACAGCCCTCTCAAAAAGTATAACTAAACTAAATATCTAGTGCCATGAACTGGTACAATTCACCTTTGGGTCGATTAGTGAATTTGTGATAACTACGCTATATACGAATGTGTATTGATTTTCTTTAAAGCTCACCGTATCAGTATTCCACTCTGTTTAATGGTGGGTGTGTTGCCATGAGTTGAGTTTTAGAAACAATTATTGATGGATATTTGCTCTTTTGTTTCAGCCTCAAATTGATGCGAAAAGTGCAAGTGGCATGTTGGATGTGTTGAAGCAAAAAATTGGTCACACAACTTGTTACGCTCATTTGTTATCAATTATGCAACACTTACTTTTATTACCAAGTAAGTAGACTTTACTTCTCTATTTTTGCTTGCATACAAGCAGAACAAAGATGTGTCTTGAATAGTTTATTGATATTATGAAGGATTATCAATACTTCTTGTTACTTTAAAGTACCAGTTAACCAATGAAGCCATCACTTTCTTAGAGTTTAACCTCTAATAGTAGCCACCTTCCAATCACGGTCACGATCCTTCAATCCCATGCTAAGCCCTATATGGTGAACCATTTACCGCCACTTGTGCATAGATCTGAACGTGGCCGCTATTAGAAGTTTCACTGTATCACACAAACACATATTCCATGTCGTTAGATAATAAAAAAAATTTAAGGAAAATGATGTTTGTGTGTTGATATTTTACTCTCGAGCTTATTGGTTTATTAAGTTAATTAATTAGAATTAATGTTAATGACAATATTTGTTATTTGTTCTTGACCTGATTAGCTGATCATAAAAAGGGTGCTGTGGAATATTGGCGAATGTTGGATAGAATTGTCCAGGAAATATCACTGCAACAAGATGGCGGTACAGATCCCGATGCATCGCCAGTTGAACTTCATGTCAAATATATTATCGAAAGGTAGCTGTTTTTATGGAAGCTATTTTATGCTTTTTACCAAGAAATCACGAGTTTTTGGAAGGGTTCATAAGCTGCGAAACCAGAACTCCTAGAAGGCGATTAGAGTGTTAATATCTTTCAGCTTAGCCTCAAAGGTATTTAAGTTTTATCGTAAACTATGTATGTTTTAATTATTTGCTTATTTCTTCCTTCAAGGCTTACGATGGATGATTTCAAAGATGATAGTAAGTTTGGATTTTTATTTTATTTGAAAGCATCCTGAACTATTATAATTTGAATTACTTTGAATAATTGCATTGCCAGTTCTTGGAATCTTTCTTTACACCTTTGTTTTCACACCTTCGTTTTCACACCCTTCTTCACACGCTCTTGGCATCTTCTATTTTCAAGAAGAGTAATATTGTAAGAGTAAAATAGATACAGTATATATATGTGTGCATCAATTGATGTTGTTTTTCATCACTTTCAGGTGGTGCAAAGCTTGCTAAACGTGAACAAGAAGCAGTATGTAGTTATTTCAACTTTCACACCTTGCTACTCTAATAAAATCCAGCAACGTAACAATAGTAATTTTACTACACTTCACCTTATTTTACTCACAATGTGCATTGCTTTTTTTGTTTTAGAATGAATTAAAAACAACTGTTGACAAAATGGCTGATAAATTAGAAAAGGAGACCAAAGCTCATGAAGAAGCAACAAAAAGAATCGAAGAGCTGACAGCGCAGATTACAGAGCTGAATAATAAGGTACCACTTTCAATGTTCAATTTATGAAATTTTTCAGCTTGCATTTATGGATATGTGGCCCTGTATTTATGGCACATGGCATTTTACTATTTATCGTACTAAAAGAAGTGATATTTGAAGAAGGCGTGGGTTGAGATACTGAATTTTATTTGGACCCATATGCTATCTAGAGTAGAATTAAAGAGTTTTAATGATTGCATTATAAAATTGTAATTTATTTTCCTGTAGCTTAATATCGAGTCGTTTAATCGATTAAAGCTGGAAGAAGTCGTCAAACAAGTTGGTTCATCGATCCCTGACGATGCTAAAATTTCTAATCTACAAAGCATGGGTGCCATCATAATGCAACAAATGCCACAATCTTCTGCATCGCCTGCTGTTTCTTCATCCGGCTCTGTTTTACCCCCTCCCCCAGCTCCACCCCCATTACTTGGGGGTCCTGGTGCCCCACCACCCCCTCCATCATCAGGTAAGATTATGAAGAAAGCATTACATTTAGTTTCAGGGCTGGATTACACGATCACATTCGAAATCAAATATTTCTCATTAAAACGAACTATTATGTCTATCTATTTTCAACCCAAGTATGTCAATTTAGATGTTGCTTTTTCCTTTAATTTTGCTCTGTATGTTAAATTTTGTTTTACAGGAATTGGTGGCTTCTTTGGCAGGAAAAAAAATAAATTACCAAAACCATCGAATCCTTTAAAATCATTCAATTGGTCGAAATTGCCAGAGGTACACATAGATTAAAGTGAGATAGACATAAAGAAATTTGGAGTAAAAAGTCAATGTTTCTATATATTTGCTGAATAGAAAACTCTCGTGTACTGTCATATATACTGTCATGTGTACTAAAAATATACTGTCATCTAAAGTATTTTATGTATGCAATACGGTCTCATAGTAATTGTGGTTTTAGTTACTAATCTACTATTTTTCATTCAGGCAAAAATCAAAGGAACTCTATGGACTGAAATCGACGATTCAGAGGTAATGAAGGGTGCATTGCTTGTTCAGCACTCGTGTTATAGTTGCTGTAAGCAGCACCATCCTATTTTGAGTTGTATAAGGAGGATTTTGTTTCGATTTTTAGGTGATTTCGAAACTGGATTTCCTTGAGATTGACAATGCATTTTCAGCCTTTCAAAGAAAAGAGGTAACGGATTTTCATTACGATTTTCTATTTATTTGTAAATGAATTGACAAAATGCTGCTTAACTGATTAACAAATGATCTATTATTTAATGAGTGTTAATTGCCATTTCAGAAAGAGAAAGGAGATGATGAAGAGGATTTCAAGAAAGCTAGTCCACCTAAAGAGCTTTCCTTTATAGATAATCGAAGGGCCCAAGTAAGTGTTATTCTACCAATTCCTGACCTTTCTCACTGGCTCGATAATGAGAGAAGTATCTCTCGAAACTTCTCACTTATAAAAACTTCTCTTCATGACATGATAAACTTCTATTCTTATAATGACAATCACTGAACAGGCAAACACAAATATCTTCACAATGTTTAGTGTTAAATGTTTTCCACCCTTTTTTGAGTATCCTGGTAGATGATACTATTTATCTTACCTTTTATCTTGCAGAATTGTCAAATTTTGCTGAGCAAAATCAAGTTATCAAATCAGGAAATCATTGATACTATTCTATCGATGGATACTGAAGATAAATTGTCTAAAGACATGTTGGAATTGATGCTCAAGTTTGTCCCCTCATCAGATGAACTCAATTTACTCGATGGCCATAAGAATCAGCTTCATCTTTTTACCAAAGCTGATCGATTCCTTTACGACATTGGCAAGTAAGTTGCGTTGTAGACGTTTGATATTTGTTACAGTTGAACCACGATGAATCGACAAATCAAGTAAATAAGGAATTTATTTGGAGTAAATGAGAGTTTAAGTTATTGAAATTTATAACTGAAGCATACATGAAAACTTTATTAAATCAAATTGAAATCTAAGCTAGAGATCCAAATTTAACACATTCAAGACATTTTACTTAAGTGGTATTGCCTATCGCCTTCAACTTTCCACAGTATAGGGGAGCTTCCCTGGAACCTGGGCCAACAGAAAGATCATTCATCTCGTTTTTATCCATTTACTCTGATTTCCTGTGGTTATTTGTTATTATTTATTATTATTTATTTTATTTCAGGATACCTCATTATGAACAACGACTCAAGGCATTGGTTTTCAAGAAATCTTTCAATGATCGTCTGGCTGAACTCATACCTCAAATTCAAGGTTTTTTAACTTTCAATGTTTGCAGTATTGAATATGAAGCTCAAGGAAACTTAAAGGGAGCTTAACTACTGCCTAATTCTCGGGTGCTATTTACTTCCACTTTTTCCAAGAATGTTTATCATACTGGTCATCATTTTCTTTCAAGAAAACACATAATATTGCTATTTTCAGTTTTGCTTTGCGGTTCTTCAGAATCTATCGTGGTCTGTCTTTGTAAAGTATTTTTCGCACTTTTTCTTGCAGTTGTTCAAAAAGCATGCAAAGAACTAGTAAGGAGTAAACGACTTCGTACGTTGTTACAAATCGTACTCGTCCTTGGTAATTATATGAACAGGGGGCAACGAGGCAATGCTTCTGGTGAGATATCAATACTTTGCACTGATAAAATGTGTTTTAACCCCCCTGGAGTTATACTTACTTGCAATGGAATCCAGTTGAATTCAGATTAGTTCATGTATTGTTTTAAGTGTGAATGTAGTTGAATCCAGTGCTGTCTAGTACTCAAACGTGTACAGAGCAAGACAATTGATCACTACGAGATCTGTGCTGTGTATTAATCTGCTGCATTCCCATCTTTGAAAAACACTTCAACCTCGATATGTCAACTAATGTTTATTCATTTGATTCTAGGTTTTAAACTTTCTAGTTTGAATAAAATAATCGACACAAAATCGAGTGTAGATAGAAGGATAACATTGTTGCATTATTTATTGGATTTGTTAGAAAGAAAGGTTTATGTTAATACTTTTTTATTTTTATTTTATTTCATTTCAATTCATGTACATCCACCTTTAGCTTTCAATCTCAGTGCTAAAATACGTTTTTTTGTTTTTAAGTTTTCAGACGTATTTAAATTAGAAACTGACTTACCTGATGTTCGACTAGCTGCTAAAGTTAGGTAAGCCCATTTATTAATTGAAGTTTATTCCTTTACAGATTTATAAAATTATATTAAATCCTTTTCTCGATTTATATGCTTCTCAATATCTTATACGTTTATATTTACATAGCTTATCAGATGTGGAAAAGGAAGTAGTCCAATTGAAACAAGAGCTTAAAAATATCGAAGCTGTGAGCCAATTTTTTTCTTTTATTTTAAACATTTTACTGACGTTTTACTCATCTACTTATTCTTTAAATTGTTTGCTCATGTATAAGATGTTTCAATTGCTATTAAAATTTTCCTCTCATAGGAGTTAGAATATCAACAAAAGAAGAAAGATCGTTTACCAGAAGATCACTTCGTTGAAGTCATGTCCAGCTTCATTAAAGTCGCCAACTTTTCAGTCAAAGAAACGGAAGAAGAATTTGTTGGTATGAAGGAAAGAGTAAGTTCCTTCCCTTACATAAAATACTACACTTGCAATATTATATTAAATTCTTGTTTTTCACGTCCAGATTCACAATTCCTGATTGTTTGTTCCATATATCATTTTCTTTTAGTTTGAGAAGACAGTGCAAATTTTTGGTGAGGATGCAAAGCATGTAAGCTTGGATGAATTCTTCGCGATTTTTGAATCATTTCTTAATTCATTTTCGGTAAGATGCGTTACAATGTTTTTATTTAGTTTTATTTCTCTTTTGATGTAATCTTTTGTTTTGACGAAGGCAACTTCAATTTGTATAACGTTTGTTTGTTTATTTGTTAATTTAGGAAGCAAAGGGTGAAAATTTGGCGATGCGCAAGAGAAAGGAAGAAGAAGAACGAAAAGCAAGAGAATTAGCTGAGGTATGATAATATTGAAATTGCCTCGATTTCATGATTGTATTAGCTATCTAAAGAAATTTATGGTTGAGCTTATTTCACCCCAGCTTACTCAACAAGTGCAAAGGATAAGTTAAATTCCAAGTTGAACCTAAAGTCATTGTTTTTTTTTATTGATTTTGCTCACAGCAACGTGAAAGAGAAAGACAACGAGCTGCTGCGAGGCGACTCATGAATGAGAACGGAACGACGGAGGAGCGACGAAAATCAATATCAGAGAGAAGTCCCGGTGAGTTCGATGATTTAATATCGGCGTTACGAACTGGCGATGTATTTGGTGATGAAATGTCAAAGTTTAAGGGGAGAAAGCGAGTTGGAAAGTCTTCTCGAACCGGAGTAAAGATGAGTTTGATGAGCAGAGAACGTCAAGAGAAACCAGATCTACAGTTATAGTTGCACAAGTTTACAGATTAATGAGGTGGATGCAAAGACAGAGACTGCAAAGCAATAGATATATACTGTTTATATTATTATTGGGTCTTCAATCTTTATATGGGACTCTGGCATGCAAAGAGAATATACTCAGCTCAATTGGAAATTCTTGATTGGTTGTTACGTGATTACCAGATTGATCAAGGGAAAGAAATTGGTTGTCAAAAGGATGATAAGAATAACTGATAGGTTAATGGAAATAATTATAATGGTGCCTAAAAACTAAAGCTGATGTAACAGCAACGAAACTGCGATGTTAGTTTGAGGCTGACAAGATCAATGATCGGGAAATGTTTCGGATAGGAATTTTAATATAGAAAGGAAAGCTTTCTAAGAAATGTAGAGTGGAAAGAAAGACGACTTTGCCAATGATAAGAAGATGTCATTGGTAAATTGGTTACAATTTTAAAATTTGTTGTTTTTGCCGACGCATCCTTGAACAGTTTACAAATGTATTTGATTTATTAATCTATCAATATAAACATTTTCATTTATTGATCAATTGTGAATTTTTAAATTTTTAGAATTTTGTTTAGTCGTAATTAGCTACTACAATCTTAAAAGAAGAGATTGATAAGAACTCTAACACACCTACAACCCCAAGTTTTAACTTTCCACACTTCCTAATATTACATTCATTAATTTTTATTGTCTTAGGCTTGACAGTTCAGTTACCCAAAGCTTAAGTTCCTTATATGTCTAAAGTTATTAATACGCATGCGCCATATCAACTTTGGTAATCAATTTTGTTAATTTTATTGTTTCTTTTTTAAAATTTTTATTATTTGTTGTGTTTTTTTTTTCTTTTGTGTTATTTTTTGTGATTAGAGAACATTATCAGTAATTTTTTGAAAATTTAACATTTATATTTAAGTTGAATACTAACTTTTAGAAGAAGTCGGAACAATTACAGTTTGCATTTTGTATAATATTGGATATAAAATACAGTATAGTAAATTTAAGTACTTCAATAAAATACACAGGATTCTAGAAATGGCTTTTTCTTTCTCATTTAACTCTACACTTAACCATAAGTGATCATAGCGTACAAATTACGTCATTTGCCTCACTTCGATGGTAAGCCTCTTCTTCAAGCCCTCACTATCACTACGTGGTCAATTATTTTATTTTTGTGACACATTTTTGCTGCATTCTTTTTACCCTGCCACGACTTTTCCATCAAGATATTGAATTTTACTCAGCCATAAAGAAAATCGAAACAACAAGCAGAAATAGAACAAGTTTCGTTGTGGATTTATTATTTATTCAAGACAGTGATTTATTCGTCAGTAAACAGTCTTCCTGAAACGGCCTAGCATTGGCGCATTTATGGACTAAATTTGTTTTGGACCAAGGAGTTATACAGAGACCTGAAATCGTTCATTAACGACAGAAAAAATAAAATCTAAACTAAGGCAAAAATGGTGAGCTATTACTATTTATGTATTTGTTAACTTTTTTCAAAATAATAAAAAGTTTGTAGGTGAGGAACTTTGATGATGAATTCCATTCCTTCCACCATACTTTCACTTTTTTGACGGAAACTATTAATCATTAAAATATTTTAAAAGCTTTGTTTCCAATTCTTTATTTCAGAATGGATTATGCAACGTTGATCTGTTTGATAGGGCAATCATTTACGATATTGACTTCAGCCAAAGTCATTTAAAACTTAAGAATGGTTTAAGTCCTACTTGTGTAGGCGAAGGATTAATAATGAGACCACTAAACTCTGATGATTATGATAAAGGTAATTTTTGGAGAATTTTATTACAATCGTTGACGTTAATATGACACGAGGTATTTTTGATGACTTTTGATGTCAACATGTTATTGTGACTTCTTCCAAGAAATAGAAACAGGAAGTAAGTTCATCCAGAGATCTACCGCCCTCTCTGTTACAGATTATCAACTGATCATGTCTTTTGTTTCTTGAATTAAAGTTTTATTATGTTGAGCAATTGTTGCAATGGTTTTTTATATTTCTAATAGGCTATTTGGATCTTCTCAAACAACTTACTGAAGTTGGAGAAATTTCAAAAGAAAAATTTCTAGGTACATTACTGCTATCACATGCTTTGTCTTACTTCTATGGTACAAAAAAATTTATTCTTAATTTGAGACCACTCAAATTGTTAACAGTAAAGCAATTTTCTCTTAAAGCACAATTTATGAAGATGAAGAACTGTGAGAGCAATTATTTCATTGTTGTTATTGAAGACATGTCATGCGGCAAAGTTATAGCCAGTGGAACAATGGCTGTGGAATATAAATTCATTCACAGAAATGCTTCAGTACGTATTTTTTGTTTCTGGAATGAAATAATCATGGCAATTACCACAGGTGAATAGGAGATGAAGCTATGTGAAGCATTTCAATGTTTTTCTTTTTTGTTTTCAGAGAGGAAGAGTTGAAGATATTGTTGTTGATAGCAAATATAGGAGAAGACATCTTGGACAACTGTATGCTTATTATATTTTATTTATGCTTTATTGATATTTATCTAGCATTGTTGTTCATTTTACTTAAAGTCCTTCTCTTCTTTCTGTTCAACTGGTTTTGAAATTAGCCTCATGTAATATTTATTAAAGCTAATCACAATTTATTCAATTTTTTATAGCCTTGTTGAGACGCTGACGTTGTTGAGCAAAAAGATCGGCTGCTACAAGACAAGCTTGGAATGTACAGAAAATCTCATTCCGTTTTACAATCAATTTGGTTTTGACAGGGAAGGAGGACGCACTTATTTATGTCAACGGTTTTTTAATTAGATATATTGTTTTATTCACATGCAATATAATAATTATCTCTACCAGATATATTTAATATTCTAGCTGTACAAACATGGATTTTGAGTTTATACATAAATTCCCTGAGAATCGTATTAAATTTGTAGTTAGTTTTAAAACAATTACATATTAATTATATATTGTATGAATTCATATTTTTGAGTGTTTTTGGGAACCAATATTTATGATATCTCGCAATATTTTGTCTCTTGTTTTCTAAACCTTTTTAAATGACTATATATATAGCACTTTCTTCACTGTTCCAGAAGCTATTATAATGCTAAGCTAGCTATTGTTTATTTGACGCAAATGCATGATTTTCTCTCTCCCTCCCACTTTCAATTGCTGATATCAATTATCATTGTCCCCCTGTGCTGCTTGAAGCCGCAGGTCTATAAAGTGAGATCAATGCTTCAAGCTGTTGTGGTCGTGCAGCAAAAATTTACGCAACCTTGCTGGAAGCCGCAAAGTTCCACTCAAAAAGCCAAAAAAACCATCCTACAGTATTTTATTTGCTAGAAAAGGTATTATTGTTTATTTATTGTGTAACTTTATTAGTTGTAATAAAAGTCGATCATTAACACATACTTTCCAAGTACGACGGCTTAAAACTAATTCTCACGCCTACTTACGAAAATCACAAAGTTTTTTCGAATATTACAGAAAAAAGTGAAAATTCTTGCATCTTTAGCTGCAAGTTTTTCAAAACAATTCCTATCTATTTTTCCCGCATGTGTACGCTAACTTGCATTCTTTCTTGGCTAAGTTTTTACTCAAACGGCATATTGTATTAAAGAGCTAATAATATTTGTTTACATTAACTTCGAATTTGTTTACATTCAGAACATGAATAACATGAGAGTATTGGCCGCATGCGCTAATTTAATTATAATCAAATCGCGCAAAGTAAAATGGAGTCAACAAAGCGTTAATTTATAAGAGTATGAATTCATATATATGTACACATTTGCTGATTAAAATTTCGTTTGGGATAGTCGAGTTCGAGATAACCGAGTTATATTTCTGTACCAAGCCCTGCAGAAAAACGAGGGAAAATTGAAGTCGGCTCAAAATGGCCAGTTGTTCGAGAAAGTGAGCTGTACATAATCTCTCCCTTTCACTCTCAATCAGTTGCGATACTTAGCACTGAATGTCTGTTTTTTTCTCGTTCACAAAGCAATTGTTTATCCATTCAAATTTCAAAATGCATACTATAGTGCGACTTACTGAATTTATTGTCTAATTTACAAAGTACATTTACAACTTTTCGATTGAAATTAACGGTTGACCAATCAAGGAAAACTTCCCTTTTGTTTTTGGACATCTTGTTTATGTTGATTACATTTTTTCTTCTCAGATTATCCTGAATGGATAAGACAGTTTGCAGCTTTTTGGCACATCTCAAAGACCCTCATATTCTTGGATCGTTTGCTGCAGTGGCACTGGCATATGCTGCTTATTGTACCTGGAGCAGAGAACAGAGCAAGCAAAAAATGTCACTTCTATTCGATTGTCAGTCAACTGTACTTCCAGTAAGTTCTCGTGAATAATTTTTTATCATTTACTGGACTATGCACTTGTTTTGCTCCTTTAACGTTTTCTCTTTACTTTAAGATTTTAGCGAAGTAAGAACCAAACAAATCTATTAATTGAGAATTTTTCTAACTTGAATTCTTGTTTTTTTTATTTTAGGGACCCGAGCGTATTCATGTGAATGCAGAATTTCCCCGCTTATGGACTATTAAAGATACGCCGGCAAAAACTGTACACGAAATATTTCTCAGAGGTGTTCAAAAATCAGGTATCTAACAGCATTTGACTATGTATATGTTTGTATACATACAACAGGAGACAGAAGTCCTTAGGGCACTCGTTAAAATACGAAACAGAGACTAACAACCCTTTTTTCATGGGTCTTGTTCAAACCCCATGGCCTCTTAAGCAATGTTGTTCTCTCAACTGACCCCCGTGATCATCTCGCAAACAGAGCTTTTTCCGCATGGTGAAAAACTTTCTCTAGAGACAGCATTTTCGCGAAAGTCGCAAATTTTTCAGAACTTTTTCCCCTATTGTATATCTATACGTATATCGTATATGTATGTGTTATGTATATTATAATGAAACACATTTTTGATGCATTTTGGGATTTTAGTTCAACAGATGTCAAATTTACCTAGGTTTGATTTTATTTAAAATTTTCTGAATTGCTAGGCAGCAAGTCATTTCTCGGCCATCGTCCTGACGGAAATTCTGACTACGTTTGGGCCACATATGATGAGGTAACTTGCCTTACTGCTTGGTATTCCGATTCTTTGTCCTTCTTAAAACCTCTACATGTAAATTAATCTCTTTTAATTGTGGATAGAAACTTAAACAACTTAGCGCTCTAACTAACAACATAAAGACGATAATTTCACACCCCTCTATATATGGTATGTGTGTGGTTGTACGTATTCCCGTAGGTTCACACAAAGATCTAGATGATTGCATCAATTTAGTGATCTCTCTTTTTAATCTGCTATTTACTTTTCTTTTAGATATTCACCAAAGCACGTTATCTCGGCTCAGCATTGTGTGAACTTGGCATTCCAAAAAAAGGACTCATTGGAATATGTGCAGTAAATAGAAGCGAGGTAAATTTTCAGCTTTCAGCCTCCAATATCGATGTTTTAATTGCTTCATTCATAAGTGAAACTATCCTTAAACTGCTTTTTTAATCATTCTATCAACTAGTGACTTATTAAACCCCTTGCCTTAATCTGCTGACTAATCAGTTAATTGTTTTCATCATGCTGTTATGTTACTTACTCTAACAACACACAAAGCCGCACTTCTTTTAAAGCGATGTTTTTTAAGGCAATGCTATTTCTAATGTGCTCCTTTCAAAGAAAAGTTTTCCTAAAGCTAGGTTTTTCTAAAACGAGATTTTCTTCTATACAGAGGCATTTTCTAAAAAGAGGCTTTTTTAATCTTTGCAGCTTTTTAAATATCTGGGTCCAATAAATTTGAACCGTTATTCCTAGAGAGCTGGAAAAAGTCTCGTGTATGATAGGTAATGTAGCTATTTCAGTTGGGACAACAGCTCGCCACGGGTCAACTTTTGAAATACTTATACTAGAAGGCTGGGAATGGTCTTAAACTGGTCAGAAGGTCCTAATTAGTAAGTTTCGATCCCTTGTGAGTGACATTTCCATCTATTTCAAAATTTGATTTTTCTAACCCTAGCCTAATGTATGATAGATAATGTATTTCAGTTGGGGCAAGAGCTCGCCATGGGTCAACTTTTGAAATATTTATGCTAGAAGGCTGGGAATGGTCTCAAACTGATCAGAAGGTACTAATTAGTAGGATTCGACCCCTTGTTAGTGAAATTTCAATCTATTTCCAAATTTGATTTTTCTAACCCTAGCCTAATGTATGATAGATAACGTTTTTCAGTTGGGGCAAGAGCTCGCCACGGGTCAACTTTTGAAATATTTATGCTAGAAGGCTGGGAATGGTCTCAAACTGATCAGAAGGTACTAATTAGTAGGATTCGACTCCTTGTGAGTGACATTTCGATCTATTTCCAAATTGGATTTTTCTAACCCCAGCTTAATGTAGGATAGGTAATGTATTTCAGTTGGGGCAAGACCTGGCTAGGTGTCAACTTTTGAAATATTTATGCTAGAAGGCTGGGAATGGTCTCAAACTGATTGGAAGGTGCTAATTAGTAGAATTCGACCCTTTGATAGTGAAATTTCAATCTATTTCCAAATTTGATTTTTCTAACCCTAGCCTAATGTATGATAGATAACGTTTTTCAGTTGGGGCAAGAGCTCGCCACGGGTCAACTTTTGAAATATTTATGCTAGAAGGCTGGGAATGGTCTCAAACTGATCAGAAGGTCCTAATTAGTAGGATTCGACCCCTTGTGAGTGACATTTCCATCTATTTCGAAATTTGATTTTTCTAACCCTAGCTTAATGTATGATAGGTAATGTATTTCAGTTGGGGTAAGAGCTCGCCAGGAGCCAATTTTTGAAATATTTATCATAGAAGGCTGGGAGTGGTCTCAAACTGATCAGAAGGTGCTAATTAGTAGGATTCGACCCCTTGTGAGTGAGATTTCGATCTATTTCCAAATTTAAGTTTTCTAACCCTAGCTTAATTTAATATTTCTTCAAGCATGTTTTGTTTTTTTAGTGGGTCATAGTGGACCAAGGGGCAATGATGTTCTCCATGGTCTTGGTCCCAATTTACAACACTCTAGGAAAAGAGGGACTCCAATTTATCATAGAAGAAAGTAAGTCCAAGCTTTAATGTTAAGTTTTAGATTTCACATCACAGCTAAGATATGCGTATTATTAGCTTCATCTTCATTTTTCTATATATGAATAGAAGTCTTGGCACTGTTTTGTACGAAAAAGATACATACCTTAGAATATCTGACGAAACAAGAAAGCTATGAAGCTGGAACTTGTTTTATTTTGTTCCTCGACCTCAATTACACAAATTTAGTAAACATTTGAAAATTGTTTATCAAAATTGTGGTCGGTATCTCAAGAATTAGAGCATACATCGGTGGAGTTTGTGAATTCATCGTGTATATACGCAATGTAACAAATGGGCCGATCTGTTAGCCTACGAAATGATCCCCGCAGTTTCTTCGAAATGGGCTAATGAATCTCATCTGCTAACTTATTAGCAGTTTATAGACTTTAGAGCTATTTGGTTATTAAACTATCCAGGTTGCATTGGTTTGAGAGAAAAATTACTTAGCACTGCTGTGAACGCTTCGCTTCGCTTATCCTATGAAGAACTTTTCATTTTTTCTAGCTGAAATGGGAATTATTTTTTGCGATGCAGCCAAAGCAGAAGTTTTGCTGAGCAGTTGTGAAAACACAAAATGTCTCAGGGCACTTGTTCTTTTCGATAATTTGGAATATGAAAAGATTGCTGCTAAATGCAACGAGATGAAAGTGCAACTATTCACGATGGACCAGATATTGGCATGTCTTATTTCTTTTAGTCTGTTCATTCGTGTCCTATTCCGTGAAATACAAATATATCGAAACATATAGTCAACAAAACAGTTGAAATCCACTATTTCAACTGCTCGCTATCTCAAACATTTGCTACCTTGGAGAAACTTCCTTTTTGCTTCTTTTATTTCATGCATCGAGTACTTCATTGCGTTGTTAACTTATGATTTTATATTTTTTCATATTTAACTATTTTCTCTTCTTTGAATTCAAGGAATTGGGAATGAGAAACCAGAAACAAATGATGGTAAAGTATCAAGATTAGTTAATTTTTTTTGGTATCAGCTCCAATTTCTGCGGTTCATTGCTTTTTGTGGTTCAACTTTTCTATTGCACCATATTTCAATCATTTTTTTATTACCGTAATTCTTCAACCATCATCTTTTTATTTTAAGCGCCCCTTTCAATAAACGCCCTGCTTAAAACCTGAATACTTTAATAAACACCTCGTGCTTTTATTTGGAGTTTAAATCATTTACAGTAAATTCTCCGTATCTCCAACAACTTGTATCTCCAACTCTCTCCATATATCAAAGAAGTTCTTCTATGCCATGCCAATTCGAAACATTAATTTTATATTGAATAATGCTTGTAGCTAATAATAGCTATTTCGCGCTTGTTTTTTTTTCAGCTACCCACGCCAGACGATCTTGCTTTGATTTGCTATACAAGTGGCACAACTGGTGAGCATTTTGACATTACCTCGTATTGCCTCATCTACAAGTATTAGTTATACGTTATATTGCGATGTGGAGCAAGCATCATTTTGCATGTAGAGTGACGTCATTGTGTTTTTTTTAAGGCAATCCCAAAGGTGTTCAACTATCGCATGGTAACATGGCTTTGAATGTTCACGTGGCCATTACTCACACGCTGGCTGTAAGTTTTTTAATACCATATCATGATCACCCGTACATTCCTCTATCGCATTCTACAAGATCACCATATATATCTCTTTTGCAACAAGTTGCATCGTATTTAATGCCAAACTTAATGCTTACCACAGGCTGCCAACCTATCATCAGAGGACCGAATGATTAGTTATCTTCCACTCAGTCACATGTACGAAAGACTGCAAGAGGTATTAGAAGTTATCATTTAATGACATTGTGCTTACCAAAAATTATACATATTTATTCTTATGCAAAATATAAGTTATAGCACTAAGCACAATGTAGCTCTAAAACAAACCTTTTAATGTACAAACCTTCTTAAAAAGCTGCAAGGATGGTTTTGTTATTGAATCAGAACGTACCAGCTTCAATTTTCTGTTACCATACATAATATTGTAATTTAAACATATAATCTTTTCACAGTATGCAACAATGTATGTGGGAGGAAAGATAGGCTTTTACCGTGGCAACATTAAGGAACTTGTTGACGATATACAGATGTTAAAGTAATTAGCATCTCTGTTTGATATTTCTTTTTTTGTATCTATCCTAATGTATGCTTCATTATGTACTCTTGGATTTAAATAGAGTTATATGTCAAATTCTAGACCCACTATTTTTGCTTCAGTTCCAAGGCTTTTCAACAATATTTATGACAAGGTAATATTTACGATATAAAGTAATAAGCAGGTTTCTGTTTTTTCAAATATTCTTGCCATTCATAATCTGTTAATTCTTCTTTATTCGCCAATGCTTATTCCCATCCATATGCAATGTTTCTTCTAACTAAAGCTATGCTTCTTTTAGAACGTTGTCTCTGAAACACTGTTCCATCTAGGACACTACTTGTTGATCGATTTAGGTAATTTGGAATATTTATGTTTTATGACAGGTAATGGCTGGGGTTTCGCAAAGTTTTATTAAAAGAATGATTATGAAAATGGCCTTGTCATCTAAAACCGATGAGCTAAAGAGGTTTGTTATCTTTAACACTTGTTTTAAAGGTTAAGTTGTCTTTCTAAGCTGAGTTGCTTGTGGCACCATCTACTTTGATTTCCTTGGTCCATTATTAATTTCTCAGCTAGTCTCTCTTTCAAATGGATTCTCTCATAGTGAAATTTTTCCACTTGCTTGTAAACATAGCATGCTTTTCCCATCATATCCTTACCATAGCTCCACTGTATCGAGCCTTCTGGGCTTCTTATGTTCTGTAGCCTATCTTCTATAATTCTCCATCTCCATGGCTGCTAAAGTCATCTATATATCAGTTTGGCTGTAAAAATAGTTGAATTCGCATGCTGCAATCAAAGGTAATTATGACTCGTTTCTTCTCAGAGGCATCATTAGAAATGACAGTTTTTGGGATAAAATTGTGTTCAAAAAAATTCAGGTTAATGCGAAAGGCCTATTTATTTTGTTCATATTTATGTTAGTCTATCTCACTAAGCTTGGGGAACTTTGTAGTATTGAAAAAATTGTGGATTTGATACAGTATTTACAATAAAGTGAATGAAATATTTATTGTCTTTAGACTGCTCTTGGTGGACAAGTTCGCTGCTTTTCAACCGGCTCCGCACCCTTATCTAGCGAAGTGAAAACCTTTCTTGTTTGCGCATTTGGATGTCCTGTAAGTACCATTTGCATTCAGTAAGAATTGTAAGATAATTATTGTTATCATGAGACAATCTTTGAAGCAATTAGCATTCCAAGCTACCTTGTTTTCATTTCAGGTTGTAGAAGGCTACGGTCAAACCGAGAACTGTGGGATAGCAACAGCAACTTCAGCTCTCGACCCCAAAGCAGGTGAGATAAAAACATAATTTTTTGGTTCCAAAATAAGGTCCCGTTATAACGACCCCCCTCAACATGACGAACTTTTAAGTGAAGCTAATTAAACATCTGGCTGAATGAACTGCTTTCCACAGTACAATTTACTTTTGGTTTAATAAGCTCTCAATACAACAACAACAACACAATTGACCCTCTTCGAAGTTCGTTATACCAGGGGTCTACTGTATTCTGTACCTTTGAGACTCTGAAAATCAAAGCATGCAAGATATTTGGATCTATCTTAGGTCATGTTGGACCACCTGCACCTTGCTGTAGAATCAAATTGATTGATGCTCCTGAGCTGGAATATTATGCAAGAGACGACAAAGGAGAGGTATAAATATTACATCTCTTTAACTCGAATTCTGGTCCTTGTAAATGGGATCCCCAGGGATCACAAAAGATAAAGTGTAATTTATGTTGAACAATGCTCTTTGCCTTTGTAGATTTGCATTCAAGGATCGTCTGTGTTCTCTGGTTATTACAAAAATGAAAAGAAAACAAGAGAAACATTGGATGAAGATCAATGGTGTCACACAGGTGATATCGGTGAATGGACACCAGTAAGCAGCTCTTCTCTTTTTTCATCATTATCTTCATTTATACATCTTCTCCTTCTTTCCTTCTTCATCCTTTAATTTAGCATCTTTTTCGTCTTCGTTGATTTTTCTTCTTATTCATCTTATCTTCTTTGTCAGCAGCACTGTCTTCTTCGTTTATCATCAGCGTCTTCTTCTTCATCATCTTCATCATTGCTTCCTTCTTCTTTGTTATCTACACCTCACCTTTCAGTGCTATACCTCGTTCTGTTTCACAAAAAATTCTATATACATAATACTTATTCCATATTTTACACAATGCTTATATTTTATATTATCTTCAGAACTTATTCTTCTCAATATTCCGACATAGCATTGTTTTTATTAGTTCTGTATTTCAAACGGACTATTTATATAGCTACTTTCTCCACCCCCCTGCTTGAACCGACGACAAATAGTCTCTCCAGCTTACTGTTGGCCTTTTTACTCGCTACCCTTTAACATTAGATTTTATCTCAATTGCCTTACCCTTCTAAATGCTTTTGCGTAATTTTAACATTAATTCTGTCTTTCATCTTTACTTTCTTTCAATATGACTTTCATCTCTCTTAGAACGGTAGCTTGGTTATCATTGACAGAAAGAAGCATATCTTCAAGTTATCTCAGGTCAGTTCAAAACGAACTTTTTTGTTATAACGAATTATTCTGGACATGATATCTGCGCCAAGATTCATGTATGGTCTCATAACACTGATTGATGCTTCACACACTTCGGTTTACCACTTGTACAAATATACCACTAATTTAAATTATTATTTAATGCAATACTTTTTGAGATCTATGATAAGTATAGCCAGGTTTTAAATGTATACATTCTTAATTCGTTATTTTTCTTCATTTTTGCTGCTGTAATTTTGTTTTATTTATTATTACTTGGTTTGTTCGCTTTTAGGGTGAATACATTGCTCCAGAGAAAATTGAGACAGTTTACTTAAACAGTCCTTTAGTTGCCCAAGTCCTCGTAACTGGATTCAGCCTAAAGGTTCGTTTATCTAAATTAGATCATCTCTTCATGATTAGATCATGGGTTCATCAAATTTACAAGATTTTAGATTAGTTCTCTTATCAGCAATTCCAGACCATTGGAATTTCCTACCGCTCTTATGATTTCATTTCCATGTTTGAATAAATGCATAAAGCGAAGATCCATGGGTGTGGTAGCGTTGAAGTTAATCCCGGTGTCTCGAAGTTCAGAATTGCTCCCTACTCTATGTTTCTGTCAAATGTTTCTAGATGCTATAGCATTGAAAAATAGCAATTACCTTTTAAGAACCCAAGATAAGAAGCAATGATTTTCCAATATTGACATATGGTGTCACTGTGGATGGATGGGTTTAGGCGCTTTGCTTTTGGAACCTTTATCAAGTTAATTGTATCGGAAATATTTTCTAGAGATTGTCTTTAGAGGAAACTTGAGTATTAAAAGGTTTCTTAATATAAACGCCACTAGTAGTGGCTAAATACATCTGGCCCAAAAGAGCTTTCCCTGGATTAATTGCATTAAAAGTTGAGAGGTTTTTCGTGTAGGAACCTTTGAACACTAAACATCTCAAGATGTTTTCATCTAAATCGAGCAACATGTTTTGGGTGTTACATCCTGTGAATGGGAAATAAATTCTGTTGAATTACCAAGGTTAAATGAATCTTTGAACTTTTAAATAAAATGCCCTTTACTTATCTTTTAGCCATGTGCTGTAGCTTTGGTTGTTCCGGATGAGGAGGTTTTGAAGAAGTGGGCGTCATCTCACAACTTTAGGGGATCAACAGAAGAGCTCTGCAAGATTAAGGTATCTATCTGGCACCCACCAAACCATCAGTTGAGAGCAGTTCAATATGTGCACTGTCATTAGCAATGATACAACGCTTGCCACATTTTTGCACTTGCACTACCGTAAATTCTCGAATAAGCCCTCGGGGGCTTATTTGCAAAAACGAAATCTTAGCCTGATTATTGTTCAATATTAACCAAAATAAAAGCTATACGATGCAGCCAATTAATGAAGTTATTGGTTTAAACTTGCTGCTATTTGCAATACATTCCCTAAACAACTTCAATGTCTAGAAACTTGGGCTCAATGTCCTTGCAAATGATTATCAGAATGGGGGCTTATTCGAGGGGAGGGCTTATTCGAAGGTGGAGGCTTATTCGAGGATTTACGGTATTAGTAATGAATGCCATATGTTACCACTGGTTTAACAAGGCCTTGCCAATATAAGAAGATATTATCAGAATGTCTCTTTGACCAGGATGCACTGCGGCTTGAATCTATGAGATTAGCACTTCTCGACTTGCTATGAAACTCCTTACAATTCAAATTATTCTGTAAAAAAGCCCATAAAGATGCCATTTCTGCCTAATTGATTTGCTGTCATAGTTAAGATTCTTTGAGGATATTGGCTCTGTGGTCAATTATTAGATTTCTTTGTTCGATGTGTGTTTGGTCAGTTAAGCGACGATGAGTCAAACAATTTCTTCAAACAAGGAATCACTGTGCATTGAACAGTGGAATTGTTGTATTCTGCTTGAGGAGACGATGTTACCAGATCAATTAGACAAGAATTCACAGTAAAGAGCCAACGAAACCTCAATTATTCTTAGTCGCATTGCTTAAGTGGCTATCATGGAACTCAAATCCATCTAACTTGAAGTCGTATTTAGTTTAAAAGCCATTGCAGGCCTACAAACATTGGATTAACTTAAAGAATATTTGGCTGGATAAGGCATTAAGGATAATAATCAATATTAGTTTTGTGAACGGCTGTTTAATAACAACCAATTTTTGCCTCATGAGTAAGCTAAGAGACAAAATCCATGAGCTTGATATCATTTTTTGCATAAAATGTCCTATTGCTGTTTTGAAAGCAATAAAACAGGCAATGCTTGCGCATGCGTACTGCTGAATCTGCATCATTCTATTTTGGACAATTTTTATCTGACAACAACTACCCTTGTAAATTGTTTGTTTTTCGGCCAGCGCACGCCACAGTCTTTGTGACTTCACGACTTCTCTTCAAGCATTTGTAAGAAACTTTTCTGTTTCTTGCAAATGTCAGAGTAACTTTCAATAGCTCGAGCCACCAAGAAACGGAATAAAATCGTTCGAATTAAGCGAATTTTTGAGCTATTTGGGCCTGAGCAAAGGTGTAGTAACTAAACGAGCCAGTCTTTAAAGTGGTATTCAATGGCTGCTTGACCACGAAGGCTCTTGGAATGGAAATTTGTTGTATTTTCATTGCCATACACAATAGTTTAGGACCAGCTTCTGTGCAAAACATTAAGTTGAAATTGTTAAAGAAGCTTTCTAAGCAAATTTGATTCTCTTTCAGGCAGTAAATGATGCCATATTGGAGAGCATGCATAAAGTTGGCAATGCTGCAGGTCTCAACAGTTTGGAACAGGTAAGTGTCTTGCAATTGTTCATTATTTGAATAACTGAATTTAATCATTTTGCTAAGCTGATCAAAAGGTGGCTCCTCCTTCCATTGATAAACTCACAATTGCGCTATTGATTCCGTGCGAGCCAACCTCGGTTTCGTGAGACTGTTTCGAACCGGCTGACGTGATGAGCCATTCTGAGATTTTGTGCCGTCATTAATATTTTTCTTTTGTGGCGGTGTGCAATAAAGCATTTCTTGTGGCAAGTTTAGCTTGATAAATCTGGATCGGATTTGTATATTCTTGAATGAAGTTTCTCTTTTGATATGAGCGCAATTTAGAAAATGAAAAAGTTTTCTTTAAGCCACGTTTTAATCTTGTACAATCATTCTACCACACGTAAAAAAACAAGGATAAAATAATATGGGGATAGAATTGCATTTTCAGGAGATATGTCAGCTACAAAGTCAATCATAATAATAGTTATTCCCTCAACTGTCAATTGTGGTATGTCATAATTCTCCTTGAAGCGAGTCATATACAAACAATGTCCTTTCAAGTTAAGTATGTTTGACATAGATATACGATAATTCCTTCAATATACTTTGACACTTTAATTCTGGAGAACACTGCTTTTGCTTGTTTAGTTGAAGAAAACTTTATACTTCGACGGTTTGAGGTTGGTTTAAGTTCAACTCTGCTGTTTGCTAAAATCTTTTGCAGAACGAGGTTAAGTAATAGGAGCCATGCCCTTTTGGACTTCGCTTCTCCTTGTCTTTATGAAATACGAAGTATTAAGCCTTTTATTTCTTTACATCCACCGCTATGTTTGCCATTCCGTAGCGTACCTTCGAGGGGATACGAGGGTGCCAGGGTGGCCAAGAAAATTTACCAAGTTGGAGAGCTGGCCTGAAAGTGGTTAGCTACCAGCCTGGAAGCCTTTCACAATGCCCAAAAAGACTTTTTACTGTATTTTTGATTGCTTTGATTTCTAACCCTGGGGCCCGAGCTGGCTCTCAACAATATACCATGTCCACATAAATAAGGGCCTATATGACCAGCGGCGTTGGTTCATTGAAATTGTCGGAGCAATAGGAAGATATAAGCAATGTTTTCGGACATTCTCTCTTCTTGCCCTGCTCTGCTTTGATGTTAAAACTGCCCTGGTGTGCTTTTGTCTATGTTGTTGTTGTGGTCGTTGTCAATTTCTCGGATGATAAATCTCATGCTACAGCTTCTATCCCGGCAGGCGGGACAGGATTGTCTCATATGAACAAAGTTAAAATCTGTAAATCTATCAGTGGGCTGGCCCAGTAAGTGGACTCAAATGAAAAGGTCCATTGGTTTTTGTTTGTTGGTGTTCTTTGTTAGTTGTTGAGCTCACCAGTTGGTGGAAATATACGCAGATTTATTGCATATTGAAATTGTGACGATTTCTAATTAAAGTAGTTTTGTTTTGCTCTTTGTTCTGTGTCGTCTTTAGTTTTAATCACAAGATTATGATGTTATAAAGAATGAATTGGAGCAATCGAAATTCGCTCCAATACCATTATTGTTATCACATTTTTATCAGACCAACAACATCATATATCTACACGTAACTGGGGTGTTTCAAATTTTTGCAATATGTTTCTATGTCGATAGATTGTGTGTATGTTGGTAAACAAGATTTCTTAGCTGCGTAACTTTGTTGTTTACATTAGGTAAAGGCAGTGTTTTTGATTGCCGAACAGTTGACAATTGAAAGCGGTCTGCTCACTGGGACAATGAAGCTAAAAAGAAGAAACGTGCAAGATAAGTATGCTTCAGAAATCCAGTCTCTTTATCAAATGCTCGAATCAACGAGTCAGATGTCCAAATCTTCGTTTCTCAAATAACGATTGCGGATTTAATCGATTAAAACACAAACGACCTACCAGGCTTTACATTCGCACTGTCTCTGCGCCGTGACCAAACTGTGGTCGTTTTCTCCATCCACCGTGTAACTGCAAAACACCATTTCAAGCATACTTATCCCATTCATTATCTATGCTTTTTATATGTGTTTTATGCGCTTGTATGCTAACGTGGCATTTGTTATGCGAATGAATGACTTTAAACTGTAATACATTTGGGCTCGACTCTGTTCCAGATTTATTAATTTGAAATTGTAACTGTTATTTAAACCACGTAGTTCTTGTGAGGATTGGTCACGTTTTGTAGAATTTGCTTGCTATCCTTCACTCACATTCTCATATATATATGACAAGCAAGGCAAAGGGTTTTTTGTCAACTGACTTATTGCAAAGAAAACCATGAATAATTAACCCAGGCAAGGCAACCCATGCATTTTGGTCGGCTTTATAAAGTCAAAGCAATTTACGTTGAAGTGCGAAACGTGAGCGTTGGCAAAGTTGAGCTGAAGATTTGTGCCTGCCTGTTTCCAGTGGAAAGGACAATTTGGATCTTTTGTCTTTCTCTTCCATTCAATTCGATATCTGCCGAAGACATTTCAAGTTTTAAGAACAAGACCTAGATGTGTGAAATTGCGACATATTGCAATGAAAAGAGGCTTTGTGGAAGGCTCTTATTCCTGGGCATTGGTTATTCGTGGTATTTCAAGCATCTGAAGCCCGTGCATACTATACATCTGGGAAGACAACCCCACTGGCAATTTGTTACACTACCAACCGAGATTGCAGCTTTAGAAAACTGGTTTTGGGTGATAGATTGGCGGTTAGTTCTTTTGATGTTTATGGACCGCATTATGTTGATAGCATTCTGCAACATTTTCTTCTTATCTCGGAAATTGTTTTAACACGTTGCAAAATGAAGATAAATTATTCGTATCTTGTATTCGTATCAATTTCATTGATTATTTTTGCAATTACGGTTATGGAAGAGCTATTATCAGTCCATTGATGCCAAATGGAGCTTGAAGAAACGTTAGCCTCGAGGAATTGGAAATAATAGAATAGACCACCTTATTTTGAACATTTATGTCCAGAAGGGAAGGAATGAATGAGTGTCTATCTAGGCCATCACAGGCAAGACTGGGGATGTGAAGTGTGAAGCGAATATAAAACAAAACAAAACTGGAAATACCGCAAGTGGTCATGGGTAGCAATTGCCTTCTGGGAAGGACTTGTGCCGTGTCATATGACCTCACTCTCGCAAAATCCAAGTCAAGTATATATTTGATTGACTGGATCAAGTTTAATTAAAGTTGTTGGTATTGGTTAACCCTACATGTTAGTTGATAGTAATATTGATTGATCTGTTTACTAGCTTTTTGTACTTAGGGTTGTCCGTACATTGTTACTCTACTGCTCATAACGTAAACATCACACCTTACAATATATTGTTTGAATGACTATTTGGTCAATATTCTCACAATATTCATCCTATTTTTCCAGTCACTTAAAAAAAATTATCCAAAAGAGTTCCGCAATCATATATATAATAATATATAATATATAATATATAATATATAATATATAATATATATAATAAGCAGTTTATCGCGTTTCCTTTATTTATATCATGCTGCCCAAAAAAGGCTTGAGAAAAATAACACACATTTGAGATTTTATTTACAACATCTTCATCATGTTACAAATATGTCATTTGGCATCAAAAATAGCATCAGAAAACGAACCGAGATAAAAGTAATATAGATTGTTATTACTATAAACGATGTCGTTGTTCAACTAATTGGAATATTTACTTTTCCCGTGAGAAAAATACAAAGAGGCAATTATGCCTTTTTTTCGTTTTGGCTTTTTGATATTAATATAATATCTATATATACACTAATCGTATATAAAATATTGTTTGTCAAAATCGAGTAAAATATTGCGAAGATAGCTCCTATTTCTCTAAATTGAAAAATTTACGAATACGTTAAAAATTTTGTGTGAAATAGTCATCATAAAGTATGAATAATCATTGTACTTTTATTCATAAAACAGTTACAAGCAAAGAAGACATTTGCATTTTATTCATCCTTCAAAATGTTTGAATTTAAAAACTATCGAATCGTATTTTTTGATTTCGATGAACTAATGAAACTCTAGCTGAGGCATTGGTCAATTTTTATTACAAACGAACTTGATGAAATGCAAAGTCTTCTTCGCAAATACCATCAAAAGGGTGTAGCAAGAGATTTTGTAAGGGAAGATTGTGATAATGGCTAAGATTGGAATTCAGCAAAAAGGAGATTCGTCTGAGGAAGCTAAGACAAAGATTCGATCATCAAAGAGAAGCATATTCGCATGAAAGCCAATTGTGCAGTTGCAAAAAACAGATATTGTCTCAGAAAATCCTGCAAGTCATTCAAGTGTAACTATTTATTTTTGGCCTGCAATCTGGTTTTGCTTATTCGATAATGCCATCCAGAAGGCTGTTCTCTCTATTTTTGACTTTCACAAAAGTCTATTTAGAGAGTTAATACAATGAATGGGTTTTGAAGTTCACCTCAACCGTCATGAAGAGGTTGATTTATTTAAATTTGTCACTAAATGACCAAGCAATGGTCTTCTACAACCAATGGGTTTCAGAATTATATTTTCAGCTTCTAAATTCTACTAAGCATTTGTTATACAATTAAGCAAAGTTCATTTGAAAATATGTTAAATTAGTATGTTCCTTGGAGAAGCTATTAGTTTTCATATAGGTACAGCTATAAGGTTTCATAAATATATTTAATTCAAAGGCTCTTGCAGTGTTGCTTGTGAGCCAGATTCGAGTACTTGTGCTAATTTCTATACAGCTGGTTTGATGACAAATCAGCAATGATCTGTAACGATCCGATCTAGTTGAAAATTCGCGGCTTTACAGCACCATCTTTGGAGAACTCGCAAAGCTTTTTGCCATACTTGCCGAGCCATTTGCAAAGCTGGGCGTATTTCGATGGAGTTATCTTGACGGCTGCATTGAAATTCTTGGCCGTGAGAAACCACTCATCATCGCTCTTCCATCGGTTACCAGTGAAAATGGCGATCAGTTGTCTCTCCCACTTTCCCGCATGTTCATTGTATTGCCAGGAGTAAACACCGGAACCAGAAGAACCCTTCCATGCGTCGCAGAAATGGTAGAGAAAATGACCGTCGTCTGACTCGATACTGCAAGTCCTGCAAATCACAAGTAATCAAAAATCAACCAGATATAGCAGGTGGGGTAGTTTGTCTCTTGGTTGTCTAATGATCGAGCTATCACCGTGATCATTTGATCTCGCTAACGATCTTGATAAAGTGACGTCACTGGTCACGTGGGCAGTACATGGACAATGCGTCTTGAAGTGGGCAGTATGTCCTATAATGGACAATTTATTCCAATGCATAGAACTAACCCTCGTTTTGACAAGCGTCCCTCATATGAACAACAAATGCAGCTCAATATTGAAATGTATTTATATCCAAGTATACGGAAATAATGAAAAACGATTTACAAGGAATTATAACGACTCAATTAGGACAATTATTGTGCTGTTAATAATCTTAGCATGTTGCATGAAAAGAGGCAACGAGGCGAAAGCCAGTTTTGCTGGACTTAGATTATAACCTCGTGGAAACATGGTTAGAGCAGGAAATTTCACGAGCGTTAGTTCATATATCTCGTTTAATTGAGACATATCGCCAATTATATCTCTTCTTATGCTAACCCTAACGCAGGAGACGCAAGGTAGTAAGGAAATATAATGCCAGTAAGGAAATAGAATGCCAGTAAAGAAATATAATGCCAAAGCTTATATTTCTCTCAAATTTCCCAGAGTTGCGATAACAATGAAGGCACTGTAAGAATGGCACATTCTCTGGTTGATATGTATCTGGTGCCGCTACTACTTCTTTTTGATACATCATTTAAGTTGATACGTCTCAGGGAATCGGTTGTATGAGAAATTTTAATCGCACTTGAAATTGCAGCTTTCAAACTTCACATTTAAATATATTGTTTAGCCGTGATGAAGCTCTAATCCAACGGAATTATAGCTGTTAAGTCATTATCATTCCTTGCAAATGACTTTCTGTACCCCCCAATAAATCTGAATTCAAATCAGAGATGATCGGATTGCTTAAAATTTCTGATTGATAAACCAGTTAAAACCATTCGCTTTATGTCCTGCAATGTTTTGAGGTTGGAGACAGATTAGATGAATTTTTGTACCATTCCAGAAGGAATAATCTGACAACTGATGTTATGAATGCTGTCAGGCCGGGCCAAATAATCCCTACTCTCTAAAACGAAAATCAATGTAACCTCTCTAAATCTCGATTTAATAAACCATTCAAATGATAAACACCCCAATGAAACGAATAAAGCCTCTGGTCCCATATAAAGGTTCATCATATTATTTTATCCTTGGCAAGAAAAACCCTCTGCGAATTCCAGATTCAGGTGGGGTGGGATGGAAACGAGGCTGTTATTACGGTGAGCTCATGCCCGCTTTGTCAGGTCACGAAATTGACGTCTGTTGTCGTTCGTGATCGACTTGGGCGTGAGTTCTGAGTGAAATTTCCCTGCGAGTTTCCGCAGAGTTTAACGTCTGACCCTTGAATTATCACATTGACACTTGTGAATTTGGAAATGCCAAAATCCCCTAGCCCTGATTGACATCGAATACGAGATATGTTACATGTGTTTTCTTGGGACTATTAATAACGTGCACAGCTCGATTTTGGACTGAAGAATAGAAATACGCATGTGTGTAATAGCCAGCTCCATTTTTGAGACAGCAGGGAAAGCACTGACACTGTCATCATCTCAATACATTCATATGTTCATTGAGCAAGCAACGAAAAATATTACCCATACATATTGGTCTTGTGTGCAACGTGATATACGATGTCCGCAAAGTGGAGACACTCGGAACACAGAGCAATTTATGGACAATTTACTCCTGATTATAACGGATGCCCCAATGAACAATTAGTAGGTATAATTGCCACGAATTTGGCATCAAGGCGCGTGTATTCAATGCGCCAAAGAAAATCAGCATGCAAAAGGGATTTGATTTGCGATTTACGCGGATCGGAGAGGCAAGTCAATGTTTTTGATTGAATTTTTATCACCAGCATCCCTGATGGGTAAATATTACAGTATGTTCGTTGAGTGAACAATAACTGTTGCATTATCGGGTTGTCAATTTGGTGTCATATCGTGAAATAATTTCATCATCAAAGGTGGGTTGGTTACCTGGGGTTGCGCTTCGGGGGCGTTGGGGTGTCGCTAACCAAGCACTCGTGTCCAAGGGGAAATAACGACGATTAAAGAAAACACACTTAATTAGGTTTCCATTGAGCTTTGTCACGAATTCTGGGCTTATCGGGGATGAGGTTTGAAAGGAACATCCCATTCTTTTCAAAGTCGTTAATTCTGCATTATCGCCATGCATTGGCTTTTCATAAAATCATAATTTTCATTTAGTTCTCTCCGTTTAGATTGCAGTTCAAAAGAAACGATCCGACCAACGTTATTTGTCAATTTGAAAGGCAAACGCGAAACACACAGTAATGGGAAATATCAATGGACAGGCATATATCGTCACAGTTTTCTCTCTCTCTTCGCTCGTTCGTTAAGAAATTTCTCTGTCAAAAATGTTGACTTTTCTGTCCCTCCGAAAAGATCAGTCGTTGATCTTTTCGGGCTATCAAATGTCAGCGATATTATCGAGGATGAAAATTAAGCCCATGAAATTTTCATTCATTTTCAAAAAGGAATATTTTGTATGCACTTAGAAATGCATTTCTGTGGCGAAGCCTTGTTTGTCGGTGGGCGAGGATTGTACGAATGAATTGACTTACGTTATTGACGAACGTATAAATACGCATTTAATACAATGATATATAGAATTTGTGGCGTATGGAATAAACGAGTTATAACTGAACTCACCTATACCACAATGTGTTTTGTGGCTTGTCATCTTCGAAGCTTGAAAAATAGATCCGCTCACCGATTCCCCGGTCACCATCGGGGCTGACTCTAAAATTCAAATAAGGTCGTTTGTGCTTCTTTTTGAGTCGCAGCAATGCGTAGTCAAAGCACGGGCCGGTTATAGGATCGCCATCCACCCATCCCTTCGAGATTCGAACGTTCTGCACGTCTATCCACTTCCAGTTCGAACCCGGCTTCAAGAACCCCACCTTGAGGTCTTTGATTCCCTTGACGAAGTCCTTCTGATCGTGTACGCAGTGGGCAGCAGTCAGCACGTGGCGCGGAGAGATCAGCACTCCAGTACAGCCAGTTGATATCCGCACAGAGCAGCTGTATGGCTTTTTCTGGCCAAATATCGAAGCTGGGATGTAGGCTCGATCGTCTGAGCCATAGACCATGCGTCTCTTCCTTCTCTTTCGCCTCTTCAAATTATTCTCAATCATCGTGAGGTTCATGGTTGAATAAGAGTGATCACCCCCGCCTTTCTTCTTCTGCCCTTCTGACGATATCTTCACCCTGGTTGTTACTCTTTTACCACTACGCCAAACTGTCTCGTATGATAGAAGGTTGGACATGTCTGCATTCTGCAAAACACTATCAAAATATTGATCAGCATAGGACGTGTACAGTTCTCCATTGTAAACACCACTGAAGTTCGTATTTTTCTCCCGTCGTGTTACAGTTGCTTTCAGCTCGGGTAATCTTACTAAACTTTCGCTGTCATCTGATAACAAAGAGGAATATTCGATGGGCAAGCTCAGCAACGCTGGTTGGGCAAATAAAGTCCAAACCAATACCAACGTACAAAGTCTTCGATTATTTATCATCGTTGTTGTGAAAATTTTTCTCGGATACATAACTTTGAATTTATTCTGTTAGTTTTGAATGTGTCTTTGAGAATTCGTGGTTAGATTTCCAGACCACTTTCGAGGAGTCCAGCCTAAAATTTGTGCAGCTTGAGTAGTTCTGCGGTTCTTTATGTGAGCCCTTCTTACGTGTGATCCTAGCTCATTCACAACATTCGCTTAACACAGATAATCACTGTCGCCAACGGAGCGTGTTAAATTCTTCAGGAATCTCCCTTTCCAGGGTAGGGCAGGGTAGGGCCTTGCTGCACACAACACAACACAATAAACCACAGTACAGTCAGTGAACACTTTTTAATGCACGCAGAATATTATCTTTACCGCCGGCGGATATGACCGCACTTGTCTACAGGTCTAAAAGATTATATTTGATACTTTTCCGGGCCTAGTTCCACTCCAGTTGTCGCTGTAAAAAACTGCAAAAGAATGTTCAGTTCAATGAGAGCATTGTATTATATACATGCCACAGTGCTAATAAGAGAATTTCACGAATTTAAGTGATATTAGTGTTTTTGTTATTACAATGCCAGCTATGCAATGCCCACATTGCAATAGCAGCTGGCTGAGAAGTATTATAAATTTTTCCCCACGCAGGCGAAAAGTCTATCAATCAAAATATTCGTCATTTACGAATGCCGAAGGCCCCGACATTTCAATGCGAAAATTTAATACGGGGGGGCCTATAGTTGGTTTGTGTCTGAGAATTTATGTAGTCTAAAGTTTTCAGTCGCCTCGCACTGCATATTACAGGCACAGGCACAGCCAAATGGAGAAGAAAGTCATGAAGTGCGATAAACGAATATTATCAATCGGAAAATTCCGAGTCATATTCACCCAATCGACACGGATGGCATGGGCCTTTTCGCGGCAAAAACGACAACAAGAACTGCACGAAAACCCTAATGTAAACATGTGCAATTAATTTTCCTTAATTTTTACAGGAATATAAACAACATGTAAACGTTGTTCGCATGTTTTGTATTTATCTATGCTCATATCAGGGTTTTCAAACAATTTTATTAAGTGGTTCTTTCGTTTCAAATCCACCAGCTCGTTACAATGTGTTTTTTCCATCAAACGGTGGTTGGTTTTACTCTGCTTTCAAACAATGCGAACTGATAAAAGAATGCTTGCACTTTGCAGCATGGAAATCTTTTGTGTGGATATTTAACACTGAACTTCGATGGGAAGAGAAGTAATAAGTCAATGTGTTAAGTGAAATCTCAGAACACAGTTGTTAGAAACTTGGTTTGTTTTTGGTGTTAAACACAGACTTGAAATCGTGAATTCAAAATCGATAAATAAATTTTCCGAACAGAAAGTTTTCTCTTTTGAATGTGTTTTCAGAACTGACTGAAAACTACGAATTATACGTAATTTTACTGTTTATTGCAATCAATCAAGAAAAAATTATGAGTTAAAAGATCAGCATAAAAAGATCAGCAGTTTTTAGTTACATACTACTTCCTCAGGTTAAATTTGGACAGAAGACAAAAATTATAACTCACCGACTCTTTTAGAGCAACCTTGAAACTTTGGTCATTCTCTTATGAACTGCATGTAACATACATGGTGAAAAATTCAACAAAGAGGTGGGATGAAAGAAATTCCCACCGATTTTTGAGAAATTAAATTGACCACAGCAGTTGTTTGTTTACTGAGGGAGTGGTACTAGGTGAAATCTTTTGGCATGCCAATTATCTTTGCTTCATTGTTTCAATATTTAAGATAATATTTGTTTATTCATTAAATTGTGATACAACAGAATGTTTGCTCGGCGGGAAATGTGTTTTAGATTGTCGTCTATTTTTTCGATAATGTTTCTTTGTTGTTTATAAAATAGGGCTTTTATGAAGGGAACTTTGTTAAGGCTCCATATTTTATTGTATTTTTATACTCAAAGGTGCAAAGTTAGAGAGCTCTGGGCCCCAAGCCCGTTAGTAAAGTTTTACTTTTATTTTATTTTGCTCCGAGCTGCTTAGTTAGTGATCAGTATCAGGGGCATTGTTTTAGTCAATTTCATCACGATATTCATGACCATTTAAACACCACAAAATACACGAAATGGCGTCTTATTTTATTGTGATGAAATGTTATGAATTGTGACATACATAATGAGCTCATTCGATGGGTCATGAAAGTGTCTCAGAATATTTCGTAAGTGCCAACAGATAAGTTATTGTAAAATTACTTACAAACACTGGGGTAATTAGTCATTGCCCAGAGGCAAATAAAACAATAAATAACATTAATTGCATATATTATTATTTTGAATTGAAATTATAATTCACCTTTAGGCGTGGTGTGACAATCGGATGGGCTGGGCTTAATACTCCTATTATATTTGGTTAGGAAACACTGACTTGCTTGAAAAGTCAGTGATTAATTTGTTAAAAAATTGTTTGCGTGACGTTACAGATATTCACAACAGTCTCCTGAGTTCTCTCATGTGATGTCCAATTTTATCCTAAGGTTAATTGGATTAAAATTGTAAAAGAAATTCGTTATTTGCTACAACAGAAGGTAAATTATTCGCCATGCTTTATAATTCTCTAATATGGATGCCATTTGAAATGGAATTAAAAGATCTTAAAAGGGAAGTCATCTTGTTGCCAAGCATGAACATTCTTGGTAGAAATTCATTCCATAAAAGATATCCTCTTCATTTGATTAGATCCATTCTTTTCTTTTTCCCTCTTGGCAATCGACATTGAGATAAAAGGTCCTTTACACTTCTCTCGAACGCCACGGCTTTATTAATATTATACATATTGTTCAAGATGAAATTTTCTCTAAAATTGGAAAATCTGCACTCGAATTCTCATAGTTAAAAAGTATTTTGCATATCTTTTGACAGGATCTTATTTACAGCCTTTCAAAGTCAAAAGTGTTTGTTTTCTCTGCTGTGCCTTTTCCGAGTTTCACTTAAAACTTCTTGAATTCCCGTGGAGTAAAGTACCTTATAAACCTATTATTTGATATTGGTTGTTGCCAACGCATTAATTGGGCCCTGCTCCTTAAGTCCCATAGTCCTTGCTCCATTATTCCATATTCCACGGTTCCATGTGCTTTGTTTTTCCTTGCCTCCTTTCCAAGTAGAGGTCACAGAGAGTTAACCACAATTCATTGCAAGACACATGCTGCTTGCTGAATGTGTTGCTGTTGCATGCATTTGCAAACGTTGTTTTCTGAATGACTGAGTGTCTTCAATCGTTATAAAATGGCAGATGATAGTATTGTCGAGCTACAAAAGGCTGCAGAAGAATTAAGAAATAGTTTGAAGGGTGTTAATGATGATATCAAGAAGCTTACAGGCAGAGATCCGTCAGAAAATATAAGGTAAGTCCTCTGCAAGATTTAGTCCATTTGGGATTGAAATGACGTCACGTGGACTGAAATGAATGCTGAGTTTCCCCACCTGAACAAATTTGGAATGAACATTAGACTAATAGACCAATAGATAGACATTAGACCAATAAATAGCTTTAAAATTAAATCTGGAATTAACTGTAAATTTTAAACGGCATGGTTTATATCCTTGTGGGCTGGGGCAAAGTAAACAAAGGTGTTGACTATGGGGGTGTGCTTTCTTTACTATTATCAATCGTCATGTCATACCATTACCATCATCATTTAAGACCTTTCTTTTTAAGAAATGTATTCTGATAGAGCATGTATTATATTTATTTTCTTTTTTAACAGGCCTGGAGCAAATAGGCGCGTTCAGTTGAAGAGGACGTCTTTCCAGAGAGGAGGCAGAATTGGTGAGCCCTTGAGCAAACCAAGAAGAGATTTGGACACAGGTGTAAACAGGAGGTTTGTTTTATGCATAATTCAGTATTGACATGTTGGATGACCATGCTTAATTTTTTAAGGGAACGGAAAAGTTACTTCATGGAGCAAAGCAGTTTTCTGCTTGCCCCCTCTCTCTCTGCTCCAGAACACCAATGGAGTCTGGCAAAGATGTTTAACATCTTCATGTAGGTTATTAAAGTTTTGATTCGCTGTGGTAATATCGGGAAATATTATTTACAATATTTACTCCATAGATGGGGCAGGACTGTTGGACCAAGAACTTCTTTGGATGAAATTGAAAGACTTGATAGCAGTGGAGAGGAAGAAGATGAAACTATCAAGGTTAATTGTTTTCCATTGTGTAAAGTCATATTGTTTTAGTCTTTTGCAAAGTGTTTTGAGTAAAATTTTTTTTTCATTTTTTATGATAGCCTGCTATCCAGTCTGTTGTTGCTGCAGAGAGCAAACCTGTTAGACTTCAAAATAAATCTGTTGAAGATGATAAACAAGTTAAATCAAGGTAGGTGCTTTTAATAAGTGATTTTCTTTTTTCTTTATGAAGTAATTGTCGCAATACTTTGATGTAAGAACTGATGAAATTGAAAATGACTTTTATTTAATGAATAGGAATAGAAGAATGTTTGGCCTTCTTATTGGAACTTTACAGCAGTTCAAAACTGATACAGCACACAAGTCACAAACAGTATGAAATGTTACAACTTTCAAATCTTTGTATTTTTTACACATTTTACCTACAAATTTCAATTATTAGACAATAATAATTTGTAGGGTGAGTGGTTGTATTTTTAAGATTTTAAATTCGTGCATTTGATACTAGTTTTTAGCTTCAATTTTAAACTGTTTTCAGGACAAAAAGAAGGAAGAGATCGAGAAGAAACTTGAGCAGAAAGCAGAGCTCGAGAAGCAAGAACTATCAACTCAAAAGGAAGAGCTTTTTCAAACTAGAAAACCAAAACAGCAAGCACTCAGGGATGTTGAAAGAAAAGTGGAAAATGCACTCTTGGTAGGCAAAATGCCTTTATGCACCATCAACAACTAATATAGAAAGATAATCTTTCTGTATAAATTTGTGCGTGTTTCGGTCTTGTTCAATCCGTTTATTATTATTTATTGTAGAAGGAAGAAATTGCATGTCATAACAAACCACTTGAGAATTTCATCCAATTAAAATCTCAGCCACACATATTCTTTTTACCATCAAAGCACACTGATGGAACTTTGAAACTTTTGGAAGAGTCAAGGGCCACTATCAAAGGTACTAACTGTAAAAGATACTTTGTAAAGTGTCTTTACATGTATGTTTGCTCTGTGCGATTTCAATTTTGGGTTTTCTTTCTGCAGAGTTGCAAAATGCAAGATTCAGAGACTTAGATCTTGATGAAGAGGAGTTTGGGGTCAGTCCACTCAAAAAGTCATCAAATAATGGTAAGAGATTTGTAGGGAGAATGATGGATGTGAACGATGTGAGCCACACAGATCTTTTTGAAGATAATGGAGGGAAGTATGACAATGAGAAAGATGATAAAGTTGAGGAGACAAAAATTGAGATGCAGGAAGAGGTGGATGGTGGTAAGAAAGAGATTGATAATGGTTCTGATGAAAATTTAAGAGGTGGAGATGTGAGAGAGGGAGAAAAGGAAGACAATATCGAGGAGAATGTTAGAGATGAGGAAGATGTGAATGAGGAAAAGGTGGGGCAAGATGAAAGATTATCATTAGTTGATAAACCTGATGTTGATTCATCTATTGGTGAGGTTGTTAAGGAGGAGAAAGTAGATGATGAGGGAGAGGAGATGGATGAGGTTAACATGGGTGATTGTGATGTGAGTAATGTTGACACTGAGAAAGGTCAAGATGATGCAGGTTTGGCTGCAGATAGAACAAATGATGTTGTAAATGAAGAAGAAAAGGACAATGAAATTGAAACGCCATCTGTTTTGAACGAGGAGGAACAATTAACCGCTGAAAATTCGGATGTAATTAAAGAAAACTTTGATGAAATGAAAAACGTAGAAGCTCCAGTTGCAGAAATAGATTCCGTTGATGAAAAAGTTGATTGCAATGCTGAAATATCCGTTGAAAATGAGTCACAATTGTCGGAAGTTAATTCGAGTTTTGCTATTCCTGGTTTGGATCTTATATCTGGAAATTAAGAGATGCCTCGTTCTATTAATACTTATCTACTTCAATAGATTTAGCGTTTTGTTGTATGTTGATAAAATATTAGAGGATTCTAGATCCCGTCTTCTTGCAAATAATATTGTCAGCGAATAATTTCCTTGCTTATTCCAAACATTTCATGTAGCATTTTTCTTATTTTGACATAATGTGGCTCAAGGTATACATAGCTCATATCATCAAAATAATTGCTTATTGTTATGTCTACATGATTTTATTTTAGTTGTGAAGCTGAATTTTTATTTTTCACTTAATCACCAGAAAGTAGGTAATTCAATGTTTGTTAACAAAGAATATGAATTTGAAAAAAGGCACTTGTAATTCTATACATTCTTTCTTTCTCGAACTTTGCGCGATGCCCAAGCAATGAGTATCTTTGGAGATTTATATTTCCCAAATTACGGTGAGTAATAATGAGAAGAAATTGATTTTTTCCATTGTTATGTAAAATTCAGAATGGAAGATACTTCGTTCTATTGTTTTGAATATCCATCGTGGTTTTGAAGTCATGTGACTAGAGCACTTTTTTTGGAGCGAATAGCCAATCAGCATGTAGATTGGCGTGAATGAATTTTGTTGTTCATCAAACTTGTGAAAAGAAAAACTCTTGAGGGACGAAAGTAAGAAACAAAATGCAAACAGAAGACCTTTCTAGCAAGTCAAGCTTGTCTTCAATTGAAGACCCACTGCCCCTTTTACCTCAGGATGATACAAATAATCACAGAAGTTTAGTTGACGGTGCAAAAGACTATCTAAATTTACCAGAAATTGGCGCTGCTTCTCTCGCCAGGTCTCCTGAATTTCTACAGCAGCAAGAATGCACATGGTGGGTGATTAAATATCTTCAAAGCAGTATTTTTCTTTGCTATGACAGATTTAATAGCACTTGTTTCTTGGCTATTTTGTTTTTCTCTGCAATGCCTTTCTTTAGATTCACTTTTCAGCTGCGAATTTCGTGCTGTCAAATAATTATTTATGTTTTAATTTTGACAAAGAAATTTACTCTGCGAGAAGTTATTTGGAATTTTGCTTTGAAGTTTGCTTTTATTTGTATAGATGATAAATCTTTCTTGCAATTTTTAGAAAAGTGTAGGTTTAATTTTCAATACATTTAACTTTTATCTGTTTCAAGGGGTGAAGGGCTGAGTTTGCCAATGGATAATTTGGAAAGAAATGATATAATTCAAGAATACGAACAAATCGGAAGAGAAGAAATCCATGGAATAAATGACTCTCCTGTAACTTATTTGAAGGATCATTTTGATGGAGATACCTCTCCGAACTTGAAAGCTATAGCCCAAAGGTTTGATACATTTTCTAGTGCAAAACATTGTCATATTGAAGATGAGAACTATGATAATTCTACAGTCATTCCAGCAGCAGGAAGGTCAATGGTCGCCAGGAAATTAAGAAACAAATAAAATTTTTGTTAATTTTTTCGTGTGCTTTGCAGGTCGAAAACAGACGAAGGCAATCAAGAAGAGACGATAAGCAAAGATCAAATTAATAGCAATGAATGTCTTGAGTGGCCTATAATTCAACATGTTTCCACATTCAATGAAATTTCAGATGTTCTTCTAGACAGCTATCGACTGAATAAAGAAACTAATTTTCTTTTGAAAATGCTAGGTGAGAAATCCCCTTTGTTATTTGTGTTATTTTGACGAAAAAATTGCTCCAGAACAATATGCCACAAAATTAACATTGCATTGGGTAAATTTATTTGAATTTATTTCTTATTTTACTTTTTTATTTATTTAATTGAAATATGTGAATCTGGTTTTAATTAAGCTTGAAATAATAAAATAAATTTACCCAATTCAATCTAATGTTATTTGAAAGTTTGGAAGATTATCGGTGAAGCGCCCAAAGTCTTGCGTGCTCCTGCGCAGAGTCCATTATTTTAGTACTGGTTCGAACCCCGCACAGTTACGGGTGCACCAAGCGCATATACAAGGGTATATATAAGCGCAAAATATTATTTTTCTGTTATATTGCCTTGTACATTATAGGCTTAAGAATATTAGGTTTATGGTTTGAGATCAGGTTTAGGGTTAAGGTAGTGGTTCTTGGGGTGAGGGTTAGTGTTACCATGCGGTTTGTGATGCGTATTTGAAAAGAGCTCTTGGTTAAGTAAATTTTTGGAGACAATTGTCGGTTACTGGTCAAATTGTCACTCGGTGTGCAAGCTACACGGTTCGATGTTTATCTTGCAGATGATACGAATAATCCTCAATCTGTCGTCGTTCGCGTTGAAAACGAGGGTCAACCGATCAATTCAACACAAGGTACCGAAGGATTTGAAAACAATAGCTTTCACAATGGCAACTATCCAAGTGCGTCGCCATGCAGTATTGTTAATACCACCAACAACAACAACAACAGCTTGTTACTTGATTGTAACGTAAACGAGGCTGAGATGAGCAAGACAATGGAATTGCACGAGAATTTGGAATATGTTGTTAACATGGACAGGATTTGCAAAGTCACAGGCATCAACAGTAACCTTCAAACTGGTCTCAAATGTCACAAAACGGTGGGTTGTACTATACTTTAGAAGCAATGTCCCTATAATTAGCTACAGTAAAACCCCGCATATAAGAACCAATGGATTAAGAACCTTCAGGGTGATTTTGCTGCTCAAAACAATAGACGAAACAATAGCCTATTGTCTTGGAACAATAGGCTGGAAGGAAAGTTTACAGGTTCTTATATGCGGATTTTTACTGTATTACCTGGTTTAATATATTGCATGTGTAGAAAAGAATAGATTGCATTGTTGGATTACAGAAGAGCATTATTAAGTTGATAAATAAGTTAATTAAGAAAACCTGCATTTAAAAATAGGTTGCTTAAATATAACGAATTTCATTGGTGTATATGCTAAACCCGGTGCTCTTAGGATAATGTGTCAAAAGACTTTTTGCGACAACATTTATCCAAAAGTAAGGATTATAATGAGCAAGCATTTGATTGGCCAGAATCTTACAGGTTTCCATGACATCATTCACAGTTTACAACCACATGTCGTTCAGCAAAACCCATAATGCATCACACCGACGTCAGCCTGTTGTATATTGTTGACAACAATTTATTTTTCTAGATATACGAAGCAAAAGAAGAGAAGTACGTGAAGCGAAAGGAGAAGAATCGAGAGTGCAGTCGCTTGTTTCGCTTCAAGCAGCGTTTGAAAGAGGACGCATTGAAGAAAGGGAAATGCGAGAAGGAAATGCATCTTAGAAGGTATTTTATGATAATGATCTTCCGGTGAAATATATACAGTCAACTCTGTCTAATTCGAACACCCTGGGGAGGAAGCGTGAAAATGTTCGAATTACAAAGAGTTCGAATTATAGAAGGTTTGTTTTATAAGAATTGGTTCATTAGTGATCCTTGAAGGGACAGATAATTTCGTTCGAATTGGATAGAGTTCGAATGACACGAGTTCAAACTATGCAGATTTGACTGTACATGCAAAGCGGCGAGGAATTGCGCGCGCATGATATAAAGAGAGCTAGGATTTTATTTCATGTTGATGTTTCTTTATTTTATTGATGTTTTTCTTCATTTCAGGCTGATTTATGAACGAGAAAGATTGAAAAGTGCGATGATTGAGTTAACACGAAGCTGTACATCGTGTTCAAAAGCAATGCAAATTCTTTCTGACTCACCAAAGTGTATGAATAACAAAGAAAATATGTGCCTCCATGAGTAAATGGTAAATATATGAATGATTAATTTTTTATTTTTCATTATGAGATGCTAATGTTTTAATTCTGGAGATAGACCAAGACAAGAGTGAAGTTTTACTTTGAATCTATCAGCGCTATTTCTTTGTCAAGCGATATTTTTAATAGCAAGATCAAGATAATGATAATTTGGCTTTGCGATGCAAGATGCTATTGCGAGCCATGGTCTTATAAGCCCTGCTAACAGGATTGCTGCGTTTTCAGCCCTCGTGGCAATGTCGTATCGATTTGGTTGTTGTAGTTGTTTTGGTGCCGATGCTGTGTCTCTGAAAATGTCTTTCAAAGCGCTCAAATCGCAAAATCTCGAATTGTAAAGGCTTGCTTGATCAAGGTTGGCTTATTAAGTAGTTTTGAAGGGGCACAATTTGAAACACGCAAAATATAATCACGCATGTTAAAATTAAGAAACGTTGATTGCTTCCAGAAATGAAGTATGCTTCACAAGACGTTAATATTCAGGATGCGCATGCGCTTTATGTTTTGCATAGCAAGTGGTTTCATCATGCACCTGCACTTGCGTTTTCTCATCTTCCTCGTGCCGACTAATCAGGCTTTGCGTGCGGAGCGGAAACCCGTTCAATTATTCATTGGTTATCTTATGATATCGATCATTGATCAAACATCTGGCTCTCACTAACACCACAGGCAAGACATAGTTTCACAGAGAGAGAGAGTGGGTACACGCGAATCGGTCCATACATTTTTAGAAGATCCGCAAGTCATTTTGTATGTTGAATCACAAAGCTGAGATCGGGTTATCGAGAAGGCAAAATTAATAATTGTTGTTTTTGGTCATTGAAAGAAGTAAGGCCAGGGTTATTGGCATACCTGCACAATATTTACGTACTTCAACGTGGTTTAAACTTAAAGCAAGTTAAATCGGAAATAGAAGACACTGTTGTTGGAGAATATAAAAACACAAAAGATATTAAAGACTGATACAAGATGAGTACAAATGGACCACGAATAGAACAGTTGGCAGTGGTTGAAAGAAGTAGTTGTACCTGTACGTGCATGAAGAAAGAACGAACATTCACATTGACTGTTCTTGGTGCACTCCAATTTGTTATTGCCCTTGGTTCATTGGCAGTTGGAAACTGGGCAGTGTTTTCCTTTTCTCAACATCTTCGCAAGACTGCAGCTTTTCCATTTTGGTCCGGCGGAGCAGTAAGTATTATTGTCAGTTTATTTATTACTTGCCTGTTTGTTTCTGTTTGGTAAGGTATATACACTTGAAATTTGACAAATTGTCGAATATAATTAGTCTCCATAACTTGATTCGTACATGCCTCAAAACTCAACGTTTCAAAGACATAAAAAATTGAGTTTTCTAATTCTTATTATTTTTCGATTTATCAAAATTCAACTGTAGATATTACATTATCTAACATCATCAGAGATTGTTGGCAATCCCACAGAGCCTTTGAATGAAATTTAGCTAGTATGAAAACATGGGGTATAAGTAAAGAGATATGGGATGTAGATGTGGAGGCTAATAAGTATGATCTTAATAGCAACCACCATATAGTTTACCGACTACACAACTCAATGCGGGCGCCGGATTTCGTAGCATGTTCTTTGAAATTGGTGGTAACAATAGGAAACAAGTCAGATTAAACAAGTGTCTTGTGCTTTCTATACATCACAACCACGTGTAGAACAGAAGTTTATTAATTTCAATAGAACTTGTGCCTAATAGAGATCAACAACAATGCTGCACGTGGTCTAACAAGTTTCATTTATTGGTTGATCCGGTGTTTTTATTATCATGAATACCTGTAAACATTTTATAGATTATAAGTTATTTCTGCCAGTTCGCAGTTATACGGACAATCCATTTTGGATAGTAATATTATGTCGGATTAAAAATAAAGTGAGATGCGGAGTTGCTTTGATAGACTGCGTGGCTTAAGAATCGAAAATGTTTATTTCTCCATGCGTTTAACGCGAGTAGCTGCAGTTACACCTGGCAGTACCCCGAACCTGCATTAACAAATATTTCTTACATGCGTGAAGATGCATTGAATTTGTCTTGCTCAATCCGGTGTATGCATTTCGATAATTGCAATTAGCGGCACAATGCGAAGTTGTGAAACGCAAAAATTCTACGTTAACAATGTCGGATTAAAACAACTAACTGCTTCAAAAGCCATTTCAATATATCCAATCATAAATCCATTATCTTTAGACGCAAGGTGCTTGAGAAAAGGACGAATTTATTTTTAATGCTGTTTGTGTTTTATATAAAACGTATGTTGCGTCATTTATCCACTTTGATATGATCGGTAATATCCTTATCCAGCCATCTGCGTTATAGTTTGAATAAATATTGCATCAAAAAGGATCAGCTTTACTAGATCTATCTCTAAGCAGATATGTTATATAGTTATAGTCAGCAATTTACAGAGACACTTCAAACTGCTAATGGACTTGGGATTGAGAGATCATAGTCAGAAATTTGTCGCAATGAAGGAAGGATATGCTTGATTAAAGCAGAAGGAAATCTAAGACCGTTTTTAACAATGCATTTAAGACCGTTATTTAATATTATTTCCTTTTCTAGATTCTCGTATGCGGCTTTCTTAATATGAGATCATGGAGACACGTTAATAAACTATGGGTAAGAAGTTTTTTGAACTCAATTTTTGCTTTTCTTAAATCGATGCTTAAAAGACGGCATTGTTGACCTTTGGGGTAAGTCAAATGACCTTTGAGAGACCAGCTTGTTGTCGTTGGAAGTGGGGACCCAACTTTCGGGCAAACAGAACCTTTGGATTTCAGTGGTCTTCTATGTCTTTTATGCTTGTAATGCAATCATGAGCATGAAATATTAAATTTCCCAGGGGCGAGTCGAGCCCCCAAGTTCCCCTTTTCTTTGGCTTATAAAGAAAACTGGATATAGCATTGCAGTCCTCCAGTGCGAAAATCGTGGCAAGCAGGCCCAGCAATTGAGAAACCCATAATCCTTTAGATCCAGGCGACAAGCCCAGGTGCAGTCACAATGTCACTGTTTGATGAGTTGCTCTATTTTTCTTCGCTCTAGATCACAACAACCGCAACGTTGAATTTATTAACAACGGTGTTATACGTCTCATGCAGTTGTTGGATGATAGATATGTTGATCAACGAGACAAGTAAAGACAAATCTATCAAGACCTACGTCTTCTACGGGTACAACATGACGGCATCAATAACTGGCTTTCTCCTTGCTGGCCTGTCTACCGGTGTTGCGTGGAGCATCAGAGACACATTGCCGCAGCGAAGGAGAGAATGCACGGTATGTAAATTTACATGACGTCACAAAAGAGCCTGATTCTCAAGTGGCTATTCCTTACGACTTTGTTCCCAGGGTCCTAAGGATCCTTATTCCGAAATTTTCTTTTGTGTAACATCTGTGTTTCTTTTTTCGATTGTAGTCGACAAACCGTGTCGGTCCTTCCAATATGGTGTCATTCAGCGTGGAAGAATATCATAGATCTGTGACAGAGCTTGGACCACCACCACCATATGAGCCATAAAGGACAGAAAAATGGAACGTCAGTAGTCATTACCACTCTTGCGAATCTGGGAACATTTGCATTGGAATATAAGCTCTTGACATATTGCTGACTATACGGTTTGAGCCAAATAAAATCAAAGAGACAGTCCTGTTCCATTACCAACGCACAAAATGAAGGAGACATGGGTGCTGTAACAATGGAGACAGTAAGAGCAGTTGCCTACTTGCCCCCGAAAAATGTAATAATATTGTTTAGAACTTTGTTCAAAGTTCCCCTGTTCTACAACTGTCGTTTTCACAATATTCAATACCTTTAAACAGGAGTCCCAAATGTTTGAAATAATCTTTTACTCTGTTAAGATTCTGTTGATCATGGCAAGACACTAATCCGCCATAGTCTGCATTTAAAATTGCAGAACAAATTTCCAACTTGCTATTAGCTTCTTAGGGAGTAACGAGTTAGCAAAGGATGGAAATCCACTAATTCTTTTAACATTTTTTGTGTTTTATAACATAAATTTAACAAACACGAAACAATTTTATTTGTTACTACATTCCTGCACTGTTTTATATTCAGTCGATTAAGTAACACTAGTGCGCGTCTAGTCTTCTGAAAATACATATGACAAAATGTATATGAAAGCGTGGCATTAATCTTTTGGGCCGTTTTATGAATAATTGTAACACACCTATTTACACTCTGAATCTTCAAGAATAAATACGGCAAAATGCAAGAAAAACTTCTATTGTTTTCTTCATAATTTTCTTTTGTTGCATTCCTGGGCGATCTTCCATTGGGAACTATCAGGTAACTATAAAATGCAGTTTAATTATTGAGTTGAGAAAGCAGATGTTGAAGTGCAGTGCAAAATAAGGACCTCGTAAACAGATGTTGTTGAATGACGCGAGCGACACAGATACTTTTCGGTGAGTTGAGCTTACACTTCAATTATTCAAAACTTTATTATTCAATATTAATGCATAAGAATATGTCGACAAAACGTTACGATTTAGAAAGGAAACATGTTTGAGCATTTTCAAAAAATGTAGCACTTTTATAAAAACTACATCAAATTAATTGCCATCAATAACTTTAGAGTTTAGAATCACAGCAGTAGTTTGCATGACGAAATAGCAAACTTTCATTGATATCCGTAACTTCCCTACACCCTAAAACGAAATATAACAGCGTATTAACATTGAATCTACGAAATGGTGTACAGCATACTTGATCAGAACCAACGAAGTTTGAATACAGTAAGCCTCGCAGATAAGAAAAGCTGGCAAGAAGGTTTCAGGGTGCTATCTTCGAAAGAGCAACGGGAAAGCAATGGGGAATATTTGTAAATAATACGGTTCAATCTGAAAAACCCGTTTCTTAATTACGGGGCCTTAATGTATGACATGTATTGGACTTTACCAGTATTTGCCATGATGAATTTCAGCTCATCCTTCATGAGTTCAAAAACATTTCTAACACCTTGCCATCCCTATGAGATAAAATACAAATAATTTATCCACAGATGCCTGGTTTGTGGGGGGTTTGGGGTTCAATCCAACACTGGAAAATATACAACGAGCTTCTAAGCCCCTCAAAAAAGATTTACCCTTTGTTTTATACGCATAAATAAACAAATAAGGTATCATGCTTGGCATTTTCTGTCCCTTTAAAGCTGGTGGCATGTGGCAACAAAGGGAAAATTTCGTTTATTAATTCCACAGTGCTCTAGTTTATGTTATTTCAATTCAACGCAAATCTAAGCTTACACAATCTATCGCGTGAAGTTTTATTTCAACTTACATCGTAGGCCAAGCCCCAAATAACCGGCCGTCCCAAAAACACAGCCCGTGCACCAAGAGCCAGTGCTTTAAATACATCAATTCCATTCCTTACACCACCATCTAGGTATATCTCAATTTTGCTGCCAGCCACAGCCTTGGTTATTGCAGGAAGAATATCAAGCTACGAAAAATCAAGAGAAATTATTTGTAGCATTATTAGCACGCTGAAACTTTATATTTTTATAAGACTACCTTGACTTTTGCTGAGTTTCGATATTTTCCATTGTTTTTCTCAAACCTCTATTGTTTTTTGGCAATTTTGAGCTTCAGCACTCTTATAAACATTATTTTTATGAAAAGACCCGTTTGAAGAATGAATATTAAAAGAGAATGGAGTGAAAAAAGTTCTGGGTAGAGACGCACCGTCCCTGGTAGAACATCGAATTGTCTTCCACCTTTGTTCGATACCAAAATACCATCGACGCCGTATTTGACGGCTTCTTTTGCATTTTGCGGTGACATGATGCCCTTCAGAACAACTGGAAGCTTCGTGATTGATTTGAGCCATTCAATATCACTCCAATTCAAACATGGCTCAATTAACGCAAGAGAGTTGTCGAGATTCTCCTGTAAACTTGCTCCTTGGACAATGCCATCAAAATTCACAACCCCAACGCCATCTGGAAGTTCAAGCTTGTCTCTGAAGTCACCCTTCTTTCTCAATGGGGTCGTGTCCACAGTGACGAGCAAAGCTTTGTAGCCAGACCTCTCAGCCCTTCGTACGAATCGCGTGGTAACATCCCTGTCCTTAAAAATATACATCTGACACCAGCGAAGCAGATCTGGGCATGCATCAGCAATGTCCTCGTAAGAACACGTCGCGTAGGCACTGACAGCCATGCAAGTGCCAACAGCTTGGCACCCCTTGCCTGTCTCTAGTTCACCGCCTTTGTGTGCACACTTGTGCAAACCTGATGGGCTGGCACAGATGGGTAGGGCCAATTTTTCACCGAGAATCGTCGTGGTGACGTCAGTGGCGAAGCAATCCACGCCCTGAATATAGCGAGGCAAAACTTTGTACCTTGTGGATAAAAAAGCGACAATTTGATTTGATTTTATTAGAAACTAAGATTTTTTTGTCAGAATTTTAGCTTCGGGACTGAACTTTTCAGTACAGAGTTTCTCATGAAAAGATTGTAAGTTCTTAAAATAACGAAAACAATTAGCACAGACACTGGGTATTATTGTGGCAAAGAAAACTGACTTCACTTCCGTCCTTTTAAATACTTATTGTTAGCGAAACTATTTAACCAATACACCCGAATAACATGAACATTATTCAACAGCAAAGAAGCAAGATAAACCTTTTAAATGCTGCTACATTTTCACTCAAAGTTACACCTTTACCAGTTCCATTTGCATAGTAGGAATAAGCATTATCAGAAAGATTTTTTGCAGCAAAATTTTGCAATTCTTCAACTGATTTCCAGTTTGCCATGGTGCTCTGTTGATGGTCAACCTTCAAAATGCAAGGAGAAAATCTATACTACTAGTAAATAGACGCTCGTAGGTCAGCATTAAATATTAGTGCTTCACGAAGTCATATGACGATTTTAAATTCATATGCGTAATGATGTTGTAAATTATAAAACAGTTGTATGAAATATTAAAAATATTAATATTGGATTTTGTGGATCGTGACAAAGTGCAAGGTTTGTTGTTCAATGCTACGTCACTTCTCATAATGTCACGTGCCTTGATGCCAGACTGTCATTGGCTCAGCGCAAGCTGGGTAAACAGGTTTGACAGGTTTTTCACAAGTTTCCAAGGGAAAAACTTCCGACGAAATAACAACGGAAAACGAACGACGACGAAGCGACCGAAACGAACAACGAAAGAAAATATAGCAGAAAGAAAGTGAAGTTTACAGAAGAATTTGACTTGAATCGGTAAACTTTGACACTTGTAAGTCGAAGATATAAATATAAGGTTCTTTGAAGTTTATGTTTTGAAAGTTTTAGTCGTCGCTTTTGTGTTTTAAGCTGTATTTTGCGACCCTTCAGTCATTCAAGCGAAGGCCATCACGTTGGCAAGAAAGACCCGATCAACAAAGATGTGTTGCGGAGTGGAAAACCTTTCTGTGGGGAATACAAACGACGTCAAGCAATTGATATCATCAGTTTTGAAGAAAAAAAGGTCTAATAGAGTCAGAAGACATCCAAGTATGTGTGTTGATGCAATTTTAGCTTCAACTTTACGGCTTTTGAAAAACGGTAAACTTATCTCGTCAAACAATATGGCGTCAGAAAAATGTCGGAAGCGAACAATGGAACAACAAGGTGTAGTCCAGAAGAAAAAGAGTCGCTGGGATGTTAGATATAAAATTAAAAGCGACGGAAATAGAGTGGATGATGAACTTGAGGATATGCTAGGTATGAATAAGCTTTTTCAAAACCTGAAAAAAATATCTTGCAGATCGAATTCTAAAGATGGCGTCGAAGATGTTCTAACTGCCGACAGCTGTTCAAATGAAGATGGCAAGCTTTCATAGCAGCAGGGTCTGTCATTTAACTGAATCAAATACAAGAGTAAAGCAATATTAACTAAAATTTTGTTTCATGCTCTAACTTTCCTCCCGCTTTTACCAAAGCCAACATTTTTTTGTCAGGCTTCTTGGCTTGGCTTGCCTAGCTTTAGCAAGGGCCTAGTTTCGGAGGACTTGCATGACTGGAAAGAAATGCGATGCAACTCTTAATGAATTGTGTTTTTTAAATATTTTGTTGAACTTCTGTAGTATAGCTCTTGTTATTAATAATAAACTCACATTTTATTTATTTAAACTCATCCTCTCAATTTGTAGATATTGTATACCCTTCAGATTATGACTATGTATTTTATGTTGCTTAAATATTTCAACCATTTTAATTTCAATTTCAGTTTTAATCAATGATTTTCTGATACCATTGGCTTGATGCTTCTGACAATTTAGAGAAAGACATTTCATGGATGCAATTTGTTTTGGTAATATGCATTCTATCCTGAAATTTGGGATATTTTGGTGCTTTGCAGTTTCATAGTTGCAATTATATATCTCACTTGGAATTTGGCACTTGTAATGGCTATGTTCTCTATATAGAATTATCATGTTCTAATTTTATTGCACTTCTTAGTGTTTTGGTCCTGAACTGTTGGCAGGCATCTATGTTCAGAGGTTAACTTCAGAATGCCAAACTTGATGCTTCAATGTTAGCTGAACTGCAAATACTGCCAGGTTTTTACTGTATTCATAGATTCAGTCTTTGCTCTTTCTGTCAGTAATGATTTTGAAATGCGCAGTGCAATTGTAGTTGATGCAATTCATAATTTGTCGGAATTGTTTTGCTTCAGGAAGGTAAAGTCTTTAGATACATGAGATTCAAAAGAATCAATGAAATCATCAAAGGTAAAATTGGCTCAAAAATTTGCAGTTTGACATGAACTGTTTGGCATTTTATGTTTATTGTAAACTATCTATTGTTGCAATTTCTTTAGTTAATACAATCAGTGATGCTGGAAGATATGAAAGAAGAAGTGAACCCAGAGGAGAAACAATTATTTAGCATGTATTTGTAGTTAATAAAAATGATGTGTTTTTATTAAGAAGTGTTTCAATTGAACTCTGTGTCTTTTATGCTTGAATCTCTTGGTCATATATGATGAATTTGCAATCTGTTTCATGTGTCAATTTTATTTTCTCTTACTTGGCCTTTTCACTGTTTGTTTCGCGACTGTTTCAATTTCACAACAGTGCTGCACTGTTGTGAAATTCCAATGGAAATTGAGACGAGATGATTTTTTCTTGGGCAAGGATGTGCCGACTCTGACGTGAATCTGTGGGCGAGGTTCCTTTCACAAGTTTCGCATTTCAAATTCACGGTTGGGAAACGCTTTAGTTTCGCTTCCTTTGTTTGTAAAAAGTTGGACTTTTAACATTAATCGGTAAAAGCCAATTTCCTGTCAATATGTTTGCAGCTCTTTTATATAAAAGAGCCCCCAAGTGAAAGCAAAAATGACCTCTGAAAGAAATGATCTTTTCCGAGAAGGCATGTTTCTATCTTGTTTCTTTTTGAGTTTTATTTGCCCGAGCATGACAAATAGGAAAAAGGAAATTTGATAATATCAGGCTGAGAAGTAAATAAATGATTTTTGCGCAAGAAAGGGCAGACATGCAAGGCCAATAAATAATTGTTTTGAAATCCTTCATTCATACCGCATAACAAAGGCAGACAATCACGAGATACTATCACGTGATAAGGACCATTTAATTTCTTTCATGACTCCATTCAATCAAAGCAAGAAGGGGAGAAAGCTCAAAAACAATTTCACATACGAAGATTATGATGTGTGGACAACAAGAAGTCGTCTTTTGTTGTTGAATTTACGTTGCAACACAGATTTCTTTCGACAACTCAGCAAGAAAAGGTCTCACAAGTGTCATTACGCAACAAGTTGATAAATAATTACGTCTTTCTGTTTCTTGGTTTGTTTTGGGGACAGATTGGTTTCTACTGAGTCGAAAGCAAGAGTTCAAGAGAATTTGCAATGGCATTATCAGAAAAAATTGCCATATTATTTTTGCTAAATTGTCTATTTGTTTTCCAGGTAAGTAGTGCTTTGGTTTTCAAATACAATGTAGAATTACACAACTTTACCATCTCAGCGTGGTAAAAGTGAGGAAGTTTGAGGGGAGCTCTGAGAGTAAGCAATATTTTAGGCCCACCCTTTGAGACCATTTGCATAGACCCATGGAAGTAAATATTCAAGACACTTGCATTACATCTTCAATTTTAACTACAAAATAATACATGATTAAAATCAACGCACATGTTTGCATGCGTATTTTGCATGGCAAGTAGCAAGTGCATGTCTGCTAAATGCCATGCCGCTCTCGTAAATTGGAAAACCAGCTTGCATTACGCAGCCACTTTAATATAATGTTTTCATTTTTCTTTCTTTAATTAAGCCGTTAATCCGAATAAATGTAATATGTTATTTGTAGAAAGCAGATATTTGTGATATTCGTCTGCACAGTCGTTTTCTGGGCCGGGAAATTAACGCAAAACGAAGAGCAATAATCCGAAATTTAATGCAAAACTCTCTCTCCATGCGGAATTTCAAACTTGCGTGTAGAGACTTGTTTACTTTTGGTAGATTGGTCAGTTAGGTAATTAAATTCCAAAGGTTGTTCAGGGATATAGGTATTTTAACCAGCAGTGAAGAGAACAAAAGATGTAAACAATTGAATTTTTGCACTCCAATAATTATGGTCAGTTGATCATACGATCTGATCAGAGCAACTTCCTACCACCCTACCACGACGAAGCAGTTCCTTCCTTCGAATAAAAGCCCCCAATTTAAGTATCAACACATTGAAATTGTTCCGAGAATGTATATTGCGAATAGCAGCAAGTTTAGCTTTATTGGTTGACTGCATATTTTGGCTTTCATGACGAAGCTTAATATTCGAATAAAAATTCGGCTAATATTTCATTTTCGCAAATAAGCCCCTGCAGGCTTACTCAGGGATTTGTTGTATTTCCTTTATGGATTTACATTTCTTTTTATTTGATACATTTCGGTCATTGCGATTTGTCAAAAGAAGTAATTTCCGGATTGTATATACGTAAACTCGCAACATTTCGAAATGTTTGATAATATGATATTTTGATACAATAATATGTCCCGTTGCTTTACTAGCCAATTCCATTGAAATGCCAGTAAAATGTGTCTTATTGTTTTATTAAAGATAATACAAGGATCAGGATACTTAAAAGTGCAGTTCAGGTACTATAATAACCCGAGCAGCAAGGCTTACAATGGCAAATGCTGTGAGTCACATTTAACATTCTGGTGTCACAATGACTGTGACAATTGGTTAAAATTCTGCGTAACAAAGCTGCCTGTTAAAAGTTGGTCTCAATGTGATGTTTACAAGCGAACTCGTGTGCTTGGAGATGATAGTTTTACGTTCCCAAGCTATGGACAATCCCTGGGTCCCGGTTTCACAAATCCATTGGAATGGAAATTCACGCATGCTTGGCAGGTTTGTATTTCATTGTGTTGCTGTTGTTGTTGTTGTCTATTCTTTTATGTATGACGTCATCGTATTCCGGTCCTGTCCGATTCTGAGATTAACTTCGAGAATAACTTGGACTCAACTTCTAAATTTCTTGGACAAAAATAAACAACAAATCGCATATCAGTTAATAAAAATTCAGTTAGGGGTGATGGGGCAAGTTCGTGGATTTACGGTCAACCCCTTTGAGTGTTTGTGGAAATAAACCCAAGGTTTTATCGTAGACAAAGCCTACAAAACGACGGCATGTTTGATATAGCCTTTATTTTTCATAACATATTTTCATTCTCATAACACTTACTTGTTTCCACACTATCCTCCTCCCGACTTTCGTTTTCTCCCGACTGTCGTTTTCTGAGAACTGTTGTTTTTTTATTTCAGGGTGGGTTTGGGTTTCGTGTTCACGTTTGGGACGATGACCATGGGAATTTTTTAGGCGGAGCAGATGATTTTGTTGATGATTATGCGATAAATGTTTACATTGCTCCTGGCACTGGCTGGTCTGAAAGGGGATTCTCTGGTAGAAGATCTAGGATCGTTGCCTATGTTGGGTATGTTATTTATTTGAGATGGCTTCGCTTGATTCTGCTGTTGGCTGGATGGGACTTAACTTGGCTTAATCAACCCTGATGGGGCTTGATTTTGGTTCAGGAAACTTAATTTGGGCTTATAGAGCTCAGGTGGGACTTATTCTGGGTTGATGGGACTTTAGTCGGGTTCATCTGACTTAAGTTGGATTAATCAGATTTGATTTAGTTTGGTTGGACGTAATTTTGCTCTGCGAAACTCAATGTGACTTGATTTAACTTTACGTATGGAAAGATTTGTTTGTTAGCTACCTGATTTGATTTGATGCTGTTTACTTTATTTGCTTTGGGCGGGTGCTAACTTTATTTGGTTCGATGAGGCTTGTTTTGACTTGAGTTGCCTTGTCGAGAGCTTATCGAAAGCGCAATTGGACGAGATGGGAAAATTGTCATTATCTGAATTTCATTAATTATGTTTTATGTTAGGGTTTGGTGCGATACAAATTACTATGGCAATGACTGTGCTACTTACTGCTTGGCTAAAGACGATGCATCAGGGCATTACACTTGCGATCAGAGAACAGGAAGCAAAGTATGCATCAAAGGATGGAAAGGCAGCGAATGCCACCTTCGTAAGTTAAAAGCATCTGTTAGAACAGCCTACAAGGGATTTCTTGTCTTGATAAATTAATTAGGACTACAATTACTTTGCTCCAAGGGGTCTTGCTATTTTTGTACCTCTTGGGCGGCATCAGGAGTTCGTATTGTCCCATATTTTCAAGAAAAGTGTTCGAAATAAACAAAGTGATGAGACACCCTTCATCACCACCTGAACGCAATTTGATATTTGCTTCATCTTCTTTCAACAGCAATCTGCTATTGTGATTTTGCTCATGCAACGTGTGCAGAGCCAAATAAATGCGCGTATGTACAACCACAACACCATTGCATCAAGCTCATCTATCTATCCTCATTAAACATTAATTATTTTTATATTTAATTTATATACCCTCTTGATTTAAGTGCCTTTTCATGCATGCATATTCATCACCAGTCTCCTTTTTGCGTTCTAGGTGCCATACTGGTTGGGGTGGATTAACGTGTTCAACTTGTATGATTAAAACGGGTTGTGGTATGTAGCTGAACCAGCCGTTTTCAATGATGCTAAATTTATATTAAAATTATTATTATGGGACGTGTTTGTTCATTCACATCTGGCTGTAAACATTGCTGTATGCATGTTCTTTTTTCAGTGAATGGCAAATGTGTTAATGGTGGTGATTGCGTTTGTAACACTGACTGGACTGGTGCATTTTGTGAGAAAGGTAGAACCACCTTCAGCCTGTGACTCAGGATTTCTGTTTTTTTTTTAATTTGACCTTTTTGCTACTTTGACCTTCTTGCTAATTTGACCTTCTTGCTAATTTGACTTTTTTGTTACTTTTAACTTTGACACTTTTCAGAGCCCCATGTTTTTCGTGCCAGCTATATCGATGCCCCCTTCACTTTAGATTTGAACAAATGCAGACTTGGCCCCTGTCAGAACGGTGCAACATGCACCAATACTGGACCAGATCTTTTCAATTGTACCTGCGTACCTGGTTATACTGGTACTTTATGCGAGACAGGTAAGAGTATAGTTAATGCAATTGATATTGACATAGCTGTAGAAGAAACATGACTCTTGACCCTACCAAGCAAATCTTCTCTTATTTCTTCACACTGGACAGTTGCGCTTGTCGCACAGTTGGTCTGTAAGTTCAACTGTGCTTCTTTGAATTGTAATTGTAATGGCTTATAATTTAGTACGTGTTTTTTTGTGAATAGAAATCAATATGTGTTCTCCTGATCCCTGCAAACATGGTGCTGCGTGTACCAACAGAAGAACAGATTTCTACTGCGCATGTCCAGCTGGATATACCGGAAAAACCTGTAATACAAGTAAGCACTTTTTCTTTGTTGTTTTTTCTCATATTAAATCATGAAATCGAGCTTTGCTGATTCAATTACTCCAAACTTCAAATTGCCGATGTCGTGGTCACGTGTGTGTCTTCTCTGATGTTCATTGGCTTCTTGTGTGAGTTATGTAGAGTCATTACATTGAGTCCCTGTGTCTCAGTCGTACACATTTTCCCTGATTCTCATTTACCCATAATCGTCCTATCTTCATCGATGTTCAAGTATATTTATTCTCGATCTAATCAATGCTCCTCTTTTCGATTTCAGATATTGACGATTGTGCTTCGAACCCGTGTCTCAATGGAGCAACGTGCAATGTATGTATTGTAAATCACCGGGGCTATTTAATTTCTGATGTTCCAAAGGGAGGCTTGATAGAGAGGAGGGCTTAATAGAGAGTGCGACTTAATATACTTCAGAAAAATGTTCCTGTAAAATAACTGCAAGATAACTTTAATGAGTTTTCTGGTTGAATTAATCACAGTTTCATAATTGTTCTCAATTTCGCTCAATTCAAAATCTAGTTTTGATGGTAAATGACTCTCTGTGACGTAGAACATTTTAGTGTATCTGTTTTGATATGACCCAATTGTTTTTGCCCTGATAATAGCTATGACGTATGCATCATATGTGATGTTTCATAGCAACTTGTGCTGGCATATTTTATTTCTTTAACAGCTCAGATAAGCGATTCAACGATTGCACCCAAGCCATGCAAATAACGTGAAGCATTGCACTTGTGTCTTTCAGGATCTGGTCAACGATTTCCAATGCGCATGCTTGCCTGGCTACACTGGTAAAACGTGTGCCACGAATATCAACGAATGCGCATCCTCACCATGCCAAAATGGTGCGCAATGCATTGATGCTGTCGCCAGCTATTCCTGTCAATGCAGGGCTGGTTATACCGGCGTGCATTGCGAGACTAATATCAATGATTGCTCTCCTAATCCTTGCCGAAATGGAGGTAGGTCACATGATGGCTTGTAAGTTCTTTTTTATTATCATTGCGTGAACTCTTTGGTGCATACATGAAGTTATTCACTACTCGCGAGCATTTGAAATTTTTAACTTTTGAACCAAGTATACTAGAAAGCTGGAAATTGTTGCAACGTGATCAGAAGGCCGTAAATAGTATGTTTTGATCATTTGTGAGCCGATTTTCAATGAATTTCGATTTTTGATTTCTCGACTTTAGGCCTTCATGATGGATACATAAAGTTATTCACTGATCGCGAGCATTTGAAATTTTTACTTTTTGAACCAAGTGTCCTAGAAAACTGAAACCTGTTTCAAAATGATCAGAAGCCCCTAATTAGTAAGATTCGATTCTTACTGCCATGCAAGAACCAGATTTCTTAAACACACGAGTTGTTATCCAGCTTTTTGTTGAAGCTGGAATTTTCTTCAGCATGGCGTGAGGCCAAAGATTCATCTTTCTTTCCATCATATTTTTCTGTTTTTGTAGGCACTTGTACTGATGGAATAAACAGCTTTTCGTGCGCATGTTCGTCTGGTTTCCATGGCAAAACATGTCACAATGGCACCAACGAGTGCGACCCAAATCCATGCGTCAATGGTGGCAGTTGCATGGACATCCATTTGGATTATAACGTAAGTCGATTGATTATTCCTACGATTCGACCTGATTTGACCTCTTGCATTGGAATCTTACACCGAGTGAATATTTGTAACGCAATGTAATCCCCTACACTGTGACAGTGTAAATGTAAGCAACGACAATAACAGTGTAAAAAATAGCAATGACAATGTAAACAATGAAAATAACAATATTGTTTTTCATGATTAACTTTCGGTATAGGAATTAGCCATCTGGTCTTTCTTCCTAGATACTAATACAATTTATTCCCAGTTTAACGAAATCCATTTGAAACAAAGTACTTGTGGCAACCTTGAATGGATTTTACAGCACGTTTTGTTGTTGAATTTTTAAAAAGCATCATGGATTCTGAGCCTGTTTCTTTTTCTTCTGCAGTGCACCTGTTTGCCTGGATACACGGGGAAGAGCTGTGAAACGGACATCAACGAGTGCCTGGCAGGCATCTGCAACAATGGCAGTTGCTCAGACAAAGTTAACAACTACAGTTGCAGCTGTTTCGCTGGCTACACTGGCAGAAATTGTCAAACAAATATCAACGATTGTGATCGTGAGTATTCTCCTACCCCCGGTTGTTTTTCGCTGAACTATTCATCCTCGCATACTGAGGTGCATAAACGCAGGGGGTCCTTGCATACTGAGGTGCATAAACGCAGGAGGTGCTGTAGCCAAGATTCTTTTATGGAGAAGTACTTGCTTTGACCAATTTATTGTACATTTGCTTTGATCAATTTGTTTGCTAATTGACTGTATTTCTTGCACCTTTTCTCAGCATCCCCCTGCAAGAATGGTGCAGATTGCATTGACGGCATCAACTCGTACAAATGTAAATGCCAGCCTGGTTATGTAGGCGTCAATTGCTCTATCAACAACGATGAATGCCAATCGCTGCCATGCATGAATGGAGGAGTATGCATTGATGGCATCAATAATTACACTTGCAACTGCAGCGTCGGGTATCGCGGACGGAATTGCGAAGAACGTATCGACCACTGCGCATCGAAGCCTTGCAATAACTCTGTCGTTTGCATCAACGAATTGGCCGATTACAAGTGCAACTGTATGCCAGGGTACACAGGGAAACAATGCGAAGTGAATGTGGATGAGTGCTCGCCAAATCCATGCAATTCAACTGGCACATTGAGGTGTGTTGATAAAATCAATGCGTACCAGTGCGTGTGCATCAAAGGATTCATTGGAAAACACTGCGAGACAAGTAGGTGTTTTTGTTTCCAGAGCTGGTTGAGTTCTGTATAATGCGGTGGAGCATTAGGCACCCTCTTCCACACACTTGACATTGGCTATCTCGAACATTCGCTTTCTCAGACACTTTTCCATTCCTCTTGGTTCTTGTGCAGTATGTTTTGGACATCCGTTATTCTGAGTATTTGCCATGTTTCGAACAAATTTGGGTTTCTCTCGAGACTTTGAGATGTTAACCGTATCACGAAATTCCCAGTTCAGCGAAGCTTTTAAATCTAACTCTTTCGTGGCACAATGTTATCTTTGTTTGACCAATTGCTCTGTGTGAATAAATTGTTTTATTTTTTGTTCTTTACTTGTTTAGATGTCGATGATTGCGATCCTGGTAATGTTGACAATATAATCGAAGGGCAGGAGCAAGTTACAGAATTTGGCTATTGTGGCAAGCATGGCACTTGCATAGATGGAGTGGACATGTTTAATTGCACCTGTAAAAAAGGATGGACTGGTTCACGGTGTCAAATAGGCGAGTTACCCTCTCCCACTTTTATTTGTCGTGAAATACAGTTGAACATTATTAAACTTAAACAATGGATTGTATTATGGAGCAGATGAAGGGACCCAGTATGTCGAGTTATCGTTGTAAATAGAACATTTTGTTTCTGATTGTAGATATCAACGAGTGTCTGCCAAATCCTTGTCAGAATGGAGGAAAGTGTTACCAAACCTTCAATGCCGACTTTATTTGCGAATGTCCACGTGGTTTCACTGGGAAAAACTGCTCGACAAGTAAGTACATGTTGCACCATACACAGCCCAGCCCAGCCCTGCACAATACACAACACAGCCCTGCACAATACACTATACAGTGCACCATACACTACACAGCCCTGCACCATACACTACACAGCCCTGCACTATACACTACACAGCTTTGCACAATACACAGCCTTGCACCATACACGGCCCAGCCTTGCACTATACACAGCCCAGCCTTGCACAACACACTACACAGCCCTGCACAATACACTACAGCCTTTCCCGTACACAGTCTTTCCCATACCCAATCTTTCCCATACACAGTCTTACAATAATAATCTTTTATGCGTCAATTTTCAGACATTGATGACTGTGCATCGAGTCCTTGCTGCGCCGGTTCGCAATGCATTGATGGTCTCAATAATTACACCTGCGTCTGTCCGATTGGCATGAAAGGCATCGACTGCTGCTCAAGTAAGTAGTCATGCATTAGTAGCTTTTTGCCATGCCGTATTACTATTGCTTCGTTGGATGGCCTTCGCAAATACAGAACGTTTGTTTGTATACCCTATGGCTTAACAGTAGTCAACGTTGATTACAATTCTTCAATACATGATTTGTCACTACCTATACAAGGCATTGGTATTATAAGGTATTATTGTTGTATCGTCTCACTTTTCTAGATTCTTCATGGTGTGATAACAATAACACGTGTATCAATCAAAACGGTCTGTGTAAAGATGTTGGAAATGACTTCTACTGCAATTGCTCACGTGGATACAGAGGAAAACGTTGTGAACAAGGTATGATATCTTACAATTTATTGTTGACAACCCCTCTACTCCTCAAGACCAACTTCCCAACAACTACCCTATATACTTTGCTGCAACAAGGCCCTATACTTTACAGAGCCCTCATTCATAACAGCACTTCATGCGTTGGAGATATTACCCTGTGTAAACATTGTTATTATTATTATTAATATTACAAAAACTCGATTATTTGGTCCATTTAACTGTTTCATAATACATATTTCCAATACATTCTATTTTGTTTTTAGTTATCAACGAATGCCTGGCCAAACCATGTAGCAGCTCTTCGACGTGTATACCACTGCAAGGTGGTTACAAATGCATCTGTCCTTACGGATACACTGGTCAGAAATGTGATATCGGTATGAAGCCTGTTTGAAATTCATCTTTATTTAACACAGTGTTGGCTGCACAGTGGAATGTTTCCTTGTTAATATGCTCGGCTAATTGACACGAGTTTCTGCAATGACAACGTTAAATTTCCTTTGATGAATGTGAGGATTATAAAGAGCGTGATCTTGAAAGAGAGTGGGGTCTTGAAAGAGACTGGGGTCTTGAAAGAGAGTTGAGCCAGGAAAGAGGAGGGTTAGCCAAAGTGAACTTGTACAGTATATACAATGCATACAATGCAAGCATATCTTTTCAAGCTAATGAAGCTAATAAATCTGCTGTTATCGAATGAAAAATTTGCAAAATTTAATACGTTTGTTCTCTCGTTTTTCAGACATCGATGATTGCGTTAACAACACTTGGTATGTGTCTGTATTCAAGATTATCTGTATACTGCAATATATTCTGCATAACAGTGCCCAATATAGATACCAGTGTATCGTTCGTAGCTATATTTGTGCATGCAACTGGCACTGCTACGTTTACCAGTTGTGTTTACTTTGAGCATTGAGGAATATTCATATACGATTGTCATCATCGTTTTTTTTAGCAAGAACGCAGCGACATGCATCGACCAATTAGGATCTTTCAGGTGTCAATGTCCGTCAAGTAAAGGGTATAAAGGACTATTTTGTGATGGTACGTATCATTCAATTTATAAGCTATAGATGTGTTAGCCACATTACGTTGTATCAAGTAGGGGGGACTTAATTAGTTTTCGAATTTTCAGAGAGGAGTTTATAGGGGGGTTATTAGAGAAGGGACTTAATTTGAAGCCTCTTTTTAAAATTAGGGGCTTTTGAGAAGGGGGCTTAATGGAAAGGGGGGCTTAATGGAAAGGGGGGCATATTTTTAAAGCTTCTGTAGTGTTGCAGTTTGTTTAAATATTTTTCTGCATGCTTCAACTACGCAAGATTAACGAGGAATGGTTTCTGTTTAAATCTCCCTTGATAAATCAAATGATTCTATTACTGATTATATAATTATGTGTTATTATCCTTTGCAGATGTAAACGAATGCAAGTCTAGCCCTTGTGTTGGAGTGAATACACTGTGTGTGAATACGATCGGTAGTTACAAGTGTGTATGCAAAGCAGGATTCACTGGACCCACTTGCGATACAAGTTTGTATTCATTTATTATTGGCTTAATGATGGTATTGTTTTCACATATTTGTACCGATGGACCTAGATATGTCAGGCAAGGAGGTAGGAGGGAGAGGGAGAAATTGTTCCCTGAGGTGACAAGGCTTCCAGTTGTTCTGGGTCAAACTCCTCGAAGCAAACATAAGTCAACATCAATACGTGGACAACTGTTTGACGTATCAAGGCATCTGATTGCCCTCTGTTTTAAGTGTCCCTATCCCGCTTATCAGAGGGATTAAGTCAAATGATTGTATATGATATCAATTAAACTATTGATATATATTGATATATATTGATTAATACTAATTGTTTTTATTTCATTTGTTTTTTCAGATATTGATGATTGCGTGCATCATTCTTGCGATAAGGAGAGATCCACAAGATGTGTTGATAAAGTCAATGGTTATAGCTGTTTGTGCTTTAAAGGATGGACTGGCGACAAGTGTACTGAAAGTAAGGAAGATCTTTGCATCGTTGCTTTGCTTGTGATAGAGATGCATTCATGTGGGGTCTTTATTTGTTTATGTTTACGTGTTTTGCAGGAGTGAGTGGGCCCGATCCATGTGGCTGTAAGAACGGCGCCTGCGTGCAGAGGCTTGGCATGGATACTTGCATTTGCAATAAAGGATTTGAAGGTATTGGAAGAGTAGAAACTATTGATTATCACTCTGCATTTTCAGTCCCCCCTCCCCCTTGAGGGTGGTTTGTGCATTATAATCATGGAATCATGGATGGCATAAAAAGTGCAAGGATCCCTACAGAGTATTTGAGGGCCCTTGTGGAAACGAAAAGACATTATCAATGCATTGTGGGGATATCATCATTCACAGACTGAGGATGTCATTGGGGATGTCGTGAATGTAATGAAGGGTATCCCCAATGCGATGGTGGTTCTTTCATGTATCTAGGGTGATTCTCATTAGTTTCTTTAATCCTCTTGAATAGGGTCAAAGTGTGATATTGATGTGGAGAAAAGAGCTGAGGAAGGTGTGCATTTCATATAGTCTGTTCTTTAGCGAAATTTGCAAGTTTCTTTTTTTATATTATAGAATTCATATATATTAATTGTTATGGTATAATTCATTAATATTCTTTGTTACTTGCAGCAAGAATAAAGGCACAGCGGGAGAGTGATAAGAAAAGTAAAATTACCTTTTATTAATAAAATGACTGCATGAATCATTTAATTATCTTATTCAGAATTGATTGAATGTATTTGGAGTGTATGCAATTACTATTCTGATTGCAGAGACGGCAACTTTCAGTAGCATTGGTGCTGTTGCTGGTGCTCTTAGTGGAGGCATCGTGGCTTTTGTTATTTGGAGATGTAGAAAAAAGCAACGAGCTGAAGCTGTGGAAAAGAGTAAGTGATGAGTTTGATGTACCCTGTAGCCTATTGCTGGCTATTGCTGGTGTCTCTTTGACTGTTACGTTATGGCGAGTGCTGATCAGCTTTCTTCACAAGCTGTTCAAGTGGTTGCCTTGCAAAACAATTCAGTAGACATTCTTTTTCTTTTACCCTCTTCTTCATCAGCCTTTTTCTTCATCGACCTTCTTCTTCATCGACCCTCTTCTTCATCGACCTTCTTCTTCATCAGCCTTTTTCTTCATCGACCTTCTTCTTCATCGACCCTCTTCTTCATCGACCTTCTTCTTCATCAGCCTTTTTCTTCATCGACCTTCTTCTGCATCGACCCTCTTCTTCATCGACCTTCTTCTTCATCAACTTTCTTTTTCGATACCAATATCATGTGATTTTATTTTCTAGCTGTTACCTACAACAACATGGATGCTGAAAATGTCAATTTCAATAACGGAGATTTGATGTTTAAAAACCCAACCTACAGTCTCGGGCGTGATAATCCTGGCATCGAATGGAAAGAATGAATTCGAATAAGTATTTTGAACAATTTCTGCACTCTTTTCTTTTATTTATTTCTATTTTGACAACTCTGGCATAAATTGCTAAGGAAATTATTTCCTCGGACATTATACAAATGGTTCACATGCTGCACACATCTACGCTTCGCGTAGCGTAGAGCACGTAGCTATTATTATTATTGTGCCGGCGCAATATGCATTTGAATTGATAATCACCCAACCCCCTGATGCATGCATCGGTCATTCGCGTTTTAATAGTGTTTATTAGTTAATCCAGGGGGTGTAGTGCTCACTCTTTAAGTCTTTGACAATTGATGCTGACAGTATCCAGTATTTCGTAACTTTGTAAATATGAATTTTTTTAATTGCTTCGTAATTTTATATGATTCATATCTTGAATTATTTAATATTGCTTAATTTTTTAACAATACGTGTAAGATTGTAATTATCTTGTCCAAATTTAAGAAACCTTCACAAAACGGAATCATTGGTTATTGTTATTGTGACGTCAAAATGGAATTGATTTTAGAAAACCAATTGAATATCTAATTGAATATCGTATATTTCAGATTGACTTCTTATCAATTTGTACGTGAACCATCATGAAGGCTAGTGCCATTTTCTTTTTATGCGCCACAGTGATACAATTAACATTGCCGGTAAGTAATTACTATGCATTACAGTCGGCATGTAAGTATGACGTATAGCATAGAGTACACATGTATACAGCTTGATCTTGATAACGTAAATCTCGCCGACTCAAACAAATTTACCTGGTCGTTTAACTTTTGAAGGTTCAAGTGAAGGACAAAGAATGTTGGACACATAGGGGGGAAGTTCTACTTGAATGAAAATGAATGTATAACAAGGACTTGTTAAAGTCGGACTGTAGCAATTTTAGGGTCCTTTTAACGTAAAGTTTAAGCACGCTTCCATACTAATTTATCCTGCAAAGCCTACTCCTTACAGTTCCAATCGTTTCCACTGTCCCTATGACATATGAAGGGCGTGCATGGGTCGTGGGTCGATCTCCACCAGTGTGATGCTATATGGGTCTTACTGATTAAATTGTTGAACAAGAGATATTCCTATCTGAAGATTTCCGCCAGGATAAGATTTACGGTATTTGCAAATTGGTTTAACGAGAAGGAGATATGCAAGAGAACAAATCGTATCAAAGCTGTTTGTTAAAAACGATAACAGTGGTAATTGGGAGTTAAAATAAATAGAATATAGCCATAAAATGAGAAAATGGTGCAATTTATTTTTGTCAGGGTTTTCAGACCTTTTCAGCTTCACAACTTGTGCAAATGTTTTGATGCTTGTTATTTTCGATTTATGCTTGCAAAATAACTGGTGAATAGTTATTTGCAAATTGCAAAACATGATTGCTGTGTACGTTTCAAATGAATTTGAATATCAGTGTCAATAGAAATTGTCAATGCATTGTAATAATCTTTTTCAGGTACACGTTTTTTTTATAAGAAACCGGTTTATAAGAAACCTAGATCTAGACGGCCTAAAATTTAAGAAACTTTTAGAACTACAAGGAAATATTTAAGAAACATTAGAAATTTCGGAAACACGTTTTTCCTTTACGGATTCAACAAATATCAACTACAGTAAGTGTGTTTTATGTGCTAAGCATAACACACACTTGCAACGAACGACATCACATGACGAACGACATCAGATGCGTATGCGCAAGAGTTTCCATCGTACGTTGGCAATTCAATGGAAGATCAACAGGGGGTGAAATTAGAACTTCGCTCTATTGTTTCAAAGGAAATCTGAAAAATTCCATTGGCCGATTTCTCACGCATCGACGATCCTCTGAACTTCCGTCGATAGCGTTTTAAAGATTCCCGACTGCTCCGCAGCGGAAATCAATTAATGTGTAGATGTAGATGGCAAACGCATGGCAACCGGATTATGTATATTACGTTTTTTTCTAGGTTACTGTTGGCAAGGGAACAGCCACCGTTGAGCTTCGGAACTTTCGTAATTATTTCAGCCAGAATAATCTGAACAAGCTTTGCCGTGGAAGAAACGGGAAGCGAATGAAAAATCAATGCGATCATTGGTTCGAGTTCTGTTTCAGGAAGTATCCCCAGTCGAACACTCGAGCTCCGTGTGATGTTAAACTGACCACTAATGTTCTCGGTAAAGACCGCATCCGCTTTCCACCGCCCAGAGCGAAAATCGGACCGAACTGTTGGAATCCGTTGGTTTATAAATTCAACTACAGCTGGCCGGTGAGATTGTTGAACCTAACTCAAAGAATTTATTATGAGAGGGCGGCTTATATCTTCTATGGTATCACTAATAAACTTCTTTAATAACTAATTGTCAGCTGCTATATTTACCTATTTTTCTTAATCACCCACCCTTCATATGTTTTTACATTACTAACTCTTTATACCATTACTCTATCTGTAATAACATCCCTTCACGTATTACAGTGTTCAGCCTTATTCAATGCAATTTACCCATCTGTATGATATTGTGACTTTGTCTATTGTCATTATTGTCATTTTGTCTATTATTATTGATGACAGAGCCTGTTCAACTTTTTTGTGAACGTGTGGGATGATTATCCCGGAGGCACAGTCGGTAATGTTGGTTACAGCCAGCCCGAAGACCTTGTCGATCAGTACACAGCCGACTTATCCGCGGAAGCCAGCAGCGGAACTTTCAGATTCAAACGGGGTACCAGGCTGCGCGGAAGGAGAACGACATTGGAAATCTACACAAGGTCAGTCAATGCACAGCACAGTGCCATTTAAATACGAGGCCAGTTTTAGCCCCTTAACTTTGAACTCCAAATGACACCTTTGAAAGCTCCCCCTGCCTGGAACTCAGAAAGCGAGGCACGTAATAGAGCTTAACAAGACCAACGGGGGATGGACGAAGCCATTTTCATAAGACTTTTTATGCCATTTTTGTGTTGCAGTGCATGGTGTGATACACATTATTATGGCAGTGACTGTGCGACGCATTGCGAGCCACGCCCTCCTCATACGCATTTTCGTTGTAACAAATTAACCGGGACAAAAGTTTGCGACACGGGTTGGACCGGAGTCAACTGCGGCAAAGGTAATCTTGTCTTCTCTATGTCTTGTGTCCAAGTTCATGTAGCTACTGTCATCTAGCTCTAATCATAAGACGCTCCCCGTATAGCTAGTGATAGCGCTTTCTATAATATAAAGAACTAAGCAAATGCTCCCTTCAACTGGGTGATCTTCTTTGATTTTCAGCGAGATACTTGTTATTATTATTCGGTTTCTCTCAAGATTCCTTCTGTTAGAATTCCAAGTTACAGCCAATTTTATTGTTGCCAATGCTTGTTGCTCAATTATTTTTTGTTTTTCTTTCAGCTATCTGTTTGAGGGGTTGTAATCTACAGAACGCGAAATGCTCCCAGCCAGACGGATGCGAGTAAGCTGCACTTATTAATTTACCTGTTTATTCTGTTATCTAAGACTTGTACCCACTACAATATCGCCCCAAAACTCATTGGATATTTTGGGACACCTGACAGATTTTCCCTCACCTTACGTATCTCTCTACTCCCTATCATTCTTTCTTGTGATTGACATTTTGTCTCCACAGTAGCCATAGCATAACCCAAAGCCATCAAAAATTGTACTAAAGACAATTTTTTATTTGTAGTTGCTTTGAAGGATGGACTGGAACATATTGTAATAAAGTTTGTGTTGCCAAAGCTGGATGTCGTATGTGGCAACTTTTTTTTTGTTTCTCTCAAAATATGAAAATTCACCAATTTATCAACATTACCCCTTTTGTGCACGTCTTAATTCTTTAACATTTCAAACTTATTCATAGCTCTTTTGACAGTTTGCAAGTTTAAACTACCAGAAAGAGTCTGCTTGCTATATTTTGTATGTCTTCTTTGAAAAGAGTAAGGCACTGACGTAAGGATATATTATTAATTGCTATCTTGATTATTCTTGTAATTATTTTCAGTAAATGGTAAATGTAAGAATGGAGGTGACTGTGTTTGCAAACGAGGCTGGGCTGGAGAGCTGTGCAACTTAGGTGAGGCATCATTCACATATAATTATCAACTGTCAACTGTCAACAACCATATATATTGCTGAATATTTAGAACTTGCAAGTTTGATTTGGAATTTCAGAACTATATCGAAATTTTAATATTCAGATTAAAGCATCAGATTAGAAATCATATTTGATTTGAAAATTGAAGCTTGAAAATTAAAGAATTATATTCAAGTGTAGTAACATTCAGTTATTGTGCTTTTTAGGAATTTTTAATTTATTTTTCGAATATTTTAGATTTGAATTCGTGCAGAAGCAGTCCTTGTCAAAACGGAGGAACCTGCGCCAACGATGGACATACGTTCAAATGTAATTGTGTGCCAGGTTATGTTGGAAAGTCGTGCCAAACTGGTAAGCTATATCTACGAGAGATTTTCACACCTATATCTCCAAACTGAGTTGAAATTTGTTACGATGAAAGAATGATGCTTGAAATGACTTTTTTCCCAGAGCTCAATATGTGCCAACCAGATCCGTGCAAAAACGGTGCAAAGTGCAAAAACAAAAGAACAGATTACGATTGTGCTTGCACGGCAGGTTACAGTGGCAAAACTTGTAACATAGGCAAGTGATTGAATCGTCTGCATCTTTTTCTTATCAAGTTCCTCTTTGTTTATTTTCATTGTGCTACAGTCATCTTAGTGACAGTTTATGGTTTGTTGTTTTAGACCTGAACCCATGCAGAAGTACACCGTGCCATAATGGAGCCAGTTGTATAAATAAGGGACAATTGTACGAATGCAAATGTGTCCCTGGATATATCGGAAGACATTGTGGCCAAGAGGTTAATAAGTGCCAACCCGATCCATGTAAGAATGGAGCACTATGTGTCAACAAAAGAACAGACTATGGTTGTAGGTGTACTACAGGTTACAGTGGAAAAACGTGTAATATTGGTGAGTTTTTCGTAATTTTTATAGCGTTACAAGCTTTTTCCAATTCCAAAAGAGTTTGGTTAAACATTTGAAGTTTTCTAAAATTTCAGATATCTCTCTCTTAGATCTGAACCCATGCAGAAGTACACCGTGCCATAATGGAGCAAGCTGTATAAATAAGGGGCAATTGTACGAATGCAAATGTGTCCCTGGATATATTGGAAGAAGTTGTGGTCAAGAGGTTAATAAGTGCCAACCAGATCCATGTAAGAATGGAGCACTATGTGTCAACAAAAGAACAGACTATGATTGTAGGTGTACTGCAGGTTACAGTGGAAAAACGTGTAATATTGGTGAGTTTTTCGTAATTTTTATAGCGTTAGAAGTTTTTTCCAATTCTAAAAGAGTTTAATTAAACAGCTGAAGCTTTCTAAAATTCCTGACATCTTTCCCTTAGACCTGAACCCATGCAGAAGTACACCGTGCCATAATGGAGCCAGTTGTATAAATAAGGGACAATTGTACGAATGCAAATGTGTCCCTGGATATATTGGAAGACGTTGTGGCCAAGAGGTTAATAAGTGCCAACCAGATCCATGTAAGAATGGAGCACTATGTGTCAACAAAAGAACAGACTATGATTGTAGGTGTACTGCAGGTTACAGTGGAAAAACGTGTAATATTGGTGAGTTTTTCGTAATTTTTATAGCGTTAGAAGTTTTTTCCAATTCTAAAAGAGTTTAATTAAACAGCTGAAGCTTTCTAAAATTCCTGACATCTTTCCCTTAGACCTGAACCCATGCAGAAGTACACCGTGCCATAATGGAGCCAGTTGTATAAATAAGGGACAATTGTACGAATGCAAATGTGTCCCTGGATATATCGGAAGACATTGTGGCCAAGAGGTTAATAAGTGCCAACCAGATCCATGTAAGAATGGAGCACTATGTGTCAACAAAAGAACAGACTATGATTGTAGGTGTACTGCAGGTTACAGTGGAAAAACGTGTAATATTGGTGAGTTTTTCGTAATTTTTATAGCGTTACAAGCTTTTTCCAATTCCAAAAGAGTTTGATTAAACATTTGAAGTTTTCTAAAATTTCAGATATCTCTCTCTTAGATCTGAACCCATGCAGAAGTACACCGTGCCATAATGGAGCCAGTTGTATAAATAAGGGACAATTGTACGAATGCAAATGTGTCCCTGGATATATTGGAAGACGTTGTGGCCAAGAGGTTAATAAGTGCCAACCAGATCCATGTAAGAATGGAGCACTATGTGTCAACAAAAGAACAGACTATGATTGTAGGTGTACTGCAGGTTACAGTGGAAAAACGTGTAATATTGGTGAGTTTTTCGTAATTTTTATAGCGTTACAAGCTTTTTCCAATTCCAAAAGAGTTTGATTAAACATTTGAAGTTTTCTATAATTTCAGATATCTCTCTCTCTTAGATCTGAACCCATGCAGAAGTACACCGTGCCATAATGGAGCCAGTTGTATAAATAAGGGACAATTGTACGAATGCAAATGTGTCCCTGGATATATTGGAAGACGTTGTGGCCAAGAGGTTAATAAGTGCCAACCAGATCCATGTAAGAATGGAGCACTATGTGTCAACAAAAGAACAGACTATGATTGTAGGTGTACTGCAGGTTACAATGGAAAAACGTGTAATATTGGTGAGTTTTTCGTAATTTTTATAGCGTTACAAGCTTTTTCCAATTCCAAAAGAGTTTGATTAAACATTTGAAGTTTTCTAAAACTTCAGATATTTCTCTCTTAGATCTGAACCCATGCAGAAGTACACCGTGCCATAATGGAGCCAGTTGTATAAACAAGGGACGATTGTATGAATGCAAATGTGTCCCTGGATATATTGGAAGAAGTTGTGGCCAAGAGGTTAATAAGTGCCAACCAGATCCATGTAAGAATGGAGCACAATGTGTCAACAAAAGAACAGACTACATGTGTGATTGTCCAGCAGGATACAGTGGCAAACAATGTCATATAGGTATGAGTAAAGATCTTTTTTTGATTAAACGTTCTAGCGAGTGAACTAACTTGGGTAATATCTACACGTTTATTAACCTGAGATTTTTTTCTAGATGTTAACCCTTGTAGAAGTGCACCATGTCAACACGGTGGAACTTGTACCAATCAGGGACAATTGTACATATGCAAATGTGTTCCTGGATTTACTGGAACAAATTGTGATGATGTCGTTAATAAATGCCAACCAGATCCATGTAAAAATGGCGCAAAATGCATAAATAAGAGAACAGACTATAAATGTGTTTGTACTGCAGGCTACTCTGGCAAAACATGCAACATCGGTATCTTTGTATTTCTGTTTATTCTTATTTATTTTATTTCAAGTTTTTATCACTTAAGTGAAGACTGAAAATGAAAACTGTTATGCTTGAAGGACCGAAGAAGATCAGGAATATGTGCCGGCCTAATCCTTGCAAGCATGGGGCACAGTGCATGCATAAAGGAATAAATGCACAATGCAAATGCCTTGCTGGGTACAGCGGGAAACTCTGTGAAAAAGGTATGTGCTAGTGAATTCAAAAATAGTGAACCTACTCACTTACCTTTTAGCCTTTCCTTAAAAATTACCAAGTATTTGATGCCCCTTTGACTTAACTGTGGGACAACTTACGCTGATTTCATTGAAGTCTTGTTGCAAAAGAATATTTTATGATTCCGTTCTTGAAGTTTTGTTATACAAGAGTTCAACTGTATTGCTTACTGTGTTACTTAATTGTAGATATATTTTGCTTTGTGATTTGACAGTTATATTATCACAGAGTCATGTTGTTGGTATTTGTTAATTTTAGATCTAAACCCATGTAGAGGCAAGCCGTGTAAAAACGGAGCACAGTGCATACACGTTGGGAATGGCTACAAGTGTAAATGTGCCATTGGATATACTGGTAGTTCTTGTGAAAAACGTGAGACATTTTTCTAGTGTTCAGATGTACTTTGTTGCAGGGCGCTTATGGCAAGCGGATGTCACCATAATCAGATAAACCCACTTTTTCTCAGATAAAGTGGGTTTATCTGGAGAAAAACCCACTTTTTCTGCAATAAGTCACGTTTTCTGCAGATAAACCCACTTTTTCTGAAAAACCCACCTTATCTAACAGAAAAAGTGGGTTTTTCTGATAAACTGGGTTTTTCTGCAGAAAAAGTGGGTTTTTCAGATAAAGTGGGTTTTTCTGCAAAAAAGTGGGTTTTTCAAATTGCGCATTGTTGCTGCCTGCGTCATAAGCTACATGGATGTGATAGAAGATTGTCCACGTGCGACTGTTCGAATGTTTCAACCTTCAATTTCAAAAATGAAAGATTTAACCCTGAAAAATTTACAGACAATTTTGATGATAAACTTGGAGATGCCATCTCTAACGTCGAAACCCTGAGGAGGAGACACATGCAGTTTCAACGAAAGAATAACCCGAAGAGGAAAGGTCCACGTGGCCCTCGACCAAAAGTTCTGGCAATAAAAATGTACCATTTTCCGGAGGCACCCCAGATACCTAACCTTGGCGTGACACTTTAACTGAGAGACTTTAACCCACTTTTTCTGCAGAAAAACCCACTTTATCTGAAAAACCCACTTTTTCTGCAGAAAAACCCAGTTTATCAGAAAAACCCACTTTTTCTATTAGATAAGGTGGGTTTTTCAGAAAAAGTGGCCTTATCTGCAGAAAACATGGCTTATTGCAGAAAAAGTGGGTTTTTCTCCAGATAAACCCACTTTATCTGAGAAAAAGTGGGTTTATCTGATTATGGTGACATCCGCTTGCCATAGGCGCTGACAAAAACGTTACTTATCTCTGTAATTAGCTACGTGTTGTAAGTTGCAAGTCAGTTTTTGATAGATGCCTGATTGATGTTGTGTTTTTATTAGAAGAAGTGGATTTTTGCAAGCCAAATCCATGCTTAAACGGTGCGCGATGCATTGACACCAAAACAGGCTTCCAATGCGTGTGTACGCCAAGTTACAGTGGTACCACATGTGAGACAAGTAGGTTTTGCTTCAGACATCTCTTTGTTTGCGAGAGACATCATGAGCAGATATGAATCAGTAAATCAAAGTTTGTTGTTTTATCAGAAATTCGAAGTGGCATAAACCCACTGTGGCTTGCACTTGGCATAATCTTCTGCATCCTGGTCGTGTTCTGTGTTATAATTATGATATGCTTGATGGAACTGAAAAAAAGAGAAGGCGTCAGGGACTTAGAAACCTCTTTGAAATCAGGTTCGTATTATATTTTTATGTGTACTGTACTGTATTGACAAGGAATATTACTTGGTTTATGCTGCCATGCCCCTCAGAGAGAGTTAATTTACACAAAGCGTATAATTCCACGTGTAATAGTGTGTAAGTTTCGTGTAAATTCCTCACTTTCCAACTGGAAATAAAATGTTTACGACTGCATCTTATAATGATAGAATTTCAAGTTACCTTTAATATGTTCATTCAGAAACTTGTATAGTCAGGACTCGTGCACTCTGCTAGGCTTAAAAGTGAACCATGCTCTGAAAAGACCAAGTCATTGAAGCTTTTTTTGTTTTTTTTTTAGTCGACTCTTGTTCGAACCTTTTGACCGACACTGAATTGGAAGATGATATTGAACTAGAAGAATACACCCACTTGAATAAAGCCAATGAAGATTGTAACGAACTGGATGATGAAGATAAAGGAATAGAAGATTTTGAGTTTAAAGAAAACAAGAGAATTGAAGTAGACCATAAGGTAAAAGAATGCAATCTAATGGAAAGAGATGATGAAATAAAAAGATACGCTTGGGTACAGATAGTCAATAGAATAGAAGAATGCAAGAAATTAGAACGGGGCAATGATATGGAGGAAGATACAGAGGAAGGAGTCAACGAGGTGGAAGATGTTGATGAAATAGAAGATGTCTATGAAGTGCAAGAAGAAGAAGATACCAATGTAGAAGAAATGGATGAAATGAAATATTACAGTGAAGTAGAAGACGTCAACGGGTGGAAAGAAGACACTGTAAAGGAGTTTTTTGAAGTAAAGGAAGACACTGATGTGAAAAGCGTTGATGAAGTGGAAGCAGATACTGATGTGAAAGAAGATACTGAGGTAGAAGAAGTCAACGAGGTAGAAGATGTTGATGAAATAGAAGATGTCTATGAAATGCAAGAAAAAGACAACAATGTAGAGGAAATGGATGAAATGAAACATTGCAGTGAAGTAGAAGACGTCAACACCGACGTAGGAGTCCAGAAAGTGGAGGAAGACATTGAGGTAGAAGAAGACACTGAGGTAGAGGAATGCACTGAGGTAGAAGAAGACATTGAGGTAGAAGAAGACACTAAGGTAGAAGCAGACACTGGGGTAGAAGAAGGCACTGAGGTAGAAGACGTTGATGAAATGGACAGTGATTACAAATTGGAAGAAGACACCAAGATAGAAGAAGACATTGAGGTAGAAGAAGACACTGAGGTAGAAGAAGACACTGAGGTAGAAGAAGACACTGAGGTAGAAGAAGACACTGAGGTAGAAGAAGACACTGAGGTAGAAGAAGACACTGAGGTAGAAGACGTTGATGAAATGGACAATGTGTACCAATTGGAAGAAGACAAGGAAGTAGAAGAAAACACCGAAGTAGGAGTCGAGAAAGTGGAGGAATGCACCGAGGTAGAAGAAGACACTGAGGTAGAGGAATGCACTGAGGTAGAAGAAGACACTGAGGTAGAGGAATGCACTGAGGTAGAAGAAGACACTAAGGTAGAAGCAGACACTGGGGTAGAAGAAGGCACTGAGGTAGAAGACGTTGATGAAATGGACAGTGATTACAAATTGGAAGAAGACACCAAGATAGAAGAAGACATTGAGGTAGAAGAAGACACTGAGGTAGAAGACGTTGATGAAATGGACAATGATTACAAATTGGAAGAAGACAAGGGAGTAGAAGAAAACACCGAAGTAGGAGTCGAGAAATTGGAAGAAGACACCGAGGTAGAAGAAGACACTGAGGTCAAAGAAAGCACCGAGGTAGAAGAAGACATTGAGGTAGAAGCAGACACTAAGGTAGAAGAAGGCACTGAGGTAGAAGACGTTGATAAAATGAACAATGTGTACAAATTGGAAGAAGACAAGGAAGTAGAAGAAAACACCGAAGTAGGAGTCGAGAAATTGGAAAAAGACACCGAGGTAGAAGAAGACACTGAGGTCAAAGAAAGCACCGAGGTAGAAGAAGACATTGAGGTAGAAGAAGACACTGAGGTAGAAGAAGACGTTGATGAAAGGGACAATTATTACAAATTGGAAGAAGACAAGGGAGTAGAAGAAAACACCGAAGTAGCAGTCAAGCAATTGGAAGAAGACACTAAGGTAGCATGCACTGAGGTAGAAGAAGATACTGAGGTAGAAGAAGACACTGAGGTAGAAGAAAGCACCGAGGAAGAAGAAGACACTGAGGTAGAAGTCGTCGATGAGTTGGACAATGTGTACAAATTGGAAGAAGACAAGGGAGTAAAAGAAAACACCGAAGTAGCAGTCAAGCAATTGGAAGAAGACACTAAGGTAGCATGCACTGAGGTAGAAGAAGATACTGAGGTAGAAGAAGACACTGAGGTAGAAGAAAGCACTGTGGTAAAAGAAGACACCAAAGAAAACGTTGATGGAGTGGAAAATGTTTGCGAAATGGAAGAAGGCGCTGAGATAGAAGACGTTGGTGAAATGGACAATGTTTGCAAATTGAAAGAAGATGCGGCAGTGGAGGAAGACACCGAAGTAGGAGCCAAGAAAGTGGAAGAAGACAACGAAGTAGGAGCCAAGAAAGTGGAGGAAATAGAGGTGAAGAAAGTAGAAGTGAACAGTTTATCGTCTGATGACGATAAAGAAATAAACAATAGCAAAGGATATTCTTTTTTGAAACGTTTTAATTCGTTTTTTTGAGCATGTGCTTCATGCTCAACACAACTTCATACTTCATTGATTTACTGAATCTGTAATTTATGTTGTTGACCCGTGGCTGATTGAGATATAACCAATGTATTTTCATGCAAATGTTAAATTAATCGCACATTCCGAACAATTATAATTTGGCATTTCATGGGTTTTATTTTCAAGCCATTTGTTCATAACTGCACTTGCATTCAGCAGACAAAACAAATCCCAAACGGATATCTCCACCACAAAAATGCATTATTGTGGTGGAGATATCCGTATTTGTTGTAAACTGGTCATAGAGATAGGATATATACTAAACTAGAGTGCGAACGAGGCTCCGGAAAGGTGACCCTTTTCGGCCATCTTGTTGACGGGAGTTTTTGACGGGTAAAAGTAGTGATTTCAATGCGTAAATGCCTATCACATAGGCAAAACATGGATTTTTAGTATGATCCAGTAAAATTTAAAGACTGAGAAGCAACGAATGGTAAAGGAGAGACCTTTTCACACATTTTAACGTCTGGACATCGTGGAAGGTACAGTATTTTTTGTTTTATTTTAGTATGTAAGCTTAGAAGTAGTGGAGCGGCATGGAGGGCCCTGTCCCATAAAAACAGAAGAGACATAAAACATACACATAACAATTTTTATTAATGAACATTGGAACAGGGCAATTTTAACATACATAATGAATTGGTTTGGTAAAATAAATCTTTTCATTATTTCATACAACCGAGAACCGACCACCCCTCCTTGTTTTCTTTTTGAGAATCGCCCTGTTGTTTCTGCATTTGTATCTATCATATCATTCATAGCATAGAAATAAATGCTATTGACAGCTTTTAAGACCTGTTTTGCATGCTCGATATTACTACAAGGTCGATATTCGGATTTTTTTTTCAGTATCAGCAAATTAAACTTTAGTTGTTATGATTTATTTTGGGCCCGGCGCCTTCTGGAGCAAGGAGCGCCACCGCAGAGACGAGAAAGGCTTGTTTATATCGAGGAAATTACAGTAAAAACAACTGAAGTACGGTCGAAAAATGCAAGTTCTTCGCATCATGCATGGCATGAAAATCAGCAGATAAAGAACTGAAAATTGCTCAGAATGGTAAACTGGATAGCAATACAATTGCTGTTATGAAGGCTGCCTGTATGTGTGGAGAGCCGGAGCGGGAGGCGGGACATGAAGGAAGGACGGGATCAACAACTTAAAGCGTGGAAACATCCAGACAAAGTTAAAATAACGCAAATTTTAGTTCAAAAATAGGACATAAATCATATTTTTATTGTATTGTGTTGATTTTGTTTTCATTTTATTTCAAATATTTTTACAAAACGGATTTCTCTTTGTATTTTTCAATTGTCTTCATATCATTTGATAGATTGGCCTAAGATCCTAAAAAAGCCTGTTGCTCTGTTCATTCTTGTTAGATTTTTGTCATTCTTGCTTCAGATCAATATAAAAATAGATTATTTTGTTCACCACCCCAATACGTCGTTATTTGTATGAGGAAAAATCAGAAAACTAAGAAACAATTTTGGCCTACGAAAAAAGTCAAGAGATTTTCAAGTACTTACACATTGACAAAATGTAGACATTTGCAGTATTTGACAGAAATTTTAATACCATAGACAGGTTTCCACATACATACTTATTTAGAAACTGGTAAAAACTTTGGAATTTAGTTTTCGAATCACGCTATAAGCTTTAAATTTAAACTTTAGGTGAGCTCCAGACATTGCCGTGCCTTGAATATTTTCGCAACTTCTCCCGTCAACAAGATGGCGCACAAAGTTTCAGCCTCGCTATGACCGAAACAATAGGAGTTAGCTCTCTAGTTTAGTATATATCCTATCTCTATGAAACTGGTAGACAAACAAGAAATATCAAAAGATTTACAGATTTCGGAGCATTTCTGTTAGCCCATTTCGAAAGGTGATATATTTTCAGATTTATAAACTCGACAATATTTTTTTGATTCTTTTGCATGCTTTTTTATAACATATTACGATTTATTTCCTTTGAGCTATTCTCCCAACCAGCGGTGTTGCGTTTAGGCCCCTTTTGCATTTGTTTTCTATTTTTGTATCTATTATAGTATTACTGTATAAAGAATGGCAGCAACAGGAGAGGAGAAAGTTGTTCTTATAACTGGTTGTTCAACTGGAATTGGTTTCGCATTAGCTTTGTTGTTAGCAAAAGACAAAGAGGGCAGATTTCGAGTTTATGCAACGATGAGAAATCTGAGCAAGAGGAATTTGTTGGAAAAAGAAGCTGGCTCCTATTTTCAAAAAACCCTCTTTATCAAACAACTCGATGTTTCTTCAAACGAAGAAATTGATAAAATCGTAGAGGAGGTCACAAACGAAGCTGGAAGGATTGACATTTTAGGTTTTTACAAATCGTGAATTTTAATACAACTTGCTAAATCACTTATTGATAATCATAATCGCGAAACACTTGTTATCTTGATATCTTTGCTTTTGCGCAAAATGAGGAAATGTTAAGGTCATCTATACAAAATGCTGTTTTTTAATGAAAATATTAAAATTTCTTGCAGTGAACAACGCAGGAATTGGTCTTTTCGGTGCATTTGAAACCCAGTCGATGGAAGCGATAAGATCCATGTTCAGCACGAACGTTTATGGCCCAATCTATTTGACCCAGAAACTGCTTCCTCTTTGGAAGAAAACAGGTGGTGGTCACGTGGTGATGATAACCTCTATTGCTGGAATCCTGGGTTTTCCATTCAACACTGGGTATTCAGCATCTAAAGCTGCATTGGAAGGATTTTCTGAGTCCCTTGCAGCTGAGTGCACGGGTTTTGGCATTAGGTATAGAGCTACACATAACTGCTCTTCTAACTTCATTTATTATCAACATGTCTTAACTTTTAGTTCAATTGTGAGCTAACCCTAATCATTGTGAGTGCAAGAAAAGTACCAAGACCTGTTTTCTTATAAACCATTTTATAAAAAAACTGTAATTGGTTATTTTTCAAATATAAGCCTATTTTTATTTCAGTTCTATGACATAAGGAGAGTTCTAAGCATTCTTGTTGTTAAGGTAATATCTGATGCACAATTTTTGAATTTTTACCTCAGGGTCTCAATCATAGAGCCAGGTCCAGTTACGACAAAATTTATTGAAAGTGCCCAGGAAAAAATCAAAGAAAATGAAGCAGTGACAGAAAAACTTGATGATAAAACTAAGGAATTGGTCAACAAGGCTATCGAGAACACAAGTAGTTATTTTGCAACCATGGGTCAAACTGCTGAAGACGTTGCCGAACATATTTTGCAAGCAATTGACGCAAAGGAACCGAAGTTACGATATCTCACAAATAACATGTTCTCTGCAGCTGTTCAAAAGAAATTGTCTGACCCAACTGGAAACGATGTCCTGGAGTTGCTCAAGATAAAGAAATGAACAAGAAAGAAGTCAGTAATAATACTTAATGCTATAATTCAACACAATTAATAATACAACATGTAATAAGTGTCTGATTTGGTTGACTTGCATAGCAAATACAAAGTTTAAAAAGGGTGGCTTTTCTTTACTTATATTTACAAAGGTGATTACCTTTGCCATAGTTTGCGACAATACTGGAAAGTTAAGAGTTTAGTAAAAATGCAAACTTGGTCTGTTTCTTTACACTTTGCCACGTTCTACAGTCAGATGTCTCAACATCCTGTAGAGTTGCAGCTGTAATGTTGGCCCAAAGAAATTGGAAAAGGTCTTTTTATTTTGCATCAGCCATGGGATTTCTGAGCACAAGAATAACTGAATCTCCTCTGAGAAACATCTTTGCAATATATCTATCCTTGTTGATTGGTTTCGATTTCTTGCTTTTGCTCGATTTTGGTATTTCAGTCCACAGCTCTTTCACATTTTCCAGCACCATATTACAGTGCCTATCAAATGCTTTGACTCGTCCTAATAACTTCCGATTATTTCTACAATTTATTAAAACTTGTGTGTTGTTTTTAACAGACTGCATCAACACTGACAAGGGTCCCGTGTTAAATTCCTCCTCTTCTCTCTTTGCAAGCTCTTCCGGGGTCATTTCTGACTTTGGTTTCGTTAGAAGCCTGCAACCAATTTAGGTACATCAAATCAGTTTCAAATGTTCAAAAACAAATTTAGGCCTATAAACTATATATGATTAACTAACTATCGCACGAAATATAGGGCTTAACTTTTAAAACAACAATTTGATATTAAAATCAACACAACTTACGACATGACTTGTGAAAGATGCCAGCGATTATGTGTAAAATGAATTTGATTTTTTTCTTCTTCAGTCGTTTTCAGAACGTGCAGAAAAAGATGGCAGTTAAAATTTGCTTGCTGAACGAACATAACATGCTTCAACATCTTTCGATTTACTACTGCCCACCTTTATTACAAAATTCCTTTGTTCTGGGCAAGTTCTTAGAGGTCCAGAAGGGCATATACGAGGGGGAGCGAGGGTGAACGCAAATTTTTCTTTTCATTTTTTTTAATTATTCTAGCTTTGATTGGCTGTATTAAAATTTTTTTATTTACTTTTTTTGTAAAATAATTGTTATTAACATTAAGGTTATAAAAAAGTAAAAAAATAGTAACATTTCCTCGTGGTAGAAGTAAAATAATAAGCAGAAAGATGAAGGTGAGTAAGTAGAATTTTGATAGAATTATGGTTTATTTTACAGGCTCGGAAAACATGCGCCGTATATGGACAAAAACCCAAAGCAATACAGATAACAAGAGAAACTTATTTTCTTGTGATGAGTAAGTAGAACAATTGTTAATTTGTACCAACTACTTGTTAGTTAGGAAGTTATGCAAAATCTTTTATCGATACAAATTTGCCCTTCTTCAGATTAAACGTTCTTGTCGTGCCCCTCCCCAATCAGTAGCATATTTTTACTTCCAGACATCACACTTTTGTATGTTCTATATTACCCTTGCGTTGCTTATTACATTTGCAGCCCAAACCAATGTTAATGGAGAAAGAAGCTTTTCCTTTTATGGTTACCGAAAATGAACTCTACGCAATGGATCTGTCAGGTTTTCTTAATTCTTTTAAGGATTTTTCTTGTTGAGCTGCGAATAAAATTCAACATCCAACAATGAATTAGTTCAAGGCGTAAGATGTTAGCTTGCTGCGCATGTATGTAGAGCGTAACGGTGGATGACTACATGTCTGGTGCGTTGATTCCTTTGACCTCATGCTATTCTCTACTTATTGGAAGCTCTGCTATGGACTAGCGGTAACTTACCTGCAAGCTAAGCTCAAGATCCCTGGTTCGAACCCTGATGAGGACATCTAGTTTGTGTTTTGATCAATTTGTAATTTAAATGTCCCAAGGTTGGGTGCGTAGTGCCCTGGATTGGCTACTACGCAGGAGATTGCATGACGTAATAGTACTGACCACAGTTTATGGTATATCAGTCAGGGTTAGGGTAAGGATTAGAGTGCCCTAAAGGTGGGCGTGTATGCGCAGTGCCATATATAGGCTACTGCGCAGGAGTATAGATGACGCAATACCACTATCAGTTAGGATTAAGGTAAGGGTTAGGGTTAGGATTAGGGTTAGGGTTAGGGTTAGGGTTAGGGTTAGAGTGCCCTAAAGGTGGGCGTGTATGCGCAGTGCCATGTATAGGCTACTGCGCAGGAGTACACATGGCGTAATGCTACTGACAGTGTCTGATGTATCAGTTAGGATTAGGGTTAGGGTTAGGGTTAGGGATAGGATTGGAGTGCCCTAAAGGTGGGCGTGCATGCGCAGTGCCATATATAGGCTACTGCGCAGGAGTACACATGACGTAATGACACTGACAGTGTCTGATGTATCAGTTAGGATTAGGGTTATGATTAGGGTTAGGGTTAGGGATAGGATTGGAGTGCCCTAAAGGTGGGTGTGCATGCGCAGTGCCATATATGGGTTACTGCGCAGGAGTATACATGACGTAATGCCACTGACAGTGTCTGGTGTATCAGTTAGACTTAGGGTTAGGATTAGGGCTAGGGTTAGGGATAGGATTGGAGTGCCCTAAAGGTGGGCGTGCATGCGCAGTGCCATATATAGGCTACTGCGCAGGAGTACACATGACGCAATACGGAATGATAATTTTATTTCGGGATTTCCATACATTAAGGACTTGTACTTTTTTGTATTGACCTGAGCATGCGCTGAACACGTTTTTGTTTTTGGCCTTGTGGATACTTACGAGGGCCTAAGATAGGTTTTTTTAATTTAGGTTTTGATATCTTCCAGTTTGTAGAAAATAAAGCTGCAAAATGTCTTTAGCCGATGAGCTTTTAGCTGATCTTGAAGAGGATGACGATGTCGAGGAAAGTTTCGAGGCAAGCAATGCTCAAAATGGTTCAGCAATGGAAGTTGAAACTGCAGGCGAAGAAGATCTTATGAAAACAAGCACCTCTGTGTGCAATTTTGCCAAGTTACAAGGTAGTGTGCGACTGAACAACGTCTTGGAGCAAATGGAGGAATTCCTTAAGAATCCAAGAACTAGAGATTCCATAGTTGGTCCTGTTGAGATGGATCCAGAATTTAAACTTATCGTTGAGGCTAATAACCTCACAGTTGAAATAGAACACGAAATTACAATTATTCATAAATATTGCAGAGATTTATACTCGAAGCGGTTCCCAGAGCTTGAATCGTTAGTCCCGAATGCTCTTGATTACATAAATACAGTCCATGCACTTGGAAATGAACTAAAAGCAAGTAAAATCGATGATTTGGATTTTTTGCCATCAGCTACAAAAATGGTGGTGAGTGTTACTGCAGCCACAACTCAAGGAGAGATTTTAGATCAATTTGAAAGCGAACGTTTAAAAGAAGCATGCAAAATGGTGTCAGATTTAACCGAAGCCAAGATCAATATTTTCAATTACGTTGAATCAAGAATGTCATTCATTGCACCTAATATTTCTGTTATAATTGGAGCTTCAACCGCTGCTAAGATTCTTGGAATTGCCGGTGGATTGAGTGTCCTTTCCAAAATGCCAGCTTGCAACATCTTGCTTCTTGGAGCTCAAAAGAAAACACTAAGTGGATTTTCATCAACAAGTATTCTTCCTCACACTGGGTTCATTTACTTCAGTGAGATTGTACAGGTATGTAGAATAGTTGAAATTTGTTGAGATATATGCTTGATACACCAAAGATATATGCTTGATCAGAGAAGCTTTATTTCTGTTAGTCTTTATTTTGACAACTGATTATTTTGCAGGGTGTCCCTCCTCATTTGAGAAGGAAAGCTGCCAGACTTGTTTCAGCAAAGTGTTGTCTTGCTGCTAGAATTGACAGCTTTCATGAAAATTTGGATGGCAGTCTTGGGCAGCAGTTTTTAGAGGATATCGAAAAGAAACTGGAAAAACTGCAGGAACCTCCACCAGTCAAGGAAGTCAAGGCACTGCCAAGGCCAGATGACCCTGTCAGGACAAAGAGGGGAGGAAGAAGGGTGCGTAAGATGAAAGAGAAATTTGCTGTCACTGAAATGAGAAGACAAGCAAATAGAATGAAATTCGGCCAACTTGGCGAAGATGTCTACCAAACGGATCTTGGTTATGGAGTTGGAACAATCAAGGAAGGGAGTGGAAAAGTAAGAAATGCCGCTGTGGATAAAAAAACTCAAGTCTCAATATCAAAAAGATTGCAGGTCATTATTTATTCATTAATTCATTTGTTTCATTTGTTTTTCATGCATTTTAATTTTAATACATTGAATATCCAAGGGAATGAAATGCTTTTGTAAGTTGATCAGCTTTGAGGCTGATCAAAGGGTATGTCATGAATCATACATGGGCTAATTGAAATCAAGGGGGATAAAGATATTCTATCCATTAGGGAACTTCACTTAAATGTAATTTCATTTATCAATTTCAAACAGTAATTTCTTTGTATTTTGGCAAATACAAAGACATAGGTCGTTTCTAACATATAGTAGTGGGCAAAGTTCCTTGGAGCATTTTTAAAATTACGAAGGAATACTATTAATTTGTAAATTTCTTTTTCCATGGGGCTCATTTGACCCCTGTATTCATTGTACAAAAGGAAATGTGCAAAATTTACGAAGGTCGCTAGTGTCCGAGAATTTTTGTCTGCCATTCTAGGTTATACAAAGTACTGTTTAATTTGAATAAGATGAAAGTGTTGATAAGTGGTTTGTATTTTGTCCCTTAGAGAAATCTTGCTGCCATGAACCAGTCATATGGTGGTAAATCAACAGTTAGAGGGCAATCATCATCTGTGAAAAGCCAAATGTCTGTGAGAAGCCAGATATCAGGTACTGCTTCCAGTGTGGCATTCAGTGCCGTTCAAGGACTTGAAATTGTCAACCCTCATGCCGCTGAAAAACGTGTCCAAGAAGCAAATGCAAAATACTTTTCAAACCAATCTGGTTTTCTTCATGTGAACAAAAAGGAGTAGCAAACACTAAGGAACTCACCAGGCAAGTGAGAATTTTATTTTCTTCCGTTATTTTAAACTCAAGGGCATTTTTGTGTTGCATTGCATGCATGTAACTGGTGTGTTACAAGTAAACTGTTTCATAATTTAAGTCAGGTCACATAAATTAAGCAAATGAAATCACCTATTATATCTGCTTAATAATTTCAAACAAATAAACTACAAAAGCTACTTTTTACAATATAAACTTTGTTTTTGTGGAAATCACATTCAATATCAAGTACACGTGGTTTTATAAGAAAGTATTTTGTACTAAACTTCTTAAGGTTCTTTTGGGAATAATTGAAAACATTTATTGTAGTGCTATTTAAGTTATGAATAACATTTTGGCCATTATAATGTTGATAAATAATATATTATAGTCAGAATATTATGTATTTTGTGCTTTCATGGCAATTTTTCCTCGAAATTTTGAGCATCTGAGCTCGTTTTAGGTTTCGAAAATCCAGTACTGAATTTTCTTAATTCTTTGACCAGCCGAGTAAAACTTTCTTATAAAAACGTGTACATTAGTTGATGTCCACATAATGTAACTACATATGAACTTCAGGCTATATGAAATAATAAATGAAAAAGGTTTTTCAATACCACTTAAAGTCCGATAAATAATTTTGTCTTAACATTCTGCTAGTTTATACGTCTAATTTCTGATGTTTTGCCACTAAAATTATGGCTCTAAAGGCATCGTTTAATAAATATATTAAGGCTTCCTTTGGTGCATGTTATGAAAGACGAAATTTTGATGCAAATTTCTGTCGAATCTATCTGCTGTTGTGGTTGGCTAATATGTTATCATCGATGGGAAAGATGTCGCCACGTTTACAATTTTTACTTTTGCAATTATATGCGGGATCCAATCTTTTCTGACTGCTATATCTTTCAGACACAGTCAACTCTTTTATTGAGCTATCGAAGCTATCGAAGGCATAGTTGTTATGTTGAAGTGGCCCCATGGGTATCGAGAACTCTGTTTGTTCGCTGAAGTCATTAAATGTTTTTGATGTTTGGGGAAATTCAAGACCGTCAAACCATGATACTCCACTCTCTTTATTTCGCCTCAACGTCTCAATCCTGCAGATAAAAACATATCTGAGATATCACGTAATTAATAGATATTCATTAAAGTGGTTGAATATGAATGAGTGCTTAAAATGTATCTGTGAAATGTATACAGGTTGTTCCTCCCACCTTTTGCGTTTTAGCTTGTGTTTTTTGTAAACAAAGTAAGCAACGATTATTGTAGCAAGGCTCAAAACAACAGACAGAGGTATTATGATGGTGATCAGTTGCTGGGCTGATCCTAGAATAAACACATTCATAGTAAATGAAAGAACACAAAATGTTTTATTATGATATGCTAGGTGTATCGTGAGGATGACGTTAAACAATAATAAAATAATGAAGCCTGATAATTAAAAAGGATTAATTACCATTCTGAGTGGTATAATTGGAAGTTGTAGTCAAGTTTGTTGTTATGGTTGTTGCATTGGTACTTGCTGCCATGACCGACTGCATCATTGATCTACCAATTTCTCTATAATTAATGATAATTATGATGATACTTTGATGACGTATTGTGTCGGTGGCTGGTAACTTTATCCGCCTTCTTGTTTTGTGTCTGTTTTGTGGTTCAAATTTGACAGTTCACACACATGCAGAAATCAAATCTTAATTTCGATTCGCCCTCTTGCCTTTGCCTTACTTTGCTTATTTGTCGCCAAAATTTTTTCCCAGTTTCGCAATGGTGTTCAGTATTCTTCGAGTTATTTTTTCATTTGATGTGAAGTTATTCAATTGTTTAACATCCACTTGAATATATTAAGCGAGGCGTTTTGTTTTGACCGATTGTACAGAGTAGAAATTAGACGAGGAGCTTTTTAATTGCTTTCGTGTGTCCAAGCTCGTTTATTGGTTCCTCGAAACCGCACATTTGCGTAATTGGACGTTTTATTTTAAGAGGAATATTATATTTCACACAGGCAAATATTGGCTGGAAGTCTCTGTAATTATTATATAAAGAAATCATGTAAATTGGTATCAAAATATCAAAATAGTGTTGAATACTTTACATACCAAACAACTGCATCAAAATAATCCTTTTTCCAATATACAGTATACTGGAAGATTGTGATACAGCATATTTGAAGTGTCTTTGAATGTCTTCATCTAAAGTGATGATAAATTGTTTTAGATCGTATAATATGAAGCTTGTTCAGCACAGACATTTAGGCCAACTAATGATATAACATTTTTCTGTATAATCTTATTTATAATGGTACCTGTTGAGTCGATTTTAGATGATTGCGGGTAGCAGGTGATTAAAGCCGAATTCCACGAATAATGACTTCCATTGACGAAGGAGCATCCTACGCAGAGGATGACGTGTTTCTCAAATCGAGGCCACATTTTGATTTCGAGGTTGCAGCCCGCGTGTTTCGTTCTTTCTTTTTTCGACTTCGTCGGGGAAGGAAGGTGGAGAGATAACAAGAAAGCAAGAATTTTGGATTTATTTCAAGGAATATCCAAGGTAGGGTCAATGTTATTAAACAGAGTTATCATATTTGTCAGCAACAAGACTTCTCATGTTTATCAGCAATTCTTCCTTTATTTATTGGGACAAATAAGCGTCGTTTGTTGTGGTATTTTCCAAATGAAAGTACATAGCTTCGAATTTTCAAAATGGCGACGTAGCGAAGGCCTATCTATTGATTGTATTATGTTTATTTCATGCAGCGAATTATAAAGTTGTGGATGAATATATATCAATATTTGGAGTTGCCAGTTGCAGAAGAAGTATTGAGGCGACGAGAAAGAATTACACAAAGTTATGGACTCAAGTTTACAGTAAATAATTCACTAAGTGCATTGCATATATTTTTATTTTCTAACAAAGCAATGTACAATTTATTACATGAAAGTTAGGGCTTGTCTATTTTTTGGGTGAAGTCGTAGGAATAGGCTAGCATAAGAATATTAAAGAGTAATTTAATTGTAATTGACTAATAATATCTAGGATTGTTTAAGGAATTCTGCTTTTGTGATAGGATTAGCAGCAACAATGTAGATCAATATATAAATCAGGCTAGAAGGGTAATGGGTGGGGTAATTTGGGGTTGGGATAAAGAAGGGGGAGGGTGGCTGCAACAGCTGAAGAAAGCACAACTGTGCCCATTCAGCTGTTGCAGCCCATGCCTGTGGGGTACCTGTCATCCTGCAGTCAATGGTTTGTCCCGGACCCTCTATTCGAAAAAAGGTGGGAGGAAGTAAAACAACTAATGATAATACCCGTCCTTATCCGCCAAGCCTTGCCGAGGTCCTGTGGACTGCTGTTGGCCACCTGCCTTGTCATATGGTCTCGTGTACTCAAAGTTCCCCATCTGATTCATCCAGATGATCGCCAAGTTCTTGAGCAGGGGTTATATTCCCCAGTGATGAGAAAATGAAGCATCTATATTCTTACTCAATCACAATGCACCCTTTATGTCCAATCACAATTGATATCCAAGTTCTTTCCCAGGAGACTCAACATAACAATGCAATGGGTTGAGAAGCTGTTATAAATTAAACAAAACTGTGGATGACAACTCTCAGAGTCCAAAAATGTGAACTCTTCGCATATAAGCCAAACGTTCCTAGGCAAATAAATCATGAGAGCAGTAAGCATTGCCCCCCGTAGGCCATAGCGTCATTGCATTTACTGCACCCCCCAGGTCGTATCATCATTATTTGATCAGACGAATGGCTGAATATCACACACAAAAGCGAGGACCACACTAGATTTTGGACCCTTTGAATAGGATAATATTAACCTAAGACAAACGAATATCTTTGTGCAAATAAAATAAAAATATCTTATTAATACTAATAAAACTCAGCTCTCAAAGCATGCTTAGATAAAATAAAAGAAATAGCAATACTTCTTTTAATTTACCTTTAAACTACCATAAACATTAATACTACGATTACTGCTGCTTTTACTTGTACTGTAACTATTCCTCAAACATAACTGCATACATCACTTATCTTTGCTACATATAATTGTATATATTGCTCCGATAAAACTGCATATATTACCTATTTATTGCTACACATAATGCTCCCATATAACTGGATATATTACCTGTCTATTGCTACACATATTGCTCCAATACAACTTCATAAATTACCCATCGATTGCTACATATATAGCTCCAAAAAACAGCATACATTACGAACCTATTTTGGCATACATGAAATGCAAAACAATACTTCTTTTAATTCACTTCAAAACTCTTACTAAGATTAATTATATGATTGCTGCTGCTATTTGTACTGCAAGTCTAATTACTATGACCAATACTGCCACTATAATACATATGTCAATTTGACCAAAAGTTTAATGCAAAAGTATTCCTGTCAGTACCATAGTACCACTATCATTATAAAAGCAACTGTTAGAAAGACCAATGGATGTTCTTCAACTGTAACTGCCACTGTGGTTACTAGTAAAATAACTGCCATAATTACCATGGTCAGTGTTAGCATGCCAATAATATCCTTGGAAAAAACAACTGCTTGCAAGATCAATTCTATCACTGGAACTGCTGGTAAAATCAATTTTATTATTGCAATTGCGACTGCTAGTAAAATAAATGCAATCTCTACTGCTTTTGTCACTTCAAAATTACCACGAAGACTACCAACAAAATTATAATCAAATAACAAATAATATTCTAGTTAAATAAACTAAACTAAAAAACAAAATAATGCACAAGATATCTGTTGAAATCAGTGGGTTATAACCTAATTGGGAGCAAGGGTTAGGGACACCAGGTTAAAGGTTCAGGATACAAGCTTTTGCGTAAATGAAATCAGAGCAGACCGATATCAAATTCAGCGACCCAGGCTTCAACTACGATGACGCGTACAATGCTTAATACATCTCCTAGTTTCGGATGCAAACAGATCACAATTCTCGTCCTTTTCAAGTCACACTCCACAGAAATGAAGAAATGTAACAGCTTCAAGCCCTTTAGCCCAGGTCCTTATGAATTTTATGAGCTTGGATATTAATGTGATACAGCAAAGTGCATTGCAAAACAGTAAGATTGATATAGATGCAAACATTTTCTCACCTTTGCCCAAGAATTTGACAAACACGGATGAACCAGAATTTAGGAACCGTGAGCCACGAAGACCATACGACGCAGCAAGGTAGACCAACAGCAACTCCACAGGACCAGGGTTCGGCATGGCGGATAAGGACGGATGCGTATATTTACGAAACCTACAAAATACAAAAAATACAAGTTAACAAAAATACAAAATAAATTGTCTGCTAGTATAAAATAATGTTCTACTTTTCATTCTTCAGCCAAATCATCAAGTATTCTTCATTCTTCATTTTTCATTCTTCATTCTTCATGCCATCAAAATCTGCCAGAATCCTGAATCAAATTACAAAAAATTGGTGACTTAAAAAAAAAGAGGATTTATATACATGCACGTAGAGTTTAAATGTGCACAAGGGAACAAATAATAACAATAATAAATGATTGTTTACTTACTGTTTCTACAACCAAGAAAACTTCTTGTTTGTTTGCTCAACATTGGATAATGAATTATTCTATAACTAAAAAAAATTATCAATTTTATTTATTAGTAAAAACGATTTTAGTTTTTTCTTGAATTTTGTTGTATCTTGCATTTGGGAAGTTCTTCAGGCAGTCTATTCCAAAGAGATGGTCCGGCCTTAGAAAATGACCTCTCGCAATACACAATAACAAATAGCTCTTTCTCAAAGTCAAATGAGATATCTTACATTTTACTCCTCATCAGAATGCTTTAAAAAAAAGCTTACATGGAAAACACATGTAATTCCTAAGTGTGGACCTATCTTTGAGACAAAACTGCAACTTGACCCTACCTTCACAATACAGCCAACACATTTGTCTTTCAACTTCCATCAGGATTGGCTACATGGTATTTGCCAGCTCCTTGAATGTTGTGCAACTGGCCTCCTCGTGAATGCAATGCCCATCAACTCTTTACTGGTGTTTTCCTGAGATGGAGAGTTCCAAAGCTCTGTCAACTGCAACATCATAACATCGCCAATTTGAACCAGCTCAAAACATCTCCCTTCATTAATGAGGAAATTAAACAAAAAGTTGAATTACTTTTACGAACATTTTAGTTGATGCTTTATAGACATGATTCTCCTTGATTAAAAAGGTTAGTTGAATTGCCAAAAATCAGAGGTGATTTCTAGAGGGAAGGGTGGAACCCCCATTTTAAATTAAGATGCAATTTTCAGACAGGCCCAGCCCCCAACGGATTTAACTAAATTTTAACAAAATCTAAGAAGCATTGTGTTTTGCTATAAGTATTCTAGGAATTTTAAGTGTTTTTTCATAATTTCAAAATTGTTTCATTTCCAAATCATTGGATTTACTGGATTTATCTGTAGCAAATAAAACATGGATGGAAAAACACAACAAAGTTTACACTCTAAACCCTTCTAGAAATCACCATTGCTTTGCTACACACATACATAAGATAAGTTTGCAAACAATATGTTTACCAATACATACCTTATATTCCATATCCTTGTCAAACATATTGACAATTTCAATTTCTGGAACGTCCTTCCTTTCTTCAATTCAGAGGATGCAGGTGTAAAGTTCTGCTGAATTTTTATCCACAACTAAACCAGTATTTTGCTTCGTCTTCTGTGGGAATAGGATGGTTCTGTGATGATGTGACAACCGACTCAAACAGGGCACATTTTCATTGAATAACATAAGAATTACAATAGTATGTTAAATGTCCAGCATGTAACTCCACAGGAACCTGCACAAATACCATGAACAGATTAGGCCCTTTCAAATAACACCATGTTTTATTCCAGAAAATTCCACTTTTCTCTTGAAATATGAAATAAATTAACCAATTTCGGCCCAAATATGAAAGAACTGTAAAAGAACAAAATGTACTAAGACACTTTCAAGCCAATATCATCTCGTCTGCAGGAAATTTTGTTTGACATAGCCATTGCCTTGCTTGCTATCATTGGTTGCGATGTAGGAGCTGCAGCTGCACAGGCGCTCAAACTTCGCGGGGTGTCAGCCTTCAGCGGGGTAAAGGGAGAAGAAGTGGAGTTCTCAAGTCGCAATGAAATCAACCATTAACATGCAAGATTTTCACACATTAAGATAGAGACACGATAGTTTTCTCCGTTAGCTTTTATATTGCACACAATTTAACTAATTTTACTTCAAATATTTGTACAGAAGTTTGCAGCGACAAAATGAAATGCTACAACGTATAGATTTCATTATCATTATTATTATTATTTACATCATTATTAATGCTAACTTAAGACGATTTCGTTTTGTTTATGATTAAACCATTGCATGATCACAATATTTGAAATAAGCAAACTTACTTTGGAAACAATAAACAATTAAATACAATTGTATATGTTGAAAACAATCGAGCCCCGGCTCTCCTGGTAAAAAAGTCAAAACTACACACCCAAATATTTTATATAATTTTATTATGTTGAATAAATAAATGGCGCATGTTTTTTATAAGAGAGTTCTTTGCGCAATTCTCAAGTTTTCTCAGCAAATTCCCGATTTAAGTACTAATACTCTTTTCGGGATTTTTTAGCAACAATTTAAAAGTTTTACGCAACTAAAACAATTCCAGTACCGAACTTCAAGACTTCGGTGCTGAATTTTGTTAACTCTCTGATGTAAGTGCGAGTACCGTTTTATTATAAAACTAATGTTTATAAAGCTACATATTCTAAAACAGTTTGTTAAAAAGAAAAATGCTTTATTTGTTCGTTAATCAAATAGGTGATTACTTATCAATCTCGATTTGCGAGTTGCAGTTACATCCTCGAGATATGATAAGTAACAAGAATATAATAAATACAGTTATAAAATTCATAAGAACAAACAGTCTTTTTATATGACGTACATCTTTGTAGAAAGACGGCATCATACTAAAGAAAAAAGTTAGCACAGATAACAAAACCGACCAAAGGAAAGTTTAATAATGTCAACAAAAATGAAAAACTTAATTCGTGTTTTAAAATCTGATAAAATGAACTGATTAACAAAGAATGTAATTCATTCTTTATCAACATATCGCGCTGTCTTGAAATAAGAATTTTAATTATTGCTGAGCCTCAAACGAAGTTCGAATTTTAAATGATTCTTATTTTCTGCCATATCTAAGTGTGTAAAATATTAATCAATTTTCAATTTTTTCATGGTCGTCACGTGTTGAACAAAATGTGGTGTAAGCGCATGCGTAGAACGAGCGAATCTAGTGTTGAATATAATAAATGAAAGAAGCATACATGGAGATACAACAAAGAGAGAGGGCCAACAGATTTTGATAAGTGGCAATAGGGTGTCATAGGAAAAAGATATGTTTGTAAAACTTCAACAAAGAATCAAGTTGTCAAAGGCAACTTTTCAAAACGAAAGAAAAACTTTCTGGATATCAAAGACTTCAAAATTTACTTTCTAAACTAGCAACAGCAGTAGGAGGCTGGACAGCTGCAGCAGCATTCGAGGTTTGTTCGGCGAAAGATCGCGACTTTGCCGCACTGGTGAAATTTGTGGTTGAATGATGAACTGCGTTGTTACGGAAAATTTTGCCGAAACAAGGGATGGCCATGTTTTGTCGAAATCTTGCGTACATGAAGGAGTAGATGATGGGGTTAAGAATGGTGGATACTTTGGCAAAGACTGCAGCGACGGTTCCAAGGGAAATGGGCACAGTGACGTAGGCTGAGAAGTAGGAGGAGAGGAATGAGATAACGGCATACGGGGTCCAGGATATCATGAATGATGTTGTCATGACAAAAGCCAACTTAGTGTGACGTTTTTCGGCGCGAAAATTCTCGAAGGCGATCTCGGATTGGTGGCTGGTGAGCTCCAATGCGCGTTTGCGCATGTTCCGCAACTCGAGCTTGACCTTGTAGAAGCAAACACACATGACACCCAACGGCGCAAGATAGCAGAAGATAAAGAGCATGGCAACGTATGTCATGTCAGCTAAGGATTTCCCATTCCAGTTGATCGAGCATCTTAATTCATCGGCTTCAAGGGCGTAGCTGGACCAGCCGATAACAGGTGCAATTGCCCAGAAAAAGGAGAAGATCCATGGAAATGCATTCGTCCAGAAAGTACCCTTGAAACTTTCATGAAAGTTTGCAGCAACGAACGGCTTGCAGATGGACAGGTAAAGGTCGGCCGAGAGGATGGCAAGGTAATTGATGGAAACCAGTCCAAGAAACGTCACAAAGAAACCAGCTGCCTACAAAATCGTTGTTCAAAGTTATTAAGTCATAAAGACACCCATTACTACATAAAAAGACAATCTCTAAATAGTTTCACTTTTGAAGCAGCACCATTCTTAAATGCTTCACTATTATCTTCTCTTTATATTTTCACTGCCGGGTGTTTCTGATTTAATTTACTCTCGTGTCAAGTAATGACACGAGAACCTTCTCATCTGCTTTGAATGGGAAAAAATTGACTACACGACACGTTTCCCTTAAGAAACCGATTGAGCCAGAACCGACTTTAACTACCTCCAATTAAATAAAGTCAATTTACGTTGCTTTTAGTCAAATACTGTTAGAAATCTGAAAATTGATATCGTGGTTCACAGACAATTTTTCGGTGTTTATATTAAAGTATTTAGAATTGTTTGATTTGAATGTTTAATTAATTGGTACTGCTAAAATTTCATTATAGGTTCGTTAAAAAACTGTTGCTTTGTAGCAACCGATAGAAGTTACCCTCGGGAGCTTCAAACATTTTGCTACAAAAAATGAAATTTCCTTTATTTGAAATTGTATTTTTTATCAACATGATCGTCTTTTCTGATCTGTACATCAAAGCTTAGAATCATCAAAAACTTCTTCTATAAGCATAGTGGTAGCTACCTTCGCTTCATCGTGTATTTAGCACGGCACCCTGAGTGGAGTCTCGCTCTAACGAACCCTACAGTGGACCGCAACATTTCTTCAGCACAACAAAAGTCATACCGAGATTTCACTGTTTTTAGCGAGGAATACAACATACCTTGCAAAGCGAGGAAAACAACATACCTTGCAGAAAATGATGTTTAATACCCATTGGCCTTGTTGCGATGAATAGATCTCCAGTGGGTATCCAAGTACAGACTGCAGCATATCACCAATGGCAATACCAATCATCATGAAGTCCTTGAAAGTGAGAGAGTTTCTCATAAGAAAGAACGTATATATGACGATTCCATTGAGAGTGAAAGAAAGCAGATCGGTTAAACTCAGTATTATTATCAACACGGCAGACATTGCTCTGATTGTTGATCTCAGTAGAGTTGTCTGAATGTGTAAAATGAGCATGTGCCTTTAATTCAAGCCAGCTATTTAAAACGTAAATGGCATAAATTATGCATATGTAACGCACCTGGATGTGTCCTCTTCCGCAATGGCATCGCTCCATTCATTACCGTTCACCTATTCTCTATACGTGGCACAGGTACAAGACGGCATTGGAAAATATGATCATTTTCGAATTGGCGAATATAACGCCTCGTAATGAGAAGATAAATGTTCCTTTTGCAAGTTCTCAAAACTAATTAGTAATGTTAAGAGAAAAGACACAAAATTGGACAGGCTGGGTCAGATCGGTGGTACTTGCTATAATGGAGCAGGTGTTCTCTGATCTAAACGAAATAATTGCCAAAACGGATGCGCTGTACAGCAGAAAAGCATAGCAGTTATGAATAAGTTCATTTACGACATCCAGGGGCACTGTAAAGAAATAAGAACAGCGAGTGCATTGAGCCAAGCGTGAAGATTAGAAATCATATGTTAACTATTGGCTGCATAACTCAGTCATAGTGGGCAAAAACCGCAAAATATCGTAAACTATTTGCATACGATAGAAGTTATTCTCGCCGAAAGCGGAGACGAAAAGATCCGTAAAAATAAAACACAGTTAACTGATTCAAAATAATGTTCACAAATATCCTACCAAAACAGTCAAGCGTGGTGCGCAGCTATCTTCCGGCTGGGAACAACATCATCAAATTGAGTAAGAAATTGCCCGGGCGGATTCGTCTTTTTCCGATTGTAATTTCAGCAAGCCAACTGGTGTGTCTGAAAAAAAATCTGACAAGAAAATAAGCAAACAACGCAGTGTCCTATAACTCTACTGTTGAGGGTGATGAATCATTAATTAAAAATTATAAACGAAAATTATTCATTCGCTCTGACTTTTACTCTCACTGTTAACATTCACTTTATGAATGCAAAAGCATGAAATTCAACATAGACTTTGTCATTTACTCTAACCTCAGCTTGAAATGCACGGACCAGTATATGTTTAAAAATTCACCAAATCAGTGCAGTTACTTTACTTCAATATTATAGTCATTGTAATAATTGTGCTCTTTATATTTTATACTTTATTCACTTTATACTTTTGTATACCATACAAGCAGAGGTGTTCTGCGTCTATTTATCTATTTGTAAGTCTCATGGAGATAAATACTCTCAAGTTTACACTTCTACATTTACACCCTAATATACATATATACATCGTTAAGACCGTGTTTAAACGCTAAACATACATGTGCGGCTGGTTGGATTGCTTGATAAAGTAAGAAATCAAAACCATTAAAGAGTATGCTGTTACGTCACCATGTGTGTTGTCTATTTGGGCTATGATGCAGTATCAGACGACAACAACTGCTTCGCTGACAGGCATGTTAATAACTGCAGTAATTATGGGCACTGGGTTGCCCTTGTGTAACATAAATACCTGAAAGAATTGAAAGATTATGTAAGGTAACTATAAACATAAAATGCAACAAAAGGTAATACAATATGATAGTGTGAAGAGCAGCTGGGATAGATTCAACTCTGTCTAATTAAAACACCTTGAAGGAGCATGAAAACGTTCAAACTATAGAGATTTGTTTTAAAATCATGTTTTCTAGCCTCTCTAGTGATTTTGTACGCATTAAAGAGAGTTCGAGCTACATGAGTTCGAATTACACGAGTTCGAACTATGAAAGTTCGACTGCATGAAGCCAGCTATTTTTTACACAATATAATAATTTGCTATTTTGGCATTGAGCATGTAAATGGTCACTTTGGTAATATGCAATTGGTTGTATTAAAGGACTATGCAGCTGAGGGTATTGCTCACAGGTATGCCTCGTTATCATTAGTTCATTTAAAAAATATGTAGCTAGCTTTCTCGCGGACATGTAGTGTTATTTTATTTTGGAAAAAAATAATCAGACTTCTGGCAGGCATACGTCATTGATTATAATTTTACGAACATGTACAACTGGTAATATTCACACGATATTTGTTATTTTGAGAATACCGTAAATCCTTAGCTGGATTATTGTTCAATAACATTCAAAATAAAAGCTATACGATGCAGCCAATCAATAAAGTTATTGGTTTAAACTTGCTGCTATTTGCAACACATTCACTATGAAAACAACTTCAATGTCTGAAAACTTGGGCTCAATATCCTTGCAAATAGGGCTTATTGGAGGATTTACGGAATGTAGTGTTATTTTATTTTGGCAAAACATAATCAGACTTCTGGCAGGCATACGTCATTGATTATAATTTTACGAATATGAGCAACTGGTATTATTCACACGATATTTGTTATTCTGAGAATATTGATTTGGCCTTTTTCTGGACTTTCCTGTCCTCTTACTTGATCGCTTATTTTGACAACATGGACATGCTATTTTAGGTGAAATAACCTTGGGAGATAAATTTGCCAATACCAGATTTACTACTCATTAGAAGATTGATGTTGTGAAAGATTTTTATTTTCGATGACTTTTAGACAGTTTGTCGCAAGTATTGATTGAGGGAAGAGCAGAAGGTGACAGAGAAAGAGGGAGACCGAAAAGACAGTCGGAAGATGATCTGAGGGAGTGGAGCGGAGGATGGACAATGAAGAGACTGAGAGAAGAGCAACAGAAAGCAGACAGTGGTGGCGGTAGCAGGTGAAAGAATGGGCCACGGCCTTGACGGCTACGGTACAGAAGAGAGAAGAGAACGTAAAGAAGAAGAAAAAGAAGTCACAAGTAGCTGATTCATGGGGCAATGAAAAATAAGAAATCAAGCCAAGCAAACTATTTTAAAAGCTAAACAAATATAGACAGACTTACTCTGATCTTGTCCGAAATTCCTTTATCACTTATGCAGTTGACAAGTGTGTCATAGACATATGAAAGTCCGGGAATCAGGAGTGGTACCTACAAGAATGGAATCACTAATTACTACTCAGCAATCATACCGAACAAGTCATAAATTATGACACCGAAATGAAACATTTTGTAAACACAATTCGATAACTCCAGCATTACGAGGAAGAAAAATGTTTTTCCCAATGAAAAATTTAGTTACCAGGGTCTAGCATGACGTTTAATGTACATAAAACAAAATCAAAGAATACATTTATCGCATCATAAGAGATCGATTTAAAGAGCGGACAAAATATCAAGGGTTGGTCAAAGATTTGCATGTGCATACCTGAATCAATGATGTTGCAATGTTGTAGAGTGAATGGTCATATTGAAATGAAATAAGCAGATTTGATGATGGTGTTTCACTTGATGTGTTTTCTATGTTCATAATCAGCTTGAAAGCAGGGCCTATACCTTGCACCTGGAATATAATAACTCGGGAATAATAAAAATGAACAACACTAGATATAGTTTAACTATTAGTGAAACTATTTAGTGTGATTCACTTTATATAATCTATATTTATAATAGCTAATAACCATTATCAATTTAAATTCACATCTATATGTCCTATTGATGGAAGCCACTTTATTGGCACCAAGTATATATGTATATATAAATGATGCCAATGGTGTATATATGGCATATAGTTTTGCTGAAAACATGGGCCTGCATAATTATGCAAAATCCCATACTAGGAACCTTTTGAAGTAAAAGCCTCGTGCTATGAATAATTAAATTCGTTAACTTAAATAATTAACTTTATTGATAAAACAGAAAGGTCTATTAGGCCGAGGATGAACTGTGTATTATTGCATTTCACACATTGCATATTAATGTCACTGATTAGGGGGGGAAGAGGCATTCGGGGGGGGGGACAGGGGAGCATTTGCTGGGAGGAGAACAGAGCGCGTTACGAACCTGTACGGATAGCTTGACAGGATCATGAAGAGAAGTGGATAGCGGGTTCAAGCTGGTCGTAATTGCATGGACATATGAACGAGCGGTTTTGAGACGAAGACGATACAAATCTTGTTGAAATACACGATGCATGGCTGAAAGAGAAATGCAAGATGAAATAAACACAAAGAAATTAATGAAATAATATCATCACTCCATCAATTACTGGATTAATCAGTTAATCGATTAATCAGCTAATTAATCAACTAATCAATGATTCACGGAATAACGAATCAATCAATCAGTTAAGCGATCAATCTGTTAATGAGACTAATCACTTGACTGATTACAATCCATGATTAGTCAAGGATTCAATGTGATCGAGTAAACAATTAATCAAGCAATCATAAATTGGGGTGATATGTGATAATTACCTGCAGCGTTCCCCCTTTCTCGTAAAGCTTGGTCAACGAACAACTTCGTTTTCTTTGGCACATTCAATTTCTGAGATTGTGACGCCGGGGGCCCTAAAACACCAAGTAGAAATCATAGTAAATCATAGTAGAAAGAGCAATAATCATCATAATCATAATTGAAACATTGGCAAAAGATTTAACCTGGGGAGAGGTCTTTTCCTTCAAAGTTTGCTGTGCGCTTTAGGATTTTCACCAGCAGTCCACCACCTTTCAGCAATACAAAGAAATGAAATAATGAAATCTTAATTAGCAGCATATTTGCAAGGTTACTCGTCAGACCGGTGTAGCTATTGAGTTGAATTGCTGCCCGTTCCATCCCAGAGATAAGCATTGAATTGAATTGCAAACGGAATAATCTGGGATCAACGCATATAAGTGCTTGTTATATAATTATGATTATATAATTATGATTATAAGTGCTTGTTGGGATGATATTAAAAGGAAATAAGCTCACCTTTGGTTGTCATGACAAGGGCACCATCTTCTCGTCCAAATCTTCCAAATTGCATTCCGGTTACAACATCCTACAAGGACAAACACAATGAATTTCACATGTTAGATAATAAGCATATAGTTAATCAACATAATATATATTACATATAAGCATATGACTTTTAAACACACGCGGAAACCATTAAAACAAAAAACTTTGAAATATAGAGAATGAAACAAGGGTAAAGAAAAACTACGGGAGGCAGAAAAATTTAAGATAATAAAAACTGAATTCCAACCTCAGCTCTGAAAAGGTTAACCAAATATTTATCTTTATAAATTCGCACTTCGCCATTCTGCAACGCCACCATAACTGAAACGGAACATAAGAGCTATAATGTATAAGATAACAATATATAAGATAACAATGTATAAGACAACAATGTATAAAATAACAATGTAGAAAATGAGTTTTGATGATGATGATGATGATGATGAATTTCTGTACCTGCTTTATAGCCTCTGGCTTTGTGATTTAGTTGTGAAATGGTTGTGATTGGAGCTGGCATGAAGGCCGTCCACAATTTCTTGCCCTAAAATATCAAAGGCACAAATGTGTAGTCAATGTGCGGCATTTGTCACAACACATTCAGACATGGAAAACAAATAACGTACGAGATAGGGGAATTTCTCTTTACTAGCTAGCGAAACAAGAAAGCTTTGATTTCAATTATCATCTACTACATTGGTTGTGGAGACTCAAAAAAACCTTTTAGTAGGACATAGTGTTAATCGATTCATCCATTAAGGCACATTATAAACCTCTAGTATAGTGACCCCTCTAGTATAAAGCGGCCTTAACTCGGCGTCTGGTATAATCCGATTCAGTAGGCGAGGAAAACGAATGCATTTACATCAGCTTTGTCAAAATAAAAACAGACAATCCTTGCATCGGGTCTAAATTACCGAAAATTGAGCAAACACTCACCCAACTTAAATTTGACAAATAATAAATATTAACTAGCAGATTGAAATTTTGTTGTTTTGTTGTCGTTAAGCCGGGTTTTCCTACCTTGGTACTGTAGCAGAGTAGAGTTCGATCCATGCAAGCAACGATAATAGTCTTTGTAACTCTCTCCAGACCAACAACTTGCGAGTGAAGCTCAATAATGAGCTTGCCAGAACGAGTTCCTCTGAAAATAAAACAAAATAATCCAGTCGATATAACGGGTTTAAGGAAGAAAGAGCAAGTGCTGGGAAAAGAATAGCTGCAGCAAATGAATTTTGCAAAATATATCTATGGTAATAATGCACTGGTAATATGCTCATGATTCGAACCTTGAAAGGACCGATGAAAATAGTTTAAACTCGATAACTATTTGCAAATAGCAAATAGTTATCGGGTTTTAGAGCGCATCAGCAAAGCTTTAAAAGGGAATACAAATAGAATTATCTGAGGTTCCAGTTATCAGAGTTTTACTGTGAATCTTTATTGATAATATAAATGAAATTTAAACTATATAGCTTAGATAACTTAGACGTGGTCCTTTGGTAACTTGGGTTATCAACGTTATATCGCAGCTGCATGTATTTTGTAGAGAAATGATTGAATATATCATGGAGGGCTGGCTGCAGCTTTACATGGATCAAATAGCAGACAGAAAAGTCAGAATGGGGCATAAGATGTTACCTTTTAACGTTGTAGATCTTAGCATCGCGACACGCAGTGACAATGCGAAACTCGACATCATATAAGCCAGAAACAGATAGAAAAGTAGGCACACTTGGTAGACTCATCTGTTTTGAGATGAAAAACAAAAATTAGCTGCTACTGATTTCAATAAACATCGACAAAAATCAAAGCCAAGGAAAGCTTGAGGGCATGGATCTGTGAAATCAAGAGCAAATGGACGTCATCTCCATAGAAAAAATAAAAATGAGTAAAACGGCGTGCCTTTGCAAGAATAGTAAATGCTTCGGGATCAAGGACGTAGAGCTCTTTGCTTTCTGTGCCAATCACAAGGCAACTTATTCCATCGTCATCCGGGACATTCTTTTTCATCGTTGCCATGCACGTAATGACCGTCTGTAAAAGACGGAACATGATTCAAAAGACAGAATATAATAAAGACCCATAGCCGATTTTTGATGGCAGAGCTTACCTGTCTACGAAGCGGGGCGTGCTGGTGTACGGTAACAAATGATTCTGCTTCTTGTTCATTTAATTGCAGAAATCTGAAAAAGATTGAATAGCAATTTAGCAACTTGTCTGATTGCTGAAATTGCGTCAAATTTACAAAATTAAATCATCTACTCTCGGTTGCATAACTTATAATAGGGGACAAAAGCCCTTGCAACATTTGTGAAATAAAAAAAAGACTTTTGAAAATCGTCTCGGAACTTTTGTCCTCCCATGGTATTAGGCATAACGACGTTTGGTGTAGTTTCCCGTCAAGGAATTTTATATGCAATTACTCAGCAGTTAGTTGAATATGCTTTCATACACATAGATCGTTGGCCCACGTTGCAGCACATTTCAGCCAAACAACGTTGGTCAACTGCTGAGCAAGCAATAAGACACAAAATCTTCCAGAAAGACATAATTTATTATATATAAATATAATTTCAAAACAGTTATTGCGATAGCTAATTAATCCTAGGTTTTAAACTATTATGAAAAAGTATAAACATGACTTACCTCAGTGATCTAACCGTCAATGCTGAAGAACCATTTTGGTCTCTGGAAAATGAAATTTAATTTTACTAAATCAATTCTTCCTGCTTCTCAAACAAAATATAGCTAATAATAAGGGTGCAAATGCTAAGAGGATTAGCTTGGAGAAGAAAAGATTGAGGTAAAGGGAGGAGATTAAGAACAGGTATTATGAAGAATAGATGGATCTTCTTCCTAAGTGAAATTGAAAGAAAAATAGACAGCTTTGATTGATAAAGGTAGTTGGTTGGATAACGGGAGGATAGAATAATTTATGTTCTACCTAATTGAAAGCAGCATTTCTCTAAGCATTCGAATATCCATTTTATCCTGCAGAAACAAAAATTGGATCATTACATATTGTAAAAGACTATAAACAAGATACCCAATGACTGCCCTAAACTTGATGAAATACAGAACAAAACTCAATGGTTTGTTTTTGTTTACAAGAAACAATAACAAATTAAATAAATTAACAAGAAATGCTCTACCTCTTTGGCTTGGTTCCACAAATCCTTCTCAATTGGATCAACCTGTTATAAATAAAAATAAAAAAGTACAAAATATAGTAAAGCATCAAAAACTCAATATCCCTTAATACTATAAGAAATTAACAATATGAATGTAGGAAGGGCAAATTTAATGATAAAAACATCACACAGAGTTACAACAAATGTAGTATTTCTTGTGCATTACTTTAGCGAGATGTTATTGAAAAGTCATTTTACAAAAACCTGTCTAGGTAGTAATGAATAAAATGAAAGCACTTTACCTCTAATGGTGGCAATGTAAATTTAAAGTAAGGACGTAGATTCTTGTATACATAAATGTATGGTCCAGATGCAACGGCAACAGCTAGGGAATCGAAACAAACATCATAACATTGATGCAGATAACAAAACAAAAACAAAAAACACAGAGAGATGGGCGTAAATGTTTCAGATTTGTTAACACCTCATGCATGAATCAATCTCTGTAAAAATATTGCTGTTTTATCCCCCCTCCTTTATGACGTGCTAATCAATGTTATACTACATTTTCTTTTTTAGCACTATATTTTCTCCACTTTTTCTGCAAGGGATTTTCTTTCTTAACCATCTTTCCACAGACTTTCCATTAAATTCCTTCCATGAAATTTCCTTTATTTTATTTTATTTGCTTGTCTTAATGGAATTCTATGTTTCTGACTTTTGATTCATAGCCTTGAAAGACATTTTCTTTGCAGATTTTCAATAACAAAACACATGAATTGCACAAGAGATAATTCACATTTCCATACCTGGGGTCCGTGGCTCATTGACATCCATGTAAAATGTGCAAACTGCAGTTGGCAGATCAATGATTGTACTTTCGGTCATGATTGTTGTTCCTGAAAAAGAAGGACATATTTAGCAAGTTCTCAAGCTCCAAAATAATTGTTTCCTTTCTGAACATTTCTATGTCCAAAACAGTTGTTCTTAAATAAAAATGCTCAGAAAATAAGCCTCAAATATGCTTTATGCATGCTTCAAAGTTAATTTTTAACATATGGGAGCTATGATTACTTGGCATAAAACTCCATATTTCTGCAGATGATTACAGAGATTCGACTAAAAGCTTCAGCATTGCTAATGGTAAATCTTATCACTCCCACCTTTGAATACTTTAAGCTTCATATTGTAAACTCCAGTCCCAAGGTCGGCAACTACCAGCTGCAAAAAATTAAAGAATACTGTTGAGACACGAATGAATAAACGAAGGAGGGCCTGTCAACTTGTGTAATTATACAACTATGTACATAGGGTAGCACTGGCTTAATGTCTGGATTTTCTTGCGATAATAGGCTATGTCTGAATACATGAGTATATTAAATTTTATTCAATTGTTTTGCAAACTGTATCGTTTACCACATAATAAAATCTGCTCACCTTGAAATCTCCATCTGCGTGAAGGTCAGCCAAAGCTAAACAAAAACAAAATACAGTTAAAAGGCATAATTTATTCATAAAAAGCAATTTTTCTTCAAATTATCACTTTGTATAAATACCTGTACAAGAAGTAAGTGTGTAAAGGGATGCTACTGGATTGTAATGTGCATTCAACCATGCAGATTGTCCATCCTTCAAGCTGATTATAAAAATATATCATTAAGTCTTCATACATATAGCAACATATCTATAATATCCAAAGTGTTTCGTTTAAATTAAGTGTATAGTTCATCTAATATCTATAATATGCCTTGGTTACGTATCGTAACAATCCATTACAGTTCACAGTATTACATTTATTTTCAATTTGCATCTACAGAATGACTTACTTACCGACGATAATTCAACATCCTTAACAAGTATTCAGAAATTTCTTTTACATTCTAAGCTCGATATAACAGCGAGCATAAGCTCTGATAAAAACCTCTCTGGCTCCTTTTATCTATTCTTTCGTGAGCGATACATAGCAAACATGCATATCTACACTTTAGGCCTCAGATATGAGCTACTTTTATGTCTTGCGGGCAGACTTAAGGTTATCATTTTGCCGCAAATACCTGGTTTCTTTTTCAATTTCTTGTTTGTCTACTTCTTCGTTGTTCTTACCAGCTGTCATTGTTGCAGATAACCAGACTACAATTGGTTCGATAATTGCCACAAATCGTATTACAAATTCTTCTGAAAAGAAATGTTTTCAACACAAACTTCGCGTGGAAAGAAAGCTCAAAGCAGCGTTGCCTTGGCTTGCAAGCAATCGCCTTGATTGCGCAGCAGCAGGAATGCACAGGAGCAATGGGCAAATCAAGCTAAAGCTAACGGACCACGCCCCTTTTTATCCGGTCGTAACGGTAGAGCGTAACGGTAGATGACTAATATCCTAATATCCACGGGTGAAGGATGACCTTATGATATTCTCCAATGCTAGGAAGCACTGCTGTAGACTAACGGTAAGTTACCTGCACACTGAGTTTGAGACCACTGGTTCAAAACCTGGTGAGAACATTTACTTTGTGTTTTGATCAATTTGTAATTTAAATTTCCTGACGGTGGGTGTGTATGCGCAGTGCCGTATACAGACTACTGTGCAGGAGTGTACATGACGTAAGACTACTGAAAGTGTATGGTGTATCGGTTAGGGTTAGGGTTAGGGTTAGAGGCCGTAAAGGTGGGTGTGCATGCGCAGTGCCACAACTAGACTACTGCGCAGGAGCATACATGACGTAATGCTACTGACAGTGTATGGTGTATTGGTTAGGGTTAAGGTTAGGGTTGGGATTAGGGTTAGGGTTAGTATCAGAATGCCCTAAAGGTGGGTGTGTATGCGCAGTGCCGTATATAGACTACTGCGCAGGAGTGTACATGACGTAATGCTACTGAAAGTGTATGGTGTATCGGTTAGGATTAGGGTTAGGGTTAGGGTTAGGGTTAGGTTTAGAGGCCGTAAAGGTGGGTGTGCATGCGCAGTGCCATATGTAGGCTACTGCGCAGGAGTATACATGACGTAATACCATTGACAGTGTCTGATGTATCAGTTAGGATTAGGGTTAGGGTTAGGGTTAGCTTTAGGGTTAGGGTTAGGGTTAAGGTGCACTAAAGGTGGGCGTGTATGCGCAGTGCCATATATAGGCTACTGCGCAGGATTATACATGTCGTGGAATTACAATTCAACTCAATGTTTTACTGAATGGAACTGGGTAGGTAAAGTGAGATAACAAAATGGATGAAGTTTGTGCATGTTGGACAGATCCCATACACTTTGATATGGATGTTTATTCTCTTTGGCTGCAAGGAATCAATGGTAGTTGTCACTTATATGTTGCTGTTTATTGCAATTTGAAAGACACAACTATTCCTCTCTCTTTCACCTGTGTGCCCATATTTACGTTTTTTTATTATATTGTTTTAGAGGAGGAGGCTACGAGGCAACGTAGGCACACCGATCCAAGTATAAATACGGCCATTTCTATTGCTCTTACTGACACAAGACAACAGTATCAACTGTTTCAGCTTTTAGAAAAATTTTTTTCATCTCCACAATCTTTGAAGAGACAAATGCTATGTATACTACCAACATCTGTTCAACAAACTTTGATTGAGAGGTGAGAATTGAATCTGAAAAATTTTTTGTGATAATCAAGCTGGATCATCAAGTTTTTAAGTGGTATTTTTATATATTCTCATATTTTGGAATATTTTGTTTTTGTTTTGAAGGTACTATAGTTTTGACAAGGAGGTTATAAGAGAATTTCTTGGCAAAAAGATGAGTGCAAAGTTAAGAAAAGACATGGATGATGTCAGCGAGAAGACAGGTATTCCTTTGAAGAGATGCAGAAGACAGGTTCATATTTTATTTTATGCTTTTGGCGTGTGTGATATTTGTATATAATTGTCTCTCTTTCTGAGCTGATCCCTCTATAAAGAAAAATACTGAAGTCAGAGTCACACTGGTGGTTTTCTGAAGTACATTTCTGAAGCTCCCATTTATTGGGGCTTCTTCCTGAAGGATGATGCTTCGTGATGGTTTGATGGATTTATTTTATAGTTTGATAATGTGAAGAACGTTTTGAAAGCATATGAAGATTCAGAAGGCTGTGCACACGAAGTAATCAATAGAAATTTTCTGTTCTCCCAGCAACAAGCAAGGTATTATCAAGCTGTTATAGTTCTCTGTCATCTCTGATGCTTGTTTACTGGTCGTCATGCTCAGCAATAAACCCATACTTAACATCTTCATTCATTTTGCAGAATGTATGCATTATTGGTCTTTTTATTTGTTAATCGCTTTGATTCAAGCAAGAAAAGGTAATATTTTTATAACCCTATTATGGTTATAAAAACTCCGAAGTATATTTTGTAATAAATTGTTTGCCCTAACAATCTATCTTCACAGTTTATGTTTTTATAATATTTATTCCAGACTTGCATATTTGACGTTTGACGATTTCATGTTTTGTGCTGAACAAATGCTTAGTCATTGGTGTGTTGGTAGCTTTGATGCATCATATACAAGTTCAGGTATGCACACTCAACAACATTGCTTCATAGCTCAAATAATTTAAGCTTCTTTTATGTTTCTATTTGAAACTTGAGTTGTATCGTTTACATCAAACAAGTGAAGCACCCAATCTTCCATGTTCACAGATGTTACGCACGATGATGATGAAATTGATAGAAATTTCTTTCAAGAAGTTAGAGATTTGAAAAATATTATTACTGACAAAGATAGTAATGATCAATTAAAAAGGTAAAGTAAAATGAAGATATATTTCACTTCCCATTGTTTATTAGTCTTAATGGTCATTCTGATTTCACAGAATAAATGCATCTTATTACATTTTTGATAACTTTTGTGGTACATATTAGAATTTAACACTAATGTGTTCTTGGTTCTAATTTCTTAGTCTGAAATGGATATTGTTGTAGTAATTGTGTGTGCTGTAAAGGCTTTGACACCAACTGAACAGCGGAGCTTTTGTATCATATTTCTCACCTATTTGTTATAGATTTGTGGTTGCCTATCTGGAGAATAATAATTTCATTGGCCTTGCAAAGAGCACTGAGTCTGTGTTTCGCGTGAGATTAATTCTTGAATTGACACAATGCTATCGTGTTTCCCCTGAGATTCATTATTTTCAAAATTTCATAGGATATATTATTACAATTGTTCTGCACCTTCAGGTGTGAATTGAAATTGACACATTGTTATCAGAATCTCACCAGAATAGTGCCTGAGGTTATTTTATGTTGATCAATTTCTCTTTCACCCTTTCACCGCGTTTCTTGTAATTTCAAGAGCATTCTTTCAATAGACAATTGAATTTTGGTATTTCGTAGGGTAGTGATGGTGACCCATAACCCTTCGCTATTGAGGCTTTGAACATAAACATTATGTATTCATACATTGCTTTTTATAATTTCTTAGAACATAACAACCAAACTATTTCAAATTGGTTCAAGTATGACAAACACAAGGGATGTGAGGGAATTTTTTTCTCATACTGTTGAAAAGGTAATTGTCAAAACGATAATTGGCAGAGTTATATCGCACCTATTTTTTATAAGAAATCGTCTATAAGGAACGAACCAGTATGCTAAAAAATCAAAACAGTTTAGGAAGTTGCAGCACTCGAGACAAGATCTTAAGAAGCTGATTTAATTTTGAAAATACACAACAATTGAGAATTCAAGTTTTGGTTGGGCCGCGTAAAACTTACGAAACTCACGTCACTGTTTTGTTCACGTGATGTTCTTGTTATTTTTGAGAAAATAATAAAAATGTGCTAAGAAACTCTTTAGAAACTTGAGCTCTGAAGTTTCCTGACGCCTTTAGTACTCAACTTGAGTACTCAATGTCGAATTTGGTTTCCTATAAAAAAGATGGGTAGTGATTAGCTTTGTGATTAACTGATTCTTCATCATGATTGGTTGATTGATTGTAGGTGATTGAACCAGTTAGGCAAATGGAATGGACTAAGCATGAGTTTGAAACGTTTCTAGAAGCGTTGGTAAATGTATCACACGACCTCAAGTCTATTTGCAGGTAAATTATTTCACAGTTTTTGCTAGTTAAGTTGTTTTTGTCATTGCTGCTCGAATATCCAGTGAACATACAGTCACTAAGAAAAATGTTACAAACTTTTAATGCTCAAAGTACCCTTGAAAGTTATGTATACGAACGCCATTTCACTGGTTTAGAATGGCACAAACAAAGCTCAACTTCGTCAATACGTTTTTTTCATTTATTTTTAGATCAAATTACCAGAAGACCACGTCAATTTACTTACGTTTCCTGACCCCAATGAAATCTTGTCTCTTACAGATGTATCACAGTTGAAGCTTTGACTTTCAAGGTCAGCTTCTGTTTCTTATTAGTCTTATCTTTTCTTATTGTGCATACTGTATATATTTAGCATATATAAATTCTACCTTATTGATATGAACCGAAAAAAATATTGATATAATGTACAAGGTCACTAAATGCAATTGATACAAAAGATGTATGATAGAATGTTGAATGAGGAATAATATTTGTTAAGGCTTGGTCAAACACATGTAGCATTTTATCAAAATATTTGAAAACACGATCTGCATTTCATAACGATCAAAATTCCTGCAACATTGATTTGTAAATGTCCCAACATGCCGATCAGGCAGTTTGTTAGCATGGTGCATGAAACCCTCCACGTTTTTGACCAAGGCTTTCTCGAAACTTACAGAGCCAGGGGTCGTTAGTTTTGGGACGCAGTTAATGTTTTGGCTCTGGGACAACGTTTCTTCGCTTGTACGATAATTTAGACGTTTAAAGAATAGATTAACAATATAATAAGAACCTTATAATTATACAAATTTTTGAGATTTTAATTGAGAGGTCAAGAACAAATAACAAAAGAACAATAAAGCAAGTAATTAACAAGTTACACACATTTGCAAGTTCAAGGTAACGTTTAGAATGACTTTGCCATATTAGGCTACTTGCTATATGTTGCCTCGTTTATCATTGGCTCACACCCTCCTTTCAGTATTATTCCAAACTTCCTGTCTATACAGTATAAGACATCTGTCAGACCTGTCTGTCTGTTGCATTCAAGTTTTTGTTTTCTACTAAAAGCTTGCAGAAGAGAACGGAGACAGAAGGTAAGGAGTTGCATCATTTTAAGAAATATCTGAGCAAGAATTAAGTTGTGAATTTCAAATCAATTTCTAATCTTTATTTTCTCTGTAGATATCTCCAAACTGATCAAAATGATTTTCATCGCAGCCTATATCATTCTCCAGGTTTGTATTTTGCCAGTGGATATTTTCTCATTTCCGTCAGAAATTGCATTCCAAATATATTTATTGTCTCGTCGTCCCATTTTCTGTTATAATTGGATAAATTTGTTTTGTTTTAGCTTGGTTTTATGACCGTGTCTTCATCACCCATGTGTCCAAAGGGTGTTCCAGTTTTCAATTGTTTTAAAGACCCCTGTATGGGAAAAGAATGTCCCAGATATCCAGAAGCAAGATGTGTTCAGAATTACTGTGGGGGTTGCGGCTACGATTTCTTCCACAAAGGAAAGAAAGTTGATTGCAAGTTGGAAGCTAGTAAGATTATATCAGACCTTAGTTTGACTATAATTGATTTTAGCTGCTTTTGTAAGATATTTGAGAGGTATCTCACGATTTGGTTGATATCGTATTGTCACATTGTATCGAATATCGATTATTGACATTCGAGATGTCTCATATTCAAACTGTATTATTTTTATCGACAACCGTTTTTTTAATTTTTAGAAAAACGGAAAAGACCATGCCCCATGATGGCCTGTGGGCCTGGCTATCGATTTGCGAACTGCAAGACGATCGATTCCTGCTTATTTTGCTCATGCAAAAAGATCTGCGAATCAATGCCAGTACCATGTCCGAGAGATTGTGACGTCATCTTTGAGGACGGCTGTCCTAGTCGCTGTAGATGTAGAAGTCGCCCACTACCACCATGTCCTTTGGCAACGTGCATGATGCATTGTGAGGATGGATTCCAGGTTGATCAGAATGGTTGTCAAATTTGCCGATGCAAAGGAAGTGTACCAATGGAGATTAAACCACAGGAACCTGGCGCGCCTGGCACAAAATAAACTCGTTTTAACTTTTTTGAGCATTTTTATGTCAAGTCTTTTCATACTTTCGTTTTATTATCAATGATACTCGAAGAAGAAAGAAAACATTCTCTTATTTTTTTGCATTTTCTGTTTACAATGAAGCCATGTCAACTCTAGTCTAGTGTCCAACTGCGCCACTTCGCTTTCAGTAAGATTATTTCGACAAATGCAAAAATATGTGGACAGATAGATGTATGCATAAATTGAGTTGTGAGAGCACAGGGAGCTGAAAGAAATCTCCCGCCACTTTCAGATAAATGCGCGAAAAAATTCCTCGTGGTGAAGTTAGCAAAGGTAACGCCTACTATATTTTTCAATATTTTGACATTTTTGCTTATCTTTATGTATCATTGTAGGCCTTTAGTAACTCAGTTCTAAATAGATAGTATATCAAGTTAAACAATAGCAGTTTGAGTAGCAAACTCTTTCTAAAACAGCTATGAATCAATGTTTGCGTAAAGGCAGTTGGTTAGGCCTAGGTCATAAATATTCCACGCTTTTGCGTTGATGCGAGAAGCCTTGCCGACCCGCCCACCACCTCCAAAAGTTGATAATCTTTTTAGAAAAATACAAATCAGTTTTGGCACTGGGTTAAAGAAGCTATGGGTATAACTGGGCTCCTCCCACTGCTCAAAGACATCCAAAGACATACGTCTGTGAGCATTTTCAGAGGCAAATCAGTTGGTATTGATGCGTACTGCTGGCTTCATAAAGGAGTGTACGGTTGCGCTAAAGATGTGGTGGAAGGAAAGAAGACCAACCTGTAAAAGCTTTTAATTTTTAATATTGTTTATCAAAATCTTCCTTAGCTTCTATATTTTCTGTGCTCTTTTCTATTGTCTTTATTTTTGTTGCTTTAATTTTTTTTATTCTACTCTACTTTTGGTGCTCCATTCTGTTGTCTCCACTCTTTTCAAATCTCTGATTTTCATATCTTTTAATAATTGATCACTTATCTGTCATTATTTTTCCCAAAGGTACATCAAATATGTGTTAAAAAGGGTGAACATGCTCCTTAATTATGATATCACTCCAATACTTGTTTTTGATGGAGGCTACCTTCCAGCCAAAGCATCAAAGGAAAAGGAAAGAAGAAGGTAGATCATATATATCGCTTTTTGTATCCATTTCTATGGGCTTTGCACTTTTATCTTTTCTCTCTCTATCTCTCTTTCTCCCTCTCAGTTTGTTTAATCTTCTAATTTTTAAAGTTCTCGTTTTTTTCTCCACCAGCCCCTTCTTTTTCTTCTTAGCATTCTTGAGCCTTTTCATTTTCTTCCTCAAACTTTTTATCTTCATTTATAGAGCTGCATTCTGCATTCAGACACTTTACTGTTGTCCCTTGTTCTTTCAGTGGAAGAGAAGAAAACCTGAAGAAAGGGAAAGCATTTCTTCGTGCTGGAAACACAACTCAGGCTGTTGAATGTTTTCAGAGATGTGTTGAAATCACTCCAGCTATGGCCACTGAAGTTATTCAGGTTTTGAACTAATATCTTTGTTATGACATTAATTTTCTTATTTTCCATGACATTCAGGCTTATTCTCTTGTCAATTGTTGTCCAAGGCATGCAGAGAGAAGAATGTGATGTGTGTTGTAGCTCCTTACGAAGCAGATGCGCAACTGGCATACCTTGAAATGCAAGGCATTACCGATTTCACAATCACTGAAGACTCGGATTTGCTCATCTATGGCTGCAAGAAGGTGTGTTGTTTCTCTTTGTTTCTCTTGAAGCAAACTGACTGAAATAGTGCAAAGGTCCCACATAACGTTAGCTTGATTTAGCTAGCTCGGGATCTAACATATTAACTTCTGAGGAGAAGTTGGAGGAGGGAGGGATAGAGGAAGAACATAATTTGGGTGTTGTCATTGTTGTTGATCCTGGCAATGAGAATCAGATGTCGTTGCTGTTGTTAGATATTGCTAATTCTAATGGTGATTATGTTGAAGTTTTCTCACACATTTCTCGTACTTGCAGGTTTTATTTAAAATGGGTGCAGATGGCGATGGAATGTTGATCGATTTGAATGAACTGAACAAAGTCAAATCTGTCGCACTGGAATCATTTACCATGGAGAAATTTCGTCATATGTGCATTCTATCTGGCTGTGATTATCTCCCATCTGTTAAGGGACTCGGTCTTTACAAAGCTCACAAATTTCTCAAGAAAAGTACCAACGTCTACAAGGTCATTATGCACACATAGTCGACATCCAAATACAACTGCCTTCTTTTAAGTGCTTAAAAACTTTCAACCTTCAGGAAATCTTTAAACCTTTGGAAGTTTCAGGAAAGTCAGTGTAATCGTAGAACCATTGTAATTATTCGGGTTTTCCAATGTTCTTTTGAACAGGCTATTCAGTTGATCAAGAGCGACAAGAAGCTCAAGGTTCCCGACAACTATGCCGAGGATTTTCGTAAAACCGACGCTGTTTTTAAATACCAATCGGTGTTCGATCCGAGAACAAAGGCGATCGTTCGTATTAACGAAGTCTCGGAAGCTGACGACGTCACAGATGAAGAATTACAGTATGCAGGACCGTATCCTTTGCATCAAGTACTTCATGTTGAGCTCATGTGCAATTATGTCATTCACCACGAGGTTGCTTTTTGAATAGAATTTTTAGCAGTATTGTCCAATACGTAAACATATTTTGGTATTGGCACTGACACATAATGTATTTATTTGTGATATTGACAAGCTCTTTGTATTTTGGGTCCTTAACGTCCTGAAAGATTGATAGACCAAGCAAAGGCTATGAGGATTGCCCTTGGAAATATTGATCCCATCACTGGCAAACCATTGGCAAATTTTGATGATTTTATAGTACGATGCATTATTCAGAATATGAACAAATTTGATTATATATTAGCTTTAATTGTGGTGAGCTTATTTACAATCAATTAGTCATTGTGTCTCTTTTTATTAATTTTAGAAGCCAACAGAGAAGAGAGGAGAACCAGACCTCTTACCATCGTTTGTCGAGCGTCAATCAAAGCCTCGTAGCCGTGATTTGAATTACGTTGTTGATGAGGACAGAAGTGAATTGGATGAGTTGAGCTTAGAAGACGCCTATCTTTATCATTTGGAGAAGCAAGCAGAATCGAAGAAACAGCTTGAAATGGCCAAAGAAAAACTCAAGAAAATCGAAGGTTTGAAGTTGTTACAATTCATCTACATCTTCATGAATTTATTTATAATGATCATAAACTGATGTTTTGATAATGTTTTTGATAGATGATAGCTCTCCGCCTGAGAAAAGTTTGCGAAATATAAGGTTATACGAGAAGACGAACCCACAGAAAACACCATCAATTGGAATACTTTACGGAGAGAGTAAACGAACTGAATCATCAGGATCAACTTTTGGACATCACAGTGTATTTGTCAAAAGACGACACAAGCATAAGTTCAAGAATCCATTTCGCTTCGACAACCAAGATGAAGAAGGAGATAGCAACGGCAACGAGGCTATTAAAAGCCAGTAAGCAATGCTAAATTAAATTTTACAACGTAATATTTTTTTCCTTCGGCTGATGACGTTATCACTGAACAATAGAGGTGGTGCTGGAAGGAGATAAGATGTATATGAGCTATTTCTTTTTTAATTTATCTAGGTATTTTTCTATCAAACCTGATAATAAAGAGAATGACACATCAGCAATGAATTCATCACCATCATCTGGAAACGAGGTGCAGAACAGCGAGAACGAGGCTTCGGAGCGAGAGATGGTTGTTGAAGAAGATTTGTTGAAATCGCCTCCTCCATCAAAACGAGCTAAGTTCAGTTTCATCAAATATTTAGATTCACATTCAAAAGATTCTTTGAAACGAGAAGCATCGAAAATGTCAGACTCAGACTCAAGTTTCAATTCTCCTGAAAATGAGTCTGTCAGACCTGAGAGAGTTTGCCAGAACGAGGCCACCAAGTCTTTATTGATTAACGATATGCCCAGCTTGAAAAAAGACCCATTACTACCGAGATGTCCAGAATTTCTTGATGATCAAAAAGACTCAAATAACAATAACACGTTAGCGAGATTCATGTTTACAAAGAACTCTAGCTGTATTGACAAGAGCAGCACACAGAGAAGTACAACGAAGATGTCATTGTTCAAAGCTTTTAATAATACAAAAAGTAAACCATGTGACAATAATGAATCAAATGACGATTTACATGGAAGCAAGGATTCCGATATTTCATTGAGTCAAGGTTCAAACCAGTATGACGTAATAGATTTATCTTCAGAGTGTACGCAGAGTCAACGAGAAAAATCAACAGCCAAAGTAAGATTCTGCTTTCTCTTGCATTATATGTTCAAAATAGTATGGGTGTTCACAATTTTTATGGAAGATTAATAATCACAAACTTTCTCATTAGTTAACACCTTTGTTCTTATATTTTCAGGAGTCAATCTTACAGCTTAAATCAAGAAGCATTTCTGGTGCGTTGCTTGTCTTTGTCTTGTCGTATAGTGTTCATTTTACATATAATGATATGTCAAAATGATATCATCTTGATTTAGATAATATTTATCAGTAATGTATTATTTACTTATTCATGTGTTATATGTATTTCTCTTGAACGAATCAAGTTATTTTCTTTTCCAGAACCTGTGATATCATCATCATCATCATCATTGTCAAGGAAGGCATTGGTCGGAAGATGCAAGAAGATTGGTTTATCAAAGAAATCCCGATCATCATTAGATCGGGTTAGAGAAAACCAATCGAAGCTGTCTCAATCTAAATTAGAGTTCCAAAAGTTCGCCTACTCACAAAAGAAAATAGATTGGTAATGGTTTTACCATATCTATGTTGACGTCCTGTTTTCCAGGTTATATTTATGGCTTTACTATGAAGTAAAATGCTGGATAAATGTCATTAGATAACAATGTATATTTAAAGCACATTTTAGCATATCCTGTTTTATCATATTTTCTCTTATAGGAATGAACCTTCGGCTTGAGTTGAACGCGGCTGTTTGAGCGAGAACCATTCATTCATAAAACCACGCCAAAACAGAGGTAGTTTTTTTTCTTTGTTCATGAGACTCAAACCAGACCAGATTCTTATTCAGTAGAGCAAGGATTTTTATTGCAAGGGTATTATTTCCTATTGCAACCATTTAACAATTTATTGTATATAGTCTTTAAATTTAAATTTCTAAGTGAATTTGAATTATAGTTGATAATTTTTTTAATTATGCCCCACACCGTGGTTGTAAAGTTTCTTCTGTTCAGTTCGTTTTTCCTATAATTGTTTCATATGGATATGTGAAAGTTGATTCAATTATCAATTAAGCAATGATTTCAAAGTCTATTACAATGCATTTTCTAAAGCACCCACATATATTTTTCCTTGGTACACGTTTTAGATAATGAGTTGATAATGTTTGCAGAGAAATTTTTTAGCTTGAAGATGGTGCAGTGCTTCACAGGTTTCAACGATAAAGAGCAGCCATGATTTGAGATATCGCCAAACCAACATTTCAATGAATACGAAGACTCCAACCTGCATGTAATTAAAAGTGGTGAGTTTATTTCATGCACGTCTTTCTTGCGTATTTCCAAACACAAATGCTGACGCAATGCACTTCAGAATCACACGTTCCTCCAATTGTATTCTTTACTTCCTCCCACTTCTTCTACGTCACTTCTTCTACGTCACTAATTCGAATAAGAGCCTTCACGCATCATGGGTTTCCTGGGTTTCTTCTTTAACTTTTACCACGGTAATTTTGAATGTTTACGTTTAATGCTGTCTGTAATGCACTCAGCGCTTAACGATGTCGTGGTCTTGGGCTTCAAATTCCACCTCCGTTGAATAACAGTAGAGCTCTGCTTCTCATTGATATACTGTTATTTTTATTCCGAGTAACAGCGGAGGTGTAGGCGTGGTGTTCATAACTGGGATGTCTCTGTTACTCGAACTCAGATAACATGTTTCCTTATGTATTCAAATAAATTTCCTATGCTAATTGCTGGTTCATCATTTGAGGCGGATTAACTATTTTCAAAATACATGATATGGAGTCGAAATAAGTCGATGCCTAGTCATTCACCTTATATTGATTCAAAATTCCTTTGAAATTAGTCCACGCTTTTTCTTTGTAGCTTGTTTTGATAACACTATTCGATAAAGTTGAATTTTATCATTCTTTTATTTTGGTGACTACGCAGTTCATTCCAGTCGGTTCCAGCCTCCTAATTTCAGCTCTCAGTACGCTTTTTTATTAGAGTTATGTTTATAAAAATACCCGGGCTCAAAATCGCTTGGAAACAGCAAGTTTAAGAATAACAGAGAGCCCGGTAAAAGTTACAGTATCCTTTTAGCTACATGTAGCATTTCTATGGAGCTTTATGGGTTATTTGCCATTATGTTTCTTATCTTACATATTTATATTATTCTGTTATGTTCATTATATTGTGCTAATAATTTTCTTTCTTACGCTCCCCAGTGATTTAATTAGCTCATATCTTTGGATGATCAAGTGATTATGACTTTTTAATAAATACATACATAGATATTCAAAAAGATAAAAGTTTTGTGGCTTTTTATTTATAGAAGATGTCTTAGATTTAATCCAACAACGCTGTTACATGCGTCATATTGTCACAGTCACAAGCTCTGCTTTTATGAAGCATTTGCATGTGTCTGTACATATATACATTTGTTACTTTGCACAATCATCTCTTGTTCATAATAGGTTGCTTTGCACTTCAAGCCAAGCCAAGCTCTATTTGCACAAGGTTGTTCTGTCTCACGTAGGTATGATTTACGACAATGCTCTTTACGACATTGGAGAATACTACATTCTCTTTCTCGACAACTTTTATAACATTTCTAGACATAACCATTATACCACAGTGTTGCAGTGTATCTGTGGATGGCCGATGCATCTGTTTAACGAATCTGATCAAGTTTTTTACATTCTTTACAGGATTCAATATCGTCTTCACTTCAAAAAGAAAGATATTCGGATAGATTTGGTTTTATCAGGTATAGACATCTTTATAGTCTGTTTTTTGAGGCTGGGAGTGGGGGATTATGCTAGTGTGAATGAACGTATTAATTCATGCTCAATGGCGTCTGTTCCGAAGCTCTTGGAGTTGGTGGTACTCAATAGAGCCCTTTCGCAATTGTCATATACTTTGCTTTTCAACCACTATGGACCAATTAGGTTTTGTTTGCATCGTTGGAGAAACTACAATGTTCAAAATACTTCAGAAATTAAAATTCTGTCTGTTGTCTTTTGATTTGCCATGAAATGATATTGCCAATGTTTTGCGATAACTGAGACGCCATATTTAATATAGAGTTTAATATCATTGATCAGAGAGTTTTCTGTAATTGGCGAAGGCAGAAGGATGTTGAAAAACGTAGTGCAATATCCACAATAAAATTGGTTCTTGTTTTGGGAATGAAAAACAGCTTCATTTTTTTAATTACTTGATTGGACGTTATTAAGCTTTGCTTGAACAATAGTTTCTGTGGACGCCTCGATGCGTTGTACTGTAATGACTTTGTCACATTCCTTGTCGCATTCCTGACCGGAAATTATGGCACAAAATGCCACAGAGCAATACTCAGGTTGCGACCTAAAACAGCAAAACATGTTTATTATCTTCACATCAAAGAATCTTTCACATTCTATTCATTAGATTTGCGTTTCTAAATGTGCAGATTCTTCAATCAAAACAGCCGATAGCCTCTTTCAATATATATCTTTTATTGATTACATATCTTTCAATGTTGTCAACATTGATGTATTTACACTTACTAACCTTATTTATCCTTGAATCGTTGGGTCACTGAGATAGTTAAGACTTAAAAGAGTATAGTCACGAAGTTTGTTTCTTTATCATTCGAAAACAGACAGAAACCACAAGACCTTTTGGTAGGAAGAATTAACAATTTACTTCCATATCGATAAGCAGTTTAGATATGCAGTTGTACGCTGCACGGATGTTCAGCAATGCATGATCGTCGTTAAAAGGGGAAATGCTGTCACTTTATATCTCAAGTCAATCTATCTTGATTTACAGTACAGCAATGCATAAACATCATTACTTTTTGAAAGCCTAATAGCATTTAAAACGCAGCTAAGAAATCTCATTAGCGTACAGAATGCTTCGACGTGGTGTCGTCTTTAAAGCCCCACAGCTCGAGAGGCAGACCACATTTGATAAGGCCCCCTAATGACATTTACTTATTCTTAAAATATCGTTACGGCATTCAAGCTATTGTTGTGGTCTTTTCTAATATGGGACGTAATTACTCTCCACGCTGCTGTCTGACCTGTTAGAGTTTGCGATAAACATAAACATCGTGTGATACTTCATGTATATGATCATGGAATCGCCCATGGTGGTCTGATGTTTCAGTTGTAATATCGAAAAGTAATCATCAACAGGTTGGAACGTGATTATACCACACCAAGGATTCTGCTTCTCATTCATTTCAACGACGTTCATTGCTACTATTTCAGAATTTGGTTATAATAAGAATCTAGAACTAGGGTGGTCAAAATTTAAAAAACAGTTACGAAAGGATACAATGCCCAGCACATGGTTTTATGCATGAGATTTATTTATTATTGTCTAAGCTTTAATTTTTCATCTTCATTATCCTGGAAACAGTCTAGACTTTATCACCTTACTTTATAAATCTGTATTCGTACAGACCACGCCTTGTTCTCTATCCTGTCAATGCAAACAACGATTCTCAATGCATACCATTCTCCGAATCTTGTGTTTTTTGTATCTTATCAGATATCAAGTTGTTTTGTATTTCTTTACATTGTTTAACATTGATTTAGTTGCTGGCCATTTAGTATCGTGATCTTTCACATTTATCTTAACCAGGTACAAAGACACGGGATTTTTAGACATGGAAAGAAAGACTGCTTGTTGTTGTCGAACTTGTGAGTAAACACCATTTGTTCGCCTTACCCAATGCACTTTTTTGACATGCTAAGCCATCATTTACGTCAATGAGTAGGCTATTTTCCTATTATAGAATTTTCCTGTTTATTTAAGTAATAGTCTGAAAATTTGAAACTAAAAGAGACATGAATTTTTTCGAAGCAGCGTTTTAATGACGCTGACATCATCTAAAGATCGTCTATATCGTATTTATCAATGAAATTTTTGTTATTGCATAACGACGAGCCTTGTTCAATTAATTGCCTTGTTTCTATGTAATTTCACGTGCTTTTAATTACGATTACTTGATTTCAATTAGATTAACTTGACCTTGCGAAGTACAGAGATGGGAATGCAGGCTTAACTCGAAAACAATAAGCTAATATCATGCGTTTTGTTTTGTTTTCAGAGAAAGAATTAATTTCGAGTTTGTGCTAGACATTGAATAAGTCGTGCAGTGCAGAAGGGGCGAGTTCCAAGACGAATGGTGAAAACTAATATACGTCCTATCTTTTCATACTGTGGTGAGTACAAGTATATCTATCTTCAATTCATGTATCCATCATTTGTTTCTTGTATAATTGCCCAGATGTACGCTTGAATTTTTGATGCAATGTCACTTTTAAAGCGAAAGTATTCTTCGATCTAAGAATTTATGGTCTTAAGGAATCGATTTTATTTTTTTGAAAAGCGGTTATGGTTATTAGGGACGGCTACTTTGATTAGTTTACTTTAGCCTGAGGAAACAAGGCAAGGGATTTTTGGGTGTTTTCAGTCTTCTAAACCTTTCGTGTGAGTTTTTGGCCTGAATTTAGTGGGTCATTTAGTTTGATACGGAAAACCCAACGAATAGGAAAATCTATTCTTTCGAGCTAATTTAAGGATTTGCTGTATGCGTCAGTCATCCGGAGTGGTTTCTATTTTCATAAGAAATCCCCCAATAAGAAATTGGCCGATTTTCGTTCCATCTCTCTTAAGTCATTAATACCAAATGCAAGGCTTTTGTTTGGCAATTAGTTAATATTATTGTTTGCTGTGCCAACAGCTTAACAGCTTAATAGCTTATTTTCTCGTAATTTCACAATTTACGAATACCCTAACAGCATTTTTGCTGGAATTATATATTTTCTATGCCATTTCACGTCATCATATAATCTTGATTTTTTCCTTTCACAAAGACGTGACGTTTTTTCAGCATGTTTCTTCTCAACCAACTCTTTGGTATAATCCCAAAATTGCATTAATACGTTTTGACACAGAAATTGCCATGTCATATATTATTTCACAACATGGACTATGTACTGCGCATGTATTTCTTACAAACCCATACACAAGGCATGCCTTGTGTTTTATCTGAATAATTTCCAGGTTTTGGCTCGAAGGAAATTTCCTTGCCATCTTCAAATGTAACAGCAGTAGACCTTTGCAGTCCTTTTGTAATGGCTTGCTGCTTATATCGTAATTTTTCAAAGGGCAATCTATAAATACTTGCTGTTTACATGTCCAAATAGGGCCACATACTTCTGTTTTATATGACGTAAAGCTTGTTTACAACCAACAAGAGAACCGATTTATTTTAATGCGATTTTAAGCTAATACCTGGCTATATTGACGAAGGTATGGTAATTAAATGCTTTCCATTATGGATGGCAATACTGCACTATAGTTGTTATTCAGAATCAAGACTGTTGATTTTATAAACACATACGTAAGCAACGAGGCCACACAATACGAAATATCTTTCCTGGCATTCTTTCAATTCCATGCTTCCATCTATCCTTTCAATCCCTTTCAATGTCAATTAATTAAAAAAATCGGTTTTTGACGCATGTTCTTTGGTATATTTGAGAATAAGAACAGCATGGGCATCTAAGCTCTTCTTGTTTTGCTTTGTCGCGTCTGTCGCACCAAAGCGTGAAGCTGGGTGTATTTTTAATGCTGTTGCTTTCCATTGTGAATAACAATGCAGCGGGTTACAAACACGCACGCAACGTGACAAATACCTTTCTCGTGCGGTTGAGAAGGTAATTTAAGACTACAATCTAAATCTATGGAATAAAGAATTTTTCACGTTTTCTTCCATGGACTCTTTAATATACATTGCTGAGCTGTCCCCATTGAAGGATCTGAATGAATGCAGCAATAATCGATCAACTAATTGATTGCGTCATATGTTGTTTATAAAAATTTCGAATTGCGTTCAGCAGTTATTATTAACAGAGGTTTTTTATTTCTAGTTAAATATCAAGATGCTTTTGCAACAACAAGATGAAATTATGGCCCAAAGAGGTCCAGTTGACGGAATGCTTGTGCAAAAAGATGACGAGTGTAAAAACAATAACGAGGAGATGAACAGTGGATCTTTGCGCAGAAGAAAATTTGGTGCATTTGCAAGACCAAATGTTATCGATTTTGTCGGTCAGCCAAAACATAAAAACTCCATTTTGCATGACTGCTTGTTGGATGAATTAACAGAGGAGAAGACCGGGGAGAATAATGAGGAGGACCAGAGCAAAGCTTGTGGAAGAAACAATTTGTTAGCTGCAACTTCTGAACTAGATGAATGCTGCTTTGAAAAGACAGAAGAGAAGTCAGAAAAACTTGAATGTTTATTATATTATGCAGACGAATTAACCGATTTTATTGATTCTTTGGTTCTGGCCGATGTTGACAACGAAGAAGACATTGATCACCCTCAGGTCCAGAAAGAAGATAGACAAACCCCGATTTCGACAATTGCTAACAAAAGCAAAAACAATTGTAATAATCGAATTGCTTGCAATGAAAATGTAGCAAAGCAGAGCAACAAGAAGGAAGACTATGCTGACGTCACGATTGGCAAACCTGCACCGCGATATGTTCATTCCTTGCCAAGAAAATCAGACGGTGGTATGCGTTGCCCGGACAATCGTAACAACCGTGACCGTGATATTAAACGAACATGCAGCCTCCCTGTGACAAGGGAATCAAAATCGAGGCTACGAACAGCTATTGCAACGTTACGAAATAAGAATAAAAATAATAATAATGTCAACCAATCATCGGATGGGGAAGGTTCAGCTCAGAGTATGATGAGTTTTGATTCAAATGGTTCATCATCATGCAGCAAGCGAACGAGGTCTGCCTCGCTTCTATCGCGACTATCACGCACAAGCTCCTCCCCAATGACCGACAAGCGATCACGCAGTGGCTCCTTGCCAAGAAACCGCACAGGATGTCCACAATATTTTATTCCAGGAGAGAACAAAGGACGTGCTTTGATGCCAACTATTGATTTATTCGAAACATCCTCATTGTGTTTGAAAGGTATTCGATTCAGAATCAAACGAAATATGCCACGAACACACAGAGCTGTATCTTTAGCTGGTTGTATGGGGTTTGTTGTACCTGCGCCAAGTGCTTACTTTGAAAGGTAACCCAGTTATCATATGAACCAATAATAATAGATTTAATTTGTTTAATCAACACTTGCTAATGTTTATTGCAATGTTTTCAAGCAATGTAAAAATTACATAAGAGCACGTATCGTAAAATGGCCTAGTTGGGAACTCCTGTGGCCGATTATTTTTGTTGACAAAAGGAACTAACTAAATTCTTCTCAACATTTATCGCTATATAATTGTTAGAGATAAAAGGAAAAGCATATTAATTTACTTTTTTGACAAATTTGGCAAAACTCTATGTTTAAATAGTAATGATTTATTTTTATACAAAATGAAAATGCTGCTTAAATTCATTTGTTTTTCTCGTTGCCAACTGCAAAATTACGTCACTTGCTTTCAGAGAATGGGAATGTCCGTGACACGTGAACGAGGCCAAGCGTCTTTTTTCACTTGGCCTAGCCTGCTTTTGAAAAAGATGTCGGTTCGAGTACCACTAACTGAACGTGACAAACTCAGCTGAAAATTAAAGATGTTTTGGAAAGCAAAGGAGGTAAAAATATATGTAACTATTCCAGCAATTACTTTACTTTATTATTGTAGATTTTGTCTTTCTCAGATCTATATTAAACAATGTTCCTTCAGTAAAGGCCAGGGTGAATCTGACCTTGACTCTGCTCCGAAGATTTTTCTCCTGATATATTTTGTGCGCCATGAGCTCACTTTTTCCTGCGCCGAAACTGCTCCAGCCTGTGTCAGCCTGCGTCAGTATATAATTTATAGGGGACTTGTTAGCTCTCCTTTGCAGTAGATAGAAAAGTCTGCACTGAACGCACGCTTAGGCTACATCAAGTCAGTAAAAAACTTTGTCAGAGTGCCTTTTCAGTAAAAAGTATCCAGTAAGACACAGGATGATCAAAAATCATGAAATAAACCCAACAAATCTTTGCTTCTGCACCAAAATGCTGCGCCAAAGTAGATTGGGGCAATTCTCTGCGCCAAAACTTTGCGCCAAAAAAATGTCTACCTAGTGCTCTGCGCCGAAGATCTTCCGGAAATAGGCACTCAGATTCACCCTGGAGTAAAGGCTTATCTTATACTGAACATTGTTTATAATTCCAGGAGTTACATCTTGAAGGCTGAAGGGTATAGTATGAGTAGTTATGAGCTTGCAGGAAGTAGTATGAGCAAGTATGAGCTTGCAGGAGATGGTATGAGCAAGTATGAGCTTGCATAAGATATTATGAGCAAGTATGAGCTTGCAGGAGAAAGTATGAGCAAGTATGAGCTTGCAGGAGAAAGTATGAGCAAGTATGAGCTTGCATAAGATATTATGAGCAAGTATGAGCTTGCAGGAGAAAGTATGAGCAAGTATGAGCTTGCAGGAGATGGTATGAGCAAGTATGAGCTTGCAGGAGATGGTATGAGCAAGTATGAGCTTGCAGGAGATGGTATGAGCAAGTATGAGCTTGCAGGAGATGGTATGAGCAAGTATGAGCTTGCATAAGATATTATGAGCAAGTATGAGCTTGCAGGAGATAGTATGAGCAAGTATGAGCTTGCAGGAGATAGTATGAGCAAGTATGAGCTTGCAGGAGATAGTATGAGCAGGTATGAGCTTGCAGGAGATGGTATGAGCAAGTATGAGCTTGCATAAGATATTATGAGCAAGTATGAGCTTGCAGGAGATGGTATGAGCAAGTATGAGCTTGCAGGAGAAAGTATGAGCAAGTATGAGCTTGCAGGAGATGGTATGAGCAAGTATGAGCTTGTAGGAGATGGTATGAGCAAGTATAAGCTTGTAGGAGATGGTATGAGCAGATATGAGCTTGCAGGAGATAGTATGAGCAAGTATGAGCTTGCATAAGATATTATGAGCAAGTATGAGCTTGCATAAGATATTATGAGCAAGTATGAGCTTGCAGGAGATAGTATGAGCAAGTATGAGCTTGCAGGAGATAGTATGAGCACGCATGAGCTTGCAGGAGACAGTATGAGCACGTATGAGCTTGCAGGAGATATTTTGAGCAAGTATGAGCTTGTAGGAGATGGTATGAGCAGATATGAGCTTGCAGGAGATAGTATGAGCAAGTATGAGCTTGCAGGAGACAGTATGAGCAAGTATGAGCTTGCAGGAGACAGTATGAGCAAGTATGAGCTTGCAAGAGGCAGTATGAGCAAGTATGAGCTTGCAGGATATGGTATGAGCAAGTATGAGCTTGTAGGAGATGGTATGAGCAAGTATGAGCTTGCAGGAGATAGTATGAGCAAGTATGAGCTTGCAGGAGATAAAAAGAGCAGGTATGAGCAAATATGAGCCTGCATAAGATGGTATAAGTAAGTACGAGCTTGCAGAGGAAGATACTTGCATCAGATATTCTGTTTTTATCTTTACTTATTAATGTTTTATAATTAACTTAATCTCTCAATTGCAGATATTGTGACGAATAACACAGAAGATATTTACTTCATCAACAATTTGAATGGAAAGCATGTGGCTTCTTTGTTACTCTTTGATTTTTATTATTATTTCAGTTCATTTAGACATATTGTATAAATAGTTTAGCGAGTGTAAGGAACTGCTGTAAAATGTTGTTATATGAATCACTAGGGCTTGTGTTTTTCTGGGGAATAAAGCTTGGCATAGGCTAGTAGAAAATCCAAAATAGGCTAGGGGGCGATGGTGGGATAGAAGGGGTTGGACTGCGCAGCAGCGCGCATACAACTCGTTGACCCGGACGGAGTGTGCCGCACTTCCTCCCACCTTTACAAGAGCTGTGGTAAAGGTGGGAGGAAGTGCGGCACACTCCGTCCGGGTCAATGAGTTGCATCCGCGGGAGCATTTCCTGCTCCCGCACCCCTCCTCCACCACCCCAACTAACCCTCCCGTCCTTTCTAGCCTACTTATGCTATAATAAATTGTCTATTATCTCTCCTATTGCTGGAAGAAATTTCCTTATCAATCCTAGACTTCTAGATCTAACTTTACTAAATCCTATATTAGCGTATGCTTATGTTCACGCCCCAAGAAAATACACAAGCCCTACTGATTTGATATAATAAAATTGTACAGAAGCACTTTAAAATAAATCAAATACTTCCACAATATTTTCTAAAAAATATGATAATAAATACAGTTAAAAAGTCCTCTGTATCCTTTATAAAATATCTGGTGCTTCTTCTGTGTGTGCCAAAAGAAAGAATGAATAGCTGGAAAAAATAGAATAAGCAATAAATACAATGTCTAAGTCTACTTTGAGAGTCTTTTGCTCTGGAACCAACAACAATAAGTGGAAACTTAGTAGATAAAATATCTGATCATTTACCTAGCTTCACATTATTTGAAACTAATAATAAGTTGAAGAAACCTCAATGATTAGAGATTATCGTATTTTAAATAAAGAAAATTATATAAACGAAGCTTAACATTTAGATTTTTCATCCAGTAATGAAACATGCTCATTAGACCGTAAATATGAAACCCCTCCTCAAATTTGTTTTTAATGGTGCATTGGGCGCTTTTATTAGCTTCGATTATCTGCCCTTTTTAATGCCAACTAGAACCACATTGATAACAGTAGTCGGCAGCTGAAGTAAGCCACTAACAAATTAAATAAATACAATAATACAATAATAAAATAAGTTTAAAAGTCCCAAAAATAATTACAGATTATAAAAAATTGCACATTAAAAGCTGAATAATAAATATAAATAAATTAATAAATAAAACCCCTCCTCAAAACGGTATCAACAGGCCCACCTAGGCCAATGACCTAGGCCTTCGGATAAAACAGCTTGACGTGAAGAATATTTATTTTTAAGATTAAATATAAGCTGCCTTAGTTAAACATAATGTTATCTCTAATAAGTTACAGTGTATATTACCTGAAATAAGTTTGCCAACGCCTGTTTTTATCGTGCTCTTCATTTAACAAGTTTCCAAGAGGACAAAGCATGGTCGGTCGCATAAACTTTGCTTTGCTTTTCGTGTCCTCTCCTCCGCATCCCATGCGTGTCACCTCCTCCAACAGCAACAACAACACCATGACATGCTGTCCAATGGGGCTGTTCTGCAAGAGGAAATTTACCATGATTGAATTGCATGCAAGGAGTTGAGAGCTTACAAAAAAATCAATTTTACTTCTTAAATATCTATGTTTACTAACAAACAGAATATGACATGATGACAAAGTTGCTTAATTACATAATTTATACATAGATGAGAGTTCTTGAAAAAGTAACATTGCAGAATTGGTATTAAAACTCTAAAGATAATTCTACGCAATTTTATTAAACCTACGAGTATAGATTAGCATAGCTCACTGAAAAATTGGAATTCAATAATATATTGATAGGGTTTCGTATTACTCTATGCGCCAAATTTTAGAACAACGAGAAATGAAGGTATCGTCTCTTCCAAATAATAACGAACAAATTAAGGTATCATGCTAAAAGAAATAAAAACTAAATTGCCCATAAAACCTGATTATGCTTTACTTTGCAATTTTAGGAAATATCTAAAAATCAAATGAAAGACCAAAAGTGATTGCTAAATGAAATAAGACCAGACTTTATTTAACTGGGTATCCGCATTAAGGCATATTTAAGACATATTACTAGTAAAATATGCAGTCAAGAAAAAGGCGATGGGGGAGACTACTAATGTGACAAGTCAGAAATAAAGTATATAATTTCTGTTTAAAATAGGACTGTAGCTAGATGACAATATTAATAGAAAAGTTGTAATTATATACTAGGTTCCATGAGAATTTATATTTGTAATAAATCGTTACATACCTTCAAAATGTCTGGTACTTGACATCTAGAATTTATATACATGTGGAAAAATTTATGAAAAATATTTAAACAAAATTAGGATTTTCATACGAAAAACTTTTGAAATCGTCTTGGCATATTGATTTGAGGACACCTTTATCTGTTGGCGTCAGCTTAGGTTCCTCTCTCGTGAAATCCTTGTCAAAATTATCCACGTCCGTGCTAGATTTCTAAAGCAGAAAACACACACAATGAAATATTAAATTAAACTAAACAAAATAAAAAAGCTATGAAATGTTTCTGACTCATATTTGAGCGCAACAGTTTCACAAGATTGAAGAAGAAATATGAAAAATTGATCAACTCACAATTTGTGGCCTAAATAACGGCTTCACTTGTCTTGCTTCTAATTTTCGCCAATCGATGTACACAAAAAATGGATGTTTGTTAATGGCAACTTCGCCAATTCCAGGAACACAACCAAGGCGCTTTTCGGATGGCTTCGTCATCAGCTAATAACACCAACAAACAATAAAACAATCGGTCACACAATGAGTAACTTGAGAAACCAAATACAGCACAGAACAGCGCAATACAAAACAGTGCAGTGTAACAGTGTAGTGCAATGCGGTATAGCATAGCAAGGAATAGTATAGTATGTGTAGGATAGCATGGTATAGCATAGCATAGTATAGCATAGTCTAGTCTAGCATGGTATGGTATCTTAAAGTAGAATGCAGTGTTGAGTGGAAATTTCATACACTGACAAAAAGGCTTACCCCTTTTAAAATTGAAACAGCCTCCTTTGAAAGCCAAACGGGATATACAACCTCTTCGTGAAGAATCATTTCAAACATGTCATCCTCGTTATCAGCTTCAAATGGGGGCTGAGAAAACAAACAGAACACAAATAAAAAACAAAACAGGGAAATCTTGAAGTTGATGAATCTCTTCTTCTCTTGTCGACGCAGCTTGAGGTAATAAAAAACATGCACAATACCTGCCCAGCCATCATTTCGTACATGAGAACACCAAGAGCCCACCAATCCACAGATATACCATATTGTTCTTCGCGAAGGATCTAGAAAGGGTCATATAACAATCAAAGCTTTAAAGCCTTTGCCTTGAAATAATATACTCCTATACTATACTATCCCAATATACTAATTAACTATCATTTTTAGAGGGATTATAGATTTATCATCAATCAATGAAAATACGAGACAATGTGTAAATTACAGAGCAACATTAGACGCATATTCCAGAAGAATTACTGCGAAACGTACCTCAGGTGCAATGTAATCCGGCGTTCCGCAGAATGTTCCAGTCGATCCAAGTTCTTGCATTCCATCCTTACACATTCCGAAATCCGCTAATTTCACGTGACCTTCGTGGTCTAATAAAACATTATCCAACTTCAAATCTCTGCGAATTGAACGATGATTAATTAAATTAAAGTTACAATAAAATTAGATATAAATATTATTATAAATATCACACTGATATACAGTAAGCACCAGTATGCAAGAACCTGTGAGTTTTGCATCCAGCCCTTTGTTAAAACACAATAACCTATTGTTCAAATACAATAGACTATTGTTTATTCTATTGCTTCGAGGAGAGATATCAGCCTGAGAAGTTCTTAATTCACCATTATTATCTGCATGTGCTTAATATATTATAAATTGCTTAAATGCGCCAACGTACCTGTAAATGATTCCCTCTCTGTGTAGAAATTGCAAGGCTAGGGTTATTTCTGCAGCATAAAACCTAAAATGAAACAGGAAAAAGTTATGAATTGACAAGATTACCTGAATTCAGCTTGCAAATTGGGAAACACAAAACCCTTACAAAATGCAACGCTAAAAATACCTTGAACGTGATTCATCAAATTTTTTGGCCTTTTGAATTTGGAACATTAAATCACCACCATTAACATATTCCATGACAAAGAAAAGACGATCCTAAGTAAATAAAAATTTTCTTTATCGTTAGCTAGATTAAAAATTAAACATTTGCACATAAACATTTATAAAAAGCATTGCGTAAATCAGGTATTGGATAGAAATAGTAACAACTTACAGCAGTCTGAAAACATGAGTGTAAAGACGTGAGATATGGATGTTGCCCGGCCAATTTCAAAACTCTTTTTTCAGTCATGACGCATTCTATATCATCATCCTGTACAATTGAATCCTTTTTTAAAACTTTAATTGCATAATGTTCACTGGTTCCTCTGCGCTCAGCCAACATCACCTTGAAAGCAAACAAAGGATAATAACAAGATGCATCCTGGAAAATTCGCCATTGACGTCATTATTTGCGAGTTTTAAGAGGACATAGTCTATTTCAAGAGCACCCACCTTTCCAAAACTTCCTTTGCCAACGACTTTGAGAAATTTGAATGAATTTAATCCGAGCTTTGCACCTCCCAAATATTTTCTTTTTTCGCCAGGTGACACGGAAAGTGGTGTTGTGGATATTTTGATATTGTCATCATCTTCATAGACAACCTCACCATTTCGAAATGCTTCAATGTTGCCAGGGGCCGATTCTCTGCTGACTTTTCGATTGTTACTTCCAGGATCACTCGGAGTCTAATAAAGAAATAAAACCCCCTGAGTCAAGCATGTAAATCACTGATAATCTCAACAGCACTGTGTTCTTTCAGGGGGTCGGGTGAATTAGGACGTTCAAAGGTTTCAATCAAAGAGTGACCAAACCGCCTAAGCTGCTCAAAAGAAGCAATAATCCACAGAGTGAAGATAAAATTACAATTGTTAATAATAGATAAAATTGTTTCACTTGAAAAAATATATCCTAATAAATAATACATAGTGTGGGCAGAAAACAAAAAGATAAAATCTTAGACATTACTTGAAACCTTTGTGCATAAAAGGTCGATGAATTATTAATTAGGAATTGAATTAGCAAAAAATAATTTTTTTGTCGACTTGTTCTAGACTGGATGTGCGAAGCAAAACATGAAAATTATTGAGATCAAATGAAAAGTGAATTTCATTCAAGCATTAGGGAAGGGCTGAAGGTAAGAACTCGCTGCTTGTATCTAGACAAGGCCAACAGCTGATCGAATTTTGTTAAAAACGTAGAATAAAAGAACATAGAACATGTTAAAGTCGTTGGATACAGGATACAAACCTGCGCCTAACTACTGAATACGTATCATATTGAATACGGCTCTAGCTATATAGGATATATAGTTATAGCGTAGATGACTCTAACTACATAGGATATAGATAGAGCAATATTCAATATCTAAAACTCAATTGCTACTTACGCTACTGATCACTGATCTTGTCTTGAAACTTTCACGATGTAATTTATCCCCCGAAATGCCGAGTTCTGCTAATTTCTTCGCCATTTTCGGTAAGTCAAGGCCACAATTGTTTGGCACTAAATGATGGCATCTCTTGTGCACGTTCATTTCGCAAGCTAAAAAGCAAACCAAAAGTAAATTCACATAAAAATGTTAACGTTTCATAACATGTCAGAGACAAGCTGTGAGCAAAGATAGCAGTGCATTGCAAGCGGCAAGTTCCCTCCACCAGCAAGGTCGCTATATGAAGTATTAGGTACAACTGACATCCGCCATCTCGAACAAATTTCAATTTCCATGGAGGGTTTGAAATGTGAACCGTATGCATATACCATTATTGCATTCTATGAGATCGCTACCAATAATTTGTCTACGACACGACACGACACGATACGACGTCGTTTACGATTACTATCAAAGCTCAAAACTCAAACAATTGTCCTACGACTAGCTTGCTTCCATTACAATAGATAGGCATATGAATTAGAATACTTACAAGAGCATTTCATTCCCTGCCGCATGATACCGTACAATAAAGATCCGCAATGCTCGCAGAAGGTCGGTCGCTTGTAATTATAAACCGCAAACTTGTGCGGTACGTCAATTGAGAAACCGGATGAAACTGAAGAAATCGAAGCACTTCGCTACAAGAAGAGAAAATCAACAAGATCGCTTGATTCATTCATTTATCAATATATGTACGATGTCATAACGGGCGGGATTCAAGTAAGATCTAATGGAAATAATAATAATGTTGATGATAATGATGATGATGATGATAATGATAAAAGAATTGAACTTACTGCAAGAGCTGCGCATTGGATGACGACATCTTTGTGGCATCTCTTATGAACAACACAAGAACAAACTGTAAACAAATAATCATTATAATCAATAATCTACGTTTGTGAACACCTTATTTTTTATAATAAATGCTTGTCATAGAGTTAAAAAAGTTCGGTATACAGGGTTTCCGAAACTCTAGAAAGTTATACTCAAAGAACGTCAGAATATAAATTTAAAAAGTTTAAGATGCACATTACCTTGACATTGGTAGCCTTGCTTATTACAAATGCCCCTAAAAATCAAAATGATAAGAATAATGAAATGCATTGCAATGCTTTAACGTCCTTGTAAAAATTAAACAGTTATGGCTATTCATTCAGAGTTAGCAAGTGGGCACGACACGCATATAAATCGATACGAAAAAGAAAAAGTTGTCATTCATACCAAATAAAGTCAGAACAATGAGAACAAAATGTCGGCTGTTTAAGAAACGTGGCCATGAATTTGTGTCCATTGACTTGATGAATCCTTCGACGGACTGCATTCCTTCGTTTTGCTTTTTTACCAAAATAATTACTATCTCTTTCTTTGAATACACGCCGTTCAATTTCTGTGAAAAGAATGAAATCTAGACTCAATATCAATACATGAAGATGTCGAGCCAAGCAGGCAAGAATCAATGACATTGCAGACGCCCTGGGCGCTTGAATAGCCGAAAGGTCAACCCATAACAATGACAGGCCATTACTGCATTATAACATGCACAATAGCCGTCGACGACCAATCAGAAACAGCTTCCCCGTCGCTGACCTTGCGGGGCCGCAAAAGGCAAACCGCAGCTACAAAAATATCAAATAACGTGGTGAAATACGTCAGCATAGCATATTAAGAAGATTTGAAGCGTTTAACTCCGGTATTATCAGATCAAATACTCTGAATATCTTTAGGATGAAGTAACTTATTTCATAAAATGATACAAATTTCAAAGTTTGAAGGGCATGTGTCTGTAATATGGACAGACTGTAATATTTTCCCAAATTCCTAATTGAACCATGGGTACTTTTTGCATGACTACAAAGTTCAACCACATCAACCTTAACAAGACAAAGGTAATGAAATAACTGCCAAAAATCTTCCTGGAGTAATGTTCTGCTTAATATTGAAGAACATTGACCACAAAGCCAAATCAATGGACAACAAAATAGCCCCAAATAATTGTCCAAAAATTTACTCCTAAGAAACTAAATAGAACTATATGATTTATGAAACATAAAGTCCACAACGTATTTACAATTCACATATTCATGGATTGTGAATATGAACAAGTAAACAGGAAAGGCAGTGGTGGAAACTTTGGGAATCGAAACTGTAAATTTTATATCCAAGTACAAACAAAATTTCCTTCAATTTTAATATTATAACCATTCGGCAAAAATTTACCTGGATGGCCAGACTTGAGTTCGACGAAAACATGAATTTTCCCAGCTGGCTCAAGTATAATCTATGAAAAATGTAAACAGTAAATAAAAAGGTGTCAACACAATCAGTATACGAAAATTTCAGTGATATCATTAAAGATAATAATTATTTGATCTTAATATAACCATAAATATAAAAATAGAAACAAGATAGATTTATAAAAATTTCACAACAAAAGGAAAACACAGAATACTTTTGATGCTTTTTGCCCTTTTGACACATGAGGCATTTTATGTAACTTCAAGTGCAACCATTATAAATTTATGAGCTATGCAAATTATTTAGCCCTTAATTACAATACCATTTCTGATGATTAATGAGGATTTTTGTTAACACAATAAGAGCTTGAAGAAGAATCATTATTTTAAACAATGCTTTGAGTTTTGTTTTAATATTGTTTTGTTATGGATATGTGTGAAATAATAAAACTTCTAAAGTCCTAACTTGCAACCACAAATATATAAAACAAGTAATTAATTCATCTTCAATTCAAGACTTAGGAAAATATCTTTAACTTCAACGGTGATATATCAAAAGGTTTGTGTTAAAGAAATTTAGTTTCATCACAAAACATAAACGACTTTCGCATCACAATATTGATTGATGGGAATAATTAAACTGCACACAATAGATGCAGTTATATTTATGTTGCTATCTTTCAAATACTCGCTAAAATTAATTGAATAAATTCATTGAATATCCATATAGCGTTAATCTAAACGACATATTCCTTATCTACTTTAAATATTTGAAATTTACATAGCATTAAACTTAGACGTGCGGGTATAAATGTCATAAACAGTCATATTTTAGTCCCACCGATAGAACAGGTGTGCTTGACTTGACAGTTTGTGAATTTTTTAACATCGATTTGAAAGTATAGTTTTGGTATAGTTTAAAAAAACATGAATAACTCACCCACAAATCCGGCTGGCCTTCTTCAATAATTTCCTGCAGAGGGACATTTATGTTTGCAACGAATAAGTCAGGACCAACTACAGCATTGTGGAAAACAGTCATGTTTAAGTTCCTTGCATTGTGCAGTGTTGCAGTGAACTCCTCGTTCCAAAAAGGCGAAAATGTCCTTGATTTAGCAACTGTTTTCGCAATATTTTCATCATCAATGTTCACTTGCAAGCACGGGTCGATTGTGGTGAGCTTCCCAGTGCCAAATGGCAAGCGAACGTGACCCGACTCTAACTCCAAGGCCTCAATAACACGAAGTTTCATAACACCGCTAAATCCAGCCATTTTCTACATAGATATGAGCAACCTTTATCCAACAATAACTTCGATATCGCTAACACTTGTAATTTTAAAGCATTTTAATAAAAATAACTGAAAGTATTTATCATCATTCTGTAACATCCCTTGACTTGGCTTCCAACGGGAAATGGCAAACCTTTTAACTAGACCCAGGTCTCCTGTTCACAATTTGCATAATTCATTACAACATAAATCCACGTTGAAACAGCTATTGTTTTTCATGAGCACAAAGGTCTCAATTATCGGCTGCTTTGTCTGTGAAATCAAAACTATGAGACCATCTGAACACTTACTTGTGAATTCACAATGCCACAAGACCCGACAAATCTAAGAAGCTTTCAGAAAACTTCCTGAAACCATATTCAGCAACAACAACAACAAAAACACAAAATTGAGTTCTTCTTCTTCAACAACACCTCTCAAATGAATTGATTAAAAATGGAACAAGTTACTCTTGTAATAAAATATCAATCTCTTCCAAGGGAAGGCGAATTCTAATTTCTTTCTCTTGCATCATGTCAAGAATTTCTTCAAAATCGCCGGTAAACAGCTCAATAGCATCCAAGTATATGATCTAAAATTATAATCAAAGTAAACAGTTTGTGAGTGTCGATTGAGTTATGCTAATTTTTAACGTAAATAAAGCATTATCGAAGATTGCATACTCAGATATTGGCTAAAGTGGTTAAACTATAGGAATGCCACATGAAAGTAATGGAAAATCTTACTTTGGCCCAAGGACAATTCTGTATAGCTTGGTAGAATATATTCTTGGACCTGTTTCGATTTCCATAGTTTGCCTGAAATATGCAAAAATAAATCAATGTATTAAATGAAAATATTCAAAAAAATGAAACGATTGAAACATCCTCATCGTAAAATACCTCAAATTTAATAAAACTCCTCCACAGTGCCACACAATGCCGACCAAACTGCGAATCAGTTGCTCTTTGAAAGAGGCTACGCAGCCGGTTTACGATACCAGTTGTAGGTTGGGACTTTGCTATGATTCCCTTCAAGATCAAGATATTACAATCACCGAAAATAATTCTGTATACATAGGTTGGGCGGTATCTAAAGCATGCTGTAAACTAACAGTAATACTCACATCGTCATTTTTCTCGATCATTAGATCATAGCCATCGTGGAATCTATAAGCTCTTTTCATTGCAATTTGTTTCTTCTGCTCAAATAAAATGGCAAAAATAAAGGGGTAAATTGAGCTGGCATTCTTGAGCGATTGATGATAAAATCTCCTGAGTTTCAGTGAATTGAAAAATGACTGGCTTTCCATTTCTATCAGAAGAGAGTTGAACAATTGTTCGTCTGGAAAAGAAACTGCCGACTTCCACACAGCTTCGTGTAAAAACGATAATTGTGTTTGGCGTGTGAGAAAGTTATGCCTGCAAATCAAAACTCTTAAAGCAGCAATCTTTGACAAATGGCATCTGCTGAGACGCACGTCTTTTTCTATGCTATCAACTATACCAAGAGCTGTTCCTATATCGGTAGTGATGAGCTCAAATATGACGTAGCATAAGATCAGCTCCAACCAGCTATCAGTCTCTTGTTTACTTCTACTTGTTGATATCTTTTCCAGTGTCATTGAGTAAATTTCTCTGAATGCAGATTTGGTTTTTCGAAGCCTCAAAGGGTTTATTTTTTCAGTGGATATAACAGATGCTGAAGTTGGAATTTCTTTGGTAAGCAACGAAAGAAGATTAATCAGCTTATTTTCAAGCAAAGTCCTGTCGTCCTTTTCCTTCTGCATTGCCAACATTAGAAATGATGCATAGTCCCTAAAAAAGAAGAAATCATAATACCATGATCAAATACGGATTTGCTTCATCCGTGATCTTTGCTAAGTTCAAAGTGACACCTTTACAGAGGCCTTGCTAGTTGAAGAATGGAGAAGAAAAGAAAAGGAGAGGGCACCATTTGTAGAGGGCCCCTGTGGAGGAGCACATCATTGAAAGAGTGACGTAAATAATTAAATGAAAACATCACTACCTGAATAGATATGAAAACTGCCTTAGATCATCTCCACTATCTGTCTCTTGCATGCACATTGAAATGACCATGTCAAAAACACGGAACGCTTCTTCTCGACTTCCATAATCGTATTCGTAGCAAGCATATAATTTCCATAATTCAAAGCAATTTCTGTTCATTGGAAGTTTCAGCAACGACTTTGAAAATCTTTTCAATATTTTCTTTTTGGATTTAATCTGCAGATTATCCATCTTGCTGTGATTTTGTTTCAGCAAAATGATTTCAAATATCAACCAAGTTCGACTCAGAAGGTTGACAAAGTTTTGCGAGTAATCAAAGGCGAGCTTAAGCAATTGTGAGAGAACATTTCGAATGAAATATAATCTGCTTTCTGTCACATCAATAACGATTTCTCTTCCAGAATGAAACCCATCCAATTTATCGTGAAATATCAGCTGCATTTCGGTAGAATTTGTAAACAACTTCACCTGATAACTTACGATTCCAACTGAGAGCAATTTCTCTTTTAAATACTCATCGATAAAATCAGCTTTCACAGGAACACCAAGGGTGATAAAAAAATTTAGTATCAATTGCTCCAACTCTCTAGCGTTGTCGACTTTAAAGAGGCACGGTATTACGTCATCAGATAAAACAGTTCGATCCGGGTCGTCGCATTCCTCCTCCGCATTCTCGGCCTGTTGCCATGGTTTCCAATGCCGTGTTTCTCGTTGCCGTTCTACGTCAAGCCAGATTTTATGTTTTGGCAAATCTTTATCAATTACATCCTCTGTATGCTCAGTGATTCCTCTTATCAAATATGAAATATCAAATTCGAAGATCGATTTTTCCAGATTGTCTTCTTCGCTTCTTGACATCCATTTGCTCCAGCCTAAAGCTCCAACTTCCCCAAACCTATTCGCAAATAAAAAATAATGTAGCGAAATGTCTTCATTGGCAAAAATGGCGTTTTATAGCATAGGAAGCAAAGCAAGTCTGATGCCTGGTGCTGTGTAATGATCGCAATAGCGTGAAACTCTGATTGACAACAAATGTAGCGTTCATCGTGCGTTATTGCAAGGCTACAAACACAGATTGCAATCAAAAACCATAATTCATCATTCATCATGGCATCTTAGTACCAACATCCAGAAGCTATTCAATAGTGAATTGGATGGGATTAATGTAGCTCGTACCTTGCAGTTTCACTATCCCAGAATGTTTCAAAGAATTCCTTTTGAGCAGATGTTGACATTGTTTTGATTTCATTTGGAAGGAAACAGTTGAATTCGATCATTGCTTGCATTACTGCAATGCTTTTCTCTGTTTGGTCTAAAAAAGACGTTTAACGTTACTACAAATCTTGAGTAATTCTTACAGTGAAACAATTCAGTAATACAAGATCAATCAAATATAGAGTTAAAATAGAAAATAATATCAATAAAATATTTCAACTGAATACCTGACTGGATTAAAAAGAAGCAAAATTGTGTGAAAATCTTCAACAAATGTTCTGAGCAATCAGCATCTGATTGGTGTGATTTGATTATTTTTTCTTTGATGCCAGACAGTGTTTTGATGCTTTTCCAATAAGCTGAGATGGTATTCTGCATTGTAAATCTGGATAATTCCGATTGGGTAAATAATAAATATTCTTGCCACAGTAATCCTTTGTTTGGACATTGAAAAATGAACTCGTTCCACTTATCAATAACTCTTTCAACATCAAACAGTTCTCGAAAATACTTCAAATATTCAATGATCAATTGAACAGAAGATGGATTCTTTGCGACTGCTTTTTCTAATATGTTCAATTTCTTTTCAGCTATCGCCTTTTCCTTCTTAGATGTCTGTCCAACGCTAAATGTTGAGGACATTGATTCACGATTCTCGTCATAGAAAACATTGTCCTGCAACTTTACTAATTCAAGCCATGTTTGAATATTGCTTGAGTCCCTGCTTAATTGTTCGTTATAACATGCTGTTTTTCTAGTAAATTCAACTTCACTAGCTTGGCTGTTATCTGATGGTTTGACTTCTCCAAAACTACCTGGTTTTATTTGAGTATCTTTTGAATAAAGTGGAACAAAATCACTAATGCCTGTCGGTGGCAAGACTTTTGACTCTATGAGCAAACTACTGGCACCCATACCATGATCAGCACTGGCAGTATGCTTTACACTAAAATACCTCATGTCATTGCTCTTTTTCTTAGCTTTTTTCTTTCTGTTCCTTCCATCTGTCCAATGAATGTCCTGAGTTTTTCTCAAACCCAGGCATCTAGCATCAGCTTTGCGATTGTAATCAGCAATATCAAGTCTATACAATGTATCATATCTCAAATTGTCTTTATCGCATTTATGATCAATTCTATACCCATCATCTGTCCTTAATACAGCTTCCTCCAGCCAAATTGTATTAGGTTTTTGTTGTTCAAGATATTTCTTTCTTTTAGCCTTTTCTTTCTTTCTTTTCTTTTTCTTTTTCTTTAATTGCTTCATTTCCTCCATTTTGATTTCATCAGAAGACTCACTGGTGCTTTCTCTGTATCTTTTCTTGTCTTTATCTCTTTCAACATATTGTAAATCTTCTGAAGAATGTGGCAATGCGGATTTACTCTTAAAGTTCTCTCTTTCATTTTGATTGACAACATTACCATTGCTGGCATCAGCTGTTAGCTTGAAACTGCTAAAGCCTGTCAAATTTCCTGCAACTTTATCAATGCCACCTGCAAAATTAAATAACCGCATACAGCTACTAATCATGGCTGATGCTTGATGAACTGATGATGTGAAATACATTAACAGGATGACGTCACAGATCACGCATACTTGTAGGCCTATACTCACCAGAAGTTATCTACTGTTAAATTAACAAATAACTTGCGGAAATTAATACAAATAGATCTATTCTACTGCATACCTTCATCTTTATAAACGTTCTGATTTGTTATTGAGGGGAAAAGAAAGTTCAAAGATTTATTTTCTTCATAGGCCATTCGTGGATAAGCAAAGCACATGAGGCTGACGAGAATGAGTATACACGAAAGTCATCGATGATGGGAATACTAAAACATGTAATGGAACCACCCAAAAAAACCCAGAATGGTTGGAGAAATTATTATTGCTGACTCTTGACAGTGACAAGTACTTCTGGGATTTGGCGCACGTGTTTTTCATTTGACTGTCAAGATAACACAAACTGAATTCATTGATTGAGAAACAATACTCTCAAATAAATGTTTTTGACATTCTCTCATATGTTTTCTGGTTGTTATATAACAAAGTTATGCACATTTCAAGGTAACGTTTAAAAGTTTCGCATTTTTGTCCTCTCAGTCAATTAAGTAACATTATTGTGTGTCTTGTTTTCTTGAAGGAATTATAAACTTTTGTATAAGAAGCGTGCATTCCCGAAATATCAAAGCACACCTGTTAAACTAAACGAAGGAAACTTTCAAATAAATGAGCATAATTTTGAGCACGATTTCAACTGCCTTCTTTGTTTAGGTACTTTCGTTTCCTTTTCTTTTGTCACAAATTTGAGTGGTCGTCTTTGGCAATTTTATCAGGCATGTAATAAAAATCGCCCATGAGACTCAGAACACAGTGGTAGTAAAAATGCAGTTCTTAGAAACAATATCGCAAACAGAACCTAGTGAAATTACGATAAAACCTTTTCGGTGAGTCAAGTTTCGTCTATCTTTTAATGAAACTTTCGAGTCCAGTCACCGTTTGTGGGCTTTTGTTGCAGACAAATTTCAACCCAGTGTGAGTGTAAACACGCGGTGGGACTAAGCATTAATAATAATTAGAGCTGGGCGCTCAGAGCCCCCAGCGTTGACAATTCTTAGGGCCTGATTATATGAGAGTTTTCAGCCCGTTTGTAACTTTAGCCGGGCTGAAATTTCAGCTCGGTGTTACGGTTAAAGCGTTGTGAAAACAAAGTTGCGATTACATGATAATATTTCAGCCCGGTTTGCCGAGCTGAAATCTCAGCCCGCTTTTATCAAACGGGCTGGGATTTTCATCTTGGCCAAACGGGCTGAAAATTTTCATGTAATCGCAAATCGAAATATTTAGCCGGGCTGAAATTACGAGAGAACAAAAGAAACCATGGCGATGAGTGCAAATGATTGCGATTCTATTTCTACACCACAGGATTTTCAAACTAAACACAGCGGGAGCGAGCCACCATATAATCGCTCAAAATCTCAGCCCGGGTAAAGTTACAAACGGGATGAAAACTCTCATATAATCAGGCCCTAATAGTCTTGACAATTAAAAGAATTTGTTACGAAGAGCATTGAGTAATAAAATTCCAAAGTTTGGCGCCTGGCTTTATCCGATGTCGTAGTCGTAACTATAGTCGAAACCTACTAATTAGCGCCTTCTGATCGTTTTGAGACAATTTTCAGCTCTTTAGGACAATTGGTTCAAAAGTTGACAACGAGGCCTCTAGCGTTGACGTAAAAATAATGGCGGAAGATTCAGGAAAAGCACGTTGCTTCATTCGCACAGGCTCGTCTGAAAGAAAATTTAAAACACGAATAAAAAAACAGGAAATTAACACTGGAACTGAGAAAAATAGAAATAAATAAAATGTAAATACAATTATAGGATTAAATTAAAATTTTTATTTTTTATTCCAATGCAACTAAAATAAACTAAATAGCTTTCAAATACTTCTCACAAGTAATAAAAATAAAAAAATAAAAAAATAAAAAAATAAAAAAATAAAAAAATAAAAAAATAAAAAATAAAAAAATAAAAAAATAAAAAAATAAAAAAATAAAAAATAAAAAAATAAAAAAATAAAAAATAAAAAAATAAAAAAATAAAAAAATAAAAAATAAAAAAATAAAAAAATAAAAAAATAAAAAAATAAAAAAATAAAAAAATAAAAAAATAAAAAAATAAAAAAATAAAAAATAAAATTTGTTGCGCTCACACACCCCTTGTGTATACGCATGGATAACTACCCTTAGCATCACCCTAGACTCTTGGGTGTTGCACTACCATGAGCTCTTGCGAGTACATATTAGATGAAGTCTAACTCTCGAGCATCATGGCGGAGCCGCTGAAATCCATTGAGGTTTTGTTTGCCCAAAGGCTGGTCTCTCAACCAGCCCGTCCAACATGCTGTAGTGCCAATACAACATGTTGACGGGGCGGTAACTGGCTGGGAGTCGAACCCACGACCTTCGGCTTGGCACACCGACGACCTATCCGCTAGGCTATCCAGTCACACTTATATATAGTGTCGTAAGTTCTAGTCTATAGAAGGTGTGAACACGTGACGTTCCAATCTCTAAACAGGTGGGCAGACATGCGCATTAACATGTTCCTGGGCAGCCGCCATCTTTTACTCGGCTCCCCTTTCTGCAAAAGATCTGACAAAAATTTTACTGTCACAGAGTCGTGCTTTTTGTTGCTTAAAATGCGAAAAAAATTAGGGCAAGGAGTGAATGCGAAGGTTGGCGAGGAATCGACAAAAAGAGGGAATTCCCAAGGATTTTTCATTCGTAAGTTTTCATGTTGTTTTGTACAAAATTAAGTTCAACTAGCTAGGGTAGGCCCATACACTTTCATGTCCCTGGAGCCAGATTCAGATTCAGAATTAGATTCAGATTCGACAATAACCAACAATTGATTGTCCATAAATCTTTGAGTTGTAAGTATTAAAATACCAAACCCGAATTATAGCCATCCCGATGCAATTACCTGTATTTTGCAGATTTTTCGAAAATTTTTCAGCCAGGGTGTTCGTCTATAATTCAACTCGTACCTACATGCAAGTACGTAAATTTTAAGCCAAGCCACTCCTGCGTAAATCTGTCTCAAACAACTCGTAAAATATATTTTCATCTTTCAAACCCGAATTATAGCCATCCCAATGCAATTACCTGTATTTTGAACATTTTTCGAAAATTTTTCAGCCAGGGGGTTCGTCTATAATTCAACTCATACAAGCAACTACGGAAATTTTAGGCCAAGCCATCCTTGTGTAAATCTATCTGAAACAATTCAAAAGATAAATATTCGTCTTTCAAACCTGAATTATAGCCATCCCAATGCAATTACCTGTATTTTGAACATTTTTTGAAAATTTTTCAGCCAGGGGGCTTGTCTATAATTCAACTCATACAAGCAACTACGGAAATTTTAGGCCAAGCCACTCCTGTGTAAATCTGTCTGAAACAATTCGTAAAATATATTTTCATCTTTCAAACCCAAATTATAGCCATCCCAATGCAATTACCTGTATTTTAAAGATTTTTCAAAAATTTTTCAGCCAGGGGGTTTGTCTATAATTTGACTTATAGAAGCAAGTGCCCGGTTCTGGGCCCTGGACGCTTATGCTATTTTGTTCCTGCTGAATCGTGGTAGAATAGAAGTGAAGTATTATATACGTGTTTCAAAGTATATTATAAAGTACCATAATACTTTGATTAAACGCCCCCTGAAATAAAGGCCCCCTATTTTAAATTTTTTTCAATGAAGGCCCCTCTATTAAACGCCCCCTTTGAATAGACGTCCCTTGTGGAGGGGCGTGTATTCGAAACACATAGAACCGAAGCTGATCTGATCAGAAGGCCCTAAATAGTATGTTTTGATCATTTGTGAGCCGAATTTCAATGAATTTCAATTTTTCATTTCTCGACTTTAGGCTTTCATGATGGATACATAAAGTTATTCACTACTCGTGAGCATTTGAAATGTGTAACTTTTGAACCAAGTGTCCTAGAAAGCTGAAAATTGTTGCAACGTGATCAGAAGGCCCTAAATGGTATGTTTTGATTTTTTGTGAGCCGAATTTCAATGAATTTCGATTTTTGATTTTGCGACTTACGGCTTTATGATGGATACATAAAGTTATTCACTACCGCGAGCATGCAGAGGAGAAAGGTGGTCAGCATGCGCAGTAGCGTTTATTGATTACTGCGCAGGAGCGTTTCTGACGTGTTGTATCTTGTCTGCATGGCAGAGGCCTGTTATGTCTTTTGGGGCAATGAGAAAACCTGGAGAGCTAAAGCTGACTCGCTATACTCCGCCGTACTCAAAGTGGAGATCTTTGTGAATGCTCTGTTATGGGCCAGCCTGTTATGGGCCAGCTTGTAGACATTGGTCAGCAGCCAAAGATAGGACATGCATACATTCCTTGTGCTACTTTTATGGGCTCTAACATCTTCGGCGTGCATTAAGCATTTTTTCACCTTTCGCCTGGAAACTCGTGGAATAAATTTTTGCGTACATAAAATGTTGAGAATTTTTACAGTCAGCAGGTACATAAAAGAAGTATTCCATAAATTTGTTTATTTTTACCTTGGGAAGACTTCCCTTTGTCTCACTTCTAAATGCGACTGGTAGGTCTTGTATCTGACCAGTTAGCTGGCTGAAACCTTTTGAAATTTATCTACTAGTTAGGTTAAGCTGTGGTTTTGCTGGAATCTAAGGGGATATATCTGGCTACTTCAAGCTGTACTTTTGGTGGAATCGAAAGAAAAATAGGAAACTACTGCATATAAGGCTGGTTTATTTGAGCTCATCTTCAATTTAGCTAGTCCTAGCTATGCTCTAAGATTTGGGATGGATATCAGTTGTGATGGAGAGTATGGGGGTATCTGGGGCTACCCCATGGCACAGTTATACTGGAAATTACTAGAACTAATACTTTTATTTTTATTTGTTGCAGTCACTCTGTGCTCAAAAGAAGTGGAGTGCTGATTAAGAAAGCTGATTAATATCTTGAAGGAAAGGAAACTAAGATATTTTGGGCATTCGATATGGCAAAATAACATATACAGAAGACGGTCAGATAACATATGCAGAACACGGCAAAATAATATATACAGAACACGGTTAGAAGGATATATAGATGGAAAAAGAGGTCTCGCATGGATGAGTTGGCATGACAACATCAAGGAATGGACTGGTATGCGGCATGAGAAGGCAACAAGAACTGCAATGGACAGAGATAAATGGAGAGCTACTGTGTCATTCAACGTTGAAAGATTTGGAACATGGAGAAGAAGAAGAGGTCACTCTGTTGGAATCCATTATAAAGAATGAAGATGGCTTATCATGGGATGCAATGTCATTTTGAGGAGATAAGAATTTGATGTTATTTTTTAAATTTTGCTCTATAGTTTATTTCTATCACCATACTGCTTCAAATCCAAAGAAAAAGTGAATAAGATGAATATCCTTTGGCAATTGAAAATGGTTAGATTTTATTCCCCATACTGTTTTCAATGAACCAACTTTCATGCGATGTGGCATGCTGCATTTTCTTTCTTAAGAGTAACCCTATATTTCTGCAGCATTTTTACCATTTCTCACAAGAATGGGTGCTTTTCAAAGGGGTAAAGGGGGCATTTGATGCATTTTTTGAAGCATTATGGTGTATTATTGTTTTTGTTAGTCTATGGGTGGACGCTAAGTTGACCAATGCATACATTTGTTCCACGTTTTCTTGTGCGCTACGGAAGGTCGGAACACGAGGAAGAACAATGAACGTTTTAGAAGTTAATAACAGAAAATATATTATTAGATTACGTTGTCTCTGCATTGGTCAATTTTGAAACTGTCTTTAATGCTTATTGAAGATCTTTGCAAAATATTTGAACATGTTTTGCCCAAAATTTCTGAAAGCAAAAAAATTACAATTTGGTTGCCTCTACTGTACGAATTTGTTTTCCTTCATATTTCCACAAAACATGTTTTGTCAATTATTACCAATCCCCGTTTTGAACTGAATCTATTTCATTACCAATCCCCGTTAAGGATAGAAGATTTAATAAGCAAAGACAGTTTCAATCTCTAGGGCTATAACTATTTATTTTATAAATGTTGATGTTAATGTTTTTTAAATTTACTTTTAGGTTAGTGATGATGTAAGCACTTGGCCTCGTCCGCCATGCCAAGCCCTGGTCCTGTGGAGTTGCTGTTGGTCTACCTTGCTGCGTCATATGGTCTTCATGGCTCATGGTCCCTGATTCTGGTTCAGCCAGTTGTCATATTCCAGAACTGCGTCCACATTCCTATGGTGAGAAAATTTTTGTATCTATAATAATGTTGCTCTTTTGCGATGTTTTATATCACATGCATATCCAAGTTCACGAAATTCATAAGGACTGGAGCTAAAGGGCTTGAAGCTGTTACATTTCTTCATTTCTGTGGAGTGTGACTTGAAAAGGACGAGAATTGTGATCTGTTCGCATCCAAAACTAGGAGGTGTATTGAGCATTGTACGCGTCATCGTAGTTGAAGCCTGGGTCGCTGAATTTGATATCGGTTTGCTCTGATTTCATTTACGCAAAAGCTTGTATCCTGAACCTTTAACCTGGTATCCCTAACCGTTGCTCCCAATTAGGTTATAACCCACTGATTTCAACGGATATCTTGTGCATTATTGTGTTTTTTAGTTTAGTTTATTTAACTAGAATATTATTTGTTATTTGATTATAATTTTGTTGGTAGTCTTCGTAGTAATTTTGAAGTCACAAAGGCAGTAGAGATTGCATTGATTTTACCAGCAGTTCCAGTGATAGAATTGATCTTGCAAGCAGTTATTGGCATGCTAACACTGACCATGGTAATTATGGCAGTTATTTTACTAGTAACCACAGTGGCAGTTACAGTTGAAGAACATGCATTGGTCTTTCTAACAGTTGATGTTACAATGATAGTGGTACTATGGTACTGGCGGGGGAATACTTTTGCATTAAACTTTTGTTCAAATTGACATATGTAATGTATTATAGTGGCAGTATTGGTCATAGTAATTAGACTTGCAGTGCAAATAGCAACAGCAATCATATAATTAATCTTAGTAAGAGTTTGAGGTGAATTAAAAGAAGTATTGTTTTGCATTTCATGTATGCCAAAATAGATTTGCAATGTATGCAGTTTTTTGGAGCAATATATGTATCAATATACAGGTAATATATCCAGTTATATTGGAGCCATGTGTAGCAATAGAGAGATAATATTTTAAAGTTATATCGGAGCAATATGTGTAGCAATAAGTAGGTAATATATCCAGTGATATTGGAGCAATATGTGTAGCAATAGACAGCTAATATATCCAGTTATATCGGAGCAATATGTGTAGCAATAGACAGGTAGTATATTCAGTTATATTGGAGCAATGTGTAGCAATAGAAAGATAATATTTTAAAGTTACATCGGAGCAATATGTGTAGCAATAAGTAGGTAATATATCCAGTTATATTGGAGCAATATGTGTAGCAATAGACATGTAATATATTTAGTTATATTGAAGCAATATGTGTAACAATAAATAGGTAATATATCCAATTATATCGGAGCAATATGTGTAGCAATAAATAGGTAATATATGCAGTTTTATCGGAGCAATTATACAGTTGTATGTACCAATAGATACGTGATGTATGCAGTCATGTTTGAGGAATGTATGCAGTCAAACATATATTTTAATTGCAGCATTAGTCGTAAGTATAATGTTAGTTACAGTACAAGTAAAAGCGGCAGTAATCACAGTATTATTGTTTATGGTAGTTTAAAGGTAAATTAAAAGAAGTATTGCTATTTCTTTTATTTTATCTTAGCATGCTTCTTTGATAATAAGTTTTTTGTTGAGAGCTGAGTTTTATTAGTATTTTATTTTATTTGCACAAAGATATTCCTTTGACTGAGGTGAATATTGTCTTATTCAAAGGGTCCAAAATCTAGTGTGGTCCTCGCTTTTGTGTTGTGTTATTCAGCCATTCGTCTGATCAAATAATGATGATACGACCTGGGGGGTGCAGTAAATGCAATGACGCTATGGCCTACGGGGGGCAATGCTTACTGCTCTCATGATTTATTTGCCTCAACCAAAACAATGGTTTGTTTCTAAAATTTGAGGCCTAGGAACGTTTAGCATATTTGCGAACAGGTCACGTTTTCCGACTTTGAGAGTTTCGTTTCACAGTCTTATAGATTTGTAACATGCTTCACAGCAAGTTGTTTTTATACGTTATTTCGGGCTAATGAACTTGGATAGACTTGTGATTATAATACATCGTAATTGAGTTGCATTGTATAGATATATCATTTTCTCATCAAGTAGGAATGGACGTAGGAATTGACAACTTGGTTGAGCTGGCTGGGGGACCTTGAGCACATGAGATCATATGACAAAGCAAGGCAGCCAACAGCACTCCACAGGACAGGGCTTGGCATGGCGGACGAGGTGAAGTTTTATTTATTCTCCCTCCCACCTTTCACGGAACAGAGCGTCCGGGACAAACCAGCGACCACAGGGGCTCAGGTCCCCTATGGCCAAAAGCTACAGCAACCATAAGGGTACAGTGCCCCTTACAGCTGCCGCAGCCATACCCTACCCCCCAGTTTGAGCCACCCACAGCTAACCCACCCTTCCCTAAAGCTAGCCTAAGTACTAAATTACGATACTTATTGCGCTTCTATCCTGTTGCTAAAATGCGCATCCTTAAGTTATCCTAAGTTATTATCCTATCACTAGAAGAGAATGCCTTGAATGAAATCCTATATGTATTTATTTATTTAAATTAGATTACTCTTTATGTTCCTTAAATTAGCCTATGCCTACAATTTTCCCAAAAAAACACAAGCCCTAAGTTTTTATTAGAAATGAATTGTACATAATAATGTAATAGAAAAAGAAAAAGTATAAATTATGTCCATTGATGATTGCCATAATGACGACTTGTGAAAACATTTTGGCTTCCTTGGGTGAAACATCTCGGGTGAAATATCAGCAACTTGATCTGTAATTAATAAACACAACAATTAACATAATAGGTAGAATGATTAAATATAATGCAAGCAAGAACTATTCTAGATACACGAGATGTTGTTGGCAAAGTTTTGAACTTCGATAGCGATCGACGTTGAAAAGATAAGATCCTTCAAGCGAAATATAGAAATGGCGACCGGTTTGAAAAAATTCACACAACCCGGACAACTAATTTTGGACAAAAACGTGTACAATGTCTTCAAAAACAACGAGAAGAGCTCCTCAAACTGTTCAACACAAAGATGGAAAAGAGAAATTTCAAACACACCTTGAATATTGTTTCAAAATTCGCTTCACTTCGTGTCTATCTTCTTCCATCTTCGGGCGGTCGGGCGACATTTCTTTGCTTGAATTTAAATCGAAATAAACAATTAGAAACAAAACTAAACCAAATTAAAACAAAGCAAAGAAAACCGAACTAAGCCAAGCCAGCTAACAACACAATAAAATAAGATTCAAAACTCTCAAAGATTCTCCGTATGAGGTAGGCCCAAAATAATGGCTGCCAAATCCACGTCCATTTCAACATCTCACTTCTGGCACAATGCACACATCGTTTATTTAAACAGCAATTAAAGTGTCAAATATTCAAACCAGTTTTCTTACCAGTTCAACATAGCCATCCAAATTAAGACAAATAGGTTTAAGTTTAATATCTAATCAAATTTTTCATAAACTATCTCCATGTTCTCGTTCAGCTCCCCATTCCAGTTTGCTCAGGTCAGCAGGCGTGGCGTGGTTGGTGGTTGGTGTTGGCACGCGGGAAAAAGGAAGCACAGGGACGCAAAGTAGTGCATTTATCTCCAAACCCTTCTCCTGGAAGTTGTTGTAAGGGGGGTCGTGTCTTGAAACATTGGAATTGGAATTTGCAAAAAGGTGCCTCCCAATCACAAAGAAAGAAAACGTGTTGGTGGTGAGGTTAATGGTTGGAAAATAGCCCTAAATATTATAAAAAGCTAATTGGAATCGTATGAAATCCGTCTTGGCAATTTAATATTCTTGTTACCACCATGAATACCGCGTCCAAATATCTAAATACTTGCTAACACGAAAACGAGGTTGTCAAATTCTTCAGTGGACAAATCATAGAGAAAAGCTACAGGTGGCAATTTGACTTTTTGCACTCCTCAAACTGTTTGGCGAAATCTCGATAATTTAAAAAGGAATTCATGTTGAAGATTTCTATATTATACTGCTGATAAAGTTATTGATGAGACCCTGTTTGGGTCCGTGAAAAACATTGGCAATGACACGGAATGTCAGAGAATCCTATGAATAGTGAGTATTCTTCTATTTAATCAAATCTGTCGACTATTCGTGGCTCGTTAATGAGAGAAAAACTCATTGTTACAAAGGTTGAAACACTGCAAACCCAATCATGATCCTTATCTTATAGTTTGAAGCAAAAGAGCACTTGAAATAGAGCTTTAAAACTCATATATCTATTAAAAAAGCACTTCATTCTAGCGTAAATTTCTTCAATTCTTAGCATAATAGGGCCTCGAGACGTAGCAATGGAATGAAGAGCGTTTAAAGTGTTTATTTGTAGATTATCGCTATCAATTTTATTTTGATTTTAGTACCTCTTCCTGCAATTGTGTTCATAGCAATATTATTCGGATTCCTGATGATATTATGCATAATATATCAGCTGTTGAAAAGGGACAAATGTTGCCAACTTCACGGCCGAGAAGGGGACGATACAGAAGAAACCGAACTATTGATACCCGGAGAAAACATTTCAACCGACAGCAAAGAACCGGGTGCGGATCAATCACATGCATTACATCCACTTATAAATACAACGAACGCTCTAATATTAGGAGATACGTCAATAGAAAATACGGGAATCGAAAGACCGGACGGCCTAGCAATAACAGCTGACACGACAATTGATATGTCTTTATCAGACGCCTCGTTTCCATCTATTGAACTATTACCGGTTGAAGAAGAGCCGGTATCAAGCTGCGGAAAATTGTTGCTGGAAACAACATTTTCTCCTGCTTCTAAAAAGATGATAATCTCAATTGTTCGAGCTGCGGATATTCCCGGACCTGAAAGAGGCGGAATGCCCATGGTTCAAGTTCATTTAACCATATTACCGAATCGTAAATTTAAGCACCGGACAAAAGTAAAACCAGCTGAAAGCCCGGTCTTTAACGAGAGGTTTGTTTTGTATCCGGTCACTGTTGAAGCATTGGAAGAAATGAGTATGAGAGTGAGGCTATATGGAAAGAAAAAACTGAGCAAAAAAGTGCTTGGCGAATTGGAAATATTAATGACAGAAATTGACTTACACAGTGATTTATCAGATGAGCCAATGTGGAAGACTTTATTACCCTATGGAATGGTGGTAAGTGTCATCTAAGTGAGTCTAATAACATTTTGGGTATACAGTGAAACCTCGACATAACGCCCACTTGTTGGACCGATGATTTTGTCCAATTTGGGCAAGGCCGTTCCATAGAAGTGTCAGTTGCATAGAGATTGCTTTTGCAAAAAGATGACTAATTTGAAAGGTTGTTAGGACAAATATAATTCTCGATTGTTTGAAAGTGTCCACTGTTTAGAAGTGTCCCATAATAGAGGTTCCACTGTATCAACTCACGCCTGAAACCCGTTATATTTGTATTGATTACATGCTATTAATGTCATTTCAATATTCGGCTTATTTGCTCAGCATAGCCGCGGAATAGTTGATAGAAACTATATAGTAAAAAAGTCGCCACAATTTATGATAATCAATACAAATATGAAAAGGGCCTAATGGCTGATCCAGAGATTTAACGCGTTTTCTATTGACTATTCCTAGGCTAAACTGAGGGAGCAACGAGAGTTATTGCTTGAAGAAGAAGAAGAGGAAGAAATGATGCAATAAATTTGTAAATAAAATAATAAAGAACAAAAAGCCTCAAACATAACTGCAGTATACAAATCTAATCTATATCGCATCAACAAAGTTAATGAATGAACCGTCCCGAATGCAGACCGAAATTTACTCATTAACTAAAACTACCATGGAATGCAATTCAACCTTTGTTGCAAAATACTTTTTTAATAGAACTGGCTATGGACTTACAATTCTTACATGGTTAATACTGCATAATTGCTAATATTTTTTGTTGAATGATTGCTAATATTTTTTTGTTGAATGATTAACTCGCCTGAATAGGACATTTGTTTTGTGGAGAACCGTATTTTAGTAATCAAAATTGTCGTTGAATTTAGCCCCCAGCTCCAAGACCAAAGTCGACAGCATCGAATAAAAGTAAGGAAAAAGAAATTCCAGCTGAGCTTCAAATTTCCTTACATTACATGTCATTGACTGGACGCTTAAAAGTCGAAGTAATCAAAGCAAGAAATCTCATTAAAATAACTGGGTCAGCAAGTCGAGGTAAATTTCAATAATTGATAATGCAAATAAAACATGGAGGCGTTGGTAAGACAGGAGCTTTCATTCAGAGCTAAGCAAAATCAACATATTTGAAAAATGTTCGTTCTATTTTATAGCAACGTGTGTTCATATCTTGTTTCTGGGTCCAACTGGCAAGTGCGAAGGCCAAAGCATAACGAAAAGCAGAAAAGGACCGGAACCAGAATACAACGAAACATTTATGTTCACAATGGGGCATAAAGAAATACCACAAGTGGTACTAACAATTTCGTTACGGTCCGGAGGCAGAGTACTTGGTTGGTTTTCACTCGGTCGGAATTATACTGGCAGCCGGGAAGAAAGACATTGGAAACGATTGGCTGAAAATAGTGACGTGACTCTAAGACAATGGCACAAACTACTTGGTGTAGGGTGAACGGAAATATTCTACCAATTTATAATTTTTGCGGCGTAATTTTTGTAAATAACATAACGCATGTGTAAATAGGTTAGCGGGCTATTTCAAGACGCCTGTAAATTTTATAAATAGTTTTACAGTTGATAAGACCTGTTTCGCATCACATGGTTGAATAAGCATGAGTGAATTTGAAGTTGTAAATAAAAATCTTGGGTGGGAGGGATAGCAGGACCTGTGCGTGAGGAAAGTCTGCTTAGCTAAAATATAAGAAACACTGAAATGCCTTACCATAATTTACAGGTATTACTGAAGCAGTCTTTCTTTAAATTTGACCGTGGAAGTACCTTGAACATCCTCTAGAATGACATGTTTAAAATCACTATCTTCTTTGCACGTGCCAAGGCCGGGAAGGCCGCAGAAAAGGAAGACTTTTTGGCCTGCTGTGCATTCATGTCAGCGGCTTGCTTGCGCGCGCATTGAAGTCAAATAATCAGCTGATCAATGAATCAAAGTAATCACATCAAAATTTTCGATGGCGGGAAAGCAAAGCAGCAAAATAGCAATGGCTGAAGTAATTTCGGAAGCAACAGACAAAGTGCCGGAGAATGTTGACGTTCAACAGGAAAATACAACTCAGGTTGGTGTATGTTGCAAGATTTCAGTGTAAAATTTGAATGCAAAACTTTTTGCTGTAGTAGAGATGACTTGGCCTTCATTGCAATGCAACAAAGGACTTAGAAGTTGTTTTGTTTTGGCCTTGCTGTCTGATGCTCTAATATTTTACCAATTATCTTTCTAGGATGAAAAATTAAACGAAACTTCACTGTTGGAAACTTCGAGTTTTTGCAGCAACAAAGACGGTATATATTGCAAAGTTAATTTAACTGTTTTCTTTCTTGATGTTAAATTGCTGCAGATGCTTTAGGCATATACCAATTATCAAATTTTTAACCTAACAAAATGTATTTGTAGAAGCAAATAGTGATGGTGATAATCTTAATCAATGCATCGAGGATGCAATCAGAGACGTTTGCACTTTTAGAAAGACCATACCTTTAAAAGTTGCAGAGCTGGTTCAACAAAAATATTCAGCACAAAAACTGGAATTTGTAAGTTTGCAAAGAACCTACTTAATATGCACTATATTGTATATTTTTCTGATGTATAATGTATTTTTGCATACACACTGTAGATTGTATGTATTGTTTTCCTTAGATTTACGAATCTGACAAAGGGACAGATGCGTCAACAAGAATTATAACATTAAAAAGTAACAAGATGGTATTTAATTATGAATTATTATGAAGTTATCATTGATTTCCTAGCCCGTGTTAAAATATCTTCATAATTACAGGGTTTGATGAACTAAGGGATTTGATGGAAAACACTTCAAAATTCAACACTCTAAATAATGTAAGTACCAGGAAAATTGCAAACTTGGTCATGTAGTTATAATTTTTGCATTTTTGAAAATTTTCAATGAAAATCATATGCTTTAATTTCAGGATCTTGTCAAGATTAGAGAAGATTATAAAAGCTTTAAACAGTTGAAAGAAATCAAGAAAAACATAAATTTAAATAACAGTATAGACCTTCCTATTGGTGAAAAAAGAAAACGAAACCTTACAGGTTCATTTGTCGAAAGAAACAGTAAATGAAGTAATTTTACGACCAGATCATCAGTCAGCTCAAGTTGAAAAAACACCAGCAAAAGAAATCACAACAAAATCTGACAAATCATCTTCAAAAATCCCTCGATACAAAAAAGCAGCGACCCCTTCAACGCCATTACCTTACAACCAAACAAAAAAGATCACTTGAAAAAACATGACAATCTAATTATGACACTATTATTTAACTACAGAAATATTCAAGTTCATATGTGAAGCAACAATTTAGTAACAAAACTGAACAATACTATATTTTTAAAAATATGTTATATACATGTGTTAAGAGAATTGTTTTTGTCAAATAACTTGACCCCTTGGTAGAGCAGCTTGATGATGCTTTTGATATGAAGCACGTATCACAGCCTTAATGATCTGGTGAAAGTTTCTGTTCAAATTCGGTACAAAGCTCAGAAAGAATAGTTTGCCTATTGCAATCACCAATGTTCAAAAGTCGATCAAATATTGACTCCCAAAAAGATCTGTTCCATTTTCTGAAAAATTACAAAAATTCAATCACACCTTTAAAATATTACTGCTCAACAATATTTCAGTTATTTAATTATCATTTGTCATTATTTTATCTTGTAATGTTAGAAAATTAATTTAATTTTTAATTTTTTAATACCACTAATAGCACCATTTTTATGTTTCGGCTACAATTTTAATTTCACTTGATATTGTAGAAACATTGAAATAAAAAAACAAATTTATTATGAAATTATTTCAACTTACCTTGACAAAAACATTGTGGAGCGATATTTCCCATTGATAATTACTGGATTCAAGTAAGCTCCAAAAACAATAACATGAATAGTACAGGCAACACCATAATAATCAACCTAAAATAATAAAGAGTAAACATTACATAAAAGATGATAGCAAAATGTCCATACACAACTCTCCATCTTTTAAAATGACATTATAGTTGAACCTCAATAAGTCGACTACCATTTAAGTCAAACTCCTCCGATCTTGATCATTTTTGTATTTCCCTCGGGTTCTGTGTGCTTTATATGTGAACCTCAATAAGTCGAACAAATTTTTCTTCCTGTTGGGAGTTCGACTTATCGAGGTTTAACTGTATATGCCGTAAATATAACCAATAAAGTAAAGCAACCCAAACCGAAATTTAAATGTTCAAAAATTCCATACCTGGTACTTCCATGGTAAATTTTCTTTCATTTGAATACATTCAAATTGATCTGTATTACAGCTTCCAGTAAACTTGATATCTGTGGGATATACTGTCAGATCTATGCTTCTTCCAAAATCAGATAAGATCAGAGGGTGAATGTTGTCAATTACAGTATCACTGTCAAAATAAAAAAATAGATGCGTTTCCTCAATTAAACACCCATGCGATTGATTATTAATTACAAGTAAATGTGTCAGAAAACTTACCTTGTGAACAGGAAATTGTCTGGTTTAATATCTCCATGAATAATATTACAATCGTGTACTGTGTTGACAATCTTACAAATCTCCAAAGCATACGCCAAGGCAATCTGTTCAGTGACTTTAAAATTTTCCTGCTTCCATTTGTTTACCAGGCCCTAAAAAAATAAAATAAACAATAGTAAAACTATTAACTGTTGCTAAATAGAAACAGCCAGGACAAATAGCCTCAATGCAGTTGTAAGGCTAATTAATGGAGAGAAAGATCAATGGCAATAAGTCAACAAATACATGCACAACAAGGCGTCTGCTCCAATGCATGACTTACTAATAGTGTTTTTCCGTTGTAATAGGGATATTCGATAACAGCTGCATCGTTAAATAGGAATGCTCTTTCTGGTAAAATCAGTGAATTGTGCTACAAGAATATACAAAAAATAAGTTGCAACATTGATGGAAGTGAATTAGTCTCAAACACTTCTACGATGTTCATGCTGTGAGAATGTTAAGAAAAGAAATGATAAAGCAAAAACCAAACGTACAAATTCAGGACTGAGCTGCTGATTTTCAATTCTTTCGTGTAGTTGATCACTGATAAAAAATTCCCAACAGCACAAAACTTCTGACTTCATAACCTGTTTTCGAATTAAACTTGCAAACTAATATCTGAAGAGGAGTTAAATGAAAGAAACACCCTTGAAAAATCAACGGTGGAAATGTACTAAAGGAAAGTCGCAAAAGCAAGACTATAATAATTCACTTCTTATCAAATACAAGCTAGAGAAGCAAGTCGATAATTCCAGAAAAGAAGATGAATTCAATTGTGATACCTTGAGAACAGTTTCAATTTGCATCGGTGATTCTTCTGCCTTATTTTGATCAAAATAATGACACAAATAAACTTCTGAAAATCCTCCGCTGGCAATTTTCTTCAAGATTTTATAACACCCGTCACCTACAAGGAAGATAAATTCAACATTAGCTGATATTACCGTACAAAAAGCTTCAACATGCATTGAATAATCATGGTTAGAAGTCAGTAATAAATCAAATGCTTCAAGAGCTGCAACCAACCAATCATAAAACTTCTGTTTGCAGTGAATTTCTGGCATTTCGTTGCAGGGAATTCAAAGAAATTAGCATATTCTGAAAAGTCCAGTGCCATGACAAGCTTTTCAATTCGCTCAGTATTAAAAGGTGCAGGCAATGGGTTATGATTAGAATTATCAACGCTTCCGTTGGAAAGCTGATCTGGTCTTTTGCCTTGATGAACTAATGATTGACCATTGTCAAAACCAATTTGTTGAGCTTCATTATCATCAACTTCATTGATGGTTCCAAATGAGGGTTGGTTGAGATTTGTCTGTTCTGAGGTAACATTCTGAAAGCAGCCCAATGGGAAGACATTAGATGATCTATCGTTGGAATTTAATGTTGAAGAGCAATGTGAGGATCGTGTGCGATCGTCATCACTGCATTCAGGTATTATGCTCAGATCTTTCACTTGATAATCATACGCAGCCGGTATAGACAGTGGCTGTGGTGTTGTTAAAGCATTTTCCAGGTCGCTAATGCAAGATGGTATCTTTTGTTCTGCGTCAGTTAGAATCTCAAAACCACAACCTAAATACAAACATCAGCAATCATCATATTTAGACAAGGATATAGACAGTCTGAAAAAAATATCATAAAAGAAGAACAGAGCAAGTAGAAAAAAGCGGAGATCATATGGGAAGATATAAGCCAGAGTGAAAGAGGATAAGAACTAAGGAAGAAGCATAAGATATACTGTAAATTTTTTTAAAGCCCCCAATGGACGTGACAACCCCCCAGAGGGCTTATTAACATTTACGGCACTCACCCATGGAATTTCGATTCGTGAATTTTTTCTCAAAACTTCCACGTGTCGTTTTTTCATCTTCAGTTTGTTGAAAAGTGAATTCACTTTTATCACAGTCGAGTGTGGCATTAAACATGTCCATAATATCTTGATTGGCTTTCTTCGTGTGCATCGTAGGAGATGGCGCCCAAATGGGGCTCTTCGTTGGCATTGAAAATGCAAACGGAATATCTTTCGTTTGAGATTTGCTGCGAGCAATCAAAGGCGTTTTTGATGGCGGTGGCATTACGTCGGTAACAACACTATCATCAGATATGGGTACTATTCCACTGATCATTGCTGGGTCCTCGCAAACATTAGCAGCTGATGATTGTGGCTGGATGCTTTGATGAAGTCCTTGGTGAATATTCTTCACTGTCTTGTCCTTAAACGTATTCTCAGCAACATTATCACCGCCATTATCATCATTATCATCAGCAAAAATAGTAAATGGGATCGCATTCTTTGGTCTTTGGCCAACTTGCATCACTTTCGGAAACGCTCCAGCATTTTCCTTATCGCCATCATCACCTTGGTAACAAGCGTCATTGCCATCCTCAAATACTTTGAATTTCAATCCACTTGCAACAGCAGCTGGTACATTTTCTTTCTGTTCATTGTGATTGAATCGTAACATCATACCAGCATTGGTTTTCATTGGTTTCGGTTTGATTACTTCGTTTGGCATTTGCAAAAAGTGATGAATTGATTCATCTGCATTTGCGCCATCACAATGTATCACATCATTCTCATCACCATCAAACATCTTCAACGCCTCCTTCCTCTCATCATTCTTATTTGACTTCAAAAACATGGGAATGTCGAGACATTGTGACAACGATCCTTTATTTTTTTCAGCCTTCAAATCCTTCCTTCCACCCATTTTAATTTCGAAATCGAGCGCAGAGAAAGTAACATCTGGTATACCTTTTTCAATATCAATCATTTTCTTGACATCGCAATCCTTGTCACCATCATCATCATTCATGCTGATGTTGTTGGGATCTTGTTCGATTTTATTGATTGCTTGAATCGTGGAGATATCTGGTCCATTGAAGGCGTTGAATTTGCTAACATCTCGCCTTATGTCTGGTTGTAGGGAGGTCAAATCAATAACAGCTGTGCTTTGATATTTCTTAGGCATCAAATCGTCATCGCCATTATCGTCTTCATCGCCATAATCGTTGAAATCGTTGAAGCCTGAGAGATTGCTGTCGGAATGATCTTCCTGAAAACATTCAGCTGTAGACAACGATGTTACTGGCTGCCGAGGAGTTATTTGTAACTGATTTTCCTTGGAGCTCTTGAAACTTTCACAAACGTCTGGCATATCTGCGTCTGCATTGTTCTCTCGTTCACCGAATTTCAGCTTTTTGTTTATTTTTGCAACAAATCTGCCAAAATGAAACAATCAAAATTAAGAACAGGAAAAGCAAACTCCCAGTTGCACACACTTTTATTCTAGTACAGATGAAATAGTAAAAACAAACAATGTACTCTTGCTGTTTATCACATTCCATTTCGGCATCATCGTCATGTTGACCTTCAACACATTTCTCAGCATTTCTTACCACTGCTTCATTCATTAAAGTTGCATCCAGGACCATGTTAGTTAAATCATATCTTGTTTCATTCGTTGTCTCCGTGATTGGTGCTATAATTGGTCCATTCTTTTTTATCCAACGTGCCGCCCTTAGTTCTTCAAAAGAGAATTCTTGGTTTCCCATGTATACATCTGTTTTGCGATACATGACTTGTTCCTTTGAATTGACATTCTACGCAAGGCAATTAAAATAGCAATTATTGAATAATCAAGAGTAAAGCAGATCTTAACTCTGGAACACGTCATCACATACAAAACATTGTCAACGTTATTGTTTGAGCAAAAAACAGATCAAAGCCAACCTCAGTTATTTTTCCCAGAGGATCTGAATGTTGTGGTTTTTTGTCGATTTTCTTTGAGCTGAGTGGCTTTCTTTCAGTGATAAAAAGTTGTTTTGGTGTCTCACATGGCTTTTCAGGCTCTTCTTCATCAAAGTAAATGTTGAATCCAGGTTTCTGAGCTGCCTGGCTAGCAGCTTTGCTCACAATTTGCTACAATGGGAAGGGAATAAAGATGCATGCTACACATCTATGTAAAATATAGCTGCATATCTATGCAAAATATAGCTGCATATCTATGCAAAGCATAGCTGAATATCTATGCAAAGTATAGCAGCACATCTATGCAAAGTATGGCTACAAAGTATAGCTGTATATCTATGCAAAGTATGGATCTATAAAGTAGAAATCAATCTCATCATTAAACAACATACCTTGCCACTATTCCACTTGCCAGCTTCCTGCTTATTTTCTTTAACAATGATTGTATTAGTTGGAGGTTTTTTCCATTCTCCTGTTGCAGAAGGCAGCTTTGAGGAAGAGGGATTTTCATCACAAAAGACGGTAAACCCGACAGTTTTCTTTTGCTTTGAAGGCTGAGAAATTTTCAAACCGCCTGATTGTTCTAGAAAACAAAAAACCAAAGTTTAGAGGCGTTTTCATTTACACATAGTCATGAAATCCGTAAAGTATAAAGGTGAAGAATGCAACTTGTTACTTGATCTTCCATGAATACGATCTTCATTGATTGCTCCTTTTGATTTCTTCTTCAAAGAAGCAAGTGAAACTCTTGATTCTTCAGTTTCAACTGCAGCTTCTTCTTCATATTCTTCTGTCATCTTCACAAGACGCTTCTGAAATTCCCTACAAACAATATGTGGTAAATAACCAGCTAGATTAGACGTCCCACTCAAAAAGAGATAAAAATACAACGAAAAGAGAGCATAAAAGAAGATGTGAACTTTTAAAAAGAGATATAAGGTTGTGAAAAAGACTATGTCTGATAGAAAAGAAAAAATATAAAATAAAATATGATTTATTTAATGGAGGAATTCCAACAAATGAATGCTTGTTATACCTGTAATGTCTTTGAAGTCTTTCAATGGGTTGTGCATTTCTTGCCAGCCCAATTTCATAGACTTCAAACGCCTTTTTAAACTGATCAGACATTTCAAGAAGAGCAGTCCAGCTTTCATAAAAAAGAGAATGTTCCGTGCCAATATTCTGAGAGTACATGTAATTGAAAATTTCTGTTGGATCTTTTAAAATGTTAGCCTGAAACAAAAGAGATTTTGAATTTACTTTCAGAAATTATGGCTACAATAATAAAAATCTTTTGAAACATGCAATGCAGCATACTAACATATTTCAGCCAAATATGTAGGTACTTGATATCATTCCTATATCTTGCATCATCTTTGTAAATATGAAGACACCTCTCCATCAAATGAATTACTTCTGAATCAGAACCTTCTGGTGAGTGCTGCTCTGTCCATATTACATATCTAAAAACGCATTTGCAATAGTTTACCATTCTTTATGCAACACAACAATTGAAATATATTATATTGCACAAAAATCAAATTTTCGCAACAAACGGCTCACCTGTACCAAATATCCAACGGATCTGGTCCATCATTCGTGCGCAAGGCAAGCTCAAATTGCCTAAAAACATTTTCAATTATCATATTATACATACAGCTATTTGTTTGCAATTGCTATGTGATATTCAATTACTAATATTCCTATTTATTTCTACCCTTACCCCAACACGAGCCCCCGACCCCAAATCTTAAGAAAACAGAAGGCCTAAAACTTACTGTTTTTCATGATGCAACTTCATAACACGGTCGTTATTTTTCATTGGAGTCAGCCCCATCATTAGACTGGAGATATTTCGTCCTTCCTTTCTGGGTTGGATATTCTCTTTTGATAGTTCCCAGTCATTTTCCGCCATATCTAATCTATTAATTTGCTAAATTTGAAGTAATTCAAACGCCCTGCAATAACTTTAACCAAAACGTGTGAGTTCTGCAAAGCCAACGAACTTCAATTTCTGACTTCCTTCCTTCTCTCTTTTGAAAAGCAGCGCTAGACTAGACTCCAGGCTCCGTGCAGCGAGCTTTTAGTTAGGCCCCAGATCACATGTTAAAGTTAGCGGGAATTGTTGTCAGCGAATTCAGCGCGAAAATATTATTGCCCTCACTTTTATCTTAGCATATTTTGATAGTTTTTATTTCAAATATGATTGAAGAAGAAATCGAAAAGCAACTCGAAGAGGAATTCTGCGATGTCGGTATTGATATTGAAGGAAACCTTATTTTTCTTGAGAAACGTAAGTCTCTTTAGCAAAGAAAGTTTTCATCCTATGCTTTTTAGGCACAGAAAAACATTTGGTATACGTATAGGTACTATATATGAGCCAAAATTGATGCTAAACAGAAAATATATATAAGTTTCGCTTGTTTTCAGTTCGCAATATGTGCACATCGTTCAATTTAGAACCGTCTGAGCTCCTTGCAAAATGGTTCACGTATTCAGCCCTACATAATGATACAGACTTAACGATGGGGGTTATAGATGACTTTGGAAAGGTAATAAAAACATTCCTTTGACGAAGCAATTTTTATGAAAATAAAAGTATAATGAAATAAACCAGCAAATGAAATATTAACAATTATCTAAAACTCTTTATAGAGTGTTTCACAGTCGGCTTCAAGCTCCAAAATGTCAAGGAAACAAAAATGCACCCCACAAGCCCCTATCACATATGATCTAGAGACAATTCAATCATTGTATCCTTTCCACATGGCTAAGTTTATTCAATCCATTTGCACAGAGATGAACCCTCCACGCTTGCATTAGCACTAGCTTAATGATGCTTAGTAGCTAAATAATGGGGCTTCATTAACAAACCACACATATCAACATCTTTGAACCTTAACATCAAATTTCAATCAGCATGCATGATCAAGAGGAAGAAGAAACCATGCTTCAGGGATACTCAAAAACACCCAATGCCAAGGTAGCATGCAAGATCTATTCACATTCTTCCTCCTTACTTTTGAAATCCATTTAAATACCTTTCTATCCCCTACAATTGATATCAACTGTATGCAAACATTTGCAAATGAGGTCATTTTTTTCCAGGGAGTGGGAAAACGTCTCCACACCACACCAGAGGATGTGAAAAACAAACGGCTGGCAAATCAAGCTCGGACGCCAGCAGCAAAAATATTTGCTTCTTCTGCAACATTTTCTCCAATGTCGATGTAAGGAGTAGATAACAGTGTCTGCTGTCAGTTTGTCTTACGTTCTTGTGAATCAAATCCCTTGATAATCATAATGTGTTCTGATCATAGAGCCACTCCATCGCCCAAGTATGAGGGACGGAAAAATAAAGGTGACATCATTGTCAGCTATCCTGATGCAAGGAATGAAAAATGGCAAGGAACGGGAATTCCTTTGACCATCGAACCATTTGATAAAGATGTTGACTTAAAGAAATCATACAAATACATGTCTCAGAAAATATCCAGTAAAGTTGAAGTTCTTACGGGAATGATAAATACAATATCTGAGAATATGAAAGATGCATTCTCTCTCGACGACTCTGTCAGCTTGTTGAATAAAACTCAGGTACTGCAAAAATCAAACTGATAGACCAATGATCTTCAGGGTTGCTGTCTTCTTCCGGCCCTTCTTCCTCTGTCTCTTCTTCTTCCAGCTCTTTATCGTCTGGCTCTTTTTCAGTTGATTATTCCTCATGGGACTCCTCTTTACTTGGAATCCTAAATACAATATTGTTGACTACCTTTGATGGAATATTTTGTTTTGCAGAATGTAGTTACAGCAAGTGGAAGAATATGCTGTGATTCAGTCGGTAGATTGAACTCAAAGTCGATAATTCTCGAAGGATGTAGAAGACTATCTAATGGTGCAAGAATAAGATTAAATGTTGACAAATGTCCAAACTATTCATTGTTTCCTGGACAGGTAATGCCTCTAAATAAACTGTTCATAACTGTCTTTCAATTATTACAGAGCTAGTTGCATTATGTTGAATCTACTTGTCCATAACCTCTTTCATCAGGTGGTAACTGTGAAAGGCTTCAAATCAGAGGACACTTTCACAGTACATGAGCTTCATGATGTAAGTTTTTCAAGTCTCAACAATACACTGGTGATTGCTAACAACAACAACAACACAATGAGCCATGTTATTCTTGATGTCATATATTTTACAAACTCTGATTTTGTTGACAGGGCGTCAGACTTCCATTCTGCAGTGCATTTAACAAAGAAAATTATGTTAAAGAAGGTAAATTAGATCCAAATGTGTTTCCGACGTCAGATAATTGATGGTACATTTTGTATTGCTTAAATCATTGCCTACTTGACTTTATTGTTTTATGTTACTTAACTGATGACCTGAGATTCGCAACGCTTGCAGCAAGCAATAGAACGTTCCAAGAGACTTGACTTGGCCTTCATTTAAATTCTTGATTTCCATCTATTTTCATCCTGGTTTTATTTCAGATAATTTCGTCGTCTACGTCACATGTGGTCCTTACGCAACAAGTGACATGCTATCCCATGCTCCTTTGACGGATTTCTTGAAGATTGTAGAAGATGAGAGACCTGATCTTGTTGTCATGGTAAATTTGTGCCAGCATCTTGAATATCCTCCTGGTATTGCCTTGATCACGCCAAAGAGCAATTAATTTTTGTATATTACAAGTGGTGACGATATTTTTTCTTCATTTTAACAGCTTGGGCCATTTGTCGATAGTAAACAGCCATCCATCGAGGTATATAGCATTTATTAGCCATTCATAAGTAACCGATTCTTTCAGGCTTTAAGCTTGTCTCACTTCGCACCTTTGGATCTTCAACATCAATGTGACGTCATTTTGTTTTCTTCCCCGACAGAAGGCCGATGTTGATTTTGCATTTGAAGACAAATTTACTGAATACAAAGGAATGATCATGGCTACAGCAATAAGGTACACGATAAAGGAACCAATTATTTATTTCCTCTCTTAGATTTTGTCTTTTTTATTCACTTGATATATGTGAAGGCACTAATTAAACGTTGAATTAGACTCTCAATGTTTTGTTTTCAGTTCTGAATCGAAAATAGCATTTGTTCCAGCGCAGAGAGATATTTTCCACGACCAAGTGTATCCACAACCTCCATTTGAAATGTTTGAGAAAATGCCTGATAACATCAAAGAGGTATAATGCCTATGCTTTAATGATGAGAAGCGTGATATTGCAAATATACTGCAAATTACTTACATATGTGTAATATCTAATTTCTAGAAAATTCTCTCCCTTTCTGACCCATCAACAATGATGATAAACGATGTTGTTTTTGGTATAACATCCACTGACATTCTCTTTCATTTGGGAGCTGAAGAAATATCGTCATTGTAAGTGGCCACCTATTTCAAACATCATTTCGAGTATGTCTTGTTTCTTGTGATTATGTCAAATTTGGTTCACTTCGTTTACAGCGCTCCTGGAACATCAGATCGACTTGGCAGACACGTGGCTCACATCCTCAAACAACAATCGTAAACTGATAACATTGATGTCATTAAATGCTCATATCTTATAACTGACGTTGTCAGAACAGAGTTTAATTATTTGTTTTTATTTCAAACAGGTACTATCCGTTAAACCCACCCTCATCGGACGTGAATATTAACTATCTGCATTACCAACAATACTGTTCGATGCCAATCTCCCCAGATATTCTCATACTACCAAGTGATATCCGCTGCTTTGTCAAGGTAATATTTTCCACGCCCATGTTCCTGTTTCCTGCTCCCTGCTCCCCGTTCCAGCCCTCATAAGCCTCGGGTCCAACACAGAAATCATACACGTCTGTTACATTAGATTCATTTAAATATTGATGTCTCTGATTTTTGTTCCTAGGAAGTCGAAAGCTGTCTATGCATCAATCCTGGTCGTTTGGTCAAGGGCCACACGGGTGGAACATTTGCCAAGATTATGGTTAAGCCATCAAAAGTACCAAACACCGACAAATCTGTTGCAACTGACAGTTTCGTGCAAATTGTAAAAATCTAATATAACTTAACTGTAAATAGCTTTAAGCAAGTTGTCACTGTAAGCTTATAATGTTCAAAATAAGTATGACATGAAATAAGTTACCTTTATAACATTGTGTGTAATTTTTCTGGCTATCCTTATTGGTCTTTTGATTCTGTTAAACATTGATTGGACTCCTCGACTTTGGCTTTCTTCTTCTCCATATCTACTTTATTGTCCGATTCTTCAGTTTGATCTTCCAGAGCAGACGATTCCTGTTTCATTGTCAAATCTTTGCCATCTTCTTCGGCCTTTTCTATCCCAGCTTCCTCTAGTTTTGGAAGGCTTGCATCATCAGCTGTCACTTCGACATCTAAAATTGAAAACAGATAGTAAATCATTGAAACAATATTCACATTTTATTCTTCACACCAATTCGACTTTCCCCTTAGTTTTGCTGCAAATTATGCAAATATACGTCATTTGATATTTCTAAACCAAAACAAGAGATATAAACGATAAAGTAAGTAAAAAACAAACTTTGAAACAAAACGGGATTTACCAGTCGATGCACTTGATTGTTTCTCTTCATCAACCATAGCAAGAATATCATCCATGCAGACATCCGGGATATTATCTTTGTTCAACACATCAGCTTCCAATTCTTCAATATTCTTCTTCTCATCTGTCGCCTTGCTTTCCACTGATACTTCTTCACAGGGAAAGTAGTATTGCAAGAGATTTGTGTAAATGTCCCAGTCTTGTCGAAGGTAGACACAAAATACAATCAACTCAATCTGTGAAAGAACAAGCACTACTTTAAAAGGATGATAAACAACAAGCACTACTTCAAAAGGATGATGAAAAACAGGCACAAAGACGTTAATTAGTAAGTTTCCACTATATTCAAGTAGTATATTTCGAGTATTTCGAAAGATAGACCACGATTTCGCTCGATAATTCTTCAAAAGACAAACCTAGAATCACTTCTGATGCAATTATGAATTGCATCGATGTAGCTATCTAAGTAGCTATCCGCGGGAAATCTGGATCCACGAACCATTACTCCTAGAGAGCTGGCAATTGTCTCAACGTGATCAGTGGGACCTATTTAGTACAATTCGACTCCTTGTGAGTCATTTTTCAGTCTATTTCAAAATTTGATTTTTTCAGTACCTACTTCATGTATGATAGAAAGTGTAAAGTGTAAATAGCTATCCGCGAGAAATCTGGGTCCACGAACCATTACTCCTAGAGAGCTGGGAATTGTCTCAACGTGATCAGTGGGACCTATTTAGTATAATTCGACTCCTTGTGAGTTATTTTTCAGCCTATTTAAAATTTTGATTTTTTCAATACCTACTTCACGTATGATAGAAAGTTTAAGTAGCTATCCGCGGGAAATCTGGATCCACGAACCATTACTCCTAGAGAGCTGGGAATTGTCTCAACGTAATCAGTAGGACCTATTTAGTATAATTCGACTCCTTGTGAGTTATTTTTCAGCCTATTTAAAATTTTGATTTTTTCATTACCTACTTCACGTATGATAGAAAGTTTAAGTAGCTATCCGCGGGAAATCTGGATCCACGAACCATTACTCCTAGAGAGCTGGGAATTGTCTCAACGTGATCAGTAGGACCTATTTAGTATAATTCGACTCCTTGTGAGTCATTTTTCAGTCTATTTCAAAATTTGATTTTTTCAGTACCTACTTCATGTATGATAGAAAGTGTAAAGTGTAAATAGCTATCCGCGAGAAATCTGGGTCCACGAACCATTACTCCTAGAGAGCTGGGAATTGTCTCAACGTGATCAGTGGGACCTATTTAGTATAATTCGACTCCTTGTGAGTCATTTTTCTGTCTATTTCAAAATATGATATTTTCAGTACCTACTTCATGTATGATAAAAAGTTTAAGTAGCTATCCGCGGGAAATCTGGATCCACGAACCATTACTCCTAGAGGTAGTTGAAAAAACCAAAAACTTACTTTATCTGCATTGGACTCGTCTTGTAAAAAATTTCTGACAGTTCGCAAAGCAACATGGGCGGCGTCAAGTTGGGGATATCCTACAAGTATAAACAAGAAGAATGAAATATAACCACAAACCATTGACGTAACTACTAATGTTGGACGTCAGGTAATAGGAGATCGGGGGGAATCTCATTAATAGGATATTGTTTCTAATTGGAGCTCTCCAAAGACGTTGACTTACCGTAAACACCAGTTGAAATGCACGGAAAAGCCTGGCGAAAGAATATGAAGGTAGCAATTTAAGAAATTCACTATGATGCAGAAACTAATAGTATTTGCTGTGCTTAGATGAATGGTGCAAAAGGAGAAGCTTACTGAGGGATAAAACAACAAGCCTGTATAACTAAATACTTTACCATCGTCTTAACATTGAATTTCAATGCAGTTTCTAGGCATCGTTCATAGCATTGTTTGAGGTATGCTTCATGCTTGCCAAATGGACCAACAGTATGTATGATATCTGAAAGGGCAGGAAATTTTGCTACATTGTTGAATTCTTTACATCGTGTTGTATATTGTAATTTCAGACTAAAACGACAATGCAAAATCCCATCGCATATACGTACATTTTGCTGGCAGTTTATGACCTAAAATGATAAGAAAATGAGCTCCTAATCATACAATCGTTCCTAATCCAAGCAACTTATTACACTCTCAGAAGCTATATAGTCTCGGTTTTTAGCTTTGTTTGATTTTTTGAATTAATATTGGAATTATAATCACCTGACGTTATTTTTGCGTCGCCAGTATTGCAACCATTTAAAGTTTTGCATTCATCCAGAAGGCCTTTACCAGCAGATCGATGAATAGCGCCATCCACTGATAAAAAGACAATTGACATGGCAATTTCAGAATCATTGCTGCTGCGTAGCGGAACGAAGTGAAGCGGCTGCGCAGCACAATATAATCGAGTCCTTCTCGAGAAAAAATCTGTATGTGAATATGTGTGTTTGTTTGTCGGATTTTAGCCTGCGCGTGGCCTCAAATCCTCCTCCGCATGCTGGTTTTATTTTCAGTCAATTCATCAATGGCGGTCATCTTTTTGCTGCAGTGCAGCGAGTCGTTTTAGAAACATTGGGAAAACGATATTTGGTTGGCTTATTTGCTGGCTATTAACTTCTATTCGTAGCCAGAATCGAGAAGGCCCAAAAGAGGACAATTTTATTTCGACAATAACACAGGAGTTGCTTTCTTGTCGTGGGGATAAGTTGACAAATGAATGCCTGCAAGTGGGAGAAGCTGTGCGGAAGTATAGATAGTAGGCTCCCAAAACTATTGTGTCATCATTTTCACCATCATTATGTATCTTATTGTTTTTAGCAGGGGATATTGAAAATAATCCCGGTCCAGAAAATCCTGACTTCAGATTTCAAATTGTTGATGTGCATTTAATTTAGTTTTCTTTTTAATCTGGGGTTTTCTACATTTATTCCCCTGTTTTTGGTATTGTTTTGTTTACATGGTAAAGTCATATCAACAAAGATTTGAATTTTATCTTTGATCTTCAAACTGAGCGCACACCTTCTCTTGATAGAATAATTTCCTAAAATCTATTATTGCTGAAATTCCAAAATCCAGCTACGAAACGTAAATGTCAATAACAAATGTCAATACACATGACAGCGCTTCCAAGCACGCTAAACACCCCCTGTCCATATTTTTTGCAGGCACTTATTTCAAAACAAAACATATCTCTTAATCAAATGCTAGATGCTTTAGTCCTGATTATTCATTTCACATCACAGCAGCACTCATTTTAACAATGTTAACAGCTAGTACTACTAGTTATATCGTTCTGCAGAGAAAATCCCCAGAGAGGTGAAACAAAAATGATAGATTCCGATTGACAAACCTCCACCACCACCAAGTAATGAGGTATTAGCTGTATGAAAATAAATGAAAATAAATAAAATATTGCACAATTAGAAACGGTAATTAAAGAATCTTAGCATTTACTAAGGGGATCTATGGACGCATCCTATACAAACGTGACTTCAGTTGTTTGTGCTGTGTCAGAGTGGGAATAGAGAGGTTAATAAGTCATTGGTAATAAATTATTAATACGCTATTACCTGCATTGACGATAGCATCAATTTCTAATCTTGTAATGTCACCCTGATACAAACATATCTTGTTGTTCAGACTCTCGTTAATAGGATATGCTGTCGTCGGCAATTTACTTGGCTTGACTAGAATTAAAACCAAATTCAAGACAGACGAAAATAGGTCTGGATTCTGGACTCACATTGGAGAATTCTAGACTCACATTGGGAAAATCGCTGCAAAAGACGGTATTATCATCGATTGCTATAAATTTGAAGTCTCTGCCCTGAAACTACAACTATATGAGGATCCTTTCAGCAAAAAACCGCATCTCTATCTTGCTTGTACTTCGAAATCAAACGGGAAATATTTTGTCACTTGCTCCTCGACATGGCCGCCTGGTCAGGCTGGCCTACCGTAAACATGGTAAAAATTTCAAAGTCTTTCATTTTTACGAAGTTCGAAGTCTCTGCCCTGAAACTACAACTATGTTAGGATGTTATCAGCAAAAAACCGCATCTCTATCTTGCCTGTACTTCAAAATCAAACGGGAAATATTTTGTCACTAGCTCTTCGAAAAGGCTGCTTTTCCAACTTGTCGAAGTGGATGTCACCGTTACGAAAACACGGAACAAGCAGAACACAGACTCACATTGGAGAATTCTAGACTCACATTGGGAAAGTCGCTGTAAAACACGGTATTATCATTGTTTGCTGTAAATTTGAAGTCTCTGCCCTGAAACTACAACTATATGGGGATGTTTTCAGCAAAAAACCGCATCTCTATCTTGCTTGTACTTCGAAATCAAACGGGAAATATTTTGTCACTTGCTCTTCGACATGGCCGCCTTGCCAGACTGGCCTACCGTAAACAAGGTAAACATTTCAAAGACTTTCATTGTTAAGAAATTTGAAGTCTCTGCCCTGAAACTACAACTATATGGGGATGTTTACAGCAAAAAACCGCATCTCTATCTTGCTTGTACTTCGAAATCAAACGGGAAATATTTTGTCAATTGCTCTTCAACATGGCCGCCTTGCCAGGCTGGCCTACCGTAAACATGGTAAAAATTTAAAAGTCTTTCATTTTTAAGAAATTCGACGTCTCTGCCCTGAAACTACAATTATATGAGGATGCTTTCAGCAAAAAACCGCATCTCTATCATGCTTGTACTTCGAAATCAAACGGGAAATATTTTGTCACTAGCTCTTCGAAAAGGCTGCTTTTCCAACTTGTCGAAGTGGATGTCCACGTTACTAAAACACGGAACAAGCAGAACACAGACGAACATTCTTTTCTGGATAAACATTGGAAATCAAACGGGAAATGTTTTGTCATGACATTCAGATGGTAACACGCTTAGTTTAAGTTCAATTTCGACTTCAGTTCGTCTTGCGTAATTGATTACATTTTTTGCTTTTGTACCCCAGGAATTAAGCATCATTGCATTGTTATGTCACTTTTTGGTATTTTCTCATGGATTTCGGAATTTATATGAATTACAATACTGCCTTGCGTGTACGTCCTAATTGTTGATTCCAATTTACCTTTACCTTTAATATAAGTAGCTTCTACTTGGAAGTTTAATTTAGTTAATTTTGGAATATTGTAAAAGACAGTCATATTCTCTTTGCTTGTCGTTTATGTCTTTGTCAATTCTTGTTGCGGGAATCTTTCTCAAATGCACCCAGTAGGCATCGTGTCAGGTAAATTTATATCTGCCATCGATGAATCTTGAATTGAGTTGAATTGCCATCTATGTTGGAGGCTGTGCCTATGTATCCGATCCGTTCATTTACTTTAACGAATAACCGTATTTCAAAAATGATTGTTAAGGATAAGAAATTTGATAAGTATTGGCAAAAGTAACAATTTTTCAATTGTTTTTATCGAAAGTTCCCGCTCAAGCGGACTTTAGACATATTTTTCCTCTGTTCTGTTTGTTCCGTGTTTTAGTAACGTCAACAGCCACTTCGAAAAGTTGAAAAGGCAGTGACAAAACATTTCCCGTTTGATTTCGAAGTACAAGCAAGAAAGAGATGCGGTTTTTTGTTGAAAACATCCCCCTATTGTTGTAGTTTCAGGGCAGAGACTTCAATTTATAACAATCGATGATAATTCGGTCTTTTGCAGCAACTTTCCCAATGTGAGTCTGGAATCTCAAATGTGAGTTTGTGTTCTGCTTGTTCCGTGTTTTAGTAGCGTCGATATCATAGAGATAGGATATAAGATACACTAGAGTGCGCACTCCAATTGACGCATCGATACAAAAGTTGAAGCATTGGCGGCCATCTTGTTGGAGGCTCGCGAACGAAATTTACGGTCTGAAGCCTTATAATTCATATGTAAAATACGTGGATATTATTATAGCTGAAGATCAAATAAATACTCAAATGTTCGTCAAATCATGGTCGGTTCAACATATTAAAGTTTTATTGGTGGATCGAATGTATTACTACCATTTCCAGAAGACCATATTTTGCTGTGGAGTGCTATATGAAAACAGTGGCCTTGGCATTTTGCGATACGAAGTACGGGCGAATTTGTATTTTACGGTTTATGCCCAAATGGACTAAATTAAATATCAATCGATAGGAAATGACTTCCTGAGTACGAATCTGCAATACAATTTATGGAACTCGCCCGCATTCAAAAGTTATGCCCCTTTTTATCGGGGGCCTAACACCTACAAATCACCGATCCACAGCAACTAAAGGTGGGCGCACGTAAAAATATTGCTAAAATCTTTTAAATGCAGAGGTCTTTTGTGAATATTATTGCAGATTCATACTCAGGAGGTAATTTCCGATCGATTGATATTTAATTTACCCTATTTGGGGGCAGTCGGTAAAATGGAAATCCGTCTTTCTAAAAATAGTAGTAATACATTCGATCCAACAACAAAACTTCAATATGTTGAACCGACTATGATATTATGAAGGTTCCAATCTTTATTTGAGGTTAAGCAACCGTAATATCCACGTAATTCTTGTTCAAAGTATAAAGGTTCAGACCGTGAAAGTCTGAAATGAGCCTCCAACAAGATGGCGTCCAAACTGCGTCACCGCCCGGGGCCTGGTTCGCACTCTAGTGTATATTATATCCTATCTCTATGGTCGATATCCACTTCGAAAACTTGGAAAAGCAGCCTTTTCGCAGAGCTAGTGACAAAATATTTCCCGTTTGATTTCCAAGCACAAGCATGATAAAGATGCGGTTTTTTGCTGAAAACATCCCCATATAGTTGTAGTTTCAGGGCAGAGACTTCGAATTTCTTAAAAATGAAAGACTTTGAAATTTTTGTCATGTTTACGGTAGGCCAGCCTGGCCAGGCGGCCATGTCGAGGAGCAAGTGACAAAATATTTCCCGTTTGATTTCGAAGTACAAGCAAGATAGAGATACGGTTTTTTGCTGAAAACATCCTAACATAGTTGTACTTTCAGGGCAGAGACTTTGAATTTCTTAAAAATGAAAGACTTCGAAATTTTTACCATGTTTACGGTAGGCCCGCCTGGCCAGGCGGCCATGTCGAGGAGCAAGTGACAAAATATTTCCCGTTTGATTTCGAAGTACAAGCAAGATAGAGATGCGGTTTTTTGCTGAAAGTATCCTCATATAGTTGTAGTTTCAGGGCAGAGACTTCGAATTTGTAGTAATTAATGATAATACCGTCTTTTACAGCGACTTTCCCAATGTGAGTCTGGAATCCCAAAGTGAGTCTAGATTCCAGACCTATTTTCGTCTGTCTTGAATTTGGTAGAATTAAACACCAAATTCAAGACAGACGAAAATAGGTCTGGAATCTAGACTCACATTGGAGAATTCTAGACTCACATTGGGAAAGTTGCTGCAAAAGACGGTATTATCATTGATTACTACAAATTCGAAGTCTCTGCCCTGAAACTACAACTATATGAGGATGCTTTCAGCAAAAAACCGCATCTCTATCTTGCTTGTACTTCGAAATCAAACGGGAAATATTTTGTCACTTGCTCCTCGACATGGCCGCCTGGCCAAGCTGGCCTACCGTAAAATGGCAAAAACTTCAAAGTCTTTCATTTTTAGGAAATTAGAAGTCTCTGCCCTGAAACTACAACTATATGGGGATGTTTTCAGCAAAAAACCGCATCTTTATCATGCTTGTACTTCGAAATCAAACGGGAAATATTTTGCCACTAGCTCTGCGAAAAGGCTGCTTTTCCGTGGATATCCACGTTACTAAAACACGGAACAACCAGAACACAGACTCACATTGGAGAATTCTAGACTCACATTGGGAAAGTCGCTGCAAAAGACCGAATTATCATCGATTGTTATAAATTTGAAGTCTCTGCCCTGAAACTACAATTATATGGGGATGTTTTCAGCAAAAAACCGCATCTCTACCTTGCTTGTACTTCGAAATCAAACGGGAAATATTTTGTCACTTGCTCCTCGACATGGCCGCCTGGCCAAGCTGGCCTACCGCAAACATTGTAAAAATTTCAAAGTCTTTCATTTTTGAGAAATTCGAAGTCTCTGCCCTGAAAGTACAACTATGTTAGGAAGTTTTCAGCAAAAAACCGTATCTCTATCTTGCTTGTACTTCGAAATCAAACGGGAAATATTTTGTCACTTGCTCTTCGACATGGCCGCCTGGCCAGGCTGGCCTACCGTAAACATGGTAAAAATTTCAAAGCATTTTATTTTTAAGAAATTTGAAGTCTCTGCCCTGAAACTACAACTATATGGGGATGTTTTCAGCGGAAAACCGCATCTCTATCTTGCTTGTACTTCAAAATCAAACGAGAAATATTTTGTCACTTGATCTTCGTAAAGGCTGCCTTTTCAACTTGTCGAAGTGGATGTCCACGTTACTAAAACACGGAACATGCAGAACACAGACGTACATTTTTTCTGGATAAACATTTGAAATCAAACGGGAAATGTTTTGTCATGACATTCAGATGGTAACACGCTTAGTTTAAGTTCAATTTCGACTTCAGTTCGTCTTGCGCAATTAATTAGATTTTTTGCTTTTGTACCCCAGGAATTAAGCATCATTGCATTGTTATGTCACTTTTTGGTATTTTCTAATGGATTTCGGAATTTATATGAATTACAATACTGCCTTGCGTGTACGTCCTAATTGTTGATTCCAATTTACCTTTGATATAAGTAGCTTCTACTTGGAAGTTTAATTTAGCTAATTTTGGAATATTGTAAAAGACAGTCATATTCTCTTTGCTTGCCGTTTATGTCTTTGTCAATTCTCATTGCGGGAATCTTTCTCAAATGCACCCAGTAGGCATCGTGTCAGGTAAAATCATAGAGATAGGATCCTATCTCTAAATTTATATCTGCCATCGATGAATCTTCAATTGAGTTGAATTGCCATCTCTGTTGGAGGCTGTGCCTGTGTATCCGATCCGTTCATTTACTTTAACGAATAACCGTATTTCAAAAATGATTGTTAAGGATAAGAATTTGATAAGTATTGGCAAAAGTAACAATTTTTCAATTGTTTTTATCGAAAGTTCCCGCTCAAGCGGACTTTAGACATATTTTTCCTCTGTTCTGTTTGTTCCATGTTTTAGTAACGTCAATAACCATTTCGAAAAGTTGGAAAAGCAGTGACAAAACATTTCCCGTTTGATTTCGAAGTACAAGCAAGAAAGAGATGCGGTTTTTTGTTGAAAACATCCCCATATAGTTGTAGTTTCAGGGCAAAGACCTCAAATTTATAACAATCGATGATAATTTGGTCTTTTGCAGCGACTTTCCCAATGTGAGTCTAGAATTCTCCAATGTGAGTTTGTGTTCTGCTTGTTCCGTGTTTTAGTAACGTCGATATCCACTTCGAAAACTTGGAAAAGCAGCCTTTTCGCAGAGCTAGTGACAAAATATTTCCCGTTTGATTTTGAAGTACAAGCAAGATAGAGATGCGGTTTTTTGCTGAAAACATCCCCATATAGGTGTAGTTTCAGGGCAGAGACTTCGAATTTCTTAAAAATGAAAGACTTTGAAATTTTTGCCATGTTTACGGTAGGCCAGCCTGGCCAGGCGGCCATGTCGAAGAGCAAGTGACAAAATATTTCCCGTTTGATTTCGAAGTACAAGCAAGATAGAGATACGGTTTTTTGCTGAAAACATCCTAACATAGTTGTACTTTCAGGGCAGAGACTTCGAATTTCTTAAAAATGAAAGACTTTGAAATTTTTACCATGTTTACGGTAGGCCCGCCTGACCAGGCGGCCATGTCGAGGAGCAAGTGACAAAATATTTCCCGTTTGATTTCGAAGTACAAGCAAGATAGAGATGCGGTTTTTTGCTGAAAGCATCCTCGTATAGTTGTAGTTTCAGGGCAGAGACTTCGAATTTGTAGCAATCAATGATAATACCGTCTTTTGCAGCGACTTTCCCAATGTGAGTCTAGAATCCCAATGTGAGTCTAGATTCCAGACCTATTTTCGTCTGTCTTGATTTTGGTGAATTAAACGTATGTTTGATCACATTATACTGAGATAACAAAATAAGGTACACTGGAAAATTAATTGCAAATGAACTGGAATAATTATCTTAACTGGTAAATTTTGAAGTGTTAAACCTTTTTTCTTTATCTCGTGTTTCTTCACGAGCCAAAACATGGGCCACGTGATCAAATTCTTCACTTCCTCGAAATTGCTTCCGCATCTGTATAATTTTCTTTTCTCATCCAGGGGCATTTCAAGGTATTTCTTTCCATATTTATTATTGTCAGGATCTCCATGAACTTCCCCTTTCGATATGCAAGAACAGCAGGTTAGGATATTCAACCGAGGGTTCGTTCACAGGCCAGGCCAAGGCCGAAAGAGGGCCTAATTGAAAACAACAGATAAGAAAGCAAGGAAAAAACTGCATACTTACGACGTAACTTTTCTTTTAATTCTTCTTGTCTTTGCGGAGGCTCTGAATGTGATTTAGAAAGTGAGAAAAATTTGTCTAGAGTCGATTGTTGCTTCTTTTCAGCCATTCTGCAAACTAGGAGAAAACGAAATCGAAATGATGTCAACATCAGAAGTGAGGATGTGACACATCGTATCCCTGTGACTTAATAAAGTTGTTTGAATGAAAAGGAAAAACTTTTCATTCAGTTTTGAATTTTGATATTAATTTACTCATACCATTGCTACAATTACTAAATGTCAACTTTTACATTTGTAAATATCTTATAATTGTCCAAAAATATAACTACTTTACAATACGAAGATCTACAATAGGTTATTAAGATATTTCTTTGAATCGATATTACAAAATTCCACCCTTTCCTTGAAATTACCTTAGAATTCAAATAAGGCATACCCAATTTATCCTAAGCTCTTTTATATGTCCGAACACAAATGACGTTCAAATAACAACGATAGATAATATAGCACACCTTAAAAGAATTAATAATCAAAGATTTCCTCATATTATTAGTTTCATAATATCTATCATCGTTTTGGTAGTTTATTATCCAGTTCACTTAATTTTCTCTTTCTGAGTTCCCTGACTGTTGTCCATATACCATCAAATGTTCTTCCAAGATCACTTAATCCATGACAATGCTTTAAGCACTCGGAGAAGAAAGCCATATCTGACGTCACAAGTCTGTGAAAATACAACATGAAAATAGTCACGTTAGTTGGTTACATTTAATCTCTACTAAAAGTATTATTCAGCATAGCTACAGAGACATGTATAATAAATAGTTCACCCGCTTTGTGGACTTCCGTCATTCATTATTCCAATCGAGGCCAATTTTTCAGCCAAGCAGTTCTTAAATGATCGTCGAATATCACGAAATAATGACTAAAAATTGCAAAAATAACATTGTCATGATGGAAAAAGAGACTACCATTGTAATGTATTGTAAGTAATGAATTTTCAGGTGGGGGCTTTATTCGATGGAAGGGGCTTATTCGGAAGTGGGTGCTTATTTGAGAGGATTCATGGTGTGTGGCTACGATTACGTTAAACTTACTTCCATTTGTTGCTCTTGAAATACAGAGTTCAATGTATCATGAAGCTTTAATATCTGCTTGACAATAGCACGCATTGCAGATGACGGCATTGGTGGTCTTGCCGCATACTAATCAATCAGTAAAAATGATTCATATCAACATTTGCGATGACAACAAAGTATTTCGAATTCATTATTATGAACATCAAACGGAAAGGATAGTTGGTAAGAAGTTGATAGCTGATGAATACCTTTTCAAGATGGCTATTAAATACTTCGTCCATTAAACTAACTAGTTTGGATATGATTTCATGTCTGTGATTACTATAATCCTGAAAATAAGAAGAAAGAAGCCCAATGAAATAATGTCTTGTACCTTCAAGTTGAAATAATACTGAAATAATAGTCTCAGAAGTAACTCAACTCAACTAGCCATCAGTTGTACTTACTTTTAAAATCTGATCAAATTGAGACAGAAGAACGTATTGTTTTGGTGGAACTCGAATTTCGAAATGATTTTTGAAGACTGGAATGTGGAGAATGATAACTTCCAAGCACTGTGCTGCAAGAGCTGAAGCAAAAAACAAAATAAACTTGTGAATACAGAGGAGAGAAACAGATTGATAAGCAATGGTTGGAAGAATAGAATTGGAATCGAAGATAAACTGATGGCTACCCAAATGCTTGGCTGTTATGGTTTTTAATCCAACAGTTTTCAAAGCACCGGCACCAAGAACCAGCTGGCACAAACGAGAATTGTAAATCTGGAGAAATGGATAAAATTGGAAAATATATATACCAACTCGAGTTGAAATCAATAGGATAAGCTTCACTGATTGTAAAGATGGATAATCTACCTTCATTATTTCACAAAGTTTTGTTAAAATTTCTGACGTCAGCATTGGAGCGTCGTCAACACATTGGCAATATTCTACAACCATTTTGATAAACAGAAGCAGTGTCCTACAAATAAAATTATCATTTATTATCAGTAAAAATCATTAATTATCATTGATTACCATCATTGACTACCATAGGTTAACATTGATAATAATATCACATATTATCGCAGTTGGACCATATGTGATAAGATATAAGCCAACAATCGTTAATACAAAAGAAATTGGGTATCAAATCAAAAGAATAGGCAATGAAATTTTACATACCCGACCACGACAAACTTTTGTCCTTTTATTACAAGATGGTCTGAAGCTGTACGATTGTCTTTTTTCTCATCTGAAACAAATAAAACAGTTTGTACAGTTGATCTGTCTTTCAGGGCAATGTGATGATGCTAGTTGCTAATGTCATTCAAATTTTCAGCAAAGAAATGACCGTTCACTTACTTTCTCGTTTCAACTTTGGAGAAGACGAACCAGACTCAATTTCTGCAAATGAAATCATAGTTATAATCAGTCGACAAAGCATCACGTAAATTTTACTGACATTAACTAGAAAGATAGAGATGTTTGAGCTGTTTATCAAAGCCATACCATCTGAGATTGAATCAACCAAAACCTGAAACTCATAAGGAACATCAGCTTGCTTCCAGCGTTCATTGTCCAATATCAATCTAAATATAACAGTATTCATAAGCACAATAAAACATATAATCAGTAAATTAGCTCAAACCACATGTCACAGCTCGATATATAAAACAAAGTTTCTGCAAAGCATGGTTAATCATTGATATTGTTCTGGTAAAAGTATAACAGCAAACCTTACCCCATTTTCTGCTTTCGTTCTTCGTGGAACGTCTCTATAAATCGCTTAGCTTGTGACAGTAATGTCCCCCGCAAGTTATGACTTTGCTTGCCACATATCTGTTCACAATCACCAACAAACGCTTCGACAATTCGAGCCAATGAAACGAATTCACTAGACGATAGCTGATCCAATGCACCACCCTGGTAAAAACCAAAAGCATTGAAAAGGGCTTCATACCATGGTAGATACAATGTGCTGACATAAGAACTTAACGAAATTGCAGTCAAAAAGTTAATGTTCAAATCTAACCTTGGCTCTTATATTAATCAATTTTGAACATCTAATCTGTGAGAGTTCGCATGCTGACCATGTAAGTTCTTTGCTTTCAGATGAGAGTCTGTTGTATTCATTCGAAGACAAAAGCCTCGAAGAGTCACTGGAGAGACAAATAATAACACAGGCATATCAAGAATCAATGGCTTTAAGTTAAAGACACACAAGAGAAGGAACTGCAAATGAATGGCCAATTCACCTTTCGTTTGGATTGGACATTCCTTCGCGTAGATTCCCCTGATCGTCCAGGTCCATACCAGCTGCTATCATCAAAACTTTCATTATTCCTTCGTGAATTAACTGAAATCAAAACAAAAGGGCCTTAACAGACAATGCCTTTATTTCTAAAATGTCATACTATACAGCACATACTAGTCAAGGAATAAAAATTATAATAAATGATAATAGATTACAATAAATTCTATAATTATATATTCATAAAATTATATTAAATCATAATAAATTATAATACAACTAAACTGACCTTGACACGTTTCAAAATATTTAAAGAAACATTGAAAACATTTTCCATTAAATGAACCCATTCTTTGTGTGAGATTGCTCTGATAGATTCGCCAACTTTGGGACTAGAGAATATAAAAAACGAAGAACTTAAGAGCTCAATAATACCCTAGTTCGCGTGTTATGTATCTCATATTAGCAATGTATGTTGGATAAATACGTCGGCATGTGATTAGTTAAGAGTAGATTCGTTGTTGTGTATTTAAATTTTCTAAACTTACTTGTCTTCCTCGTTATCTGATTGATTCTGCTCGAATACAACATCGTGAACAGTCTAAAATGAATAAATTATCCCCAAAATGAAAAAATGTTCATAGTTTAGCCATTGCAGACAGTAAGCCCAAAGTCATCAACTAATGGACGTCGAACTCAATGATTAATTAACCTCAACCAACCTGTTTGATGGCTAATTTTATCGTTGCGTAAACTTCGTCTTTATATAAATGCAGAAAGCGAAATCTCTTCTGACGAAGCAAACCAAGAACAACCGAAAGAAGCCGATCCTAAAACAAAACATGACCTCCTGTAAATACGACAACTTCCACAGCTTATTCACAAGTCAAATTCACAAAGTCGGGGGGTTGCAACAAGTTAGAAATGAACCTCTTCGTAAAGTTCACTGGCATCGTCGCTTTTTGTTGTCTTGTTCAGATTTTCAACTGCAAAATCGACAAAATCCGCCTCCATCATTCGCTCGATAATATTCTTCATTTCAGATAATTGCGAGCCAAGATGTCTTGAAGATAAAATCGATAGAATCAAAGACTATATATTTCAACAAATCATTACGATAAACATAATAACAATGAATAAAATACGAAAGTGTTGTAGATGAATGGATCAAAGTTGTATGGCTAATTACTTGAAACATTGAACACCAGCAAGTTCTTGTTGTAATATTTCCAGGGATGTGTCAATCAAATCCAGAGCACTGACAAAATCAGAGGTCGATAGCAAAATTTGAATAGTTGGCTGAGTTTGATGTATTGTGGCCATCAGCTTTAACTGTGAACAATAGATAATCTTAATAAATTAATAAAAAGGATTGAAGGACGCTAAGCCTAAACACAACATTATGTAATTGCCTTGAAAATGCATTGCACAGATGTTAGCATACCTTTTCTTCGACAAGAAGATGCCTTGCTCGCTGCCGATAAAGACGTATCACATCCAATGTTCTTTTTATGAGGATTCCTTCAATGTTACCCATCTGCACCCTGCCAGAGATAAACAGCAACACTCGCATTAATTACATTAATTATCAATACCGTTCAAGTAATAAATTATCACAAAATAATAATTATCATAATTATCATAAATAGAACAGCGTACCGAAGGTGTCTGACGTCAGCACATGTGCTTGACACGTCTGATTGTAATTGTTCTTGCGATGACATTGTTCTGAAGAAATCGTCTGATCTGGAAGCAATTTGTTGCGCTAGTCGGACTTCCGTCGTATCAAGATAATGACTGAGCTGATTGAAGGAAATAAGCAAATTATAATCAGACAATGAAATCATGGCAAACAATGTTTTGTCTAAAGCAGACTGAAATCTCAGAGATGGACCTAACTCTGGGTTTAGTAACACAACTTAGAACCATATTAATTGTTGGGGAAATTCACCTGCTCTTGGAGCAATTTCCTTGACTTCCTTGGTGACATTGGTTGGTTTGAGTAGATGCCACGCTTCCCATCATGAACACTTGACCATGGTAAAACTTTGTTGAATGTTGACGGATCTTCAAGGGAGAAATTCGCTTGTAGAAACATCTGAGGAAATGAAAATAGATGTGATTAATAAATGCAAATTTATAACAGTTAAGCTGAAAGCAATAATTCTATGTTTGGTTTATGATATTCATTCGCATTTAGATTAAGACAAACAGACCTCAGGTATTTCTTCATGATCTCCATCATCTAAAAATGAGTGAAATGAGATTTTAGTTGGAATACCATTGAACCATTGGACAGGATAGCAAGATGCAGTGTATTAGACATTAAATGTAAAAAATACCCAATGCTTGATTCTGTGCACTTGTTTTGGCTGCTCTTGTAAAACCGACATCTCCAGGTAAAGATGTTGAGGCAAAAGCTTTGCCAGACTGACTGGCGGCTTTCTTCAGCTTCAAATGGCCCATGTGTTTCTAAGATAAGAGAAAACATTGAAGAGATATCTCAATAAAAAGTTGAAGAATAATCGGTAAAAGTTTAGTGTAATATAAACTCCACAATAATAGCAACAGTAGCACTTACAAACTCCATTCTTCTAAGATAATCTTCAAAATAATATCTTGGCACATTGGGTAGTCGAGTGAGTGGAACAACTCCCTGGGGGACAAATCCTTCACCCCACAGCTGTGTGAAAAAGTCCGCCTGACGTCCATGTCTCCGGGGATCATTGAGAACAGTTGAAAGATTCTGAGACGATGTATTTACCCAAGATTTGACATTGTCTACTTTAAATAAAGGTATTTTGGGCTTTGCGATTGATGACTTTGACTCTTCAGTCTCTTTCTTCATTGGCTCAACACGACCTGAATAATAATGAAAATATTGGAGACCAAATCAGATGGGATTATAACAGATGGAGAATAGAATAGAATGCAAGCAATAATCCAACACTTTTCATTACCATCAAGAAGAACGTGGACTTTCTCAACATGATCTTCATAATCTTTGCTATTAACTCCTTCTATGGGAAGAGACTGACAAACACCATGTCTTCCATAATGGCAAACAAATGATCCACCTTCCTTGGTGCAATGTGACAGCCTTAAATGTCTTCTAAAGTCGTCAGCAGTTGTAAATATATGTTTATCTCCACAAAGAAGACAAAATCTCCAAGGATTGTCTGCAACTGCATCTGCAGTTCTCAGCATTGCCATAACTCATACAATAAATACCACTACCTTGCATACTCTATATGATAGTGTAGCCCATATTACAGCAGATAATTTCATCAATATGATATTACAACTGCACTGAAGTCCAGTTCCATGCTGCTTACATGAGGTTAAAGGACATTTTATCCAGATTCCAATTTATGTCGACTAATGCTGCACAAACCAAAATAAAATCAATGTACACGATAAATAAAGTGCAATACTGTGTAATTAAATAGTTATTTACCAGTTTTTCCTTATCTTTGTTCGTTGCAAGTGTCAATATATTCGAGTTAAATTGCCACCGGTACAAATTTTGACCTTCATTGGCGGCGCTGTAAAATAACATGCTTCCGAATCCGACTTCGGAAGATGAAAACAATTTCTGCTGGTTACGAATACGAGGCTCGATATCGTCCATGTGGTCATTCATTTGGATTCTTCTCTTCAGTAGCTCCATAAAATTGCTATAATTTTCTGGTGTTGACTGATTATTGTTGAAAAGAAATGCTAAGATGGCAAAGCAGTTATCAGGAGTGTTGAAGATCTATATAGGCGCAGGCAAAGCAGCGCCTGCACCTCCAATTGGGCCTGCATTAGGACAGGTAAGTGCCCTGTTTTTAGGCCCCAATTTTAAAATTCACTTCCCCCTGTCCAAAAATCGTCCAGAAATCTTTTATTATTGTTTGCTAAATGCTATATAATTAAGCATGTTTATTGCACGCGCAGAGAGGAATCAATATAATGCAGTTTTGCAAGGAATTTAACGAAAGAACCAAGAATTTGAAGCAAGGAATTCCGATCCCAACAAAGATAACATACAAGGATAGAAGTTACACATTTGAAACTGCGTCACCTCCTGCCACATACTTTCTTAAAAATGCAGCAAATATAGAAAAGGGTGCATCAAAGCCTGGTAAATATAATTAAATAGATAACTCAAAACATTGTACGTTGTATATACACGCATTGCAACTGTATATGAATAGATGGATCATATTGGTTCTCTTCCACAGGAAAAGAAACGGTTGGAACTGTAACACTGAAGCACATCTATGAAATTGCGTGTGTCAAAAAGCAGGATAATATCATGAAAAATGTGTCCCTAGAAGCAATATGCAAATCACTGATTGGATCGGCAAAAAGCATGGGCATCGTAGTCATACCAGGAAGATCAGATACTGCTGAATAAATTATTTTCTTATTGATTCTTCAACTAATGCTCAAGTTTAATCAGGTTTATTAAAGTACCTTGTACATTTTGTCAATAAAACTAATATTTTGCCAAACATACTATCGTGGTAATGGTAATTTTATTACTGTAAAATCATTTGCTGCGACAATTTCTCCGTTGAAATTCTCTCCAGCCTGTTTTACTAACTTGTCAAGGCTTTCTTCTCCTTTCTTCAATTCATCATTCATTGGTCGATATCGTTGGCTGAAATGTGTCATCACAAGTCTTTTGGCTCCAACCTTATTCCCAAATCTACCTGCCATACCTAAAAAAACGAACATGGTCTTGGGTAAATAATGGTTTATCACATGTTTTCGTTTCTTGTATATTAAAGTGTTTTTCAATACAAACCTGCAGTAGAGTGTCCACGATTCATGGCAAGATCTTGCATCTCATCCTCATACGTTGCTTCATGCAATACCACATCAGCTCCATTTGCAAATGGTAATACACTATCTGAGTTGGATGTATCTCCAAGTATAACAATAATCCTGCCCTTTCTACTTGGGCCCATCACATCTTCTGGTTTAATCTCAAGTCCATTGTCAAGGAGAATTGTTTCACCTTGTTTAATTCTACCATAAAGAGGACCAGGTGGTACACCACTGGACTTCAGTAACCTTGCATCTAGCTGTCCTGGTAAGTCATTCTCTTTAATAACAAATCCAACGCATGGAACAGTGTGTTCCAAAGGATGTGCAGATACAGATAAGTTCTTACTTTTGCAAACATCAAATGATTTATCATCGTTTTGAGTAATCAAAGATCCTTCTAATTCATTTACATGAAATTCTGTTGAAATATTCTCTAAGCAGCCTTCTCCTTCGGTATTTGCAATCAATATCTCGTGAACTCTGAACTGGTAGCCTAGAAACGATTTTGAAATCCCGAGAGACATTCGCAGAAAATTCCTCAATCCCTTTGGACCATAGACATCAATTACTTTGTCATCAGCAGTATTATTCTGTCCAATTGTGCACATTAAACCAGGCAGACCAAATAAATGATCACCGTGTAGATGTGTGATGAATATTTTATTAATTCTTCCAGGTTTTATTTCACTCTTTTGAAGTTGTATTTGAGAGCCCTCGCCACAGTCGAAAAGCCAGACGCCTTCATCGTGTCTCAAGGTTGTACAGGAAACTCCACGCGCTGGTGTTGGAAAGCACGATGCTGTCCCTAATAAATGAACTTCTATCATAGAGATTTATGCAATTAAAATGCGAAAAACTTACTAAATTTACAAGGAAAAGAAATCTTCCTTCCACCAATTGAAGAACATAAAATAAGCTGTCCTGATTATTTGGCCTCTCTATCATGTGCAAAGGAGCTGACTTCAGCAGTTTTTATTAGCAACAAGGAAATTTTTGATTTTCTTCCGAGCATTCTGGAAACTAGAAATTCAGGATTATCGAAAATGGAGATTAATCAATTTAAACTGATTTCAAAGCAAGATAATGAAACGATTTGTATTCCTGAAGGGGAAACTACTCTTGGAAGAGGACCATTTTTGAAAGTAGGTACACTTATCACGACATCGATCGATGAATGTTATGGAGTTCCTTATCCAAACAGCCACGCCCCTTTTTACTGATAAAGAACGCCTACCATGATAAAATTTCGTCAATTTGATCGTTTTATCTTTAGGTTAGAGACAAAAAGGTTTCCAGGGCACATGCTATCATATCTTTCAAGTGTGGCAGCCTTCAAATAAAACCTGTATGTAAATATACCTCACTACAAATTCTAATTTGCTTTGAACACCTTCAGAAAATTTTCGTTGTGTGCCCATGCCCAAATTATCCTCTTTGATGTTGTCTTTTAGGTTCACAGCAATCCTACGTTTTTCTATGAGAAGTCAGCAAATAGTTTTGTTGCTCTTAAGAAGGATACATGGAAAGAATTACACGGTGGAGATACAATATCACTCTTGCCAGATTCTCAGATCTTCGTAATTGCCGCAATTCCGAAAAATAAGGACAATTCAACTGATGAATTTGCAAATACGAATAATCAAACATTAGACGACAGTATAGAGAGCCTGGGCAATAATGATAGATTGGATATTGAAAAAGCACAGAATACTTTGAGCCCGTCAAATGAAGTAAAAAATGTTGATGCCTCAAAAGAAGTTAATGTACCTATTCTAATGACATTTGATGCCAGCATAGATAGCTTAGACTCGGATGGTAATGATAGGTTAAGCAATGTGAAGGATGGGGCGTGCTCAAGCTCACTTGCTGGTAAAATGCTTTGCCTGTTTTTGTTTTCATAGGGCTGCTCCTAAAACCATTTAGCATACGTGTGGTTGACTTTGCAATGAAGCATCCAACTAATCATATTCTTCTTTGCTGTAGAAGAAAATGAACCAAGAAGTGTAAACGTTCCACCCAAATCTGCTGAGGTATCAAGACCAAAACAAGAAAGTGCAAAGACTAAAAAGAGGATACTTCCAAGTTGGATGACGGAATCACCAGCAAAGGAAACCAGCCCAACACCAGCCAATAAAAAGATGAAGGCACAACATGCAAGTGTTGAAAAAGATTGTGTTAATATTCCTAAAACTGAATCACCATGTGTGGAAGAGAATAAAAGCCTCGAGGAAAGGGAAAATGAAGTCGAAAAAGACGTAACAGCAAAGAACGAAGAAGAAGATAATAATGAAAATGAAGAAGAAAGTGTTCATGCCTCAAAAGAAGTAAAAGATGTAGCAACAAAGAACAAAGAAGAAGATCATACTAATGAAAATCAAGAAGAAATTGTTCATGAAAAGAAGAAGCTACCCAAATGCCAGTATGGAAAATCGTGTTATAGGTGAGTATCATGTTGAAATAACTGCTCTCTTTTCAGTGTTTGCACAGGTAGAGTCCAGTTAATTACTGAACGTTTTCTGCAGGTTTAAGAGCACTGATCTTTGTTTCTCAACAGGCAGAACCCTCTTCACTTAGAAGCATTCTCACACAGTGATAATGAAAGAAGCGATGACGAAAATAATGCCAATGAAAGCAGTGATAAACCAGAGTGTCCTTATGGGACAAGTTGTTACAGGTAAGAAGCACGTAAATATGTCTCAAAACACTGTCTCAGCTAGACCGCTGTTTTCAAAACATTTTACTTCAAAAGAATACCTTTCGAGCTTTAGAGTATACATGTTTGTGAACAATGAGTTATAGGACTTGTATAAATATCCAATCCCTGGTCGTTTTAGAAAGAATCCTGAGCATAAAGCAGCATACAAGCACACAAAACCACCAGCAGGTGAAAGTCATTTCTTTTCCAACACGTTTAACTGGACAAATCGTCACAATTCTATCACAACTTGTAGCTTTACCATTAAAGCCATTCATTTTATTTTTCTTTCGAGCAGCAAATGTCAAAAATATTCGACGATCTACTCGCAAAAGAAAACGAAAATCCGTCTTGACTGGTGACAGTGATGACGATGGAGAGAACAATTATGATTTTGATGACAGTTTTATTGACGATGATGATCAATCTTCATCGACTGAAGATGATGATGGCTCGGAAGATTTAGAAGAATTGCTACAAGAAGCTGAAGAAATCAAGCAATCAAAGTAATCTCACGTAATCACAATAAACTATGAATCTGCATAGGTAAATCTAAATAGCAAAGTACACAATGCGTAGTTTCACAGCACAATATGATACTCGCTAATCTATGCGCCTGTATAAGTTTGAGTCCCACTCAACTTCGGGTTAGCATTCAACGTATTATCGTTGCATACTTAATTAAAGTAAATAGTTGCTCTAAATTTTGCATTGATGATTTTTATTCGTAATAGTTTTTCTTGATGATTATGCTTTGCATGAGGTAAAAGGGCAAGAACGATTTTATTCAATATGATAAGTATTTTATTCAATATGTTAAGTATTAACAGATGTACGTACATGAGCTGTGTCGTAGAATGTTTCTACGAAATATCAAATCATCTTTCCATGGATATTAAATTCAATTTCTCCATTATTTGAAATTACTGAAATTCATCTTGAGCTGTATCTTTGGTTGAGTGTTTGCTGCAGACGTGGCATCTTGTTGCTTCATCGATCTTTGATTCGATTTCAAAGATGCTTCTAGTTTCGATTTTAGAGATGGCGATTTCTCCATGACAGCCTTGAACGGATGTGGGTACATTGGACCGATTTTCTTAATGCGTTCCAACGAGTGTTCGCAAATTAGCCGGGTGTATTTCGAAGTGGAGCTACTTGCTGATTCATCTGGTAACATTTGAATGAGAAATGGAATCAGGATGCACATCATGTTGATCTCTGGAAAAGAATTTGAGAAAAGATGAAATTCATTCCAATATATCTGTGTTTCAATTGTCAAGAGCCAGCGAACCCTTTATGATCAGGAATGCATAAAACGATAAGAAGAATGTGCGATAAGATAGAAAGACGAAGAAATATTATTAAGAGTTGAAACTTACGTAGATTTTGAGACGTGATAGCAAGAAGCAATTCCAGCAATGAAATCACTTCTTTGCAAAAAGTTAAATCAGAATCCGATTTAATCATTTGTGGTGATTCGATCTGTGCCATCGTACTCGGGATGCACCCATGAATAAATGCAGATGAAATCGAAATATCGCATGTTTTGATTATCGATTCAATGATACGAACTGCTTGTAGTTTCAGCTGAAGTACAAACACATAATACATGAAAATAAAAACAATAAGTTCCAGGGATTTCATTAGACTGTAGTGAGCATTTTAGTTACCTGCATATCACTTTGTTCTATTGTGTTAGCGAATAATTGAACCAATTTTTGTTGGATTACTGGTGGGGACGTGATTTCTTTGTGGCCAGACAGGATGAAAATGGAAACAGCGTATAAAACTTTGCTCTTCTCGAAACACTTGTCACTGTCCATTGCTTTGTCAAATAGCTCCATAACTGACATGCAAGCGCTATGAAAACAATAATATTAATAAATCTAAGGTCTTCTCATTGCAACTATTTTGACTTTGGAGGCGTGAGACGCTTTAAAGCCAAAGATCACGAAGCCAATCGAATGGCAGACGTGGATTATACATAAAGAAATTCACTTGTTACAGCCAGCCCTTGGGACCAACTTTTGAACCAATTGTGCTAGAGAGCTGAAATTTGTCTCAAAATGATCAGAAGGCCCTAATTAGTAGGTTTCGACTATTTGTTTGACAATTTTCGGTCTATTTCAAAATATCAATTTTGCAATTGGATCGTTCATGGAGTATACGTAAAGTAATTCACTTGTGGCGGCCACCCCTCGGGACCAACTTTTGAACCAATTGTCCTAGAGAGCTGAAATTTGTCTCAAAATGATCAGAAGGCCCTAATTAGTAGGTTTCAACTATTTGTTTGCCAATTTTCGGTCCTTTTCAAAATGTCAATTTGGCAGTTTGATCGTTTATGGAGTATACGTAAAGTAATTCACTTGTGGCGGCCACCCCTCGGGACCAACTTTTGAACCAATTGTGCTAGAGAGCTGAAATTTGTCTCAAAATGATCAGAAGGCCCTAATTAGTAGGTTTCGACTATTTGTTTGCCAATTTTCGTTCTATTTCAAAATATCAATTTGGGAATTGGATCGTTCATGGAGTATACGTAAAGTAGCTAATTCACTTGTGGCGGCCACCCTCGGGACCAAATTTTGAACCAATTGTCCTAGAGAGCTGAATATTGTCTTAAAATGATCAGAAGGCCCTAATTAGTAGGTTTCGACTATTTGTTTGACAATTTTCGGTCTATTTCAAAATATCAATTTGGGAATTGGATCGTTCATGGAGTATACGTAAAGTAATTCACTTGTGGCGGCCACCTCCTAGAGAGCTGAATATTGTCTTAAAATGATCAGAAGGCCCTAATTAGTAGGTTTCGACTATTTGTTTGCCAATTTTCGGTCTATTTCAAAATATCAATTTTGCAATTGGATCGTTCATGGAGTATACGTAAAGTAATTCACTTGTGGCGGCCACCCCTCGGGACCAACTTTTGAACCAATTGTCCTAGAGAGCTGAAATTTGTCTCAAAATGATCAGAAGGCCCCAATTAGTAGGTTTCCACTACTTGTTAGCCAAATTTCGGTCTATTTCAAAATATCAATTTGGGAATTTGAACGCTTGGCAGAGGGAAAATTGAATTAAAGAAATACAAAGGTCTTGAATTCACCATATGCTTTAAACACAGGGAATTATAATTGGATCACCGGGTTGGGATATTATACCTTTGCGCGATTTTCAACCAATGCTGGCTGACATCTTTATCATCGAGGTGCTTAGAGTCGATGGTCAATTTCAAGCTGTGCAAGATTTTTTGGTATGCAACGTCATTCTTTTGTCTGTCGGCAGTTGATGCATTCGCGTTTTGTGGTTGACAAGAGAACTTCAAGATACCAGTAAGAAGATAAAGTGTGCTTGGCAAGCATTCTAAACTTGATTCAGCAGTGCATATACTCTGAATGTCTGACAGAAACACAGCTACCATGGATAATAGCTCAGCTGTTTCCGACTGAGAATCTAGGACAAATTCATATCACTATCAGATCATATACTTTCACGGATGTTTATACGGGCTACAGGAAGATACGTTTTCTTGTACAAGAATGTACAAGAAAGCAGATATTACTATTAGCAAGCATTATATATGTTCACGGATATTAGAACGGGCTGCAGGAAGATAGAAGAGTGTAAAAGAAAAAAGAGAAATGCATAAAAGGATAGAATGTTGCATAAGAAGATGGTAGCTTGATATTTGAGATAATTACATTGATCTCTACGCTTGCCAGAGAACATTTTGGAATTCTTCTTGGCTGCTGGTATCATTTCAGGCGCATACTTTGATACAACAAGCATTGCGATTTCCAATAACGAGAATGCTACACTTTTTCCTTGTGATATCTCTATTTCCTTGTACGACTCTTCTGTCTCATTCTGGGCAATTTTTTCCACCGATGCTTGTGAGACTTTCTGGGTGATGCTAAGAATTGTCAGTTCGTCTTGTTTGGAATCTCGTGTCAGCAACAATCGATTCAAAACGACAAGAAGTTCCATTGACAAAGCCTAAAAAACAAAGACAAGATCCAGTACTTCACAGCAGTTCAGATTCTCGTCTATGAAATACAAAGGTCTATGAAATGACAGTGTGACTATCTACAAGCAGATAGGAAGATTAAAACATAGGCAATTCAATTCTATCCAAAACATACTTTATCTTGCGTCAATTGTGCTCTTCCAAATGTTGTTGCAAGAAGTGAATCAATAGAACACAGACAGCAATTGAAGTCTTCACTTGAGTAATTGACAAATGGAGAGCACAGTGCTTCCATGCATATTCCATTTAGCAGATGATATCTATCTTTGTTGATATCTTGCGGATCTCTTGATTCGTTCGTCATCGATAAAACATCAGTATTATCTGACTGGGGGAGGTTCTCATCAGCTGTAAATAAACGATAAGAGGCATGAGTACGAGGCATGAGCAAAGAGACAGGTACTCTAGCCTCGTACTGAAGCATTAAAGCATTCTAGTCTAGTAACTAGAGTATTAAAGCATTCTAGTCTAACTAGAGTATTAAAGCATTCCATTCTAATACCAGAGTATTAAAGTATTTTGTTCTAGTTCGTGTCTTGAGAAGTCCAAACTGGTATATTGGTTGGCCAGTGGACAAAATGGCCAAGTGATCTAAGAGGTGACCGAAATAAAGACACCATACCTGCTTGTAAGATAGTTTCACTTGGCGTAACGAAACCATGATTTGTCAGCCATAGTGTGAATGCGTATGCAATAGGAGGCCAAGAATTACGATAATGTGCACGAACTTCATGAACTGTTTCAGGACTGTAAAAGATGCCTCCTTGCTTAGGAAGTTGTGAGTGGTATTGTTTTGGAAGCATGAGAAAAGCATAGTCTCTTAAAACACCCATCCAGAACTTTGCAAGTGACCTGAGATCTTCTTCAACAAGATCAAGCAATCTTCCACTAGATTGAGCATCTTCTTCTACTTCTTCCTTTGATTGAAATGCCTCATCTTCATGCTTCACTGCCATTATGTATATCTAAAACGAAATTAAATGAAGATACAACGAAGATACCACTAGGGACTTCGAGCAGGAAATATCATGCTTCTTAACAACTAAAAATCTCCTTCCGTAAATTGTTAAACTTTGCATGTAACCAACAAAATAAATTGAACTGCAATTTTTCACAGGAAAATGTGAAAAAATTACCTTAGCCCAAGCCTTGAGAACAGCTAATGTCTCCAACGTGTAAGCGCTTTCACTGTAGATTGGATTCGCGGGTGTTGTCCCTGAACTTAATTTACGAAGAGAAGATGTAAGCATCTGCTGAATGCGACGAACATCGTTGATATCGCGTGATATGCCACTGCCAATCCATTCACTGCATACCTATGCCAAAACACATGATAATAATTACTTGCATTAATCATAGCTATAGTGAAATAGTGATGGTTCATGCATACTTCAAGATTCTTTAGACGAAGCAGAGAGACATCTTCGAATTGTTTGGCATCAGAAAAATCAAGAGATGTTTCTATAACTAACTAAGTGTGAAACAAACAGCAAATTAGAGATATTGAAAGAGAGACTAACCTCGCAAGCCATTGCAATTATATCTGGTGGTGTGGATGGGGTAAATGCTGGTCTCAGTGCTGTTCCAACCTGAATGTAAATGAAGAACATAGTTGCCAAATGTCTCAATAGGTTGCAGCAAGACCACAGTTTGAAATAAATGCGTGAATAATTAAACCCGAGTTTTACGGCAAACCTGTGCAAGAAACTGCTCTAATATCACATGGCCTGGTATGTCTGGGTCTCTCGACTTCGAAAAAAGCTGCACCACATCCTGAAAATAATAAATCCTACATTCAGACTCTTCGATAATGCATGCGATCTCTTCTTGGTCTGGTGAAATGAGTCGACAATGAAAATGAAAAAAGAAACAAGAAAGGGGTACATACGAGTAGTGTTTTCATGCCTTCAAGCTTTAGTTGGTCATTGTTAGATGTGCCAGCAATGAAAGCCATCCTCACAAGCTCTGATAAATGCATGACAAGAAACTCTCCTCCTAAAAGACAGGAACTCAACAGTAATCTCGTGCATATTTTGGTAACTTCCTCAGCAAAGCGAAATGATGATGCAAAATAGTAATGGCTTACTTTTATTGCTTTTCATCTCCATTTCACGTGCTAATGCCAAATCAACGTGGCAAGGTTTTTGCTTGCAAGAGTCAATGATCATGCGAATGCATTCAATAGCAAAAACTCGAGTTGGCCATTTTGGAGTAACTGTTTGCTTTTCTTGGGGTTTGGCATTCAAATTCAAACCCTTATCTTCATCTTCGTCTTCTTGGTCATCATTTCGTTCTAATTCGTAATTAAAAGAAGATTTTATTAATTATGGACAATTAGTTGCCTCTGTTGAAGCTATATCCAGATAGAATCATGTTTGAAGGAGATATCTCATTACTAAATCAAACCCAGACAGAATGACGTTTGAAGGAGATATCTCACTACTAAATCAAACATTACAGATTTACTAACAAGCATGTTGATGGAGAAGTGAATTGCCAATAAAATAAAAGTTGTAAACTCAGGGAAGCAGCCTATCTCTTTCAAAATGCTAATATCATTAAATCGTAATGATTCATACCTCTATCGTCTTTTTTGGTTTCATTTTTCCCAGCTTCAGCCTTTGAAGCCAATAACACCTGCTTGCACATACTGAGCCAATGTACAAGGCTCTCTGACGCCAATGACTGAAGCAGACTAACAAGTGTCTCTTTGATATCAGCTTTCAAGCGTGTGTCCACTTCAGAATCAAAAAGTGTGAACAGCACTCCTAATAAAACATAAACTGTAATCAGCACATGACTCGTAGCTAAAGCTGTAAAGCGTCCTTGTATGGTGACCGTTCCTTCATCTAATGACGCATAAACATTCATATTTATGTGGGGGCATGCTTTAGTGGAGATCTGGCAAATTCAGATAATTGGCTTAACAAACCTGCAAGACTCTCTTCACCGACAAAAAGTTTCTTTTTTATTCCAGTCCACCGCTTGATTTCCAGCAAACTGTGTTCCCAAACGCCCTGGGCCTCTCTCTGCGCCAAATGTCTCAGACAAGCCACGCTGGCTCGCCGTAGAAGCAAATGCCTGCTGAATAGTGTCGCACAGAGCTGTGGCACTACCGTGTTCAAATTGAGGAAGTTCGGTGCAAAGATATGCAATTGTTGGAGACAATAGATGGCCTCTGATTGGACAAGAGAGTCTGGGTGATTCTGCATGATAGAGCAAGCTGTTGTGCAGAACAATCGCAACCTCTGCATGTTCTTCGATGTATCTAACGAACAAAGAAAACAACAAGAGTAATACTAGTACATCTAAAACAACTCTGAAACTATAAGTAACTCTGCTATTTAAGACCTTAATAGCACTGACTCAAATAGCAAAGGAAGACAACAAATCTCATGGGGAAAATTCGTAATGCACAATGCATAGTGATCCTAATTAGACTCACTACATTGCGTCCCTGTGCCTCGCTCGTTTTTGCTCGCTCGTTTCACCCTTGTGTTGATCGAGTTGGGAGCGAGGCACTGGGACGTTATGTAATGAGTCTAGACCCTAATAGCATAGTGCTCTTTTCGCATAGCCTGAAAACAGTCCACCCCAACAACAGTTTTCACAGTTCTGGTTTATTACCTTGCAATTCTGGTCCAATAGAGGTTATAAGTGCCCCCATGCACTTTCCCAAGCACTGGTGAACTTCAGTCATTGAAGGAGGCGTCTTTAGTAGAAGCTCTAGCACCAATGTCATAGTTGGTTCAACGCACTGTCGAAACATAGGTCCACCTGAGTCGGCGATCAATGTCAGACCATGCAATGCCCAAACCTACAACACAGTTCAACACGATTGCATGTCATAACCATATGAGATGTGTGAAACAAATACAACGATAAAAATATTGGTCTTCGTGAAGAGATGAAATACATGAATCATAACGCACCTGGACAAGGAAAGAGCTTTCTTCTTTAGCAAGAGCCAAAAGTATTGCAACACTGTTATTCAGATGTTGTCCTGATCCCATTCCTCCAACATACCTGTGCAGACAACCAAGGGCCAATGAATGACCAGATCGCGACACACCGTCACGAGCTGCTTTTGCCTTCTCGAAACTCAAAAGTGCCATTTGTGCCACAAAACTTTGATCATTTACAACTTGCACCATCCTGCCCAGTGCTTCGCCACCTGCGCACCGCAATGTTGGCTCTGAATTCATCAGAGCGTCTTGTACCAGAGTATTGGCAGAGTTTCGCAAGCTTTCATCGCCAAAAGTTCCTTTTATTTCTGCGATACCCTTGAATAACCAAAGTCAAAAATCAGTTGAAAAAAAGCAAATAAAATTTCATGAATCGTGGTTCAAATTCATGCTTCATCATTGAACCAAAGACATGATTCATTCTAACACTAAGCAAAACAGCTTGTGTAATAGTAATACTAATTCTATCAGTCGTGGTTATAGAAATAAACCATCCAAGACGACATGAAAAAACCCAGTAGACATAGCCTTACCTTGAGTGCTGCTAAAAATGCGGTGAATATATTGACCTGAATAGCTTGCTGCCGTGGTCCTTTGTTTTTGCTAATACACTCATTAAAGTGGTCCATTAATTGGGCTCTGTGCTTCAGAACAACATGAGGAAATATCGCACCAAAGAGTTCAATTGATGAGTCGATGACAGCAACGCCAAGTGGAAGAGGACCAGGCAGATCTTCATCCTTTGATGAAATAATGCATGATAGTACAACACCACATCTCTTGTTTACAAAAAGCTTTAAAAGATGCACTAGATAAGATACATTGCTACTTACCGTCTTACATTGTGCAAACACGGACAGTGGGTCATGTTCTAAGGCACCAGATCCAGATGCGCTGTTAGTTTGAAGCTGCAATTCAAAAGATATGTTTAGAAAATCAGGCAAACCTAAGCTTTAGCGTAGGGGTGCAATTCATGTCATGCTACTTCAAGTAATGGTTACGCTACAATCTACGGAGATATAGCAAGCTACTTCAAGCTGTAGTTATGCCACAATCTTTAGAGATATATCAAGCTACAGGTAGAACTGTCTTACTTGTTCTTCGACTTTAGTATGATCAGTTTCTTGCAGCCAAGTACCAAGTAGAATGCTATCATCTTTGTGGCACATGGATTGCAACAATGATGTTGTAGTTGCGCCTTTGTGATCGGCCAGAGTAAACTCAGCAACGAGCTCACGAAGTATCGCACTAAATGAACCTAAAGAGATACAAATGAATTTCACCAACATCACTTGCAACGCCATGTAAGACCATATGCATACAGTAAACACCCGCATATAAGAACCAGCGAAATAAGAACCTTCCAGGATGAAATTCCTGCTCAAAACAATAGAAGAGACAATATGCTATTGTATTTGAACAATAGGCAGGATGCAGAATTCACAGGTTCTTATATGCGCGTGTTTACTGTATGTGTATTTACATGATACTTTGTATCGGTCATACTAAATTATGTATACGCGTATATGTACCTTCGAGGGCTTTCGGAGGCAAAGCATAAAGTGCTCTGTATAGTCTTAGTTTTAGCATCGCCACTGTTGGTTTCAACTGGCTTCCATAGCTTTTTAATGCCATTTGGAGACTAAAAGGTACAAAAAAGTCAAATAAGATGATAAAGGATCGTTTAAAAACACTCTTAAGGTGAAAATCTGAGAAACTATAACTGAGGCAACGCTCTCGAGTATTCAAGATCAAGATGCATTATGCGTTTTGAAAGATAATTCTTTATCAAATACCATGAAGATGGCATTTAGTGGAGAAAGGCATTGCAAGGAATAACATGAAACGTAGGATTATTGTATTCACATATATGTGAATACAATAACATGGCAATGTATTATGAAAAAAGTTGCAAAGCCGTGCATCTATTGATTGACTTAACCAAAGTTAAAAAAAGGCTTGATTACAAATGGTGAATTCAGCGGGCCTAATCTCGTGATCAGTTAAGTCGTTTAAGCATTGATTCTTGAACTAAGACGGAAATGAATCTCAATTCGCCTGACTGCATTAATCTTGTGCAATCCAATTTGGAACATGTAAGCTTGTCAATTTTAGTCATTTAGCGAAACAAGACCGGGAATATTCAAAGAGCAAAAACAAAAGAAATAAAATAAAGTTTTTCGGGCATTGTATGGGGGATGATACAGTTGAGAATGAAAAATGAATAGACTTGAATAACATGCGCGGGGTTTGACAATTTGATGATGATATATTATTTACATCGATTCTATCATTCCAATGATTAAATCTCGGCCTCTCATTAACCGTAGCCATTGGGTCGTTTGGACGTAAACATGTGCAGTGGAGAGACGTCAATGATAGTTGACTCAACTCAATGAGCTGATCGAATAAGCTAAACCGCATTACAGAGATTAGGATCATCTTAGATACTTCTCCAAGACTATGGAGAAATGTCTAAAGCGATTACTATCACCGATCTTTACAATGTTCTACAAAGTATAATAGCGTTGGTGGTTAATAACACACGCCTGATCATGCAAAACTATCTCTGGTTGAATACATCAAAACAGAACCAAAATAGAACACAATATTCAACTGCTATGCGTTCCGAAGCGAAGTCAAGACCTTGGAAAGGAATGTGACAGAGTTCGTAAAAATATACCATAATTAAAAAGAGGGACTTACCCAGGCAGAATGGCAAGAGCTGTATCAACACAAAATATAATCTTTCTTGTTACTTCACTTGTCAGCAGTGGCTTGCAATGTTTTAAGAAGGCGAAAATGGCTGGAAATCAATAAACATCACATGAACATATTGTCGCTTGCCTTGAACAACGTTTAAGGGTTCTAGCAGAGAAATAGGGGGCAGTTAGAAGGCACAAACTGTTCTCATTAGTAAGGGTTCTGCATTAGCGCAGAGCCCTTTCCTTTGCATCAATGATATTGCATTATTATTAGTTTGGGCATTGCATTAGTAAGGGTTCTGCATTAGTGCAGAGCCCTTTGCTTTGCACTAATGCAGAGCGAAGGGGTTTCTAACGTTCGCCACAAGGACCATAACCCGCTTTGCAAGCCTGTGACAGTGACAGAGAAATCTCTCAGACAATGATAAAAAGGAGAAATCATTGCTATTGAAGGCCTTCATCACAATTTCATAACTGCCTGATCGCATACGAATGCGCATTTGTATAACCTGACAGGGCTCCGGTTCGATTCTCCAATGTCAGTTGAAAGGTCGCAGCATTTCCTTTGTTCTTCTCAGCCTCGATCTCCTTTGCTGACTGCGGAAAAGAGGCCAGTAGGAGTTGAAACAATCGCTGTATGCATCCTTTGATGAATGTTGGTCCTGGAAAAAGGATATAAAAGTATGAAATAAAGCTCGCTACATTGGCAATGATTGAAATTGCATGGAGCTCAAACTGACCTAAGGATATGAGCGAGCCTATGAGAGCCCATCCTGTTTGTACTCTGCTCTGAACTAGTTTGCCAGATTGAGTTGACATCTGGAGCATCTCATCTGCCATATTGAACAACGCCTGCAACAAAATAACAACGACAAACATTAAACAAACAAGGCACAATAATCTAAAACGTTTACATAATAACACAATTACTCAGATTCTTAATACTTCACTCCTTAAAGTTTGGCAAAATAAAATGATGACTGGACTTTGGTTCTTTTACCTTGGCTTTCTTGAAGGGGATTCCCAGAGGGGACTGATGCAACCCGCCAACCATTGCAGCAAGGGTATGACCATAACCAGTCAATGCATCAGTGGATGATTTCAATGAACTCATCTTCTTTACACAAGTATCTATAAACGTTGTCAATAGCCGAGGTATTGCCAATGCACAGCATCTCATACACCAGGCTGCTGATAGCCACGCAGCCGGTGCTGGGTGTATCAACACTGATAGAATCGTATTGGTAACTCTTTCGGATAAAAGTGACTCTACGGAGGAGCTTAAGTTCAATGACAGGCTTGCGATTTCGTGTAAAGCACACACGAGGACGTGTTGTGTATTGATCACATCGATATTAGTAGAGTTATCGATTGTTGTCTCGCTTGTGACAATATTGTGAATGACGTTCATCTGTTTCGTTATGATTTTGCACAGTTCCTTCATAGCTTGGATTTGGTATTGTTCAGGTATCATGGCGAATAAAACGGAATGCAGAATGAAAGAGACGCATTTTCGTGAATACACAGCCTCGATGTGAGACTGTATTGCCTTGGGATTGGCTACCAGTTCCAACACGTGAATTATTACGGACGAAAGATACTTCTCAACCCAGGCTGTGCCAAGCTCTCGAAACAAGACCACGTATGCCTATTGAAAAAATTCAACATTTTCAACAATTGCCATAAAATACCATTATAACTGGTTTTTTCCAATACAACGAAATACAACTTCCGATTATCCAACACAAACATTTGAAAAACTAAGAAATACACTTACTTGCGTAACCCCAACTCTAACTTCTTGTGTCATACCACCTTTAAGAAGCTCTCCACCACCACCTTTTAGGAATCCGACACTTCCACGAAGAAATCCACCAGTCATCATACTGAACACTTCTTCCAAGCTGATCTTCTTCACTTTGGCAGCAGTCTCGCTCTGTGAAAATGCCATCAATGTACCCAGCAGTTCGGCCACACAAACCCTGACGTCATAATTAGAGCCTTCCAATGCTTTAAAACAACAGGATGCCATGTTGTCAAGTTCTGTCGTGTAGAGAAAGCTCGCATGTTTCGTCAGCTCCAATGCACACTACAAGAAATTAAATTGGCTATAGATTGGAGGAGAAAAAGCCTTGTTTAGTGTGCGTTGATAATAAATTTGTCAAGCATGAAGTTACGAGAGAAACTTTTAAAGCCATGCTTCAGGCTTGATTCCGCCAAGTAATACATCGTATTATATATAATTCATACATCGTTTATGTATAGCGTGCATAGCGTGTGTGGTTATGTATAACGTGTATCATGCATAACGTGTTATTAAATAATAACGTCACTTGATGCATTACTATTGCTTGATAACGGGTCAAGTACACTATTGCGCGGAACCAGAAAACTAGTTACAATGGAAGCATTCCATATGAAGAGCTTGCTATATCAACAATCCGCTATGAGAGAAGTATCTCTCGAAATTTTGCACTCACAAACACTCCATGATAAACATGATAAACCTCTATTCTTATCATTTTGATGGGGATAATAACTGGTGTCAAGATTATACCTTTGCAGCAGAGCACCTTACAGCCGCTGACTTGTCTGTTAAGCTATTTCTGGATGCTTTGTAAATGTCTTTAAACCCAGGTGAAGCTGCATTGTCAAGGCCAACTAACATATTCTCAAAACAGAGCAGCACTTCACACTTTGCTTCAGACTAGAAAACAATACCCAGTTGTCAATCAAATGCACTTTACAAGCACCAAGTGTTGGTGCAAATCATAGTATAATAATTACGAAAAACCATACCTCAGCTGTTTTGAAAAACTTCATTAAAGATTGCTCAGTGTCAATAAAAAGTGTACCAACCTATCCAGGAATGGGTAGATATTTAAAAAAGAAGCTCAACAATCCAATAAATCTAATTTTCAATTGGGATATCAAGCTCTCACCTGAAAGAGAGTGTGGTATAACATATAATGTGTTGTATCTTAACATACCATTCTTCCAGCTTTTTGGTAAATGGAACCAAGACAACAAATAGCTGCCCTACAAGATAGAATAGAAGATGGTAAAATCACAATATAATAATTAAACTACTTCTTTCAATTGTGGCCACATCCATCCCCTTTAAACATGAATCAGCCTGCCGTGATGTAATGCTATCACAGTCAAGCAACATTGCAATTGCTTCGAGATAGCAAATGTTCAAAATAATGGATGCCAAATATATGCAGAAGGAAACAAAAGAGAAATGAAAATTCGAATTAGAGAAAGCAAATGTTTGAAATAGCGAGCAGTTGAGATGTCAGCTGTAACATGGCTCACAATTTGATGGGTAAATATTGCTGGGAATCATCCTTGTTCTTGATGATATCTTTGCATTTTTCAACTGCATCAAACAGCCCCGTTGTATTACTGCTATAAAATGATGCGATACATTTCGAGAGCTGTTGTCTTGTTGCTGGGGTACAGCTGCACTTTATTTGCTTCAATAGAATGTCAGAAATTTTCTTTTGGCATTTCTTCTGCTCTTCCTGGAAATATTAAAATGCAATTGCTCATAATAAACTTCAAAGTTAGAAGTAATAAAGAATTCAAAGATAAAAATAAAGTTCCTACAAATATATAAAAGACTTTAGGAAGACTCTAAAAGGAAAAACAGCCATTGTTTGCTGCTCATTTTCCTGGAAGGGACACGCCCACTTTTACTTCCAACGTGTTTTAACGCTCCCAAGGCGAGTTAATTATAAAATTTCTGGTTTGTGGTAGTGTTCAAGCTGGAAATGAGCTCTGGAACAAACCTTCCCTTTGAAAGTGGGGTTGGAATGACTGGGGTAGGGGGTAGCACAGCGTGAAGACATGTCAAACTCTACCTACTCAACTCACCCTCGTAACTTGGGAGCTTTTCAGATATTCTTCCAGCCTTTGCAGCCATTCGAACAAAAACACACCTTGGTCACTGCCAGTTTTTTGTACAATGGCTGCTTCTTCGGCAAGCCACAACTCTAAGATGCTTATTGTTGACATGGTTGTTCACAATCAATCAGAAGGACAAAATAAATTAGTTGGCAGCCATTTTCATCATTTCAAATACAACAACAACAACAACATTATAAGTTGCAAGCAACTAGAAATAGCAACAACGGAAATACGTTATGAAATACGGATTTGCGTGGGACAAATAGAAATTTTCTTTCTTTCAGCCCCCCTCCCCCTTATCTCCCTTATACTTGAACTACTTTCATCTCTTTCATATACGTGATGGATGGTATTGAACCGTATTGAACAATGATTCCATCTTTCAATCCCAAGCACAAACGTGAAACCACAAAGCGAAAGAAGTTGAGGCGACAGTCAGTAAAGTAGTTGCGAATACTTTTGGTTTAAATGTATATGCAGAAAGCAACTGTGAAATTATTTAAGCTTTAATGAGTTGTAGTTTTGAATAGTTGTAGTATAATATCAATTTACCATCTCATTCATCCCATTTTCGCCAATGAGAAGTTCTTTGTATTAGCAGATATAATTTCTAGCAGATATAATTTCTTACTAAAGTCATTCGTTTGAGAAAACCTGAGGCGTAATTAGGAAGTTTAGGGGGCGTAACCTAACGTAACGCTACTTACAGTCAAAATAATAAGAGTGCATTGCATATGCAGTTTGCTGCAAAGGGGGGAGGGACTGTGATTCCCCAGCCCCTTCTCTACGTTCCTAAACTCATGCAAAATAAAAACAAACTTTTCGTATTTGGAAGACATTCAAGATAATAAACGAATCTGAGAAAGGCAATTTCGTGGACTAATGGATCCATCCAGTTCACGACTCTGAGCATAATTAGCCACCAAAATGAGGCACCTAGAGTTCTGAAGACAGAGAAAAGCTTTTTCAAATCGTAGCATTCAAAGAAATTGGAAAGTAATTATCGTAGAGAATGGAGTACAAACGAACTCAGTCACCGATTGTAAAAAGCATTCATGGATGCAGTTGAAGTACTTCATCTGATTAAGCGTGATTAAAAATAAAAAGATAAAATTCCATAGATAATATTGGTAGACTTTAGTTTCATGCTCTGTTGATATGCTTTCATTTCAGTTTGTTGTGTTGAAACACAAATCCCCAAATTCTATGCTGGAGTGGAACGAGTTTTACACGAAAGACAAGTAAAATAATGTATTAAATATAGAAGAATTAAATGAATGTAACAGATGTAAAAATAATTACTAAGCTCATTCAATTCCTACACAATAGACATGGTCCTGAGTAATGTTATAAAAATTACTACGTAATGTAATAAATTGTGCTGAAATTGCCAGAATTTCATTTCATTGCATTACGAAAGCAAATATCAGTTCTATTAATAACTAATGACAACATCGTGACTTCTCAACCATTTTTTATTGCCACTGTTATTAAAACATATTAATAACAAAACATATCACAACTCGGCTATGAAATTTCCCTTCGTTCAAGTTTATATTGCGTATTCCCTAAATGTGACGAAGTGTTTAAATGAATCCAAAATTTCACTTATTAAAAACCATGGATGTTCCACTGAGCCTGAACAAGCGGCTTTGGGTCTGCGGCCTAAGTTGATCCTCATGAGAAGGAAATTCGAGACTTGCTGTAACAAGGGATTACACAGTCGTAACAGCTCGTCTTTCACAGTAAATATTGGTAAGAGACGGGACAAATATTACCAGCAGAAGACAAACAAAAAAGATGAGGCAACATCAATATCAGAGGAGATATTTGCTCAGACTAACAGCTGAGTTTCTTCGCTATAGCATGGACACGATAATTTTCCGAAAAACGCTAGAACCCTTTATCGTGGCTTTTTCATTTACCGTAAATCCTCGAATAAGCCCCCGGGGGCTTATTTGCAAAAATGAATTTTTGGGTGGGGGCTTATTCGAGGGGGGCGCTTATTTCAAAGTTTTGCTTTTTCCTCAAAGGTTGACAGAAAAAAGACAACATAATTTTCTCAATCAGCTACACTTTTTTCACAAAGTGCTGTGTGAAGATCTAACAAAAATTATAATTTGTTTATCATCACGAAAATCGCGTTTCTTTTTGCTTTTTTGTCTCGAGTCAAAGGAAGTGATACTGTATAGCATTGTCCTGTGGGGGCTTTCTCGAAATAAGATATTATTCTGCACTTATGCTTCCCTCGAATAAGACCCCATGGGGGCTTATTCGAGGGGGGGGCTTATTTGCAAAAATGAGTTTTTAGGTGGGGGCTTAATCGAGGGGGGGCTTATTCGAACGTGGGGGCTTATTCGAGGATTTACGGTACATGCAATTCAAATTTGATTAAAAATATTTTGCCTTGCTAAACTCATTGCTATATTCAGAACAATAAAAATGATGATTATGATGATGATTACAGCGATCATTATTTCGTAGATCATTGAATCACTTTATAATCACCTTGATCATGATCAAGAACAATATGGCCTACACTCAATGCAAATCACCGTGATCATGATTGCTAAACTCATGTATTCAAACCAATTTCGAAAAAATTGGTTTGAATTGAAAAAAGAAACAAGAGACCAAGAAGAGTTTTCTTTTCTTTGTCACAAATCATTAATGTTTCATAAGTGATTGACACTAGAGCACTATATTTATGGACATTTCTCATCTGGGTATTTTGATATTGGCACAGCAAACAGTGATAATCTAGCACCACATTTTCATTGCGCAATTCAGAGATGAAGCTGAGACAGATAACTAGGAGGGACACAGGTTATATTTATTCACGATTTGAAGTCAACAATGCTGAAACGACTGAGATTGAAAAATGAATTTGCCAATGGCATATTTTGATTCGACATTTGCACAGCTACTGTCACTCAGACATGAAACAGCGGCCACTTCCTGATCCATAAACATGTCTTCACAGATCCTGAAATTCTGCAAACTCAAAATCAGACAATATATTTGTTAAAATCCTTGGAATCGTTGGTGAAAAATGTATTTCCGTACAACTGAGAATTGTTGTTACATTTTAAAAGAGGAAAATGTTTGCAAAATGAAACAAGAAATGTTATAAAGTGGTGTTATTATGTACCGGAAAAGGAAATTTGACCAACTACAACACCCGAGAATTCTTAACCCCTTTGCAGCTCATGTAATTCATTCGTCTATGTAATCTCCAATTTCAATTCAATTGATATGAAGAAAATCAAACAGGGGTGAAAAGGTGCTATGTGCTTGTGGTTTTCATGGTTTTAAAGCAACAAAAACCATTAGTTATAATGTAATCTTGTTTAACAGCCTTAATTCACCAGGCGTCCTGTTTATTACAAATATAGGAAGATGAAGGCAAAGAAATAAGAAACATCTCATAATTTCCTGGACGCATGTCCTCCAATCACATTAAATTACATTTTGACTTTATACTTTACTAACGTAAGTAATAAAATAACTTTACCTACTGCTCGCGAGCATCACTGAAAATGGGCAATATAAATTACGTATGACAATAGAATAGGGAACTATACAAACTTTGATTCAAAAATAGTTAATATACAAGTTTATACCAGCACGGGCCGAACATAAATCGGGTATTTTTGGATTTCTCTAAAAATGGCTGCATTTAGGCGTCAGCATCTCAAAATATCATACAAATGAAATATTCTTCTCGGATTGTCCAAATTTGAAAATTAACAAAATACTTACAAAAAGGTCAATAACAATAAATATTACATTAAATATTGCCTGAGAATGGAAAATAAACTCTCCTACACCCATAACCAGGCATACTATTTTTTGTCGATTATATTAAAATACTCTGAAATCTTAAAAGAGTAATATAAAAATGTTCCAGCTAGATATACAATGCATTATTTCAAAATGTTGGCTGCTATTGTATTTGATGTTAAACATCATCTTATAATAAAAATGAGTAACAAAACAATTAATTCTAACATCTGAAGATAAATAATTCCAATATAAATTCACACCCCATATTGGTAATACGCCGTAGTACCCATGAATGTCTTTCCTCCCCAATTGTCTTCATGGTAAATAGAATACACACTCAAGAGTGTATGATAATTAGTTTGGTATTGTTGTCAAAAAGAGCAATCAAGACCGCCCCTGCGATTTCTATTCAAAACATATTACCTCACACAATGCAGCCTTTGTTAGCAGTGTTTGTTTATTTTCCCAACACAAAGGGCAATGTGTGTTGTCTGTTGATCAGTTAAGCAAGCTTGTTGAATATAGGCAGCCTGCGTGGCCCAAACGGGTCCGAATCATTGTCATCAGAGGAAGAGCATGGCGACTCGGTTGTTGGTGGCGACGTCTCTCCATCACTTGCAGAGCATACAGACTTTGTGGGTGGAATCTTCAAAGGAATTGACTGAGCTGGAGAATGCAAGTTGATGTCGTTTTGGCCTGGACATGGTGTAGGTTTAGGCCCGGGAAAGCCCTCGGACATGGGACTGGCCAAAGGGAATGGGGAATTAACGGGACTTGTACTTCCACTGCTTGCACCACTCATTGACGATGGAGGAGAGATGGAAGCGGGACAATCGTCACCAAAAACAAACACATCGCCATTCAAGCTTGGTGTTGTTGGGGTGGGGATGTTGACAAATGGCGACTGCAGACTTTCCATGCTTGGAGTTGGTGATGGTGGAGAACTTCCAACACTTGACATGGAACCCTTCCTTGAATCATTGATTGGACGGCCTATCTCCTCCGCCTTGTGCACAAAATGGCATCTTGGACCGTATGGACAGAATCCTATTGTGTGAAAAGTACGGCATAATTCGGTCTTGTATTTTGGATGACGGTTGAGGGAGCGAATCTCGTGAATTCCGTGGGCAAATTGGCACTTGTCGCCGTATTTGCAAGTGCCATTCTCTTCATAGGGCCTGCACAACTCGGTTTTGTAGCGGGAAGAATTTGTGGATGCACGCTGTTTTCCACGTTGCTGCAAATTGTCACCGGATTCTTCAAGGCCAGTCAAGCTTGCTGATCGCTCTTTGGCATTTTGAAAAGCAAAGAGCTTGTTGTAATTGTCTTGGCTAGTGGTCGGTGATGCTGGCATGTTGTTGAAGTAGTTATTAGAGCTGACAACAGGTTTGTGTTGGTTAGCAGAGTTGGTCGAGTGTCTCCTTGCCAGTAGAGACTCATTTCGTCTTTGCGAAAAGTTAAAGTTGTTCTGTTGTAGGCTCAGCGAGCTGGGACGATGCTTACTCTGCAAGAAAACAAATTTCATTACTTCAAATATTTTAGCAAAACAAAAATGAGTGAGACAGAGATGAACCCAGCCCGATAATGGATTCAATATACTATATTTTTGGTCATAAACTGCACTTTAGCATCCGCGTGATGTCTTCAAACTTTCAAGTCAGATAATAAAAGGGAAAGACTTCTTAGTTAAATCCGTACGGAAACGCAATTTAAAAAATGAATAGAATGCAAATGATTGGGTTAAATTATGGCCACATCAGCAAATGAACAATGTAATCCAGAACTTATACTCCTTGATATCAATATCATGCATAAATTAATGTATTTAGATATCTGCAACGGCACAACGTAGTTGAAAAAGGAATTAAGCCTTCTAAGTCAATAAAATGATATGATAATACAAGAATTAACGGTTACACGACTATAAGACACATACAAATTGTTTGTATGTAATAATTTTCAATCTATTCTTTGTCCATGTTGTCTGACATGCCAAAAGAGCATGGCGTGTTTGGACTTGTAATAAATATCAAATGCTGTCTGTTCACTGGTACACAACCAGTGCTCGTAAACTATGAACCCCCAGTCGATACACATCCCAACATTTTCAAAAACGAAACAAAAAATAAAGAAATACATAAACATTTAAAATAAATAGCTGTATTACCTGCTGAATGACATCATTGATATCATAAAAAGCCGATACAAGAGCTGTGGTCATTGTTTTAGTCCAAATCGATTCTTGTTTACACGCTACGCTATGACAGGCTTCCTTCGCACAACCTTCGGCTCTGCCTTGTGTCAAATATGAATTCGAATTCCCGTTAACCTTGGCTTCTTGTGAAGCCCGCTGTTTGTCAGCGGTTTCAAGGTGTGTCTTTGACAGTAGCTGTCAAATCAAAGGCTATTGTCATGGGAACACCATTGTTCTGGGACTTTCCTTACATTGTCTCTGTCAACGGAAGTGATCTAACATGTTCAATGACGTAAAGGAACAACATGACTCAGACACGAACGCACATTTTAATGTTAAAAGTATTTTTGCTTCCTAAATGTCTTTATTTGATGTAATATGATTGAAAAGTAAGGCACAAAGTGTTCTAGACATGGTACAAGTAATTTAACTGTACGTTTTGTGACTTTTAAGTTATGGAATGTTTTGTTGAATGCTTGAACGAAAATCGATCATGTCTTGGTTTGTCAAGCAAGACGATGTAATTTGATATTATAGTGAGCAAAAAGACAATGCATTGCTTTCAAGTGTGAAATTTCATAATGCGCAGTACAGTGTGCTGTGCAGAGTTGGTTATCATCCATCAACCATAAAGTGAAGAAATATCTACTGACTGCGTGTTGATTTGTCAGCCAGCAAAGTTTCGCTGGCTCGCACCGCGGCTTCTAGGAAAACTTGAAAACGTTTGCTCGTAATTTTGTGTCTTTGTAGCTAATTACAAATGGGTGTAAAATTAAATTCGGTTTGCGCAAACCGCAAGAATTAAGAATTGAAAATATAAAAACATTGATGTTAAAAGGGGATAGGAGAGAGTAGGCAAACAATAACAGGAGACAGAGGGCTTACATATAAATAAAATAGAAGCATTAAATGGTGGAGAATGATTTCCTTGGACATGACAAAGGTATTAACCCGACAAAACCACATCTCCCACCAGCATGCTGTCATCTATCGACGTTATCTGCTTTACCTCACTCAAACAATCCCAAATTAGAATTGACGAAGCAACAGCCCTGAGGTGAACGTTGAAAGTTCCAACCGTTAACGTGGTTGGATATGAGGACAATATTAGGTAGATAATTCCACAGTGGTGCCACGATGTCTGGCGTAAACAAAAGGTGGATCTTTCAATTGCAAATAAATTGAATGACCTAAATTGCCTAGTTGTATTTTTACCAACAACACTCACGTGATCAAATGACGTTATTAATGTTTACAATGAGGGTTTTGCCTTAATTTTCTGTGCGGAGATTTAATATCCATTTTAAGTGCATTTCTTTTGATTGCAGAAGGCAATTGAACGTCTGATAAGTAGCAGAATTGAGTATTGCTCGATTCAAATGATTCATATGTTCTTAATCAATCTGCTGCTTTCATCTGCCCGATATGATATCGGTCGTGTTTTCATTTCTTGCTTCCAACAGAGCGGGATAGGCCGCGAGAAGTCTGATTAGCTCCAGGCGGCCGAGGGGTCCTCTTGAAGAGGCTGATTGAATTGAATGGACTCGATTAAGAGAAGCTCCTTTAGTTTGTGTTATGTATGGGGTCAGCTATGAGGTATTAACCCTTTTGATATGTGTCATAAATTGAAGAAGTAACTTGGTAACTGAACACTTTTCATGGTTAGGTAATGGTCAGTAATAAAACCATTGTAATTTCAGTATGGAGTCATGTGCTTTTTTGTTGAACTTTGAGCTGTATGGTTTTAATTATAGCAATGAGCATGATGAACTATACACATATTTTTATAAGACAACCTTGACTTTTGCTCAGTCTCGATCTTTTCCATAGTTATTCTGAAATTTCCATTTTTTTTGCAATTTTGTGCCTCGTCATGAATATGAATATTATTCTGATGACAAAAGCAGAGAGTGTAGGCTTTCAAAGGAGTCAGTTACATAGTATTAGGTTGTATGTAATGTCATGTACAATGTAAATACGTATAAAGTTGATTGCAGAATAAGACGCAACAACAGAACTCCCTTTCTTTCTGCAGCATAATCACATTAGAACTTTGGCTCCAAGCTCTAATGCTTGTTTATTCGAGTTATTCTTGGCGACCATTTCTTGTAATTACCCGTTGATTAATTACGTCTCTAACCTTTTGTCTTCCCAGTTCAAATAGATTACGCTTGTTGAATCTTTTCAAGAAGACCAACAAAGAATATTAACAATGCCACCAAATCAGATGAAATTTGCATTCATTACTTAGCACTTCGGGGGCTTCGATAAATGTGACAGTTATAACAACAAAGTACATTTATCTCATTTTATGGACTTTCTCCAAGGCCTCTGTGTGGTCTTTATCTGAAGTTGTGCATTGGGGCAGCGGTACCATTTTAGAAACGCATTTGTTTATGTGTATTGGTTGTTTGTTTGGAAATTCTCCGAGTTGATTTCAAGCTTAGCGTATAAGCAAATGGTAAAATCGAATGCAACGTACTTACATTGTTCATATGATGATAACGATGAATCCTGGTTTCAGGTTGGTTTACCTGTTGATAGATAGTGATGGTTTCCCTGTGGCAGTAGCCTGCTTTGCCTGCCCTGCACACAGCTTCATTGTCAAAGCATTTTCCCGTTGTCTTTTTCCAGATAAATCTTACTTACATCCATATCAGTGAAATCTATTTATCATAAATATAAATAAGCAAATTTCCTCTGTTCACGGTCAAATAAAAGCTTCATTTCAGTTTGCAGAAAACAAAGACTGGCATGCTTAGGCCCTCCAAAGTACTTTAAGTAAATTCGCGTAGTTTGAGCCTACGTGGAACCCAGGCTCTTATGAATAAATTAGCAATAACAGGAACAAATGAACGAAGTAATGAGTATCTTAAGCTTTACAAAGTAAATATACAAAAAAATATCCAACAAAAAATATCAATTTCTGAAAATAGCTTTCTTATAAATTTTGATTTCATCTTTGTTCATGGGAATTGGGAATTGGTGATCGACTTTGACTGGTTCATAGGCATGCCATCTACCAGAATACCTCAAAGGTTGAATAGTAAGAAATGCCCCACATGAAACAAAACGTAGAGACATTTCACCCATGACACATGTGCTCATTGCATCGCAACTGTCGGCCAACAGCAACAAGTCATTCCTTACAACTTGAAACACCCTGTTCTTGCTTTCTGGGCATGCAATGTTTTTAAATAAATCAGGAAGGAGTATAAGCGAAGATGAGAAATTCCCAATCTTGCTGCACACGAAAACGCCTGTCTGCAGCTCGTGAAACAGCGAACCGTCTTTTTCAATTATTTCCCGGGCAATCTTTTCAAGATTTAGCTTGGCCAGTTTGTGAAGATCTGTTTCTGTGATTTGCCAAAAGTTGCATATTGATTGCAATGACGCATGTGATAGCCAACTCAGTTGTTCCCAATGGCTTTGTGATAATTGGCGACTTGTTTGGGTGCTGCAATAACATGTCTTTGAGAATCTTAATCGAACTACAAGTCTTAATCAAAGGGAAGATCTTATCCTTCACGGTTGAGAAGCAAGGAGGCTTCTCAACAAGTACAACCTGCGTTTTCATTTTCGCAATTGCTTGCTCAGCCATTAGCTTCAGCCCTTCCCAACTTTAATGATTATTTTCTGTTCTGGTATTGGTAAATAACTAACACGAAGGCCGCATAGAATGATCATGTTGTTAAAATAAAATAGATGTTATAGAATGGAGCTGTTGCTATTGAAATACATACAACTACGCAATGGTGTCTACCGCGTCGCAACAGCAGTTGTGCCGTATACATTCTATGCAGCTCATGCGTAAATAGAAGGAAACATAAATGCGAAAAGAATCACACGCATTCTATGTAAAAATCCATTTATTAAAACACGGTAGGGACTCTAAAAACAATGATATCTCATTATCATTCTTAGACAAGCATCACAACATTCAATATGAGCTAATATGAAATAGTTGTATTGGCACTATTCGTATTGTGTGAGCACGTATGAAAACAATCGCCTGCACTAAGTGGACTTCGTATGTATTGTATGAGCTCTTTCTATTTACTGCCCTAAGCTACAAGTCCGTCTCAGGTGAGCTTGTGTTTGCGTCTTGACAAAGGTCTCATCACGTTGCAACTATCCCGATACCCAAAGCAGGATTCGCTCAAGAGTGAGATTCGGCATCACAAATCGAATACTAAGTTATTCACCAAGTTCTAGACTGATCTTCCGATTCTCTTGCTCTTCATCAGTGTTCCATTCTTCCGAAAGTGACGCGGAACGACTACGAGGTCTCTTTCTATCAGTTCTCAGTTCTTGATTTTGACTTTTGGAGGCAGTAGCGTCCTCCATCTCCACTTGGTGTTCTTCTGTCTTCAATTTTGACACCTCTCTTTCTATTACACTCTGCACTGACTTCGCAATATGGGCTCTCTGCAACGAAAATCACTTTTAAATAACATCACACAATGTGACACAACGAGCAAACAAGATAGCTAGCTGGATTCAAAGAGAAAGAAGCCAGATTCCTGAGCTAGATTCAAAGAGAAAGAAGATTCAAGTAAAGTTGGTCTTTAAGGATAAAACTAAACAATAACTCCTGTAGACTATCTCTATAAACTCAATTAATTGATAAATGAAGCGTTGCGGTTGGTTGCTGCCATGTTTGGTAAGCGGGCGCCATGTTTGGTAATGGGGTGCCATGTTTGGTAAGCGGGTGTGAGAAACTTAAAGACTCGCCTGATTTGGTGTGAAACTTGAAACATGAGTCACCAGCTGATCTCTGAGTTCAGGACTCATCTGCAAAAGGAGATTCATTGTAAACAAAAACGAAACAACAGTTAGTTTCAAAAATACACTGTATATGCATGCATGCAATGCATAGCAGTGGAAAGTAGAGAAGCTGGGTTTCAGCTACAATTAATTAACTGGAGAAAAAGCTACTTAGTAACCTCAAAGACATTTTCCAACTGCCTTGGTGGTAGCTGGAGAAGTATTGGAAACGAATGGGGCTTGGTCATCTACAAAAAAAAAACTTTTAACTAAGACGAAAATTATATACAAATAAGATATATTTAGTTCTTACGAATATGAATGTTATGATGTCTAACTGGGAATTTACCTGGCAACATTTCACAAATCCCTGCCAGACTTTAGGCTGTTTCCAGACCTTAAAAAGAATAAAAGATTATTAAACAAAAGTATGACATATTAACAAAGGTAATGGTGAAAATAAACATCAACACAGCATGGGGAAATAAAAAGATGTTTATTCTTGGAAATCATAATATTTTATGTGAAAACACATGGAATTGGAATGATATGACACAGTACTTTGTGACGTCATGGAATTGGAATGATATGACACAGTACTGAAGGTTTTCAACAAAAGAACATTGACTGCGCATGACTGGAACAACAGATTGAAAAGGAGAGTAGATGTGAAAGGAAGGCCCTCTCAGTGGATCGTGGTGCGATTGTTGCATGAAAATGGGAAAACAAAAGCTGTACTTGTTTATTGATCAGTTTAGCTAATATATTCATGACAAATCCAACAAGCCTCGGGCAAATCCCCAACGACAGAATCACCTGGAATAGAAAACAATGCAATTCAATCGTTATTAGTATTTGCTTATCTCGACACGAACAATATCTTGCGTCAAACGTGTGACATGGTGGAGGTGTATGGCGACGTTTCTTGTCTCAACAATCACCACATGGCCCTCTATCGCGTCATTACATGGTTAAAAAAAGATCTCTTTCTCGTCATAATGGCCGCTGGGCTTAATACGAGTGCAATGGGAAATTATACCCAAACAACCGCAGTTTGAAAACTCAATTAAGTTTTGTCTTTTGTTATGGAGTACATATCGGACAATGCAGTGCAGTGAGTGGGGAGGTGAACTTGAACACTTCTCACCGTTCTCATGAAAAGCGTCGGTAAAGGTGATTGGTCCATCAACTGTTGCAAAACAACAGCAAGCACTTCTTGGGTGTAAATTCTTTTCTCAGCAAAGCAAAGATTTATTGCTGCAAGAGAATAAAAATAAACTCATTAGTGTGATTAATTGACTGTGTGTTCACCCGAATATAAATAGATATATCATCAAACAATGCTTAATATTTCGGGGTTCTATTATTTTCGTTGCCGTAAACAATAATAAAGGCAATATCGCATGAGGTTCCGCACGACAAAGCGATGCAGAGTAGCATGCACCACAATCATGCCCAATGAAGACAAAACGGACAAGACTCGGCATTTGTCTTGTCACATGTTGTAACATGTTGCAGAATAAGCTGCGTCTCATTGGGTGGGTTTATCAAGTGACCACCCTTCTTGTGACCATGATTAGAATTTAAATGATGAATTAGAATTAAATTACTGCGGAAGGGAAGGGTGACAGCGGGGATTATTGCAGGCACAGTCGATGACGCATTAAAATCATCATCATGGTGATAAAATTACGCATTGCTGAATGCCAAAAAGCAGAATGGTATATAATATTAACAAGTCAACAAATCAATAGGCCAAGACGGATCGCTGACTTATTATCACAGGGGGCTCAAATTTACAATCCATCATAGTCATTAGAGTTTGACCCTGGTTTTACGTAATAATAATAAATGATGATGATGTTATTGTTGCAGTCCAAGAAGAAGAATATGAAAGCAGGGTGCCGTGCGTGAAACGTGTTCATTATCATTTGATGTTCATAAAACGCGACTATCTTCATTCTAGTTGTATGCATTTCATTTGCATAATTAGGACGGCTCATAAAAAGACAATTTCGGTCATTCGGTTTCAGTTTGAGTCAGTTTTCCATTTTGTCACCTCTGATTAACACGCCTGCACCTTTCCACGATGGCACATTATCATCATAAATCAATATCATAAATCATGCCTCAGAGCCAAGCTGTACGGTGCTCTTTACAGTAAGCATCACTTCACACTTGAAAATGGCTGAGTTTTTCTTTCTCACCCTAAACAAAGCTCATTTGCCCCTGGCCCCAGGGCGTGGAAAAGAGGCTATCACACCTCAGTATCCGGCCCTGCCATTGACACAATCGCATCCACATTCAGAGGTGAGAAATGTATTGGCGTACCTTTCATAATAGCTTTGACGTCACTCTTCGCTTCGATGCCATGCAGTGCTATCAGAAGTTCTGATGGCGTCAATGGACTTGGTATGGTAACAGTTGCCGTTTCAGCTGAAGGAAGAAAAAATAGCGTGTCAGTTCAGACTGACCGACAATTTAATCCAGACGACCAATGCACCCCTGGTGGCTGCTCGGGGTCCCATGAAACAACACGCAATCGTCTTCCAAACTGTATTCATCAGAACACATTTCTATTATACGGTAAAAGCTCCATTAATGCCTCCCTCGGGGGGGTTTAATAAAGCTTCTAGGGAATGTAATCCACTGTGTTTCCTCTAATTGTATATTTATGCATTGTATTCACTCGTAGACGTAGCTTTGAAGTCGATACCTGATCTGATATTATATGGTTAGGTAAATATTCCTTTACGTACACGATTGCAGTAGATTAAGTAATAGTACCTAGTCACTTCATTTTATGACGTCAAAGACCCTTTTGTGGGTGTTTGATGTCATAAAATGAAATGAATGCATCAGTCAAACTCAAACAAACATCATTACTTTTTAACCAACTGGCAAAACGGTATTACAGTGTTGAGTATTAATGTTCTGTTGATAAACAGGGGAGTTCATCCTGTCTGGTCACGCCTAAGAGGATAGTATTCAATGGTGCGAAACATAACAACCCAGATTGCACGACTCAACATTACCATGTGAATAAAATTAGACACCCTTCCGTACTTCCATTTCAAACAAATTACATCCAGTGAATAGGTTGGCATCGGTCCAAAATTCAAGTATTTGAAAACATATAATTGAATAGAGACCAGTGGTTTTTCAGACAAACACTCAAATATACAATCCGTTAACTAGGAAATTGCACATTAATTATAATCAATATTGTGCATCGTGTTCCAAAGGCTTGAATAATTAGATTCAGCGCTGCTATTAATGGAAATCATCAAAAAATATTATCATCGCGAAAAAGATGTGCTTGCCAATATTTATTTTCAGATCTTTGCCGAAATGAGGCGCCCGAGAAAAAACTTAAAAAAAACCTATTTAATTTCACCCGCCCCTTATCTGCCCCTCCTGTTAAGTGTAATGGTGGTAGAGCTACTATTACGTAATTGAACTCAAAAAGAATTGGTGGCTCTACCACCATTACATAAGGAATGGAAGGAAGGAACATCCAACTGACCCGTTTCAGTCACTTCATGCACTGATATATAAAAGTGGGACTTACGTTGAAAAGAGCCGAGCAATCTATTAAAAACTTCCTTGACAACATTTGGCGATTGTGTGACAAGTTTTGGTAAAACAGATATGACATGCTGCTTGTCCAGTCCGTTGAGAACGGGAATCAAAAAGCGAACATCTGAGACACGCTTCTGGTAGAGTTCTTTGACTCTTTCAACCAGTTCTTGACTTGGGGGATCTAAAAATACGAATTCCAAAATCAGTAAGAATTACGAATAATCACCTCGAAGGACTACCAGGCTTCTTAATTTATAAATATAGCAATGGGAAATTCATGCGAAAACAAATTAAAAAGAAAGGGCCTTTACAAGAGGGCGTTCAATAAATTATTAATGACTTATTATCTCTAAATCATGCTGTATGACATATAATAACTAGGATATAAAAGTTTTTATAAGAAAGCTCTAATGAAGCTACAATATACCACTGTGTCATACATATTACTTAAGCACTTTCCTATGCAGAGGTAGATGGGCCATTGGCTAGGAAGAACAAATTAAGGAACGTGCTATGATGCGTGTTTGTAGCTTGAAGCAATCAACCATTTTGTTATGAAACAAATAAGCCTCAATTGTAAAGCACGAGTGCTACAATTAGTATACACGTACAGGAAACAGGGCTAATAAAGAGGTTTTAACCTTCTAATCAGATAAAACCGGCGTATATACTTGTTATCAGATATCCTCGTGACAAAGGAGAAACACACTATATGATAGTCTAGTAATCAACAATAAATGAGGTCGTCCGTTTTAAATAAACCGAAAGGAAATGTATTAATTGCCAATAAAGAGTGAGATACAGAGATATATTAAATGGCACTTAATTCATTGATGGGAACGAGAAAAGGATTAAATGATAAAGGAAAGTCTTAGAAGCTGCTCCATTCAAAGATAAAGAATCAACTTTTGTATGGATATTGTATATATTAACAACTTACTTTTATCTGTAATGATATGTAATATCCTCGTGATTAATGTTTCCGCGCCAGAAGGACAATTCTCCACCAATTTCAACAATTCTGGCGAATTCATGCCGATCGCGCGAACCTTCAAATAAAATAAAATCTAGCTGAGGTATTCAAACCAGTGATAACACTATATTTGGTGGCAGATGGCAAAAATTTGCCCCAAAAAACTTATTTTGATATTTCTCGAATATTTACTAAGCTTTTCTAAGCCACAATTGTTTAGAAAAAATCCCCCCTCCAAATAAACAATGAAGGAGTGTTCAAAGACCGCATAAAGAAATATATAAACTCGTAAATTTTAATTAGCTAGATATAGAAATCAAAGTCTAATTGATTGGGGCATTAATCTTGCAAATGGCTGCCCAACATATTGATGTATTAATGCTGGTAATAAAATGCTGTCACATACCGGATGCTCAAGATGCCTCAAGATTGTTCGCTTGATCAATGCAGTTGCTTCTGTATATATTGCAGCAAGGCTAGAATTTCAAATCATATTGCAATGAGTATCAATGTTACATTGTCCAACAAATGAATACTTTAGTCAAATGGTACAGAAATGAATACATGAGCCAATACAGACAAAAACATGTCCACTATGAATGGCAATGGCCATATAAAACGCGTATGACCAATATTACAAAAAGCATAAGTTGCTGGATGAGTTATGTTGCATGATGTAACAATTATGAACACTAGGCTATAGCGTTTGCTGAATAAAGGGGCAGAAAGGAATCAAACATGCAATGTATTGGTGAAAAAGCAAGCAAAACAAAGCCACCGGTTGACATTAGAACAACAAAGCGTTAGAACAACATGGAGATGACTTACTCGTGGAATAACTTGTGATTAGCAGGCAGCAGTGCCAAATACAAATAGAGACAAGCCTTTATGGCATCGTCATTCCATTCGCCAGATGCGATTTCTACCAAAACGAACAAATAATACCTCATATTAAAGTAGCGTACAACGCGATAACTACATGCAAGTTGTACATAGATAGCATAAACATATAATTGATAGTAGAGCGAAATAGAGAATGCTATAAAGGAATTACCAAGCATTGCTGTTGATCTCTCTTGGGGTGGTGGATGCTCCCTTAGAAGCTGTTGAAGACTGTGCAATGCAAATTTCTGCATAAATAAAAACATGCTTACAATTGAGTTGTTTCTCTTAGGAAAAATTGCCAATAAACCAAAATGTAGGGCCTAGAATAGAGAGTCAAACCTCGATCATATCACGTAGAGCAGGTCTGTTGTGTAGTTTCTTTGCTGAATGGATTGCTTGAACACGAACCTAAAAGAAAATCGAAATTTTTCAGGGATTGAATTGTCTTGATGGATCTCTCGGGAAAATAATGGCAAGATTAGACTGCAAGATGAAAAAAGAGGGATATTATCAAATACCTGTTCCTTTTCTCTTGTGGTCAGCTCAAGAAGAAGTTGCAACCAGACGGGTTGCTTTGCAGGGCACTTCGTAATCAATTCTCTTAATGTTGCGAAACCAATCAGATACTTCGACTAAAAAATATGACACGTAGCAATTTGAACATGCAGTGATTACAAAGGAAATAACAATATATCATATATGGAGGAAACAAGACTTACATCATCTTCACAATAACTTCTTATAAAATCCACAGTACATTCTGATAAAACTGGTGCTTCAAGAATTAGCCGTGTGAACAATCTACACAGAAACACAATCGCATGAATATAAAGTGTAAGTATAAAGACAACAGGTGTATCGACAAACAGACAATGATGCATACTACTTGTCAGGCTTACTTGTCTCTTGGATCGAGTGTCCTTTGAAGCTCTAGCAGCATGTCAGTGAATGTTCTGCTGAATTGTGAATCTCTTTTCGTTGCACTGTTAGGAGATCTAGATTCCTCGTAAAGAAATTCCTGGTAGAGCCACAGCATGGCTAAATCGTATCTATTTCTAAAGTCCTTCATGATAAAGTAGAACAATTCTAAAAACAAAACATTGGAGATAAAATCATTAGATTCCTCATCATCTGGATATCTTAAGGGGTGCAAGAGTAATGGATCTGATATTAGGATCAAAAAAGCTTGCATAGATTAATGTTCAAAACAACATGAGACCTTCGGTTAATTGCATTTGCGAAATATTATTATTGTGCAGGGGTGGTAAGTTGATTTTCACCGGGGTAATGCCTTATGGGTCCTACTGGTTAACACGTGTATGTAGCTGTAAACGAGATCCTAAGTACCCTTTCTGAGGTCTCCTCCAAACTGAAGAACCAAACCAATAAGTATCTTGTTCCTTTCCTGGGAAATTAAAACACAAATTAAAGAAAATGTTTATTACCATTTAATGATTAATAACAAAATGCTTAACAACATACTAGAATGTGCAAGTTGCTGCAATGAAAACGTAATTACGTACCATTTTGGCTCCAGCTTTAATAGCAGCCTCTGCAAAATAATAGAAATAACATCACGTTTAATAACAGTCAAGCATAACGCAACAACCTTTACTTTTCATATAACTTAATAATTATCCTAGTAACAGAAGAAGAGATGTTGCAAAAGACATCAGCTAGTATGGTAATAGCAAGAGGCATTGGACAAGTTAAAATAGTATGGCGGTCGTTAATAACAAATTCAAATAGAGTGGTCGGTGTTAGTTGTTACTACTAAAGAGCAGCTTGAATAAGAACCAGTTGCAACGAGAGAGATATTGAATAATTTGGCTGTTGTATACGCACGCTCAGCATTGAGTAATCTGTTAAATGCGGCATTAATCATTCTGTGTCTTTCTTCGTCATCCAATACGAGACATACATCTTGCAATTTAAACTGTTTGATTTTCCTCAATCGCTGAACAATGAACAAGACAAATATCATCACATTTCTGCATGTTGAAAAACCCCAGAACTTAAACTTTGCTACAACGATTTGAAATAAGTTCACAAATGCAAGAGTGTGCCAAAAAAAGGCATTACCGACTGCGATGCTTCTTGTGTTTTTATATCAACCTGAAAAATAAAACAAATGAATCTGCAAACCAAATTTAAAACCACATATCTGAGCAAGAAAACTCAAGATGATCTACAATTATGTGGTGACCAACAACCAAAAGTAGTTATAAGGGCCAGTATGAACAATCTCAGGAATCAGGACAATTTATAAAAGATTCCTTTGTCAACTCCAAGAAAGAACATTAACAACTTAAGTTTAAACTTGATATGTACCTTGACATCAAGATTCTGAGAACTTTGTGTGCTTTCCTCGACTTCTGCAGTTGCACCAATAACTGGAATACTCTTTGGTGCTCGACTCGCCTTTTCTTCAGCCATCTTTTGAGCTTTAGATTCCTCCTCCGCCATCTAAAAAATGAAACAAATTTGCAAAAATAAAAGGGCAAGGCATAATAAAAATATACAACGAGTGATTATTGATAGTAGTTATTGCGTTTATTAATGATCTTATGACAATGATAGCGTCCATTTTGGTGCATGGTTGCATGGATTAACAGTTGGGAGGGCGATTCAATTCACTTCAATTCAATTCAACTCAACACAACAACAACAACAACAGCAAACCTGTTTCACGTGATCAATTCCAGGCCCAATGCCCTCATTGGTCATTTGTGTAGCAAGCAATCTTGCCAGATGTGCCACTTGAGCCGTCCCCCCTGCTGCAGCGATTGGAGTGAAGGTCTCTTGAAAATTACTCGGCATTGTATTAGGTAAGGACCACATGCTGACCAGAACAAGATTAGTAACTGTATCATCATTGAGTTTTGGCACTATATCATTGGTCGTTATCTCAATGGCTTTGTTTATACTCGCGACTGAACTCTTGATTGGCTTAGCTGCTGTCGCTATAATTTCTTCTTTAGCTTCCTAAACAAACGATATTGCAGTGAGAAAAGCATGAATCAATGAAACAGACACATCTCGACAAAACACAGCTTTCCTGGTCTATGCCTCGTATCCATGCCTCAAGCCTCGTATCTATGCTTCGTATCATTGCCTCATATCTATGCTTCGTATCGCACATTAAGTAAACGGCAACGTACACAGTATTACAAATAAAAAGTTCTGTTAATTTTACCGTTACAGTTTCTTGTTTAATTTCTTTTGCTTCCAGCTGGGTTGCGGCAGCGACAGCCGCTCTGAAAAGAAAAGTTTAATCAAAGTCAAAGAAATTCTCTCCATAATAGAACCACGATACTCTCATTGATAAATAGAAGATGAGGTTAATAGAATGACATAGTATAGCAGAGTACTCAAAATAATCCTTGATATGTTTAAATAACACTTCTTACTTTGCTCGCTTCACTGCGTCAGGATTAATCTTTGGAAGATTTTTCTTCAGCTGAAAATAAATATGAATTGCATTATGAAAAAAAGTAAACAAAATCGTTAAATAAACGAATAAACAATGTGTGAGTGTTTTGATGAGTGTTATTCACACCTCGGCTTGTGTTGCTCCGAGATCCGTGAGAAGTGTTCCAATCTGTGGCACAAAATCGACTGCAAAAGCGAAATAACAACGGTTAAGGGGAAAATGAGCCAGGAGCAAGAAGGCAAAGTACATCCTGCAAACAGGCGTAAGTGTATGGTAAATTATATCAAAGTCTAACCATCGCCATGGAAATTGATAAATACAAAACATAGTTACATTACCTGCAGCAGGTTGCTTTAGAAGGGCGAAAAGTTGCATCTAAACAAAAGGAAAAAATACAACGTTAAGCGCAATGCATTGCAACGCCGAATTGCCGGAATGCAATGCCAAAGATATCCTGAAATACCTGAATATGCTTCATACTACCTTTAAATTCTTCCTCACACTGCTGACTTGAGATTTGCTAAGAGTTGGTGGCAAGTTTGCTGGGGTAGTAATGAAAATTAGGTAACAGGTGGTAGCATGAAGCAGTTACATTTATAAATACACATGTGCAAATGTATAAACAGAATGCATAGATGTATGCTGAGTCTCTACTTACCATGTAATGATTCGAATGCTTGCACGACTGTTGACATGAAGGTTGGTCTTTGTTTTGCAATATTAGTCAGTGACGTAACTACGGCCATGAGATTGACACTTGAAAACAGACAAGCAAAAAGGGTCAACTCTCGCTATTTGGAAAACAATCGGCACCAGTATTATCTCCGTTGTCCGCAATAACAAGAGTCCGTGGTAGCAGGGTGTATACAAACGAACATATAGCTAGAGACATATAGCTTGACTCTGTTGAAAAGTCTTGGAGGAAGCAAACATGATGCCAGCTATGAGTATACCGTAATGCTTCGATTAAACGCCCGGGGCGCTTATTAAATTTCTTGATTATTTAGGGTGGCGTCTATTCGAGGGGGCGTTTAAAGGGGGAATAATGAGATATTCTTACCTTGATATTGACGGTGATGCGCAAAGAGAAAGCAAAGATTCTAGAGCTGTGTTGCCTTCTTCCTTCATTGATAAAATTTTAACAAGAGGATGGTTCTTTGGTACCTGTGTTTACGTCAAAAGAATCCAATTATTACAATGGATGAAACCATGTGATATAAATAACTGTCACAATCAAAATTAAATGAATTGACTTACAAGATCTAATGATACGTCTCCTTCTTTCTTGGGACCATCATTGTCCTAGAACAATGCAGAGAACAAATGAATAAACAAGTTCTGCTTTTCATGTCACAATAATGTTGTTACTTAGACAAAGATGTGCAGTGATGACTTGTTGAAAATTTTCAACAGTGTACCTCAAAGAATTCTACTAATAAATAAAATATTTTGAGCTCAAATGAAATAATATTACTGAAATGCAAATATGGGGTATAAGAACCTGTAGTTTAAGAGAATGCACAAGGACGATCATCTCCATGAACTTTATTGCATGAGTCCGAATGCTAAAAAAGGATCAGTGTATGTGCGCTGTTATATTAAAAACAATACACATTTTTATATCAATTTTCCCAATTATGTTCAAACATTTGCAAATGAAATTATAGCTGGCACATTTTAAATAATAAAAATGTAAAATAAATTAGAAATAAAACCAACCCATCATTTTCTGACTTTACAAGATTAGAAATAACTTGTCGCAAACCAGACATCCCCTGTAAGAAAAAAACAAGCAACCTCAATCATGAAATTATTATTTCATGAGAACTTTGTGTACAAGTAAAGTTCACAAGACAACTTTAAACACATTAGCTTACCAGCCACATCACTTTGATATCTTCCTTTATTGCTCTTTGTTTGCAAACAAGCTGGAAATATCAACAGAATACAAACAACCTTGATTCCTTATTAACTTTAGATACCAATACAAATGAGCTAACAGACAACGGTCATTATCAAACAAGCATACTAACCTGAAGAGCAACTTTATACAACGATGCACACGCAAGCATAACTCGCTTCATCACATTAACATTTTCATCATCTAGCATATAAGCCATTGTTCCAATGGTCTGGGTAAGTAACAATGGATCCTTTTTGCTGTAAACATAATAAGAACGATAGGTGAAAATGAGACATGGTCTTACTGCATTGAACAAAGCTGTAGATTGCGTAAATGGAAGATTACTAGCACACCATGCTTCCTCGATGAAACCGACAACAAACTTTCTGACATCTTGTGCTTTGTCCTGGTGAAACATTAGTATCTCCTGTGAAAAATAAAAAATAAATTTAACTTGTGTGGACTTGATGAAATAAAACTTTTTACCAAAAAGAAAACATTGCTTTACTAACATCTAGAAAGTTGTCCAGTAACGTTGGGTCCTTGTTTATGATTAGCTCTTGAACCTGCAATAAAAGTTTAATATTTTACAAGACAGGATAACACTTAAAAAAAGAGCCTTAAGCAAAATAATAATTACACTTGTACCATGTGATATTAACAAATTATATACCTGTTTTAAAGAACTGATCTTGTTTTCTCCACTTGCGAGTTGAGCTTGGTTGAGAAGATCAACAACCTAGATAGACAAAATAAGTGGGCGTGTCTCAAAGGGGCGGTGCTATTTGCATTGGTGTGTTATCCTTCTGCTGAGGATGGGAGGAAGTGACATAAAGTTGGCCTAAGCAGCCAAAGATGAGACCGTGTAAGTCCACACCCACCAAAGCGTTACTAATTAATAAAAAAATCATAAATTCACCCTTTCGGATGTTGTATCTGCATCTGCATTTTGAGACTCAGCATCTTGAGCTTCGAAGAACTGCTGGGCTTCTGATAGACGTACTTTTTTCGCCATGATTTTATTTAAGCAGCTGAAAGATAACAACGATGAGCTTCAGGTCGTCGTGCTGCATCGCAGTGGCACGCCTACTACTGCGGCGATGCTTTGATCAATTGATCATAGACTAGACTAGACTGTTGTTGAAGATGCAGCAAAGGTAAGGTGTATACCACTACCACCTTCTTGGTCATTGCATGAAAATATTGTAAAATTTAAAAAGCATTTTCAAAATGCCATTACTTCAGCTTCCATCAAGTTGCATTCCACCATACTCGCAAGATTATTGGCTGGCGGTGAGAAGCAAACTAGAGGCACTAATTTCTAATCCAAGTTTGAAAAACCTGTTAGAAACAATAGAAAGCATCTCCAAATTGCGCCAGTGTCCCAAAGCAGAGCGAATCGCTAACCTTTCACGGTTGAACAAAACAATTGCCGCGTTTAATCAGGACGAACATTCTCAACGAATACTAATACGTAATATCTGCAATTGTGCACTCCACATCGAAAGTCTTTTTCCAAGTGGATCCATTGAAATGCTTTCTGCCAAAACAGCAAATACAATTTCTTTTCCTGCTTTTCATGTTCACTGCATATTGTCTCACATGTTCCTGGGAACATTTAGATGCTGTCCAGAGGGTAATGCTCTGGATAAAAAGCACGAAAATGGCCCATTCTCGTTTGCATCTAGAATGTCATTTCTTGCTTGGTTCTCAGACACATCATTCCCAACGACAGATATTTACATTCGCGCTCTTCTGCATGTATTTTCAGACGGATTGGACGATGAAAAAGACAATCAGAGCCGTCAAGTGACATTTGAACGCAAAGTACTCAACTTAATGCCAGATTTGGAACATTGCAACAATAGGTTGGTACCAGTAAATGTGTTCATACAAGGCAGGATAGGTGACATTGAGGAAATTGAAGTTGACTTTGCAAATGCGTGTGTTGGTGGAGGGCCAGGTGGAACGCAAGAAGAACTGTTGCTTGGTATGAATCCAGAATCATTAGTTATTGCATTACTAAATGATGATCCACTTCTTGATAATGAAAGTATCATGATAAGTGGTGTTAAAAAGTTTGCAGATTATGAAGGATATGGTCTAGATGCTAAATATGTTTGTTGGAGCATGGAATCGTGGATTTGGTCAGAGAGAAAAATCGTTGCCATTGATGCAATGATGTGGTTTCAAGATGAATCTGGTGTAACTCGCGTAAAGCAAATGAAAAAGGATGCGTTGAGTCGGGAAGTTTTAAAGTGCTGTTCTGGGTTTTCAGCTGGTGAAGGTCAGGGTATAAGTACCGGCCACTGGGGTTGTGGGGCATTTGGTGGGGACAAAGAGGTAAAGGCTGTGGTCCAGTTAATGGCAGCTTCCATTGTACAAGTCAAGCATCTGAATTATTTTACGTTTGGGGACAGCATCTTTGCAAATGATTTTACTTCAATGTTGCAACAATTGGGTCAACATGAAGTAACAGTGAAGGAGCTATGGCATATTATGTTGCTAGAATGTAAATCGATGAAAGATCCAGTGACATTTAAAGAAAAATATGACCCAGAACCTTTTCTTTTCAAGAAAATCCTCAGTCATTTATCAGGATGACCAATTGCATATTTTTAAAAATAAATTTTACTTTACTTCATCCATATTTCAAATTATTAGTTTGCAGTAATAGATTTAAATAGCCTTGCAAATTGATTTACATATAAGAGAATAATATAATTTGATCTACAAGTGTCAATTTGTTATTACATGATCCATTCTGTAATTTTCTATGTCATGTACACTGTGCAATGCAATAAATTGATGTTGATATTGAATTTCTTTCTCACAGCAGTCTATGCCAAACAAACTGTGAAACTGTCCTAATTCTTTACATACCCCTAATAGAGACATATGTCAATCTAAGTTGAATATTCTAGATGCAATATCTGACACAATCCAGTCAACTCCTTCCAATAGATGCTCTCCAGTAATTGCACTGCATCCTAAGATTTGCCAATGGTGTGTTTTTATATCATCTAAGCACATGGCATTTTTGATCTCTTCAACTGATGCTGATCCAGGTAAATCTTGCTTGTTTGAAAAAACTAACAGTGTAGCACCAGCTAATCTCTGTGAAATAAAAACAATAATGCCTGAACAAGTACAAAAATCTAAAATCACTCTAGCAATCATCATATGTGATGTTGAAAAAGACCTTGGCAAAGTTGGTTACCTCTTCTAGAAGCAATGAAGAAAGCTCAGCCTTGCAATCTTCAAAACGCCATTTGTCAGCACTATCAACAACCCAAATCAAACCATCTGTACTTTCAAAATAATTTCTCCAATAAGATCTTAATGATTTCTGTCCTCCAACATCCCACATGTTCAGTTTGAATCTGAAAAATATCAAATTAGTGTCATTAATATTTCAATGCTACGTTTCTTATAAGACACCTACATGTATACTTAAATAAAAATTGATGAGTGGTCAGCAGTATAAAGAGGAAAAGATGACAGAAATATACCCTCTGTGTTCCAATGTTTTTATATTAAACCCTAATGTTGGGCTTATGGTATCAATATCTTCTCCATTAAATTTTTTCAAAATAGTTGTCTTCCCAGCATTATCAAGCCCACTGAAAGACATGTCAAGGTTAAAAACAACAGATGGATTCTTGCCCTCCTTGAAAGATCACAAAAAGAAAGTGATAACTCAAGCCTAGCAAATAGTTTCCCAGTAAAGGATACAGTATTAGAAGCCGTATTTCTTTCTCTTTCTGTTTCATCTTCTTTAATATGGTTAAGAGTCCCATGGTTTCTTCTCATCCACTTTATCAACAACTGTGACAACAACCAACAAATAGGTGGGGGGGAGATGAGCTGACAAAAAATACTAGTAGTCAAAACCTTACTGCTTTCATGCAGGATACATAAAGTTATTCACTACTCGCGACCGCGAGCATTTGAAATTTGTAACTTTTGAACCAAGTGTCCTAGAAAGCTGAAAATTGTTGCAACGTGATCAGAAGGCCCTAAATAGTATGTTTTGATCATTTGTGAGCCGAATTTCAATAAATTTCGATTTTTGATTTTGCGACTTTAGTCTTTTATGATGGATACATAAAGTTATTCACTACTCGCGAGCATTTGAAATTTGTAACTTTTGAACCAAGTGTCCTAGAAAGCTGAAAATTGTTGCAACGTGATCAGAAGGCCCTAAATAGTATGTTTGGATCATTTGTGAGCCGAATTTCAATTAATTTCAATTTTTGATTTTGCGACTTTAGTCTTTTATGATGGATACATAAAGTTATTCACTACCGCGAGCATTTGAAATTTGTAACTTTTGAACCAAGTGTCCTAGAAAGCTGAAAATTGTTGCAACGTGATCAGAAGGCCCTAAATAGTATGTTTTGATCATTTGTGAGCCGAATTTCAATAAATTTCGATTTTTGATTTTGCGACTTTAGTCTTTTATGATGGATACATAAAGTTATTCACTACCGCGAGCATTTGAAATTTGTAACTTTTGAACCAAGTGTCCTAGAAAGCTGAAAATTGTTGCAACGTGATCAGAAGGCCCTAAATAGTATGTTTTGATCATTTGTGAGCCGAATTTCAATAAATTTCGATTTTTGATTTTGCGACATTAGGCTTTCATGATGGATACATAAAGTTATTCACTACTCGCGAGCATTTGAAATTTGTAACTTTTGAACCAAGTGTCCTAGAAAGCTGAAAATTGTTGCAACGTGATCAGAAGGCCGTAAATAGTATGTTTTGACCATTTGTGAGCCGAATTTCAATTAATTTCAATTTTGATTTCTCGACTTACGGCTTTCATAACATTTTACTTCACAAGACTGCATCTTCAGCCCGAGAAATGTGAAAGTGCTCTTTGTCGTTTATATACATTTCAACAGTTTACGCAATAAGTTTGTTTAATGTCGATATGTTTATTCTCAATTTATCGCCTCAAATCCTCCACTGTATTTGGTTTGTTTTCAATATTCAGTAGCACACGTGTCCCTGAAGATCATTCTTCTGGACTTTGTTTGAAAGGGGGCGTGTCATGCATGATTCGAGCGAAGGACAGGGACGCAATGTATTGAGTCTAGTAGGAAAATAAGAAATTCACTTTTGTCTTTCAGAATGGCGATATGGACGCTGCTAAGATGTTTATTTTTTGCTGTGGCTTGCATTTACGTCCTGTTTGGGTCACTAATGTATTTCTCGAAAGACTTTAGAAACGCCCTTTTATTTTTACATGTTTGTAAGTAGCTTATTTGGATTTAATTTATCGTTTATTATCTTCTGTAAATATGCGTTTCGTAAAACCTTGTTGATAGTTAAATTTTTTCGCCACGTGCGCACCAAACTTACGTCCAAGTAGGTTGTCAAAATGTCAGTTAGCACCTAAAGATTTAGATCTTTGTTTATTAATACAATTCTTGTTATTGATATTTTTTATCTCATAGTTAATGTTCCATTGTTTGCAAATTTCTCAAAACCTGAATTTTATGGATTAGACAATGCAGTGAACATGCATTTGAATGGATCTGTTGGCAAACTTGGAGCATGGTAAGTCATGATTAGACAAATCAAATTATTATAAATGACATTATGCATTGTTATATAATTGAATTTCATTGTTTACAGGTTTGTAAAACCAAAGGAACAGTCATATCGTGGTTTCTTTTTATATCTGCATGGAAATGGTGGTACAAGGTTGCTACAATACTATCTCATTCCATCTTTTGAATGCCCCATTTTTGATTACGGATCTTTTCCAACCCTTATGATCCTTTTTTTCATTACAGAGCCACATCACACAGAGTTGGACTTTATAAGGCATTTATTTATTTCAATGAATAATACATATCGGTATCTTTTATATGTTACGTCCACTAACAGTATATATATCTGATTGTCTTTGTAGCTATTATCTGACTTGGGCTTTCATGTTTTAGTGGTAGATTACAGAGGTGTGTATTTCCAAGCTCTTTTTTTTGTTTTGAATTATAACCTTTTTTAATTGTTGCCAGCAAAATTAGACTTGCTACCATTTCATGTTACATCAAAGGTTGTTTCATTATATTATATCTTTCTTGCTTTTCTTTTTACTAATTTGCGTGTTCTGTTTTTAGGATTTGCTGACTCCGAAGGTCACCCAACAGAGCAAGGTCAACAGTTTGCTGGAAGCTCTTTCACCCTCCCACCCTTTGTCCCACTTGACTTGTCTCATTTGCAGCCTCTTTATCATATCTATCACTCTGACAGGCACTTTAGAGGATGGTAGAGTATCTTGGGATTGGTTAAATGAGCGTGCCAAGAAGGAAAGTGCACCAATGTATGTCTGGGGTCATTCTCTTGGCTCCGGGTAAGATGTCACGAATCCTATATCAATTTATTCCTCTCTTACTCCGATTTTTTTTCAACTGAGGAGTGTTGCTATGTCCTTTGTCTTTCAGTGTCGCTGTTCAACTTACAGGTCAACTGAGCAAAGAAGGTGAGCAGTCTTGCATTCTGTAGATCCCACGTCATGCAACTGGAAGTAACATGCATTGAAGATCTTTTGAAACATTCCTTCCTGCAGTTGACACCTGCCATCTCAAACTCTCTAGGGAAATAGACGTTTGTTTGAGATAGTGAATGTTTGAAATAACAGATGTCCCAATTATACTGCATCAAAAAGAGGGGGAATTGGAAAATGTTTGAGATAGTGGGCATGATTGTTCTTTATATTGTTTGCTAGGGAATCCCCCAAGAGGCTTGATTCTTGAAGCTCCTTTCAATAATGTAAGTGATGCAGCACAGAGTCATCCCCTGGCAATGGTGAGTCAAGCCAATCATTGTTCACTTCCTTGCTCTATACTCCATGCTTGAATTCATTCAATGTGATGCGAGAACTGTTTATATTTATTCCAGCCTTTTACTGTGATGCCTTTCTTTGATGATCATATGCTGCATGAGCTCAACTATGCTTACAGAAGTGATTATTGGTATGTTTTTTGTTTCCTCTTGAGTTTGCCATCTTTATTCTATAGTTTGCTTGTCTCTGCACATGATGATTGAGTTGAATCTTTTTATTTATAGGATAAAAGATGTGACATGTCCCGTGGCAATTTTACATGATAAATCAGACACCATTGTTCCCTTTGAACTCGGACAGAAAGTAACGTCTTGCGTCTTTTATTATACAAGTTATGTTATTGATTTATTGCATATATAGTAGCTCTTTATTAGTAATTTGAATTCAAAAATTGTTATTAAATGTTGCACTTGATTAACACGCTGCAATTGCGACTTTTTTTAGTTGTGTTTGGCTGCCAAGCAACACAAGGTTAATGTCGATTGCATAGACATTGATGAACAACTTAATCACAAGTTTATTTACAAATCGAAAAGATTTGTCAGCATTATCGAGTAAGTATCAATTATCACCGTGCTTAAGATAATGTAAATAGAATGGTATTCTATTATATTATTTTGTTGGGTTGTACTTTGCATTGAAGATTAGTTGTCAGTCTTTCAACGTTATCTCATTTGATTTCCATTTTAGTGAGTTTGAAAGAAGAACCATGAAGTAGAAGAAGATAAATCAAGTTTCTTCAAGCCTGAATTTAATTAAAGGTATAAACCAAGTATTTACATATTTCTTTATGCGCATAAGAAAGATTAAGAACATTAAATTTAGCGTGTTAAATACATACGCAGACAAAAACTATATGCAACAATGAAAAATACTAACTCAAAGCAAAAAGCCAAAACGCAGCTCGTCCAAACAACCTTAGAATACAACTTATTCACAGAAAATTTACAATAATTATTATCAAGTTCAAAAACGAGTCTCAAGTTTGGAAATATACTGACCCAAAGATTTTTAGCGTTTGTAAGGGTTTGTAAGTTTAACAGTTATTCTGCTACGTGAAGTACATATGGAGAATCAAATGCCTCATCCATGATCTCTGCATAAGTCGACCCAGCTCTTTCGACCACCTTTTCACGCTGTAAAAAATTTGAAAAGAAAATGTCTCAAAGTCCCTCAAGGTCACTGTTCCTCAAGGCTTAATGTTATAAGCGATAGTGTGATGAATAATTGCGTGAAGGTGTGCCTACCAGGTTAGGGACGTCTCTACCTCTTGCTTTCATGTTGGAAACATAATGAAGAACATTTTCTGTTGCTGGTCTGTCATGTCGAGAAACTGAGAAACTGCATTCAAAGTATTTCTTTCGAATGTATTTGGAGATCTCATCTCTTCAATAGAATAATAATTAAATATGTTAGATTCCATGGTAGATTGATTAGGATTGATTAAGGATCGGTTAGGATTGATTAAGGATTAGCTAGGATCACCTGGTAGATGAGACCGTAGGTTTGTCTGCTCCAATAACGTCCAATGACGCTTCATAAATGTTATTGATATAACTGTTGCCCATTGATTCATAAAACTACAAAATAACAATCCATTATTAGTCCGACTAATCATCCCCATAGGCATCTTACTAGGATTTATTTTTGATAGAGTCGATCGGAAACTCGATTGATTGGATTTGGAGCATGTAAATGTAATCCTTAACTGGATTACTGAGTGTTCGATCTGGGTTTAATAATTACCTGCATGTCTTCATTGCTGACTTTGATATCTGTCTGGAGTGTAATGAAATCTGGGTGTGTCCCGATTTCACGATGAATACCCGCACAAACTGGACAATAAACGCCTCCGTTTATTGTGCTTACATATTGAACGTCTAGAAGGAATATTCAATCATTGTGAGTTCTATGTTTATACCTGTCTGATAGTAATTAGCGATAAGGATAAGATACTTTGGTGCTCATTGTCAAGCATAGCCTGCTCACAGCCCTGTAAAGTTAAAACTGTCGTATCCGCCATTGTCAGTTTGTCATGCTGCATTTGTTGAGGGTGTTCGCGGGGCTTAACCAAGTGCACAATGCATTTTGAAATTGTTTCATGTTCAAGAAGAAATATGTTTCTTTCTAATGTGGTATTTAATCAAGTGTTGATTACCTGAGCTGGAGCAATCAGAGCAACTGATATTACCACAAACTGCCAAAATTCTGTCTCTGTCAGTGACTTTTTCAGAAAACGGATTCCAAAAGTTGTTTGTGCTGTGATACGATTTGGATTTAACAGCCGATGCTCCCTTTGAATTAAAGATTTAAATAAATGATTATATAACTCTGCGCCCAGTATCTCTCTCAAGCGCTGATTTATAACCAAGATGTTCATCAAATAAATGAATGGTTATTTTCAATTTATTTCAACTCACTGCTTTTGGTAAATGTTGCAGAGCTCCGCGAACTTTTTCCTCCCTCGAAGCTGCAGAAATAAATCAGACACTTCTTTGAATAGTTTGACAATTAATTCATAATATAATGACTATGTATTATGAGAAAGCTTAATTTAAATATAGTTTGTTGTTATATATCGAGTTATGTTACCGCTGTTAATGCCAAGAGTTCTGATAGAATTCGAAAATATGGCTTGATAAGTCTTGCTTCTCGTCTGCGGTTGAAAATTTGATAAAATCTACAAAGCGAATAAAAGTCATACCAGTCGGGTGGAATTATGAATGGGTTGGAGTCTCATTTATCAGCAGGAAAACATGGCTTTCTTTTAATTACACCAGTGGGGCATTGCGATGTTATCAATATATATCAACATGTAGGAGTATTCAATCGTTGTTTGCTAAATGCTATCGACGTCTAAAACATGGAACGTGTGTATCTAGGGATTGTTTTTACTCGAAAAGATTACTCTGGTTTGCGGAGCGAGTGTATTATGATAAGAATAACGCACAATGAACAATACATTGGCTCATCATTATATCCTCAACTAATGCATATTCCATACGTACGTTTGATGACAAAATGGCCCTAATATGACCCACTTATGTGTCTGATGTCCAGGACTGAGACAAGTAACGTTGTCGAGGTGTTTAGGTCCATTTTCAAAACAACTTCGTCACAATAGCATTTTTTACCATTTTTATTTTATTTCATTTGTTTTATTTTATATCTCCCTTTTCCATAGGTCAAGTTGAAAGATTTTGTTACACTGCAAAACATCGTTGACCTACCTGCGTGTGTCGTCTGGCGAAAGTCCTCACAAAACTGTTATACATATCAGTTCCTTCTTCGTGCGTGATGAGACCTCTGCGACTGTAGTTGAGCGTTAAGACCCCTACACCACCTTGTGTGTCTAAGTTTATTTACAGAGCGAAATAAGTGTGTTTGAGCTTGCTCGCTTGTAGAGACTAAGACAGTGTATTCCTAGGTAGAAATGCTCATGTGTTGGTTAGCTTGAAGGCAACTATCTGAGCTTTGTTTACATTTTCGAATCCTTTTAAACAGCTTAACTTGTCCAAACCGGTTTTCACATATTTGTGAACTTGTTGGATGACACTCTTGCGTTCCGGGTTTTACCCATGACATGGAATTGGTAGGTAGGGGTGGTTAGTTTAATCATGGAGGAATCGTGGAATTTGGGAATATGGAATTTTTAGCTAAATACTCTGGTTTTTGAAACTATGAATTAAATTAAAACTAAATTCTCTTCAAGCATGCCCAACCTTCATGATAAGTTAACAATTTATGTGACAATGAATCCCTAACTCTGCATAAAATGTTTTTGACTCCTTGCAAGTTAATTCCCCCGAGATATGGCTTAATTGCTTTTTCAGAGTTACTTCAGAACTAAGCAGAACAGACGTTGAGTACTTTCATTTTTAATTAATAACAAACCCACTTGTAAGAGCTGCAAAAACCTGTTTATCAAGCTATGTCTGAAAGTCATTCACATTGAATGTATGAACGCCACCGGCTGTGTCTGCTTCATGTTGAAGAAGATCATCCATATTTGCGAATAATATTCATTCAGGAAGTACTGGGTTCTTACTTCTTTACAGCGTTCTTATCATGTAACAGCATTAACCATTCAATGTTGTCATTAATAATGCAAAGCGTTGCCTATAACCTGCCTTGTTGAACTGGAGTTCTTTATGCTTTATTTTCACCAGTCGCTTAACAAATATGGACAAAAATATATTGTAGGTTTTAATTTGCAAATGAATGTTTGTCTGTTTGATATTTTTGCTATGCTTCTTGTGAATTTGCTAGGTATTTCATATATTTTTTTTGTCATTCAAGCTTCCAAACTCTAAACAACATGCTTTTGAACACTTTTTGAGCACGCTGTATCGTAAAACAACTATATTTAATACATTTATGATGACTATATAGGATCGTTTTTTCGTCTTTATTATCTTTTACGTTTTTAAGATAACTTTGTTTTGTTTATCCGTTGTTCTCATGACGTAAAGAATCAAAGGCCTCTTTATGGTTTTCTGAATACTCTAACCGAGGCATTTGGTCACATGATAAAAACAAAACGACGTAATGATGAGAAATTCTAAAAAAAATATGGCGTATTGTTTATAATTTCATCTTCTTCAGGTGTTTTGAAACGCTGGTAAAAGTAATAAAGAAATGAATTAATGAAAGAATAAAATAACAGGATTCATCCTTGATGAACACTTGAAGACTTCATCATGCCGTGGTATTTTCCTTGGTCAGAATCTATCAAGAAAAGGGCTTGTCGTTATCTTCTTCAACACTATCTTGGAGATTTCTTAAAGGAGAAATTAACCTTAGAGCAGCTAACGGTTGATCTCTACAATGGCAAAGGAACTGTTTCAGATATTCCATTGGACGTGTGGGTACGAAATTTTAGATATAGTGATATGATTGAAGTGCTATGTTAGGAGACAAAAAGTTATGATAAGAGACTTCTGAAGCAATAACATTCACATGTATAATAGATGGATTAGAAAACGTTTTTATTCGTGTTATTTCTTTTTAGGCTCTTAATGAGATGATAGAAAATGTTGGGGTTCCATTGGAAATCATAGATGGCTTTATTAGCTCAATAACGGTGGCTGTGCCATGGAAGTCATTGTTGAATGAGAGCTGTCAAATTGAAGTGAATGGTATGGAACTGACTTTTGCACCAAAACATAAAGCTGATCTATGGAATCCTTGTAAGTATCAACAGATCAGTTCCAAGAAATATGTTGGTACCATTTGTGCTAATCTACCTAATGCTGTAATTTAAAAGGTTGTAGTATGTAGCATGTCATTGGTGCCATTGCTGCATGTTAATCATTGTAAATTTGTTGCTTTGTAGCAAACATGTTTGATAGTACAATGTCATGGAGTTCTATGAACATGACAACAAGTATCCAATTGGCACAACAATGCTTAAATCAAGGACGGTCTGCTGGGGAGGAGCAAGCAGAGTCAACACAGATGTTTGAAGGTTTAGAAGCATTTGCACAAACAATTGAATCAGGTAATCCTTACATTCATCACATCATCATTCATTCTTCAATTACTATCAATATAGCTGTATATCAACTCAAGTATATTAATACAAATTAATTCTCGCAGTTCCCTTCCATAGTTTTTTTAACTCTTTGTTTTTGTACCTTATAAGTCGTTTATGATAAGGCTTGTTTTCTTTATCTAGTTTTATCACGGATAAAGCTGTCGTTCACAAATACAATCATCCGTCTTGAACACATTCCACCTGGCTGTTCAAGTGGAGTTGGATTAGAACTGCATATTGATAAGTACGTCTTTATACATACATACATACATACATACATACATACATACATACATACATACATACATACATACATACATACATACATACATACATACATACATACATACATACATACATACATACATACATGCATACATACATACATACATACAGAATTTTATGTTGTTATTAATTCTAATCTGTTATTTGATTCCAATATTATCTCGTTTTTTATACATCATGTAAGTAATTCTACCCATCTGTCTTCTTTAGGATTGATTACTCTGATCTATCTTACGAAGAAATCTGCGGTGAGAGCAACCTGCCACACAATGTTTATGAACCTGTTGCTGTGGCAATAAAGAATTTCCAGATAATTGGAATAAGATTATACCTGGATGAATTCCTGTTTGAAAAGCGAACTAAGCTGAAGGAAACGACGGATGAGAGAAACAGTTATGATGATGATGATGCATACTTGAACGCGACTGATGGTTTGGGAAGGCTGCTCGTTGATAATCACACGAGAGACGGCTCTAATCTCATGTCACAAGTTCAGATTCTTGGCTCACATGGAAAGCAAAGTATCAAACTGAAGTTCAAGCAGAATGATTCTCTTGCTGGGCCGAAGGTTTGGATTCAAGTCTCAAACTCTTTATTCTAACATTATGCACGTTTGATTCTTATTATTTTGAATTGTTCTCGTTTTAGATCGATGTTGAATACTTCTTTGGTGCAATAAACATTTTTCTTACACCGAGACAAGTTCACTTGTTAACTGACGTCATTTCAGCTGTATCTATTTCGAGTGAGTTCACATTTCCAACAATTCCTAACATTATCGACCGCATGTTTTCTTTATTTAATTTAACTATCACGGTGTGCAAACTCCTTTTCATGCAGCTCCTTCTAGTCCAAGCGAGGCCAGAGACAACCAACGAAAGCTTGCAATGCGAACAATGAACACAGATGGGCATAGACGACCAGACCAACCTGACAGCGTATCTCCTGCCCACCCCAGAAGAACAAAGGCTCACCCCGACTCTTATCAAAGTACTCTGGATAGTTTCAATTCGGCTCAAAATCGTCGTGGATCCAACCACAGTACGGATGACGAAGAATTCTATTCGTTATCAGATTATAATTCGTTGCCCCCACTCGGCCAGCCTCCGCAGTTAAACGTGAATTCTCATGGAAGATTGGCTGGCGATCAAACAGCTGGATTCATTAAACAAAGTCCTGAAAGGTCTCTTAGTAACATCAGCTTAGGTGGAAATGGAAGCAGTCTGCTAAGTACAATGGAATCACCTCCAAAAGGTATTCGATTGAACTCTTGCATTATGCCATCTCTTTACGCTGTGCTGTTGTGTATGATACCTTTAAAGCTTGCTTTCCATGTAGTCGTTGAGGGTCGCTAGGGGTCGCTGACAGTCACACAGAGACATGTCTAAAGTTGATTTTTACCTTTGAGCGACCCTCAACGACCCTCAAAGATTATATGGAAACCAAGCTTATTTAGCAGCATAATGCATATGGGTTTTCCAGGAAGCCTTGCAGAGCAAGCAAACAACGTATTCAAAGCATCGTCCAATCAACAATCAAGCAACAGTAAAGGTATGATCAGAAATTTAATTATCTTTATTGTATCCTTTGCATAGAGCCGTATTTATTTTCATATTATGTAGAGATGAAGTTCTAATGGAGCAGTGACACTGTCGCGTATTGTAATTGCACTGTACCGTCTTTCTGCCCTCCTTGACTCATTTGCTTGAGACATTGCGCCATTTACCAATAACATGCATGATATGATTGAATGCATCTAATTCGAATAGGAAGCAAAGCAACACCAGTCATCAGATCACCACACCCGCATTCTACGAATTCTGGATTAGGAGGGCTATCAACATTGGACGATCCATCCGATTTAACATGCATCACATTCCGATCAAGCAATATCATCATCATTCTCCTTCATCAAGAACCTTTGAATACCAGTAAGTTGGAGAAGAGTTCAAGAATCATCTCGTCGGAGCACACCCTCACTGAAATTTCTGAAGAGTTCTTCAAAGGAATTGGAACTTTTTCAATGCAACACCTGTTTGGAGATACTGGACAAGACACGCGAAATCAGTTGGCAGCGTACTGCCCTCATGATCATTTGAGGTGTGTGCGTATACTCCTTCAGTTCATTCTATATATACGTTATATACATAGTATGTAACAGGTGCTGTTTACACCGACATAAAATGCTTGGTGTATGTACAAAGCACAGGGCTTAATAGTCTGTTTCACAAGTGCTCTTGCGGGAAGTTCAGAATCGCAGAGACCACTACCTCTATGTACATGTTTATGTATGTAGAAGCTTGTGGCATTCATTGACCCCCAGCTCTTTGTAAACCTTATTAATTTATGTATTAATTGCTGTGTCAGGTTTTTGATGTCTGCATTTAATTCCACGTGTGAAAGTCGAACCATTTCTGGCAGCAGAGCAATCTGCGCTGATTTCGTGATTGGTAAACTCATGGTAGATGAAAATCTTTTTGATAAAACAAGAAAGAGAACTTCTAATTCGATTCAGTCTTCTCAGACAAAGGTATTTTTTCATCCATCCTACATTTGCTATGATTGTACTACATAGTTTTACCCAGTTGCTTATACTAAACCAGCTAACTTTTGATTGCTTGCCACTCTATATGTTGTTGTCCCTTTTAGCTGCTTCATTTTCCGTCCGACCAAACAATGTCTGCATATCCAAGTGGGTATGGATCTACTCCACCACCTTGCGTGAAAATCAAAGTACAAAAAACCGAGCGAAGCAGATCATTGGTATGTTCATCATCTTTAATCAAATATTTAAAACTCCTCGATAGCTTGCATCTGACCTGAAGTATATGCATATGTCGTAGTTTACATTCAGCTTTAACTACCTTGATATCTGTCTACTACAGACAGAGCGCCAAGAGAGTAAGATTGTTTGTGCATGCATTGCAGCATGATTGCAGCACAATGCTCACTGAACTTGCATTATTCCCAAATTAATTAACTCCCTCTTCTATCATAGACTGTTCAATCAAGAGCAACCATTATCCCACGATCCCTTGTCAATATACAAGTTAGCAAAGTAGAAATCGAGTTGGACATATCATTTATTGATAGAATTGCAGCATTGTTAAATCCTGCTCCTTTGTATCAAGCTACAAACAATACAAGATTGTACAGCTCGTTTCTCTCTGGTCCAACCATGGTTTGTTTTCAGTTTCTAAAGCTTCGTCTTTCTCTGTATGCCTTTTGTTTCCAAAACCTCTCTTCGATTCTATGTTAATGGTCAAAATGTTTTACTTTAGAACCGTAACCGTCAAAATGCTTTTAATCAAGCGATTAGCGAAAGTCCTATTCATTTGGACAACAAAACCGACATATCGTTGAATTGCCCAAAGGTCAAGATTATCCTCAGGTAGTTCTTTGAAGCTATTCTATGGAACATTTACAGTCTTGATGAAAATCACACGCTATTGTTCACAAGAGTAGAACTTTCTTTGTTTATCAAACTATGAATAAATTGATATATGCTTCGTTTCAAAAGGTTTCCAATTCCCGATTTACGTCCAACAAGTGATATTGACAAGAGACAATGGTGGCAGAAGTCAATCAGAAATGAAACCATCTACCTTCACCTGCATAACCTCGAATTCAAGATGGTACTGTCTCAAATCCAATCTAATTATTCTTTTGAGTTCAGGTTCAAAGAAGGCAAAGGTAATTAAGGATTTATTTCTCATTTTTAACTCACTCTCATTTATTTGATTATATGATTCACTCGGTTAATTGTTGCAAACTTTGATGTTTTCTCGTACACCCTTTTCTTACTCTCCAAACCTGTGTAACCTGTTGTATTTTATATTTTGATTCCATGTTAAATTAGCCTTTATTTCATCTGCTTTCCTACTCTTTTTCAAGGTTATTTCAAAGACTCTTCAGACAAACAAGTTGAATGTTTACACATTGGTTGCTTACAGAACGATTGCGAGGAAATGCATTTAGATTGGCCAAGGTAACAGTGATTGCCTTCACTTCATTACACTCTTCTACATATGCCACTAGTCCTATTGATACTCAACATTCACGACTGTGTACTGAGGTTGCATTATGTAATTAATCATAATTAATCAAAAGAGATTTATTTTAACAGAATCGTGATATCTGGTAAGCCAGCAACATCTCGATCTGTGTTCGATGACGTAACAAAGGACAGTTCACCCGATTCTCAATTCAATTCACTTGAGGAATCATTTCCGTGGATGAAATCCGAACCATCGCCATTCTCATCCAACCCAGCCATGTTTGAGAAAGAAGAGGTATGCAATGCAAACACATTTGCTTCACCACTTAACCCCCTGGAATGCTATCAGCTTGTTGTATTTTCCAGCAGGTTCAATTGAACACCCGGGGGGAACGACAGACAATTAATGTTGATGATGTTATTGTTTTTTATTGCAGCTTGTTATGCCTGGGAGTGTTGGGGAGATGTCCACATTTCAAGAATTAGCATCGGCAACGTCAAGTTTCTGCATCGAATGCTACTTTCCTGAGTTGAAACTTAATTTGCAGGATAAGGAGAGCTTCTCGCTTATCTACAACAGGTAACCCAGCTCACCCAGTCTCTTAATGTCTATGTTATGCACAATTATGATTGTAGCGTTTATGATATGCATATGCATTTCAATGTCTATTCCATGCATTGTAAAGCATTTTACCATCAGCATCCTGAGGTATACTGACCTGCTTTTGATGATTGATTCCATGAACAATGATGATTATTTTTGATTGAATTTCAGATTATTCAATGATCTAATGATGTGGCAACCCTCAGCACCAGCACCTGTTGAGACGGTGCCTCGCAGTTTCGCTCCTCCGCAAGGCAGCATACATGTCAATTTGGCGAGTCAAGTTGGACTGGGTGGCAGTGACCGATTCTCCATGTGTCAATCTGCTGCTAATAACAGTAAGTGGTTCATATAGCAAACCCATATAACACGTGCTTGCTATCATTGTAATACATTGGGTGTATGTTAGCATGAGTCTCGTTACCATGTTATGTTTTTTTGCTGCAGCCTACGATTCTGATTCGGATCAAGACACAAGCATTTCATCAACAGTGCCTGATGTGACAACTCAGGTGCCAAGTCAACAAAGTAATATCGCATTTTCCATTCATATTGACCAAGGACAGGTCGCACTATTTCCACCAATGAAAAAAGTAAGCACTGTTTTATAAATGATTATGATCATATTGATCAAGCATGATTAGTGATTAGCATGATTGGTGATTAAACATGGTTGCTTACTTTGATCTCAGATCGAGTCGGAAGATCAAGTTCCCAATGAAGAAGATGACAACAGACCAGAAGTTGGTCACATGGTGATCGATGCTGAATCGTTGAACTTCTTCATTGTATCTGGATACAAAGGAGACCCAAACATTGACTATATCCAATTGTATTCTTCAAATGCAACGCTGTATCACTCAAGTCACATGCAGGTTGGGTTAGATCTTTTCAACATGGATGATGCTTTTGATGTTCGAAATTTGAGCAAGACAATCTATCGGTCTGACAAAGGAGTTCTGTCCCAAAGTCAAGAAGCAATGGATGTTGGAAGTGAACACCTTTCTGCTCTTTCTCTTGCCATGAAATGTAAACGATTCCCCAATAGGAATCGTACGGTATGTCTTTTTAGTTTTATCTTTTAAAACGATTACGGCTTTTTATTAAAAAGCTTCTTTTTGTAATGATAATGCAATATATTATTTGGTTGTTTAACATTTGATTGATGATTGAGTTTTGATTCTTAGGATAATCTCGTTGCTGTTGGTTTGAGAGGCTCAACTCTGAGACATTTTGTTTATGGTGCCGGAGAAAGCTGGCTTACTCACGTAGGTTTAAATACCCTGAAGATTTCATCTAAACATCTTTCAATTTTATATATTTCTAATGAAGTTAAACACCCGGTCAACAAAGAAATCGATATCAAATGTTGATTAACCCTTTGCTGGATTTTTAGGTGATGGATTTTATGTCAGTTGAAGACAATGCAGTTGTCGGATTTACTTTTCCAACTGTTCTGACAACACTTTATCTTCATATGTGGGGATGCTCTGTAGACTACAGGTATATTTTAATGCTTAGCATGCAACAAGTGATGCACCAAGTGGCTACATCTGTTGGTAACAGAATGCTATATACGTACCTTCTCTTTTTACTGTGTTGTATGTTTAACCTCTTTTAAATGTGTTGTATGCTTCTTTCAGGCCAAAGTTTATGTCTCTGCATTCATTGTTAGCCGTGGAGTCTTTCAATTTGTCGAGCAATATAAGCCCAGGGTCGCCTGAATCTGTTTTGAGGTAAAACGCACGGAACATTTTCTTGAAGTCCTTTCAATCTCACTTTGCAGAATCATGATAAAACTACAAGCAGTTATTTTGCAATATGATCTATTTACTATGCTCTATCTTTGCTAGGTTTATTATCAATGATTCGGCGTTTTATATATCAGACAAGCAACATGAAACAGTTGATTTAGCAAAAGGTATATTATCTATGTTTTCGACGATATCTTAGAAGAGCTTCCTATTTACACTTAATACCGTAAGACATTGCATAAGAAAGAGCCTCATGTTGATTTTTCAGACTTTATTTCTGTTATGGACATGGGACTATTTGAATTAATTTTAAGGCTGTCAGATGGAAATGATAAGGTTTGGCACGTTACTCATTCTTTATTATTTGCTTTCAATTACTTGTTTAATAAATACTTGAAGATGCTGAATACTTGAAGATGCATTTGCGCATTGTCAGTGCCTACAAAGGCTGGATATTTGATTTAAAGCGACCATTACTCTTTCAGAAGCGACCATTGGTGGATCTAAGTATGTCAAATAACATTCTGAATATTCGAACTTGCTCTGATTCATGCTCTGCTTTGATAAAGCTAATTAAATATTATGCAAGTGATGGTGATGTTGAGACCAATCAACAGGAACAAGATCTGCCACAGGACTCTCAAAATGTGGTATGTTCTATTTCTCTAATCATTTTGTGATGTTTTTAGTCTAAGGGGGCCTGAAGCATGTCCATGCATTTAATTACGGTTGCAGCTTACGTTAGCCTGAAATATCTGCGTAAGTTGCAATGTTCTTGCACTTCCAAAGGTTCCTAAACTATCTCTGTTCGTTCAGTAATTAAGTGATGGAAATTTGTGCTCTTCTATCCAGAGCACAGAAAATCTGTATTCAAGATCATCTGTTGACGAGAATACTTTGGATTCATTGATGGCTGATGCCATGTTAGAGGACGACCCCCCAGCCGCGGTATGCTTATTCTATTCTATTCCAATGCCTAATTATATGTTGTATGTATGTCACTTGCATGTATGTAATTGTAGTATTTAAGTGCCTAATTGTATGTAATTCTATGTCACTTGCAGCATTCCTTCTTATCCAACTAGTTCTTGACACAACGTTTTGTTTCGGCATCCTTGTAGCTTGACATCAACGAAGGCAAGACATTCACAGACCAACATGGTTTCACATCATCTGAGCTGTTTTCCTCATCTGTTCCGAGTAATTCAAGCAGCATGAGAAGTTTACAAACATCTTCAATTAATAACGATGAAGACGATGCAACTTCGTATGATGAAAACGAGGAATATAATGACGACGATGATTATGATGATGATGATGAAGCCTCTGCTTCAAGCGGAGATGAATATTGTATTTTGGAAACAGAGAAAGATGATTACGTAAGTTTGCAGTACTTGAAATCGAGGCTTTAGTCTCAGAATTTCCGCCTCCTTTTCATACTTTTATCTCCATGACGTATGGCTTTCATACCTCTATACGATAATTATATACTACTGCTTGTATTTCTTTACCCTTTACGTATCATATACTGTGCTATGTACAAACGATGTAAACCAAATTTTGTTCCAGCTATGATGCTAGGATGATGCCATATACGCCTGCCACGCCTGCCCTTCCTCTGATATTTATTAATGTATTTCTCTTTTTAGCAGAGTCTTGAAGACTTTGCTTCAGTTGTGCGTGAGCTTATACCTGACGACATTCTGATCATTGACAATCACTTCAAAGCACCTGTGAGTATATACCAACCTTGTGCACCCCCTGCTCTTTAAGCACTTCCCAGTCAAACTCAATACTCCATCAATTGTTTTCACTGGGGTGACCTGTTGACCACCGCGTTTATTGGTTTTAAGAAGTTTTGTCCTTTGTTTTTTTGCAGCGTGGTAGATATGATCAATTGAGTGCCCCTTCTGGATATCCCACTCCATCTTATCGATACACGTTAAGAGAAATGTCTGTCGTTTGGCAAATGTATGGTGGAAATGATTTTAAACCAAGTGATGAAGCTAAAGCAGGCAAAATGTCTGGGTAAGATCAAGCCAGTCTAATTAAGTGCTAATCGAGGTTATTTTTAGTACCGCATTAATGTTATTACTGCATGTCGATATTACATGTTAGCAATTATGGTTCATATCATAATTGTTGATTCATTGATTTATGAATTGATGCATTTAGTAATTTTATTTGTTTGCTTTGATTTTAGTTCTTCTGAAAAACACGCGGCTCATTCTCCTTCAAAATCGTCGAAGTACACTGCTGCTCAAAATAAGAAGCTGTCATCTTACTTCAAAAGACATGATGCAAGTGTAGCTGAAGATGAGGTTTCTCGCCACAAAGGACGAGCAAAAGGAGGGCCACACAGGGATCTGAACATTCTAATGGAGTTACACATGAACAAAGTAAGTGGACAGTCCTTCATATGTTTCTCTTTGTTCATAATAGAATCTTTAGTTAACCTATCTTCAGTTGTTTTATCTTGGATAATTAAATTTTAGTGTTATTATGTCTTTTAATTTGCAGTTGTAATTGCAATTAGTGATCTTTCTTGTTATTTTATTCAAGATCAGATACCAACACGAAATATATCCTGATAATGTTGACAAGATATCAAGAGACGTTCTCATTATTTACGATCTGGAAATAAGAGATCGTTTAGCTGCTTCTCAGATCAACAAATTCCTGTACAGATTTTCATCAGAATCACTTCCATTAAAGTCAAGTGCAAACATGGTTGGAACAACAGAGCTATCTAATATGCTAGTATATATTGCTATTTTATTACTTATGTGAATGATGAAGGACTAAGGATTATTTTGATGTTTGTTGCAGTTCACATTGAAGATTCTTTTGACGAAGCCAGAGGATAAAGTGAAGAATAGAGAAGGAACTCTTCGTTTGTCAGTGCAGCCATTGCGACTCAATATTGATCAAGATGCATTGTTTTTTCTGAAAGCTTTCTTTTCTGAAATTTCCGACGAACAATTAACTAGCTTTTCGAACCAACCCTCAGTTGGTAAGTTTAAACTTTATGGATTAATACTTTTATAACAATTTGTAGCTCCAACTTTTTTTTTGAAAAACTACACATCTATCAATGTATAAATTGTTGAATAAGAATAAATATATGCTTTTATGCTTTTCCAAAGATAGCTACAACAACTGAAGAAGCTATGTTTCATTTTGTTTTTATTTTATTTCTTTTCAGCTTTGCCAGTAAAGAAGGAAAGAATTCGATCATCCAGTTCTCCTGGGACAGAAAACCACACCGATGAAATCAAAATGGACAATGACCATTTTGCAATGACTCCTCCGCCTAACGAACCAGCAAGTGAAACATTAACTCAAGAAGATTCTGGAATATTCTTTCGCTCTGTTGTTTTCTCTCCTGAAGTTCCAATCAGACTCGATTACCATGGAAAATCAGTCAATATGGAGCAGGTAAAGATTGAATCTAACAAATACCGTAAAAACTCCATTAAGCCCCCCTCGCTAATAAATCCCCCCGTTGGGAACAAATGAAGCCCCCCTTTGAAATTGTGAACGATGACCAAACTGTGAATGATTGTTCCAAAGAAGCTTATTTATTTTACTGAGTTTTAATGCAATCCTAATTTCTATTCTATTTTTATTGGCACACTATGTATTGATATGAGCAGTATTTATTTGAACAGGGTACCATAACTGGCCTATTAATTGGCCTTGCTCAGTTGAACTGTTCAGAGATCAAACTCAAATGTCTGTGCTGCAGAAGCGGCTTACTTGGAAGTGAGAAACTGCTGTCTTATTTTATCAACGAATGGCTCACGGATATCCGTCGTAACCAAATCCCCGGTATATTGGGTGGTGTCGGGCCGACTTACAGCTTCGTCCAACTTTATCAAGGTATTAAAGATTTGTTCTGGCTGCCAATACAGCAATACAAACAGGATGGTCGAATTGTACGTGGGTTGCAAAAGGGTGCGCATTCTTTCAGCACTTCTACTGCCATGGCTATGCTTGAACTCACTAACCGTTTGGTTCAAACCATACAGGTATTTGCCCATGATACGAACCAGTATTCATCCAAAACTTTCATATCTTTATATTTTTATTTTCAACTAGTCTCGTCCTTTTCCCGTGGCGATGTGAAATAGAGCACAGGGAAGCAAGGGGGAGACTAAATGAGAATGAGATGAGACTATGTAATGAGACTAATCTTCAACTACAGTAGATTAAATTCTATTTTAAGCCCTCTGGAGTGCTTATTGTTTTCAGGCACGGGTTAATAGAAAAGGGGCCTGAAATGAGAGGGGATCTCAGAGTTCACGGTTACATCATTTAGTGACTGAATTGCTTAGATGGCGGGGTAAGTACAGGTATAAATTTGCTTAATTCGTGACTCTTTTAATTCCAATTAGGTTGCAGCTGAGACGGCGTATGACGTCGTAAGCCCAGGCCCCGATCCATCAGATGGAAAACAAATACGTCATTCTTCATCAACATACCGAGCAGAACAGCCTACAGATTTGAGAGAAGGTGTTACAAATGCATACAATGTTTTATCTGAGGTAAAGTCTCTTATTTATTATCATGATCATACAATGAATAATTAATATAAGATTTTATCAGATATTTTTTCTTGATTTTTCTATTGATCAATACAGCGAATTACTTGAATCCTTTCTTAAAGATATTATTTTATTTGCCAGGGATTTTCGCAAACTGCAACAACGATAATTAAAGTAGCAATGGACGAGCATGAAAAGAAAGGCGTGACTGGTGCAGTTGGTGGTGTTTTAAGACAGATACCCCCGTCTGTAATGCAGCCATTGATACTTGCAAGTGAAGCAACGTCTAATGTGCTAGGGGGTGCAAGAAATCAATTGTCTCCACATGCTCGGATCGAAGCGAGCAAAAAATGGAAATCAACATCAAAGTGAAACAATCACTAAATACTACAATATATCACCAGTGTATATCACAGAAAGATTTCGAACAATACATGTATATTACTATGATAATAAGACATTCTGATATTTTTGTGTATTCATAGATATTCTATTAAAATAAGTGTATTTTTGTGGCCTCAATTCAGTGGCTGCAAGCTATGTGTGCATTTGTGATGTCGTCAGCTGAACAGCTGTGCAGAGTGAAGAGCGGGAATTTGTTTTGTTTTGTTTTGTTTGAAAGAAAATGGAAATTGTAAAATTAAATTACACGTGTTGGTGAAATTCAAATGTCTGTTCTTTTGGAAATATCTGGAGTGAAATTGCGAATCTTTGCCCCCAAGTGAATAATAGAATTTTACTTGGGGGATAAAAATGCGGACAAATCTTGCGAAAGTTTGCTATTTGATTGTAAATCAAGCCTTTGAGAACTATGAAATCATGAAGCTATCTAGTTTGGACGAGTTTATGACCAGTTTGGGACTATTTGCGCAGCAATATTATCAATACTGAAGGCAATAAATTGCTTATATACAACGTACAGGTATGTAGAAAAAAATTATACTTTTATTGAATCTTTACATCAATTTCCATTTTTGATTTTGCGACTTTAGGCTTTCATGATGGATATAAGTATAAAGTTATTCACTACTCGCGAGAATTTCAAATTTTTAACTTTTGAACCAATGGCGTAGATAGAAAATTTTATAGGTGGGGCGAAAAAATTCAGATTTTCCGACAAAAATTTAGCAAGCATTTTTGTTTCTTCAAGACCATGAATATAAGATAAGAAAATTAGCTAGAACTGAACATAAACAGAAGATATTTATTTTCCGACAAGATCAGTAATTTTCCGACAAAGCGGCAGTTTAGCTGTACAGGGGGTTTTTAGCCCCCTGACCCCCCTTTATCTACGCCACTGGCCAAAGGGTTAGGGTTAGGGTTACGTCATGCGGAGGAGAAAGGTGGTCAGTATGCGCAGTAGCATATATATAGGTACTGCGCAGGAGCATATGTGACGTGTAGCTTGTTGATGATTTATTGCCGAACGAAGGACCCGGCCTAAATTTATTGAATTACAAAAAACGTTGTAAAAATTAATACTTTTGGATATACTGGATAATGTCTATGCTCAAATTAAAGGTAAGTGACATGGTTTTGACATCTCACAAGCTTGCTGAAATATTAGCTGATGCGACACCGTATTTTACTGAAGTATTCCAGAACTTTACCAAAATCTGAAATTTCAACTTGTGTGACACCACAGGGTTTTGCTTGCTAAAGGTTCCACAACGCAGAAAATCAATTGTTTTCAGGCCAAGTGACTTTAAATATGTAACAGAATATCAGGCCGCTACAATTCTTTGAATTGATTCACTTGTATAAGGGATAGGTTTTGCATCACTGTTGTCTCCACGAATCGTGCAGAGTCAGGTATCTAGCGCCTTCGGCGTTTTATTGCATGAGGCTGGTTGATACATTGGCCTTAGGGTTGGGGTTTGGGTTAGGGCTAGGTCATGCGGAAGAGAAAGGTGATCAGTATGCGCAGTAGCATATATATAGGTACTGCGCAGGAGCATATGTGACGTGACGCTGGTTGATGCATTGGCCTTAAGGTTAGAGTTAGGGTTAAGATTAGGGTTAGGTCATGCGGAGGAGAAAGGTGGTCAGTATGCGCAGTAGCATATATATAGGTACTGCGCAGGAGCATATGTGACTTGACGCTGGTTGATGCATTGGCCTTAGGGTTAGGGTTAGGGTTAGTGTTAGGGTTAGGTCATGCGGAGGAGAAAGGTGGTCAGTATGCGCAGTAGCATATATATAGGTGCTGCGCAGGAGCATCTGTGACGTAACGCTGGTTGATGATTTATTGCCGAACGAAGGACCCGGCCTAAATTTATTGAATTGCAAAAAAACGTAAAAATTAATACTTTTGGATATACTGGATAATATGTATGCTCAAATTAAAGGTAAGTGACATGGTTTTGACATCCCACAAGCTTACTGAAATATTAGCTGATGCGACACGGGATTTTACTGAAGTACTATTCCAGAACTTTACCAAAAAATCTGAATTTTCAACTTGTGTAACACCACACGGTTTTGCTTGCTAAAGGTTCCAAGCTTTTGGGGTATCAAAACGCTGTCATTTACCTTTAATTAGAGCTCACATATTATATCAAGTACATCCACGATTTTTAATTCAACAACTGTTTTGGTTATTCGATTAATTTAGGCCTGTTGCATCGTTCCGTAAAAAATAAACAAATACCGACATTTGAAACGTTTTTGTTGTTTGCCATTATTTTCCTCCAAAGCGAACATTTAATTTTGGACTCATTGATATGCGAAAGCGATTTGCCCTTTATATTCATTAGATATTTATTTTCCGACAAGATCAGAAATTTTGCGACAAAACAGTCGGTTTACCTTTACAGGGGGTTTTTCGCCCCCCCTGACCCCCCTCTATCTACGCCACTGTTTTGAACCAATTGTCCTAGAAGTCTGAAAATTGTTGCAACGTGATCAGAAGGCCCTAAATAGTATGTTTTGATCATTTGTTAGCCGAATTTCTATAAATTTCGATTTTTGATTTTGCAACTTTAGGCTTTCACGATGGATACATAAAGTTATTCACTAATCGCGAGCATTTGAAATTTGTAACTTTTGAACCAAGTGTCCTAGAAAGCTGAAAATTATTGCAACGTGATCAGAAGGCCCTAAATAGTATGTTTTGATCATTTGTGAGCCGAATTTCAATCAATTTCCATTTTTGATTTTTCGACATTAGGCTTTCATGATGGATACATAAAGTTATAAGAAGGCAAAGAAAAACATAATATATACTACAAAGATTAAACATGATTAGATATTCTGATTTTTGTTATCAGCTGTTTGATTTAAACGATTTTCATTCTTCTAGTCTCGAAGAAATCTACCAAAATTAATCAGGGAATTTCTATTTCCCAGTGTTACATGCAAATTGATACCAACTCTAAAGATTTGCTTAATTAATAATGAAGAGTTAATGAATGAATAAATTTAAAAATTGGGTAATCTGTTTTATATTAAGAGATAATGCATCCAGTCTCTGATTTCCCACGCGTTTTCGTGCTGATCTCTGGTTCGCGCACAGGCTGAACTTCTGAATCAGTTCCAGTGGCTTTTGGTTGTGCCTTTGCTACGTCAAATCCGCTTAGAAAATCAGTAGTCCATATCGAGGCTGGTGATGGAATCGAGAACTCGATTGGACTGGCCACTCCGTATTGTGGAGTTGACTCTAATTCTGGCGCTTCCGAAGGGATCTTGTGATGATAACTAGAACCGAACAATCAATGTATGATCATTATGGTTATAATCGCTTGTGTTTATAATGAACAAATACAGAAGAAAAAAAAGGTATCGTACATGAATCCATTCTCATGGTTGGCCTTTTCGAGTTTTTTGGAAATAATTGGTCCAAGTCGCAAGAAGAATTGGTGTTCACCAGGCTTGGCCGTCGATCCCACCCCTCGTGTTGATGCATACTGTTTACAAAGATTGCCTGCCGATGTATAGTCTGAAAGAAAGAAACTCAAGATCAAACAATGTCAGCACATGATAACAACGAGATGTTCAAAGAATCGAAGAGATGGTAAAATCAATTTACTATGATGCAGGTGAAATGTTAAAGTGGGAAGAAGAGTATTTGGAATGAATTAATTAATTAATCAGTTTTACATTTATTGGCCTCTTGCAGCGATCGTATTGCTTTTCCGCATTGGTCTTCTACCAAAGATGCTTCTCCCATGAATGTATGCGCCTATAATTGAAGAACATTATCAAGAAATAATTATGATAACGAACATTATGAATTCGAACGATGCTTGGAGCTGGCAAAAAAGCAGCGGAGTAAAGAAAACAATTGATTGAATAAGATGATTACGTATGCAAGATAAATGTCTTTCTTCAGCTGCAAATATTTTCTCCATTTAGCTGCTTTTGTCTGGTCAACCGATTTCAAGAAATTATCTGAAGAAATAGCGAGAAATATCCAATAAAAGAAAACATGACGTGAGAAATTGGTGAGTTAAATGACGTAATGGTAATTGGAGATTTAATTTTTCAACCTGCTTTGTCAAATAACTTGCTTGTTTCATGTGCAACAGCTGACGTAACCAATGGTTTGTGTTTCAATTCAACACATCTTGCAACCGTCACTGAAATTTAACAACAACGAGTTTGAAATCACGCTTTGAGGACAGTGGGGCGCAGATTCAGAAATAGACTGTCAGCTGGAAATTTGATGGTATTCACACATGGATATCAAAACATTCTAATAATAATAACAAAACATGAAATGACTCTGATGAAGAAATAAATAAACAGAACAACCAACGAGACAAACATGCTGTCTTCATCAAACGGGCCTAGCCTCGTTTGAGCCCACATGGCCTCGCTGTTACATCATTACGTCATCATTACGTCATAGATGTCGCGTAAGACTGAGTTATTGGTTATTTTTCTACCTTCCTGAGCTTCTGCTAAACACTGTAAATGGTAAGCATCCAGAATTCTTGCATCAGTATCTCCGTGCTGTTCCAGTGTACCAGCCCCCAAGCGACTTGCACAAATGTCTTTGACTTGCTGGAAAATGCCAGCGGCTGTTCTTAACCCAGTGTAAACCTCTTTAGCATCCTCTTCAGAAATGCTACAAATCACAAGTTTAAGCTCGACTCATTTTTTCACTTTAAATACTCAAGTATAAATGAAGGCATTATTACTTTATGTATGTGACACGAAAAATGCGATTACCGACCCATTGGATGACGCAATTTTCGATGAGTGCTTCATGTGCCAAAGTCCCATTTCGCACAGAATTGACGCAAGCTCAAAATATGCATCTGGTAATGAACTAAAAAGAAATAGATACCATCATAATGAACATTGACTCGAAACTGCTATTAAGCATACACTCAACTCTAACCATATTCTCATCTGTATGATGTAGATAGCGTTGTCACATAAAGTACCTTGGCTCACTGCCACTAATAGTGTTGGTCCATTTAAAATTGATACATTTTCTTAGTTTACTTTCGCCTTGTCCATCGACACTGGAGCATAACCCTTGAAGTAGTGATATATATTGGTTTGCAGATGTTTCAATGGTCGAAGTGCTTGTTGATATATCAGTCAATGATGAAATCAACTTTGCTCGACTTTGCCGAAGATCACTACAGAAAGAAAGGCAAAAGTAAAGCTGATTATACTTAAAGTATTCAACGACGCTATTATCCTAAGATAAATGCACAGCTTTCACCATCAATAATAAACATTAGCAATATTACGAAAATCAAACGTCACTTCAAATTTATTTGGGCCTAACCAAATTTTGAAAAGAGGAGTAAAGTTGACTAATCTGACCTCTTGGCTGTATTTCACGTAAAAATATACTTACCCACATACTTTCTGGGCTGCCTGCTTCGTTGTTGTCAGCTTTAAAGCATCAAAATTAACAGGGGCTGTTGCTTTGAGTGGATTTCGATGAAACCAGTGCGCCATATTTGTTATCTTCCTTCCCTCTCCAACAAAATTATTCAAGTTCTTCTTTCAGCTAATGACGTCATCACACCGATAGGTGCTTGCGATGCAAATATTCAACTTTTATTTATTTTGTCTTATTTTATATATTTTGTCACATTTTATTTTAGGCTCAAATACCCTCCATCAATGAATGAGAGATAAACTGAGAAGAATTGAGGAAAAAGACGCTTGCAGGTTCGTTCATTCTCTTATCATCAAGTGACGCATATAACATTAATTTTAAAGAAGTACAATGAAACTATCGGGTTGCACAATAGTTCGCGATGAAAAACATTATTTGCTTGGTGCAGCAAATTAGATATTTTTATTCAAATGCTATCTGTTTTCCTCTAACGTTGCGCAACAATTAAATAACGCTGGAAAAACAGTAGAAGATTTTGTTCTTTGAAGCAATGTCTTCATCAAACCATGATCTTATCGCATGCTGCTAACCTGGAAATAAAAACAAAAAAATTCAATCAAAGTGAAATTATTCTGACAGCAATTTTTTTATTAAATTATTAAATTTATTAAATTATTGAATTAAATTAAATGTAAAATGAAGCATGATCAAGAACAAATGACTTACTATGTCGTCAATTTTTAGAATACATCGGACAGTTTCAGAGGCAAGATTAATTGCACTGGTTGATACAAGCAATGGCTGCAAGACATTTTCATCAAGAATATTTGTTACTGCACCCTATGGAGAGAAACATGAGAACATAGTACAAGGTATTCATGTCATTCTGATATGCTAGTAATAAAGGAAATAATACGAGGATAGCTTGAAGAACGTACTTTGCGAACATTGATGCCAAAATTCTTTTCACCCTGTGCATGTTTGTTTCTTAATTCTGTTACAACACTGATTGGACTAAGTCCAGCATTCTCTGCTAATGTGTACGGAATGATCTCAAGTGCTTGTGCGAATTCCTTGAAACAATAAGCCTCTTTTCCAGTTAGTCCTTTAGCAAAGTTCATTAACTGTATGCTAGCCTCGATCTCAGGGGCTCCTCCACCAGCTATCAACGCCCTGAAATGAACAAAATGCAATGAAAATAAAACCAAGGATAGTTGCATAGTGGTTACAACTATCATACTGTATAACATGTAGGAGTTTTGTGTAATAAGAACCTTTGCTTGACAAGACATCTGATAACACACAATGCATCATGAATTGATCTTTCAGCTTCATCAATGACCAACTTATTTGACCCTCTTACTAACAGACTCACAGTTCGGCCAGGATTCTGAATACCAGTCACCTAAAATAAAAAACATTTGCCATACATTGTGCACAATGCAATAGAAAGTTGATCCGACAAATGCAAAGTGTTTCATAGTTACAAATGCAAAGTGTTTTTGTTTATCAAAACTATACCTTGACAACTTTTTGAACACCTGTTGAGGTTTCTTCAACCAAATCTGCAAGTGCAAGCTTATCTGCTGTCAAGTGGTCAACACTAGCAATAGGTCTGCAGCCAAGAGTCTGTTTGAAAAGGAAAAGCAACCATTACCATCACCATAGGGCTACAATTGTCAACATAGTCTCTATCCCTACAGGATTAAGTGATGAGTTCAAAAGCAATTACCTTGCAGATAAATTCTACTTCCTCTCTTTCAACATCTCTTACAACCATGATTTTCATCTTTGCAAGGAAATGCAGGCCCATTTCTGTCACAGCATCTCTACAAATCAATTACAATTCAATTAAAATGACATGAATGTAACTAAACATCACCTGAACTTTGACAATCAGGATTAAAATGTTGAATGGCTTGCCTTAAGATTGATTTCTGAATCAGAAGAACATTGCAACCAGATTTTTTGATTTTTTTGCATATATCCAATATATATTGTCTTTCTTCTCTCAAGACCCTGTCCATTTGAGTGTAATCGCTGACAATAACATTATTTTCCATCTGATAAACAAAATAAAGATTAATAAACTTAACACATTGCCCTTTATAGCTATATGAAACATCAGAGATAACAAGTTAATAAAAGCATACATCAGTCTTTGGTGGTGAGATGCAGAACTGGATGAGACCAATCTTTGCTTTTTCAATACGATTGACACCTCCGGCAAGGTGAGAAATTTTCTGATCCAATACAAGTCCATTCACCATTTCTGTATCTTCAATTGTTCCTCTATAAAACACAATAGTAGCATGACACAAGACATCATATATCCAAATGTCTGAAAACAGTCCCAAAATGATCCAAAACACATACATACCCAAGTTTAGTAACAACTTTGATGTCTCTCAGATCAACATTGGTATCCCTTGCGGGGTCAACAACATTCAAAACAGCTTCAACACTCATTGGGGCTAGCAGACTTGAATATTGTGATACAACCTAATGATGAAAAATACGTTTTAAAACTGTGTCCTAGCTAAGTTCAAACTGGCAAAAAGAGCTATCAAATAGAAATATTATTGTCTTACTTTTGAGTTGAGAGAAGTATTTGCACTTTTAAGGAGGGACTCTTTATCAGACAAGTCAACAGGAGTTGACATATTGGTCATTATTTCTGTGGCTTTAAGAGCTGCCTTCTGAAATGACTCTGAAATGACGGTGGGGTGGATCCCTTTTTCCAATAACCTTGAAGCTGCAGTCAGCAAACTTCCAGCAATCACAACTACTGACGTTGTTCCATCTCCTGCTTCTATGTCTTGAGCTTTTGACAAATCAACAAGCTGCAAAGCAATCAATGAACTTTCTTATTTACCTACTTCTGCATTAAACAGATAGCTTAATTTTGGTTAGCTGGTAATAATTTTATTTCCACATACCATTTTTGCAACTGGGTGTACCACTTGCATTTTCTTCAATATTGTAGCACCATCATTTGTAATAGTTACATTTCCATCGCCCCCTTTTATCTACCATGATAAAATATTGATTTGAGAAATTAGAAAATCATATTATTTCAAGGGCCGGCAAATTCAGAATGCTACAAGAGATGTTGTTATGATAAGACCTACCATTTTATCCATCCCTTTAGGTCCAAGACTTGTCCTAATTGCATCTGCGACAGCTGCAAGAAGATTCTAGCCATTTTCATTGATTGTAAACACAAACTTCATAAAATATGGACAACGATTCTAGTCTGCAGAAGATCATGTTTGAAGGGTGGGTGTGTCAGATATTTTTAAGCAATTAAACGCCTTTAAAGATTCCACGAGACCCAAAACGTGAATATATACGTTAAATGCATCCGTTATATTACTTTTAAAAACCAAAGAAGCTCTTGAAAAACCTAAAATAATCAGGATCCGCCTAAAATTATGCAAAATACCTTTCGCAGCAGTAATGTTTGTTTCCCTAACTTGTACCGGCTTTTCCTTATCCTTGAAAGAAACAGTCTGTGCCATATTTCTTTTTATATTTGGGGCAGGCATGTTGAGAAATATGTATTGCTATGATAAAACTATATTAATAATATTTTTTCCAGCAAAAGTCCACGATGCAAATGGATTCTTTCGACTGAGTCAATGCAGCTGTGCAGCACAAAAAGGTAAGAAACTTAGGCCAGATGCTTTACTACGCTTCGCCTCCTTCGTTGCGGTCGCGTCGTCGCTTTTTTCAACTTTTTTTGATATTCTCGAAACTTCGATTTGTTGGCACTAGAATGTGGACGGGTAACGTACAGTATTGGGAGTCATGGTTAGGACGCTAAGGTTCACAGAGCGCCATATTGTCCATTGTTTAGCTCCATACCATACCACATGGCTTTCCAGCAATGGAATCGGAAAGCGACACCAATATAAAAGATCCTGTTAAGAAGTCGAAAGATTGTTTAGAGTGCAAAGTTGTTGGCACAGTAGGATTGTTTTCTGCGTCTCTTTATGTTGGCTATCATGGATTAAAATCACGCACAATGTCCAGCAAAGTTATACTAACAGGTTTTTCTGCAGGTAGGTATGTACATATGTTTATGTAGTCAGGGTGTACAGTGTACAGTGCACAGTCAGGGTGTACAGTGTCTATGTGTATGCAGTATAGTGAGGAATTTTATAGGTTTACTACCATGTGCATCATGTGCAATATCTTGTACGTTCAATTATTTTTCAGGTCTTTTGTGCTTGGGATTTGCTCGAGCTGTCATTTGACATTGATTCAACTAAGTTAGTAGGAAATGGCAAAGAAAAACAGCAATCAATTACAACGAATTAACAACAGGATTTATGCAATTTTAAACATGAATAATGTTTCACAATGCTATTGTCTAAGTGATAATAGTAAGGTATCTTGTAAATGCTTTTTGGGTCAAGATCAATTAGAGATATTTGATATTTGTAAAAATGTTTTGTATATTTATCAAATATAAGATCCTTTCTATCACAGTCATTATCAGTTTGTAGCTTTTGGAATGTTAACATTATAGAACAATCTCTGAATGTTGCAGCTATCAAAAATGATTTTATTTTGTGAATCAAATCACCAGTTACATCTTGTTTACTTGCTACTTTCAAATCTTCAAACTTCATCCATTCATCTGAGTGAAGATTTGTCAATTCATTGACTCTTTTTTTCAGAACATCATTTTGTTGGATTCTGTTATATATTTCATAAATCTCTTCAACTCCAGTTTTATCTACCAGTTGAGCAGCAAGAAGATGATTCAAAACCCCTTGATTTTCAAATTCACTTGTATTTTTGTTAATAAATTTATCATGAAGTATGCCTCTTGAGTCATGACAAAGAATCTCTGTTACAATATCAATCATCCAGCTGCTATTTAGCACAACATTACTTTCACTTTCTTTGAAAGTGAGATTCTTTAAGAATTCTTCAAAGTCTGCAGTGCTTTGTACTTCATCATCCACTGCTAATCCTGTGTATGCCAGTTCACCATTGTAGAAAACTCTCAGGTTGTTTTGAGGATTATCAAATAACGCTCTTAAAGCATTTTTAATTCTTGAAAGGGAATTCGAAAACAGGTCCAAAGGACAATAACTGCTGATCTGTTTAATTTTGCCAAGCTTCAGTTTATAATGTTGTTGCATGCAGAATCTGCACGTCGAGAGCTTCACTTCATGCCCCAACTTGATTTTACAGTTTTTATCAGTTAATGCACCCCATTTGGGTTTGATTTCAACAGCAAATACTTGATCACTGTCTATGGTAGTTTCCTTCTGCAAAAATCCAAGATGAGGTAACAAGAAAGCAACTCTGGTTTTCTCATCCAGAACAGACTTTTCCCTTTCATCTGGTCGACTGGAATCCTCCAAAGCAATAGAATTTAATCTTTTATACAGCTCATCAGATATTTCTAATAGCTGGGGAGTGATTATATATTTATCTTCTTGCAAAATTGGTCTGATAATGTTGTTTAGATAATGCATCTCATCATCACTGGAAAATTCATTTGGTCCTGTTGAATGTTTGGCAGACTTTTTGCATCGTAGAACTACTTTGCTACTCCTACATGCAAATACAACACTGCTGTTTCCTTCGGCTAAATATTTCCAATTTAATTTATCAATGTTGTGGCCTATTTCTTGTAAATTCTTCTCCATGTCAAAAATTAATGGCAGAAAGTTTTTTGCAGCCTCGATTCCAAGAAGCTAACCTTAGTATTAACCTCGCTTTCATAAAAAGAAGATATTTTGTTCCGCATCCTCCCCCCCCCGCCCCGCTGCTTGCTTCTCTTCAGCCTTTGGCCTTTTCTAGCATTTGTGTGCACAGCAGTTGTTTTTTTGTGGCCTCATCGCTCTCCGGTTTGCAAGTCTCGAGAACAAAAACACACTGTAACTTATTCAGCTTGCACGAAAAGCAGGATGTCTTTCTTTCGACCCTGCAAAGGCCTTTTGCAAAAGGTAATCACAAGTCACATGATACGGCCTGGATGCAGGGCTTTGATAAAGGAGCCCACAGTTCGTTGCATGTCAACCTTCTACAGCTCGAAGCCTGTTCCTGAATTGGCACATGTCAGTGCGAATCACCAAGAACTGTACGAATTGAGCATAAGAGACCCTGACTTCTTTTGGGGTCAGCTGGGGGCATCGCGATTAAAATGGATGAATAATTTTCATACTGTTCAAAATAGCAATATGAAGGAGGGAAAACACGAGTGGTTTCTTGGTGGACAGCTCAATGTATCAGGTAAGTAACCTAAGAATTCAGAAAAATAGCCCAATCCTAGTGGTGGCTGTATTCCCTGTTGTCATACACTGATCAGGATCAGCTCTCTTGCTGTTTTGGTCACGCCCCCTCCCCAGATGACACACAAACATCATCGGACAATTTCGTCTCTGATGTTGTTGCTGTTTCATTGTAGAGAATTGTCTTGATCGACATGTCAAAGAGGACCCAAACAAGATAGCTTTGATCTGGGAGAAAGATGAGCCAAAACATTCAATGCATATATCATATAGGTCTGTTTGTCAATTAAGAATATCATCATTGATATTATTGCACTTGGATTTACTGAACTTATTCATTTCAGAATGCTGCATAATAATGAGACAAACATGATTTGTTTTCACAGGGAATTGCTGGATGATACATGCAGAATTGCCAACGTGTTGAAGAGAAATGGAATTAAAAAGGGAGACGTTGTTGTGATTTATATGCCTGTATCACCTTTGGGAGTAGCAACCATGTTGGCATGTGCAAGAATTGGAGCAATTCACAGTGTTGTGTATGCTGGATTCAGTGCACAGTCTTTGACAACAAGAATACAAGATGCAGGTGCAAAGATAGTGGTAACTACAGACGAAGGAAAAAGAGGAGGAAAAACAATTCCACTGAAGAAGACTGTCGATGAAGCTGTTTTACAGTGTCATGGGGTTTCAAAAATTTTTGTCGCCCAAAGGACAGGAGCTGATGTTCCAATGCAGCCCGGGAGAGATATACTTCTTGAAGAGGTGAGACAAAATCTCACCTTGGCTTTATGATATAATATGAACAATATGTGTCTTCAGTCACGTATTGTTCATATCCTATCTTGTCTCTTGACTTTGTTTAATTATTATCGAATTCAAGACAAGATTAATTAATAGATATCTTATTGTATTTGCTTGGCTCTTTCAATTTTATTTTTCTCTAACAGGCAATGCAATCTGAGTCAACTGACTGCCCACCCGAAGCTCTTGATAGCGAGGATCCTCTTTTCATTTTATATACATCTGGTAGCACAGGGCTACCTAAAGGTGTAATGCACACACAAGCAGGGTATTTACTCTATGCCTCAGTCACTCATCAGGTACGGTTTGGATACAAATGATACACAAAAGACATTTCTATGTTCACATCAGTGACACATCAATGTTTTAAACATTTGCAACCTCAATTAGCTTTCAGCAATATTTGCTTGCTTGAAGACTGTGTTGTCTTATCTTTTAGTATGCCTTTGATTATCGTCCTGGTGATATTTACGCATGCGTTGCCGATATAGGATGGATTACTGGTCATAGCTATGTTGTATACGGCCCGTTGTGTAATGGGGCAACTAGCGTGTTATTCGAGAGTACTCCAATTTATCCGGACCCTGGAAGGTATTGGGAAATGGTCGAGAGATTCAGAATCAATCAATTTTATGGTGCACCTACTGCTATTCGTTTGTTATTGAGATATGATGATAAATTTGTCACACAATATGACCGATCTTCTCTTCGAGCTCTTGGCACAGGTAATCCTTATTATTTTCCAGCCATGTTGCTTCGCTGTGCTACTGAATTGAGTACCTGATTTATCATATGCTAATATAGAAAAGAATGTGTGGGTCAATAATCGATCATTTGCTTCAATGTTTAATCTTCTTGTGGCAATCATAAGTGTGAAAATCTCCCTATTGTCATTGCAGTTCTATTCAATTTTATTCTGTTACATGCTAAAAAGTTTAAATGTCATGTTTTGTGGTGAAAAATGATCATATGTTTGATATTAATTGTGTTACGATTTTAGTTGGTGAGCCAATCAACGAGGAAGCTTGGCATTGGTATAAGAATGTTGTTGGGGAAGGAGGATCTCCAGTTGTTGATACTTGGTGGCAAACAGGCATGCTTGACATAATCAAATATTATTCTATATTTTATAGTATTTTCATAAAATCATATCACACGAAAACATAGCTTTCCTTGTTAGGAATTATTCACTTTTTATTAATTACTTCGCTTTACTTAAGCTGCAAGTATTTACCATGATAATACTAACATTAATTGCGTTATAGAAACGGGAGGTCACATGATCACCCCATGTCCTGGTCCTAATAAAGATGACCTAAAGCCCGGATGTCCAATGCGACCATTCTATGGTGTTGACCCAGTCATTCTCGACGAAAAGGTATGAAATTTAATATCATTTGAAAACAGTTTATTTCACCTTGGCATGACACTATTATTAGAGGAGCGATGGATAGATCATTTACCTAGATCTCTAAATAATAACGACGTCAAAAATGTAAATACAAATGTTAAAATGTCAAGTTTTTTTCGATCCTGAAGTTTTCGTTTTAAGTTAGTTTTGTATATCGTTCAGTGATTTCCCAAAGCTTCTTAGCAGCCCCATCATCCTTTGCAAACGAAGCAGGTTCTTTCTCTTTGCAGTCAGTAAAATACTTTCCTGTCATTCCATCCAATTCTTTGGCCACTGACACATATATGCTCGTCTGTGCTCCTTGCCTTGCCGTCTTGCAACAGAAAGCTTGTATTGGAAATACGATCATTTTTACAATTTTGAATTGCAGTAGTTTTATGTTTTTCATAAAGTTTGTTTTTGCACAACCTGGATTGACTGCGTTAACAGCAACTTTGCTTTCTTCTAATCTTTTACTTAATTCATTTGTAAATAGAATCATGGCTAATTTCGTTTGTGCGAGTTGCTTGAATCTGTCGAAGTTTGTCTCCATTTCCATGTTCTTGAAATCGAATCCTTTGGAATTTTCATATGCAGAGCACGAAACGTTAATTATTCTACTTGGTGCGGAATGCTTTAGTTTGTCAAGTAGAAGGTTGGTTAGAAGAAAAGCACCAAGATAATTAGTTTGAAGCATCATTTCGTGTCCATCTTTAGTTAATTCTCTTTTTGATTCAGACAGAATCCCAGCATTGTTGACTAGGATATCTAATCGTTCTTCTTCTTCATTAAACTCTCGTGCAAACTCTCTGATTGATGTGAATGAACTCAAATCAAGTTTCCTAAACTCGACCAACTTACTCCCAGAGATATCTCGAATGTATTTCATTGCTTGCAGTCCTCTTTTAAAATTTCTACAAGCCAGAATTACTTTTGCACCTCTGCCAGCAAAACTAAGTGCTGTTTCTCTTCCAATTCCTGAATTAGCTCCTGTTACAATCACTGTTTTTCCATAAAGTTTTGCTAAACTACCACAAGATCCGCCGGCAAAGTAAGCTCTTAATGCAGCCATGCAAAGTCCTCCAATTAACCCGACCAGAAGAACTGTCATATACAATGTTTGTCTTCCGGCATTGTCAACAATTGCTTCAAGTACTGCTTCTTCACAGAGCATGCAACTTCTTCTGCAGTTTCTTTTCATGAATTTCACACTTTTCTCGCATTCTCCTTTCGCCGCCCACTTTGAGCATCTTGAATCTAAATCATTGCACTTGGATTTGCCAGATTTCTCCCCCTTTACAACAGTCAGGCCAACCAAAATAGCAAATAATAAGTTGACTATTTTTATCGACATTTTCATTCTTTTTCCTCTCATTAAAAGAGTTCTTAAGATGAAATTGACCGAGAAATTTTGATACGGCCTAACTACCTGTTTTGTGTTCAAAATTATACGCAAATAAATGATTTTTTCCTCATTGAATGCTTTGAACAAAAATGCTTTTAAATAATTTATCATTTGTTTGACACGCTTTTGTGGCCGGAGACAGTGAATAGAAACTTTCGAATTGCTAAATTTTTAATGAGCAGTAAGATAAAAGTCTGAATGTTTCTGAAATTTATTGTTAATATGTGTTAATATTTAAACAACACGATTATGTTAATGTTATTTCATGCATTTCCATAGGGTAACGAACTATACGGTGATAATGTATCCGGGGTGCTCTGCATTCGGAATTCTGTTCCAGGTATGTCATTTAAAGCTTTATTTTCTTAGATTATTTTTTCTTGTCCCATTATCTAAGTCACAACGACCAACCACGCCATTTGTATTGAAGTCTGATTACTTGATAACTTGTTTGCGCCCACGCAGCTACATAGCATAAAGTTATCCATCGTACTCTTTTCCAACCAGGAATGGCGCGAAGTATCTACGGAAATTTTGAAAGGCATTTAGATGCATACTACAAACCATACCCGGGTAAGTGAAAATAATTTATATTCACCGATAAATGCCTGGGTTTTAATAAGCAACCAATGAAATATTTATTGAGAATGATTGCTTTGTATTTCAGGCTATTATTTCTCTGGCGATGGAGCGAGAAGAGATATCGATGGTCATTACCACATCACAGGACGAGTTGATGACGTCATGAATGTTAAAGGTGTTCGATTGGGAACCGCGGAAGTTGAAGATGTCATGGTATGTTTACTTTACTACCCTCCCTATCAGTTAATTCAGAATCCAGAATGAAAGCTTTGGTGTTTACTCTTTTGTTAGTTCAACTTTGGTGGCGTAGTGGTTGGCACTTGTGCTTGCCACTCATGGAGTCGCGGATCGATTCCACTGAGCTCCACTTGAAGTTGAATTGAAGTTGAGTTGAAGATGAGTTGAAATTAAATGAGGCCTGGTACACCGAGGATATACAAGAGGATGTAGATCCCCGGCGTACCGGGACTTTTCGTCTTTCCGTTCAGGATAGTTTTTCGGCAGAAACGCCGAAAAACCATCAACCGATCGTACTCAACTACTAACTCTGTTGGTACACCGGGGTGACGAGGCCAACAGTGCCGATCTGTTCATATATATCCAGCGACATCTGCTTGGTGACTCGCCACCAATAGATATAGACACCTCAAATTACTGTCTGGAATTGTGTGCACAGACTTTCTGATTGTGGGGATTTGTCAGTTCGCATGCGCATTCACATCATATAGTCATCCTTGGCCTCCATAATTTGAGTTCAAACTTGATCTGGTTTCAGACATTGTGTAGTTGTGTTTCGAAACTCATGACGTGAGTGGAAGACTTACGTGGGACTCGGGTGGAGCGGAATGTGGGATGGGGGGTGGAATGTCCAAATACCAAAATATCCAATATTGTTTAACGCCATTGTTTAACCGGAGGAATTTGAATGAAAACGTATTTAATGTTGTGTATTTTTAGGATAATCATCATAATGTTGCAGAAACAGCAGTAGTGAGTTTTCCACATGACATCAAAGGTGAAGGTGAGTTGTTACAAAAGTATTAAGTCATTGGAATGGAGTAATGCATGCATGATGTAGTGTTATTGATGAATTGTATGAAATTATTCTTCTATTATTTCAAGGTGTTTATGCGTATGTAACACTGAAAGAAAATGTGAAGGAAAACGAAGAAGATTTGAAAAAAGAGTTGCGAATGATGGTAAAGAAAGCGATTGGCTCCCATGCTATGCCAGAAATGATCCAGGTTGGAAGAAATTGGCTTTTTAAACAACTAACAATTTCATAACAAATAATTTGCAATTCGTTTATTTTTGTTATTATTTATTTTAGATATCTCCAGGTCTGCCTAAAACTCGTTCAGGAAAGATCATGAGACGCATCCTGCGCAGTATTGCTGCTAATAGATTCGATAAGTTGGGTGACGTCAGCACCCTTGCGGACCCTGAAGTTGTAAATGGACTAATATCACAACATGAAAAACTATTAGAAGAGATTGCAGCAAAGAAATAATTGATAAACACCACAACAACCCGTGTTATATGCAAAGTAAGTGTTTCAATCAAATTGTCTTTTTATCAAATGCTAATTTTTATCAAAATCTAAATTTTTTATAGAAAGGGAGGTGAGGTTTGTTGCTAATGCTAATACTGATTATAATACAACAAGGTAATCTTAATAATAACGCAATAAAAATGAACTGTACACTTTTATTTGTTATGCATCTCGCTTTTTCCTTACGCGAAATGTTTCTAGGGGTTTTCGTACGATAACTTGTAAATGTTTATGAAAGATGTTTATGAAAAATTCGTAATTCGCAGCAAGACTCCAGTTACAACTATAAAGACACTCGAAGGTTTATACTTTTAAAGATGGTTGAAATTCAATCTATTACCAAAGTTCAATTGAATACGATATCATACATCGAAAACATTTTACTCATTCTAAGTTGCTCTTGCAAATGAATAGAAACTCTAAAAATATCCTCAAAATATCGAATAAAGTTGAATTGTTTACAGGAATAAAGTTGAATTGTTTACAGGAATAAAGTAAAAAAAGTCGTCATTAATTATCGTTCTTCGACAGCAAGTTCTGTGAAGCCAGTTTTTTTATCAAATGTTCTTTGAAATACCATAGCACTACATTCACCAACGACAATTTCCGCCGTTGTGCTCACGATGAGTTCAATCAAATGGCCTCCATGCATTTTACCAGTTGCATTCGCTAATGATGCGTGCAGATGACATTGTCCATTTGCAGAAAATGTCCCATTCACTGATATTATTTCCAGAGGACCTTGCAAATCTAATAACTGCAAAGCAAATAGATAAATAAATATAATATAATAGTAACTTAATAAAGGGTTTGATTGAGGAATGAATCAAGAACGATACTGTAGCCCCCTGGGGACCTTTTTATTTCCTGGGAGGGGGCTAATAAGTGGGGGGTATATAATAAAATTATCTGAAGCAACACATGAACAACAATGGGGGTGGGGCGTATTGGAGGGGGTAAGTAACAATTTGTTGTTCTGGGATGGGGATAATTTGAGGGAGGGGGGCAAATCGGAGTTTTATTCATAATTCAATTCATTTGTTTACTGAGTGAGTATTATTGATTCTTATTTTGAGAAGAAAAGTTCCACAATGCATCACATATGGACCACCTCGTGGTGTGGCCATCTTTTGAGCCAATTCATACGTGTTCCCGTATCATTTAAAGTAGATTATTGTACTCACATAATTCGTGTCACCACTCGTCGCACTTGCTAATCGTAATTTGGCACATTTGGCACTTCCAATACAAGACATGATGAAGGCAGCTTTCAATCTTCTAGATGTCACAAAATCAATTAAAGCTTTCCTTAATTCTTGGCCAGGACGAAGCCTGCAAGCATAACAACTGAGTGGACTCCCAAATGAATCGAGGAATGTTGTTGATTTTAAATTTTCAGCACTTTTACTCAAGGAAGCTGGCATTATCCTACTCAACGACAAGAGAGCTCTTGGTTTTGGGCGAGTACTCTCTTCTTCCTCATCGAAACGCATCATGTCATCTTTACTGCGGCCGGCCATTTTCAATTCAGTTCAAAATGCTTGAGATGAAAGAAAACTACCTAATTACCAAGAAGAAGCGATGACTTAGGCCCAATATTTTTCCCTGCTCGTCGTCAGGTAATTGGCTGTTATTCTCTTCTATTCATGCAACACAATTTCGCCCGCTACAAAATTGTCTGCAATTTATGAGAATTTGCTGTCAAATGTCAATGCATGGTTGCTCATGAGTCATTTTAAAAACGTCATTCTTCTCCAAGCCCAATTCAACTCAATTAGAAAAAGAAGATTAGGGTGCGTCAGGAAGTAATGCAATCGCTACGTCATTTTAGTTGAGTTTTAGATGAGAAATTTAGTAACCATGCCATCTATCTTTGTAAGAAGGGGAGTGGGGGGCTAATCATCGCCTCAACATGCAACACCCTTGATGGGTTTCGTGATAACATCGTTCCATTATTATTATTTTTTCTTCCTTCTGCGTGATTCAATGCGAAATGCATTGGAGTTTAAAAACGTGAGGAATTTTTAGACAAAAAAACATGCGACTTGTGTGTGTGATAATTCATCTGTTTTTTAAATCTTCCAATATTTCTCTGTGCACAAATATTAAAAAATTTAATAACATATATGACAATGACAGATAACTGTGGAGAAATTTAGGTACTTTTGCGTTTGAATCGAAAATCAAATTAAAATGAAATGGACCTGAGTACTAAAACAGTTTAAACTTTCGCCAAGAGTTCTTCTATTTCTTTTTGTGCCAATCTATCCTAGAATGAAATTATATTTTATTATTAGATATACAAAATAAAACTTCTCTTTTGTTTTGGTTATTTCAAAATTGCGAAATTTTGCAGAAATGAGAATAACATAACATTTTATATGACAAATATTTAAAAACCGCATCGGAATTTTTATGAAATTAATTGCAATAATGGTCTCACGTCTTCATCTTTTGAGGGAAGATCATTTGCTGTTAGAAGCCATTCTTTTGCTTTTCCATAGTTACTCATCTGATAATAACACTAAATTAATAAAGAAAAGCAATGCAGAAATAAGATATTCAGCTCCACTGGCAAGATTTAACGAGTTACAGAGAATTAAACTGTGCGTTAAATTTGCTAATTTAAACCTTTGCGATCAATAGAGTGTTTTCTTTCCAAAAATGTGGCTTTAGCTCTTCTGCCTAGAGGAACACGATGAAGTAGTTAATTGGCAATCATGTTTTCTGCCACAAATTACTATGGAGTCTTCTGTTAATATATACTACTACCCAGCAGAAACCTCGCTATAAATAGCCTTATGGATGTTTCACTGTATATAGCCTTGTAAGAACAATTTTGATATTTTAGAGGTGTGAAGTAAAGACAGGATGCGGATCTATCAGCAGACATATTAGAATGAGGTTGAATGCATTCAAAGAGAAAAACAGGTATGTTTTTGTGTAACATACTTTCATGGCATATTTCAATGCTTCCTCTATTGTTGACGATGGGGGGTCAGCAAATATGGCAGCTGCTACTTTTCTAAGGTACCACGGCAGCATGTAGACCTAAGTAAATGAAACAAATGAATTTAATCAGACGAAATGAATTGCACCTTACCATAGATGTGAACTTGATAATTTAATTGATAAGTAAGATACTGTTTCACCAACCTCGTAACACCATCTTGCAAGAAGGCTGTAGCCTGAAGGATCATGGGGGTCAAGCTCAATGGCTTTCTCTATGTGTTGCTGTGAAAAAACAAATGAGCTTAATTCTTAAGGTGTTAATTAGGGAACCTTTAAACTGACTTGGTTAACCAGTAAAGGGACCATCTGAGTGCATTAAACAATTCTATTACCTTGTACTTGTATCCCAATTCTATCTGCTCCTGAGACCCACAAAATGAACTGTAATTTCCAATATTAATTGCATACCTATGGTAAACCAAAATAACAGACGTTTACTTGACGAATAATCATTAATTATTGAAGGAGGTACATGAAATTAATTTCTCACCATTTATGGGCTGATGGAACTTGGTCGTTAATATCCAAAGCTTGCTTACCAGACTCTATACCTGAACAAATAAGATCACAAATCCTAATTATGAGCAATCCAATTCTTTTAAAATATGATGGAACAAAATGAAAGCTGCTGACAGTTTTGATGTCTGTTAAAGCATCAATTAAATTATTGATATTAATTTTTCACCTTTTCTCATGAAGTCCAGTTTCCCTTCTTTGTCGTCAGATTTCCCACAAAGCATTGCCATGTCGTACTGAGCTCTGCACAGTCTCCACAATACCTCACAATCCAAGGGAAACTGTCGCATAAAACAAAAAGCATTTTTATCAAAATACCTGACCAAAATTGGAGTATAATTACTGCATGGTTCCCGAATAGAGCAAGAGAAAAAAAATGTCAAAGATTATGCGAACCTCTTTAGATAACTTAAGTAGAATATTATGATTCTCTTCTTTGTCTTCACTTGATCCATTTCTTAGCTCATCTGCTTTTTCCAGCGCTAAGTTCAACTCTTCAAGGCTTTCCCTGAAAAATAAAACTACAGATCGTTTAAGAGTTACAGGGGAATGAGCTTCAGAGTAGGTAAGCTAGAGTGGTTGTTCTGGTCTGATCTGAAATATCAAAGGACTTATTTAATAACACCATTTATTACTACGGACATACTCTCACCCTTGTAATTTGCTTTTATTTATTCCATCTACTTGAGAAATATCAAAAAATTCATCATCATCATCATCATCATCATCACTTTTTTGAAATTGTTTTGATTTCGATTTTTTCGATGTAGTACCACCAGATGCACTATCTGTTGCTTTTTGCAGCAAAATTAATGTTTCTTTTAGCTCTTTTACTTCTGCAATTAGTTTTCCAATTGAGACAGCAAGTTCTTGGTTTTGATTTGACTTTTCTTTGTAAAAATGCCATGCTATGATACCAATACCGAATCCAGCTCCTAAACCAATTGCTAAACTATTCATACTATCTTGCGAGATGTGCATGCTGGCAGTTTCCCAACCAGACAGTGATGTATTTATTTAGAATTTTGTTGTAAATAATATATCCCAATTACTTAGCTTTCATTTACAGCTGAGCATTTGCAATTTTTTGCATAAAATATTCTTCTTCAATTGCATCTGCATTACTCTATAATACTCTAGTTAATATCTGCATGGCATTCTATCAACCAAGTTGTTATGTTTTTTGATAATTTTTCCTGTTCACACATCGAATTCCATCCTCAACAAAACAACAAACAGTTGCATTTCAATTCAAGCTATGCACTGCACACAGGGTTGCCAGATTGTCTCGGAACGAGCAGGCCAAACCAGCTTCAAAAAGAGGCCAAAGTGGTCAAAAATAGGCCAAACTAAATTGACGTCATAAAATGTCGTTTTGCGCATGCGTAGATGTATATTTAGGAAAGAACGTGAACCTCAAGAACCGAAAATAACTGAATTATTATCAACGATAAACAACGATAAACAAGGAAAAATCCGAAAGTTAAGAATTTCAAGATATTCCAGAAAACAGGCCAAAAAAGGCCAAATTTTAGTGTCAGGCCAAATGTTATTTTTTCAGGCAAATCAACATGAAAAGAGGCCAAAATCGAGCAATTTGGCCTTAAAAAGGCCAATATGGCAGCCCTGACTGCACATGTGCATGTTCCTCCAAACTTTACTCATAAAACCCTGTGCATGTTATTTGTCATTAGCTTTGCGTGCTACTTCCTTCTTTTCTCCGCGTGTTCAAAACAATAAAGCAGTGAGTATTTGCTGTTCTAAATTGCCATCAGATTAACCTAGTAATGCCTTATCTGCTGATCAGTACACAAATAAGACTGGTGAGTTCTTTGCACATTTATTTTCTTTCTTAATTCATGAATTAATTTTCATCACGTGACATTGGATTGCCATCATCTTCTAGGTATAACTTATTTTCTATTTTAGGAAAATGGTCCAACAATATGTGGTGATGAATGGACAGATCCGATTGTGATGAAGCAATTAAATTGCGAATTAATCCAAGAGCCGGGAAATATATTGTGAGTACCTTTGCACTTTGCCATACACCATACCATGCCCATTTTATTATGATTCAATTCAACAAGGAAAAATGTTCTGAAATTGGGCTCACCAAGTATGATTTCTATTGTTTCAGCAGACAATACCAATGCGATTGTCCTCCGAGAATAGTTTTGGATAAGCTTGATGAGTTGGGCTGGAAATTAGTTTCATGTTGCGGTGCTGGTCAATCTATTATTTGGACAATGTATAAGTCCTAACCTATTTTTGTATGAACTCAGTGAAGATATCCTTAAAGGATGCTATCTCAATTATTTAACCAATTTATTTGCTTTAAATTGAATAAACTTACTTCACAAATGATTCTTTCTTCATATTTCCCAAATCATGATGACCACAGTTGAATGACAATAGAAGTTCACAACTGCAACAAGATTCCATCACACAAATAAAATATTTCCTGATATTCCACAACAATGATATCAAACGATAAAAAATGCACTACAAATGAGCTGGATATTTAACAAAATGAAGATAAGCTCATTCGTTGACACTCTGGATACATTTTTGAGGTCAAAGTGACCTGCAATATTGTTATAATGCTGTCAAACATTTTTTTTTGAAAAACAAACAAAATCAGCAGTTAAAACCACGAACAACAGTTACAAAAACATTTTAAACAGCTTGCTATTGCGTTACACAGGAGATGCAAACCTCATAAATTTTTCGACCGTAATTTTTTTCCAACTTGCGTTATGTAAAATGAAATTAAAATTACTTTGGCAGCATTAATCTCCTTTTTTGAATTTTGGTTCAATCAACCCAGGAGCTGGGTCCAAAAATGAAAAATCACTGAGAACTTGATTGAATGCCTCGCATTTCGGGAAATTTGCACACGGCATTATCCATGGGTAAACAGGCATTTCAAATTGTGACGACCATTTGTTCTTTCGGTTTCTTTGATGTGACTTCATTGCTGTAGAAACATTTTGAAAAAGTTCCTCCATATAATCGCTTGTTGTGTTTATGAGATTCAATTTCTTTTCTAAGCTGCGTAAAATAGGATATTTCAACATTTGAACATTTCCATCACCTACGATAAAAAGGATGATAATCATAATCATCATCAAACCACCAGGAAAGAAACTCAATGCCTGGGTAGACAGGTTGAATCAAACAATGTTAGATATAAGGACATAACAAAGCCTATCAGATAAGACCCAACTAAGCCCACCAGGAAGACAACCCAATTAGATCAACTCACCATCAACGTTTGAGAAAATCATTCTTAAACTTGTGCCAATAGTGATTGAAGGTGTTTTTGTAATGTCAACGTAGTGAAATTGCATTCTATTCATGTAGTTGCATCTGTGTTTATTATGCATTGATTCATCCACAATGCCTGCTTGCTTTAAATCATAGATCAAAGGTAGTGATATATTATTCTCTTCTCTGTCAGTTGAAGTGGTTAGTAATGGTATAATGTTGCATCCAGGGTAGTCATCTTGAGTCATATTTGTCATCAGTTCGAGTATCGTTGGTGTGATGTCAAGAAATGATATCGGAATTGAGCTACGATTACTTTTCGTCTTAAATCGACTTTGCTTCAAGTAAAGCGGTACTTTCATGCATTCGTGGACTACATCTGAAATTGCAAATTCAGAAAATATCACATAACATCCAGGAAGGTCGTCATCAAGGAAGGAATATGAAGTTTAGGATTACTTCATGCCCATATATTTGATATGTGATCTTACCTGAAGTATGCACAAGTGACTTTAGATCTCTGCTTTCATATCCGGCATATCTCATAACAAGGTTTTCAGAACTAAGATCACAGTGTTTATTACCAGTTAAGATAAGCAGAGTTTTATCAGTTAATCCAAGTTCGTCAAATTTGGCCATAATTTTACCTATGCTCCAATCAAGTTCTTGCAAACTATTATTGAAATATTTTGATGAAAAATGCGGCTCACTCAATTTTAGGTAATCCAAATTGACAAAGAAAGGCTGAGATTTCTCAGAAAAGTAATCCAGCAAAGCCATAACGCTTGATGTGAAAAATAATGTCAGATTTTCCATGTGATAGGGTTGTTCAGCTATCTCGTTCATATGATAAAGCAGACAGCTGGCACTTTTTTGAATTCTGTAAATTTCAAGAAAGGCAAAGAAAACAAACAAACTAACAAAACAGAACGGGAGAGAATTTAATATTTCTTTTGATGAAATAACTTTGAAATAATATGCAGAACAAATGCTTATTAGAACGCCAATCAACCATGGAAGAAAATTGTAAACAACATCGCTGTAATATTGACCAAAGTGGCGTCCATTTCTCCATTTCGACTCAGAAGATTTTTCCCCCCCGGTACAGCTTTGAGAATGTGAAAATGCAACTCCTGTCCAGAAATCAAACCCCCTCTGATGAGGTAAATACATCCCACCTTTGCCATGACCAAGTTTCCAGTAGCCAATAAAAGCAGTTAAATAATTTGGTATTTCATCCAACTGTGAATAGATATTTCTAATTGACTCAGCAATGGTGATATGTTGATATTGAAGGCCACCTGTGCTTGCAACGCTAGGTATCTTAGTAAATGGTAATATCTTTCCCCTGATCATTCCAGTATCAATTGCCGGTAGGCCTGTCAAAATCGTAGACGAACTAGATGTGCTATATAATTCGGAATAAGTATGATCAAATAAAAAGCTTTTTGCCTTGAATTTCATGATGTTTGGTAACATTTTTCCCTTCAATTCCTCGCTTTTATTTGAATCAAGAACATCTTGAAGGTAATTTATATGTTCAATAAAAATTATCATAAAATTTAGGCCTTCATAATTCGGTGGTATTTTTGAAGTAGATTTATGCTCACTTCCAGCAATTTTGCTCGTAATTGTTTGATTCCTGTCTTCTGACCGGCTTGACCCAAAAATGCATAATGTGAAAAACAAAATACTAGTCAAATAATATCGTCCACAGAAGTTGTACATCTTTTATTTTTGCAAGTTCATAAACTGCAAAATTATTCTAAGAAGTGTTGCAGCCTCGTATTCGGGTTAGGGTTAGGGTATGCGGCATGCGGAGGAAAAAGGTGGCGAGAATGCGCAGTAGCGTATTTATTGACACTGCGCAGGAGCATATTTGACGTATGAGTGCCTTGCTGAGGCATTGGCCTTAGGGTTAGGGTTAGGGTTAGGGTATGCGGAGGGGAAAGGTGGTGAGAATGCGCAGTAGCGTATTTATTGGCACTGCGCAGGAGCATATATGACGTGTGAGTGGCTTGGTTGAGGCATTGGCCTTAGGGTTAGGGTTAGGGTTAGGGTATGCGGAGGAAAAAGGTGGCGAGAATGCGCAGTAGCGTATTTATTGACACTGCGCAGGAGCATATATGACGTATGAGTGCCTTGCTGAGGCATTGGCCTTAGGGTTAGGGTTAGGGTTAGGGTTAGGCTATGCGGAGGAGAAAAGTGGTGAGAATGCGCAGTAGCGCATTTATTGGCACTGCGCAGGAGCATATATGACGTATGAGTGCCTTGCTGAGGCATTGGCCTTAGGGTTAGGGTTAGGGTTAGGCTATGCGGAGGAGAAAAGTGGTGAGAATGCGCAGTAGCGCATTTATTGGCACTGCGCAGGAGCATATATGACGTATGAGTGCCTTGCTGAGGAACTGGCCTTAGGGTTAGGGTTAGGGTTAGGGTTACACTATGCGGAGGAGAAAGGTGGTGAGAATGCGCAGTAGCGTATTTATTGGCACTGCGCAGGAATATATATGACGTATGAGTGCCTTGCTGAGGAATTGGCCTTAGGGTTAGGGTTAGGGTTAGGGTTACACTATGCGGAGGAGAAAGGTTGTGAGAATGCGCAGTGGCGTATTTATTGGCACTGCGCAGGAGTATATATGACGTGTGAGTGGCTTGGTTGAGGCATTGGCTTTAGGGTTCGGGTTAGGGTTAGGGTTAGGGTTAGGCTATGCGGAGGAGAAAAGTGGTGAGAATGCGCAGTAGCGCATTTATTGGCACTGCGCAGGAGCATATATGACGTATGAGTGCCTTGCTGAGGAACTGGCCTTAGGGTTAGGGTTAGGGTTAGGGTTACACTATGCGGAGGAGAAAGGTTGTGAGAATGCGCAGTAGCGTATTTATTGGCACTGCGCAGGAGTATATATGACGTGTGAGTGGCTTGGTTGAGGCATTGGCCTTAGGGTTAGGGTTAGGGTTAGGGTTAGGCTATGCGGAGGAGAAAAGTGGTGAGAATGCGCAGTAGCGCATTTATTTGCACTGCGCAGGAGCATATTTAACGTATGAGTGCCTTGCTGAGGCATTGGCCTTAGTGTTAGGGTTGTCTAGACTTTCCCGTCACCATGACAGTAACTCTAGAACGAGGCTTCATAATTTTTTCAAAAATGGCGGATCGAGGTGGCAATACTCCTGCTAATGTTTCACAAGTTTTTGATATTTCTTCCATGGTTTCTGTGACTGTAGAGCATCTTGAGGAGTTAGGTAAGTATATTCAATGTTAAAACGCAATTCAGTATACAGGTATACTTCACTGACACTTATTGACCATACCATCATATGTCTTTATGTTAGAAAACAGGCTTCAAAGTTACAACAACTATGATGATAATTTATCATCGACCTCTAACGCTGAAATCATCGATTTAGTCATTACAGCACTTCGTAATCTGGTAAGCTATTTCTCGTACAATGTAATTGCGTTGCTCTGCATTTGATATTTGGTTTTATTGAGACTATCTGTATGTTCTTTTGGTTTACATCTGAAGGATGTTGAAAGACTTAAGCAGCACGAGGAGTTAGAAGCAGAGACCATCAAAGCAAGTGTACACAGACACAAACTTGCACCATTTGCTGAAGATATAGAAAATGAAATCAGAGGTGTGTCAAGTATTTAAGAGTTATTTATTAGGTAGCACTTTTTTGAGGTACACAGGGGTGAAATGGCTTGATTAGAGTTTGTTTTTCAAGATGTTTCTAATATTGTCTATATTTATGTATTTGCAGGAGCTGTTACTGCAGCCAGAGAATCTAATGATGCAGAAATACAAAATCTCCAGGTAAGTTGATTGTTATGTGTAGAAACACACATAAGCATGAATGATGCATCACTTTTAGTTTGATGTAGTTTTTCATGCTTTGTTATTTATGTGTGATACTTGTTTTTCAGAGTAAAATTGATAATATTTTACAAGAAACTCAAGCTTTGGAGCACAAACATAAATTATTGACAGTTGAAAACTGTGCTCTTGAGTATGTTGAATTTGCTTTCTATTATAACTATGATCACCATCATTATGACTTGCAGTATTGCAGCTTTTTTATGTCATATTTTAATTGAGGTAATATATTTTTTCAGACCTGAAAGGGATCAGTTGACATTAAAACATGGAAAAATGGTTGCACTTCTCAATCAAACACTAACAGACAGAGCAAAGTAAATATCTATCCCTTGATTTTTTGAATGTTTTGCTTGTTAATATCTTCCCCATCATTTTTGATTGGTTTGTGTTGAACACCATTCTTGCCATGATTTTTATGCTCAATGGAAAAGCTAATAGAACACTAGTTTCATCAAAAGGCTTCTTTAAGCCTATGGGAAATAAACTCTTGTGTACTTTGTGTGAGATTCTGTGAAAGTGAATCAGTTTGAATTGACATCGGCTTATTTTCTAGCATGCAAATCAAACTAAATGATACCAGAGATGAGCTGAGGGACAGCTATCAAAAGGTGTTTGAAATTAGATTTTCGCATTTGCATCTGTGCATACCAATATTGAGAACAATTGGAAAGTTTTTACGCCTTTTTTGTTTGTTGTAAAACTGAAGTATAATATGATTGTTGTTAACAGATACGGGATTTGGAAGGTGCACTTGATGATATTGATGTTGAGATGAAGGAAGATAAGGAAGAAGCAAGAGTTGAAAAAGAAAAATTAGAAAATTCTGTTGTGAGTTTTTTTTATCTTATCACTTGCTTATAATGCATTATTTAATTCACATATTTTACGATGAAGAATGCATTAAAAGTGGTAATGGATTTGGTTTTATAGGCAGAAACAAAGAAAAAGGTCCAAGAACAAGCATCTGCCAATCTTTTAAAATCAAGGTGAGCAAAAAAATGTTCTACTAGAAGTTTTCTTTTTATGTCATTTTAGAAAGAAAGGCTTCTCTCTTTCAGGTGAAAAGGCATGTGTGTTAACATTATTATTTTCAATCTTAAGGGAGATTAAAAAGGTCCAGGCCGAATTGGCTGAAAAAGAACTCCAATTAGACGATACAAAAAAGGTTCATTTACTTGTTCAAAATTTATATTTCAATTCACCAAATGTTTTTTCATATTGTCTTTTATGTAGTACATTTAAATATATCTGCTATCCATTGATCTCTCAGAAAATACGTAAGTGTGAAACATCAAGATCGCGATTAGAAGCAAATCAAGTTCATATTAATCGCCAACTTCAGAGGGAAGTGAGAGAGAATGCTGCTCTTACTCAAGAAGGGTATGCGTCGTTTCTCAATCATTCGTTTTAATCAATTTTGAAGCATTTAATCATCAATGTCATTGTTTACATGTACATTGATATTTTGCAGAATGAAAATACTTGAAGTTGGAACAGGAAGCTCGCAGAAACTGATAAGCACTCAGAATGAATTGAACGAAACAAAATATGCTGTAACTATTTTTATTATCAGATTTTGCATTGAACTCTCTTGATGCTCCATATTTGCTTTTGATAAGCATCATAATGTATTTGACCAATTTCTCGTTTTATTTAGATTGAGTCAGAAATGTCAAAGGCGGCAGATGATTATGCAAGATTGCATGCGGAAAAAGTCAAACTTTCCAACGGTTAGTTAGTTGCAATCAACGATCAATCCTTTAAGCTTGCATTTATTTTATGCTATTTCTTGTTTAACTATTACTTATATTTTAGAGCTTGAAGTTGCAAGATCTTGTGGAACAAAAGAGCAGGATGAGGCAGATACAGCCCAGAAAAAGTAAGTGATTAATATGATAATCATTAATTATTTCAGTCATTAACCATAGTGATTAATGCAATTAAGCATCCGGATGATTAATAATCAATAATAATGATAGCTGATAATCATTTAATGATTTAGAATGAAGTAATTGTTGCTTTTTTCTTCAGTTTAAGATCTGCAAAAGACGAATTGCTTTCTCAAAATGATGAATGCTCAAGACTGAAAAGGGCAAATACAGAGCTTGAATCAAACATTGAGCAACTATTGCAAGACCATCAGTGGGTTGATCTTCATTTTATTTCATATTTAGTAAGCTAAACTTGTCATTGATTAGTTGTGGATTGTTGTATGTTTCTTTAATTGCATGACAACTGTAATGATCTCATTTTTATGTTGAATATTTTGATTTTGTAGGGCGATTGTAGAGCTGCTTAACAAACAAATCAATGATGCGACTGTGAATCTTGCTGCTGAACGCAAAGAAAGGTGACTAAAATATTCTAGCTTACATCTGCTCCAACTTACTTGTTTATACGTGTTTCTAAGATTGTCATAGCAGAGTATGCTTTAAATTTTTTGGGTTGAAGTCGATGAGATAAAATCCCTCAACTTATGTATTATGATAACAGTGAAAAATGTTTGCGTCAATTTTCTATAATTGGTTTGCAATTTATTTGATTGAAGGTTGACATTGTCCTTTTCAGACAATTATTGCAAAACAGACGAGACAAGACTACGAAAGAAACTAATGAATTTAAAACCGAATATGGCAAACTTATGGCTGGTGTTACAAAGAAAATAACTGAAGGAAAAACAGAGCATCAAAAGCTAACAGAACTGGTAGGATTGATATAAATCTATTTGAATATAGGAAATAATTTTATGTTAGCTTTGGAGTTTTATGTGTATTTTGGTATGTTTTGCACAACTATAACCATATATACAAATAGTAATGGAAATAACTATTATTTACTATTGCATACTTCAGGGACTGGTACTTCAAAGAAGTTTGAAACAAGATGAGATTGATATAATTGATAAACAGAAGCAGTTGAAAAAATCGAAGAAAGAATATTCTAATATGCAGAAAGATTTAAAGGCAGAAATTAAAAAATTAGAGGTAATTAGTATGTTTACAACTGTCTGGCAATTTTAGATATTTGCTGGTGCTTTGGCGATGAACAGTTTCTGATTATCTTTATTGTAGGAAAGTTTAGATAAATTAAAGAATGATGTTGCAAAGAAGAATGAATCAATTGCTTCGAAAATGGTACAGTATTCTTTTTTGTTTTACTTTAACCTATTGCTTACTTTGAAATTGCTTATTTTTTTTAAAGTTGCATTTTATCTAGCCAAAGTTTGAAGATCTTGAAAAGACGTTTGAAAGAAAGACTTCTGAATTTGAGGAGATGAAAAAATACATTGTTGGTACGACTTAAATAAAATCTCAAATGTTCTTAAGTGGTTGCGACGAATACAATATTGTAATATTATTTTCTTTATGTTTGTATAATTGCAGTAGCAGCGTGATTTATTTGCTCTTTTTCTTTTAGATTTAAAGAACAAAAAATCTGGCATTGAATCATTAATTGAAAGAACAAACAATGAAATAGTTAAAATGAAAGAGCCTCAAGTATGCTTTATTATTTTATTTACTCCTCAATTGCGACTGCAGGGACACTTAGTATAGTCTTCCACGTTTCATAGCTTGTTGTACTCTATTATTATATAAGCTTCATTATTATATGATTCAATCAACGGTTTATTTTTTACTTTTAGAATTCTATAAAGACCAAGTTGGAAGGGGATCGAAAAAAGTATTTAGTCAATTTGAAGAAGCAAACAGATGAAGTGAAGAATAGAGAACATGAAATTTTTCTTGCTGGGCAAAGATTAAACATGGTTAATAAAGAAAACGAAAGGATGAAACAAGTAAGCGTTATATGTATCTTAATTCAAATTAAACCTTTGTGGACATTTTTATTCATTTTTCCAAGTGTTAATACTCGAAATTTTGTTAGGCGATGTCAAATTTTCACGACGAGGCAAATTTCATGCAGTTCAGACGATTGGCTTTAATTGATGGCAAATCAAACATAGAGAAAGATATCATCAAATATAATAGTGCGTGAAATAATATTACAACAGATTACATGTTCTTGTTTTTTACTATTCTCTCGTCTTATTTCCAAGATATATATTATTTTTCTAGTATAACTATATAGCTTCCTTGTACAACAATTGATTGCCTGGTTTTACAGGTTGGCTCGATGAGAAATGGGTCGAGGATAAGAGAATTGACAGGGTATGATGCAGATATTTTGAAATCTATAGATTGAGCTTCGTTTTTTACCAATATGTACTGAGTTTTAGAAAGGTTGTTAAAATAAATTGATTAAATTTAACAGGAGTATTACAAAAGAGACAAACCATTTATTGACGATTTAAAGCAAATTCAAGAAAATGCTTCAAAGAGAGAAGAGAAGTAAGCAAGCAAACCTTTATCATCAATTATTATTACTTTGATATTCATTGATAATTGGATATCAAAAGATGGTGCAAGCTATTTTGATAAGCTATGAGTTTTTAATTGATGTTATTTTTACGAAGGGTTGAGGAAGTGAGTGAGAAAATAGAAGAACAATTGAACATCCTGGCTGATTTTGTGAACGGTGTTGCAGGTTTGCGATCGTAGAGGAAAGTACTTTTCTTTATTTTATTCACTCAATATTATTATTATTTTCTGAGTGTTTCTTGTTTGGGGCTTGACTCGATCTGCGAACAATGCAATGACCAACTATACTGAGGAGTCACAATTATCAATGAGGATAACTGAAATTGTTATCAAACGAATTCATTTTATATTTATACTACCCACAAATGCATTTCCTCAAAAACTTACAATGTTGCGATAAAATAATAGTAAGCAAAATCTAAGGAAAGCTAGTTTGCTTTCCTCAATTGTTATAATTCATGTCATTAATTGTGATTGATTTAATTGCAATTGCAAAACTTAAATAAACAGTCTGGAATGCTGGAAAAATTATTTGTACAATACTTCTTTTTTCAATCGTTCTGCTAATGCTTTTCTCATCTCCAAATTATCTGATTCATTTTTATCAGTGGGTTTCGTTGTTGCTGTTGTATGATTGCCACTGACTGCCTGACGTGCAACCCGTGCTGACGTGGGACGTTTTGGTTGGGTTTTTGAATACGTATCTAACCTCTTCTCTCTTTCTTTGTTCTTCAAAGCAAGAAGTGAATCTCTTTGTTTCTGTAAATATCTTTCTCTGCTCGCCAAATCTTCAGCAGTGGGTTTTTCCTTGAATTATAAATATCATCACCATCTTATTAACAATCATTGAGTTTGTCAATAGAATTGTGTAAAACAATTAATAAATAATAAGGCATTACTGGTTTTGATGTAGAGGATTTTGATGAATTCGAATCAGCTTCTGATTTTGCACTGAGCAACCAGCTGGCAGCTGCATCAGCCGGAGTAACTGATTTCAACGGAGGTAATTCTTTGCTTTTCTTTACTTCTGTTGATGATGCTGATATCTTGTCTGTGGTAGATGGTTTTGATTTTGTCACAGCTGCTTCTTTTCTTTCTTGTCCAACGGGACTTTTCTCTACTTGAATTGACGGTGTCTCTGTTTGAATTCTGACCACAACAACCTTTTTCATTTCTTCTCTTTTCTCCTCAGCTTTCTCCGTCAGACTGCAAAAAGAGAAAAATTGCCATTAAAGATATTTTAGATTAAATTTATGCTAAGCAAAGCATTTTAAATGAAATGAGCAGATAATGCAAATGGTAAGCAACTTACATTTTTACATTATCTTCATGCGAATCCACAAATAACTTTGCAATATCCTTATCTTTACTATCATCATGAACAACTGACTCTTTTTGCATGGTTTCATACTCAAGCTTTGATTGTCTTAATACTGATTTCAAAATTTCATCTTCTTCAGTTGCTACTGCTGGTGATACAACTTGTTTGGGTTTCTCTTCTGATGGTTTCTCATTCTTCTTACTTTCCTGCTGTTGGTGTATAAGTTGTAATGCCTGAAGCTCCAAGTCGATGTTACGTTGCACCATCATCCGTTTGTAGATTTCAAAATCTTCTGTGGCCCAAATTTGTTCAAAAACCACCTGAAAAGCAACCAAAAATTGCAGTGAAACGGAATTTTGCATCCATATTGGTTACTTATGATTCAATTACACAACCTATTACCTGCATTTGTGGTCTGTTTTGTACAGCAGGTGCTTTGCAAGCTTGAACAAACTGTTCTTCTGTAATGCCAACGTCTTTTAAATAACTTGACAGCAAATCTTCTACCTTAAGGGTGGAAATAACAATTATACAAAGCAATTTGCAAAGTCACACAGCAATTTTAATCATAAATATTTCTTTCGTCCTGGTCTCATGTTGTTTAACAGTTTATTTCAATTTCAAAACAGGAGGATTCAAATAAGGATAAAAAATAAGATTGCATTACCAGATATTTGTATTCTTTGTGGCTATCAATCCATGAATGGCAATTTTCTTCACTTGGGTCAAATACTAAAATTAACCCAATTGCTTTTTTAAACTCAGTTATTCATAGATGCAAACACATTAATATGCATGTTGTTGGGCCTAAGCTAAAAGTAATCAAGCATGTGAAGAAGTATTTAGCTCAGAATATATCAAGTAAAAGACAACCAACCAATGCAGTTTTTTTCCACAAAACTCATAATAGGTATCTGCCACATTGGCGATGTAAGAAACCCGATAACTCCATCGTAAACAAATTCCCAATCACCACTTTCCATCTTGCAGCTGTTCCCCGATGCTATCAGCTGATTACATAGAAGATCAAACAAAAACATGGCTCTTTCTATAACATCTTTAATGACGTCATTGAATAATCAAATCGAGGCAAAGATATTTCGTGATCGAGACTGACTCGTTCCAGGTCGAATTCAAAGGTCATCATCTTTCTTTTTGGATTTTAGCGGCTTGCTGTCAAGATGTCCGAAGAAAATTCAGGAATACCAAAGAATTAAACATCACTCAGGGTAAGCATTTTTTATATTACACTTTCATTCGTTTGCTTATCTATTATCAAACAGCTATATTTAAGGTTAAGCCCTGGTTTTTCAAAAATGCTCGCCGAGAATATTGCCCCAGAAGTTTGCTTTTTTCGTGCTTCGAAATATTATTTGCTAGAATTGGGCCTAAATACTAAATTTGCACCTTCGTCTTTGTCTAAACATAATTACTTTCTTTGCCTGAGTTGTTTGATGGAATTGGTAAGGTCTTGTTAGTGACTTTCGTTTCGTTATTTGCAGGTTTTTGATGAAAGTTTGCAGAATTTTTGTCAGCAAAAGACTTGAAGACGAGGCAAATCTTGGACAATAAATTACTAGAAATATTACATATATCGTTATCTTTCTCACAAACTGATGTCAAATTTATTACATAAAAACCTAGGGCTTGTATGTTTTCTTTGCGGCATAATTTAGGATTGTGGATAGGGACTTCTGCTTCATGATAGGCTAAGCGTAATTTAATAGCGCGATAGGCTAAATGGAAGGTGGGTGGGTTATTATGGGTGGCTAAACTGGGGTTGGGGGAGCCGCGTGAGCTGCAAGACGGTGCAAGGCAGCTCACGCGGTTTTTAGTCGCAGGGGTAGATCGCCCTGCGGCTGCTGGTTTCTCCCGGACGCTCTGTTCCGTAAAAGGTGGGAGGAAGTGAAGTTTAATATGATTAAAATACCCCCGTCTCATCCACCATGCCCGGCCGTTTTTCTTTGTGGGGGGTCGTTATGTGTCTTGCATTGTGTGATCCCCATTCCTGTCCCCCCGGTTAATTTTATTGTCGAGTCCTTGAATTCCGACTGCATTCTGTCTGGCAAGGAAATATTGATATCCATAATGCAACTCAATCACAGTTTTTACCACAATCAATATCCAAGTTCATTGTCCCGAGATAAATTAAGAAATTAATGACCGTAGATACAGGCTAACAAAACCATGAAATATAGATCTCAAAATTCAAACATGACACAGTTGACATAAAATCAAACTTTCCTAAGCCTCAATTTAAAAGAAATCAAACGATTTCACTGCCGAAAAAAATATAGAGGCAATTTGTTCCGAGAGCAGTAAGCATTGCCCCCCGTAGGCCATAGCGTCATTGCATTTACTGCACCCCCCAGGCCGTATCATCATTATCTGATCAGACGACTGTCGACCAACACAATACAAAAACGCGCACCACTAATTTTTGGCCCAGTTTACGAAAGCAATTTCGTGATAGTAATTGTTTTTAAATAATGAAAATCCCACGTCAAACAATTGAAGATCTTTGTGCAAATAAAACACCATAAAATAACTATCTAGCAAACTAAGTAAGTAACTAAGTAATTAAATAATTAGCTAACTAACTAACTAAGTAACTAACTAACTAGCTAACTAACCAAATAAATAACTAACTAACTAAGTAAGTAACTAATTAACTAAATAAATAACTAAGTAACTAATTAACTAAGCAAGTAACTAAATAACTAGCTACGTAACTAACTAAGTAACTAAATAACTAACTAAGCAAGTAACTAAATAACTAGCCAACTAGCTAAGTAACTAACTAATTAACCAATCAACTAAGTAAGTAACTGATTTACTAAATAACTAACTAACTAAATAAGTAAGTAACGAAATAACTAGCTAACTAACTAAGTAAGTAACCAATTAACTAAGTAACTAACTAAATAAGTAAGTAACTAAATGACTAGCTAACTAACTAAGTAAGTAACTAATTAGCTAAATAACTAACTAAGTAACTAAACAACTAACTAAGCAAGTAACTAAATAACTAGCTAAGTAACTAACTAACTAAATAACTAGCCTAATTTACTAGCTAACCAAGTAAGTATCTAATTAACTAAGTAAGGAACTAATTAACCTAACCCAGAAATAGCATTAAAAATAAACCAAGAGAATCAACTCCAGGTCTCCTTCTCTATATTCGATGAACAAAAGCATTTCTAATGTTTGATATTTATTATCTAACAACAACTTAACCACCTCAACATTCTACCTAACTATGAAAACTCTAAATATATTCGAATAAGTGCACAAAGAAGTTAATTTGAATCAGTGAGTTGCAACCTAACTGGGTGGCCAGGGTCAAGGTTCTGGTGCATACTCTTGCGTAAATGTGATCTAAACAGTTCGATATCAGATTCAGCGACCCAGGCTTCAACTACGATGACGCGTACAATGCTTATTACTTCTCCTAGTTTTGGATGTCAACCAATATCAAGTCCTTATTTATCGAACTATATCCATAGAGATGCCAGAATGTAAACAAACACTTTTAGATCCTGTCCTTAAAGTTTCAGGAACTTGGATATTCGAGTGGTAAGTGCGAATGAGAAGCAAGATGAATACAACATTTCTCTTACCATAGAATGAAGAACGGAACCCAAGAACTTGACAACAAAATGAACCAGGGAGACAGGATCCAATGACGATCAAACAATGCAAGACATACCAACAACACCCCACAAAGAACCAACGACTTGGCAGTGGTGGATGAGATGAGGGTGCCATTCTTCCCTATACATCTCCAACGCTACAATAAATTACAAAGGTATTAGAAATTAATAATAAAACATCTAATAATAATATAAAGTTCATCAACAGTTTATATCCTTCCTTGTTCTTTATTATTCTTTGATATTGTCCTTTATCTCTGCATTGGTTTCCAGTCTTCAATTACCTTAAATCTTCTCCGGGTCTACAATACAACAAAACAAGAAAATAACGAAAGAGATCCACTTAAGAACAAAATATATCAAAGGCAACCTATAAATAGAAATCTATACCAGCAATAGCGAAACTAAAGTACCCCACACCTCTATAGAAAAGGATGAGGTAGTCATGCATTGATTGCCAGATTCAACTTAATATCAACGCTGATATTAATTCCGAAGTATAATAGAGAACGACAGAAGTGAGATACCGTAAATCCTCGAATAAGCCCCCACCTTCGAATAAGCCCCCCCCTCGAATAAGCCCCCATCCTGATAATCATTTGCAAGGATATTGAGCCCAAGTATTGAGGCATTGAAGTTGTTTAGGAAATGTATTGCAAATAACAGCAAGTTTAAACCAATAACTTTATTGATTGGCTGCATCGTATAGCTTTTATTTTTCTTAATGTTGAACAATAATCCAGCTAAAATTTCGTTTTTGCAAATAAGCCCCCGGGGGTTTATTCGAGGATTTACGGTAAAGGTGGTCAAAAGTATGATAAAGGTGGACAGAAGTGAGATAAAGGTGGTCAGAAGTGAGATAAAGGTGGTCAGAAGTGAGATAAATCCAATGGAAATACTCATATGTAATTAATCAATATTAACTCCCTTTTATGTCCATCCATTCCATTTTGGCATCTGATTCTTCCGATCCTCATTCTCAATAATTCAAAGAAGAATTATTAGTAATTTTCTTCACAACATTGGCTTGTTTCTTCCTCCGTTTGAAAAATATGATGGCCTCGAGGTTTTCTTTAACTTTCCTTTTACAGCCAACTTCGTTTTATAGCATCATTTTATATAATAAAAGACAAAAAAGGACATTATATACCTGTAATTAACTTACTAAGCAATTAAATTTGCATGGCAATAATAAATCAAAACAACATGATTGATATATTAGCAGATAGCGTACCAAGGATTGGTGAAAGATGGGGTCACAGTGAATTTTTCTTTCAAATTTCACCAAGACTTGCTTATTCTTTGGAGTGCATTAGTAAAATTGTGTACGTCTTTCTGTAATGAAATTATATAAATTATTTAATATGATAAAAGCTCACAAGCAATTAATAGAATACGATTACAAGTTAATAATAAATAAAAACGACAATCTTGAAAAGTTGAAATTGTAATATTGTTCAAGGTATGTACAAGGAATATCCATCCATCATGGTGGTTTTCAGCCATGTGTGTATGAATCACAAATGGACGATACCACAGCGCGAATAAATATATCAGCAATAAATAAACTTAAAAAGAATGGTCCACAAAAACAGCAAAATTTATACCAATGATAAAGTATGATAAAAACAACTAGAATAATAAGACAAAAAGTGTAGTTATACGAAAAATGAGAGAATGCCTGCCAGCAATGTGGCATACACAATGCTGCAACTGTGCAACTTAATCTACAATGCAGCAACTGTGCTCAAGTGTTGGTATTGCGTGTTAAGTTAGTCCGTCCTTTTTTCGTAAATGTACTTAGCCTGACATGTTGAACATTCTACCGTTTCGCCTTACACAAGATCAGCAACTAAAAATGATAAACATATAAGTCAAAACTAAATAAATTGTTCGTGGTCTATTAGATTAATGACAAGAACTTAAGTTGTATATAACTTGATATAGTTTGAAGTAACTTACTATTCATGGGCATCTCGTCAATCTGTGTGCTGTAATACTGTTCAATGTCTCTTAATATACGGATATCATCGGATTTCACGAAATTTATTGCAACACCTTTTCTTCCAAACCGACCAGATCGACCGATTCTAAAACAAAGCAAATCAAAACATAGATTAAGACAAGAAAGTTTATAGCTCTAGAAGATATTGCCAATCCTAATAACTCAAACCTCCAATGGACTAACGAAAATGGCACAAGTTAACAAAACCTCGAGTTATTGGGTGTTAGAATGGGCTAGCAAAGCTTTCAAGGGAAATGCAAATTGGTTCAGACCATCCAAGTATTGAGTTGTTCTAGTTTTGTTTAGAGTTAGAGAGATTGAAGTTAAAAGTAAACACATCAAAGATTAACAAGATGAGAATGAAAACATACCTGTGAATATATAATTCACGATTGTTTGGTAAATCATAATTAATAACCAATGACACTTGTGATACATCCAAACCTCTTGCCCATAAATCAGTTGATATAAGTACACGACTAGAAAAGAGATAAACAAATTGAGTTGAATTACAGCATCAGTCATAAATATAGTTAATTTTATGGGTAGAAAATTCCAAGCTCATTGATAAAAACAATAAAAAATTGATGCGAATTTGTAAATCTAATACCTTTGAGCTGATCTGAATTCTTTCATGATGGCTTCACGCTCTTTTTGGGGCATATCTCCGTGCATTGCGGACACAGTGAAATTTGCTTCTGCCATTTTCTCAGTCAACCAATCAACCTTCCTCTTCGTATTTACAAATATTACAGCTTGGGTTATGGTGAGAGTGTCATACAAATCGCAAAGTGTTTCAAACTTCCATTCTTCTCTTTCGACTGCCACAAAGAACTGTTTGATGCCTTCCAATGTCAATTCATCACTGCAAACAAAAATAACACCATATCACAATATGATTTCAACATGATTTAATTTTCTGACATACAAATGTGAGCTTTTTTCAAGACTAGAATATCATTAAGCCAATACTAACCGTTTCACTAAGATTCTTATTGGATCTGTCATAAACTTATTTGTCATTTCAAGAATTTCATGTGGAAGGGTAGCACTCACAAGAACAACCTGAAATTCAGATAAAAAATTTAAATACAACTTATAGCAAGTTGACAAAACATAAAATCCAACCAAGGGATGACATTAAACAGGTATCTTACTTGAGTTGCTGGTGGAAGAAATCTGTAAACGTCGTATATTTGTTCCTTGAAGCCTAAATGGAAAATAATAAAAAATATATACATGGAAATTTATCAAACGGGAAAATGAAAAAAGTACTGGGGAAATAGCCTCAGTAAAGAGAAAAAACTCAGATAAATGGAATTAAAATTTTGGGTTTATTATTGAAGCACATGATTGTCAACTATCAATTTGAGCTTAAACTATTTTTCAAATACACAAAAAAGCTTAAATGTTAAATGCATAATTAATTAATTAAATATATACCTTTGTTTAACATCTCATCAGCCTCATCCAGAATTAACATTTTTATTGACCTCGTTCTTAGATTTCTTCTTTTTATCATATCTAGAAGATGCAAACAAGAATCACTAAACTAATAGTAATATAGAAGAGAAGGAAGAATAATTATTCATGACTTTGAACTGCGTAAATCCCAATAATATGAACCCTCAATAACTCGAACAAGTTTGTATTCCCCTTGGGTAAGCAATCACAGTGATAACACAAATAATTAATTACCCAAAATATGATAACCTTATTTCAAATCTGTCTCTACATCATGAAATCTAAATCATGGATTGAGCTTCCTTATCGAGTGGATTAGCTGAAGAGTGAAAATACTCACCAAAAACTCTGCCAGGAGTTCCAGAAACAACATGTTGGCCATAATCAAGTTTTCGAATATCTTCACCAACATTTGTGCCACCAATACAGGAATGGCACTGAACACTCATGTAATCACCAAGTGCAAGAATGACCTGAATAAACCATTATCATCATCATTATTTTCTATTTTATTTTCACCATCATTATGTGTTCATAGCTTCTGTTCTAGCAAAGAACACCGGTCAATCTATTTAATGTGATATTAATTTAGTCTATATATACTCTAATTATTATCTTTATTATTAAGCTAGAAACTTATCAATGAAAAATATAGATAATGAATTAAATATACTTTTTGAACTTGAGTTGCCAATTCTCTTGTTGGTGAAAGGACAAGGACTTGTGTTTCTCTTAGCTGAAAACAAAAAAAACAATAAGGCGGGCAACACAAATATGTTATGTTAGTGTCACCCGACCGACCATAATTCTAAACAAAAAAATCCGGATTTTTGGGTCGGGCGTCATTTAAAATGACATCCTTTTCAGATGTTGTGTGAACACGAAATATAAAAGAAAAATGTTTCGCTGTCTGAATTGAAAAGTTTTATAATACGTGTAACTTTTGTGTAACTTCGTGCATGCTTCCAAAATAAAAATGGCTATCTGAACTTCGAATCAGGTGTAGGCCTAGTTTTAAAATTCCTTCGATTGGAAGATTTTTCAAATTTAGGCCCATTTTTTAAATATTTCGAAAAAATCAAGAAAATTTTATGCCGACCGACCGCCCGACCGAAAATTTGAGTTCAAGATGACACTAACATAACATATTTGTGTTGCCCGCCTAAGTAAAAACATAATATTTGTTGGTTACAATTACTAAGATGTTCATGATTTTACATACATAAAACAATAAAAAAAATGTTAAAAATACTTTTGTATCGACACATTGCAATGCTGAAATCGAAAATGTGGCTGTTTTTCCAGTTCCAGATTGAGACCTGAGAATAATTCAATTTCACGGTTTAGCAAGCGTTCAATAATGTACAGATTTGAATGTTATCTGTAGGACTAGAAAGCTGGCAGTTCAGAATAGAGTCAGGGTTCTGGATAATGTATTTGATTGGCCCCATAAAAAGCTTCTCCCAAACACAAAATGTCATGTCCCCCCCTCCGCGGCTGACTTAACAGTTGTAAAGACAAAAATATACAGTAACTTACTGTGCAATAACATCTCTTCCTTTGACAATTGGTATTATTGCTCTTTGTTGAATAGCTGATGGTTTTTCAAATCCTTAAAATCGTAAAAAAGTATATAGGTAACTCTGCAACCCACCAACAAGCAAATGTAAATTTAGGCCATTTATTTTAAAACAAAAACTTTACTTACCATACGCATATATACCCCGCAATAGGTCTTCTCTTATTTTCATTGAATCAAATGTTGGAGTAACGGACACCTCCTCTGATGTTTCAAATACTATCTTAGCATCATCATCCTCAACAACGCGACGTTCTCGCTTATTGTCCGCCATTTTTTTAGAAAAGGAAAAGAGAAAGGCGAAGCAGCATGGGAAGCATTGGGCACGTGTTTGTTGATGCGGAGCCTCATTTGGCTTGCGGCTTCGCATCGCAAGTTGCTGCTTGTGCCAATGCCAAGAAGCAATTAACATATTCATAATAACATCTTTGAATAAAATTCATGATGTTAAGAAATTGTGCATATCGTTTTCAAGTTGCTCCCTGCAGAAAATACACTTACCGGAATTATAAGACAAAAGTTGGGTATTTTGGATACATTCCTAAGGAGAAAAATTCGAAACATTTTTTAAATACAGGTAACTTCCCACTTCGATGATGCTCTAATTTCATGTTTATTTTCAGTTTAATTATATAATATACTAATCTTAACAAAAATACAATTATCACACAATTTTAAAAATTTTCACAAGTTTCAAATGTTAAATTGAGTGTTGTTTGTATAAACCAATTGTGACTGTAAAAGCAACAAAAACAATTCTTTTGAAAACTGGGAATAAAAAAATATTAATAATGCAAAAGTTGTGGTAAAGAGGGGATGCATTTGAAATTTGAATAATATTTTATCTTTCTTTTGTGCCAATACAGGTGTAATGCACAACCTACTAGTATATTGAAATCATAAATTTTAATCATTAATGTTAATCAGATGTTTATTTTTTGCATTTAGATAAACTTGTAATAGAAAATAGATATAAAAATGCAAAATTGCTACGTTTGATAACCGCCTTCAGAGACTATGGGTATAAAAATGCTGACCTTGATCCATTAAAATTAAGAGAGAAGTATATTTTTTTAATAATAATTTATAATTTATTATCTACTTTGCTGTTCGATGTTGTTATTTAGTAATAATTACATGTTATTTTTGTTCTCATAATTTGTCTACACAATTTTTTAGAAGTTGTCCTGAACTGAATCCTGCTTTGTATGGCTTCGATGAAAGCTATTCTGATGAAAAATACAACCTTGAAGGTTTATGGCTATTTTGATAATTATCTCATGCTTTATATGCAATGCTTTTTTGACGTTTTCAGCCTTGCCAATGTGGGTGAAATTCATTTTTTACATGTCACATCTTTTAGGACTTCTGAATTTAAATGGAAGAAGTGAAGCAAGATTTGATGAAATTTTGAAACATTTGGAAGAGACGTATTGTCATGCATTATCTGCAGAGATATCACACATCAAAGTAAGAAATACTCATCTTAATTTAAAGATATTTTTACTAGACACACTTCACTATTTTATTCAATATTGTATTTTTGTTGTGTCAGAATGAAGATGAAAGTAACTGGCTTGCTTCTAAAGTTGAAGAAAGTCGAAGTTGGGACATTGGTACAGATAAAAAAGTAAAAACTGCAGTTGAAATGCTGAAGTCTCAGGTGATTTTGAGCTATTGTGATTGCAATCTTTATGATATCTGTTCAAGTTGATTTTGCATATTCTATTTGACATAATATTGAATATTATTTCAGGCATTTGATCATTTTGTTGGCAAGAAGTTTATGACATTAAAACGATACAGCGGAGAAGGGGCAGAGAGCATGATTGCCTTTTTGACTGAATTATTTTCGTTATCTGCCCATTGTAAATATCTGTAATTTTGCCACTTAACCAATATATAGCAATAAATATAAGTCTAGGTAATTTAATATGTGCAAAAGAAGTAATTAAGTACACAAGTAATTAAGTAATTAAGTAATGCTGTACTTAACTACTTCTTTTGCACATATTAAATTACCTAAACATTATTTTATTGCTATATATTTTCAATTGATGTGCTGAACGCAAACAATTTGGATATTATTTGAACCACATGACAACCCTGTGTACAGGCGAACCGCCCCATAAAAAGTGCAAATATGGCAACCCTGTTCGCCCAGCCTTGCACAAGCCCAGAGAGCTCCCTCATTCTCAGAAATGCTTTCTAGGCCATGACACTTCTTCATAGATCTTTACATTATTTTTCTAAGCTTTGTGGGGCATGTAAACGCTTTTTAGAAAACCATTGTGGACTTTTGCAAGCAACCTCTTGCTTCTGTATTTAATTGACGCAATAATTAATAATTTGCATAATTAACATAATTAACATGATTAATTCCAGATGACGTTAAAGATCTTACTCTTTGCTTGGCTCACCGTGGAAGACTGAACCTTTTGACTGGTCTTTTAAATTATCCCCATGGACAAATGTTTGCCAAGGTAAGCAAAGCATCTAACATAACACAACAGCATGAATTTAACTTCTATGTTATATGCGAGTATTGGCCCAATTTTCTTTTAAAAATTTATCTGGTTGCATTAATTGTGTTTTATTTTGCAGATGAAAGGCAACCCTGAATTTGCGAGTGATTTGAAATACTCTGGCGATGTTTTGTCTCATCTGTGTAAGTTCTTCATTGTTCATCAACTTGTTTGTTATAATTAAACAATTGAACAATGAAATGCAAAGTAATTCAAACATTTCAAACCTGCGACCGTTGCCCTGCGTGGCATGTTGTTTGGTACTGCGCAGGAACGTATACAACGTAATGCTATTATGGATGGTTGAGTCACTCCGTCATGAACTATGCTTTTGAATATTTTTGATGTTATGCTTCAGATGCTTCGACTGATTTACAGTTCCATGGTAAAGATTTACACGTATCATTATTGCCGAACCCTTCACATCTGGAATCAATCAACCCGAGTGCAGTAGGCAAAACAAGAGCGAAACAACTGTCGTTCAAAGAAGGTCATTATAATCAAGATGGTTCATCATCATCATCAAATATGGGTGATCAGGCCTTGTGCCTTCAAATTCATGGAGATGCCGCAGTCGCTGCTCAGGTTTCTTTTCGTCTTTCAATTCAATCCTTTTTCAATTATTTTGATATACTTATTTCAATGTTTGTTTGAAGCTACGTTCTCGGCTTAACAGGGTATTGTAATGGAAACGGCTTGCATGGCTAACCTGCCTCATTATGACATTGGAGGTAGCATTCATCTCGTTGTGAATAATCAACTTGGATTCACCACCCCTGCAGATAGAGCCAGGTTTTTGTCGCTCATATTATCTCTTCCTTGATTCCCTGTTGATTTGGAAACATAGTTTCCTCACTTCTGTGCTGATTGACTTACGTCATGGGTTTGTATTTGCAGTTCCGCCATGCATTGCAGTGATGTTATGAAAATGATTGGGGCGCCTGTGATTCATGTTAACGGTGATCATCCAGAGGTGAGCGTCATTTTACAATTACCTCCTTCTTACCCCCGTGCCAGAGCGACGATACTCAGTTAACTGGCTGATAATGCAGAATAGTCCAGGGGGTATTATATCTCGTGTTATCGTGTGTGTTACAGGAGGTGCTGAAAGCATGTCGAATTGCGATGGAATACCGAATGAAGTTTAGAAAAGATGTCATGGTTAATATGCTTTGCTTTCGTAGATGGTAAGAACTTGCATGAAATCAAGCTCGTTTTAAGCATTTATTCAATGAACGCATCGCATGATAATGCTACAAGCTTGGTATAGTAGTTGTATCATGTATGTTAGATGTAATTTGCCACAAGAACAATTATAGTAAATTGCCGATAATGCAAACTAACTGGTTTCTGTTGTTTCATTATGCTTAGGGGACACAATGAGATAGATGATCCGACATTTACTAACCCATCAATGTACAGAATAATCAACGATCGTATATCTACACCTGATTTATATGCGAAGAAACTCATTGACGCAGGCTGCACAACACAGGGATATTTGGATGAAGAGATCGCCCTATACAATGACCTGATGAGCGCAGCTTTGGCGAGTTGTGATAAACAGCATCCAAAACACGTTCATTTTAAAGAAAATTGGAAATCGTTTAAACAGGCTCAGGATGAAGTTGTCACGCTGTGGGATTCAGGTCAATATGTGTCATAAACAGATGATTCATAACGTTATGCATTGCATTGTATTGTGTCTTTTTATGGTCGTTTCTCTGTTTTTAAGGATGTGCTTTGGAAACTCTTCGTTTTGTTGGTGAAAAGTCTGTCAGCATTGCAGATGGTTTCAATATTCATCCTCATTTGAAGAAAATGCACTGTGAAGCACGGTTGAATAAGTTAAAGGAGGGAAAACACATTGATTGGGCCACCGCTGAAGCCCTGGCATTTGGATCTCTCTTACATGAAGGTATATACCACGCTCTGTTATGTTCATCTCTGTCGCTCCCACTTTTCTAGTGTTGCACCATTACGAGACGAGTAAATGCGACATGATTGTCGAACGATTGTGATGAAAAGAAATGAAACGATATTGTTATCATACCATCAGTATTGAAGCGTTGTACATGTAACCTGTACGACCACTTCTATGATATGACTGATTGAATTTGTCCCCAAAGGCATCAATGTACGATTAAGTGGACAAGACGTTGGTCGTGGTACTTTTAGTCATCGTCATTGTATGCTGGTTGATCAGAAAGAAGATGAAGTCATTGTACCATTGAATCATATGCAGGAAGATCAAAAGGCGTTTCTTGAGGTATGCTAACTAACTGCATTCCTAGTTGTATGTGTTTGCTGTACAATGTATCCAGGTTGGTATTAGCATTGAATGTATACTTGTTTTGATTTGCTTACTAGGTAGCAAATAGTCCTTTGTCAGAGGAGGCAGTTATTGGCTTCGAATATGGAATGAGTATTGATAATCCAAAGAATTTGATCGTCTGGGAGGCGCAGTTTGGTGACTTCTTCAATGGCGCACAGATTATATTTGACACTTTCATTACTTCAGGAGAATGTTCGCATTTTTTCACATTTTCTCTTTATTGATTCATTGCATGATGTTTTGATTTAATTTCCAATAATACCATCTTATTTATTAATTTATTTTTTAGTGAAATGGATCTTGCAAAGCGGTTTGGTTGTCATGTTACCACATGGATACGATGGAGCTGGGCCCGAACATTCTTCTTGTAGAATCGAAAGATTTCTGCAGGTTTGAATTTGTATATATGCTTACTTACAACACATCAGACAGGCCTTCATGCACGCATGAATTAACGAACGAATTAATGGAATTAGATACTTAATACACCAGTTAATGTATATTTCATTATATTAAATACAATATACAATTCGTTATTAGTTGCAACTTTGTTATTTTTAGCTTTCTGATAGCAAAGAAGATTCCGTTGATGGTGATAATGTGAATTTTTCGATTGTCAATCCAACGACTCCTGCGCAGTACTTTCATCTACTGCGAAGACAGGTATGTTATCACTTGCTGTATTCAATGCATGTTAACTTCAATCACCCGTTTTAATGACACAGGTGTGATCTTTGGATGACGTATGGATTCTGAAAAAATGCACACGGCAGCAGATCTTCTTGAGCCTTGGGGTGTTATTGTTATTTTTGATGTTGGCAGAAGGCGCCATCTCCTTAACACAACGTGAATAGCTCGTTTAATCTCTTTGCTTCGGTACCAATATATGATCGGGTTCAGCGAGCTGTTTGCGAACACAAATACATCCACCCAAGTATCGAGAAGAAAAATCACGTGTACACTATCTCCCACGATGCTGCGTACGATTAACAATGGTAACAATGGAAGATAGCAAATCAACATGACGAAAATAACAATGGCTATTGTGTTTGTGTTCGAACTTCTTGCGTCTGTTATCAGTCGGCGCTGCTGAGATGGCTGAGATAGTTGTCCCCGAAGTTGTTGATTGATTTGTTGCCGATGTTTTAGGACGATTCCAAATATTTGTCCATACGAAATGAGAACGACGAAGATGTTCAATGATATGATTGTCGTTATAGCGATGAAGAATGTAGATACATTGAACACTTTGAGGAAGGGGAAGAGAATGAAAATACCCCATAATAACCATGCTATGACAATGATCTTGATATACCTCTCAGTTGATGCAATGTTAGGATACCTGAATGGCATTTTTATAGCTACCCACCGATCAATGCTTATGATTGTAACATTCTGAATTGACGCACCGATGCATAAGAATGCGTAATAGGCACATATGGAGCGAACAATGCAATTGTGTTCACCCCATGCTTCCAATATCCGTCTTGTTATTGACAGCGGTTGAACAATAACCCCAGTTAAAAGGTCACTAATACAAAGACTCGCAAGCAGTAAATTCGATGATGTTTGCAGCCTTCTGAAGTTCCAGAATACATACAGCATGAGACTGTTGCCAATTATTGCTAATGTGGCTGTGATGAGGTGTATTACAGAGGTCACTATTGCTGTTACCTTGATTGATAGTTCAGGATCAGAAATGCGAACAACATGTAGAAATGAGCACATTTCTTGTGCACTACCGTTTGTTGTTGTTCTGTTCTGCATTCTAATTTTCCTGAAATTGTGGAGGAGCTTTTGGTACTTCTTCTGTATCGCTGATGAGATGTCAGTACTGCTTCTACATTGTAGAAGAGTTGCAAGTACTTCTTTTATTTCATAGAGTTGCTTCCTGTGTTTGTAGAGTTGATTTTCTCTTCTCTTTTCCTTTTCTCTGCTTTTAGTTGCTTTTGGTTGCTTTATATCCTAAAAATAAGAGAATCACGCAGAACTTGTGGACGATCTTGCTCTTCCCCTCGCATCAACTTGTTGGCTAATCGTCCGACTCACATTTTCATGATCATATGATTACTGTAGGCTTCTTTGTGTTCATTTACTTGTTTGCTCCTAGGGGGCGTGCCTCAGCAGCTATTCAACATTTCTCAATGAATTTTTCCGTTTCCATGCACTCTGACGGCACCCTTGCTTCTAATAATCCACAAATCCAACATCGATTGTCAATCGCGTCAGAATTATTTCCTCTTCAAAGCAAACATGTGCCTAAGTTTGTAGGAGTCTCCTACTTTAACTTCTCAAATATTTATAGCATTAATTTGTTTTTCGCATGACAACGACTGCATTGAGCATAATTACACCACTGAACACGAAATATAGTGCACACATTGCACTCGAATACCGCGCTCTTTATTATTTTTCATTTCCTCCTCGTCAAGCAAACCCTAATTGTTCTCCGTAATTAGCATTGCAATTCGAATGCTCCAAACCCATGCCGGTAATTATAATTCTGACGTAGTCTGCATTTCCTCAAACCCAAGCCATCAATATTGAAAGTCATTTTATTTAATTAAAACCATGAAGTAATAATCCTGAATCATTTGTTTTATTAGATTGTGCGAAATTACAGAAAACCATTGGTCATTGCTTCGCCAAAGCTTATTCTGAGATTGCCTGTAAGCTATTATTTCATTCACGAATATATACATTTGCATTCGATTTATGATAATTATTATAATTATTTTTTGCATATATTTGCATTAATTATAGGCTGCCACGTCATCATTAGATGAGATGTCACCTGGAACGCATTTCAAGCCTGTCATAGGGGACTCAAATGTTGATGCACAGGGTGTAAAGAAAGTCATATTCTGTAGTGGAAAGCATTTTTATGCACTAGATAAAAATAGAGCTAGCAAATCAATAAAAGATACTGCCATTATTAGAATCGAAGTAAGTATTAACAATAAAAAGTCATTTGATAATATATTTACAGGGGAACAAGGAGTCAATTTTCAGCATGCATATTTCATTTTTTCATGTTGTTGTTGCTGCTTATTTAGGAGCTTGCGCCATTTCCTGCCGAATTCTTGAAGGAAGAATTAAGAAAATATCCCAATGCAAAAGGTAAGTGTTCTTATCAATACAATTATATCAATACTTTCAACGATATGATATACTAAGCGATCCAACCCACAGCTCAAGAGAATTTTACTCATTCTTCAAAGTTTTATCTGCTGTCATTTGAAATATATCACCTCCAAATGTTGCCAGTTTATCAAAGCAATCTAGTTAAATCAGAATTCTTGATAACTCTGTTTTGTTTTTCCAGAATTTCTCTGGTGCCAAGAAGAACACAGAAATATGGGTCCTTGGTTTTTTGTCAATCCAAGATTCCAAAATGTTCTCAACGTCAAGGTAAGTGCAAATTTCAACCAACGTCTCAATATATTTCTTCTGTTCTTTGCTGTATGAATAAACGTCTTGCAACACCTGCCACATTGCATATTGTATTGTGTTATCTCTTCAGCTCACATATTGTGGAAGACCCGTACATGGTACTCCTGCAGTGGGGATATCATCTCGTCATGCAAACGAGGCAGAAGTTATTCTTGCCGATGCTTTTAAATAATTATTCTTTGCGACAATTCAACTTGGCTCCAGGTATAGTTTTAAAAAGGATATAATCATTATAGGGGTACATAAGGTTATAAGGGGTATATACGAATGCGTATATACGAATGCGATAAACTAGAATATCCGAAGTAGTATTTATAGCTTTTAATACTCTGTTATATTTAGTGTAGTATTTGATGCAATAACAATTGGAATGAAAGCAACGTAAAATGTTGTTGTTATTCTTTAAATCTTAATTTTCTCATGCAGCTAAAACAATTAATAACTTTCCTGTTTTACTAAGTTTTTGTCTATGAATACTATTTTGCTTTGACTACAATTAAACCTTGCTGCTATCATGCTATTTTTCCTTGTGCGAGGAAGAAAATAATATTCATGGTGATTTGTATGTAAGATAAACACAAGCGCGTGTAATTTTTTCTCTCTGATGTTCGACCTTCTACTAATGCCAAATAAGGAAGTACTGAAAACAATAGAACAATAAAAGAAGAATTCGAAGATTTGATTGCGATCTCTCGGAAGTCATCATTGTGCTCTGTGTCGTGCTTTCGTTCGCCATTTGTAAAACATTTGTATGTGCTCGCCCAAGGGACATTTGGTTGTTAAATCGGTGAATTATCAGCTATTTAAGTCGTCAAGATTTTGTTATTCAATTTCAATTTCGACTACAAAAGCTTTCAAGAAATTTCTACAAGCTTTAGAATGAAGCGAGCTGTAGATTAGACACTGAAAAGGCGGAGCTCATTTAGGCCTTATGTGACATTGTTGGAAGTTTTGTGCATTTATTAAAGTGGACGTTTTATTCATTCTGAACGCTTTATGAGCATTTCATTATAAACTGAAAGGTGAGATAATATCAAGATGTTGGCATCATTAAATGCGAGCCGTACATGGCAATTGAATATACATGTCACTGATTTAAACGTGGAGAAAGCTGTTAATGTGAATGGCCAAACTCACATAGGACAAGTCATGTTGGATCTTGTCGAAAAACTTGGTAAGAGTATCTTCTTGTTATGATTATCTTTTTAACTTGGACTAGACATAATTGAAATTGAAAAGCTACCCCTTTGAATTTACTTTTGTAGCCTCATAAATGTTTTATAAGGAGATAAAATTTTCTTTAAATTCTATTGCAAAATGCATTCTCGGCATTTGGAAAGAACTTGGAATGTCACACACCCTCTCAGAAATTACTCCAATCAATTTTTAATTTCAAAAGCAACGGAAAACATAAACACCAGTACTATGATGCTCCCCAATTTCGAAAGTTGAATTTCAACAATAATGATAAGGATAACAACAAAAAATACGCTGAAAAAGTAAATAGGATATTGTTAGATTACTAGTTTAGCTTATAAATAAATAACGGAGAGGTTGAAGCACACTCTTGAGCTTCAAAGAACATGGTGCAGAAATATCAACCATACGTGAAGCTAATAAAGCTAAAGATGTTAACGTATTAAATTAAGCGATACGAAAAAGGCGAGACTAACCGCATCCATACTGTTTTGATTAATTAACATGTTGAAGCCAGCTGTTTGCTTTGGGTTAGGTCGAAGATCAGCTGATCTGTGCTGTGAAATAATACTGAATATTTATAAAAGCATTGTAGATGGCTGGGAAGGATTTAGATTTGAAAACTTGTCAAATCAAAATCATTGTGTATCTTCACATACTGATTTATAAAATCAATGATGTAAAACTGTTAATAGAATTTGTTATTTTGCGGAAAGTGAAAGTCAAACTGTAAAACGTGAATGTTGCATGAAACATTTCTCATGCTTGAGTAGGTTCTTATTCAGTCACACAAAATTAATTTTAATTCGGAATGTGACCATATCATGACCCTTTGGTACTCTTACTTCTCTTGCCAACCAAACTATGACAAATCTTTTGTTGTTGATAACAGAAATTTGGTTAATTATTCAACCTTTGTGGTTTTTTTCAACTGGCACCTGAAATATTCCACATTCCATTGAGATGTTTACATTGTTGTGTTCAGCTATGTTAACTTCATTGTATTGTTTTAATCCTATGTTATATCTAACTGTTGTTATAAATGATATGTATCTTTGTGAATCATTTAGATGTGGCAACTGATTGGTCTGATCATGCTCTATGGCACCCGGAGAGGTCCCTTTGGCTCATAAAGCCACGTATAACATTGGAAGCATATGGAGTTATTGGTGATTGTTCACTGCTATTCACACCTGTTCACAAAGTATTAAAACTCCAAATGCCAGACCTGCAAGTCATTGATATGAGGGTGAATTTCTCCATTGGTGTATTCCATGCTGTCAAAGAGATATGCACAGACTTTGGGGTTCGGCACCCTGAAGAGTTATCCCTGCTGAAGCCAAGCGACTTGGGTCACAAGAAGAGAGAAAAGTCAAAATCAGTGAAGAAGAAAAATGGAGCTGGATCTTTAGGTTCATCAGAAACAAATCTATCATCCGGGAGCTTAGAGAATGGAAAATTAGCAACAGACAGGCAGTTAAGCGCTGGTAGTAATAATATTGCACCAGGAAGTCCAGGATCACCAAAATCAGTGATCAGTCACAAGAGCTCAAATTTTTCATTCTCTGAAAGCGATTCTTTGAATCCATACTCAACTTCTTTGTCACCAATGTTGGCAAATAGTCCAACAATTCCTAATCCAGATGCATTGGAGTTTATTCAAAGACCAAAAACAATACAAGAACGCTCTGCTGTTAATGTCGGGTATGTTCCGATTGGTTTTATTTTTCTTTCTAAGCTCTTAGATGTATTATTAATAAATCAATCTGTAATTTGATTTTCATTTCCAGATGGCTTGATTCTTCCAAGTCCCTCATGGAACAGGTTGGTTGTTTGTCTAACATCTAAGCAAATATCTCTTGCTTTAGATCCTTTAATAACCTACTGTTTATCTAAAATAATCTGTTTATTCAATTTTCAGACTATCAAGGAATTTGATTATCTGATTTTAAGATACAAATTTTTCAACTTCTTTGATTTGAACTCAAAGGTAAATTGGCTGCCATTTGCATGAAATTGAAAACATTGTTTACTGATTTATTGTAAAACTTTAGCAGTAGTTGAGTTCAACCAGAGTGTACAGCTTTAGAGAAGGTAACAACATATTTAATGATTTTACAGGTTGATGAAGTGAGAATCAATCAAATTTATGAGCAAGCAAAATGGCAAATTTTAACAGAAGAGATTGAATGCACTGAAGAAGAAGCCATCACATTTGGAGCTTTGCAATTTCAAGTAAAAGTTTCATCTACATCGCCACAAACAATGCAAAACAATGCTGAAGATGTTGATGATATTGATGCTGCATTAAACGACCTACAGGTATGGTAATACGATAATAACAATCATTTATAACTCCCACTTGACGTTGATTCATGTTACTTATTAATTTATTTTTTAATGGTTTCCTTTTAGATGACTCTTGAAGGAACAACAGCCACAAATCAAGGCTCGTCCAAGCCTGTGAGTGAATTTCTATCATTTCCTTAACATATAGTAAATTTATTTGTTGTATTATTTGCCCCTTGCCGTATGTTGTGAACCGTCTAATTGAATTTAATTGAATGTGATTGCAGTCGCTGACGCAAATACCGGAAATGAGTGACACTTTGAGCCTGGTCAAGTAAGTGGATTGATCTCTTAATTAAATATACCGATATGCATTGGATGTGATAAAGCTCTTTGACTATGCATACGATATCTTCTCGCTGAACAGGGCAAAGAAATTGGGCATGAAAAGCGTCAAACCATATTGGTTCGTTTTCAGAGGTTTGTGTCATTATGATCACTATCGCTATACATTCCTTTAATTTATCCTTCATTCCTTGGTTCATTGATTAATTGAATGTTATATATATATCTTTAATTCCTTCTGTTCATTAATTAATTAAATGCACATCGTATTTCAGACACTCATATTTCGTATTACAAAACAAAAGAGGAAAGTCACGGCGCTCCAATAATAAAAGCCAATTTGAAAGGTACAGCAAATCAGCTTGTTTATCATGTGATTATCATTATTATTAACCCTTGTATTTGTCAATCATAGTTATCAAAGTTCGTATTGTTTGTCCATTGGGTTCAGTCTGCCCTTTTCACGCAATGAAATGATCTTGTTTGTAGATTGCGAAGTTATTCCACTAGTCAATGTCGCAAAGAACAAGTTCAATATTAAACTGAAGATTCCTGGCCAGGACATGATTGAGCTGGAGTTGAGCTGTAATTCGGATGTGCAGTATGCAAGGTGGATGGCAGCTTGTAGATTGGCATCAAAAGGTAAAACAATGGCTGATCCCACTTATGATGTCGAAATATCTGGAATAAAAACATTTATTGGCATGCAGAAAGATAAAGATGACACCGACGGTCCTCAAATGGAAAATTCTCATTTACAATCAGAGGACTTTGTTCCTCCGAGGCTCCTCAATAAATATAAAAGCAAACAAGTATGTCATTTATTTTTTTGTTCTTACGTTAATAAATATTATATAATGTTAACAAAGAGTAATAATGACAGCTTGTTTGACTTAGATCGCAGCAAGAATTCTTGAAGCCCATTCCGGTTTTACAAAGTATACGTTACTTGAAGCAAAAATGAATTACATTCGTCAGTGGAAGGCTCTACCTGAATTTGGAATTTCTACTTTCAATGTGCGGTTCAAGGGTGTTCGTTCGAAGAAAGCGGTAAGATGCATAAGGCAAATAAGTATTGTGTTTTACAACTGTAATTAAACAGTCGCATACATGAACCTTCCAGGCTGAAATCTTTGCTCAAAACAATGGAAACGATATTTGAACAATATACAAAACAATAGGCTATTGTGTTTGAACAATAGGCTGCGTGCAAAATTCGCACCCTCTAATAATTCTTCCATTGTTGCTCTAATTTTCTCATTTAATGCTCTCTCATGCAGATAAACGCAAACTTAAGGTAACTAACAAGCTATTATTAGCGCTAGTCCTGCATGGGTCGTCATTAGAGGGATCGAGAGTGTTTGACATGTAATTTTTTCTATTCTTAGGAGATATTGGGAATTTCTCCCAGTCGAATGGTCCGTATGGACCCGGCAACTCGAGAAACCCTCAAGGAATGGCGTTACAGTGCGATGAAGTCATGGAACGTGAATTGGGAAACAAGAGAAATGATTGTGCAGTGTGAGGGTGAGACTGTCATATTCTCGTGCATTGGTTTCGATGTTAAAATTGTGCATGAGTTCATTGGTGGATATATATTCTTGTCGATGAGAAAAGATGTCAACTCTCCTCCCGAGGAAGAATTGTTCTTCAAACTAACAGGTGGATGGGTTTGATCGAATCTTTTCATCATCATCATCATGATTGCCGTCGTTTCTTTCTATCATCATTTTAGTAGCCATATTTAATTCTTGCAAGTATTGATATACAAATGATCATTCTCTAATTATTGAAATCACCAGTTGCGCACACTGTTTGTGGTATGTATGATTCATTCTTGGTGAATACAAAGACACGTATTCTCAGGATAGTGAGTTGGTTTTCTCCTAATTTCATATCTTGCCAAACTGTTGAGGTAAAACTGTACTCATCATGATAGGGTTACGTCAAGCAAATTACTTAAATGTATAGCTTTTTATTATTGCATTATTATATTTAATCTAGCGATTAATTAATCAGTTAATATGTATGAATCGTAATCTATTCTTCGTAACTGAACATTGCTCCACTTGCTGTTTTAAGATCATTTTTTAATTTTTCTTAGTTGTTTTGAAACAAAGCAAGAAACTATTGTTTGATCAGGTATGATCATCTTTTTTTAATTTCTGTCATTTTGCCTTTAGTTTAGTTTAGTTTAGTTTAGACTACAGGGATGTCATTATTACTGATGATACTTTGTTTAATTAGTTTTGTTTCAAAGCTTTACTCGATTTTGTTTTTTTGTATGTTACCTACTTACATTATATATAATTAATAGATATCGTCAGTCGCGGATCATGAAAATGGCGATTAAGAATCTGTTTTTTTCTTCACCCTTCTGAATTTTGCATTTTTACCACTTTTTACTGCTCCCAGGTTTATGAGAAATCACACGGTAATAAAAAAATGAATTTGTTCGCAAATTTTTCACATGAATTAAAGGTCAATATCACACATATGATATTTTAAACTCTACTGAAGTCATGTGCAGGAGTATTTTGCTTTGATCTGTTTGACATCTTCTGAACTGAAATCAATTCTTTGTCCCATTCTGTCTTGATATCTGCTATCCAATGCTTGAATTGTGACTTTACCACCTCCAAAGGCTTTTTGACTATAGTGCATCACAGACATATAATCATAAGGACTGCCACCTGACTTGATTGTTGAAGTAGAGTACTTTTTGAAGTTGTTCTTTCTCTCTATAAAAAATCATTTTCCAGCAAATTAATTTTTGCATTAAATATGCATGGACTTATTTCATGCATATTTAATGCATAAAATAGATGAGTAATGGTTGGTTTATGAAGACCGGGTTGGTGGGAGATGAGACTACCAGAAGATGAATGCTTTATGAAGATGCTAAGAGACGCTTTTATTGGTTTGTGATTCAAAATTTCCTGAAACACTACCCAGGACAGTGTTTTATGAGCTGATATTGTAAGTTATACTTACTTTCTGGAACGTTATTCAAGATGATTCTGACGTAAGAATCTCTATCAGGACGGCTTTGTTCGTGATAGAAGCCAAGACTGTGCATGATCTCATGAATGATGGTACCGTGACGGAAGCAACCATTTCCGAGTTTTATGTTATTAACCCTTCTCCCATATCCCACTGGAGATGAACATCTGAAAAAGTAAAATACAATTCATCAGCTATTGTTTCATCTTGTTGCAACTATAATTCGAGAAATTTGACAGCAGGTACATTGCTTCAACATTCTATTGTTTTCAGTTTCGTATTGTTAGTTCCAAAGAAGACATTACTTATTAACGCAGGAATTCCTTTTAGTAAATGAAAAAGAAAGGTTACCCTGTTCCTGGCATGAAGTTGAGGTAAGCTGATTGACTGCTTCGCCAGACAAATCTTAAACATGTCTTTTTGTGGAAAGCAACAATTGCGTTTATGATTTTTGTTCTTTGTTCGCTTGCTATGAGAAAGAAAGTTAACACATTATCATAAATCTGTATTCATAATAATAATTCAATGGAAATGAATAATTCGTTAAAGTTATGTCTTACAGAATGAACTGGAAATTTTGACAGGTATTGATGTTTTTCTTGGCCAATTTCTGCCGACCACTGCTCCAAATATAGATGGGCCACCATTGATGGAATTCTCAATTTGGATTCTTTGCTCAGGTGTTAATTCCATATCACCTTCGAAAAGGTCACCTTCAAAGGCAAGAACAAACAAGTTTTATCAAGATGGTGTTGCATGTTTATTGATTAGCTCAAAAGGTATGTGAATGAAGATATTATTGTAGCTACTAATTTAATTAAGGAACATTATAAAAACTTGTTTACCTTCTTCTGGAGATTGGCAGTTGACCCATTGAAGGCAAGATATGAGGAACAGAGAACCAAGCAATCGAAACATGTCGAAAATCAATATTCAGTTTGATAAAACTTTCTGTAATTTTGCAGCTGAAAATTAAAGTGATCAATTTCAAACTCACTTCCCTATTTATATTATTTCTGTGTGTTGCTTCAATCTAAATAGCGACAAGCTGAATAAGTTATTTTCTCGTATTTCTGCTTTGGTTGCAAAACTGAATTCACTTTGGTTTTTAGTTTCTATGGAAAGATAAATCTTTTTCTCAAACAATTAGGTTTAAGCTTGAAGTCGGTGCAGTTGTTTTCAAATATTCAACTGTGACACTTAATGTCTATTTGTTCACCTTCACTTTTTCATAAGAATATTGATGCCGAAATAACCTGAAAGTTAAGAATAATATAAGAATAGACCCGGGCTCCAGCTTGATAAGATCAAAACAGAACTCTGTAATATGTACATGTCAATGGCGTAGATAGAAAATCTTATAGGTGGGGCGAGAAATTCAGATTTTCCGACAAAAATTTAGCAAGCATTTTTGTTTCTTCAAGACCATGAATATAAGTAAGGAGATTAGCTAGAACTGAACATAAACAGAAGATATTTATTTTCCGACAAGATCAGTAATTTTCCGACAAAATGGCAGTTTAGCTGTACAGGGGGTTTTTTGTCCCCCTGATCCCCCCTTTATCTACGCCACTGGCTGGGTTAGGGTTAGGGTGTCGTGAAATTTAATTGCTCCATTCATTCTACAATTTTGTTTCTCGTAATTATCTCACACATTTACGTCACCTAGATTATCACATCCTTACATTCTATCCCAACCTAGCCCTTCCTGTTATTTATTTTAATGTACGTAAAGCCTGCATATTGTCAACTTCAACTAATGTATATAAATTAATGTAATTCTAAATAGTCAGTCAGTCAATACAGAGCAAACACAACATCGTTTCTCTCTCTGGCTCCGTGTTCTCTGCACGTTAAATCTAGATGAAAGGGCAAGGAAAGTTCGGAGAGGTGGTTCACGTAGCTTGGTGGGAATACGGATCAAATTCCTACAAGGGCTAGGGCTAGATCATGCGGAGGAGAAAGGTGGTCAGTATGCGCAGTAGCATATATATATGTACTGCGCAGGAGCATATGTGATGTGACGCTGGTTGATGCATTGGCCTTAGGGTTAGGGTTAGGGTTAGGGTTAGGTCATGCGGAGGAAAAAGGTGGTCAATATGCGCAGTAGCATATTTATAGGTGCTGCGCAGGAGCATATGTGACGCAACGCTGGTTGATGCATTGGCCTTAGGGTTAAGGTTAGGGTTAGGTCATGCGGAGGAGAAAGGTGGTCAGCATGCGCAGTAGCATATATATAGGTGCTGCGCAGGAGCAAATGTGACGTACGCTGGTTGATGCATTGGCCTTAGGGTTAAGGTTAGGGTTAGGTCATGCGGAGGAAAAAGGTGGTCAGTATGCGCAGTAGTATTTAAATAGGTGCTGCGCAGGAGCATATGTGATGTGACGCTGGTTGATGCATTGGCCTTAGGGTTAGGGTTAGGGTTAGGGTTAGGTCATGCGGAGGAGAAAGGTGGTCAGTATGCGCAGTAGCATATATATAGGTGCTGCGCAGGAGCATATGTGACGTAGCGCTGGTTGATGCATTGGCCTTAGGGTTAAGGTTAGGGTTAGGTCATGCGGAGGAAAAAGGTGGTCAGTATGCGCAGTAGTATTTAAATAGGTGCTGCGCAGGAGCATATGTGATGTGACGCTGGTTGATGCATTGGCCTTAGGGTTAGGGTTAGGGTTAGGGTTAGGGTTAGGGTTAGGGTTAGGGTTAGGGTTAGGTCATGCGGAGGAGAAAGGTGGTCAGTATGCGCAGTAGCATATTTATAGGTGCTGCGCAGGAGCATATGTGACGTAACGCTGGTTGATGCATTGGCCTTAGGGTTAAGGTTAGGGTTAGGTCATGCGGAGGAGAAAGGTGGTCAGTATGCGCAGTAGCATATATATAGGTGCTGCGCAGGAGCATATGTGACGTGTCGCTGGTTGACATAGAGATAGTATATATCCTATCTCTATGCTGGTTGATGATTTATTGCGAAACGAAGGACCCGGCCTAAATTTATTGAATTACAGAAAACGTTGTGAAAATCAATACTTTTGGATATACTGGATAATATGTGTGCTTAAATTAAAGGTAAGTGACATGGTTTTAACATCCCACAAGCTTACTGAAATATTCGCTGATGCGACACCGTATTTTACTGAAGTATTCCAGAACTTTACCTAAATCTGAATTTTCAACTTGTGTAACACCACACGGATTTGCTTGCTAAAGGTTCCACAACGAAGAAAATCAATTATTTTCAGCCTAAGTGACTTTACATATGTAACAGAATATCAGGCCGCTACAATTCTTTGAATTGATTCACTTGTATAAGGGATAGGTATAGGTATAGGTATAATAATAATGATCTGCCACAACTGCGTTTCCTTTCGAATTGGAAAAGTGTTGCATTTGCTAATATTTCAGTAAGCTTTTGGGATATCAAAACCCTGTCACTTACCTTTAATTAAAGCTCACATATTATATCAAGTACATCCAAGATTTTTAATTCAACAACTGTTTTGGTTATTCGATTAATTTAGGCCTGTTGTATCGTTCCTTAAACAACCTCGGCCCAGATCGTTTCATGTTGCGCGACATTTTCAGAAATGGCCTGAAAATCGCACTTTTAGAGCCGTGAAAAGAGGTGTTAATGAGCGAATTTCGAAATTTAAAATGTGCAGTACCTGTTTTTACGTCAAAAACTACCCAGAAATGAAATAAAAAAATGTGGTGAGAGTAGCCCTTTAAAGTGAACTCTCATTTAGATGCTGCCTTTCGTTACCAGGCAATAAACACTCTTCGCATTGTTGTTGATTCTAACGTAGATTTGTTTGGAATAATAAGAAATGCACGCTTGCATGCCCCAATTAATACGCATGCTGTAATATAATAATAGGGTCAAATGTGACTAAAATCAAATTTCAAAGGGCTTAGAATTTGATAAAGTGGATCGGATCTATGTTAACTCAAGCATGCCTGAACACTAATCAGTGGGCTTTCAATTTCACACAGTTTCGCATATTTCAAATAAGGCAACTTTAATTCTGGGTATTTAAAACGTCTTATTTTGACATGGCATCACAGTAAAATAGCAGTAAAACAGACTAAAAATAACAACAATAACAAGGGTAAGTAAACGAAGAAAAAATGATTGCATTTCCCGACGAACATTCGCATTTTGGAGATGCAATGAACTTTCCAGAATCTGAAAATGTAAAGAAGAAAGCAGCTTTGTCGAATACAATTTTCAAAATAACTCAGTCATCAGAAAAAGAGAGATTACAGTGCGAACGATTGTTAAATTTGAACTTCCAATACGAACAAAAGTTGCGAAAACTTGAAACGAAAAGAGATGAACAGTTTGCAAGCAAACTTAAACGTGAAAAAGCATATTATACAAGCCATGCAACAAGTAACTGGTTGAAGAAAAATGATAATGAAAGACTACCGGCATTGGAGATAGACAATAGTCAATCTAACATGTTTATGAGAAATAATAATAAGAAAGACAAGTTAAATCTTCGAGATGTAAACATGAAAAAGTCTTATCCTTCAGATGTTAAGAAATATCGAATGAAAAGAGCTGAAAGTCATCCTGTGTCATCGAATAATTTAAGAGAAAGTATTCCTTTTGTGGTCAGATTGGTGACGGCGCCTGTTACTGCGCGGGCGATTGCCTCTCAACAGCAGCAACAACCAGAAAGTAAACACGTTGATGATAAATCAATAAAGTTATCAACACGAAGTGCCCAATATGGGGTGAAATACGACAACGATTATGAAACTGGAATGATTGTGAATATGGAAGAAAAGGTACCCGAGGAGGGAAAGATTGTGAGTAAGAAAGAATATTCAGAAAAGACTCAACAACATGGAAACAACGAGAATCCGCAGAAAGTTATCAACGATCACTTGAAGAATGAAGATGAAAGCAAAGTGTTCTTGAAATCTACAACAATGCATGAAGTTCAGGAGAAGAGTAATGTTACAACTCAAAAGTTGATTGATAAAAATGCACGATTAATGAAATTACTCCAAGCAGCACACGAATGGAGTCAAAATTCTTGTGCTTATATCCCTGGTGGATCAAGTGGTGGTCATATGTGCTCCACGCAAAGAAAGTATGCACAATCTGATAAATGCAGAATTATTACTCGATACTTTAGAGAGAGCAGAGAGATGAAGAAAGTAAGAGACTCAGTAAAAATACAACACCTGCCACAGATAAAACATATCTGACGATATTAAATTTCATATGTTTAAGTTTCTAATAAAGAATTAAATGGTTGTAATTATAATTATTGTTATAATGTTGCATATTTTGTAGGGTTTTTGACTTTAGGCTTTCATGATGGATACATAAAGTTATTCACTACTCGCGAGCATTTGAAATTTTTAACTTTTGAACCAAGTGTCCTAGAAAGCTGACAATTGTTTCAACGTGATCAGAAGGCCCTAAATGGTATGTTTTGATCATTTGTGAGCCGAATTTCAATGAATTTCAATTTGTCATTTCTTGACTTTAGGCTTCCATAATGGATACGTAAAGTTATTCACTACCCGCGAGCATTTGAAATTTTAACTTTTGAACCAAGTGTCCTAGAAGGCTGAAAATTGTTTCAACGTGATCAGAAGGCCCTAAATAGTATGTTTTGATTATTTGTGAGCCGAATTTCAGTCAGTTTCAATTTTTGATTTTTCGACTTTAGGCTTCCATGATTTTTAGTGTCTGTATTTTTTTTAAAAACATATAATATTATATATGAAAAATATTTAAAATAGGTAAGAAGAAAAAGTTAACTAAACATTATTATTATAAAATAAGGTAAATACATATAAAATTCCTAATAAAAATACAAAATATTTACAATAAAAAGGGTTGATAAAAGATAAAAAACCTGTTCTTTACCCTAGTCTTGATTTAAAATTGGCCAAGTTAAAATCGTCTGGATAGTGTCCTATAGTTGTCCTCTTGCTTCGTGTACCCCGCACACATACCAACACTGCTCTCATTATGGAGAAAGAGAAGCGTGTTCTTATCCAGTTTACGACCTTCGAGTATTTCTCATCCCTTTTCTCCGCTAACTTATACGCTAAGTATGCTGTGAATCGTTCACATTCTTTTCCCATGCTTCCGTTCGTCCCAAAAACCAGTGGGGTAAAGGAACCTCCTTCCACATCCATTATTCTCTGATTGTAACTTCTCTTTTTTCGATTTTCCTGTTTTCTGAGGGTCTGTTCAGTTGTCGAGTTGGAATAAGACGCAGCGTTAACGTGAGTCACGTTTATATCAAAAAATGCCACTTGATTCCTCCTCCAGAACCTTCTAGCTCTAACATCGAGTCTGGCATCATCTCCCGTAACCGTAACCGCAGTTCTATGTCTCATCTGCTCCCCTGTCAATGGTTGTAACATCGGTTCTATTTCTACGTCATTGCACAGTTCTCCTAGCATTGATGCAGTGAGATCTCTCACCTCATTGTGTCTCATGATTACATACCCTCCTCTGCCACAAGAAAGTGCATGGTTTACGCTTCCATGATGGATACATAAAGTTATTCGCTATACTCGCGAACATTTGAAATTTTTAACTTTTGAACCAAGTGTCCTAGAAAGCTGGAAATTGTTTCAACGTGATCAGAAGGCCCTAAATAGTTTGTTTTCGATAATTTAATTACTTAATTTCATGGATTCCAAAGTGGGTCCTCTTCTTCCGCGTTTCACTACCTCCTCATTCCATTAGGAATTCCCTATTCCATGGTCTGTCGAATAGAAAGGCGCTTGTTGGAGCTGATAACATAATGGCGTGTGTTTTTATCTTAATTTCGAAAGTAATAAATATAGACACTATTTGTGTATAATTTTGGACAAGATGCTTGGAATATATACTCAATGTGATGATATGTGATATAAAGTTGACGATTTGAAGTAAGCCACAATACATTAAACAACATGGGCTCTCAAACACTTGAAATATTACGTCAAGGATTTTGGGCTTCTTTCACTGGAGGATGGTTCTTTGACCCTCATCAGGAAATCTTTTGCAACACAGTTCATTTATATCTATGGATGTATTTACTTTTGCTGCCATTTGTTCTTTATTTGGTAAGCTGGATTTGCTAATTTGATTTTATTTGGCTTATTTTTGTTTTTGGTTTATTATCTATTATCACAAGCAAGACAAGATAAGTATATGAAAATGAATGGCAGATGTGCATCTTGTCAACAATTTGTACTTTGCTTCACTCCACCAGGGTAAGATTGTATTGTAGCAGGCGCTTGGGAGTTAATTATTTCTTTTCATTAGTGTAATGTAAAGTTTTTTCATCAACAGATCACAGAGGCTAACCAATTGACATTAATTACATACCCTATCATAGTTATGGTGACCTTTCTTGTTATCAAGCTGATAAATATTAGATTACATCATATGTTTGATGGCGAAGAAGTGAATGAGCTAGATGGAAACAAGTCAACTGAAGAAGAAGGAAATGTGGTTTCGTTTAGCACAGAGGATAATGAAGACACCCAGAAGCCAGAGTCCATTGAATTGGGGGCTCTCCCTAAAACTGACCAACTTACTGAAGTTGACAATGATAATGATAAGACAGTTGATAATGATAAGGCAGTTCAAACTGAAAATGTTCAAACTAATGAAACTGTCGCAGAAACGGAAGCACATTTTGATGCAAATAGCCTTGTAAAGACCAAAACATCAGATAATGATCAGGAATCGTCGGCCAAAGGAAAACTCAAGGAGACAGAAGACAAAGAGAAAAATGAAGCTCTGTCAGCTAGCCACGAGGTTTGACATTTTGTTCTTATTTATCTCATATAATATATGGTATATGATCAATGATTTTTAGCAATGAATGTTTACGATTCATTTCTTTTCCCTAAGATGCTGTCTTCCTCATCATCTTCATCTTCAGAATCAAGTTCATCTTCCTCAAACTCATCAGGTAAATTTACTTTATTCTCCCAAGTAACCATGCCACACTCATACACCACAATGTTTAGAGAAATATCAAGCTACTTCAAGCTATAGCTATGCTGCAATCTAGGGAGATACATCAGTCTGGTTTAAGCCATAAGTATAAAGTGTTGTATTTTAATTGTTTCTTTTAGCTGGAAGAGAAGAGGTTGTTATTGTTGATGTACACAAAGCAGCCAAGAAACAAAAGGATGGAAGTGACGGTGTTGCATTTAGTTTGTCTTCTCCTTCAAAAAGGTATTCAATGTTTATGTAAATCAAAACATTTGTCATGTTAGTATTGATGTAGAAATTCCCATTGTTGAATATAATTATTTCATATTATATTAATGTGGATTTTTCATAGTGCGAAATGGGGGTTTGCAAAAGTTTGTTCTGTTGAAGAATACAATGGTGGGTATTGCATTATCTCAGAAACACTTAAAGCATGCTGCATTTGATTCAGTTGATGTTCGTTATTATTTGCTATAAATAGCATGTTATGTTACTGTGTTATTGCAGGTGAAAACTTTGCAGTGGTAGCAGAAGAAGACAATCCAGAGCATGCAGAAACAACTGCTGATTCAGCAAATTGTAATGATGAATTGGTTTCTGCTGATGATGCGACAAAATCAGAATTACCACACCAAACATCGTTTCCTCTGTGCTTGTGGAGGTTAGTGGAATCTGAAAGCGATTCTTCATGCAAAAGTAATGAATTCGAGTCTAGTTTATCAAAGGAGAATCTTAATGAAATGGAGTATTCTACTAATAATCATCATCAACAACATCTTCATCAACATCATCATCAATATTCTTTGAATAGAAACGGTGCAACTTCGATGGATGTGAAATCTGAAAATACATTAGCATCAAAATTGTTAAATGCTGAAATCAATGGCGAAGACTCACAAGAAAAAGCTGTCTCATTATCAATATTAGAAGCCTCATCATCAAATAATCCCCATGATGTTGAGGCTACGAATAGGCTTTATTCAACTGGAACACGACCAAAGAATAATCAGGTAAATCCATTTGATATTTTTTCACAATTTCATGCAACAATTATAGACAAAGCGTCAGTTTGTGGTGCGTATGCACTGATGTAAGTATCTAAAAACGTTTATAAATTTATTTATATCTATATGAATATTTATATTTGCTTTGTTGATTAAATTGTTATTTATAGTTTGCAAAGAAGTAATTCAATGACACAAATTGCTGTTTGTTTTTAGGCGGTGTGGTTCTCGCTTCCAGAGATGGAGAAGTCTGATGATAAACCAATGCAATCCGATCAACATAGCATGAGTACAGAAAGAACATCAGGTTTCTAAATCATTATTTCATAAAATTTTTATAGAAACTTTGTTATTAAGTTATCTTCCTTTGTTATCAAGGTATCTTCCTTTGTTATCAAGTTATCTTCTTTAGTTATCAAGTTATCTTTACTTATCAAGTTATCTTCTTTAGTATCAAGGTATCTTCTTTAGTTATCAAGTTATCTTCTTTAGTATCGAGTTATCCTCTTTAGTTATCAAGTTATTTTCTTTAGTTATCAAGTTATCTTCCTTTGTTATCAAGTTATCTTCCTTTGTTATCAAGGTATCTTCCTTTGTTATCAAGTTATCTTCTTTAGTTATCAAGTTATCTTTACTTATCAAGTTATCTTCTTTAGTATCAAGGTATCTTCTTTAGTTATCAAGTTATCTTCTTTAGTATCGAGTTATCCTCTTTAGTTATCAAGTTATTTTCTTTAGTTATCAAGTTATCTTCCTTTGTTATCAAGTTATCTTCCTTTGTTATCAAGTTATCTTCCTTTGTTATCAAGTTATCTTCTTTAGTATCGAGTTATCCTCTTTAGTTATCAAGTTATTTTCTTTAGTTATCAAGTTATCTTCCTTTGTTATCAAGTTATCTTCTTTAGTATCGAGTTATCCTCTTTAGTTATCAAGTTATTTTCTTTAGTTATCAAGTTATCTTCCTTTGTTATCAAGTTATCTTCCTTTGTTATCAAGTTATCTTCCTTTGTTATCAAGTTATCTTCCTTTGTTATCAAGTTATCTTTTTTGTTCTCAAGTTATCTTCATTTGTTATTCTTAGGTGATAGTTCGCATTGGAGCCTGAAGCAGTTGGACGGTGGCAGTAAAGAAAGCGAAGATAATGTCGAAGAAGATGGAAAAAAGAAAGAAATATCGAAACACGATGCAGACTCAGACACCCCTCGTGACTTTGTTGAAGAGTTACTCGACCATCGTAAGTTACGCAGAAGAGGAGCAACGCGGCAAAGTTTTCGAGAGACAACAAGAGACAGAGGATCATTACGACAGAGAAGACAAAGACTATCAACTGAATCTGTTGATTCATCATTATTAGGACAAGATGAAGATAATCCTGAAAATAACGATCGCCATATGGCTTTAACACATGATGATACAACTACTGGTGCTGTTCATTGTTACAAAGATGAATATGGTACGCTCAGAAAGACTTTGCTTCCTCCCTGCTTTATATGATGCGAGTATCTAATTCTGTTGAGATTTATATTTGTTAGGTCTTTGGCATACTTATGTATTTGGTGATGAGACCACTGCTGACCGCCCCCTTCCCTCTGCCTCGCAGCGTTCTGCAGTCTCCAATTCTTTTCTCAGAGATCTTAGAAGGTACTTAAAATCACGTTAATCTATATGGTCGGCTGTTAAAGGCTGACGATTGACTCTCTTTGGTGACAACCTCTCTTTGGTGACAACCTCTTTTTGGTGACAACCGGTGTATTATAATTTGTCATAGAGCCCGTTCAGGCAGCACACCAGCCTCGTTAACAGATCGAGATTTATTTGAGTCAGTATCACAAGACATGCGTTTATCGCAACTCTTTCCTGGTGGCTTGGAGTCGAGAACATCCACTGATCCGTTGTCTCAACTTGCGTCACCTGGAAGTTTCAAAGTTTCTGAACCCCCACCTCGACGCTTTTACAAGCTGCATCTGAATGAGAATTTTTTCATCAAAGTTTGGTTCGATAGATTGGCCCTTCTTGCTCTATTGGACAGGTAACAACATCTCGAATTAATTACTTCTATTTTTACTTATGTTTAATGCTTCATGTTTCTCATTTATTTTTTTCAACACTGATTCCTTATTTACTTTATTTTCAGGAACAAGACGACAGTAGAAGTCTTGATAGCTATAATATTTGGTGGACTGACAGCTTTTCTTGGTTACATGCTTCTCTCAAGATCATACTTTTACGATCTATGGATATTCGTGTTTTGTTTCGTCATCGCAAAATGCCAATTTTCTCTTCTCAAGGTCTGTGTTTCATGGCTGACTCCATTTGATTTCATTGTTAACAATCTTTGATCTGAATGTCATTACCTGAGGATGTATATGGGGAACATTTGGCTCCAGCATTCGCAGAGGGTTCATCCCATCTAGAATAGAATACTAATATGTGGATGTGCTTGATTTGCCCTACTGGCTATCACTTGAGGATGTGCAGTAATGTTTTCTTTTTGCATTCGCAGAGTGTTCAACCAGATTCAGCGTCTCCAGTTCACGTGAGCTCATCCATCTCATCCTTCATTCAAATACGTCTCATATTAGCCATTCAACACAGTGTACAATAATCGTAGTTATATTATATTAGTCATTCAATGGAGTGAATGATAATCGTAATGATACTGATGATCTTTTACAGGGCTACAACAATGTCATCGTGTTCAGTCGAGCAGCTTATTTCTGTTTGGTTAGCTCAATGATTTTGATTCTTGATGAAGCATCCAAGGTGAATTCAACATCTTTAGTTGTTTATGGCATCAGTCTATTTTCGAAGCAGACACTTGAATTTGGAAGAGATATGCTTATTGGTAATGTATAACAATTTACTACCACCAATCCTAAGATGTCCTTAGGTATTGTTAAATAATTTACCAATCCTCTTATTTTTTCCTTTTTTTAGTATTTGTTCTGATATTTCCATTGATATTCGTGTTTGGATTGCTTCCACAAATAAATACATTTACAATGTATATTTTGGAGCAATTGGATGTTCACGTTTTTGGCGGCACAGGTAAATATACCAAATTGTTCATCTGATGCTTCATTTTTTCTTATTTATTTGCTTCTCAACGTTATTCATATAATTTTTATTTTATTTCAGCTATGACAAGTGTTGTTGGCTCAATTTACTCTTTCTTTAGAAGTGTTATATCGGTTTTAATACTCTATGCGATTTGTTTTGGCTCTATGAAGGTAGGATTGATTACTTTCTACATTTTTATTCAGACCATTTGCATGAATAAACCGAGCCATTGTTTTTAATGATATTGTTTTTATTTGCTTGCAGAAAAGTTCTGATCCTCAGAACATTCATTTTTCTATTTTTTGTGGAGTTCTTGTTGGCTTTTGCTATCACCTCAGCCGCTGTGCAAGCGATCCGTTTGTTTTATGGTAGGAGACAGCTAGACATACTCATCACTTTGACTCCCTTGCTCTTCGCTTTTGTTGCAGCGAATTCACGATTCGCTGCGACAAAAGCGAAGACAAGAGATTTCATTGACTCTAAAAGTTTATAGTCTGCCAACAGTAATTACCATTAACATGCCCCATATATTGCTTATGTTATAGTTATGTTATTTTATTCTTTCAGGGACATATTCAAGAGTAAGATATTGCGACTGAAATTGAATGATGAAGAAGGTGATCCTCTTCCAGGAAAACTCAGAAAGACAGTGGTATAAAATTATCATAATTTTCATAATTATCATTATCTTGCATAATTATCTCTTTTATATAATAATCATCATGTTGGTTTATTTGTTTATAGTTGAATCGTGTTGGAAATGACATCATAGTTTTACCTGGCATTGTTATCGTAGTATTTGCTGTTCATGTCAGCACGGTTTTTACATCCTTACAGGTAAGCTGTTTGTTATTTATATTATTATATATTAATTATTGCTGTTTTCACATTGAAGCATTAGCTGTACTGATGAAGTTGAACAAGGACCAATTGCCTCAGTGCTTTTATTGCGACTCTTGCATTACACACCATCAACGTCTTCTATTGCTTCTATTCACAGCCAACATTGAGTTACACTTTTTACATCCTAACTGCCGTGGTTGGTGTTTTCAATCATTATTTGGTGCCTCAACTTCGTAAACAGTTACCATGGCTACTAGGATCGTCGCCTGTTTTGAAATCAGAGGAATATTTCCTTTTTGAGACGTTGGGTGAGTACAGACCTCTTATATCAGTTTTCATTATTTATACTCGAAGGTCCACGCACTGTTTTAAGACTGATCGAGTGTTCTCCTGTCTTTTTAGTTGCTGCTAAAATAATGTGGTTTGAAAAGATGTATGTTTGGTTGTTTACAATTGAAAAGAATATTCTTTATCCGCTGACATTTTTAAGTGGCATTACAAGATTTGCTGGAGTTATTAATAACAAGTTTGGTCTATAGTAAGTTTCACCCTTTATCACATATTTAATTCCAACGCTATTTCTTTTTGTTGTTTTGAAATTTTTATAATCAATAATATTTTGCATATAATATCTTTTTAGCTTTGGTCCCATGGTAATTACAATAACAGCAATAAAGTTATTCAGATCAAACTTCACATCGACACAAAGACAGCATGTCATTTTAATATGGACAGTTCTTTTCTTTGAATTTGATTTTCGTGGCCACTCAGAGACATTTCCTATTGATTACTTTATCATGTCCATCTTTGTCGACAAGGTGCATAATAAAATATCAACTCATTTGCATATGTCATGCTTATATCATCATTGTCATAATTCAACATTTGCTTTTACATATCAATTATTATTATTATTTGCAATTGTTTCATTTTTTAGGCCATCGATTTGCTGTTAAAGTTTCGTTTTATTCTGACGTACACAGCTCCTTGGCAAATCACGTGGGGCTCTGCTTTCCACGCATTTGCTCAGCCATTCAGCGTGCCACGTATCTTTTTATTTCTTTACCATAATCAATATTGATATGTTTATGTGACTGTACGTATTTGCTCAGGCCAGGCGTATGGCTAAGACATTGTAGGACCAATGAGTGCAATGATCCTTAATTTGCAATTATAGATTGTGGCATGCTATTCTTACAAGCAACAATTTCGGCATTTTTTTCTGCCCCTCTTAATCCATTTTTGGGAAGTGCTATTTTTTTAACGTCGTATGTCAGACCAACAAAGTTCTGGGAGAAAAACTACAAGTTCGTTATTTTTTCATTTTCTTTTCTATTCTGATATTCCAATGTCACTTCCTCATCTTTTAATTTCACGTTTTCATATATCCATACTTTATCAATCTTTTGTTATTTTAGCACCAAAAGAGCTGACCACTCTAACACAAGACTGTCCTCGCATTTAGACAACAATCCTTGTGGGTTTTTATTTAATTCCTTCTTCGTTTAATTATATCATTATTTTCTAATTGTTTATTTGAGTTATCTTATGATATTAATGAGTATTTTTCAATTTTCCAGGTTCTGATGACAACAATTTGAATTCAATTTTCTATGAACATTTGACAAGATCTTTACAGCATAGCCTTTGCGGTGATATTCTCATGGGAAGATGGGGCAATGTATCAAGTGGAGATTTCTTTGTCATAGCCTCGGATTACCTAAATGCACTTGTACATGTAATCGAGGTTGGCAATGGCTTTGTCACCTTTCAACTTCGTGGTCTCGAATTCAGAGGTGAGCTATCCCAACTGTTATAGTTCATAGAAACTATTTCTGCATCATAGAAGTCAAATGAATATCACAAATATCACATTTTATAGTCTTGTTCTTTATGAAATCGATTTCATCTCTCTTCCAGGCACATATTGTCAGCAAAGAGAATTAGAAGCAATCACCGAATGGGTGGACAGTGATGAACGTTTGTTATTATCTCCTTACATCATCACCTTCTTGTGCATCGCAATACCGTGACGTCATAATTTCATGATTTCATTTGATTTTATCAAAGGTTGTTGCTGTTGTTCGCCCATTTGTCACTTTGATGGGATGTTATCATGTAAAGCTGCCTTCAACAAGAGATGGTTAGCATGGGAAGTCATCCAAACTAAGTACACAATTGAAGGCTACAGTGTTAGCGATAATACTGCCACTTCGATGTTCCAGGTTTTCGACCTGCGCAAAATATTCATTACATATTACGTAAAGGTATGTTGAAGGGAAGAGTCGATTTTTCCATTTCATATTTTATTTCAATCCTGTAAAAACGATGTACATTAATAATTTTGATTAATGATTAGGTGTTTAACCTGAGCACTTTGTTTTCTCCCAGGCAATTATATACTTCGCCGTGGGATCAGTAAGGCTAACTTCTTGGCTGAGCGATAGCAGTCTTATGAGTTTGTTATCTGAGACGAAGACAAAGGGCTTCGTCGATCTTGATGCTGTTTTTCGTGCAATGACAGATGAGGACTATGACGTCAGATTTGGTGGTATTTCAAGAGTCAGTTTTTGCAACACTTACTTCGATTGGATAGAACATTGCAATCATCAAAACCAACAGGTTATTATGCTTACTTTAATTTTCGTGTTTTTTTTTGCCTGTATGTAATTTCTTTGCTTTTTACCCATTTGAACTTATCTGTTTGTTACTTTAACAAGTACAACAAATTATCACGAATATTTTCTCATTTCAGCCAATACAAGGTCTGGATACGAATTCAGATCTGGTAACCCTGTGCTTTGCTCTGTCACTTCTTGGAAGGAGAATGTTTTTCACTGCGTCACACCAACCAGCTACCACGTGAGTTTTTATGTCATGCACACTGAAGGCGTTCAGCTCTCGTAGTTTTAGGTACTTGAAAATGATTCAGTGTTTTGTACTCCCCCCCCCCTTAGCTTGTCAGGCAATCATTCTAGAGTCATGAAAACGGTATTAAACAGCAGCAGCAACAAAAATATAGTTGAACTGTGACAGTTTCGAGTGATTTTTTAATTAATTTTGTCAATTTATTTTGAAAACTTTCGAATTTTTTTAACACTTTATGTTGGCATCATGTTACTTAATACAACGCTTTTGCTTGCAGGTTGAAGACTTTTTTGCATGGTCTTCATTCTCTGTTTAAAGGCGACTTTCGCGTCTCCTCTCCGAAAGATGAATGGGTCTTCGCTGAACCTGATATGGAATTACTGAGGAAGGTCATCTCACCAGCAGTTAGAATGTCTGTCAAGCTCCACCAGGTAATTAAATCAATGAATTGCTGGAAATGAAATCAATCACTATCATTAACGATTGGTGATGATTAATCATTGATCTAATCATTGAATCACTGATTTGCCAATCAACAGGATCATTTCACGTGTCCAGATGAATATGATGAAAACACTGTGCTGTACGAAGCAATTAAGTCACACAATGAGAACTTGGTCATATCACATGAAGGCGATCCCAAATGGAGACAGGCTGTCCTTAACAATAAATCATCTTTGTTGGCATTAAGGTATTGCTATCATGCCATAGTATATTATTGCTGAATGCTAATGCATATAGCTGGATCGATGCTGAAGAAAATTTTAACAAGTTTTAGATTATTTTATTATTTGTTATAGATATGTAATGGACGAAGGGGATGATGATTATAAAATAATCATGTTGAATAAAAGATATTTAAGTTTCAGAGTTGTGAAGGTAATATCATATCATCCTCTCTTTCATATCATCCTCTCTTTCATATCATCCTCTCTTTCCTATCGTCACTTTTCCTCAATGCTTCTCTCAACCTATCTTATTTGAAATTGAGTGACGTCATGTTATTGTTTCAGGTGAACAGAGAGTGTGTTCGGGGTCTTTGGGCTGGTCAGCTGCAAGAGTTGATTTTCTTACGTAACAGAAATCCAGAACGAGGCTCGATCCAGAATGCAAAGCAAGCTTTAAGAAACATGATTAATTCCTCTTGCGACCAGCCAATTGGATATCCTATCTACGTCTCACCATTAACTACGTCATACGCTGATACGAATGACCAATTCACACAAATTGTTGGCGGACCGGTCAGTTTAAATGGTAAAGATTGAATTTCATATTTCGACCACTCTTTTCCACCTTTTCGTGGGATATCTTGCTTATAATTGTTATCATTTTCAGTTGTTAGCAAATTGGCTTCGTCTGTCTATCGCCGACTTCGACAGAGGTACGGAGGAGCATGTAATCCAAGTACGAGTGCAGATGTGGAGGAGATTGAACTTCCAGCATTAACTGTTCATCAATACAGAATGGAAACACCAAGGGACGCTAAAGGTAAGGAGGCACTAAGTGCCCTAAAAAACATATGGCTACTTTTATCACTATAAAAGTCTAATGATTTTATTATAGACGCGTCTTTTTATTTATTTACAGTTGTACCATCTCAAAAGGCAGTCATTCGCGCATCCTCAACTCGAACTAGTTATACCGCTGTCCCAAATGTCTCAAGACGATCTTCCTCCTCCACGTCGGCAGCTGTTGTGCCTGTGCAGCAGCAGTCGAGTAAGCAAGTGTCATTTGAGTTGCATAAAGTGCGAATTAAGAATCCATCATTGACATTATACGCTTTGAATGCTGAAGATGGCGAGCTGGAATGGCCGTCAGAAGAAATAAAGGAAAAGTCAAAACATAAGAATTGGCCGGATAACTGGGAACCAACAGAAGGCCTAGTCGGCGAAGTAGCACATCGATGGGATTCAAAACATTCCGATTCAAAACATCGCAGTTTTTATGATTCACCCATTTTACTTATTAAATTACAAGGTATGTACGTTCCAATTCTTGAAAATGGCGTCACTTATCTATCAGAAATCGATGTTTGATTATCAATATCAACTTATTAACAAATATATCGGGCAAAAATTACAACTGAACCTTGATCCGAAAACTCTACCGTTTTCTATGTACATTTAGCGTTTCTATTTCGTTGTTGTAATTAGTTTCATGATGTTTATAAATGCGTTTTGTTGCCAAAAATACCTCTGAATGCCTCTGAATGCCTCTGAATTACAGGGCGAAAAATATGAGCAATATACTGCTCAGGCAGCATAGATATAAAACATGAATTTACATATTAAACGCATGGTGGCTTTTTCATGGATATTCATCATTAGTTTCCATTGCTGACTGATTTTGAGGACTCATCTGTTCCACTTCCTGATCCGCTAGAGACATCTTTCATTGTTTGTGTTTCAGCAACTGTAGATTTGATTTTTTTGAAAACCTTTTCCCTTGCGCACTTCTTGCTCGTTCTAGTTTCAAAATAATTCTTTAAAATTGTTTCCATTGGCTTGACGACTGAGTAGTCGAAAGTTTCTGCGCTGGTTGGTTGATTTGGGGCTGACCCAGTCATGTCAAACACATCGATATTCGGATACCCTTGAGAACACATCTTTGAAAGTGTATACGCATTGAATAACTTTGATCTCTGAAATCCAATAAAAATTTCCATCACATACAACCATAATCATGTACACAATAGTTGCCCATTTGTTAATTGAATTCTTATTTTGATGCATGTTTTTCATTACATATACACGTGCGTGTACATGGTCTTACCTGATAGTTTTGAAATGCCTTCACTGGATCATCGTTTGGTTTTTGTAAAGCTGATATTGTTCTCAAGACAGGTTGGCCTTTGTATTTGGTCAACGTTCTTGACGCCCAGTCGATCATTCTTCTATAGGCTGCAAAACTCATCCTTTCTACGAATGGCAGGCCGTAATTTAACAGCAACACGCTTTGTTCGTCCATATCTTTTCTTTGGACAAGTTGTTCCAATTTTTTCAGCTCTGATTTGACTGAGAATTGTTGCTTCTCTGGAAGGCTATCACGTTGAGTTAATCCACCATTATATTCCCTGTTTAAAGCAAACAACCACACTTTTAATATCGTTATTATTTTTACAACGTCTTGCCAAAGTAGTGGATAAAAGTCTTGGGACCACGACTTTCCCGAATTTCGCACCTATCTTTCACCCCCCTCCCCCTTATATAATGTTGTCTCCAGAGATAGTATTGCACAATATCGACAACATTTTTGCACGGTGATCACAGGGGTATGATTGGGGGGTGCGAGGGGTGGGTCGAGTCGGGGGAGCATTGAACGTCAGCTTACGTCTGAACATGCTGAAATAGACCATTGAAATAATTCTTGTTTGGGTTTGCATCGAAAAGATTCTTTGCAAATTCATCGCCATACATGACCAATTTTCCATTGTTTTTACGAATGCATTCCTTTCCATATGCTTCTTCTTCCTTTGAACCAGAGATATGAAGCTCTGACACGAAAAGAGCCAAATAAATGCTCCATTTCTATAGCACATTTTAATTGTTATTCAATAATAGATATTGATTGTCATTAGTTACAAGAAATGTTGTTGCTTTAGAGGCTTTACCTTCTATAAATGGTTTCCATGTTTTATTGACCCATCTACCAAATCCTTGCCATAATAAATCACATTTATAATCAGGTCCACATGAATCTTTCCATCGGTTTAATTTCTTCTGAATTTCTATGAAACCAAAAAGAATATCTTGTTACATTAGAAACTCATCGCTCAACTAAACTCAAATTCATGTTAATGTTGTTATTGTTTACCTGGCATTGTTGACTTTTCATTCGGTTCGATTTTAAATGATGCGCCATCTCCTCTTATTGGTTTCCACAGTTTCCCTTTACTATATTCACCTTCTCTGCCATCTCGTTTGATTCCTGCTTGTGCAAACAACAATCGATTTTCTACATATCCTTTACACTTCTTTAATACCTCAGAATTTGTTTTGAGAATGCATAGAGAAACAACAAACCTTGTTTAAGCAGATATTTCGGTGGGTCTTTTAAGCCATCGCAAAGAGTCGATTCTAAGTAGATTTTTGCTTTATAAAACCCAGGCTCCATTGCCATGAATGTCGCTTCGTATACGCCATTTTCCAAGTCACTTACAAATGGTGCAATATGCGAAGGACCTGTTATAAACACTCTCCATGTATCTCCTCCAATCGATTTTTCCCTCCCTTCCGCTGTTCTGCTTTGAATTGCTATTTTACTAAATTCTCCTGTTTTCTTGATATCCATATTCAACACATGGCTATACTTTGGACTTGTGCGTAGCTTGTCGTCCCATTTGTTCGTCCCAAATTCCAAATTATCCCGACAAGGCCTGAGCATTTGTTGCCAATCCATTCGCTTCCATCTTTCTCGACATAAACTTCTTTGAAAGTCGTCCAAGTATTGGCATCCTATCAAGACCAGCAAATGCGAAAGGCAAACTAACTTCAAGAACATTGCTTGAATCTTTTCTTGATAAACCGAAACAGTTTTTTAATAGACATAAAATTATGTCCCTGAAGACCTAGACTATATACCTGCCAGGTCAAAAGGTTATTTGACTTGCAAAAGAACCAGTTGCTTAATTTAGTTGTCTTTATATTCACCTCCTTGGTCACCTGTGGCATCAACTGTTTTCAAAACTGCAAGCTGAAGTACATTGATTTATATAACGCCACTTACCATATGCGGCATGCAGTATGACCTTGCAGTGCAGCCTATTGTTTGTCCCTTTGGTTTGTCCTGCAATTTTCTACCCAATAGCAAATCACAGTTGTTTTTGGTTGATTCCAATGCAGAGACAGTGAAATTCCAGTTATTTCACGCAAATAACAGCAGAAAAATGAGAAATTTGCATTGAATATTGGTTGCAGTAGAAAGCGCAGAGGATATGAGGAAATCTATTGAAATGGCTGGATTAAGGTGGGCGGAACAGGTGTACAAACAGGTGGATGAAGGTCGGCGTGGCAGGCCGAAGGTCACGGGTTCGAGCCCTGTACAAATAATAGACTGTGACAGCCCCACTTTCAGGCAATCATCACCTTCCACGAACGTCACCACACCCTTTTCAATCGAAAAACAGGTTTTGCTCCGAAGGGGACCACATGGGCGCAAAGTGGCATGTCTACAAAACAGGTCGTCTGGTTGAGAACCAATAAAGCCAAGAGGAGATGCAGAAAATACAAGAAAAATTGCTTGACAGGGCTAGCCTGACAAAATGATTTTAAATTTATAAGTATGACTAGCATACTATCGACACAACCATATTTGTAGTATGTAAATGATGACTTGTCCGTGCAACTTAAACGTATATGAATAATAAAGTTGATGATATTAGTTATAACAATAATTATTCGGCACAGCCGACTTTAAAAAAACCAGGGGCCTTGGCAACAAGGCTTGGAGAATTCAAAGCTACAAAATTACGAAGTGCAGCAAGTTCCCTTTGAAGATGGAGAACTTTGTTTTTTAGCTGCTCATTTTGATCATTTAATTCACTAACTTTTACTTCAGTTTGCAGCTGTTTCATTTTAGTTTTATTTCTGCTTTTACGTACAGCAATATTATTTCTTTCTCTCTTCAATCGATATTCATCAGTGCCTTTGTCAAACATCTTTCTTTTAGCTGTTTTCATGACTGACCTTCCTTTCCTGGTCGGGCATGGTGAATTGGCAGCTGAGATCGACTCTTCGTCGCAAGAAGTACTATCATATTCAGACCCAATGAATAACTGGTCGTATTTCTTTTGTACTTCTGCATCACTTGCTGTATTGCCATACTTCTGTTTTCGAACAGAATGCAACTGGTACACTAAACTTTCTTTCTTATAATCGTTGGCATAAAACTGTGGTGAGGGAAATTCCGTATTTTCAAAATCATGTTCAGGAAGCAGAGACTCTGGTGTGGAACATCTTGAACTTGACGTGGAGTAACAAGGCTCTTCTTTGATTTTAACTTGAGCAGGTAGATTCTTTTCTAACTGTTCTGCATCAAATAGATCATCGAAGAACTCTTCTGGGCTTTCTGGTAGATCTGAAGACGTCAGGTATTTGGAAAAATCGAGGACACTATCCGTTATAAGAACATCTGAATCTCTAAGACGAAATTCTGGTTCCATGATGTTAAGTTGTTGTTTCTTCGACACAGCCGGGATGATTGAGCCTAAATTTGGACTACAATCATTGATGTCCGTCGCCACTCTTCCCAAACATCCTGAAAATACGTCCCTCTGATCTCGGAGATGATCCAAGATGGAAGAGTAAACGGGATAACCGTTATAAGACGTTATTTTCGTAGATTTTCTTTTCTGTCGGGCGTACTTGCCTAGTTTTGATCAAGGCGACATTTGCAGAGAGTTTCAAACCATCCACACAATGTCCAAAATGCAATCATGTGCAAGCAATCTGATTGGCTAAGCCCATCTTTTGTCTAAAACTTTGAGGGGGCTCAAAATTGAAACCTGATGAGACAGAATTCGATATTAAGCTATCTGCTACATTACTTCATCGCTAAATTTATACTCAACGATCATGGTCCAACAAATGCAGGGGTGAAATAATTTCCTCTATGGATATATCAAATGTCTTTCTTGAAATATGATCCAGCTGCTGCATCTAATGTTTATGCGAGAACCTCCGTCAAAATTTCGTGCGTCAAGACATCAAGTAGGCTTAATTGGCTGTTTGTTTCACACCTTCACAATCAGGAACTTCAATGGGGCCTAAGTCTTTTTTAAATTCAATATGAGCAAAGTTTTTATAAATTATATAGTGAGAAGACACTCAATCACACAGTTGCGGCCTGCAGTAAAGCTTTTTCATACATCCTGCCCACTTCAACATGCCCCAAATATAAAGAAAAAGAAGAAAATTGTAGTTGACACAGCTAAGTTACAAAGGAAACTTGAAAAACAAGAAGCTAAACGAAGATTACAGCCCATTATTATCCCTTTTGATCCCGATTCTGCTGCTGGTTAGTTTATAGTTGAAGATATTTTTGATTTTCTATAGATTTTTTACATTTTCTGCCCAAATGCTTTATTTCAAGTGAAACCATAACTTTTTCTTTATCTCTTCTTTAGTTGATTAGTTAATTATTTCATTGACTAATTCTTATTGTTCTCTTACTTTCTTATGTGCTGTTTAGATCCTGCCCTACTTGATGAGAAAAGAAAACGACCAACAGTCAATTTGTCAGTAGAGCAACTGGAGGAGAGAGTTTTAATGTCAAAAGAGTGGTCTCGGTATCATTTATTAACTCATAAAGGTCAATTGCACCAATTGCAAGTCCAGGCAAAAAGTAGACAAGATGCGCTAAGGGAATTGAAAAAAATATCACCACAGTTATATGATGAAGCTATCAAAGTCAATTTCCAGTTATTTCCATTAACTTTGAACGGCCCGGTTGACACACCCCCTATGAACAATTATATCCCACCTGATCTTGATGATACTGCTTCAAAGAAGAAATAAAACAACATTGTTTGATAATTTTCTTTATTCATTTAACACTTTGCCAACTCTTACATGGTAAAAGTTTTATATTATTCATGAATATAGAGAAGTTAAATATGTGAGTTTGTTTTCAAACTGTCATTATTTAATATATAATTTTGTGCTTGAATAATATGAGTAGGACTTGTGCTTGAAAATTTATGCCTCAGTGAAGGCTTGATTAGTATATGTTGTTGATCTTGCCGTAGAGGATGTAGTGACTGATCTTTGTGTGCTGCATGTTTTTTCTGAAACTTCATAAGCACTGCCATCTTTTCTCTTGTTGGAATCACAATTGAAGACTCTGCCTGCAAGTTTCTTCACAAACGGATTGATTTCACGATGCAGTTTTGCATAAATTATTGGATTCATACAACTGTTCAACGTTGTCAATACGAACAAGGCATAATTCCACTTCATGATGGCGTTTATATCAACTGCTTCTCGTTTGTATGTGAGCAGATAATTAAACGTAACATACATTAATGAATACGGTGTTGTAAATATGAAAAATAAGGATACAATGATAAGAAACATTTTCACAACTCTTTTATTCTCATCTCTTCGTTGTTTGACTGTGACGCTGTTAGATTTCTTTTTTGACATCAATTCAAATACACAAATACTATAGAGGATAGAAATTACAATGAACGGTATACCCCATCCTGTTACGATCCAACAAGTAACGTAAATATTTCTTGCTTTTTTGCTGAGCACACCTTGGTCGATGCAAATCGATTGATCTTTATCAACTCCCTGTGATATTGCGTATGGAACTGTTATCCCAAGTGCAACCAACCACACTACTATAATTCCAATGATTTTGAACTTTGTCGATAGTCTAGGCTGTAATGGCTTTGTTATTATCCTTTGAAGAAATTTATAGCAACCATACAAGTTAGGAATACTTTTGCAAGGGGATTATTACACAAAGGAGAAGAAAAGTTTCAACATATTCCCAAGAAGGAAGATTTTTTCAATCAATATTCATACCTGAATCTGTCAACTGCAATCAACATTAAAGACCAAGATGATGCGATCAGAGTCATTGGTGAAACTGATGGTAATATCGTACATAATGCAGAACCAAGGAACCAACGATTTTCTTCACTTCGTAGATCAGCAATCATTAGAAATGGTACGAATAAAGACGCCAACAAGTCTGAAATTCCAAGCGACATTACAAATACATCTCCACCTGTTTTCTTCTTCTTTCGTCCTGCAGAAAAAAGAAATATGGACGTTTAGTTACAGCTTTTCTTTATCAGCGATGCTGAATAAGGAATATCTGGGTCGATACCTGAACCAAACATCTTTCTCAGCACAGCATAAAGAATGGCCGCTCCTTCTACTTACCAATTACATAGCAAACCATTGCATTTCCTGAGACACCAATTAGGAATATCAATGCATATATTGAGATCAAAATGATTCTTGTTGCCAAAGATATTTTCCAAAGCTCAGGAAAAACTATTGCTGTTGAATTTTTTTGGTCTTGTGAATTTGTACCATTTGAACTACAATTCTGGATTGTACCATTAATAGTCTGGTTCAGAACTGAGCTCAAATTACATGCCACGTTGCTTGAAAAATTTGCGAATGAGTGATTCAACATTTTGTCAGTTGCATTTATATATTCCAAGTTTCCTAAGCCAGATTTTGGACCGAAGGGGAAGCTTGCCGATGACCAATTGAGCGGCTTAGCTTGATAAAAGCATTTTTATAAACCGTTTTTTCTCCTCCAAATAAAGATATTAGCACTTTCTTGAGAACAGTATGTTTGTATTCACAGGTAAGCAAATTGTCTAATTAAAAACTAACGCACATTTTCATTTATTTCATTTCAATATGGCTCTTCAGGAAAGATGGAAAATTGTTCACCCCCAAAAGGGTGGGTCAAATATTTTCATGGTTGCTCTATCATGGCATTGGCATTATGTCGTACCCAGTCTCCACAATTAAGCCTGGCGGAAGCAAGCAGGTGAAGAAGAAGTTTGATAAAGGATAATAAACGTTTATCAATTTCCATTTGCTTTATTGCATGGGCGTTGGAATTTAATGTATCATAATCGACTATTATTTTATGTTCTTGTAAGTATTCATTGTTCTTTCATTTATTAAATTTCAGTCTATTTTTTGCTGAATGTTTAAAACAATGCAATAGTGAAACAACAACTTGGTGATACTTGTTTCGGCCTTGTGTCTCCTTTGCTTAGGCCCTTGTTGTAGTAGACTAACCGGATTTTTCAATAGGTTTTAAACATGATTATTCGATGTCTTGCTGTATGCTTCATCTTATCTTTGAAAGATGTAAAATCGAATCGTAAAATTCTGTTAGGACTTCATAACAAGTCTTGTTATGCCACGAACGACCAATATTCCACTACAAAAGCATTCCCCAGTTTATTCCTTATTTCAAAATAATAAATGTGTGTTCATATTCCTTTGTTTAGTTTCAATTTGCTTGACGCTTGAAGTAAGAGGAGTATAAACAATTCGCCGCGATGAGGTGAGTATTTAATATTGAATTATTTATAAACAAATGCGTAAAAGATTTTGTAACAATGTTTTTTACAGACAAGGAAGTAGAATTGAAAAATTTATTTTAATACCGCTAGTCAACTCCACTGTCTACTTTATGAAAATAGTGTTTGTTATACTGAAATATTCACTTACACAAAGTGGAGGTTAAAATATTGCAATGTGATATACTTGTGAATATTTCTTATTTTTCTGAGCTTAAATTCCTATCATTTCCTCATTGAAGTCATCCCCTTTGTCACACAATCCAAATCAGTTTTATTAAATTATTTTCTTTTTTGGACCATTGTCTTTCAGCACAATAAGAGGCTTGAGTACTACTAGGGTGTGAAGACTTATTGTTTTGCAAACAATGTCAAAACAATGGTATATCCTTGTGAATAGAACAACAGTCTACTCTGAGTAATGAGGATGATTCCCCTTCTACTAGTTTGATGTCAGCATATGTTAATGATGCCAAACCCTGATACTGAGATGTTATTAAAGATGCTGTTTTTTTGTTGACAGTGAGAAGTCAGTTTGTCAAGCAAGGGCATCTGTGATGATCTACAACAATGATATAAAGAAATGGGAGCATGCCGGGGGCTCTCAGGGAATCTCCAGGGTTCATGTTTATCATAATACAGTCAATAACAATTATAGAATTGTTGGAAGAAAAGTTAACGATAATGAGGTGAACATTTTGTATGAAATAAAGATAATTCTCTGAGTTCCTTCCTTCCTTTGTTTTCTTATTGCTACCTTTTCAAAGTTTTATTGCTTGACTAGTAAGACATTGTCTCCTTGCAATTTGTTTTTGATTGCTTTAGGAAAGACCTGTTTAGTAATGTGAACAATAAGTGAGACATTTGTTGATCTTTATAGGTTGTCATTAACTGTTCAATACTTAAGAATCTAAAGTATAATAAGGCAACAGCAACATTTCATCAATGGAGAGACCAAAGACAAGTCTACGGTTTGAATTTTCAAAGTGCAGACGATGCCACTAGTTTCTCTGATACAGTTGCCATGGCAATTAAGTACATGAATCTTCCACCAGGTAAGCAAGTTGAAAATTTTCAAAAACTTACTAATATTCAGCATGAAATAATTACATTGGTTAAAATATGAATGCATATCTAGAATAAATTAGCTGGTTAAAAAACTCTAAAATTATTACAATTATTACAATGGAATGCACACAACTTCATCATTTCATTGATTAAGTTTATTAAATTATTTATTAATTTTTATTACTTTTTATTAAATGGAAATGAAGCTTGTTGCGTTTGTTTGTTATATGAGAAAATGGCAGCAATATTTGCTTCATGGGTTTACGTTATTTGTTTGTTAATTGCTAAAAATGTTGATTTATTGAATTTCCTGTTTTTAGAAAGTCATTATGCAGCGCCTCAGTATCCTGGAAACAGTGGTAATCGTAGAGAGTTTAAACTTTAATCCTCTTAATATGGAAATCGCCAATCATCATGAATATGTCGAAATTTAAAATCGCCCGAGATTTAATTAAAGCGAACACACCGTGCGGCATGCGTGAAGAACAAAAAGAATACATTAAGATATTAATTCTAATTACGTATACCTTATAGTATAAGACATTATGGGAATTAAAATTATAATTGATATAACTCTACTGCACTAAAAAATAAATTAAAGTTGAGCAAGTAATACAGAGCCACCAATTCTTTAATTATTAAATAAGGCGCAGAATTAAGCTGCGAAATATGAATGGGTTTATTCGTTGATTTCAGATGAAGCCCCAACTCCAGTTCCCGTGCAACAAAATGGTTCTGCTTCTGATCAAAGTTTCCAACAATTTACACAAGACCCATTTCAAGGACGAGCTCCTAATGATACAGCAAGACGTTCGTCACATGACCAACCAGCTCAAGTGGTATTCATCTTCATATGTTCTTCATTATCATCATTTCTCTAATTTCGTTCATGCATGCATAATCCAATTTCATTTTCAAGATATATAATGGGATTTCTCGATGAACAAACAGTGCGATGGGTATAAGTTATAGAAAAGTTTGTGAATTATTAAGTCAGTATGGGGAACACGCGTGGATCGATTCCTTGTTAGTACACTCAATGGTGTAGGGCCCAGAGCGAACCCCGATTAGTTAGTGTGGTGTAAGCATGGTTTTCAGTCTTTGACGTCATCATATTTCAGGCCTCGTCTTGATATCGAGTGTTTTATGATTATTTGGCAGTAATTAAGCGAGTATGCGAGGGTATAGAGTCGTGTCTGTTGTGCCTATGAATATTATAAATATGCAAAAAAGGCAAGAGAAAGAGAAAAGGACTGAGATAATTGTAATATTCATAAGGAGGATAAGCCTCGTGGTCATGTGATCATAATTGAACCAATTAAGTTGCAGTTGTATTGAAATTGAACGTAATCTATGTTCAGCTTAGGTTTTTAATAAGTGATAATCCCGAAAAGATGATAAAAGAACACTGGTCGTGCACAGACTGTTTTTGAAATTCATTTAAAAAATTGTTCAAAGTTTAGGTGGTTAATTTTTGAAATGGAAGAGAGTACTTATGTTGCCAAGGCTGAACTTCAAACAAGCGAAGGTTTAGTTGATGAAACTGCGTTATCGTTAGTTGATGAAAAGGCGGATAATTTTGACAAAATTGATGATGATAAAGATATTGAAGAAAATAATTGTGAAGGAAAATTAGAAATTGAGAAGGAATATTTAAATAAAGAGTTAGAAAAAAATGAATGCTGGCAGGTGAATGGCGGAATAATTGCGACATCTGTTTGTGATGAAATACGAAATGAAACAACAGTTAGTAGTGAAGCAGGAATATTGAATAATACTCAAATACAACATTCGTCTGTTAATGTCGATGAACATAGCCCTGCAATGGTCGGCTCTAGTCAAAATGAAAATCAGACTCAAATCTGTGAAGATGTAAGTTGAGGGTGCTTTGCGTTTGGACAGGAACTTTTGAAGAATGATGAATGTATATACAGTGTCTAATATTACCTAACATGCTGTATGTTATTATCCAGTAATTTAATCCAGTAACTCACTATCTATTTATTAATGTTGTTTTTATTTTAGCGACCTCCTCAAAGCCAGCCGAGTCGTAAGTAAAGAAAAACAGGCTTTACTGCAAGTCTGGTAAACACTCCCTTCTTTTTTTCCCTTTTGATCATTTTAATATCGTTAAACATTTACCGTTCATTCTTTTCTAGCTCCAGCTCCTCCACAGCCACCTGTACAGCCACCACCTGTGCAGCCGCCACCAGCCCCCGCAGCACCTCCCTCTCCTGCCATTCACACCGGACCTCCAGCACCACCATCAGGACCACCTCCTGTATCCAGTGGACCACCACCTCCACCAGCTGGCCCGCCACCTCCTTCAGGTGGCCCACCTGCACCACCTCCGCCTCCTCCATCTGGTGGAGGTGGTGGAGGTGCACCGCCCCCTCCCCCACCCCCTCCCGTCGGAAGTAAAGTCGGTGGAGCCGGAGGTGGTGGCGGAAACCTTAGTGACGACATTGCTAGAGCAAGGTTGAAAAAGACAAGTACAGTAAGTAACATGGGTTTATTTGTAATTAACTTTTATTGATGATTGCCAGATTGTGGAGTAATTGTTGGTTATATCTTATTTAAAGAGTGAAACACAACCAAAACCAGTGCCTGCGTCCAGTGGTGGAGGAAATATGATGGCTGAAATGCAGAAAAGATTAATGGACAGGTATGCGCAAAGTTCTTTTAACTCTTTATCCTTGCTTAAGCGACTAATTATTTGCATGAATGACAATATGGATGTCATTAATTTTTAATCTTTGAATTTTGAAATTAAATCTTTTCAGTAATTTATTAGTTTTTTTGTTTCAGGCAAAAGAAGCAAAACAAAATGAGTGTAAGTTATCTGTAAAAATGCTCCATAATAAATTGCAATGCACAGCATATTTGGAAGAGATTATTTAATTTTTGATGACGTTTGTAATATGTGAACATAACTGAGCTACGAACCTGTGTTTACTTTCAGGACGATTCGTCTTCTAACAGCGCCACACCAAAACCACAGGGTTTGTTGTTTCTTTGTTATATTTCAAGTCGAGGAAATCAAACTGATCGAAGTGATCTATCGATTGATCTATTTATTGATTAACTGGTTGATTGGTTGATTTGCAGAGCAAGTTCAGTCCTCCTCATCTCCTGTTCCGATTAAGAAAAATGCAAGTTTTGACTCTATTAACAAAGCAAAGACCGCTCCGCCAACTGAAAATAAAACAAGGTATACATGCCTTGATATATGTATGTCGTGTGAATATAATAAATAATGATATGAAATGAATGAATGGTTTTTTATTTATCATCAGCTTTGTGGCTGGTGGTTAGCATTATGAACGTTACTATTCCATACTATTTTGTACTTTTTAGAACTATTGGAGGAGGCTATGGAAAATTCGGTAAACAAGAATCGAATAATGAAGAAAATATCAGTTCTGATAAACTGAAAGCACTTAAAGAGGTAAATAAATAAATAAATAAATAAATAAATGAAAACTACCGTTACCAACATTATAACGAAGAATCAATGCTTTTTTTTCAAGTTAATAAATACAATTTTTTTTTATTTTAAGGAAATTTTGGAAACAATCAGGAAGGAAATCAATGCAGCAAAAGAAGAAATTATTGAAGGCTTGTTCTTTTTTTATAGTTTTTTGTTGAGATGAAATATTTATTACCTCAATTTGACGATCTGTTTTGTCAAACTGAGCTATAGTAGTTTTTCTGCTATCTTTCTAGCTTTCAAGCAAGAGATAAGCAAAGTTTCAAATGGCTAACTATTCTGTTCAATGATATGCTAATAAAAATATTTTGAGAATGATAATCTCCGTGAAACCTGACAAGAAAAAATGATTAATTTTTAGCAAACTGATATTTCAAATAGGTTTCTAAAAAGCAGTTGTTTTGTACAATTTAAATACAAGAATGAGCCGTTTTCTATTTTTTATTAGTTATGTAATAAAATTTTGCAGGATAATTATTCTTCGTCGTTTTCTGATAATTATTCTTTATCGCTATCATTGGCAACAGTTTAGAACTACTTTCCTGATAACTTGGGGCCTAGATAACGTCCTACTAAACATAGATAAGCAATATGATGCAAGGATAAGAGGATATATAAGATTGAAATTGTTCTTGTATATTGTAATTGATCTAACTGTTTCACCATCCATCATCATAGTTATTTTGTCTTTTTATTTGTATACATACCATTTGACCATCTCGTATTTTATTTGCTATTTGTTTTATTTAATTTTTCGTGTGCTTGTTTTGATTGGCAAGATAATGTTAAATTAAGCAGGCTTTTTTGATTAAGTCATTGATAATAAGTAACTGAATTTATGTATGCAGCATCTCTCGCTGAATATTTTTGCGTGTCATTTGCACCACCAACACTGCAGCCTCGTTTGAGTTAATTTACACGTCATTAGATTCGTCATTTTGCCACAGGGCACCACAATGACATCAATAATGAAAAAGTTATTGGATAGTATGCACCTGAGACAGATTGAGAACAGAAAATTGAGGGTGAATCATAGAGATATCTTATATCCTAGAGATATCTTATATCCTAGAGATATCTTATATCCTATTTCTATGGGGTGAATTTTATTGGAAAGTGTGGATGACACGCCCAACGTCGTGCATGCTCTGCGCAGAGTCCATTATTTCAGTACTGCACAGGTCTGCTATCCATACACCCCCTCAGAACTTCAATAGATTAGAACTTACGACACTTTATATAAGCGTGACTGGCTAGTCTTGTTGGTAAGGGTCGGTGTGGCAGACCGAAAGTTGCGGGTTCGAATCCCACACCAGCCACATAGCCTGGTCAATATGTTGGGGTGAGAGACCAGCTTGTTGTCGTTGGAAGTGATTGCCCAACTTTGGGGCAAACAAAACCTTTGAATTTCAGTGGCTCCGCCATGATGCTCGAGAGTTGAACTTCATCTAATATGTACTCGCTAGAGCTCATGGTAGTAGTGCAACACCCCAGAGTCTAGGGTGTTACTAAGGGTGGGTTCCAAGCCCATGTACAAGGGTGTATATAAGCGCCAAACATTACTTTTTCTATTAATGTACATTACAAGCATATTGTAGCTTGCAGCCCACTACAGCTCTTCTAATCTTAAAATGCATTCCAGTTATAATGATAAGTCACTCAATTTGAATGGCACTGCACTCTCTGGTAAAACATTTCACTCTTGCAAAAAAAGCTTCTGACATTTCCTGCAACATGATGTATACGACGCATACTATACGCTATCGACGTGATGACTTTTCTTTGAAAAGGAACCAATACACTGAGGATAAGAATATTTTTTGCCTTCCATTTCAGTAAGCACCGAGAAAAAGAAATGGATCCTCCACAAGATTTCTACAGCGGTAAATGTTATTATTGATATGTCTTGACCAATTAGTATTTGCATCTATTTTCTCTCGTACAATTTAAAGCCAAGCTGGGGAAACTTGCCTCGGGGCATTTTAGGCCAGACCTGTGCCGTGCATTGATCTCTAAAGAAAACGCCTTCTTCAGTGGTGCTGTGCTGGGAAAATATGTATATTGGATTAGTTATCGTACCTCTTATATTGAATTGAAATTTTGTCTTATACAGGTGAGCCAACTCATCAGAATAGTGCTCCTCAAAGAAGAGGTGGACGAGGAGGAGGAGGTAATAATAGCCTGCCATGCCAAGGCATGGCTCATGGCTCATACATTACATTCAGACTTAAGTTCGGTTGGGGTCCCGTAGTCTATTGGTTTTTGCAGGATGAAGGCTGCATTTGAATCAAGTATGCCAAAAATATAACTTTAGATAGATGCATGTTTAAGTTATGAAAATATTTTTTCTTGAAGGATATAACTATCAGCAGCAACAGCCAGCACAACAATTGCCTCCATCATCCTATTCAGGTTCAACTCAGTTATTTGAAGACACAAGTCAATTTAATGAACCACCGCCAATGTCCCAAGCTCAAAATATAGGAATGCAACAAGGACAATTTCCTGGAGCACAACTTGTTAATGATCCAATGGCCAATATGGCATTTCAATATGGCACATCTCTTGCATCAACTGGTAAAGAATTTGTGGACCAAAAGGTTGGTACTTTTATATGGCAAATGGAAGTGCAATGCTTTCATTGTCCAAGTATGGTTGAAGTATGGTGCTGACAAGATTTTCTTTTGAATTTTTTCATAGATTGATCATTTCTTATCTGTCTCCAAACTCAAGTATTATTTCGCTGTTGATACAAGTTATGTACTAAAAAAACTTGGTTTACTTGTATTTCCATTTACTCATCAGGTATGTTGAACATTTTAATTTGCATGTCATGTTCTTTCCTTCTTCATGTATCAGTATATATATCTGCTAATTTTATGTTGTCATTATGTTAATATTTTTAGAATTGGTCAGTGAAATACAATAAAGCTGAGCCGGTTGCCCCAAGATATGAAATCAATGCTCCTGATCTTTACATTCCTGGTAAATATTATCAGCTTTCATTCTCATATACTTATCATAAGCTATTTCAACTATTTTTTATTTGATTTCTTTCATTTTTTAGTGATGGGATTTGTCACTTATGTTTTGGTTTGTGGACTTGTGCTTGGAACACAGAATAGGTGACTTATATTTCAAGTCTTATTTAAACAGTTTAGGATTTCATGTATCATGTTGAATATTAATGTTGGCTGTATGTTCTATTGAAGGTTTTCTCCTGAGCAGCTTGGAATGACAGCAAGTTCAGCATTAGTATGGCTCTTTGTTGAGTTAATGATCATAATAATGACATTGTATATCTTTGGCATGTCTGCTGACGTACGCTATCTTGATCTTCTTGCTCTTTGTGGTTACAAATACGTTGGGTATGTTTTTATTTCCATTTTGCTATCATGTATATTTGAATTTCTTATCAAAATTTAATATATGCTTATCTGCATATCGTATCACCATTTGATTCATAATGATATTTTCACCCACTTGTATGGAAAACTTCTCGAAGATCATTGCAAAATACGTCTGGCTTTATCAACAGGATGATAATCTGTGCACTGTTTGGTCTTGTCCTGAAATCAACTGGATATTATGCATCACTTGCTTGGATGAGTTTATCAACGTCATTCTTCTTGGTGAGCAAACGTTAATGACCACCTTGTTGCTTAACGATATAAACATGCCGGGATAGCTCAGTTGGGAGAGCGTCAGACTGAAGATCTGAAGGTCCCTGGTTCAATCCCGGGTCACGGCATAGTTTTTGCTTTTTTTCTTCACTGCATTTTTTATCAATTATATTACTTTTAGTCTATATTTTATACTTTTGATTTTAATATTATATTTGTTTATAATGATTAATTATTTCCAGGCCCGAACATTGCGCTTGATAATATTACCCGAAGCAGCATCAGATGGAGTTGCCAGAGCCAGCAAAAGACGATTATATTTACTTTTATTTATTTCTCTTGTTCAACCTTTATTTATGTTCATGCTCACAAGACATCTCAATCAATTCGATACAGGAGCGATTAAAAACCTTCAGGTCTGATTGACGTAAGCATAACTTTTGACGTAAAAATCCCCCAGAATATCACATGTCATATCATATGACGCAAGGAACTTGACTCTATCGCAAAGCTTTAGTGTACAGTCATCTTTAATCAGTTTAAATTCCTCTTATTCTTTTTGCTTAAAAGATTTTCCAATAATCGCAGACATTTCCAAGCAAATTGTTTTTTGTTTTCCACTTATATTAGGACATGTAATATCGATTGCTTTTCCAAACAATCAAGTTTTTGTTGCTGTTGGTGTTGGAAACTAAATAAATAAAATATGAATGACGTCACAGTGTAGGCGTGGTGTTTTCATATGATCAATAGGAGTGAAATAATTTTCTAAAAATATATTATCAGGTGGAAATATATTGTTATTTTTTATGAGTTTTGAAGACAGAAAACGTTGGTGGTAAAGAAATATTCAATTGACCAAGACTTTGAATAATAATCTAGCTTTTACCGGGCCATAGAGGTTAAAATTACATTTGTATAGCATGGAATTGTAGAAGAAAAGGTTTTTTAAAACTTGAGAAAGTGTGAACAGAATATAAAATAAAACGAGAATTGAATTACTCTTCAATTGATTAAGTTGCGTGCGGATGTATCATCAATATCAAGGATTGGTATCCTGTTTTTCAAAATCATCTCAGCAGAAAAGCTCCAGTCATACTTCATATCAAGTAGCTGTGAATATAAGATCAGCAAGAGAATTTTTCAGTAAATTTTTTAATTTATTGGAGAGGTCGAAAAAGAACAAAAATTAATTTTAATGCTTTTCTCATCTCATCTCGTGTGAGGCTGTTTCATGATGGCAACAACGCCGGCTGCATTGAATTAGAAAAGGTTTCGATGCACTGGTTTCGATGAGAGAAAATAAAAGGTTTTTGTAAAAACAAAGGTCATTTCTTCTATTCGTAATTGTATTATCACGAAACAGAAAAAAAGAAAGACAAACGGAGGTGATTATGAACAAAAAGACTAATTACTTAGAATTTCAAGATATAGCACTTGACAAATACTTCTAATATTTCACGGCAGAAACATCAGACAACCGAGCAAGGGGAGAAGAAGAGAGTGCGAACAACAGGCCTTTGCTAATGCTTCACTGTATACTTTGAACGTTAATTTCTTTGAAGACCTATTTTGATTTTTGTAGAATCCAGTAAAGATCTGGTCGAGCTAATTATGAATAATAAAAAGCAAAGCTCAGTTTCAGAAGTTCCTCAATCTCCACTCCCGTCAAATAGCAGCAGCAATCCTAGTCTTGTGATACAAGAAACTCAAACTCAAGCTCGTGAACTAGTTGTGCTGTTTCAATGTGGCCTAGAAAAAGAAGCATTTGTAATTGACGGTAAAGACATTGCTTCAGTCAAAGAACAAGCCTGTATATTTCTGGAAACCAAGGTGAGTGCTGTGTGTTTTTTTATAATTTATAACTGTGTAAAAAAGGAAGGTAACTTTATAAAGGAAGTGGGCATTTCAATCAAACTGATAATGGCCTAAGTAACATGCTTCAGCACGCCACTTTGTATTTCACTTTGCTGCATGTTTATAATTTGCCAGCTAGAGAGGCCAATTTAAAATCTTAACAAAGCGTGTTTACCGTAATCAAATGAATAAATTGCTTTTGAAAATAATAAAACAAACATTGCTTAGACTTTCACGTCCAAAATGTGTTTCCGTTTCAATATTTATATTGAAAGAAATATTGAAATATATAAGTTTCAAATCGATCATTGTTTGTAAGTAAATTCCTCAAAGGTTTATATTTGATGAACAAAAATCCCAAATCAGTAACATTGGGACGTTAGCTGGTGTTTTTCGATAATGGGTAAGTGATAGTGAATTTTACAGTCATGAAATTGAAACTGTGGCAATAAAAAGGTATGGAGGAAGTTTCTTCCATTCCAGTGGGCTTTCACGACTCGCATCGCACCACACCACGCACCACCACGCACCATCCGCTTTTGATGCGTCGTATCGTGTCTGTGCGTAGGACAGGACCTTCTTGTCACTGACTGCATTGCCCTCATTTCCCCCCGAGAGATATCCCAGGATTAGCATGTCATAGGATTACAAATAGAAGGAGAATAAACGTAATTAACCATACTTATTTTCAATTGTTTTCATTGTGCATCCAGAATTGAAGAGAGGCTTCTCAACTTTCCAATGCGAACCCCTTTGCCACGTCCTAACAATAATTGTAATTCCCAACTTTGTGCCAACATAATGATCCTTTGATAATAAAACTATTATTTGCTGAGTTGACATTTTCATTGCTGTTATTCGCTTTTGAGATTCATAACTTTGTGTTATGAAGTATAACCAACGTGTTCCTTCACATTCCCTTCCACGCGAACGTTCATAAATAGTTGATTTAGCATAAGATTGTCTGTGGCTAAGAGGTTGAAGATTTTGAACATGATTGAATTGTGCGCATATTAAGATGATCCAGTTGGTCATTTCATGTAAATGCATATTGCCACGAGCAGCTACCATTCTTACTACGCCCTCCTCCAAATCTTTCCAGCTCAGCGTTGTGCTTCTTACTGGGGATTAGTCTTGTTTCCTTCATTTAGCAAGCATTAATTTTGAAGATATTTCAGCAATGAACTCCATTAATTGTTTTATTTTTGTTTCTTCAGAAAAACACCTGCCATTTGTAGAATAATGCTTCTTTGCAAATAATTAAAACTACAATGTGTATTTATTCAATATTATTTCCACGTTTTTTTTAGTTTCCTCAACATGGACATTACGGCCTTGCTGACTCAATTCTCCTCTTCAGACATAACTATAACTCATTTAATTTGCTTGAAATCGCTTCAACCATTGACGATATTGCTAACGGTGATGTTCTAGAGATCGTCATGAAATGTAAGTTTCATCAAATTTCACACTCGTACGTTATTATAATTAATGTCATTGTTACAAGCTTAAATTGCGTCAAAAATTCGGCCGTTATGGCTTTAATTGTTCATCGCTCTTTCAAACGGGAATTCCAGCCGATTCCAGCCTTATATTTTGCTGATAATTTTCAATTTTTCGCTTGCAACCTTACTCCATCAACATGTTCAAGTTTTTGCAGATGTTCAAGATGAGATTTAATGGTATATGATTGAAAAGAGGACTTTAATCTATATATATCGATAGCATAGAATTTTAAGAATGGTTTTTGTCTCAGCTATGATGAAATTGGATTGATCAATAATGTTTCTGTTTCATGTGGAATTCCAGGAAGTACAGTTGTGTTTCATTTAGAATGATGTTTTCGTATTTTTATTTCATATAGCTGCAAGATCCCCCGATGACATATCGATTCGGCCCCACATGCTCAATGTTCATTCTTACAAAAGTCCGACATTTTGTGATTTTTGTGGAGTGATGCTTTTCGGTCTTGTTCGTCAAGGCTTAAAATGCGAAGGTATTTTATTTCTAATTTATATATTCATGCTATATTACATACGTGCGATTATTTCAAACTTTTTGCCATTGTTGACAAGTAGAGGGATAAATTATTAATGCTCTTATATGAAGATAATGTAGAATATAATGAGGGTTTAAAATTCACAATTAGCAGGTGGTAGTAACTAATTGTGTTTATATACATAACCTTTTTGCAATATTAAGCATGGCTTTCTTTTGTTTTTTGTTGATTGGATAAGATTGAACTTAATTTTATGCTCAAGTAATATTATAGACTGATTAATGGCCACTAATAATGATAATGATCTTTTAATTATGTTTTTTTTCAAAGGTTGTGGTGGTAATTTTCATAAGAGATGTGCAATGAAAATTCCAAACAATTGCAACGAGTCGAGATTGCGAAGTGATACAAATAAGTCGACATTATCGTTACCAAGGAAGCATTCAGATGCAACTAGTATTGCATCGAATGCATCTAATGATACCTTTTATAGTGCTGTGTCAGAAGTGCCTCTTCAAGCTAATAATACAATTGGTCCCAGACGTATGACGTGGACATGTGGAAGACCTGTTGCCATTGATAAACTGGTTAATAAACTAGAAATACCGCACACATTTGTTATCCATTCTTATAAAAGACCCACTGTTTGCAACGTGTGCCGAAAACTGGTAATCATCTTCTATTTTGATTTCGTGATTTTTACGTATGAATACTTATGCTAATCATCTTTTCCTTCGCAAGTGTTAACTGTTGTTGTATTTTTATTAACAGCTTAAAGGATTATTTAGACAAGGATATCAATGCAAAGGTTTGTTGGTTTTCGTGATTCTGAATCTTCAACTTTCTAATGTTAACTTTATCCTTTCATCTGCTTTGTGTTCCTAATTTCATGGAGCAATTCGTTTTATTTTGTTTGCAGATTGCAAGTTTAATTGCCACAAGAGGTGTTTTGAACGTTCCCCGAGAAATTGCCTCGGAGAAATATCAGTAGTCGGACGCAGTAAGTTGTTTTTATCATCTAGCAATCATCAATGACAATCGATCCATTGATCCATCTAGATATTCGTTGACGTGGCAGGTAGCCCTGATTCTAACGCATACTTTGTATCAACAGCCGATTCTTCACCCGATGACGTCAGCTGTGACACTCCGTCAGACGGTGATTTATATGAAGTAGCAGAGGACAGTGATCATGAAGAAACATCCAATGAAAACAGTGATGTGCAGAAGGCCAATGAAGAAAATCAACTCACTGAGACAATGAGTAATAACATACCACTACAACGAATTGTTGTTTCTGTTAAGCATCAAAAAAGGCGATCATCAAAAGTATTAAAACAAGGATGGATGATTCATTACACTCACCGAGATGATGTGGTAAGATTTTCATATGTTTTTATTATTTCATCTCTTGTTATGACTCTGTTGCATTAGCTGTTCAACCTTCTTTGGAGAGTTACATACATAACACGATGTAAGACGAGATATGCACGAATCCAATTTTCTACGACATACATACATGCATACATACATATATAACTAGCTGTTAACATTGTTAAAATGAGTGCTGCTGTGATGTAAAACCAATAATCAGATCGTACTAGTGGTTTTCGCTTAGAAATAAGAAACATAACTTTGACCTTATGATATTCTCTACTCCTGGGAAGCGCTGCTGTAGACTAACGGTAAATTACCTGCACACTAACCTCAAGACCACTGGTTCGAAACCTGATGAGGACATCTAATTTGTGTTTTGATTAATTTGTAATTTAAATTTCCTGAAGGTGGGCGTGTATGCGCAGTACCATATATAGGCTATTGCGCAGGAGTATGCATGACGTAATACTACTGACAGTGTATGGTGTATCAGTTAGGATTAGGGGTAGGATTAGGGTTAGGGCTAGAGTGCCGTAAAGGTGGGTGTGTATGCGCAGTGCCATATGTAGGCTACTGCGCATGAGTATGCATGACGTAATACTACTGACAGTGTATGGTGCATCAGTTAGGACTAGGGTTAGGGTTAGGATTAGGGTTAGGGTTAGGGTTGGGGTTGGGGTTAGGGCTAGAGTGCCCTAAAGGTGGGCGTGTATGCGCAGTACCATATATAGGCTACTGCGCAGGTGCATGCACAACGTAGTACTACTGACAGTGTATGGTAAATCAGTTAGGGTTAGGGTTAGGGTGAGCAGCAAATGCATACATACAGACATACATACATGCCTACATACATACATACATACATACATACATACATACATACATACATACATACATACATACATACATACATACATTCATGTACCATCTTTTATTTTTTCAGAGACGACGACATTACTGGCGCATGGATACGAAACATTTGACAATGTTTCAATCTGATACTGGCAGGAATTATTACAAGGTAAATCAGTTGTTTGTACATGCTAACATGCATTCTTTGAGAGAGTACAGGTAGTTTTTTCCTCTATCTCATGCGGTGCGGTCCATAAAACTCCTGCATCTTCAACCAGCTGTTTGTTCATCACTATCGTATTTGAAGCTCGTATATTTGTCGAACGAAAGAAGCAAATATTATTGTGTATAATGAAGCTATTGAAACATAGTTTCCATTGTAAAGAAGCTCGTAAATTGTGCTTGAAACTTGAAAGAGATAGCCAGAAACTTGGCAGTTTTATTGGCAGTGATTGGGGCGCTAGTAAACTAAAGATTGAAAGATAAGGTTGAGTATTGAGCAGCAATTATTATCACGTGTTACAATTGTGAGTCGTTTTCTATTGAACGACTACAGTGAATTGTAAAGGAACTGTTGACATTCGAAGATGATAACGTGTTAAACTGTGTCAGAGTTGGTCATGAAAATTCCCTTGAGCATGCTTCTTGGCTATTCAAAATTATTATTGAAATGCACTTGGACATGTGAAATGAAAAACAAAAGGAAACGTTTTGCTAAACAGCTACCATGTGACCACAATTAAACTATATATTAAGATGTATATTGGCTGCGAGTAAGAGCTAGGAAGCCAATATTATATAAGCATTAAAGCAATGTCTCAGGTTTATTTTTCAAAGGTAATCAGTACATGTTGTTTGGATATTGCGCTTTGACGCTATATCGTTGCATTTGAGAGGAATATAATATGTATACTATTTAATTATATATAATTATAAGATGTGATATAGTTACCTTGAGGATTTTTAATCATTTTGACAGGATATTCCGTTGCAAGATGTATTGGATATAGGGACAAACACAGATCACAGTGGCAAAACAGAAAAAGGTGGTGCTTACGTGTTTGCATTGGAAACAACTGAATGCGTTTATTACTGTGGCGAACGAGAGGAATTCGATGAGAAGGGGAACATTATTCCTGCTGAACCAGATAGTGGCAAAGGGATTCGAATTGGGTTATCTTGGGCTGAGGTGGCAAAGAATGCCTTGCAACCAATCGCCATGAGATCAGAAGTTGCCGCTGCCGTGGCTAAAACAGCTCAGGCTCAATGTAAGAAATTTCTAACTTCTATTCTATGGGATAATTTATCAGCTTTGTTTGGTCGTTTAATTCTTTCCTATGACCTGTGTTGATTTCTGACGATGTTTTGTAGCTAAGAAGGATAACACTAACGATAAAGAAAATGATAAAGAAGCGTTACAAGAAGAGCCAGCACAAGTAAGTGCATCATGTTTAAACACCTTTACCATAGATATTATCATCTTCTTCATCACCATTGTCATGCTCTGGTTTATTTTTCGTAGGATTTTAGTCAAGTGTACCAGCTATTTCCTGACGAGATACTTGGTTCTGGACAATTCGGTGTTGTCTACGGAGGTATTTTATCATGATTTCTAATTTTTATCCTTATTGGTGTTGTATCTATTGCAGTAATAACCATATTGATGTGAGGTGTGATTCATGGCTGATTATGATTTTCGTATTCATCTGCAGGCGTGCATAGAAAGACTGGTAGAGATGTTGCAGTTAAAGTCATTGATAAACTCAGGTTTCCAACAAAGGAAGAAAGAGCATTGAAGAATGAAGTTCTTATTCTTCAAGTAAGGAAGAAACATTTCTCCTATTCTACCCTTCCTTTTATCAGTCTTAGCTATTAGCATTAAATTTTGAATTTATTACCTTTCAGAACATAAAACAAGAAGCAGTTGTCAACTTAGAATGGATGTTTGAGACTCCGGAGAGAGTAAGCAAATTTGAATCTATGACCACTGCTTCATTTTTACCTGCTTTGAGATCTTACAATGTCTTATTTCTATTGATAATGATTGTTTTCTTGTAATAGATATTTGTTGTAATGGAGAAAATGAAGGGAGACATGTTAGAGATGATATTAAACAGTGCAAGAGGTCGTTTATCCGAAAAGGAAACAAAATTCTTGATTCACCAGGTAACACATTCTCGTTATTCTATTACTTTTTAGTTCCACATTTTAATTTGTTTACTTTTGTTTTGATAATACTTCAGTGCATTGCACATTTTTTTAAAGATAAATCTTGACTTTTGTTGAACATCGATCTTTTCCATTATTATTCTTATATGTCCATTGTTTTTTGGCGATTTTGAACCTCAATGTTCAAAGAAGATGTTAAAAGACAGTTTGTATCTGATTCTTTTTATGTTTATAGATTTTGGCAGCATTGAAACATCTACACAGTCAAAATATCGTTCATTGTGACCTGAAGCCCGAGAATGTCTTAATTGCTGCTAATTGCTCAAGAAGCAAATATCCTCAGGTAAGTAACAATAACCTTAGACAAGAAATGTTGACCGATTAATATTATTCAATACTAATGTTGTTATATAGAGCTACATCAGCCAACATTTGAATTAATGTAATTATGTGATTTGCATTTCTAGATTAAACTTTGTGATTTCGGATTTGCTCGAATTATTGGAAGAGAGTCATTTCGAAGATCTGTTGTCGGTACACCAGCTTACCTTGCACCTGAAGTGCTCAGTAATAAAAAGTACAATAGATCACTTGATATGTGGTCAGTGGGTGTTATTATTTATGTCAGGTAGTTATTGCAATTATTTGTTGTTATTTATTCATGTCGACTATCCATGCAAAAGAAGGTTAACTACACACTAAAACCTGTGAATCTAAATTTGATTTGATTCTTCAGTCTTAGTGGAACGTTTCCTTTTAACGAAGAAGAGGAAATTGCTGATCAAATCAAGAATGCTGCATTTATGTATCCACCAAACCCTTGGGCCGAAATATCCAGAGAGGGTACATTGTGTTTTATATGATTTATTTGTTAATCAATTAAGAACAAGCACATATATTATGTATACGATCTTCTCTCCGTAGCCATTGATTTGATCAATAAGTTACTTCAAGTAAAGATCACAAAACGATTGTCTTGTCAGCAAGCTTTGTTTCATGTTTGGATGCAGGTATTTCCATGTTCTGTGTCTATTTCTTCACATTGGTGCTATTACTTCATCGTGTCTGCTATAATCATAATGAATATCTTCTCTCTTTCTTTAGGATTATTCCACTTGGCTCGAGCTTCGAAGTTTGGAAGAGGTTGTTGGTGGAAGATATTTAACTCACGAAAGTGACGATGAACGCTGGTTGCGCTATGAAAAGTCAATCCGTGTTTCGCCAGATAACGGAGGAGTAAGTTTCTTATAATACTATTACATCAACAACTTTACTAACTGGTCTTTCGGTCAAGAAAAGAGTGTCCGAAACAGCGAATTAGCATCTTTAACTTTGTGTTGCATTGTTGCAACCTTTAGTAATTATACCTAAATCTGCAATGGCATTTTATACATATTGCTAAACTTTCATCCAGATTTATTTGCTGTACGCAGATAAGTATGTATAATATTCCATGCAATTGCTTGACCAGTAGCAATGTTTTATCTTCTTCAATGATCTATAGATCTTCATTTAAAAGCTTTATGCATGCACGTTTTTATGTAGAAGTTTTTTTACGAATTTGTTTAATTTTTGGGTATTCTATTTCATCGTTTTAGTAAATTATATATATAGCCCTCCTCAAACCTTCATTTGTAAGTTAAGGAATGATGCAGTTCATCTTTTGATAAGTTTATGACTTTTAATTTTATGTTATAAACACTGAGAACTTAAATTACAAACAAATGGAGGTTTTTTTTAGTCAAACATGTCGATAGCACTGAATTTTAATTTTACTTTATTTATTTTATTACTTTGGATTAAACATAATTAGCATTTTTTTAGTATGTGACATAATTATATCTTAATAGCATAACATTGAAACATCAACATTTAATAACAAAGTTTTAACAATTATGATCAGAACTTTTCCTTTCTCCATTATTACAGAAGATTTTCGTTTTATTTTAAATATATCGATAACAAGAAATGTAGGTATATCAGTGTGATTTATCTATCGTTATTCATTCATATTATGATGATTTAATGGTCTATTGCTGTAATTTTTCAAGAAGGGATAATCATCTTCTTGAATTCTAAAAAGAAAACAAAGAATTATGAAATGAGGTGAAGTATTTTTTTAATATATGAAGGTATGAGTGTAAATTGTGCAAATACATATGCAATAAATTGACAAAAAGAAAAGAAAAATACCTTCATATGTTACAAGTCGGTCTGTGTCTAAATGAAATACTTTTAAAATTTGCTTTTTATCATTATCTGGACATTTTTCCATAACATTCATCAAGATATATCTGATGTCTTGTGAATATATGACACCTTTGTTATCAGTGTCAAATGCACGAAATGACTCTAACATATACTTTTCTTCTTGCTCAGGGTCATCATGTGAACATAAAAAGTCCATGAAATGATCAAATCCAACTTTTCCATCAACTAAAACAAACCCACGTGAGTAATTTCATAAATTATTATGGTAATAAATAGTAATAAAACTAAATTCTGTGAATATTTTCAAGTTAACCATCTTACGTGTATGATCAATCTCTAATTCTATATTTTGGCAATCTGTATCACTTGGATTATATCCAATGTTTTTTATAACCGTACAAACTTCTTTCGTTGTTAGATACCCTTTATGTTCTGTATCAGACACGATGAAGGCATCTTTAATTTCTACAAAATAATTTGTCATCTACGTTACACAAAACGAGCATGAAAGCTCTTCAACAAGTCCTACTGAGTAGTTGAGTATCATCATGATGATACTCAACTGCTTGGTAGCTTGATAAATACAATAGTGCACTATTTTATTAATCAAGCGATATTTTCCTACCTCTTAGATTGTCGGCTGTCAAATGCTTACTCTTTAAAATTCGCTGGAAAAGATTAAAAGCAAGAAAAGTATTAAAGCACAAGTCAAATTCTTCTACTTTTATTCAATCATGCTTAAATTCATTGCGATTTGAAAAGAACTAAGCTGTCACCTTTTTGCTCATTTTTGTTGCGTGAAATAGTAGATTCTTAGATTCCTTGAAATTAACTTCAATGCTTGATCTTTCAAGATGTAGATGTCATTATGTATGGATTATATATAATGATGGCCAAGGCAACATTAATGATAAAGCTTTGTTACAGGTACAGAGCAATTTATGTATTGTTGGTGCCTGCATTTCAAGCCATCAATGATCTATTCATAATGTTTACATATCAAATGCAAATGCAAGCTACTTACCATCATCAAATATGAATTCAAAGATAAATATGATATTGTATGCGTCATGGATATTCGTTATGAATGAATATACAAGGGATGAAAGAAAGTGATCAAACGTGATTAAATTTGATAAATACACATAAGTTAAGAGATGTTTTTTGCACTTAGATTGAACTGGGTATTCTGTATGAAATTTTTTAATGAGTTTTTCTTTTCAATTGATTCTTATTTCACTCTTTTTTCCAGACTGGTATTGCTGTATTCAGTTTGCGAGAAGAAATGAGGAAAACAGGATTGATATCCATGTATAATGATGGAAAAAGCTTGTTTTCTTCAATTTTTAATATCCTTCATTGAATGCTATTCATGAATATCTGATGAATGAGGCACCAGAAAATGACGAACTTTATTTCACGATTTCCATGTAGAAGAACATTCCAGAGAGGGTGAATCAAAATTGATATTTCCAATTCGCCCTCGCTTTCAAACAGTGTTCATTTTGATGCTATCGCCCATACCAATTTCTTCAAAATAGCTCAAATTATAAAATGAATCGTGTCCTCACAAAAGACATTGGAATAATCGAATCTGCGTCTCTTTTGCCATTGGTTAACCATAATCTTACTTAAAGCAATAAAAGATGCTTAATTCAACTTTTGCGAAATGAAGGCTGGTATAATTATCAAGATAATTAATTGTTAACAAAAACCTCGACCTAAAAAGACACCTGCCTCCTTGGTTTTTAGATGCAGGCTGAAAATTTCCGATAAAGATGTCTGAATTAGACAAGCCATGTAAGCTTTAAGAAAGGTTGGCATATATATATATATATACCTATTCTTTTAATCTTAACAATATGTTGAAGAACATGCATCCATTAACTTGTCGACAAAGCATGAATTCATTACTATGAGCAACATGGGATGTTAAGGAAGGAAAAATAAGTTTGTATGACTGAAAGTGGATGGATCCGAGCTTGTTGTTTCTTTGTGTTTCAGGAACATCTGTTCGTCAAATTTCATGCGAAGAAGAAAAGAATCCATCTAATTAATTTAAGACACACACACAACCATTTCGCTATTCGTATGGCAAGTATATCTCATCCAAACTGAGCAGGTAACGTAGCCTTCGATCTCTTCATCAGTTTATCGTTTTTATTTGCATAAATATTTGTTTGCAGTGCATCGAGTTTCATAGCCATGTATAACATTTCAGATAAGGAACATGTCGATTTTGAATTTTGAGAATGCGCAGCTTGCTCGAAACTTGTTTATGTGAATTATTTAAAAACCTTTTAGATTAAAACCTCGAGTATGCATAAATTGCATAGGAATTTTCCAGAAATACCTGTTGCTTGAAACCATGTTGCATTTTTCACATGAATCCACGTTAAACTTTCTATTTCATTTGCATTTACACATGTCCATATCTTTATATTGTTGCAATGTTTGTTAATGGCATAACATTGGCGATAATATATGTTTAGTAAGCAAAATAATACTGTTTAATTTTTTCTTTCCAAATATTGCAGGTTAATTTGCAAGGCTGATACACATTAAAATATTCATCTACTCTTCGAAGTTCTCTTCAAAATGGCCATAGCATTGAGAAAGCGAGCTGTCAAGCAGATTATGTCGGTGAGGAAACTTAATTTCTTATTTATTTCTGCCTGTATTTTGAGACTGTAAACTTCTCGTTATAAACTAAATTTTCGCTGAAATTTTTCTTAATCGTAGGAAAGACTGCCAGAGGAGCAAATAATTGGTAAAAATTTCATATTATTTACTTTGCATATAAAAGGCTTGTTGATTTAGTATACTTGCGAAGAAATAATATTCAACACATCTTTATGAAATATACAATGCTCTTGATTGGTCGTGTTTGCATGTATTTCTAGAGTATAACGATGCATTTCAAGCATTTGACAAAGACGCAAATGGCTTTATAACAACAAAAGAATTGAAGTCATTAATGCGGTGTTTGGGTTGCAATCCAACTGATTCTGAATTGCAACAAATCATAAATGAAGTTGATGCTGATGGTAATTCAGTTTTCTATTTGATTGAAGTTTTCATTTTCGATCTTTTGTTTAATAATCACTCTGGAGGACCATCTCAGCCAATTTGCTAAATGGGTGTAGATTAATTTGTTGTAGGAAATGGCAAGATAGATTTCCCAGAATTCGTACAATTGATGGAGAAGATGACAAAACCGAAAGATGAAGAGAAAGCTGCGTTAGATGCATTCAGGGTTTTCGATCCTGAGGGAAGAGGGTACATATCAAGTCAAGTTTTGAGAGAAATTCTACAAAAATCTCTGGATCAAGTCCCACAGAGTGAAGTTTTTGATCTTCTTGACCATTCCGGATTGCAAGAGGATAAAATGATTTCATTCAAAGGTAATTATAGTATTAGTAAGTAATTCCATCTTACAAAACAACTAAGGTTATGTTTATAAAAGCTAGCTATAATGTTATATGGCTAATGATAAGTACGCTATGATGGATACAATTTCTATTCTTAGATTTTGCACTTTTGGTCAAACCAAAGAACATGTTTACAGAATTCCACATCGACCATGCTTCCAACAGTTCTGACGGCTAGGAAATAATAAATAGTAACTTGTGAAAAAGTAAAATGAACGTTGCATTTACAAATATATAAATGAACAAAATTAATTGCACCCCCGACCTTTTAATCTCAGTATGGAATTGAAGCGTACTTAAACTCACTAACGGCATAATTGTATACCAACCATCATACCAGACCAAACCAATACCAAAGTAGTCGGATTGGATAAGCCGTCTGAAATAATACTTTTGTTTCTTTGTTTGTGAACTTAAAATGGCACAAATATAAATTCATACATTCTTGAATGTGTTAACACTTATCCAATGAAAGCAACAGGTAATAAATAATATTTTTAGTCTACTTGTTCATTTATTTTAGTACACAAAACCCCGATAATTGAAATTAAACTATTTGTAGAGATGGGCCTAATAATACACAGAAAGGAGTGACTAGTAGTTCCGCATTTGGTTTCACTTTCCACATTAACGGCTTTTATCAGAATTCAATTATATTTATAGCACAGTAATTAAACTATTACTCAACTGCTATAACAATAACGAATTCCGATTGTCGTAATAACTTTATTGATTACATGCATTTTTTTATTGACGTAATTGTGTTGATACTCAAACATTTAAACTTGAAATGTTTTATTCAGTGTCTGGGTTGTCTCGTCTCGGATTTCAAAGTTTCTTTCAAAGCTAAACCCAAAAAGAAAGATGAGTTCAGATTGTGAAAACGATGAAGAAGAGTCTTGGAAAGAAAAATTTTATAAAGCAGACACGCAGGTACAAAAGTTTCAAGAACAAGCTGGTAAAGTGAGAGAACTTCTGTGTAAAAAGGTAATTTAAAGGCCTAAGCTATTGTTCAATAAATATTGTAGTTACACATTTTTTATGAGAAACTGGTTTATAAAAAACTGGAGCCAGGATTGCCAATAATTTAAGAAAATATTGTACTAAAAACTAAAATTGCCATGCTGATTTAAGAAACTAGATAGTAGCACTAAGTGGCGATCCAAGTTTTTCTTTTGTAATATGTGTGGAAAAACTTTTGTATTATTACTTTAATTATATCTTTTGATCCTGTTTAATTTCATTAATCTCCCTTTTTTGAAGTTAAAAGACTATGAAGATAAAATTGAAGAAGCAAATCAGGATAAAGATATTCTCCAGGCAAAAGTTGAAAAATTAGAAAATTCTGTCAAAGCTAAGGAGGAAACTACTGATATTTTGAGGAATAAAATCACTATTTTGGTAAATGGCATAACCTAATTATTTCATTGTGCCTTTTTCAAAGTCAATATGAGATTAATTGTCATATGATATTTTAATCTTTATTCTACCTGTCAGAGAAATGAAAGAGCCAAAGAAAATGAAGTTTGGGAAGAGAGAGAAAAAATTATGAAGAATTGGATAAAAACAAAAATATATGAGGTTAATTGCGAAGTTTTTCAGCTCGAAATTGTGTGCAGCAGTTTTACTCGGTCTACGATGAATTGAATTGAATGTATTAATTTGCCGTTTTCACAACTTTTTCAATTTAATTGTAGCTCTTAAATGAACTTGAAAAAACAAAAAAGGAAAAAGAGCAATTTGAGCATGAGTTGTTGATTAGTAAGTATCAATCTAATTCCCCTTTATGATTTTCATTTTTTGTTTTTGTCAATTAGCAGAGCTGTCAATAGCATAAAATAACATCGTTTCTCTCCCTCTCCCTCCCACTCTCACACCCCGCCCCGTACCTTCTGCACGTAAATTTGAAAACAAATCCTGGACATAGAGGAGAACAATATGCAGACATTTTATAGCGACTATATATATATATTTTAAACTTGGCGTCAAATATTTTGCAATATTTTTTTGTAAATAGAATCAGAGAAGCCACCTGACGAAGAGAAGGACGACGAAAATGATGATAATTTATATGAAGAAGTATTTGAGCAAATACTTGGAGATCTGAAAAAGCCAAAATATGAGCCAATTTGGGACCACTCTCGCCCAACTACCCCAGTTACCCCAATCAGATCACACAAGATGAGTCTGGAAGGGGTACAGCCCCCTCCAGTACCCGCAAGGGTTACTCACCCGCGACAAAAATTTGTAAATCAGAAGGTAACAAGCTTTGACAATGCACAGACGTCTCCCAACTCGTTATCGATGAGATTTATTAGCGATTCGGACAGTGTTGAGCTTGCACCGGACAATACGTCACCAGGTCTTGAGAAGAAAGCATTCTCGTCAACTAAATTCTTGCAAAGAAGATTCTCAGACTTTACTGCGCCTGCGCTGTCATCATCATCACCACCTTCGCCAAGACGTCGATTTAGTCGCCCCAACACACCCTCGCCACCCCCTCCAGTTGCTAGGAAACCATCTCGTCAGCTTTATAAACCTGTTTTAATTTCAAGAAAAAGTGAAGATGAAGAAATCTTCTTAACCGAGCATGAACAATTCCAAACCTTACATCAGGTATTTATTATTTTGTTAACATCTGTCTTCAGATCGTAAATTTCTATACCTGAAAATGATGTAAAATACGAAAATGTCTTTTTGCAGAAAGACAATGCATCGGTTGATGAAACAACTATGAATAAAGCAGGTATAAAAATCGCCAAAAGTTGATTAATCTTAATTTGAATATTCACATGACAAGAAGATAGTTACATGTGGTGGTTATATTTACAGATGATGAACCATTCTATTTCACTTTGAAAGAAATTTATTCTGGAATTGAGTACGAGGTAACAATGTTCTAATGAATTTAATGCTTTATATGTTATAAGTTTGGCCTTTAGCTAATTCAGTATAATAATAAATTCTTTGTTTTACAGAGCGAGAATAAAGCACCAGTTTATGCCACTCTTAAAGGCGTAAGTTTCTTTACTTTCATTCTGATGTTTACCGGTCTTTATAATAGATATACCTTTCATAGTTAATTCGTACTATGAGTGTTGACATGTTCTATTCTTGAATATTCTTCAAAGGTTGCATCTCAGATCCGAGAATCTCCGTTCAGTGGCGATTCGACAGATTCAGAAGCAGAAATGATTGACAGCGAACAAATAAGAAACACTCCACCATCTGGATTCACGAGCTATCTTCCAACCGATACAATTGACACAGCAAGTAGTGGCGATAGTAGCATCTATAACTTGCCTTATGATAGCGTGGATGATACGAAACCCAAACAGACGATCCCTACAGTTGTTCAGAAATCTAATACTCCTGATCCAGTTAATAAAAATGTCTTAAAGACATGTGCACCATACACAGCTCAAAATATGCGGACGGTTTGTTATCTTTCTCTGCTATTTATTATTCAGCTTTAATCATCTGTAATTGATACTGTCATATCAATTGAGAATGAACTATTTTTTCACAGGAAACTCTTGAGAAATCAGGCTATCTCATCAAACTTGGTGGTCGTGTCAAAAATTGGAAGAAAAGATGGTTTACGTTAGTGGATGGAAAATTGAATTATTACAAAACGAAGGTAAAACTTATTGATTTTGTAATATTTTTTTGTTATGATTAGTGGAAATCAAGAGTACATTTTGATGCTTATAACAATTGATTATTCAATTCCATAGAATGATGTTGTTCGAAAACCTCTTGGGATAATTCTATTAGAATCAATATCCTCTGTTTGCCGATCACAAACGCCGAATACTTTTGAGGTAAATTTAATTGTCAATATTTGATTATGATTTTTAATATTTAATATTATTATGGATGATCTTATCTTATTGTTATTACTTCTTGTTTGTATCAATTAGCTTTGTACACCAAAAAGAACGTATTATATGACCGCAGATTCTGAAGAAGTTGTCGACGAGTGGCTTAGAGGTTAGATTTTTTAAATTGTTAAGTTTTACATTGCGTATATATAGATGGATATATCATATAAGTTGTGTTGTCTACACAGGCATAAAGTGCTCCATGTAAAACGTACCGAGCGTTAAAAATAGAAGCACTATTAACGCTCTGTATTAATATCTGTATCTCCTATAGATAGATGTAAGTTGTTGTATGTTGATGGTTATGAATTATTTCAGTGCTTAGGAACAATTTAAAGAGATTTGCTGGAGCTCGTCTTCTATTAAGAGCAGGAGAAAAAACTATTCATACAGGATGGGTTACCAAGGTATTATTACTCGTATTCTTTCTCCATTAAAACTGAAATTCTCACTTTACACTATTCATTATGTTTCATCTTACATTATTATCTATCATATTCTAACTATTTCATATATTTATATTTTGTAGGTGAAGGGTGGGGTTTCTAGACACTGCTGGTGTGTTCTCAGGGAAAAAACATTGTTGTTTTATAAAAGTGAAAGTGAACAGGTTTGTTGTACTGTTTTTACTTTATAGTTTTAAATTTAAACTTTCCAGTGAAGGCCTTATTGACTGTTAATGTTTCTATAACACTGTTAATGTTAATGTTTTCTTCATAGAATCCATTCAGTGCAATCAATGTGAGAGAGATTATTAATATAAAAATTGTTGAAAATTCATCCGAGAATTCATCTTCAGATGACGACGGTCGTTGTACTTTGATGATTCAATGTTTAAATGATCATCACCCAATTTATCTTGTTATTTCTTCAAGAAAACACGTGGTTTGTTTCCTCTTCTTCTTTATTAATAACATTACATGCGATGTACTCCTCAATGTCTTCCTTCCATTGAACTCGTGATGTTAGACTTGATAATGCTATGCTTGTAGGAAGATTGGAGGTTGAATATTGTCAATTTGAACCACGAGCAACAAATCATTGGGCTTGAAACTGATTTCGAGAATCTGATTACGAAATTAATGAGTGTTGATGGGGATTCAGGTAAGTAAATAAGCAGCTCACATCATCCAATGACCAGTTACATTATCAGTTGTTTGTCAATACCAATGGTTTTTATTTTAATTATAAATATAAATATTCCTTGTTGATTCTATATAGGAAGTCGATTTTGGCAGGATCCATTGCTCTTGCATTCAAGATGTGTGATTGGTCATTCGCTATCATCAGTTTCATCATCTGAATTAAGCGTTCAAGCTACTAGAATGTTCAAGGTAACTCTAACGTGCGTGCAACATAATTATTCTGACGTCATCAAGCAGGCTCATATTTTTTGATTACTAATCTCGTGAGGTCATGCGTAGCAATGTTTATGAGCCATCATAAACACCCCTGTTCATGATAATCAATGACCAGACAAACGCAAACATGTTGACCATGATATCTCTCCATATGTTTCCATATTATGTTCCTCTTTTGTTAAATGAAGCCTAATCTGTTTGATTTCTGATTATTTTCACAGAGCATTTCTCTTTATTCGACAACACCAATAAACGAACGAGCTATTGATTACCATATTTCATTGGCACAAGACATCTTACAGACCTGTTTTACACATCCTGAGCTGCAAACAGAAATTTGCTGTCAACTTATAAAGCAAACGACCAAGTTGAGACAAAGACATGGAATCTCTCAAATGCATGTTAGTATTTTACTCAACATTATACTCCACAAGTTTTAGTTATAGACCTCTAGACCTCTGTATGATATCACAACAATATACTGCATTCTAAACTTCTACTGTGATCAATTTTAGGGTGTCCTAAACAGAAGTTCTGATTGGATAACTGACGATCCGGGGGATCAGACAATTGACTTGAGCCCAGTCCCCGATTTCGTCTACATCCAATGTTGGCATTTGTTGTCATTATGTACCAGCCTCTTTTTGCCGAAATTGAAAATACTCTGGCTTTTAAAAGAACACTTGAAGAAAAATGCCAATTCAAGGTAAATTCTTTCCGTCAATAACTCTTGAATTATATATACGAATGTGAATAATGGTATGATAACAATATGATAATGATATGATAATTATGTGTTTAATTTTAGTACCGAATTTGGTCGTTATGCATTGTATTGCACGAGAAGTTTAGAAAGAACCTTTCAAGAAGGCGATAGAGAAGCCAGACCATCACGGTTTGAGGTTCGTATTCATTTTTATTAATTCAATTTTCCTTTTACTATTTTCATTTCCACGATATCTTTAATCTCTCTTTGTTTTTTTATATTTAGGTTATGGCAATGATTCTTCGTAATCCATACTACCTTCCATTTCCATTGAGCATTCCTGTTTATTTCATCAATAATACTTATCAGGTTTGCTATAAAGTTTAATACATAGATTTCAATTTTAGTATTCATTAGATGAACTTTTTAGAAAAGTCTAATGCTCAAATATTTTTCGTCTTCTGCATTTCTTAGGTGTTTAACTTTGATGGATCGACAACAGTTGCTGAATTTTGCGAGAGAATCAACATGGTATATTAACTTCATTTTATTTCATTCAACTCCACATATATATATAGTATTTATGATATTTGACTATTTTGAAAATATTTGCTGTAGGAGACAGGAATAAGAGATTGTTCTGAAAGTGGCTATGCGTTATTCAGTGATAATCCAATTGCAATGGTCGAGCATTGCTTGCAAGCAGAATTGAAGGTAACTGATAAAGTGCCTCCATCAACTTGGCTATTTTCTTTCAATCTGATAATAAGTTATTTCTATTGATTTTTTTATTCTTAATTGCAGTTGTGTGATGTCATATCGAAATGGGAGCAAGCACTTAAGTGTCTGCGTCAAGGCAAAGTCGAGAAACAGAGAGTCATCAAGTTAATTTATAAAGCCAGGTTTGCCTCTTTCATTGCATTGTTCTTTCCATTCAATTCTGTTTTACATGCAGCTCGTCCATTGTACTACTTGGCATTTGTGATTGATAAAATGCATTTATTTTCCAGACTCTATTTTAAAAGTTTGTCGAACCTGGAGACAGATAAGGAAAAACTTCTTCTCGTCTATCAAGTAATTCATTCGTTCTATAATTCATTATTTCTATTACTCATTCTTTTTTTGATCCATTCTGCTTATTTTCACCTATCAGAATTCTCGTGCACCCTTCCAACAACCATGCACGTCGTATCCTGTAGATAGAATATTGATTGTTTATTTTTGCCTGCAGACAAATGAAAGTATATTAGCAGGACATTTGCAACCAGCTCCAGAAACTACTTACCAACTGGCGGCATTACTAGCTCAGGTAAGTTTCAAAATGTCCACCATTATATTACATTCAATATTATGCATTGCATGATATTATCATAAACCTTTAAATCCATTTGTTTAAGATTGAATATGGAGGATATTCAGATAATTTCAAGAACTTGAATGACGTTATCAGTAGATTTGTGCCAAGTTATCACAAAGTGCAATCAAAGAGTATTGACATTGCTGCTATTAAAAGGTACTCTCTTTATTTTATGCATTTATATACTGTCATTACCATTTCTTGTGTATTAATCAATAATGATTACATGATTACAGGAAAATGTACAAAAGTATTGCTCATTGCTGGTCGAATTTGGAATCGAAGTGTATTAAAGATTGCGTGCATAGTTATCTTGGTATTATTCGAAGCTCTCCTCTTTTTGCTGCTAAACTTTTCGAAGCTACGGTAAATAGCCTTTTCAAGGAATTTTTGATATTTTTGCTGCCTTGTGCAACTTGTGCCTAGCACTTGAGCACGTGGTGAAGAGAGAATTATTTCTCGCGACTTTACTTTTTTCAACCTTTTATTTTTAGGAGCGAATCTCCACTGGTAAAAAAGAAGAACATAAATCTGTAATAATTGCAGTTGAGGAAGAAAAAATAACAATTCTTGATCAGATCACAAGGGTGAGTGTATATGAATTTCCAACCACACATATAAATAGTACATATTTCCATATTTTTAATTGATGTAATGTTTTATTGTACCTTTGCTATGATAATATATATTTAGGTAATAACTTGATCACAACGAATTTATTGATTTAAATTTTATTAAAGGCTTTGCTTATGACATACAATTTCACATCGGTTGTTACATTTGGTGGGTATCAAGATGATTTCATGTTGGTTATCAATGAAAGTGATCCACATGATGTTGATAAGACTGGAAGACACTTGTTTATGATGTCGAAAGGAAAGGTAATACTATACATTATAGTTCCTAATGAATCTATTTTAAATAAAGATGGTATATTATAAATGTTATATAATTAACTCTTCTTTATCATATAGATATTGGAAATAACGTTCCTAATTGCAAGTTATATAAATGCTGTCGTGACCAGACGTGGATTGAATTTGGAATTAAGGAAAGATAAGCCACGTTCTGCCAGTAATGCGCTGCAGAGAAGTAGTAATGCTCAGCTTTGGGATATGGAAAGTTTTGGCTAATCGAGGTAATAGTAGGCAATACTTTGTTTATCTTACTTTATTTGAGAAAACAAACTTTTCACCCTTGATTAGTTTTAGTTGTGATATACATTTTATGATAACGATTAATAATTAACGAGTCTAGTGTTAAAGAGGACTGCAGAAATCAGTCATAAAGTAATATAAATTGAACTCATAACACAGTTTTTATAAAGCACTTTGCTGTTCTCAACCAAATGTTTCTAAAATAGGACAGACATAAATCAATATTTCTATGGTAGTGTTTAGAATATGTTTTTCATACTAGTGTCTTAGTTTTTTTATGAAATATTTTATATATTAAATCTACCTTTTTATAATTTGGTTTCAATTTGCTCCCAGGCCACCTTACTGTTTTCTCGCGGGTTAGGGTTACCGTTAGTCCTACGTTATGCGGAGGAGAAAGGTTGTCAGGATGTGCAGTGGCCCAGCTAGTTGTACTGCGCAGGAGCACATATGACGTTACAGTGTCTCCAATGGCTGATGCATTGGCCTTAGGGTTAGGGTTACTCTATGCGGAGGAGAAAGGTGGTGATAATGCGCATTAGCGTTTTATAGGCACTGCGCAGGAGCATATATGACGTGCGAGTGTCCTTGCTGAGGCATTGGCCTTAGGGTTAGGGTTATGGTTGTGGTTAGGGTTACGCTATGCGGAGGAGAAAGGTGGTGAGAATGCGCAGTAGCGTATTTACTTGCACTGCGCAGGAGCATATATGACGTATGAGTGTCTTCGTTGAGGCATTGGCTTTAGGGTTAGGGTTAGGGTTAGGGTTAGGTCATGCGGAGGAGAAAGGTGGTGAGAATGCGCAGTAGCGTATTTATTGACACTGCGCAGGAGCATATATGACGTGTGAGTGTCCTGGCTGAGGCATTGGCCTTAGGGTTAGGGTTATGGTCAGGGTTAGGGTTACGCTATGCGGAGGAGAAAGGTGGTGAGAATGCGCAGTAGCGTATTTATTGGCATTGCGCAGGAGCACATTTGACGTATGAGTGCCTTGCTGAGGCATTGGCCTTCGGGTTGGGGTCAGTTGGTGTTAGGGTTAGGGTTAGGGTTAGGGTATGCGGAGGAAAAGGTGGTGACAATGCGCAGTATCGCAGTATTTTTTGTTACTGCGCAGGAGCATGTATGACTTTACAGTGTCACCAATGGCTGATGCCTTGGCTGAGATGGTTTTTGACAGCTGGAAAGAGATTCTTCTAACTGCTTTAAGTAGCGCTGGTATTATAATTATTGCAAAGAAGATATTTTGGCCAAAGCGTGCAGCATTGTGTGAAAATAGAAATAGTTTAAAAGGAAAGACTGTTGTTATTACTGGAGCAAATACTGGAATAGGCCGAGCAGTGGCAGAAGATCTTGCAAGAAGAGAAGCAAAAGTCATTTTAGCTTGTCGAAATATTATCTCAGCCGAAAATGCTGCAGTTGCTATTGCTAAGGAGATTGGAAAGGAAGTTGAACCAAATATTGTTGTTAAGAAATTGGATTTATCATCATTTAAATCGATACGAGAATTTGCGAATGAATTGATGGCAGTTGAAGAAAGAATTGATATTTTGATCAACAATGCTGGCATATTTGGTTGTCCTTTTTCTCAAACCGAGGATGGCTTTGAAATGACATTTGGTGTTAACCATCTTGGTCATTTCCTGCTCACAAATCTTTTATTAGATAAACTGAGTGAATCTACCCCATCAAGAATTATCATTGTTGCTTCAAAACTTTATGAAAGAGCAAAAATTGACTTTGAAAATCTCAATGGACAGAAATCCTATGTGAAGTGGTATGCATATGCTCAGAGTAAACTTGCAAATTTACTCTTTGCCCATCAGCTCAATAAAATAGCACCAGAAGGTCAGTTGTAGTGAAAATATTAGGCTTTCATAATATAATAATGCTTTATTCATTTATACTGAATAAATTATTTTATTTTATAGGTGTAACAGTGAACTCTCTTCATCCTGGGTTTGTTGCAACCAATTTAGCAAGACATATGATTGATACTCGATTGAAAAGATGGCTTTATCCAATATTCTCATACCTGTTCATGAAGCCACCAAAAGAAGGAGCCCAAACTGTTATTTATCTGGCCACTGCAAATGAGGTTGCAAATATTTCTGGAAAATATTTTGGCAATTGTGAAATGGAAGAATTAAAAGAACATGCAACTGACGATGAAACAGCTGAGAAACTTTGGAAAACTAGTGAAATATTATGTGATCTTCATAAATAAATACACCAATTTTCATGAAATTTGGTTGTCAACATATATATGTTTGTGTAATGTGTAAATAAAAATATTTTATTTACTTCATGAGAGAAGGAAGTAAAATGAAAGCACGTGTTTTCATGTTGTATCACCAACCAGCGCATGCGCTGTTGTGGAACAAATCATTCGGTATTTCATGGAAGTGAATTTGCATCGCGTCTTGCGAAACAGGAATTTCAAAAGTAGATAGTTCAAAGAATAATGGCATTTTGAACAATATGAACTTATCAAGGTAAGAACTGTTTATTCAAACTCTTTACGATACGCAAATATCTGGCATAATTAATAAGAATCTGACTTTACGTGCTACGATGCATCTCTACAAACAACATTGCTTTGTCACCACCTTGGTTCTGAACCGAAAATGAAACCTGGAAGTAACAGGAACTTGAATTTCTTTGTGAGTTTTTGAGCATATCGTTTAGGATGTTGAATTAGAATTGCATAGAAATGGCAGGGATCGCAGAGAAGCGTAAATTACACGATCTTTGTCACAATGGCAAATTACACCAAGTGAAGGAATACTTGGCCAGTGATCCTAATGCAATAATGACAATCAATGAACAAGCTGGAGTTTTTGGATATACTCCACTGCATGAGGCTGTCAGCAGTAAAAATGCTCATATCTTGCGAATTTTGTTGACTTATGGAGGATTTGTAGATGCTTTATCAAACGGAAAATACACACCATTGCATATAGCAGCATCAATTGGTGCTATAGATTGTATCAAAGTCCTTTTGGAATATGGTGCTGATATTTCTCTTTATGATGAGTTTGGTAAGACGCCATTTGTAACAGCACAGCTTAACAAAAGGAAGAAAGCAGCAAGACTTTTGAAAACAGCTGGTAAGAATAACTTTCATTTTTTTTCATGGCATGTTTGTTTTCTTGTCGTTTGCCCCTCCCCCCACAGACAATAATGTTTATGTTTCATAATGATTAGAGATCAAGAAGCTGGCTCAAACAGATAGCCCCAGAATAGGAAAAGCCATTGAAACATTGCAATGTGGGCAAGATGTTGAACCAAACTGCTTTGATGAAGCTTTGATTGAAGCCGTCAAGAGAAATAACCATAAAAGTGTTGGTTATCTTGTTATACATGGTGCAAAAAATGTAGAAGAGCAAATGAAATTTGCAATCTTGAAGCCCAATCTTTATCAGACGGCCGTATTGCTTTTACTTTGTCATGCTGCAAAATGCGGGGACAAAATTGTTGTGGAAGAAATTTGTAAAGGACTACGGTCAACTAATTTCTCTGATGATTCGCATTTGGCTAAGATTGGTGAGAATAAATGTGCATTGAAACGACACTACCTACCTGAGCTCAAAACTCAAAGAACTTTGTGGCAATTAAGGTGATCATTACCTTAGCTTAAATAGTTTTCATTTTTATGTATTTTCTAAAAGTATTTGATATTGATTTTTATTGTTTTTTTGCAGAAAAGCAGCTTGTGCTGTTGATATGGCTTTCCCAGTTAGCATTGCATTAAACGAAGAACATTATGATGTGGCAAAAGTGATTGTTTTTGAAAATTATTGTAATATTCAAGGAGAAGCTGACTGGCATGGACTTGCCCTTTCAAATATCCAGCCAAGTTGGATAGAAGAAATCAGAAGTTACAAGAAACTTGTGTTGAGTCACAACAATTTGAATACTGTGCCCATCAAAATTATCAAAATGAAGCATTTATTACGTCTTGATCTTGCGAAGAATGTCATTGATGAGATCCCAAAGGAAATCTTTGAACTTCCACTATTGAGAAATTTAAACCTCTCAAACAATGAAATATCACAACTACCAAAAGTTAACGAATGGAGTAAGTCAATGAAGATATTGAATCTTGAAGGCAACAATTTAAGAGTTTTGCATGAGTCAATTGAACAATCTGAATTGGAGGATCTGAATCTTTCAAGAAACAGTTTAATTGTTATTCAGGATTGTATTTGTAACATCAAGACATTAACAACACTAGATTTTAGCAGCAACAGTTCTATCACAGTCTTCCCTCCAGAACTGGCAAAACTTACAAAGCTTTCATTTTTTGGGATGAAGAACATGAGCCAGGTATTATTTCACTTATTCTTCATTTAGTAGCTTAATAAGTATGAATTTTGATAGATATTTAATTAAGTATTCTTTGCGATGTCATTGTTTATTTTGCTCTAGGTCACTGATCCACCACCAGGCTTAAGGGAAAATACAACTGGACTATTACGTCATCTTAGAGCAAGATTGAGAAATTCTGAAGCATATTACACAATGAAGTTAATGATAGTTGGCTTTGCAGATCAAGGCAAGACAACTTTAATGCATAGATTGGACAAAGACTATGCATTCAACCAAAATCATTCAACAAGAGGCAAGTGATAAATTATAATTTTTTGCATCTTACTTGTTTTATTGTTTTGTTGGAATTTATTATAATTATTTTTTATTTGCTTTGCAGGAGTTCAAATCAAAGAGATCGTTATAACTGGAACACCTCCATTTGTTTTCAAATTTTGGGATTTTGCTGGTCAGGAGGAATATTACTCCACTCATCAGTGTTTTTTGTCTCAAAGATCTTTGTATATATTGGTGTGGAATGTTACAAAGAGGGAAAAGGGCATTGGTTCATTAGAATCGTGGCTAGACAATCTGGAAACACGTGTGCCAAATTCAACGTTGATTATTGTTGGAACTCATCTTGATGAAATAAGTGAAGAGGAGAAATCCCAAGGATTTGAAATGGAAATGAATCGTAAAATGCATTCATTTGTCTCAAGCTATAAGAAGATAAATTGTCCAGAAAATAACATTTGCATGGTCACATGTCTTCCATCTCATAAAGATTGCAGAGAAAGTTAGTTTACCATTATAAAACTTCAAAAACCAACAGTACCGTATTTACTCGAGTGCGCGCCGCGGCCCTCTTTTAATTTTCGGTACTTTTGATGCGGCGCTCATACGGGGGCGGCGCTCATACGCTCACTCGAGTAAATACGATAATATTGCTTTGTTTTTCAAAAGCTATTTCAAATCAAGCTTTTACTGAAATCGTTGGCTTTAAACTCTGTTGCTATTTTATTTCCCAGGAATAACTAGACTGAGACAGTTGATATATTCTGTTGCTGAAAACATGACGGCCACTGGAACTCCAAATGGTCAGAAGATCATGGGAGAAAAAATTCCATCAAGCTATCTTTCCTTGGCTAAAATACTTGCCAAATACCAAAGTGAATTACAAGAACAAAACAAGATTCCAATCATAAGAAAGCAAGAGTTTGAAGCATTGATTGCCGAAAATGCCAAAAAGAATACCAGGGATATTTTTGATCCTGAAGATATAGATATTGCAACAAAATTCTTGCATGATGTTGGTGAGTAACTAGCTACACTTTATTTAGCAAATAGATTTATTATTTTTGTTCGTAAAACTTTTCCATGTTTTGTTGTTATTCTTATAGGAATGATATTACATTATGACGATCCAAATCAGGACTTAAGAGATTTGTACTTTGTCAATCCGTCTTGGCTTTGCGAGTTGATGGCTAAAGTAGTTACAGTAAAAGAAGCACACAGCTTTATTAAAGATGGGATATTATATCATAAAGATATCGAATTCATTATTGGGAAAGATAAAGAGAAGTATCCCAAAGAGTTCTACTCGCAATATTTGAGACTGTTGTATCGGTTTCAAATTGCTTGTCGCATTGATGAAGAAAGGGTTCTTATTCCATCCCAGCTTCCGAAAGAATTTTCCATGGAAAAAGCGAGATCTATAGAGCCAGATCACGTGTTAAAAAGGCAGCACTCATTCTCTTGTATCCCACAAGGCTTTTGGAGCAGGTTCATTGGCAGATTTCTGTTATATCTTAAAGACATGTTGACTATCGTAACAGGAGGGAAACCTGAAGAATCAACAATGGAAGCAAATGCAGTTGGCGAAATTAAGAAGCACTCTGACAAGGTTTCCCTTTCAGATTCAAACGTAAATGAAGTTGAAGAGGAAGTTAAAGTGGATGCTACGACAATTGTTAAAAACAATATCGGTGAAGGCAATGCTATTAATACAAGTGAAGACTCGGAAAATGAAGAAAATGTTGCTATTGATGCTACTACTGATACTATGGATGCTAATAATGATGCTACAGATGCCAATAATGATGCTACAGATGCGACTGATGCTAATAATGATGCTACAGATGCCAATAATGATGCTACAGATGCGACTGATGCCAGTAATGATGCGACTGATGCCAATAATGATGCGACTGATGCCAATAATGATGCGACTGATGCCAATAATGATGTTACTGATGCTTGTAATGATGTTGCTGATGTTTGTAATGACGTTGCTGATGGTACTCCGAACGCAACTGATGATAGCAATAAAGCTACTAATGCTATTACTAATGCTAATAATGATGGTACAGATGCCACTGACGCTACAACTGGTGATACTAATGCTGTTGAAGTTGATTCAACTAAGATGAAGGAAGAATCTGTTAAGGAAGATTGTATTAATGGTAATGGTTATGAAGAAGCTGATTTAACAACAAGAACGTTTGTTCAACCAGGTTCCAAGTTACCCTTTTTTTTGAATGATGTCATCATAAATGCAATCCACTCAGCAGCAGCCGGTGGTTCACATTCTGACGATGATGATTATGATGATGACGACGATGATGGTAATGATGATGATAATGATGATTGTTTTGACAAATACTCTGCTGCCAGCTCAAGAGGTGCTACTCCGATATCTCTCGATGAAGACAACTCTTCACCATGTAGTAGTAGATACTCGACACCAAATCCAAATTCAAGTTTCAGATCAAATACATCACCTATTAATCGTTCATCAAATTCATTCAAAGTTAAAAATAGGCCACATCGCATTGAAGAGAATATCGTTTTGGATGATCTTTCATCTCTGCCAGGAAGAACTGCGATGCACGGGGAAGAAGGTGCAACTGAGGAAGAAGAATTTGACGAATCCATAGATATATCTTACCTTCTTGCTCACAAGTATTTGCGATGTTGGAGGAAAGGAATACTATTTTCTCACCCCAAACTGTTCCTATCAGTTACTGTTTTACCATCTGAAGGAAAGAGGCAGGTAATCGAAACAAGAGTATCGAGAAATGTACTTGGCTACAGAGCATTATCATTTATTGTGGATCACATTCGAACATTGATTAAAGAATGGTATCCTGGGTTGTCTGGTGACAATGGTCAAGTACCATATGTGCGACAACTTGTTACATGTCCCATTTGTAATGATTATGGCATTAAGCAACCGCACATGTTTGATGTCTGTGATTGCTACAAATCTTCATTGACACAAGAATACATACTGTGTCCCAATGTTCACCAACCACCAACTGTGAGTTTACGTGAACTGTGTCCTGACATTATGTTCATGGATTTGCCATCATCTTTACAGTTGAATACTCGCGAGCTCGTGTATTCTGAAGTTGATGATTACCTGTTAGGAAGTGGTCAGTTTGGCAAGGTGTATAGAGGACAATACAAAGACCAGCAAGCAGCGATCAAGCTGAGCAATTTCACCAGTGCTGATGAAGATAACGTTCGTGAGGCACTGGATAATTTCTATGATGTTAGACAAGAAGTTATGATACTTAGCAAAGTCAAGAGGCATCCTTTTATTGTTAGTTTTCTTGGAGTGTCAGTTCGTCCAAAATTATGTTCTGTGATGGAACTTGCTACCGAAGGATCTTTACGAAGAGCAATACAAGGACACATGGGAGATGTAAAGAGAATTGTCATCTATCGGATAGCTCAGCAGATATCATCCGCATTATCATATTTACATCAGCTTGGCATCGTTCATCGTGATTTGAAATCTGATAATGTTCTTGTATTTTCAACTGATCCTGGAAGTGAAATCAATGCAAAATTGACTGATTTTGGCACAGCCGATTTCATGTCTTGCACTGGGCTGAAGTTCTTTGCTGGCACAGCTGGTTTTGTTGCTCCTGAAATGCTTCAATATTCAAAGAAAGATGAGTACACTGCTAAAGTTGATGTTTATTCATTTGCCATGGTGCTTTACGAAAGTATCACTAAGAGGCGTCCATTCCAGGAGACTGAAGGCGAGATAGAAATAAATCGGTTGGTTAAAGATCGCAAGCGTCCTGGTTTTCATGATGTGCCAGCAGCATATTTTGGCTTTTTAACATTGACTGAACTGATGTTAAAAGCCTGGGAACACGAAGCGATGACGCGTCCTTCTTCAAAGGACATTCTACAACAGCTCAAGTCGCCAGGATTCTGTCTTCTATATGGCAAGACATTGCTTGGAAAGATACAAAGTCCCCGTTATCTTTGTTTTGTTGAAGAAAGCCAAGAGTTGTGGATATGCTGTGATGACCGATCTGGTGCATCCATTATTATTGTTGATTTGGCAAACAATAAACTTTCGAAGCAAAAACCATTCACTCCCATAGTCGGCAAATCGAAAGATGTTCACTTCAACATTGTATCAATTCATGTGATTGATAAGATGCATGTTGCAGTTATTTTAAGAAGTACAAATGATTATGTGCAAATTTATTCTGCCAACAAGAAGAAATGTATCGAATCATATCAAGTTAAAGATAGTTATATCAGATCATTGGCTGTTTCTGAGCAATTTGTTGTTATTGGATGTGAAGATGGCAGTTTTGTTCGTCTTCATAAGAAAGATTTCATTAAAGGCAAGTATGTTAACAAGAAAAGCATACTTGTTAACGAGAAAAGAGTCATTGCAGCAGTGACTACAACCGCGAGTAATTGCTTTGTTGGCTGCGACAAATATGTCTACAAATACGAATTGAATTACAAGCAAGATAAGAAGGATGTTGATATGCGATGCTGCAGTGATAAAGAGCATGTTTCAAACATAGCTCTATCTGCTGATTGTTTGATGTTATTTATATCATTTTCTGGCAGCTCTATCATAACATGCAGATTGGCTGAAACAATGAACCTGTTAGGAGATATTGACTGTGCTGATATCATCAAAATATTGCTTCCCGCCAGTGATATTTATGACCAGCGCGTGACATGCTTTGCTCTCTATCGTGATACTCTTTGGGTTGGAACAGGCAGTGGTCATATACTTATCTACGAAGTCAATCCAAATGCCCCACCATCCTATATAACATGGCTACGTCCGTATAACCTTGAAGTACGTTGCATGATAACGTGTTGTTCAGCTGGACCGAATTCCAATGATTTCATTGTAACAATTGGTAAAGAATTGAACCCAAACGGACTCAATCCTAACAAGGATGGAATTTGTGAACTTAATGGATCATTTCCCATTGATCAATCAATTATTTTGAAAAAACCAAAAGGACAGAAGAATAATCATGATATTGTTATTGTAGAAAATCCAGAATTAGAAAGAAAAAACGTACTTTTGATTTTTGATGCAATTTCCGCTGCTGCCCTTCGCCAAATTTCATCTTTGAAATGAAAATACTTTGCTTCAATGTAATTTCCACCTATTATACTAATGGACACGCCCAAATCGAACAGTGATGATAAAAATGAATTAATAAATATTTCTACATTGTATTTTAGCAAAGTTTTTCCGATTAGTCTTTAAATTGATTTCTTGTTAGAAGTATTTTTGATAATAACGAATAGCAAAGCTGATTTTTAGTAGTATTTTACATTTATATTTTTTAATTCTATGTTTCTAAAATTTCAAAGTTTTGTATTCTAGAATATTGTGATTTTGAATTATCAGATATGCTATGATAATCTATATGTCATATCACAACAATTATGTGTTGATAATTAATTCGTAAACAAGCATTTAATTGTTGTATATGTTGTCTTTGTATTGTTTTTTATATACTGCTTACAAAATCAGAAAGATTGATTGTTCGAGTTTGACAGAATAATGACTTTGTTTTGTTATGCACGGGTGATTATGTCCCAAAGAATGATTTTTAATTTCTATTCAAATTGGCTCGCATAAAAACAACTTTGAATAAGTTATGCCTTTTATGTAAAAAATATAAAAACGAAATGGCTTCAAGCTCAGCAGAAAAGAAGAAGCATGTATTAATGCGAAAAGTTCTGCCAAAACTAAAGGTAAATTGTACTAGACATTTTATGAACTTAAACGTTTCTTTGCGGACTGAACTTTGCAGATGAAGCATGAAAGTAATGCTTGCGGGAGAAACTATGAACAACATATACTTGTTGTTTTTTTCTGTCTTGTCTAGGCCACAAGACAGAAAGATAAGCCAGTGTGTAGTTTTTATGTCATATGAAATTCTGTTTAAGATCGGTTCATCTGAAAGAGCTGCGAAGAAGAAAAAGAAAACAGAAATTCAACTTGAGGCTGCTTCTGTTTCTCGAAATTTTGATCCAGAAACATACGTAATTCCATTGCAAAACAAATGGACATTTGAATCACACGTGAAAAGATCAAAGGCTTATGAAAATCAACAAACTAACAATTTATCGACAACATCTGGATTTAGTGAGAATTTCGTAAGTATTCTATTTATTTCTTATTACAATTTCGTTTTATACCGGCAAAATGTTGTCTGCATCATTTTTGACGTTAATGTGTCTGGTTCTTGCGTTTTGTATTTGATGCGTGAAAGTAATTGCCATTGCTTCGAGACGAAATACAAGAATATATTTGCCATACCATTTCATATTGAAAACGGATTGTTGGTATTTTAAGCCGTTCAAAGCAGTGGAACTGAAGAAGAACAGCAGAAATCAATTAATTCTGATGTTCAATTGAAAAGGTTTTCAGATCTTTTTTAATCAAACTTTAATATTCATCTTTCTTGCAGTTAAATGACGCAAGTTCGAACGATCAATCATATTTGCAATCATCAGACGAGAGAGAAAAATATATCTTACAAAGTAAACTATCATTTGTACAATGTATTTAACTTATACTCAAGGGCGTCGTGGGGCCCAAGTTTTAGGGGGGGCCAAAAATAAAAAATTTCCGACAAAATTAGAAACGATGCATTTAAAGACTCGATTTTCCGAAAATTTGAGTAAAACCAAAAATTTTCCGACAAATCCGACAATTTTGCTTTTCTTGGGGGGGCCATGGCCCCCCTGGCCCCCCCGGCCACGACGCCATTGCTTATACTTTCACATATTTTACTTTCATCGGTTTTTAAAAATCATACTCAGACCCAAAGACTAAGGTTAAGCTAAATTTTCCTTTCAGATGAAGCAACCGAGGAGATAGCGAAAAAGAAAGCTCAGAAAATACCTTCAAGAGAGCGTAAGGTATACTAATTAATTTATTTAATTAAGAAATTAAGGTGTCACTATCATTAACCAATGATCAATGTAAAATAACAATTAGGATTTCCTTTGCCAAGGTCTATTCAATTCCTATGTAATTAATGTGCATTTTGCAGACTATTTTGTGAGTTGATATATCTACATTTATAACAAGTATTCTTGTGGAAGAGTTTTTTATAAAATAATTTTTATCGTCTTTTAGAATCGATCGAATAATGCGAGAAAGGCATTAACAAAACTGGACAGTATTGGATATGTAGTAAGCCATTTATATAACAAAGTCAGTCATTTATAAATGCTTGCAATTCAACATAAATATCGTCCAGGTTAGGGCTGAAAATTTTTGCAACGTGATTAGAAGGCCCTAAATAGTATGTTTTGATCATTTGTGAACCGAATTTTAATCAATTTCGATTTTTGATTTTTCGACTTTAGGCTTTCATGATGGATACATAAAGTTATTCACCACTCGCGAGCATTTAAAATTTTTAACTTTTGAACCAAGTGTCCTAGAAAACTGAAAATTGTTGCAACGTGACCAGAAGGCCCTTAAATAGTATGGTTTGATCATTTGTGAACCGAATTTTAATCAATTTCGATTTTTGATTTTTCGACTTTAGGCTTTCATGATGGATACATAAAGTTATTGACTACTCGCGAGCATTTAAAATTTTTAACTTTTGAACCAAGTGTCCTAGAAAACTGAAAATTGTTGCAACGTGACCAGAAGGCCCTAAATAGTATGTTTTGATCATTTGTGAGCCGAATTTCAATCAATTTCGATTTTTGATTTCTCGACTTTGGGCTTTCATGATGGATACATAAAGTTATTAGACTGTTTCCGAAACACGACCTATGTCAGTAAGACGCCCGTTGGAGGTCTTGCACGAGCGCGGCCAGGGCTATCCCCCAAAATCATCGGGCGTCTTGATGAAAATCTTTACACACTTTTGCAAAAACATCGGTCGTCATCAAGACCGGTGATTGAGACAAATTATTTCAAAGTTGCAAGTTTTAAATTGAGTTCATTTTTATAGTTTACGGAAATTCAACATTCAATCTATCATTTCGAGGTGAAATCACTCTCTGACATGGAAAAATACGTTTTTTAAACACAGTTTTATTTTGTCAACTGTTTCCACGAAAATTTCATCGCATGCTTCCGCTTTAAGACACTGGCCTAGCAAATCGTGGATATGTGTATCTTTTCGGGCAAATGCATAGAGCGTTCACAGCATCACAAACTATTTCGTTGCTGCCCCTGAAGACTTCTGGAAATTGGAACAGACAAAGAAGAGCGTAAATGTTTTCTTTCTTGAACCTGAACTCCACTTTCGTACTGTTAGCAAATCAAATATTTCGTATACCAATAATATGACTGATGCAGTGCAAATTTCGTTGATTAAATTTGTGATTATGAAGCAATAACAGATCATGAACATCAAAAATATTATTGTCGTATAAATTTAAAATCACATCACTATTTTGAGAATTTCCTTTTATTTCGAGAAACCTTTTGAATGTTGGCGCGAAAGATAGGTCGTCCCAAGAAAGGTTGCATTTTCGGAAACAAAATTTGATGAGAACGACGACTGTCCTCGCACCAGGCCTCCAACGGGCGTCGTCTTGAGATAGGTCGTGTTTCGGAAACTCTCTATTTATTCACTACGCAAACATTTGAAATTTTCAACTTTTGAACCAAAGATAGTTGCTCATCACAAGCATTTCTTGGAGCAGAGATGAGTGAATACCTAAAATGCCACTGGATATGCAAACCCAATTTATGAAATATATATGATATGCAATGCAGAGGGTTTGATTTAATTTAATATTATTATGATTTGATTTTTTCCACAGCCTTCGCATCCAAACCAAAGACAACGTTCTCGCCACTCCAGTTCGCCAGATAATCTGGAAGCAAATGGTCGTATAAATGGACTTAGTGATAATAATAACATTGATCAGGACGATGGCAATGATGGCGATTATATTGTTGGTGGTGACAGGAGAAGAAGTAGCAAAAAGAAGAATAGAGTTTTAAGAAGAGTATCAAAAATACCTGGAGCAGTTCAAGAAGATTATGATGATGATGATGATGATGATGATGATATTAGTGTTGCATTGGATATCGATCGAGTACAATTAATAACTGAAAGCGAAACTGATAATCCCGCTGATTATGATTATGATGATTGGTCAGTACACACTCCATCTTTGCCACCTTTATCCATGACGTCATCAGAGGAATCAACCAGCCATGGCAATAATCAAACTAGCCTTTCGGATTTCTCGCAGTCAATGAAATCAAATTCTGGTAAATTTCCTTGTTTTCTTTATTTAACCAATGCCATGAACGAGTGTCAACAAATGATTAATAACTAATTTATCATTTCAGCTTACAAGCTCAATGTCGAATCTACGCATGATTTTTTGATAAAGGTTGGAAACTGTTAATATATATGATGCCAATTGACATTTATTGATTAATATATCTTATGATAATAATGATAATGAACTGGTGATTAATAAAAGGTTATTTTTTTAGTCAATTTTATCACAAATAGAAGAACAAAGGCAATCATTGATTCGACGAGCCCACATATCAGGTTGGTAAGCTTTCTAATTCTGCCACGTAGACATATTTGATTATACAACCGTAGAGTAATAATTATCATTTGATTTTGTTATCGATATTATACCTTGTACTAAAACACGATAGCTCTTGAGTTTAGTAGGAACGGACACTTTGCGAAAGATTATTGACATTAACTATCGGGATGTGCATTTAATAGCTATAGGTTATAAGTAATTAAATACTTGTGAATCATTTAGATCGGAAGGAGGCAGCCACAAGGAAACAAAGAACCAAGGATTTCAAGTAAATATACGTTTTGAAGCTCTGTGCAGTGAAGTAATCTAGTGTGGTATAGATGTATAGTGATTTGATGCAAATTATTTTACGTAAAGGCTTGTTGACCAACGATTTGGAAGACTGGAGTCACACGTGATAACTTTAGCAAGAAGTGTTGCGAATCTATCAGCCGAATTAAAAGTTCAGAATAAAATGCGTCAAAACATATCGAATTTACAAAAAGAATTTTATGATCTCAGTATGAGGCGAAACAACGAAGTAAAATATCTTCAAGAAAAAGTTCGACTTGTGCAAATTGATAAAATGACTCAGAAAAGAATTCGAAAACTTCGGCAGTAAGTCATTCATATTTTCATATCGATTATATTCAACGACTTACCATACCCTACTAATTATATTTTGTTTCGACTTTGATATAGTTTTTTTGGGGAAGATCCCAGCCAGCCATTGTTGTTGAAATTTCTCAAACAGCTCGGATATGAAGTAAGTAATGAAATACTTTGCTTTGGTTGATTGTTAAAAATTAACCGAAACATTTGGGGAACGGGATTGCAGTTTTTTCTATTATTTTTTAGGAATATTCCCCCTTGTTTCACAAGGGACGAATAGGGTTGATGGAGCTTCCATATTTAAGTGAAGAACAGTTAATAGAACTTGGTTTACCATTGGGACCAGCATCTCGAATAATTGAAAATGCAAAACATGTTAACTAGATAATTATATTAACAATATCAATCCGATAGCTCATAAGTATTTTTTAAATTGCTGTACAGTACAGGTTTCAAAAGTTAGGTTGCTGCTCAAAAGTTTGCATTATTAAATATTTGTAAATTGTAAAGTCATTTCCTAAGGGCGATTTCCATAAATAATAAGTCTGTTTTTGCCTTGTCTCTCTTCGACTTCTTCTGATGAATATTCTGTCTCTCCCTCTTTTGCCTTGTAAGACGACAATGGCTTGCTGATCTGTGATTGGATATTCTTTCCTTGTAAGAAATGAGATATTATTCCATACAGCAGAGGTATGTTGTTAATATTATCAACTTCGTCTTTTACATTGAGCTCTTGCTGTAAGAATTTCCTGTCAATCTTTTCTTTGGGCTGGTTTGCTTCTGCTAAAAGCACTGAGTTCGTGTAGGAATAATTGTTGAATTCCAAATATTCCCTGATTAACTCATTAATTAAAAGATTTTCATTTGATAGCGCAGGCTTCGGCTCATTATGATCATCCAGTGCATTGAAAACTTCTGCTCTTATTCTTGCTCGTACGTTGCTTAATACGCCTCTGTTTTCCAAAGTTTCTTTCAAAACACTTTTCAAATCTTCTATTTTCGCCATTTTGAAAATACCCGCTATTTTGAAGTTGCAATGCTGATGGTTAATAACATGCACCAACATAAGAAAAGGTGACATTCAATACGAGGCTATTTCAAAAAGGGTCCTTGTATTGCTTTTTCTTCCTCCATGATTGTTGTCGTGTTAAGAGAATCAAGTGAGCTGTAGAATCTGTTGAATCCTTGGATATCTGTGAATTGGCATTGGAATTTGAGACAAAAACATGAAAGTCAAGGTCTTGTCAAGAAATCCTGCTGACTATGTTCGCGAAAGAGTCTCAGATGTTCATAAAGTTCCAAGAAATTTAGATCCAACTTTGCACCCATTCGAAGCTCCAAGAGAATATACTCTTGCAAGTAATGCAGCTAAACTTGAACGTGTTTTTGCAAAGCCATTTGTTGGGTCACTAGAAGGTCATACTGATGGCGTAAATTGCTTGGCGAGAAGTCCAAAGTCTCTTTCCACTCTTATATCTGGATCTTGCAATGGCGAAGTTAAAATTTGGAATCTTAGTCAAAGAGAAGAAATAAAGACACTCCAAGCACATAATGGATTTGTAAGAGATTTATGCTTCAATTGTGCTGGGGATAGTATATTTTCAGTTGGAGATGATAAAATTATTAAGCAATGGAGCAATTTACATTCAGAAGCAAGAACAATTGAAGAGCCCACGAACACAATAATTCATAAAAGTCTTTTAACTGGTATAAGTCATCATTGGACTGATGATATATTTGCTACAAGTGGTGAGAAAGTTGAAATATGGGATGAATCAAAAGCATTTCCAATAAAGACATACTCATGGGGTGTAGATACAATTTCATCAGTTAAATTTAACTTAGTTGAAACTCATTTGCTTGCAGCCACTTGTTTAGACAGAGGTATATTTTTATGTGATACACGAAGTTCAGATCCAGTAAGAAAAGTAATCATGAAAATGAAGACAAATGCAGTGGCCTGGAATCCAATTGAGGCCTATATTTTCACAGCAGCTAATGAGGACTCTAATTTGTATACATTTGATATGAGGCGTTTAGATATGCCAGTTAATGTCCATATGGATCACGTTGCAGCCGTTCTAAATGTTGATTATTCGCCAACGGGACAAGAATTTGTCACAGGAAGTTTTGATAAGACTATAAGAATATTTCCAAGAGACAGAGGACACAGCAGAGAAGTTTATCATACAAGAAGGATGCAACACGTTTTTTGTGTTAAATTCAGTGCTGATTCCAAGTTTATTCTTTCTGGCAGTGATGAAACTAATATCAGAATATGGAAATCAAATGCATCTGAGAAATTAGGACCTGTTACACCCAGACAAAGGACTGCATTGCAATATAATGAGAAATTAAAGGAAAAATTTCAACATCACCCAAAAATAAAGAGGATATTGAGACACAGGCATGTTCCAGCTCCAATTTATAAGGGCACCAAACAAAAACGTGACCAAGTTAATTCAATAAAGATGAAAGAAAAGAATGTTGAATTACACAGTAAACCTGGATCTGTTGAACATGTACCAGAAAGGAAAAAGAACGCTGTTGCTGTTCAAAAATAGATCCTGTTTATTTATATGTTGTAATATAATGCTATGTGATGCATGATATAATAATATGATATGGTCTTATTATCATTTTGTTTGCTTTTAATTAATGTTTAATGATATCCCCAAATTGCTCTTTGTTTTATATTTCAATCTCTATATTGTTTTTCTGCTGAATAAAACCATTTGAAAATTGAACAGAAAATTTAATCTCTTGTTTATGGCCCACAACAGAATTTTGTAATTTATTTGTCTTACAAATTCGTTAACGGAGGACGAGCCAAATAAGGTAATGGAATTACCATGTCAAACAATATGATAATTCTTTCTTTTGAATTTTAATTGTGATGAACTATTTTCGTTGTGGGTAATCATGTGTGCTTCACGCAATGGCTTCACGTTGCGACTTCATGTTCACATCACATTGGTCTCTTCCGACCTCTGCGAAGGAACATTATCCAACAGGGTGAATGGAGGCAGCGCAGCAAGAAAGAGGTGTTTTCCTCAACTTTGAATTTGGTTCGAGTTGTTTCTATTCAAAATGCTATTTATTTACACATAGATTGTTGAAAATTACGCTGATATGTTGCTGATAAAATCATCATCGTCATATTTTGATCCATGGTGACTTTTTTGTGCTAGTCAGTTCAAATTACATCGCAAAGTAATAACAAGGAGGAGAATTACTTGTCGACACGAGGGCCTAATTTATGGCATAAGATCACGACACCAAGATTTCCTCCTCAAAGCCTGGTGAGTTAACATTTTATGCACGTCTAAAATGCTTCAACATGATCTTCATTTTCGAAATGTTCGAAATTATTTCAGTTTAATCTATTCAAGTGCCAAGTTCAAAAGTAACAGAGTTTCTATCCTTCTTGCGGATTTCACGACGTCGAGTTTTTGTGTTTTTTTCATGGTATCCTGTTGTTATTATCAATGTAATAAATGAAAAGCAAATTTTCGGAGCAGTATGATTTTAAGAGATCAGATATATTTTTCCGTGTTTGTTTGTTCGCTTTTAACCATGCTGGAACTTTAGGGCTCCGTGGCGGTGGCTTGGATGAATTGTGGTTAGGATGAGGATGAAATAACCTTCAACTTATTTCATCTTTTTCTTATGCATTGTTCTATTATGTTCTACGTAGCAATGGGTGAAATACTGGTTGGTAAAGATGTCATCCTTAAAGAAAAGGAACCAGAAACAAAATTACTACAGATCTTACCTGTCAAAGCACAACTTGGTTTTACATCACTCAAAAATCATTACTCTCAACGTGGTGATCAAGGCATTAAAAGATTTCTTCAAACTTCCAAGCCCCATGACACATTGAAATTGGAGTATACATGCATTGATGTGAGCAAGAACTTAATTGCACTTGGCTGCAATTTTGGTATCTTGTTCTTCTTTGACAGAGAACTATGCCGTCTACAAAGATTTATAACAGACGTTAGTTACTTCAACTTCATATGTTATATATGTTATTATATGTTGCAATTGTTATCCATTTACTTATTTTTCATTAATTAAAATACATCTTTTGGTTACAGGCGAAGCAAGTTCCAATTGTCTGTTTGAAGATTCTCGCAAATCAGAATTTTGCTGCGACTGGTCAGTTTAATGGGGCATTGACAATTTTCAATTATGGAAAAGACAATGACAGTAATTTTAAGGCATGAAATTGATGAATTCATTTATTAATTCCTTCATGTTTTTGCAGCTTTTGGCATCAATTCTTGTTTATGACATCTCCTATTCGTTAATTTCCAGATACTGCTCAAGTGCACCGTAGACGGCCATCACAATGCTCCAGTTACTTGCATTCAATGGACGCCAGATGGAACAAAATTATTCTCTGGTGACAGTGAAGGAAATGTAGCCATATCAGTCATTAATATGGATGATGTATGTATATCTATATTTTCAATATATTCATTTTAGTGCTTTATTGTATTATATAGTCAACATGTCTTCAATTTATCTGTAAAAAAGGAGCGATCGTTTTTACAAATTTTATATTTTCAGGGTCAAACACACACAGTGTTTATATGCAGAGAAAATTCACCAGTAACACAATTATCTCTTTGTCATACTGCGTTGCTTGTATCCACATTGAGAAGATCATTAATCTGGCCATTTAATACTAAAATGCCAGTCCAAGTAGGACAACAAGAAAGAAAAGTGCATGGTAATTTTGGGGCTTGCTTTCTACCAGATATAGAAGGCAATATGTCACACTCACCACCTCTTGTTTATGCTGCTAGACCTGGACTTCGGATATGGCGAGCTACAATTGAAGGCAAGGTTTCAACAACTATGATTTTTAAGGATTTAATTGCTAAAGGAGAGCCAGAAATCACCACTTTGAATTTGGCATCAAGAAGCGGTGAAAATGGACCAACTTTAGAGCCAAAGCAATTTGGATCTTTAAAGGTTCTATCAGACAGTTTCTTATTATCCTGGCAAGGATCATGTGTATGGGTTATAGATCCAAATATGGGTCTCACAGTTGGTTGTCATAGTAATCTTGGCTGTGTTGTCGATGTTTCTACTTGTGGAACAGAGATGTTTGTTCTTTCAAAGGGAGGTGGATCATTTATCAGAAAGATATCACTTGAAATAAGTCCACAAAGTCCTGTTATGGAAGTAAGAGAATTGAGTTTAGCATCAACTGACCATATGATGCCAAGATCAGGCTCTGTGAATCAATTTGAAGAAACCGATAAACTGGATAGAATTTTTGGTGAAGTTAAGAATACAACAGTTGGAATCATAAGCGTTGTTAAACGAAATGTAGTGAAGAAGATTGAGCAAATGAAGAACACCGATGACTCTGAAGAAGACAAGACTTCATCTGGTGAAAATGTCTCATCTGGTGAAAATGTTTCAACTGATAATTCTCCAAACTCAAATAGGAAAATCAATTCATCAAGAAATATTGACATTAAAATGAATGGCAGAACGACCTTCAATTCTGAACTGGGCAGCCCTTGTTGCATTATTCCTTCACCAGTTGAAAAAAGAATTGAAAATGAATTTGGAAATGGAGAGTTAAACAAGAAAGATGGAGGTAGCAAGCAAGATGAAGAAGACTCAACTATAGATATTGAGAGAAACAAGGACATAGATCTACATCAAGAACAAGAAGGTTTAACAGAGTTAGAAGGTGAAGGAGTAAAGAAAGATAAAAACCTGACAGGGGAAGAAGGGATGGAAGAAGACACAAAATATGATGCATCAACACCAAAAAATATCAACGTTTTAATTAAGCATGATTTGAAAGAAGCACCAATCCCGTTTCATCATATTTCTTCAAAAGCATTTAGCTCTGACATCGTTTTTGAAGGAACGTCCAGGCAAAAGTCAAAAAGAAAGATCAAAGCTAAAAAGGGTACGCTGTAGCATTTGTTAATTGCCATCTTTACATTCAGTAAATTACTTAATTATTTACATGCCTTGTACTTTCTGTTAACCACGCCCCCTTTCCATAACGCTAGCGTCTTGAAATGATTGCATGTATTGGGCGGATGAGGTTTTTCTTCATGCATGTCATGTGTGTTACCTCAATTGCGTTTAAGTGCGAGTTTACTGAGATATAATCTCTTTGCAAATTATTTTTAGTAAATGTTTTCATGAATACTATTTGTGTTATTTTTTAGTTGTTAATGGAACTGATGAAGTTGGTTTGGAAGAAATGAACACTGAGGCCATGAATGCGATAACAAAATCGGATATTAATATTGATGAAAATGTTAATAATGTCGAATTGCATTCATCTGATGAAATTGCTTGCGTAAAGGATGCAGACAGGCTAGAGAAACAGGATACTAATGTAAAAATACCAGTGAGTTCGAGAAAAAGGTTTTCTGACAACGAAGAAGATGAATTTCAGGAGAAAATTGAAGAAAGTTGGACGCATGACGCTGATTTAGAAGAAATGAAGACTGAGGCTAAGAATGCGATAATAAAAATGGATAGCAATATTGATGATAATGTTAAAGATGGCGAATTGCATTCATCTGTTGAAATTGCCCAGGCAAAAGATGAAGGCATGCTAGATGAACAGGAATATCATGTTGAGGAACCTGCGAATTTGAGAAAGGGGCTTTGTGTCAATGAGAGTGAAGACGCACAGGTGAGGGTTGAGGAACAGCTGAATGATGGGATTGACGAAGATGAGAGGACACCACCGTTATTGGAAAGAAGAGCATCAACTGTCGATGAACTTTCTCATGAAGATAATGTTGAAGACACGCTTCTATTGAATGACTCAGTTTTGGATGAAAGTGGAAACGAGGTACGTCACACAAAAGAAATTGAACAAAACGACCTTTCAGAGAAATTAAAAGATCATAATATTAATGATGATAATATTGGTAAGCAACCTGGTGGTGTTGAAGAAATGAATTCTACTATTGTTACGAGCAATGTGGAAAGTAATGATGATAATCAGAAGGAAGGCGATGAAAGTATGAAATTTTATATAAGAAAGGGAGATCAGAGTACAAGCGAAAGAGCAACGAACATACCAGATGATCTATTGGATTTTGAAAAAGGTAGAAAAGGAGACAAGTTGATGTTGAAGAGGGTGAAGAAGAGAGAGCTTTGCAAGCAAATTGATGGTGAAGCAGTTGAGCGTACGCACAACCGCTCAAGTAGTTCTGGATGTATATATCTTGATCAAGAAGATACAATTGATTCCAATGTTATCTGGTTGGATGAAGATGAAGAGAAGATTGATATGAAAGAAAGTCCACCTCATTCTCCAGTGACCAAGGAGCCGTCGTTATTTCCAGCACCTCAAATGAATTATCAATCAATTTATTCACAAGATGCAATCAGTTTATCTGATTTGTCCTTCTCAGAAGCAGAATATTCAGTTGACGATGCTTCAAAATTCACAGATCATGTTCAACATGATACTCATTACGACTCTCTGTCTATTCTGTCAACGAACAGTAATGAGTTGACTGACGTGGAGGACAATGCATGTAACACACCGCCAATCAATTTGGATCCATCTGGTGGAGTGGAACTCAGTGATGTTATGTTTCTTAAGAGACGAAGTGGCTCAGGCAAATGCAGTTCATGCAGCTCACCATCTGTTTTCAGTCTCGAAGGACAGCCTGTTTCGCCACATTCTCTTGCTGAGAAATTGTCAGAAAGATTGAGATTATTGGCCGATAGTTGGGCTGAAATTGCACTTCCTAATTGTGGCTGTGTTCAATCGCTAACAGTGACAGATACATTGGTGTGGTGTGTTGATAGTCATGATCATATATTCATCACACCTTCCTCATCTGCATCCGTTCTGTGGAAGAAAATCGACGGAAGAGCAAGACAAATTGCTGCAAACCAAGCTGGCTCTATTATTTGGTGCGTCAATCGAAAGAAAGTAGCATCTTATCGTACAAATGTGAAAACAAATAACTCTCAAGGTATTTGCGTTTTTAATCGATATTTTTTGTTCAACAGTTTGTAGAATCGAGTTCATTGATTTCCACTCGGTCAGTAATTACTTGATGTAAATATGTTTTTTAGGGAGTGATTGGGAGGCTGTAGAAAGTGACATACTTGAAGTAGCCGTTGATGATAATTGTCTTTGGGGCATCAAAACCAATGGAGATATATTCATACGAAACGGAGTATCGCCTCAACAACCATATGGAATTGGCTCAAGAAAAGTCCGAGTGGCATCTGATCTTGTTCATATTACATGTCTTGCTGGAATGGTTTGGGGATTGGATATTTACAATCATGTGCAGATATATCAAGGTAATCGTCACTAGATTCATTGTTCAAAGTTATTTTACAGCATGTTATACGATGCTGATGTGTCTTATAGCTACACACTGATTATCTGTATTTGATTAATAGGAGATTTGAATTCATTGTGTGGAAACGAGCAAGCTATTCAATGGTTAGAATTACCTGGAATAACAGCAAGCTATGTGAGTCTTGGTCCAAAGGGTGTCTGTTGGATAATCGATAAAGATGGAAAGATTTGGTTCAATTTAGAAATATCAGAAGAGAATGTATTTGGAGGTAAGTGGTATGAGTTGTCTCTCGGTGAATATCTTGTCCAAGATCCAACTGTCCTGTCAACTGTTGCATCCTTCTTCAAACGCGGAAATGATCCCAAAATATTGTCCGGAAATGACATATCTGGAATTTGGATACTCGGTAAACATGGATCATTGCATGCAGCACGCGGACATTTGCTTGGTACAAGATGGGACTTAACTGTGCCAATAGCAATGTCACCATCAACCATTTGGACTTGCGTATCTGCACAAGGCTCCACTGGTAATGGAGGATTCATATGGGCTTTACAGCCAAATGGTGATCTGCATTGTTTTAGACCAGAAAGTCGAAGCTTTCTTGTACAGCCACCTCCGGGAACAATCCTCAAGTATATATGCGCATCACCAAGATCACTATGGGCATTGACAAGCAACCAAGATGTCTACATTCGCAAAGGGATATCAGAGACGACGCCACAGGGACTCAAGTGGAATGTAGTGAGCATGTCTTCCATGGGTAACGAACGCATCTGTAGTATTGCATGCGGTGTTGTTGTTGTTTGGGCTGTTGATTACCATGGCAATGTTTGGTTTCAAATGGGAAGAGATGATTTGCGACAAGGTGTTTATCACCCTGCATGGGTGCAAGTAGAAGGATCGCCCTTTGATGGATGTCAATTCACTAAAATTGCTGTTAGCTCAAATGATTCGATGGTTTGGGCTGTTGATGATAAGAATAACATCTATGCACGTAAAGATGTTTCAGAAGGATTTCTTATTGGCACTGATTGGGAGATTGTCGCAGGAACTGGTGGTAAAGATATCACAGTAAGTGAGAACATCGTGTGGGCATTATGTCCCAATGGAAGTATTGTATGCCGTTTTGGTTTGTCTCCAAAGAATTTTATTGGTGATTATTGGAAAACTGTTCCCGGATGTTTCAACAAGATATCAGTGACAGCCGATGATGAATTATGGGGTATCGATCGACAGGGACAGCTGTATCAAAGATATACCATGCACTTTTTTGGTACGCAAGCAACAAGAAAATCTCCTTCATACAGTCAACTTTTCCCTACCGATGATGACTGGGAACTTATTTAAGTATTTCGTATAGAAGATTAGTCTTCTGTTTTTCTTTCTTGAATCAGCTCTTAATATATCGCATGTTTGTAAATGGCGCGACTCTTAGTTTAGCGTACGTTTGAGAGAAGGTTGAAAAGTAGCAATCAATGCAAGTAACATTATAGAATGCTATCCCTGGCTGAGCTGGTCTCAGCTATGAGGGTTGATTCCCGTGGCTATTCAAATGATTCCGCATTTAAACTAGAATTCACCTTCGACTGTCAAATAGACGACCACCCTCTCAAACAACGACCAAGGCAAACTTCCATTAAGATCATGCATTTTGAATTACGTTCGTTAATTTTTCTCTTTGTTGCTTCAACATTATATTCCGTTTATCAATAAATCAGGATGAGCTACATCCTCACTATATATACAAGTGTTATAGATTAACTGCATGCTTTATTTAAGAATTGAGAACAAAATTACGTGACACTTCTGCTTCAACATAGATTTGAGCAAAATAAATTGAAATTAGAATATACGATTATTTATTTAAAATTTTGGGCTTCGTTGCTTTATGTTTAGATTTTCAATGTTTGTAACTAAATTTTCAATGGTATCCATATTTTTCATAATTAATATTTTGTAGGTTTAGTTTTGCAGAAATTACAGAGTGCGTTTTGTTCACTATTTGTTGCATTTTTATTTGCGTGAAACTTTAATAGCGCATTGAGTGGATGCAAATTGTAGAATGATGGCGTAGAAAATATAAAGATTTAACAGATCAAGCATGGCCTACATCAAATCTTATAAAATCAACAGCAATGTCTAAACTTTGTCTGCGATGAAACTTGTACGTCTTTGGCAAGTCATATCTTAATTCAGCAAGTACGGTTGGTATTGTGTTCCATTCCTTTGCTTTCTTTAATACGTGTTCCCTTGTTGATGTTTTATGCAATGAGTAAACAGATTCGGTTGCAGTCGAAATTGCCGTCTGCAAAAATTTCATATCGATACCTGGAAATGAAACGATGACGTCATTTAAAGAATGCAATGCACCTTGGGCTGACCAATTTGAACGTGGATGGAAAATACAGGTCAGTCTTTATAAAAATAATTATTGTTATTACCCTTATTGTTTTTTGTCCCAAAAGGAGGATTCATAATGACAGTGTTAACTATATTATTATTGCAAAATGGTAAAGCACTAGTTGTTAAATCACTTTGAATAAATTCAACATTTTCAATTTCAAAATCATCTTTATTCCTTGCTGCAACCTCAATGGCATCAAAATCAATATCAATGGCAATTACAAAAGCATCGAACATTGCAGCTCCAATTGATAAAATTCCACAGCCACAACCAAAGTCAGCTACAACTTTTCCTTTTAGATCATTATAACAGTTATTGATATTATACAACATATGTGATGCTATATGAGGTGTTGTTGCATACTGTTCTAGGTTAACTTTCGGTTCTTCAAACGTGTCCAATTGTTGCAAATAGCTCTCAAGTTCCTTTAGCCGCATCTCAAATAAATCTGGATCTTAATTAACAGCCTCCTTAGTCTATATCTGCTCCTGTTTTAGAGGCTTGTATGAAAGTTTTAGTGAAAGTAGTAGCTCAACAGATTTAGGCCACACCGAAAATTCGAAGAAAACAATTCAAAAATATTCTGAGGAGCCTCTACATCGGTTTGCAGCCTCGCTCTGATGTCGTAGGGGGGCGGTGTCGTCGAAAAGCTTCTTGAGGAGTTGTGAGCTGCGAGAGATGTTGGTTGCCCTTGAAAAATCAACTGCAAACATATCTTAATTAATTAAACACGAAAGACAATTTGACATTTCGAAATAGTTGTAATCCAACATGGACTTTAAGATGCGAGAACCCGCGGAAAAGGTAAGTTTATAATGTGACCATGTGGTTGGCAAAGACTTCCTGTCTGTCTGGGCCTAGATTAAATTTCATTCCGATGATGTCGTCACAGATTGTTTGGTATATTGTGCTTTGTGGTCGATGTTATCATTGCAATGGGCGTATTATAAAATTATTTTCATTTTTATTTGTTGCTGCAGGTATGCAAAAGTGGAGTTTTAGAATGGAAAGTATTTGCAAACGGTAAGAGATTTTTTCACGTGGGGGGAGGGGCGGGGTCGGATTGAGCACGTGTGCGGGGAACGTGTTCTTCAGGGGAAAGGGTGAAATGTGTTGTGAAGCGTGAAAACCATTCCTGAATTATGACCATTCAATTTCATCTTTTTTAGAGCTGCTAATGAAGAATACAATTATGAATGGTTTATTATTGATTTCATTCAATGGAAACTTGGTTTATCAAGATGGACAATTAAAAAATGTCAAACCTGAAAGTTTTCGCCAATTTCTCGGCATTTTCAATGACGCAGAAAAAGGTAACAAAGCTATCCTTTCCACTGTTGTAAAGTCAAAAATGTAAAGAACATATTTTCTGGAAAACATTTTCATTTTCTTTCTATAGATGGTCAATTATTTGAAAAAGGAATCACGCTGGATTTTGATGAATCAAACGAAAATATGTTTCAAACGATCAAATACACAATAACTAAAAAAAGCCGTCATAGGTTGGAATCTTTATTGAATGAACTTTTGTTTTTTCTCTTTCCCCTGATTATCATTCACTGCATTGTGCACATTTTCTTCCTTCTGTGCATGTTTATACCATTAATTTCCCCCCACCTTCCCCCTGTTTCACACACCCCATCCCTCTTCTCTCTTTATAAAATTTTTCACTTTCTTCCCCTTCCTTGCATATTATTGTTTTATCTTTTCCATCCCATTCTTGTTCGCTTTATTCTCCATTTCCGAGCCATTTTCCAAATCGTTTAGTTCATTTTATCTTTCTTCTTCCAGTTTATATGCAACTTCAAGAATGAACCAATTTGGTATAATTGTTATCAATTTGCCATATGGCATTTTAATTGGATCACATTGTCACCCTGTGACCTCAGCTGTGGCAGCCAATTACTTTGAAACTGTTGCAGATCTTTTAAGAAAATAAAATTCGATTTCTGTACATAACAAGGTATGTGAAAAATTTAAAATGTTTCATATCAACTTGTTGGATTCATTACCTCAAAACTCTTTCTACATTTGACTGAAGCACGCTACATTGGCGAAATTCGTCGAGATGCAGGGCTCGTAATTTTCAAATTATTTGTGTCTGAAGATTGAAATCAAATTGATCAGAAGCGTTTAGAATTTGTAAAAGTAGACCATCTGAAAGCTATTTCTATCACTTTCTTAATTTTGATTTTTTATTCCAATTGTCACTGGTCAAGAATATATAATAAATGATAATTAATGTAACCATGGCGCGTATTATTCGAACTTTAACTCTGTAATCCACTTACGTTACCTAAATATTTGCCAGCTACTTTATATGAACGTAAGTAGAGTAATAAATATTTAGTTACTTTGACGTTGATAAAATTTTTACATGTATAGTCTTACTTAACTATTAAAATTAAACAATATCTTTTTATAATAAATCCTGCTTTCCTTAATCAATTTCTAAGGATTAGGTTTTTCTTTTAAGATCATTACCTTTATTTTCCGTTTCGGTGTTTTGCCGATTTTGCACTTCTTTGAAAAAATAGAACCGATTCACTTTCCCACGCCACAAGCTCGAGACAAATAATATTTTTACTAAAACTAATCCTTGTTAAAATTTAATACGCTCCCTGAGTGTAATAAAATAAAGCAAGTCACGTCAGCTTTTCTTAAACCTTCAATTCCCAACAATTTAAGTAAACAAGACAGCGCTGTGAAGAAGGAAATAGCTTTGGCATTACTTATGCTGATTAATAAAGATACCTTTTGGTTGGCTAATCCATATTTCTTCTGCAATGAAACAACGTAGCTATAACAAAATTTGTTTGATGTTTTTGAGTGATAATAAATTCGCTTGCCATCAACTCGCTCATCGTGTGGCAATTGATCAGTGTATTTCAATATATTCGATAACAACAAAGAAAATGAATATTTTGGGGAACAAGAGAATGTTATGTGAACTTTAATATTATATGAAATGTATGATATATTTGAGGTTAGTTGTTAATATTTGGGTTGTTAAGTGGATAATGCTATTTATGATCGAAGTTGTGGATTTTATGTAGGTTGATAGAAAAAGAAGCTCGTTATCTTCTTTACATTAAATAGGCCTTTTATGCTATTATGTGGTTACTTTGTGTTTTTACGCTTAATGCGCATCGTGTGAGCTTCGCGTTGGTATGTTATTCATCTATTGTAAATATAATCAGTTGTTGGACTTCTCTTCAAGGTCAACCACATCTACAAAGAGTTTGATGCAGACTTGCACAGTATTATCATATTTTGGAGTTTGGAGTTTCCACGCTTTTTATTTTATTATTCACGCAAACTGAACACTGGTTTTTCGACATCAAAGCAAGGATTTCGCAGGTAACTATATGAGTTTATTCTTGTTTTATTGGGCAAACGTCTGCATATCTCTTCTTGTGAAACTATGAATTTTCTGATTAGCAACTCCAGACTGTTACACATGATAGTATTGTTACTTGATTGAAGTGAACTCGATGGAATGAAGCTAAATATATAAATGATTAAATAATTATAAAACTGTCTACACACGAGCAACAAATATGATCTTGAGACTATTACTATATCCTTGTATCACATCTGATATTTCAAATACAAATGTGGCTTTTGGAAAGATTTTCCCACGGGTATCGCCACTGTAGATGTTCAGGCACAGTTACATTAGTTCAAAGGTGGTGACATCCAAGTAAAAATTTTTCTAAGAAACCCCAACCTTTACTACCTGACTTTTACTTTCGCAAAACAATCCTTATCCTTTACAATATTCTACTTCGAATATATTTGAATTTCTAAGAACAGGAAATTTTGATCGCAAATGCAAAATGTCTTCCATGAGAGTGTTCAGTGCGGAAAGACTTGTTTCTTTAGAATTCAACTATTCTAATTACCCTATATTCGAGTGGTTAACTCGTTCTAACTAATTTCAAGATATTAAAGGGCAGTTAATAAAGCAATTAAAAGATTTCGCTGTCGGTTCTCTAGAATTGTAATACGAAATAAGAGATATCTGCTTACAAATTTCCCACGCTGTCAATCGATAGAATTTCACACGTGACAAAATGGTTATTAAAACAATCTTCTGATTGATATTCGAGCAAAGCAAAGTAAATAATCTACTGACTGCAATAGGAAGAATAATTATTGGTAATATTTGCAGCCATGATGCTTACGTTGCATCATAATTGATAAATTTGCCTGGTCAGTTTTGTATACTAATTTTATTTTGAGTCATTCGTTGGCGTCTGGGTTTTTTATTACTACTTTCCAGTCTTAGTTTCCAATCAATGATTGAATTAGTCTATAGTACTTCCACGTGGTTATTTATGTCAGCAATTACTACTTAATTACTGTCTGCTAAGTTGAGCCGTCAAAGTGTAGTAAATCTTTCGAAGAAAAGAGAACTGGGTCTACACGTGTTTCTCAGGTTAGAATGAAGTGTCTGTAGACTAATTTCATTATCTCGTGATCTTTCTACAAATAAAAGCACCATTCGCGATCATCATTTATCAATTATTCATTAATATTTTCCATTTATTTTTATGTTTTCTTTGCTTTGCTTGACAGAGAATTTGATTATGTTTATTAAGGTTAAATGTTTTTGGCCAATGCTTCGGTGATTTTTCAAATAAACCTTGAATCACATCCTCTTGCCACTCAATTCCACATGAAACAATTCATGATGATTATGATTTATAATTTGTGATGCTTTTTGTCAATTAATAATAATGAGAACGAACGATAAGTTTTCAGTTGAGGACACGTTGTAAATGCTAATTGGTCGGAGATATAACGATCTGTTACCATGATTGATGTGTTTCTTGTTAGCTCAACTTACATCCATTCAAGTATTGAACTTATTTCTTAACAGATGCTCCGCATATGGATCCCATAGTTTTCTTTAAGCTACTTTAACTTTGATACATATCCTATCGTACACAATCATGATTGTCTCATGTATGGGCTCCTAAAAAGGCCCTGTTTATCGTGAAGCAGTTCCGTATTTTCAATTAGCTGGCAAATCAAAGATTGTTGATAAATTTAGTTAAGAGAAGACGGTAACAGACTTGGTTGCTATGATAATAAATCTGGTTGCTATAGTTTTGCAACTGTAAGGCCTCGCGGTTTCACAGGTGACCCTCTCTCGTTTTTCTTTCATTTTGAACTAAATTAAAGCAGATCTTAATATAACTGAGGGTGAAGCACTTGCTTGCAAATAGTTAAATGGATCAAGTTTGAACATATATAGGACTGTCATGTCATTCTATTACTTATGGAGTTTTAAAACGTGTCTCCCCAGTTGATGATAAAAAATAGATTCTTCTAATCTGACAGTTTTCCATCCAACGTGTTTCATTTGTATTGTGAAGCAATGATCTTGTTTTTCACTTGTCAATTAATTGTTAGCCATTATAAGAGACTTCATTTATCACTTGCAGTACATTAAGACAGAAAGGCCACGCCAATCCGCAGGTGCTCTCTATTAATGTCTTCTCTTTCTTCTTTTCTTTAGCTTCACATTTTTTCATCATATCCATCGATTGAAGACGTTTTCATTAGCAAGGTATGTATCTTTTCTTGTTTATTTATTTATATTAGTAGCTACATTTTTATACCATTTAACAATAGCCTTACGGGTATTGTCTCTAAGTTTGAAAGACACTCCTTAAAGTCTTCTGTGTATAGGCTATGACTTTAGCGCACATGTATTCAGTTGTTATCATTAACTTACATCTTCCTTACTTCTAACTTTATATTTTCATGACATTGATAAGACATTCAGTTGTAGTATATGGTTTTAATTTCATGACGCTGCTCTTTTCGTGTTTACGAAGTAAAGAATTTTATCATGTTATTTTTAGCGGGGCAGTGAGCTCTTATCAACCCTTGTGCATGTATGCGGTCGGTTGTTTTCTCATTTCATGGTCAAAAAGTTCGTTTAATAATCAAAACACATGATTATGATAAATAACATTGACTAAGTCAGAATTATTATTAATCGTAAACTAAAAACTCACCAGACTGTGACAGTGTTCATTATAAACACTGTAGTTCTATATGTTTGTCCAGAAATTTTCTCACAGTTATTTTTTATCTTATTCAATGATGTTTTTTTATAAATAAAAGGTTTATCAGTAATGTTATTTTGAAAATAACGACCATCAAATATTTTCGTCGATTTGAATAGATTATCAGGCGAAATTTGCTGGGAAAATGTCAGGTCAATGGAAGCTGGGAAAATGGGAAAAAATGTCAGGTCATCGGAATTTCGTCAGTTTTGAAAAGAGGTATAACAAACTAACTGTTAAAGAAGGATCAGCTACTTTAATAAACAGTAAATCGAAAAGACGTTTGCCTTCTTGAAAGAGAACACGAATTAGTATGTTTAGTATCGAGTATAAATGCAATGTACAGGCAGAAAGAAGAACAAGGTGTATGTGGATATTTTAATATCCCAGATGTATGAAGCGTTTCCTCATTGAATATTCATCTGACTGATTCGATTTCTTGAAATTAGAAGGCAGTTAATAGTATTGCTATACAAAACGTGCTATTGGGCATATTAATTGTTCATACTTCTGCTCAGATGATATTGTGAATGTCTTGCCTAAGATTAAGATGGTTTAAGCTGATTTCAGTCTCATATGAATGCTTAGTTAAGAAGCAATTAAGGATGCAACGAGTTGTGGTTGGTTTATCTTAACTATAACGGCCATATGTTTCGAAGATGTTGCTTAAAGAGGATTATGGATTAACTTCTTCAACAAGTCAGTTATGATGACATTATATCTGCTGATGTTTATTACAGTTCTTTTATTTTAGACATTTTCTCAGCCTGTTATGGTCTTCAATATTTGTAATTTTTATCCAGTTCCACTTAGCGCATTAATATCATGTTTTTTAAATGTTTCCTGAATTTCTTGTTTTCAATTGCTGCGATTATAATTGGGCAGAACGTTGTTTGTGATTCTACCTTCCCTTACAGCCACAACCTACATTGTTTATTATCTAAGATTAACTCTAAATATTCAATTTTATAGGAGGATCTAGTATGGCTAATCTGTACTATTGACCAGAAGATATTGCCGATTGAAATACAGTTGAATGTTCTTATCTTTGTAAGTATGCAAGTTTTGTCTCCAGCATTACAAATGATTGTCATCCCCTTTTAACACATTGCAGCATTGCAGCATTTTAACATCTGAAACGCATTGGGACGTTGAACAAAGACTTATGCAATTCTATTAACCAATAAGAAGATCAGCTTGTTTATCTATAATGGAAACATGGCATAACTATATCCTCATTAGGTGTCCGTAATTAACCTATGAATGCATTTCTAAATGAAGAATGTAATTCAATGCTTTCCACCATGTTGCATCTGTCTTCACTCTGTGGTACATCATCTTGAAGCCATGAATTCATGAATATATGAAAACCGACCCCCCAATGTTCGATCTAACTTTAATTGACTACATTAATAAGGAAGGACACTCACTGGATATATTAGGCATGATTTGATGACCTAGCCACAGCATTGTTGAACTGCAAGATTTCTGTATGATGAATCGAGATATACGTGGATATACAGTTTGTGCATACCTGTGGTAACCAACCTGGCCTGATGAAGTTTGTTGATGTTTATTGCTATTATGAAATGAAAACCATGGAGAATGCTGAAGTATATAATTACCTGTTTATTTCCATTATAATTTTCAGCAATGGTTGATGGTTCTTGATTAGGTTGGTCTGTTTTCTTTTGTCTTACCACCTGGACTTAATTTGGCACTGTCTTCTGCATCTGCCTTTTAATTAGAATGAAATTTCCTCCTGATTTGTAATATGCACTGTCTAAAGCAAGCAATTTTAGTTCACCATGTTTCACATTTATGCAGGAGGGATTTTGATTTTGTTTATTATTACAAGCATCGATCACTTGTCAAAGCCGTTACCACTGCAAAACAGATTTATTACGTAACTTATCGATGCATTTGTTTTAGTGATCATTGTTTTCTTTTGTTTGTAAAGACAGGTAACGGATCAGTTGCCAATGCCTTGTATGTTTGTTATAATAATACGAAATTTAAGCGAAATATCTGCGCATTTACATCATTCAATCTTTTTATTTTAGGTTTTTTTCGTTTGGAAAATGAATATCTCCATATTTGCATCATCAATTTGTTTGTTTATCTTCATTAATTCCATCAATACACTTGGTAAGTTACATTCTTATCTTTATCTACTTACTCGTTAGTTTAAATTTGTTGCTAGGTATCCAGATACAATGTTACACGTCGTTTTGTATTCTTATTTGGTGAATGTAATAATTTTATGTTTCAGACCTTGGATCATTAAAATGGAAACGCATTAATAACGAGTTAAAGAATCTGATGAAGACCAATGCAAAATCGTTGAAAATGAAAAACGTAAGTGATATAATTCTTTCTTCTTTTCGTGGAAGAAGCATGCTCTTTTCCCACGTGTTAGCCGTATAAATTATTCATTTTAATGATGTGATGTGACAAGTAAAGGGTAGTGGACAAGCTATATTTATACACAATATGAAGAGAAGAGAAGCCATGGTGGTTGAATGACGATGGTCATATGACGAATGCGCAACTTCGACCATTATTGAATGTAGTGAGACCTTCACATGGTGTGCGATATGGGGCAGCTAACATCTGCTGGAATGCTAACCACATTATTAATTAGGCAAAACAAATAAAAGCATGCAATTGTCAACCTACGCCAGTCTAAGTTCACGTATTCTTATTGTTCAAATATCAGCCTCCTAACATCATAAAAAATGTATATTTATTTACGAATTGGAATTGAAAGAGAGTTCTCTTGATTTATAATGGGTTTAATGCGAAAAAAAGTAAGCTTGTTTACGAACATGCAGATTGAATAAGTCCAGCTGTTTGTATTTATTGGATTAATACGAAACCCGCCTGCATGGCACACTTTATGATACATAGCCCACAAACCACATTAATATGCCCCTAAGTCAAGGTTTATTCAAACATTCATTCTATTAATAGCAATGCAATTACCCGCTTGCAGCAATACAACAAGAGCTTAGCTATTTATTCATCATCAAACATATAAAATCATGTTGTCGTTTTATAAAGGTGGAAAATATGAAGAATGCAGCCAATTCTGCATATAAACATTTTGCATATAAATTAACAATCTTCTTTGTGGACACTTTAATATTCATGGTAATCTTTGATAGATTATTAAAATCATTTACCACGATTTCATAGGCACGCAAACCCCTGATAATCAGTCAACAACCGTTACCGTTGGTATAATTGGTTCGAGGGACACTGTTTTGATTATTGGTTCAGTTTGCACTGCATGAATATTCAATTGAACGAAACCTTTAGTGAATATATTCCATGTGACTGTTTCATAAATATGTCACTGAAATAGTATGGCTAGCAGGTTTCGTGTCAACTGCTCTTGTGGCTTGCTTTAAGCATTCATTTCACCCTCATTTTGACCATTTGGTCCTGTGGCCCTGTCCATTATATGGAAATCATTCATTAAAAGTGGACATTTTCGAAAACAGAAGAGCACATGTCCCTTGGTTCGACTTCCAGATAATGAAAAACATGTTTAGACTGGGACTTTGTATTTGTCTTCTGACCTAAATTGCAGACCATGGCCACCTGCCTGAAACACGATTAATCCTTTGATCACAGCATATTAGTTGCGATGAAGAATAGAATCAAAGAATCGATTACTAAATCATGAAAGACGCGCCATTCTCTTAATGTGCGCGCGCGTCCTACTTATTCATCATCTTACTAGCCAACATGCAGTATGGCATAAACTGCAAATTTATTATCTTATTTACATGTTCAGCCGCCAGTTGTCGAGTATGTGATGTCGCGAGCTGAGCAAAGTTTTCCGCGTTGTGTGTGCATAGTCATTAACAAATTTAAACATTAGAAATGTCTTTGAAAGCATCGGTTGTGTCCATTGAAGACGTTTAATTTAATGTTTTGTTGCACGTGCCATAGATAAACAAGCTAATTACAAGGGATTGTTTATTAGTGCGGGTTGTAATACCTGCTATCAAAACAAGTGCACGCGAATACAAAACTGGTGGTTGTGTTGTATCATTTATAATGATGATAATGATGATTCTGTAGCTGTCAGTTTGAGCACACGGGTCCATATCTGATCTGTCATGTTTTTCATTGTCGTGACCAAGATTTTCGTGCATTCTCAAGTGAAAGCATAACATATTAATAGCCAACGTTCTTTAATAATTTATATAATATATATATATATAAACAAGAATGAGATGTATATATATATATTGGACATATACTTCAGCCAGTTCATTAACGATTTATCATGAGAAAATTCATCCCTTTTCATAGGCGCATTGACTTTGTTGGTTTAAACAATATGAATTAATAAGCTATGAAACAATAGCATTATGTGCAACTATTCACGAAATTGTCCAAATTTGTTTTATTTTGTTATCAACATAATCATAATTTTGGTCAACAGCAATGGATAATGGATTCAAAAAGATCTTTGCGACTTTGGGCCTATGTGTTTGGGGTGGGTGGGCCTATGCGGCGTTTTGCTGCATAACATGTTTGGCATTGTAAGAGCTCGAAGAATTGATTTAAATCCGGTATTTTTATTGATAGATTTAATGGAATTGAATACAAAAATGCAGCTGGTCATTCGTTTGTTCAATTCAAATAAATGAATTAACTTGCTACATTTATAAAAAGGAGGGATATCTCCATGCCCAACTTTCTATTGTTCTCATTATTAATGTCCATCTATCATTTTATTGTTCACACACCTGCTTCTTTCACAATCGAATTCTTAATGCTTAAAATGATCCTCTTCAAATTTCACAAATCTGTCTCGGGGGTTCAATGTTTTCTCAATTCAATTAATGATGGAATTATCTTTGAGAAATATTTTGTACTACTACTGTAATCGGATTTTGCACGTGTATGCTTCAATATATCCTAATATTGTTAAATTAGTTCATTACAATGGCTCAACCTTGTTCTACTCGCACTTATATAGGTTTCGGGATGTAAATTACTTTCCACAACATTGTCTGTTTTATCATTTTCAGTATATTTTTTTTGTTAAAAAGACTAACACCTGACCCATGAATCAATCCTCAGAATTATAACAATGTACCACGAGGTGCAAAATAATATATTGGAAAATTCATTGTTAAAATAATTAAATGAAATCGTTTGATCTCTTTGTTAATCATCGATTGTTAAAAAAACAATATCCATGTCGTTTTTCATTTAACTCTGTTCATAACTGGGTTGCATAAGGTCTGATATGTTTTTATTTTGCCGTCTTGAACATGCTTCATTTTACAAGATCTTATTATCAACCTTGTTTATTTCCCCGGCGAGAAATGAAAATATTTACACGAAGAACTGTTCTTTTTGTCGAGTGATAAATTCTTTGGGGGCTTCTTTTCTTTACATATTTCAAAACAGGTGGCAAAGTTCAGAAAAAGCCCTAATCTTTCTGTAAAAACCTAGAAACGTGTTTAATTATTTTTGTTTTAATCAATTAAAAATTGCGAAGCTGAGTAAACGCAACTGCAAGTTGTTCATGTTTATGTCAGTTCGCTTATTTCACCACAACCACAATTTCCATCAGAGGATTTCACAGGTCTGAAATGCCCTGCGATTTCCTAATAATTACAGACATGGTGCATAACACGCTTTAAAGTTAAGCCCAGCATTTCCTTATAACTTGAAATTAATCAGGTTTCTGATTAGCTAGATGTCTCATTACCACCTTACTGTATCGCACACCATCCTGGGTGTAATACATTATATTTTATCGTGTGTGAAATAGGTGATCTTTGTTGATTCTCCCATCTCAGCATATTCTCAAGTTGAATACTCAGTTATCCAACTGAATACGAAAACATTGATTAACAATCTCATGCTAGCTATTTTCAAGTTCTCTCGAATTTTCCCACACTTTCCAGCTTTTGTTTACATTTTAAACTAAAAACTACCAGAATTTGATTGATTTTCTTATCTTCACTACCATTCACTTATTCATTTGACTGGTCGTAAATGTTTCTGTGTAGATATAAAAACGTGTTTTTTATCATTGTTAAATTGAACATATAAGAGTAATAATGGTTGCCCTGTGGCAGCTGTATTTGTGTTTGAGTTCGAAGTGATTCGGATGAACTCAAGCAGTTCGAACGCTGACAGTCAAGATGAAAACAGTGTGCGCGTGCTGCAAACATTCTCCACGCGTGCTGTGTTCAACTTAGCGGGGCTCACTGTTACTACACTTCATCTATATTATTATTCCTATTGTCTGTTATAACTGCTCTATTTTGATTACCTTATTTATTTCATAAGAAAACAGATTGGGTTATGTTTCAGTGATCCCTTTCTTCGCTGATTCAGTGCACGCGTTGTCGCACTTATTAGTCAATATGGGTCAATATCAACATTATCCTCCAAATAGGTCATTCACCAATAACAAGGATGCAGTTTCCCCATTATATTATTATTACCATTATAATTGTGATCACCCGGCCAAATGTGTATTATTTCACTTGTTTATTATGTCATGCATCATGGCTGATACGTGTCCCCCCGTTCGCATGTGCTTGCCTTGTCTGAAAAACACGAGAGCTATTGAATTAAAGCAATCAGTTAAATAAACGAAACTAAGAAATTTTGTAATTAGATATACTTACAAACCATCTGCTCGGGCTTTCTTTGTTTAATTTCTCTACTTTTTAATTTATTTTCCATTTTGTATATTAAACTAACTGCTATAAACGCAGAGGTGTGACGAGTGCGCATGCGTTGTTGTATGCCACCGCGCCCCAAAGGGATATAAATGAAAAGAAGCCGGGCCTTGGTTGGTCTGATGATCATTATTATTATTATGTTTAAAATATTCAATAATGCAATCGCACTGTCGTCCGTCAGTCATTCACTTGTGTTTATTGGATGATATGCGTAGCACGTTGGTCTTCAGCTTAATTCATTTTATCAATATTTCAATTTAATGCCGCGAACAAAATATGGATATTATGCTGCGATAAGGCATACTGTATTAACGAAAAGATGAAGTTATTTCGGAAATGCAATTTTCTTGGCAAGATATTCGATTTTGCAGTTATAGTTGCGTGTATTTTATGTTTTCAAGCTAAGGTTCGTCCAATCCTTCCTTCGTTCGCTGTGTTCATTGTAAAGCTACCTATCTATCGCCGTGCAGATAATAAAAAACTTCACCGAGAGGGTTTACTGAAATATCACTGCAGTCGTTTTGGAAAATGTCGATAACAACTTCTTTTTATTATAGGATGTAATTGGAACAGGATCTTTCGAATTGCAACTGGTTGCTATACAGAATGTGGCTGGAGAGCTGAGAAATGGGTCGTGTTGTGATGGAAGTCATTCAATTTATTTTAATAGTAAACGATGTTTGAACCCTTGCGATACTTATTTCAAAATTTGTGTGAAACGCTATGAGTCAAGTCGAACAAATTCAGGAGCATGCAGATTTGGAACAAGAACTACTTCAGTGCTTGGTGGGAATTCATTCAACATCGATATCATAAACAAAAACAGCACCACATCGATATTTCACAACACTACTACCAATCCAATCGTACTACCTTTTACATTTTCATGGATGGTAAGTGTAATTTTAATTTTCTATTTTCACTTTGCTTTGCAATCATCCTTCATTCTGACCTTAGTATTGTTGTCTAAACTGTTCAAGACGACAACCATAAATTATAAATTACTAACCAGTTGGTTATGATTATGTCTATCTGCCCCTAATGTTCGATTTATTTTCACGGAGAAGAATTGCGAGGATATTTTACTCGCAAAAACTTGTTTGAAAAATATTGAAAAATAGTTGTTTGAAAAGTTAATGACAATAATTTTTGTCGAAAACACTATCAGGTTGAAATGAGTGAATTTGATTTCAACCTTTTCGGAAATCCTATCTTATTAAATGCCCATATTCATCAATAATAATTTATGTGTTGTTGTAGAAGATTAGTCGCACCTAAAATTATTTCATTTATCTATCTAACAAACAAGAATCCCATTTGAACAAGTTTGTTGCTTTTATTTTGTTCTTACAAACTAGCCGTCCACGTGCCTCCTAACAATTTGTTTTCATTTTCTCTCAAAACAAGTGGCACAATTCATTTCCCTCGCGGTTCAAATTCGTAATCATGGTTTTATTACGATTCTGAGCAAGTACACGTGTGGACTTTGGCGCCAAAACTTATAATCTCCAATGTGAATTATGGAAGATAGTTTGCAGCCAGAGTTGATGTTTTATTCCTTCTGGTCGGTTTGGGGGGAAACTCGACGAATTAAATACAGCTGTATTTCAAGAACCAATGAGATCGTACATTGGGCGATACTTTACTTGTTAGAATCAATATTGAAGAAAACTTTAAGTTTAAGACCTGCAATATTCAATACGTATGTGTACCTAGGAATAAAATAAACTCCACTGAGCCACGTGTATACCTTTGAAATTGTTTTTCTGCAGCTCGCGACGAGTTGAATCAACGAGACTATAAAATTTGAATAACAATATTATTACGCATGGATCATCCGATTGCTCCATGGGAAACCATTCAACCTCCACCTGCCTATGCGAAAACTTTCTTGCTCACGCCCCCTTTTTATACTACATTGTCCCAGACAAAAGAGAGTATTGCTGAATGAATTTTTCTAAACCCGATAACGTAAATAGGGGTATCATTTCACGGATCAAGTGAGCACGCATTTTATCTTTCTTTTGTTTCATTGAGTACATCCACGTGGCTAATTGTTCTATTCGATTTGGCGCCAAATTTCGTATTTATTTATCGTTTGTACTCTTCCAGAATATCCAACTTATTCCACGCATAACAAAGTAAATATAAATTGAAAGCGAACAAAAAAAGTTGACTTAGTTTATCAAGGAATTTCAGAACTTCAAAGTGTTCTTATTTATTTTGTCATGAATGGGAAAATGTAATGGTTTCGGACATTGATCAAATTGAAAAACTTTTATTTCTCTCTGTGATGAAAGTAGCTATATGTGCGTACTTTATAATAACAAATGATAACGGGCTTATATTTATGATTTGTACATTATTAGATTACATATGCTTTGATCATCGATGTTATGGATAAGGATGATGGCGACCAATCCGGTAAGACTAAACCTGTATATTTGTATATTATATTATTTTGTTGATTAACAAAGCTATGTTTACCAAACTTGGGTCTACGTAGTAGCTACCAGTGGCAGGTTACTGGTATGGTTTATTTCATCAAAACAACAAAAACAACTTGAAGTACACACGATCCTCTGTTACAACACATTGAGTTTTTTCGCACAGCAACCATTTGCAATCTGCAGAAATTGTAGTATGCCCAGTTAGATTCAAGATTGTTTAACCGAGTTGTTGTGCATTTTCAACATGGACGATTTACAGACTTCTAGCATAATTATGTCCATTAAAAACCCATTATAAATTGAACGACGTCACTGCCCAAATCAAATCCGCACAAACATCGACATTTCTACTTTTGTAGGAAAATGCCAATTCAACATGAAGCTGTTTCAAATTCATAAATATATATTCAGTATAGTTTATAAATAGACAATATAGACAAGCCTCTTTCTGCAAGCAACTAAAAGTTTAATGAGCTCTGAAAATAGCACAACTTATTTATATCAGAACATGGATTAATTTTAAGTTCTCTTTCTAACGAAGCCCTACAATTTTTTATCATTGCATGTAACAAATTTTGTATTGACTTTTTCCATAGAATTAATCGATAGAGTTATCCATACTGGGATTCTGTTACCGAATGAAACTTGGAAGCGTCATGTATACAATGGGCCTGCTGCAACTTTGCATTATAAATTAAGGCTTGTCTGTGATGAACACTATTATGGCCCATCATGTACAATATATTGCAGACCGCGAAATGATAATCATGGTCACAATAAGTGCGATAGTAACGGTAATAAAGTTTGCCTTCCTGGTTGGAGTGGACCATATTGCAATATTGGTATGTAAAACTCCCTTGCTCGAATTTCTCATTTCTTATTTACGTTCGTTGTAGCTACTTGTATGTTGGTGCATGTTGCTCTTTCTGTCAACATGGGTTTGATTATTTCAAGGTCTTTAATCTATTATATATTGATGATATGAGCATTCATAATTATGATGATCAAGTTGAGGAAATTACATGTTTAATGATTATTGCATTTGTTGTCATTTGTAGCTGTATGCAAAACAGGTTGTGATCCCGACCATGGTTATTGCAATCAACCAGGAGAGTGCAGGTGGGTTAATTTCTTTTGTTTCTTCATGTTTATTAGTCGAATTCTCGTAAATTATGCAAATATCTCATCAATACATTTGGTCCAAGTATTGCTGTGCTGGAACCACCATTGTTGTTTCATGTTCCAATCTTTCTATTCAATACAAGTCCTTGCATAGTCAATAGAGATAACTTGTTTATCATCTCGCATAACAAATGATGCGACCAAATACCTAACTAAGTTCTCTTTCTTTACAAATTTAAGATGTCAAGATGGTTGGAAAGGAGATTTATGTGATCAATGTCAGACGCATCCAGATTGCGTTCATGGCTTTTGTACAACTCCATGGAAATGTGATTGTATGTCTGGTTGGGGTGGCGTATTTTGCAATCGAGGTGAATATTTGTTTTTTCAGAGTCAATACAATTACAGTTTCACAATACAAATGACTAACTGGGTGTTTTTTCTGAATAGATTTGCAAATATGTCGCCATCAGCCATGTAGAAATGGAGGTACCTGTCTTAACACAAACCCTGGTAATTATACATGCTACTGCTTGCCTGGGTTCAGTGGAAAGAATTGCGAAAGAGGTAAATTTATTTCCTTTGGATATCTTAAAGTGGAATGCTATTCTATCCTTAGAGGCACGACGATTATACAAATAAGTTGAAATTGTTTCGATATTATGAAACCATAATTGTATTTATTTTCATTGCAGAAAAGGACGAGTGTGCATCTAATCCTTGCATGCACAACTCAACATGCATCAACAGACAAAATGGATACCAATGCATATGTTCTGCTGGATTTGACGGTGTCAGATGTCAAAATAGTAAGTTCTTCTACACATTTTGTATCTGGCATTTTTAACTTTGACAATCTTATATCAATTTGATATTAAATAACCTTCAATTTTTTCTCAATAAAGATATTGATGACTGCATTGGTATTCCGTGTCAACATGGTGGAACTTGTCATGATAAAGTCAACGGATTTTCCTGTAGTTGCGCGCAAGGGTGGGAAGGAATTCGATGCCAAAGAAGTGCGTTTGTTTTCTTCTTTCTATGTTCTCACGAAATCATCATAATAATCATCATGATCTTACTGAGTTTTTTTTTATCACAGATGTTGACGAATGTTTATCAAGTCCTTGTGTCAACTCACTGAGCTGTTCAGATTTGGTTAATGATTATGCTTGTCACTGCAAGCCAGGATGGAAAGGAAAGAACTGCAATGAAGGTACTTCAACTTTTCATTGTCATATTTACTGTTAGATTAGGTTAGATTAGATTAAAGTGAAAACTATTGGAGAAGCCTGGATTTATGACGCAACTTGTCATTCTTCTCTTGATGAAGATGCAATCATTTGAGATCATCTTTTATTGTCATCGTTATTTGGATTACAGATATCGTTGATTGCCAAGGACAATGTGAGCATGGTGCACAATGCCAGGATCTTGAAAATGATTATCGTTGCGTCTGTCCTGTTGGGTTTTCTGGTAGAAATTGTCAGATCAATGTAAACGATTGCCAGAGTAATCCATGCATGAATAATGGAGTTTGTTTGGATAAGGTATCTGCATATCAATGTGTTTGCCAAACTGGTTTTTATGGTAACAGATGTCAATATCACACAGATGAATGCCAGCCTAATCCGTGTATTCATGGTGTCTGCACAGATTTAAGTCATGATTATCGTTGCGATTGTCAAGTTAATTGGGCTGGTAAGAATTGCTCGATTTTAGCAAGTAACATACCCGGAAGTAATTGCAATCATAACCGATGCCAGCATGGTTCAACGTGTGTAACACTTGCTAATTTACAATTCAAATGCGTTTGTCTTCCTGGCTTTACTGGCGGATTCTGTGATATTGATATCAACGAATGCTTGAAGAACCCATGCAAAAATCATGCAACATGTATTGACAGAGTGGATGGGTTTCAATGCGCATGCCCTGCTGGCTTTCAAGGTGAATTATGTGACAGAAATTACAATGATTGTCTTCCAAATATATGCCAGAATGGTGGCACCTGTATTGATCGAGTTGATGGGTATAAGTGCCAGTGTAAACCTGGATACACTGGTGTCAATTGTACTTATAACATTGATGAATGTGCAAATGTAAATTGTCGTAATGGTGGATCATGTATGGACCTTATCAATGGCTTCAATTGTAAATGCAGGTACGCATTGGCTGTTTTCACACGTATCTCGTTTATTTTAGCATTTTTCTTTGATTTTCCATGTTGTATATTTCATTGATCTTTATTGTATATTTCTGCACGTGTTGATAGGCATGGCTTCTCTGGACGCTATTGTGAAATCCAAGAAAGATTTTGTCTGAGTCAACCATGTAGAAATAACGGGACATGCATTGAGCGATTGGAAACATACAATTGCAACTGCAAGAAAGGTTTTGCAGGAAAACATTGCGACATTGATAAAGATGAATGTTCTTCATCTCCATGTTTAAATGGAGGAACATGTGCCAATCTCATTGGCCGTTTTAATTGCAAATGTCCAAAAGGATTTACTGGTGCAAGATGTCAAATTCCTATTAACAGTTGTGCAACATTTGTATGCGTAAATGGTGGAACATGTTTGAACCAACAGAGTGGGCCAAAATGCATTTGTAAGCCAGGATATTATGGCACAAACTGTCAAACAGATACCAATGAATGTGCATCACACCCATGCTTAAATGGAGGAAAATGTTTAGATCAAGAAAATCAATTTATTTGCCAATGTCCAAGTGGAACAAGAGGAAAATTTTGCGAACTTGGTACGTGTGGAAATTTTAATATGTTTCACGCATTTCACATGATACCATCTTCCGTCTTATGTGATGGCTTTCCTGACTGATGATAATGTTAATTTTCTGTTTTCAGTGACAAACAGCTGTTCACGTGTTCTTTATGGAAATTCAACGCGTGTTATAAACACTGGTGTTTGTGGAAAACATGGAACATGTAAAGTGTTGGTACAAGGTGGATTTCACTGTACTTGTGATCCAGGGTGGACTGGTCAAAGATGCGAAACAAGTTTGTGATTTAATTAGTTTTTCTTCGTTTATATTTTTACTTTCATCTTCTTGTTAGCATATTAAATATTGAATGTTATTGATCGTATGAACTATTTTCGATTGTAGATATAAATGACTGCGCTAACCACAAGTGCCAAAATGGTGCAACGTGTATTGATGCTGTCTCTTCGTATCAATGTTTTTGTCGTGCTGGTTTTGCTGGAAAGTATTGTAAAACAAATGTCAACGAATGCCGAAGTAGACCTTGTTTAAATGGTGGTAATTGTACAGATTTGGTTAATGACTTTGTTTGCCATTGCAAAAAAGGTTGGAAGGGAAAATATTGCTCATCTCGTAAGTTGTTCTTTATCTCTTTTCTCTTTATATTAATTAAATTAAGCTTAATTGATGATCCATGATCTGTGTACATCAAATGCGATTAAACTATTGATTGACAAATTTGATATGTATTTTTATTTAGGTATATCTCACTGTGATGGTAATCCTTGTAATAATGGAGGCAAATGTGTCGATACTGGTTCATCGTTTCATTGTGAATGTTTTTCGAAATGGAAGGGAAGAACATGCAACGAACCTGCAGATATATGTCAGCCAAGTCCTTGTAAAAATGGAGCAGTTTGTCTCAATAATGGTGGAACATTGTCATGTTCTTGTCCAGAGGGATTTGAAGGCATCTACTGCGAGAAAGGTTCGTAGCTTTACTCTAACTGGAACATACAAGTTTAAGAAAATTACTTATACGTTGTATTGACAAACCATTGTTTTTGTGTTCAGATAAAGACAATTGTGCACAGAACCCCTGCTTTAATGGAGGCAAATGTATCGATGGCCCAAATTGGTATCAATGTAAATGTCCTGCTGGTTTTGCTGGAGTCGATTGCCGTATTAACATCAATGAGTGCAGTAGCTCACCATGCACAAGTGGTGTTGGTGCTAAATGCGTCGATGGTATTAATAAATATACTTGTGTTTGTCCAGAAGGAAGGACGGGAAAGAAATGTGAAAGTAAGCATTGCATTCTTTCCTTTTATTGAGTATTACAATTATGAATTATGTAGAAGTAATTTTGCATCCAGTGAGTTTATGATAAATTAATTTTGAATGTATTGAAATTCTAGCTGTGATCCAAAATGCCAAGTGTCTTGTTGGAGATGTTTTTATGGCTCACAACAGAACATGGCAAGAAGAATGTAATACGTGTACATGTGAAAATAAGAAAGTAACATGCACGAAAGTATGGTGTGGACCATCAAACTGCCTTGATCCGAAGAACAGTAACATCTGCCCGAGTAATCATCCATGTAAGAAGAAATCAGACAGGATTTGCTTGACACCACCATGTGTTGATTGGGGTCAATGTGATGGTAAATTTGCAAGCATGAATCAAGGAAGTTGCACCCCATCTACAGAAATGTCTAAGCTCACAGATGATTGTGCCAAGGTTAATATTGTTTACGATGCAAGAAAGATGCCAAAAGGAACGATGCTGGAAGATTTTTGTCACAATTTAAGATACATGCCTTTGTTTAGAGCCTATGCCAAAACAGGATCACTCAAAATTCAATGCGATGGAGCAACAATCACTGGGAATAGTACCAAGTCGAGCATTACCGTTTCAATCAAAAGCGATGGAACAAATCTGGCGCCCAAAGCTGCACTGGAACTTGCAAATTATGTTCGAAATTCACCAACTAATTCAACGATGTATAATGTATTCATTGCTGTTGTACAGATAACTGTAGAACGACCTTTGATTCTCTCTTATCATGCGACTAAAGGTAATTGATTATTATCAATATAATTGTTAAATGTCATATAAATACTGCTTTATTTAGTTGACATGTTTTCATTCAAAGTAACTATTGTTTATGATTTATGTTTCAGGTGCAGGATTTCTTATTCCACTTGTTGCTTGTTTGGTTGCCTTTGCTGCATTGCTCCTCGTTATTCTTTGCATTACAACACGAAGGCATCGAAATAAGGAGATAGAGCACACAGAACAAACCAGAGATAAAGAGGAATCTGGTTATTTTGCAAAGACAAGAAATAATTGGCAGCGTAAAAGACGAGATAAAAATGTATGTCGTAAAAGTAAGAACATATTAAATAAGTCAACAAGGACTACTAATACACCAACTGAGCTTACAGATTTGGGACCAGAGATCAGTTCATCTTCAAATTCATCATGTTCATCTCCTGAACCATACGAAGAATCAAATGAATCAAATGACAATCGTATTGTTGCAAGTGTGCGAGCAGCTAAATATGTACAACAACAAATAGAAGAGTCTTTGCGACAGGAACAACAAGGGCAACAAGAAAATGATCATGAAGATGACGACATTGATCAAATTAATCAATTGGAAATCACCATCTAATTAATTGAATAGTTTTATATACGAAACTGATGATTATCTACAATCGTCAATGCATCGCCTGACAGTTGGATGTTTTGGTGAGAAGCAAAATGTCAATGCTGATTGTTGTGAAGATTGCTTCTTTGCACAAGAAGAGATTCGAATGTTTATGATTGGCTGGCTGAGAATTGATCTTATTTGATTGGCTAGTTTTGTGTGAATTGGAAAGGCTTGAAAATATTTTAAATCCTCGACAAGAAAAAGGTGAGATTTGATGAAAACGGGATTGATTTGGTGAGTGTTCTGAACTATATCCTTATAAATGTATATACAGAGTTATATAAAGGGATATTTATTCCTAAGCTGTCTCTAAATTATGAAGAGATAATTTAATTGTAAATATGTAAATCGAATTATTAGTAGGAATAAATTATGTTTTTGTTGTCGTTCTTGTTAGCAATGAAGTATTCTATTACCGATAGATTTTAATTTGAGTTGTTGTCAGAATATTTCAAACCTTTGCTAAAGGCGAATTCTCTTTCAATTAACTTATTCTCTCCATCCCTTTATATCGTTTTATATCACAAATTCCCATGAAATGTTTCATTTCAAATCAAATCCAAATAACACATAAACAGCCATTAAAAACGTATGAAATTCCATTGCCCTTCCTTGTTCAAATGTTTGTCTGGAAATTAGAGTTTGTTATTTCACGATGATCACTATGTTTACGAGTATTATATCGTTGTCGTTATTATTGTTATTATTATTGTTGTTGTTTGAATATGTACAAAGTACCATTCTTTATTTGATTTATTTTCACGTTTATGACACTTCAGTTATTATTGTTTATTTAACGTACTTTTCAATTTATTGTTTTATTGGCCCCGAGTAATAAATTTCTTATTCAACTAAAATTTGCCAAAATAATTACACCAATTCATACAGTCTCTATTTGACTGGTAGAAGAGTAAATGTTTTTAATTGTTTGGTTGCGTTTTCATTTGACTAATAATAATTAATAACTTAGATGGTTTATTGCTTCTGTAATTTGCTTGCATTTCAGAAAGGTATCAACGTAAAATGCTGGTATTCTATGGAAGAAAAATATTTATTTTTAATCATTAATTGTAATACACTGTAACATTGAAAGAAATCGCTAAAGCTAGATTCGTAGAAAATGTTCGTCTCTTTTTGTCTTCGTTTACATTCCCTCAGTACAATCATATTTAAGAATTATAGATATTATAAAAAAACTCTATTATAAAAAAACTAACAAGAATTTATTTTGTTCTCAGCAGCAATTGATGTTGTTTGACAAATTTGAAAATTATAACAAAGCAATAATCATTTAGAAAGCAACAAGAAATCAATGGTAAGGTTATTTGAGTTATTTTTATTAAATTTAAAGATGAAATTCTTGTTGGCATTTATCAGCAATCATTTTGGCAATGGCAAGTGAGGACGTTGCAGCGGGTGATGGCGCATTCCGGACATGCAATATTCTGTTCGTCATTGAACTTTTTCCAACATCAAACACAAAGTCATCAACTAAATTTCCATCTTTATCAATCGCTTGTGCGCGAACACCTGATGGACCCCTAGAACAAAATAATCAATTATGATCAACACCATTACCTCCACCACAATATATGAATGCTAGATAGGGAGCTGTGCGTCCCAAAATAAAATATCAGTTAGTTGCTTGGTTGTACCTTAAAACATCTTCCGCGTGAATGTCAGGTATGTACTTTTGCAACAGTTTAACTTGTGCTCTTAAATCAAGACTGCGATAAAATTCCTCAGCACCAAACTTCCAATGCTTCCAAATTAGTTTCTGTAAACCCCTAGAAATCAAATATCAACTTTGATTTCATTATGCGTCAGAAAATGCTGTGTGCATAAAACATGGTTTATTTGAAAATATACCTTGAAGTCAGCGATTCAATTAAATCATTGAAATTAAAATCAGTAATTTTGTATCCTTCTCTTTGAAACGCAAGAACAGCATTAGGTCCAAGCCAGATTTTACCATCCATGCGAGGTGTAAAATGAACACCGAGGAATGGCAGATTTGGATCTGGTACCTTATAAAACAAACAACCTTCTTGTCACTAATGGCAATTACCATAAATTATACGTGTAAATATTTAATTTGTTTACACTCACAGGATATATATTTCCTTTAATCATATGTTGTTTTTCTTCTTTGAGCACAAGATACTCTCCTCTGAATGGAACAATTTTTGGCTCATTACTGCAACCTGAGTTCACCGCCAAACGATCAGAATATAATCCTCCACATGTGAGTACATATTTACAATTTATTGATTGCTGAAAATATTAACAAGATCACAATTAGAAAGTCTTAAGCCTCTGCTACTTCTCACCCTGAAATACCAATAATAATTGACACACACATTTTTTGTTGAATGAATTCTTATAGGGTAATTTGTACCTAAAAGAAAAGCAACATAGTTTGATAAACCAGAACTGTAATTATCATATAATAAACGTTGGTTTTTATAATTCTGCCTTGAGACTCTCTTACTATTGGCTTCCTTATCACCCTGCTCTAGATTTGGATGAAAACCATCAACCTACAAAATAAGTGAATTTTCACATCAAACGTTAACCCTTTATAATAGAATAACATCCAATCAGACTTCAGACTAGGTAATTTATAATCAACAAAAATACTTACTCCATATCCAGTGATAATAGTGCCTCCTTTATTCTCAAAAACTTTTCCAAACGTCCTTGCAACTTGTGCCCAATCAACAATTCCAGTGTGTGGTGATAACAAAGCGATTTTACCCTACCACATTAAAATATAAAACTGCAATATTAATACAAATTATATATATGTTGAATATTCCATCAAATGATGAAATAAATATGGATCAAAATGATACCTCACAATAAGGCTCTAGTTCTTTAATTTGAGACTTATTAAGAAACTCAAGTCCTTTTACACCATTTACAATTCCTCTTTTGTACAAATCTTCTAATCTTGGCACTTCCTCATCTGTTACAGCAACAATTAGCTTTCCACACTTTTTATATGGTACATTATATTCATCACAATATTTGTATGTAAGATTAAGTCCTTCGACACATAATTTTGCTTTCAATGTTCCAGGTTTGTAATAAATTCCAGCATGAATAACTCCGCTATTGTGTCCAGTTTGGTGGAATGCTTGAATAAGAAATAAAACATTTGTGAGTATGAACAATATAATCTAGACAACTTAAACAATTCTCTTTGGCTCTTTGATGATAAAAGAGATGTTTTCTTGGCTCTGGTCTATTAATCATTTTCAACCATATCATAGAAGAATACAAAAGCTGAATTAAAATAAATACTTGCACATAATTTTATCTCAACAAAAGGTACCAGCTATTCTGACCTAAGTTATCTTCTTTTTCAAGTACCACAAATTGTAAATCTGGGTATCGTAAAATTAATTCCTGTGCAGCAGCTAAGCCAACTATTCCTCCTCCAACTATAGCCACATCATAATTCTTTGTTGATAAATCTCGACTACTGAATCTAAAATATACATATATAAACAATTAATACATAATAAATACATAATCGCAAGCAATTCTGGTCTTAATTAACGTATCGATGAATGTAAAACGTTTGAAATTGAAAGGTTTAGATTTACCTTGCTGGCAGTCTATTGTTCCAAGGGAATCTGAAAAATCTTCGTGTAATTCCTGAGAATAAAGTCATAATTTCAATTATTTTCGTTATTAGCCATGCATCACGTTGAAAGTTACATTGACATGACAAGAGAGAATATGCGGAAGAGTTAAAACCAGGAAGATGGTCAACACACGCAGGAGCATTTTAATCACGGCTGTGGAGGAGACACACTACGTCATGGCTTCCCATAGTAAAATCTAGGTAACTCGAACCATGGATAAGGCGAACCAATTTGCATGCCCCTTGGATCCTTTGCTACTACTTTCCAGTGCTACTTTCTCACACTCGATAACTCAAACATTCGTTAACTCGAACAATTTTCATCGATCCCTCGAAAGTTCGAGTTATCGGGATTATACCATGATTATACTGAATTCTTTTCTCTGGATATGAAATAGAGCACAGGGAAGCAAGGGGATTATGTAGTGAGACTAATTGATGTGCATATCCAGACCACGATCTAGAGACTCGGCGTAGCATATTGGGCATGAATGTGGACAACATCCGACATCTCAAGTAAATTTGTCAACTGTAAACTTTTATTTTTGTCGGTATAATTTAAAATGGAACATTGGAATCAGTCTAGCAATTTAAAGATAGAATTAGATGTAATCGAGCACAAATTATCGTTTGCTGGGCATACAATATATCGAACGACCCTGAAGGTAAACGGAATTGGCCTAAATTTATAATAATGTCCTTTGTCGTGAGTTATAATTTGTCCATACACGAGATTTTGTTATAGTCATTATTCATTATCATAGGTTATTTATTTCTTCATTTTTATGCAGGGATACAAACCTGGATTTGTCGAACCAGCTGTAGATGTAAGCCATATTCTATGCAATTGTATTTGTATTATCTTTTATTATTTCCTGGGCCTAGGAAAAATCTGGTGGTGGGTTGGGTGGGCGAGTATGCGCAGTGTAAAATATAGGGTACTGCGCAGGAGTATATTTCCTGTAAATTCAGAATGCCATGGATTGGGGGTGAAGAAAGTCTCTATGTTGAAGACGACACTGCAAAGAGTCTCTATGTTAGGTGCAAGGCAAGCATTAGAAGTTAAATGTGTCAGACGTTACGAGCACACTTAATGAAAATTTGATACTTCTACTTTTCAATAACCGGGAGGCATTATTTTGATTGGAGTAAGCGTTTAAAAGATGGGATGTTTGTTAATTGTTGTTTAAATGAGAGATACTAAAAGGAATGGAGTAAAACTCTCAATAATTTGTGAATTATGGTTGATGAAAATACTCATTATGTGTTATTTATGTTTTCTCATAAAATCATTATTATAGGTAAATTTTCTTCTAGCTATTTGTCTGGCGACGATATAGTGAGTTCAAAAAGTTGCATAAGGACTTGAAGTCATTTTTTGCACAAAATAATGATGCTGGCTCTTTTCCAGACTTTGTAAAGTCAAAAATATTTGGTAAGCTCTATGTTGCTCAAACTTGAATATTTTGAGCATATCATTGCTTGTATTACAGTATCACGCATGTTTGTGTTGTGACACTGATGTTATATGGTTTTGGTTTTTAGGGAGGTTTGATGAGCATATAATTGAAGAACGAAGAAAAAGCGCTGCTAACTTCTTGGCTTATGTTGCTGACAATCCATATCTTTATCAAAGCAATGCATTAAAAAGTTTTTTTGAGGTATGAAAAGATATAAATACCTGAGTTCTGTTGAATACTATATATAATTTTAGTTTGATATTGTTTATTAGAATTGTGAGTTATTTTTGAAAATGCTGATGATTTTCTGCTTTCTTTTCTAATTATTTGATATTCTAATATCATTTCAGGGTGCCGTGAAAAGAAACACGTATAATGAACCAAATGATGCACCAATATTCCTAGAAGGAAGCATTCAGGAAGTTTGTCATCAGAATATCACTGTGGAAAATGCAACTGGTTAGTAGCTCTAACTCGTAGCTTTGTTGGTTTTAGCTTAATACTTTTGTCTTTACATATTGTTTAATTATGGATTTATTTTTAGAAACTGTTGATGATGAAATTGGTGAAGTGATGATGAATGCTCCTCCTGTAACTTGGAATAATCGACAACCAACTCCTGAATTACAGAATGATGCAAATGTTGCTGGCAATATTCGATATATTGAGCCCGAGGGGGAAGTTGAAGGATTCAGGGAAGAAGAGCAACTTGGTGGTGAAGAATGTAGTCTTCAAAATCATTCAGACAATCAAATAGATGAAGAAAGTGATGTTTTCTCTGACAGTGAAGATAGAAATGAAGAACCCAACCAATGGCTACGTGAAGCAATTTCTGTTTGCAGTGAAGGTGATGATATTGAACAACTTGCATCTGAAGCTGATAGTTCAATCGATTTGGAAGCAATCCATGGAAATGAATTCAAATTTATTTATGAAAATGAAGACAATGAGAATAATTTGAAAGCCAACGATGTGGGTGAAGATGGTGCTTATCCTAATGCCGATCAACAAGACGAAGAGGGAGCAGAGGATGACAATATTGAGAATGATACAAGGTTTATGGAGGCCAAGATTCCGGATGAATTAAAGGATAAATCTGAAGAAAGAGAAGCAAGTCTTGCTGTTGCTGGTGGACCAACAGAATTAAAGGAAACAGTAGCTATGTCTGAGGACAACATATATAACACAGAAGAAACAAAAGAAGAAGATTTGAAAAGTAGCCACGAGGCTCAATTTGCTTCAAAATGTATTCATTCGCCAGAAGTAAGAAATGTTAATCTTTCATTTTCATTTGATGAAAGTTTGACTAAAAAAATTCAAAAAATTATTCAACAAGGTGATTATATTTATCATGCAAGTTTAGCAATGAGTGAAGCCATAGATCAAGAAGATCAAAGGAAGTATCAATCCTCATTTGAAATGTATAAATTAGGAATTGGGATTTTATTAGAAGGAGTAAAGCAAGAGAAGAATGAAGAGAAACGTCAGGCAGTTCGACGTAAAACGGCTCAATACTTGTTACGTGCCGAGAACTTATACAAAAGACATATGCTCAATTCAAATAGATGCAATAAATTGTCGAACCAGACAATAAATTTAGCGGATGTAAAATCACTTGGAATCATAAATAATGTTGTACTTGTACAATTAGGAAACCATGATATCTGCATTATGAAGGTATTACATAAGTGCGGATGCGAATACAAGAATAGCAGGAGATCAAAGATTACAAAACGACAATATAACGAAAGTAAATACATGGTGAAAGTTTTGTATCATGTAGAAACATCGACTGGAATTTATTTGTTTCTGGAATATGTTCAAACTGGATTGCTATGGAATTATATTTACCCAGATTGGAATAATAATGCTTCGTCATCAATTTACAAAAATGATGAAACAGACTGCTCATCTTTATTATTAAATATGAAAGTAGATAGACATGATAATGAAAATGAGAAACCTCCGGAAGATCTGATACGGCTTTGGGCGGCAGAAATTGTTATTGCATTAGAAGATCTTCATAAATCTGGCGTCATATGCAGGTATATGGCTCCCTTGTTCTCTTTTATATACATTTATAGACATACAGCTATATATTCACATATTTTCATATCCGAAAATCAAATGACTCACGAAATAGACTTCTTGAGACATTATCTTACTTTCTCCGTTCTCAACATATGTATGTTGTGCTCTTCGTGTATACATCTATATATTTAATATTTATATTGCAGAGATCTGAATCCATGTAATATTTTACTGGATGAAACAGGGCATATCAAACTGACATATTTTTCAAACCTTCAAGATATTGATTATTCTATTGACGAATCTGCTATCAAGCAAAGTTATGCTGCTCCAGGTATCAACGCATTTTTAAACAAGATCTCGTTGATGATTTTATAAAGTAAGAAGATATGAGAAAGAACTGTGACTGTTTCATTTTTAGAATGCCGTGGTGTTTTTGAACCAACCAAGGCTGCAGATTGGTGGAGTTTTGGTGCAATTTTATTTGAATTATTAACATCGAAAGTAATTTCAATTATTATATTAATTATTAAAAATTCTCAAATAAAAAATCCACTTCTATTATTATTAATTAATTTCGTTGTTGTTGTTAATGAATTGTTTGATATTTTCTCAATAGTCTCTTTCATCTTGTTATCCCGATGGTATTCATTCACATTCGATTATTAATTTGCCAAAACCAGTCGGCAATGAAGCATGGTCCTTGCTTGCTGGCGTAAGTTCATGTTTTTTTTAATTACCCTATATTATTATCCTCATGTTTTCAAGTATTAATTTTTTTAACTATGTTCATTATATCTCTTTTTTAGCTTCTTCGTTACAATCCAAGAGATAGATTAGGTAATGTTTCATGCATGTTAACTTTATTTACTTACAATTTTATTTTGATTTTATAATTTTGATTGCAATTATAATTTTGAATAAATATTACCTATCGTTTCTAGGTGCAGGAATTGCTGGATGTGAAGAAGTCAAATCACATGAATTTTTCAGCTCAATTGATTGGCAAGAGCTTGGTAATTAATTTGCAAATAAAGGACGCAAAAGTCCGCAATTTCCAGAATTATATTCACACAACTGAAGCTAACTGCTCACGAGCCATTTCCATGCCTGGTTGAAATTTTGTGTTTTTATAAACTAGTGTACTTTAAAATTGTTGTATTTAATGGAAGATGACTTCAACTGTCACAAATTCACTTTCACTTGACTTGTTTCTACTTGGAAACGTTGTGTCCATTGTCCTCCACACGAATATTCCACTGAGTCGCCGCCGGCCATTACGGAGTCTTGTCGTGCATGCTAACAATTGTTTTCTTCTTTCCTTTGCGTCGAGTTGATTCATTTAGTTCTTTGGTCGGATTTGGATTTTTTCTCACATCCACCACCTGCTCCTGTTCTGCTTGCAGAAACAAACAGTTATGCGTGGAGGAGGATACACAATTGATTAAACTGTTTAAGTAGAAGAAAGAGCTCCGACTGATAACAAATGAATAAAGGGATAATGAGAAAGAACGGATACGATATCACATGCTTCAATCAATTGCAGTTTCCTTTCCCTGAAGGGACAGGTGGTTTTTATTTCTTGAAAAATTAAGACATCGAGAAGGCAGCAAACTGGCAAGATTTTTACATACTCGCAGATTTTATTTAAAGCAAAAAGAAGATACGGGCTGGTCCTAGACTTTGACAAATTTTATTCTGTTCGTTTAAGAAAAGGAGACAAATAGGAGAAAAGTATGTTCTCGAATCAGTTCATCTTGATCTCGGTATTTCTTGTTGTTCTTATTATTGCTGCAAACTGGCCTAACAGTTGTGTCAATGCAGTTAAAAAGAAAGACGCAGATGAAATATTGAAATTCAAAAGGGTAAGAAGCATTTTTTAATGTTTTAAAGATAATGGATTTTAGCTATATCACTAAACCAAACTAAGTTCATTTCCCCCCTTTTCATTCAATGTCTATGCCCATGTTTACAAGTTACAAATTGTTTGACAACCACCAGTAAAGGTCACATATTTATCGCCAGTCTTAACATCTCCTTCTCTGTATAAGATTACGATGGGTATTATTGTAAAATATTATAAGATAAACTACACAGCTTTATGGCAAAATTGTTTTTATTTTTGTATTTTTAGAGATATCATAAACTACTTGAGTTAAGTCAGAGGGGAATCAAAAGACTTGTTGATCTGAATGATTATGAAAAATTTTACAATAATTATTTGAAAAAAATTCTCCGTGTGCGAGTTCCAGGGACAATAGGGCACCGTGAAGTCAAGCAGGTATTGTAATTATGTTACAAAAATATAATGAGTGAGTTGATAGATTTCTTTATTATGGTATACCTCATATAGCATTATAATATTAACTATGTGAAATATATTTGTTTTAGTTTATAATAAAGACAATGAAAGATCTCAACTGGGATGTTAAAGTTGATGAATTTGAAAGTCCAACTCCAATTGGAGCACGTAAATTTACTAATATAATTGCAACCTTAAACCCACAAGCAGAACGAAGACTTGTTCTTGCTGCACATTATGATTCTAAATTAATGGAGCCTGAAAATGGTAAATATTTCAAGGGGGCAACTGATTCTGCAGTGCCATGTGCAATGATGCTTGATATTGCTCACACATTGCATGACAGGCTACAAAGTCGTCAACTTGTGAGTTTTTCAGAGAACTAGCTCTTTGTTTTGTTATCACATTTTTCTATATTTCTCCATGTATTACACAGCCCTACACAATTGAGTTGATTGTGTTTAATATATTATGTGCATAGGCAAAAGATGTAACACTTCAGCTGTTCTTTTTGGATGGAGAGGAAGCATTTGTTGAGTGGAATGAGCAAGATTCACTTTATGGTGCAAGACATTTAGCAGATGTCCTTTCAAAAAAACCTCACCATAAAAGAGAATACAGTGCCAAGAATACCATGCTTGATGCAATTGTATGTCACAAGTTCTTTTTTTTCATAATTGTCTCAAACAATTGTGGAACATTTTGCATCATTTATGATTATGATTATCATTTCAGGATGCATTTGTTCTGCTTGATCTAATTGGTGCTTCGAATCCACAATTCTTTAACATTTATGAAAATACAACACATCTCTATGAATCTTTACAATTGATTGGTAATATTTTCTCTTCATTATTTTCTGTCAATGCAAAGCCATACACTCGCGATCTATTGCGCATAAATTTAATTCAAATTTTTTTCTTAGAAAGGAAATTAGCTCAAGGGAAGCAATTTGAAAATTATTCCCCCGCGTATCCATATTTCGTTGGCAGGCCAGCATATCCTCTTTACATTGAAGATGATCATTTACCATTTTTACGCAAAAGTAAGTTTTTTTATTTTCTCTCGTCGCAAATGTTCCTTGCCGAATTGATGTAATTGCATATTATTTTTTTGTAGATGTTCCTGTATTACATTTAATAAGTGTTCCATTTCCATCGGTTTGGCATAAAGTTACGGATGACGAATCGATTCTTGATCGAGCCGCCATTGAAAATATGCTCAAAATTATGCGGATTTTTGTTGCCCAATATCTTCATTTGAAGTCACCATGAACGGTTTAATTTTCTGTTGAAGACCGATTATTGTTGTATGAGGTAATCTGAGCTCAAGTTAGCTTAGCTAAATATATTATGTTAATTCACAAATACCTGTAAAGAAAACATTATATGATATATATATATTGAAAAGGTTAATAATATTAAAAAATTGTAGCTTTGAAATCACCTCTATTTTTGAGACTTCTCACTGATAATTTAGAATTTTATGATTGTTTTTACTTTTCCTTTGAACAAAAGCGTGCGTATATTTCAGCCCTTTACATAAATTGATTGATAAACTATTCCCAGGCGAAGAGAGACACCATTTTTGCATAGAATATTTCCATAAAGTGTTCATTCTTTTACTTTTAGTCGACATAATAAGACGTGCTTGCTCAGGTTTAATTCTTTGTTATTCCGTTTTCTTGACTTCACAATTCATAACAAGGTCGGACAAATTAGTGGCCTACAAGTGGTTCACTCACTGACAAGATGGGACTGACTTATTTTCTTCTCTGTTTATTTCAATGAGCCGAAATAAACATCCAAATAGATGCTTCACTTGTGCAAGTATTATTGGACTTCGAAATGCTATGATGTGGTACTATTATCAAATGCATTTGTTTATAGAGGTTTGTAGGGACCTTTACACAAACCTACGAACAAAGAAGCACGGAACTTATTTTGGAATAACAAAAACAATAACCGGAAAATGAAAGTACAAGGTAAAAAATGACTATTTAATATTCCTCGCTTTTTAAAATAAATATTGTATATGCTTTTTTGGTTCGATTAAGCTTAAAATTACAAAGTTAATACAAAAACAAAGTAATGTTTAATACAAAGTTAATGCTGTATGGTGCAGCTAGAAGATTTTCTCATTGTAATGAAAGTAATGTTGGTGTCTGTCGTACGTCTTTCACGCATCTTGCAACTGTAGTCCTACCTCCATGCCAGCTAATCTTATCATTTCGTTGTTCTTCATTGTATACAACTCCGCTTTAGCTAAATATTTTACCTGAGGAAGAACGTGAAATTGGTTTAGTCATTTGTAAGAAGTAGGGTTCAGCGCGAGCAAGAATTTCTTTGATTAACGTACTGATAAAGCTCCCAGGGTTGCAAGGTTCAGTTTTCCTTTCAAATGATATTTGACTACAACAAATGATAAAGACCGTTCTTAAAGTAATTACGTCATTTCACAAGTTGCCAATATAGTTTAAATATATATAGCTGTCACTAATTGATAATTCATATTAACATTACCTCCAGCTTTCCAGGGGCAATGGTATTTGTCTTTGGTATGATAGCAATAATCTTCAATACCATCATCAGACCAAAGGACGAAACCATCCATTGAAGCTTGTCCTTTTACAAAGACTGAATTTATTGAAATGGCTGAAATGTGAAAAATGAACATAAGCCTTGCCCATTGGTGAACCAGAACTGCTTTGCATGATCAGATCTAGCTACTTTGAAATTACGAAAGGAACAATTACTTGGTGTTATTTCCAAATCATATGAGAAACTGCTCATGACTTTGAACGGAGGGCTTGAGCAAGATACTTTGACCTTGGCAAATAGAGGACCTAAAATAAATAAATAAAAAGGAGAAAAGTCTCACCATCAAGGCGAGGCGTGCTTTAATTGAAATCAAATTGGTCATATCTATTTGCAGGCTCTTGACTTGGGAGAATTATCGGGCTACTTTACCAGAAATACAGGTTCAATTCAAGCAAGGCCATTGACATGTCATGAAAATAACAAACCTGTGAGTTTGAAGAAGTTTCCATGTCCATCATTGAATATTGTGAATCCAGGATACGTTTTCCTTCCTTGAATAACAACAAAATTGCTCAAAATTAATAATAAAATCATGTATTTCATATCTATTGTAAAAACCGTTGCTATTTGGTACTAAATTCGTTCCGAAATAACAAGTTGAAATAACCAAAATGCAAATTGTTTCATCAATTATGACCTTCGCAATCGTGTTCTTATTCGAACCCTTACTTCTGTGTATTCAATTGATTTTCAAAGTATCTATTATTCTCTATATATTGTTCTTTTTAAATGTGTAATTAATAGAATAAAAGTTGCCTTGTTTCGGCACACTCAAATTGCATATCGTTTTATCAAATAATCAATTCCGCTTTCACTTTCACAGAAAAATAAAGTCAACCCAGATGTCCCGTATGAACTCAAATAAGTTATTGCGATACAAAAAATGGAAAAGTGAGACAAGTTTGGGGTTTATGCATTCATCTGAACAATAACTTCAAGGTCTGCTTTAAGGGACAATAAATAAAAATCAGTGTGCAGTTTTCGTGAATGTTCCAAGACGAAGGAATGAACTTGCTAGGAATGTTATAACAAAACACAAACACCACGTGGACGCGGTGCATGTTGGGTAGCGAAAAACGTTAAACCCGAATGTAACAATATTGCAACATGAAAGTTTATCATTTTGAAACAAAAGTCTTTATCCTAACCTGCATGGCAGCTACCAGGATATCTGAAAAATAGCTGATTAATTTTTAAAGAAACCATGTCTTAATTCAAGAAACTTAGACAGATTAGACTGAAAAATAAACTTGTTTGTGCGAAACCTGTTACTAGACAGTTTTAATTTGATATGCTTATTGAACTCAGACTTATTTCAGTGACAGTTTAATGAGTTGTTGACTTGGTAAGTGCTTTAGTAGAAGCATCTACTTTGTATGATATTCATTTGCTGTTGCCTATGTATCACCACTTGACATTTATGTTTCAAATGTGATATTTCAATAATTCTTTAGAGAGGTGAACAAGTGAATACTACTTGTTCAAAATAATTAATCATGGCTTGTCCAAAAGACCAAAATAAGATGGTTGTAAAGCGCTGTCGTGTGAGTAGCTATTTGATTGCATGTATTCGATTAGTTAACTATGTTAAAAGGTTAAGAAATTAAAACACTATGGCACAAGAACTAGTTAAGCGTTTATTTTGTTATCTGTGTGGTGTAAAATCATTTTACTTAGTGTGTCACTGGTTCCTTTTACTTTCGGAAGGCTTAATTACTTGGAATTTAAATCTGGATATATTTATATCGTTGACTCAAATGGAAATGGTAACCATTTCCTATCATAATTCCACTATAAGATGTGTCAAAATGCGAAGTACATTGTCAAATAACAATGATAGAAAAGAATACATTCTCATACGAGTATTTGTTACAATTACTTTTTCCATGCAAAGTTCAAGAAACATTTCTCAATAAAGGCGACAATGTTAATGTTTAGAAAGCACACGAAATGAAGATAAATGTCATCTTAAAAGAAAAACATCTGACATGAAACGATTTGAAATGATCGTAATGCTTTTATATGCTTCTCTATTTTTGTATGAGACAAAAATGTTCATTCGAAGTTGACAGGTTTAAGAGTAATCATGCGTTTATGGCCCTTTGAGAAAAATCTATTAATTTTAGGTTTAATAGAAAAAGCTCACAAAATGTTCACAGAAATGAGTTTGATCTATCTGACACGACAAACATTACAATTTTATATTTAAACGTGTGTGCTTATGCGTATATAGATATGTATACATAGATAAGTAAAGATAGATACGAAACCTGAGCTTGTTGGCCGATATATTTAGTAAGCACAAGACGATTCATTTTTCCTATTGTATTATATTATTCATCTTATTTAACATTAAACAATGGGGCAGCAATGTAAAAATATAATTTTTCGTCTTTATTTTTTTCTAGCAATCAGAAATGAGTTTTTCAGGTAACAATCATATTGATGGTGGCCATTTTTCTAATGATGTTGCAACTCATTACGATATCAATGTTTCTACTTCGACAAATGAAATTCCATCAAAATTTGATGAATCCCAACAAACCACTGAAAGTGGTAAGTTATATTTATGTCAAGTTATAAGTTACCTGTTTTAAATGCAATATTATCAACTACAATGATAACAATTTTGCCTACATTTTTGCATGAGAAGAATACAATTCAGGAAATGAGGATGGAAGAAGCGGAAAAGGAAAAGAAAAAAGGCGCGGTACATTTCCAAAAATGGCCACAAATATCATGAAATCTTGGCTCTACCAACATCTTTCGGTATGAAACAAATAACGCTATTTAATTATGATATTTTCTCAAGTTTTGTGAGGGTAGGGTCATATCATATTTGTAGCTGTCACGAATTGAAGACAGATGATAATGGCTGTCCAAAAATGTGGGTCTCCAATTCTTGGACTATGACTACACCACTGCAATTTTAGATTGTTTCTTACTTTATTCAGCACCCATATCCTTCCGAGGAGCAAAAACGTATTCTAACTATTCAAACTGGGTTATCATTCCTTCAAGTGAATAATTGGCAAGTATATTCATTTAAAATCAATTAGTACTGTATGATTTGCATGTTAACTAATTCACTTGTAACCTTGTGTGATATGCGAATAATTTATAGGTTTATAAATGCGAGAAGAAGGATTGTTCAGCCATTAATTGAAAAATCAACTGCCATGAATACATCAGTGCATGCAACATTCAAATCAAGAAAACGTAAAGCTGACGACACGAGACACATTCATTATCCTGTAACATCAATTGAATATGGTTACTATCCCATGCCTCACCATCCTGCAACATATCAGCAAGATCAAGTATATACATCAATGCATCCAGAGCTTAACCAAGATGATTCCACACCAGAATATTACCATCCAGTTAGATCACACATTTCGCAATATGTTGATCATACATCATCTTTACAACAACAAAGCTACAATTCAGTATCAAGATGGCAATCAATGCCATCTTATCCACATCGCATGCATTCATTACCTCTATCAGCATCACCTTACCTACCATCTAATAATTGTCATTCTTTAATGATTCCACCTGCACCACCTGTGTCATCTTCATCATCATTATCATTATCATCATCACCAACTCTTCGTCATTCCTTTCCATTTCCACACCATGGTTACCATTTTGGCCACCAGACATTCGCCATCAATCAGCAACAGAATAGCCCTTCCCATTCTAATTCATTACCCGATAACCATTATATGTAAACAAAACAGTTAATTTTAGAAATAGTAAAAAAGTAGACGGGATGTCATTAGAAAGTATGAAAGTAGGAAAAATTATTAATCACAAATTTCGCATAAGTTTCATAAAAACTGCATTTCTTGCATTGTTCTGTTTTTAACCTTTGCGAATTTCAATATTCACGTCTTGGTTCACATCTGATGTGACGTCAGGATTTTATGAGGATTATATTTTTCATCATACATGAAGTTGTCTATTGCATCATTTGGGGGACGGGCTGCGCCTGATATGATTTGTTGACATTGCATTGCTGCAAGAAAACTTCGAAATGGATGGAGACGAAGAAGTAGATAGTCTTGAGGAAGTTGTAAGTATATCTTAGTGCGCCTGTTTATTTAATCGTCTTTTAAATTCTTATGCAATGTTCTGTTTTGAAATCTTTATGCTGGATGTATCTTGCATCTTGGCTTATAAATGCTGTACGTGACTTAATTTTTATGCCATGCCACGCCCCTTTCCTTGTTAAGTTGAATTATGAATTTTATGATCACGTCTCTAACTAACACCAAAATTAGCGATGAGATTTTTTCTTTTTATTCCAGAACAGTTTTAAAGAAAGTAAAATAGACAATTATTTTGATTGGGGAAAAGAAGATGAAGATTTAACAATGCAAATGTTTGGAAATAAATTGTTAGGAGTTGAAACATATGACTACGAAATTACTCACGAATTTCTTAAAAAGTCAAGGGCAGAAGATAAACTTCAAGATCCTCCAATTAGAGCTGCAGACTTTGGTGATTATCTTGGTAATGATATAAAGATTTGTTTCAAATTGCAACTGTAGTAGATTTGGTTTTATGTTGTTTACCTTGTTTTATTCGTCTTTCAGTGGAGTCTAAGCACCCAAAGGAAACAGCCTCAGTGCAGAAAGCAAAAGGTCTTTCTGAATCAAAGGTGCAATATTCTACATTAAAGGCGAAAGCAGTATACTCGGCTCAATCAGAAAAGCAAGATGCAAAGATTGGAAAATCAGATTTTACAAGTATCAATGATTGTGAGATTTATGAACTGATGCTTAAAGTTGAATTTTTATCAAAACCTTTTTTCACATGTCACGTATATCTTTTTGGTCATAGTTATAAATGAGGAACCACAAATAACAGCAAAGGAATACAAAACTTTGAAAGAAAAACTAAAGGAATCAAATCACAAGCTTGATGTAAAGAATGTTTTCGTTTAAAATATGAGAAAACATGTTTATATCTAATGTTATTTACTAGATTGCTAAAGTTTATTATATTTAAAGTACTATATATTATTTTCCCAAAAGGAAATGAGGAATCAAAAATTTAAAACAATACCACCTTCAAGTGTGATTAAAAGGATTATATTAGGAAAGGTAATCACACTTTTTCCCTTTATAAAATACCACTAGTTACTTTCAGTTACATTGTTTAAGCATTTTCACAATATTTTCATTTTGTAGCCTTATTCATTGGAAAACTATAAATCGTTAAAGGAAAAGTTGCAGCTATTAGATTTCGCATTGAAATTTAACGATGGAAATGCAATTAATGCAGTTTGTATTCAAAAATTCAATTTTTTTGCCATGTCATTTTTTTATATTAAGCTCTTCAAAGGCATGGAATAATACCTTTTATTAATTTCGGTATTCAATTCTTTGCAGGTCATTATATTTCTTGAAAAATCATTAAGCAAAGGTAAAACTCGATTTTTTTGCGTCATTCTTTTTCTCGCAATTTACTACATTCTTCAGTTATTTGCGTTTTTTGATTCCTTATTTTCTATACTTAGATATTTTGATATTGCAATTGAAAAAGCGCCCTCATGCAATGAATCATTATGTGAAATACTTAGAAGATAACGTTGAATATCAGTCTGAAATGAACATTTTGACGTAAGTTTTTTTACTTTCCATTTATGTCAAACAATTGCCATGCAAACCATCGTCTTTCTTCCCTAGATGTTTGCTATTTAATTTCAAAATTTAACATATATACATTCAAGTTGATCATATCTATTTCCAGAAAGTTGAACAACAAGGTTGATGCTTCGGTAAGTAATAAGTAAGCTGAGCACATGTTTGTGGCTATGATAGAACGTTTTATCTGTTCTTCTTGCTTTGATACTTTACTGTCAAATGAAGGTTTTAGATTACCGACTTATCAGTGGGGAAAAAGATGTTTCTAAAAAGCTAGTTGAGTTGAAAAATCTGTACGGGTGAGCAAACAAAATTTAATTCCTTTTTTTATGTTGTTCGATTTCAGTAGCTACATAAAGTAATTCACTTGGGGCGGCCACCCCTCGGGACCAACTTTTGAACCAATTGTTCTAGAGAGTTGAAATTTGTCTCAAAATGATCAGAGGGCCATAATTAGTAGGTTTCGACTATTTGTTTGCCAATTTTCGGTCTATTTCAAAATGTCAATTTGGCAATTTGATCGTTCATGGAGTATAGCTACGTAAAGATTCATTTGTTGCGGCCACCCCTCGGGACCAACTTTTGAACCAATTGTCCTAGAGAGCTGAAATTTGTCTCAAAATGATGAGAAGGCCCTAATTAGTAGGTTTCGACTATTTGTTTGCCAATTTTCGGTCTATTTCAAAATGTCAATTTGGCAATTTGATCGTTCATGGAGTATAGCTATAATCTGAGCTCTGTCTTCTATTATTTCTGTTTTCATAGTAAATATAAAGATGTCAACGATCTTTCTGAAATTCTTGCATACATCGAAGAAGAGACAATGCTTATTCAAAGACAACTTCAGATTCAGGTATCTTCTATTCTAATTAACCTTTTCTCTGTCATCCCTTATAGCAGAATTTTGAATTTGCTTACGATATTTTGTAGAAGGAAGATGAAGTAGCTGGAAAACAAGCAAGGAGTGCTTCATTGCGCTATCATCCAAGGACCGATTCCGTTCTTTCAAAATCTCTTCTTACCACTCTCTACTACTGTGCATTATACCATTTTGAAAAGGTCCCACTACCTATATCTTTTTATCTCAAACATATTTTAACTTTAGTATAAGAATTGTCTCTATTTTTATTATAGTCAAAATTGATATTTATCTTTTCTCGTAACAGCATTCAAACCATCTGCATCCATTAAGCATCAAAACTGAATTTAAGGTCAACATTTTTTTTAAATAAATCCTTGTGGATCTTGTGTGTTTCATTTTATTTCCACTACTAACTGCATGAACTATTTGACATTTCTAGTTAAGTGAGAAACAGTACGAATGGACCGTCGTATCCGCATGCGCAAAGCTGCATCGGTGGACCAATATTTCAGAAATTCTAACAAGCACTGTAAGACTTGGATTGGCAACGTATTGCTATTTAATAGTTAATATTTAGTCTATAGCATTGATAAATGCAGTGATTTAATCAAAACATTTCTGTTTTCTTGTTAGAGCTGGCTGCGAAAGAAAGCTGAACGGAGTCATATTGGGTTCGATAAAATTTCGCGAATTCTGAAAAATGCCGATGCACCATTAACTGTAAGATTTATTTCTTTCATCGTTAAATGTATTTTTCAAAACTATTACTAGATTTACAGCTTGATTTTATATTACCGTAAATCCTCGAATTAGCCCCCTTATTTATTTTTGACATTTTCAGAGGGGGGCTTATTCGAGGGGGGCCAATTCGAGGATTTACGGTAGTAATTTAACAGCCGACTTGTTCCGGATAAAGCTAGAGTAAAGGAGAGGCAAGAGTAATTGGATTTTAATAAAGCTTCTTGTCTCTTAATGAAATGATTTTACGCACGTTTTCAGATATTAGAAAAGTACATTCAAATGGTAGAAGATGCAGACCAACGATTAAAATTGGCTTCTTCATGCAAATGTCATCAAATCGCTATCGATGTGAGACAATTGTCTTTCTTTTTATTTGCTTTAAAGACTGTAAAAGTTTAGCAACATATTGTTGAGACCGGTATATTTGTCTTGCAGACAATTATTCAACAGAGAGATAGGCATATGTTGGAGAAATATCGACAGAATGTGATATATGATGAGAAATATAGATCAAAAATTACAAATTATCTCAGTGATACGGTAATCTTTTTTGTATAATGTTCATCCCCTGGATACATGCTTTTGGGATTATAAAAATTATAAAGCAGGTTTTTCTTTTTGTTTAGAGCATAAAATGGAAATAGTATCTTTCAAGAACTATTTGCTTCATCCTTGGAATCTTTTTATTTGCTGATGGGTTTAAATTACAAATTGATGTTTCAAAATGAATCAGCTATAATCAATCTCTGTACTAATTTTTATAAGTTGCTTATATTTTTATCAAGTGCTTTTGCTTTGCATGCAAGTATTTTTATTATTCTGTTTATACCATATTGAACTATCGGCAGAGTTTGCCTGGATTTTTAACTTTTTAGGGTGATATTTCATTTCATTGATCAAATTCAAGGGCTAAATGTTCAAGCCATTGTTACTGAATGAATTGGGAATGAATGAATGAGAGGGTATACCACTATCAACACTATCACACAACAGCAACAACAACAACGGTTAAAGATTTTGCACGATTTTGCAGCTCGTTGTTCAACATGAAATTTATTGAGTACAAACAAATAGTTAGTTATATTTCGCAAAGAAATGATAAAAAGAAAGCTTTGATTTTACAATTGCATTCTTTGTTCCCGAAGTAAGTTATTTTCGTCGTTTATTTCGGATAAAAGCCTTGTTATTCGTTCTGTTCGAGCCTCTCGTTTCTTTTGATATTTGATTGAGCTTAGGCCTTGCTCGAAATATGTAATTTAAGTCTATCATGTTTGTGTTCACTTTAGTGTTGAGACAGATACTCTGCACAGCATCCATTCTCAAAGACTGCAAGTAAGAAATAATTTATAGTTAATTCACAGTTTATGTGTATGCGTGCGAAGGATTGCACTTGCAAAATTGAGAGAAGAATTGAACAATAGGGGTTGACCAATGAAAGTCTAGGCCATTGTATTGTCCATTGAACTTAAATCACATCAAAGGCTGCGCTCTTTGAAGTCATTCATTTTTGGTTGCAGAGAAAAGTTAAAGCAAATTTTCGTAAGCATTACAAACCTAACAGAATGCAATTATATTATGAAAGGTATTTGTATGTGTATTGTACCCAAACATTTCTACATTTTTTTATATGATATATACTGAATCAATTCAAAGCGTTAATGGTTTATCTGTTCGTTTTCAGATGTATGCGTCATGTAAGTGATAATAAGGACGCTGGTGTTATCCTGCAAATAGCTGAAGAGGTTAATTTCATATTTTTATATGGCACTGTATGTTATGCTATTATGTATAAGGAGTAATTGAACATTCAAAAATGATCATTACTTTTGAAGGTTGATTTTCCACCTGTGATGTTAGCAAGAATCATCATAGAAGAACATCTAAAGAGAACAAAGTACAGGCAAACAGAAACCGGTATCAAATTACCCTACTTGCTACATCATCATGTTTACTTTTGACCACAGGGGCATACCTTAAAATGAAAAAAATGTGTCAGTCAGAGCGGTTGGAATCTGCAATTTTTTATCATACTTTTACAAATTTTATTTCAGTACCAAAAAGTCAAATTAGTTTGCTGTTGAAAAATCCGAAAAATATCGAAGATGATAAGCTTAAAAATGAAATTGAGCTTGTAAGAAACGTCGACGCTATTTTCTATGTGTTTCTTTTAAGACTTTGGAGATGTTCTACGCTTGCTTGTAGTGTCTAACATAGCTTATAAATATTATATATTATAAGTGCTTAGAAGAAGATGAAGATTTTGGCCCAGGAAATGATGCTATAAAACGGTATGTATGTCTTGTCATAGTCCATCAATGGGCCGTAGGCCTCTATTCATAGTATGTATATGAGCTTGTTTCAAGCCACCTGGCCATGTGATGATCTTCCTCTCTTTGCTTTCTTTTCGTCTCGCCTTCTATTGACGCAAGCAGTAAGCTAGCGTCAGTAGAAAGCGCAGCACCGTAACTTTATTTCTTTGCTCTCTTTGATTATGATTATTATGATGATTCATCTGCTTTTTCAGCAATATCGGCGAAGCATTCGAAACGAGACTCGCAAACATTCTAACGGAGAAAGATATTCCTTTTATTTGTTAGTTGAACTTTTTTCTATCCTTAAATCGTTCACGAGGATCTATAGATTCATTCACCCCCTTCAAATTGTCGTGGCACATAGTAATGCTAATGTTTATTGACGAAGATTAAAATTAATTGGTAATAATTATAATTTCAGGTGAAGATAAACTAAGAAGTCTGGGTTATGACAAAACTCCCGATTTCAAATTAGAAGTTCCTATCGGTAAGTGTTGGTTCACCATTTATGCTCCTCCTTACGATACGCTCTTATGTGTTATATATAATATATTTAAGCATTTATATCTTTATTTATATATTAAATTAAAGCACTGCAAGGGTGTGTTGTAAATTGGATTGAAAGTAAAGCTTCCTTTGGTGATGAAGAAAGCAACTCAATGTATCTTGAAGATCAATTCTGGAGTTATACTAATAGGTAAGATATATACTAATATTGTGATAGCTACCGAATTTTAGATCTATTGCGTGGATTCTTGTAAAATTCTTCATGAATGCTCTTCTCCTCTTGTAGAGCTTTGATAGGCAAGTAAATATTTGGTGATTATTTCATGTTTTAGATTTGGGCCAGGAATGGTAATATATTGGTTTGATTTTATTGACGAACTTGATGTAAACAGAAGCAGAGGTATAATTCTATGCAACCATTTTCCAAATGAAATAGTCACACTGGATACTTTACTATGATTCGTTGGCATTCAATTGTAGAAAAGATGCTTTACTTTAATTACTTTTGAAAATATGCACGAAAAGAAGTCTAGATCTAAATGATTTGATGGTAAGGTTTAAAGTACATCTGTTTGTCTGCAACCACCTTGATTCAGACATATGTCTTAGGATTAGAATGGTTAGTATATGCAGATCAGTATTAATCTATCATTTCTGTCTCCTCATCTTATTCTTTTTGTTCTTTACATTATAACGTTGTTCTATCTATCGTATCGAATTGTCTGCTTTTCTTTTGTAATAGTCACATGTAGGCAATATCATTCAATTTGCTTTAGATACCAACCAATGTGATTTTGGCAATTTTTGTTAGGCTTCTGTTTCCTTGTGACGTAGCTATATTCTTGCCTTATTGTACATACACATTAAGTGCAGTAGCGAATTTGAAAGATAAATGTTTCACTGACAAATAAGGTAGGCAGACAATATTATTATGAATTAAACGTTATGACTTATGCATAAAGACAATATCGTGTTGTAAAAAGAAATTTGGTTGGATATGGCTGGGAAGACTGCTTCAGCCAACCACCAATAAATAGCGATCTCTCGTTGGAGCCATTTCTTGCGATTATCTCGTTTAATCTTGCAACATTTTCAAATCGGCATATCTTATGGAAACAGGATCATATTCTCCTTCTTCATTCGCTATATCTTTTCTAGGTCAAAAATGTTTTATTATAAAGGCTATTGTTTTTCGGAATTATAATGGATAAATCAATTAGCAAATCTTTCTGATTTCTTTTGATAGAATACCGAATATATTGGTGGGAAAGAATGAAATGTGAAATTTGAGCAGCAACCAAACAGCCCATCTGCTCTTTCACCATAGTAACATGATTTTGATTGACATGCGAACTGGAACGAAGCTGTGCTGGTTATTTTCACTTTTTCATCTCATCTGTGCCCCTTACTTCCTGTCTTCCTGTTGTGTCAGTCGATCGAATTTTGACGTGTTTGAAAGTTTGGGCAGAGCTGCGAACAGTGTGAAAGATTTAGCTGACATAATTCTATAGTAGCTTGTCTAACCGCAGGCAGAAAACAAAACGTTGACGGCTCATCTTGGAGAAATCTTGAAAGCTATCAGTTCATTGAAGTTTCTGTCAGTCATATGGCGCAAAGGGTTTGTTCAAGCTTAATTTGATATTTTTATCTTCAACTCAACATGACTACAACAAAATCGAAAGGTTTCTTATTAACAACTTTGACACTCATCAAATCATTATGTTTGTATACTTCAGGTTTATTCTATGCGATTGTATATGAAATGGAGCTTCATTATTGCTCCAATTAGAGGCTAAATACTAGCATGATCTTTGAGCTGTGTTTTCGTTAGGTAATAATTCTCTTTTTAAACATTGAAAGATAGGAGATACGTTCGCTTCCCCATTTGGCCTTCCGATTGAAGATGGCGCATCTGGTAATAGCAGTCTGCTTTCTTCAGATGGTACAACGCGCCTAAATCGTCAAATGCAACAAGCAACGGCTCATAGTGCCAATTATTTACAACAGCAATGCATGTCTTCATCAGAACAAACTGCATATGATAGCAACCTTGCATCCTCATCTAACGATGCTCAAATCAAAATTGATAAAGAAAGCCTTTATGGGTAATGTATTTATCTGTTATTATATTTTATGTATACCAATTTGCGAGCATTGTTGGATTTGAAAATCGTTCATTATGTCCTAAGCCTTCATGTTGTTGAAGCTATAAAGATAACAACACATGACACAACCGTCAGTTTGTCCATCAACACATTTCTTTCACTGTATTATCTTGAATATATATTTACACAATGCTTGCAATTACAATCTTATGGTCTGTCAATAGTCACTTGATTCATAATATTTTATTACCACAATGTATTCTTCCAGACTACCTCTCTATTACTAATGTTATTTTGATTTTCTTCGATTTTTTACCTCATTGTTTACACGTTTTTTATGAGAATAATTTGCTTGGATGGGCAAAAATAGTTAAACTCCGTTTTTAAAAAAGACGCGATTGATTTTAGTTTGTGATTGGTATGATCTCGTTGAATACGAAGAACTTGTTAATTTTTGTTTGGAAAAATCCTGGTCTTTGATTTTGATTTGCACGAGTTTGTTCGTGACGATTTGGGTTTACACATCCAAAATGCTCAACTTCAAAGCAATAACGTAATATTAGATCCCGAATGTAAGAAACCAAATAAGAAACTAATCTCGGTGCTAAAACGCCAAAGTTATCATGTCAAATTAAGAAATATTCAGTACAAAGTGCCGATTCAAGTTTCTCATATAAAAACGTGTTATGTTATTCCATTTCCGCCTAATGACAACAATATGACAAACAAAATTTATCAAAACTATTTATACATTTGTTATTATAATTCTGTGATAATAACCGAGAGTATATAATCTATTAGCCTGTCTATGAATTCGTGTTTTGAGGCTTATTGTTCAATGCAGCATGGTTTTTACACTTTTGTGCCATCGACTCTTGTGGATAACGGAAATAAGTCTTTGCAGATATGGATGTGATATTTGCCTGCGAAGTTAGTTAATCCTGAAAAAGCAAATATTGTCTACTTAATCAAATGAAATCCTTGACAACATGCCATGACATAAAAATCTTAACGGCCGCTCTCTGTTTTGTTAAACAAAAATATCTTCATAAACAATCAAGTATTATATTTCCATATCTTCAAACACAATTTTCTCTGGTTTTTTCCAGGCACCCTCTATTTCCGCTGCTTGCTCTTGTATTTGAAAAATGTGAATTAGCAACGTGTTCAACATCAAAACAACAACAGAATGATTCACATGACGATGTTTGCTCCTCTTTGTCATTCAATAATGATATACAAGCATTTGCAAAACAGGTAAACGAAATCATTGCAACAAAATTCTTGCTGTGCGATTTGACATTTTAACACATATATATCGCATTAAAGTCCCTTTTTACCGCTCTTTTCACAAGTTCCATGTCTTTTACATTCTTTTCTCAATTTTAATAATGGTTTTATGCTGTATTTATGGCGTGTACCGTTCCGTCAAAATATTAAAAGATTATGTATCTTATCTCAAATTCTAGTTCCGAGATGACAAATTGTTTTTTACATCCAACACAGAATTGGATCGACTTGTAAGAAGCAAATATATCCTACTTTTATCTTATAACTATATTCATATTATTTTATATACGAATTAATTATTTGTGGCCTTTTTATTTATTTTCAGATGATCCTGTCCATCCAGGTTTTACGTTTTCATTTGCTGGAGCTAGAAAAAGTAAGTTATTTCTGCGTTTTATTAATGAATGCATTTTTTATGATAATTTGGTATATACATATCAATTAAATTGATTCTTTGTTGTTTCAGGTTCATGACTTGTGTGATAACTTTTGCAAACGATATATTGCGTGTTTGAAAGGAAAGATGCCTCTAGATTTGGTCCTGGAAGAAGGTGATTCTAAAGAGAAGGTTTCATCAGAAAGTGATGATGCAAAGGAATTAACTGCAAACTCTCCTCCTTCCGATCAGGTAAAATTATTTCTTATTTTAGTAGCTAGCAAGTAGCAATTACTATGTTACTTGAATTATTTCAATAATGTCTCAATGGTAATAGATTGAATGAAATTAATATTATTAATATGAAGGATGAATCCCCAAGCACGTGGCCAAGTGCAAGTTTAAATCTTCCCTCAAATCCTCTTGAGAATGAAAGATCAGCAATGCAGCATCAATTTGCATCATCACCGTCATTAGATGATAACATCACTCACGATGCTTCACCACAACCTCATCATTCAAATCAAGGTATTACACCCTATACTAGTATAACCAATCAATTTATCCATGCATGTTTGTTTGCGCTTTCTATTCATGTACATCTATGCAATTGCAGATTCCACTTTTAATGAAAACTTACATGATTCAGAAGACAGTTTTATAAATGATGATGAAGATAAAGATAAAAGAAAGCAAAAGAAACGAGGAATATTTCCTAAAATGGCCACCAATATTATGAAGGCCTGGCTCTTTCAACATTTGACGGTAACTTGATCATAACTGGAGCTTTCTATTGAAATAATTTTATAGTCAGGAGTAAAGCCATGCCTGCAACATTATTGTGGTTGCTGTTGTATATGTAAGGTGGCTGATGTAGGATATCCTATGTGGTAGACCATAATCTTATGGAACGTCGCTTGTGTTCATTTCCAGCATCCATATCCATCTGAAGAACAAAAAAGACAACTTGCTAATGAAACTGGTTTAACAATACTACAAGTCAACAATTGGTATGTTTATTTGTTTTATCTCTGTTTCTTAACATAGATATATATATATTGCATTAGCTATGATGATTTGATGATTTAATTCAATCAATTTGAAAGGTTTATAAACGCAAGACGTCGTGTTGTACAACCGATGATTGACGCATCGAATAGAGCAGGAAAGTCTTCAGTTGTCACTGTCTTTAAATCTAAACGTCGCAGAAGTTCAAGCCCGGAAAGTGTCTCACCAAGTCCTTATGCTTTCAATTTACCATATGGACCTGGACCATATCCAGTTGGGGCGTATTCATCTGACCAACGACATCCTTCAATTCATGGTGGTTATTATGCCACTGAACCAGGTGTTTCACCAGGATATTTCACACCATTTCCCCATGTTGCTCACCAATCATATCAATCATATCCACCATGTTCCATTGCTGATCAAAATTCCGATGCAGCGTCTGCCCAAGCTAATGTCAATTTTGCCATGCAATCAAGATCTCAAATGCCACCTCAACATGCTCATATCTCACAGAGTGCTCACCCACACATGCAACCTGTACCTGTTTATTGCACTGATTCAAATGGTCAACTTTACGTCAAAGCCACCTAAGCATCCCCATCCAATATATTGGCTGCATTTTTTAAATAAAAACACATGATTCTGTTCATCATTTTTCGTCAGCATGCAAAACAAGTTCGAATATATTTTTATTATTACTATTACAAAGAAGAAGATTTTAATTACAGTACACTTACTAAATTTTTTAAGATAATATTAAATAATTGCAAATTTCAATTTCATCTGTCAGTTCAAAGAATAATTGAACTTGGGGTTGGTCTTTGATCGAATAGGAAAAGGCACGCATAAAATCGTATACATGATTGTTTTATGGCTCGGTGGTGTGATATAGATAATGTTGGTAGTTTTGTTGGAAATTATGCAGTGGATAATTCTAAAGTCTTTTTATGACTTGATAAATATAATAGTTGTCGATGTGAAAGCTAACCTCGGTGTTGTTGCTACCTGCTAAAAACGTTAGAAGATCTAGATATGTGAATTTTGTAATGTAAAATCTGAAGGTACGGATGTTTTGTTTCACTAAAAGTGTTTGCGATTGTAACGAGACAGCAGGCAGCACTGTTTTTCACAACAAAATAGTTGCAAGTAATAATCTGGAATTCTGCCTTGCCTGACGTCACCTATTCAATGATCATCAGAAATGGTACATTGATCAACATGTTAATATTCTTATCTGTTTTAGATATATATTTGTTCTGTCATCATATTGATCATGTTCGGTCTGATTATTTCTTATTAAATACTTTATATTTTTTGTTTAAATACGCAAGCAATACACAGATTACTGCAACGGTTTCATAGAAATGAAATGTGAAATCTAAATTGAAGAATACAGTATATATGTTGGCCATTATTATTATTATGCCTACAAATGTGATTCAATTCAGTCATTCATGTATGAAGACTTCCTGCTATTAGAATGGCAGCCTTTGATAATTAGACAAGGCATAAATTCAAGTTTTTAGATTCTTGTTGTTGTAATTGTATATTTTATTCATGCTTAAAAATGTTGCATTGAATAAAATAACAGAGATAACTTTCAAATTTTCAGCATTTCTTTTTGTTTCATGGAAACATGTCCGTTGTGTTTAGTTGTTGTCGTAGACGCAGTGGATTGTTGTCATTTTGTGAGATTGAAGGAGACTCCTTGTTAATTGGGGCTCATATCATACGGCTTCCTAGTAATTGTTAGAATGAGATAATTATTACCCCAATACGATCGTTATGCTATTTGATGTGATCACTCCATACAGTGTGTATCAAAACAACAATTGCTAGCTGGTAAAGTTCGCCATTACACTCTCAATCAACATGTCGATGGAAATCGCATCAAATCAAAGCATCCAAGATTCCATCCAACCAGATTCAACTGGTCACAAGAATAACATCAAAAGGCATTTTATATTTTGCTATTTATTTGCATTTATTTGTAAGATTTTCCTGCAATATAATTGCAATTTTTAACAAGTATATTTGTTTAATGTTTCTGCAGCCATCCGTTGTTTCCATTATTGGCATTAGCATTTGAAAAATGTGAACTTGCAACGTGTACAACAAGGTTTTCTGGCATCGATATCTGCTCACCTCAGTCGTTTGTTAATGATATTAAAGCCTTTTCCATCAAGGTAAAATCAACTTTTATAGGTATATCTTAACACATTAGCTAATTCCTTGCTTTTGTTTCCTTGTCTTTAGTTTTGCTTATTCTTTTCAGATAAAAGAGCAGTCTTCAATATTTACTACCAATGCTCAAGTGGACAGCCTTGTAAGTTTTACATTTTCTCGCATAATATTTTCCTGTTAAAAATAAATATGGTATCTTCTCTATTTATCGATAAGGGTTGGTTATGAAATTTCCAATAAATATTACTGCTTTGTCTTTTGTTCAACTAAACGTAAACGTAATTTACGTATTCGGGTACTACATTCATAAACATGTATGGTTCATAATTTTAAGCATCATCGAATGATTACAACATGTTTTCCTTTTTCATGGGCATGATTTTCGTGCAGTCATGCTTGATGTTGCCAAGCAACCGTTGCTGAATTAATAGTCATAAATTATGGTGCGTTTTTTGTTGGTAACCGTCCGTCCCAGACTCCAGCAAATAAGTCTCGGAAATCCTTGGGAGACACAACATCCAGTTATTCCAATATATATGATGGCAAATGGCAATATCATATATCCGTAAAAATAAATCCATTTATATGGAAGCAAGAATGGAATGTTACTAATTTCCTTTTGTAGTGAAATTTTTGTAATAATGTTTTCTGTTGTATTTATTGTCATCAAAATCATATTTTTCACTTCAGATTCTTCAAGCTATTCAAGTGTTGCAAATTCATCTTCTTGAGCTCGAAAAGGTAGCGATTGTTGTTGTGATAATATCTTTGTAAAATATCATGTTTGACAGAAGAGTTTTTGTTTTGCATACCAGTGTTTATGTTCAAGATAACCAAGACCGAAAATATTGACCACATAAAGTTATAATTGATAATTTTTGGGGGTGGCTGAATTAGACATTAGCTACAACTGAATTAAACAATGTTAATAATGGAAGAGCATTTTTTACAGGTTCATCTTCTTTGCAACAATTTCTGTAAGAGATACATCTCCTCGTTAGAAGGGAAGATGCCTCTAGATGTTGTACTTGAAAGAGAAGATCGAGAAGGGAAGAATTCAATTAGTGAAAAAATCTCTTCTCAAATGCCAAAAATCCTTTCTGATTGCCAAACATTGAAAGAGGTAAGCATTTTTATAAGTCTCTCGCTATCAGATTATTTAAATTATTACGGTGTTAGTCTCGTTTGCAAACGACTGTTTATTAGCCTCGTATTGGGATGATTGACAGTAATATTCTAATGCAACTTTAGATTAATTATGCTTTGCATAGCGTTCTGGTCTTTACTTCTTTGTTGCCGCCAATGCGCGTGTTTGTAAAGCAACGGTTAAATAAAAAGTGTGACAAATACAAACAGAAATGTCTTTAAATTTGAACTCAGTCAAAACAAATGAAAGAAGGTGGTATCCTTGTTTATACCAGAGAAGCCATTATCAGGTATTCATCACACAAGTGAACGCTATAAGTTATCTAATTTTATCTTGCTAAACAATTTAGCCGCTTTATTGTTACCATATCATGCTTTATTTTATTTTCCGCAACGATATACATCAATTTTGTGACTTTAATGTTTACTAAGCATCTCTAAAATAATTTTTTCAAATTTATTTTATCGTATACATGGCTCTTTTGGTTTGATGTTTCATAATTTTATCGTCAGTCAATAATTCGGCAATTGGATAAGCATATTTTTTTACTAAAAAGCAGTCGTAGATGTGTCATATTGTTTAATTTAAGCTTGTCATTTCAACCCAGTTAGTTTGTATTTGTTTCAAATTTTTATAAGCAAAATGAACCCCATATCATACATACGTTTTTCTCAAAGCTTTTCCTTCCGAATTAGTCCATATGGTTAATTTCTAACATGCCACACAATAATGAACTAACGTTATATTAGTTACTTTGCTTAGCCAAGCCTAAAGTTCTCACTAATACCTACAATTATTTTCAATCTTCTAGACTGCGTTAACAAATGGAAGACCATCATCTTTGCAGAAATATCCTGAGATTGCACAAACTAGGGAAGAAACCACCCAATCAATCAACCTCGCAAGTTGTGCTTTCTCCAGGAAAAATGAATACGAAGGTGTTTCAATCTTGCAACATTTTTCTCAATGTCATTTTCTGTTTCACTTCCACTAACTGTCCTATGTGCACCTTGTTGCGGATACACCTATGTTCCTTCTACCTGGAGTCGATGTAGTTGCAACTTGAATAAAGATGGAATAACTTATCATGTTTGTGAAGCTAGCTACTAGTGATATAATTAGTGTTATTTTGCTAATAGGTTGTTCCCCAACATCATCAGAAACAAATGCTGATTCTGTTGAAAGTTTTGTTGGGCCAGATGATGATGATAATGAAAGGCCAAAGCAGAAGAAACGTGGAATATTTCCAAAAATGGCTACCAATATTATGAAAGCTTGGTTGTTTCAGCATCTTGCTGTAAGTTTTAGTTTTATTTCTACAACCACATGTGTTTGTTTGCTTTGCAAACATTTACTACCACGTTTTTCCTAAGAAACTGGTTTATAAGAAACTAGAAGTGAAGTGGCCAGCAAGTTAAACAATGTTTAGTGGCTACTAGATTCGAGAAGAATTAAGAAACTATAAACATGTTTTTCTTAAACGATTCAATTGACTTGAGTTTGCGCAGCGATCAGTAAATTTCAAGAGTTTTGCTAATTTTTGGATCTCGGTTCATGTCCACCCAAAAAATGCTTTCAAAACAATAAGATCATTACAGATTTCGAAAATAAGAAACCAATCCAGAAATCTTTAATACCAAGACGCTGATGCAGTTTCCCATGCAAAATGTGTCTACTGCAATGCTTGTTGATCGACAATGCTATTCCACTGGCAAGATTATGCTCCTACAAACTTTCAGGTATTGTGAAATGAGAAAGAAAAGAGGGACAGAAGGAAGGAGAGAATGTTTCAAGGCTTCTTTTAAATCTTTTCATCGCTGATGGTTGATCTTGGACGAATTGCAATTTTTTGCATTTAAAGCAAGAGTTGCTGCTGAACTCTTACGTTTAACGGCACGAACGTTATGCAAAACGAGGCGATTAAAACTTCCGGTAATTGAATCTAATGAAGGAAATTAAGGAACAAAAAAGCATTTGTTAAAATAATAGTATTTTTGCAAACTAAGATCTTTGGGTATCCGGTTTGCACATGTGGAAAAGTCACTTAAAAACTCTTGTTTCAATGGTTTAAAATCTATGAAGGATGGATAATGTTTATATCCTATTAAGTAAGGAATAAGGATTAAATTCTAAGCCTTGATGCTTGATGATATTATGAAGGGATGAAACAACTGCTCTCTTCAATTTATTTCATGTTTCTTCTCCATAAATTGCTTTTTCATTCATTTAGTTGGTCAATAAACAACAAAACGTGCTTTTTATTTCACAATAGGAGAGTTTGCGAAGAGCGATTCTTTATTGTATCAAGTCACAGATCACAGATAGTTTGCTTCTTGTCCTTGTTTTTAATTATCATCTGCATTCACTTTTTCATCATTGAATACTATGATGATCGAGTTCAAATAAATGGTTTGGAAAGGTGATTTGGAGATAGAAATACAGTATAGAAATTCAAATAAGTTCTAAGAAATATAGTGCTATTTTGTTAAATGATTTACGGTTGAAGTGCTGGTGGATCACATGGTTTTATTGTCTGTTGTTGATGACACAAAATATGATGACTGTTAAATGCATCAATATTGAATCTTTTCAAGAGAAAATTGATGGATATCTCAAGAAGGAATCCATCAAAATTAATAATTAACAACATTGGGAAACAGATTTTGCTCAACAATGAAAAATGATGAAAATCCTTAGATGATATACCCAGCTTTTCATCTGAGTGAGCTTATATCTTATTGTGTGGGTTATACTTTTATCAAATCCTCTTTGTATTATCCAGATTGACTTTTCCTGATTCCGTCAAATAATTTAGAGCATTGATCATCTTGAACATCTCATAAAGAATAGATTGATATGCTTTGTTTTCAAATGAAAAACCTGTTATAGATGCCCGCCCACATTGCTTGTCTTAGCATCGAATGAACTATCTTTAATGATTTTAAATCGTCTTTATAGCCAGCTGTTTATCTCATTTAAATATGAGTGTCATTTATATTTTATCTTGCATTACAGCAAATGTTGCATTACTTCTGATGTGGATTTTTCATTTTTGTGAAACTTTGTTTTAGCATCCCTATCCTTCTGAAGACCAAAAGCGAATTTTGGCAAATGACACTGGATTAACAATACTGCAAGTAAACAATTGGTAAGTTTGTCACATCAACCTCATATAATCAGGCAACACATAGAAACATCTTATAGTGCTGTGTGTGTTATGTGTGATATGTATAATCTGTTCTGACCTTCAGGTTTATTAATGCACGACGTCGAATTGTACAACCAATGATAGATGCATCTAGCAGATCTGGTAAAACTCCAGTTATAACTGTATTCAAATCAAGAAAGCGAAAACTTTCAAGTCCTCAAGGTTTGCACAGCAATTCATATTACCAAAATAATCATGGCCATTTTCAACAGGCATCACCATACCATCATGATTATTATTACCCATCAAATCATTCTGCATATCCAACTGATGGTAATATTAACTCAAATCAATACTTGAATAATTCATATACTTCTTGTCAATACGTACCTGCCTATCCCGGGGATACAACTTCAACTGTATCACCATTATCAAGTTGTATGGAAGCAAGACCGCAACATGTACAAACTCAATTTGATAATCATCACATTCAGTCGTATCACCACACATCTGTTTCGCAACTTTATTCGTCTTGTCCAACATATTCTTCTGAAAACAATCAGATACAAAATGGACAGTTTTTTGTCAAAGCAAGCTGAATTCGTTAACTAGTCACTTTTATCTTTTCATCATAAACAATTATGAATGTTAATTTCATTGTCGAATTATAATCATATTCTACTGTATTTGTTGTATTATAAAACTATTAAACCTATTGTTACATTTCAATATTTTTATGCAAGAATAAGTAGTAATTGTATGGCTTCTAAATTATTTTTATTTAAATTTTTTTTCAAGTTTTGAATCGCAAGGCCAACGCCACTCTTTTGAACAATTTGTCCCAAGTGGGATAACATAATTACTGGCACGAAGATTCCCAAATATGATGGAAATAAGGTTTAATGAAGCATTTACTATATCTGCGTTGCATTTATTCGACTCGTTATCTTCTCAGTTTGAAGCTTGAAGTTTTAACTCTTATTTCACATTGGCATTACTTGGACACCTTTTCTTCTGGTTTGAATATTTGTTTTTTGGAGTTGTACCATTCGGTAAGTTTGAATTACTTCTATCATTTCTATCCCATGCACTGAATTAGTTGCTTTAACGTGGCCGCGACAACAATCCACAATGGCGGACCAGCCCAGTGCAAGGCCTTTTACAAGTCCTTAAATTTACAAACTGTAAACAGAAGAGCAAGGTGCCTAGTCATATTCTCCATTTATAAGTTATATGCTTCTAGTGCCAGGTTGGTAAATTGTTGTGTAAAAAGCTGCAAAAATGTAAGGCCTTTGTGAGCTATGTATTTAGTAATAATTGCGAAGCAGACATGCGTATTTATACTATATGAATAAATAGAAATATATTCCGGAAAAAGGAAAATTTTAAGCTTGAACTAAATTATTCTATCTACTAGCTTTTCTTTTCTTGTAATGCCTCAATAATATTTGGCACGTTTCAAGTTTCGTTGAAAATTTTGCAAATGCAAATCACGAGTGATTTTGACTTTCGCACATCCTGTTATTGTCATGTTATTGCAATTTGGTATTGTACCATGTGACATATCTGTCTCGACCCAATCCCATGAAACCTCAAAACAATCTAGAATATTATTTTTGTTTATTAGATAGTAAACTAGCTGCTGGCATTGCTAAAAAGAATGCTGCTGTGCTGTGATGAAAAAGCAATAATCAGATCGTACTAGTGGTTTTCGTTTCGCTTAAAAATAAGAAACAGAACTTTGACCTTATGATATTCTTTACTCCCGGGAAGCGCTGCTATGGACTATCGGTAACTTTCCTGCAAGCTAAGCTCAATACCAATGGTTCAAAACCTGATGAGGACAAATGCTCTAGTCTCAAACTCATCAGAAGGTCCTAATTAGTAGGATTCGACCCCTTGTGGGTGATATTTCGATCTATTTACAAATTTGATTTTTCTAACCCTTGCTTTATGTATGATAGGTAATGTATTTCAGTTGGGGTAAGAGCTCGCCAGGGGCCAAATTTTGAAATATTTATGCTAGAAGGCTTGGAATGGTCTCAAACTCATCAGAAGGTCCTAATTAGTAAAATTCGACCCCTTGTGTGTGACATTTCGATCTATTTACAAATTTGACTTTTCTAACCCTAGCTTTATGTATGATATGTAATGTATTTCAGTTGGGGTAAGAGCTCGCCAGGTGCCAAATTTTGAAATATTTATGCTAGAAAGCTTGGAATGCTCTCAAACTCATCAGAAGGTCCTAATTAGTAGGATTCGACCCCTTGTGGGTGACATTTCGATCTATTTACAAATTTGATTTTTCTAGCCCTAGCTTTATGTATGATAGGTAATGTATATCAGTTGGGGTAGGAGCTCGCCAGGGGCCAACTTTTGAAATATTTATGCTAGAAGGCTGGGAATGGTCTCAAACTCATCAGAAGATCCTAATTAGTAGGATTCGACCCCTTATGGGTGACATTTCGATCTATTTACAAATTTGATTTTTCTAACCCTTGCTTTATGTATGATAGGTAATGTATTTCAGTTGGGGTAAGAGCTCGCCAGGTGCCAAATTTTGAAATATTTATGCTAGAAGGCTTGGAATGGTCTCAAACTCATCAGAAGGTCCTAATTAGTAGGATTCGACCACTTGTGGGTGACATTTCGATCTATTTACAAATTTGATTTTTCTAACCCTTGCTTTATGTATGATAGGTAATGTATTTCAGTTGGGGTAAGAGCTCGCCAGGTGCCAAATTTTGAAATATTTATGCTAGAAGGCTTGGAATGGTCTCAAACTCATCAGAAGGTCCTAATTAGTAGGATTCGACCCCTTGTGGGTGATATTTCGATCTATTTACAAATTTGATTTTTCTAACCCTTGCTTTATGTATGATAGGTAATGTATTTCAGTTGGGGTAAGATCTCGCCAGGGGCGAACTTTTGAAATATTTATGCTAGAAAGCTGGGAATGGTCTCAAACTCATCAGAATATCCTAATTACTAAGATTCGATCCCTTGTGGGTGACATTTCGATCTATTTACAAATTTGATTTTTCTAACCCTTGCTTTATGTATGATAGGTAATGTATTTCAGTTGGGGTAAGAGCTCGCCAGGTGCCAAATTTTGAAATATTTATGCTAGAAGGCTTGGAATGGTCTCAAACTCATCAGAAGGTCCTAATTAGTAGGATTCGATCTCTTGTGGGTGACATTTGATCTATTTACAAATTTGATTTTTCTAACCCTAGCTTTATGTATGATAGGTAATGTATTTCAGTTGGGGTAAGAGCTCGCCTGGGGCGAAGTTTTGAAATATTTATGCTAGAAGGCTTGGAATGGTCTCAAACTCATCAGAATGTCCTTATTAGTAGGATCCGACCCCCTGTGGGTGATATTTCGATTTATTTCCCGATTTGAATTTTCTAACTCTATCTTTATGTATGATGTAGCGTAATAGTAATAATAATAGTACTAATAATAGTAGTTCTAATAGTAATAATAGTAGTAATAGTAGTAATAGCGTAATTGTACTGACAGTGTCCTGTGTATCAGTTAGGGTTAGGGTTGTTATTAGAGTGCCCTAAAGGTGGGCGTGTTTGGCAGTGCCATTTATAGCCTACTGCGCAGGAGTATACATGATGTAATACTACTGATAGTGTCCTGTGTATCAGTTAGGGTTAGAGTTAAGGTGTTAGGGTAAGGGTAAGGGTAAGGGTAAGGGCTAGTACCATGGTTAGTGCTCACGCTGTTGATGCACGCCTCAAAGTAGGCGTGCATGAGCAATAACACATATAGGCTACTGCGCCAATGCGCAATAGGATGTGGCTGGCGAGTGAGGCAAAGGGATGCAATGTAGTGAGTTTAGTTTGAGCTCTTCATTCACTTGGAGGCAGGCGTAGTTGTTATGCATATTTGTCAAGAGAAAATCTATTTTATTTGTGAAATTTTTGAGGAGTCTTTTTTGAAAACACATAAATAGAAAACACTCTTTGAATTAAAATGGTACCAATTCTTATCAAATTAATACTCTTTGCCCAAATTGCTTTGAAGATTATATTGAAGCACTCCAAAGCCGAACAGAAAATGAAACTCTTATTACTTTTAACGTTCGGGTTTTATTAGCTATCTCTTGCATGATTCTTTAAATTAACCACTTTTACATAAGCTTTGCTGCCAAGGCAGTATGTATTTGGCTAGCAAAATAATACTCCTACATTGCTTCTGGGTGGTGCTTTCATTCCACGTTCTAGTTTGCTATGCCTAGCACTGTCATAAAACACTTAGCGCTGTCATACGCATAGAGGTTTTGCTAAGCTATTCTAAACACCGTTTATAGCTAGTTCATAGAAGATTTGTGGTTGGTTGGAAACGGGGGAGGGTAAACGATGGTGCCACGTGGTCTATCGCCGGAATTGATATGTAATACATATATTATATAACACATAGTATAGTTTTTATAGTATAAGAATTGTTATCTGTAAAAAGGATAATTATCATATATATTTTATTTTTTACAGTGTTTGCAATAATGATAGTCGAGGTGCACATCCCATATCACTGCACAAGGTAATTTTTATATATTATAGTGATCAAGATATCGAGGTATTGAATATTCAGAGTGAATAAGGTTCTAATATTTGCCTCGGTTTTAGCGTCAGTTGTTCATGCAGTACAAAAATAGTGATCTTGCTGTATTAAGTTACATTCCCTTATTTTGTTGCGCACCAATCTCTTGTCACTTATAAACGCAGTTGCTCAGTCTCCGCGTTTATTGCTCTAAGCAATGACAACCTTTACTTGAGCAACATATGTTTTATTTTCAAACATCATTTTCAAAATTGGAACATCAAAGATAAGACTATAGAGGGGAAATTTTTGTTGCTACTCAATTATTTCCTCAATTTCGCTAAGTAAAACACCTGCAACATCAATCAACTGTCAATGCATTTTAAATGTTATCAATAGAGATAAGACTAACACAAGTGTCTCTGCTTCTACTTTTCCCTTCAAAACAGAACACAAATATTTTGTTTATCGTGATCGCATTTCCTCATATCTTGATGTATACATGAAACTATGAATAATTAAAGTCGATATCAGCTAATCATAAATTTGTTTTCATTTGCGCAATTTTCGCATTGTGCCCACTTGCATACAATTTCTACTTCTAAAACGAAGAAGATGATATTATCATGTTTGTTCTAAATTTCTATCATGCAAAAGATAGTGTCGCTTTATTCATTATAAAATCAATTTGGGCTTTATATCTTTTGCAAAAATACCTATTAATGATTAATGGCAGTATTAAAAATGGTAATAATGGTAGATGTTCTGATATTTATCACAATGTATCATGATTTGCAACATGAAGCAGGATTGGAGGTCAGAATCCACGTGTAACATTCAAATTAGTTGATCTCAAGTCTTGAGATAAATTTCGGCCTACCATTCAAATGTTTGACATTCATAATGGAAAATGTTGTATTTGGTAACTTCCTATGCATACCTACTAGGTCATTTTAAAGCATATTAAATCAGATTAGCTCAGTTGTAATCCATGACCAACTGCATTCATTTACATCTAATGAACTTGTGCAATTATTGATTTATCATTAATAAGAACATTATCTAAGAACAGACAAATGTACGCAGTTACTACTACCAATAGTCATCAATTTAAATCTTAGGTATCTCAACATGGAAACCATCGTAAAATAATTAATCTCAGAATAACAAACATTTATACATCAATCCATCAGCTATTTTTACTATATCAACATCTCATTAGGGCACAACTTGTACTGTTCTTATTGACAGTGCTACGATAAAGCATTAAAACGATCTTCTTAACATTGGCATGCGCTGCTTCTATCAAAGATTCTGGTTTTCTTTATTTTTAATCACGCTTAGTTATTTAACCAACACCCTGCATGCTTCTTTTATCAACAAAATAAGTTCACCTAACTTGGCAAATGCGCTTAGACTATTTTTGTAATTATTATAACTATTGTACCCCTGTAAACTCATTTGGGCAGATATAGACAAATATTCCACCCCACACCAAATCGTGCAAGTTCATTCACTGACTGATAGCTATTTACATGAGTACGTTAAATAAACCAATTGGGTTTGCTGCTTCTTTTGACAAAAGCAAGGACACCCAAAGAAACTAAGCTTCAATGCCCAGCACATCATTGTTGATCATTAATGAACATATCTGTTCGCTTTTTCATAAATGTAGTGAGGTGATCTTTTGTTTGCTTTGCAAACATCAAACTCAGGGGATCGATTCATTCTTGATCTTTTAAAAGCTGTCGATGTGATATCAATATCTTTATCTTCAGCAACGGAATCAGTAAAATCAAGATCATTGTTGTCTCCAGACAAGTCGTGGTCTGGATCTTGATGCTTGTTACTTCTAGAAAAAAAACAATCAAAATTGAATGTTTCATAGGCATTGATGGATGTGAATTGACATCTTCTAATTAGCTGTATTGATAAGCTTGGTCAAACCAAAGTAGCATGTGAGATATATAACTAGCTTTACCTATATCATATTCGGATTAAAAAGAATCACAAAAACCTGTTTAATACTGTTAAATTCATTGTTCGCATATACGAAGGCTGGATAAGTAGCTTATAAAGGCAGACCTTAATCGAAAGCTGAATATCATCATTAATCCCAAATTGTGCAAAATTTGCTTATTTGGTAAACCATTAGGGAAGAAACACGCATTCTCGTGGCTAAGATGACCTTTTGAAAATAGATCATGATCATTATGAATTGTTCCCTGTCATATTATTAAATACATATCTTGTAGCAATTTATTTTGATGTTTGACTTACTTGTGTTTAGCGGCCGCTGCTCGGTCCCTTTGTCTTCTGTTTTTAAACCAATTGCCTACTTGTGTTGCAGTTAAGCCAGTTGCATCAGCTAATTCGCGTTTCTTCGTTGGGCTAGGATATGGATCTGAGATATAAAATTCTCGTAAGAGTTTTCGAGTTCTTTCCTTGAAGCAATGTGTCTTTTGTTCACCATCCCAAATTGTTCTCGGCAGAGGAAAGCGTTTTCTAACTCGATATTTATCAACTGGACCAAGTGGTCGTCCTCTTAACCGCTCGGCTTCATTGTAATGAGCTTCTAGCCACATCGTTTGTAGTTTCATGTGAGATTCTTTGTTAAACTTATAGTTCTCTAATATGAAGTACAGTTCATGATAATTGCCAGTATGAAAAGCAACCAATGACCTTGCTCTTAAAACACACTCGTTACTGTGTAGTAAATCATATACATCTGGGCTTGATGGTAAAGACCATAAAAACCTTGAAAGACGTTCAACATCTCCACATTCTTCTAACGTTTCACAAACACGGGCAATTTGACATGGAGAAAAAGGAAGCGATGCCATCGAAGTTGTTGATCTATAATGGTTTACGTGGTGAAAATGATGATGTTGATGGAATGCTTGTGTCATCTCTCAAATTTATATTATTGTTTTTGGTGCTAGCAATATGATTATTAACATCAGATTCTTGAAAATACCTGAAAAAATATATGCGAACTTAGTTATGCAAATACGGAATACGTTTTGAGATACGAATGGCACATGTAAAGTAAAAATAATGTTATTACTGTAATCTTAATTTTTTTACCGTGCATCTTTGCGTGAGAATTAGTTTTTCCTTTTAAATTTGAAAATCCGAACCATATAGAAAGGATTGATACTGTATCTATCAATTGTTTGTAGGACAATGATGCTATCTACTTAAACCTGCAACCATCAGTTTACTGGTACTTTCTTGAATAGCAAATTTAGAGAAAATAAGACGCTCCCTGTTTCGTATGACAACCTTCTGGTGCTATGATCACAAACTTTTTCAAAGCTAAATTCAATAACTAATCGCTCCTGTGTATTCCTGAGTTGGTATTAATTTTCTCAATTGAAGTTCATTTAAATTGCCACTAAAATTGCCTACTAATTTTGTAAAATTATATATTTTGGTAAACGATTTCCTGGCTTTAAACAAAAAGACAGTCTAGGGAGCGAAAATGCATTAAAAAAATCAAAGCATGTTTTTGACTATTAATAAAACTTGCATGCATGTATCACCCGTAAAGGATCTTTTAACAGGTTACGCATAGTTCCTTTATTGAAGAGTTCATAAAGCTACAAGAATTATTTATGTCAAAAAGATTAAATGATGTTCTTGTGTGAAATCAGTCAGACTTTCCCATCTTATGCAGTTTACATTATTTTGGTATGCAGGCATAACAGGGTAGGGTTGTTTGTAACTATAATGCATAAGGGAGCATAAAACCCCCTGCTTGATGATTTACAACTCAAAACGAATTTTCTCTGTTTGGCCTGCTTGCATTTCATCTGAACAAGTTTGGACAGGTTGTAACTAATCAACTTATGTATTCATTGTTCATGCTTAACGCGGGTCATTGCATTTAAATAATTAGTTTTTGCAACTGTTTTGGAACTGATTATCCATATATATTGCGAATATGAATAGTATATTTTTTGGTCTAGGCATTTGATAATGTTATTCCTCTTTTTGTAGTATTCAATTTTTTTATTTGAGATATTAAGCATCCATATCAGTTAATTATATAGCAACAAGTGGAATCAAATAAATCGCACCAACATTAAAAGCTTTCAAAAGAAGTGATTGTTCATGGGCATTCAAATGTTAGAGCTTATTGTATACATTGGAAGCAAAATCTTATGAAGAGCTAATTGATTTAAGTGGCCATTGATTCACCTGTATCAGTTATTTTCGAGAATGACCAGCACTAACAACTGTTGTTAGATGTATCTATATGGTACTTAAAACATATCAAGAATGATTTTTACACTATTCGATGTGTGAATATAATTTCAACACGGTGGTGGTGTTTGTTAAAACGTGACAATAAGCCGAACCACAGACACTTCTAAATTTCCAGTGATAAGAACACGCGCTCACAAACTACCTTGTGGCGATGATGTATTTTTAGCAGACAACTTCCAAGACCCCTATTTCTTCAACTGACGAATGTTAGAATTGAAGACATTGAAAAGCAGTGAGCATATTATATAATAATATCAGCGGAAATATGAAGTAAAGCCCCTATGCATGCGCAATTCAGCTCTTGTAGTTGACATTGGAATTTGCTTTTTAATGATGAATTATAAGTTCAAATCAAACGGCCAAGGTAGCTTGCTGTTTTGATGATAAAACTTCTAACCAAAAACGCTTGGTTCAGATTACCACCTCGATGATTTCGAAACTTCTCTCTGCATGAGAAGATAAGTTATATTTTATCCTATTTGCAATCTTTTTCAAAAAGCATTAACTATTTTGTTTCAATGCAATTTTATATTAATGTATGAAAAATCGATTACTGACATTCTGGAATATACAACATTTTTGATCACATAAATTTTGAATTCGTAAACGTTCAGGTTCATGAATTATTTCAAAGATTAACAATTTTCTTATGGACACAGCAGGCTTTGTAGATTTTATAGATTACTATTATTTCAAAAGAAAGGTTAGCAAGGTTTTTGCATATACTTTTGCTGCCTGTTTCTTATTGAAAATATCCAAAATTTTACTTACCTACGAATAGGAACGAAGTGTATATATGAATATATATGTGTGGGCATATGTTCTATGGATGTTAAATTGCAGGAAGAAGCATTTTGACTGACGTTAGTATATAACAAAGTAGCTGGCATGGAAGCCAAGTCGATTCAACGTGCTTGTGCTGTATGTTATACGTGCTTAGAATTAGAAAGCTGGCGGTAATGACCTACAATATGATGAATAGAAAGGCATCTCTAAAGAATACGTTATCTCATGTGTTTAACAGAATCTTTTGTTATCGAGCTCATAGCTCAGTAAGAAATCATGAGCGCTTTCGTTGTTTGTAGAGTTTGTTTTTCAAATGTTTTAATCGCGCTAAAAGAATTAGCCGTGACATGTGAAAACGGCAATCCCTATTGTTTTGTGTTGTATTCTTCCTTTGAAGAACTATGCTTGGTTTCTTTGCCACGAAAATCCTATTTCATCTGGCTTCATTAGAGAGTCTTAATCAGATTAGGAATGAAATACTAAAAGGGAGGAGCTTTTAAGCTATCATAGCAATGACAAACAGGATTATTATCATCATGCTTTTTCATTATTGAATTGAATCATCTGTTGATGAGAGCTGTCTAATTACCCCCATACACTAAATCTGTTTTGCACTATATACACATTGCATGAAGAAGACCACATGTGTCGATGATCTAAAACAAAGACAAGGATGACAAATCCAGATTGCTCTCAAAAACATATAAATCCTGTACTTAGACAATGGAAATACGATTCATTTGTAAAAGCAGAAAAGAAGCTGTGGTGGATGGACTTTTATAGTCATCCTTCATACCCCCCATTGATGTCCTACGGATAGAACAGCTAATAAGGCGTGCCTGACTTTATCCCTAATCAACCAGTTGTCCCATCAAATACAAAGAATCCGATACTTGAAACTTTTCAACTCTCTTTTTTCCACACGTTCCAAATATCACACGTAAAGTTCTAAGCTCAACTTCCACTAGGCAACAATGATAATTATACAACACAAAGCGGCTTTACCAAGCCTGCGAGAGAGCGTAATGAACGTTTTGAAAAAGTTTTATCAATCGACCACTTATAAGCTAAGCATTTGTTGAACAAACAAGGACATGATATCTATTTAAGGATACAGATATGTGCAAACATGAAGAACCCTTCAGTATAGCAATATATATTGGTTCTTGGTTGGCTTGCATCTACTACATTCACGTAGACACAACTGTCTATACTTATATCGAGGACATGTATTGAATGCCAAATAATTTGTTGTTTTCACTATTCACTTATGCACATTAATCATAGATACATATATCTATGATCGAATGTGAATTCAAATGAAATAATTAGATATACATGGCACACACACATTGTATACTACCTCAAGTTGATTAGGTACATCTGTAATGTACAATACAAAACCTGGATTCGTGAGCTAAAGAAAAGCATTTTAATGGTTCGTGCTTTCTAGAAGGCAACATAATTTATAACTGTTTGTCATGTAAGCAGACATGAAGACAATATAATTCATTTTAACTGAAAATATAATTCATTACAACTGAAAATATATTTTGTTCTAATTTAATAAGCTAAGCGATGGATAAGAGAGCATAAAAAATTAAATCAACTGTAGCAGTATGGGTTTGAAAAACGATGAAGTTTGCACTCACCTCTCCGTGGAAAAAGGTTTTTATGACATTCAGGTTGCAGTTGATTTCGTATCAACAAATACTTGAATATAGATAAAGAAAAATTCCAAAATTCTGATGTTAATTTCCATTCGATTAAGAGCAAGTTGATTTTGATGGAAACTAATGTGTGTTGTAGTTGCCTTACCGAGAAATGATGAGTGTGGCAGTTTAAATAAGTTGGGGAGCTGTCAACTGATCTTTCAATACCACGTGATATGCAAATTTGATTGAAGAAGATTACAAGTTGTTGTTGCTGTTGTTATAAGTTTGAGGAACCCCTTCTGGTCAGTTTGTACACGAGCCGAATCCAAGCTACTGAATTGTCTGTATTAAGTTCATCAATTGCAGGATAGAATAAATAGACAACCCGACAAGTAATTTGTTAATCTATGCTACCGCTTGGAAAGCAATTCTTTAAAAAGAAGCGCAATGATGCAATTATATCTTTATTCAAAGGAATGGGGCGGAAAAAAGGGCCCGGTCAACATTTATATATCGCTATGGGAGTAATTCATATTAAGCACCGACATTCCCCCAATTTCGACACAAATTCGGGGCCACCTATGTATCCTCTGCCACAATGACCCCCAAATAGCAATTGTAAAAACTCTGGTTCGAGTTCACCTCGTCGCAATAAACTGTGCAACTGCGCCCGTGAAGGATCAGTGTGTAATTAGATCACGCATGACGTGAATGTAAGTTTAGTTTAGCCCACTGTTTCTCCTCCTTTTACACAGTTCAAGTTAAAATTTTCAACCAGCTACCCTTCACGCTCAGCAGGAGCCCATCAGCTCATATTTATTTACGAGTACTTTGGTTCAGACATTCAGAATTATTGCCAACCAAATCATTCGTGTTAAAACCAAATGTGCCATCAAGGTTTTGTCAAAGTATGACATTAATTGACATTTCGAAACAATCTTCAAACAGAAATAATGAACGATGTTTGTGCATTTGCTCCCAGTTGGCAAATGCAATGTCTGTTAATATATCACATTCTTTTCTTGTTGTAAAAGCAACACAGTATAAATGATTCTTTTTTAGTTTGTGAAGCATTGGAGCTGAATATAATTAATAATAATCCCAGTCACTATATTATAGAGTATAAGCGTTAAAAGGCAAACTAGTTAAGTCAGTAGGCAGATTATATGGTGGTTTGGTTATAGTGTCATAGATGGAGATGATAGAGAAAAACTTCAAAGGCTGCGTTTATCTATCATTGGTATCGACCCGCCTTTCTATTCACAATCACGTTTAAATGGATTAGATTGATAAATAGTGCCCCGCTGTTTGCTCTAAGCAGTGTTGTCAGGCCAGTGATAATAAGTATTTTGAAAGTTGACCATCAAGACCAGCATGTATCCTATTTCTCCTTTCATTTCAAATATTTAACATCAGATCAATAGATTGGCTTTCTTCTTTTCTCTCTTGGTGGCAGTGGCAGTATGTCAACATTTATTTCATTTTTGTGTGTCTTTCAGCCAAATTCAGTTAAGTCTGTTTTATTCATAAATAGTTTGATATATTATACCAAACATCAGTGAAAGCCTTCTCTGTGCAAGAATATTGCCAATTGAAAGAAACTTGTCACGTGGTGTAACAAACACAATTTGATTTGCTCACTGTCAGTCAATCGTTGTAAAGGAAAAGCATTTAACCTCTACCTCATATTGTAACCTCTTAGTGAGGATGACCACGTGGGTGGGTGGAATGGAATAAGATAGGCCATCATTTTTCTTTCATCAGCAGGGAAAATATTTTATATTTTTTACGTTTGGAGATTATCAATTATTGTGCACAAGTTTTATAAAAATGCAAGTATCTCAGCTAAACAATGTCAATGTTTACAACTTGTCTTCTGGTAAATCATTGCCCGAATGGATTTCCGACAGGAAGAAAAGACAATTACTCAAAGAAGATCCCAGCATTCGAAGACGAATAGAGTTAATTCAGGATTTTGAAATGCCCACAGCTTCAAATTCAATACAGGCATCAAAAGATGAAAATTATTTGTTAGTAACTGGTACATATAAGCCAAGAATAAAATGTTTTGATGTTAACGAATTGTCTTTGAAATTCGAGAGATGCTTTGACTCAAGTGCAGTTAAATTCGAGCTCTTGGCTGACGATTATTCAAAGGTTGTACTTTTGCAATCCGATCGTTATGTTGAGTTTCATGCACAATATGGCAGATATTACCGTACACGTATACCAATATTTGGAAGGGATCTGGTGTATCATTCTTCATCATGCGAACTTTACTTTGTTGGAGCAGGAGCAGATGTTCACAGGTTAAATTTGGAACAGGGTCGATTCATGCAACCCTTACCAACAATGTCTTTTGAATCGAATGTATGTGCAATAAATCCTGTTCACCAAGCTGTTGCTGTCGGCTCTGTTGATGGAAAAGTTGTATGTTTTGATCCAAGATCTAAGTGCTCTGTTGGTGTTTTGGATGTTGGCAAAATAATTTCCAAATATAATATTGGATGTGGCAATACTGCATCTGTAACTGCATTGAATTTCAAGAATGGTCTTGAAATGGGTGTTGGATTAAGCTCAGGCTCTATGCTTCTTTATGATATCAGAGCAAAGGATCCATTGTTCATTAAAGATCATAGCTATGGGTTAGCAATTCAAAATATTATATTCCACGAGAAGTCAGATAAGCTTCTGACAGCCGACTCAAAGGCAATAAAAATTTGGGATGGTTGTACAGGAGAAATTTTCACATCAATAGAGCCAGACACTTCAATCAATGATGTTTGCATTTTCCCATCTTCTGGTCTTGTGTTTCACACAGCTGAAGCCGAGAAAATGGGCATTTATTATATTCCAGAGCTTGGTAATGCACCCAAATGGTGTTCATTTTTAGATAGTTTGACAGAAGAGCTGGAAGAAAATAGCAACAATGTTATATACGATGATTATAAATTTATCACAAAACAAGATTTGAACAATTTTGGTTTATCACACCTCATTGGAACAAACATGTTAAGAGCATACATGCATGGATATTTTATGGACATTAAATTGTTTCATCAAGTGCAAGCTTTTGTTGATCCATTTGCATATGAAAACTTTAGAAAAGAGAAAATAAAAAGTAAAATTGCACTTGAGCAAGGTAGTCGAATAATGGCTGAGAAATTGCCAAAGGTCAACAAGCAGCTTGCTGCAAAATTTATAGAAAATGAAGATACAGACATGGAATATCAAAGAAAGAAAAAGTCCACAAATGTTTTACAAGATGAGAGATTCTCTGCATTATTTGAAAATCCTGACTTTGAGATTGATGAAGAAAGTGAGCAATATAAGTTGATGCATCCAGTATTATCAAAATTTGATGTGGAAAGGAAGAATTCTGCCATGGTATATAATAAGGAATCATCTTCAACATTTTCTGGTAAGGAAGAAGAAAACAATTATATTTCAAATTTAACAGAAAAATCAACTTCAGATCAAAGCGTACAACTTTACCAGATAAATATGGAAGCAGAGCAAGATGCATTGACTAAGAAGAAGTTCCAAAGTAAGTCAGCAACATTTGCAGAGATGCTGCATGAAAGTTATAAAAGTGATATCATAAAAGAAACAGGATTAGCATTGGGGAGCAAAGAAGTAGTTTTCAAAATGCCAAAATCAAAAGACCAGGTAAAAAGAAGATGAAATTAAAGATCATAAAGTTGAAAGAAAATCACTAAGGAGGTCAGCTGGAATCTTGACAAACAGAAAGAAACATTCATTCAAACCATTGAAGTAACATTTATTCATTTATTATCGTCCATTGTAGTTTTAAGCCTTTAGATACTGACTAAATAGACACCTTTTTATATAAGAAACTGTAAGAATCAGAAACTGACCCTTGAGATGAGAAAATAATAAGCGATTTCATGCTTACGATTTCTGAATTATCAGAAATGAAAGCCATTATGAATTATCAGAAAATTGACCGACTAGTACTATTGTAAGTTAAGGTATCATTCAACAAGTTACACCTGCAACACATCTTTTGTAATATTTAGCGTAAGCAAGCGCCAACTGCTAACTTTTAAAATATTCATGTTATAGAGCTGAACAGTTAATCAAAACGTATATTTCTTGATTTAGAAATTGGAGGTGCTTCTTTGTCTTGAACTCTTCCGGCACTATTTGTTTCAATAAATTCAAATTATTGGGGTTTTGATGTGATGGTTACTTGCTCTTCTTTGAATTTGCTGGCATCTTTATAAGAATGTAGAATACAGGATCAAATAATGTTAAATAGAGCAATGATATTATGAGAATTTTTAATTTTGACTAACAAAACAAAGATTTTCTAAATAAGCTCTTAATATGATGTGATTGAATTTTGAAATAATTTTGGCGCCAAAAATGTTCCATTTCTCCCCACGGGGGACACAAATCCACAAAGTAACGAGTGTAGAATTTACTTTAAAAACTCAAATAGAAACATGCTGTGTAACTTTTAAACTGATGTTTCTAGATCGAAACAATTTCCAACAATGGCGATTGGCGAATGTCACATTCGGAATGTGCAACAATACAATAGTAAGGAGAACACAAAGAAGGCAGTTCTGTTATTTGTCTTCATAGGTGTGTTGTCGAGCCATAATACATTAATTAAGCTATTAACTACATACATACACTACAGTTAAATTCTTGAGGATTCTACGCTGACATGTGTTGTTTCTCTTTTAGTTGAAGAAAATAAAGACAGGAATTTACTTCTGCAACCATGCACAACACTTCCACACTGGGCGTCATTTGGTAAGGTAAGCTCCATTAGGATTTTTAAACATGTAAATTGTTATTGGTGCATTCTTAAAATTAAGTGCTTGCATATAATTTATTTCTCTGGAACTAAATAGAAAGCGCAAAATTCGCATTAGTTACCCCAGGGCCTTTTTTAAGGATTTTCAAGTGGGGGGGCCAAAATTTGAAAGGGACCTATATTTTCAGAGAAACGGCCAGGCCAGGGGGAGCACATTAAAAAAGTTTGGGGGTGTTGACATACTTGGGACCGACTTTTGCATGAACATTTCTTTGAAAACATTCAAATAATTTTGGCTACCTGAGGCGGCACCATGGTTGCCGCCGAAGGGGGAAATTTTACAAATTTAGTGTCTCAGATATCGCTGAAAAATGTATTTTTTTTATAATCAAATTTTCTTCAAAGATCATTTTTCCAAGAGCTACAACACAAATCTACTGTTAAGCCTAGTATCGATATAGTCGTTGAGGGTCGTTGAGGGTCGTTGGCAGTCTTTATGAGTCGCTGAAAATTAGGATCAGCGATGTGTATCCATATAGTCGTTGAGGGTCTTTGAGGGTCGTTGGCAGTCTTTCGCAGTCGTCGAGAGAATGTGATAAGAAAGCGCGCACAATAACAAAGTGGCGCCAAATTTGTACGTTTGAAACATGGCAGAGGCACACAGGGAATTTTTGTTGTTGTTTTTCGCAAATATCATGTGTGTAAAAGGACAAACCTAAGGCTCCAAAATTGCTATTTTGTAGCGAGTCAAACATCTCGAAATACCCCCACGTGGCCTTTGGCATCTTTACTTTGGCAAGAAAACATATCATATTACCATAAATCAAAGGATTCTCAGTCGTTTTATAGGTGTTGACGGTGGTTGAGGGTCGCTGAGATAGAAACTTTTCTATCTCGACGACCCTCAAAGACCCAGTCGTTTTGGGTCGCTGGAAGGATTAAAATCAATTTTTGACAGGTCTCTGCGTGATCGTTAATCTTTTCAGCGACTCCGGCTTCGTTCACACGACACCGTTTTCACTTTTCACAAGTTTACCTCCCGCTGCGATTCCTGCTGTTTCAAATATTTGTAATGTTGCTTTTGCGCCAAAATTTGACAGCCTATACCCGTTTCCGTGTTCAACAATTTCCTAAATTTAGCTTGGTGAGTAGTAGTTTGTGATAAAATCAACCATAAACTATATATGTTCTCACTATCAAGCATGTAATAAAGTCATTACAGGAACAAAAAAACGGAAAACGGAGCACTCCACTTCCAGAGCGTTTTCATTTGAAAACGCAAAAGCGGATCGGAATGCACCGTTTTCAATCGTTTCCGTGTGAACACAGTATCGTAAACGGATCGAAATGAAAACGGAGTCGTGTGAACAGGGCCTCCCAAAGACTGCCAAAGACCCTCAACGACTATATGGATACTAGGCTTTAGTGGCCAATACCACTTTAAATTAGGCAGCCAGTTGAACTTGAATGTTATTGTTTGAAATTCGTGAAGCTAGACTCGTTTAAAACAATTTTTAGGGCAGGATTGATTTTAATATTAATTTGGGACCAACTTTTTGGACATTTGAATCATCATGATTGCAAATTGAAATTGAGTTGAAAATATTTAACTGGGGGGGCCACTTTTGTCGACTGGGTGGGCCCAGTCTGTATGTTAAAAAAGGCCCTGAGTCACCCACGCTCGTCGGATTGAACACAAAAACTGCACACATAAAAGTCATACGGATACGTGTGTACAACTGTACTTCAGTAAGAACTCTCTTCAAAATTAAGCGGCAGAGTTTCTATAAATTCAAACTGTATTTACATTAATTTTCAGGTATCCAAGAGCTACTCGAAGAGGAAGAACTCATCGGGATGATGGAAAAATATTGTCGATACATAGGAGACATAATGTTCAGGAGCTCAAAGCCATGAAAAATATTGCTGGAATTAATTATTATTAGTACGGCATGGTTGCGAGTATGTAAATTAATGTTGATAAGTGCATGTAGTATGTTTATAAGCGCTGCTAACCTGCAGTGGTGTGTCGGGTAACGATTACCCAGGGTATTTTTTCGGGGCAAAAGTCGCAGGTTCATATCAGTTGCATAGCTGCAAGAACCTTCGGGTTGTTATATATAAAATATACAAGTTTAAGAAGGTGGGAGGAAGTGCCAGACGGCGACAACTATTCACACAAAAATTTTCCAATATACATTTTTATGCAAAAATCAACATGATTGTGGGCGAATATAATTATCGTAATCATATTGTAATGTACTATTCAGTTAAAATTGTTCAATGAATCATATTTTGATCAGCGATGATTATTTCACTTCCAGCAAGTTCTTTTTCATTTTACAGGTCGTCTCGGCTATAATCTTCGTTTCTTCCATATCATCTTTCGTTATTTTTCGATCTTCTCTCTGAAATGAAGTAAATTTATCAGAATTAAGGTAAAATTGAATATGTACAATTTTTAATGCAGATAAGTTTTTGTGGCAATAGATTCAAACAATTAAAGAAGACCCACTTTCGATAGGGCTTCGGCCATAGCTACAACTTCAGCGATCCTTGGGTCTAAAAATTTAAAGAAACTCGATTAGATTCCACACGGAACGGAAGTAAGAGAACGTACTGAATAAAAATTGAGAAGATTAATGTAACAAATAGAAAAGCAATGAACATTCACAGTAAAAAATAGGCTAGGAAAAAGTCGATAACTTCTCGACACACCTACTAACTTTCAATCATCGGCCATTTCTCTCTAGAGATCTACCATCTAAAAAATTTAAAAAATTCATTCTACAAGTCACTTTCAATAAAATAGCAGCAAATAATCAGACTGCTGTCACAGGAATAGCTAGGTTAGAAATAAATTCCCAATAACAAGTGAACCTTGACAAATATAGGACTTACAAAATAAGTTCAAGAAGCTTTACGCCACCAGCAACCGTCATTACAGTCCAACTAAAACCAATTAATTTAAATTAATATGTCAACAATATTAACCGAACCATAAGGAATACATAGATAATAAGAACGAGAATAAACTTCATACCTGGGTGACAAAATGAAAGTCTTTGGTTAATAGCAAGTCATTCACATCACAGAACTTTGTTGCTTCTTCGCAGTGTTGTCTTTATCCTTGGCCTAAACTCGTTGCTTGGTCTTCACTCGCCAAACGATGACCAAAAGGTCAGAATGACAACGTGCAAGGGGTTTTGTTGCAGGAAAAAACAAAATAGCCGGAAGTTACTGATATAGCACCATATTTGGCAATAATTCTCACCTAAGGTGAAATTTGTAATACCAAAATGAATCACATGGAAATCACCATGAGAACAATGAAATGATTTGACAAGGTTACGACACAATGGTTGAACATTTCTTTACAAGCGCATGCGTCCATAAAACATTCCCGTAAGCGATATGATTTAATGCCTCCTAGGTCATCCACAGGATTATTTAGGAAGCATGAAAATGCAGGTTTCCTGACAACAATGATGCATTCCTAACGCCCATAAAGCATCAAAAACTTCTTGGAATGAAGTTGTAACTGTGGGGCTTCAAGTGCCAATTATTATAATGGGCACTTGAAGCCTTACAGTTCTTCAAAATTAAATGTAAATAAAATGTAAAAGATGTGGAAAATTGTTAATAAACAATTGCTAAAAATTACCCGGTTCCAATAAAATTTCGCCAAAAAAAGGCGAAATCCTATCTTCCCCGGGGAGGCCATTGCCACATGCCGAGCAGCCACTATGCTCAAAATGTTTCATAGTTTTGCCAAATAGAAAGACTGAACTCTAAGATGAAATCTTTCGAGATCAGCAGTCTTTGCCGAAAAGTTAATAAAATCCCAGTGACATTTGGCAAAGGAAATGGCCACCGAAGTTTAATATTGCGCATTGAGCGTCTATACAGCATTGATTATAAACCACACGCGGGGAGCGAATCATGTACGCACGCGTCAAGGCACTTACGCTCATTTGTTTTGATGAAGTATTTCTAGTGAACTCTACCAACAATTCAGGAATCTGGAAAAAAAAGATAAATGCTCTAATGAATTCAAGAATATCCACATTCGAGATTTCACACTGAGCCAGTATTCCGATTGGACCACTGGGTCGAATTACTTCCCACTTGCCAATTAAGTTGAAATGAAAAGGGTAGGGGTAACCATAGCTAAGTTAAATCCATTGGTCCATTTGTATGATCAGTTAAATTAAACCCACATCACATGATCATACAAAAGATGACCTCGGAAAATTGTAAGGGATCGAATTATGATATTCATGTCAATTTAGGAAATTCATCAAGAAATGAGCTCCTTTGAGGTCTCAGCACATTTTAAGACAATTTGCTATTTATTAGGACCATTGGATCGAGAGATAATTGGCTTTAATGTTATCTCAAGAAATTGGGCGGTTAGCCTACCGGCCCGGATTGCTTGAGTAGAGAAAGGCATTTACGGTCGGTGATTCCGATTCCGAAAACCATTCCGGCCGGTACACCAGGCAGACTTTAACCGGACGGTTAAACTGCGAAATAATGATGAAATAACTCAAAAAACAATAAGAGGGGAACAGGGAGGGAGGGAGAAATTGTGCTATTGCTCTGAGCTCCAGCGAATAATGATTGGATAGGCTGCTTACCGCACAACTATATGCCTTAGGGTGTAGTCTAATAATACTTTCTGCGCATGTGCGCCATTCGTCAAAACAAGCCGCACGAGACTGACTGACTGACAGTTCTAATGGGCCCCCAGGTCTCACCGGTATGTTGATGAGCTGTGAATGGCGGCTTGCATCCGACTTGGCAAGCAGATACAGTATGTTGGCAGCCATGCAATAAGGCAATTATCTTTCGAACATTAACCCTGCTTAATTTTTGGATTAACCAGCATTTATGGGACATTAACACCAGCTATACAACTAATAAGGCATGGAACAAAACATGGAACAAGCATTGTAAAATTTATCAACAAACCATTAATATTTTGTAGCCAGAGACTTCACATTCTGTGAAAGGTTTGAGCCTGAAACATTCAAAGCATGAAGCATTAAATAAATTTGAACTAACAAACTATTGGTAAATGCGTGCATATCTTTTTATAGTAGAACAGTCTTTGATCGGTACAGAGCTTCAGAATTGCTTTGAAAATCGGAAACATAGCGAAACATAATAAATACTAAAGCTTTTCGTCTGACACTCATCAGAGTAGTACATCAGAAAAAGATTTCTGATTGGCCAATTTCGATCCTCTTCTGGGTATAATTTCTCGTTAGGTTTTCATTTTCGTTCTCTTTCTGACGTACTACTCTGATGAGTGTCAGACGAAAAGCTTCAGTATTTATTATGTTTCGCAATGTTTCCAATTTTCAAAGCAATTTTATATCTTTTTATCTTATTTTTGCGCTATGTACTTTCGCATTTTTGTTACAGGTACTTTATTAAAATAGAATAAAATAATGAATAGTATAACAAGAAGCTTCCATTTTATTAGGAAAACGATGTTAATAGTTTCCTACAAACGACTATATATTCGGTCGCACAAAAAAGCGACTATCCTCAGAGTCAATTAAAATCCAATAACGTAAATTAACAAATATATATAAATTTGTTTGTGCGACCGAATATATAGTCGTTTGTAGAAAACTATTAAAATCGTTTCGAAAATGTTCATATTAATGAGAACTTTTGTGGTTATATACAGGGTTAGTTCATGAGAGGAGAGCAAGGGAGAGTTTTGTGTTGTCAGCAATAAGGTAGCTAAACAAAAAAGTAACCACATAAGTCAGTCTTACTACTTCAGGAAGATTCAGTTTTTGAATGCCAAATTGTTACAGTTGCATGGTTCCAAGTGAGAAGATTTGCCAATGGAGATCCCTAAAATGAGAAACATTAATATAATATCAATATAAATATACACTAACAATTATACATATCATATGAAAGCTATGAGGACGAATTTAACAAGGCTAATAATCATACCACAATTTTACTTCTCCCAATGACAACAGCATTTTTTCCTTTTACATCTACACCTGTACTTTCAAGACATCCTCTTGGAGTGCAAGGAATAAAACAATTGTTCAATTGTCCCCTTGAAAGACGTCCTGCATTTATATCATGTAGCCTGCAAAAATAAAATAGCAATAAATAATCAACAATTGGCCATTAATAACTCCAACAATGCAATCCCATTTGCACAAACAAAATATTGAAAGCAAGATAGCAATAGAGTGTTCTCCAATTTAGCTAAACAAAGAGGTTAATAGCGAGCTCATTTTCCAAGTGGATTGTTATATGGAATACTCATCATATCACCATAGCATGAAAAACGTATAAACATAAACTTGCCCATCAACATCTTTTTCAGGCAAGACAGCATTAGTGCACAGATCAGCATCGATATTTTCAATACAATCAAGTGGCAATTGCACAGCTATTTTGAAAGTAAGTAAGTAAAATTTTAGTATAATTATGGTTAAGTTTACAGGCTAAGAAAACATACACAGTACATAGACGTAAAGAACATAGAAATTAAATGAATTACTTGCTTAGATTATGAATCATTGCTTGTATCTGAGCATGTTTCTCAAGTTGAGCCTTTAAATGTCCCAATGCGTCACTCTTTTCTTTCAAGTCCTCATATTTTGTATTTAATAGTTTCAATGAAGATAACTGCAAGATTAATTAATAATGTTAATAATAATGTTCATCGTGGTTATCAACAATGTCAAAGACATAATTAAAATATATATTTGTTCATTATTTTCAATATAATTGAAGATAATTACCGTGTGGTTCATTTCTGACTTTGCATTCTCTGCAGCTGTTAATTTTTTCTCCGACTTTTTCACTTTCAATTCTAACTCAGACTTTTTCTTTTCTTGCAACTTTATTTCTTCTTGTAATTCAGAGATCAATTTTGTTGATGCTAAATTAATAACGGCATGCGTTAATGAACGAATAAATAAACAAATAGATAACATTAAATTAAAAGTAGGAAACTCTTAAACTAATAAATTAAATGATAAGCCAACATATTTCCAATACCTTCCATAGTTTTTTCATGCTCTTTTACTTTCATTATAATATTTTTTCTTTCTCTGACTTGTTACATTGTTGCAAGACTCTGAAATAAAAAAGAATTTAAATCTTCATCTAACAAGCTTCCAATCATCCCGACCTGTTCTATGTTAGTAATAGTGTTTTCTTTATTGTAAAACGATCTAAATAATTTTCCCATAACACAACGAAAAAGAAGGAAAAAAATTACTCACCTATCGCATTTATTTTTTAGATCTTCATTTTGCTTACGACACATGTTTTCCATTTCAACAAGGGTCTTGTTTTCAGTTGTAACAAGTTCAAAATTTCGCTGCATCCTTTCCAACCTGCAACCAATAAGCATTTTTATCATCATCCTCATCAATCATCATCAATCATCATCCTCATCAATCATCACTTTATAGCTTGCCACTTTAATTGAATGAACGAAGTATTATGATAACTAATTATTTTAATACCTATCTTCTTCATCTGCATATAATAATTTCAGTTCTTCATGTTCCTTGGCAATCTTTGTTAAGCGCTCTACCTCGTTCTTAAGCGCATTCAGCTAAAAATTAATAAACAATAAATAAATAAATTATAGTCAACTACCCAACAAGAGTTTTACTTATTCGTCATCAACATCATGACATAATCTTTCCATTTTTCATTTACTTTTTCACTGACTTCTTCTCTTTCTTTTGACGAAGCTTCAAAATGTTCCTTCAACTTCAATTCCATTTTCACTTTCTCTTGCTTCACTTTTTGAGACTCCTTCATTAATTTTTCGCAAAAAAAACACAGAATCAAAGGCATCTGGAGACAGTAAATTAAAGCAACTGCTAACTTTTACTGTGCTACTTTCTCCAGCTAAAATAAAAGCCACCATTTACCTTGATTTTTTTGGACTTCCTCTCGGAGCTTTGCTGTTATATGTTGGATTTTATCTTCCATCTCGTTCAACTTCTGTGCAGAACTGGATAAAGACAGATGGTAAACTATTATAATTACTTAACTGTAAATTGGGATATTAATTGAAAGTTTATAGCATGCATAATAAAATAGGAAATGAAAACCAACCAATCATATTGTGCCTTCAAGTGTTTGTTATACTTTTCTAGCAAAATATTTATTTCTGATAAGTTTGCTTTCTGCTCTTCTATTGACGAAAAATTATGTTCTACTTCTCTTAATCTAAAACAGAAAATAATGATAAAATAAAACTACAACTTTTATCATTTTCATCTATATCTTCCAATCATAAAATAATATTATAAGATAATAATAAATATTATCTGTTTATCTGTCTATCATCTCACTCAAGAATGGTAAAAGCATTCTTGAGTGAGATGATTAGATTAGATTATGATTATGATTAGATTCCACTCTTATTCTCACTGTAAAAGCACTATCAAGCCCAGGGGGATTATTTAATTTTTGAGGTTCCAAACGGGAGGCTTATTAGAGAGGGAGTTTAAAAAATATGGACAGCTTAAGAATGGAGCTTTTACAGTAATTAAACTTACCCAGCAAGATATTCCTGTAGTTGACGACACTTGATAAAATCAATGAGTAAATTACAAGAATGTCTTCTTACTTGCTCACTGTTTCCTTTCAGAATGAAACTGAAAACCATATGAAACATTTGGTTCATGTTCTTCTTGTTAAAAACCTGACAAAAAAATCAATTGTCTATTTATTAAATGATCCTAGTGCATCTAAAGTTGAAAGTTAAAAAAACAAAATTTGATTACACACCAAGCTATTTCAATTAGAACAAAGGTACATTGTGGCATGAAAATTCAAATTTCAAAGCTTGACTTATTTATAAAACAGCTTGTTATATGAGTGTTTAATTGCATCAAGACTCAACTAAGCTTCCATTGTTAACATAATGAAACAATTAGTGACAAAAAAGATAATGCTAAGATGCAATAAAAAACAACAAACATATTATGAGTCAAAAGAGAATAAAGAAAATCAATGATGTGCTTACCATTGCTTTGATGTAGTCCTGTAGATTTGCATTAGATCTGCAAATGTTTGCAAGAGAGCCAAGGCAGGGCAACGTAAAACTTGACTCAGCAGAAACACTGCAAATAAAATACACAATACAGTACATCCTCGATTATCCGAACAAGTTGAACTCAATTTTTTGCTGGGCCGTTCGGATATACGCCAAAAATTCGGATAATCAAGGACAAAAATTTTAGCTACTAATCCTGCTATGAAGTTTATTTTTATCACCCAGAATAGTCACGGGGTGCTCAAACGAAAGATGGGACGATCACGATTAGTCAAAACTCGTGAATTTTGAAATTCCTGTTCAATTTCCTTTCAGCGGTTTCGGTAATTGTAAACACGAATATGAAAACTGATGTCTTAATTTGATTTTTTTGTTGGATTTGACTTTGGTAAAGGGCAAAAATTTAAAAAGACAATGTATATTTTACTTGGTGATCGAGAGTGGGATTGCAAAAAACTGATTTAGAAAAACTTTTGGTGTTCGGATAATCGAGGTTCGGATCATCAAGGTTCGGATAATCGAGGATGTACTGTACTACAGTAAAAACAAGCACACAAGAACCTGCAAATTTTGCATTTAACAAAAACTCCTTCTGAAAGCTGCAGCATGGAAACTGACACCTTTGTTTCATGTTCACAAAAATATATTGATGATAACTCACATTTTTGACACAAGATATCTGATTAGGTTCTCTTCTTCTCCAAGGAGCTGTTTAATTTTCAGCTTATATGCTATCTCTTGCAGAAGTTGAAGACCCTAAAAATAAACATCAACATAAAATTCACTAAGTTCAAAATGCAATTTTTTAAAAAACAATACGTATGTTTGTCTTTTGTGTTCAAAACAATAGCTCAAGACCAATGGGAGCGTAGCTTACATGGAAGGTTATAGCTTCATCACTTGTTGCTGACTGTCGCATCAAAAAGTTTACCAATTTTGGTGTCAGTTGAAATGAGTCTTGTATAAACCGTTGTATCTTATCATTTTCAACTGCAAAATTGATAACGAAGGTTCTTAAGAAAAGAATCAGAGTATAAAAGAAAATATGTAATTGCAAAATAAATGAATAATAGTTTATTTTGTACATCTTACCTAAGCATGACAAAAATAGTATTGCCTTTATATGAACATTTGACTTAAAGTAGCATCATTTAAAATGTTCACAAGTATGGATAAACTATCTGCATGTAGTAATGTTTTGGAACAAAAACCTTCCAAAGTATTCTCAATTCCATGGCTTTGGCTTGCAATAGCAGTAAGCAACTAAGAAAAAATAAAATAATCCTTAATTTCGGTAGCATCAACAAAATGTTGCAAATGAAAATCGACCTGTTTGTCAAGTAACAAAACTGGCAAGACAAACAACAACGAAATTCTTCGCCCCGCCCCGCCCACTCGTCACATCATCAGCAGATAAGAAAACTGAACAATTTCGGCCACAATTTGGACCACCTAAAGGATGGATTTGGGATTAGCTTTAAATATTTTTGGGGTTGAGGAAAGGATTAAAGTTGTTTAGAATTACTCAAGGTTTTAGAATCAAAATTGAGTAAAATTGCAGGAGGCTAGGCTTGCGTTGCGACGAGACGACAGAAGGACACAGAAAGTCTGAAAACTAAAAAAGCTTACGTCCAATTCTCTTTCAAGGTCTTTTATTGCCTGCTCTGTTTGATTGCTCCTGTAATGCTGAAAAGCAGCTCTGAATGATTTGAGGCAAACGGATATATTCAAGTCCATTTTGAATATCAGTTAATTAATCCTCAGCGATATAATATGTGCTATGAGATCGAGGAAGGTAGGCCTAGACTTGTTGCACGAGTCTCGATTGAGTGCAAGCACAACGAGACTCGTTTTCTAACAGTCTAAACAGTAAGAAAAGTGGGCAAATTTGGCAGCTTCGTTCCGAAAAATTCTGGTCTGTAAAATACCTTAACAAAGAAGTTTGTCGTCGACCGGGCAGAGCGGCAGAGCGGCAGAGCGGCGCGCTGTTTTCTGTTAGTATTGTTCGGAGTTGTCCAACGAACGTATCACAGGGACGCAATGCAGTGGGTCTATTCCCTTCTTTTCCCGGTTGGTGCTAGATATCAAAGGCCAGAGGGAGGTGGGTTTTCGGAGAATTCCGATTTGCTGATTGGCCGACAAGCCTAACCAACCGACGAGAAATCGGAAAATACAACACAGCACAATTTTACGAATCTTTTCATGAAATACATTTCATAAATTCATTTCATAATAAATTTATGAAATGAAATTGAAGATTATGAAATTAGAGAAATACAGTTTATGGCAAATAAGTTAAGTTTTATATGTAAAGAGCCGTTTCTTTATATTTTGTGGGAATATACGCTTTGTTTTAAATTGCGTTTTGTCAGTTGGGGTATTATTCAAGATTTTTTAAACCCATTATTTACGATGTCATGTACAAGTTTTTGGTTTATTTTATTAAAAACCAGCTCATAATAAAACTAAATTTAAGGTATTGTTGGACACGAAAATGGATATAAATAGGCTATCAAATTTTGGAAAGCCACACAAATATTTGAAACAGTGGATCGCAGCGGGAGCGAAGGAAGCGTAAAGTTGTGAAAAGTGAAGAAAATAGAGCCCTGTCCTGTGAACAAAACAGAACAGAGTAAATCAAAGGAACCTTGAGGTGACTCGCGGCAGATGGCTTTTATTTCACTGTATTATCCAGAAAGTTGAGAAAATAATATCAAATTATTAAAAACCAGCTCATAAAACTAAATTTAAGGTATTGTTGGACACGGAAATGGATATAAATAGGCTGTCAAATTTTGGGAAGCCACACAAATATTTGAAACAGTTGTCGCAGCGGAAGCGAAGGAAGCATAAAGTTGTGAAAAGTGAAGAAAACAGAGCCCTGTCCTGTGAACGTGAACAGAACAGAACAGAGTAAATCAAAGGAACCTTGAGGTGACTCGCGGCAGATGGCTTTTATTTCACTGTATTATCCAGAAAGTTAAGAAAATAATATCAAGTTAAAGTCAATATCTCAATCTCAATGCAATGAAAGTAAATTTTCAGGATTGAACGCAGCAGATTAAAAAAACATTTGTTTTGAGACCACTCAAGCAAACATTTTGACTTCGATTTTCGATCTTGTTTCATCAAAGTTAAAAAACTTTTATTTTCCGAAACAGAAATGAAATACAGTACTTACATCCTCGATTATCCGAACAAGTTGAACTCAATTTTTTGCTGGGCCGTTCGGATACCCCAAAAACTGATGTGTTAATTTGATGTTTTCGTTGGATTTGACTTTGATCAATCAAGGCCAAAAATAAAAAGACAACGAATATTTTATTTGGTGATCGAGAGTTGGTTTGCAAAAAACTGATTTAGTAAAAACTTTTGGCGTTCGGATAATCGAGGTTCGGATAATCGAGGATGTACTGTACTATAATTGTTGTATTAGTTGCATAAGCATACAGCTAGAAAACTTTCTTCTTTTCACCTGATGCTTCCAACAACGAGTTGCCCAGCATCTAGCATGGTACGTCATGTTCTTTGTTCGTTGTTTCAATTTCAACAAGTTTACATTTTATGCAATGAAAAACTTGCAAAGTGATATCATACTTTTGCAGTTTAGGGTGTTAAGAATGGGAGTAAACTTGAACAACTCCTACTCGCTTGCCCATGCGCGAGTCAAAAATGGGACCATGTTATCGAAAAAAACTAAAGTTGTCAGAAATTGATGAAAATCACCAAAAAGTACATTTTCCGGGCGCTGACTATGAATATCGAGGTCATTTTTGAAAATTTTGCAGTTTTGGGTGTCAAAAAAAATAGGAGTAAACTTGAACAGAATCTACTTGCTTGCCCATGCGCGAGTCAAAAATGGGAGCATGTTATCGAAAAAAAGTAAAGTTGTCAGAATTTGATGAAAATCACCAAAAAGTACAGTTTAATGGCGCTGACTATGAATATCGAGGTCATTTTTGAAATTTTTGCAGTTTAGGGTGTAAAAATTGGGAGTAAACTTGAACAACTTCTATTCCCTTGCCCATGCACGAGTCAAAAATGGGAGCATGTTATCGAAAAATACTAAAGTTGTCAGAAATTGATGACAATCACCAAAAAGTACAGTTTCAGGGCACTGATTATGAATATCGAGGTCATTTTTGAAATTTTTGCAGTTTAGGGTGTAAAAAATGGGAGTAAACTTGAACAGAATCTACTCGCTTGCCCATGCGCGAGTCAAAAATGGGAGTATGTTATCGAAAAATACTAAAGTTGTCAGAAATTGATGACAATCACCAAAAAGTACAGTTTCAGGGGACTGATTATGAATATCGAGGTCATTTTTGAAATTTTTGCAGTTTAGGGTGTAAAAAATGGGAGTAAACTTGAACAGAATCTACTCGCTTGCCCATGCGCGAGTCAAAAATGGGAGTATGTTATCGAAAAAAACAAAAGTTGTCAGAAATTGATGACAATCACCAAAAAGTACAGTTTCAGGGCACTGATTATGAATATCGAGGTCATTTTTGAAAATTTTGCAGCTTAGGGTGTCAAAATTGGGAGTAAACTTGAACAACTTCTACTCGCTTGCCCATGCGCGAGTCAAAAATGGGAGCATATTCATATTCAAATTCAGCGCACCAAAATTGTACTTTCCACCAAGTTTGATGCAAATTGAACGAGTTTGAAAAATGGCATATTGCCCCCCTTATATTCCGTTTTATTCCTCCAAAACATGAAAATTTCGAAAAATAAGTTTCATATTCAAATTCAGCGCACCAAAATTGTACTTTCCACCAAGTTTGATGCAAATTGAACGAGTTTGAAAAATGGCATATTGCCTCCCTTTACCCCGTTTTATTCCCCCAAAACATGAAAATTTCGAAAAGTAAGTTTCATATTCAAATTCAGCGCACCAAAATTGTACTTTCCACCAAGTTTGATGAAAATTGAACGAGTTTGAAAAATGGCATATTGCCCCCTTTTACCCCGTTTTATTCCTCCAAAACATGAAAATTTCAAAACTGATTTTCATATTCAAATTCAGCGCACCAAAATTGTACTTTCTACCAAGTTTGATGCAAATTGAACGAGTTTGAAAAATGGCATTTGCCCCCCTTATATTCCGTTTTATTCCTCCAAAACATGAAAATTTCGATAAGTAAGTTTCATATTCAAATTCAGCGCACCAAAATTGTACTTTCCACCAAGTTTGATGCAAATTGAAGAGTTTGAAAAATGGCATATTGCCCCCTTATACCCCGTTTTATTCCTCCAAAACATGAAAATTTCAAAAAGTAAGTTTCATATTCAAATTCAGCGCACCAAAATTGTACTTTCCACCAAGTTTGGTGCAAATTGAACGAGTTTGAAAATGGCATATTGCCCCCTTTTACCCCGTTTTATTCCTCCAAGCCATGAAAATTTCAAAAAGTAAGTTTCATATTCACATTCAGCGCACCAAAATTGTACTTTCCACCAAGTTTGATGCAAATTGAACGAGTTTGAAAAATGGCATATTGCCCCTTTTACCCCATTTTATTCCCCCAAAACATGAAAATTTCGAAAAGTAAGTTTCATATTCAAATTCAGCGCACCAAAATTGTACTTTCCACCAAGTTTGATGCAAATTGAACGAGTTTGAAAAATGGCATATTGCCCCCTTATACCCCGTTTCATTCCTCCAAAACATGAAAATTTCGAAAAGTAAGTTTCATATTCAAATTCAGAGCACCAAAATTGTACTTTCCACCATGTTTGATGCAAATTGAACGAGTTTGAAAAATGGCATATTGCCCCCTTATACCCCGTTTTATTCCTCCAAAACATGAAAATTTCGAAAAGTAAGTTTCATATTCAAATTCAGCGCACCAAAATTGTACTTTCCACCAAGTTTGATGCAAATTGAATGAGTTCGAAAAATGGCTTATTGCCCCCTTATACCCCATTTTATTCCCCCAAAACATGAAAATTTTGATAAGTAAGTTTCATATTCAAATTCAGCGCACCAAATTGTACTTTCCACCAAGTTTGATGCAAATTGAACGAGTTTGAAAAATGGCATATTGCCCCCTTATACCCCGTTTTATTCCTCCAAAACATGAAAATTTCGATAAGCAAGTTTCATATTCAAATTCCACGCACCAAAATTGTACTTTCCACCAAGTTTGATGCAAATTGAACGAGTTTGAAAAATGGCATATTGCCCCTTATAGCCCGTTTTATTCCTCCAAAACATGAAAATTTCGATAAGTAAGTTCCATATTCAAATTCAGCGCACCAAAATTGTACTTTCTACCAAGTTTGATGCAAATTGAACGAGTTTGAAAAATGGCATATTGCCCCCTTATACCCCGTTTTATTCCTCCAAAACATGAAAATTTCGATAAGTAAGTTTCATATTCAAATTCAGCGCACCAAAATTGTACTTTCCACCAAGTTTGATGCAAATTGAAAGAGTTTGAAAAATGGCATATTGCCCCCTTATACCCCGTTTTATTCCTCCAAAACATGAAAATTTCAAAAAGTAAGTTTCATATTCAAATTCAGCGCACCAAAATTGTACTTTCCACCAAGTTTGGTGCAAATTGAACGAGTTTGAAAATGGCATATTGCCCCCTTTTACCCCGTTTTATTCCTCCAAGCCATGAAAATTTCAAAAAGTAAGTATCATATTCACATTCAGCGCACCAAAATTGTACTTTCCACCAAGTTTGATGCAAATTGAACGAGTTTGAAAAATGGCATATTGCCCCCTTTTACCCCATTTTATTCCCCAAAACATGAAAATTTCGAAAAGTAAGTTTCATATTCAAATTCAGCGCACCAAAATTGTACTTTCCACCAAGTTTGATGCAAATTGAACGAGTTTGAAAAATGGCATATTGCCCCCTTATACCCCGTTTATTCCTCCAAAACATGAAAATTTCGAAAAGTAAGTTTCATATTCAAATTCAGCGCACCAAAATTGTACTTTCCACCAAGTTTGATGCAAATTGAACGAGTTTGAAAAATGGCATATTGCCCCCTTATACCCCGTTTCATTCCTCCAAAACATGAAAATTTCGAAAAGTAAGTTTCATATTCAAATTCAGCGCACCAAAATTGTACTTTCCACCAAGTTTGATGCAAATTGAATGAGTTCGAAAAATGGCTTATTGCCCCCTTATACCCCATTTTATTCCCCCAAAACATGAAAATTTTGATAAGTAAGTTTCATATTCAAATTCAGCGCACCAAATTGTACTTTCCACCAAGTTTGATGCAAATTGAACGAGTTTGAAAAATGGCATATTGCCCCCTTATACCCCGTTTTATTCCTCCAAAACATGAAAATTTCGATAAGCAAGTTTCATATTCAAATTCACGCACCAAAATTGTACTTTCCACCAAGTTTGATGCAAATTGAACGAGTTTGAAAAATGGCATATTGCCCCCTTATACCCCGTTTTATTCCTCCAAAACATGAAAATTTCGATAAGTAAGTTTCATATTCAAATTCAGCGCACCAAAATTGTACTTTCACCAAGTTTGATGCAAATTGAACGAGTTTGAAAAATGGCATATTGCCCCCTTATACCCCGTTTTATTCCTCCAAAACATGAAAATTTCGATAAGTAAGTTTCATATTCAAATTCAGCGCACCAAAATTGTACTTTCCACCAAGTTTGTGCAAATTGAACGAGTTTGAAAATGGCATATTGCCCCCTTTTACCCCGTTTTATTCCTCCAAGCATGAAAATTTCAAAAAGTAAGTTTCATATTCACATTCAGCGCACCAAAATTGTACTTTCCACCAAGTTTGATGCAAATTGAACGAGTTTGAAAAATGGCATATTGCCCCCTTTTACCCCATTTTATTCCCCCAAAACATGAAAATTTCGAAAAGTAAGTTTCATATTCAAATTCAGCGCACCAAAATTGTACTTTCCACCAAGTTTGATGCAAATTGAACGAGTTTGAAAAATGGCATATTGCCCCCTTATACCCCGTTTCATTCCTCCAAAACATGAAAATTTCGAAAAGTAAGTTTCATATTCAAATTCAGAGCACCAAAATTGTACTTTCCACCAAGTTTGATGCAAATTGAACGAGTTTGAAAAATGGCATATTGCCCCCTTATACCCCGTTTTATTCCTCCAAAACATGAAAATTTCGAAAAGTAAGTTTCATATTCAAATTCAGCGCACCAAAATTGTACTTTCCACCAAGTTTGATGCAAATTGAAGAGTTGAAAAATGGCTTATTGCCCCCTTATACCCCATTTTATTCCCCCAAAACATGAAAATTTGATAAGTAAGTTTCATATTCAAATTCAGCGCACCAAATTGTACTTTCCACCAAGTTTGATGCAAATTGAACGAGTTTGAAAAATGGCATATTGCCCCCTTATACCCCGTTTTATTCCTCCAAAACATGAAAATTTCGATAAGTAAGTTTCATATTCAAATTCACGCACCAAAATTGTACTTTCCACCAAGTTTGATGCAAATTGAACGAGTTTGAAAAATGGCATATTGCCCCTTATACCCGTTTTATTCCTCCAAAACATGAAAATTTCGATAAGTAAGTTCATATTCAAATTCAGCGCACCAAAATTGTACTTTCACCAAGTTTGATGCAAATTGAACGAGTTTGAAAAATGGCATATTGCCCCCTTATACCCCGTTTTATTCCTCCAAAACATGAAAATTTCGATAAGTAAGTTTCATATTCAAATTCAGCGCACCAAAATTGTACTTTCCACCAAGTTGATGCAAATTGAACGAGTTTGAAAAATGGCTTATTGGCCCCTTATACCCCATTTTATTCCCCCAAAACATGAAAATTTCGAAAAGTAAGTTTCATATTCAAATTCAGCGCACCAAAATTGTACTTTCCACCAAGTTTGATGCAAATTGAACGAGTTTGAAAATGGCATATTGCCCCCTTTACCCCGTTTTATTCCTCCAAACATGAAAATTTCAAAAAGTAAGTATCATATTCACATTCAGCGCACCAAAATTGTACTTACCACCAAGTTTGATGCAAATTGAACGAGTTTGAAAAATGGCATATTGCCCCTTTTACCCCCATATAATTCCTCCAAAACATGAAAATTTCAAAACTAAGTTTCATATTCAAATTCAGCGCACCAAAATTGTACTTTCCAGCAAGGTTGATGCAAATTGAACGAGTTTGAAAAATGGCTTATTGCCCCCTTATACCCCATTTTATTCCCCCAAAACATGAAAATTTCGAAAAGTAAGTTTCATATTCAAATTCAGCGCACCAAAATTGTACTTTCCACCAAGTTTGATGCAAATTGAACGAGTTTGAAAAATGGCATATTGCCCCCTTATACCCCGTTTATTCCTCCAAAACATGAAAATTTCGAAAAGTAAGTTTCATATTCAAATTCAGCGCACCAAAATTGTACTTTCCACCAAGTTTGATGCAAATTGAACGAGTTTGAAAAATGGCATATTGCCCCCTTATACCCCGTTTTATTCCTCCAAAACATGAAAATTTCGATAAGTAAGTTTCATATTCAAATTCAGAGCACCAAAATTGTACTTTCCACCATGTTTGATGCAAATTGAACGAGTTTGAAAAATGGCATATTGCCCCCTTATACCCCGTTTTATTCCTCCAAAACATGAAAATTTCGAAAGTAAGTTTCATATTCAAATTCAGCGCACCAAAATTGTACTTTCCACCAAGTTTGATGCAAATTGAACGAGTTTGAAAAATGGTTATTGCCCCCTTATACCCCATTTTATTCCCCCAAAACATGAAAATTTCGATAAGTAAGTTTCATATTCAAATTCAGCGCACCAAAATTGTACTTTCCACCAAGTTTGATGCAAATTGAACGAGTTTGAAAAATGGCATATTGCCCCCTTATACCCCGTTTTATTCCTCCAAAACATGAAAATTTCGATAAGTAAGTTTCATATTCAAATTCCACGCACCAAAATTGTACTTTCCACCAAGTTTGATGCAAATTGAACGAGTTTGAAAAATGGCATATTGCCCCTTATACCCCGTTTTATTCCTCCAAAACATGAAAATTTCGATAAGTAAGTTCCATATTCAAATTCAGCGCACCAAAATTGTACTTTCTACCAAGTTTGATGCAAATTGAACGAGTTTGAAAAATGGCATATTGCCCCCTTATACCCCGTTTTATTTCTCCAAAACATGAAAATTTCGATAAGTAAGTTTCATATTCAAATTCAGCGCACCAAAATTGTACTTTCCACCAAGGTTGATGCAAATTGAACGAGTTTGAAAAATGGCTTATTGCCCCCTTATACCCCATTTTATTCCCCCAAAACATGAAAATTTCGAAAAGTAAGTTTCATATTCAAATTCAGCGCACCAAAATTGTACTTTCCACCAAGTTTGGTGCAAATTGAACGAGTTTGAAAATGGCATATTGCCCCCTTTTACCCCGTTTTATTCCTCCAAGCCATGAAAATTTCAAAAAGTAAGTATCATATTCACATTCAGCGCACCAAAATTGTACTTTCCACCAAGTTTGATGCAAATTGAACGAGTTTGAAAAATGGCATATTGCCCCTTTTACCCCCATTTTATTCCTCCAAAACATGAAAATTTCAAAACTAAGTTTCATATTCAAATTCAGCGCACCAAAATTGTACTTTCCACCAAGGTTGATGCAAATTGAACGAGTTTGAAAAATGGCTTATTGCCCCCTTATACCCCATTTTATTCCCCCAAAACATGAAAATTTCGAAAAGTAAGTTTCATATTCAAATTCAGCGCACCAAAATTGTACTTTCCACCAAGTTTGATGCAAATTGAACGAGTTTGAAAAATGGCATATTGCCCCTTATACCCCGTTTCATTCCTCCAAAACATGAAAATTTCGAAAAGTAAGTTTCATATTCAAATTCAGAGCACCAAAATTGTACTTTCCACCAAGTTTGATGCAAATTGAACGAGTTTGAAAAATGGCATATTGCCCCCTTATACCCCGTTTTATTCCTCCAAAACATGAAAATTTCGATAAGTAAGTTCCATATTCAAATTCAGCGCACCAAAATTGTACTTTCCACCAAGTTTGATGCAAATTGAACGAGTTTGAAAAATGGCATATTGCCCCCTTATACCCCGTTTTATTCCCCCAAAACATGAAAATTTCGATAAGTAAGTTTCATATTCGAATTCCGCGCCCCAAATTTGTGCTTTCCACCGAGTTTCAGCCAGTTTTAATCAAATTGAGTTTTTCATGATTTTTACCCCACTGGGACCTGCTGGGCATGAGAGGGTTTTAATTATTTTTTCTTTTATCTTGCAATGCAGATATAAATAAAGATTAACAGTGTAAAATAAGGTTGCATTCCTTAGAAAATTTCAAGCTACAAGATCATAGTTGTTTGCAAATAATTATTTTCATATAGAATTTCAATTGATTGATTCAATTGCATGGTTTTACTTTGTGTCTTTATCAAAATTTACAAGCATTTTATTCCATTCCGTTGTTTTCAGGCGCTTTGCATGCATCATTTTGTAAAATGAAATTAAATACGGGTTATTTTCACATCAGTCCATATATAGCTCCGAAACTTTTCAGGCTGCTTTGAGAAATGCAAAATGTATGTACGCATGTAAGGTTAAAAGATATGTAATATAATTGGGGAATGAATTTCATGTGTCAAGCCTTTAAAAATCAAATTGAACTGGATGACATCGAAACACGTGCCTTTTCTCGAATCCGAACCTGAATGGGACGATACTTTATTACTTCCGCTTTGAATATGAAACTGGTCTGCGAATCTGAGGAATTGTTATGAAGTTGAATTTAGCTTGAAATTTACTCAATCAAAAGTATCCACTTTGAACAGAATTGGAAAGTAAAAATAATAATAAAAACATTTACAATGAAAAAGATCATTGGATGTTATGTCAGCTTT